>JASWHV010000017.1:36207898-38695398 GCA_030760725.1 Neostapfia colusana | reverse complement strand
TTAGAGCAAGACATACGCAACGGTCAGAAGAATGACGAGAAGATACAAGAGATTAGAGAACTCATCAAAGAAAATAAAGCCCCTGGGTTCAGAGAAGATGAACAAGGTACGGTGTGGCATGGCAAAAGAATCTGTGTGCCTGAAGTGAAGGAGATCCGTGAATTGATTTTGAAGGAAGCTCATGATTCCGACTATTCCATTCATCCTGGGAGTATGAAAATGTATCATGACCTCAAGAGCAGATATCGGTGGTATGGCATGAAGCAAGATGTCGCGGAACATGTTGCCCTATGTGACACATGTCAGTTGGTGAAAGCAGAACATCAACGACCCGCGGGATTATTGCAACCACTAAAAGTGTCTGAATGGAAATGGGAGGAAATAGGTATGGACTTCATAGTGGGAGTACCTAGGACCCAATTGGGATATGATTCGATATGGGTCATCATCGACAGGCTAACCAAGGTAGCTCATTTCATCCCCGTGAAAGAAAGCTACAGCGGATCCAAATTGGCGGAATTGTACATTTCAAGGATCGTGTGTTTTCATGGAGTGCCAAAGAAGATAGTGTCAGATCGAGGGACACAATTCACCTCAAGGTTCTGGCATAAGTTACATGAAACCATGGGAACTCATCTAAATTTTAGTTCTGCCTATCACCCCCAGACTGACGGGCAGACGGAAAGACCAATCAGATCCTTGAGGATATGCTGAGAGCGTGTGCGCTCAAGAATAATAGGAGCTGGGATAAGAACTTACCGTATGCGGAGTTCTCCTACAACAACAGCTATCAGGCTAGTATGAAGATGTCACCATTTGAGGCGTTGTATGGGAAGAAGTGCAGAACTCCATTATTTTGGAACCAAACAGGGGAAAGTAAAGTGTTTGGGCCCGAGGTACTACAAGAAGCCGAGGCGAAAGTGAGAGAAATTCGCAACAATTTGAGGATAGCACAGACCCGACAAAAGAGTTATGCTGATGTACGGAGAAGAGAGCTTATTTTCAACGTGGGGGACTATGTCTATTTCAAGGTGTCCCCTATCCGAGGACTTCGTCGGTTCAAAGTGAAAGGGAAATTATCACCTCGAGACATCGGACCCTTTCAGATTCTGGAGAGGAAAGACGAAGTGGCATATCAACTAGAACTACTGGCTCGCTTATCAGATGTGCACGATGTATTCCATGTGTCACAGCTCAAGAAATGTTTAAGAACACCCGAAGAAATGTTACCCATGAATGAGGTGGACGTACGAGAGGATCTTTCTTATGCCGAGCAACCGGCCAAGATTTTGGAGACAATGGAACGCCTCACAAGAAATAAAAGAATCTGAATGTGCAGGGTGCAGTGGAAGCATCACTCGGAAGCTGAAGCCACATGGGAGCGAGAAGACGAGCTTAAGGGCGTGGGCTGGCTCCGGCCAGGGCGACGTGGCCCCTTGAGGGCCGTCTATTTTAAATCGCACGGTAGAAATTAAATCGACGCATACCGCTTCGGCAATCTAATCTGAGCCGTATGTTTTAAATCCAAAGGCCCACGTCAGCCCCGCATTATAAAGGCCGAGATTCTTATGCGCTACCCCCTGGGGATCTCGAAAAACACGAGCTAGCCTCGGAAACTTCTGATCTAGCCCCTGGACCTTCAGAAATTCTTGTAAATTCATTTAAAAATCAGTTTTAGGCCCTGGACTTAATAAAAATTAGGAAAAACCTCTCTGTTATGTGTAATTAGGCCCCTGAAAATTTAGGAAATAGTAAATTAAACCCTGCAGTAGGGTGGAATTGCCTTTTAGACCCTATAGGATATTAAATTTAAAAATTTGAACATGTGACTAGGATTTAAATTTAAATGGTGATGCAAACACATGTGCAAATATAAATTTAAACTCTCCTAGCACTTGGAAAACTTTAGGAGTTAAAAATAGATTTTAGGCTGAAATGAAATCTACCTAAGTGTTGCTCATTTTTATTATCTCTGCGGACACATTTTAGGCTAGGAAATAATTCTAAAAACTAGTAAAATAAATTTAAATTGTTTCACATCAGAGAGGAAGTTCAAAAATATTTTATTGAACATTTTAGATCAGAACCTATTCTGTTTAGATGATATGCCTTCCTATTTTAATATTAAAATTCACTTTTAGGCATAGAAAATAAATTTGAAAATATAGGAAAATAAGTATGCATAATTAGGAAATGATAAATGTGGTCTCCAAATCAAAAAACTTCAATTTAGGATTTTGAAGAAGATCTGAAAACCTATTTGGAGTAGGAGATTATCTTTCATGCAAACTTTGTGGCTAAGAAGTGTATTAATTAAATATAAAGAATTTGTTCAAATTGGAAATTCATATAGTGTGCAAATAGAAATCTGAATACAAAAGTTAGAAATAATATATATATGTTAAAAAGTGCATGTAGGCCTAAAATCAACACATCTAGGGTAACCACAACACTTAGAAATGTGAATGACTTTCATATGTATGTATGTGTGGTTTGCATGAAGTGAAAAATGTGGACTATGGCTTATGGATTGCTGTTTTCTTTTGCTATGTGTATCGGCATGAGTAGAACCTGCCCCAGAGCAAGTTCTCACCTTCCAAGACAAAGACTTTCCATTCCTAGAGCAGCAGGAAGAAGGCAAGTGTCCTTGACCACTTTGATCCTATACTAGGATGTGTAGTTAGAATTTAATTGCATTGTCAATTTGAAATATGATACCCAAGTTAGGAAGTTTCCCTAGATTTTTCATTATCTTATTTCTTTGTAGCCTGGGTTGGGATTTATTTTGTTATATGTCATTTACTTATATGCTTATGCTTAGCCATACTTAGAATGGGATAATTGGGATATGAGATCATCAACTTATTTACCTTACTCTTGAATGAGATATTATGAGTTATGTAGAGGTAGGGATCGAGGCAAGTTGGATGATTTGGTTGGTGCTGTGTGCACGAGACTCGGGTTTGTGTTTAGTACTTGCCTGGATCCTAAGGACCTGTTCATGGAGCATGTAACCTAGCTTTACTGTGCCAACCACATGCTGAGATGGGGCAGCTTGGACAATTAATTAGGTGTATCTCCGGCGTAGTATGGGTGTTTTCGATGGTGCGGGGAATAGGTGTCAGCTGGACTACCATATGAACCGCAAGGCTCAGGAGGGGGCCACTGCAGCGGGGTTGGAGCCTCTTGTATGCTGTTAGGGGTGAAACCTCAGTGGGCCCACGCTCGTCAGGAATCCCTTTGTAAAAGGCCTCGTAGTGATCTCCTGGCTACACATCTGGGAAGTGTGAATGTTGTTCGCGGCCACTGGCATAATGGAGGTTCTTTTAGTCCACCCGACAACGGGGGATGAAATCACTACATGTGGGTGCAGTGGTGCAAACTCTGCAGAGTCAAAACTGTCATGACAGCCATGCTCATGGTCAAGAGCGGCTTGGACTTATTCATGATTAGAGGATGATGGATTGGGAAGTTGAGGATGTTGAGCGGGAAGCTCAACATTTGAGATGAGACTATGTTTACTTGATATTGATGATGGGTTGGGGGATTGGGACCATTTCACCTGTGTAGTAATGTAGGTGCTTAATAAGCTAAGGTGATAGGTTTTAATTGCGTAGTGCTTAAACCATGAATTCAACCTCTCCTTGCTTTAGCCATGCATGACATAACTTTCCCACACTTGCTGAGTACCAATGGTACTCAAACTTGCATTTCTGTTGGTTTAAATTGCTGCTCAGGTCAAGGGGATGATGTGGTGTTCAATGACCAAGACTTCGGACCCGAAGAAGGATTCTAGGTTCATGGAGTCCCGCGGGCAACGCCTGTGACGTAGCCCACAAGATTTACATTCCGCTGTTGTTTTATTTACATGTTATGAACTTATTATGGTCCATCGAGACGTATGCTATGTAAGACTTATTTATATTCGAACACCTGGCTTGTAATATGATGATGCTTCACTATTTGTCGTCACATGTATGAGAAAATGATCCTGGCATACATGTGATATTCACTTGGTTGTTCTTCGGAGAAACCAGATGTGACAGAACTAAATTTGCATTAATTCAAAAATGAATTTGAATTCCAAATTCAAATGTGAAGCAAATTTAGCCAAATCAACTTCAATTTCCAAAATTCAAATTCATTCCATGACTTTGTGGCAAAGTCTACCATTCAATTGTGAGTAGTTGAGATATTTGGAGCAGAGAGGGAAAAAGAATTAGAGGGGAGAAGTGGACCGACATGTCAGTGACTGCAAACAGAGGAAACCGACTCAAACCGAGCACAGCTCGTGGGGGACCGACGACTGCTCGCAGAGGCCGCCAGCATGCTCGGGTAGCTCTACCTCATGGTGAAAACATCGGCTCATAGTCCAGCACACCGAGCTGCTTCACCCTTCTCTCTAGTTCCGAGCAAAAACGAGCACGTCACGAGCTGTTCTCCGGTTTCCGCGCATGAACTCGTCGTCGCTCCCTCTGATCACCGCCGACTGGCTGACCCCGGCTGTTTCACGCACCGCCCCCAGAGAAGAAAAGGTGTGCTTGCTTGTGCTGAAGCTGTAGAAGAAAGCCGTGCTCCATTTTATGCGGTGTAGAGCGAGAATTTTTAGTTTCTTTCCTCGGAGTATGATAGGGTTAGAATGCGGTCGAGGCAAAATTCGTTGCACAGAGGAAACCGCTGGTCGAGCTGCAGCTCACACATGCTCTAGAACACCTAGCGCACCTCCTCGATCAAGTAGCAACCAGTTCCATGCAGTAGGACTCTAGTTCCGCGGGATTTTTGTGCTGGCGGCCAAAAACAGGGCACCTCGCCGGTGAGGTCCTAGTTGCCTCCATTTTCACAAGGATCAGTGCTCATATTCATGATCAGCAAGTCTCAGCGGATATCTCCGAAGAAACTGCGTCGAAAAAGGTGTAGAGCACACCGAGTTCGACGTCGCCGATAAGCTCCCGGCCGCTGTCACCGTCGCGAGCACTGTTCAGACCATCACAGAGCTCCGGTGAGTGCACCAACGTGTTTCTCGGGCGAAGATGTCCACATGCGGTGAGTTTCATCGAAGGTCGGGCAGTAGAATGACCGGCGGCGAGCTCTCCGGCGAGGCACCGCCGCGGTGGTGGCGCGAGGTTGACGAAAGGGGGCGGACCCCGTGTGGCAGTGAGAGGAAACCGGGCCCGAGATCCACTGTGCCGCCGGGATCTCGTGCAGCTACGCTGGAAATTAAGCGGACCCACGTGTGGCTTTGTTGTCGGGCCGACACGTAGCCCTGGGGCCCACGTGCAGGGTTTAAACATTTCTAAGATTTTCAGATTTTTGTTCAAACTTCAACAAGCCATAACATTTGCTAGGGAGCTCCAAATTGAGTGAACCAAATTTTGTTGGATTCAGCTCTTCGAGTACTATCAATAAAAACAAGTTTCAGCTCATGAACCTTATTCTTTTTCCAGAATTAATTCCCTAAAATTTAAACTGTTGGGAATTTTATCTGGAAAATTCTTTTATGGAAAATTCTGATATTTGGCTAGGATGTTCATTTGAAAATACTGAAGTCACAGGAGAAATTTCAGATCCATCCAAGTTCATCTAGTCCCCCTAATGGTGTGATTAATTGAACTGCCCTGAGAAAATAGAAAAATGTACAGAAACATTTTTCAGATTTTTCTCAAATCTTGATTAGGGCATAACTTCCCCTAGGATTCTCCAAATTACATGATACCAACTCCATTAGAACCATCTCAAACTCTAGTTTCCAGAAAGTAATGGTTTGATCCGAGAAAATCCCTAAGTTCCTAGAAGCTCTAGTAATGACCATTTAGATTTTTATTTATGCAGAGCACAAATAGGCTTTGATTCAAATGAAATTTGGTCAAGTCTATGGTTTGGTCCTTACCAAGCCACCATAAAAGTTTCAGAGCCAAAGGAGATACTAGCTAGAGTTATGGTCTTTACATACTAAATTTAACACATTGCATTTAAATTGGCATATCGGTTAATTTGCTTACGTGTAGTTGCTGAAGGCGAAGAGACCCCGGAAGTTTTGGACTTCCTACTTCTGGACGAGACACTAACATCTGACCAGCCGCAACAAGGCAAGCCCCGGTTTGCATTTAACAAATTTTATAAAGTCTTGCTTTATATACACTTAGTGTGAAGTATGTATGTGCATTAGGTGTAGGATGGATGAAACCCTAAATGCATAACCAGATTATTCCAACAAGAGTGAAGGTAGTGTCTAAGTCCTCGAGTAGTTCATGCTGTGCTTAATGTTTATAGACTTCGGTACAAGTCGAGTAGATGGAATCTACTCGCGAGTATAGGTTTCGGGACACACGGGATTGGTTCGAGTTGTGAGATTACTTTAGTAAGAACAAAATGAGACTAGGAAGGGGCTAGGACGCAGCAAGAGGAAGTCTTCTGTGCGTCGCCCTGTCCATGTTGATTGAGGACCGGTCCGTGTGCGGCCCCGCTGAACAAGTTTTGAATGTACCGAAGGCATATTTGATATATGGGCCCCGATAAACTGATGTTGCCTATACCTCCGGGTGTTGAGGCATAACGCACAGATTTATAGGTGTAGGTTGAGGGCAGCAAGGTGGAAATCCACTAACGAGCATAGAGAGATGCTCCGTGTAGGGAACCTCCTGTCCGTTTGGGTGTGACCGGTTCGATGTTTGGGCTGTTTGGTGAAAGGTTGTCCTGTACGACATCGAGTGAACGTGCTGTGCAGCTCCACGGGTGGGCGTACGTGACGTGCTATTCGGGTATCCCTGCAGGTGTATATCGAGTCGATTCGCCGTCCCTCGCGGTTATGAGTACCGCTTGTTCACTGTGTCATGACATAGATAAATTATGGAATAGTGTGATTCAATTCTGCTGATATGTATAAATTGTATTGCTACATGTGTGCCACCAAATATTGCTCACTAAGTTTCCGATTCATGAATAACTTGTGGCTAAAAGATGAACTAAGGACGAAATTGTAGGTGTGTCCTTTGTTGCAATGTGCCATCCTATGTTGGTTATGTCCTACATATAGAGTTTCATGTGTAGGAGCGTCGGTTAAGAATTGCTGAGCCATCGTGCTCACGGTTGCTGCTATGAGTGTTTGCAGGTGAGGACTACCCCATGGACTCGCGGTACGAGTCCACCGGTGAGGGCTACCCTCCGTCGGGGACTACGGCTGAGTGGGAGCCGTACACGCTGCGCTGAGGCTGAGTGAAGATAGCGTTGGTTGTCCGTAGGGCTGGACAACCGACTTTTGCTAGTTAGGTGGGCGTGAGTTGTACAAACTATCTTCTGTTGTAGTAACTCTGTAATTAGCTGTAAACTGAAGGTTTGTACTACTTTTTATACATATTCAGTTTGTTTTCAATGTAATACAATGGGTTCCTTATGATGTGTGGTGTTGGGTGTCGCATCGAGCGGCACCACCCTCTGTGATCCTGGACGTATGGGCTCCGATCTGTCACAGGCTGGCATCAGAGATGCTTAGGGGATAGCTGTAACACCCTCAAATTCATTTCCATGCATTGCATACATTGTTCATGTAGAAAAACATTATAAAAGAAGTAGAAATGGAGAAAGAACTATAGAAATGGATAAAGAACTATAGAAATTGAGAAAGAAGCATAGAGATGGAGAAAAGAACCATAGAAATGGAGAAAGAATCCTAGAAATGGAGGAAGGAACCATAGAAATGGAGAAAGAACCATAGAAAGGGAGGAAGGAACCATAGAAATGGAGGAAAAAGCACAGAAATGGAGAAGGGAATATAGAAATGGAGAATGGGGTATAGAAATGGAGAAGGGCAATGTAGAAATGGAGAATGGGACATAGAAATGGAGACGAGAATGGAGAAATGGAACAAGTGACATAGAAATGGTGAGGAATGGGAAAAAGATAGCTGAAATGAGTCATTCCCAAATTTCCACAAAATTCCCCCAAAATTTCTAAATTCCCCAATTCCCCAAAAAAGGAATTTTCCCCACATTTTGGGGATAAAATCCCCAAGGCTGCCGCACCACAAGAGATAAGTTTGTTAAGATCCAAAAAAAATTGAATAGGACTCTTATTTGAGCTCCAATTGGAGTAGTACTCTCCTTTTCCCCCTTATAAATATAACCCCCACCCCTTGGCCAACCCCTCTCTCTTTTGGTCGTCCCCCTGCTTCCAAGCCTTCTTCCTTGCTGCCAAGTCGCCAAGTTCCTCCCCTTGCCGGAATTTGGCCGCCGTCAAGCCCCGTCGAGCCCCGCCGTCGCTGGAGAAGAACCCCGACGATCTGTCCTGCCTTAATCTTCCATAGAAAAATTCCCCGCTGCTGCCATTGCTAGGAGAAGGGCCCTGCCACAAGGAGGAAGTGAGGTAGGTCTCCATTACCCATCTTACGACATCGCCGCTGTTTCTACGCATCCGTTTTCTTCGCCCCCTTCAAGTAGAAACTTTTACGTGTGGACAGATCGCGTTTTGATCGATTTTTGACGGTGGGATTGATCTAGATCTTGAGTCAAGATCATCATCACGTCCACACTTGATCTCTACACTCTTTTTCATCATAAAACCCCATGAAAGCCCGTTAAAACATGCAAGAACACGTACAAACTGGTTTAATAAAACAGCACCATAGGATTTGCATTCATCTACCCCATTGCATCTTGAGTAAAGTTTGTGCATGATGATTGATTGCTGTAAATTTTGTTTGTGCATGGTCGTGAGTAGAAGGAAAAGATCAAGAGGCCATCTACGAGGATCTACAGCACCAAGACTTCGAGACGCTCGAACAAAAAGAACCAGGAGCAAGGCAAGTGCCCCTTGACCATATTGATCCCATGTTTCGAAACTGTTTTGTTTGCGAAAACTCGTATGCTTGAGTCAACTTGATGGGAAACCCTTTTATAGGAGTTTACTAGTTTTGTTAACCATCCTTGTCGCCAGGAAAGTTGATGAGTCGGGTATGGTCGTTTTTCCTTTTTGCTTCGCTTAATTTACGGGATACGGGAAGCTGAATTAAGACGTGGTTAGCTACTGCACTCGTATCAATAATGATGATGAGAACTTGATGATGTTAATGAGAATGGAATCGGGGAGATCTAGGCAAGATTGGTTCATGGATGTTGCTGAATGAGATGGTGGTTTACTTGCCGTATATCTAAGGACCGGTTCATGCCAGCACATGCCAGGAAAAAGTGCCACCACAAGGCCAAATATGGGTGCGGTTAGCTAACTAATTAGATGTGTTGCTAGCTTGTTATGGATCGTGGATGGCACAGGGAATGGGAGTCGAGAGGGACTGCCCTGGGAACTGCATGGCACAAGAGGAGGCTCATGGGTGGGAGAATGGTGATTCGAGCCTGCCGGTGAAACCTCAGTGAGTCCATACATCTAGTAGCCCCTTTGTAAAGGCTATTTCGTGATCTCTTGGTCATACACCGATGGTTGTGTACTGGTATAATGGAGGTTCTGCATTCGCCGACGGGTGACGAAATCATGAACTTGTGGGTAAAGTAGTGCCACCTATGCAGAGTGTAAAACTATTATGATATCGTGCTTCCGGTCACAAGCACCTGGCCAACTCACATGATTAGAGGGAAAACTTGGGATGGTTATTCGGTAAGGTTATGGTATGGTCATTGGGATTGGTTTTGGGACTGTTTTGAGTCATGAAAATGAGTTTGGTTTCGGTTATATGAATATGAGATGGTTATGAATATTTATGAGCATGAGATGAAATTGAGAAAGATTAATGGCTGGATGAGACTTGATAAATGGTGAATTATGATGAGAGAATGTTGCTGAATTACTTGATTATGATGGGATAAATTTCACCTAGAGATAGTTGCTGTTTTTATCATGTTTGTGAAATAAAATTTGCTTGCTGCAATGAGCCTTTTTATTTCCTACCTTGTTGTAAGCTACATGTCATACTTTTCCCGCACTTGCTCAGTATGACATGTACTCACCCTTGCATTACCACATAAACAGCAGATACAGGAGATGAGTACTTCGAGGACTATGTGGGGAACTAGGCGTGCGAACTACCGTCAACATGTCTGTGGAGTTGAAGATTGGAGCCTGCTGTTTTGTTATTTCCACTGTCGTTTAGGGACTTTCGCTGCAAGAATAAGTTAGAGATTCATGAGTGAGACTTTGAGTCATTGTAATAAAGTACTTAAAAACTATTTATTCGTGGTTATATTCTGAATTCAGTTTGTGGATTACATGTGTATGTGTGATGAACATCCTGGACAGACATATGCATTCACTTGGTTCTATTTTCGGAACCGGGTGTCACATTAGCACACTAAATAAGGACAGTATTACGGGAAAACATAGAATTACGGTGAGGATTCGCTAGTATGCCCAAATAAGGACTACTATTAGTCTAATATGTAGGTGTCAATCTAACTTATGTGTTATGTAGGAAAAATCATGCATCTCGGGACTTCATATGTCTTGGGGGTGCACGTAAGCGCTGTCCACCAGTGCGCACAAGCTGAAGGGTGGAGCCTCACGGGTGGCAGGTAACCCGACAAGCTTTAATATCCTCTACGACTCTTCATGTTGTTTGGGGTATTTGAGCAACCCCCTTCCCTCGCGTGCTACGGGAAAGTATGGGAGACCCCATCACATGGTTAGTAACGTGAACACGTAGCTCAACGCGTGTTTGGCTTGAGAACACCCGTGCAAGTGATGACGGAAGGGTGTATGAAACTGTATTGGGACCGGGTATGCTGTGCAGCCGGACCTGATGATTGTGTGGAATTTATGCAGGTACTAACCACGAAACCGTAGTCTGAGTAGAACACGTTTGCGAGTGATCGTCTTAGTGCCACCGTTGGATACGTATATGCCGGTGTAAGACGGTTAGGATTTTTCCATTTTGTGAGGAACATAGTACTGACATGTATTGATTATGGTTGCATTAAAAACAATGTTGAACAAGGAATCAAGATAACCAAGTGTTAATCTTTAGGACTCTGGGTTGTAGAAGAATTAAAAAAGGTTGATTAGTTTAGCTCAAAGGACTTGAAAAACATAGTGCTCTGTTTTTGGGCAGCAAGTTGCTGAACTTTTACAGAGCCTAACTCATAACTTATTTAACCAATGGAGGTGTGGTATATAGTTATGGAAAGGGTTTTAAGTGCTCTACAACTTTTTTTGTAGACTTCCAGAACAAAATCACACATCAAACTGGTTGAAATTCCGGATGATTGTAAACTGTCCAGAAACAGGACACGGGAAAAAACACTCTCTAGATTGTGCTGTTTTTCAAGTATAACTTCCTGTAGAAAAATCTAAAATTATAATATGATACATTTTTGGAAAGTTTAGGAGATGTGTTACATCTTTGTATTTCGAAGTTGTTGCAGTCGCAGCATGGAATTCAGTGGAAGTTTGAGTGAAAACAGCAACTTCCAAAGGAGGTGTTGTTCAAATTCTTCCAGAAATTCTGTTTACTTTGAATTACCATAACTTTTAACCAGAACTGATCTGGGGGCAAATAAATACTCGTTGTAAAGTTACTGAATTTAACTTCAACTTTTGTATTCAACTTGAGTCATGAAAATGCCAAGTACCAGGTTAAAATCTGGGATATGTAGAAACTGGTCATTCGGGATAGAGGGACGGACAGCTTGTAACACCCCAAAACCTGCTAACGAGGGGAATTTAAAAATTTTGGACGTATTGCATGTGGTGAAGCAATTCAAATTCAAACTAGAATTCAAATTTAAATCAAAACAGAAAAAGAAAAGGAAAAGGAAAAAGAAAAACAGCCAGTGGGCCGAAACCCATCTCAGCCGGCCCAAAACCCGCGCGTGCCAGCCGGCCCAAAACCCGCGCGCGCTTCTCCCCCTCTCCCTTTCTCTGACCCGCAGGACCCGCGTGTCATCTCCTTCCCCGCGCGCTCCCAACCGCTCCAGTTCTTTCGCGCCCGATCGCACGCGCCCCGCTCCCGGATTCCTCGCGCTCAACCCAACCCCGAATCCCTCGCGCCGTCCTGCTCGATCGCAACAAACCCCCGTGCCCCCGGCCATTATAAAAACAGATGTCCCTGCCACCCTCCCCTCGCACAAACAGTTCCTCTCCCGGTGAGCGCCGCCGCCGTTGAGCTTGGAATTCCCCAAGAGCGTCGCCGTTTCCCTCTGTCAAACCGATTTGGTGACCCCGCAGCACCGTGCACAAGCTGTAGACGCCGACCCCGGAGGGAAACGCTGCCTGAAACGACCATCCCGACGCTCGCCGGTGAGTACCGCCGCCGCTCGCCGGTGAAACTTCCGAATTACACGGTTCCGATCCACCCTAATCATCGGTGTGCCATCTCTAGACCCCAGTGAAGCGTCACGACCCGAGAGCTCGAAGGGATCACCGCCCCAACTGCCACTTCGACGAGCACAGCAAGTCGCCGCCGCCTGTCCTCATCGTCGACCGGGTTCCGAGTCCTTCAGGCCTAAGAAATTAGCCTAGGTGAGCTCCCCTACCTCCCCTCTGCCGTTTGCTACCAAAAAGGGCGGGTGTTAGCGTCTGTAGATGAAGATCTGCGACCTCGCCGGCAAGATCGCGCCCCTGCTGCCGTGCGCCGCCGCGCGCACGGGCGAACTCCGGCCAGGAGCGACGTGGCCTCTTGTGTGCCGTCTATTTTAAATCGTGTGATGCATAATAGGAACCCGGCGTACCCCTTCGCAATCTAATCGTGACCCTCCATTTAAAATCGGACGGTCCACGTCAGCCCCGCATTATAAAGGTTGGGAATCTTACGCGCTACCCCCTGGGGATCTCGGAAAACACGAGCTAGACCCGGAAACTTCTGATCTAGCCCCTGGACCTTCAGAAATTCATGTAAATTCATTTAAAAATCAGTTTTAGCCCCTGGACTAAATAAAAATTCAGAAAACCTCTCTGTTTTGTGTAATTAGGCCCCTGAAAATTTAGGTAATAGCAAATTAGACCCTGCGGTAGGGTGGGTTTGCACTTCAGACCCTATAGGATATTAAATTCAGAAATTTGAACATGTGATTAGGATTTGAATTCAAATGGTGATGCAAACACATGTGCAAATACAAATTCAAATTTTCCTAGCACTTGGAAAACCTTTAGAATGAGTTAAAAACTGATTTTAGGCTGAAATGAGATCTGACTAAGTACTGCTTATTTTTATTATTTCTAGAAACACATTTTTAGGCTAGGAAATAATTCTGAAAATGGGTAAAATAAATTTAAATTGGTTCCCATCAGAGAGGAAGTTCAAAAATATTTTATTGAACATTTTAGATTACAACCTATTCTGTTTAGATGATATGTCTTACTAGTTTAATATTAAAGTTCACTTTTAGGCATAGAAAATAAATCTGAAAATATAGGAAGAATAGGTATGCATAATTAGAAAATTTTAAATGAGGTCTTCAATTCCAAAAACATCAAATTAAGATTTTGTAGAAGATCTAAAAACCTATTTGGAGTAGGAAACTTTCTTTCATGCAAACTTGGTGTCTAAGAAGTGTATTAATTAAATATAGAGAATTTGTTCAAATTGGAAATTCATATACAGTGTGCAATTAGAAATCTGAATACAAAAGTTACAAATAATATATATGTTTAAAAGTGCATGTAGGCCTAAAACCAACACATCTAGAGTAACCCCAACACTTAAAAATGTGAATGACTTTCATATGTATGTATGTGTGGTTTGCATGAGTGAAAGTGTGGACTATGGCTTATGGATTGTTGTTTTCTTTTGCTATGTGTATTGGCATGAGTAGAAGCTGCCCCAAAGCAAGTTCTCACCTTTCAAGACCAAGACTTTCCATTCCCAGAGCAGCAAGAAGAAGGCAAGTGTCCTTGACCACTTTGATCCTACTAGGATGTGTAGTTAGAATTTAATTACTTGCATTGTCAATTTGGAATATGGTACCCAAGCTAGGAAGTTTCCCTAGATTTTCATATTCTTACTTCCTTGTAGCCTGGGTTGGGATTTATTTTATTATGTCATTCATTCATATCACTTATGCTTAGCCATGCTTAGAATGGGATAAGTGGGATATGAGATCATCAACTTATTTACCTTACTCTTGAATGAGATATTATGAGTTATGTAGAGGTAGGGATCGAGGCAAGTTAGATGATTTGGTTGGTGCTGTGTGCACGAGACTCGGGTTTGTGTTTAGTGCTTGCCTGGATCCTAAGGACCGGTTCATGGAACATGTAACCTGGCTTTACCGTGCCAACCACATGCTGAGATGGGGCAGCTTGGCCAATTAATTAGGTGTATCTCCGGCGTAGTATGGGTGTTTGGATGGTGCAGGGAAATAGGTGTCAGCTGGACTACCATATGAACCGCAAGGCTCAAGAGGGGGCCACTGCAGCGGGGTTGGAGCCTCTTGTATGCTGTTAGGGGTGAAACCTCAGTGGGCCCACGCTCGTCGGGTATCCCTTTGTAAAGGCCTCATTGTGATCTCCTGGCTACACACCTGGGATGTGTGAACGTGGTTCGCGGCCACCGGCATAATGGAGGTTCTTTTAGTCCACCCGGCAACGGGGGATGAAATCACTACATGTGGGTACAGTGGTGCAAACTCTGCAGAGTCAAAACTGTCATGACAGTCGTGCTCACGGTCAAGAGCGGCTTGGACTTATTCATGATTAGAGGATGATGGATTGGGAAGTTGTGGATGTTAAGCGGGAAGCTTAACATTGGAGATGAGACATGTTTACTTGATATTGATGATGGGTTGAGGGATTGGGACCATTTCACCTGTGTAGTTATGTAGGTGCTCAATAAGCTATGGTGATAGGTATTAATTGTGTAGTGCTTTAACCAAGAGTTCAACCTCTCCTTGCTCTAGCCATGCATGACATAACTTTCCCACACTTGCTGAGTATCAACGGTACTCAAACATGCTTTTCTGTTGGTTTGAATTGCTGCTCAGGTCAAGGGGATGATGTGGTTTTCAATGACCAAAACTTTGGACCCGAAGAAGGATTCTAGGTTCACGGAGTCCCCTGGGCAACGCATGTGACGGAGCCCACAAGATTTGTATTCCGCTGCTGCTTTATTTATACTTTATGAACATATTATCGTCCATCAAGACGTATGCTATGTAAGACTTATTTATATTCGAACACTTGGCTTGTAATATAATGATGCTTCACTATTTGTCGTCACATGTATGAGAAAATGATCCAGACATACATGTGATATTCACTCGGTTGCTCTTTAGAGAAACCGGGTGTGACAGAAGTGGTATCAGAGCCAAGGTTGCCCGTAGGAACGTGGACCTAGGTAGAAATGGACGTATTTAAGGACCCTATTTTCTTAAAAACTATTTTACAAAGATGTGGGTTGAAAGTGTTATTTAATGGGGTCACTTTATTCACCTTGTCCCAACTTTTATTCAAAATACAATCTTAAATGCTTTATGTTTTAGATGGTCCGCATGATCCGCACCGCCCGCAAGTCCACCGGAGGGAGAGTTTCTGTAGTTGCCCTTGCCTTGAGAGAGGAGAACCGTCCGGTGACGTACCATTCCTACGGGTTGGCAGTAGGAGGCTTGTTGCGCCGTCTTCGGCGTATGCTCCACGCCGCCGGCAATGTGGGCAACCTGATCATACACTACAGCTCCACCAGGACCATCCGTGAGATGCGGGAAGAATGGAGCTCAGAGATGAGGATTATCTATGAAAATCAGCTGCTCAAGATCCACCGCTCTCCAGATTGTCGGGCGACTCAGGCCGATGCTGAGAAGGATGTCACCTAGGAGGCCATCACCTGCCAGACTTACATCAACCGTCGCCATCTGGATAGGACTGAGTACATGTATGTCCTCCAGCATGAGAGTGCCACCGCGGAGTACAAGTACCCGCCAGTGCAGCAGGGGACTTCCCATGAGCACATGGACCTGTGCTTGGAGGATGCTGCTATGCTCAGCACTCGACTGCATGAGTGCCAGCAGGAGCTTCAGGATGTTCGTGACACCCTGAAGGAGACTGAGGCATTGCTTCGCGCCAGCTTGAGGGCGAGAGAAAGAGGAGATGGGAATGAACTGTGTGTCACCGTGAATGACACATGGACTCCTGACTCCCCAGACCGCCGGGCGAGCAAGCGTCACCACACTCCTACACCAGCAGCTTCCCCACCTAAAGCAGAATCAGAGGGCAGCCGCAATGATGAGGAAGACCCCGACGAGCCAGCTCAGTGATACGAGTTGTTTAGAGTCATTTCCCTTAATTCAGCAGGTTATCGATTAGTCAAATCAATACTCTATTTATTTGTGTGTTAATGTTTGGTGTGTGACGTGAGTTGTGGAAGCCATGGGCATTTGTCCACAACCTCATCTTTAGGTTGTTTTGCTTTGGTGTGTGAACCCCTATGAATCAATAGTGCATTTATTTTCGTGTGAGACGTGACGCCCAAAGATCTATGTGAAATCTTCAGAAATTGTCTAAATATGAAGGCCTCAAGAGTTTAAGTTTAAACAAACAATTTAGGAAGTTAACACGTAATGCTTTAAGTTAACATTTGGTTGATCATGATAGATGGCTGGAAGAGGAAAAGGTCGTGGTGCCAACCCCAACAACAACAACGATGAGGAAGCCAATCCTCACCTTCCTGGAGGGCAAGACAGGGGTGATCGCCGTGAAGGAGCTGATCCTATCCACCAAATTCTCGAAAATCAGAATCAGCTCATCCAGAGTCTAACTCAAGTGGTGGCCAACTTGCACCAAGCTCCACCCCCACAAGCTGCACCACGTCAACCAAGGTTGAGTGAGTTTCTGGGAACTCAACCCCCAAAGTTTGCAAGTGCTGCTGAACCTCTGGAGGCAGATGACTGGTTAGAGACCATAGAGAGCAAGATTAGGATCATACAATGCCAAGGGTATGAGAGGGCGCTGTTTGCCTCTCACCATTTGCATGGACCTGCTGCTGATTGGTGGACCGCTTACGTGGCAGCCCATCACGACCCCAAGAACATCACTTGGGATGAGTTCAAGCGCAGTTTCCGCAACCACTACATACCCAGCGGTGAACTCAAGAACAAGAGAAAGGAGTTCTTGGGACTGCAGCAAGGCAACATGACTGTGAGGGAATACCTCACCAAGTTCACCCAACTATCCCGTTATGCACCACGGGACATCGAAGCCGATAAGCAGAAACAAGACTCTTTTGTGGAAGGACTTACCATGGAGATGCAATGTGCAATGTCCTCTAATGAGTATGAAAGCTTCCAAAAGATGGTAGACAGAGCGTTCGTCGTGGAGAGGAAGCTGAAGGCCTTGGAGAATGAGAACAAGAAGAAGATGGGATGGTCACACCAAGCATCAAGCAGAAACACACGTCCACGCCTGATGCAGCAACCGGCAGGTCAGACGAGTCGTGCTGTAGTACCCTACCTGACACCAAGAGGGTACAACCTGAACTTCAGACCTCCATCAGCACCAGTACAGCCGCAGCGTCAGTTTGTGCAGCAGCCACACCCCTCTTATCAACCTCGACCAGCAGGACAAGGGCCACCGAACCAACCCCAAGATAACAAAGGTCAGTCACCTAAAGTTGGGGTACAATGCTTCAACTGTGGTGAAGTGGGGCACTACGCCCATAAGTGCCCAAAGAAGAAGCCCATGCAGCCACAACAGCAGAATGTGATGCGAGGACGGGTGAACCACGTGACCATGGAGGAAGCGCAAGAGGCCCCTGACGTGGTAATTGGTAAGTTTCCGGCAAATTTACACATTGCAACCCTATTGTTCGATTCTAGTGCTACCTACTCGTTCATTGCTCAAGGGTTTGTTAAGAAGCATGATCTAGCAACAACAAAAATGAATCATATGTTACCATTGAATTCTCCAGGGGGAGAAACAAGCATAAGACAAGTGTGTCCCATGGTGAATCTAGACATTAATGGGGTAGTATATACTGCAAACCTCATAGTGATAGACTCACAAGGGATAGATATTATTTTGGGTATGGATTGGTTGACCAAACATAAAGGAATCATCCACTGTTCGACATGAACGGTGGAACTAAATCACCCTAGCGGCACAAAAGTGAAGTTCATAGCCGTGCAAGAACCTAGGAGGGACATTAAACTCAATCAAGTTGAGGTGGAAGTGGAAGAGATAAGGATTATCAGGGAATACCCAGACGTTTTTCCGGGGGAGTTGCCAGGTATGCCTCCCGATCGTGAAGTGGAATTTGCAATTGAACTGGTACCTAGAACAGCCCCAATATACAAGAGGCCTTATCGGGTGGACTCCAAACAGCTGGAAGAGCTCAAGGAACATATAAGAGAATTGACAGAGAAGGGGTATATTCGTCCTAGTTCCTCACCATGTGGAGCTCCAGTGATATTTGTGCCCAAGAAGGACGGAACCCAAAGGTTATGCGTAGACTACCGTGCGTTGAATGAAGTATACATCAAGAACAAGTACCCATTACCCCGCATTGAAGACTTATTTGATCAGTTGAGGGGAGCTTGTGTGTTCTCAAAAATTGATCTCAGGACGGGATACCACCAACTGAAGATAAGGCAACTGACATTCCAAAAACAGCGTTCGTATCTCGGTACGGGCTGTATGAATACACCGTCATGCCGTTCGGGCTAACTAATGCCCCAGCGTATTTCATGTATCTCATGAACAAGGTATTCATGGAATATCTGGACAAATTCGTGGTGGTTTTCATTGATGACATTCTCGTCTTCTCCAAAGATGAAGAAGAACATGAGAAACATTTAAGATTGGTGTTGCAAAAGCTGAGAGAACACCAACTATATGCCAAGTTGAACAAGTGTGAGTTTTGGCTGAAGAGAGTTCCCTTCTTAGGAAATATAATATCGGAGGTAGGAATCTCCGTAGATCCTGCCAAGATCGAGGATGTGCAAAAGTGGAAGATCCCTGAAAATGTCAGAGAAATTCGAAGCTTCTTAGGATTGGCTGGGTATTATCGACGGTTCATTGAGGGTTTCTCCAAGATCTCGAGACCCCTCACCAAATTGTTAGAGAAGGGAATCACCTTCACATGGACACCGGAGTGTGAGACGAGTTTTCAAGAACTGAAGAAAAGATTGACAACAGCCCCAGTTCTAGTTATGCCAGATATGCAGAAGAATTTTTTGGTGTATTGCGATGCCTCTGGACACGGGTTGGGATGTGTTCTCATGCAAGAGGGGCATGTCGTAGCTTCTGCGTCCCGGCAGATCCGAAAACACGAGAAGAACTATCCTACGCATGACCTAGAGCTAGTCGCAGTGGTACACGCATTGAAGATTTGGCGGCATTACTTGATGTGAAAGAGGACAGTGATATATACGGACCATAAGAGCTTAAAGTACATTTTCACACAGCCAGATCTCAACCTCAGACAAATGAGATGGTTAGAGCTAATCAACGACTTTGATGTGGGCATCAACTATCATCCTGGTAAAGTGAACGTCGTGGCTGATGCTTTAAGCCGGAAGGTGCAGGTCGACATGTTGAGTTCAAAGGACATACCTACAGAATTGAAGGAAGAGATTTCAAAACTCAATTTAAGTCTGGTGAATAGTGGTGAGGCCATCGCCATGGAAGTGGACTCCACATTGGAGCAAGACATACGCAACGGTCAGAAGAATGATGAGAAGATACAAGAAATCAGAGAACTCATCAAAGAGAATAAAGCTCCTGGGTTCAGAGAGGATGAACAAGGTACGGTGTGGCATGGGAAAAGGATCTATGTGCCTGAGGTGAAGGAGATCCGTGAACTGATTTTGAAAGAGGCTCATGATTCCGACTACTCCATTCATCCTGGAAGTATGAAGATGTATCATGACCTCAAGAGTAGATATTGGTGGTATGGCATGAAGCTAGATGTCGCGGAACATGTCGCCCTATGTGACACATGTCAGCTAGTAAAAGCAGCACATCAAAGACCCACGGGACTGTTGCAACCACTCAAAGTGCCTGAATGGAAATGGGAATAAATCGGTATGGATTTCATAGTGGGACTACCCAGGACCCAATCGGGATATAATTAGATATGGGTCATCATCGACAGGCTAATTAAGGTAGCTCATTTCATCCCCATGAAAGAAAGCTACAGTGGATCCAAATTGGCAGAATTGTACATGTCAAGAATCGTATGTTTTCATGGAGTGCCAAAGAAGATAGTGTCAGATCGAGGGACACAGTTCACCTCAAGGTTCTGGCAGAAGTTACATGAAACCATGGGAACTCATCTGAATTTTAGTTCTTCCTATCACCCCCAGACTGACGGGCAGACGGAAAGAACCAATCAAATCCTTGAGGATATGCTGAGAGCTTGTGCACTTAGGAACAATAGGAGTTGGGATAAGAACTTACCGTATGCGGAGTTCTCCTACAACAACAGCTATCAGGCTAGTATGAAGATGTCACCATTTGAGGCGTTGTATGGGAGGAAGTGCAGAACTCTACTATTTTGGAATCAAACTGGGGAAAATAAAGTATTTGGGCCCGAGGTACTACAAGATGCCGAGGCGAAAGTGAGGGAAATCCGCAACAATTTGAGGATAGCATAGACCCGACAAAAGAGCTATGCCGATGTAAGGAGAAGAGAGCTCGTTTTCAATGTGGGAGACTATGTTTATCTCAAGGTGTCCCCTATCCGAGAACTTCGTCGGTTCAAGGTGAAAGGGAAATTATCACCATGATACATCAGACCCTTCCAAATTATGGAGAGGAAAGGCGAAGTGGCATATCAACTAGAACTACCGGCTAGCCTATCAGATGTGCACGATGTATTTCATGTGTCACAGCTCAAGAAATGTTTAAGAACGTCCGAAGAGATGTTACCCATGAATGAGGTGAACGTACGAGAGGATCTTTCTTATGCCGAGCAACCGGTCAATATTTTGGATACAATGGAACGCCTCACAAGAAATAAAAGAATCCGAATGTGCAAGGTGCAGTGGAAGCATCACTCGGAAGCAGAAGCCACATGGGAGCGAGAAGACGAGCTTAAAGCACAGTTTCCGGATTTGTTTTCCTAGAATCACTAATCTTGAGGACGAGATTTCTTTTAAGGGGGGTAGAGCTGTAACACCCCGAAACCTGCTAAAGAGGGGAATTTAAAAATTTTGGACGTATTACATGTGGTGAAGCAATTCAAATTCAAACTGGAATTCAAATTTAAATCAAAACAGAAAAAGAAAAGGAAAAGTAAAAAAAATGGCCAGTGGGCCGAAACCCATCTCAGCTGGCCCAGAACCCGTGCGCGCTTCTCCCCCTCTCCCTCTCTCTGACATGCGGGACCCACGTGTCATCTCCTTCCCGGCGCGCCCCCAACCGCTGCGGTTCTTTTGCGCCCGATCGCATGTGCCCCGCTCCCGGATTCCTCGCGCTCAACCCAACCCCGAATCCCTCGCGCCATCCTGCTCGATCGCAACAAACCCCCGTGCCCCCGGCCATGATAAAAATAGATGTCCCCGCCGCCCTCCCCTCGCGCAAACAGTTCCTCTCCCGGTGAGCGCCGCCGCCGTTGAGCTTGGAATTCCTCAAGAGCGTCGCCGTTTCCCTCTGTCAAACCGATCTCGTGACCCCGCAGCACCGTGCACAAGCTGTAGACGCTGACCCCGGAGGGAAACGCCGCCGGAAATGACCATCCCGACACTCGCCGGTGAGTACCGCCGCCGCTCGCCGTTGAAACTTCCGAATTACATGGTTCCGATCCACCCTAATCATCGGTGTGCCATCTCTAGACCCCAGTGAAGTGTCACGACCCGAGAGCTCGAAGGAATCACCGCCCCAACTGCCACTTCGACGAGCACAGCAAGTCGCTGCCGCCTGTCCTCGTCGCCGACCGGGTTCCGAGTCCTTCAGGCCTAAGAAATTAGCCTAGGTGAGCTCCCCTACCTCCCCTCTGCCGTTTGCTACCAAAAAGGGTGGGTGTTAGCATCTGTAGATGAAGATCCGCGACCTCGCTGGCGAGATCGCGCCTCTGCCGCCGTGCGCCGCCGCGCGCACGGGTGAACTCCGGCCAGGAGCGACGTGGCCTCTTGTGGGCCGTCTATTTTAAATCGTGTGACGCATAATAGGAACCCGGCGTACCCCTTCGCAATCTAATTGTGACCCTCCATTTAAAATTGGACGGTCCACGTCAGCCCCGCATTATAAAGGCCGAGAGTCTTACGCGCTACCCCCTGGAGATCTCGGAAAACACGAGCTAGCCCCGAAAACTTCTGATCTAGCCCCTGGACCTTCAGAAATTCATGTAAATTCATTTAAAAATCAGTTTTAGCCCCTGGACTAAATAAAAATTAAGAAAACCTATCTGTTTTGTGTAATTAGGCCCCTGAAAATTTAGGTAATAGCAAATTAGACCCTGCGGTAGGGTGGGTTTGCACTTCAGACCCTATAGGATATTAAATTCAGAAATTTGAACATGTGATTAGGATTTGAATTCAAATGGTGATGCAAACACATGTGCAAATACAAATTTAAATTTTCCTAGCATTTGGAAAATCTTTAGAATGAGTTAAAAACTGATTTTAGGCTGAAATGCGATCTGACTAAGTACTGCTTATTTTTATTATTTCTAGAAACACATTTTTAGGCTAGGAAATAAATCTGAAAATGGGTAAAATAAATTTAAATTGGTTCCCATCAGAGAGGAAGTTCAAAAATATTTTATTGAACATTTTAGATCGGAACCTATTCTGTTTAGATGATATGTCTTACTAGTTTAATATTGAAGTTCACTTTTAGGCATAGAAAATAAATCTGAAAATATAGGAAGAATAGATATGCATAATTAGAAAATGTTTAATGAGGTTTTCAATTCCAAAAACTTCAAATTAAGATTTTATAGAAGATCTAAAAACCTATTTGGAGTAGGAAACTTTCTTTCATGTAAACTTGGTGGCTAAGAAGTGTATTAATTAAATATAGAGAATTTGTTCAAATTGGAAATTCATATATAGTGTGCAATTTGAAATCTGAATGCAAAAGTTAGAAATAATATATATGTTTAAAAGTGCATGTAGGCCTAAAACCAACACATCTAGAGTAACCCCAACACTTAAAAATGTGAATGACTTTCATATGTATGTATGTGTGGTTTGCATGAGTGAAAGTGTGGACTATGGCTTATGGATTGTTGTTTTCTTTTGCTATGTCTATTGGCATGAGTAGAACCTGCCCCAGAGTAAGTTCTCACCTTTCAAGACCAAGACTTTCCATTCCCAGAGCAGCAAGAAGAAGGCAAGTGTCCTTGACCAATTTGATCCTATACTAGGATGTGTAGTTAGAATTTAATTACTTGCATTGTCAATTTGGAATATGGTACCCAAGCTAGGAAGTTTCCCTAGATTTTCATATTCTTACTTCCTTGTAGCCTGGGTTGGGATTTATTTTATTATGTCATTCATTCATATTACTTATGCTTAGCCATGCTTAGAATGGGATAAGTGGGATATGAGATCATCAACTTATTTACCTTACTCTTGAATGAGATATTATGAGTTATCTAGAGGTAGGGATCGAGGCAAGTTGGATGATTTGGTTGGTGCTGTGTACACCAGACTCGGTTTGTGTTTAGTGCTTGCCTGGATCCTAAGGACCGGTTCATGGAACATGTAACCGAGCTTTACCGTGCCAACCACATGCTGAGATGGGGAAGCTTGGCCAATTAATTAGGTGTATCTCCGGCGTAGTACGGGTGTGTTGGATGGTGCGGGGAAATAGGTGTCAGCTGGACTACCATATGGTCCGCAAGGCTCAAGAGGGGGCCACTGCAGCGGGGTTGGAGCCTCTTGTATGCTGTTAGGAGTGAAACCTCAGTGGGCCCAAGCTCGTCAGCAATCCCTTTGTAAAGGCCTCGTAGTGATCTCCTAGCTACACACCTGGGAAGTGTGAACGTGGTTCACGGCCACTGGCATAATGGAGGTTCTTTTAGTCCACCCGGCAACGGGGGATGAAATCACTACATGTGGGTACAGTGGTGCAAACTCTGCAGAGTCAAAACTGTCATGACAGCAGTGCTCATGGTCAAGAGCGGCTTGGACTTATTCATGATTAGAGGCTGATGGATTGGGAAGTTGTGGATGTTAAGCGGGAAGCTTAACATTGGAGATGAGACTATGTTTACTTGATCTTGATGATGGGTTGAGGGATTGGGACCATTTCACCTATGTAGTAATGCAGGTGCTCAATAAGGTAAGGTGATAGGTATTAATTGCGTAGTGCTTTAACCAAGAGTTCAACCTCTCCTTGCTCTAGCCATGCATGACATAACTTTCCCACACTTGCTGAGTACCAACGGTACTCAAACTTGCTTTTCTGTTGGTTTAAATTGCTGCTCAGGTCAAGGGGATGATGTGGTTTTCAATGACCAATGCTTTAGACCCGAAGAAGGATTCTAGGTTCACGGAGTCCCCCGGGCAACGCCTGTGATGGAGCCCACAAGATTTATATTCCTCTGCTGCTTTATTTATATGTTATGAACATATTATCGTCCATCGAGGTGTATGCTATGTAAGACTTATTTATATTCGAACACTTGGCTTGTAATATAATGATGCTTCACTATTTGTCGTCACATGTATGAGAAAATGATCCTGGCGTACATGTGATATTCACTCGATTGCTCTTTAGAGAATCCGGGTGTGACACAGCTGAACTCATTTGAGAGATTGTTGTACCTTGTGGGGCTTGATTACTTCCAATGGGGTAGAACATACTCATGAGGGGTTATCTTGAACTAGTGAAAGATTTGAGTGTATTTCCTACTCAAGTTTCTTTTGCTAGAGACAATGTTTGTGTGGTATTGAAGATAAAGGATAGTATACGTAATGACAAAGCGATGTCCATGTCTCGTAGTGACCAAATCTAGTTGAGATGAACATCCAAAGAGGAAGTCCATCACTTTGGATTTCACTAGTTTGTATTTGGTCTGGTAATGTTGTAGCTTGTGCAAAGTTATTACGTTATCCATGTACGGGATGTATCGCATGTTTACCGTCGTTATGTTTTACTCCTATTTTATTGCGCTGCATGGAGTATGCTGTGGGACTGATTTTATTGTCGTATGGTTGCAGATGGTTCGTACTCAGGCCATGCATGAGGTCGGCGGCGCTAGTCAGCAAGGGGATGATGACTCCCAGCCGCCTGCCTACAACAACACCCCGCAGCAACAACCACCACTGCCGCCTCCGCTTACACTAGCGGATGTGATCTCGGCGCTGGTGGGCTCTCGTGAGGAGCAGACCGACCTGCTCCGCACGATTGTGCAGAATACGTCCCAGGCGTGGGGGGGCATCAAGAGAGGGGGCCTCGTGAGCCCCACACTACGACATACTCGGATTTCATGAGTATGCATCCTCCAGTGTTCACCGAAGCGGCGGAACCACTGGAGGCCGACAACTGGCTGCGGACGATTTAGTCCAAGTTCGGGCTGCTCCAATGCACGGAGCGGCAGAAGACTCTCTTTGTGGCGCAGCAGCTTCACGGTGCCGCTGGTGCGTGGTGGCCGAACTATGTTGCCTCACTACCTGCTTGGCACGCCATGGAATGGGCAGAATTCCGGGGGGCGTTCCGCGCCTATCATATCCCTCCCGGAATGATGAAGAGGAAGTTTCAAGAGTTCTTGGAACTGAAGCAAGGCGGGAGGATTTCCCATGACTACTCCCGTGCGTTCAACCATCTGGCGCAGTATGCATCTGAAGCAGCGGAAGCGAAGCGCTCCACCGAGCAGCGGGGGTGGAGCTCCTCAAAAATGCCGCATGGTGTATCGGACACCATCTGTCAGCAGTAGCATCCACCGTCTCGACCTCAACAGTTTGGGGGGTCGTTCTTTTCAGCCACCCCCATTCCGACCGCCAATGCCACCACCGCGACCGCAACAGCAGCAGCAGCAGATGGTACCCTGGGCATTTCCACCGCCAAAAAGCGCCGCGGGATTCCGTCCGCTGGTCAGCGGAGGACCGCCTCGCTACACATGCTACACGTGTGGCCAGGCCGGTCATTTCTCGAAGGACTGTCCACAGGGGCAGCAAAGCAGCGGGCAAGCCCAATATCAGGGTGGTGCTTGAGGCCGACCACCAGTCAAGAAGGGTGGTCAGCGAGCCGGAGGCGTTCGTTACCTCGACAATAAGGACGTCCCGGAAGGAGAAAACATGCTGGCGGGTATGTTCACTCTCCATGACCGGTCAATCATCATCTTATTTGATTCTGGTGCAACCAACAACTTCATAAGTGCATTATATGTGTTTAAGCATCAAATGCAAGTCTTTCCAACCGAGTGCTCATATATGATCTTCTCACCGGGAGGGGAGATTTCAGCAAATGTGATGATTCCAAAAGAACCACTGTGCTTAGGTGGGAAGATATATCACTATGATTATTCTTGAGGGACAGAAGATTGATGCAATCTTAGGAATGTCATGGCTAAGTTACCATGGCGCTGTCCTAGAAACTCTAGCATGGATGGTTCACCTCAACTCTTCACTCCACCATCCGGATTCCCTCATACTAGACAATCCAGTCCCGGAAGTTTCAGCCGCCTATCATACTGAAGCTCCCAAGTTAGAGGACATCCCGGTAGTCCGAGAATACCCCGATGTGTTCCCGGATGATCTTCCAGGCATGCCACCTGAATGGGATGTGGAGTTCAAGATTGAACTTGCACCCGTGACTACCCCAATATCGCGGAGACCGTACAAGATGGCTCCGAATAAGCTGGCTTAGTTAAAAGAACAGCTCAATGACTTGTTGAGCAAGGGTCTCATTAGGCCGAGTTCCTCGCCTTGGGGATGTTCGGCGCTGTTCATCAAAAAGAAGGATGAAACCTTGATGTTGTGTGTGGATTACCGGCCGCTCAACACCATCACCATCAAGAACAAATATCCACTAGCCCGCATTGACATCCTATTTGATCAACTTGTGGGTGCAAGTGTGTTTTCAAAGATGGGCCTTTGCTCCGGGTATCATCAAATAAAATTTTTTGTGGAGGATATCCCAAAGACGGCATTCTCGACGAGATATGGACTATATGAATATCTCATCATGTATTTTGGTCTCACCAACGCCCCGGCACATTTCATGTACCTCATGAACTCGCTGTTCATGCCGGAGCTGGACAAGTTCGTGGTGGTCTTCATTGTTGATATCTTGGTTTACTCTATGTCAGAAGCAGAACACGCCAAACACTTGCGAATCGTCCTTCAACGATTGCGGGACCATAAACTCTATGCCAAGTTCAGCAAATGCGAGTTTTGGATCAGCCAAGTGCCATTTTGGGACATATCATCTCAGAGGAAGGCACTGCGGTTGACCCAAGCAAAATTGAACAAGTGCTGAAATGGAAAGCCCCCACTTCTGTCCATGAAGTCAGAAGCTTCCTCGGTTTAGCGAGATATTACCAGAGATTCATCATGAACTTCTCCAAGCTTGCTAAGCCGATGACAGAATTGTTGAAGAAGGGGACGAAATATGTTTGGAACGCAGCATGTGAAGGAGCGTTCCAAGCATTGGTAAAGCATCTCACAACAGCCCCGGTCTTAGCTCAACCTGATACGACCAAGCCCTTCGACGTGTATTGTGATGCGTCCAGTATCGGGCTTGGCTGCGTGTTGATGCAAGGAGGACGTGCGGTCGTGTATGGCTCACGCCAACTTCGAAACCATGAGCAGCACTATCCAAATCATGATCTTGATCTCGCTGATGTGGTTTTGGCGCTGAAAATGTGGAGGCACTATCTCTTGGGAAATTTGGTGCATCTCTACAACGACCACAAGAGCTTAAAATATATCTTCACCCAGAAGGAGCTAAATATGATGCAAACGAGGTGGTTAGAATTAATCAAAGACTATGAAATTGAGATCAATTACCACCCTGGTAAAGCGAATGTGGTTACCGACGCGCTGAGTCGGAAATCACATGTCCATAACCTCACCATTACACCGACGGAAGAGAAAGAGCCGCACTTATACTTGGTTCCATATGGATCCCTCTACAACCTTGCTCTCATCCCTACCATTGCATCTCAGGAGGTTGACAAGGGAATGGTACATCTCCAAAGATGGATTGACAGTGGGGATATCAAATGTTTCTAGAAGGATGATGAGGGGACGCTATGGTTCAATAACCGCATAGTCGTACCCCGGAATATGGAGCTGAGAAAGAAGATCCTTGATGAATCTCACTTGTCTAAGTTCTCTATTTATACGGGCAGCAACAAAATGTATCAAGATTTGAAGAGTAAATTTTGGTGGACACAGATGAAGCGGGAAGTTGCAAAGTACGTATCCGAGTGTGATACGTGTAGACGAGTTAAGGCGGACCACATGAGAAAATCAGGGCTGTTGCAACCACTGAAAATTCCAGCATGGAAGTGGGAAGATGTGAGCATGGATTTCATTGTGGGATTACCCATGACTTCCAACAAGCATGATTCCATTTGGGTAATCGTGGACCGGTTGACCAAGTCGGCTCACTTCATTCCGGTGCATACCAACTACCATGCTAACAAGTATGCGGAGTTGTACATTGCAAGAATTTTATGCTTGCATGGGGTACCCAAGACCATAATCTCAGATCGAGGGGCACTGTTTGTGGCTCGGTTCTGGGAGCAGTTGCATGCTGCTTTGGGTACTAAGCTGATTAGAAGCTCCGCCTATCACCCTCGGACAGATGGCAAACTGAGAGGGTGAATCAAGTATAAGAAGACATGTTGACAGCGTGTGCCATCCACCATGGTAGAAATTGGGATGATCATCTACCATTGGCGGAATTCTCATACAACAATGGCTATCAAGCGAGTATCAAGATGGAACCATATGAGGCTCTCTACGGTTGCTAACGCCGCACCCCATTGAACTGGTGCGGGTCCGGTGAAAGGGTCACGTTCGGGATTGATTTGGTGAACGACGCCGAAGAGCGCGTCGGATTATTCAAGCCAACTTGAAGGCCGTCCAATCTCGACAGAAAAGTTACTCTGATAAGAGGTGTAGGCCGCTGCACTTCGACGTCGGGGAACATGTGTACCTCCGTGTATATCCAATGAAAGGCGTGCACCGATTCGCCGTGAAGGGGAAACTCGCTCCCTGATTTATTGGACCCTATGCTATCACCAAGAAGTGTGGACCAGTGGCGTATAGACTGGAACTACTGGCATCGCTCGCTGGTGTTCACGACGTTTTCCATGTTTTACAACTCCGGAAATGTCTAAAGTATACGGCTACGGTTTCCACCGAATACATTGGCGAGCTACAACCAGATTTGACTTATGCTGAATATCCGGTGGAGATTATTGATGAGAAGGCCCTTACCACGCATAACCAAATGCTGTGGTTCTACAAAATATTGTGGGGCAACCACACCGCTGAGGAAGCGACGTGGGAGAGCGAAGAATTCCTTCGCTCAAACTACCCGGACTTCATGGCATCTTATCGCGGGTAATTTCCTCTTACATCTTTGTTTCTTCTTTTATAATCTCGGGACGAGATTCTTTTAAGGGGGGAGGGATGTAAAAGCCCAAGAATTTACTTGCTACGATGTTGATCACATCACCAAACCACAGCTTATTTGGTGGATAGCCCATAAACATTTGTGAAGAGCAAGTAAACACCATCAAGAGGGTGATTAGAGGAAAAACCCATAACTCCAAAAAAGTAGGAACTCATACACATAAACATGAGAGGCTGAGCTCACCCTTAGACCCTAAATCTTCTTAGGAGTGCTCATGCCAACTTTCATGCAAATCCAAATCATTTTGAGGCACTTTTGGAAACATTTGTAAAAAGGGCTATTTGAATGCAAATTCCAATTTCAGCTATTTTCATCACTTGGATCCAAAAGTTGATTTCATATTAAAACTCAGCACATTTTTCTGAGTTAGTCCACCAATTTTCATCCCCATTGGAGTTCATCTTGTCGGGAGCTAAATTCGCATTAATTCAAAAATGGATTTGAACTCCAAATTCAAATGTGAAGCAAATTTAGCCAAATCAACTTCAATTTGCAGAATTCAAATTCATTCCATGACTTTGTGGCAATGTCTACCATTCAATTGTGAGTAGTTGAGATATTTGTAGCGGATAGCGGAAAAGAATTAGAGGGGGGAAAGTGGACCCACATGTGAATGAATGCAAACAGAGGAAACCGACTCAAACTGAGCACAGCTCACGGGCGACTGACGACTGCTCACAGAGGCCGCCAGCACATCGGGTAGCTCCACCTCACGGTGAAAACTTTGGCTCATAGTCCAGCACACCGAGCTGCTTCACCCTTCTCTCCAGTTCTAAGCAAAAACGAGCACGTCACGAGCTGTTCTCTGGTTTCCGTGTACGAACTCATCGCCGCTCCCTCTGATCACCGGCGACCGGCCGACCCCGGCTGTTTCACGCACCTTCCCCACAGAAGAGAAGGTGTGCTTGCTTGTGCTGAAGCTGTAGGAGAAAGCCGTGCTCCATTTCATATGGTGTAGAGCGAGAATTTTTAGTTTCTTTCCTCGGAGTGTGTTAGGGTTAGAATCCGGTCGATGGCAAACCGCCGGTCGAGCTTCAGCTCACGCTCTAGAACACCTAGCGCACCACCTCGATCAAGTAGCAACCAGTTCCATGCAGTAGGACCCTAGTTCCACGGGATTTTTCTGCCGGCAGCCGAAAACAGGGCACCTCGCCAGTGAGGTCCTAGTTGCGGCCGTTTTCACAAGGATCAGTGCTCATATTCATGATCAACAAGTCTCAGCGGAGCTCTCCGGAGAAACTGCGTCGAAAAAAGTGTAGAGCACAACGAGTTCGATGTCGCCGATGAGATCCCGGCCGCTGTCACCACCGCGAGCACTGTTCCAACCATCGCCGAGCTCTGGTGATTGCACCAACATGTTCCTCGGGCGAAGATGTGCACAGGCAGCGAGTTTCGTCGAAGGTCGGGCAGTAGAACGACGCGCGGGTGGTGCGAGGTTGACGAAAGGGTGTGGGCCTCACGTGGTAGGGAGCGGAAACCGGGCCCGGGATCCGCTGTGGCACCGGGATCTCATGCGGCTACGCGGGAAATTAAGCGGACCCACGTGTGTCTTCGTTGTCGGGCCGACACGTAGCCCTGGGGTCAACGTGCAGGGTGTAAACATTTCAAAGATTTTCAGATTTTTATTTAAACTTCAACTATCCATAACTTTTGCTAGGGAGCTCCAAATTGAGTGAACCAAGTTTTGTTGGATTTAGATCTTCGAGTACTACCCATAAAACAAGTTTCAGCTCATGAAACTTATTCTTTTTCCAGAATTAATTCCCTAAAACTTAAACTGTTGGGAATTTTATCTGGAGAATTCTTTTATGGAAAATTCTGAAATTTGTCTAGGATATTCATTTAAAAATCCTGGAGTCACAGGAAAAATTTCATATCCATCCAAGTTCATTATTCCCCCTAATGGTGTGGTTAAGTGAACTGCCCTGAGAAAACAGAAAATTGTACAGAAATATTTTTCAGATTTTTCTCAAATCTTGATTAGGGCATAACTTCCTCTAGGATTCTCCAAATTACATGAGACCAACTCCATTAGAACCATCTCAAACTCTAGTTTCCATAAAGTAATGGTTTGATCCATGAAAATCTCTGGAAATTCATAGAAGCTCTAGTAATGACCATTTAGACTTTTATTCGTGCAGAGCTCAAATAGGCTTTGATTCAAATGAAATTTGGTCAAGTCTCTGGTTAGGTCCTTAACAAGCCACCAGAAAATTTTAAGAGCCAAAGGGGATATCTATCTAGAGTTATGGTCTTTATTACTAAATTTAACACATTGCATTTAAATTGACATATCGGTTAATTTGCTTACGTGTAGTCGCTGAAGGCGAAGAGACCCCGGAAGTTTTGGATTTCCTACTTCCGGACGAGACACTAACATCTGACCAGCAGCAGCAAGGCAAGCCCTGGTTTGCGTTTAACAAATTTTATAAAGTCCTGCTTTATATACACTTAGTGTGAAGTATGTATGTGCATTAGGTGTATGATGGATGAAACCCCAAATGCATAACCAGATTATTCCAACAAGAGTGAGGGTAGTGTCTAAGTCCTCGAGTAGTTCATGCTGTGCTTAATGTTTATGGATGTAACACCCTCGATTTCATATCCATGCATTGCATATAGAGAAATGTAACACCCCAAAACCTGCTAAACAGGGGAATTTAAAAATTTTTGGACGTAATGCATGTGATAAAGCAATTCAAATTCAAACTGGAATTCAAATTCAAATCAAAACAGAAAAAGAAAAGGAAAAAGAAAACCGAAACCGGCCAGTGGGCCGAAACCCGCCAGCCGGCCCAAGACCCCGCGCCAGCCAGCCCAACCCGCGCCTCCCTCTCTCCCTCTCACTGACACGCGGGGCCCGCGTGTCATCCATCTCCTCGCGCGCGCCCCCAACCGCTCCGGTTCCTTCGCGCCGATCACACCCGACGCTCCCGGATTCCTCGCGCTCGACCCATCCCCGAATCCCTCGCGCCGTCCTGCTCGATCGCAACAAACCCTCGTGCCCCCGGCCCTGATAAAAACAGATGTCCCCGCCGCCCACCCCTCGCATGAGCAGTTTCTGTCCCGGTGAGCGCCACTGCCGTTGAGTTTAGAAATTCCCGAGGGCATCGCCGCTTCCCTCTGTCCAACCGATCTAGTGACCCCGCAGCACCGCGTACAAGCTGTAGACGCTGATCCCGGAAGGAAACACCGCCAAGAACGACCAACCCGACACTCGCCGTTGAGTACCGCTGCCGCCCGCCAGTGAAACCTTCGAATTACACGGTATCGACCCACCCTAATCATCGGCGTGCCATCTCTAGACCCCAGTGAAGCGTTACAACCCGAGAGCTCGAAGGGATCACCGCCCCAACTGCCACTTCGACATGCACCGAAGACCATCGCCGTTGAAGCTTGCCGGCGACCCCATCTAGCCACGTAGGGATCAAGAAAATCACTGAGGTGAGGCCCCCTTCCTCCCCTCTGCCGTTTGCTACCAAAAAAGGCGGATGTTAGCGTCTGTAGATGAAGATCCGCAACCTCGCCGGCGAGATCGCGCCTCTGCCGCCGTGCGCCGCTGCGCGCGCGGGCGAATTCCGGCCAGGGCGACGTGGCCCCTTGAGGGCCATCTATTTTAAATCACACGGTAGAAATAAAACCGACGCGTACCACTTCGGCCATCTAATCTGAGCCGTCTGTTTTAAATCAAACGGCCCACATCAGCCCCGCATTATAAAGGCCGGGATTCTTACACGCTACCCCCTGGGGATCTCGGAAAACACGAGCTAGCCCCGGAAACTTCTGATCTAGCCCCTGGACCTTCAGAAATTCATGTAAATTCGTTTAAAAATCAGTTCTAACCCCTGGACTTAACAAAAATTAGGAAAAACCCCTCTGTTATGTGTAATTAGGCCCCTGAAAATTTAGGAAATAGTAAATTAAACCCTGCAGTAGGGTGGATTTGCCTTTTAGACCCTATAGGATATTAAATTCAGAAATTTGAATATGTGACTAGGATTTAAATTTAAAAGGTGAGGCAAACACATGTGCAAATTCAAATTTAAACTCTCCTAGCACTTGGAAAACCTTTAGAATGAGTTAAGAATTAATTTTCGGCTGAAATGAGATCTGCCTAAGTGTTGCTCATTTTTTATTGTTTCTAGAAACATATTTTTGGGCTAGGAAATAATTCTGAAAACTGGTAAAATAAATTTAAATTGGTTCACATCAGAGAGGAAGTTCAAAAATATATTATTGAACATTTTAGATCAGAACCTATTCTTTGACGACAGTAACCGTCGTCCATAAACTATTTGACGACGGCCGAAATTAGCTGTTGTCGATAAGTGACTTCCTCCACGTGGCAGCGGGGGAAGCTTATCGTCGATAGTGCCATGGCACCATCAACGATAAGGTACAGTATCAATGACGGTAAAAGGGTACTATCGTCGATACTGGACACTTATCGACGACGGTGTCCCTGGCACCGTCGACGATAACTTACCAGTATCGTCGATGGCCGCCAGAGAACCGTCGTCGATAAGTTTTGCAGATTTTTTTTTAAAAACAGAAAATGCTGCCCTGGCTTTGAGGCCAGCCCTGGCTCGATGGCCAGATCACACAGGCAGAAAAAACATCACACAATATATCACATGGCACCGCAAAATACATCACACAATATATCATTGCACAATTCATCATACATCGATCATACTGAACATACTACACATCACACAAGCCAAGTTTGAGAGGAGGAAACTCAGCTTTATCTCGCAATTGATCAAACTCTTTAGTCCGGCAGGTAGAAGACAATACTTTAGAATGGCATCCTGTAAGAGTACAACATTCAACTTTACAACTTTAAGATTACAACATTCAACTTCACATCCTCGAAATAAACATGTAAACATATTACAACATTCAACTTTGCTTCAAATTTCACTTTAAGATCCCTAAATAGACATATTGAAACAACATAACTCAGCATTTTATTGAACATATAACTCATCATTTTATTCAACTTTGCTATCTAATACTTTCTGAACAAGCTATGGACATATTGAACACAACTCACAAGTATGAGTCTAAGGGAAAAAATCGGCTGACCTGACTATGAGACGCTACCCCGTCCGCTGCCACCGGATTTCGGAAAGTCCTCCTCCGACTGTCGTCCAAGCGGCGGAATCTGAGGCGATGGAGTTTGAGCCTCCGTTCCCGACCCCTGTGAAGTGCAAGTGTGGTTAAACATGTTACAAGTAAGAAAATGCATATTTTACTAAATTTCAACAAGTTTAAATAGTTTAAGTTATTTTGAATAATTTTGTACCTGGGCTACCGTCGTCGGCACCGGCTGCATCTGTATCGCTGGCGGCGCCCATTTGAGAAAGACAACCTCCTGTCCTGTACTCATAGCCTGCAAACACAAAGCAAATCATTATACATGTCATTTATATGTAAAAAATGTTAAGTACAACATCTAGAATGGATTACCTGCATGGCAGCTTGCATCTGTAACATGAACGAGTTTTGATACTCGTTCCTAGCCCTTTACGCCTCGTCCCTAGCCCTGATCTCAGCTGCCCGCGCCTCGTCCCTGGCCCTGAGCGATTCTTGCGTCCTCTGTAGCTCCTCTTGAAGACTCTGGAGCTCCAGATCTCGACTAGCACGGCTGCTGCTGGACCCGCCCTGAAGCGATGAAGAGGCTCTCGAGGAAGCTCGCGCCTGCCTCGAGTCGACCACTCCATCGAAGATGGCTAACCTGCACAAACGAAGTAAGATTATTAAATTTTGTATCTCGAAGTACGTAACAGTAAATTAAAAATTACAAGACTCACCGTCCGTGAGGTTTCCCACCACCGCTTGCATACGCAGCTTCGGGGACGATTGGCGCGCTCTTCCAATCGAACTCTTCACCTCGAAGCCTCCGCGCCTCCTCCCCGTACTTTGCCTGCAAAAACCATAAAAATAAAGTCATTAGTACTATTAAAGATAATTCAATTAAGTTGAAAAAATAACTCACCAAAGTCTATGTCGCCATCTGAGAAGACAGCTGGTCAGGCTGCGACGGGTCACTTCCCAAGTGACCCCTCTTCCACACCTCGATAGGTGCTGGCTGCTGAACGCTCTCGTGCTCCTATCAATACATGTTAGCACAATGAAGATTATAAAATTACTTAATAGAATGCTTATAGCACTTACCATCCGTTTAGCGAGACGTATGTAGAAAAGGGGACAACTATCCGGTGCAGTTCTTCAAGTAGAAAAGAGAGAAGAAAGGAGTCATGACCACCACCTTGAACCACGTCAACGCCGATCCTAAAGGGCAGGGCTTTGCCGCCGAATCCGATCCGACGATGGCGTGCCCATGCCCGTCCAGCCCATGAAGGCCATCGCCGCCGACACACTCTCCGACCCCTCTTTCGCCATCCCCAACTCAACTTCGCTATGGCCACCGTCAAGTACATTCTCTACAAGCAGGACCTCAACAAGGATAAGTACAAGGGCCCCGGCCCATGGACGGGCCTCGACGGCCTCAAGCTGGCCATCGCAGCCATCTCCTCTCGGCCCATGGACGGGCCTCGACGGCCTCAAGCTGTCCATTGCAGTCATCTCCTCTCTCTTTCCCTCTTTCCTCATCTCCCTCTATCTCTGCCATATAATTGGCAAAGCAAAAGAATCGTCAAACCCGCACCAAATTGACCTCTGCCATCGCCTGGGCCCATACGGGATCCCATTGGCGGCTGCAAAGTGTGGGGAGGGGGCGGGGGGGGGGCACCTACGATGGGGAGGGGGTGGCGCCGGGAAGGGGTGCTGGACACGGGGCGCAGGGGCAGCCGGGGGAGGGGGCAGCTGAATACCCATATGCTCAATAGGCTGTCCTGTGACAGTTCTACAATGCTGCAGCTTGGTGAGTGCTCAAGGTGGGTAAGGGAAAATACCATACTGAATGATCAGCAAGCGGTGAACAAAACTTTACAGGACTTGGAGCAGGAAGCTGAAAGCTTATACCAGGATGAGTGGGTATTCTTGCGTGAAGAGAAAGTTGGTTCAACAAATGAGACAGTGTATGCGCAAACTGAATGCAGGGTTGTTCAGCAGGGCAACCAAACTATGTATGTCAAGCCAACGACGAGTCTCGAGGTATGCTACAATGGAGGGGTGCTGTGGCAGGGAGGGCCTGACGTCAGAGCTTGAGGGCAAGCTCCATTTCAATGGGGGGCAAATGTCACACTGATGTTGTGACATCGGCAATGAAGGGTGTTCGCACAGGAGAAGGAGATGCTTGGGTGAAGAGGGAGTCGCTGGCATGAGTTGTATTTTGATTCAATATTACAGAGTGGGCTGGTGGGATGTGCGTGTGGGCGAGGCCCTTTGTAACAAGGTTAAGGTCTCATGCGTAGACACATTCAAAAAGTATCGAACAGAACAGAAGGGTTGAGGCAATCGCCTTCTTCCTTGCTACCTCGCCTGCCCCGTTCATCGGCGGTGATCACAACTGAGCTCATGTCGTCGGTCCGGCAAGCCAGCGCCAAGGGCCGTGACAATCCAGGGGGAGGGGGGGGACGCGGCCGGCGAGGGCCCAGGGTGGCGGGGCGGCCTACGGCCGGCAGGGCGACCGAGGGCCGGTGGGGGCTCAGGGCGGCAGCTGCATTGAGGGGCATCGGGGGGGAGGGGGGCACAGCCGGTGAGGGCACATGGCGGTGGGGCGGCTTGGGGGGAGGGGGCATGGCCGGCGAGGGGCAGCCCGAGGGGGGAGGGGGGTGCGGCCAGCGAGGGCTCGGGGCGGCGCCGGGCGTGCACGGGCGGAGAAGGGGAGGAGGGAGGGATGGGCACAACATACCTGACATTGTTGGCGGTGACGTCGGTGGCAGCACAGTGAGAGTGAGAAGAGGCGGCGGCGGCGAGAGTGAGAGAGAGAACCAAGGGGCTGGCCCGAGTATATGGGGCCTTAAAGATGACGGTGGGTTTACACTGTCGTCAACAAGGCTTAATTGACGACGATGTAGGTCAACCGTCGTCTATAAGTTCCCGGGAAGGCCCAGGTTACGGCCCATATTGACGAGGGCCATTATTGTCGACGGTGGACCGTCATCTATAAGGCCCGAGAGCTTATAGACAACGGTACTAGGTCAACCATCATCAATTAATGATTTATTGATGACGGTGTTATCCAGCCATTGTCAATATTTTTATTGACGACGGCCCCGTCATCAATAAATCTGGCCGTCGTTCATTGTCGTGATTCCTGTAGTGCATGGATTTCATTGTGGGACTGCCCATGACTTTTCACAAGCATGATTCCATTTGGGTAATTGTTGACCGGTTAACCAAGTCGGCTCACTTCATTCCCATGCATACAAATCTCCATGCTAGCAAGTATGCGGAGTTGTACATTGCAAAAATCTGGTGCTTGCACGGGGTACCCAAAACCATAAGCTCAGATCAAGGTGCGCTGTTCGTGGCTCGTTTCTAGGAAAAGTTGCACGCTTCTATGGTACCAATCTGATTAGAAGCTCCGCATACCACCCTCGTACAGATGGAAAAACTGAGAGGGTGAATCAAGTATTAGAAGACAAACTGAGAGCATGTGCCATCCACCACGGTAACAATTTGGATGATCATCTACCGTTGGCGGAATTCTCGTATAACAACGGCTATCAAGCGAGTATCAAGATGGCACCCTATGAGGCTCTCTATGTCTGCAAGTATCACACCCCATTGAATTGGTGCGGATCCGGTGAAAGGGTCACGTTCGGGATTGATCTAGTGAACGACGCCGAAGAGCGAGTTTGAGTAATTCAAGTGAACATGAAAGCCGCCCAATCCCGACAGAAAAGTTACACTGATAAGAGGCATAGGCTGCTGCATTTCGAAGTCGCAGAACACGTTTATCTCTGCGTGTCTCCGATGAAAGGCGTGCACTGATTTGGAGTGAAGGGGAAACTCGCTCCATGATTTATCGGACCCTATGCCGTCAACGATAAATGTGGACCAATGGCGTATAGACTGGAACTACTGGCATCCCTAGCTGGTGTCCATGACATTTTCCATGTCTCACAACTCCTACAATGTCTGAAGTTACAACTGCGGTCCAAACTGAAGACATTGGCGAGTTGCAACCGGATTTAACCTACGCTGAATATCCGGTTGAAAGTATTGATGAGAATACTAGGACCATGCGTAACAGAACGCTGTGGTTCTACAAGATCTTGTGGAGCAACCATACGCTGAGGAAGCGGCGTGGGAGAGCAAAGATTTCCTACGCTCAAATTATCTGGATTTCTTGGCATTTCATCTCGGGTAATTCCTCTTACATCTTCATCTCTTATTTTTGTAATCTCGAGACGAGATTCTTTAAAGGGGGAGGGATGTGAAATCCCACATGCTCACTTGCTATGTGTTCATCACATCACACACACCACAGCTCATATTGTGGAAATCTCATGAACACATTTTAAGAGAAAGTAACCACCATTAATAGAATGATTAAAGGAAAACTCACAAATCCAAAAGTAGGATTTCTAACATGTAAACATGAGAGGCTGAGCTCACAATTAGGTCCTAAATATTCTTAGAAATTGTCATGCCAAGTTTCATGCAAATCCAAACCTTTTTGAGGTACTTTTGGGTACAATGATTAAAAGGGCTAGTTTGAATGTAAATTCAAATTCAAGCTACTTTCTAACCAGCATTCAAAAGCTGGATTCATATTCAAATTCAGCACATTTTCTGACTTACTCCACCAATTTTCATCCCCATTGGAGTTGATCTTGTTGGGAGCTATATTCGAACTAATTCAAAACTAAATTTGAAATTCAATTTCAAGTGTGAATCAAATTTAGCCAAAGCAGCTTCAATCTGATGAATTAAAATTGAGCTCATAAGTTGGTAGTGAAGGCTATCATTTAATTGTGAGTAGATGATGGAAATATCAGCTGAAAATTGAAAAGTAATTAGAGGGGAGGCGGACCCACTTGGCAGAGACTGAAACCTCACTGAACCGACTCATTTTCATTGCAGGCTCTCGGGTGAGCGCGGCTGCGCCACGGCGACTCCTCCTCGACCGATGAATTCCACCTCACGGTTATATTTTTGGCTCATAGGCCAGCAAGACGAGCTGCTCTGGCCGTTCTCTTCACTCCTGAGTGAAAAACAGCTCGCACCCATGCCGTTCTTTGCTCCCGCTCGCGTGTTTCTTGCCGCCTCTCTCTGTCCACAGGCGACCGGCTGATCACGGCACTTTCACACATCGCCACAGGAGAAGAAAATATGCGCCTTGTCATGCTGAAGCTGTAGGAAGAAGCCGTGTCCTGTTTCATGTGGTGTAGAGCAAGTATTGCTAGGTTCTTTCCACGGGGTGTGTTATTGTTAGAGATCGGTCGCGGGCAAAATTCATTGCACACAAGCAAGCGCAGCTCGAGCTGCACACCAGACATGCTCTAGAACATCTAACGCACTTCCTCGATCAAGTACCACCAAGTTTCATGCACTAGAACCTTAGTTCTACGAGTTTTTCATGTCGGCGGCCGAAAACAGGGCACCTCGCCGGTGAGGTCCTAGTTGCGGCTGTTTTCACAAGGATCAGGGTTCATGTTCATGTTCAGCATGTCTACACGGATCTCTCCGATGAAACCGCATCGAAAAAGGTGTAGAGAACACCGAGTTCAACGTCGCCGATGAGCTCCCGGCCGCTGTCACCGCCGCGAGCACTGTTCCGGCCATCGCCGACCTCCAGTGAGTGCACCAGCGTGTTCCTCGTGTGAAGTTATGCGCAGGCAGTGAGTCTGTCGAAGGTCGTGCAGTGGAACGTCCGGCGGCGAGCTCTCCGGTGAGGCACCGCCGCGGGTGCTGCGGGTGGCGCGGGGAAGAAGAAGGGGTGTGGGCCCCATGTGGCACTGAGAGAAAACCGGGCCCGGAATCGGCTGTGGCGCCGGGATTTCTTGTGGCTACGCGGGAAATTGAGTGGACCAATGTGTGGCTTCGTTGTCGGGCTGACACATAGCCCTGGAGCCCACCAGCCTTGTTTAAACCTTCTGAATTTCTATTCAATTTTCCAGATTATTGACAAACTTTAGAAGCCCATAACTTTGTGTAGAATTATCCAACTTTAGTGAACCAAATTTTGTTGGATTCATCTCTCTGAGTACTTTCCCGCAAAACAAGTTTAAGTCCATGAAACCCGTTATTTTTCTAGAATTAATTCCCTAAAATTTAAAGTGTTGGGAATTTGAACTGGATATCCACTGTGGAAAATTCTCAACATTTTCTAGGATGTTCATTTTAATATCCTTGAGTATCATGCCAAATTTCAGATCCATCCGAGTTCATTAAGTCCACCTAATGGTGTGATTAAGTGAACTGACCCAGAGAAAATTGAAAATGTTAAGAAACATTTTCTGAATTTTCTCTGAACTTAATTAGTCCCTAACTTTCTCTAGGATTTTTCAAATTACATGAAACCAATTCCATTAGGACCATAATAAACTCTAGTTTCCATAAAGTAGTGGCTTGCTCCATGAAAATCAATGGAAAATCCTTAGAAGCTCTAGTAATGGCCATTTAGACATCTATTTGTGCAGGGCTGAAATGAGCTTTGTTTCAATTGAAATTTGGCCAAGTCTCTGGATAGGTTCTCACCAAGCCACAGTAAAAATTTCAGAGCCAAAAGGGATGTCTATCTAGAGTTATGGTCTTCATATTTGTCAATTCAACAAATTTGCATTAAATTTGACTTATATCATTGATTTAATTACGTATAGTCACTGAAGGCAAGGAAGTCCCGGAGATCTTGGATTTCATCCCTCCGGAGGAGAATTTACCCACTGAACAGCAGCAGCAAGGCAAGCCCCGGTTTGTATTTAACAGTTTTTAACGAGTTTTTGTTTTATCTTCACTTAGATTGTTGTATGGATGTGCATTAGGTGTAGGATGGTTGAAACCCTACTTGCATAACCAGATTATCCTAAAAAGGGTGAGGGTAGTGTCCAAGTCCTCGAGTAAGATATGCCGTTCTTAATGTTTATAGGCTTTGGTACAAGTCGAGTAGTTGGAATCTACTCGTGAGTATAGGATTCGCCACATACGGGATTGGTTCGAAATGTGAGATAACCTTAGTAAAAAAAATGAGACTGGGCAGGGATGTAGGACGCAGCAAGAGGAAGTCTTGTGCGCATATCCCTGTCCGTGTCAATTGAGGACTGATCCGTGTGCGGCCCTGCTGAACAAGATTGAATGTACCGAAGGCATATCGGATATATGGGGTCCGATAAACTGATGTAACTTATACCTCTTGGTGTCGAGGCATAATGCACCGATTTATAGGTGTAGGTTGAGGGAAGCAAGGTGGAAATCCGCTAACGGGCATAGAGAGATGCTCCGTGTAGGGAACCTGCTGCTCATTTGGGTGCGACCGGTTCGACGTTTGGGCTGTTTGGTGATAGGTTGTCCCGTAAAACATCAGTGAGTTTGTCGTTGCAGCTCCGAGGATGGGCGTACATGACGTGCTATTCGGGTATCCCTGCAGGTGTATATCGAGTTGATTCACCGTCCCTCATGGTCATGAGTACCGCTTGTTCACTGTGTCGTGGCTAGTAAATATATGGAATGATTGCGATGAATTACTGCTGTTCTGAATAAATTGTATTGCAACATGTGTGCAACCAAGTATTGCTCACTAAATTTCAGATTTATGAACCTTTAAGTTGTGGCTAAAGGATGAAGTAAGGATGAACATGTAGGCGTGTCCATTGCTGCAAATTTCTGTCCTACCATTGGTATGACTTGCATGTAGAGTTTCTTGTGTAGGAGAGTCGGATAAGACTTGCTGAGCCATCGTGCTCACGGTTTCTGCTATGAGTGTTTGCAGGTGAGGAGTACCCCACAGACATGGAGTACGGGTTCACCGGTGAGGGTTATCCTCCGTCGGGAACGATGGCTGTGTGGGAGCCGTGCATACCGCCCTGAAGCTGGAGTGTAGCTAGTGTGGGCTGTCCGTAGGGCTGGACAACCGACTTTTCCTAGTTAAGGTTAGGCGTGAGTTGTATAGTTAATTTTCCGCTTCAGTTAAACTCTGTACATTAGAGGTAAACTGAAGGTTTGAACTACTTCTGTACAAATTCAGTAAGTTTAAATGTAATACTATGTTTCCTTATCGTGTGTGCTGTCAGGTGTCACATCGTGCGGCATCACCCTCTGTGATACTGGATTGTGCAGATTTCGGTCCATCACAACAGGGTAGTCTTCCTTGATTCATTGAGCTTCCATACGCCGGCTTCAGGGTTCTGAGGCTTGATCATCTTCTTACGTAGATCATCGGACACAATCACATTCTTTCCTCTTGTTGTGGATGCCTAATCGGTTCTCACAAGGACCTTCTTCCCTTCGAAGTTCACCATGTTGACGAGGAAGGGATCCGTATCAAGCTTCACTCATTGCTATCACCGAGTGTCAACTGGTCGTCATTTAGAGCCAATTGTACCCGTCGAAGGAAAAAAGTTGCAATCATTAGTTGAATGTGAATATGAGTCGTGCCACTTATAATAGTGTTTGTTAGCCAGTTGCTCGAGTGATGGGATAACTGTCACACCCGGTTTTTCCGAAGAAACAACCAAGTGAATATCACATGTATGCCAGGATCATTTTCTCATACATGTGATGACAAATAGTGAAGCATCATTTATTACAAGCCAGGTGTCGAATATAAATAAGTCTTACATCGCAAATGTCTCAATGGACACTAATGCTTCATCACAAGTAAATAAACTAGCAGCAGAATATTATTCTTTAGGGCTCCATCACAGGCGTTGCCCGGGGGTCTTCATGAACCTAAAAGCCTTCCTCGGGTCCAAAATCTTGGTCATTATACACCACCTCATTATCTTGACCTGAGCAGCAATATAAACCAACAAATATGCAAGGTTGAGTACCAATGGTACTCAGCAAGTGTGGGAAAATTATATCATGCATGGCTAGAACAAGGAGAGGTTGAACTCATGGTTAAAGCACTACGCAATTAATACCTATCACCTTAGCTTATTAAGCACCTTCATTACTACACAGGTGAAATGGTCCCAATCTCCCATCCCATCATCATAATCCAATAACCATAACATTATTTCCAATGTTAAGCTCCCCGCTTAACTTCCAAAACCATCATTCCTCTAATCATGAATAAGTCCAGGCCGCTCTTAACCGTGAGCACGGCTGTCAAGACAGTTTTGACTCTGCAGAGTTTGTACCACTGTACCCACAAGTAGTGATTTCATCCCCCGTTGCCGGGTGGACTAAAAGAACCTCCATTATGCCAGTGGCTACGATCCACATTCACACTTCCCAGGTGTGCGGCCAAGAGATCACTACGAAGCCTTTACAAAGGGATTCCCGACGAGCGTGGGCCCACTGAGGTTTCACCCCTAACAGCATACAAGAGGCTCCAACCCCGCTGCAGTGGCCCCCTCTTGAGCCTTGCGGTTCATATGGTAGTCCAGCTGACACCTACTCCCCGCACCATCCAACACACCCATACTACGCCGGGGATACACCTAATTAATTGGCTAAGCTGCCCCATCTCAGCATGTGGTTGGCACTGTAAAGCCGGGTTACATGCTCCATGAACCGGTCCTTAGGATCCAGGCAAGTACTAAACACAAACCCAAGTCTCGTGCACCCAGCACACAACCAAAACATCCAACTTGCCTTGATCCCTACCTCTACATAACTCACAATGTCTCATTCAAGAATATGGCAATATAAACTGATGATCTCATTTCCCAAATGTCCCATTCTAAGCATGGCTAAGCAAAATGCATGTAAATAAATGACATGACAAAATAAATCCCAACCCAAGCTACAAGGAAACAAGGTAATGCAATTCTAGGGAAACTTTCCTAGCATGGGTTTCATATTTCATTTGACAATGCAAATAATTCTATCTACACATCCTAGCATAGGATCAAAGTGGTCAAGGACACTTGCCTCCTTCTTGCTGCTCTTGAAATGGGTAGTCCTGATCTTGGAAAGAAATAACTTGCTCTTGAACAGGTTCTACTTCATACCATCACACATAGCAAAAGAAAAACAACAATCATAAGACATAGTTCACACTTCTACTTCATACAAACCACACATTCATATTTATGAAATTCATTCACCATTATATGTGTTGTGGTTACTTTATGTGTGTTGAGTTGTGGCTTGCATGCACTTTTAACCATGTGTATATGATTCCTACTTTTGTGTCCACCTTTATACTTACATACTATTTATATGGGTTTCCAATAAATTTCTTATATTCAACTACTTCACCTTTTTACTACCAAGTGTGTATGAAAAGTATTATTCTTCCCCATATGTGCCTTCATAATTTGTACCAACCCTAAACTGAATTCTTTGTATTTTAGAAACTCCATTTATCATTTACTAGTTGCTATATTTTCAGATTTATATTCCTATGCATAATTGTGTATTTTATTATGAAATTAGTAACACACATCATCTAAACAGTATAGGTTCTGGTCCTAAATAATTTAATAACATATTTTAACCTTGGCCTCTGATGTAAACTATTTCATAATTATTTTCCCTATTTTTCTATAACTATTCTTTACTTAAAAATGTGTCCCTATACTAATAGATGTGAATAATAGATGAAACAGATTCATTTCAGCCCAAAAATATATTTTTATCTCACTCCAAAGTTTTCTAAGTACTGAGAAAGTTTTTAATTAATTTTGACAATTATGTTTGTCCCACTTTTTAATTTTTAAACACTAGTTACATATTCAATTTTCTAAATTAAATACTAAACAGGGCTAAAATAATGAATTCACCCCATTACAGGGTCTATAATATTATTTTCATAATTTCCAGGGGTCTAGCTACACTTATCAGAGGTGTTTTTCCTAATTTTTATTAAGTCCAGGGGCTAAAACTGATTTTTAAATGAATTTACATGATTTTCTGGAGTTCCAGGGGCTAGATCTGAAGTTTCCGGGGCTAGCTCTCAATTCCAGAGAACCCCAGGGGGTAGCACGTAAGAATTCCAGTTTTTATAATGCGGGGCTGACGTGGACCGTCCGATTTTAAACCGACGGCTGAGATTATAACATCGAACCGGTACGCGGGGTTTTAAAGTCTACCGTGCGATTTAAAATAAACGGCGCACAAGCGGCCACGTCGCTCCGATCGAGCGCGGGTGGCGCTGCCGGCGGCGCACGGCGGCGGGAAGCGGCGATCTCGCCGGAAAGTTTCGGATCCGCGAGAATTCTACCTAGAACTGTGATCTTATGGCATAGATCGTTAGAGGGGAGGTCAGGGATCTCACCTCGGGGGTTTTCTCGAGCTCGGGGGTCCTGGAAAGTGATCGGCGGCGAGGTCCGAGGCAAAACCACGGCGAAGCTCGTCGGCGCTGTGTTTACACCGTAAGTCTCCAAGTTTTCTGCACCTGCAAAGCTCCCCGGAGGCGGTGGATCAAGACCAGCGAGTTAGATCAGAGTTTCCAAGCTTAGATCGGCCAGAATTCACCGGCGAAGTCTCGGTGCTCACCGGAGTAAAAATCAGCGATCGCGTGAGAAAAACCGATCGGGGCTGGGGTTTTTATAGCCGGGGGAGGGCGGTGGGTCTGTTGCGATCGAGTTTGAGTCTTCCGGGATCAGAATTCGGGCTGAGGGACGCGGTTTTCAATCGGTTAAGATCGCGCGCGCTCGGGGGGAAAAGTCCGGGGTCGGCGCGAGCGAGGTTGGGGATGACAGGTGGGTCCCACCCATCGGTGAGGGGCAGCGCGGCGCGCGCGGGGGCGGGCTGGCGCGGGAGTAGCTGGGCCGGCTGGCGGTTTCGGCCCACTGGCCAGTTTTTTCCCGTTTTTGTTTTTCTTTTTCCATTTCTTTTCTGTTTTGAGTATAAATTGAATCCCAGTTTGAATTTGAATTTTTACAAAACATGCAATACGTCCAAAAATTTTTAAATTCTCCTCTGAACATGGTTTAGGGTTTTGAATCAAAATTTGGGGTGTTACAATAACGTGACGACTCTTGAGCTTGATCACTCAATTTTGTAATAGAACATTGAAATGCTTGTCACACTTTGTCACATCGAAGATAAACTTGATGTCTTCTTTCTTCCCGGTGCTGGGTTTCAAGAATGTACAAGCCAGGGGCTTGCTCTTGTGGTTTTCAACCCACTCGGCCATGCAAACATCGGCTTCGTCCTCACTAGCCGAGTCCTCCCTGAGGTTGTTAACATGCTGCCTCTCTCGGTCTCTATAGTTGTTTTCCTTGAACCGGCCGTGTGCTTTGGCCTCTTTGGCTCGGTTCTCACTTGCCAGAGCTCTTTGCAGGACTTGGTTGACATCTTCAAACTTTATGCCCTCCATCTTCTCTTTGAGGTCTGGTAGAAGTTCTGCAAACGCTAGATCGGTCAAATCTTTTTCCTCTATGGTTAAGCTAAAGCATTTTTTCTGGGTTTCCCTAAACCTTTTAGTGTATTCAGTCACGAGTTTATTATGTTTTTGCCTGACCTCGGTTAGATGAAAAAAATCTAATTTCGGTCTCGCCATTATAGAAGTACTCGTGAAACTTTTGTTCCAAACACGGCCAGGTGAGGACAGAATAGGACTTTACGATGTAAACCTGCCAAAGGCCATGCCGGTTAGGGACAAGGGAAACAATCTGATCCGGTGTACATCAGTTACTTCTATGTCACTGCACTGGATCAGAAATTGGCCTACATGTACTTGTGTAGTTATTGAATCCTCCCCATTAAACTTAGAGAAATCGAGCAACCTAAAACCCCTAGGATGTAGGACATTATCATAGTGGTCGGTAAGGCTATCGGTAGTTTCTGATGTTTGCACTGGTTGTTACTCTGAAGTCCCTAAGTGTCCTGGCCACTTGGTCTCTAAGCTCATCGCGTGGAGCGTTGTTTGGTGCTATGGGAGGTTCTGGCAAGTTGCAAGGTGCAACTTGTGGCGGTGGTGGAGGAAACCACGCGTCGAGCACTGGTCCGAGCGGTACACCACTGCCTATGGGTGGCATGGCAGGTCCATACGCGACGGTTTGGTAATACGGTTGCTGCACGTTCATGATTGGCTGACTGGCTTGGACGTAAGATGGCGGTATGCAAGGTGACGAGGTACTCGCTACGTTTGTTGCTGCACTACTCGTGTTGATGTATATGCGTATGCCCCCCACCTCATCATGCACCTGCTGGACGGTAGATCAAATCTGCCGATGAAGGTTTCTATCCATGGTGTGCTCTACATCGTCCTTAAACATGTCAAAAGAGTCTTTGAGCCTATCTGCTACTGAAGCTGCCATATGCTCTAAGTCCACGTTATACTTGGTAGCTACTGATATATCTCAAGTTGAACTAGTTCTTTAAGGGATATCGGTGCGCTTACCTTGCATGATGTTGTCTCGCACGTGTCGGCCTTCTGGACGATGCCTCCTCGATTCTTTTGGAAGAATGCCAACTTGGATTGCAGTCGCACCATCTTCTCTTCTTGGATCTCCCGTTCCAGCTCCTCTTGGATACTTCGCGGTCCTCCTGCAAGAGATCTTTGAGTTGCACGTCGATGACGTTGCTCACGTCGATGGCATTGCCATCAGCCTTCCTCCTTGATGCATCTGCCATGAACTTCACGGTCTGATCGATACAAAAACATGGTCGATGCAGTTGACGTCGTTCCCCAGCAGAGTCACTAATTCTGTTGGTGAACAGATCATTGGAGTCGCCTGTTTTCTGATGAATCTCAGCGTTAATCACCAAAACTTAGATGAACATGGAATTTCTGTGGTAGAAACATGATAAGTCTCACTTTCGTAGAGAGAACCCGGATGCTTTTCTCGGCAAAGCACCAAAGAGCTATGAACTATACCTAAGAACTACGAAGAACAAAGGAACAAGTAGAGAACAAAAGTTTTTTATTGGAATTTTGGCTTGTTCTTCTCGGAAGAGGGCTATCTTTATATAGCCTTGGTACAAACCTCAATGACTCTATCTATTCTAAGTTTAAACCAGGATTCTATTCTTTTATCTTATCTCTAAGGCACATATACATGAAAGTATTGTGCAAACACTTTTATAACATTGATACGACAAAAACATAAAATCTACACTGTTTAAGTCCACTTGAGAACTACTAAGTCTTGCTCCAGCCTTTATATCTTGCGGTTTAGCTTGTTTATCTTGCAGCTGTGAGGTAAACTTGGTCTCTCGAACTGGACTTCCACCTGCAAAACACACAACCATTTTTTGTACCCAACACACGGCAGTCCTTGACGATGAGGAACATGTGAAAGAGATTGTTGTTGTAGCTTGTCGTCCGTCTCAACTTCAGAGCTCAAAGCATGCTGCACAATTATGCTCCTATAGTTCCCCATCGCTGCTGTACCAAGTACCTCTTCATTGGTGTTGTAGTGTTCGTCACTTGGTCCTGCAACGTTAGTAGCAAGAGATTCAACATCCGAAGTACTATCATGCCCACCATCATCGCGTGCTATGTGACGGGGTAACATACCCCGGGTACCCAAGGAGAAGTCAACAGACCAGGGGCTTCACGGCCACAACCAGGAGCGCGCGCTCAAGGGGACTCTATCAAAGACGGACCTACAGGATGGAAGCGACGACCGACCTCCAAGCCCGGACGGCATGGGCTGGGAGCAGGCACAAGACTTAAATGCCTATGCGACGAGACGACAAAAGGGATTTAAGACGGAGTGGGAAGCCACACAAGACAAGACAGGCACGACATCGGGCCATTATCACCACCTGTCCCGTCCCGCTCGGCGCGGGTGTACAGGGACGGAAAGTAGACGTAGACCGTAGACTAGACGGGAGCAGGTATACTCATCGCCCCTGTACCGCTTTGGGACGCCTTAAATGCTGACGTACCCTGTAAACCCCTGCCTCATTTATGAGGAGCAGGCGAGTAGGTATAGGCGCTCAGGCTATAAAGGGGGAGGCCCGGAACCTCCCCTTGGACGGCGAACACAGCTCACGCACATGCTCGACACTTAGGCTTTCTCTTTGTTCTCGCACGCAGGGCAACCTCGCTTGTAACCGCGGTTCCTCGAACTGCCTGAGCTAATATAAGACCGACGAACACCCCAGGCTGGATGTAGGACACGTTGCCCAAACCAGTATAAATCCTTGTCTTTGTTAGCTAGCCATCCAGACATAAAACGTGAAGCATTCAATTACTAGCCAGTGGTAAAAACACTCAGTTGGTGCGCCAGATAGGGGGGCGCTTCACATTTTTTCGCTCTTCTCTGTGATGGCTTTCGGGATTTCAAGCCTCTGTGTCGGCGAGAAGCTTCATTTAGGCAACCTTGAGTTCAATAGTTCATCAACGCCCACGACAGCAAGCTCGAGGCCGATGACAGCGGCATTCTACGGCTGATGGATGACGCAACCGTCGATGCCGCCGACCGTGCCCCCGAAAGAGACTTCATGGGCATGATTGACGAGGCGCCGTTGTCCCTCTTCCCCCTCTTGGAGGACTTGACCGACTGTGACTACAGCACCGATACTGGATCTGACGGGGATCGTCGTCTCCTTCGTGAACAGGGCAACATGGAGACTGGCTGCAACTCTCCAACCGCCCCCAACCTGCGTCATACCTTTGCCAGCTCCGACGCGATGGGAGGTTTTACGTCCAAGCCGCGGCAGGGAGCCGACGATCTTGTTGGAACGGACCAAACAGCTCGAGACACGCCGCGACGTACCCGGGACAGTAGGGGCGCAACTGTACAGGGATGAGGTGTCGTACAGGACACCGTGCTACCGCCGCTCTTGTGGAGACGGCTCGCAAGCGCGTGGCTGTCAAGGAAGTAAGGACGTTAGCACCTGTGAAGGACCGGGATCCATACAATCCAGGATAAAAGAGGGTGGTGTCGTGCGATGCGACACCCGACAGCACACACAATAAGAAACACGTATTACGTATAAATTTACTGAATTTGTACAAAAGTGGTACAAACTTGTGCAGTTTAACAGCTAATTTACATAAACCTAAACTGCAGCGGAATATAATTATACAACTCACGCCTACTGCCTAGCTAAGAAAAAGTCAGCCGTCCAGCCCTATGGACAGCCCACAGTAGCAGCACATAATTGTCTTCACGACGGTTTGCAGGTATCCCACTCGGCTGTCGTCCCCGAAGAGGGACAAGCCTCTCCGATGAACCCGTAATCCTGGGCAATGGAATACTACTCACCTGCTACAATACTTATAACAGCAACCGTGAGCATGATGGTTTAGCAAGACTTATCCGACTCACCTACGCATGAAACTCTACATGCAAGTCATACTGATAATTGGATACTAAATCACAGCAAAGGACACGCCTAATAGTTCATCATCAGTTCAGTTTTTAGCAGAAGATTAATGTTCATGAATCTGAAATTTAGTGAGCAATATTTGGTGGCACACATGTTGCAATACAATTATAGGATAACAGCAAATAAATCATCATCTTAATCTCACGTGATTACACGTCATGACACATTGAACAAGCGGTACTCATGACCGTGAGGGACGGTGAATCGACTCGATATACACCTGCAGGGATACCCGAATAGCACGTCACATACGCCCATCCTCAGAGCTGCGACAGCACGCTCAACCGATGTCGTACGGGATAACCTTTCACCCGACAGCCCAAACATCACACTGGTCACACCGAAACAGGTAGGAGGTTCCCTACATGGAGCAACTCTATGCCCGTTAGCAGATTTCAACTTGCTTCTCTCAACCTTGTAGGATCGAAGTACACGTGTAAAGCTACCAGAGGGGGGTGAATGGTAGATAAAAACTTTTCAGCGGAAGCAACAAAACACCCCTAAGCAGAAAACCGATCTGTTAAAGAAACCGTGTGTGCGACTAATCTAAACGTGTTAAACTGTGACAAAACTAGTATAGATTGTAGAGAATCAAGTCACTAAGATGTCACAACAAGAATCATGAAAATCCGTTGAGAGAAACTCAAGTTACGATCGAAAGATCGAACAAAGGTCAATCTGTCCTACGCGAGAAAAACAGTTCTGCAATACTGCAAAGAAACTCGTGTAGATCAGAAAGCACAAATTCAATGACAGTGAAATTTTCACAGATGATAGATAATCAAGTTTTGAAGACAAAACAAAAAGAATCATATCAATTGGATCTGTAAAACTCGAGTTATGATAAAACCACCGAAGCAAGGTAGTGCCGAACAGAAACTCGACGAGAAAAACTTGTCTGAAACAAGTCGGACGAACAAGGCACCAAAGTTCCTTAGAATATGAATTTTATTTATCAAAACACAAGAGGAACAGCCCCAAAGTTGTGCCCCACGAGATCTGGCCTCCCTTGCTTATATAACCAGCCCTAAGGCAATCCTAATTCAAAGTAGGACTCCTATTCCTACTTGGATTCAAACTCTAACTTCCAAAACTGCTCAAGACTTCTATTCGCAGATAGAAGCAATCGTAAGACTTCCAAACACGTTAGGAACGTATCCCACATTCCTAAAACAACTCAAATTCTTTACCCACACGAAATCCTATCATAACCAACTCAAAACTTTCCATATTTGAGTCAAACACGACTCAGACGCAGCCTGAGTCCATAACCTAGTCGGTTGGACCTTTCCGACCAATTCTTTACGTCCACATCTCTTCATAACGCCTTAGAACCATGCAGCCACGTCCATGCACTCCTTGCACACGTGCAAACATCTTCCAACGACGTCCAAGATATCTTCATATGCATTGTTCTTGATTCAAACATACTGCGCAATCTCCCGATCAACTCAACCACAATTCCTCCCGAACTTGGTTGTTGAACCGCATCTTCTCCCTAAGACTAGTTCAATGGATCCCATCACCAGCCATGTCTTGAACTCAAGCAACACCTGCACATTGAATAAACAACCAATACTTCCGAGCACAAGTCCTCTACTTGACTCTCGTTAGTTCCGAAACTACAACATATTACGTGAGCACCTCACATAAACATGTTGTAAACCATAGCAAAATGATATCAGCCATAACCACCAAAACACACCAAAAACTAAGTAAAATAATACTAAGAAAACTTTCCATAAGAGTAAATCATGTTCGAAACATTGCAAGTTAAAAGCAGAACCATTGCAATCAAGCTCCGAACCTTACCAAAGCTAACCGGATCTTGAACCGGAGCTTACCAAAGCTAGTCGGACCTAGCGCCGGAGCTTACTAAAGCTTAGTCGGACCTAGCACGGAACTTACCAAAGCTAGTCGGACCTAGCACCGGAGCTAGCAAAAACAAGTCGGACCTAGCCAAAATAAGACAGACCTAGACAAAGCAAGTCGGACCTTATGTCGGATCTTGCCGGAGCTACCCAAAACAAGTCGGACCTATCGTCGGACCTTGCATTAGCTCGGACCTAGAGTCGGACCTTGTTAAAAAGGTGTTTTGGTAGTATTCAAAACTTTTATCGTCAAAGCCAATGTATTCAACACACATAGGTCTCACAATCTCCCCCTTGATGAATGCATTGGCAACACCACTTAAAATCCGAACATTGGCCTATTCACATGAAAAGTTTTGAAAACAATTTCTCCCCCTTTTTAAATCAGAAATAAAATGAGAAGAAAAACAAAAATACCAAAAAATCTCCCCCTGAGAAGAATCGTGCCAAAACACTTGTGGATGTGTGCAATGTGTGATCGATTTCTCCCCCTTTGACAATATATTCAGCAAGGTACAAAAGAGAAATTTTAATTTGTTATGAGAACATTATAACATATACATATAAAACAAAGCTCATCCAAATCATGCTATCAAGTGACTTACACTATCACATCAATGAGATACATAAAGTAGTGTAAGCCATGCTAGAGATCAAGTGTATTTTCAATTTAAACAAGTCATGATCTCACAAACTTAACTATTTCAAGACCTGAAACCATGACACTTGTTGCTGCATTTTATTTATCATTTAAAGCAAAAATTTTGATCTTATGACATTTGCAAGAGATTATATTCAGCATCAGCCTTATTCTAACCAACCAAGCCAAGCCTATGTCATTTGACAGTCAGAAGCTTAAGGACATGGTTTTAGTCATACACAACTCCTTTCAAGTTCATATCTAAGTGCAATGATAAGCTATCTCAAAAGAAGAAGTGCTATGCATGCATATTCTCTTGATCTTTTCTCATTTTTTATTTGAACATAAAAACTCAACATGTGAGTTGATTACTTGATTAATTCTTTATTATTAAAAGCACTTGTGAGCATGCAACAAGTTCAAAACAGCAAGAAAGTTCGACCATGACCAGATTTAGTGTAAGTAATTATTCCAATTACTAGACATGGTAAAAACTACAAAATGTATAACACGAGTAATTTAGTAAGAACTTTCAGCATGAAAAAGGAATCACAAAGTCATATATGCATGAAATACTATGCTCATATTATTTTAATTTCAGATTCACACATAGAATTCCCAAGTTTCAAAATTCTCCCTCAATTTAAGCCATGAGGATGCATAACCCCTATTTCACTACGAATGTAACAAAAACGAGTGAAATCCAAAGGTTTTATAAAAATGTCAGCCAATTGTTGTTCGGTATCTACATGGTGAAGCACAATGTTCCCTTTTTCGACATTATCACGGAGAAAGTGATACCTAATGTCAATGTGCTTAGTTCTCGAATGTTGCACGGGGTTTTTAGCAATGCAAATGGCACTAGTGTTATCACAAAACAGTGGAACACTATCTAGATCAACCCCATAGTCCTTAAGTGTTTGAACAATCCAAAGAATTTGTGAGCAAGCACTAGCAGCAGCTACATATTCAGATTCGGCTGTGGATTGTGCAACTGAACTTTGTTTTCTAGAGGACCAGGCAACAAGTGAATTACCAAGAAAATGACAAGCACCAGAAGTACTTTTCCTATCAATCCTACAACCCCCAAAATTAGCATCACAAAAAGCTTTCAAAGTAACGGTTGAGGAAGAAGGAAGAAAAATGCCAAATTCTTAAGTTCCATGTAAGTACCTGAGAATCCTTTTAACGGCTTGACGATGTGAATCACATGGGGAGGCTTGAAACCGTGCACAAAGACATACGCTGAATTGTATGTCCGGTCTTGATGCCGTGAGATACAAAAGTGATCCGATCATGCTTCTATATTCTTTTTGATCAACGGGATCACAATCTTCATCAAGTTGAAGTGTCGTTTCTGTTCCCATTGGTGTCCGAAGATGCTTGCTTTTGTCCATGTTGAAGCGCCTTAGGAGATCTTTTGTATGCTTTGTTTGATGCACAAAGGTACCCTCCTTGGTTTGCTTGATTTGCAGCCCCAAAAAGTACGTGAGTTCTCCCATCATACTCATCTCAAATTCTGAACTCATCATAGCTGAAAACTTGGACAGAAGATCATGAAAAGTACAACCAAAGATAATATCATCCACATACACTTGAACGAATAATGAGTCATTGCCATGCTTAAGCACAAAAAGATTTTTATCAACCTTGCCCATGGTAAACCCCTTTTCATGTAAGAATGTTTTTAACCTATCATACCATGCTCTAGGGGCTTGTTTGAGACCATACAAGGCTTTGGACAGTTTGTAAACATGATTAGGAAAATTTGGATTTTCAAAACCAGGTGGTTGTTTGACATAAACCTGCTCATCTATGTAGCCATAAAGAAAAGCACTTTTAACATCCATTTGATATAGCTTAAAATATTTAGATGCAGCAAAAGCTAACAAAATTCTTATGGCTTCTAATCTAGCAACAGGAGCAAAAGTTTCATCAAAATCTAGACCTTCAACTTGTGTGAAACCTTGAGCAACCAACCTAGCCTTATTCCTAACCACAACCCCATCCTCACTTTGTTTATTTTTAAACACCCATTTAGTTCCAATTAATGTGTGACCTTGAGGTGGAGGTACAAGTTTCCAAACATTATTTCTTTCAAAATTTTCTAACTCTTCTTGCGTGGCAATAATCCAAGATTCATTAGTGAGTGCATGTGATATATCTTTGGGTTCAAAAGAAGCAACAAAAGCAGAATGAGCATGAGAATTGGGGTCGAAAAATCTGGATCTTGTAACACGTTCATGCAAGCTTCCAATAATTTGTTGTGGAGGATGACCTTTGAGAATCCGGAGGGGAGTGGACACTTCACAAGCTTCTTCTTCTTCATGTTCATCACAAATAGATGATCTTGTGACGTGAGGAAGATCTGGACCAGCAATGGTGGTCGTCGGTGCTGGCTGTGAATCAAGATCAGGAGCTGGAAAAATGTCATTAGCTGCTGAATTTTCGGGCAGCAGCACCACTTCTTCCTCTTCTTTAACGAAAATACTCTCCCCCTGCGGATATGGATCCGTACCTGCAATATTTGAACTAGTACCTGGGCTAGTTTCATCAAAAGAAACCTCACAAGTCTCCACAATTTTGTTAGTATCAAGTAAAAGCACATGGTAGCCTCTAGTATGAGATGGATAACCAAGAAACATGCCATCAACAGATCTAGCTTCAAATTTATCAAGATTGCCATGTTTCTTAACAAAGCATTTGCATCCAAAGACCCTAAAGTGTGTGACACTAGGCCTATGTCCAAACCTGAGCTCATATGGTGTTTTACCTAGCTTACCATGCAAGAAAACACGATTTGAGACATAACAAGCGGTTGCAATTGCATCAGCCCAAAATTTCCTAGGAGTTTGATATTCATCAAGCATAATCCTAGCCATCTCAACTAAGGTTCTGTTCTTTCTCTCTAAAACACCATTTTGTTGAGGTACATATGGTGAAGAAAATTGATGATCTATTGCATTTTCAGCACAAAAGTGATCAAACGATTGATTTTTAAATTCGGTTCCATTATCACTTCTAATTGCTCTTAAAGATCCTGGGTGATCAATTGATAATCTAAGAAATAAAGTTCTAAAGTGACTAAAAGCTTCATTTTTAGATGCCATAAAGTAAACCCAAGAGTATCTAGAATAGTCATCAACAATCACAAGAACATACCATTTACCTCCGAAGGATTGAACACGTGAAGGTCCTACGGTGTCAAGGTGTAAAAGTTGACCCGATTCAGTTGTCATGGTCATTGTGAGAGGAGCATGTGAACCTGCAACCATCTTAGCATGTCTACAAGAAAAGCACACAATTTCTTTGTCCCCTTTAAGCTTAGGCAGCCCACGTATGCGATCAAGAGCACTAACACGCGTGAGATGATCAAAGCCTATGTGACCAATTCTACGATGCCAAAAATATAAATCTTTGATATCATTTGCAACTAGACATCTATGATTAGAGGAATACATATCAGAATCAGCTTTAAAAACTCTTCCAAACAGAGAAATGTTAAAAATAAGGTCACTATTTGAACCTACAACTTTGCAGGAGTTTTTATTGAAAATAATTTCCAGATTTTCATCTAGCAATTGTGAAACAGAAAGCAAGTTGTATTTCAAATTTTTGACAAGTGCCACATCCTTCAAAGTGTAGTGATCATTTGCTCTAACCGAACCCTTAGCAACTATAGGAGTTGAAGAATTATCGGCAAAAGTAACATTCTCTACACGTGACACAAAAGAGAGAGAGGAGAACATTCTTTGTTACCGGTCATGTGGCTTGAGCAACCTGAATCCACAATCCAAATTTTCTCCTTCCTCAAGCGTGTAACCTACATAGAAACACAATACGTCGATGACTCAATACTGGGGTTAGTTAAAAGGCATTTAGGAATCCAGTACTGAGTCACATGACGTCCAGCAGGAATAACATGCGAAAGCTGAGATAAAACAGCAGGTTTATGAGTCAAAGTTTGAGATTTTTTGTTCTTAACTACTGACCTATGAGGTGTTACTTGTGTAGCACGAAAATCAGTAGCTCCGGAGGCAAAAACAGAAGGTCCGGAGGCAAAAACTGAAGCTCCGGAGGCAAAAACAGAAGCTCCGGAGGTAAACTTTGAATATTTCTGACTCACAACAGCAGGTTGCATGTTCCTGACATTCGGTTTAGTATGTGCAGCAAATTTTGCATGAGAGTTATAAGATCTAGCTTGCATTCTTTCCTTTTTATGATGTTTAGCTAGTCTATAACAAAAATCTATGACATGACCATCTCTACCACAATAGGTACAATAAAATTTAACTTTGTTTTCATGTCTAGATGAGCATGCAGTATGCTTATTTGAACCCAAATGTGACAACACTCCTGCAGATTTAAAAACCACTTCTTTTTGTTTAGGAACTGTTTGAATCAAACCACTTCCTAATGATTTTACAATTTTAGGTGGATGTTCCTTAGCATGAGCATGTGAATCAAAACCTAAACCAGTTTTATCATTGCAAGACTTGGAAGAATTCAGCAGCAAGTTTATGTTCTTATTCCCATTACAAAACAGATCTAATGTCCTATGCATGTTATCAAGTTTATTTGATAGATCAAGACAATTTTCACATGAAGTTTTTCCTTTTAATTTACAATTGGAACAATATTTAACTTCATGAGAACGTAAAGCATTGTTCAATATAGAAATTTCTTTCATAGCATCTTGTAGTTTCTTATCAAGATCATCGCAAGTAGAACAATGCAAATCAATTGTAGAACAACAAGTATCTTTCAAGTTTTTATCATTAAGTGTAGCACGCTTTTTGTTCTCTTCGATTTCAAGTTCAAGTTTATCAAGTGTGGAGGTGTGTGCACTTCTTAGAGAGGACAATTGTTCATATATTAAATCACATGAGGAACAAGAATCATCACTAGGAATCAAGGATTTTAAACGATTAATTTCAGATTCTAGTGACTCAATTTTAACAGCATTGTCCCTAAGCTTTTTGTCCTTTTTCTTAACAATAATAGTGGCACGAGAAATAGCATCACACATTTCTTCGCAAGTAGGGCATACCACTTCGTTGTCACTGTTGTGTTCTGCATCCTCCATACTTGATTTTGATTTGCCCGCCATGAAGCACAAGTTTGCCAGATCATCTTCATCTTCATCACTTCCAATGTCTACATCACTCGAGCCAAGTTCTTGAAGTGCGGTGATGAAACTGTTTATCAGTTTGCGTCCTGTAAAACCCTTCTTTTTCTTGTTGGTGTTGCCAAAAGAGGACTTGACTTTATTCTGCTTTTTATCACGGTTAGAAGGACCTGAAAGGTTAGAGCAATCTGTACGAAAGTGTCCTGTCTTAACACATTCAAAGCATCGTTGAGGTCCGGAGCTTCCACTCCTTCTAGTTCTCACATTTTGCAATGCTTTTGAGAACCTAGTAGAAAGAAGTACTAGCTCCTCCTCTGGAAACTCCTCAATCTGTTCCAGGGTTAGTGAAGACAGCAAAGCAAGTGTATTGCTAGATGATTGGCCGGAGCTAGGCATATCACGTTGTGAGACAAATGCAATAGTCTTATTTGGGTTCTTTGTCACACCCGATTTCTTCGAAGAACTACCGAGTGAATACCACATGTATGCCAGGATCATTTTCTCATACATGTGATGACAAATAGTGAAGCATCATTTATTACAAGCCAGGTGTTGAATATAAATAAGTCTTACATAGCATACGTCTCGATGGACGATAATAAGTTCATGACATGTAAATAAAACAGCAGCGGAATATAAATCTTGCGGGCTCCATCACAGGCGTTGCCAGGGGGATTTCGTGAACCTAGAATCCTTTCTCGGGACCAAAGTCTTGGTCATTAAACACCACATCATTCTCTTGACCTGAGCAGCAATATAAACCAACAGAACTGCAAGTTTGAGTACCGTGGGTACTCAACAAGTGTGGGAAAGTTATGTCATGCATGGCTAGAGCAACGAGAGGTTGAACTCATGGTTTAAGCACTACGCAATTAATACCTATCACCTTAGCTTATTAAGCACCTACATTACTACACAGGTGAAATGGTCCCAATCCCTCAACCCATCATCTATATCAAGTAAACATAGTCTCATCTTAAATGTTAAGCTTCCCGCTTAACATCCTCAACATACCAATTAATCATACTCTAATCATGAATAAGTCCAAACCGCTCTTGACCGTGAGCACGGCTGTCATGACAGTTTTGACTCTGCAGAGTTTTCACCACTGTACCCACATGTAGTGATTTCATCCCCCGTTGCCAGGTGGACTAAAAGAACCTCCATTATGCCGGTGGCCGCGAACCACATCCACATTCTCGTGCACCCAGCACCAACCAAATCATCCAACTTGCCTCGATCCCTACCTCTACATAACTCATAATATATCATTCAAGAGTAAGGTAAATAAATTGATGATCTCATATCCCAATTATCCCATTCTAAGCATGGCTAAGCATAAGCATATAAATAAATGATATGATAAAATAAATCCCAACCCAAGCTACAAGGAAACAAGGTAATGCAATTCTAGGGAAACTTCCTAGCATGGGTTTCATATTTCAATTGACAATGCAAATAATTCTATCTACACATCCTAGCATAGGATCAAAGTGGTCAAGGACACTTTCCTTCTTCCTGCTGCTCTGAGAATGGAAAGTCTTGGTCTTGGAAGGGGAGAACTTGCTCTGGGGCAGGTTTTAGTCATGCCAATACACATAGCAAAAGAAAACAACAATCCATAAGACATAGTTCACACTTTCACTTCATGCAAACCACGCATACATACCTATGAAAGTCATTCACATTTCTAAGTGTTGTGGTTACTCTACATGTGTTGATTTCGGCCTACATGCACTTTTAAACATATGTATATGGTTTCTAACTTTTGTATTCAGATTTCTGTTTGCACACTATATATGAATTTCCAATTTGAACAAATTCTTTATATCTAATTAATACACTTCTTAGCTACCAAGTTTGCATGGAAGGTAATTTCCTACTCCAAATAGGTTTTCAGATCTTCTACAAAATCCTAAATTGAATCTTTTGGATTTGGAGAACTCATTTATCCTTTTCTAATTATGCATACTTATTTTCCTATATTTTCAGATTTATTTTCTATGCCTAAAAGTAAACTTTATTATGAAAATAGTAAGACACATCATCTAAAAAGAATAGGCTCTGATCTAAAATGTTCAATGATATATTTTTGAACTTCCTCTCTGATGTGGAACAAATTAAATTTATTTTACTAGTTTTTAGAATTATTTCCTAGCCTAAAATGTGTCTCTAGAGAAAATAAAAATGAGCAACACTTAGGCAGATTTCATTTCAGCCTAAAATCTATTTTTAACTCATTCTAAAGTTTTCCATGTGCTAGGAGAGTTTAAATTTGAATTTGCACATGTGTTTGCCTTACCTTTTAAATTTAAACCCTAGTCACATATTCAAATTTCTGAATTTTATATCGTATAGGGTCAAAAAGGTAAATCCACCCTACTGCAGGGTCTAATTTACTATTTCCTAAATTTCCAGGGGTCTAACTACACATAAAAGAGGGGGGTTTCCTAATTTTTATTAAGTCTAGGGGCTCAAACTGATTTTTAAATGAATTTACACAAATTTCTGAAGGTCCAGGGGCTAGATCAGAAGTTTCCGGGGCTAGCTCGTGTTTTCCGAAATCCCCAGGGGGTAGCGCATAAGAATCCCGGCCTTTATAACGCGGTGCTGACGTGGACCGTTCGATTTAAAACAGACGGCTCAGATTAGATCGCTGAACCGGTATGCGTCGGTTTTATTTCTACCGTGCGATTTAAAATAGACGACCCCCAAGGGGCCACGTCGCCCTGGCCGGCGCCAGCCCGCGCGCGCGGCAGCGCGCGGTGGCGGGGGCGGCGATCTCGCCGGCGCAGCTTTGGTTCCTTGCCGCTATACGTTAAAACTTGCATTTTTTTTTACACGGATCGACTGCGGAGGGGTAGGGGAGCTCACCTAGGGGTTTCTCGGGCTTGGGCAGGTCAGTATCTGGCTTTGCGACGACGATGGCTGAAGCTGCTCCTCGGTGCTCGTCGGAACCGATGCTAGGGCACGAAACTTGTCGCTTCCTACACCTGCAGGGCTCCCTGGAGGCGGTGGAGCACGGCGAGCTCGTTAGTCCAACGAAAAATGAAGAGATCCGAAGGTTTTTCGGTGGGGAATGATCGGTTCTCACCGGAGGGAAAGATGGAGCGGTGCTGGGGAATTCGGCGAGTTTCTTGCGTGGAATGCACGAGGGGAGGCGGCGGCGGGTCGGTTTGGATAAGTAGCATCGCCCGGGGCCGAGGATCAGGGCTGCCAGCGCGGGGGTTCGGGTGGGTGGTTGCGATCGGGCGAAAGAGAGAGCGAGAGAGAGAGAGACGGGCCGTTGGGGGCGCGCGGGGAGAAGGATGACACGCGGGCCCCGCATGTCAGTGAGAGGGAGAGAGGGGGGCGCGGGTTCGGGTTGGCGCGGGGGTATTGGGCCGGCTGGCGGGTTTCGGGCCACTGGCCGGTTTGGGTTTTCTTTTTCTTTTTCTTTTTCCTTTTCTTTTTCTGTTTTGATTTGAATTTAAATCCCAGTTTGAATTTGAATTGCTTTATCACATGCATTACGTCTAAAAATTTTTAAATTCCCCTCTTTAGTAGGTTTTGGGGTGTTACAGCTCTACCCCCCTTAAAAGAAATCTTGTCCTCGAGATTGGTGGTTCTAGGAAAACAATTGCGAAAACTGTGCCTTAAGCTCGTCTTCTCGCTCCCATTTGGCTTGCTCTTCCGAGTGATGCTTCCACTGCACCTTGCACATCCGGATTCTTTTATTTCTTGTGTGGCGTTCCATTGTCTCCAAAACCTTGACCGGTTGCTCGGCATAAGACAGATCCTCTCTTACGTCAACCTCATTCATGGATAACATCTCTCCAGGCGTCCTTAGACATTTCCTGAGCTGAGACACATGGAATACATCGTGCACATCCGATAGGCGAGCCGGTAGTTCTAGTTGATATGCCACTTCGCTTTTCCTCTCCAGAATTTGAAAGGGTCCGATGTATCGAGGTGATAACTTCCCTTTCACCTTGAACCGACGAAAACCTCGGATAGGGGACACCTTGAGAAAGACATAGTCCCCCACGTTGAAAACGAGCTCTCCTCTCCGTACATCGGCATAGCTCTTTTGTCGGATCTGTGCTATCCTCAAGTTGTTGCAGATTTTCCTCACTTTCGCCTCGGCTTCTTGTAGTACTTCGGGCCCAAACACTTTACTTTCCCCTGTTTGGTTCCAAAATAGTGGAGTTCTGCACTTCCTCCCACACAAAGCCTCAAATGGTGACATCTTCATACTAGCCTGATAGCTGTTGTTATAGGAGAACTCCGCATACGGTAAGTTCTTATCCCAACTCCTATTGTTTTTGAGCGCGCACGCTCTCAGCATATCCTCAAGGATCTGATTGGTTCTTTCCGTCTGCCCGTCCGTCTGGGGGTGATAGGCAGAACTAAAATTTAGATGAGTTCCCATGGTTTCATGTAACTTCTGCCAGAACCTTGATGTGAACTGTGTCCCTCGATCTGACACTATCTTCTTTGGCACTCCATGAAAACATACGATCCTTGACATGTACAATTCTGCCAATTTGGATCTGCTGTAGCTTTCTTTCACGGGGATAAAATGAGCTACCTTGTTTAGCCTGTCGATAATGACCCATATCGAATCATATCCCGATTGGGTCCTAGGTAGTCCCACTATGAAGTCTATACCTATTTCCTCCCATTTCCATTCAGGCACTTTGAGTAGTTGCAATAGTCCCGCGGGTCGTTGATGTTCTGCTTTCACTAACTGACATGTGTCACATAGGGCAACATGTTCCGCGACATCTCGCTTCATGCCATACAACCAATATCTGCTCTTTAGGTCATGATACATCTTCGTACTCCCAAGATGAATGGAATAGTCGGAATCATGAGCTTCCTTCAAAATCAATTTACGGATCTCCTTCACATCAGGCACATAGATTCTTTTCCCATGCCACACCGTACCTTGTTCATCTTCTCTGAACCAAGGGGCTTTATTTTCTTTGATGAGTTCTCTAATCTCTTGTATCTTCTCGTCATTCTTCTGACCGTTGCGTATGTCTTGCTCTAATGTGGAGTCCACTTCCATGGCAATGGCCTCACCACTATTCACCAGACATAGATTGAGTTTTGCAATCTCTTCCTTCAATTCTGTAGGCATGTCCTTTAAGCTCAACCTATTGACCTGCACCTTCCGGCTTAAAGCATCTGCCACGACGTTCGCTTTACCAGGATGATAGTTGATGCCCACATCAAAGTCGTTGATTAGCTCTAACCATCTCCTTTGTCTAAGGTTGAGATCTGGCTGCGTGAAAATGTACTTTAAGCTCTTAGGATCCGTATATATCTTTGTCCTCTTTCCCATCAAGTAATGCCGCCAAATCTTCAACGTGTGTACCACTGCGGCTAGCTCTAGGTCATGCGTAGGATAGTTCTTCTTGTGTTTCCGGAGCTGCCAGGACGCATAAGCCACGACATGCCCCTCTTGCATGAGAACTGAAAGTGCATCTAGGAAATCCCTTGTGGGTTTTGGCTAATTGATGACAAGCATATGAGATCCTAACGAAATGATTGCAGGACAAACTAAGTGAACTAGCTAGGTGCGCACAAAAAGATGAAAAATAGAGTGGTGCCCGAAAAGGAAGACTTAAGTAGAGCTTGGAAGAACAAAGTAGATGAAAATGTATAGGGTGTGTGTGAGAGACACATCCCAAGAGCTCATGACTTTGCGTAAGGGGTTTAAAAATCAACTAAAATCCACTGAAAACCGGACTAGTCCGATTAGGGACCTGACTAGTCCGTTTAACCTTCTGGAAGACGCAAACATAGTGCGCCGGGCTAGTCCGCCTTGTGAACCGGACTAGTCCGGTCAGCTCACTGGAATGCAACCGGACAAGTCCGGTTTTAGACCGGACTAGTCCGGTCATGTCTCTGTTGTCCTCTTTAGAGGACTGCGGACTAGTCCATCCAAGCGACAGGACTAGCCCGCTGAAGTTTCTGAAACCCCATTTCACATAGCACCGGACAAGTCTGGTTTGTGGACCGGACTAGTCCGGTTAACCCACTAGAAGTAGACCGGACAAGTCCAATCATATACCGGACTAGTCCGGTAGTAGGTTTAACAACGGTAACTTATTGGGAAAGCATATAAAAAGAGGTCCTTCGTCTTTTCCCTGAGAGGACACGACACATATTGTCAAAAGCTTGAACCCTAGCGCCGCCAACTGACCCAAGAGCCCAAAAACACATCTCTCCATACATCTAAGGTGCAAAAAGGCCAAGATCAATCAAATACTTGGATTTGGGATTGAGAGATCGTCGTTCTTTCGTTGTGAGCTCTTGGGGTTTGATTTCTCTACACTCATATTCTGCATTGTAATCTTTTTGAGTGTATTTGATCACCTTCTCACGGTAATTCTTGTGGGAGCCCTCAACGTGTGAGGTTGCCCCACAAACTCGGTGATTACCCGTGATAGTGGAGTCAAGTCGGCCTTTGTGGTGACTTGAAGAGGGAAAGGGTTGGGAACCTGGCTCTGTGTGAGCTTCCTCAACGAGGACGTAGATCTCTTGGTGAGATCGAACCTCGGTAAAAATTCGTGTCTCTTGTCTCTCATTTGTTTTACATTTTGATACATTAGATCACTAGTTTGCTAGTCATCGTAGGAGTTCCTTATAAGTTTGCACGTGCATCCATACAATAAATTTAATTTATAAAAACTGTTGTTCTCATTCCGCTGCTGGAAGACTAAATTTGTGAGACACACTTAATTAACTCAAATAATTCAGCACACCGGACTAGTCCGCCCACACAACCTGACTAGTTCGGTCAGTCAAGTTTCTGATAACTTTATTAAGTGTGCAGGTTTCTTTAAAGGCCTATTCACCCCCCCTCTAGGCCACATTCAATTGGTATCAGAGCCAAGTTCTCCACCAACGAGACTCACATCTCGGAGAGATCAATGGCCTCTGAGAAGAACAACGATATCCCGAAGACGAACAACAACGATGAGGAGCAAGAAGCCAAAGCCTTCGATGTGCTGAAAGAAAATCCACATGACGATGATGAAGTGAGACAGCTAAAGACATTACTGAGAAAGAAGTTAATGGCACAAAAGGGAAAAGAGGAAGAAAAGACGATGGGGAGTGGTCATCACGACTGCTCCCGGTATCCTTACAACTACAACCGTCTCAATTCAAATAATCATTATCTCTCTATTCCTATGGGAAGGCCCCCACAGTTTGACGGAAGTGACTACACCATGTGGAAGTACAACATGAAGATGCATCTGATATCCCTGAGTCCTAGTCTGTGGCACATTGTTTGCACAGGCATCGATATTCCGGACACGGATGATGAACTCACTCCAGAACAAGAACAAGAGATTCACAGAAACGCACAAGTCGTCGCCGTGATCACATCATCACTAAGCAGAGAGGAATTCACCAAGATCGATGGGTTAGAAAGTGCAAAAGAAATCTGGGATACCCTCAAGACAGCTCACGAAGGAAATAGGTCAGTTCGTGAAGCCAAAATCGAAATGCTTGAAGGCGAATCACCTCAAGACATGTACAACCGGATGAAGGCACTCATCAACAAAATCCGTGCCTATGGAAGTAAGAAATGGACTGATCACGAGGTGGTCAAAAGAATGATAAGAGCCTTCATGCCAATAAACGTCACACTTTGCTCAATGATTAGAGAAAGCCCGGGGTTTCACAAAATGACTCCCGATGAGTTATTGGGAAAGATCATAAATCATGAAATGATGGAGAAAGAGGCTCAATACGTCAAAGACTTAGCCGAGCTCACCTCTTCTAAAAAGAAAGAAGTCGCTTTCAAAGCAACGTGCAGACCCAAACTCAAAGAAACTCGTGAAGACCAAGACGATGGAGATACAAGCGATGAGAGCACCGATCTTGATGACGAAGAAATGGTACTCTTCATCAAAAAGTTCAAACGCATGATGAAGAGAAGACACGGCAACAATTCACATGAAGGCAAAAGCAAGGATAAAGGAAAATCCAAGGCTCGACGTACTTGCTACAACTGCGGAGAGTATGGTCACTTCATGGTGGACTGTACTTATGAAGAAAACAAAAAGAAGAAGGAAACAAGATCTCAAGAAAAGGAAAATTTCAGAAAAAGAAGACAAGCCCATCAAGCTCACATTGGGAAGGAGTGGGACTCAAACGACGAGTCCTCCTCCGATGAAGAAGAAGAGATGGCCACTATCGCAGTCAAGAAACCAACTATGAGAGCCACACTCCTTCCGAACATGGGAGGACGGGACATGAACAACCACACTTGTCTTATGGCTAAGGAAGGCAAGAAAAAGGTTAGACTTACTCCTCCTATACTAAATTCCTCCATTGATGACTTTGATAGCTCTAGTGATAATGAAGAATTATTTAGAGGGCTAAGTAAAATTGCTTTAAAGAAAATGGAAATGTTGTCGAACGAAATCTTTGAAAAGGAAGAACTTGTCAACCGACAAGAAGATATGCTCATCCGTGAGAGGAAGTGATATCAACAAGTTGATAAGCTTCTTGAGCTTGAAAGAGAGAAGAATGAGTCACTTGAGTTAGAGCTAGCCTTGAGTAAGGAAACCTACTCAAAGTTAGAGGACTCGCACATTGCAATCACGGAAGAACTTGCCAACTTGTCAAAAGTTAACAAAATCCTTGAGGTGCAAGTTGAGTCGCTCAAACAAAGTGACTCCTCTTCCTCCAAGAGCTCTTCCTCCAAAGATATGAGCTCGACAACAATAAGAACCTGCACTTGCTCTAGTAAGAAGAATGTAATTTTTAATGCTTCAGCCTCTCATGACATGCATTCTTCTTAAAATGACATCTTTGATAAGGAGAAGATCAAATATGCACGAAGTGCAGATATGATCACTAGACCTCCCAATGTCAAAGATGGTCTTGGCTTTGACAGGAACAAACACATGTCTACTCCTAATCATGCTAAGAATAGAATCATTTTTATTAAAGAAAAATCCCATGAATCTGAGCTACAAACACTGTTCCATACATTTGATGCTTCTTATGTTCTCATGAAAAACAAGTATGGAAAAGTCATTGCTAAATATACAGGGCCACGCCACAAGAACTCAAAAACTTGTGTGTGGGTGCCCAAGACTCTTGTGACTAACCTGAGAGGACCCAAGCAAGCTTGGGTACCTAAAACCCAGAAATAATTCTATTTTGTAGGCTTACTCCTCCGGTGGATCTAAGTGGGTACTAGATAGCGGATGCACAAATCATATGACCGGAGAGAGAGGTATGTTTGTGGAATACGAGTGCAACAAGGATCCAAGTGAAGGTATATACTTTGGAGACAACAGCCAAGGAAAGGTCCTTGGTAGTGGTAACATTGAAATATCCTCTCAACACACCTTATCTAATGTTTTACATGTAGACTCTCTAGATTATAATCTTTTATCAATATCTCAACTATGCGACAAAGGTTACAACTGTTTATTCACTAATGAGGGTGTGACCGTCTTTAGAAGAAGCGATGGCTCGATTGCATTCAAGGGATTGTTGAAGGGAAAGCTTTATCTTGTTGACTTCAACAAAGATAAAGCCAAACTCAACACTTGCTTGGTTGCTAAGACCAACATGGGATGGTTGTGGCATAGATGGCTAGCCCATGTTGGAATGAGAAATCTGCAGAAACTTCTAAAAGGTGGTCACATCCGTGGTCTTAAGGATGTGGTTTTTGAAAAAGATAGGCCGTGCAGCGCTTGTCAAGCAGGAAAACAGGTTGGAGAACCACACCCCGCCAAGAATGTGATGACCACCGCTAGACCGCTGGAACTTCTCCACATGGATCTCTTTGGTCCAATTGCGTACATCAGCATCGGCGGTAACAAATACGGTTTAGTAATTATTGATGATTTTTCAAGATTTACCTGGGTATTTTTCTTGTATGATAAAACAGAAACTCAGGGAATCCTCAAGAAGTTCTTGAAAAGAGCTCAAAATGAATTCTCATCAACCGTAAAGAATATCAGAAGTGACAATGGGACAGAATTCAAGAACACCCAAGTTGAAGAATATCTCAATGAAGAAGGTATAAAGCATGAATTCTCAGCACCCTACTCTCCTCAACAGAACGGGGTGGCCGAAAGGAAGAACAGAATATTGATCGAATTGGCGAGAACAATGTTGGATGAATACAAGACGTCAAACCGATTTTGGGCAGAAGCGGTGAACACCGCTTGTCATGCCACAAATTGGTTGTACCTTCATCGACTACTGAAGAAAACTCCATATGAGCTTCTCACGGGTAAAAAGCCTAACGTTTCCTATTTCAAAGTTTTTGGTTGCAAATGTTTTATTCTGAACAAGAAACCAAGGGCCTCGAAGTTTGCTTCGAAGTCCGATGAAGGATTCTTGCTCGGATATGAATCGAATGCCTACGCCTATCGTGTCTTCAATAAGGTGTCCGGCCTTGTTGAAGTAGCGTGTGACGTAGTGTTCGATGAAACTAACGGCTCACAAGTGGAGCAAGTCGATAAGTCTATGCTAGATAAGGAGGAAGCTCCATGTGAAGCGCTGAAGAAAATGGCACTTGGTGATATCCTACCACGAGAGGAGACACAAGATGAATTTCAATAAGGAAGCAATGATCAAGGGGGAGCTCCTACACAAGATCTGATTGAGGAAGATCAAGAAAATCAAGATGATCATGGAAGCAATGATCCAGGGGGAGACATGACACATGAAGACAATGAAGAACAAGCAACTATACAAATTCCACACCCAAGAGTACATCAGTGTGTGCAAAGGGACCATCCTGTCAACAATATCATTGGAGATATTGCTAAGGGAGTAACTACTAGATCTCAAATTGCAAATTTTTGTGAACACTATTCTTTTGTGTCTTTTCTGGAGCCATACAGGGTAGAAGAAGCCTTAAGGGATCCAGACTGGGTGATTGCGATGCAAGGAGCTGAACAACTTCAAAAGAAATGAAGTGTGGGAGCTGGTGGAAAGACCAAGGGCGAACATCGTTGGAACCAAATGGGTCTTTCGGAACAAGCAAGATGAACATGGAGTAGTGACAAGAAATAAAGCGAGGTTGATGGCCAAAGGTTATTCTCAAGTGGAAGGTTTGGATTTCGATGAAACCTTCGCTCCTGTAGCTAGACTTGAGTCCATTCGCATTTTATTAGCATATGCTACTCACCACAATTTTAAGTTGTATCAAATGGACGTCAAGAGTGCCTTTCTCAATGGTCTGATAAAGGAGGAAGTCTATGTGGAGCAGCCATCGGGGTTCGAAGATCAGGAGTATTCCAACCATGTCTATAAACTACGTAAGGCTCTCTATGGCCTCAAACAGGCTCCTCGAGCCTGGTATGAGTGCCTTAGAGATTTTCTGATTCAAAATGGATTCAAAATTGGTAAAGCTGACTATACACTCTTTACTAAACATTTTGATGATCATTTATTCGTATGTCAAATTTATGTTGATGACATTATCTTTGGATCCACTAACAAGTCCTTCTGTGAAGAATTTAGTAAAATAATGACAGATAGGTTCGAGATGTCAATGATGGGTGAATTGAAGTTCTTCTTGGGATTTCAAGTGAAGCAACTGAGAGAAGGTACATTTATAAGCCAAACTAATTATACACAAGACATTCTCAAGAAATTCAATATGGACAAAGCCAAGCCCATCAAGACACCCATGGCCATCAACGGACATCTCGACCTCAATGAAGACGGTCCAAATGTGGACCAAAAGGTATATCGGTCCATGATTGGCTCCTTACTATACTTATGTGCATCTAGGCCAGATATTATGCTTAGTGTTTGCATGTGTGCAAGGTTTCAAGCCGCACCTAAAGAGTGTCACTTAATTGCTGTAAAAAGAATCCTAAGGTACCTTGTGCACACACCCAACTTGGGCCTTTGGTATCCCAAAGGATCCAAGTTTAACTTGATAGGGTATTCCGACGCCGACTATGCAGGATGCAAAGTCGATAGAAAGAGCACGTCAGGGACTTGTCAATTTCTTGGTAGGTCCCCAGTTTCTTGGTCATCTAAAAAGCAAAACTCCATTGCTCTTTCCACAGCGGAAGCGGAGTATGTTGCAGCCGGTAGTTGCTGTGCGCAACTACTTTGGATGCGACAAACTCTTAGGGACTACGGCTACAATCTATGTCATATCCCGCTTCTATGCGATGATGAAAGTGCTATAAAGATTGCACACAACCCTGTAGAGCACTCAAGAACTAAGCACATAGATATCCGTCATCACTTTCTTAGAGATCATTCATTAAAAGGTGACATAGCTATTTCACATGTTAGGACTGAAAAATATCTTGCAGATATTTTTACCAAACCATTAGATGAGAAAAGGTTCTGTGAACTAAGAAATGAGCTAAACATTCTTGACTCTCGAAATGTGGCTTGAAACATTGCATACCTGGTTGCAACTCAAAATGTTCCTCTGTATTGTTAAAAAAATGCTCCTCCTCTCCTTTTCTACTCAGAAAACTATTTTTATGAAGAAATCTTAGGATTATGACCATTGTTTGATTGCTGATTGCCTACTGGTCGTAATCACCAAGACTATTTGCAAAATTAGTGTCCTTGGATCACTATTAATTATCTATATATGTATCAAGTCTGTTAGAAACGGACTAGTCCGATTTCCAACCGGACTAGTCCGGACAGACAACAACTAGGTTAACTCAGGGGTACCGGACTAGTCCGCTACCATGACCGGACTAGTCCGGTCAGTCGTATATAGAAGCACTTGGCCAGACCAGACCTCTCCCTCACCCCTCATTAGACTTGCTCTCCCTCTCCTCTTCCAAACCCTAGCCCCAAAGTGATTTTCGGGTTGAACCCTCAAAATCGAGGTTTTCTCCGCGAAAAAGACTCCCCTTGATGAGTGGTCTCCCTCCTCCGGACTCATCCGGACTGATTTCCACTTCTTCGACGCGAATCTTCAAATCTTGGTAAATTTCCCCCTTTAAACCAAAATCTCAACCTTTCTAGTTCTAGCTAGTTTTCTTTGATTTCAAAAGGATGTACATTGCCTCAATAGATGTATTCCTACCATGTTCCTACCCTTGTGCCCTTAGATAGGAGATTTGATTCAAATGAAACATTAGGGTTCTGATGCCAGGCCGGACTAGTCCGGCGCACAGAGGCGGACAAGTCCGGTCCACCGGACTAGTCCGCACTCTGAAACCGGACAAGTCCGGTCTCTGACAGTTGAACCCCTATGTTTCCATTTGAAGTCGATAATGAGTCTATTTGCATCTAATCCTTGAACTCCTTATCAGGCATCATGTCTTCAGGCTCAGATGACAGCTCCTTTCACATTGATGAAGACGTTCAACGCGAGAGAGTAAGGAGGACCAAGGAGAGAGTTATGAAGAAGAGACATGATGTCAATTTCCACTCTCCACCCTCCGACGACAATCAACCTAAGAAGAGGAAAGTCATTGGCAAAAGGCCTCTAAGGAAAGATGCTGCTGAGGGCTCGTCAGGGCCAAAAAGAATCCTCAATAAAGGGAAGGGACTTGCTAGTGGTTCCCTTGGGCCCTTGAAGATGAAAAACCCTATTCACCGCAACAGGCAGCCTTCAAGTGAGGATTTCACTGGAAAAGGAAGTGAGCTAGCTGATAATTTCAGGAAGATTCAAGTGTATGACCGACCTAAGCAATGCTCTGATCCAAGGTTCTGGAGCAACTTTCATGCAGACTACTACGAGCATGTATACATGAAGATGAAGAACCCTGTAGTAGAGAGTCAATGGCTGAATGTTGAGTATCTGAAGTCAAAGAGGTATCCTGCCTTTCGTGAAATGGTGGAGGCGTTAGAGAGGCACAGTCTGACGGACCTGCTATCCTTTGAGTATGACTGGAACAATGAAGTAATTACCCAGTTTTACTCCACTCTCTACATTGCTCGGGATGATGGAGACAGTCTTACTTGGATGACTCATGGTTCAAGGTATAGTGTCACGTATGATGAATTTGCTAGGATTCTTCACCTCCAACACACTTTGGATCATGAACTGGTCATTCATAATCTAAAACCCCTGGAGAAAGAAGAACTTGAATTTCTCTATGACACAAGGATGCCATATGTTCCTCCCACCATCAAATATCTAAAGCCCTTCTTTGTGGTCCTAAATAGAGTCTTGAGAAAGACGATAGCTCCGAAGGATGGAGATGCAGGAACTATACAAGGAACCTTGCGGACTCTCATGAAGGTCATTAGTGGGAGGAGACCATTCAATGTCTTTGAGTATATCTACAACGACATTGTGAACATCTCAATTACCCCCAATAGGTCCTGTGGATACGCACCGTATATCATGTACATGATTGAGAAAGTGACGGGACTTGAGTTTGTCAAGGATGTCAAGCATACGGGGTTGAAGCCGCAAAAACCCACCGAGTACACTCTCCCTCCGGCTCCAACTGCCCCGTCCTCTCCACCAGTGGAGAGGAGATCAAAGCAAGCTCATGATGACACTAGATCTGCAGCTGCTCCTCCTGGATCTCCACCTGCCCAAGAATCATCCAGCGGCATCCTCAAGATGCTCTCCTCCATCTTTGCCTGCTGCCGTAAGATCGAAGACAGGCAGCACAAAGAAAAGCTTGCAAGGAAGAAACATCAACAGTACATCAATGCCAATATCAAGTCTATCTGTGCAAAGCTTGAGATTGAACCCGTTGGATCACCGCCCGCCTCCGAGGACTCAGAGGAAGATCCTGCTCCCGTGGATGCTGAAGATGAAGATCAGACTGAGACTGACGGAGGAGGCAGCGATGAGTGATTCCCCTCAATTTTTCCCTTTTTGGTGCCTTGATGCCAAAGGGGGAGAGATTGAGATTAGGAGAGATTGAGAGTAGATTTGGACTATTTCTATCTAGTATTAGTTATTAAGCTCTTTTGTGGTCAAGGACATGTACCTATTTTAAAATCTTGTAATGCACTATTTCTTTTCTTATGTGTGATGCACTATGCTCTAATGCCTACTTATATGTTCACTATTGTTTGTCTCTAATCTATCACATTTTGTTTATCACACACCTGTTAGGCACCCCACCATAAGGTGTGTGCATATGTGAGAAGCTTTTTGTGAATTCTTTATTATTCTCATATGTGCACACCTTATGAAAATCAACCTTTTATTCTCAATTGTGATATCTCAAATGGTTGTCATCAATCACTAAAAAGGGGGAGATTGAAAGTGCATCTAGGAAATGCCTTGTGGGTTTTGGCTAATTGATGACAAGCATATGAGATCCTAACGAAATGATTGCAGGACAAACTAAGTGAACTAGCTAGGTGCGCACAAAAAGATGAAAAATAGAGTGGTGCCTGAAAAGGAAGACTTAAGTAGAGCTTGGAAGAACAAAGTAGATGAAAATGTATAGGGTGTGTGTGAGAGACACATCCCAAGAGCTCATGACTTTGCGTAAGGGGTTTAAAAATCAACTAAAATCCACTGAAAACCAGACTAGTCCGATCAGGGACCGAACTAGTCCGTTTAACCTTCTGGAAGACGCAAACATAGTGCACCGTACTAGTCCGCCTTGTGAACCGGACTAGTCCGGTCAGCTCACTGGAATGCAACCGGACATGTCCTGTTTTGGACAAGACTAGTCCGGTCATGTCTCTGTTGTCCTCTTAGAGGACTGCGGACTAGTCCATCCAAGCGACAGGACTAGTCCGCTGAAGTTTCTGAAACCCCATTTCACATAGCACCGGACAAGTCCGGTTTGTGGACCGGACTAGTCCGGTTAACCCACTGGAAGTAGACCGGACAAGTCCGATCATATACCGGACTAGTCCGGTAGTAGGTTTAACAACGGTAACTTATTGGGAAAGCATATAAAAGGAGGTCCTTCGTCTTTTCCCTGAGAGGACACGACACATATTGTGAAAAGCTTGAACCCTAGCTCCGCCACCTGACCCAAGAGCCCAAAAACACATCTCTCCATACATCTAAGGTGCAAAAAGGCCAAGATCAATCAAATACTTGGATTTGGGATTGAGAGATCGTCGTTCTTTCGTTGTGAGCTCTTGGGGTTTGATTTTCTCTACACTCATATTCTGCATTGTAATCTTTTTGAGTGTATTTGATCACCTTCTCACTGTAATTCTTGTGGGAGCCCTCAACGTGTGAGGTTGCCCCACAAACTCGGTGATTACCCGTGATAGTGGAGTCAAGTCGGCCTTTGTGGTGACTTGAAGAGGGAAAGGGTTGGGAACCCGGCTCTGTGTGAGCTTCCTCAACGAGGACGTAGATCTCTTGATGAGATCGAACCTCGGTAAAAATGCGTGTCTCTTGTCTCTCATTTGTTTTACATTTTGATACATTAGATCACTAGTTTGCTAGTCATCGTTTGAGTTCCTTATAAGTTTGCACGTGCATCCATACAATAAATTTAATTTATAAAAACTTTTGTTCTCATTCCGCTGCTGGAAGATTAAATTTGTGAGACACACTTAATTAACTCAAATAATTTAGCACACCGGACTAGTCCGCCCACACAACCGGACTAGTCAGGTCAGTCAAGTTTCTGATAACTTTATTAAGTGTGCAGGTTTCTTTAAAGGCCTATTCACCCCCCCTCTAGGCCACATTCAAGAACACATCCCAACCCGTGTCCAGATGCATCGCAGTACACCGAAAAATTCTTCTGCATATCCGGCATAACTAGCACTGGGGTTGTTGTCAATCTTTTCTTCAATTCTTGAAAACTCGTCTCGCACTGCGGTGTCCATGTGAATGTGATTCCCTTCTCTAACAATTTGGTGAGGGGTCCTGAAATCTTGGAGAAACCCTCGATAAATCGTCGATAATACCCAGCCAATCCTAAGAAGCTTCGAACTTCCGCGACATTTTCGGGGGTCTTCCACTTCTGCACGTCCTCGATCTTGGCGGGATCTACGGAGATTCCTCCCTCCGAGATTATATGTCCTAAGAAGGGAACTCTCTTCAACCAAAACTCACACTTGCTCAACTTGGCATATAGTTGGTGTTCTCTCAGCTTTTGCAACACCAACCTTAAATGTCCCTCATGTTCTTCTTCATCTTTGTAGAAGACAAGAATGTCATCAATGAAAACCACAACAAATTTGTCCAGATATTCCATGAATACCTTGTTCATGAGATACATGAAGTATGCCAGGGCATTTGTTAGCCCGAATGGCATGACAGTGTATTCATACAGCCCGTACCGAGATACGAAAGCCGTCTTTGGAATGTCGGTTTGCCTTATCTTCAGTTGGTGGTATCCCGACCTGAGATCAATTTTTGAGAACACACAAGCTCCCCTTAACTGATCAAATAAGTCTTCAATGCGGGGTAATGGGTACTTGTTCTTGATGGTTGCTTCGTTCAACGCATGGTAGTCTACGCATAACCTTTGGATTCTGTCCTTCTTGGGCACAAATATCACTGGAGCTCCCCATGGTGAGGAACTAGGACGAATATACCCCTTCTCTGTCAATTCCCTTATATGCTCCTTGAGCTCTTCCAGCTGTTTGGAGTCCATCCAATAAGGCCTCTTGTATATCGGGGCTGTTCCAGGCACTAGTTCAATCGCGAATTCTACTTCACGATCGGGGGGCATGCCTGGCAACTCCTCCGGAAAAACGTCTGGATATTCCCTGATAATCCTGATCTCTTCCACTTCCACTTCAACTTGATTGAGTTTAAGGTCCCTCCTAGGTTCTTGTATGGTTATGAACTTCACTTTTGTGCCACTAGGGTGAGTTAGTTCCACCGTTCTTGTCAAACAATGGATGATTCCTTTATGTTTGGTCAACCAATCCATACCCAAAATAATATTTATCCCTTGTGAGTCTATCACTATGAGGTTTGCAATAAATACTACCCCATTAATGTCTAGATTCACCTTGGGACACACTTGTCTTGTCCTTATTTCTCCCCCTGGACAGTTCACTGCTAACATATGGTTCATTTGTGTTGTTGCTAGACCGTGCTTCTTAACAAACCCTTGAGCAATGAACGAATGGGTAGAACCAGAATTGCACAATAGGGTTGCAATGTGTAAATTGGCAGGAAACTTACCAATTACCACGTCAGGTGCCTCCTGCGCTTCCTCCATGGTCACGTGGTTCACCCGTCCTCACATCACATTCTGCTGTTGTGGCTGCATGGGCTTCTTCTTTGGGCACTTATTGGCGTAGTGCCCCACTTCACCACAGTTGAAGCATTGCACCCCAACCTTAGGTCCCTGGCCTTTGTTATCCTGGGGTTGGTTCTGTGGCCCTTGTCCTACTGGTCGAGGTTGATATGTGGGGCGAGGCTGCTGCACAAACTGACGCTGCGGCTGTGCTGGTGCTGATGGAGGACTGAAGTTCGGGTTGTACCCTCTCGGTTCTGAGTAGGGTACCACAGCACGACTCGTCTGCCCTGCGGGTTGCTGCATCAGACGTGGGTGTGTGTTGCTACTTGAGGCTTGGTGTGACCATCCCGCCTTCCTCTTGTTTTCATTTTCCAAGGCCTTCAGCTTCCTCTCCACGACAAATGCTCTGTCTACCATCTTTTGGAAGCTTTCATACTCGTTGGAGGACATTGCACATTGCATTTCCATAGTAAGTCCTTCCACAAAACAGTCCTGTTTTTGCTCATCAGTTTCCATGTCCCGTGGTGCATAACGGGATAGTTGGGTGAACTTAGTGAGGTATTCCCTCACAGTCATGTTTCCTTGCTGCAGTCCCAAGAACTCCTTTCTCTTGTTTTTGAGTTCACCCCTTGGTATGTAATGGTTGCGGAAAATGCGCTTGAACTCTTCCCAAGTGATGTTCTCGGGGTCATGATGGGCTGCCACGTAAGCAGTCCACCAATCAGCAGCAGGTCCATGCAATTGGTGAGAGGCAAACAGCACCCTCTCATACCCTTGGCATTGTATGATCCTCATCTTGCTCTCAATGGTCTTTAGCCAGTCATCTGCCTCCAGAGGTTCAGCAGCACTTGCAAACTTTGGAGGTTGAGTCCCCAGAAACTCACTCAACCTTGGTTGGCGTGGTGCAGCTTGTGGGGGTGGAGCTTGGTGCAAGTTGGCCACCACTTGAGTTAGGCTCTGGATGAGCTGATTCTGATTTTCAAGCATTTGGTGGATAGGATCAGCTCCTTCACGGCGACCACCCCTGTCTTGTCCTCTAGAAAGATGAGGGTTGCCGGCCTCATCGTTGTTGTTGGTGGGGTTGGCACCATGACCCTTTCCTCTTCCAGCCATCTATCATGATCAACCAATGTTAACTTAAAGCATTACGTATTAACTTCCCAAATTGCTTGTTTAAACATAAACTTTTGAGGCCTTAATATTTTAAACATTTTCGGAGGGTTCCACGTAGATTTTTGGGAATCATGTCTCACGCGAAAACAAATGCACTCTTAATTCATAGGGGTTCACACATCAAAGCAAAGCAACCTAAAGACGAGGTTGTGGACAAATGCCCATGCCTTCCACAACTCACGTCACACACCAAACATTAACATACAAATAACTAGGGTATTGACTCGACTACTCGATAACCTGTTGAAATAAGGGAAAGGACTCTTCACGACTCGTATCACTGAGCTGGCTCTTCGGGGTCTTTCTCATTATTACGGTTGCCCTCTGATTCCGCTTTGGGTGGGGAATCTGCTGGTGGAGAAGTGCGGCGACGCCTGCTCGCCCGGCGGTCTGGGGAGTCAGGAGTCCATGTGTCATTCATGGTGACACACAGTTCATTCCTATCTCCTCTTTCTCTCGCCCTCAAGCTGGCTCGAAGCAACGCCTCAGTCTCCTTCAGGGTGTCACGAACATCCTAAAGCTCCTGCTGGCACTCCTGCAGTCGAGTGCTGAGCATAGCAGCATCCTCCAAGCACAGGTCCATGTGCTCATGGGAAGTCCCCTGTTGCACTGGCGGGTACTTGTACTCCGCGGTGCCACTCTCACGCTGGAGGACATACATGTACTTGGTCATGTCCAGGTGGCGACGGTTGATGTAACTCTGGCAGGTGATGGCCTTCCAGGTGACATCCTTCTCAGCATCGACCTGTGTCGCACGACAAGTTGGAGAGCGGTGGATCTTGAGCAGCTGATTTTCATGGATAATCCTCATTTCTGAACTCCATTCTTCCCGCTTCTCACGGATGGTCCGGGTGGAGCTGTAGTGTATGATTAGCTTGCCCGTATTGCCGGCGGCGTGGAGCATACGCCGAAGACGGCGCAACAAGCCTCCTACTGCCAACCCGTAGGAGTGGTACGTCACCAGACGGTTCTCCTCTCTCAAGGAAAAGGCAACTACCGGAACTCTCCCTTCGGTGGACTTGTGGGCGGTGCGGATCATGCGAACCATCTAAAACATAAAGCATTTAAAATTAAGTTAGATAAGAGTTAAACAAAAATTGTATTTTGAATAAAAGTTGGGGCAAGTTGAATAAAGTGACCCCATTAAATAACACTTTCAACCCACACCTTTGTAAAATAGTTTTTAGAAAATAGGGTCCTTAAATACATCCATTTCTACCTAGGTCCACGTTCCTACGGGCAAACCTTGGCTCTGATACGACTTCTGTCACACCCCGTTTCTCCGAAAAACAACCGAGTGAATACCACATGTATGCCAGGATCATTTTCTCATACATGTGATGACAAATAGTGAAGCATCATTTATCACAAGCCAGGTGTTGAATATAAATAAGTATTACATAGCATACGTCTCGATGGACGATAATAAGTTCATGACATGTAAATAAAACAGCAGCGGAATATAAATCTTGCGGGCTCCATCACAGGCGTTGCCCGGGGGACTCCGTGAACCTAGAATCCTTCCTCAGGACCAAAGTCTTGGTCATTAAACACCACATTATTCTCTTGACCTGAGCAGCAATATAAACCAACAGAAAAGCAAGTTTGAGTACCGTGGTACTCAGCAAGTGTGGGAAAGTTATGTCATGCATGGCTAGAGCGAGGAGAGGTTGAACTCATGGTTTAAGCACTACGCAATTAATACCTATCACCTTAGCTTATTAAGCACCTACATTACTACACAGGTGAAATGGTCCCAATCCCTCAACCCATCATCAATATCAAGTAAACATAGTCTCATCTTAAATGTTAAGCTTCCCGCTTAATATCCTCAACATCCCAATTCATCATACTCTAATCATGAATAAGTCCAAGCCGCTTTTGACCGTGAGCACGGCTGTCATGACAGTTTTGACTCTGCAGAGTTTGCACCACTCTACCCACATGTAGTGATTTCATCCCCCGTTGCCGGGTGGACTAAAAGAACCTCCATTATGCCGGTGGCCGCGAACCACATTCACACTTCCCAGGTGTGTAGCCAGGAGATCACTACGAGGCCTTTACAAAGGGATTCCCGATGAGCGTGGGCCCACTGAGGTTTCACCCCTAACAGCATACAAGAGGCTCCAACCCAGCTGCAGTGGCCCCCTCTTGAGCCTTGCGGTTCATATGGTAGTCTAGCTAACACCTATTCCCCGCACCATCCAACACACCCATACTACGCCGGGGATACACCTAATTAATTGGCCAAGCTGCCCCATCTCAGCATGTGGTTGGCACGGTAAAGCCAGGTTACATGCTCCATGAACCGGTCCTTAGGATCCAGGCAAGTACTAAACACAAACCCGAGTCTCGTGCACCCAACACCAACCAAATCATCCAACTTGCCTCGATCCCTACCTCTACAGAACTCATAATATCTCATTCAAGAGTAAGGTAAATAAATTGATGATCTCATATCCCAATTATCCCATTCTAAGCATGGCTAAGCATAAGCATATAAATAAATGATATGATAAAATAAATCCCAGCCCAAGCTACAAGGAAACAAGGTAATGCAATTCTAGGGAAACTTCCTAGCATGGGTTTCATATTTCAATTGACAATGCTAATAATTCTATCTACACATCCTAGCATAGGATCAAAGTGGTCAAGGACACTTGCCTTCTTCCTGCTACTCTGAGAATGGAAAGTCTTGGTCTTGGAAGGGGAGAACTTGCTCTGGGGCAGGTTCTACTCATGCCAATACACATAGCAAAAGAAAACAACAATCCATAAGACATAGTTCACACTTTCACTTCATGCAAACCATACATACATACCTATGAAAGTCATTCACATTTCTAAGTGTTGTGGTTACTCTACATGTGATGATTTTTGGCCTACATGCACTTTTAAACATATGTATATGATTTCTAACTTTTGTATTCAGATTTCTGTTTGCACACTATATATGAATTTCCAATTTGAACAAATTCTTTATATTTAATTAATACACTTCTTAGCTACCAAGTTTGCATGGAAGGTAATTTTCTACTCCAAATAGGTTTTCAGATCTTCTACAAAATCCTAAATTGAAGCTTTTGGATTTGGAGAACTCATTTATCCTTTTCTAATTATGCATACTTATTTTCCTATATTTTCAGATTTATTTTCTATGCCTAAAAGTGAACTTTATTATGAAAATAGTAAGACACATCATCTAAACAGAATAGGCTCTGATCTAAAATGTTCAATAATATATTCTTGAACTTCCTCTCTGATGTGGAACAAATTAAATTTATTTTACTAGTTTTTAGAATTATTTCCTAGCCTAAAATGTGTCTCTATAGAAAATAAAAATGAGCAACACTTAGGCAGATTTCATTTCAGCCTAAAATCTATTTTTAACTCATTCTAAAGTTTTCCAAGTGCTAGGAGAGTATAAATTTGAATTTGCACATGTGTTTGCCTTACCTTTTAAATTTAAACCCTAGTCACATATTCAAATTTCTGAATTTAATATCATATAGGGTCAAAAAGGTAAATCCACCATACTGCAGGGTCTAATTTACTATTTCCTAAATTTCCAGGGGTCTAACTACACATAACAGAGGTGGGTTTCCTAATTTTTATTAAGTCCGGGGGCTAAAACTGATTTTTAAATGAATTTACACGAATTTCTGAAGGTCCAGGGGCTAGATCAGAAGTTTCTGGGGCTAGCTCGTGTTTTCCGAAATCCCCAGGGGGTAGCGCATAAGAATCCCGGCCTTTATAACGCAGGGCTGACGTGGACCGTCCGATTTAAAACAGACGGCTCAGATTAGATCGCCGAACCGGTACGCGTCGGTTTTATTTCTACCGTGCGATTTAAAATAGACGGCCCCCAAGGGGCCACGTCGCCCTGGCCGGAGCCAGCCCGCGCGCGCGGCGGCGGGAGCGGCGATCTTGCCGGCGCAGCTTCGGTTCCTTGCCGCTATACGTTAAAACTTGCAGTTTTTCACACGGATCGACTGCGGAGGGGTAGGGGAGCTCACCTAGGGGTTTCTCGGGCTTGGGGAGGTCGGAATTTGGCTCTGCGACGATGATGGTGGAAGCTGCTCCTCAGTGCTCGTCGGAACCGATGCTAGGGCGCGAAACTTTTCGCTTCCTTCACCTGCAGGGCTCCCTGGAGGCGGAGGACCACGGCGAGCTCGTTAGTCCAACGAAAAACAAAGAGATCCGAAGGTTTTTCGGTTGGGAATGATCGGTTCTCACAGGAGGGAAAGATGGAGCGGTGCTGGGGAATTCGGCGAGTTTCTTGCGTGGAATGCATGAGGGGAGGTGGCGGCGGGTCGGTTTGGATAAGTAGCACCGCCCAGGGCCGAAGATCAGGGCTGCGAGCGCGGGGTTCGGGTGGGTGGTTGCGATCGGGCGCGAGAGAGAGAGACGGGGCCGTTGGGGGCGCACAGGGAGAGGGATGACACACGGGCCCCGCGTGTCAGTGAGAGGGAGAGAGGGGGGCGCGGGTTCGGGTTGGCGCGGGGGTATTGGGCCGGCTGCCGGGTTTCGGCCCACTGGCCGGTTTGGGTTTTCTTTTTCTTTTTCCTTTTCTTTTTCTGTTTTGATTTGAATTTAAATCCCAGTTTGAATTTGAATTGCTTTATCACATGCATTACGTCCAAAAATTTTTAAATTCCCCTCTTTAGTAGGTTTTGGGGTGTTACATTCTTACGTGATATAATGTCAATTTCATGAGTTTTTAGCTTAGAATAAAGCACATCTAATGTAAGAGTACTCATGATAGTGGATTCACGTATGGATGTTACTGTCATCTCCCAAATTGACATGTCTAATGCACTTAGTAATTTCCTAGCATTTTCATCATCTGAAAAATTAACATTGACGCTACGCAAGTTGCTGACAATTTTATTAAAGCGAGCAAAGAGGTCATCAATGAACTCACCGGGTTGCATCTCAAAGCGCATGTGTTCTTTCTTGAACATATCCTGTCTTACCTCACTGATCATGTTGGATCCTTCGTGGTAGTCACAAAGTGCTCTCCACACATCGTACGCTGATCGGAGGTGTGCAACACGGTCGAAGTCGCTCTGAGTTAGTCCTTGTATGATCAAGTTCTGAGCCTTGTTGTTATTGTCGACATCTCTCATGTTTGTAGCGTGACTTGATTGTTTGAAGGCACATCGTAAGGCTTGTACACCTTTTCCCATATTGCAAAGCCTTGCGCCTGGATGAAAGCTTCCATGCGTGCCTTCCAAACCTGAAAATCAATACCACTAAACACACAAGGTTTGGAGGAGTATTTCTCCATGATGATTAGTCAAAATACGTGCAAATCACAAAGATTAGAGCAACCTGGCTCTGATACCAATTATAGGATTGAAGTACACGTGTAAAGCTACCAGAGGGGGGTGAATGGTAGATAAAAACTTTTCAGCGGAAGCAACAAAACACCCCTCAGCAGAAAACCGATATGTTAAAGAAACCGTGTGTACGACAAATCTAAACATTTTCAACTGTGACAAAACTATTATAGATTGTATAGAATCAAGTAACGAATACGTAACAACAAGAATCATGAAAACCCGATGAGAGAAACTCAAGTTACGATCGAAAGATCGAACAAAGGTCAATCTGTCCTACGCGAGAAAAACAGTTCTGGAATACTGCAAAGAAACTCGTGTAGATCAGAAACCAAAAATTCAATGACCGTGAAATTTTCACAGATGATAGATAATCAAGTTGTGAAGACAACACAAAAAGAATCACATCAATTGGATCTGTAAAATTCGAGTTATGATAAAACCACCGAAGCAAGGTAGTGCTGAACAGAAACTCGACGAGAAAAACTTGTCTGAAACAAGTCGGACGAACAAAGCACAAAATTTTCTTTAGAATACCAATTTTATTTATCAAAACACAAGAGGAACAGCCCCAAAGTCATGCCCCACGAGCTCTGGCCTCCCTTGTGACATGACCCCACGGTCTTGTCAAGACTGGATCACGCTGAGGGGTGCTGCGTTGCACAGCACCGGATAACACACGTCAAAGTACAAAGTGGAAGCGAAATTTTATTACATAAACAAGTTTATGAACATGTTTACATCAAAATGAGTTCAGTCTACACTCATGGGCGTAGAATAAGCATCAAGTGCACGTTCAGCCCTTGAACGTGTCCTTGCAAGCACACACGCACACTAACTCTGCGGCGTGCACGACTCCCACTCGACGGGATTCCCCTCCTGGGGTTCCATCTCCTCTTCGGGAGTCCCTTCCTCAAAGAACCCTGCAAAAGCTTCAAACACAAGCAGTGAGCATGAAGGCTCAGCAAGTCTGACCCGTCTCACCTAAACATGGAACTTCTACATGAGGGGTAATGGGTTACATGAGGTAAAAATCATTTGCAAGGACTCGCCTAATTAGTAGAACCTTATTTTCAGGTTTTAGCAGCAGGTTGTGGAGAACCTAATGCTAAGGCACATGAGAGAGACGCAATCAAACAAGAAACGCATTTCTCTCATGTACTTTGCCCAAAGTTGAAAAGAACTTTAGTTAGCTCTAAACTACAGCAATGCATTAACAAGCAAAGTCCATCTTTCAATCAGCAGCATTTTTAACATGTAACTATCCTGTTCTTTCTACGTCACGGTACAGTGAACAAGTGGTACTCACTGACCGTGAGGGATGGCGATTATAATCGATTAACACATGCAGGGTTACCCGAACAACCCGTCACGTACGCCCGTACTCGATGTTGCCTACAACAATCATCACGGACGCCGTACGCGACTACCTTTCACCCGTTAGCCAAATGTTGAACCGGTCCAATCGTCCCGAGCAAGAGGTCTCTGCAGGCGCATTTCAGTGCCGCCAGCCGATTTACACCTCGAGCTCTCAACCTACCCTCTGAACGACCAGCTATGCCTCAACACCCAGCTACCCGAGTTACATCAGTTCCCTGGTTCCCATATAGCCGGTAGGTCTCGGTACTGTTCTAGCTTGTTCAACAGGCCCGCACACGGCTCGGTCCTCAATCGACACAAGCGGAGCTACAGCACACAGGCCCCAAAGTCCTGCTGCCCTTACCCTCCGCTTGGTCTCAATTTCTTGCCATATGTTTCATGTGCTATCACTACCCGAGTCGAGTGCCTCTAGCCTATGCTCGCGAGTAGTTCCAACTACTCGACTTGTACCGGATCCTACTCTATCTTAGCATTGCAGTAGCTAACGGGGTTTTGCAATCCTAAACCCAACCCATGGTTTCCATGGCTATGCAGTTGGGTTTCCAATCAAGACTCTAATGCAAAGAATCACAACAGTATTCAAAGATGTGCTCAAAACAATAAACATTTGTAAAAAGGTTAATGCAAACCGGAGCTTGCCTTGCTGCTCTTGGTCGTAGGCTAGCTGTTCCTCCGGAGTAACGAAGTCTAGGACTTCGGGTTCCTCCTCGACCTTAGCGACTACATGATAGAAGTAATACATGTATTAATTTAAATGCAGTTGTATTAACTTTTAAACTTGTGAAGTCTATAACCCTTGCTAGACAGACCCAATGACTGTGAAACTTTTACTGGGGCTTGGATACAACCTAAATAGAGATTTGGTCAAGTTTTAGTTGCAGCAAAGCTCATTTGAGCCCTCCACAATTAATCATGTACTTGACCCTAATTGAAGGCTTTTAGGGTGTTCTAAGGATTTTCATGAAACAAACTATGACTTTCTGAAAACTAGATTTTCAGAGGGTTCTAATGGAGTTGGTCTCACTTAATTTGAAGGTTCCTAGCTAAGGATATGAGCTAAACAATCTCAGAGAAAATTCTGAAAATGTTTCTGAACATTTTCTATTTTCTCTGGAACAGTTTCACTAATCACACCATTAGGTGGATCAAATGAGCTCAAATGGATCTGAAATGTTTATGGTAGTTCAGGGATATTTTGGTGAACATCCCAGCAAAATTTCAGGATTTTACTCCAAAGGATTCTCCAGTTAAAATTCCTAACAGTTTAGACTTTGAGGAATTAATTCTGGAGAATTAAGGGTTTTCATGAAGTGAAACTTGATTTGCTGGAAAGTGCTCAGAGAGCTGAATCTAGCAAAATTTGGTTCACTAGAATTGGAGCTTTCTAGCCAAAGTTATGAGGATTTGAAGTTTGGAAGAATTCTGAAAATCGGGAAAAAGTTTAAACTCGCGAGTGGGCCCCGGGGACACACGTCGCACGACGAGGCTACCGCACACTGCGGCCCACAGGGTCTTTGTGCGCCAGCACACCCGATCCCGGCCACACTCCGATCCCGATTTAAAATATCCGTCGCTGACAGCTGGGGTCCACCCCCTTCTTCAACCTCGTGACGCCCGCGCTCTGCCGCCGAGGAAGTTCGCCGGAGAGCTCGCCGCCGGCTTCTGTACAGCTCCAAACTTCACGATTTTGGCTCCCCTGCCTACTTTCACTTGGGGAACAGGATTCTGGGGTCAGCTAGTCATGACAACGGCCGGTACATGGTCAGCGACGAGCCGCCACCTCGGAAAGACTTCGGCCATGTCGGCTGACTTCCCTAGCACCTCAACTACTCGAGGAACCGGTCGGGAAGCATCAGTGGACCTCAGGGAAGGTCTACATGAGCTTGAGCCAGCTCGGGGAAGGCCCGAAGTAGGTCCTCACCGTGCGCCCGATGCCTCCCGTTTATTCCGCCATTGGTAAACCTCGAATTACGCCGGGTACAGAGGTTCTCCGGCCAAGGGTTGTGAAGGCAACTTGTGCGTTACCGTGTCTAGTTTGTGTGAGAGCGGATTGAGGCCCTCTAATCCTTTCTAGGGCACGAATTCAACGGAATCGCACCCGAAGGTCGTTCTGCACACAGAAAGGGGAAAACTGGAAATTCGCCGCCGGTGAGCAACCACTCGAGCTGTGGCTCGGGGGTGAGCAGCACCGGTCACCAGCGCGTCCAAGGGTGCCTTGGCTCGGGCGTGACAACACCCTGGTTGGTCTGTCCACGGGAGCCCGAGGTGCGGCGGTTCTAAGTCACCGAATTGATCTTTCGGCACAGCCGATATCAATCGGTTTCAACTGAATTCTAGCAGCGGCGAAGACGAAGGAAGGTCTCTAGTACCTTGCCGTGGCTCTGGAGGGGACGGAGGAAGCTGTGATCGGTGCTCTCCAATCGATTCCGAGCTGCAGAAAGTTTCTGCTGGCGCTGAGTTCTTGCGGGGGAAGAAACGGGCGATGCTTCGGCCGAGGAGGGGGAAAGGTGCCTTAAGAAGGCTCTGCACCGCCTCACGCCCGCGCGTGGCCAAGCAGCTGCTGGCACGGCGGCTTCCCTCGGTGGCGATCGCAGCAGCGGCGCGGTTAACCGAGTGAGAAAGTCTCAGTCGGTTTGATTTGAAGTAGAGGCTGACAAGTGGGTCCCACTCCCCATTTTAACCTCTGAAATTTACTCCTAATCACTGTTGTAAACAGTGAACCCCATACTACCCCTGGTAATTCAAATTATTCACCCATGAGCCATTTGAATTGAGTAAAATTCAAATTGGGTTTGGTTTGAGTGAATTTCAGCACAAGTTCAGTTTTGAATTCAAATAAAGTTTGAATTTGTCCCACTTAGCTCATGTCAAGATCAACTCCAAATGGGGTGAAAATTGGTGTGTGAGCTCACAAAAATGTGCTGAGTAAGAATATGCCTCCCACTTTTAAATTAATGGGATAAAAACAGTTTGAATTTGAATATGGTTTCAAACTGCCCTCTTTCTAGCTATACCCAAAATGACCTCAAAAAGGTTTTGAATTTGGGTGAAACTTGGCATGGACATTCTTAGCAATGTGTAGGAGTTTTCATATGTCCAGCCCACCTATATCACATGTGGTAAATACCACTTTTGCAATGTGTGAGTTTGTTCTCTAATGAGCATGTTGATGGTGGTTACTTGCTCTTCATTTGTGTTCATCATCTTTCCTCAAATGAGGTGTGTGGTGTGGTGATGAACACTTCAATTATGTGTCAAAAACCGAGGCCCTTACACCTTGCTTATATAACCAGCCCTAAGGCAATCCCAATTCAAACTAGAGACTCCTACTCCTACTTGGTTTCAAACTCTAACTTCCGAAACTGCTCAAGACTCTTCTATTCACAGATAGAAGCAATCTTAAGACTTCCAAACACGTTAGGAACGTATCCCACATTCCTAAAACAACTCAAATTCTTGACCCACACGAAATCCTATCATAACCAACTCAAAACTTTCCATATTTGAGTCAAACACGACTCAGCCGCAGCCTGAGTCCATAACCTAGTCGGTTGGACCTTTCCGACCAATTCTTTACATCCACATCTCTTCACCACGCCTTAGAACCATGCAGACACGACCATGCACCCCTTGCACACGTGCAAACATCTTCCAACGACGTCCAAGATACCTTCATATGCATTGTTCTTGATTCAAACATACTGCGCAACCTCCCGATCAACTCAACCACAATTCCTCCCGAACTTGGTTGTTGAACCTCATCTTATCCCTAAGACTAGTTCAATGGATACCGTCACAAGCCATGTCTTGAACTCAAGCAACACCTGCACATGAATAAACAACCAATACTTCTGAGCACAAGTCCTCGACTTGACTCTCGTTAGTTCCGAAACTACAACATCTTACGTGAGCACCTCACATAAGAATGTTGTAAACCATAGCAAAATGATATCAGCCATAACTACCAAAACACACCAGAAACTAAGTAAAATAATACTAAGCAAACTTTCCATAAGAGTAAAGCAAGTTCGAAACATTGCAAGGTAAAAGCAGAACCATTGCAATCAAGCTCCGAACCTTACCAAAGCTAACCGGACCTTGAACCGGAGCTTACCAAAGCTAGTCGGACCTAGCGCCGGAGCTTACTAAAGCTTAGTCGGACCTAGCACGGAACTTACCAAAGCTAGTCGGACCTAGCACCGGAGCTAGCTAAAACAAGTCGGTCCTAGCCAAAATAAGTCAGACCTAGACAAAGCAAGTCGGACCTTACGTCGGACCTTGCCGGAGCTACCCAAAACAAGTCGGACATATCGTCGGACCTTGCAGGAGCTCGGACCTAGAGTCAGACCTTGTTAAAAAGGTGTTTTGGTAGTATTCAAGACTTTTATCGTCAAAGACAATGTATTCAGCACACATAGGTCTCACAAACCTACACCTATAAATCGGTGCGCTATGCCTCGACGCCCGGAGGTACAAGCTACATCGGATTTTCGGACCCCATTATCCAATATGCCTTCGGTATATTCAAACTTTTTTAGCGGGGCAGCACATGGATCGGTCCTCAACCGACACAAGTAGGGCTACGCATGCAAGACTCCATCTTGCTGCCTCCTACACCCCTGCCCGGTCTCAATTTTCAGATTGGGTGAACCTCACGTCTCGAACCAATCCCGTATGTAGCCAATCCTAACCTCGTGAGTAGATTCCAACTACTCGACTTGTATCGAAGCCTATAAACATTAAACTTTGCATATACTACTCGAGGACTTAATCACTACCATCAATGTCCCTGGGATGGTCTGGTTATGCAAGTGGGGTATCAAAACAATATCAACCTAATGCACATAAGTACCTCATACTATAGTGATACAAATAAAAAATTCATAAGGTTGTTAAATGAAAATGGGGCTTGCCTTGCTGCTGTAAGTCAGTGAAGTCAGCTTCTGGGTGGAGTACTTCAACGGCCTACGGTGCCTCCTCAAGCTCGGCAACTAATCGAAATGCAAACGAATGCACATGATTAAGTTATTAAGTCGATACAAGCAGTTACAAAGATTTAATTGAAATATATACAAAAATAAGCTCTAATGTACTTGGGATTTTTACAGAGATTCACACATGACGTATAGGTACTGCTAGCCAAAATTCAGAGAAAGTTAATTAAATGTGTGGTCTAAAGAATTCCCTAAGTCATTTTCCTTCTCTGAATTAATAAGCCAAACCTGAAAATTTGTCATGCTGTAAATTTGGCTTTTCAGAAACTTCAGAATTTTCTGAGACACTGAGAATTGGTTTCACTAATTTTGGAGCTTCCTACAGTGAGATATGGAATTCCTAAGTTTAGATAAAAGCTGAAATTGAATTCTAATATTTCTCCTATTTTTCTGGAATGTAAGCAATTGGAACACCATTAGACCCAATAAATTAAGTCCAATTCTTCTCAATTTTTTATTGAAGAGCAGTATATTTATGAAGCGCACTCTGGCCAAAATTGAGCAATTTCCATAACAGGGATCACCTGGAATTAAATCCCAAATATTTAATTTTGAAGCATTTTGGAGGAAATTCCAAGGATTTTCATACCAATTAATATGCATTAAGGCAAAGTACTGGTTTAATAGAATCTAACAAAATTTGTTTCACAAATTTTCGACAATCCTAATGGAAGTTATGGCTCTTCAAAGTTTGGCCAAAATCTGGAAATTCAAACCGAAAATAAAAAGTTTAAACTTGGCTGATGGGCCCAGGGCTACGTGTCAACATGGCAGTGAAGCCGCACATTGGCCCACACGATTTACTGCTGAGCCACGCGAGATCCCCGAGACACAGAAGATCTAGCCCGGCTTTATTCTCTCACAGCCACGCGGGACCCACGGGGGTCTTCTTCTACCTCGCGCGCGCGGCACCCGTGGCGGCGCTTCGCCGGAGACGTCGCCGCTGGCCGTTCCCGTGTGTTTCCTTCGGCCAAACTCACCACCTGTACTCAACTCAACGTGAGGGAATACGCGGGTGCACACCCCGGAGCTCGGCGATGGCCAGAACAGGGCTCGCGATGGCGACAACGGACGGTAGCTCATCGGCGATGTCGAACTCAGTGGTTTCTACACCTTTTTCGATGAGGTTTTGCCTTAGAGAACCGTGGTGAGGTGCTTAAAACTAAACTGAACCCCGATGGTTGTGAAAACGGCCGCAAGTATGACCTCGACGGCGAGGTGCTTTGTTTTTGGCCGTCGGCACGAAAAACTCAGAGAACTCGGGCTCTCCTGGATGAAACTCGATGCTTATTGATCGAGGAGGTGCGTTAGGTTGTCTAGAACAGATTCGGTGCACAGCTCGAGCAACGGTTGCAACTTCTTTGATGATCGAGCTCGGCTCTTAATGTGCACTGTAGAGAAAAACTACGATTACTCGCTGGATCAATCATGAAATGGATCGTGGATTTCAGTGACAGAACCATCATACATAGGCGCACCTTTTTTCTTCAGAAGTGGCACGCAAAAATGGCTAGAACGGCCGGTCACCGATGAGCAGTGGAGGGCCACGAAGAGCTCGCGCGTGAACTGAAGAACCAAGAGCGTGCGGGAGGAAGGGCTCGATGCAGAGAGATGAGAACGGAGAGTGCAGTGTGTGCGCTGGAATTTGAGGGTGAAAATTTCACCGTGAGCTGGGAGATCGAGAACCGGATGGAACTCACGTGGCTCGCTGTGATCGACCGAGGAAAACAGCAAGGCTGAGTTGAGTTGGCTGTTGTTTTTCAGTCACTTACATGTGGGTCCCATTCCCACCTAATTATTTCCAAATTTCTGCTGATCTTTTCATCCTCCACTCCAAATTAAAGTCTAGACTTACTCCCAAAGTCATATTCTAAATTTGAATTCAAACTGAATTCAGTTCCGGAGGGTTGAATTGAGTTGCATTTGGACATTTAAATTTGAATTTGGATTTAAATCTATCCTCTTCAATGGATCCAAATACATAGCAAACAAAGTCCAAAATGGATAATTTTTTGCATAGATGCTAATTAAGATGTGGTGAACACATTGGTGAAATAAAATATTCCATTTGACAAGATTTGAAGAAAAGTTCAGATTTGAATTTGCACTATTGACATAGATGCATGACTAGCTGCAAATTCAATTGAGAATTTGAAATTCCTCAAAATTTTTGTACAGATCCATATGTGTAAAAGTGGGCTTTCACATCCCTCCCCATTAAAAGAATTTCGTCCCAAGATTACAAAAGAAGAGATGAAGATAGGACAGGAATGCCCGATATGAGAAGCTAAAAAATTCGGATAGTTTGAGCGAAGGAAACCTTCGCTCTCCCACGTCTCTTCCTCAGTGGTGTGGTTGCTCCACAAGACCTTGTAGAACCACAACGTTCTGTTACGCGTGGTCCGAGTCTCCTCATCAATGATCCCAACAGGATATTCAGCATATGTTAAATCCGGTTGTAACTCGTCAATATCTTCAGTATGGACAACAGCTACTTTAGACATTTCCGGAGCTGCGAGACAAGGAAAATGTCATGAACCCTAGTGAAAGACACCGGTAGTTACAGCCGATATGCCACTGGTCTACATGTCTTTGCGATTGCATAAGGTCCGATAAATCAGGGAGCAAGTTTCCCCTTCACGTCGAATCGGTGAGCTCCCTTCATCGGAGACACACGGAGGTAAACGTGCTCTCCGACATCGAAATGTACCGGTCGATGCCTCTTATAAGCGTAGCCTTTCTGTCGGGATTGGGCTGCCTTCAAATTTGCTTGAATAACCCGAACTCGTTCTTTGGCGTCGTTAAGGTCAATCCCAAACGTGACCCTTTCACCGGATTCGCACCAATTCAAAGGGGTGCGACATTTTTGGCCATAGAGAGCCTCATATGGTGCCATATTGATACTCGCTTGATAGCCGTTGTTACACGAAAATTCCACCAATGGTAAATAATCATCCCAATTGTTACCGTGGTGGATGGCAGACGCCCTCAACATGTCTTTCAACAATTAATTCACCCTTTCAGTTTATCCATCTGTCTGTGGGTGATATGCGGAGCTTCTAATCAGCTTTGTACCCAATGTAGCGTGCAGCTGCTCCCAGAAACGAGCCACGAACAGCGCACCGCGATCTGAGATTATAGTTTTGGGCACTCCGTGTAAGCACAGAATCCTTGCAGTATACAACTCCACATACTTATTGGCATGGTAATTGGTATGAACGGGAATAAAGTGAGCGGACTTGGTTAACTGGTCAATGGTTACCCAAATGGAATCATGCTTATGAAAGGTCATAGGCAATCCGACAATGAAGTCCATGCTTACATATTCCCACTTCCATGATGGAATTTTCAGGGGCTCTAGCAGCCCTGAATTCCTCATAAGATCCGACTTCACTCACCTACACGTATGACATTCGGATCCGTACTTTGCAATTTCCCGCTTCATCCGTGTCCACCAAAATTTACTCTTCAAATCTTGATACATTTTGTTGCTGTCCGGATGAATGGAAAACTTTGACAAGTGAGATTCATCTAAAATTTTCTTTCTTAACTCCATATTCCGGGGTACGACTATACGGTCATTGAACCATAGCGTACCGTCTTCATATTTCCAGAAACATTTGATATCACCGCTGTCCACTCGTTCCCGGAGATGTGCCATACCTTTATCTAACTTTTGAGCTGCAATAATATCTTCTCTGATTGTAGGAATCAGAGCAAGGTTGTATAAAGATCCATATGGAACCAAGTACAAACTTGGTTCTTACTCTTCTATCGGTGTAATAGCGAGGTTATGGACATGTGATTTCTAACTCAACGCGTCGGCAACCACATTTGCCTTGCCGGGGTGGTAATGAATCTCAATCTCATAGTATTTGATCAGTTCTAACCACCTCCTTTGCCTCATATTCAGCTCCTTCTGAGTGAATATATACTTCAAACTCTTGCGGTTGGTGTAGAGATGCACTAAGTTGCCTAGTAGATAGTGTCACCACATTTTCAACGGCCATACCACGGCAGCGAGCTAAAGATCATGAGTTGGATAGTGGTGCTCGTGGATCCGAAGTTGACGTGAACCATATGCGAACACACGTCCTTCTTGCATCAACACGCAGCTAAGCGCAATACCCGACGCATCACAATACACGTTGAAAGGCTTGGTTGTATCCGGATGAGCTAAGACCGGGGCTGTTGTGAGATGCTTCACCAATGCTTGGAATGCTTCTTCACATGCTGAACTCAAAACAAATTTGGTCCCCTTTTTCAGCAACTTGGTCATCGGTTTAGCAATCTTTGAGAAGCTCGGGATGAACCTCTGATAATAGCCCGCTAAACCGAGGAAACTTCTGACCTCATGTACAGATGTAGGGGAATTCCATTTCAGCACTTGCACTATTTTGCTTGGATCAACCACAATGCCTTCCGCAGAAATAAAATGTCCAAAAAATGGTCCTTGACTGATCCAAAACTCGCACTTGCCGAACTTGACATAGAGCTTATGGTCCCGCAATCGTTGAAGCACGATATGCAAGTGTTTGGTGTGTTCTTCCTCTGACTTAGAATAAACCAATATGTCATCAATGAACACCACAACGAACTTATCCAACTCCGGCATGAACACTGAGTTCATAAGATACATAAAGTGTGTTGGGGCGTTGGTGAGACCCGACATGACGAGATATTCATACAATCCATATCTCATCGAGAATGCCGCCTTCGGGACATCCTCCGTCCGGATTTTTATTTGATGATACTCAGAGCTAAGATCCATCTTTGAAAATACCGTTGCACCCACAAGTTGATCGAACAAAATATTAATGTGGGAAAGTGGATATTTATTCTCGATAGTGACAGCGTTGAGCGGTCGGTAATCAACACACAACCTCAAGGTTTCATCCTTCTTTGCGAATAGTGTCGAGCATCCTTATGTTAAGAACTCGGTCGAATGAAACCTTTACTCAACAAGTCATTGAGCTGTTCCTTCAATTCAGCCAGCTCATTGGGAGCCATCTTGTACAGTCTCCATGATATCGGTGTCATCCCGGGTGCAAGTTCAATCTTGAATTCAACATCCTGTTCGGACTGCATGCCTGGTAGATCATCCGGAAACATGTCGGGGTACTCACGTACTACGGGAATGTCCTCCAACTTGATGGTTTCAGCGTGATAAGCTGCTGAAACTACCGGGACAAGACTTTCCATAACGATAGAATGCAGAATGTGGAGTGGAGAATTTAGGTGAACAGTCCGAGATAGAGTTTCCAGGACAGCGCCATGGTGACTTAGCCATGACATTCACAAGATTACATCAATATTCTACCCCTCAAGAATAATCATTGTAGTGGGATATATTTTTCCATCCAAGCACAGTGGTGCCTTTGGAATCATCATATTAGCTGAAATCTTCCATCTCGGTGAGCAAATCATATATGAGCAATCAGTCGGGAAGACTTGTAGTTGATGGTTGACCACATATGACGTGCTTATAGAATTGTTTGTTGCGCCAGAATCAAATAGATTGGGTGATCATTGAGATTGAACGTACCCGCCAGTATGGCCTCTCCCTCCGGTACATTCTCCGTGTTGATGTAGTGAGCGTTCCTGGGCTTCTGACCTCCTCTCTTGGCCTGTGGTTGGCCCCAAGCACTGCCGTGATACTGGGCTTGTCTGCTGCCCTGCTTCTTCTGTGGGCAGTCCCTCAAAAAATGGCCGACTTTGCCACACATGAAACACGTGTAGTTAGGCGGTTCTCCACTGACCGGTGGACAGAATCCCGGTGCGCATTGCTGCTTCTGAAACGCCTGGGGTACCATCTGCTGCTGCTGCTGCTGCTGTGGTCACGGTGATAGCATCGGTGGTCGGAATGGTGGTGGGTTGAATGCACGACCACCGAACTGCGGCTGTCACGCCGGTGGTGCCATCGCTGACCAGATGGTGTCCGATACACCATGCGGTATTTCTGGCGAGCTCCACTCCCGCTGCTCTGCGGAGCACTCCATTTCGTCTGATCAGAACGAGCTCACGCTGAGCATCTTCTTGGAAAATCGCGGCATGGACTATGTCTTTGAAGGTACCACGATTGAATTGCGCGAGATGAGCCTTCATCTCGATATTCAAACTCCAGTAGAAGTGCTCGTGTTTCTTCTTCTCCGTGGAGATGTAATCCAACGCATATTGCGTCAGAAAGTTGAGAGCCCGGGAGTACTCATGAGCACTCCTCCCACCTTGTTTCGATTCTAAGAATTTTTGGAATTTGCTCTTCATGATCCCGGGAGGTATATGATAGGCGCGGAACGCCCCCCGGAAGTCTTTCCATGCCACGGCATGGCCAGCAGGTAATGAGGCAAGATGATTTGCCCACCACGCACCGGCGGCACCGTGCAATTGCTGCGCCATGAATAGTCTATTGCTGCTCGGTGCATTGGAGCACCTCGAATTTGGACTCTATTGTTCGCAGCCAATTATCTTCCTCCAGCGGTTCATCTGCCTCGGTGAACACCGGAGGGTGCGTACTCATAAAATTGGAGTACGTGCTGGTGTGAGGCTGGCGAGGTCCCACGTGTTGATGTGTCCCCGCCTGGGATGTATTCTGGACTATCGTGCGGAGCAGATCGGTGTGCTCCTTACGGGAGCCAACCAGCGCCGCGATGACATCCGCCAACGTAAGCGGAGGTGGAGGCGGTGGTTGCTGCTACCTGGTGTTGTCGTAAGTGGGCTGCTGGGAGTCATCACCTCCCTGCTGACTCTACCACCAACCTCGTTCGTGGATCGGGTGCAAACCATTCTGCAACCACGAAGACAAGCAAACCAGCCACACAGCAAAAATTCCATTCAGTCCATAAAACAGTAGTAAAGCATGATGACAAAACAAATGCGATACATCTCGTACATGGATAATGCAATAACTTTCTACAGCCTACAGTATTAATGGACCATGTACACAATAGTGGAATCCAAATTGATGGACTTCCTATTTGGAAGTTCATGTCATCTATGTTTGGTTACTACGAGACGTTAATATCACTTTGTCATCACGTATACTACACTTTTATCTTCAATCTGACACGAACAAGGTCACTAGTAAAAAAATTTGAGTAAGTAAAATACTCAAATCCTTCACTAATTGAAGACAATGACTCATGAGTATGTCATACCACAGATGTAGGTAATAAAGCACCCATAGGTACAACAATTTCTCAAATGAGTGCAACTAATCGCTTCTCTGCTCAGAACTGACCAGTTACTACTTAGTCCAGATTTTGATCCAGTAATTTGCATTTTCATAACTCAAGTTGAATACCATAGTTGAAATCAACTTCAATATCTTTCCAACGAGTATTTACTTCACCCTATATTAGCTATGGATAAAAAGTTATGACAATTACAAATTGGCAGAATTCCTGGATAAAATTTGCTAGCACCTCATTTGGAAATTGGCTGTTTTTATCACAGTTGTACATAATAATATGATACAAATCTGAACAAGCTTTGGATTACAAACATGTGACACATATCATAACCTTTCCAATGATGTAACATACGAACCTTAGAGATTTTTTAACAGAAAGTTATGATTGAAAAACTGAACAGAGAGATTTTGATTCTGTCCTGGTTCTAGACAGTCTGAACTCATCAGGAATTTTAACCAGTTTGGCATCTGATTCTGTTCTGGAACTCTACAGAAAAGTTGTAGAGCATTTAGACACCTTTCCATAACTATATCATACACCTCCATTGGTTAAATAAATTAGGAGTTATGCTCTGTCAAAGTCCAGCAAGGTTTCTGCCAGAAAACAGAGCACTCTGTTTTTCAAACCACTTGGGATGAACTACTCCAATTTTGAATCTTAGTTCAAAACCGAGTACTAGAGACTAATATAAATATACTTAAGTCATTTTAGTCTCTTTCATATGTTGTTTGATGCAACGATGATTTACATGGCGGTACTACTGTAACACCCTCATTTTCATCATCATGCATTGCATCCATTCTCCTGTAGAGATCACTTAAAAAAAAGGAAATGAGATAAAACCCTTCCAAATCCGAGTAGGGCTATCCCCCTTAGCTGCGGACACCCTTGCAGATAAACTTCTGGGATAAAACCCCTTCCAATCAGAGTAGGGTTTATTCCCCCTTAACTTGGCTTCACCACCTTGGAGATAAAGCTCTCCAAACTGAGTAGGATCCCCACCCAAACCGAGTAGTACTCATCCCACCTCTCCCAAACCGAGTAGGACTCATATCTTCTCTTCCTAACCGAGTAGGACTCATCCCTTCTCTCCCAAACCGAGTAGGACTCATACCTTCTCTTCCAAACCTAGTAGGACTCATCCCTTCTCTTCCAAGCCGAGTAGGACTCGTCCCTCCTCTTCCAAACCGAGTAGGACTCGTCCCTCCTCTTCCAAACCGAGTAGAATACACCCAAAACCCTGTCCGACGCCCCCTTTTTGGACAAGAACCCCCTGGTCGGCCCCTCCTAGGGATTACCCCCTCCAATCCGAGTAGGAGATTTCCCTCCCCCTTGGCTGCGCATTGGGGTTAAATACCATCCCTTGATCACTTTTTTTGCTGAGATCCTAGACCCCCTTGGCTGCACCCTCTCTCTATAAAAAAAACCAAACCCTGGCCGTGACCCTGCCCCAAAAAACAAGCCATGTCGCCCCCTTGCTGCCATGCTGCGCCCTGCCAAGGAGAAGAGTTTTGGCCGCAGCCCTAGGCCCGTGCTGCCTTGATCTTTGGCTGTCGCCCTCCCTGTCCGGGCTGCAGCCCTGATCTTTCCACCAAAGAGCCCCCAGCCACACTGCATTTTCCACAAGAAAAGCCCTAGCTGCTGCCAGCAACGGGAGAAGGAAGAAGACCAGCCGCAGAGAAGAAGAAGAAGAGGAGGAGGAGGAGAAGGCAGGAGCCGCCACCCTTCATGCAACGTCGCTGCTGTCGTCTCCAACACCGCTGCGTCACACCCCACGACCCAGGAGCTACTGCACGTAAGTAGGTCACTCTCCGGTCTACACCCTGACGGTAGAATTTATCTACTACCAAGCTAAAACCCCAGCCGCACCAAATTGGATTCCAGCAGCACGGATCATCACAAAACCCCACAAAAATCTACCCAAACTCGCATGGGCATATGTAAACTGAGTAGTGCAGGTTGCATTGTAGCATTGCATGCATCCGCATCATCACATCTTGAGTAATATGTGTGCATTGTATTGATTGATTGCATTTTCTTGTATGTACGTGATCGTGAGTAGAAGGACACACTCAAGAGGCCATCTACGAGGACCTCCAGCACCAAGATTTCAAAGTGCTTGAACAACCCACTAATTCGGAGCTCGGCGATGGCCGGAACAGGGCTCACGACGGTGACAGCATACGGTATCTCATCGGCGACGTCGAACTCAGTGGTTTCTACACTTTATTCGATGAGGTTTTACCTAGAGTACAGTGGTGAGGTGCTGAACACGAAACTGAACCCCAATGGTCATGAAAACGGCCGCAAGTATGACATCAACGGCGAGGTGCTCTGTTGTCGGTCGCCTGCATGAAAAACTCAGAGAACTCGGGCTCTCCTAGATGAAACTCGATGCTTATTGATCGAGTAGGTGCCCTAGGTTTTCTAGAACAGGTTCGGTGCCCAGCTCGAGCAATGGTTGCATGTGAAAGAAGATTTCACTGATGATCGAGCTCGGCTCTTAATGTGCACCGTGGAGAAAAACTATGATTACTCACTGGATCAAGCATGAAACGGTTCGAGGCTTTCAGTGACAAAACCAGCATCCATAGGCGCACATTTTCGTTTTTGGAAGTGGCATGAGAAAATGGCTAGAACGGCCGGTCGTCGGTGAGCAGTGGAGGGCGGCAAAGAGCTCGCGCGCGAACTGAAGAACCGAGAGTGTGCGGGAGGAAGGGCTCGACGCAGAGAGATGAGAACGGAGAGAGCAGTGTGTGCGCTGGACTTTGAGGGCGAAATTTCACCGTGAGCTGGGCGATCGGGAACCGGGTGGAATTCACGTGGCTCGCGGTGATCGACCAAGGAAAACTGCGAGGCTGAGTTGAGTCGGCTGTTGTTTTTCAGTCACTTACATGTGGATCCCATTCCCACCTAATTATTTCCAAATTTCTGCTGATATTTTCATCCTCCACTCTGAATTAAAGTCTAGAGTGACTCCCAAAGTCATAGACTAAATTTGAATTCAAACTGAATTCAGTTTCTGAGGGTTGAATTGAATTGCATTTGGACATTTGAATTTGAATTTGGATTTGAATCCCTCCTCTTCAATGGATCCAGATACATAGCAAACAAAGTCCAAAATGGATAAATTTTTGCATAGATGCTAATTAAGATGTGGTGAACATATTGGTGAAATCAAATATTCCATTTGACATGATTTGAAGAAAAGTTCAGATCTTAATTTGCACTATTGACGTAGACGCATGACTAGCTGCAAATTCAATTGAGAATTTGAATTTCCTCCAAATTTTTTGTACTGATCCATATGTGTAAAAGTGTACTTTCACAGCACAGACATGTGCAACCCCCGTCTCGAGCGACTAAGATGGAGCATGGTGGCCACGGCCTCCATGGCACGTAGCCTTCCGGAACCTGATGAGCCCGGGGCACGACAGACGTACCGGAACCTCTGCGCCCTGCCGGGGAAGGTCATGACGCGAACTGTCGTAAGATCGCCTGCTCGATGACAAGGGGTATCTGCCCACAATGACCCTCACGAGCACGACAAGAGTACCACGGAAGCGCCACGAGCCCGCTCCCCAGGGCAGGCGGAAAGACCCACCTTCTTTAGCCCTTCCCATGGACCAGCGCCCGAGTGTGCACAACCGCCAGACCTACGCAGGGTCCTAAGGCCCGCAGAGGGGGCGAAGAAGGGCCCGCAAAACCACATCACGACCATCGGTGATAGCAACGCTGGGGAGGGCACTACGATGACGATGAGGACCGGAGCCCGAGCCCCGACAATCTGCTGCCCTGGGCCTTCGGAAAAAGGCTATGCTGGTCCCTGATGCACGAGTTCAAACACATACAACCGAAAACCCCCAAGGACCTACATGATGCTGCCTCCAACCGCGCCATAAGGGAGGAGGTGACCGGGGCATCAATGACCGGGCGACGCCGAAAGTCCCCAACCCGAAAGAAGCAGCAGCGCTTCACCAGGGGAGCAGGGGGCAGAATAGGGTAAGCATCGGTGAGCGACGACGGCGGGCTGGGGAAGGTCCGGACTCAGTCACAGCAACCAAATGGCACGAGGCTTGAAGGCCGGCCCATACGCTGACTGACCACTTTGAGAGGCTACTGGAAAGTCCATGCACTAATCAGGCTATCCCAGCCAAGCGTGCCCTCAAAGATTGCGCCCTCCTAAAGCAATTTATGGGGAAGGAGGCAACTCCCTCGAAAGGCAAGGGAGGAAAGTCTGCGCGAGCGGTCCCGAAGCAATAGAAGGGAGAAACTCACACGGGGCCGGCTGGCTGCTTCATGATTTTTGGTGGGACCCAAGCCCAGGAAAACCACCAAAACAGAAGCTGATAGTTCGAGAGGTCAACACTGCCGAGCCCGTCGTCCTGACCTACCTGCGGCGGTCCGAGATTGCCGTTACGGTCGATAGGTCGGATCATCCAGACCACATACCATAACCGGGCATTTTCCTCATGTTTTAGACCCAATCGTCAGCCCAAAGCGCCTAACAAAAATGCTCATGGACAGGGGAGCGGCCTCAACATCCTGTACGCCAGGACACTCGATGCCATGGGGATAGCTATCACACCCGGTTTTCCATAAGGAACATCCGAGGGTATTCTCACATGTATGCCAGGATCAGTTGACTCATACATGTGCCGACAAGAGTGAAATATCAATATATTACAAGCCAGGTTAAAGGTGTTACATAACATTACAACATATGCCATTAAATACTAAATAAGAGTACTATTACACTAATAACATAACAGCGGAAGACTATAGCATGGTGCTCCAGTTCACAAGCGTTGCCCAGGGGTTTCGCCAGCCTAGAACAACTCATCGGGATCAAGGTCCTCTTCGTTGAAGTCTATGTCTTTATTTGAACCTGAGCAACATGTGAAAATTCAACAAAAGCAAGTTTGAGTACCAAAAGGTACTCAGCAAGTGTAGGAAAGAATGATATGAAGGCCAATACAAAGGAGAGGCTAACTTTGTTAAGCACTATGCATTATTCCTAGTCCTTAGCTTTCATTAGCAACCTATTTTACTAGGTAATCAATCCCACCATATTTATGAATAAGTTATTAATGTTAGGTTACACCACCCAACAACTTTTTTCTACTCATATCCATGTTTCTCTAACCATGGACAAGTCCAAGCCACTCTTGACCGTGAGCACGGTTGTCATGACAGTTTGATTCTATGCAGAGATTTACCACTTTACCCACAAGTAGTGATTTCATCCACTGTTACCAGGTGGACTAAGAACCTCCCTGATATCCATGGTTGCAAGCCACATTACACACTTCCTTTGGTGCGCGATCAGGAGATCACTACATGGCCTTTACAAAGGGTCTACCAGAAAGTACGAGCCCGCTGAGGTTTCACCACTACAGTTCCTGGGAGTAAACCCTCCCCTGCAGAAGCCCCCTCTTGAGCCTTGTAGTTCTCAGGGTAGTCCAAAAATTAACTCCCATTACCCGCACCATCCAAACGCTCATACTATACCGGCAAACTCCTAATTAATTGGTCAAGATGCCCCATCTCAGTCTTGTGGTGGCACTGTAAAGCCGGGTTAACTGTTCCATGAATCGGTACTTAGAATCTAAGACAGACACTATCACTAACACAAGTCTCATGCACGAAGCACCATACCAAAACAACCAGCCTGTCTAGATTCCTATCACTATGACACACTCTTGTGTCTTTCATATATTCCACACAAGACTAGTAACAACTATGTTTCATTCATTTTCTAAGTATTAAGCATGACTAAGCACATAAAATGATAGTTAACATATCCTAACTAAATCCCACCATGGTTTTAAGGAATGATATGGAAAAAACTAGAAATATGTCCTAAACTAGGTTTCATATTAAAGACAACATGCAAATATTCTAACTAATCATCCTAACTTAGAAGAAAAGTGGTCAAGGAACACTTGTCTTTTTATTGCTGCTCAAAAATGTCAAAATTTTGCCGTTTAAGATCAACAATTGATTTTTGGGTTGGTTCTTAATCCAATGATTCTGAGAGGGACACATCGTCCCGACCGGGATCAACACAGGAGCGCGATGTCATCGGCAGCGACAACGACTTTCTAGCCGGAGAAACACAAACACATGGAATAACTCACTGATTCTCAACTTTTTCTATCAAATTTGAAGGAGGAAAAACATGAGGAACTCACCTAGCGCAGTTTTCCGTGGATCCTAAAAGCCCGAAAGATGCAGCAATGGTGAAGGGCGACGGCTGACAGGGATCTACGTTGAGAGATGGTGATTTAGTTCCGGATCCTTGAGTGTTTTATGGACGGAAAGCTTCCCGGCGTGACGCGTATGCGAGCGAGGGAAGAAACTGGAGTCTCTGGCTGTTTAAATAAATGGCTGGAGGGGCATCGGTTGTGGATGAACGGCCGCAAGCGAGCAGGCGTGGCCGACCAGCGCTGCACGCACGCTTAGGGTCGTGAGGGAGCGGGCACTAGTGGTTTCCTTTTTCATTACGTGGGATGTGACAATCGCTCGATCCGATCTATGGCCTACCCGAGCGCCTTTCCACAATAAAATTACTATAAGTTACAAGTAAAACCCATGTTAATCCAACTCAAGTTGTGACTTTGATATTTCATATTTTTGTTTAAGATGTCATAAATCAGCCCTCAAAATTTCATAATTTTTGGGGCTCGTTTGCTATTTGTTTGCAATTTTAAAAACCTGCTTGCCACTGTGAAAAACTTGTTGTTCTATTTCTGGTCACTGGACCCAACCAGGCAGCTTCAACCTCTCTGCTTCTCTCTCTCCAGCGCCCCCATGGCAGAACCTTGCTGCCACGCATTCCCCCTCACCGGCCAGCCACCCAGGTGATTAAAGGCGCTGCACCTTTCCTTCTCCCGCACTCCACCTCGTTCCCAACTGGCACAGCTCACAGAACACTCCCCACAAGCAAGTTCTTTCCTCCATCATCATCTTCGCCAAGTCACCGGATCTCAAGGTACAGGGCCGTTGGACATCCTTTTCCGCTCAACTGAGGCGACTAGAAGGTACGCCCAGCTCTGCTCTAGCTCTCTAACCCTTCGTTTTCCCATTCCCCAGCTCAAATGCCTTGGATTTAGGGTTCTTCTCCATGTGCAACCGGTAGAGTAAGGTGTCGTCAACAGAGAAATTCTCCATACACAGCGCAAATTGTCCCATTTCAGTTAGGGGGCAGACTCTACACTTCCTTGTGCACCTCCCTGAGCTAGTAGAGGGACAAATAGCCAATTGGTTGCTCTGAAAAACGACATATTGTGGCCACCGCTATGGAAATGCCCCACCCTCACGGTGCGCCCCACCTTAGGAGCCTCCCCATCGAAAATTGGGTATGTGCCGATGTTCTTCACCTCCCCACGAAGCTATAGAAGCTTGTGCCGAGCCTTCACATGCCTTCAATTGTGAGCAGAACACAGCCGAAGTTCCTCGCCGGCCGTCACTCGCTGCCAGCCCGCTCCGGCCTCTTCCCCATTATTTCCACCCCACTATTGTGTTCTACATGTCTTCCTCCTCGGCATCAAGTGGATTGGCAAGAAAAAGGGCCATTAGATGCCCCCAGGCGAGCTTCCTTCATTTTCCGCCGAGCTTCCATGGTCCTCTGTACCTGCCTTGGCTGGAGGAAGAAGAAAAGGCCCTGGGCACCACCAGTCAGCCGCCCACCCCTTTTCACACTGATTCTCGGTCCAGAAAAATTCCAGAAAATCGCCTAACTTCAAAAATTCATAAAGACTTGTAGGAAACTCCAAAAATGATAAGACCAATTTTGTTGAGTCCATAAAATCCTACTCTATAAGAATGTTATCTTTTTATACCGTAAAAACCTATAATATTTTCTCGGTAATTTAATTTCTCCAAACACCATTATCTAAATTTTGAGCTCTCCATTGCTTTGATTGAGCCCAAATTTTGCCAGCATTCTCCACATATATATTCCAGACCACCATAGAAATTTCAGCTTCATTGCTCTTTCAGAACTGTATTAATTGCAACAGTGGCATAATAGGACATATTTGCTTATTTATTTTTACTGTGTGTTCACGCTTAAGTGGTTCGACCTCAAAGTTTTCTAGAACCATTTTCATAACCCTAGAATATTTCCATAAAAATTTCAGCTCCATTTCCTATGTAAAACTATTTTAATTCTAGGATTTGCATAATGGCACATAAACAACAAAGTGAGAACAATATGCATGTTTAATAGGTTATATCTTAAACCATACTACCAGCTTTTATATTTGATCATCATGTTTCTAAAAAGTCTTGAGTCACACTATGTTGATTCTTAGATTCATTTTAATCATAGTTACACCTTATGCACCTATATGATTAATTTAGCGATTGATTTCTTTTTGCATACATGGCATAAACTAGGGGCCGAAGAGCTCGAGGAATTACAACAAGAGGAGGAGGAAGCTCAGCTGAACATTTACTTAAACACTAACATAGAGCAAGGCAAGCCCCGATTACATAAGCCAAGTTTAAATTTTTTATATTTTACACAAGTATGTGTCGGTTATTGTTATGTATGTGCATTAAGTCTAGGTGTTGTGTTGACACCCTACTTGCATGGCCAAATAGAAACCCTCTTGTTCAATGAATAGGTCAGCCCAGGCGGGTAGTCGCTATGCTAATTAGTCTCATATAAATCGGTAGAAGTCGAGTGTGAGGAATCCACTCGCGAGCTATAGGATTTTGGGATCAATTTGGATTGACTAGTGGAATTTGGATCATAATTTCAAAAATTGGAGACCGGGCAGGTGGTAGGGAGCAACAAGATGTGGTCTTGTGTGCATATGCCTGCTTATGTCGATTGAGAACCGATTCATAGTCGGCACCTCGGACAATTATTGAACGTACCAATGGCATGCTAGTGAAATGGGCACAAGTAAAATGACGTACCTTGTTAACCTAGGTGTCGAACGATTATGCCGCCATCCTAGGTTGGAGTCGAGAGGACAGAATGGGTGTAAATCCACTAACGGATGACACCCGGGACGTGCATCAGGTGTAGGGACCCCCTCTCTGGGACAGGAGCCTTCTTTCGACATCGGGTGTCTTGGGAAAGGTTGCCACGTACGACAGTAGTGGAGTGCGCTATTTGCAACTTCATGACCTGCATACGTGTTGTGTTATTAGGTTATCCCTGCAGGAGTATAATGATTATATTCGCCATCACTCACGGAGATGAGTACCGCTTGTCTTAGCTGTTGGCACGTAGTAAGAAGATGTAAGTTATATACTTATGATCAGATCTTGTTTGAATATAAATCATGTTTGAAACTTGTATGTGTTAGTTGTAGATGCCAATTAAATTTACATTTCACATATAACTAAAATCTGCTGCTGCAACCTGAATATAAGGATCCAAATTTTTAGGCTCTATTTTTATGCAGACTGCCCCTGTTTCTAGTAATGACCGTTGCATACTAGAATAGGGTCTAGTGAGTCCTTCGTCGGGTAAGTCTTGCTGAGTATTAGTTGCTCAGGCTTTGTGGATTAATGTTTTTCAGGTGAGCATGATTGTGATGATGATTATGCTAGCAAGAGCTTTCCAGAAGAAGCATAGACTCCCACAGGGTGGACGGTGCAATGGGAGCCCGACTTGCCGCTGGATTGAATGGGTGTTGCTAGTGCATTGTGACAATTGGGCAATGACACGATGCTAATGCATAGACCACGTAGGGAGTGTTATAATAATTTTCTACGTATATTCCGCTGCAAAACTTTATGTATTTTGATGTTATCTCTTATGTATCAAACTTGTGAACTATGGCCCTTTTGTATGCAATGCGGTGTCGCAGCGCATGGCACCACCCGAACAAAAGATCCTGTTGTCGAGGTGTGACCCTTACAGCATGGCATCAGAGCTGGTTCGCGATATTGCACATCAAAAGGGGTCTATTTTTAAAAACTTTAAAACGTTTACGGTGAGGAATCATTAGAGCCCGTATAAGGATGTATAATAGTATATTATTCAGGTGGCAAGCTAACAGTGTTTACATTTTTTATTTAAATTATGTAACGACGCACCTACGTGAGGTAAGAAGGTAAGTTACGCACTCGAATGTGGTGAAATTCGAGGGCTCACCCATACGAGTGTCGGCGGTATGGGGTGTCCCGTACAGCGATAAGTACGGGAAGTGAATATGTTCCTTTAAAGCATATGAAGCGCCGACCCCGACGTTCACTTGTGGAGAAAAGGTGGACACTTTGTCATGTGGTGAGAAATATGACCGCGTCCCTCAAGACGTGGCTTACTTGAGGACGGCCCGTATGGAAATGATAAGGGGCGTATGTATTTACTTATGATATTATTACTGCCTGTGATGTGTGATGAGAAAAACCAGTGGGTGCAACATTATTTTGTGATTTTTATGCAGGTACACTAACCATGTGAATCGTAGTGTGAGTAGAAAACGTTTGTGAGTGACCGATTTAGTGCCACCGATTATACGAATATGCCAGTTATAATCTGTTTAGGATTTTCATTTTGAGAGGAATGTAGGACCAGCATGCTATCTTGTTATGCATTTTGCACCATCACTGAAATAAAAGTATAAGAGTCGCTAAATAACCTTAAAGAAGGATAGTAACTCAAATTGTAAGTGAAGTATGACTCCTTTTAAGTATTGGTCAAATAACAATTAGGATTGACCCTAATCTCCTTCTATAGGGTCTTAGTTTATTCCCGAATGGTGGTTCCATTATCTAGAAGTGACCATTTCAAAGATTAGGATATGCCAACAGCTTTGTTAGTCATAGAGATCCTTGATGTAGCCCCTAATACCTCTGAAATGATAAACTTGGTTCCACTATTCAATCAGCTTTGATGCTGAAATTTTCAGAACTGACCTCTAACTTTTGAAAGTTATAGAGATTATTCTGTTCAGCGGATTGAGGCATAGAAAATTCTATGAAACTTTTAGGATGTATCCTCCACTATTGGAATTCATGGATCTTTCTAACTCTGCCTCTAAGCCCATCAAAAGATTCAAAGGAGTCTGCCTATCGAATTCTGTAAAGGTTCAGTAACCTTACAGCACCAAATTTCCATTTGAATGGTGTGTAGATTTTTATCTGCTCATCCAACAGAAGTGTGTGAATAGCCGTTGGAAAGGTTGTGAAGTCCTTTCCAACTTTGGTATTCATGTCATGTTCATATTCTTACTCGATATCAGTTAAAATGTCCAAATGTCAGAAACTGTCACTGAGAGCAGATTTTAACTCTCTCTCTATCTGTATTTTCTGTTAAATGGGCATAAATCTCGAAATAAAAAATCAAATCGGGTCATATGGTACACCATTGGAAAGCTTAGGAGGTATCCTATCACTTTTTAGTTCAGTGGTTTTTCAAATTCCAAGTCGAAAGTCTCTGAAAAATCCTAGTAAGTGTGGTATCTCAAAATGATATTTCAGTGGAAGAAACACAGAACTGCTGTCAAGTTTAAAAACCCATATCTCTTGATCTAGAGCTGATCTGGGTGCAAATGAATACCTGTTGAAAAAGTGGTAAAGTTAACTTCAATTTTTGTATTCGACTAGAGATAAGATTTTGCACATAATCTGATTGGAATCTGAAAATCGTGCCGACTGTACAGCTTAATACAGATTTGTCGGTGTCTTATTATACTGGATTGAACGTTGCTGCAAATTCTATGTGATGCTTAATATGGTCGTTGCTTTTGAGTACAAGTATGATATGCAACCTTGGAGACTGACCATATATTTATCACTTTGGCAGCATGGTTCGTGTCACACCCGGTTTTTCCGAAGAACAACCAAGTGAATATCACATGTATGCCAGGATCATTTTCTCATACATGTGATGACAAATAGTGAAGCATCATTTATTACAAGCCAGGTGTCGAATATAAATAAGTCTTACATATCAAATGTCTCGATGGACAATAATAAGTTCATCACAAGTAAATAAACTAGCAGCGGAATATTATTCTTGAGGGCTCCTTCACAGGCGTTGCCCGGGGGTCTCCATGAACCTAGAAACCTTCTTCGGGTCCAAAGTCTTGGTCATTATACACCACCTCATTATCTTGACCTGAGCAGCAATATAGACCAACAAATATGCAAGGTTGAGTACCAATGGTACTCAGCAAGTGTGGGAAAATTATATCATGCATGGCTAGAACAAGGAGAGGTTGAACTCATGGTTAAAGCACTACGCAATTAATACCTATCACCTTAGCTTATTAAGCACCTACATTACTACACAGTTGAAATGGTCCCAATCTCCCATCCCATCATCATAATCCAATAACCATAACATCATTTCTAATGTTAAGCTCCCCGCTTAACATCCACAACTTCCAAAACCATCAATCCTCTAATCATGAATAAGTCCAAGCCGCTCTTGACCGTGAGCACGGCTGTCATGACAGTTTTGACTCTGCAGAGTTTGTACCACTGTACCCACATGTAGTGATTTCATCCCCCGTTACCGGGTGGACTAAAAGAACCTCCATTATGCCAGTGGCTACGAACCACATTCACACTTCCCAGGTGTGTAGCCAGGAGATCACTACGAAGCCTTTACAATGGGATTCCCGACGAGCATGGGCCCACTGAGGTTTCACCCCTAACAGCATACAAGAGGCTCCAACCCCGCTGCAGTGGCCCCCTCTTGAGCCTTGCGGTTCATATGGTAGTCCAGCTGACACCTATTCCCTGCACCATCCAACACACCCATACTATGCCGGGGATACACCTAATTAATTGGCCAAGCTGCCCCATCTCAGCATGTGGTTGGCACTGTAAAGCCAGGTTACATGCTCCATGAACCGGTCCTTAGGATCCAGGCAAGTACCAAACACAAAACCGAGTCTCGTGCACCCAGCACACAACCAAAACATCCAACTTGCCTTGATCCCTACCTCTACATAACTCACAATGTCTCATTCAAGAGTATGGTAAAATAAACTGATGATCTCATATCCCAAACATCCCATTCTAAGCATGGCTAAGCATATGCATAATAATAAATGACATGATAAAATAAATCCCAACCCAAGCTACAAGGAAACAAGGTAATGCAATTCTAGGGAAACTTCCTAGCATGGGTTTCGTATTTCATTTGACAATGCAAATAATTCTATCTACACATCCTAGTACAGGATCAAAGTGGTCAAGGACACTTGCCTCCTTCCCGCTGCTCTTGGAAATGGTAGTCCTGATCTTGGAAAGGAATAACTTGCTCTTGAGCAGGTTCTACATCATACCATCACACATAGCAAAAGAAAAACAACAATCCATAAGACATAGTTCACACTTCCACTTCATACAAACCACACATTCACATTTATGAAAGTCATTCACCATTATATGTGTTGTGGTTACTCTATGTGTGTGGATTTATGGCTTGCATGCACTTTTAATCATGTGTATCTAATTCCTACTTTTGTGTTCACATTTATACTTACCTACTATATATATATATATGAGTTTCCAATTTAAATAAATTCCTTATATTCAACTACTACACCTTTTTACTACCAAGTATGTATGAAAGGTATTTTTCTTCTCCATATGTGCCTTCAGAATTTCTACCAATCCCTAAACTGAATTCTTTGGATTTTAGAAACTCCATTTATCATTTACTAGTTGCTATATTTTCAGATTTATTTTCCTATGCATAAATGTGTACTTTATTATGAAAATAGTAATACACATCATCTATACAGAATAGGTTCTGGTCCTAAATAATTCATTAACATATTTTGACCTTTTCCTCTGATGTAAACTATTTTACAATTATTTTCCCTATTTTCTAGAACTATTCTTTACTTAAAAATGTGTCCCTAAATGTGAATAATAAATTAAACAGATTCATTTCAGCCCAAAATATATTTTTATCTCACTCCAAAGTTTTCTAAATACTGAGAAAGTTTTTAATTTCATTTTGATAATATGTTTGTCTCACTTTTAAATTTTAAACACTAGGCACATATTCAATTTTCCTAAATTAAATATCAAACAGGGTTAAAAAGGTAAACTCACCCCACTACAGGGTCTATAATATTATTTTAACAATTTTCAGGGGTCTAGCTATACATAACAGAGGAGTTTTTCCTAATTTTTATTAAGTCCAGGGGCTAAAACTGATTTTTAAATGAATTTACATGATTTTCTGAAGTTCCAGGGGCTAGATCAGAAATTTCCGGAGCTAGCTCTTATTTTCCGAGAACCCCAGGGGGTAGCACGTAAGATTTCCAGTCTTTATAACGCGGGGCTGACGTGGATCGTCCGATTTTAAACCGACGGCTGAGATTATAACGTCGAACCGGTACGCGGGGATTTAAACCCTACCGTGCGATTTAAAATAAACGGCGCACAAGCGGCCACGTCGCTCTGATCGAGCGCGGGCGGCGCTGCCAGCGGCGCACGGCGGCGGGAAGCGGCGATCTCGCCGGAGGCTTTCGGATTTTCGAGAATTCTCCCTAGAACGGTGATTTTATGGCATAGATCGGTGGAGGGGAGGTCGGGGATCTCACCTCGGGGGTTTTCTTGAGCTCGGAGGTCCTGGAAAGCGATCGGCGACGAGGTCCGAGGTGAAACCACGGCGAGGCTCATCGGCGCTGTGTTTACACTGCAAGTCACCGAGTTTTATGCACCTTCAATGTTCCCCGGAGGCGGTGGATCAAGACCAGCGAGTTAGATCGGAATTTCCGAGGTTAGATCGGCCAGAATTCGCCGGAGAAGTCTCGGTTCTCACCGGAGGAAAATCGGCGGATCGCGTGGGAAAAACAGAACGAGGCCGGGGTTTTTATAGACGGGGGAGGGCGGCGGGGTGGTTTAGATCAAGTCCGCGTCGCCTACGAACAGAATTCAGCGGGGATACGCAGAAATCCCGATCGGTTTTGATTCGGGTGAGAGGATCCCGGCGCGGGCGCGAGGTAGAAGAAGGGCTGGCGGGCCCCATCTGTCAGCGGAAGGAAACAGCGCGCGCGGCTGCGGGCTGGCGCGGTTGCTGGGTGGGCCGGCTGGTAGGTTTCGGCCCACTGGCCGGTTTTTTTCTGTTTTCTCTTTTTCTTTTTCTATTTCTTTTCTGATTTGAGTTTAATTTGAATTCCAGTTTGAATTTGAATTTTTGCAAAACATGCAACACGTCCAAAAAATTTTAAATTCCCCTCTTAACATGATTTAGGGTTTTAAATCAAAATTTTGGGGTGTTATAGCTCTACCCCCCTTAAAAGAAATCTCGTCCTCGAGATTGGTGTTTCTAAGAAAACAATTCCGGAAATTGTGCCTTGAGCTCATCTTCACGCTCCCAGGTGGCTTCCTCTTCTGAGTGATGCTTCCACTGCACTTTGCACATCTGGATTCTTTTATTTCTGGTGAGGCATTCCATTGTCTCCAAAATCTTGTATGGTTGCTCGGCATAAGACAAATCCTCAGCTACGTCCACTTCATTCATGGGTAACACCTCTTCAGGCGTCCTCAGGCATTTCTTGAGTTGTGACACATGGAATACATCGTGCACATCCGATAGACGAGCCGGTAATTCTAGTTGATACGCCACTTCGCCTTTCCTCTCCAAAACTTGAAAGGGTCCGATGTATCGAGGTGACAACTTCCCTTTCACCTTGAACCGACGAAGTCCTCTGATAGGGGACACCTTGAGATGGACATAGTCTCCCACGTCGAAAACGAGCTCTCTTCTTCGTACATCGGCATAGCTCTTTTGGCGTGTTTGTGCTATCCTCAAGTTGTTGCGAATTTCCCTCACCTTCGCCTCGGCTTCTTGTAGTACTTCTGGACCAAACACTTTACTTTCCCCCGTTTGGTTCCAAAATAGGGGAGTTCTGCACTTCCTCCCGTACAAAGCTTCAAACGGTGACATCTTCATACTAGCTTGATAGCTGTTGTTATAGGAAAACTCCGCATACGGTAAGTTTTTATCCCAACTCCGATTGTTTTTGAGTGCACATGCCCTCAGCATATCTTCAAGAATCTGATTGGTCCTTTCCGTCTGCCCATCAGTTTGGGGATGATAGGCAGAACTAAAGTTCAGATGGGTTCCCATGGTTTCGTGCAACTTCTTCCAGAACCTTGAGGTGAACTTTGTCCCTCGATCCGACACTATCTTCTTTGGAACTCCATGGTAACACACGATCCTTGACATGTACAACTCTGCCAATTTGGATCCGCTGTAGCTTTCCTTCACGGGGATGAAGTGAGCTACCTTGGTTAGCCTATCAATGATGACCCATATCGAATCATATCCTGATTGGGTCCTAGGCAATCCCACGATAAAATCCATGCTGATTTCTTCCCATTTCCATTCAGGCACTTTGAGTGGTTGCAATAATCCCGCGGGTCGTTGATGTTCTGCTTTCACCAACTGACATGTGTCACATAGAGCAACATGTTCCGCGACATCTCGCTTCATGCCATACCACCAATACCTGCTCTTGAGGTCCTGGTACATCTTCGTACTCCCAGGATGAATGGAATAGTCAGAATCATGAGCCTCCTTCAAAATCAATGCACGGATCTCCTTTACTTCTGGCACACAGATTCTTTTCCCATGCCACACCGTTCCTTGTTCATCCTCTCTAAAACCAGGAGCTTTATTTTCCTTGATGAGTTGTCTGATCTCTTGTATCTTCTCGTCATTCTTTTGACCCTCGCGGATGTCTCGCTCTAGTGTGGAGTCCACTTCCATGGCGATGGCTTCACCACTATTTACTAGACATAGATTGAGCCTTACAACCTCGTCCTTCAATTCTGCAGGCATGTCTTTTAAACTCAACTTATTGACTTGCACTTTCCGACTTAAAGCCTCGGCCACGACGTTTGCCTTCCCAGGATGATAGTTGATGCCCACATCAAAGTCATTGATTAGCTCTAACCATCTCCTTTGTCTGAGGTTGAGGTCTGGCTGTGTGAAAATGTACTTCAAACTCTTATGATCCGTATATATCTCTGTCCTCTTCCCCATCAAATAGTGCCGCCAAATTTTCAACGCGTGTACCACTGCGGCTAGTTCTAGGTCATGTGTAGGATAGTTCTTCTCGTGCTTCCGAAGCTGCCGGGATGCATATGCCACGACATGCCCTTCTTGCATGAGAACACATCCCAACCCGTTTCCAGAGGCATCGCAGTACACCGTAAAGTTCTTCTGCATATCTGGCATAACGAGCACTGGGGCTGTTGTCAATCTTTCCTTCAACTCCTGAAAACTCGTCTCGCACTGCGGCGTCCATGTGAATGTGATTCCCTTCTCCAAAAGTTTGGTGAGAGGTCTCGAAATCTTAGAGAATCCCTCAATAAACCGTCGATAGTATCCAGCCAATCCCAAAAAGCTTCGAACTTCCCCGACATTTTCAGGGGTCTTCCACTTCTGTATATCCTCGATTTTGGCGGGATCTACTGAGATTCCTCCCTCCGAGATTATATGTCCTAAGAAGGGAACTCTCTTCAGCCAAAACTCACACTTGCTCAATTTGGCATATAGTTGGTGTTCTCTTAGCCTCTGCAACACCAATCTTAGATGTTTCTCATGTTCTTCTTCATCTTTGGAGAAGACGAGAATGTCATCTATGAAAACCACCACAAATTTGTCCAGATATTCCATGAATACCTTGTTCATGAGATACATGAAGTATGCCGGGGCATTAGTTAGCCCGAAAGGCATGACGGTGTATTCATACAGTCCGTACCGAGATACGAAAGCTGTCTTGGGAATATCATATTGCCTTATCTTGAGTTGGTGGTAGCCCGACCTGAGATCAATTTTTGAGAACACACAAGCGCCTCTCAACTGATCAAACAAGTCTTCAATGCGAGGTAATGGGTACTTGTTCTTGATGGTTACCTCATTCAAAGCACGGTAATCCACACATAACCTTTGGGTTCCGTCCTTGTTGGGCACAAATATCACCGGAGCTCCCCATGGTGAGGAACTAGGACGAATATACCCCTTCTCCGTCAATTCTCTCAAATGATCCTTGAGTTCTTCCAGCTGCTTGGAGTCCATCCGATAAGGTCTTTTGTAAATCGGGGCTATTCCAGGTACTAGCTCAATTGCGAATTCCACTTCACGATCGGGAGGCATACCTGGCAACTCCTCCGGAAAAACATCTGGATATTCCCTGGTGGTCTTGGTTTCCTCAACTTTCACCTCAACTTGATTTAATTTAATGTCCCTCCTAGGCTCGTGTATTGTTATGAACTTTACTCTTGTGCCACTAGGGTGAGTTAGTTCCACCGTTCTGGTCGAACAATGGATGATTCATTTATGTTTGGTCAACCAATCCATACCCAAAATAATATCTATTCCCTGTGAATCTATCACTATGAGGTTAGCAGTAAATACTACCCCATTAATGTCTAGGTTCACTTTGGGACACACTTGTCTTGTCCTTATTTCTCCACCTGGAGAGTTTACGGCTAGCATATGGTTCATTTGTGTTGTTGCTAGGTCATGCTTCTTAACAAACCCTTGAGCAATGAATGAATGGGTAGCACCAGAATCAAACAGCGGGGTTGCATGGTGTAAATTGGCAGGAAACTTACCAACTACCACGTCGGGTGCCTCTTGCGCTTCCTCCATAGTGACGTGGTTCACCCGTCCTCGCATCACATTCTGCTGTTGTGGCTGCGCGGGCTTCTTCTTTGGGCATTTGTGGGCGTAGTGCCCCACTTCACCGCAGCTAAAACATTGCACCCCAACCTTAGGTGCCTGGCCTTTGTTGTCTTGGGGTTGGTTTGGGGGTCCTTGTACTGCTGGTCGAGGTGGATATGCGGGGCGAGGCTGCTGTACAAACTGATGTTGCGGCTGTGCTGGTGCTGCCGGAGGCCTGTAGTTCGGGTTGTACCCTCTTGGTGCTGAGTAGGGTACCGCAGCACGGTTCATCTGCCCTGCTGGTTGCTGCATCAGACGGGGGCGGGTGTTGCTCCCTAAGGCTTGGTGTGACCACCCGGCCTTCCTCTTATTCTCATTTTCCAAGGCCTTCAGCTTCCTTTCTACCACAAACGCTCTGTCCACCATATTTTGAAAGTTTTCATACTCATTTGAGGACATTGCACACTGCATCTCTGCGGTAAGTCCCTCCACGAAACAATCTTGTTTCTGCTCATCAGTCTCTATGTCCCGTGGGGCATAACGGGATAGTTGAGTAAATTTAGTGAGGTATTCCCTCACCGTCATGTTTCCCTGCTGCAGTCCCAAAAACTCCTTCCTCTTGTTTTTGAGTTCACCTCTTGGGATGTAATGGTTGCGGAAGCTACGCTTGAACTCTTCCCAAGTGATGTTCTCAGGGTCATGATGGGCAGCCACATAGGCGGTCCACCAATCAGCAACAGGTCCATGCAATTGATGAGAGGCAAACAGCACCCTCTCATACCCTTGGCACTGGATGATCCTCATCTTGCTTTCAATGGTCTTTAGCCAATCATCTGCCTCCAAGGGTTCAGCAGCACTTGCAAACTATGGAGGTTGAGTTCCTAGAAACTCGCTCAACCTTGGTTGGCGTGGTGCAGCTTGTGGAGATGGAACTTGATGCAAGTTGGCCACCACTTGAGTCAAGTTTTGTATGAGCTGATTCTGATTCTCCAGCATTTGGTGGAGGGGATCAACTCCTTCACGGTGACCACCCCGGTCCTGGCCTCCAGAAAGATGAGGGTTGCATGCCTCATCGTTGTTGTTGGCGGGGTTGGCAGCACGTCCTTTTCCTCTTCCGTCCATCTGGCAGAATCAACCAATGTTAATTTAAATCATTACGTATTATCTCACTACTTTCACTTGTTTGTACTTTGAAGTGTTGAGGCTTTGTTATACTTTTATGAGGGTTCATATCTCACACCAAATAAATGCACTATTATTTCATGTGGGTTCACACACCAAAGCAAAACAATCTGAAGACGAGGCTGTGGACAATTGCTCATGGCTTCCACAACTCACGTCACACACCAAGCATTAACACACCATTATCTAACGTAACGACTCGACTATTTGACATCTTGCTAACTAAGGGAAAAACTCTACACTACTCGTATTACTGAGCTGGCTCCTCAGGATCTTCCTCATCATTGCGGCTGCCTTCTGACTCCGCTTTGGGTGGGGAGGCTGCTGGTGGGGAAGTGCGACGACGCCTTATCGCCCGGCGATCTGGGGAGTCAGGAGTCCATGTATCATTCACGGTGACACACAGTTCGTTCCTATCTCCTCTTTCTCTCGCCCTCAAGCAGGCTCGCAGCAACTCCTCCGTTTCCTTCAGGGTGTCCCGAACATCCTGAAGTTCTTGCTGACACTCCTGCAGTCGAGTGCTGAGCATAGCAGCATCCTCCAAGCACAAGTCCATGTGCTCATGGGAAGTCCCTTGCTGCACTGGCGGGTACTTATACTCCACGGTACCACTCTCACGCTGGAGGACATACATGTACTCCGTCCTATCCAGGTGGCGACGATAGATGTGACTCTGGCAGGTGATTGCCTCCCAGGTGACATCCTTCTCCGCATCAACCTGTGTTGCTCGACAAGCTGGAGAGTGGTGGATCTTGAGCAGCTGGTTTTCATAGATAATCCTCATTTCTGAACTCCATTCTTCCCGCTTCTCCCGAATGGTCCTGGTAGAGCTATAGTGTATGATTAGCTTGCCCGTATTGCCGGTGGCTTCGAGCATACGTCGGAGACGGCTCAACAAGCCTCCTACTGCCAATCCGTAGGAAAGGTACGTCACCGGACGGCTCTCCTCTCTTTCGGCAAGGGCATCTATGGGAACTCTCCCTCCTGTGGACTTGCGAGCGGCGCGAATCATGCGAACCATCTAAAACAGAAAACATTTAAACTTAGGTTAGATAAACTTTTAAACAAAAATTCTATTTTGAATGAAAGTTGGGGTAAGATGAAGAAAGTGACTCATTAAATAACACTTTTCAACACACACCTTGAAAAAAATAGTTTTTAAGAAAATAGGGCCCTTAAATACGTCCATTTCTACCTAGGTCCACGTTCCTACTGGCAACCTTGGCTCTGATACCACTTCTGTCACACCCGGTTTTTCCGAAGAACAACCAAGTGAATATCACATGTATGCCAGGATCATTTTCTCATACATGTGATGACAAATAGTGAAGCATCATTTATTACAAGCCAGGTGTCGAATATAAATAAGTCTTACATATCAAATGTCTCGATAAACAATAATAAGTTCATCACAAGTAAATAAACTAGCAGCAGAATATTATTCTTGAGGGCTCCTTCCCAGGCGTTGCCCGGGGGTCTCCATGAACCTAGAAACCTTCTTCGGGTCCAAAGTCTTGGTAATTATACACCACCTCATTATCTTGACCTGAGCAGCAATATAGACCAACAAATATGCAAGGTTGAGTACCAATGGTACTCAGCAAGTGTGGGAAAATTATATCATGCATGGCTAGAACAAGGAGAGGTTGAACTCATGGTTAAAGCACTACGCAATTAATACCTATCACCTTAGCTTATTAAGCACCTACATTACTACACAGTTGAAATGGTCCCAATCTCCCATCCCATCATCATAATCCAACAACCATAACATCAGTTCCAATGTTAAGCTCCCCGCTTAACATCCACAACTTCCAAAATCATCAATCCTCTAATCATGAATAAGTCCAAGCCGCTCTTGACCGTGAGCACGGCTGTCATGACAGTTTTGACTCTGCAGAGTTTGTACCACGGTACCCACATGTAGTGATTTCATCCCCCGTTGCCGGGTGGACTAAAAGAACCTCCATTATGCCAGTGGCTACGAACCACATTCACACTTCCCAGGTTTGTAGCCAGGAGATCACTACGAAGCCTTTACAAAGGGATTCCTGACGAGCGTGGGCCCACTGAGGTTTCACCCCTAACAGCATACAAGAGGCTCCAACCCCGCTGCAGTGGCCCCCTCTTGAGCCTTGCGGTTCATATGGTAGTCCAGCTGACACCTATTCCCCGCACCATCCAACACACCCATACTACGCCGGGGATACACCTAATTAATTGGCCAAGCTGCCCCATCTCAGCATGTGGTTGGCACTGTAAAGCCAGGTTACATGCTCCATGAACCGATCCTTAGGATCCAGGCAAGTACCAAACACAAACCCGAGTCTCGTGCACCCAGCACACAACCAAAACATCCAACTTGCCTTGATCCCTACCTCTACATAACTCACAATGTCTCATTCAAGAGTATGGTAAAATAAACTGATGATCTCATATCCCAAACATCCCATTCTAAGCATGGCTAAGCATATGCATAATAATAAATGACATGATAAAATAAATCCCAACCCAAGCTACAAGGAAACAAGGTAATGCAATTCTAGGGAAACTTCCTAGCATGGGTTTCATATTTCATTTGACAATGCAAATAATTCTATCTACACATCCTAGTATAGGATCAAAGTGGTCAAGGACACTTGCCTCCTTCCTGCTGCTCTTGGAAATGGTAGTCCTGATCTTGGAAAGGAATAACTTGCTCTTGAGCAGGTTCTACATCATACCATCACACATAGCAAAAGAAAAACAACAATCCATAAGACATAGTTCACACTTCCACTTCATACAAACCACACATTCACATTTATAAAAGTCATTCACCATTATATGTGTTGTGGTTACTCTATGTGTGTGGATTTATGGCTTGCATGCACTTTTAATCATGTGTATCTAATTCCTACTTTTGTGTTCACATTTATACTTACCTACTATATATATATATATATATATATATATATGAGTTTCCAATTTAAATAAATTCCTTATATTCAACTACTACACCTTTTTACTACCAAGTATGTATGAAAGGTATTTTTCTTCTCCATATGTGCCTTCAGAATTTCTACCAATCCCTAAACTGAGTTCTTTGGATTTTAGAAACTCCATTTATCATTTACTAGTTGCTATATTTTCAGATTTATTTTCCTATGCATAAATGTGTACTTTATTATGAAAATAGTAATACACATCATCTAAACAGAATAGGTTCTGGTCCTAGATAATTCATTAACATATTTTGACCTTTTCCTCTAATATAAACTATTTTACAATTATTTTCCCTATTTTCTAGAACTATTCTTTACTTAAAAATGTGTCCCTAAATGTGAATAATAAATTAAACAGATTCATTTCAGCCCAAAATATATTTTTATCTCACTCCAAAGTTTTCTAAATACTGAGAAAGTTTTTAATTTCATTTTGACAATATGTTTGTCTCACTTTTAAATTTTAAACACTAGGCACATATTCAATTTTCCTAAATTAAATATCAAACAGGGTTAAAAAGGTAAACTCACCCCACTACAGGGTCTATAATATTATTTTAACAATTTTCAGGGGTCTAGCTATACATAACAGAGGAGTTTTTCCTAATTTTTATTAAGTCCAGGGGCTAAAACTGATTTTTAAATGAATTTACATGATTTCTGAAGTTCCAGGGGCTAGATCAGAAATTTCCGGGGCTAGCTCTTATTTCCCGAGAACCCCAGGGGGTAGCACGTAAGATTTCCAGTCTTTATAACGCGGGGCTGACGTGGATCGTCCGATTTTAAACCGACGGTTGAGATTATAACGTCGAACCGGTACGCGGAGATTTAAACCCTACCGTGCGATTTAAAATAAACGGCGCACAAGCGGCCACGTCGCTCTGATCGAGCGCGGGCGGCGCTGCCGGCGGCGCACGGCGGCGGGAAGCGGCGATCTCGCCGGAGGCTTTCGGATTTTCGAGAATTCTCCCTAGAACTGTGATTTTATGGCATAGATCGGTGGAGGGGAGGTCGGGGATCTCACCTCGGGGGTTTTCTTGAGCTCGGAGGTCCTGGAAAGCGATCGGCGACGAGGTCCGAGGTGAAACCACGGCAAGGCTCGTCGGCGCTGTGTTTACACCGCAAGTCACCGAGTTTTCTGCACCTGCAAGGTTCCCCGGAGGTGGTGGATCAAGACCAGCGAGTTAGATCGGAATTTCCGAGCTTAGATCGACCAGAATTCACCGGAGAAGTCTCGGTTCTCACCGGAGGAAAATCGGCGGATCGCGTGGGAAAAACAGAACGAGGCCGGGGTTTTTATAGACGGGGGAGGGCGGCAGGGTGGTTTAGATCAAGTCCGCGTCGCCTACGAACAGAATTCAGCGGGGATACGCAGAAATCCCGATCGGTTTTGATTCGGGTGAGAGGATCCCGGCGCGGGCGCGAGGTAGAAGAAGGGCTGGCGGGCCCCACCTGTCAGCGGAAGGAAACAGCGCGCGCGGCTGCAGGCTGGCGCGGTTGCTGGGTGGGCCGGCTGGTGGGTTTCGGCCCACTGGCCGGTTTTTTTCTGTTTTCTATTTTTCTTTTTCTATTTCTTTTCTGATTTGAGTTTAATTTGAATTCCAGTTTGAATTTGAATTTTTGCAAAACATGCAACACGTCCAAAAATTTTTAAATTCCCCTCTTAACATGATTTAGGGTTTTAAATCAAAATTTTGGGGTGTTACAGTTCGCACTCGCTCTCTGCACGAGATCGGAAGCTCTAGTCATGGCGGAGATGACTCTTCACCGTCGCAGCAGCAAGTACCACCACAGCAGCCTCCACCGCCACCTCCTCCCACATTGGCGGAAGCTATTGCTGCCATGATGGTATCTCATCGTGAGAACACCGAGCTACTGTGAGCGCTCGTGCAGAATACGTCCCGTCAGGGAGGACGTCAAGATGTAGTTCCTCGCCAACTACAGCAGAACACATACATAGAGTTTATGGCGACACATCCTTTGGTCTTCACCGAAGCGGAAGAACCATTGGAGGCGGATAATTGGTTACGTACCGTGGATTCCAAGTTCGGGCTGTTGCATTGCACCGAACACCAGAAAACTCTCTTCGGGGCTCAACAGCTCCATGGCTCAGCTGGAGCATGGTGGGCAAATTATCACGCCACCATCCCTGCATTCCGTGAAGCATTCCGCGCATGCCACATTCCTTCCGGAATTATGCAGAAGAAGCTTCAGGAGTTCCTACAACCAAAGCAGGGGGGAGGAGTGCTCAAGAGTACTCCAAGGTGTTCAACCACCTCGTTTAGTACACCCCCGAGCACGTGAATACGGAAGCAAAGAAGTGGGAATGTTTCTTTCGTGGGTTGAATACCAAATTGCAAGACCGTTTAGCCTTACATCACAACGGCACCTTCAATGATCTTGTGAATGCCACTATCATTCAGGAGGATGCATACCATAGCCACAAGGCGGAGAAGAAGAAGAGGAGCCTATCTCAAGACAGCTCCAGTGGTCAATCACAAAAATATCGGATGGTTCTCCCTCACCATCTGGTCACATATATCCAGAAGCTCCCGACCGCAGCAAGCTCGCTCTTTTCAGTCGAGCTATCGTCCAACGCAGCTGCAGCAGAGGATGGTTCCTCATGCACCCCCACCACAACAAGGTGTGCAAGGTTATCTTCTGCCTCAGTCTACTGGAGGTCCCAACCACAACCCATGCTATAACTGTGGTCGTTTTGGCCACTTTGCACAGGAGTGTCAAGCACCGAAGCAAGGTAGCAACAATGCACCATCGTCGCAAGGATCTACTCAGTCCCGTGGGCAGCCAAAGAAGGCAGCACCAAAGCCTGGTCATGTCAATTACGTCACGGTTGAAGATATACCTGAGGGAGAAGCCGTTCTAGTGGGTATGTTCACCCTCTATGACCAACCCATCCTCATTCTTTTTTACTCTTGAGCTACTCATAACTTCAATAGTAGATCATGCACACAAAAATACCAGCTCTCATCTACTATGATGAAGTATCCCAATATTATCCACTCCCCCGGTGGTATAATTTCAGCCAATCAGATTATTCCTAGAGTGCCCCTTGTATTGGCTGACAAAATCTACCCCACCAATCTTATAACACTAGAAGGCCAGGGAATAGATATCATTCTCGGCATGGCATGGTTGGTGCAACATAGGGCTGTTCTCGACCTAGAGTCACAGACTGTCCAATTGAATTCTCTGAACCATGGCCGCCATACATTGACTCTCAAAAGCCCACGTCCAAAGTTTTCAGCCAGCTATCACATCGAGGGTACTCTACTTGAGAACATTCCAGTGGTATGTGAGTATCCGGATGTCTTTCCAGACGACCTCCTGGTTATGCCACACGACCGGTATCTTGAGTTCAAAATTGAGTTGCTACCGGGAACCACTCCAATTTCCTGAAGGCCGTATAAAATGGCGCCAAATGAGTCGGCTGAATTGAAGGAACAACTCAAGGGACTCATTGATAAGGGATTTATTCGCCCAAGATCTTCACCATGGGGATGTCCCGCATTGTTCGTGAAGAAGAAGGATGAATCATTGAGATTGTGTATGGACTATCGCCCATTAAATGCCGTCATAATCAAGAATAAGTACCCACTTCCACGTATTGATATTCTATTTGATCAACTTGTGGGTGCTAAGATTTTCTCCAAAATTGATCTTTGATCTGGTTATCATCAAATTAAGATAAGGGCTGAAGATGTTCCAAAGACGGCATTCTTGACTCGATATGGTCTCTATGAATATCTGGTCATGTCTTTTGGCCTCACTAACACACTGGCTTATTTCATGTATCTCATGAATTCGGTTTTCATGACGAAGTTGGATAAGTTTGTCGTGGTCTTCATTGACGACATTCTTGTGTATTCTAAATCGGAGGATGAACATTCTGAACACCTTCGCATTGTTCTCCAATGCCTTCGCGATCACAAGCTTTATGCCAAATTTAGCAAATGTGAGTTTTGGCTCACATCGGTTCCATTCCTTGGACATATCATTTCCGCCGAAGGAATTTCTGTAGATCCTAGTAAAGTGAGGGATGTTATCAAGTTGAAATCTCCCACCTTAGTCTATGAAATCCGAAGTTTCTTGGGAGTAGCCGGATATTACCGAAGGTTCATTCCCAACTTCTCAAAAATCTCCAAACCTATGACAGAGCTCTTGAAGAATGGTGTCGAATCTTTTTGAAGTGATGAGTGTGAACAAGCCTTCCAAACTCTCAAAAAGCATCTCACCACTGCGCCAGTTCTAGCTCAACCAGACATCTCTAGACCCTTCGATGTATATTGTGATGCATCGGGCACAGGACTTGGTTGCGTGCTCATGCAAGATGGAAGGGTGATCGCCTATGCATCTCGTCAACTTCGAAGGCACGAGCAACACTATCCCACTCATGATCTCAAGCTTGCCGTCGTAGTTCTTGCTCTTAAGATATGGCGTCATTATCTACTCGGCAACCTTGTTCATGTGTACTCTGATCACAAAAGTCTCAAATACTTCTTCACTCAAAAGGACCTCAACATGAGACAACGGCGATTGTTGGAGCTTATCAAAGGTTATGAACTAGAAATCCATTATCATCTTGGAAAGGCTAATGTTGTGGCTGATGCTCTAAGCCGTAAGTCTCATGTTCATCACCTCTCTATCACTTCTAATGCTAATTCGGAACCTAGTATTCGTGTACTTCCTCATGGAGCTCTCTACAACCTTGCTCTTGTACCAACCATAAGAGAAGAAACTGTGGCAGCTCAAAGGAGTGATAAGGTCATCTCTCATATTCGAAGACGAATAAAGGAAGGTGAAGCCAAATGCTTCCGGGAGGATGAGGAAAGTGTCGTATGGTACAATGACCGACTTGTGGTGCTAAATAATAGGGATTTGAGAAAGAAAATCCTAGATGAGGCTCATGTTTCAACATACTCTATTCACCCGGGGAGTAATAAAATGTACCAAGACTTGAAAAGAAGGTTTTGGTGGACCCGCATGAAAAGAGAAATCGCAAGATACGTGGCTGAGTGTGATGTGTGTCGACAGGTGAAGGCCGACCATATCAAGAAGGCTGGGTTATTGCAACCTCTAAGTGTATTGGAGTGGAAATGGGACGATATTAGTATGGATTTTATTGTCGGACTACCTCTCACCTTCCGCAAACATGATTCCATATGGGTGATTGTTGACCGTCTCACAAAATCAGCTCATTTTATTCAAGTCAATACACAATATAGAGTAAAGCAATATGCTTAATTGTACATATCTAAAATTGTATGCCTCCATGGAATTCCCCGAACCATTGTATCCAAAAGAGGAGATCCTTTCATATCTCGATTTTGGGAATAGTTGCAAGAATCACTTGGTACTAAGCTCATTCGAGGATCCGCATACCACCCTCAAACGGATGGGCAAACCGAGGGGGTTAATCAAATCATAGAAGATATGCTTTGATCTTGTGCTCTCGTTCATGGTAACAATTAGGATTATCACTTACCATTAACAGAGTTCTCATATAACAACAGTTATCAAGAAAGTATCAAGATGGCCCCTTACGAAGCTCTATATGGACGCAAGTGTTGGACTCCATTGAATTGGTGTGAGTCTGGCGAAAGAGTTATATTTGGGGTTGATCTTGTAAAGGAGGCCGAAGAACAAGTAAGAATCAGCAAAGCCAATCTCCGGGCTGCGAAGGCAAGACAAAAGAGCTATGCGGACAAACGTCGCCGAGCGCATGAATTTGAGGTCGGGGACCACGTGTACCTATGTGTGTCTCCCATGAAAGGAGTTAACCGATTCAGGGTCAAATGCAAACTAGCTCCATGGTTCATCGGTCCATTTCCTATTGTGGAGAAATGTGGAGGTGTGGCGTATCGGTTGGAACTACCCACCTCACTATCCGGAGTCCACGATGTCTTTCACGTCTCCGAGAGTGTCTCAAATGGCCATCAAAGGTTCACGTAGAGGAATTGGAAGGATTGCGATCCGATCTCTCATATGTTGAGCATCCCATCAAGATTCTTGATGAAAAGACAAGAGAGACTTGGAACCGCACTCTTAGGTTCTACAAGGTGCAATGGACTAATCACTCTGCAGAGGAGGGTACTTGGGAACAAGAGAGCTACCTCCATGAGCACCACCCAGAAGTATTGGATTCATATCTCCACAGGTAATAGTCTTCCTCTCCTTTACTCAAGTCCACATTCTACAAAATCTCGGGACGAGGTTTCTTTAAGGGGGGAGGGTTGTAACAATCCCATTTTCAAAAGAATGCACAAAAGATATTTTTCAGGGACTATAATGAAATTTCTATAAATTACGAGTTAAACACATGTTAATCCCACTCGAGTTGTGACTTTGATATTTCATATTTTCTTTAAGATGTCATAAATCAGCCCTCAAAATTTCATAATTTTTGGGGCTCGTTTGCTATTTGTTTTGCAATTTCAAAAATCTGTTTTCCACTGTGAAAAACTTGCTGTTCTGTTTCTGGTCACTGGACCCTACCTGGCAGCTTAAACCTCTCTGCTTCTCTCTCTCCAGCGCCCCCATGGAAGAATCATGCTGCCACGCATTCCCCCTCACCGGCCAGCCACCCAGGTGAGTAAAGGCGCTGCACCTTTCCTTCCCGCACTCCACCTCGCTCCCAACTAGCACAGCTCACAGAACACTCCCCACAAGCAAGTTCTTTCCTCCTCCATCGTCGTCTTCGCCAAGTCGCCGGAGCTCAAGGTGCAGGGCCGTTGCACACCCTTTTCTGCTCAACCGAGGCGACTAGAAGGTGTGCCCAGCTCTGCTCTAGCTCTCTCACCCTTTGTTTTCCCATTCCCCAGCTCGAATGCCTTGGATTTAGGGTTTTTCTCCATGTGCAACGGGTAGAGTAAGGTGTTGTCCACAGAGAAATTCTCCATACACAGCACAAATAGCCCCATTTCAGTTAGGGGGCAGACTCTACACTTCCTTGCGCCCCTCCCTGAGCTAGTAGATGGACAAATAGCCAATTGGTTGCTCTTAAACACAAGATATTGTGGCCGCCACTATAGAAATGCCCCACCCTCACGGTGCGCCCCACCTTAGGAGCCTCCCCATCAAAATTTGGGTATGTGCCGATGTTCTTCACCTCCCCACGAAGCTGTAGAAGCTTGCGCCGAGCCTTCACGTGCCTTCAATTGTGAGCAGAACACCGCCGAAGTTCCTCGCCGGCCGTCACTCGCCACCAGCCCGCTCCGGCCTCTTCCCCATTATTTCCACCCCACCATTTGTGTTCTACATGTCTTCCTCCTCCGCATCAAGTGGATTGGCAAGAAAAAGGACCATTAGATGCCCCCCGACCGAGCTTCCTTCATTTTCCGGCGAGCTTCCATGGCCCTCTGTACGTGCCTTAGCTGGAGGAAGAAGAAAGGGCCCTGGACGCCACCAGTCAGCCGCCCACCCATTTTTCCCACTGATTCTCGGCCCAGAAAAATTCCAGAAAATCGCCTAACTTCAAAAATTCATAAAGACTTGTACGAAACTCCAAAAATGATGAGACCAATTTTGTTGAGTCCATAAAATCCTCCTCTATAAGGCTGTTATCTTTTTATATCGTAAAAACATATAATATTTTCTGGTAATTTAATTTCTCCAAACACCATTATCTCAATTGTGCACCCTCTATTGCTTTGATTGAGCCCAAATTTTGCCAGGATTCTCCACATATTTATTCTAGACCACCATAAAATTTTCAGCTTCATTGCTCTTTCAGAACTGTGTTAATTGCAACAGTGGCATAATAAGACATATTTGCTTATTATTTTTACTGTGTGTTCACACTTAAGTGGTTTGACCTCAAAGTTTTCAAGAACCCTTTTCATAACCCCAGAAGATTTCCACAAAAATTTCAGCTTCATTTTCTATGTAAAACTATTTTAATTCTAGGATTTGCATAATGGCACATAAACAATAAAGTGAGAACTATATGCATGTTTAATAGGTTATTTCTTAAACCGTACTACCAGCTGCTATATTTGATCATCATATTTCTTAAAAGGTCTTGAGTCACACTAAGTTCATTCTTAGATTCATTGTGATCACAATTACACCTTATGCACCTATATGATTAAGTAAGCGATTGATTTTCTTTTTGCATACATGGCATAAACCAGGGGCCGAAGAGCTCGAGGAATTACAACAAGAGGAGGAGGATGCTCAGATGAACCTTAACATAAACACTATCATAGAGCAAGACAAGCCCCGGTTACATAAGCCAAGTTCTATTTTTTTTCTATTTTACACAAGTATGTGTCGGTTATTGTTATGTATGTGCATTAAGTCTAGGTGTTGTGTTGACACCCTACTTGCATGGCCAAATAGAAACCCTCTTGGTCAATGAATAGGTCAGCCCAAGCAGGTAGTCGCTACGCTAATTGGTCTCATATAAATCGGTAGAAGTCGAGTGTGGGGAATCCACTCGTGAGCTATAGGATTTTGAGATCAATTTGGATTGACTAGTGGAATTTGGATCATAATTTGGAAACTTGGAGACCAGGCAGGTGGTAGGGAGCAACAAGACATGGTCTTGTGTGCATAGGCCTGCTCGTGTCGATTGAGGACCGAGTCGTAGTTAGAACCTTGGACAAGTATTGAACGTACCAATGGCATGTTAGTGTTATGGGCACTAATAAACTGACATACCTTGTTAACCTAGGTGTCGAACGATCGTGCCGCCGTCCTAGGTTGGAGTCAAGAGGACAGAGTGGGTGTAAATCCGCTAACGGATGACGTCTGGGACGTGCATCACGTGTAGGGACCCCCTGTCCGGGACAATAGCCTTCTTTCGGCATCGGGTGTCTTGGGAAAGGTTGCCACGTACGACAGTAGTGGAGTGCGCTGTGTGCGACTTCATGACGTGCTTACGTGTCGTGTTATTGGGTTATCCCTGCAGGAGTATAATGATTATATTCGCCATCACTCATGGAGATGAGTACCGCTTGTCTTAGCTGTTCGCACGTAGTAAGAAGATGTAAGTTATGTACTTATGATCAGATCTTGTTTGAATATAAATCGTGTTTGAAACTTGTATTTTTTAGTTGTAGATGCCAACTAAATTTACATTTCACATATAGCTAAAATCTGCTGCTGCAACCTGAATATAAGGACCCAAATTTAGGCTCTATTTTTATGCAAACTGCCCCTGTTCCCAGTAATGACCGTTGCATACTAGAATAGGGTCTAGTGAGTCCTTCGTCGGGTAAGTCTTGCTGAGTATTAGTTGTTCAGGCTTTGTGGATTAATGTTTTTCAGGTGAGCATGCTTGTGATGATGATTATGCTAGCAAGAGCTTTCCGGAAGAAGTATCGCCTCCCGCAGGGTGGACGGTGCAATGGGAGCCCGACTTGCCGCTGGATTGAATGGGTGTTGCTAGTGCATCGTGACAAATGGGCAATGACACCATGCTAATGCATAGACCACGTAGGGAGTGTTGTAATATTTTGCTACGTATATTCCACTTCAAAACTTTATGTATTTTGATGTTACCCTTATGTATCAAACTTGTGAACTATGGCCCTTTCTGCATGCAATGAGGTGTCGTGGCACCACCCGAACAAAAAATCCTATTGTCGAGGTGTGACCCTCACATCATCCCAGGAAAGCAAGTAACTCCCCTAGGGCAGATCGACCTCCCCATCACGTTCGGGGACATGACCAACTTCTGCACCAAGATGCTCACGTTTGAGGTTGCGGACCTCAATGGCGCCTAGCATGCCATCTTGGGACGACCCTGCTATGCAAAGTTCATGGCTGTCCCCAACTACACCTACCTCAAGCAGAATATGCCGGGCCCATGTGGCGTCATCACCGTAGATGCCAAGTTCAGGTGAGCCCTCATGTGCGAGCAATGTAGTTGCGAACAGAAAACTGTGGCCGTGGCGGCGGCCGAGCTCTCTGAGATGGCGCGAGCAATCGGGGACGGCCAGCCCGATTCTAACCAAGCCCCAGCTTCAGGAGCATTCATGCCCGAAGAGGATATGAAGGCCATCAAAGTCACCCGGAGGATGCGGCCAAGACGGTGCGGATCGGCGCCGTCCTCAGCACCAAATAGGAAAGCGCGCTCGTCGACTTCTTGCGCGTGAGCCAGGATGTTTTTGCCTGGCAACCTGCTGACACGTAAGGCATCCCGATAGAAGTCATCAAGCACACGCTCAACATGAGGCCGGGCTCTAAACCCGTGAAACAGAAGCTCCGGCATTTCAGTAAGGAAAAGCGCCGAGCCATCGGCGAGGAAATTGCCAAGCTCCTGGCGGCCGGCTTCATCAAGGAGGAGAAGCACCCCGAATGGTTGGCCAATCCCGTCCTCGTAAGGAAGAAGACAGGGAAATTTAGGATGTGCGTGGACTACACCGGCGACAATAAGGCATGTCCCAAAGATCCTTTCCCGCTACCAAGGATCGACCAGGTGATCGTTCTGACCTTGGGGATTGAGTCCCTGAGCTTTCTTGGATGCCTACTCTGGCTACCACCAGATCGCTGTCAGCGAGGAGGAACAAATGGAGACCGATTTTATCACCCCCTTTGGATCCTACCGTAATGTAACGATGTCGTTCAGACTCAAAAACTTCAGGGCCATGTACGAATGCTGAATAAATGTCTGCAGTCATAGGTTGGTCAGAACCTTGAGGTCTATGTGCATGATATCATAATAAAAACAAAAGAGCGGCCAGCCTCGTCGCCAACCTCGAAGAAACATTCGCGAACCTCTGATGGCATAGCATTAGGCTGAACCCGGAGAAATGCATCTTTGGCGTACGAAGAGGCAAGCTGCTCGGGTTCATCATCTCGGAACGGGGCCAACCCTGAGAAGATAACCGCCATCACCAGCATGGGGGGCCATCCACAATGTAAAAGGGGTGCAAAAATTGATGGGATGCCTCGCGGCTTTGAGTCGATTTGTCTCCCGGCTTGTAGAGCGTGGCCTTCCATTTTACCAGCTTCTACGAGGTTAGAGCCCTTCAGGTGGATGGAGGAGTAGCAAACAGCTCTCAACAGATTGAATTCCATGCTCACCAGCCCCCCCCCCCTGTGCTGGCCTCGCCCAAGCAGGGCGAGCCCCTCCTCCTCTACATAGCGTCTACCAACCAAGTAGTCAGCACGTCCCTGGTAGTAGAGAGGGAGGAACCCGATCACGCCCAGTCGGTCTAGAGGACAGTTTACTTTGTGAGTAAGGCCCTGACCGACTGTGTGGTCTGGTACCCCCATGTACAAAATCTTGTGTACGCTATCTAGAGAACAAAGCGCAAGCTACTTCACTACTTTGAGTGCCACCTAATAAAAGTAGTGACGGCGCATGGACTCAGGGCGATCATCAACAACCGCGACGCCACGGGCAGGACTGTGAAATGGGCCCTTGAGCTCATGGGGTCTCGACATATCATAAGTACTGCGCACAGCGATCACGTCACAAGTCTTGGCGGACTTCATCGCTGAATGGACAGAAACCCAGGCCGCCATGGAATCAACCACACCAAAATATTGGACAATGTATTTCGATGGGTCCTTAACCCTCAATGGGGCTGGGGCCGGCATGGTGCTCGTATACCCCGAAGGGGATCAACTACGATACACATGGAGGCTCCCCTTCAAGGCAACCACGTTGTGGAGTACGAGGCCCTCCTCAACGGTCTCAAGGTGGATAAGAAGAAGAAAGATTTATCAATGCGCAACATAGTGCATAGTATGATCTCTGCACTTCAAGATTTCGGCTCAAGTGATGTGGACACCGGTAGTGATGAAGATGAAGAAGCTATCACAAATATGTGCTGCATGGCGAGCAAGTCAAGTTCAAGCTCCGAGGAGGCAGAACACAACAGCGACGATGAAGAGGTATGTCCCACTTGCGAAGAAATGTGTGATGCTATTTCTCGTGCCACTGTTATATTAAAGAAAAAGGATAAAAAACTTAGGAACAATGCTGTTAAAATTGAATCACTAGAATCTGAAATTAATCGTTTAAAAACTTTGATTCCTAGTGATGATTCTTGTTCCTCTTGTGATTTGATTTATGAACAATTATCCTCTTTAATAAGTGCACACGCATCTACACTTGATAAACTTGAACTTGAAATTGAAAAGAACAAAGAGCTTGCTGCACTTAATGATAAAAATTTGAAAGATGCTTGTTGTTCTACAATTGATTTGCATTGTTCTTCATGTGATGATATGAATAAGAAACTAAGTGTTGCTATGAATGAGATTTCTATTTTGAACAATGCTTTACGTGTGCATGAAGTTAAATATTGTTCAAATTGCAAACTAAAAGGAAAAACTTCATGTGAAAACTGCTTTGATCTGTCCAATAAACTTGATGACATGCATAGGACACTAGATCGGTTTTCTAATGCAAATAAGAATCTAAACTTGCTGCTGAATTCTTCCAAGTCTTGTAATGATAAAACTGGTTTAGGTTTTAATTCTCATGCTCATGCTAAGGCACACCCACCTAAAGTTGTAAAGTCATTAGGAAGCGGTTTGATTCAAACAGCTCCTAGACAAAAGAGGTGATTTTCAAATCTGCAGGAGTACTGTCCCATTCGGGTTCTAATAAACGTGTTGCTTGCTCATCTAGACATGATAATAAGGTTATTTTTCATTGTACCTACTGTGGTAGAGATGGTCATGTCATGGATTTTTGTTATAAACTAGCTAAACATGATAAGAAACAAAAAAATACTTGCTAGATCACATAACAACCAAGCAAAATCTGCTAGACCGAATGTTCGGAGCTTGCAACCTGCTGTAATGAGTCAAAAACTTGCTCCCGGACCTACTGTTTTTTGTGCTACATATAACACATCTTCTAAGTCAGTAGTTGGGAACAAAAATTTTCGATGTTTGGCTCATAAACCTGCTGTACCTTCTCAGCTTTCGCGTGTTATTCCTGCTGGACGTCGTGTGACTCAGTACTGGATTCCTAAAAGTCTTTTAACTAACCCCAGTAGTGAGTCATCAACGTATTGTGCTTCTGTGTAGGTTTCACGTTTGAGGAAAGAGAACATTTGGATTGTGGATTCAGGTTGCTCACGCCACATGACCGGTAAGAAAGAATGGTTCTCCTCTCTCTCTTTTGTGTCACGTGTAGAAAATGTTACTTTCTTCGCCGATAACTCTTCTACTCCCCTCCGAGTACTCAAAAGTCATCCTCCACAACAAATCATTGGAAGCTTGCATGAACGAGTCACTCGGTCCATGTTTTGCGATCCAAACTCTCATGCTCATTCTGCTTTTGTTGCTTCTTTTGAACCCAAGGATATATTGCACGCACTCACTAATGAATCTTGGATTAATGCCATGCAAGAAGAGTTAGAAAATTTTGAAAGAAATAATGTTTGGAAACTTTTACCTCCATCTCAAGGTCACACATTAATTGGAACTAAATGGGTATTTAAAAATAAGCAAAGTGAGGATGGGGTTGTGGTTAGGAATAAAGCTAGGTTAGTTGCTCAAGGTTTCACTCAAATTGAAGGTCTAGATTTTGATGAAACATTTGCTCCTGTTGCTAGATTAGAAGCTATAAGAATTTTATTAGCATTTGCTGCATCTAAAGGTTTCAAGTTATATCAAATGGATGTTAAAAGTGCTTTTCTTAATGGCTACATAGAGGAGGAGGTTTATGTTAAGCAGCCACCGGATTTTGAAAATCCAAATTTTCCTAATCATGTTTACAAACTGTCCAAAGCCTTGTACGGTCTAAAACAAGCCCCTAGAGCATGGTATGATAGGTTAAAAACATTCTTACTTGAAAAGGGGTTTACCATGGGCAAGGTTGATAAAACTCTTTTTGTACTTAAGCATGGCAATGACTCATTATTCGTTCAAGTGTATGTGGATGATATTATTTTTGGTTGTGCTTCTCATGATCTCGTGTCCAAGTTTTCAGCTATGATGAGTTCAGAATTTGAGATGAGTATGATGGGAGAACTCACATACATTTTGGGGCTGCAAATCAAGCAAACAAAAGAAGGAACTTTTGTGCATCAAACTAAGTATACAAAGGACCTTCTTAAGCGCTTCAACATGAACAAATGCAAGCCTCTTCGGACACCAATGGGAACAGCAACAACACTTGAACTTGATGAAGATGGTGACCCGGTCGATAAAAAAGAATACAGAAGTATGATTGGATCACTTTTGTATCTCACGGCGTCAAGACCGGACATACAATTCAGCGTATGTCTTTGTGCACGTTTTCAAGCTTCTCCACGTGATTCACATCGCCAAGCCATCAAAAGGATTCTCAGGTACCTACATGGAACTCAAGAATTTGGCATTTTCCTTACTTCTTCCTCAACCGTTTCTTTGAAGACTTTTTCGGATGCTGATTTTGGGGGTTGTAGGATTAATAGGAAAAGTACTTCGGGTGCTTGTCATTTTCTTGGTAATTCACTTGTTGCTTGGTCCTCTATAAAACAAAGTTCAGTTGCACAATCCACGGCCGAATCTGAATATGTAGCTGCGGCTAGCGCTTGCTCACAAATTCTTTGGATTGTTCAAACACTTAAGTACTATGGGGTTGATTTAGATAGTGTTCCACTGTTTTGTGATAACACTAGTGCAATTTGTATTGCTAAAACCTCCGTGAAACACTCTAGAACTAAGCACATTGACATTAGGTATCACTTTCTTCGTGATAATGTTGAAAAAGGAAACATTGTGCTTCACCATGTCGATACCGAACAACAATTGGCTGATATTTTTACAAAACTTTTGGATTTCACTCGTTTTTGTTTCATTCGTAGTGAAATAGGGGTTATGCATCCTCATGGCTTAAATTGAGGGGGAGTTTTTGAAACTTTGAAAGTCTATGTGTGAATCTGAAACTAAAATAATATGAGCATAGTATTTCATACATATATGACTTTGTGATTCCTTTTACAGGCTGAAAGTTCTTACTACATTACTCATGTTATACATTTTGTAGTTTTTGCCATGACTAGTAATTGGAATAATTACTTACACTAAATCTGGTCATGATCGAACTTTCTTGCTGTTTTGAACTTGTTGCGTGCTCACAAGTGCTTTTAATCATAAAAAAATTAATCAAGTGATCAGCTCACATGTTGAGTTTTCAAATAAAAAATTGAGAAAAGATCAAGAGAATATGCATGCATCGCACTTCTTCTTTTGAGATTTCTTATCATTGCACTAAGATATGAACTTGGAAGGAATTGTGTATGACTAAAACCATGTCCTTAAGCTTCTGATTGTCAAATGACATAGGCTTGGCTTGGTTGGTTAGAATAAGGCTGATGCGGTATATAATCTCTTGCAAATATCATATGATCAACTTTGTGCCTTAAATGATTATGAATAATAAAAATGCAGCAACAAGTGTCATGTTTTCAGGTTTTGAAATAGTTGAGTAAGGGAGATCATGACTTGCTTAAACTGAAAAATACATTTGATCTCTAGCATGGCTTACACTACTTTATGTATCTCATTGATGTGACAGTGTAAGTAACCTGATAGTATGACTTGGATGAGCTTTGTTTTGTATGTATATGTTATAATATGCTCATAACATTTAAAAATTTCTCTTTTGAACCTTGCTGAATACATTGTCAAAGGGGGAAAAATATGTATAAGGAGAGATTTTTTTACACTTTGCTTATGTTATCACATTGCATATGTTATACACTTTCTTCCTTCTCTGATTTTAAAAAATGGGGAGAAATTAATAAAGGGGAGAAATGAGTTTTCAAAGCTTTTCAAAACTTTTCATAAGCCAACGTTCGGATTTTAATTGGTGTTGCCAATGCATTCATCAAGGGGGAGATTGTGAGACCTATGTGTGCTGAATACATTGGCAATTAGGATAAAAGTTAGCATTAACATTCAAAGTTTTGAATATTGCCAAAACATTCTTCTGTGGCAAGGTCCGACAAGTTCTTTGTTAGGTCCGCCAAGTGTTGGCAAGGTCCGACGCAAGGTCCGGAGAGCTCCTGCAAGATCCGAAGAGCTTCTGTGAGGTTCGGAGCTTGTTTTTAGGGAGCTCCCGTGAAGTTCAACTCGTAGAACTGCAGCGTCTTGGTTTTGCTTTTAACTCGCAATGTTTCAAACTTGCTTTATGGGAAGGTTTGCTTAGTATTAATTTGCTAAGTTTTTGGTGTGTTTTGGTGGTTATGGCTGTTATCGTTTGATATGGTTTGCAACATGCTTATGTGACGTGCTCATGTAAGGTGTTGTGGTTTTCGAACTAACGTGAGTCAAGTCGAGGACTTGTGCTCGGAAGAATTGGTTGTTTATTCATGTGCAGGTGTTGCTTGAGTTCAAGACATGGCTGGTGACGGGATCCTTGGACTAGTCTCAGGGAGGAGATGAGGTTCCAACAACCAAGTTCGGGAGGAGCTGTGGTTGAGTTGATCGGGAGGTCGCGCAGCATGTTTGGATCAAGGGCAGTGCATATGAAGGTTGCATGTATGTCGTTGGAAGGTGTTTGCACATGTTCAAGGAGTGCATGGACGTGGCAACATTGTTCCAAGGCGTGATGAAGAGAAGTGGACGTAAAGAATTGGTCGGAAAGGTCCAACCGGCTGGATTGCGTACTCAGGCTGAGGCTGAGTCGGATATGGCTCAAATATGGAAGATTTGAGTTGGTTATGATAGGATTTCGTGCTAGGCACGAAGTTGAGTTGTTTTAGGAATGTTTAAGACGTTCCTAAGGTGTTTGGAAGTCTCACGATTGCTTCTATCTGCGAATAGGAGAGTCCTGAGCAGTTATGGTAAGTTAGGATACGAGTCCAATTAGGAGTAGGAGTCCTAGATTGGATTGTTTAGCCTGAGGGCTGGCTATAAAAGCAAGGGAGGCCAGAGCTCTCGTGGGTAGAGAACTTTGGGCTGTTCCTCTTGTGTTTCTATTGAATAAAGTTCATAGTTTCGAGGAGTTTTTGTGCCTTGTTCGTCCGACTTGTTTTTCGTCAAGTCTTTCTCGCTGAGTTTGTGGACAGACCGACGTTGCTTCGGTGTTTCATTCATAACTTGAGTTTTACAGATCCGATTGACGTGATTATTTTTGGGTTGTCTTCACAACTCAATTATCTATCATCTGTGAAGTTTTCACGAGCTTCGGATCTGTAGTTTTTGAGATACACGAGTTTCTTTGCAGCGTTGCAGATCTGTTTTATATCGGGTAGAACAGATTGATCTTCGTTTAATGTTTTGATCGTATCTCAAGTTTTACTTCGTGTTTTCAAGTGATTCTTGTTGCATTAGATACGTGACTTGATTCTCTACCTCTCTACTTGATTTGTCACGGTTGAACACGTTTGAAAACACTTGCACACACTGTTTCTTTAACCGATTGATTTTTTGCTGAGGGGTTTTTGTTGTTTCCGCTGCGAAATGTTTTAATCTACCGTTCACCCCCCTCTGGTAGCTTTTCACGTGCTCCTCGATCCTACATGTTGTACCCAAAATATTGAAGCATCTGCCTCAATGCTTCCGGATAGCCGCTGTGGTGAGAACAGTGAGATTCCACCCACCCGTTCTCGAACTGTTTATCTGCTGTCATCTGTAGAAAAATATTTGAGAAATGTCAAATATTTATTTGAACAGTAGACCATGGAGTTATAACATAAAACATGTCATTGAACTCATAACACTTGGAAACATAGTTCAAACTCAAAGAAATTTGACTGTTGATCTGCTGTCCCATATGACAGCCCTGACCAGTTTCCCTTTCAACCTGATTTAGACCATGCTAAAGGCAAAATCAATTCTGGAGCTCAACATCAAAGTTAAATTTAACTTCAATAGCTTTCCAGAAGGTATTTGCTTGTCCTAAGATCTGTCCTGGTTCAAAAGTTGTGAGATGTCAACGTTAACAGAATTTCTGGAGAAAACTGGACAGCACCTCCCTGCTTTAGGTACTGATTTGATCCAAGAATTCCAGTTAATTCTGCTCCCCATATGACAAAACTTTCTGTTACAAAGTTGTAACCCATCTCATGAAATTTTCAGAACCACCTAGTTTTCTATTTTTGGATTTTTATGCAGGAAGTTATGCTCAATTTACAGAGAGTTACAGAGAGTGTTTGCTCTGCCCTGTTTTCGGGACAGTTTCAACTCTACTGCATTTTTCGATAGGTTAAGGGATGAAACACCTCTGGACATCAACAGAAAAGTTGTAAAGATCTTCTAAAGATTTCAAGAAATATATCATATGACCCTAACCTCGAAAGAACTCAACCTCTAACCTCTGATTAACTTCAGCCTTATTTCAGCTGAAAACAGGGGACTCTGTCCTTAGTATCCTACAAGTTGAAAATTTGTTAACTTTTTTACCCTGTTTAAGGGAAGGAGTTACATCAAGTTTTAGTTCTCTGGATTAAAACTTTCACGTTTTGCAATGAAGTTGTTCCTTTAGTGGGGCATGACGTCGATGCGTCACCAGATCATGTCGGTACTACGTCCTCACAAAGAAAAAGCCTATACCGCACTTAGCCGGCTTCGTTAGTTCAGTGGCACTAAACGTCGCTCACACACGGATGCTACATATCTCCTGTTTCATGGTTAGACTACCTGCAGATAAGTCAAACAATTGTCAGACTCGGCTGCACACAGAGCCCGGTATCCATACAGTTCGTACACCCATCCGTCATCACTCGCCCGGATGTTCTCAAGCCAAACACGCCTTGAGCTACGTGTTTATGTTACTGACCACGTGACAGGGTCTCCCAATTTGCCCAAAGCACGCCAGGGACAGACGTTGCTCGAATACCCCAAACGACATGAAGAGTCGTGGAGGATATTAAAGCGGGTTGGGTTACCTGCCACCCGTGGGGCTCCACCCGTCAGCTTGTGCACACTGGTGGACAGCGCTTACGTGCACCCCCCCAAGACATACACGTCCCGAGATGCATGATTTTCCGACATAAGAAATTAGGTTACTATGCCACTTTCTATATACTAATAACATCCTTGTATGGGCTACTAACTCGTTCCTCACCGAATTTTTGGAAAAGATGACCTTTTCAGGGCGTTAAACCTCAAGCGAGCTGTGGTACCACGCTGACACGACCCCATGGTCTTGTCGAGCCAGGATCACGCTGAGGGGTGCTGCGTTGCACAGCACCGGATAACACATATCAAAGGTACAAAGCGGAAGCAAAGTTTCATTACATAAAAAGGTTTATGAACATTTGTACAACAAAATAGGTTCAGTCTACACTCACGGGCGTAGACTACGCATCGAGTTCACATTCAGCCCATGAACATGTCCCTGCTAGCACGCACACACACTAACACGGCGGTGTGCACGACTCCCACTCGACGGGGTTCCCCTCCTGGGGTTCCGTCTCCTCCTCGGGAGTCCCTTCCTCATATAACCCTGCCAAAAGCTTCAAACACAAGCAGTGAGCACGAAGGCTCGGCAAGTCTGACCAGTCTCTCCTAAACATGAAACTTCTACATGGAGGGTTATAGGTTACATGAGGTAAAACAAGTTGCAAGGACTCGCCTAATTAGTGGAACCTTACTTTCAAGTTTTAGCAGCAAGTTGTGGAGAACCTTAATCTAAGGAACATGAGAGAGCCGCAATCAAACAAGAAATGTATTTCTCTCATGTACTTTGCCCAAAGTTGAAAGGAACTTTAATTAGCTCTAGACTATAGCAAATCATTGACAATCAAAGTCCATCTTTCAATCAGCAACATTTTAACATGTAACTAGCCTGTTCTTTCTACGTCACAGTACAGGGAACAAGTGGTACTCACTGAACGCGAGGGACGGCGATTATAATCGATTTACATCTGCAGGGTTACCCGAATAACCCGTCACGTACGCCCGTACTCGATGTTGCCTACAGCAACCATCACGGACGTCGTACGCCACCACCTTTCACCCGTCAACTAAATATTGAACCGGTCCTATCGTCCCGAGCAAGAGGTCTCTGCATGCGCATCTCAGTGCCGCCAACCAATTTACACCTCAAGCTCTCAGCCTACCCTCTGAACGATAGGCAATGCCTCAATACCCAGCTAGCCGAGTTACATCAGTTTCCCTGTTCCCATATAGCCGGTAGGTCTTCGGTACTGTTCTAGCTTGTTCAACAGGCCCGCACACGGCTCGGTCCTCAATCGACACAAGCGGATCTATAGCACCCAGGCCCCAAAGTCCTGCTGCCCTTACTCTCCGCTCAGCCTCATTTTTTCTTGCCATGTGGTTCATTTGCTATCTTTACCTGAGTCGAGTGCCTCTAGCCTATGCTCGCGAGTAGTTCCAACTACTCGACTTGTATCGAATCCTACACTCGCGAGTAGTTCCAACTACTGGAAGATTTCAGCAAATATGATGATCCCAAAGGCACCTCTGTGCTTAGGTGGGAAACTATATCCCACCACCTTGATAATCCTTACGGGGCAAAAGATTGATGCAATCTTAGGGATGTCATGGCTACAATACCATGGCGCTGTCCTGGAGACTCGGACACGGACGGTTCATTTAAATTCTTCATTCCACCGTCCACATTCCATGGTGTTAGACATTCCAGTCCGGGAAGTTTCAGAAATTAATAATGATGAAGCTCTCAAGTTAGAGGACATCCCCGTAGTCTGGGAGTACCCCGACGTGTTCCCAGATGATCTTCCGGGCATGCCACCTGAGCGGGATGTCGAGTTCAAGATCGAGCTGGCACCCTGGACTATGCCCATATCACGGAGACCATACAAAATGGCTCCAAATGAGCTGGCTGAACTGAAAGAACAGCCCAATGATCTGTTGAGCAAGGGTTTCATTAGGTCGAGTTCCTCGCCTTGGGGATGCTCGGCGCTGTTCGTGAAGAAGAAGGATGAAACCTTGAGGCTGTGTGTGGACTACCGGCCGCTCAATGCCGTCACCATCAAGAATAAGTACCCACTGCACCGCATCGACATATTGTTTGATCAACTTGTGGGTGCAAGTGTGTTCTCCAAGATGGACCTTCGCTCTGGGTATCATCAGATAAAGATCTGGGCGGAGGATATCCCGAAGACGGCTTTCTCGACAAGATATGGCTTATACGAATATCTCGTCATGTCTTTTGGTCTCATAAATGCTCCGGCACATTTCATGTATCTCATGAACTCGGTGTTCATGCCGGAGCTGGACAAGTTCATGGTGGTGTTCATCGATGATATCTTGGTTTACTCCAAGACAGAAGCCGAACATGCCGAACACTTGAGGATCGTTCTTCAACGATTACGAGACCACAAGCTCTACGCCAAGTTCAACAAATGCGAATTTTGGATCAGCCAAGTGCCATTCTTGGGACATATCATCTCCGCGGAAGGCATTGCGGTTGACCCAAGCAAGATAGAGCAAGTGCTGAAATGGAAAGCTACCACTTCAGTTCATAAAGTCAGAAGCTTCCTCGGGTTAGCGGGATACTATCGGAGATTCATTCCAAGCTTCTCCAAGCTTGCTAAACCGATGACAGAATTGCTGAAGAAGGGAACGAAATATGTTTGGAACACGACATGTGAAGGAGCGTTCCAAGCATTGGTGAAGCATCTCACAACAGCCCCGGTCTTAGCTCAACCGGATACAACCAGGCCCTTTGACGTGTACTGTGATGCGTCTGGTATTGGGCTCGGCTGCGTGTTGATGCAGGAAGGACGTGTGGTCGCCTATGGCTCACGCCAACTTCGGAACCATGAGCAGCACTATCCGACTCATGATCTTGAGCTTGATGCAGTGGTTTTGGCGCTGAAAATGTGGAGGCACTATCTCCTGGGGAATTTGGTGCATCTCTACACCGACCACAAGAGCTTAAAGTACATCTTCACCCAGAAGGAGCTGAATATGAGGAAAAGGAGGTGGTTAGAACTAATAAAAGATTATGAAATTGAGATTCATTACCACCCCGGCAAGGCGAATGTGGTTGCCGACGCGCTGTAAAAGTCCCAAAAATGTGTATGAATAAAAACTAAGGTTTGAGTTCATATGTGTGGCAAAGACATGAAAAATGGGACTTGCTAAAACTTTTCTTCATGCAAAGTAATACATGGATGACCATCCAAAATGAGGCTCACATTTTTATTTAAAAGTGTTGAACCAATAAGGAGTTAAATACCTCTTTGCATGTAAGTTTAAAATTCAGATTTGAAATTCAAAGTTCACACATGGGGTGGCCAAGGACTTTGATTAAAAATGCAGCCATATAGTTGGAATTATAGGGAGGAGTTTGATCACCAACTTTCTATTTGTAGGGTGGGCTCAAAAGAGAGTTAAAGAGAAGAATTTGCAAACTTCAACCAAATTCAAATTTGGCAAGCAAATTCAAACTTAATTGGAAGAGCTCAAATTCTAGCCACCCTTTTTAAACTCAGCATTAGGGGGATTGAGAGGATCAGCTTGGGAAGATATTTGGGAGGAAATATGGAGTGGGACCCACATGTCATAGAGCTAAGAGGGTTGCCTTACACCCTAAGTCACAACCTCGGTGAGAAAATCTCCCGAACAGGTCACGAGCGCCACCGAGCAGCTTGCCGGCGCCAGCTCCTGCTGCCGGTCTCCACGCGCTGGCGCCCCAGGGTCGGTTCTGACCGCTTCAGCAACGTGATCTCTCCCTCCTTGGACCAAGCCGACAGCATTTTCCTTCCTCTCCTCGCGAGCGCACGCAAAGCACCGAGAACCTCACCTCCACTGCTCGGTTCGATCGGAAGAACGGCAAAACAACTGCGCCATCCCTCCCCTGAGCTGCTAAACATCGCCACGAGCTCGGCCTCCACCTCCCCGACACGAAACCAAGCGAGCTTCGGCCTCCGTTGCCCGAGAACAAACGCCACCGCGGCGACCTAGCTCAAAAACGTGATTGGGCGCACGTGAACAGCTCGCCACAGCGGTTTTCACGGCCAAGCGAGGGTGGCAACGGGAGCGCACGGCCACCGCGCTGCTCTCACCCGAAGCTCAGGCCGTGCTGCGAGCTATCGACGGCGAATTTTGAGGTTTTGCTCCGGCGACCTCATTCCGAGCTTCCGGTATGATTACTTCGAATTCTTGCCCCCTGATTCTCCTTAAGTCATCAAATTTGGCACATAGAAGCTAGACTAGCCGGTGATCATTTTCCCTTTTGCATCCAGCGCATGAAAACGCCTCAGACCGACGAATTTCGAGCTCTTCTTGGGTTGTTCATGGCGGACCCATTCGGTCGCACGATGACAACCTAGTTCCAGCCACTTCCGAGCTACTTTGAGGCCGTGCCGATCTTACTAGAGGTACGCTGGTGCTGTAGGGCTCGTCGGCACAAGTTTTGGAGGGCTGGAGACCTCGGGCGACGCTGCCGAACTACCACAGGGGCAGTTACACGTCGCCGGCCATTTTCCGGCCGTCGGCAGCCCAAGCAAACCTCACAGCCATGTTCCTCGATGCCCAAAACACCCTGGCGGCGAGTCCGGGTTCGGATGGTGGCCGGAAACGGCCGGCCGGCGAGCACCGGCGAGCTCCGGCGAGGGGGAGAGCGCGGGCGCGGGGAGGGAGCCGAAGGAAGAAGAAGACGGGTGGGTCCCGTATGTCAGCAGAAGAAAATTTAAACCCGGGATCGGGTGTGGCTGGATCCTGTGTGCTGGCGCGCAAAACCCCGTGGCCCCGGTGTGGCTTCGTTTCTATTGGCTGGGATTAAAAACAGTGGGTCCAGCCGGATTTTCTGTAGGAAAACAATTCCAGAGTTGGCTCAATTTTTGGAAATTCATAGCTCCTGATAGAAACCTCCAATTTAAGTGATTCCACTTGGGTTGGATTCATCTATCTGAGTTCTATCCAAATATGAACTCAGATTTGTATGAAAGTTAATATTATATTCTGGAAAATTCTTAGAAGGTTTTCTGAAAAAGAATTATTGAGGGAGTTTGGGTTATCCAAAAATCCCCAAATTTTGCCAGAATATTTTTTAGCATATTGTTGACCTTCTAGCAAATTTTCAGCTCATTTGGAGATCATTTGTCTAGGAATTTGCTAAATGAAAACTACTGTGCTCAAAGGAGTCCAGAAACATTTTCAGAAAATGTTTCCCACTTCAAAAATCTATTCTGAGCAATCCATAGCTCCAACAATCATAGGAAAATTTAGGCAAGCTCTCTGAGACATACTTGGAATTGTAGTTCACTTAATTGGGCATGAAAATGCACATTACTTCAGAATTAATTCTTTTGAGTACAAATGCTTAAAGAATTGTTCTGGGAGAACTACTCAGGTAAAAGGGCTGAATTTTGGACCAGATTATTTTCATGTGACCAAGAACTCACATGTAAATGATCAGCCCAAGTTGAGCGGTGAAAGTCCCTGTTCCTATTCTCCATACTTATGTATATTGGGATATACATGAGGGACATTATGAGGATTATGGAGAACATAATTTAACTCCACATTAGCTGCAATTTGGCAAGCTAATTCCTTAGATAGTATAGAACCTGCAGTAAAGTTTTTGAGGCCATTGGAGTTCTTGTTCTTCAGTTGCACTCAAATCTTTTCAGCTTATCTATTATGTTCATTAGAGAAAAGGGTTAGTGTATAGCTAAGGCCTTAAGGTCAATTTAGTTTAGATCTGTTTCTTTGCACAACAGAGGCAAACCAATACATTCTTGGCTTTTCCACACAACCTCTTTTCCTGAGAACTTCATTCTATAACTTCTTTCCATTACATTCTATAAAACATGTGCATATGCATTTCAATAGGAACCACAACGAAGGGGATTCAAAGGAGTGATTCATTGAAGTGGATCAAGCTCCGGAGAATCAAGGGTGGATCAGCAAGGACACTAACTGATTATATACGACCACTGCAAAACAGGCAAGCTCCGGTTTGCATTTAATAGCTGTTAAGTTTTTGTTTGTATTCACTTTCGGTCAGGATATGAATTATGCATTAGGTCTAGTGTTTGATACTCCTCTTGCATAGCCAAATGACCCATGGAGTATTGGGTAGGTGTCTTTCACCGTGTAGAACTGCCATGCTTAAGTACGGTTCGGTAGAAGTCGAGTGGTGAGATGCTACTCGTAGTTTGAGGAACAACAGGGGCATACAGGATTGGTTCATAATTGAATTAGCAAGTTAAAGTTGAGACCGGAAGGTTGTAGGGGCAGCAGGACATAGGGGCCTGGGTGCTGTAGACCTGTCCGTGTCGGTCAAGGACCGATCCGTATGCGGCCCTGTTGAATAAGTTTGAGTTGTGTACCAGACTCATGCTGGCTATATGGGACCCAGTAAACCGATGTACCTCGGGAAGCTGTCGTTGGGACTTTTTGGGTCGTCTTAGGCGGACGGCCGGTGTGCAGTATGTGGTGAATATTCTCATGACATCTCATGTCGGTAGGTGCACCATGAGAGTAGCTACTGTACGGGGCGACTTGATCGATCCAGTGGGGCTGAAACGGGGGAAAGGCTGCCACGTATGACGTCAGTGATGGTTGTTGTAGGCAACGTCGAGTACGGGCGTATGTGTCGTGTAGTCCGGGTGTTATTGATTCGAATCACCGTCGCTCAAAGAATGGACCGAGCATACTTGTTCTCACAGTCGTGACATAGTAAGAACTTGCATGAGAAAGGAACTAATCATTTGATGTGAAGTATTATACTAGCTTTGTCTTGGATCTTGATGAATAGGCTAGTGCAAACTCGATGCTTTTATGCCATGAGCAATTTACAGCAGGGGAAAGCGTTTCTTGTTTTGATTGTGGACTCCCGATGTGGCATGCCCAGGGTTACTTAAAATGCTGCAATTAATACCTGAAAGTAAGGATTCACTTTTAGGCAAGTTTAATTATGCTTATGCCATCCTATGTTAGGTACATAACCTCACTTAGAGTTTCATGTTTAGGGTGACGGTTAAGTCTTGCTGAGCGTTATGCTCACGGATGCTATCCGAGTTGTTTTGCAGGTAATTGACTCGATGCTTATGAGAAGGGGTGCCGATGAGACTCGGGAACCTCCGAGTGCTTACTCAAAGAGCATCCTCGCCGCTGCAGATTGTCTTCGTGTTGCTAGTAAGAAACGTCCGCGGGCTGGACCGTTTCTTTGTTGCTAGTTTAGATATGAGTCGTGAGAGTGATAGTCTTCCACTGTAGTTTACTCTGATATAAATATATTGTAAAACATTCTTGTACGCTTCCGCTAAACTATTCATGTAATATGAGGTGTGTTCATCGACCCGTGTGCTGTTGGGTGCCGCATAACATGGCACCACCCGACGAGGTCCTGTCCCTCACAGCATGGTATCAGAGCTGTTACACATGGTATCAGAGCTGCGTTGGGAACAGAGCACGGACTGAGCATCATATTATGTCAAAAACTTAGGATACGGCGAGATAACGGTACTAGGCCCACATAAGGACTACTATGAGCATATTATAAAGGTGGCAAGCTAACCTATTTGTTATGTCGGAAAACCGTGCATCTCGGGACATCTATGTCTTGGGGGTGCACGTATGCGCTGTCCACCAGTGCGCACAAGCTGAAGGGTGGAGCCTCACGGGTGGCAGGTAACCCGACTTGCTTTAGTATCCTCTACGACTCTTCATGTCGTTTGGGGTATTCGAGCAACGTCTGTCCCAGGCGTGCGTGGTGCAATTTGGGAGACCACGTCACGTGGTCCGTAACGTGAACACGTAGCTCAAGGCGTGTTTGGCTTGAGAACACCTGGGCGAGTGATGACGGCCAGGTGTACGAACTGTATGGATACCGGGTTCGGTGTGCAGCCAAACCTGATGATTGAGTGTGGCTTATGTAGGTACTAACCACGAAAACCTTAGTGCATGTTGAACACGTTTGCGAGTGACTGTTTTAGTGCCACCTAAGGATACGTATATGTCGGTGTAATCCGGTTAGGTTTTTTCTTTGGTGAGGCAACGTAGTACCGTCATATGTCTTACGATGCATCGTCACCGTACTACACTTAATAGTATTCTTTCCTATGAAGAAATCATTCATGACTAACTTTCAAACTAAAAATGGATGTTGGAAAGCACATAATAGTTACTGAACTCTTTTTTTGAACTAAGTTTCAAGAAAGAGAATTGCTAGGTTTCTTTTGATCTCAGAAACAGAGTGCTCTGTTCTGGCAGAAAGTTTGCGGGAATTTGACAGAGCATAACTCTGATTAGCTTGACCCAATGAAGGTGTTTGATACAGTTCTGGAAAGGTTCTTAAGTGCTCTACAGCTTTTTAGTAGAACGTCAGAGCCAAATCAGATATCAAATTGGTTGTATGTCCAGTTGAACGCAAACTGTCCTGAGAACAGAACAGCTGCAATCTTCTCCGGATGTTTCTGTAAATTAGACATAACAGTCTGTTGGAAAATCTCTAAGGGTCATAGGATACACCATTGGAAAGGTTATGAAACTTGCAAACGATTTTGTAGTTCATAGTTTGTTCATAATTGTACCCCATTTGTTTGTAAAACTGTGATGAAAACAGCCACATACAAAGGAGATGCTAGCAAATTTTATCCAGAAAATTCTGTCAACTTTGAACAGTCATAGCTATTGATCCAGAGATGATCTAGGGGCGTAAGAGTACTCGTTGGAAAGATACTGAAGTTAACTTTAACTTTGGTATTCAAAGGGAGTTATGAAAATGTTTCCAACCGGATCAAAATCTGGGTTAAGTACAGAAAGGTCGATTCTGTACAGAATAGAGGGAGTGTTCTAATTTTGGCTTTAGAAAGATGTGTAAACATGAAGTATTGTTATGCTTTCATAAAGTTTTAGCATGTTCATGTTTTGCATAATTTCACATACTACTGAGATCAAGTTTTGACTCCTCAAAATAATGCTTTTGCAGTATGGTGCGTACTCATTCACCGAGTAGGGCTGAAGGTTCTCGACGAGACGATAATGACCCGACTCCACCACGGGCACCGCCATCAACGGTATGGGTGGATATTATGGCCCAGATGGTCGAGTCAAGTCAAGAGAACACGAGACTACTCCAAGCCTTGGTACAACAGGGCTTACTCCAACGTGCACAACAGGACGTTCCACCTCGGAACGCCTATTTGGACTTCCTGGCGACACAACCGCCAATTTTTACGGAAGCCAATGAACCAGTGGAAGATGATCAGTGGCTTCGAGTTATGGAGTCCAAGTTTGGAGTATTTGAGTGCGACAAATATCAGAATACATTATTTGCAGCTCAACAGCTACATGGAGCCGCCGGAAATTGGTGGTTTGCTTATCTCGCCACCGTTCCGGAAGGCCATCAAGTGGAATGGACGGAATTTCGTGAAGTATTCCGTGCTCGTCACATTCCTATGGGTTTTATCAAGGCCCAACAGCAAGAATTCAGAAACTTGAAGCAGGGGGACATGAGTGTCCTCGATTATGTCAGACGATTCAACCTTCTGGCACAATATGCTCCTGCTTATGCGACGAGCGAAGCTGCAATGTGTGACTACTTTTTCTATGGCTTGAGCCCCATATTAAAAGAGAAGTTATCTTTGTTCAATCAAGGCAGTTACACCGAGTTGATCAGTGCTGCTCTGCTGCAAGAACAAGCGACACTTGAGTGTCAAGCAGAGAAGAGGGACCGGGAGGATGTGCTAGAAGACACACCAGTTGTTCCTCGCAAATACCGTGTGGTGTATCACACACCATCCGATGAAAGATGGCAAGCGCCAGTGAGATCAACTCCGTACAGATTTCCTGCTCAAAAATCATGTCTTGAAGCAACACCTTTGCCGCAGCAACGAAGGACACCTGTCACAGCATTGCTGCAACCAAGTACATCAACTTCTCAACCACAAGTCAACAAAGAACCGGGGAAACCTCCGTGTTCTTATTGCCACCGTTCATGGCATTTTAGGCAAGAATGCCGGGAGAAGTTGGTGAACACCAGACAGCCATCATCATCAGGTGGTATGTGTGAGACCTATGTGTGCTGAATACATTGGCAATTAGGATAAAAGTTAGCATTAACATTCAAAGTTTTGAATATTGCCAAAACATTCTTCTGTGGCAAGGTCCGACAAGTTCTTTGTTAGGTCCGCCAAGTGTTGGCAAGGTCCGACGCAAGGTCCGGAGAGTTCCTGCAAGGTCCGGAGAGCTTCTGTGAGGTCCGGAGCTTGTTTTTAGGGAGCTCCCGTGAAGTTCAACTCGTAGAACTGCAGCGTCTTGTTTTTGCTTTTAACTCGCAATGTTTCAAACTTGCTTTATTGGAAGGTTTGCTTAGTATTAATTTGCTAAGTTTTTGGTGTGTTTTGGTGGTTATGGCTGTTATCATTTGATATGGTTTGCAACATGCTTATGTGACGTGCTCATGTAAGGTGTTGTGGTTTTCGAACTAACGTGAGTCAAGTCGAGGACTTGTGCTCGGAAGAATTGGTTGTTTATTCACGTGCAGGTGTTGCTTGAGTTCAAGACATGGCTGGTGATAGGATCCTTGGACTAGTCTCAGGGAGGAGATGAGGTTCCAACAACCAAGTTCGGGAGGAGCTGTGGTTGAGTTGATCGGGAGGTCGCGCAACATGTTTGGATCAAGGGCAGTGCATATGAAGGTTGTGTGTACGTCGTTGGAAGGTGTTTGCACGTGTGCAAGGAGTGCATGGACGTGGCAACATTGTTCGGAAAGGTCCAACCGGTTGGATTGCGTACTCAGGCTGAGGCTGAGTCGGATATGGCTCAAATATGGAAGATTTGAGTTGGTTATGATAGGATTTCGTGCTAGGCACGAAATTGAGTTGTTTTAGGAATGTTTAGGACGTTCCTAAGGTGTTTGGAAGTCTCATGATTGCTTCTATCTGCGAATAGGAGAGTCCTGAGCAGTTATGGTAAGTTAGGATATGAGTCCAATTAGGAGTAGGAGTCCTAGATTGGATTGTTTAGCCTGAGGGCTGGCTATAAAAGCAAGGGAGCCCAGAGCTCTCGTGGGTAGATAACTTTGGGCTGTTCCTCTTGTGTTTCTATTGAATAAAGTTCATAGTTTCGAGGAGCTTTTATGCCTTGTTCGTCCGACTTGTTTTTCGTCAAGTCTTTCTCGCCGAGTTTCTGGACAGACCGACGTTGCTTCGGTGTTTCATTCATAACTCGAGTTTTACAGATCCGATTGACGTGATTCTTTTTGAGTTGTCTTCATAACTCAATTATCTATCATCTGTGAAATGTTCACGAGCTTCGAATCTGTAGTTTTTGAGATACATGAGTTTCTTTGCAGTGTTGCAGATCTGTTTTATATCGGGTAGAACAGATTGATCTTCGTTTAATGTTTTGATCGTATCTCAAGTTTTACTTCGTTTTTTCAAGTGATTTTTGTTGCATTAGATCCGTGACTTGATTCTCTACCTCCCTACTTGATTTGTCACGGTTGAACGCGTTTGAAAACACTTGCACACACGGTTTCTTTAACCGATTGATTTTTTGCTGAGGGATTTTTGTTGTTTCCGCTGCGAAAAGTTTTAATCTACCATTCACCCCCTGTGGTAGCTTTTCACGTGCTATTCGATCCTACAATTGGTATCAGAGCCAAGGTGCTCTAATCTTTGTGATTTGCACGTGTTTTGACTAACCATCATGGAGAAGTACTCCGCAAAACCTTGTGTGTTCAATGGCATCGATTTTCAGGTTTGGAAGGCGCGGATGGAGGCCTACATACAGGCGCAAGGCTTCGCCATATGGGAAAAGGTATACCGGAACTTCGATGTACCACCCAACGATCAAGTTATGGCTGCGAACATGAGAGATGTTGACAACAACAACAAGGCTCGCAACTTGATCATCCAAGGATTGACTCAAAGCGACTTCGACCGTGTTGCACACCTCCGATCTGCATATGATGTTTGGAAATCTCTTTGTGACTACCATGAAGGATCCAATACGATCAAGGAGGTAAGGCAAGATATGTTCAAGAAAGAATACATGCGTTTTGAGATGCAACCCGGTGAGTCAATTGACGACCTTTTTGCTCGCTTTAATAAAATTCTCAGCAACTTGCGTAGTGTCAATGTTAACTTTTTAGATGCTGAAAATGCTAGACAATTGTTAGGAGCATTAGATATGTCAATTTGGGAGATGAAAGTTACATCTATTCGTGAATCTACTGTCATGAGTTCTCTTACTTTAGACGTGATTTATTCTAAATTGAAAACTCATGAAATTGACATCATCTCACGTAAAAACCCCAACAAGTCTATTGCATTTGTTTCGCAACGTGACATGTCTAGTTCTAGTCAATCATCATCTAGTGGTGCACTCTCTTTGCTGTCCTCTCTAACCCTTGAACAGATTGAAGAGTTTCCAGAGGAGGAGCTTGCACTCATCTCTACTCGGTTCTCAAAAGCATTGCAAAATGTGAGAACTAGAAGGAGAGGAAGCTCCGGACCTCAACGATGTTTTGAATGTGGTAAGACAGGACATTTTCGTACGTAGTGCCCTAACCTTTCAGGTCCGACTTCACGTGAAGAAAAGCAAACAAGGCCGAAGAAATCATTTGCAAAGAATAAGAAGAAGAAAGATTTATCAATGCACAACATAGTGCATAGTATGATCTCTGCACTTCAAGATTTCGGCTCAAGTGATGTGGACACCGGTAGTGATGAAGATGAAGAAGCTATGGCAAATATGTGCTGCATGGCGAGCAAGTCAAGTTCAAGCTCCGAGGAGGCAGAACACAACAGCGACGATGAAGAGGTATGTCCCACTTGCGAAGAAATGTGTGATGCTATTTTTCGTGCCACTGTTATATTAAAGAAAAAGGATAAAAAACTTAGAAACAATGCTGTTAAAATTGAATCACTAGAATCTGAAATTAATCGTTTAAAAACTTTGATTCCTAGTGATGATTCTTGTTCCTCATGTGATTTGATTTATGAACAATTATCCTCTTTAAGAAGTGCACACGCATCTACACTTGATAAACTTGAACTTAAAACTGAAAAGAACAAAGAGCTTGCTGCACTTAATGATAAAAATTTGAAAGATGCTTGTTGTTCTACAATTGATTTGCATTGTTCTTCATGTGATGATCTGAATAAGAAACTAAATGATGCTATGAATGAGATTTCTATTTTGAACAATGCTTTACGTGTGCATGAAGTTAAATATTGTTCAAATTGCAAACTAAAAGGAAAAACTTCATGCGAAAACTGCTTTGATCTGTCCAATAAACTTGATGACATGCATAGGACACTAGATTGGTTTTCTAATGCAAATAAGAACCTAAACTTGCTGCTGAATTCTTCCAAGTCTTGTAATGATAAAACTGGTTTAGATTTTAATTCTCATGCTCATGCTAAGGCACACCCACCTAAAGTTGTAAAGTCATTAGGAAGCGGTTTGATTCAAACAGCTCCTAGACAAAAAGAGGTGATTTTCAAATCTGCAGGAGTATTGTCCCATTCGGGTTCTAATAAACGTGTTGCTTGCTCATCTAGACATGATAATAAGGTTATTTTTCATTGTACCTACTGTGGTAGAGATGGTCATGTCATGGATTTTTGTTATAGACTAGCTAAACACGATAAGAAACAAAGAATACTTGCTAGATCACATAACAACCAAGCAAAATCTGCTAGACCGTATGTTCGGAGCTTGCAACCTGCTGTAATGAGTCAAAAACTTGCTCCCGGACCTACTGTTTTTTGTGCTACATATAACACATCTTCTAAGTCAGTAGTTGGGAACAAAAAAGTTTTCGATGTTTGGCTCATAAACCTGCTGTACCTTCTCAGCTTTCGCGTGTTATTCCTGCTGGACGTCGTGTGACTCAGTACTGGATTCCTAAAAGTCTTTTAACTAACCCCAGTATTGAGTCATCGACGTATTGTGCTGCTGTGTAGGTTTCACGGTTGAGGAAGGAGAACATTTGGATTGTGGATTCAGGTTGCTCATGCCACATGACCGGTAACAAAGAATGGTTCTCCTCTCTCTCTTTTGTGTCACGTGTAGAAAATGTTACTTTCGCCGATAACTCTTCTACTCCCATAATTGCTAAAGGTTCGGTTAGAGTAAACAATCTCTACACTTTGAAAGATGTGGCACTTGTTAAAAATTTGAAATACAACTTGCTTTCGGTTTCACAATTGCTAGATGAAAATCTAGAGGTTAGCTTTGCTAAAAATTGCTGCAAGGTTGTAGATTCAAAAGGTGAGCTTTTGTTTAACATGTCTAGGTTTGGAAGAGTTTTTAAAGCTGATTTTGATTTGTTAACTTCTAAGCATCGGTGTCTAGTTGCTAATGATACAAAGGATCTATATTTTTGGCATCGTAGACTTGGTCACATAGGCTTTGATCATCTCACTCGTGTTAGTGCTCTTGATCGCATACGTGGGCTGCCAAAGCTTAAAAAGGACAATGATATTATGTGCTCTTCTTGTAGACATGCTAAGTTTGTTGCAGGTTCACATGCTCCTCTCACAATGACCATGACAGCTGAACTGGGACAACTTTTACATCTTGACACAGTAGGTCCGGCACGTGTTCAATCCTTCGGAGGTAAATGGTATGTGCTTGTGATTGTTGATGATTATTCCAGATATTCTCGGGTTTAGTTTATGGCATCTAAGAATGAAGCTTTTAGTCATTTTAGAACTTTATTTCTTAGATTATCTATTGATCACCCAGGATCATTAAAAGCAATTAGAAGTGATAACGGAACTGAATTTAAAAACCAATCCTTTGATCACTTTTGTGCTGAAAATGGAATAGATCATCAATACTCTTCACCCTATGTACCACAACAAAATGGTGTCGTAGAAAGAAAGAACAGGACCTTAGTTGAGATGGCTAGGAGTATGCTTGATGAATATCAAACTCCTAGGAAATTTTGGGCTGATGCAATTGCAACCGCTTGTTATGTCTCAAATCGTGTTTTCTTGCGTGCTAAGCTTGGAAAAACCCCATATGAGCTCCGGTTTGGACATAGGCCTAGTGTTACACACTTTAGGGTTTTTGGTTGCAAATGCTTTGTTAAGAAACATGGTAATCTTGATAAATTTGAAGCTAGATCTGTTGATGGCATGTTTCTTGGTTATCCATCTCATACTAGAGGCTACCGTGTGCTTTTACTTGACACTAACAAAATTGTGGAGACTTGCGAGGTTTCTTTTGATGAAGCTAGCCCAAGTACTAGCTCCGATATTGCAGGTCCGGATCTATATCCGCAGGGGGGGAGTATTTTTATTGAAGAAGATGAAGAAGTGGTGCTGCTGCCCGAAAACTCGGAAGTAAATAACGATCAAGCTGCTGATTTTGCACCACAACCAGCACCAACAGTCACTACTGCTGGTTTGGACCTTCCTCAATCAACAAGCTCTCCTAATCAAAGGTCCGAACATGAAGAAGAAGGTGCTTGTGAAGTGTCTACTCCCCTCCGAGTACTCAAAAGTCATCCTCCACAACAAATCATTGGAAGCTTGCATGAACGAGTCACTCGGTCCAGGTTTTGCGATCCAAACTCTCATGCTCATTCTGTTTTTGTTGCTTCTTTTGAACCCAAGGATATATCACACGCACTCACTAATGAATCTTGGATTAATGCCATGCAAGAAGAGTTAGAAAATTTTGAAAGAAATAATGTTTGGAAACTTGTACCTCCACCTCAAGATCACACATTATATGGAACTAAATGGGTATTTAAAAATAAGCAAAGTGAGGATGGGGTTGTGGTTAGGAATAAAGCTAGGTTGGTTGCTCAAGGTTTCACTCAAATTGAAGGTCTAGATTTTGATGAAACATTTGCTCCTGTTGCTAGATTAGAAGCTATAAGAATTTTATTAGCATTTGCTGCATCTAAAGGTTTCAAGTTATATCAAATGGATGTTAAAAGTGCTTTTCTTAATGGCTACATAGAGGAGGAGGTTTATGTTAAGCAGCCACCGGGTTTTGAAAATCCAAATTTTCCTAATCATGTTTACAAACTGTCCAAAGCCTTGTACGGTCTAAAACAAGCCCCTAGAGCATGGTATGATAGGTTAAAAACATTCTTACTTGAAAAGGGGTTTACCATGGGCAAGGTTGATAAAACTCTTTTTGTACTTAAGCATGGCAATGACTCATTATTCGTTCAAGTGTATGTGGATGATATTATCTTTGGTTGTGCTTCTCATGATCTCGTGTCCAAGTTTTCAGCTATGATGAGTTCAGAATTTGAGATGAGTATGATGGGAGAACTCACATACATTTTGGGGCTGCAAATCAAGCAAACAAAAGAAGGAACTTTTGTGCATCAAACTAAGTATACAAAGGACCTTCTTAAGTGCTTCAATATGAACAAATGCAAGCCTCTTCGGACACCAATGGGAACAGCAACAACACTTGAACTTGACGAAGATGGTGACCCGGTCGATAAAAAAGAATACAGAAGTATGATTGGATCACTTTTGTATCTCACGGCGTCAAGACCGGACATACAATTCAGCGTATGTCTTTGTGCATGTTTTCAAGCTTCTCCACGTGATTCACGTCGCCAAGCCATCAAAAGGATTCTCAGGTACCTACATGGAACTCAAGAATTTGGCATTTTCCTTACTTCTTCCTCAACCATTTCTTTGAAGGCTTTTTCGGATGCTGATTTTGGGGGTTGTAGGATTGATAGGAAAAGTACTTCGGGTGCTTGTCATTTTCTTGGTAATTCACTTGTTGCTTGGTCCTCTAGAAAACAAAGTTCAGTTGCGCAATCCACGGCCGAATCTGAATATGTAGCTGCGGCTAGCGCTTGCTCACAAATTCTTTGGATTGTTCAAACACTTAAGGACTATGGGGTTGATTTAGATAGTGTTCCACTGTTTTGTGATAACACTAGTGCAATTTGTATTGCTAAAAACCCCGTGAAACACTCTAGAACTAAGCACATTGACATTAGGTATCACTTTCTTCGTGATAATGTTGAAAAAGGAAACATTGTGCTTCACCATGTCGATACCGAACAACAATTGGCTGATATTTTATAAAACCTTTGGATTTCACTCGTTTTTGTTTCATTCGTAGTGAAATAGGGGTTATACATCCTCATGGCTTAAATTGAGGGGGAGTTTTTGAAACTTTGAAAGTCTATGTGTGAATCTGAAACTAAAATAATATAAGCATAGTATTTCATACATATATGACTTTGTGATTCCTTTTACAGGCTGAAAGTTCTTACTACATTACTCATGTTATACATTTTGTAGTTTTTGCCATGACTAGTAATTGGAATAATTACTTACACTAAATCTGGTCATGATCGAACTTTCTTGCTGTTTTGAACTTGTTGCGTGCTCACAAGTGCTTTTAATCATAAAAAAATTAATCAAGTGATCAGCTCACATGTTGAGTTTTCAAATAAAAAATTGAGAAAAGATCAAGAGAATATGCATGCATCGCACTTCTTCTTTTGAGATTGCTTATCATTGCACTAAGATATGAACTTGGAAGGAATTGTGTATGACTAAAACCATGTCCTTAAGCTTCTGATTGTCAAATGACATAGGCTTGGCTTGGTTGGTTAGAATAAGGCTGATGCGGCATATAATCTCTTGCAAATATCATATGATCAACTTTGTGCCTTAAATGATTATGAATAATAAAAATGCAGCAAGAAGTGTCATGTTTTCAGGTTTTAAAATAGTTGAGTAAGGGAGATCATGACTTGCTTAAACTGAAAAATACATTTGATCTCTAGCATGGCTTACACTACTTTATGTATCTCATTGATGTGACAGTGTAAGTAACCTGATAGTATGACTTGGATGAGCTTTGTTTTGTATGTATATGTTATAATATGCTCATAACATTTAAAAAAATCTCTTTTGAACCTTGCTGAATACATTGTCGAAGGGGGAGAAATATGTATAAGGAGAGATTTTTTTACACTTTGCATATGTTATCACTTTTCATATGTTTATAGTTTCGAGGGGTTTTTGTGCCTTGTTCGTCCGACTTGTTTTTCGTCAAGTCTTTCTCGCTGAGTTTCTGGACAGACCAACGTTGCTTCGGTGTTTCGTTCATAACTCGAGTTTTACAGATCCGATTGACGTGATTCTTTTTGGGTTGTCTTCACAACTCAATTATCTATCATCTGTGAAGTTTTCACGAGCTTCGGATCTGTAGTTTTTGACATACACGAGTTTCTTTGCAGCGTTGCAGATCTGTTTTATATCAGGTAGAACAGATTGATCTTCGTTTAATGTTTTGATCGTATCTCAAGTTTTACTTCGTGTTTTCAAGTGATTCTTGTTGCATTAGATCCGTGACTTGATTCTCTACCTCTCTACTTGATTTGTCATGGTTGAACACGTTTGAAAACACTTGCACACACGGTTTCTTTAACCGATTGATTTTTTGCTGAGGGATTTTTGTTGTTTCCGCTGCGAAAAGTTTTAATCTACCATTCACCCCTCCTCTGGTAGCTTTTCACGTGCTCTTTGATCCTACAGTATGCCGCCACCTGCTCCAGTCAACATAACAGCATTGCAATCCGGGAGTGTGCAACATCTTGCTATTGAGGATGTCCCGGAGGGAGCACCGGTGTTAGCAGGCATGTTTACTCTCAAAGACGTGCCCGTGCTTGTACTTTTTGATTCCGGTGCAACCCACAATTTTATCAGAAAATCATGCGTGGATCAGCACCAATTATCCACCAATACCCCCACAACGAGTTTCCTTATACGATCACCGGGAGGAAATATCTCTGCCAATCAGATTGTGTCCCGAGCAGCTTTGTGTTTGGGCGGAAAAATATACCCAACATCGCTGATTAGGTTGGATAGGCAGAAGATAGACATAATATTGGGGATGTCTTGGTTAAATAGTAACGGTGCCATTCTCAATATTGGTAACCGGACTGTCCAGATTGACTCGCCGATTCACGGACAGCACACGCTGTTTTTAGACAGCGAAGACCCAGATATGGTAGAGGCCTACCACACGGAAGCGCTGAAGCTTGAAGATATTCCGGTGGTACATGATTATCCCGATGTTTTTCCCGATGACTTACCGGGCATGCCGCCCGAACAGGACGTCGAGTTCAAGATTGAACTGGCGCCGGGAACGACGCCTATCTCACGAAGGCCTTACAAGATGGCACCTAACGAGCTAGCGGAGTTGAAAGAGCAACTGAATGAACTCATGAGCAAGGTTTTCATACGACCAAGTTCTTCACCTTGGGGTTGCTCAGCGCTGTTCGTTAAGAAGAAGGACGAAACACTATGGCTATGTGTTGATTATCGTCCTATAAATGCTGTCACGATAAAGAACAAGTATCCTTTGCCTCGCATCGATATCCTATTCGATCAACTTGTGGGTGCAAAGGTGTTTTCGAAGATGGATCTTCGGTCGGGGTATCATCAAATCAAGATCCGACCAGAGGACATACCGAAGACAGCTTTCTTGACGAGATACGGACTCTATGAGTACCTCGTCATGTCATTTGGGTTAACCAACTCTCCAGCACACTTCATGTACTTGATGAATTCTGTGTTCATGCCGGAGTTAGACAAGTTCGTCGTGGTATTCATCGACGACATATTGGTTTACTCCAAATCTGAAGAAGAACACGCTGAACATTTGCGCATTGTGCTACAACGGTTGCGGGAGCACCAGTTATATGCCAAATTCAGCAAGTGCGAGTTCTGGATCGATCAAGTGCCTTTCCTAGTCCATATTATTTCAGCAGAGGGCATTGCCGTGGACCCCAGCAAAATTGAACAAGTGCTGAAGTGGGAATCTCCCAAATCTGTCCACGAGATCCGAAGTTTCTTAGGTTTAGCGGGGTATTATCGGAGGTTTATTCCAAGCTTCTCAAAAATTGCTAAACCAATGACGGAGCTGCTGAAGAAGGGCACAAAATACATGTGGAATGCAGCATGTGAAGCCGCATTCAGAACTTTGGTGAAACATCTCACAACAGCTCCAGTTCTTGCACAGCCGGACACGACGAAGCCATTTGATGTATACTGTGATGCATCCGGCATCGGTCTCGGCTGCGTTCTGATGCAAGAAGGGCGTGTAGTTGCCTATGGGTCTCGTCAACTGCGAAACCACGAGCAGCATTACCCAACTCACGATCTCGAGCTTGCTGCAATGGTGTTGGCATTAAAGATTTGGAGGCATTACCTACTTGGTAATCTTGTTCACCTCTACACCGACCATAAAAGCTGGAAGTATATCTTCACGCAGAAGGAGCTGAATATGAGGCAACAGAGATGGTTGGAGCTCATCAAAGATTATGAAATTGAGATCCACTATCATCCGGGAAAAGCAAATGTGGTTGCCGACGCGCTTAGTCGGAAAGCCCATGTACACAACTTAGCGGCTGCTGAGTTGGAAGCTGAAGAACCAAGCCTCCGTGTCATTCCGTATGACGTGCTTTTATAATCTCGCGCTCATTCCAACAATCCGTGAAGAGATTGTTGAAGCTCAAAGAAGAGACAGGGGTATGTCTCACATACGGAGAAGACTAGACAACGGAGAGGTGAAATGTTTCCAGAAGGATGAGAACGGTACCATATGGTTCAATGACTGTATAGTGGTACCGCGTAATATGAAACTCCGGAAGAAGATCTTGGATGAAGCCCACCTGTCTAAGTTTTCCATTCATCCTGGAAGTAACAAGATGTACCAAGATTTGAAACAGAAATTTTGGTGGATGAGGATGAAGAGGGAGATTGCTAAATACGTATCCAAATGCGATACGTGTAGACGGGTCAAGGCTGATCATATGCGGAAAATCAGACCGCTACAACCTTTGAAGATACCGGCATGGAAATGGGAGGATGTGAGTATGGACTTCATCGTCGGATTACCGCTCACATCCCGGAAGCATGACTCAATATGGGTGATCGTCGACCGGTTGACAAAGTCGGCTCATTTCATACCGGTGAACACTCATTTTCGAGCAAGGCAATATGCGGAGTTATTCATCTCCAGAATTATATGTTCACATGGTGTCCCGAAGACCATCATTTCAGATCGAGGTGCGCTGTTTGTTGCTCGATTTTGGGAGCAGCTGCATGCCTCGTTGGGCACCAAGCTGATTAGAAGCTCCGCTTATCACCCTCAAACCGATGGACAAACTGAGAGGGTGAATCAAGTGCTTGAGGATATGTTGAGAGCTTGTGCCATCCACCACGGTAGGAATTGGGACGATCACCTACAGCTGGCGGAGTTTTCATACAACAACGGTTATCAAGCGAGTATTAAAATGGCACCGTATGAAGCTCTCTACGGCCGGAAGTGTCGCACACCGCTGAATTGGTGTGATTCCGGCGAAGGAGTTCTGTTTGGGATTGATCTTGTGAATGAGGCTGAAGACCAAGTTCGGTTGATACAAGAGAACTTGAAGGCTGCACAATCCCGACAGAAGAGCAACGCTGATCAAAGGCGTAGGCCATTACATTTTGACGTCGGAGAATGCGTTTATCTTCGTGTATCTCCGATGAAGGGAATTCACCGATTCGGTGTGAAGGGGAAACTCGCTCCCCATTTTATTGGTCCTTTTGCTATCACGGAGAAGTGCGGACCCGTAGCCTTCCGGCTGGAGTTACCGGCAAGTCTAGCGGGTGTTCATGATGTTTTTCATGTTTCACAGCTGCGGAAGTGCCTCAAATTCACCGCTGCTGTTCGCACCGAGGACATCGACGAGTTGAAACCGGACCTGACCTACACCGAGCGACCGGTTCAGATTTTGGATGAAAAGACCCGGGTAACTCGGAACCGTACGATCAGATTCTTCAAGGTGTTGTGGAGTAATCATACCACGGAAGAGGCGACGTGGGAAAATGAAGATTACCTCCGCACCAACCATCCGGAATTTTTAGCGTTGTACAGTTTGTAATTACCTCTTCCGTCTCGTTCCTCTTTTGTAATCTCGGGACGAGATTCTTTTAAGGGGGGAATGTAAAAGTCCCAAAAATGTGTATGGATAAAAACCAAGGTTTGAGTTCATATGTGTGGCAAAGACATGAAAAATGGGACTTGCTAAAACTTTTCTTCATGCAAAGTAATACATGGATGACCATCCAAAATGAGGCTCACATTTTTATTTAAAAGTGTTGAACCAATAAGGAGTTAAATACCTCTTTGCATGTAAGTTTAAAATTCAGATTTGAAATTCAAAGTTCACACATGGGGTGGCCAAAGACTTTGATTAAAAATGCAGCCATATAGTTGGAATTATAGGGAGGAGTTTGATCACCAACTTTCTATTTGTAGGGTGGGCTCAAAAGAGAGTTAAAGAGAAGAAGTTGCAAACTTCAACCAAATTGAAATTTGGCAAGCAAATTCAAACTTAATTGGAAGAGCTCAAATTCTAGCCACCCTTTTTAAACTCAGCATTAGGGGGATTGAGAGGATCAGCTTGGGAAGATATTTGGGAGGAAATATGGAGTGGGACCCACATGTCATAGAGCTAAGAGGGTTGCCTTACACCCTAAGTCACAGCCTCGGTGAGAAAATCTCCCGAACAGGTCACGAGCGCCACCGAGCAGCTTGCCGGCGCCAGCTCCTGCTGCCGGTCTCCACGCGCTGGCGCCCCAGGGTCGGTTCTGACCGCTTCAGCAACGTGATCTCTCCCTCCTCGGACCAAGCCTACAGCATTTGCCTTCCTCTCCTCGTGAGCGCATGCACAGCACCGAGAACCTCACCTCCACTGCTCGGTTCGATCGGAAGAACGGCAAAACAACTGCGTCATCCCTCCCCTGAGCTGCTAAACATCACCGCGAGCTCGGCCTCCACCTCCCCGGCACGAAACCAAGCGAGCTTCGGCCTCCGTTGCCCGAGAACAAACGCCGCCGCGGCGGCCTAGCTCAAAAACGTGATCGGGCGCACGTGGACAGCTCGCCACAGCGGTTTTCACGGCCAAGCGAGGGCGGCAACGGGAGCGCACGGCCACCGCACTGCTCTCACCCGAAGCTCAGGCCGTGCCGCGAGCTATCGACGGTGAATTTCGAGGTTTTGCTCCGGCGACCTCATTCCGAGCTTCCGGTACGATTACTTTGAATTCTTGCCCCCTTATTCTCCTTAAGTCATCAAATTTGGCACAGAGAAGCTAGACTAGCCGGCGATCGTTTTCCTTTTTGCATCCAGCGCATGAAAACGCCTCAGACCGACGAATTTCGAGCTCTTCTTGGGTTGTTTATGGCGGACCCATTCGGTCGCACAATGACAACCTAGTTCCAGCCACTTCCGAGCTACTTTGAGGCCGTGCCGATCTTCCTAGAGGTAATCTGATGCTGTAGGGCTCGTCGGCACAAGTTTTGGAGGGCTGGAGACCTCGGGCGACGCTGCCGAACTACCACAGGGGCAGTTACACGTCGCCGGCCATTTTCCGGCCGTCGGAAGCCCAAGCAAACCTCACAGCCGTGTTCCTCGATGCCCAAAACCCCCTGGCGGCGAGTCCGGGTTTGGATGGTGGCCGGAAACGGCTGGCCGGCGAGCACCGGCGAGCTCCGGCGAGGGGGAGAGCGCGGGCGCGGGGAGGGAGCCGAAGGAAGAAGAAGACGGGTGGGTCCCGTCTGTCAGCAGCAGAAAATTTAAACCCGGGATCGGGTTTGGCTGGATCCTGTGTGCTGGAGCGCAAAACCCCATGGCCCCGGTGTGGCTTCGTTTCTATTGGCTGGGATTAAAAACAGTGGGTCCAGCCGGATTTTCTGTAGGAAAACAATTCTAGAGTTGGCTCAATTTTTGGAAATTCATAGCTCCTGGTAGGAACCTCCAATTTAAGTGATTCCACTTGGGTTGGATTCATCTCTCTGAGTTCTATCCAAATATGAACTCAGATTTGTATGAAAGTTAATTTTATATTCTGGAAAATTCTTAGAAGGTTTTCTGAAAAAGAATTATTGAGGGAGTTTGGGTTATCCAAAAATCCCCAAATTTTGCCAGAATATTCTTTAGCATATTGTTGACCTTCTAGCAAATGTTCAGCTCATTTGGAGATCATTTGAGTAGGAATTTGCTAAATGAAAACTACTGTGCTCAAAGGAGTCCAGAAACATTTTCAGAAAATGTTTCCCACTTCAAAAATCTATTCTGAGCAATCCATAGCTCCAAAAATCATAGGAAAATTTAGGCAAGCTCTCTGAGACAGTGACACCCTCAATTCTGTGGAAAACCACGGAACCGAGAACTAATGCATATGTGTGCCCAGGATGTTCATCACACATACACATACGTTCCACAAACTGATTTCAGATTATATATTACCACGAATAACAGAGTTTATTACAATACCTCATGAGTCCCTGACTCATGCTCACAGAGAAAGTCTTTATTTCTACGCAGCGGAAGTCTTTATTTTAATGTGGAAGCAAAAACTAATGCGGAAGCAAAACTAAGCAGAAGTGGCTCCATCTCTACTCCCTCCACAGGCAATATTGAGAACAGATCACACGCCATAATGCTCCACTTGGTCTTCATAGTAGGCTTCTCATACTGCTGATGATGAAATAATAATGCAAGTTTGAGTACAATGATGTACTCAGCAAGTGTGGGAAAAACACATGATATGCAGCTCATAACAAGGTAGGTATAAAAAGGCTTATTTGCAGAAAAGTAGATTTATAAAACCATGATAAAACAGCAACTTAACTTTAGATGTAATCCCAGCATGTATTAAATTACCAACATACCTCCATCACTTCCCGTGTTCCATCCGAACATTAACCAATCCTTTATTCATACTCACGAATACCTCCTCGTATTCGCTACCATCTCACCTCATAAAACAACCTCGTCTCACACCGAGACCAGTCTCATGTCATGAACCAACAGTCATGCAACCATCTCATTACCCAGACTCAACAGTCCCAAACCAAACCATATCCAAACCAATAATCATAACCAAGAACCTTCCCAATAACCATTCCAATAACCATCCCAATAACCATTCCCAATAACCATCCCAACTAATCATGGCAGTTTAGCCAGGTGCTCGTGACCGTAAGCTCGGCTATCATGATAGTTTTAGACTCTGCAGAGTGTGCACCTCTTTACCCACAAGTTTGTGATTTCGTCACCCGTCGGTGACTGCAGAACCTCCATTATACCAGTACACATCCGTCGGTGTATGGTCAAGAGATCACAAAATAGCCTTTACAAAGGGGTTACTAGATGTATGGACTCACTAAGGTTTCACCGGCAGGCTAGAATCTCCAATTCTCCCACCCACGGGCCCCCTATTGTGCCATGCAGTTCCCAGGGCAGTCCTCACTCGACTCCCATTCCCCGCGCCTTCCACAATCCATAACACTCTAGCAACTTACCTAATTACTCAGCTAAGCCGCACCCATACTTGGCCTTGTGGTGGCACTGTTATCCTGGCATGTGCATGCATGAACTGGTCCTTAGATCTATGGCAACTAAACCACCATCTCATGCTACCTTATTCACAACCCAGTCTTGCCTAGATCTCCCTCCGATCCATGTTCATTATTAACATCAGTTTCTTATTATCAATACCAGTGCAGTTAGCTAGACACTTCTATCTCGCTTCCCAATCCCATAGACTTAGCGAAGCATAAAGCAAAAACCATACCCGACTCATAAACTTCCCAGGCGACAAGGGTGGTTCAACCAAGACTAGTAAACTCCTATAAAAGTGCCTCCCATCATGTTTGACTCAGCACACATACCTTTTCGCAAAATAAAATAGTTTTACCCAAAACATAGGATAAATATGGTCAAGGAGCACTTGCCTTGTTCTTGCGGTTCCGGTTGTTCTTGATTCTCAAAACCTTGTTTCTGTAGCTCGTCGTAGACAGCTCCCTGAGCTTGTCCTGCTATGTAGGGTCACGTGCATACAGGATTCACGGCAATCAATATCTATGCACAAACCTTAAACTAGATATGATGATGCATATGCATGCTATCTCATGATTAGTTTTATTAGATTGATCTGTACGTGTTCTTGCATGGCCTTGTATGGACAGAGGTGTTCGGATCAAAGGTGGACGTGGCGATGATCTTGTCTTAGATCAAACTGATCATCAAGTGATCTGCCCACGAGAAGGCTTCTGTTCAAAAGGAATTGAAGAACAGATGCAAAGAGATGAACACAATGATCTTGAAGTCCTACCTCACGTTCTTCTTGACTTCGAGGTCCTCCTCAGACCGCTCGGTTCTTCTCCGATGATCTCCCTTGTTGCGCTTCGGTGATGGTTTGCTCGGCGAGTTAGACCTAGGGCTCTAAGTCGTCGGCTCAGGAGTTGAAAGAGAAGTTTGTGGTTTCGGCCAGAGGTTTTGGGTTCTATTTATAATCGGGAAGAGAAGAGTCCTAATCTGATTGTATCCCGAATAAGAGTCTTATTCAGACCTTTGTTGGATCCTAACGTCTTATCTTTAGTAACATCATGGAATTTAGATCGGTTTCTGTTGCGTACCGGTATCTTTACGCGTAAAAACCGCTCCAGAACTCGTTACCTCCGCGATAATGAGCTCCGGAAGCTCCACGTGTCCTTCCGGGGCCTGGTATCTTCTCCTTCACAGAGACGAGCTCCGGTTGTGCCGCGTGTCACGAGCGAGACCTCCCTCTTTTTCGGAGGCGAGCTCCGCGCACGCCACGTGTTGGCGCCGGTCTTCCCTCTCTTCCTTCCTCAGGAACATGCCCCGAGGTCGACACGTGTCTAGCAACGAAAGACCTCCCAGAGATAAGCTCCGGTGGCGACACGTGTTCGATAGATCCGGACTTCTCTGAGATGAGCTCCGAGATCGACACGTATCCCGCGCGACTGGTCCTCTGATTTCCGCGAGGACTAGCTCCGAGGATGGCACGTGTCTTGCGGAAATGCCTTTGCTTCTTTTGCAGAGGCTAGCTCTGTGGGCAACACGTGTCCCACAGGATCGTACCTCTCCCCTTTGTGGCGACAAGCCCCGAGCCTGCCACGTAGCTCTTTCAGCAGCGGACCTCTCTTCACCTCGCAGGGACGAGCTCCGAACACACCACGTGGCCAGCGGCCGTGGTAAGTTGTCTTCGGCGCTTTCGGAGGGCTTTATTGGCTATTCTTTTGATAATTCTCTCTGTTCCTATTTTTCATTAAAATGTTTCCTCTTCATAGAACATGAACATATGCTGACACCCGAGGCGAGGGTGTCACAAATCTACCCCCCTTAAATTGAATCTCGCCCTCGAGATTCGTTAGTAGGAAATAGATGGGGGAATTCCACCTTGATATCCTCTTCACGCTCCCATGTGGCCTCAACTTTGGTCTGATGGCTCCATTGTACCTTGCACAATCGAATCACCTTGTTTCTGGTGCCCCTTTCCTTTACGTCCAAGATTCGGACAGGGTGTTCTGTGTATGTCAGGTCTTCTTGAAGTTCAAGCTCTTCCATTGACACTTGTTCCTCTGGTACTCTCAAGCACTTCTTGAGCTGGGATACATGAAACACGTCATGTACGTCAGAGAGGTGGTTTGGGAGCTCTAGTTGGTAGGCTACTTCTCCTCGCTTGTCCAAAATCTTAAATGGTCCGATGTAGCGAGGTGCTAGCTTGCCTTTGATGTTGAAACGTCGTTGGCCTCGGATAGGTGATACCTTAAGGTATATGAAGTCTCCCATTTCAAAGGTCAACTTCCTACGCCTATTGTCCGCATAGCCTTTCTGTCGTGACTGGGCAGCTTTTAAGTTCTCCCGTATCGTTTGGACCTGCTTTTCAGCTTCTTGCAGTACTTCGGGTCCAAACACCTGGTTCTCTCCAGTCTCGTTCCAGAACAGTGGCGTTCTACACCGTCTACCATATAAGGCTTTGAAAGGAGACATCTTTAAGCTAGCTTGATAGCTGTTGTTATAGGAGAACTCGGCATACGGTAAACTCCTATCCCAACTACGCCCACGTTTCAAGGCGCAAGCTCTCAACATGTCCTCCAAAATTTGGTTCGTCCTTTCGGTTTGTCCATCTGTTTGTGGGTGGTAGGCGGAGCTAAAATCCAGTCGTATACCCATGGTTTTCTGCAGCTTCCTCCAGAATCTAGAGGTAAACTGAGAACCTCGATCTGAGACTATCCTCTTCGGAACTCCATGACGGCACACGATCTGCTCCATGTACAACTCTGCCAATTGTGCAACATTGTAACTGGTCTTTACCGGAAGAAAATGGGCAGTTTTCGTCAATCGGTCCACAATGACCCAGATGGAGTCGTATCCCGACTGAGTATGTGGTAATTCAACGATGAAGTCCATACTGATGTCCTCCCATTTCCATTCGGGTATTCTCAAAGGTTGCAACAATCCAGCGGGTTTTTTATGTCCGGCCTTTACCCGTTGGCATGTGTCGCATAGGGCAATGTATTCGGCTATATCCCTCTTCATACCATCCCACCAATAACAAGTTTTTAAGTCCTTGTACATTTTGGTGCTTCCTGGATGTATTGAATAATGTGAATCATGTGCCTCCTTCAATATCATGTCGCGGAGGTGTCTTATGTTCGGCACACAAATCCTTTTTCCTAGCCAAAGCGTACCCTTTTCATCCTCCTTGAAATCCTTCTCTATTCCTTGTCGGATTCTTTCCTTGATCTCCTTGATTTCCTCGTCCGTTGATTGGCCCTCTCTTATTTCTTGCTCCAATGGGGAGTGGATCTCCATTATCTCCATGTTATTCAAGAATCTGAGGTGTAACCATTCGAACTCCTTCTGTAGTTTGGGTGGTAGCTCCCAAACCGTGAGTTGGTGACATGCTCCCTTTCTGCTCAATGCGTCCGCTACTACATTGGCCCTCCCGGGGTGGTAGTTGATTCCCACATCATAATCCTTGATGAGTTCTAACCATCGACGTTGCCTCAAATTCAAGTTCGTTTGTGTAAATATGTACTTGAGGCTTTTATGATCCGTATAGATCTCACATCGATGTCCAAGGATATAATGTCTCCAAATCTTCAATGCATGCACCACTGCTGCTAGCTCCAAGTCATGCATAGGATAGTTAAGCTCGTGCTTCTTTAATTGTCGTGAGGCATAGGCTACCACTTGTCCTTCCTGCATGAGTACACATCCGAGCCCTTGTCTGGATGCGTTACAATATATGTCAAAGCTCTTGCTTACGTCTGGCAATACCAGAACTGGTGCTGTGGTTAGCCTTTTCTTGAGTTCCTCAAAACTTTCTTGGCAGGCTTGTGTCCATTGAAAGACTTTTCCCTTCATTAGCAACTCCGTCATAGGTTTTTCTATCTTAGAAAGTCTTTAATGAAGCGCCGATAGTATCCTGACATCCCAAGGAAACTCTGAATATCCCTCACGCTCTTCGGTTGGTCCCACTTCAGAACATCTCTCACCTTTCCAGGATCAACCGATACCCCTTCCTTGGAGATAATATGGCCTAGGAAAGATATTTCCTTTAGCCAAAATTGACACTTGTTGAGCTTGGCATACAATTTATGCTCACGCAACTTCTGCAAGGTCAATCTCAGATGTTCTCCATGTTCCTCCTCACTTTTTGAATACACCATAATGTCATCGATGAAAACCACGACGAACTTGTCCAAGTACTCCATGAAAACTTTGTTCATAAGGTACATGAAGTATGCGGGTGCATTTGTTAACCCAAAAGACATGACGGTATATTCATATGAACCATACCGTGTCCGAAAGGCTGTCTTAGGTATATCGGAAGGCTTAATCTTCAGCTGGAAGTATCCCGACCGAAGATCAATCTTGGAAAATACTCGGGCTCCTTTCATTTGATCGAACAGGTCCTCTATACGGGGCAGAGGGTATTTATTCTTGATTGTCACCTCGTTGAGAGACCTGTAGTCTACGCACATTCTTTGGGTTCCATCCTTCTTGTCCACGAAGAGTACCGGAGCTCCCCATGGTGACGAGCTTGGACGGATAAAACCCTTCTCCAACTGTTCTTGAATTTGCCTTTTGAGTTCAACTAGCTCGTTGACGGGCATCCTATATGGCCTCTTAGCTATAGGTGCAGTTCCGGGTACCAAATCTATGGCAAACTCGATGTCCCGGTCAGGTGGCATTCCTGGAAGCTCTTTCGGGAACACCTCCGAAAATTCCTGAACCACTGGAATGCTGTCCAATGTCGTTCCTTCGACGTGGTTCAAATTTTCCCGTTGGGTTGTTTGCTGGGCTGACTCAAACTCGACGTGAATACCGTGTTCGTTTGTCAACTGCACGCTCCTTTCAGCACATTGGATTACTCCATTGTGCTTGCTTAACCAATCCATTCCGAGTATGATGTCAATCCCGTGGGAGTCCAAGACAATAAGGTTGGCAAGGAAGTCTACCCCCCTTATTTTAAGGCTTACTTTAGGACAATCTCCGTGGGCAACACGTGTCCCACAGGTTCGGACCTCTCCCCTTTGTGGCGACGAGCCCCGAACCTGCCACGTAGCTCTTTCAGCGGCGGACCACTCTTCACCTCGCAGGGACGAGCTCCGAACACGCCACGTGGCCAGCGGCCGTGCTAAGTTGTCTTCGGCACTCTCGGAGGGCTTTATTGGCTATTCTTTTGATAATTCTCTCTATTCCTATTTTTCATTAAAATGTTTCCTCTTCATAGAACATGAACATATACTGACACCCGAGGCGAGGGTGTCACACATACTTGGAATTGTAGTTAACTTAATTGGGCATGAAAATGCACATTACTTCAGAATTAATTCTTTTGAGTACAAATGCTTAAAGAATTGTTCTGGGAGAACTACTCAGGTAAAAGGGCTGAATTTTGGACCAGATTATTGTCATGTGACCAAGAACTCACATGATGATCAGCCCAAGTTGTGCGGTGAAACTCCCTGTTCCTATTCTCCATACTTATGTATATGGGGATATACATGAGGGACATTATGAGGATTATGGAGAACACAATTTAACTCCACATTAGCTGCAATTTGCAAGCTAAATCCTTAGATAGTATAGAATCTGCTGTAAAAGTTTTGAGGCCATTGGAGTTCTTGTTCTTCAGTTGCACTCAAATCTTTTCAGCTTATCTATGATGTTCATTAGAGAAAAGGGTTAGTGTATAGCTAAGGCCTTAAGGTCAATTTAGTTTAGATCTGTTTCTTTGCACAACAGAGGAAAACCAAGCCATTCTTGGCTTTTCCACACAACCTATGTTCCTGAGAACTTCATTCTATAACTTCTTTCCATTACATTCTATAAAACATGTGCATATGCATTTCAATAGGAACCACAACGAAGGGGATTCAAAGGAGTGATTCATTGAAGTGGATCAAGCTCCGGAGAATCAAGGGTGGATCAGCAAGGACACTAACTGATTATATACGACTACTCTGCAAAATAGGCAAGCTCCGGTTTGCATTTAACAGCTGTTAAGTTTTTGTTTGTATTCACTTTCGGTCAGGATATGAATTATGCATTAGGTCTAGTGTTTGATACTCCTCTTGCATAGCCAAATGACCCATGGAGTATTGGGCAGGTGTCTTTCACCGTGTAGAACTGCCATGCTTAAGTACGGTTCGGTAGAAGTCGAGTGGTGAGATGCTACTCGCAGTTTGAGGAACAACAGGGGCATACAGGATTGGTTCATAATTGAATTAGCAAGTTAAAGTTGAGACCGGAAGGTTGTAGGGGCAGCAGGATATAGGGGCCTGGGTGCTGTAGACCTGTCCGTGTCGGTCAAGGACCGATCCGTATGCGGCCCTGTTGAACAAGTTTGAGTCGTGTACCAGACTCATGCTGGCTATATGGAACCCAGTAAACCGATGTACCTCGGGAAGCCGTCGTTGGGACTTCTCGGGTCGCCTCAGGCGGATGGCCGGTGTGCAGTATGTGGGGAATATTCTAATGACATCTCATATCGGTAGGTGCACCGTGAGAGTAGCTACTGTACGGGGCGACTTGATCGATCCAGCGGGGGTGAAACGGGGGAAAGGCTGCCACGTACGACGTCAGTGATGGTTGTTGTAGGCAACGTCGAGTACGGGCGTACGTGTCGTGTAGTCCGGGTGTTATTGATTCGAATCACCGTGGCTCGCGGAATGGACCGAGCATACTTGTTCTCACAGTCGTGACGTAGTAAGAACTTGCATGAGAAAGGAACTAATCATTTGATGTGAAGTATCATACTAGCTTTGTCTTGGATCTTGATGAATAGGCTAGTGCAAACTCGATGCTTTTATGCCATGAGCAATTTACAGCGGGGGAAAGCGTTACTTGTTTTGATTGTGGACTCCCGATGTGGCATGCCCAGGGTTACTTAAAATGCTGCAATTAATAACTGAAAGTAAGGATTCACTTTTAGGCGAGTTTAATTATGCTTATGCCATCCTATGTTAGGTTCATAACCTCACTTAGAGTTTCATGTTTAGGGTGACGGTTAAGTCTTGCTGAGTATTATGCTCACGGATGCTATCCGAGTTGTTTTGCAGGTAATTGACTCGATGCTTATGAGAAGGGGTGCCGATGAGACTCGCGAACCTCCGAGTGCTTACTCAAAGAGCATCCTCGCCGCTGCAGATTGTCTTCGTGTTGCTAGTAAGAAACGTCCGCGGGCTGGACCGTTTCTTTGTTGCTAGTTTAGATATGAGTCGTGAGAGTGATAGTCTTCCGCTGTAGTTTACTCTGAAATAAATATATTGTAAAACATTCTTGTACACTTCCGCTAAACTATTCATGTAATATGAGGTGTGTTCATCGACCCGTGTGCTGTTGGGTGCCGCATAACACGGCACCACCCGACGAGGTCCTGTCCCTCACAGCGTGGTATCAGAGCTGTTACACGTGCTGAGTCGGAAATCACATTCCATAACCTCACCATTACCCTGGTGGAGGAGGAAGAGCAGAGTTTATACTTGGTTCCTTATGGATCGCTGTACAACCTTGCCCTCATCCCTACCATTAGGGAGGACATCATTGCAGCTCAGAAGATTGATAAGGGTATGGAACATCTCCGGAGACGGATAGACAATGGGGAGATCAAGTGTTTCCGGAAAGATGATGAGGGGACGCTATGGTTCAATGACCGCATAGTCGTACCCCGAGATATGGAGCTAAGGAAAAAGATCCTCGATGAAGATCACTTGTCTAAATACTCCATTCATCCGGGAAGCAACAAAATGTACCAAGATTTGAAAAAGAAATTTTGGTGGACATGGATGAAGTGGGAGGTAGCTAAGTACGTATCCGAATGCGATACGTGTAGACGAGTGAAAGCTGATCATATGAAGAAATCAGGGATGCTGCAACCCCTGAAGATCCCGGCATGGAAATGGGAAGATGTGAGCATGGATTTCATTGTGGGATTACCCCTGACTTCCAACAAGCATGATTCCATTTGGGTAATCGCTGACCGGTTAACCAAGACGGCTCACTTCATCCCGGTGAATACACGTTACAATGCCGGCAAATATGCGGAGCTGTACATAGCAAAGATTCTATGCTTATATGGGGTACCCAAGACCTTCCTCTCAGATCGAGGTGCATTATTTGTATCTCGCTTTTGGGAGCAGCTACACGCTGCTTTGTGTACTAAGCTGATTAGGAGCTCCGCCTACCACCCTCAGACCGATGGCCAAACAGAGAGGGCAAATCAAGTACTGGAAGACATGTTGAGAGCATGTGCCATCCACCACGGTAGGAACTGGGATGATCACCTACCGTTGGCGGAATTCTCGTACAATAACGGCTATCAGACGAGTATCAAAATGGCACCATATGAAGCTCTCTACGGTCGAAAATGCTGCACCCCATTAAACTGGTGCAAGTCCGGTGAAAGGGTCACATACGGGGTTGACGTGGTGAACGACGCCGAAGAGCGCATTCGGATGATTCAAGCTAATTTGAAGGCCGCTCAATCCCGGCAAAAGAGCTACGCTGATAAGAGGCGTAGACCGCTGCACTTTGACGTCGGGGAGCACGTGTACCTCCGCGTGTCTCCGATGAAGGGCGTGCACCGGTTCGGTGGGTTCCCCCCCCCCCCCATTTCATTGGACCCTATGCTATCACCGAGAAGTGTGGACCAGCAGCGTATAGACTGGAGCTACCGGCATCTCTTGCTGGTGTTCATGATGTGTTCCATGTTTCACAACTGCGAAAATGTCTGAAGCATACAGCCGCTGTTCCTACCGAAGACATCGGCGAGCTGCAACCGGATTTAACGTATGATGAATATCCGGTGGCGATTATTGATGAGAAAGCCCGAACCACGCATAGCCAAACGTTGTGGTTCTACAAAATACTCTGGAGCAACCACACCGCCGAAGAAGCGACGTGGGAGAGCCAGGAATTTCTTCGCTCCAATTACCCGGAGTTCATGGCGTTTCAACACAGGTGAGTCCTTGTTACATCGCTGTCTCTTCTTTTGTAATCTCGGGACGAGATTCTTTTAAGGGGGGAGGGATGTAAAAGCCCAAGAAAAGCGACTTGCAAAAACTTTTCATCACCTCACAACACCACAGTTTTTGTTGTGGACATCTTATGAAAAATTGTAAAGAGCAAGTAACCTCCATCAAAAGAGTGATTAGGGGAGAAAGCCCTAACCTTCACAAAGTAGGGTTTCTATACATGAACATGAGAGGTTGAGCTCACCCCTAGAACTTAAAAAGTCTTGGGGAGATTCAGGCCAAATTTCATGCAAATCCAATACTTTTTGAGGCACTTTTGGAGACAATTCAAAAGAGGCCAATTTGAATGTAAATTCAAATTGCAGCATCTTTCAGCACTTGGATTCAAAAGTTAGCTTCATATTAAAACTCAGCACATTTTTCTGAGTTAGCCCACCAATTTTCACCCCCATTGGAGTTCATCTTATCGGGAGCTAAGTTTGCAAGAATTCAAAACTGAATTTGAATTTCAGTTCAAACATGAAGCAGATTTAGCCAAACAAAGTTTAAATTCGAGAACTCAAATTCAAACCAAGACTTGGGGGCTAAGTCTCTCATTCAATGTTTAGTAGCTGGGATATTTACAGCAGAAGGGGGAGAAAGAATTAGGGGGGGGAAGAGGGCCCACTGGTCAGCCACACAGGGATCCAACCGACTCAGTCACTCGGTCGAACACCTCTGCGAGTGCCAGCGCACGGGATCGACCCCGTGCCAACGCGGCCGCCACGCCACCTCCTGCTTGGAGGATGAGGAAGCCGGCTACAATACACTCGATTGCACCCGAGTCTGCGTGAATTCCCTCCCCATTCTCCCTGTTCCACCCGCACAAATCCGAAGCGGCGCGCCCTAAGCTCGCCGCCCTCTGATCGCCGGCGCCCGGACAGCACAGGCCCCCTTGTGTCCGACGATCAACACAAGAAACAACCTCCATAAGGTGCTGGTCCTTCTCGTCCATACCGTTCAGCATTTCATGCACTGTCGTGGGAGAATTTTCCCAGGGAATGTTTCTGTGTTCTTAAGGCCGAGCCGTACCAAATCCGGAAATTCGCGGGTATTAGCTCATCACCGGGTATACCGAGCTACACACATGATCTACACCCTATCATGACCATCTAGGATCAAGAAGTATGAAGAACCATGGAGTATAGACCCTGGTTATCGAGTTTTTCTGGTCACAGCCGATATCGGGCCTAGGTCGACGGTGAGCACGTAGCTCCGGCCATTTCCATGGCCAACCGAGCTCATATTCGTGCCCAGAATGCCACAGAGGAGCTGTAGGAGCAAACCGTTCGAAGAATAAGGCCCTGAGTAGACCGGGCGACATCGCCGGAGTAGAGAGAACCACTGTCACCGTCGCGGGCAGGGTTCCGGCCATCGCCAAGCTTCGGTGAGGGCACCAGCGTGTTCTCCGAGTCAAGTTAGGCCCAGGCGGCGAGAACCATCGAAGGTCGTGCAGCAAAACGGCCGGCGGCGAGGACTCCGGCGAAGCACCGCCGCGGGAGCTGCGGGAGAGCGCGAGGTAAACAAAGGGGGGGCCGGGTCCACCGGTCAGCCTCTGGTCTCGCGCGGGGATCCGTTTGCGGCCGGAATTCAGTGCGGCAGCACGGGTAAAACCCCATGGGCCGCGGTGTGGCCGCTTTCTCAGTGGGCCGGGTTAAGGAGTGGGCCCCACCCGCAGAGTTTAAACATTTTGGGAATTTCCAGTTTTAGTTTGAACTTCAAATGCATAGAACTTTTGCTAGCAAACTCAAAATTCAGTGAACCAAAATTTTCTTAACTCAGGATTCTGAGTACTTTCCAGCAATACCAATTTCAGCTCATTAAACCTAATAGTTTTCCAGAATTAATTCCCTAAAGTTTAAACTGTTGGGAATTTTATCTGGAGAATTACTTCATGAAAAATTCTGAAATTTGGCTGAGAGGTTCATTGCAAAATCCTTGAGTCACAGTAAAATTTTAAGACTAATCCAAGTTCATTTAGTCCCCCTAATGGGGTGATTAAGTGAACTGCTCTGAGAAAATAAAAAAATGTACAGAAACATTTTTCAGATTTTCTCAAATCTTATTTAGGGCATAACTTTCAGTAGAATTCTTCAAATGACATGAAACCAATTCCATTAGAACCATCTTAAATTATAGTTTCCATAAAGTAATGGTTGGAGCCATGAAAACCCCTGGAATTACTTAAAGGCTCAAATATTGACCAAATGGGCTTTTATTAGTACAAGGTTCAAATGAACTTTGTTTCAAATGAAACTTGGTCAAGACTCTGGTTAGGACCCTATCAAGCCACCATAAAAATTTCAGAACCAAAGGGGATGGCTAGCTAGAGTTCCAGTGAACCGGGTACCCCCGCATGGAGGGTTGAAGACAGCCCATACCCCGCCTCCCTGCCAAGGCGGATGCTAGCGAGGCCACATGTCCTTGGCCCCGATGTCGACCCTGGGGCTGCCACGTGCGTCTAGGCTCTGGAGCCAACACGTGTCCTTGGCCCCTGTATCGAGCCTCCCCGCTGAGCTGAGGTTCGGAGCTGCCACGTGTATGTGGACTCTGAACCCCCTCCCTGCTGAGGAGGGCTCCTGAGCCGACACGTGCACTTGGCCCCAGACCTAGCCTCCCCGCTAAGGTTTGGTCCAGCGCTGTCACGTGTACCCGGGCTCTGAACCTCCTCCCTACTGAGGAGGGATCCGGATCCGACCGTGTCCTTGGCCTCGAACCTAGCCTCCCCGCTGAGGCGAGGTCCGGAGCTGCCACGTGTACCCGGGCACGAACCTCCTCGCTGCTGAGGAGGGCTCCAGAGTCAACACGTGCCCTTGGCCCTGGACCTATCCTCCCCGCTGAGTTGAGGTCCGGCGCTGCCACGTGTACCTGGCCTCCAAACCTCCTCCTTGCTAAGGAGGGCTCCGAAGCCGACACGTGCCCTTGGCCCCGGACCTAGCCTCCCCGCCGAGGTGAGGTATGGAGCTGCCACGTGTATGTGGGATCTGAACCTCCTCCCTGCCGAGGAGCGCTCCGGAGCCACCACATGCCCCATGATCCGTCGTGGGCCATGGGTAGAATAAGTCATGGAGGAAGTGCGCTGTCAGGACAAGCATTGAAGGCTCGCGCCTTCCCCAGAAGCATGGCACATGGCGCACACCTCCGTCCTCTGCCCGTTCGCCATTACAGTGACAAGACAAGGCGACGAGGCATGACAGCGGTGCAATGCCACCCTGCAGGGCGAGGCGACGCGGAGACAAGATGGCGTCATCATCGCCTGCCACGCGGTCAGAAGCGCTCAGCGCGCCAAGCTGCGGGACTTAATTCCTCCACCAGCCACTCTACTCAGAGTTGTAGAAACACCTAGGCTATGTATAGGGTTTAGATAGCGCCGGGGCCGCCTATCAGGCCCAGGGGCCTCATTGTAACCACCCTGTCCTTGTCCCATAAAAGGACCGGGGTTTCCACCGGACAAGGGGTTGGTTCGGCTCTCACCCATTGAGAACACACACATACACAATACAATAATCACACCTGTGGACGTAGGGTATTACGCTCCAGCAGCCCGAACCATGTAAATCTCGGTGTTCACCCGCTCTCTCGAGTTGGATCGCTCTAGGGATATAAAGCCCCTCCAATCAAAGAACCTCCACGGGCTGCTCCTGTAGCAGACTGGGGGAAGTGTCGTAGCAACACTTCGACATTTGGCACGCCAGGTAGGGGGCTTTTCACGCTCTCTAGGCAACCATGGTGAACATCACCTCTCTTGGCGAGACTTCTTGCCCTACTCACCGCCGTCTCCAGGCGGGAGACGGCGAGGCCACCTTTCGCTCCGGGGCAGGCAGGTCTGGCCGGGCCAGCGACCAGACACTCGGCATGCCAGTGGCTCCCACGGCGCCCAGATATTGCCATGTCGGTGACCGGACGGCCGGTGCGCCCTAATCGCCTATGGTGCCAGCGGCCGCTACATCACGGCGGCCCTCTACCCCAACGGTGGTGACATTGCCACCACGTCCAAGACGGAGAGCGTGCTGGCAGCAGCGAGTGCACTTCTCCACAACCCTCCAGGCAAGGGCGCCACCCCCAAGGTGGCAGAGCAATGGAAACACAATGTCGACCACCTCGTTGCCACCGCCATGAACACGCCCGCCAACAGAAGGCAGCGGGCCGAGCCCTCGCAGGTCTTGTCGCATACGCCGGTCCGCGGGATGGCTGTCACGCGCGTGACAGCCACAGACGACCTCAGGGTCGAGCCAAACCATCGCCATGCAAGTGAACATGGTCGCATCACGATCGAGCAGCACTGCGGAGGCGTCACAAACTCAGGGGACAGTACGGCTCCCCAAGTGTCGTACCAGCGGAACGTTCCCCGCAGACCCCTGCCTCTCCAGAAGCAGTTGGGGGCTGCATGGCGCTCGCCCCGCACCATTGCATGGTGGTCTGGCCACCCAAGTTCCATCCTCACTTGCCAGAGAAGTATGATGGTACAGTCAACCCTGTCGAGTTCCTGCATACCTACTCCACCTCTATCCTAGCTGCAGGAGGGGATGAGGCCGTCATGGCCAACTACTTCCCTGTCGCCCTGACCGGCACTGCCCAGTCTTGGCTCATGAACCTTCCATCAGGCTCCATCTCATCCTGGGAAGAGTTGTTCTGGAGATTCATAGCCAACTTCGGGAGTTCCTACACGTGCCCCGGCACTGAGCTCGACCTCCATGCCATGCGTCAGCGCGAGGGGGAGTCGCTGTGATCCTTCATCCAGCAGTTCTCCCAGGTCAGGAACATCATCCCCTGCATCTCCAACGCCTCCGTCATCGTCGCCTTCCTGCAGGGCGTCCGCAACAAGAAGATGCTCGAGAAGTTAGCCACGCACGACGTGCAAGACGTCTTTGAGCTCTTCAGCCTGGCCGACAAATGCGCCAGGGCGGCGGAAGGCCGAGACTGGCACTCGTGATCTGCCTCCGTAGTGGGGAGTGCCGGAGAAGCTGCTGCTCCGCACAGTGGCAAGAAGAAGACAGTAGGCAAGGACAAGCCTCTGGCCGGGCCACCCACCACCGCCCTTGCAGAGGCCAATGAGGGCCGAGCCCTGCGCACCGACAAGCGCCCACGACCGTTGTCTGCTAGCGATGACGGCCAATGGTGCTTGGTGCACAACTCCAACCGTCACGGCGCCAGCGACTGCTGTGAGATCAAGAAGCTTGCGGAGCACTTCCATGAGCTGCAACAATAGCGGTAATGTCTATATGGTTTGCCCTCCCGCCAGTGGGAGGGCAAACAAAAGGCCAAGCCTGAGGCCACCGCTGAGCAAAATATGGAGAATCAAGACACTGAGCAAGTGTTGAAAGCCGTCTACGGCCACTCCGACTCTGACTCCAGCTCCGACAACGAGTCACGCAAGGCGCTCCACGTCTAGTCAGGTGTCCCCCCGTCGTGCGACAAGGGAGACGCCCTCTTACACTGGTGTAGGGGGTCAAGGCCGCCCTCCCCTCGGAGGCCCTCATGGGCTCATCCCGCGTCCAATCATATGACGAAGCCACGCATGACCAGCTCTGGCGTGAAGACACCGACCTTGTTGGTAAGCAAACATGGCTAGCATCTGCACGAAACGTGCAGTACCGCCAACACTACAGGAATCGGGACTATAGACGACGGCCGGAAACCGTCGTCAATAAGGGAACTACCGTCGTCAATAAGTTATTGACGACGGTAAAAGCTTATAGACGACGGTTTTCAGCTGTCGTCAATTATTAGTCGTCAATAAGTTTATTGACGACGGTAACCGTCGTCAATAAATTTATTAACAACAGCTAAATCTAGCTGTCGTCAATAAACTTATTGACGACAGCTAAATCAGGCTGTCGTCAATAAGCTTATTGACGACGGCCAGGAAACCGTCGTCAGTAACCGTGGCTTATTGACGACGGTATACACTAGGCCGTCGTCAATAACAATTGCTTATTGACGACGGTTTCTGGTACCTGGCCGTCGTCAATACTAGTGGCTTATTGACGACGGCCAAGTACCAGAAACCGTCGTCAATAAGCTTTTCAATTTTTTTTTAAAAAACAGAAAATCCTGCCCTGGCTTCGAGGCCAGCCCTGGCTCGATGGCCAGATCACAGGCAATTAAAACATACATCACAGGCAGGCACAAAACCACTATACGCACGCCACACTACCCTACGCTACCCCGACCGCTGCCACCGGAGTCCAGGAAGTCGTCGTGCGCTCGTCCAAACGCTGGTTGCTGAGGGGATGGAGTTTCCTGAGCCCGTGTCGCCGATCCCTATGATGTACATGTATAGGTAGACAAATTAGAAGTTCACAAATGTGTATATGATTAAATAAACTCATTACAAGTTAAAATTGAGCAAGTTAGCTAGATTTGGCTATGTTTGAGTAAGTTTGCTCATATTTTACTAAGTTTGAGAAGTATGGACTAGTAGTGTTTGTGTTTGAGCTAGTTCAAAAAGTTTTGGCTATGTTTGAGTAAGTTTGGTCATATTTGACTATAGTTGAGTAAGTTATACCATATTTTACTCAGTTTAAGGATATTTAACTAGTTTTTCCTAAGTTTGAGTAAGTTTGATCAAATTCAACTAAATTTGAGCAAGTTTAACTAGTTGCAGCTATTATGAGAAATTTTGTACCTGTGCTCCTAACGTCGGCCCCTGTGGTAGCTGTATCGGTGGCGGCGCCCACTGAGGAAAGACAACGGGTTGTCCTGTGGCCATAGCCTGCAAATATGAAGTAAATTATTATACATGTCATTTATATATTAGAAACGTTGAGTACATTGATCTGAACTTACCTGCATGGCAGCTTGCAGTTGTAGCATGTACGAGTGTTGATACTCGTCCCTAGCCCGGAGCTCGGCTGCCTGCCTCTCGTTCGCGAGCCTCAGCGCTTCCTGCGTCCTCTGGAGCTCCTCCTGGACACTCTGGAGCTCCAGATCACGGCTGCCACGCCTGCTGGATCCACCCTGCGATGAAGAGGCCCTTGAGTAAGACCGCGCCTCCCTCGAGTCTACTACTCCATCGAAGATGGCCAACCTACACAACGAAGTAAGAGTATTAAAGTTTCGTATCTCGAAGTTAATGAAAGTAAATGAAAACAACAGAACTCACCGGCCGTGAGGTTTACCGCCACCGCTTGCATAGGCGGCTTCAGGTACGATCGGCGAGTTCTGCCAATCGTAATCGTCGCCTCGAAGCCTCCGCACCTCCTCCCCATACTTTTCCTGAAAATACAGAAGATTAAAGTCATCAGAAGTTTTGAAGATAATACAATTAAGTCAACTAAAGAACTCACCAACGTCTCTGTCGCTGTCTGAGAAGACAGCTGATCAGGCTGCGAGGGGTCACTTCCCATGTGACCCCTCCTCCACACCTGGATAGCGGTCGGCTCCTGACCGATCTCGCGCTCCTATCGATACGTGTTAGCATAATGGTAGCGATAGAAATTAACTAGAATATAATTCGAGTATCACTTACCATCCGTTTAGCAAGGCGTACGTAGCCGTCCCCGCCAAGACGGTGTTTCCCGTCCGTCCCTCGACTCTGTCGGCGGGTCATCGACACGCCTTGGAAGCCCTGGCTCGCCCAACGAGCACACAGGGAACTGTAGGCGTCCGGACAGGACTCAAGCCACGGTACGCTGACCTGCACACATTTGTTGTTGGATGAAAACATTGATGAAAATTGGATAATGAAGCAAAGTAAAATAAAGAATTTACCTCTGCGTACTGTGCCTCCGTCAAGTACTTGTCCGCCACATCCCTAAACTGCCCGGCTCACCCTCGTCCGGATGCAACTTATAGTACGCCTTCGTAGCCTGAATGCGAGCCGTTGAAATCGACTGCGTCAGGAGCTTCCTAGCGTTGTTGTTGAAGACCAGGCGAGCGTGATCCAGCTGGGCCTCGTCCTCCAAACGGTAATATTTCTACAAGTAGAAATATACAAGTTAATGTACTTAACATATAATAGGTTCGCATTTAACAAATAGACGATTTGCTTACCATGAATTCATGCCACACATGCTCCTGGTGGTTGCCGTAGGTAATGTCCTGGGCCGTAGCGTAATCGTCCCAAGACGTAGCAGCCCGTCCGTTCACTAGACCGGGGTAGTGACAACGGATGAGCTGGCCCAGGACAGCGTTGACCTGGCGGTGGCGTCCTTGACCCGTGAACGAGTCATCGGCCCAAGACCTAATACACGATTCTCAATTAGTACATATATAAGTGTTAAAATATCTAAATTGATTTGTTATAGATTTACTTACCTATCGCCAACCGGACGAATAACGACCCGATCTTCTGGCCGTGCAGGAACCGGAGGAGGAGCCACGTAGTGGCTCCTCCTGTAACGCCGCTGTGGAGCCGGCTCCACATCAGGCTCTGTGGAAGGCTCTGAAGCAGGGTCTGAATCATGCAGTGCCGGAACCTGAAGAGGATCCGAAGCAGGATCTGTAACAGGCTCCGAAACCTGTGGTGTCTGAAGAGGACCCCTGGCCTCTGTCTCCTCAGACGTAGAGTCGTCCTAAAAATTTGAAGATTGGTAATATAGATTTAAGAAAGTTATTTATATAATTTATGTAATTAATTATTCTTTACCTGTCGTGACCGCTCTCGTGACCCCTGACCTCTGTCGAGGCCCAACAGCTGAGACAGTCTACCATTGCTAGACTGACAGCCCTGGAAAACAGAGTCTGCTCTCGGGGGCAGAAAGCCCCGCGTCCCCCGTCGTCTACTGCTCGATGACATCCTGATGAAAGGAAATTTGATAATGAATTTAAAGGAAAATATAGAAGACGAAAGAAGAGATGGAAGAAACGATACTTGTACTTAATTTCAAAATTCATCAGTATCACGATCATGTACTCTACTTCGTAAACCGGACCATCGATCTTTTGTCATGGTTGTTCGCCGTTTTCGTTTTTTCACATTATGAGTCTGTACATCTTGTGCATCTCCAACTAATTCATCGAGTCGTAGACCAGGCTCAACGACAAAAGAATCCGGCAACTCTTCTTCTTGGTAAACAACATCTGCCTCATCAATGTAACCAGTATTGTCCGGTGTATATAACCGCTCACGAGGATTCACCTTTTGTACAACCCACCATGCACTAAGTTTTTCGCACGGATATTGTAGATAGTACACTTGTTCGACTTGGTGTGCAAGGACAAAGGTGTCGTAGCCTCGTAGTCGGTCCTTGTGTTTGACTTCTACCATGCCAAATTGGTTTTGTCGAGTTCCATTGTTATTATCAAACCAATCACAGTCAAAGAAGACTACTTTAAGGTCTTTATTCCCGGCAAAACTAAATTCTAGGATTTTCTTTATGATCCCATAGAAATTAGTTTCATGTCCTTCGGCATCGGCGGCCCTTGTCACAACTCCGGTGTTTGATGTTGCCCTTAGAGGACGTTGAGCTTCAAATTGAGTTGAACGGAATCGGAACCCATTGACATCATATCGACCGAAGAGTTTAACTTTAGTGGATCCATTGGACAGTTGTCGCAAATCTTCATGAACACCGACTTGTGTCTTGCACTGTCCAACATATGAAGTAAGAAGACTATTTTATGCTATGAACATAATTACTAAGAGGAACAAGACAAGGAAAACGTTACATGATTTCGAAACCACGTTTGGAAGTTAGGTCCTCCATTTACTCCATAGTGTCGCATTGTTTGTATTTGCTTGCTAGTAGGTTGCTGCTTAGACTTCCAATTTTGTCGATCGAACTCACTAAATCAGGACAAAAAAGAATTATTGGTGTAGATGTATAACACACCACACAAATTAGTATAGATGTTGAACAACCACTTACTGAAAAAAATTGTCCATCCCATCTATGTTAGCGTACATGTATAACAAAGCAGCTGTCTTTTCATCTGCTGAAGCATCATAGCTCGTGCCACTACCAACAGTGGTGCCTCTCGTTTGAAAAAGTGAGAGTTCGCTACAAGAGGTTGCTTCAGCCATATTATACCGTAACACCGATGCATTAACATTGTGTTCTTCTGCAAAGTAGACACTTGAAAAGTATCCTATCTCCTGAAGTGTAAATGCTTCGGCGATGCATCCTTCAACCCTTGCCCTATTACGAACCATCGGTTTTAGACATCTGAGTGCTCTTTCAATGTGGTACATCCACCTATATTGAACAGGGCCACCTACTTTAGCTTCATATGGAAGATGGATTAGAAGGTGTTGCATTGGATTGAAGAACCCTGGAGGAAATACTTTTTCCATCTTACATAAAAGCACGGGTATCTCTTTTTCCAACTTCTCCATCATCTCCCTTTTGATTTCTTTAGCACAAAGCTGTCTATAAAAATAGCTAAGCTCGGCTAACACCTTCCAAACCTCATCGTCAAGATAGCCTCGAAACATAACCGGCAGAAGTCTTTCCATGATTATGTGATAATCATGGCTCTTCAAACCAGTAAGATTTCCAGTCTTAGCATTAACGGCTCTTCTCAAGCTAGCAGCAAAACCGTCTGGGAACTTCAACTGTTTCAACCACTTGAAGACTTCTTTCTTTTCTTTTGGTCGAAGGCAGAAACAAGCTCGTGGTTTGCCACCAGCTTCGGAGAGCTCAAGACTTGGTCGGTTACAAACCTCTGCCAAATCCTTCCGAGCTTTTATATTGTCTTTTGTTTTTCCCGTCATATCCAAGCACGTGCTTATGATGCATTCGCCCATGTTACGTTCCTGGTGCATGACATCAATGTTATGCATTAGAATTAAAGACTTCATATACGGTAACTCCCATAGTGCACATATATGAGTTCAATTGTGATCCTCTCCGTAACCAACAAAATATCCAGGACGACCTTCATCTGGCACTAGATTATTGAGCTGTTTAACAATTTCCGACCCGTTCAGACGTTGTGGTGGTCCCTTTTTTACAATGGTACCCTTCCTGAAGGCATTTCTCTGTTGCCTAAACACGTGATTTGGCGGTAACCAACGTCTATGACAATCAAAGTAGCATATCTTGCCACCATGAATTAGACGAAAACAATCCGTGTCCGAAGCACATATTGGACATGTCAATCGACCATGAGTGCTCCAGCCAGAAAACATGCCGTAAGCTGGAAAATCATGAATAGACCACAAGTACGCAGCTCGAAGGTTGAATTTCTGTTTTCTATAACAGTCGTATGCTTCGACTCCTGTCCATAACATTTTGAACTCTTCAATCAATGGCTGCATCATCACGTTCAGTCGTGAACCAGGATGATCCGGTCCAGGTATAATAAGGCATAGGAACATGAACTCATACTTCATACAAAGCGATGGTGGTAAGTTGTACGGAATAGCGAACACGGGCCAACATGAGTATGGTGTGGCGTTTGTACTAAACGGTGAGAAGCCATCTGTCGCCAACCCAAAGCGAATATTTCTCGCGTCATTGGCGAAATCTAGATCGAAGTGGTCAAGCGCCTTCCATGCCTCACCGTCCGACGGGTGCACCATCATGCCGTTGTTCTCACGTACACCTTCTTTATGCCACCTCATGTGTCTAGCTGTTTTTTTAGATAGAAACAAACGCTTGAACCTAGGTGTGACAGGCAAGTAGCGAAGCTGCTTCTGTGCGACTTGAGTCATTACTTTTGAACCGTCGTCATTAACAACTTCGACAAATCTCGCTTTACCACATTTTAAGCACTTGTTCTCGTTGGCATGCTCTCTCCAAAAAAGCATGCAATTGTCTAGACACATATCAATCTTCTCATATTTCATACCTAGACCAGAAATCAACTTCTTAGACTGATACATATCTTTAGGCACTTTATGTGGTTGTGGAAGGATATCGCTGATCAATTTGATAAGATCGTTGTAGCAGTTATTGGAGAAGAAATACTTAGACTTAATGGCCATAAATCTAGTCATGAAAGTAAGGAGCGTCACTTCGGTGTGTTCATGCAACGGCTCTTCTGAAGCTTTGAGAAGCGTGAAGAACGCTTCAACCTCCGTTGGAGGAGGATCCTCCATCAATTCAGGATTTATGGCATCAAGCATCTCGTCCATCCTATCGACCCCCGTGTTGTCATCCTCATCTGAAACTTGTAAGGGTTGAGAAGATGTCTCACCGTGAAAGGTCCACACCTCATAATCTTGCATGAAACCGTATCGACATAAGTGAAACGCCAAATTCACTTTGTCCCAACACTTTGCACCTTGACATTTCGTACATGGGCACCGCACCTTATCGATCTTTGACAATGAAAAAGCTCGATCTACAAAAGCATCTGTCTTTGCGAACCACTCATCTGAGTGACCACCAGAACTGTTCTTCCAACCGGTATACATCCAACTACGATCCTCACCCATGTTTGAATCTGCAGTTTAATGTCAAGGAAATTATAGTTACTTTATAATTTATTTATGTCACGGCCCTACATCTATTGAAAAGGATAGGTCCTAAACCCACCCAAGAGTGATCGAGCGGAGCGTGCTCATGACGAGACGCGTGGTATGGATCCAAATGAAATTTCGGCAGCATAACCCCGCTGTTCTCCACTGCACGCCCGAAAATGGTGCAGCAGAGAACAACAGGGTTATGCCGTCGAAATCTTGTCTAGATCTAAACCCGCGTTTCATCACATGCCACGCCCCCTCGGTCACTCCCAGGCTGTCCAAAAAGGAACAATTCCGAACGTACACGCCTCACATGCGTAACACATGTGAGACGGGCCCGTTTGAAACGGGTGACGCATGTTGTATAGGTTTACGTCAATCTTTCGTTTTTGAGTCATTTAAAAGAGAGAGAGGAAAGAACGAGAGAGAAGGAAAGAACGAGAGACAAAGAAGTGGGTCAGCCGTCCTAAGTTATGTCCCGTTGGGGCCTGCCATTATCTTACGACGCCTTTAGGGTTAGCCGTCGTACGTTATGCCCCGTCGTAAGTGGGTCAAAGATGAAACCGCACCGTCTGGGCCCGCCGTCCACGCGCGGGAGCTTGCCGTCCTCCGTGCCTGTCTCGACTAATACATTACCACTAAATGAGCCGTGACAGACCCTAAATGGGTCGTGTCAGGCCGGACCGGGCCGAAACCCATTTATTTACATATAGTAACTAATCACACAATCAATCAAAGTATTATTTAAACAATAATCAATAACAATACTAATTAAACAATTAATCATCTAAGGCCGGTTGCTTCAACACAATCAGCTCATATATGAGTCCAGCTATAGTAACCAAGGCTTTCCTAGTAGGTTCATGAATGCATGCATGCTCTCTATTAAAAGAATTGGAACTGTCTGGTGCTGGTGGTGTCTTTATTTTTTTCTCTCTTTTAAACTTCAAAAGTAAGTTTTGTTTCTAGGGACGAAGAAATCGCTGTATGGAGTTCTCGATCAATTCTTTCGATCGGGCAACGGGATGAATTACCGTACATCTCTTCCTCGCCTAAATGAGATAAACTGAACACATACCCAACCGTTCTCTCTGTAGCCGGCCGCAGCATGTGCAGCCTCTCACACCTAGCTAGAGCGGCAGACAGGTCAGCTCAATCATCTCGTACGTGGCAGTTTGGCGTGTGTGTGTGAACCCTGAAAAACACCAACCCACAGCTCATGCATGCCCAACCCAAGTCTCAGACATCCAGAGAAGATTTTTTTAATCCCCTAAGCTGTCCTTTTCCAACAATGCCTGGCCTGACAAGCAGGCGGGCACATGCACATGCAGGTGATCAGTTTAATTTGCATCCCCAGCAGCCAATGGCCGCCTTTATAACTTGAGTTGAGCCAAGGGAAGAAGCTGCCGGCCTGCCGGCTGGGGAGGACGAGCTAGGCAGACGAGAGTGGTGATGGGCTGCCAGGCAGGCAGATGCAGTATTGCAGTAAAAAAAACAAGCTCGATCCTCCTCGTCATCATCATCCAGGCATTTCTTTTATTCACAGTTCGGTTTCACCTGGAAACTGATATGGCTGCCGCGCCGAACTGCTGGGGCAGAGAAATATCAAACGACCCATTCCACAGAAGATTAAATGTGATGCAACAATTTTGAAAACCTGTTGTGTTGCCTCTTGTAGCTAATCATCCTCTCATGGAGAGTACAGCAAGTAATATCAGAATCAACAATAATACAGTCAAGCAATAATACAGTCAGCAAGCAGTGCTTTGGATTGTTATCACTGTCGATTGAATCAGAAGCAGCAAGGAATAGGGTTCATTGTGCACTGTATCAACTGGCTGGCCAGACCTATATTGAAACAGCATTTAGCTGACCACACGAGCTCAGTTCCAGCTTCCAAGTACCACAAACTAACGAACAAAGAACTCCGATCGATCCTACTCCACATACGAAACTAGTAGCCGGGGAGAGGCCAGAGGGGAGGGGGAGGAGACTTACCTCGGCTGGAGGCGGGTGGCGGCGGTGGCGGGGACGGGCGGCGGCGACCGGGACGGCGGTGACGGGCGGCGGCGGTGGCCGGGACGGGCGGCGGCGACCGGGACGGCGGCGGCGACTGGTGCGATTCGGGAGGCGGCACTGGCCGCCTCCCGGCTCGCGCACGGGCTATATACCCCGTTATTGACGACGGTGCTAGGAAACTGTCGTCAATAAGGACTTAATGACGACGGTACTAGGTTACCTTCGTCAATAACTCCTCGGGTGGGCCCGAATTAAGTTAAAGACGACGGGCGCCGTCGTCAATAATTTATTGACGACGGTTCACGTTCAGCCGTCGTCAATAACTGTGTTATTGACGACGGTGCTAGGTCACCGTCGTCAATAACTCCTCGGGTGGGCCCGAATTAAGTTAAAGACGACGGGCACCGTCGTCAATTATTTATTGACGACGGTACTCTCTCAGCTGTCGTCAATAACTGTGTTATTGACGACGGCTTTTTCTAGCCGTCGTCAATAAAATTAAAGACGACGGCCCCGTCGTCAATAAATATGGCCGTCGTCAATGATCGTTTTTCCTGTAGTGCAAGTGCTCTAGCGCTATCGTCTGCGGTACGTGCAGAGTAGACAGCTTAATGTGGGCGACCTAGTGCTTCGGCGAACACTTTCTCGAGATAGGGTCAACAAACTCTCCCCCGGCTGGGAGGGTCCCTTCCAAGTGACATAAGTATGCCGCCTCAGGTGCGTCCGCCTAGCCACAGAGGATGGGGTACCTCTACCAATTCATGGAACATAGAACACCTCCGTAAGTTATATCCTTAGTGCAGCGATAAGGTTTTTTTTCCCTGTAAAGGTATCATAGTGTCTAGGAACAGTGCTTAGAATAGCTAAGCTCTGAAGGAGTCCTTCTACTCTTGCCATCTAGAGCGGGTCGCTACCTTCTTGTATGGCCTGTTTCCTCCTATGAAGGAAGCCTGAAATGAGAAAAATTTGTCTTACCCTACGTACTCTTTACAGTTTGTGCTCACTCATGCGTATCAACTATAAATGGCATGTCCGGAGCTTGTCCTACATACTTTTCCTAGGTCCCGTAACACTAGAAGGTCTCCTTGTTGAAAGGTTAACGCCCGCTGGAGGTCCAGGACATGCAGCCTGCTTAGCCTGGTTCCGTACCCTAAGCCTGCCGCACTGCCTCCCCTGTGCTACAACTGAGTACTTGGGGGCAGGAAGGTACACGCCTATGTACAAAAAAGTAACCAAACCCGAGACATTGCCCCCTTTATTTTTCACGTTTTCTTTCCATACTGCTCCAACCATGTGGCCAGCCACTTTTTCCTGTGCTATCCATAGTAGTATCTGTGATATCTTTCTGCAGACGGGTCTGCTTAAGGTACCTGTGGCATACTCGGGGTCCTGTGGTTGACTCATTGCTTTGGGGCCCTACGGTGCCGAATGGTCCCTCCCACGAAAGGCTTAAGCCACCGGGAGGTCCAGAGTGTGTAGCATGCTTTGCCTAGTTCCGTACCCCAAGCATGTACACTCTGCCTTTTCCAGTGCTACGGCTCAATACCGGGGAATTGGACGGCTTGTACCCCTGAGTAAAGCTTTAACCAAAACTTGGGATCCTTCGGTTGTCTCATTGCCTAGGGGCCCTATGGTGCTGAATGGTCCCTCCCCCGGAAGTCTTACGCTAGCAGGAGGTCCAGGGTGTGTAGCATGCTTTGCCTAGTTTTGTACCCTAAGAGTGCACACTCCGCCTCTCCAGCGCTACGGCTCAGTACCGGGGAACCGGATGGCTCATACCCCTGGACAAGGCCTTCACCATAGTTCAGATGACCCACATTGGATTATCCAAGCACCGCAGCTCAGCTGAGGACCGTAAACCGCAACAAAACTAACAACAGGAAAGGGTGGCCAGAGAGCACGACTACTCCCTTTTTTCTGCCATGTATGCAGGTCCGTACAGGTCCTTGGCATCCCGGACCTCCTAGGAGGTCTGATGCTGACATCCTGCCTCATCCAGTCTACTTGGTAGGTGCGCTCCAACTCAAGGTTCACACCTATCAGGAGGCCATCACAGTGAACCACGTGGACAGGACGTCGGACCACTGCAGCACCAAGCACAAGACTTGGAGCTCCGGCTATGACAAGCTGAACACACTGGTCGAGGTTCCCTCGGGTCCTTGTGCTGCCAAGGACCCGGGAGGATGTGTTATCCACACTGTTGGAGCGCTCCAGCTCCTTACGCTACTAAGCACCCGGAGGAACAAGCTCGGGACATCAGCAAAGAGCTATCCACCTCGACTAAGTCAGTACGGACCTTTGCGCTGCCAAGGGTCTGAAGTCTACATCAACAAAACAAGACTTGAAACAATAAAGTCTTTATTCATGGCAGAACTCCGGCATACAAAGGAGGATACAAGGCGAGCGGGAGACCTAGAAGATACCCGCACTGGAACCTAGCAGCTACAAGTCGGGCGACCTCCTCCACGGCAGACTTGGCTGCCCCCGACAGCTCTGCACAGTGGCCCTGCACCACAGGTTCCAAGGAGATGCTGCGGTTGCAGCTCCGAAGGCAAGAGAGCACATGCTCTGTCACCTGCTGGGCCATAGCCTAGCCTTCGGCCTTCAGCTGCTTCCCCATGACGTTCTCCAGCGCTAGGAGCTTGTCCCCGACCGAGTCCAGGGCAGGGAGCACATGGCTCACCTTCTAGGCCGGACCACCAAAGAGCAAGCGGCCAAAGCCGAAGGGTTCCAGTGCTGCCTCCATGTGGTCAAGGAAGTCCCAAACCTTCTCTGCCTCAGTGGCACGAGAAGCCTGGAGTTCTTCGACCGTCTTGGCGGTGGAAGCCAGCTCCCCCGCCAAGCTCCTGCTCGCCAGCACGTGTTCCCGGGTCGTCAGCTCCTTCTCTTTGGTGGCCAGCCACGCAGCTCGCTCCTCCAGGTCAGACTCCCTGGCCGCGGCGGCGAGCTCCTGGTCGTAGACACCTTGAAGCCGCTTCTTCAGGTGTCCCACTCCTCCTCATGAGCGGCCAGACGATCGGAGGGCTCCCTCTCCTTCACCTACGCCTCCTTCTCCCGCCGAAGGAGTGCCTCCCGAAGCAGCGACAAAGCTGCGAGACATGCATCGGCAGTGGCATGGGGGGTCCTTGGCCTCAGACAGCAAGCTCACATCACTCTTGTGGTCCACTACGCTAGAATCTCGCTGCCACTTCGGCTTCCAAAGTGCAGGTTCTAAGTTACCACGCGGGAAGAATGGAGGCCCCCCTGTCTCCCCCTAGATGGGCCCGGGGGCCACTGTCGGTACCCTGTGAACCAGGTAACCCCACATGGAGGGTTGAAGACAGCCCAGGCCCTGCCTCCCTGCCGAGGCGGGGGCTAGCAAGGCCACGTGTCCTTTGCCCCGAGGTCGACCACGGGGCTGCCACGTGTGTCTAGGCTCTGGAGCCAACATGTGTCCTAGCCCCGGACCGAGCCTCCCCGCTTAGGTGAGGTCCGGAGCTGCACGTGTATGTGGACTCTGAACCTCCTCCCTGCTGAGGAGGGCTCCAGAGCCGGCACGTTCCCTTGGCCCCGGACCTAGCCTCCCCACTGAAGTGAGGTCCGGCGCTTCCACGTGTACCCGGGCTCCAAACCTCCTCCCTGTCGAGGAGGGCTCTGGAGCTGACACGTGCCCTTGGCCTCGGACTTAGCCTCCCCACTGAGGCGAGGTCCGGAGCTGCCACGTGTACCCAGGCACCGAACCTCCTCCCTGCTGAGGAGGGCTCCGTAGCCGACACGTGCCCTTGGCCCCGGACCTAGCCTTCCCGCTGAGGTGAGGTTTGGCGCTGCCACGTGTACCCAGGCTCCAAACCTCCTCCCTGTTGAGGAGGGCTCCGGAGCCGACACGTGCCCTTGGCCCCGGACCTAGCCTCCCTGCTGTGGTGAGGTCCAGAGCTGCCACGTGTATGTGGGCTCTAAACTTCCTCCCTATAGAGGAGGGCTCCAGAGCCGCCACATGCCCCACGATCCGTCGTGGGCCATGGGTAGAAAAAGTCAAGGAGGAAGTGCGCTGTCAGACCAAGCATTCAAGGCTCACGCTTCCCTAGAAGCATGGCCCATGGCGCACGCCTCTGCCCTTTGCCCCTTCGCCATTACGGTGACAAGACAGGGCGACGAGGCATGACAACGATGCAGTGCCGCCAAACGGCACAGTGCCGCCCTGCAGGGCGAGGGGATGCGGCGACAAGACGGCGTCATCATCGCCTGCCACGCGGTCAGAAGAGCTCGGCGCGCCAGGCGGCAGGACTTAATTCCTCCGTCGGCCACTCTACTCAGATTTGTAAAAACCCTAGGCTATGTATAGGGTCTAGATAGACACGGGGCCGCCTGTCGGGCCCAGGGGCCTCATTGTAACCACCCCAGCCTTGTCCTATAAAAGGACCGGGGTGTCCACCCGATAAGGGGTTGGTTCGGCTCTCACCCATTGAGAACACACACACACATACGCAATACAACAATCACCCCCGTGGACGTAGGGTATTACGCTCCGGGTGGCCCGAACCACGTAAATCTCGGTGTTCATCCGCTCTCTCGAGTTGTATCACTCTAGGGACGTCAAGCCCCTCCAATCAAAGAACTTCCGCGGGCTGCTCCTGTAGCAGACCAGAGGAAGTGTCGTAGCAACATTTTGACAGTCGGTATTTGGGTTATATGAGAATGGCACTCATATTTAGCTCCTGTTCCAGCTAGAAACTAAAATAGATGCCACGTTTAGGTACCCATTAGAGACGCTACAATGTCATTTGGCTACCCATTTTTGATTTGGGTCTTCAAATTGATATGCCATTGGAGTCAGCCTAACGTGGTCGCAAGAAAATGGAAAGCAAATAGAAGGGCAACATGAACAAACAATAAACGTAAATGCAGTCTTATAGTAATTGTTAGAGATGTAGGGGTATATTTGTATTTTCCCTTTTCCATAAGGGCTTTTCTGCATAATTGTTAAACCTGTACATCTACTTATAGAGGCCTCTAGCCTCCTCAACAATACATGCATCATATTTGTAACATGGTAACAGAGCCAGTAGGGTTTTGTTTCTACTCTAGTTTTCTTTTCTGCGGCCGATCGGTGCTTTTTCTCTAGGGCCGCTGCCGCTTTCTGGAACCGGCGAGTGCTCCTGATCTGCGCCGCCCCTGCACGTTCTTGCCACTACTCCTTTTTGTGGTGAATTTTTCCTGGTTCTTCGGCCGCTGTTCACTTGGTTCCTGGTGTCAGGGGAATTTTTTCGGCGGGTCTCTGTTCCTGGCGCTGCCCTCGCCTGGTGCTCCTGGGAATCACAGCCACTGCAGCTGCCACTGTTTGGTGCTTGCTGTGTAGTTCTTCATTGGTCCGCATGCCTGAACAGGCAACGCTAGGACGTGCTGCACTGGCTGCTGCTCTGATCTGAGCGCCGGTCTCTGGAGATCGCACGCAACCGAGCCCTTTTTTCTGGAAACAGCAGCACGTGTGGTTCTCGGGCTTCTGCCCATGAATAAAAAAAGAAAAAACAAATTGCAGCTTACGTCGCTTTTCTCTTGCGCTCTCACCGTCGCCCGTCGCTGCTTCTCTTGTGCTCTCGCCGTCCCCGGTCATTCTATCAGGATGACTTCTTCAGGCGGGGCTCTAGTTTGCGATGTCCGGTGCTTTTTAATGACAGCAATTACCGCGATTGGGTTCCCCGCATGCGTCTGCACGTGCGTGGTCTACCACTTTGGGAGTATCTCACGGGTGATCTCAAATGCCCGCCTTGCCCTGCGGTTCCTCTTGAGCCTGTTATGGATGAGGATGCTCGGGCTGGTGCTATTTTTGCTGCTAGTATGGAGGATCATCTCGCTGCTGATATTGTTGAGTTTGAGCATGACATCAGATGTGGGCTTTTCTACGTCACCGATACGAGCCTGCTGGTCAGTCTACCTATCTTGCTGCTATTCGTCAGGAGCAGCTTCTACGACAGGGAGATGCTACAGTAGATGAGTTCTTTTCCCAGATGTCTGCTATTTGGCATCAGCTTGACACTTGTGACGGACTGAAATCCGTACATCCCAGGACCTCAGAGGGTGGTGCCGCACGATGCGACACCCGACAGCACACATCATAAGGAAAGCATAGTATTACATTAAAAACATGCTGAATTTGTACAAAAGAGTGCAAACCTTCAGTTTACATCTATTTACAGAGTCTACTACAGCGAAAGATAATTATACAACTCACGCACACACCTAACTAGCAAAAGTTGGTTGTCCGGCCCTACGGACAACCTAGACTAGCTGCACTCAGCCTCAGCGCGGCGTGTACGGCTCCCACTCAGCCATAATCCCTAACGGAGGGTAGCCCTCACCGGTGGACTCGTACTCCGAGTCTGTGGGGTACTCCTCACCTGCAAACACTTATAGCAGCAACCGTGAGCACGATGGCTCAGCAAGGCTTAACCGACGCTCCTACACAGGAAACTCTACATGCAAGTCATAACAAAAGGTAGGATGGCAATTTGCAGCAAAGGACTCGCGTACACGTTTATCCTTAATTCATCTTTACCGGTTCATGAATCTGAAATTTAGTGAGCAATATTTGGTGGCACACATGTAACAATACAAGTTATTCATAACAGCAATATTGAATCATAGCATTCCATATGATAACCTACGTCACAACTCAATGAACAAGCGGTACTCATAACCGCGAGGGACGGCGAATCGACTCGATATACACCTGCAGGGATACCCGAATAGCACGTCACGTACGCCCACCCATGGAGATGCGCAGCATGCTCACTCGATGTCGTACAGGACAACCTTTCACCCAACAGCTCAAACGTCGAACCGGTCACACCGAAATGAGCAGGAGGTTCCCTACACGGAGCATCTCTCTATGCCTGTTAGCAGATTTCCACCTGGCTTCCCTCAATCTACACCTATAAATCGGTGTGCTATGCCTCGATGCCCGGAGGTTTAGGTTACATCAGTTTATCGGACCCCATATATCTGATATGCCTTCGGTACATTCAAACTTGTTCAGCGGGACCGCACACGGATTGGTCCTCAATCGACACAGACAAGGCTACGGACACAAGACTTCCTCTTGTTGCATCCTCGCCCCTGCCTAGTCTCATTTTTCTTTACTAAAGTTGTCTCACGTCTCGAACCAATCCCGTGTAACAAACCCTATACTCGCGAGTAGATTATAACTACTCGACTTGTACCGAAGCCTATAAACATTAAGCACAGCATGAACTACTCGAGGACTAGACACTACCCTCACTCCTTTTGGAATAATATGGTTATGCATTTGGGGTTTCATCTATCCTACACCTAATGCACACACATACTTCACGCTAAGTGTATATAAAGCAAAACTTTATAAAACATGTTAAATGCAAACCGGGGCTTGTCTTGTTGCTGCTGGTTCCAACAGTATATAATTCAGGTAAAATCTTCTCTCCCTTGAGGCTTGATCAACTGATCCACTTCAATGAATTCACTCCGTCGAACTCCGTCGTCGACCGCCTTCGTTGTAAGCACTATCGACATGTATATGCACAAGTTTTATAATGCAATTCATATAAGTAAAGACTTGAATTTGTGATGAACAGAGGATGGTGTGGGAGTGCTAAAAATGATGTGTTTGCCTCTGTTGTGCAAAGAAGCTTAAAGGTTAACTTCATCTGTCCTAGGAACATAAGTCCTAATGGTCTATGTTGCATAATGGATATATGAGGTGGCTGAAAAGCTTTGAATGAAACTGAATATTAGGAACTCCACTGACTTCAGAACTTTTGCAGCAAGTCATACACTACTAAGTGACTTAGCTTGCCAAGTTGCAGCTAAAGTGTATGGAAATTGTGCCCCTCATAATTCCCTCAAGATTTCCTATGTACTTCTCATATACATAAGAATGGAAACCCAATACAGGGAGTTCAACGGCTCAACTTAAGCTGAAACTTTACCTGTGAGTTTATGGTCACAACAAAATACTTTGTTCCAAAATTCAGGACTTTTCATTGAGTAGTTCCTCCAGAATAATTCTATAAGCAGTTATGCTACAAGGAAGTAATTCTGAAGTAATGTGCATTTTCATGCCCATTAATTGAACTACAATTTTAATTATGCCTCGTAGAGCATTCCTGAATTTTCCTAGGATTTTTAGCGCTAAGGATTGTCTAGAATGAATTTTTCAAGTGGAAACATTTTCTGAAAAGTTTCTGGACACTTTTTAGTGCAGCAGATTGTACTCTAAAAATTCCTACTCAAATCAACTCCAAATGAGCTGAAACTTTTCTGAATGTTCAAAAATATCCTAAAGAATATCCTGGCAAAATTTGGGGATTTTTGGCTTATCCAAACTCCCACCATAATTCTTTTACAGAAAATTTTAAAAGAATTATCCAGAATTTATTATTGACTTTCATACAAATTGGGGTGCAAATTTGGATAGATCTTTGTAAACTCAATCTAACCCAATTTGAATCACCCGATTTGGAGTTTCTTACACAAAGTTATGAATTTCTTAAGTTGCAGCTAAAACTGGAATTGATTTCTATTGAAAATTTGAGCTGGGCCCACTTTTTAAACTGCGGCCAATCGGATTTGAGGACACACGGGGCTACGGGGTTTTCAGCTGTGTAGCCGCACCGGATCCTGAGCCACAGCCAATCCCAGTTTTGAAATACACCCGCTGACAGGTGGGCCCGCCCCACCCTTCTTCTTCCTCCCGCTCTTTCCTCCCGCGCGCGCCTTCCTCGCCAGACCGAGGCTGCGCCTCGCCGGCCGCGCGTTCCCGGCCATCTCCCGGCCGGAGACTCGCCGCCCGGGGGCCAAAAGCTCGGAATTTTTTCTCTAAAGCATCAGTAGACCTTGAGGAAGATCGACAAGCAAGCAAATACCCTCGGGAGAGACGGCTAGTAGGGTTTCATTGTGCACCCGAGGCATTCCGCCATGTTTGAGCTCGGGAAATCTTGAAATGGGCCGCCAACACCGGGTTTCAAGCTAGGGTTGCTAAGGAAAATTGATCACTAGCTTGTCTAGCACCTTTGTGCACAATTTAGTGGACTAAGGATGAGAATTGATGGTGAATTCGACGGATTCTTACCCAGAGGTCCGTGTGTATGCGCCGGGAGAAAAACGTCGAATTGGAGCTCGATGATCCACGACGTGCTCTGAGGTTTGGGGAGAAGTAGCTTGAGTGGACGGCGCATCCGTGGAAGTACTTGCTCGAGCATGAACACCTCCGTGTGGAGCTGTCCACGGCAGCCCGAGCTACGGCAGTTTCTCGGTCGCCACCAAGAACCACCGAGCTAGGGTTAGGAGGGCCGAAACTCGAACATTTTTGCGTCAAGGATGTGGATGACGAGCCTCTGGTGCCATTTTCCTGCTGGTTGAAGCCTTGCACGCATGAACTCAACGGCTCCCAATCAAGACCGAGGTGGCGGCGATGCACGGCTCTGTTTTTGCTCGAGGGAGAAGCAACGCCTATATGCATCGGTTGTGTGAGCAAAAGACCGGGCCGGAAGTTAATGGCACCATGATGTTTATTGAGTAGCCGAGAAGATGGGGTGGAACCGTCTTCGGTGAGTAGAGACACAGGCAGCTCCGTGGTGTCTCGGTGTTGCATGCCCCTCAGTGTCATGCACGCACAGAAAAGGAGCTCGGTTGTTGACTTTGTGCCAACGACAGGTGGGTCCCACCAGCAGTCTCTCCCCCACAACAGTGGCTCCCAATTTCAAATTCAAAATTCGCAGCCATTCCCAAAAAAGTGAATTTGAATACCGGGAGTTAACCTTCTGTGAGGTTCAAAACTTTAAATTTGGCGCTCTCCGTTCAGTTGCCGTGCGAGGGGGAAATAACGCCCGGAATTGCTATTTTTGTGAGAAACAGATCACGTTGGAAGCTACTCATTCCCACGAGATAGTCGCCAACGCGATGGAAGCAGCGAGGAGGTGGCCTCTGCTTGCAGATCGGTTTGTGAGTGGGAGGATCACGGCATGAGGTGTTGAAACCACGAGTAGGTCACCAGCTCGATGCAAGAAGCTGGAGGTGGCTGCCCTCGGTGGCGCTCTGAGGAGGCTCGGATGGTGGGTTCGAGTAGAAACAGAGGAAGAAGGCTTCGGGTGTAAGTCTAAGTGTCCCAATGACAATTGGGTTCACCAACTTTCCCTCGCCTTATCCTCCCAACAATTATCTCCACTTTGGCAGGTGATCAATTCAAATGTGTATAATTAATTTTTTGGATCCATTTGGATAATTGATCATGCTTCCTCCGAATTCAAATCCAAATTTGAATTCCCATGTAGTTCAAAATCCTCTTTGAAAGGAATAGCAAAGCATCCCCAAATTCTCTCAAACTTTACCTTCCCACTAAATTGAACCTGAGGAATTCAAATGCAAAATCTAATTTTTAAGTCGGCCACTGCAAATAGGAATTTTTGAACCACAGTTGGTATTCCTATTTTGAAATGACCACCTTTGAATTTAAGTGAACAAATTGAGCTCAACATTGGAATTTACACTTCCTCTACGCATGAGAGCTTTACACATGGTGTTTAACTCCCCATTGGTCCAACACATTCAAATGAACCCTTGAACCTAGATTGTTGAACCCCATGCACACCATCTTGTGTAATAAAGTTTTTGTAAGTCCCATTTTTCATGAACCAGAAACACAATGATTTCAAACATACGTTTCGTTGCATTTACATTTTTGGGACTTTTACAACACTCTTGGTCCTTAGTTGTCACCAGGCACCTGTTCAGCATGTCAGAGTTAGAAGGATGCATTTGAGCTTCGTCGCACTTATGACTTCTTGACTCGACTGTGTGATGAGTTTGAGCCTCTTCGTGCTCAGCTGTTTGCTCGTCACCCTTGTGTCTCTCTTATGGATGCTCTGGCTAGCATCCGTAATGAGGAGACTCGTCTTAGTGTTGCAGGTTTGCTACGGTCTTCTTCAGTTTTGGCTGCCCGTTCTTCGACACCGGGTCACACTGCTCCTTCACCGACAGTACCGTCTTCAGTTGTTCCTCCTTCTGCTTCGGGAGGGCGTGGTGCTCTTCACTGTGACTATTGTGGTAAAGATGGTCATGTAGAGGCATATTGTTTCAAGAAGAGGAAGGCTCAGGCTTGTCTTACTTCACAGACTGCTAGTGATGCTAGTACTAGAGGATCTCAGGGGAGTTCTGCTACTACAGATACACAGTTGCTCATGCTTCTTTGTCGCCTCGCCACCTCTACACCATCAGGAGCTGCTGGTTCAGTGACTCAGCCTTCTACACCTTTGAGTATTGTTGCTGCTTCTTCATCTTCCACTGAGGGACCACCTGCCACTTCTGCTTCAGGTACCTGTCCATGGATTCTTGATTCCGGTGTTTCATTCCATATGACTCCTTTTCGTACCAGTTTGACTTCCTTGAGTCCATCATATTGTTCTTCCACTGTTCATACTGCCGATGGCTCTCCTCTTTCTGTTGTTGGACAGGGCACTCTTTTATCTGACTCTTTTGATGTTTCTGATGTTTCCTTCATTCCTAGACTAACAATGCAGCTTATATCTGCTGGTCAACTCACTGATAATGACTGTCGAGTGATTCTTGATCATGATCTTTGTTATGTTCAGAATCATCGCACGGGTCGCCTAGTTGGTACTGACCCTCGTTATCATGATTCATAGCGTCTTTGGGATCTTGACAGGCTTCGTCTTCCTTCCGCTGCGCCTGCCAGTTCAACCGGCTCCGGTCTTGCTGCTTCGTCCACATTGTCGTATGCTCAATGGCATCATCGTCTGCATCATCTTTGTGGTTTTCATCTGTACATTCTAGTTCGTCATGGTCTCTTAGGACCAGTCTCTAGTTCTGAGTCTTTAGCTCATTGTCAGGATTGTCGATTAGGGAAGCAGATTCAACTTCCTTATCATTCTAGTGAGTCAGTGTCTGAGCGTCCTTTTGATCTTGTTCATTAAGATGTATGGGGACCTGCACCTTTTGCTTCAAAGGGAGGACATAAATACTATATCATTTTTATAGATTATTTTTCACGCCACACATGGGTTTACTTTATAAAACATCATAGTGAGGCGTTATCTATTTATAAGTCCTTCTCAACTATGGTCCACACTTAGTTTGACACCCCTATTCATATTTTTTGAGCCGATTCCATTGGTGAGTACCTTTCTGATTCTCTTCATGAGTTTCTTTCTGAGCAAGGTACTCTTGCTCAGTTTTCTTGTGTGACACCCGGTTCTGAAAATAGAACCAAAAGAATGCATATGTGTACCTAGGATGTTCATCGCACATACACATGTAATCCACAAACTGAATTCAGAATATAAGCACAAATAAATAGTATTTAAGTACTTTATTACATCGACTCATTGTATCACTCATGAATCTCTAACTTATTCTTGCAGTGGAAGACTCTAACGACAGCGGAAATAACTAAACAGCAGGCTCCAATCTTCATCTCCACAAGCATGTTGACGGTAGTTCGCACGCCTAGTATTCCACATGGTCCTTGAAGTACTCATCTCCTGTAGCTGATGTTTATGTGGTAATGCAAGGGTGAGTACATCTCGTACTCAGCAAGTGCAGGAAAAAGTATGACATGTAGCTCATAACAAGGTAGAAAATAAAGAGGCTCATTGCAGCAAGCAAATTTTATTTCACAAACATGATAAAAACAGCAACTATTTCTAGGTGAAATTTATCCCATCATAATCGAGTAATTCAGCAACATTCTCTCATCATAATTTATCATTTATCAAGTCTCATCCAGCCATAATTCTTTCTCAAGTTTATCTCATGCTCATAAATATTCATAACCATCTAATATTCATATAGCCAAAATCAAACTCATTGTAGTGACTCAAAACAGTCCCGAAACCAATCACAATGACCATACCATAACCATACCAAATAAACATCCCAAATTTGCCTCTCATCATGGAAGTTGGCCAGGTGCATGTGACCGGAAGCGTGGCTATCATGATAGTTTTACACTCTGCAGAGGTGGCACCACTTTACCCACAAGTTTGTGATTTCGTCACCCGTCGGCGACTGCAGAACCTCCATTATAACAGTACATAACCGTCGGTGTATGGCCAAGAGATCACAAAATAGCCTTTACAAAGGGGCTACTAGATGTATGGACCCACTGAGGTTTCACCGGCAGGCTCAAATCACCATTCTCCCACCCACATGCCCCCACTTGTGCCATGCAGTTCCTAGGGAAGTCCTCCTCGACTCTCATTCCCCCGCCATCCAACGGTCCATAACAAGCTATAGCAAGACACCTATATAGTCAGCTAAGCCGTATCCATATTTGGCCTTGTGGTGGTACTGTTTTCCTGGCATGTGCTGGCATGAACCGGTCCTTAGATCTACGGCAAGTAAATCATCATCTCATTCAGCAACATCCACGAACCAATCTTGCCTAGATCTCCCCGATTCCATGCTCATTAACATCATCAAGTTCTCATCATCATTATTCATATGAGTGCAGTAGCTAGACATGTTTTATTTCAGCTTCCCGTATCCTGTAAGTTAAGCGAAGCAAAAAGGAAAAACGTCCATACCCGACTCGTCAACTTTCCCGGCGACAAGGATGTTTAACAAAACTAGTAAACTCCTATAAAAGGGTGTCCCATCAAGTTGACTCAAGCATACGAGTTTTCGCAAACAAAACAGTTTCGAAACATGGGATCAATATGGTCAAGGGGCACTTGCCTTGCTCCTGTGGTTCTTGTTGATCAAGCGTCTCGGAGTCTTGGTGCTGTAATTCCTTGTAGATGGCCTCTTGAGCTTGTTCTTCTACACACGATCACGCACATACAACATTTACAGCAATCAATCATCATGCACAAACTTTACTCAAGATGCAATGGGCTAGATGAATGCAAATCCTATAGTGCAGTTTTATTAATCCAGTTTGTATGTGTTCTTGCATGTTTTAATGGGTTTTGATGGGGTTTTATGATGAACAACGGTGTAGGGATCAAGTGTGGACATGGTGATGATCTTGACTCAATATCTAGATCAATTCCACCGTCAAAAATTGATCAAAACGCGATCTGTCCACACGAAAAAGTTTCTGTTCGAAAGGGGCGAAGAAAACGGATGCGTAGAAACAGCGGCGACGTCGTAAGATGGGTAACGAGGACCTACCTCACTTCCTTTTGGTGGCAGGGCCTTCCTCCTAGCAATGGCAGCAGCGGAGAATTTTATATGGAAAATTTTGGTAGGACGGATCGTCGGGCTTCTTCTCCGACGACGGGGGCTCGCCGGCGACCAAATTCCGGCAAGGGGGAGGGGTGGCCAACTCGGCGAGTTGGGGAGGGGCAGGGGCTCCAAGTCGCCGACTTGGAGGGAGGAGGGGAGGGGGAGGCTGCGGCCAAAAGGGGAGGGGGGGTTGGGTTGTACTTATAAGGGGGGAGGAGTCCTACTACATTTGGAGCTCAAATAAGAGTCCTACTCAATTTTGCATCTCAACAAGCTTATCTTTTCAGTTAGGTGCAGCAGCCTTGGGAATTTTATCCCCCAAATGTGGGGAAAATTCCCCTTTTTAGGAATTGGGAAATTTGGAAATTTTGGGGGAAATTTGGGAATGGCTCATTTCAGCTATCTTTTTCCCATTCCTCACCATTTCTGTCACTTGTTCCATTTCTACATTCCCCTCTCTATTTCTATGTCCCATTCTCCATTTCTACATTCCCCTCTCCATTTCTATGTCCCATTCTCCATTTCTACATTCCCCTCTCCATTTCTATGTCCCATTATCCATTTCTACATTTCCTTTCTCCATTTCTATGCCCCATTCTCCATTTATATATTCACTTCTCCATTTCTGTGGTTTTTTCTCCATTTCTATGGTTCCTTCCTCCATTTCTATGGTTCTTTCTCCATTTCTATGGTTCTTTCTCCATTTCTATAGTTCTTTCTCCATTTCTAAGGTTTTTTCTCCATTTCTAAGGTTTTTTCTCCATTTCTAAGGTTCTTTCTCCATTTCTAGTTCTTTTACAATGCTTCTCTACATGAAAAGTGTATACAATGCATGGAAATGAATTTGAGGGTGTTACAAACCTACCCCCCTTAAACTGAATCTCGCCCTCGAGATTCGATAGAGTGGAGAATAGATGAGGGAATTCTGCCTTGAGGTCTTCCTCATGCTCCCATTTAGTTTCAGCTTCCGTGTGATGGCTCCATTGTATCTTGCACCAACGGATCACTTTGTTCCTCATGATTCCTTCACATCCAAGATTTTGACGGGGTGATCCGCGTAGGTCAGATCCTCTTGAAGCTCGAGCGCATCCATTGGTACTTGTTCTTCCGGTGCTCTTAAGCACTTCTTGGAGTTGGGATACGTGAAACACGTCATGCACGTCAGAGAGGTGCGTTGGTAGCTCTAGTTGATAGGCTGCTTCTCCTTGCTTGCCCAAAATGTTGAATGGCCCGATGTAGCGAGGTGCTAACTTGCCTTTGACGTTGAACCATCGTTTGCCTCGGATAGGCGATACCTTAAGATACACGAAGTCTCCCACTTCGAAGGTCAACCTTCTTCGCCTATTGTCCGCATAACATTTTTGTCATGACTGAGCAGCCTTCGAGTTTTCTCGTATCGTCCGGACTTGTTTTTCGGCGTCTTGCAGCACTTTGGGTCCAAACACTTGGCTTTCTCCGTTCTCATTCCAGGACAGCGGCGTTCTACACCGTCTATCATACAATGCTTTTAAAGGTGACATCTTCAAGCTGGCTTGGTAGCTGTCGTTGTATGAGAATTCAGCATACGGCAAGCTCCTATCCCAATTACGCCCATGTTTCAAGGCGCAAGCTCTCAACATGTTTTCCAAATTTTGATTTGTCCTCTCAGTTTGCCCGTCGGTTTGCGGGTGATAAGCGGAGCTGAAATTCAGTCGTGTACCCATGGCTTCATGCAACTTCTTCCAGAACCTAGAGGTAAATTAAGAACCCCGATCTGAAACTATCCTCTTCGGAACTCCATGGCAACAGACGATTTGCTCCATATACAGATCGGCTAGTTGTGAGATGCAGTACGTGGTTTAACAGGAAGGAAATGGGCTGTTTTCGTTAACCGGTCCACAATAACCCAAATAGAGTCGTAACCCGACTGAGTACGTGGCAGTCCGACTATGAAATCCAAACTGATGTATTCCCACTTCCACTCGGGTACTTTCAATGGCTGCAACAATCCAGCGGGTTTTTGATGTTCGGCCTTCACTCGTTGGCACGTGTTGCATAAGGCAACATATTCAGCTATATCCCTTTTCATACCATCCCACCAATAGCAAGTTTTCAGGTCCTTGTACATCTTTGTACAACCAGGATGTATGGAATAAAGTGAGTCATGTGCCTCCTTTAATATCGTGTCATGGATGTGATTTACGTTAGGCACACAAATCCTCTTCCCTAACCAAAGCGTGCCTTTCTCGTCTTCCTTGAAATCCTTTTATATGCCTTGTAGGATTCTTTCCTTGATTTCCTTGATTTCCTCATCCATTGATTGGCTATCTCGTATCTCTTGTTCCAGCGAGGAGTTGAGTTCTATCACCTCCATCTCGTTCAAGAACCCGAGATGTAACCATTCGAACTCCTTGCGCAGCTTGGGTGGCAGCTCCCAAACCGTGAGTTGGTGACATGCTCCCTTTCGGCTCGACGCATCAGCTACTACATTGGCCTTTCCGGGGTGATAGTTGATTCCAACATCATAATCCTTGATGAGTTCCAACCATTGACGTTGCCTCAAATTCAGATCCATTTGCGTGAATATATACTTGAGGCTTTTGTGATCCGTATAGATCTCACATCGGTGGCCAAGGATATAATGCCTCCAAATCTTCAAGGCATGTACCACGGCTGCAAGTTCCAAGTCATGTGTGGGGTAATTCAGCTCATGTTTCTTTACTTGTCTTGATGCATAGGCTACCACTTGTCCTTCTTGCATGAGCAACATCCAAGCCCTTGTCTTGATGCGTCACAATATATGTCGAAGCTCTTGCTCACGTCTGGCAATACCAAAACCGGCGCTGTTGTTAATCTCTTTTTTAGTTCTTCAAAGCTTTCTTGACACGCTGGTGTCCACTGAAATGCTTTCCCCTTCATTAGCAATTCAGTCATAGGCTTCGCTGTTTTGGAGAAGTCCGTGATGAACCGGCGGTAATATCCAGCCATCCCAAGGAAACTCTGAATATCTCTTACATTCTGTGGTTTATTCCACTTCAAAACATCACCCACTTTTTCGAGATCAACCGATACTCCTCCTTCCGATATGATGTGGCCTAGGAACGATATCTTCTTTAGCCAAAATTGACACTTGCTGAGCTTGGCATACAATTGATGCTCTCGCAGTTTCTGCAATGTCAATCTCAAGTGTTCTTCGTGTTCTTCCTCGCTTTTCGAATACACCATGATATCGTCGATGAAAGACACAACGAAATTGTCCAAGTACTCCATGAAGACCTTATTCATGAGGTACATAAAGTATGCGGGTGTATTCGTTAACCCAATAGATATAACGGTATATTCATACGAACCATACCGTGTTCGAAATGGAGTCTTGGGTATGTCGGAGGGCTTAATCTTCAGCTGGAAATATCCCGACCGAAGATCAATCTTGGAGAATATCCAGACACCTTTCATTTGGTTGAACAGGTCCTCTATACGGGGCAGCGGGTATTTATTCTTGATTGTCACTTCGTTGAGAGACCTATAATCCACACACATCCTTTGGGTCCCATCCTTCTTATCAAGAGCACGGGGGCTCCCTATGCTGACGAGCTTGGACGTATAAAACCCTTTTCTAGCTGCTCCTGAATTTTCTTCTCGTGTTCCACTAGTTCATTAGCGGGCATCCTATACGGCCTCTTCGCTATAGGTGCAGTTCCGGGTACTAAATCAATGGCAAATTTAATGTCCCGATCAGGTGGCATACCTAGAAGTTCTTTCGGGAACACATCTGAATATTCTTGAACCACCGGAATGCTTTCCAATGTCGCTTCTTTGACGTGGTTCAGCGCTGCCTTCTCGGTTGCCGGTTGGGCTGCCTCGAACTCAATACGAGTACCGTGTTCACTTGTGAACTGCACGATCCTCTCAGCACATTGAATTACTCCGTTGTGCTTGCTTAACCAGTCCATTCCAAGTATTATGTCAATCCCTTGGGAATCCAAGATGATAAGGCTGGCGAGAAAGTCTACCCCCTTATTTTAATGCTTACCCTCGGAATAGAATTCAGAATTGAATGAAATGTTTTCCCAACTTTATGCATCAAGGTGTATGAACTAAGTAACTTCTTTTATTAATTTCAGCCTATATGAGGATGTGAACACGTGCCGAAGCGTCTCACATCTCTCCACTATATGTGGATGTGGACATTCACCGAAGCATCCCACAACTCAAATCAGCACATAAACCAAGCAATCATCACAAAAATTTCAGCACACCACTCTTATTCAAGCTACTACGATCTAAACGTTCCTATTATAGCTTTATTCAATGGAAACCTAAACTAAATCATGAGAACCGGTGCTGTTCTCACCGTGTGACGGGGCTGGTCCATATATGGGTGCACGCCATGGTGAGTCGGCAGTCCATGTAGGGATAGATGACGCTTGTGCTCCATTTGCTCCCGCGATGGCACGAGTATCCTCTTGTTTCTCCAGCAAATACAGCTTCTTGCGGAGGTAACGAATCTCTTCTTGTGCGCTTGCGTAGCAGTTTCCTAACTCCACAAGCAACCTCTGAAACTTGTCAGCAGCTTGTGGGTTGGAAAGAGCTGTTACATGGGGTCCAATGATCTCCCTTGTGCCACTCTTCCGATACCGGTGCAGCTCAAAAGTGGTGCCCTCAAGCTGCTCATGGAAGGCGTAGCACAGTCCGGTGAGTGCTTCCCATGCAGCATCATCGATAGCTTCTGCCCTTGTAGCTCTCCATGTGGGTGTGAAGTACCGAGTGACAACCCTACCGTTAGATAGGATGGTTATGTCAGCCTTTCACTCTTCATGTCCAAGAAGAGGGACTTTCTTGAGAAGATATTCTGGGTATAAGCTGCAGCAATCCAGAAATTCTTTGAGCTGAAATTCTTGAACTGAATGGTTGACCCATTCATCACCTTCATTATTGGTCTCAGCAAGGGTGGCTCCTCCTCGGGTTCATCTCCTCCCGTCATAGCTTCATGAGGCTCCACGGGGTGTAAGCCTGCGTGAAACTCCTCCTGAGGTGCGTACCAATGTTGTTCTTGTGGATCATCCTCCATATCGTCTTTGAATGGTTCCACCTCCTCCGGATCCTCTTCCTCATGCATATAGCTATTGACTTCATCTTCATCACGAGGTTCCGTCTTCACTTCCTCCCAGTATAGTCCATCGGACACCTCAATGGGGTTAAGTGCACTCCCACGTGGTGATGGACGAGTACTCATGCGTGTCGTGCTCCTGATCACCAGCATCTATAAATAAGACATGAGAAACTTTTGAGAAGGAAGAAATAACTCCAAAACTTCAGAAGCTATGGAGCAAGAAAGCAAAAATGTTGTTGTCCAAAAGAAGAGAAAAGAGGGGCTGAAAATAGCACTTTGCAGTGGCTGAATTGACAAGTAAAGTGCAGCAGCAAGAAATTTTCAAAAATAGCAGTTTAGAGGGGTGTTCCTATGTGTTTTAGAGTGTCCATTCTACCTAGGCTTGCATCCTACAGTCAACATGGCTCTGATGCCAATCTGTGACACCCGGTTCCGAAAATAGAACCAAGTGAATGCATATGTGTGCCCAGGATGTTCATCACACATACACATGTAATCCACAAACTGAATTCAGAATATAACCACGAATAAATAGTGTTTATGTACTTTATTACATCGAATCATTGTCTCACTCATGAATCTCTAACTTATTCTTGCAGCGGAAGACTCTAACGACAGCGGAAATAACTAAACAGCAGGCTCCAATCTTCATCTCCACGGGCATGTTGACGGTAGTTCGCACGATGAGTACTCCACATGGTCCTCGAAGTACTCATGTCCTGTTGCTCATGTTTATGTGGTAATGCAAGGGTGAGTACATGTCGTACTCAGCAAGTGCAGGAAAAAGTATGACATGTAGCTCACAACAAGGTAGGAAATAAAGAGGCTCATTGCAGCAAGCAAATTTTATTTCACAAACATGATAAAAGCAGCAACTATTTCTAGGTGAAATTTCTCCCATCATAATCAAGTAATTAAGCAACATTCTCTCATCATAATTCATCATTTATCAGGTCTCATCCAGCCATTATTCTTTCTCAAGTTTAGCTCATGCTCATAAATATTCATAACCATCTCATATTCATGTAGCCAAAACCAAACTCATTGTAATGACTCAAAACAGTCCCAAAACCAATCCCAATGACCATACCATAACCATACCAAATAAACATCCCAAATTTGCCTCTAATCATGGAAGTTGGCCAGGTGCTTGTGACCGGAAGCACGGCTATCATGATAGTTTTACACTCTACAGAGGTGGCACCACTTTACCCACAAGTTCGTGGTTTCATCACCCGTCGGTGACTGCAGAACCTCCATTATACCAGTACACAACCATCGGTGTATGGCCAAGAGATCATAAAATAGCCTTTACAAAGGGGCTACTAGATGTATGGACACACTGAGTTTCACCGGCAGGCTCGAATCACCATTCTCCCACTCACGGGCCCCCTCTTGTGCCATGCAGTTCCCAGGGCAGTCCTCCTTGACTCCCATTCCCCGCGCCATCTAATGGTCCATAAGAAGCTAGCAACACACCTAATTAGTCAACTAACCTGCACCCATATTTGGCCTTGTGGTGGCACTGTTTTCCTGGCATGTGCTGGCATGAACCGGTCCTTAAATCTACGGCAAGTAAACCACCATCTCATTCAGCAACATCCATGAACCAAGCTTGCCTAGATCTCCCCGATTCCATGCTCATTAACATCATCAAGTTCTCATCATCATTACTCATATGAGTGCAGTAGCTAGACATGTTTTATTTAAGCTTCCCGTATACCGTAAGTTAAGCGAAGCAAAAAGGAAAAATGACCATACCCGACTCATCAACTTTCCCGGCGACAAGGATGGTTAACAAAACTAGTAAACTCCTATAAAAGGGTGTCCATCAAGTTGACTCAAGCATATGAGTTTTCGCAAAAAAAAACAGTTTCGAAACATGGGATCAATATGGTCAAGGGGCACTTGCCTTGCTCCCATGGTTCTTGTCGATCAAGCGTTTTGAAGTCTTGGTGCTGTAATTCCTCGTAGATGGCATCTTGAGCTTGTTCTTCTACTCACATTACGCACATACAAGATTTACAACAATCAATCATCATGCACAAACTTTACTCAAGATGCAATGGGGTAGATGAATGCAAATCCTATAGTGCAGTTTTATTAATCTAGTTTGTACGTGTTCTTGCATGTTTTAATGGGTTTTCACGGGGTTTTATGATGAACAGGGGTGAAGGGATCAAGTGTGGACGTGGTGGTGATCTTGACTCAAGATCTAGATCAATTCCACCGTAAAAAATCGATCAAAACGCGACCTGTCCACACGAAAAAGTTTATGTTCGAAAGGGGCGAAGAAAACGGATGTGTAGAAACAGCGGCGACGTCGTAAGATGGATAACCAAGACCTACCTCACTTCCTTTTGGTGGCAGGGCCTTCCTCCTAGCAATGGAAGCAGCGGAGAATTTTTCTATGGGAAATTTTGGTAGGACAGATCGTCGGGCTTCTTCTCCGGCGACGGCGGGGCTCACCGGCGACCAAACTCCGGCAAGGGGGAGGGGTGGCCAACTCGGCGAGTTGGGGGGGGGGGCAGGGGCTCCAAGTCGCCGACATGGAGGGGGAGGGGAGGGGGAGGCTGCGGCCAAAAAGGGGGGGTTGGGATTGTATTTATAAGGTGGGGGGGAAGGGAGGAGTCCTACTCCAATTGGAGCTCAAATAAGAGTCCTACTCAATTTTGGATCTTAACAAACTTATATTTTCAGTTAGGTGCGGCAGCCTTGGCGATTTTATCCCCCAAATGTGGGGAAAATTCCCTTTTTTGAATTGGGGAATTTGGAAATTTTGGGGGAAATTTGGGAATGGCTCATTTCAGTTAGCTTTTCCATTCCTCACCATTTCTATGTCACTTGTTCCATTCCTACATTCCCCTCTCCATTTCTATGTCCCATTCTCCATTTCTACATTCCCCTCTCCATTTGTATGTCCCATTCTCCATTCCTACATTCCCCTCTCCATTTCTATGTCCCATTCTCCATTTATACATTTCCCTTCTCCATTTCTATGCCCCATTCTCCATTTCTATATTCACTTCTCAATTTCTGTGGTTTTTCCTCCATTTCTATGGTTCCTTCCTCTATTTCTATGGTTCTTTCTCCATTTCTGTAGTTCTTTCTCCATTTCTAAGTTTTTTCTCCATGTCTATAGTTCTTTCTCCATTTCTAAGGTTCTTTCTCCATTTCTAGTTCTTTTACAATGCTTCTCTATATGAAAAGTGTATGCAATGCATGGAAATGAATTTGAGGGTGTTACATCTTGTCCTGGTGCTCATGCTCAGAATGGTGTTGCTGAGCGTAAGCATCATCATCTTCTTGAGACGGCTCATACTCTTCTGATTGCTTCCTCTGTTCCACCTCAGTTTTGGGCCAAGGCAGTCTCGACTGCCACTTATTTGTTTAACATCCAGCCATCGTCTGCACTTAGAGGGGGTTCCTTTTGAGTATCTTATGGGTAAGACGCCTAACTACACCAGCCTTCGTCTTTTTGGTTGTGTGTGCTACGTACTGCTCGCACCTCGTGAGCGCACTAAGCTGACTGCTCAGTCAGTCGAGTGTGTTTGCCTTGGATACAGTTCGGGGCATAAGGGGTATCATTGTTGGGATTCGGTTGGTCGATGGATGAGGATTTCACGGGATATTGTTTTTGATGAGACATGTCCTTTCTATTCTCGTCCTTCTTCTGATACTTCTTCCGTATCTGTGGTTGATCCCATTTCGTTCCTGTTCTTTCCAGATGCTCCAGTTACTAGTATTCCACCTTCACACTTGGCGTCACGTTCCACGGTTTCTCTTTCTTTGGAGCCTGCTTCCTTGGTTCCCGATTATACTTTGAAGGCTCCTATGATGTAGGTCTATACTCAACGAGTTGTCCCTCCTTCAGACGTACCATCTTTTTTGGTGAGCCATCCACTCTAGTTGGGTCACCTTCTGATGATCCATCTTCTTCGGCTCAGTCTGCCTATCCTAGTACATCCTCTTCTCCTAAGGGATCATCTCATTTCGATGATTCTTCTCCTGAGCAGCCCCTTGGACGTGGTCATCGTCCTCAACAACCTCCTGATCGGTATTCTCCTAGCTTTATTGTTACTGCTCTGCCTAAGCCAGCTAAGTATCGTGATGATGTTCCTCATTCGAAATGGCAGCATGCGATGGCCAAGGATATTGCTTCTCTCGAGCGCACCGGCACGTGGGAAATTGTGCCCTGTCCCCCACGTGTTCGTCCTATCACCTGTAAGTGGGTCTATAAGATTAAGACCTGCTCTGATGGTTCACTTAAGCGCTATAAGGCTCGAGTAGTCGCTCGTGGCTTCTAGGAGAAACATGGTTGTGACTATGATGAGACCTTTGATCCTGTTGCTCACATGTCCACTGTTCGCACTCTACTTGTTGTGGTCTTTGTTCGTGAGTGGTCCATATCTCAGCTTGATGTGAAGAATGCCTTTCTTAATGGTGAGCTGCGTGAGGAGGTTTATATGCAGCCACCACCAGGGTATTCTGTTCCTGGGGGTATGGTTTGTCATCTTCGACGTTCTCTTTATGGTCTTAAGTATGCTCCTCGTGCTTGGTTTCAACGTTTTGCGTCTGTGGTCACTGCTGCAGGTTTCTCTGCCAGTGCTCATGATCCCGTGCTCTTTGTACACACTTCGTCTCGTGGTCGCATGCTTCTTCTTCTCTATGTTGATGATATGATCATCACCGGAGACAGTTTTGAGTACATAGCCTTTGTGAAGGCTCGTCTCAGTGAGCAGTTCCTTATGTCAGATCTTGGTCCTCTTCGCTATTTTTTTGAGATTAAGGTTTCCTCTTCCTCTGAGGGAATTTATCCGGCTTAGGAGAAGTACATTCAGGATCTTCTTGATTGGGCTTCTCTTACTGATCACACGACTATTGAGACTCCCATAGAACTCAATGTCCATCTTCGAGTCAGTGATGGTGAGCCTCTTGATGATCCTACTCGTTACTGTCATATTGTAGGGAGTCTGGTGTATCTTGGTGTCACTAGTCCTGATATTTCGTACTCTGTTCATATTTTGAGTCAGTTTGTTTTGCCTCCCACCCAGGTCCACTACAGTCACTTGCTTTATGTCTTGCGTTATCTTTGTGGGACTATCTCTAAACGCGTGTTCTTTCCATGCTCTAGCTCTTTACAGCTCAAAGTATATTCTGATGCTACTTGGGCTAGTGATCCCTCTGATCGTCGATCTCTTTCTGCCTATTGTGTTTTTCTTGGTGGTTTCCTCATTGCTTGGAAGACTAAGAAGCAGGTAGCAGTTTCTCATTCGAGTGCAGAGGATGAGTTGCATGCTATGGCTCTTGTGAGTGTAGAGGCTACTTGGTTGTGGTGGTTGCTTGAGGACTTTGGTGTGTCTGTTGGTATCACTCTAGGAAAAACGATCATTGACGACGACCAAATTTATTGTCGACGGGGCCGTCGTCTTTAATGTTATTGACGACGGCTTTGTCTAGCCGTCGTGAATAACACAGTTATTGACGACAGCAAGATGTGTACCGTCGTTAATAAATAATTGATGATGGTGCCCGTCGTTTTTAACTTAATTCAGGCCCACCCGAGGAGTTATTGACGACGGTGACCTAGCACCATTGTCAATAACACAGTTATTGACGACGGATGAACGAGTACCGTCGTTAATAAATTATTGACGACGGTGCCCGTCGTCTTTAACTTAATTTGGGCCCACCCGAGGAGTTATTGACGACGGTGACCAGGCACCGTCATCAATAACGGGACATATAACCCGTACGTGAGCCGGGAAGCGGAGTCCGGAAGTCATTGGAGCTCAGGCCAGCGAAGGGCGTGAGATCCGGCATCAGCGCTCGCCTCTGAAAGGAGGGTGAGGGCTGGCCTCGGAGCTCGGCCCAACGGTGGGGGCAGAGTCCAGAAGTCATCGGAGCTCAGGCCAACGAAAGGCGTGAGGTCCGGTATCAGCCCTCGCCTCTGAAAGGAGGGCGAGGGCTGGCCTCGGAGCTCGGCCTGGCTGTGGAGGCGGAGTCCAGAACTGCTCAGTGGTCCCCCCTTTCCTGTCCCTTAGTCTCATTTGGCTTACTGTCCCAGGCCGGAATACGGGGCTTAGGTAATCCAGTGCACTTGGTCCCGGAGGTCTGGCCCCAGCCCCAGTCAGGGTGTAACCGTCCGGCCCCCTGGTACTCAGACCATAGCACTGGGGGGCAGAGTGTGCATGCTTTGGGTGCAAGACCGGGCACAGCAAGGCTCCTGACCCCCCGGTCTAGCGTAGGTCTTTTCTCGGAGGAGACCAACTGGCAGTACAGTACCCTTACAGGGGGAGATCCAGAAGGCCACCGGGCCTCTGGCAGGTACCCCAAGCACTACCGCCTTCGGCAGGACGGCAAATATCGACTACGCACGAGAGCAGGAAAGAGGAACCGAGTGTACAATGGACGCACACTGTCTAGAGCGTGGGGAGGTGTTCATATAAATTAATGCGTAATTTAAATAAACACCTAAGTAATCATGGTGAACTTACTGGGGTAGCGTCGAAGCGCCTGTCTTCATATAGAGTGGGTCATGCGTGGCTTCGTCGTACGCCAGACACGGGGGGACCCCCATGGCGATCTCAGGGGGAAGCATGGCTTCGGCCCCGCATACCATGTGGAAGGGTAGTTCCCGTGACCCGGCCCTGGGAAGTCCGGCTGGCCCTCGACATGGAGGAGCCGGTATCCCCCGACGGCTCTGGGTGCGCGTCTGCACCGGTTGTGTGGGTCTGCTTGACGTGGACCTGGCACGCATTGCATCCCTAACTGGTTTGACGGCGTCCAGGTGGCTCTCGGTCAGTAGGAGCCATGTCGGGTGGCTTAACCGACCAGCGTGCGGGACGATGAGCGTTCCCAGCACTCGCCTCCGTGGACTACTGCGAGCTAGTCGCAGCCTTCCTCCTGAGTTATGCACCGCAATAGAATGTCGTGGCGCCACGCCAGTAAAGATACCAGTGCGTAGCACTTAGCCATCCGCACCACCCGTTCAGCGAATGCACGTTCATCAGGAAGGATGTCCTTCAAGGAGTCCCGGACCTCCGCGGTCCATGCATCGGGACTACTTGAGCTTCTGGATCTTGAGCGCTGGGTTGCACGGAGTCCCCAGTGACGCTTACGATCCTTTGGCGGCATCCATGGCTGCAGGGCCGCCGGGACTGCTTAGCTTCGAGGCATTGGTTCAGCCCCCTTCGCCCGGCTCGGTGGGCCGGGCTGTGGACCACAGCAACGTCCTCTCGAAGACTCCTTCGGGCACAGGGGGTCCGATGGAGGCCTTCGTTGAGAGGTCGTTAGCTGCGGCCTTGCCAGCGCGCGGTACATGGCGCAGGTCCAAGGCGAGGAAGTCTTTCTCCAACATCCGCACGTGGAGCAGATAAGCAGCTAGCTGTGGGTCATTGCAGGGGCATCCACCCTTAACTTGCTTGATAACTAGCTGGGAGTCGCCCTGCGCCAACAACTAGCGAGCGCCCAGAGACAGGACTGTCTTTTAGGCCAAAGTTGAGTGCTTCATACTCTGCCAAGTTGTTGGTTGCCTTGGAATTGAGACGCACCATGTACCCAGACTGCTCCCCCGATGGCATGAGAAGTAGTACGCCGACATCGGCCCCCTGCTTTCGCGAGAAGCCGTCGAAGAAGAGCGTCCAGTGAGGCCCGGTGAAGACCAGAGCTCAGTACTTTGGTTCACCGTCTTTGCGGCCCCCTGGGTCAGCCTTCGTTGGCGTCCACTCAGCCACGAAGTCAGCCAGTGCTTGGCTCTTGGCTGTCTGACGTGGTCGGGAGCTCAGCTTGAACTCCGCCGTCTTCGGGCTGTATTCCGGCTTTGGAAGCTGGCAGTGAGTGCCAATTCCGCCCTTCGGCTGCTCTGGCGCATTGTCCGCCAGGCTGAAGAGCTCAGAGGCATCGCAGACCTCTCTGGTGCAAGCTTCTCAAGCATCTTCTCGTCCCGGACACCCTGCCGGAACGCCACCACCACAGAAGCACTTTGAATATGCGGGATGGTGTTGCGTACCTGGGAGAACCGCTGGATGAAGGAGCGCAGTGATTCCCCAGGTTGTTGCTTGATGGCGTGGAGGTCAAGCTCCGTGCTGGGACGGGTGTAGGAGCTGCCGAAGTTGGCGATGAACTGCCGGCAGAGCTCTCCCCAGGGAGTTATGGAACCCTGGGGGAGGTTCATGAGCCAAGACCAGGCTGGGCCGGTCAAGGCGACGGGGAAGTAGTTGGCCATGACGGCCTCATCCCCTCCTGCGGCGAGTACGGCGGTGGAGTAGATCTGGAGAAACTCCGCCGGGTTGACGCTGCCGTCGTACTTCTCGGGCAGGTGCGGCCGAAACTTGCGCGGCCACCTCGCGAAGCGAAGGTGGGGTGCCAGGGCCGCACATCCTGCTCCTGTTGCCGCAGGTGTTGGTGCCGCGAATGCTTGGTCCGCCGTTGGCACAGTGTACTCCGGTATGGGCAAGGCTGCACCATAGACCGGGGGCGCCGTTTGCAGGGCATATGGCTGTGGCATATGCTGTGCGGCATACGCCTGGGGAAGAGATCGCGTGGCGAAGGTCTGCGCTTCAGGCTGGGTCGAGGCCGACGTCATTCTGTCGCCAGCCTCTTGGTTGCGACGCCTTTCTCGACGTCGCTCGAGGAACACTCGGGCATCTTGGCCCAAGTGGCATCGCTCCAGCTCTGCCCTCAGGTCCGTCGTCGGAGGCCTGGTGGAGCTGGAGTCCGCCGTCTGCCCGTCAACCATGGGCGTGCGCGTCAGCGACACTGCCGGTTGACCGGAGTGTCGTCCCCGCCGAAGTCGAGGGTTTGCGGTGGCGACGACGAGACGGTCTACCTCGCGTATCCACTGCTGGGTTGCTGAATGAGGTGCGTCCCCAGCAGGTGGGTTGCGCAGTAGCGCTCTTGCTGCAGCTAGCGCACCCCTGTGGGGTTCGCTTATCGCTGCAGAGGATCTCACGCTGGCCGGAGCCTGCATTGCTGGGGTCGGCGCTGCCAGAGCCGGCTGCTGGCTCCCAGCTTGCGCTGACACACTCCGTCCTGAGTGTGACGACATGTACTCCCCCTGGTCACGGTTCGCTGTGAACGCGGAGGAGGAGAGTTTGCCGCTGAAGGAAGCTTGGTCATCTTCGTCGGCAGAAGCTCGTCGCGCAAGGGAAAAGTCCCCTACCTGGCGCGCCAAATGTCGAAGTGTTCGGTCGACATTTCCCCCGGGCCTGCACTGGGCAGCCCGCGGAGGTTCTTTTTTCGGTGGGGCTAGTCGCTTGCGGAGAGCTTGAGTGTATGGACGAGTTAGGAAGAGCTTGACACGGCGAGTTTTACATGGTTCAGGCCGCCAGAGCGTATAACCCTACGTCCACGGTGAGCTATGGAGCTCGCTGTATTGCTTGTTGCTCAGAACCGGAGTCCTGAGCTTGGGGATGACTGATGTCTAGCATATGAGTTGCGAGAGTGCGAACCCAGGGTGCGAATGGATAGAGTGCGAACCCTTGCTAACGTCGCCTACCCGAGCCTTTTATAGTCTAAGACTCGGGTGGCTTACAAGGGGGGCCCGGGACCCGACAGGTGGTCCCGGGGAGATTGACTGTTATCTACCGTATCTGCAGTTATGCCGGTAGTTGTCTCTGGCAAAGGCTTCGAGTCTTCATCTTGCAGCCCTGCCCATGCCGCATGCTAGTCGTAGTGGTTGATGACGGCGGGGGCGGCATGGGATGTCTTGTCGCTGCGTTTATTGGCTGGCAGGCTCTGACACTGCGCGCCAGTCTATGATGCGACTGGGCGCAACGGCACCTGACAGAGGCGTGCTCCGCGTCTCCGCGTCTTAGGAAGACGCGGGCCTTGAATACCTTGTACGGGCAAGGTATGGGGCGTCTTTACGCCCGCTGCCTACCGCTCGGGGGCGGGCAGCGCCGTTCTGCTAGCCACGTGGCGGGCCCGGAGCTTTCCTCAGAGGAGAGGCGGGGTCCGGCCCCGCAGGACACGTGGAGCCTTCGGACCTCTCCCCTCGGAGGGGGAGGTCCGGCTTCTGTCGGCCACGTGGCGAGCCCGGAGCTCCTCTCTGAGGAGAGGGAGGTCCGGCCCCGCTGGACACGTGGCACCTTCGGACCTCTCTCCCGCGGAGGGAGAGGTCCGGCTTCTGTAGGCCACGTGGCGAGCCCGGAGCTCTCCTCTGAGGAGAGGGAGGTCCGGCCCCGCCGGTCGCGTGGCGCCTTCAGAGCTCTCCCCACGGAGGGGAGAGGTCTGGCTTCTGTAGGCCACGTGGCGAGCCCGGAGCTCTCCTCTGAGGGGAGGGACGTCCGGCCTCACTGGACATGTGGCGCCTTCGGAGCTTTCCCTGCGGAGAAGGGCGAGATCCTTAGGCATTTTCCCCTGTGCGCGGGGGTACCGACATAACGGTATATTCATACGAACCATACTGTGTTCAAAATACAGTCTTGGGTATATCAGAGGGCTTAATCTTCAGCTGGAAGTATCCCAACCAAAGATCAATCTTGGAGAAAATTCGGGCACCTTTCATTTGATCGAACAAGTCCTCTATACGGGACAGTGGGTACTTATTCTTGATCATCACCTCGTTGAGAGACCTATAGTCCACACACATCCTTTGGGTCCCATCTTTCTTGTCCACAAAGAGCACGGGGGCTCCCCACAGTGCTGAGCTTGAGCGTATAAAACTCTTATCTAGCTGCTCCTGAAATTACTTCTTGAGATCCACTAGTTCATTAGCGGGCATCCTATACGGCCTCTTCGCTATAGGTGCAGTTCTGGGTACTAAATCAATGGCAAATTCAATTTCCCAATCAGGTGGCATACCTGGAATTTCTTCCGGAAACACATCTGAATATTTTTGAACCACCGGAATGCTTTCCAATGTCACTTCTTCGATGTGGTTCAGCTCTGCCTTCTCGGTTGTAGGTTGGGCTGCCTCAAACTCAATACGGGTACCGTGCTCACTTGTCAACTGCACGATCCTCTGAGCGTATTGAATCACTCCGTTGTGCTTGTTTAACCAATCCATTTCAAGTATTATGTTAATCTCTTGGGAATCCAAGACAATAGGTTGGCAAGAAAGTCTACCCCCTTATTTTAAGGCTTACTTTCAGACATACTATATTTTTAGGACCTAGAATTCATATTTGAAAGAAGAAATTTCCCAACTATATGCATCAAGGTGTATGAACTAAGCAACTTCTTTATTAATTTCAGCCTATAGAGGATGTGAACAAGTGCCAAAGCATCTCACACCTCTACACTATGTGTGGATGTGGACATTCGCCGAAGCGTCCCACAACTCACACCAGCACACAAACACAATCAATCATCATAAAAATTTCTGCACACCACTCTTATTTGATCTACTGTGGTCTAAACGTTCCTATTACAGCTTTATTCAATGGAAACCTAAACTTTATCATGAGAACCGGTGTTGTTCTCGCCGTGTGACGGAGGTGGTCCATACATGGGTGCACACCATGGTGAGTCAGCTGTCCATGTAGGGATAGATGACGCTGGTGCTCCATTTGCTCCCGCGTTGGCACGAGTCTCATCTTGTTTTTCTAACAAGTATAGCTTCTTGCGGAGATAAAGGATCTCTTCTTGTGCGCTTACATAGCGGTTTCCTAACTCCATGAGCAACCTCTTAGACTTATCAGCAGCTTGTGAATTGGAAAGAGCTCCTCCATGAGGTCCAATGATCTCCCTTGTACCACTCTTCCGTGAAGCCCGAAAGTAGTGTTCTCAAGCTGCTCAAGGAAGGCGTAGCACAGTCCGGTGAGTGCATCCCATGCAGCATCATCGATAGCTTCTGCCCTTGTAGCTCTCCATGTGGGTGCGAAGTGCCGAGTGACAACCCTACCGTTAGATAGGATGGTTACTTCAGCCTTCCACTCTTCATGTCCGAGACGAGGGACTTTCTTGAGGAGATACTCCGTGTATAAGCTGCAGCAATCCAGAAACTCTTTAAGCTCCTTGGATATGTATCCTCCTTCAATCCCGTCGGACCGGAATTCTTGAACTGAAAGGTTGGCCCGTTCATCACCTTCATTTTCTGCCTCAGCAGGGGGTGGCTCCTCTTCAGATTCATCTCCTTCCGACATAGCTTCATGAGGCTCCACGGGGTGTAAGCCCGTGTGAAACTCCTCCTGAGGTGCGTACCAATGCTGTTCTTGTGGATCGTCTTACATGTCGTCTTCGATTGGTTCCACCTCTTCCTGATCCTCTTCCTCATGCATAGAGCTACTAACTTCATCTTCATGAGGTTCCATATTCACATCCTCCCAATATGGTCCATCGGACACCTCAATGGGGTTAGGTGCACTCCCAAGTGGTGGTGGACGAGTCCTTATGCGTGTTGTGCTCCTAGTCACCGGCATCATAAATAAGACATGAGGAACTTTATAGAAGAAGAAAATAACTACAAAACTTCAGAAGCTACGAAGCAAAAAAAAACAAAAGTGTTGCAGTCAAAAGAAGAGAAAAAGAGGTGCTGAAAATAGCACTTTGCGATGGCTAAGTTGACAATTAAAGTGCAGCAGCAAGCAATTTCTAAAAATAACAGTTTAGAGGGGTGTTCCTATGTGTTTTAGCATGTCTATTCTACCTAGGCTTGTGTCCTACGGTCAACGTGGCTCTGATGCCAATTTGTGACACCCGGTTAAGGAAATAAACCAAGTGAATGCATATGTGTGCCCAGGATGTTCATCACACATACACATATATTCCACAAACTAAATTCAGAATGTAACCACGAAGAAATAGTGTTTAAGTACTTTATTACAATGACTCAATATCTCACTAATGAATATCCAACTTATTTAGCAGCGGAAGACTATAAACAACATCTGAAAATGGCTAAGACAGCAAGCTCCAACTTCAACTCCACAGGCATGTTGACGGTAGTGTGCACGCCTAGTACTCCACATGTTCCTCGAAATATTCTTCTCTTGTAGCTGATGTATACGTGGGAATGCAAGGGTGAGTACATGTCGTACTCAGCAAGTGCAGGAAAAGTATGACATGTAGCTTACAACAAGGTAGGGAATAAAAAGGTTCAATGCAGCAAGCAAATTTTATTTCACAAATATGGTAAAAACAATAACTATTCCTAGTGAGTTTAATCCCATCATAACCAAGTAATTTCATCAACATTCCTTCATCATAATTCAACATTTATCAAGCCTCAACCAGCCAATAATCTTTCTCAAGTTCAGCTCATACTCATAAATATTCATAACCATCTCATTTTCATATAACCGAAAACAAATTCATTGTCATGACCCAAAACAGTCCCAAAACCAATTCCAACGACCATACCCAAATATCCATCCCAAGTTTTGCCTCTAATCATGGAAGTTGGTCAGGTGCTTGTAACCGGAAGCACGACTATCATGATAGTTTTACACTCTGCAGAGGTGGCACCACTTTACCCACAAGTTCCTGGTTTCGTCATCCGTCGGCGACTAGAAAGAACCTCCATTATACCAGTACACAACCATCGGTGTATGGCCAAGAGATCACAAAATATCCTTTACAAAGGGGCTACTAGGATGTACGGACCCACTGAGATTTCACCGGCTGGCTCGAATCTCCATTCTCTCACCCACGGGCCCCCTCTTGTGCCATGCAATTTCCAGAGCAGTCCCTCTCGACTTCCATTCTCTGCACCATACAACGGTCCATAACAAGCTAGAAACACACCTAATTAGTCAGCTAAGCCACACCCATATTTGGCCTTGTGGTGGCACTATTTTTCTGGCATGTGCTCGCATGAACCGGTCCTTAGATCTACGGCAAGCAAACCACCATATCATTCAGCAATATCCACGAACCAAGCTTGCCTAGATCTTCCTGATTCCATGCTCATCAACATTATCAAGTTCTCATCATCTTTAATGTCATGAGTGCAGTAGCTAACAAGTTTTATTTCAGCTTCCAGTATCCCTTACGTTAAGCGAAGTAAAAAGGAGAAACGACCATACCCGTGTCATCAACTTTCCCGGCGACAAGGAAGGTTAACAAAACTAGTAAACTCCTATAAAAAGTGTGTCCCATCAAGTTGACTCAAGCATACGAGTTTTCGCAAGCAAAACAGTTTTGAAAACGTAGGATCAATATGGTCAAGGGGCACTTGCCTTTCTCCCGTAGCTCGTGTTGCTCAAGCGTCTCAAAGTCTTGGTGCTGTAGCTCCTCATAGACGGCCTCTTGAGCTTGTCCTTCTACTCATGACCACGCACATATAAGATTTACAGCAATCAATTGTCATGCACAAACTTTAGTCAAGATGCAATGGGGTGAATAAATGCAATTCCTATGTTGTGGTTTTATAAAACCAGTTTGTACGTGTTCTTGCAAGTATTAGTAGGCCTCCATGGGATTTTATGATGAACAAGGTTGCTGGGATCAAGTGTGGACGTGGTGATGATCTTGACACAAGGTGTAGATCAATTCCACCGTCAAAAATTGACCAAAACGTGGTCTGTCCACACGCAGAAGTTCATGCTCGAAAGGGGCAAAGAAAATGGTGCATAGAAAAAGCGGTGGCGTCATAAGAGGGGTAACGAAGACCTACCTCACTTCTTCATTGCGGCAGGGCCTCCCTCCTAGCAATGGCAGCAGCGGAGGATTTTCCGTGGAGAATTATGGTGCTGCAGGTAGGGCAGAACGTCGGGGCTTCTTCTCCGGGGACGGTGAGGCGTGACGGGGTTCAACGGCGACCAAATTCTGGCAAGGGGAGGGGGAGTCGGTGACTTGGCAGCAAGGGGGCGCAACTTGGCAGCAGGGGGGCGGCGGCCAAAAATAAAAAGGGGTGGGCGACTAGGGGGGAGTTATATTTATAAGTGGGAAACGAAAGAGGCCTAGAGGGTGGGGGAACAAAAGAGTCCTAGAGGTGGGGGAGCAAAAGATTTCTAGAGGTGGGGGACTAGGGTCCCCCCCCCTAATTTGGTGCGGCCAATTTGGAGGAAAAATACCCACAAATGTGGGGGTAAATCCCCCTTGGGGAATTTTGGGGAACTTGGGGAAAATCAGGAAAAATGGGGAAATTTTGGGAAATTAGGGGAGTGGGGAATTTGGGGGGGGGGGGGGATGGGGAATTTGGGGAAAATTTGGGGTGGCCCTAATTTGGCTATTTTATTTTTTCTTTTCTTTTTTATTTATTTATTTTCCTTGTTTATTTATTTTCATTATTTTCCATTTCTATTTCCTTTTATTATTTGTCACACCCGGTTTTTCCGAAGAACAACCAAGTGAATATCACATGTATGCCAGGATCATTTTCTCATACATGTGATGACAAATAGTGAAGCATCATTTATTACAAGCCAGGTGTCGAATATAAGTAAGTCTTACATAGTAAATGTCTCGATGGACAATAATAAGTTCATCACAAGTAAATAAACTAGCAGCGGAATATTATTCTTGAGGGCTCCGTCACAGGCATTGCCCGGGGGTCTCCATGAACCTAGAAACCTTCTTCGGGTCCAAAGTCTTGGTCATTATACACCACCTTGTTATCTTGACCAGAGCAGCAATATAAACCAACAAAATATGCAAGGTTGAGTACCAATGGTACTCAGCAAGTGTGGGAAAATTATATCATGCATGGCTAGAACAAGGAGAGGTTGAACTCATGGTTAAAGCACTACGCAATTAAATACCTATCACCTTAGCTTATTAAGCACCTACATTACGACACAGGTGAAATGGTTCCAATCTCCCATCCCATCATCATAATCCAATAACCATAACATCATTTCCAATGTTAAGCTCCCCGCTTAACATTCACAACTTCCAAAACCATCAATCCTCTAATCATGAATAAGTCCAAGCCGCTCTTGACCGTGAGCACGGCTGTCATGACAGTTTTGACTCTGCAGAGTTTGTACCACTGTACCCACATGTAGTGATTTCATCCCCCGTTGCCGGGTGGACTAAAAGAACCTCCATTATGCCAGTGGCTACGAACCACATTCACACTTCCCAGGTGTGTAGCCAGGAGATCACTACGAAGCCTTTACAAAGGGATTCCCGACGAGCATGGGCCCACTGAGGTTTCACCCCTAACAGCATACAAGAGGCTCCAACCCCGCTGCAGTGGCCCCCTCTTGAGCCTTGCGGTTCATATGGTAGTCCAGCTGACACCTATTCCCCGCACCATCCAACACACCCATACTACACCGGGAATACACCTAATTAATTGGCCAAGCTGCCCCATCTCACCATGTGGTTGGCACTGTAAAGCCAGGTTACATGCTCCATGAACCGGTCCTTAGGATCCAGGCAAGTACTAAACACAAACCCAAGTCTCGTGCACCCAGCACACAACCAAAACATCCAACTTGCCTTGATCCCTACCTCTACATAACTCATAATATCTCATTCAAGAGTATGGTAATATAAACTGATGATCTCATATCCCAAATATCCCATTCTAAGCATGGCTAAGCATATGCATAATAATAAATGACATGATAAAATGAATCCCAAACCAAGCTACAAGGAAACAAGGTAATGCAATTCTAGGGAAACATCCTAGTATGGGTTTCATATTTCAATTGACAATGCAAATAATTCTACCTACACATCCTAGTATAGGATCAAAGTGGTCAAGGACACTTGCCTCCTTCTTGCTGCTCTTGAAATGGGTAGTCCTGGTCTTGGAAAGGAATAACTTGCTCTTGAGCAGGTTCTACATCATACCATCACACATAGCAAAAGAAAAACAACAATCCATAAGACATAGTTCACACTTCCACTTCATACAAACCACACATTCACATTTATGAAAGTCATTCACCATTATATGTGTTGTGGTTACTCTATGTGTGTTGTTTTGTGTCTTGCATACACTTTTAATCATATGTATATGATTCCTACTTTTATATTCACATTTATGCTTGCATACTATATATATGAGTTTCCAATTTAAATAAATTCCTTATATTCAATTACTACACCTTTTAGCTACCAAGTATGCATGAAAGTTATTTTCCTCCTCCATATGTGTCTTCAAAATTTCTACCAACCCTAAACTGAATTCTTTCGATTTTAGAACTCCATTTATCATTTACTAGGTTCTATATTTTCAGATTTATTTCCTATGCCAAATTGTGAACTTTATTGTGAAAATAACAAGACACATCATCTAAACAGAATAGGTTCTGATCTAAAATATTTACTAATATATTTTAGACCTTTTCCTCTGATGTAAACTATTTTACAATTATTTTCCCTATTTTCCAGAACTATTCTTTACTTAAAAATGTGTCCCTAAATGTGAATAATAAATTAAACAGATTCAATTCAGTCCCAAAACATGTTTTTATCTTACTCCAAAGTTTTCTAAATACTGAGAAAGTTTTAAATTTAATTATGACAATATGTTTGTCCCACTTTTTAATTTTTAATCACTAGCCACATATTCAATTTCCTAATTTAAATACTAAACAGGGCTAAAAAGATAAACTCACCCCATTACAGGGTCTATAATATTATTTTCAGAATTTCCAGGGGTCTAGCTACACTTATCAGAGGTGTTTTTCCTAATTTTTATTAAGTCCAGGGGCTAAATCTGATTTTTAAATGAATTTACATGATTTTCTGGAGTTCCAGGGGCTAGATCAGAAGTTTCCGGGGCTAGCTCTTATTTCCCGAGAACCCCAGGGGGTAGCGCGTAAGAATTCCATTCTTTATAACGCGGGGCTGACGTGGACCGTCCGATTTTAAACCGACGGCTGAGATTATAACGTCGAACCGGTACGCGGGTATTTAAACCCTACCGTGCGATTTAAAATAAACGGCGCACAAGCGGCCACGTCGCTTTGATCGAGCGCGGGTGGCGCTGCCGGCGGCGCACGGCGGCGGGAAGCGGCGATCTCGCCGGAAACTTTCGGATCTTCGGGAATTCTTCCTAGAACTATGATTTTATGGCATAGATCGGTAGAGGGGAGGTCGGGGATCTCACCTCGGGGGTTTTCTTGAGCTCGGAGGTCCTGGAAGGTGATCGGCGACGAGGTCCGAGGCAAAACCACGGCGAAGCTCGTCGGCGCTGCGTTTACACCGCAAATCACCGAGTTTTCTGCACCTGCAAGGTTCCCCGGAGGCGGTGGATCAAGACCAGCGAGTTAGATCGGAATTTCCGAGCTTAGATCGGCCGGAATTCGCCGGTGAAGTCTCGGTTCTCACCGGAGGAAAAATCGGCGATCGCGTGGAAAAAAAAACAGAACGAGGCCGGGGTTTTTATAGACGGGGGAGGACGGTGTGTCGGTTGTGATTGAGTTTGAGTCGTCCGGGACCATAATTCGGCTGGGGGACGCGGTTTCCAGGGGGTAGTTTTGATTCGGGAGAGAGAGGTGTCCCGGGGTCGGCCGATCGCGCGCGAGGAAGAAGATGACGGCGGGCCCCGCATGTCAGTGAGAGGCAGCAGCGCGCGCGGCTGCGGGCTGGCACGGGCGCTGGCTGGGCCGGCTGGTGGGTTTCAGCCCACTGGCCGGTTTTTTTCTGCTTTCTCTTTTTCTATTTCTTTTTTGATTTGAGTTTAATTTGAATTCCAGTTTGAATTTGAATTTTTGCAAAACATGCAACACGTCCAAAATTTTTTTAAATTCCCCTCTTAACATGATTTAGGGCTTTGAATCAAAATTTTGGGGTGTTACAGCTCTACCCCCCTTAAAAGAAATCTCGTCCTCGAGATTGGTGTTTCTAAGAAAACAGTTCCGGAAATTGTGCCTTGAGCTCATCTTCCCGCTCCCAGGTGGCTTCCTCTTCTGAGTGATGCTTCCACTGCACCTTGCACATCCGGATTCTTTTATTTCTGGTGAGGCGTTCCATTTGTCTCCAAAATCTTGTATGGTTTCTCGGCATAAGACAAATCCTCAGCTACATCCACTTCATTCATGGGTAACACCTCTTCAGGCGTCCTCAGGCATTTCTTGAGTTGTGACACATGGAATACATCGTGCACATCCGATAGACGAGCCGGTAACTCTAGTTGATACGCCACTTCGCCTTTCCTTTCCAAAACTTGAAAGGGTCCGATGTATCGAGATGACAACTTCCCTTTCACCTTGAACCGACGAAGTCCTCTGATAGGGGACACCTTGAGATAGACATAGTCTCCTACGTTGAAAACGAGCTCTCTTCTTCGTACATCGGCATAGCTCTTTTGGCGTGTCTGTGCTATCCTCAAGTTGTTACGAATTTCCCTCACCTTCGCCTCGGCTTCTTGTAGCACTTCTGGACCAAACACTTTACTTTCTCCTGTTTGGTTCCAAAATAGGGGAGTTCGGCACTTCCTCCCATACAAAGCTTCAAACGGTGACATCTTCATACTAGCTTGATAGCTGTTGTTATAGGAAAACTCCGCATACGGTAAATTCTTGTCCCAACTCCTATTGTTTTTGAGTGCACATGCCCTTAACATATCTTCAAGGATCTGATTGGTTCTCTCCGTCTGCCCGTCAGTTTGGGGATGATAGGCAGAGCTGAAGTTTAGATGGGTTCCCATGGTTTCATGCAACTTCTGCCAAAACCTCGAGGTGAACTGTGTCCCTCGGTCCGACACAATCTTCTTTGGCACTCCATGGTAACACACGATCCTTGACATGTACAACTCTGCCAATTTGGATCCGCTGTAGCTTTCTTTCACGGGGATGAAATGAGCCACCTTGGTTAGCCTGTCAATGATGACCCATACCGAATCATATCCTGATTGGGTCCTAGGCAATCCCACGATGAAATCCATGCTGATTTCTTCCCATTTCCATTCAGGCACTTTGAGTGGTTGCAATAATCCCGCGGGTCGTTGATGTTCTGCTTTCACCAACTAACATGTGTCACATAGGGCAACATGTTCCGCGACATCTCGCTTCATGCCATACCACCAATACCTGCCCTTGAGGTCCTGGTACACCTTCGTACTCCCAGGATGAATGGAATAGTCGGAATCGTGAGCCTCCTTCAAAATCAATTCACGGATCTCCTTTACTTCAGGCACACAGATTCTTTTCCCGTGCCACACTGTCCCTTGTTCATCCTCTCTGAAACCTGGAGCTTTATCTTCCTTGATGAGTTGCCTGATTTCTTGTATCTTCTCATCATTCTTTTGTCCCTCACGTATGCCTCACTCGAGTGTGGAGTCCACTTCCATGGCGATGGCTTCGCCATTATTTACCAAGCATAGATTTAGCCTTATAACCTCATCCTTCAATTCTGCAGGCATGTCCTTCAAGCTCAACTTATTGACCTGCACTTTCCGACTCAAAGCATCGGCCACGACGTTTGCTTTCCCGGGATGATAGTTGATGCCCACATCAAAGTCATTGATTAGCTCTAACCATCTCCTTTGTCTGAGGTTGAGATCTGGCTGTGTAAAAATGTACTTCAAACTCTTATGATCCGTATATATCTCGGTCCTCTTCCCCATCAAGTAGTGCCGCCAAATTTTCAACGCGTGTACCACTGCGGCTAGTTCTAGGTCGTGTGTAGGATAGTTCTTCTCGTGCTTCCGGAGCTGCCGGGATGCATAAGCCACGACATGCCCTTCTTGCATGAGAACACATCCCAACCCGTTTCCAGAGGCATCGCAGTACACCGTGAAGTTCTTCTGCATATCTGGCATAACCAACACTGGGGCTGTTGTCAATCTCTTCTTTAGCTCCTGAAAGCTCGTCTCGCACTGTGGCGTCCAGGTGAATGTGATTCCCTTCTCCAACAGTTTGGTGAGAGGTCTCGAGATCTTGGAGAATCCCTCAATAAACCGTCGATAGTATCCAGCCAATCCCAAGAAGCTTCGAACTTCCCCGACATTTTCAAGGGTGTTCCACTTCTGGATATCCTCGATTTTGGCGGGATCTACGGAGATTCCTCCCTCCGAGATTATATGTCCTAAGAAGGGAACTCTCTTCAGCCAAAACTCACACTTACTCAACTTGGCATATAGTTGGTGTTCTCTTAGCCTCTGCAACACCAATCTTAGATGTTTCTCATGTTCTTCTTCATCTTTGGAGAAGACGAGAATGTCATCTATGAAAACCACCACAAATTTGTCCAGATATTCCATGAATACCTTGTTCATGAGATACATGAAGTATGCCGGGGCATTAGTTAGCCCGAAAGGCATGACGGTGTATTCATACAGTCCGTACCGAGATACGAAAGCTATCTTGGGAATATCAGATTGCCTTATCTTGAGTTGATGGTATCCCGACCTGAGATCAATTTTCAAGAACACACAAGCTCCCCTCAATTGATCAAACAAGTCTTCAATGCGAGGTAATGGGTACTTGTTCTTGATGGTTACCTCATTCAAAGCACGGTAATCCACGCATAACCTTTGGGTTCAGTCTTTCTTGGGCACAAATATCACCGGAGCTCCCCATGGTGAGGAACTAGGGCGGATATACCCCTTCTCCGTCAATTCTCTCAAATGATCCTTGAGTTCTTCTAGCTGCTTGGAGTCCATCCGATAAGGTCTCTTGTATATCGGGGCTGTTCCAGGCACTAGCTCAATTGCAAATTCCACTTCACGATCGGGAGGCATACCTGGCAATTCTTCCGGAAAAACGTCTGGATATTCCCTGATAGTCCTGATTTCCTCAACTTTCACCTCAACTTGATTTAATTTAATGTCCCTCCTAGGCTCGTGTATTGTTATGAACTTTACTCTTGTGCCACTAGGGTGAGTTAGTTCCACCGTTCTGGTCGAACAATGAATGATTCCCTTATGTTTGGTCAACCAATCCATGCCCAAAATAATATCGATCCCTTGGGAATCTATCACTATGAGGTTAGCAGTAAACACTACCCCATTAATGTCTAGTTTCACCTTGGGACACACTTGTCTTGTCCTTATTTCTCCACCTGGAGAGTTTACTGCTAGCATATGGTTCATTTATGTTGTTGCTAGGTCATACTTCTTAACAAACCCTTGAGCAATAAACGAGTGGGTAGCACCAGAATCAAACAGCAGGGTTGCAAGGTGTAAATTGGCAGGAAACTTACCAACTACCACGTCGGGTGCATCTTGTGCTTCCTCCATAGTGGCGTGGTTCACCCGTCCTCTCATTACATTCTGCTGTTGTGGCTGCGCGGGCTTCTTCTTTGGGCACTTATGGGCGTAGTGTCCCACTTCACCACAGCTAAAACATTGCACCCCAACCTTAGGTGCCTGGCCTTTGTTGTCTTGGGGTTGGTTTGGGGGTCCTTGCACTGCTGGTCGAGGTGGATATGCAGGGCGATGCTGCTGTACAAACTGACGTTGCGGCTGTGCTGGTGCTGCCGGAGGCCTGTAGTTCGGGTTGTACCCTCTTGGTGCTGAGTAGGGTACCGCTGCACGGTTCGTCTGCCCTGCAGGTTGCTGCATAAGACGTGGGCGAGTGTTGCTCCCTGAGGCTTGATGTGACCAACCGGCTTTCCTCTTATTCTCATTTTCCAAGGCCTTTAGCTTCCTTTCTACCACAAATGCTCTGTCCACCATCTTTTGGAAGCTGTCATACTCATTTGAGGACATTGCACACTGCATCTCCGCGGTAAGTCCTTCCAGGAAACAGTCTTGTTTCTGCTCATCAGTCTCTATGTCTCGTGGGGCATAACGGGATAGTTGAGTAAATTTAGTGAGGTATTCCCTCACAGTCATGTTACCTTGCTGCAACCCCAAAAATTCTTTCCTCTTGTTTTTGAGTTCACCTCTTGGGATGTAATGGTTGCGGAAGCTACGCTTGAACTCTTCCCAAGTGATGTTCTCAGGGTCATGATGGGCGGCCACATAGGCGGTCCACCAATCAGCAGCAGGTCCATGCAATTGATGAGAGGCAAACAGCACCCTCTCATACCCTTGGCACTAGATGATCCTCATCTTGCTTTCAATGGTCTTCAGCCAATCATCTGCCTCCAGAGGTTCAGAAGCACTTGCAAACTTTGGAGGTTGAGTTCCTAGAAACTCACTCAACCTTGGTTGGCGTGGTGCAGCTTGTGGAGGTGGAACTTGATGCAAGTTGGCCACCACTTGAGTCAAGTTCTGCATGAGCTGATTCTGATTCTCCAGCATTTGGTGGAGAGGATCAACTTCTTCACGGCGACCACCCCGGTCCTGGCCTCCAAAAAGATGAGGGTTGCATGCCTCATCGTTGTTGTTGGCGGGGTTGGCAGCACGTCCTTTTTCTCTTCCGGCCATCTGGCAGAATCAACCAATGTTAATTTGAAAGCATTTAGTATCATCTTACTACTTTCGTTTGTTTGTACTTTGAAGTGTTGAGGCTTTGTCATACTTTTCTGAGGGTTCATTTCTCACATAAAATTAAATGCACTATTATTTCATGTGGGTTCACACACCAAAGCAAAACAATCTAAAGACGAGGCTGTGTACAATTGCTCATGGCTTCCACAACTCACGTCACACACCAAGCATTAACACACCATTAACTTAACGACTCGACTATTCGACATCTTGCTAACTAAGGAAAGGACTCTACACTACTCGTTTTCTTGAGCTGGCTCCTCAGGATCTTCCTCATCATTTCGGCTGCCTTCTGACTCTGCTTTGGGTGGGGAGGCTGCTGGTGGAGAAGTGCGACGACGCCTGATCGCCCGGCGATCTGGGGAGTCAGGAGTCCATATATCATTCACGGTGACACACAGTTCATTCCCATCTCCTCTTTCTCTCGCCCTTAAGGAGGCTCGCAGCAACGCCTCCGTTTCCTTCAGGGTGTCCCGAACATCCTGAAGTTCTTGCTGACACTCCTGCAGTCGAGTGCTGAGCATAGCAGCATCCTCCAAGCACAAATCCATGTGCTCATGGGAAGTCCCTTGCTGCACTGGAGGGTATTTGTACTCCGTGGTGCCACTCTCACGCTGGAGGACATACATGTACTCGGTCCTGTCCAGGTGTCGATGATAGATGTGACTCTGGCAGGTGATGGCCTCCCAGGTGACATCCTTCTCCGCATCGACCTGTGTCGCTCTGCAAGCTGGAGAGCGGTGGATCTTAAGCAGCTGATTTTCGTGTATAATCCTCATCTCTGAACTCCATTCTTCCCTTTTCTCACGGATGGTCCTGGTGGAGTTATAGTGGATGATTAGCTTGCCCGTATTGCCGGCGGCTTCGAGCACACGTCGAAGACGGCGCAACAAGCCTCCTACTGCCAATCCGTAAGAAAGGTACGTCACCGGACGGCTCTCCTCTCTTTGGGCGAGGGCATCTACTGGAACTCTCCCCCCTGTGGACTTGCGAGCAGTGCGAATCATGCGAACCATCTAAAACAAAAAGCATTTAAACTTAGGCTAGATAAACTTTTAAACAAAAATCCTATTTTGAATGAAAATTGGGGTAAGATGAAGAAACTGGCTCATTAAATAACACTTTTCAACACACACCTTGTAAAAATAGTTTTTAAGAAAATAGGGCCCTTAAATACGTCCATTTCTACCTAGGTCCACGTTCCTACGGGCAAACCTTGGCTCTGATACCACTTCTGTCACACCCGGTTTTTCCGAAGAACAACCAAGTGAATTTCACATGTATGCCAGGATCATTTTCTCATACATGTGATGACAAATAGTGAAGCATCGTTTATTACAAGCCAGATGTCGAATATAAGTAAGTCTTACATAGTAAATGTCTCGATGGACAATAATAAGTTCATCACAAGTAAATAAACTAGCAGCGGAATATTATTCTTGAGGGCTCCGTCACAGGCGTTGCCCGGATGTCTCCATGAACCTAGAAACCTTCTTCGGGTCCAAAGTCTTGGTCATTATACACCACCTCGTTATCTTGACCTGAGCAGCAATATAAACCAACAAAATATGCAAGGTTGAGTACCAATGGTACTCAGCAAGTGTGGGAAAATTATATCATGCATGGCTAGAACAAGGAGAGGTTGAACTCATGGTTAAAGCACTACGCAATTAAATACCTATCACCTTAGCTTATTAAGCACCTACATTACGACACAGGTGAAATGGTCCCAATCTCCCATCCCATCATCATAATCCAATAACCATAACATCATTTCCAATGTTAAGCTCCCCGCTTAACATTCACAACTTCCAAAACCATCAATCCTCTAATCATGAATAAGTCCAAGCCGCTCTTGACCGTGAGCACGGCTGTCATGACAGTTTTGACTCTGCAGAGTTTGTACCACTGTACCCACATGTAGTGATTTCATCCCCCGTTGCCGGGTGGACTAAAAGAACCTCCATTATGCCAGTGGCTATGAACCACATTCACACTTCCCAGGTGTGTAGCCAGGAGATCACTACGAAGCCTTTACAAAGGGATTCCCGACGAGCATGGGCCCACTGAGGTTTCACCCCTAACAGCATACAAGAGGCTCCAACCCCGCTGCAGTGGCCCCCTCTTGAGCCTTGCGGTTCATATGGTAGTCCAGCTGACACCTATTCCCCGCACCATCCAACACACCCATACTACGCCGGGAATACACCTAATTAATTGGCCAAGCTGCCCCATCTCAGCATGTGGTTGGCACTATAAAGCCAGGTTACATGCTCCATGAACCGGTCCTTAGGATCCAGGCAAGTACTAAACACAAACCCATGTCTCGTGCACCCAGCACACAACCAAAACATCCAACTTGCCTTGATCCCTACCTCTACATAACTCATAATATCTCATTCAAGAGTATGGTAATATAAACTGATGATCTCATATCCCAAATATCCCATTCTAAGCATGGCTAAGCATATGCATAATAATAAATGACATGATAAAATGAATCCCAAACCAAGCTACAAGGAAACAAGGTAATGCAATTCTAGGGAAACATCCTAGTATGGGTTTCATATTTCAATTGACAATGCAAATAATTCTACCTACACATCCTAGTATAGGATCAAAGTGGTCAAGGACACTTGCCTCCTTCTTGCTGCTCTTGAAATGGGTAGTCCTGGTCTTGGAAAGGAATAACTTGCTCTTGAGCAGGTTCTACATCATACCATCACACATAGCAAAAGAAAAACAACAATCCATAAGCCATAGTTCACACTTCCACTTCATACAAACCACACATTCACATTTATGAAAGTCATTCACCATTATATGTGTTGTGGTTACTCTATGTGTGTTGTTTTGTGTCTTGCATACACTTTTAATCATATGTATATGATTCCTACTTTTGTATTCACATTTATGCTTGCATACTATATATATGAATTTCCAATTTAAATAAATTCCTTATATTCAATTACTACACCTTTTAGCTACCAAGTATGCATGAAAGTTATTTTCCTCCTCCATATGTGTCTTCAAAATTTCTACCAACCCTAAACTGAATTCTTTGGATTTTAGAACTCCATTTATCATTTACTAGTTGCTATATTTTCAGATTTATTTCCTATGCCAAATTGTTAACTTTATTGTGAAAATAACAAGACACATCATCTAAACAGAATAGGTTCTGATCTAAAATATTTACTAATATATTTTAGACCTTTTCCTCTGATGTAAACTATTTTACAAATATTTTCCCCATTTTCCAGAACTATTCTTTACTTAAAAATGTGTCCCGAAATGTGAATAATAAATTAAACAGATTCAATTCAGTCCCAAAACATGTTTTTATCTTACTCCAAAGTTTTCTAAATACTGAGAAAGTTTTAAATTTAATTATGACAATATGTTTGTCCCACTTTTTAATTTTTAATCACTAGCCACATATTCAATTTCCTAATTTAAATACTAAACAGGGCTAAAAAGATAAACTCACCCCATTACAGGGTCTATAATATTATTTTCAGAATTTCCAGGGGTCTAGCTACACTTATCAGAGGTGTTTTTCCTAATTTTTATTAAGTCCAGGGGCTAAATCTGATTTTTTAAATGAATTTACATGATTTTCTGGAGTTCCAGGGGCTAGATCAGAAGTTTCCAGGGCTAGCTCTTATTTCCCGAGAACCCTAGGGGGTAGCGCGTAAGAATTCCAGTCTTTATAACGCGGGGCTGACGTGGACCGTCCGATTTTAAACCGACGGCTGAGATTATAACGTCGAACCGGTACGCGGGTATTTAAACCCTACCGTGCGATTTAAAATAAACGGCGCACAAGCGGCCACGTCGCTCTGATCGAGCGCGGGCGGCGCTGGCGGCGGTGCACGGCGGCGGGAAGCGGCGATCTCGCCGGAAACTTTCGGATCTTCGGGAATTCTTCCTAGAACTGTGATTTTATGGAATAGATCGGTAGAGGGGAGGTCGGGGATCTCACCTCGGGGGTTTTCTTGAGCTCGGAGGTCCTGGATAGTGATCGGCGACGAGGTCCGAGGCAAAACCACGGCGAAGCTCGTCGGCGCTGCGTTTACACCGCAAATCACCGAGTTTTCTGCACCTGCAAGGTTCCCCGGAGGCGGTGGATCAAGACCAGCGAGTTAGATCGGAATTTCCGAGCTTAGATCGGCCGGAATTCGCCGGTGAAGTCTCGGTTCTCACCGGAGGAAAAATCGGCGATCGCGTGGAAAAAAAAAACAGAACGAGGCCGGGGTTTTTATAGACGGGGGAGGGCGGTGTGTCGGTTGTGATCGAGTTTGAGTCGTCCGGGACCAAAATTCGGCTGGGGGACGCGGTTTCCAGGGGGTAGTTTTGATTCGGGAGAGAGAGGTGTCCCGGGGTCGGCCGATCGCGCGCGAGGAAGAAGATGACGGCGGGCCCCGCATGTCAGTGAAAGGCAGCATAGCGCGTGGCTGCGGGCTGGCGCGGGCGCTGGCTGGGCCGGCTGGTGGGTTTCGGCCCACTGGCCGGTTTTTTTCTGCTTTCTCTTTTTCTTTTTATATTTCTTTTCTGATTTGAGTTTAATTTGAATTCCAGTTTGAATTTGAATTTTTTCAAAACATGCAACACGTCCAAAAATTTTTTAAATTCCCCTCTTAACATGATTTAGGGCTTTGAATCAAAATTTTCGGGTGTTACATTATTTTATTAGCTTCTATATTCCTCTCTTCACTTCTTCTTATTTTTAAATGCTTTTCTACATGAAAAATGTATGCAATGCATGGTCGTGAAATTGAGGGTGTTACACGACAGGTGGCCCCAAAACTTTTAGTGTCCTATACACGATCTAGGGCTTCGTCCTCTGAGTAGAGTGGCTGGCGGGAGAGTTAAGTCCCTCCATTCGGCGCGCTGAGCACCCCTGACTGCATGTCAGGTGATGATGAAGATGTAGTCTTGTCGCCGCGTCTCGTAGCCCTGCTTGGGCGGCTGCGTGCCGTTGGCCAGCACTGTTCCGCTGTCACGCCTCGCCGTCCAGTCTTGTCACCATTATGACGATCGAGCAAGGGACGGAGGCATGTGCTGTGTGCCATGCTTCTGGGGAAGGCGCGAGCCTTGAATGTGAAGCCTGACAGCGCACTTCCTTCTTGACTTTGTCGACCCACGGCCCACGACAGATCGTGGGGCACGTGGCGGCTCTAGAGCCCTTATCGACGGGCCTAGTGTATAGGGACACGTGGCGGCTCCAGACCTTACCTCGACAGGGAGGCCTGGGCCGGAGCCTAGGGCACGTGTCAGCATCGGAGCTGTCCTTAGCAGGGAGGCGGCTCCGGAGCCAGAGGGCACGTGTCAGCCCCGGACCTCTCCTCAGCGGGGAGGCTTAGGTTGGAACCCACGGCACGTGTCATCTCCGGAGCTCGGGCGCACGCGGTTGCCCCAGGGTTGACCTTGGGGCCCAGGGCACGTGGATTTTTTTGGGGCCCGCCTAAGCAAGGAGGTGGGGCCCAGGCTGTCTTTTACCCACTACGCGGGAGTACCCAGTCTGCAGAGTACCGACAGTGGCCCTCGGGCCCATCTCGGGGGAGGCATTGAGCCAACAGGTGGGGCCCCATCTCCCCCACGTGGTGGTTTTGAACCTACGCTTTGGAAACCGAAGCGGCAGCGAGATTCTCGTAGTGGACGAGGGGTTATACCTGGGAGATGAAAAGGTTGCACGACCTAGGCGTGGTGGGCGTTTTCAATCAAAGCAGTTGTGCGTCGTCGCGTTTATACCTTATTTGACAGGTCACGACGATGCACTTGAGGGGTTGCCTCGGGGTACTTACTGCAACAGCCCATGGGTCGCAGGAGTACCGTGCTTCTTCCCTCAGGAACCGCCGAACATTCCCGAGGCTTTACATGCCTGTCCCGCCAGTGCCTGACTAGTGGACCTGGGTCCTACCTGTCATTGGCGGGGGTGAATGCTAAGGTGACGTGCTCGAGGGGTTGCCTCGGAGCACTTACTGTGGCAACCAACTTGGTTGGCTGCTGCGGCTCCACCACGCCTCCTTTCTCGGGGACCGCCAAACGTCCCCAAGATGTTACTCACCTGGCCCCCAGTGTGTGACGGGTGGACCTAGGTCCTACCCATCAAAGGGGGAGATGAGTGTTGAGGCGTCGTGCCTAAGGGACTGCCTCGGGTCACTTACTGCGGCAACCGACGACTCGGTCGCACCGCTTTCCTTGGGAACCGCCGGACATTTCGGAAAGGTTGTCCCCTCATCCCGCAATGTCTGACGGGTGGACCTGGATCCTACCCATCGCTGGGGGAAGCAAATAACCCGCGGCGTGCAGAGGTGAAGCCCAATCGCCACACCTATTTCCCTTCCAGAGGTCATGGATGAGTATAAAAGGAGGCCTTCCGATGTTGGATGGCACCCTCACCCACCATGTGGCCTTTGCTCTCCTCTTGTGCGCTGGAAGTCCCTGCTTCCCAACACTCTTGCCCTCCAGATGCCCTCACACTGTTCACCATCTTCATCCACTTTGCGAGATGTTCGTGTGTGTGCAGCCTTCGGTGAGGTTCTCTAGTACATCCTTCCCCTTGACGGCCTCAGATAGAAGCACATGCCATCCTGATGGTGCGTCGGTGCCAGGGGAGGCTGTTGGGGACAGGGTCCTCGATTCGCAATGAGTCCCTGCGCCAGTGTCGTGTGGCACATGTTCTCTAAGCGCGTCGCCGAAGGAGGACTTCCTGCCCGTACCAGAGGAAGGCTAAGTCCATAGTGATCAGGCCTTCCTCCTGGTACTATTGTGGACAGCAAAACCTGCCATAGGTGGCGTTTTGGCCCACATGACACTGGAGGTCTTCGTTGCCTCGGTCTAGCATGCGTTGTTGCCATCCTTGGTCTTATAGCAGGTGACCGTCTCACTGTGCAGATATTGGCTCAGGGGACAACCAGGTAGGCCACAGAGTAGGATATGACTCGATTTGTAGCTGTTGAGTTCCTTAGTTGTCTCAATGAATGCATCTTTGTTTCAATCTCTCATTGTACACTAGAACTCTGTTATCAATGAATGCATCTTTGTTTCAAGTCTCTAATTGTTCTATGTTGTGGATGTAGATTTCGGACCCTTAGCAGCGCAAGGGTCCAGGATGACTTAGCCAACGTGGGTAGTTCCCTTGCCGACGTCTCGACTTTGTTCCTCTAGGTCCTTAGCTGCGTAAGGGGCCAGGGTGCTCCGGCAGTGTGACTACCACTTCTTCCAGATCCTCGGCAGCGCAAGGATTTGAAGGAAGTTCAACCCTTTTCCCCAGCCCTCTCCAAGGAGTAACACGGCAGCTCCGGACTTCTCCTCGGAGGATAGACTTCGCCCGGAGCCCGAGACACGTGTTTGCACCAGAGCTGTCCTCCACGTGCGGGGGGGGGGGGGGGGGGCTCGGAGCCTAGGAACATGTGGTAGTTTTAAATCCCACTCTGCGGGGAGGCCCGGATCGGAGTCCAGGGCACACGTCGGTTCCGAAGCTCAAGCGCACGTGATTGCCCCAGGACTGACCTCGGGGCCTAGGGCATGTGGCTTGCCCATTCACAGTTGATATGCTTGAGAAAGCACAAACTGTAAAGGGGATATGCCCACGGCGTGTGTGTGCTCCGCGGCTACCGTCAGCGGGGTGGAGACTCCAAGCTAGGAGATGTTGGCAGCTCTGAGTTCCACCTCAGCAGGGAGGCATCAAACCGAGGCCCAAGGCACGTGTATGCTCTGGAGCGGTCCTCCACGGGGAGGCGTCTTGGAGCCGGAGGACACGTGGCAGCTCCAGTCCTCACCTCAGCGGGGAGGCTCGGACCGGAGCCCAAAGCATGTGTCAGCACCGGTGCTATCCTCAGTGGGGAGGTAGCTCGGACCAGGGCCTGGGGCACGTGTTGGCTCTAGAGCTCAAGCAGACGTGGAAGCCTCACGGCTGATCTTAGGGCCAAGGGTACATGGCTTTACCCGTTTACAGTTGATGTGCCTGAGGAAACACAAACTGTAAAAGGGGGAATGCACAAGGCAAGGCAAAATTTTCTCCCTTTAGGCTCTTCCTCATAGGAGGAATCAGGCCGTGATAGAAGGCAGCGACCCATCCCTGATGTTGAGAGTGACAGGACTCCTCTAGGACTTAGCTGTTCTAAGCGTTGTTCCTGGACACTATGACACCCTTTTTTAGAGAAAAACAGGACCCTACCACTTTGCTAAACATAGAACTTACGGGGGTGTTCTATGCTCCAAGGATTGGGTAGAGGTACCCCATCCTCCATGGCTAGGCGTACGCACCCGGGATGACATGCTTGTATTACTCGGAAGGGGCCTTCCCAGCTGGGGGAGAGTTTGTTCCCACCTTCTCGAGAATGCATCCACTGCAGTACCAGGTCGCCCACCTCGAGCTGTCTACTTTGCACGAACCGCTGCTGATAACGCCAGAGCGCTTGACAGTATTGGGCATTTTGTATAGCTGCTTTCCACCTTTGCTCATCGACAAGGTTGATATCTTCACGCCGGAGCTGGTCCTGTGTGGCTTAGTTGTACACTTGGACACGGGATGAGCCCATGGTGATTTCCGTTTGGAGGACGGCCTCAACCCCATACACCAGGAAGAAGGTCGTCTCCCCTGTCCAGCATTGAGGGACGTCCGGCTAGTCCACAGTGTGCACGGAAGCTCTTCAACCCAATTGGCACTGTGCTTTTTCAAGCTGTTGTAGGTGCGCGTCGTGAGTCCCCTGAGAATCTCGGTGTTGGCTCTTTCGGCTTGACCATTACTCTCTGGGTGAGCAACGGAAGCATAGTAAACTTGGATGCTAAGGTCTTCACAGCAGTCTTGGAATACTGCACTGGTGAACTAGGTCCTGTTGTCAGTGATGATTCTGTACGGGACCCCGAACCGGCAGACGATTGATTTGATGAACTTGACTGTTGGCTGCTTGTTGATGGTTACTACAAGGGTAGCTTCCGGCCACTTGGTGAACTTGTCTATGGCAACGTAGAGATACCGGTACCCTCCAACGGATCTGGGGAATGGTCCCAGGATGTCCAACCCTCACACAGTGAAGGACCATGAGGGTGGGATCATCTGCAGAGCATACGCTGGTGTGTGGATCTGCTTAGCATGGAACGGGCACACCTTGCATCTTCTGACCAGGTCAACAACTTCCTTTCAAAGACCCCCTCGGGCACCGGAATCCAAGTGGAAGCCTTCATTGACTGGTCATCGGCTATTGTGTTATTGGCACGAGGAACATGGTGCAAGTTCAAGTATAGTAAGTCCTTCTCCAACTTCTGTACTTGGAGGAGATAAGCTGCAAGTTGTGGGTCGTTGCAGCTACACTCTGCCTTAACTTGCTTGATGATCAGCTGAGAATCACCCTTGATCAACAACTGCTGGAGGCTAAGGGATAGCACGGTTTTTAACCTGAAGATGAGAGCCTCATACTCTGCCATGTTGTTGGTCGCTTTGAAGTCAAAGTCACACGACGTATTTGAAATGCTCTCCTGTTGGTGTAATGAGCAGAACCCCCGCTCCGGCACCTTGCTTCCGCTAGGAGCCATCAAAGAAGAGAGTCCAGTAGGGCCCAGTGAAGACCGGAGCTCTAGGCTCTGGTTCACCGATATCCTGGCCCCCTGGCTAGCATGGTGGTGGATTCCACTCTGCCACGAAGTCAGCTAACACCTGGCTTTTCACCGCATGGCGCGGTAAGAAGTCCATCTTAAACTCCACCAATTCCGCAGCCCATTTAGCTATGTTTCTAGTGGCATTTGGGCTGTGGAGGACGGTCCTCAGCGGGTATGAGGTTACCACCCAGATCTTGTGAGCTTTGAAGTAATCGCGCAGCTTCCTTGATGTAACGAGGATTGCATAGAGCAGTTTGTACACCTCGCTGATGAAGTAGACTGGACACTGGATGGTTTGGACCCTCCCGAAGGGGTCCACAACGCCTTCTTGTAGAGGTCTGGGACTCGGGGGCCCCCAGCCCCCGAGCCCGGGACAGCACTCTAGGAGCTCAGACCGAGGTGCACACCAGGTTTCACGTCTAGGCGTCTAAAGCCCGACCAGTTCTTCTAGGTGAGGTACGAAACCCGGGGACCCCTGCCCCCGTGGTCCGGGACTGCACGCTAGGAGCTCGGACCCAGGTGCACGCCTGTTGCTCGGTCTAGATGACTGAGCCCCGACTGGTTCTTCTTGGGGAGGTCTGGGACTCGGGGCCCCCAGGCCCCCGGGTCTATGACTACATTCTGGGAGCTCAGACCCAAATATGCATCGGTCATCAGGTCCACCTGCTTGCAGCCTGACTACTTCCCATTCCATGGACCTCCCACTGGCCTGAGCCCTCGGACTTTAGACCGCCAGTGGTGGGGGCTTCTTCTGGGACTCGAGGGCGGTGAAGTTCTGGTCGCTCTGCGACCAGAACCATGCTCACAATCTCGGCTCTGGCAACGATGTAGAAGAGCAGTGGCTCACCTTTTTCAGGGGCCACCATGATCGGAAGCATTGTGAGGAACTTCTTCAGCTCCTGGGACGCCACATCCGCCTCCTCGGTCTATACAAATGGACCAGTTTTGCGCAGAAGCTTGAAGAACGGAAGAGCCCGCTCGGCCAGTCTAGAGATAAACCGACTGAGCGCAGCCAAGCATCCAATAAGCTTCTGCACGTCCTTGATGCAGGCAGGGGGCTGCATCAGTTATATCGCCTTAATCTTCTCTGGGTTAGCTTCGATCCCTCGGTGTGAGACAAAAAAAAAACCGAGCAGCTTCCCGGCAGAGACCCCAAAGACACATTTCTCTGGGTTCAACTTTGTGCATGTGGAACGCAGTCTGTCGAAGACTAGGGCCAGATTGTCGAGCAGAGATGCTTGCAACTTAACTTAACTACGATGTCATCGACATAAACCTCGACCAGGTCTCGACTGAGGTTCCTGAACGTCTTGTGCATTGGGCGCACAAAAGTGGGGAGCACATTCTTAAGAACATAAGGCATGGACACATAGCAGTATAGATCGTCTACTGAGATGAAGGCAGTGTGCTCTTCATCTTCCCTAGACATAGGTATTTGGTGGAAACCTAAATATGCGTCTAGGAAACACAGTAGATCACACTCAGATGTAGAGTCGACTATTTGGTCTATACGGGAGAGAGGGAACGGGTCCTTTGTACATGCCTTATTGAGGGTGGTGTAGTCGATGCACATACGTAGCTTCTCGCCAGCCTTGGAGACGACAACAGGGTTGGCCAACCATCATGGATGGTGGACCTCTCGGACGAAGCCGGCATCGAGCAGCTTCTTGATTTCTTCACGGATGAAGTCTTGCTGCTCGATGGATTGCTTCTGAGGCTTCTGTTGGACCGGCCTGGCATCGGGGTGGATCTTCAGTTGATGCTCAATCACCTCCCTAGGGATCCCGGGCATTTCCGACGGTTGCCAGGCAAACACGTCGACATTGGCTCGGAGGAAGGTAACGAGCGCGTCTTCCTATTTGCCTCCTGGGACCCCAGCAATCCGAATGGTCTGGGCGACAGCAGGACCGACTTGGACGACCTTGACCGGTACGTCTTCGCCGTCCGAGGGCTGCACACGGGGTGCAAATGACGTCCCTCAGTGACGCATGCTTGGAGGCAGCCGGCTAGCTTCAGTGTGACCGGAGGCGACCTCCTGTGCTGCTGCCATCGCTTGGAGCTTTTCCAGCGCTAAGACAGTCGCGGTGCGGTCATCGCGGATCTTGAGGACGCCACTTGGGTTTGGCATCTTTAAGACCAAATAGCCATAGTTGGCTACTGCCATGAATCGGTATAGAGCTGGCATGCCGATTATGGCGTTGAAGGGGAGGCTGACCTCCACAATGTCAAAGACGATGCTCTCCGTTCGGTAGTTCTCAGGCGTCCCGAATGTCACCGGGAGGGAGATACTACCGCACGGAAAGATGGGGTCCCGACCTACCCCCGAGAATGGTCTCGAGGGGGTAAGCTAGGACATAGGGATATGCGGCTTCTTGAAAGCTGCAAGACTGATGATGCTGATGGCCTCCCCACCCTCGATCAACACGTGGTAGAGCTTCACGTTGGATATGGTTGGGGCGATGAGTAGAGGCAGTTGCCCGGCGCTTGCCATGTTCTTGGGGCAGTCGGAGGTGTCGAAGCTGATCAGCGTCTCCATCCATTTGCGATGTGGTGCCGGCCCCATAACTGGCTCGATGGAGGGTCTTAACGGCTCGCCTGGAAGAGACATCGTAAGAACCCCCGTACATCACACAGAGTGTGCTGGCCGCTTGGCCTCCAGCTTGGCCAGACCCGCACGCTGAGCGAGAAGGCTCGCCATGGGAAGTGATGTAAACCATGGTGGCGAGGAGAGATCGTAAAACCCCCTACCTGGCGTGCTAAATGTCGGAGTGTGAGCTGCAACACTCCTCCTGGCCTACTCGGAAGCAACCCATGAGGTTCTTTTTTCGGAGGGGGCTTGGCACCCTTCGCGACCTGGGCTCAAGAGAGAGGATGAACACAGGGATTTACGTGGTTCAGGCCGCCTGAGCGTAATACCCTACGTCCACAGGTGTGCTTGATCTATTGCTTTTGCGTGAGCGCTTGTGCGTAGTATGAACTTGAGTGTGAGGAATTGGCCCCTTGCACGGTGGTCACCCCAGTCTTTTTATAGTTCAAAGCTAGGATGGTTATAATGAGGCTTAGGGCCCGACAGGTGGCCCCAAAGCTTTGAGTATCCTATACACAATCTAGGGCTTCGTCCTTTGAGTAGAGTGGCCAACGGGAGAGTTAAGTCCCTCCGTCTGGCGCGTCGAGCACCCCCGACCACATGTCAGGTGATGATGAAGACGCCATCTTGTCGTCGCGTCTCCACGCCCTGTTTGGGCAGCTGTGTGCCGTTGGGCAGCACTGTTCTGCTGTCACGCCTCGCCGTAATGTCTGTCACTGTTATGGCGATCGAGCAAGGGACGGAGGCGTGTGTTGTGCACCATGCTTCTGGAGAAGGCACGAGCCTTGAATGCGAAGCTTGATAGTGCACTTGCTCCTTGACTTCATCGACCCACGGCCCACGACGGATCGTGGGGCACGTGCGGCTCTGGAGCCCTTATCGACGGGCCTGGTGTCTAGGGACACGTGGCGGATCCGGACCTTACCTCAACAGGGAGGTCCGGGCCGAAGCCTGGGGCACGTGTCAGCACCAGAGCATCCTCAACGGAGAGGCGGCTCTGGAGCCAGAGGGCACATGTCAGCCCCGGACCTCTCCTCAGCGGAGAGGCTCAGGTCGGACCCTAGGGCACGTGTCAGCTCCGGAGCTCGGGTGCACGCGGTTGCCCCTGGGTTGACCATGGGGCCCATGGAACATGGCTTTTGTTGGGGCCTGCCTCAGCTGGGAGGCGGGGCCCAGGCTGTCTTTATCCACTACGCGGGGGTACCCGGTCTGCAGAGTACCGACATCAATCAAAGTTATGTTTTGGGGGCAACTATTACAATATGTGGCGGTTCATCTACAGATTACAATGTGGTACTAGACTGCCGAACGTGTTAGAGTATAACGGCAATTTACTGAATAATTCCGGAGAAGGCGGACAAAAACCCAGCAGCAATAAACATCGGCAGCGGACTTGGGCGAGCAATCCGTACATTACCGATCTGTAGCGGAGGAATCGCTGAAGTTGAAGTCGCAAGTGCTGGTGGCGATGTTGGGCAGCAGCGCCCGAGCTTGGCGGTAGACGATCCGTGGTGAAGAACGCAAGAAAGCGAGCAGTCGTGCGAAGCGCTTCCCAAAAACCTTATTCGCCCTATCTCGGTGCACGATTGCAAGGGCGAAAGGTTCTAGAGACCTGCTCTCTCAACCGTTGGTGCACGCCAGCACTCGGGATGGAGTAAACTACGATGGCGGCGCAAGAAACTCGAACTTGGATTAGATGGGATCTTGGGGTTCTCTTTCCTGCCGTGCACGTCCGCTATTTATAGAGTCCCCGAGAGGCGGTTCGGTTCTAATCCGGATCGACTCGGTAGTTGTAGATGAATCCGTCTCCAACTTGGACTCAGCCCAAAATTCGGAAGCCTAAAAGCCCGGAAGCCCAATTCAATTCTTTGCAGTAAAAATAAAAGCTAGGCCTGGCTCGAGGCTCGAATTCACACGAACACACGAGCGCGCGTGTGCGGGGCGAGGCGGGGCGCGCATGTGTGTGGTGAGCGAGGAGGAGGAGCGTGCATGGGCCACTCCTCTTCTCACTCACTCAAGGAGTGGAATAACAATCTCCCTTATATATGGGAGTTCCACCCTTTCAACTTCCCATGTGGGACTAAACAATTAGCACCACTCGCTCTTGCACTAATGGGCCTTTGAGATTTATTTGGAATTATTACAAAATCTCTTTAATGGGCCTAGCCCAAATTTCAACAATCCCCAACCAGATCTCAAAGTCATTAGAAGAGACATCATTCCCGGTCCTTATTTGATATACTAGTGTTTCGATAGAGATAGTTAAGTTGGACTTCTGTCTAGATCCTTAAGTTATATCAGTTCACAACTTGGACAATAGACTATGCCTTGAATTGTAAGTTTTATGTGAATTTGTTTTTACCCAAAGACCATTACTAGTACTTGACTACCAGTAGTCTACCCCGCGGGTGGAGCATATGCGTCATACTCCCTGGTCTCTTCATGAGCTTTCTAAAGATCACCCAAATCTAACAGACTACAACATTAGATATTCGGAGCTCATATAAGTGTGTTTGTTTCAAGATTGTCATGTAGGATAGCATCTTTGCTACACATAGCCAACAGAAACACATTAAGGCATATTGCAAACCTGCCTTACAATTTCAGAGTATAAGTGTGCAACTTCACATAGAGAGGGTCTAAGTAAAATACTCTCCTCAATGAACCACTAGCTTGTTTTTCCCATGTCCTAATTAGCGTGATCTCCGATCACATAGGTTCGGTTTCTACTAAGGTGTCAGATTCATGGGTCTTAAACCCATCTCCCTTGACTCACTTTATATTACATTACGTGATAGTCCCTTCGTAAAGGGATCTGCCAAGTTTTTATCTGTTTGTATGTATAAAACAGTTATAACTTCGGAGTTTCTCATTTTTCTGATAGATTTTAATTGTCTCTTGACGTGTCTTGATTATTTTGCATTATCCTTAGAACTGGTCATTTTAGCAATCACGGTCTGATTGTCACAGTTCATAAGGATTGCCGGCATTGGTTTCTCAACCACGGGCAAATCTATCAAGAGCTTTTGCAGCCATTCCGCCTCCACAGTTGTTGTCTCTAAAGCAGTGAGTTCTGCTTCCATGGTTGATATCGTCAATATGGTCTGTTTCAAGATCTCCATGATATAGCGCCGCTAGCTAGAGTGAACACATATCCACTCGTGGCATAGAGCTCATCAACATCAGAGATCTAGTTCGAATCAATAACCCTTAGGCACGGCCGGATGTCGAGTATAGTGAATTCCATAACTCATTGTACCTCTCAAGTAGCGCATAACCTTTTCAAGTGCATGCCAATGATCTACTCGGGTTTGACATAAATCTGCTCAGTTTGCTCACAGCAAATGAGATATCAGGATGGGTTGCGCTTGCTAAGTACATGAGTGAACCAATCATCTGAGATTATTTAAGTTGATCTCTTGGCTCTCGCTTATTCTTTCTGAGTATTACACTGGAATCATAAGGTGTTGGAGAAATCTTGTTGTCCATAAATCCAAACCAGCTCAAGATTTTTGCCACATAGTGGAATTACGTTAATGTAATTCCACTCTCATCCTTATTCAGCTTAATGTTCAAAATAACATTAGCTTCTCCCGGATCTTTCATATCTATACACTTTTATAGAAAAGACTTGACCTCAGAAATTATATTAATGCTTGTATAAAAAATGAGTATATCATCCACATACAAGCATAATATAACACTATCACCCCCACCATGGCGACAGTACACGTACCGATCAGCCTCATTAATGACAAAGCCCACAGACGTTAAACTACTATCGAATTTTTCACGCCATTACTTATGTGCTTGTTTCAAGCCATATAAAGATTTCAACAATTTGTCCACCTTTATCTCTTCACCTTATACTACGAACCCATCAGGTTGTTCCATATAGATCTCCTCCTCCAACTCTGCAAGGAAAGTTGTCTTCTCATCCATTTAATGGATGATAAGACCATAAGAGGCAGCCATAGAAAGTAGTACATGAATTGTCGTCATTCCGGCGATAGGTGAATAGGTGTCAAAATAGTCTTCTCCTTCCTTTTGAGTATAGCCCTTTGCAACTAGCCTCGCCTTGTACTTTTCAATACTACCATCAGGCCTGAGCTTCTTCTTGAACACCCACTTATAGCCTACTGGTTTGCACTCGTAAGCCTGTTCAGTTAACTCCTCAGTTCCATTAGAAAGAATCGAGTCCATTTCACTACGAACTGCTTCTTTCCAGTCATCTGTATCAGGTGACACATATGCCTCTGCAATGGACTTTGGAGTACCGTCGACAAGGTACACAAATAATCACCAAAGGATTTTACAATCCTTGATCTCTTACTCGACTGAATTGTTTCATTCTGTTCCTCCTCCAGTACGTTCTCAAATGGTGTTTCAAGAAACTCGCAAGTTGTGATGGGTTCAGGACAAATTTTAAAAGAAATCCTAACATTGCTATGCATATATTTCATAGGAAATATATTCTCAAAAAATGTTGCATCATGAGATTCAATAATAGTATCAACATGCATATTTGGAACCTCAAGTCTAACTACTAAAAATCTATATGCAATGCTCTGGTGGACATAGCATAGAAAGACGCAATCCACAGTCTTTGGTTCAAGCTTGCGTTTCTTGGTGATTAGAATATTGACCTTTTGCCAAACATCCTCAAGTACGCAAGTATGATAGTAATGATTTTCTCCCAACCCACTCCTCATAAGGGGTTTTCTCTTTATTCTTGTTTGGAACGCAGTTTAAGACATGACATGTTGTCAGTAGAGCCTTCCCCCACCATGCCTTAGACAAACTGGAAGTGTCTAACATGGCATTTACCAAGTCACACAATGTGTGGTTTTTCCTCTCGGCTACCACGTTTTGATTGGGATGAATAGGGAGGTGTCCTCTCATGTATAATACCGTTTTGCTCACAGAAATCATCAAATATCTTCGGAAAATAATCACCACTACGATCTGACCTAAGACGTTTGGTCTTTCTCTCTAACTGATTTTCTACTTCAACTTAATAGATTTTAAAGTAGTCTAAAGCTTCATCTTTAGTTTGCAACAAGTAAACATAGCAAAATCTAGTAGAGTCATCTATCAGTGTCATGAAGTATTTCTTTCCATCTTTTGTCAACACAACATTCATCTCGCATAGATCAGAATGTATGAGTTCTAGTGATGCCAAGTTCCTCTCCTCGGCTGTCTTGTGAGGCTTTCGAGGCTGCTTTGATTGCACACAATTATGACACTTAGAACCTTTGGCAATGATGAATTCAGGAATTAATTTGAGACTAGATAGCCGATTCATTAAACCAAAATTGACATGACATAAACAAGAATGCCAAACACTCGCATCATCATTAACACTACCACAAATATGGTTTACTGACTTATTATTAAACTCTGAAAGGGAAAAAGAGGAACAAGCCACTGCATTCATAACCTTTACCAATAAATTGTCCATGCTTCGACACACATATTTTATTGGACTCTAAAACCATTTTAAACCCATCTCTACGCAGAAGGGAGCCGCTAATAAGATTCTTGTTCATAGTAGGGGCATGTTGCACGTTCCTCAGCTAGACAATCTTTCCCGAAGTGAACTTCAGATCGACCGTGCCAACACCACGAACATAAGCATGTGACCCATTCTCCATTAGGACGGAGGAATCCTAGACGAACTAGTAAGAAGTAAACATAGATATGTCAGAACATACATGAGCATTAGCACCCGTGTCAACCATCAAGTTGGTGTTTGAGAAACAGAAAGAACAATAAAAGAATTGTCGTACCCATCCGCATTGCTAGACATCACAATGTTGACATTCTTTTTCTCTCTACGGTCTGCCCTATCAAGACAATACTTAGAAAAGTGACCCTGCTCGCCACAGGTATAGCAACCCTCATTGGCTTTGTTTGACTACTTCTTCTTCTTGAAACCAGTAGTTTTATTTGGCTTCAATTGAGACTTGTTGCCTTTGTTCTAGACATTAGGTTTTTGCACCATATTTGCATTGGCGCTCGATTGACCCTCTCCTGCTTTCTCCGTAGCGTCCTTAGCCCGAGCCTTCTCCTCAACATCAAGAGATGCTATTAGGCTTTCAAATGATATTTCCTATCTCTTGTGTTTGAGAGTTGTGGCGAAGTTCCTCCATGAAGGAGGCAACTTTGTAATAATGTAACCAGCCACAAACTTGTCAGGTAAAGGACACTTGAGGAGATTGAGCAAGAGACAATGTATCTCATGAGTTTGTTCAACTACATGATGGTCTTTAACTATCCTGTAGTCATGAAAATTCTCCATGATATACAGCTCACCGTCTGCATCGGCTGCACCATACTTAGCATTAAGTGCATCCCAGAGCTATTTCCCATCCGTGACTGTTAGATAAACATCACAGGGTTTATTGTCAAGCACACTTAAGATACATCCTTGTAGGGAAGAATTGGCATCCCGAACTTCGTCTGTTCTTCAACAAACAAAGGACCTTGAGGTCTGCCCTTAGTTAGTCACAAGATCTTTAGTGATTGAAGCCAGAGCGTGGCCGTAACTTGCCACCTCTTGAAGTGCACACCATAGAATTTATCCGACCTCAGTGCATCGGCTAAAGTCATCATGTTCAACTCAGGAAATTGCATGAATAAGGTTTTTGGATTGTTAGATAATAATGGCAATTTACTAAATAATTTCGGAAAAGGCGGACAAAAACTCAGCAGTCATAAACACCAGCAGCGGACTTGGGCGAGCAATCCGTAATTACCAATCTGTAGACGAAGGAATCGCTGAAGTTGAAGTCGCAGACATGACGAGTCGCTACAGGCATTGGTGGCGACGTTGGGCAGCGGCGCTCGATCTCGGCGATAGACGAACCATGGTGAAAAACGCCAGCAGTCGCGCGTAGTACTTCCCAAAAATCTTATTCGCCCTATCCCGGTGCAGGATTGCAAGGGCGAGAGGTTCTGGAGACCTGCACTCCTAACCGTCAGTGCACGCCGGCGTCCTCGAGAGGCGGTTCGGTTCTGATTCGGATTGAATCGGTAGTTGTAGAAGCGTTCGTCTCTAACTTGGACTCGACCCAACTCAAAAGCCCAAAATTCGGAAGCCCGAAAGCCCAATTCAATTCTCTACACCAAAAATAAAAATTGGGTCCGACTCGAGACTCGAATTCAAACGAACACGCGCGCATGTGCGGTGCGTGGTGAGCGAGGAGGAGGAGCGCGTGGGCCACTCCTCTTCTCACTCACTCAAGGAGTGAAATAACAACCTCCCTTATATATGGGAGTGCCATCCCTTCAACTTTCTATATGAGACTAAATAATTAGCATCAGTCTCTCTTGCATTAATTGACTTTTGAGATTTATTTAAAATTATTGCATAATTTATTTAATGGGCCTAGCCCAAATTAAAACGAGCATCATACAATTTATTTTCTAGGGTATATATGTTTTGGAAGACTATGCATTCACTTGTCAAGCTCGCCTCCACGAGATCGATTTTCATACACGGTGCAACGTGCCAAAGCCGGTCTAGATCTAGAGAGTTGAATGAAATAATACTTAATTTTATGCAACTGAAAAGTACTACTCCTCCGTTTCGACCTGTCTTTTCTTTTATATCCGCTAGTTACAGCGGGCAAAAAAATGGGTCAATGGTGCCAAATCCTGGCTCCCGCCCGGGCATCCTCCGCCCCAACCGGCGGGGACACAGTTACCACTTTGGCACGCAGACCTTCGACCGGTCGCCGGCTGCGCTGGGACCCACACGATACGGTACGGCGCGGGCCCGCAGCAACTAAATGTCAAATCGCGAAACTCCTCACTACTACAACCACCTTCAGCTTTCTCGCTTTCGTCTTCGCTTCTTCCACCACCCCCACCGCCGCAACCGTCCACCCGCGCCACCACTCCACCCGTGTCCTCCCCACCACGCATGCCTCTCTGCTGCTGTTGCTGCTGCTGACCCATCCGTAACCCAGCGGTGATGCGGCCGCACCGGCTGCCTCCATGCCTTGCCGCGGCGATCCTAAGCGTGACGGCTCTAGCCGTCCTCCTCCTCTGCACATCCATCCCGGGCGCCCTCCTCTCCTGGCCGGCCCCCCGCCCTCCGCCGCCTTTCCCGCCGGGGGGACCGCAGTGGGGGCCCGTCCATCTTCCGTCCTTCGCCTACTGGATATCCGGCACGCGCAACGACTCCCGCCGCGCGCTCCGCCTCCTCCGCGCGGTCTACCACCCGCGGAACCGCTACCTGCTGCACCTCGACGCCGGGGCCGGGGGCGACGAGCGGGAGGCTCTCGCAGGCGCGGTGAATCGGGAACCCGCGTGGCGGGAGTTCCGGAACGTCGACGTCGTTGGGGAAAGCTACGCGGTGGACCGGGCGGGGTCGTCGGCGCTTGCGGCGGCGTTGCACGGGGCGGCCGTGCTACTCAAGGTCGGGGCGCACTGGGACTGGTTCGTCACGCTCAGCGCCGCCGATTACCCGCTCGTCACGCAGGACGGTAAGCGATTTGCGTGCTATGTTTCTTTGCGCTTTTTTTCCCCTTAGGCTAGATGCTTTTGACTGTAGCAACTGCTAACTTCTATGGAACCAGCAGTTGCCAGCGAAACTATTTGTGAATTTTGATGTAATTATAATAGCCTTCTCTGATCAGCATATGCACTGTGTTTGAGCGATTCCGTCAACAACGATTGCCTGCCTTGCTAAACAGCGATTACACTTTTTGTTTGTCCTGCTTCTCCTGGAACCTGTTAGGTACCTGTTGTTGCACCTTGGTCAACTTCTGATTTTCGTTTTTTTCCAATATTGTACCGCCCTCGCAAATGCTGTTTAGCTGTGCTTATACACCAAACTGGTCAAGGGTCTTGTCTCCGTAGTTGTCCGTGGGAGTTGCCAAATCAATTTTACAACTACCATTCGCAATCAATTGCTCGATACTGCTGACCAGTTAATGTGTGGTCCTGATGGCCAGTAAGACAAATTGGTTGTTCGTTGTATCTAATATAGTAGTATGACAAATTGGGGTTGCAGCACATATCTGTTAGTTTGCTGTAGGTTTGTGCCTAAATCAAAGAGACTATGTTTGTTATTGTGCATGTAATCGTTCCATACTGCTGCTGGGGCTAATTTTGGATAGACAATGTTCCAGGCTCCAAGAGGCACTCATTATTTTTATGCCACGGAGTTATTTCAGCTGTTCAAATTTAGGTGGATAAAAAGATATTGTTTTCTGTCCTCTTGAAGAACCAGAGATGCAAATTCCAATCTTCATCACTTCTTGAAGAAAGAATAGCAATATCATTTTTTTCTTGTGTCTTTGACTTTTATGCAAAATCTCCCCCCATGTGAACCTGAAAAGAAAATTAGCAATTGCATTTTCATGTCCTGGACTTTCAGTCAGATCCATCTTGTGAGAGTCAACTCACATATGACATGACCTTTTATTTTTATATCTTTCACCTTTGCTCCTGTCTTTTATTGAAAGCTTCTTTGTCTTTTCGTGTAGATCTTCTTTATGCCTTTTCTTCTTTGCCAAGGGACCTCAACTTTGTTGATCATACAAGCGATCTTGGATGGAAAGAGTGAGTTCTGCTGGTAGGATAATCAAGTAGATTGTGTCTAATTTATTAATTTTACAAGCTGAGAATATCGTTGTATTAACCCTTTGCAGGCATGAAAGATTTGAAAAACTTAGTGTTGATCCAAGTCTATATATGGACAGAAACACCGAATCGTTTATGGGAACAGAAGCAAGACCAATGCCTGTCGCATTCAAGATATTCACAGGTGTGACCAGGTTTATCTGAACAATAAAGGACCTTCCAAAGAAAGTATATTGTAGTCTTTAAATAACTTAATAAGCTCATAAAAGTATAATTTGATTTATTTGATAGCAAAAAATTAGGTTTTGTTCAATCGAGCCCTTCACATATCATTACGCTGATTAGGACCATTATGTTTATTTTTATATGTTCAAGTAAGCCTCCTTACGACTTTCCAACAAATAATTTAGATGTTAATTTCTTCAACTACAACTGAAACGAAATTTGATAAGGCAATTTATTGTTGTCTGTACTAGTAACGTTATCTGGAAGTATGCTTTGTACATAAGCAGTTAATATTGGAGACAAAATTTTACATTCAGGTATCACTAATGTATCATTTGGTAGAAAATAACTGTTTGCAACAATACTGCAATGTTTAAGTAATTGTTTGTCATGTTGTAGTTTGTAGTTGAGAAAAATTGTGTTTTATCGTTTTGTTAGTCGTGTAGACAAATTGCTATTATTCAATTCAATATAATAATAGATATAAAATAGGAAAATCAACTAGTATGACAGTTTCAATTAAAAAATAACATAAAGGAACTAAATTGCACAAAAATGAAACACAACAAAACTGCTTCAGGGTCTTGCATGCACAATTCGAATTATTAATGTGTGGGAGCTTTCAGCATTGGGTATGCCCTTTTTTTAGTTAACCAAAAGTGTGATTTAGGATTTAATTAATACATTCGCTTCAGCTTAATCATCTCTCTGACCAATATGTACATCCTAACTGATCCAATACTGCCTGCTGGGCCAAAACTACTCATGTACTTCTAACAAATTGAAGCAACACATCCTCACGATTTCAAAAGGCAAAAGATGAGGAAATTGGTTTGCTTATATTCAATTGGAGTAAGGTTTGCTCCATCACATTGTAACTAATAGCATTCGTTGTACCGTGCAGGCTCTCAATGGGTAATCTTGAGCAGAAACTTCACTGAACACTGTGTGCATGGCTGGGACAACCTGCCCCGCAAACTACTGATGTACTTTGCCAATACAGCGTACTCAGTGGAAGCTTACTTCCAGACTCTCATATGCAACTCTACAGACTTCAGAAACACAACTGTCAATGGTGATCTGCGCTACTTTGTCTGGGATGATCCTCCAGGGCTTGATCCGCTTGTTCTCGACGAATCGCATTTTCTGAAAATGGTGAACAGCAGTGCGGCCTTTGCAAGGCGGTTTAAGGAGGATGCACCCTTGCTGAAGAAGATTGAAGATGAGCTACTAAACCGATCCGCTGTCCAATTGGTCCCGAGGGTACGGTGTCCGAATTTGAGGAAGCAAAGGGGGATGGACGTAGACTCGTGCTTTAAATGGGGTGATGTTAATACTGTCAGACCTGGGCGCTCTGGGGAACGGCTCAGGTGGTACATTTCGGCAATCAGCCAGAAACGAGGATGCAGCTAGCTGAATCAATCGTGCGGGATTCATCTTCAATGAGATTAAATACAAAGAGATTTGGGGATCACATCTTATACTATGGGTAAACTGTGTGATGGAAAGGGCCTTAAGTTTCATATAGTCATTGACAGCGTCGAATTGAATGCTCATAAGAATGGTATTGATACAGACTAGGCATACGTTAGCTTGCCCTGTTTGACCGTGTAGATCGGGCACAGAAATAGCTTCCATTACCTTTATGTATAGTCTCTCTCTTTTTTCGATAAACCCTTTTGTATAGCCACTAGAAACGAGAGCAATATACACGTACATATTACATACCAGCGCCATTGGGTGTGTGTGTCAGCATAGTTATCTTTCAGGAATGGAAAATGTGTGAATAGCTACGTTACTGCGTGATAGCCTTGTTTGCGCATAATTTGTGCCCACTCTTTGGGATAAGTCTTGGTTTTGCTGGCAGGTTTGTACATAAGAACAACCATTCGAAGAAACATTAAACCAAGCTAAGTATCCGACAACTCAGTGTGGTTGAGAAATACCGGAATCCGCTGTTGCAGCAGCGTGCGCACCAGCTCCGCTGCACGCACGACTCACGTGATATTCTTCTCGCTTTTTTGTGCCAGGAACACCATAGTGCGTTCCTCCTTGTGTGACGCAGCTCCTGTTTCTCCTTACCATTTACACGCGCTTGGTCAGCGGAAGCTAGAGTTTGGATGAACGAGATATTCTGTTCCTGTTTTGATGACCTTCTGATCACACATTTTGACTTGTGAGCAGAACATATCTGCTGCGGGGAACATCAACAAATGGAGCGAGTAGCAAATATTTCCATATCCCACAGCTCGGGTTACCAGTGTAACACCCTCAAATTTATTTCCATACATTGCATACATTTTTTATATAGAGAAACATTATAAAAGAAGTAGAAATGGAGAAAAAACCGTATAAATGGAGGAAGAAACCATAGAAATGGAGAAAGAATCATAAAAATGGTGGGGAATGGGAAAAATATAGCTGAAATGAGCAAATTCCAATTTGTCGAAGTGCGCTGTCGACACGTCCCCCAGCCCCGCCGTACACGTGGCGCCCCAGGAGCTCACCCCTACGGAGGGGGTGAGGTCCGGCACTGCTGACCACGTGGCAGGCCCGGAGCTCGCCTCTGAGGAGAAGGGAGGTCCGGCCCCGCTGGACACGTGGCGCCTTCGGAGCTCACCCTGCGGAGGGGGTGAGGTCCGGCACTGCTGGCCACGTGGCAGGCCCGGAGCTCGCCTCTGAGAAGAATGGAGGCCCGGCCTCGTTGGACACGTGGCGCCCTCAGAGCTCGCCTCTAAGGAGAAGGGAGGCCCAGCCCCGCTGGACACGTGGCAGCCACGGAGCTCGCCTTTGAGGAGAAGGGAGGACCGGCCCCGCTGGACACGTGGCGCCCTTGGAGCACGCCTCTGAGGAGAAGGGAGGCCCGGCTCCGCTGGACACGTGGCGCCTTCGGAGCTCACCCCTGCGGAGGGAGTGAGGTACAACACTGTTGGCCACGTGGTAGGCCCGGAGCTCGCCTCTGAGGAGAAGGGAGGCCCAGCCCCGCTGGACACGTGGCGCCCTCAGAGCTCGCCTCTGAGGAGAAGGGAGACCCGGCCCTGCTGGACACATGGTGCCCTCGGAGCTCGCCTCTGAGGAGATGGGAGGCCTAGCCCTGCTGGACACATGGCACCCTCGGAGCTTGCCCATGCGGAGGGGGCGAGGCCCGGCTCTACTGGCCGTGTGGCAGGCCCGGGGCTCGCCTCTGAGGAGAGGAGAGGCCCGACCCCGCTGGACACGTGGCGCCTTCGGAGCTCACCCCTGCGGAGGGGGCGAGGTTCTTAGGCGGTTTTTCTTCTGTGCACGGGGGTACCCGGTACTGAGGGTACCGACATAATTTCCCAAAATTTTCCCCACATTTGGGGAATTTCCCCCACATTGCTGCTGCACCAAATCAATTGGGGGAAAGTTTGTTAGGATTTTTGCTCCAATTAGAGTAGAATTCTTCCCCCCTTATAAATAGAACCCAACCCCCTGGCCGCAACCCCTTTCCCTTTTCCCCCCTCCCAAGCCGGTGACTTGGAGGCCCTATCCCCCAACTCGCTGAGTTGGACCCCCCTCGCTGGAGTTCAGTCGCTGGTGAGCCCCACCGGTGAGCCACCGCCGAGCCCCGTCACGCCTCGCCGTCGCTGGAAAAGAGCCGACGATCTGTCCTGCCCTAATCTTCCATAGAAAAATTCCCCGCTGCTGCCATTGCTAGGAGGAAGGCCCTGCCACCAAAAGGAAGTGAGGTAGGTCTTCGTTACCCATCTTACGACGTCGTCGCCTTTTCTTCGCTCCCTTCGAACAGAAACTTTTTCGCGTGGACAGATCATGTTTTGATCGGTTTTTGACGGTGGAATTGATCTGGATCTTGAGTCAAGACCATCACCACGTCCACACTTGATCCCTACACCCTTGTTCATCATAAAACCCCATGAGTGGCCATTAAAACATGCAAGAACACGTACAAACTGGTTTAATAAAACAGCACCATAGGATTTGCATTCATCTACACCATTGCATCTTTAGTAAAGTTTGTGCATGATGTTTGATTGCTGTAAATTTTGTATGTGCGTGATCGTGAGTAGAAGAACAAGCTCAGGAAGCCATCTACGAAGAACTACAGCACCAAGACTTCGAGGCGCTTGAGCAACAAGAGCCACGGGAGCAAGGCAAGTGCCCCTTGACCATATTGATCCCATGTTTTGAAACCGTTTTGTTTGCAAAAACGTGTATGCTTGAGTCAACTAGACAGGACACCCTTTTATAGGAGTTTACTAGTTTTGTTAAACTATCCTTGTCACCGGGAAAGTTGATGAGTCGGGTATGGTCGTTTTTTCCTTTTTGCTTCGCTTAATCCACGGGATACGGGAAGCTGAATTAAAACATGTCTAGCTACTGCACTCATATGAATAATGATGATGAGAACTTGATGATGATAATGAGCATGGAATCGGGGGATATCTAGGCAAGCTTGGTTCGTGGATGTTGCTGAATGAGATGGTGGTTTACTTGCCGTAGATCTAAGGACCGGTTCATGCCAGCACATGCCAGGAAAACAGTGCCACCACAAGGCCAAATATGGGTGCGGCTTAGTTGACTAATTAGGTGTGTTGCTAGCTTGTTATGGACCGTGAATGGCGCGGGGAATGGAAGTCGAGAGGGACTGCCCTGGGAACTGCATGGCACAAGAGGGGGGCCCGTGGGTGGGAGAATGGTGATTCGAGTCTGCCGATGAAACGTCAGTGAGTCCATACATCTAGTAGCCCCTTTGTAAAGGCTATTTTGTGATCTCTTGGCCATACACCGACGGTTGTGTACTGGTACAATGGAGGTTTTGCAGTCGCCGACGGGTGATGAAATCACAAACTTGTGGGTAAAGTGGTGCCACCTCTACAGAGTGTAAAACTATCATGATAGTCGTGCTTACGGTCACAAGCACCTAGCCAAATCACATGATTAGAGGGAAAACTTGGGATGGATGTTCGGTATGGTAATGGTATGGTCATTGGGATTGGTTTTGGGACTGTTTTGAGTCATGATAATGAGTTTGGTTTCGGTTATATGAATATAAGATGGTTATGAATGTTTATGAGAATGAGATGAACTTGAGAAAGATTAATGGCTGGTTGATACATGATAAGTGGTGAATTATGATGAAGGAATGTTGCTGTTATAACATTTTTATGATGGGATTAAACTCACTTAGAAATAGTTGCTGTTTTTATCATGTTTGTGAAATAAAATTTGCTTGCTGCAATGAGCCTTTTTATTCCCTACCTTGTTGTAAGCTACGTGTCATACTTTTCCTGCACTTGCTGAGTATGACATGTACTCACCCTTGCATTATCACATAAATATCAGCAACAGGAGAAGAGTACTTCGAGGATCATGTGGAGTACTAGGCGTGCGAACTACCGTCAACATGCCTGTGGAGTTGAAGATGGAGCAGCTGCTATTTAGTTATTTCCGCTGTCGTTTAGAGACTTCCGCTGCAAGAATAAGTTAGAGATTCATGAGTGTAACAATGAGTCGATGTCATAAAATACTTAAACACTATTTATTCGTGGTTATTTTCTGAATTCAGTTTGTGGACTACATGTGTATGTGTGATGAACATTCTGGGCACACATATGCTTTAACTTGGTTCTGTTTTCGGAACCGGGTGTCACAGATTGGTATCAGAGCCACGTTGATCGTAGGACACAAGCCTAGGTAGAATGGACACTCTAAAGCACATAGGACCAGCCCCGTCACACGGCGGGAACAACACCAGTTCACATGATTAAGTTTAGGACTCCCATTGAATAAGCTGTAATAGGAACTTTTAAATCATAGTAGCGTGAATAGGAGTGGTGTGTTGAACTTTTGTGATGATTGGTTGTGTTTGTGTGCTGGTGTGAGTTGTGGGACGCTTCGGTGAATGTCCACATCCACACATAGTGGAGAGATGTAAGATGCTTTGGCATGTGTTCACATCCTCATATAGGATGAAATTAATAAAAGGAGATATTTAGTTCATACACCTTGATGCATATAGTTGGGGGGATCAATCTAAACTTCTATTCTCTATTCTACTCAACTCTCTTTCACAGATGGTGAGGGAAAACGCCAGCCGTCAAAGGAGGAACGTTCGTGGCAACCATGAACCACAAGAGGATGGCAACGTTGAAGTTCCTGAAAATGCTAACCCCAGGGCTGATGCAAACAACCTTGAACGGTTGATGGTTATGCAGAACCAGCTCATGCAAATATGATACAAACTTTGGTACAGGTGCAAGCCAACAACAACAACAATCCTAACCCCATTCCTGCACCCCCACCGCCACCACCGCTAGCTCACAACAGATTTGGAGAGTTCATGAGGACTCGACCGCCTACTTTTGCACAAGCTAATGATCCCATGGAGGTTGATGATTGGCTGAAATCCATGGAAAAGAAGCTTGCTATTGTTCAGTACAATGATCAGGAGAAAGTTCTCTTCGCATCGCACCAACTCATGGGAGCAGCTGCCGACTGGTGGGATGCTCTCTGCAATGCTCATGTCAACCAGGAGACAGTCACTTGGGCTGAATTCAAGGAGAGTTTCCGCTCTCATTACGTCCCTGCTGGAGTCATGATGCTTAAAAGGCAAGAGTTCAAAGGTCTCCACCAAGAAAAGAAGAGCGTGAATGAGTACCTCAATAAGTTCACGCAGCTGTCAGGGTATGCTCCCGAAGACATCAACTCGGATCAAAGGAAGCAATACTTGTTCATGAGAGGATTGAACAATGAGATCCAAGTTCAGCTGCTCAACAATGATTGTGCAAACTTCCAGAAGCTCATCGACAAATCTATAGTGGTTGAGAGCAAGATCCGTGAGATCGAGCAAGAGGGCAAGAGGAAGATGCCATATCAGCCACAAGGGAGCAATGTACGTCTCCGTTTCATGCCACCAGCTACACCATAGTATGGCTCGTCCGCTTCTGCTTTCTGCCCTGCAAACCCACCTCGCCCTAATCAACCACCGCAGCAATGTCCTGTTATGCAAGCACCCCGTATGCCTTTGCCTTCTGTGCCCCATCCCAACATGGGATCCTATGCTCAAAACCAGCCGCGGTCCAACGTTCCTTCTGTTTTGGGCAACAAAGCATGCTTTTCATGCGGAGAGGCGGGACACTTTGCAAGTCAATGCCCGAAGAAAGGTCTTGAACAGCCAACCAACGCACCAAAACAGAACCCACGGCCGAATGGAGGAGCTACGCAAGGTAACCGTTGGCAGCTGAACTACGCTCGTGACAACGTGAATCATGTCTCCGCTGAGGACGTCGTGATTGGTATGTTCCTTGCCAACTCTAACCCAGCCACTGTTTTATTTGATTCCGGAGCATCACATTCATTCATATCATCCAAGTATGCTGCCAAGTATAATCTGCCCATATCACACATGAAACACACTATGTTGGTTAATTCTCCCGGTGGAGAGATGAGTACTAATATAGTATGTCCAAAAGTAAACCTTAAAATAAGGGGGGTAGACTTTCTTGCCAACCTTATTGTCACACCCGGTTTTTCCGAAGAACAACCAAGTGAATATCACATGTATGCCAGGATCATTTTCTCATACATGTGATGACAAATAGTGAAGCATCATTTATTACAAGCCAGGTGTCGAATATAAATAAGTCTTACATCACAAATGTCTCAATGAACACTAATGCTTCATCACAAGTAAATAAACTAGCAGCGGAATATTATTCTTTAGGGCTCCATCACAGGTGTTGCCCGGGGTCTTCATGAACCTAGAAACCTTCCTCGGGTCCAAAATCTTGGTCATTATACACCACCTCATTATCTTGACCTGAGCAGCAATATAAACCAACAAATATGCAAGGTTGAGTACCAATGGTACTCAGCAAGTGTGGGAAAATTATATCATGCATGGCTAGAACAAGGAGAGGTTGAACTCATGGTTAAAGCACTACGCAATTAATACCTATCACCTTAGCTTATTAAGCACCTACATTACTACACAGGTGAAATGATCCAAATCTCCCATCCCATCATCATAAACCAATAACCATAATTATCATTTCCAATGTTAAGCTCCCCGCTTAACATTCACAACCATCAATCCTCTAATCATGAATAAGTCCAGGCCGCTCTTAACCGTGAGCACGGCTGTCAAGACAGTTTTGACTCTGCAGAGTTTGTACCACTGTACCCACAAGTAGTGATTTCATCCCCCGTTGCCGGGTGGACTAAAAGAACCTCCATTATGCCAGTGGCTACGAACCACATTCACACTTCCCAGGTGTGTGGCCAAGAGATCACTACGAAGCCTTTACAAAGGGATTCCCGACGAGCGTGGGCCCACTGAGGTTTCACCCCTAACAGCATACAAGAGGCTCCAACCCCGCTGCAGTGGCCCCCTCTTGAGCCTTGCGGTTCATATGGCAGTCCAGCTGACTCCTATTCCCCGCACCATCCAACACACCCATACTACGTCGGGGATACACCTAATTATTTGGCTAAGCTGCCCCATCTCAGCATGTGGTTGGCACTGTAAAGCCGGGTTACATGCTCCATGAACCGGTCCTTAGGATCCAGGCAAGTACTAAACACAAACCCAAGTCTCGTGCACCCAGCACACAACCAAAACATCCAACTTGCCTTGATCCCTACCTCTACATAACTCATAATAGCTCATTCAAGAGTATGGTAATATAAACTGATGATCTCATGTCCCAAATATCCCATTCTAAGCATGGCTAAGCATATGCATGTATATAAATGACATGACAAAATAAATCCCAACCCAAGCTTCAAGGAAATAAGGTAATGCAATTCTAGAGAAACTTTCCTAGCATGGGTTTCATATTTAACTTGACAATGCAAATAATTCTATCTACACATCCTAGCATAGGATCAAAGTGGTCAAGGACACTTGCCTCCTTCTTGCTGCTCTTGAAATGGGTAGTCTTGGTCTTGGAATTGAATAACTTGTTCTTGAGCAGGTTCTACTTCATACCATCACACATAGCAAAAGAAAAACAACAATCATAAGACATAGTTCACACTTCTACTTCATACAAACCACACATTCATATTTATGAAAGTTCTTTACCATTATATGTGTTGTGGTTACTTTATGTGTGTTGATTTGGGGCTTACATACACTTTTATTTATATGTGTATGATTCCTACTTTGGTGTTCATATTTATACTCACATACTATATATATATATACATATATGTATATATGTGTGTTTCAGTTTTAAATAAATTCCTTATATATTAAACTACCAAGTATGTATGAAAAGTATTTTTCTTCTCCATATATGCCTTCATAATTTCTATCAACCCTAAACTGAATTCTTTATATTTTAGAAACTCCATTTATCCTTTACTAGTTTCTATATTTTCAGATTTATATTCTTATGCATAATTGTGCATTTTATTATTAAATTAGTAATACACACTACCTAAACAGATTAGGTTCTGGTCCTAAATAATTTAAGATCATATTTTGACCTTGGCTTCTGATGTATACTATTTCATAATTATTTTCCCTATTTTTCTTTAACTATTCTTTACTTAAAAATGTGTCCCTATACTATTAAATGTGAATAATAGATGAAACAGATTTATTTCAGCCTAAAAATATATTTTTATCTCACTCCAAAGTTTTCTAAGTACTGAGAAAGTTTTTAATAAATTTGACAATTATGCCCTTTTTAATATTTAAACACTAGTTACATATTCAATTTTCTAAATTAAATACTAAACAGAGCTAAAATAATGAATTCACCTCATTACAGGGTCTATAATATTATTTTCATAATTTCCAGGGGTCTAGCTACACTTGTCAGAGGTGTTTTTCCTAATTTCTATTAAGTCCAGGGCTAAAACTGATTTTTAAATGAATTTACATGATTTTCTGGAGTTCCAGGGGCTAGATCTGAAGTTTCTGGGGCTAGCTCTCAATTCCAGAGAACCCCAGGGGGTAGCACGTAAGAATTCCAGTCTTTATAACGCGGGGCTGACGTGGACCGTCTGATTTTAAACCGACGGCTGAGATTATAACATCGAACCGGTACGCGGGGTTTTAAAGTCTACCGTGCGATTTAAAATAAACGGCGCACAAGCGGCCACGTCGCTCTGATCGAGCGCGGGCGGCGCTGCCGGCGGCGCACGGCGGCGGGAAGCGGCGATCTCGCCGGAAACTTTCGGATCCTCGAGAATTCTGCCTAGAACTGTGATCTTATGGCCTAGATCGGTAGAGGGGAGGTCAGGGATCTCACCCCGGGGGTTTTCTCGAGCTCGGGGGTCCTGGAAAGTGCTCTGCGGCGAGGTCCGAGGCAAAACCACGGCGAAGCTCGTCGGAGCTGGATTTGCACCGTATATCTTCGGGTTTTCTGCACCTGCAAAGTTCCCCGGAGGCGGTGGATCAAGACCAACGAGTTAGATCAGAGTTTCCGAGCTTAGATCGGCCAGAATTTACCGGCGAAGTCTCGGTGCTCACCGGAGTGAAAATCGGCGATCGCGTGCGAAAAACTGATCGGATCGGTTGTTTTTATAGCCGGGGGAGGGCGGTGGTTCTGTTGTGATCGAGTTAGAGTCCTCAGGTTCCAGAATTCGGCTGCGGGACGCGGTTTCCCGATCGGTTGCGATCGCGCGCGCGCGGGGAGAAGTCCGGGGTCGCGGGGTTAGGGATGACAGGCGGGTCCCACATGTCAGCGAGGGGCAGCGCGGCGCGCGCGGGGGCGGGCTGCGCGGGGGTTAGCTGGGCCGGCTGAGGTTTCGGCCCACTGGCCAGTTTTTTTCCGGTTTTCCTTTTTCTTTTTCCATTTCTTTTCTGTTTTGAGTCTAATTTGAATTCCAGTTTGAATTTGAATTTTTGCAAAACATGCAACACGTCCAAAAATTTTTAAATCCCCCTCTGAACATGGTTTATGGTTCTAAATCCAAAATTTGAATCTTGACTAAAAATTTGGGGTGTTACAGCTCTACCCCCCTTAAAAGAAATCTCGTCCTCGAGATTGGTGTTTCTAAGAAAATAATTCCGGAAATTGTGCCTTAAGCTCATCTTCCCGTTCCCAGGTGGCTTCCTCTTCTGAGTGATGCTTCCACTGCACCTTGCACATCCTGATTCTCTTATTTCTGGTGAGGCGTTCCATTGTCTCCAAAATCTTGTATGGTTGCTCGGCATAAGACAAATCCTCAGCTACATCCACTTCGTTCATGGGTAACACCTCCTCAGGCGTCCTCAGACATTTCTTGAGTTGCGACACATGGAACACATCGTGCACGTCCGACAGATGAACCGGCAACTCTAGTTGGTACGCCACTTCGCCTTTTCTTTCCAAAACTTGAAAGGGTCCGATGTATCGAGGTGACAACTTCCCTTTCACCTTGAACCGACGAAGTCCTCTGATAGGGGACACCTTGAGATAAACATAGTCTCCCACGTTGAAAACGAGTTCTCTTCTTCGTACATCGGCATAGCTCTTTTGGCGTGTTTGTGCTATCCTCAAATTGTTGCGAATCTCCCTCACCTTCGCCTCGGCTTCTTGTAATACTTCGGGACCAAACACTTTACTTTCTCCTGTTTGGTTCCAAAATAGGGGAGTTCTGCACTTCCTTCCATACAAAGCTTCAAACGGTGACATCTTCATACTAGCTTGATAACTGTTGTTATAGGAAAACTCCGCATACGGTAAGTTCTTGTCCCAACTCCTATTGTTTCTGAGTGCACACGCCCTTAACATATCTTCAAGGATCTGATTGGTTCTCTCCGTCTGCCCGTCAGTTTGGGGATGATAGGCAGAACTGAAATTCAGATGGGTTCCCATGGTTTCATGCAACTTTTGCCAAAACCTCGAAGTGAACTGTGTCCCTCGGTCCGACACTATCTTCTTTGGCACTCCATGGTAACACACAATCCTTGACATGTACAATTCTGCCAATTTGGATCCGCTGTAGCTTTCTTTCACAGGGATGAAATGAGCTACCTTGGTTAGCCGATCAATAATGACCCATATTGAATCATACCCGTATTGGGTCCTAGGCAATCCCACGACAAAATCCATGCTGATTTCTTCCCACTTCCATTCAGGCACTTTGAGTGGTTGCAGCAATCCCGCGGGTCGTTGATGTTCTGCTTTCACCAACTGACATGTGTCACATAGGGCAACATGTTCCGCGACATCTCGCTTCATGCCATACCACCAATACCTGCTTTTGAGGTCCTGATACATCTTCGTACTCCCAGGATGAATGGAATAGTCGGAATCGTGAGCCTCCTTCAAAATTAATTTACGAATCTCCTTTACTTCTGGCACACAGATCCTTTTCCCGTGCCACACCGTTCCTTGTTCATCCTCTCTAAAACCAGGAGCTTTATTTTCCTTGATGAGCTGTCTGATCTCTTGTATCTTCTCATCATTCTTTTGGCCCTCGCGTATGTCTTGCTCGAGTGTGGAGTCCACTTCCATGGCGATGGCTTCACCACTATTTACTAGACATAGATTGAGCCTTATAACCTCGTCCTTCAATTCTGCAGGCATATCCTTCAAGCTCAACTTATTGACCTGCACTTTCCGACTCAAGGCATCGGCCACGACGTTTGCTTTCCCGGGATGATAGTTGATGCCTACATCAAAGTCATTGATTAGCTCTAACCATCTCCTTTGTCTAAGGTTGAGATCTAGCTGTGTGAATATGTACTTCAAACTCTTATGATCCGTATATATCTCTGTCCTCTTCCCCATCAAATAGTGCCGCCAAATTTTCAACGCGTGTACCACTGCAGCTAGTTCTAAGTCATGTGTAGGATAGTTCTTCTCGTGCTTCCGAAGCTGCCGGGATGCATATGCCACGACATGTCCCTCTTGCATGAGAACACATCCCAACCCGTTTCCAGAGGCATCGCAGTACACCGTGAAATTCTTCTGCATATCTGGCATAACCAACACGGGGGCTGTTGTCAATCTCTTCTTTAGCTCCTGAAAGCTCGTATCGCACTGTGGCGTCCAGGTGAATGTGATTCCCTTTTCCAACAGTTTGGTGAGAGGTCTCGAGATCTTGGAGAATCCCTCAATAAACCGTCGATAGTATCCAGCCAATCCCAAAAAGCTTCGAACTTCTCCGACATTTTCAGGGGTTTTCCATTTCTGGATATCTTCGATTTTGGCGGGATCTACGGAGATTCCTCCCTCCGAGATTATATGCCCTAAAAAGGGAACTCTCTTTAGCCAAAACTCACACTTGCTCAACTTGGCATATAGTTGGTGTTCTCTCAGCCTCTGTAACACCAACCTTAGATGTTTCTCATGTTCTTCTTCATCTTTGGAGAAGACGAGAATATCATCTATGAAAACCACCACAAATTTGTCCAGGTATTCCATGAATACCTTGTTCATGAGGTACATGAAATATGCCAGGGCATTGGTTAGCCCGAAAGGCATGACAGTGTATTCATACAGTCCGTACCGAGATACGAAAGCTGTCTTGGGAATATCAGATTGCCTTATCTTGAGTTGGTGGTATCCCGACCTGAGATCAATTTTCGAGAACACACAAGCTCCCCTCAACTGATCAAACAAGTCTTCAATGCGGGGTAATGGATACTTGTTCTTGATGGTCACCTCATTCAAGGCACGGTAATCCACGCATAACCTTTGAGTTCCATCTTTCTTAGGCACAAATATTACCGGAGCTCCCCATGGTGAGGAACTAGGGCGAACATACCCCTTTTCCGTCAATTCTCTCAAATGATCCTTGAGCTCTTCTAGCTGCTTGGAGTCCATTCGATAAGGTCTCTTGTATATCGGGGCTGTTCCCGGTACTAGCTCGATTGCGAATTCCACGTCACGGTCGGGAGGCATTCCTGGCAACTCCTCCGGAAAAACATCTGAATATTCCCTGATAGTCCTGATTTCCTCAACTTTCACCTCCACTTGATTTAATTTAATGTCCCTCCTAGGCTCGTGTATCGTTATGAACTTTACTCTTGTGCCACTAGGGTGAGTTAGTTCCACCGTTCTGGTCGAACAATGGATGATTCCTTTATGTTTGGTCAACCAATCCATACCCAAAATAATATCTATCCCTTGTGAATCGATCACTATGAGGTTAGCGGTAAATACTACCCCATTAATGTCTAGGTTCACTTTGGGACACACTTGTCTTGTCCTTATTTCTCCACCTGGAGAATTTACCGCTAGCATATGGTTCATTTGTGTGGTTGCTAGGTCATGCTTCTTAACAAACCCTTGAGCAATGAACGAATGGGTAGCACCAGAATCAAACAGCAGAGTTGCAAGGTGTAAATTGGCAGGAAACTTACCAACTACCACGTCGGGTGCCTCTTGTGCTTCCTCCATAGTGACGTGGTTCACCCGTCCTCTCATTACGTTCTGCTGCTGTGGCTGAGTGGGCTTCTTCTTTGGACACTTATGGGCGTAGTGCCCCACTTCACCACAGCTGAAACATTGCACCCCAATCTTAGATGCTTGGCCCTTGTTGTCTTGGGGTTGGTTTGGGGGTCCTTGCACTGCTGGTCGATGGGGATATGCGGGGCGAGGCTGTTGTACAAACTGACGTTGCGGCTGTGCTGGTGCTGCGGGAGGCCTGTAGTTTGGGTTGTACCCTCTTGGTGCTGAATAGGGTACCGCAGCACGGCTCGTCTGCCCCGTAGGTTGCTGCATCATACGTGGGCGGGTGTTGCTCCCTGAGGCTTGATGTGACCACCCAGCCTTCCTCTTATTCTCATTTTCCAGGGCCTTCAGCTTCCTTTCCACCACAAATGCTCTGTCCACCATCTTTTGAAAGCTTTCATACTCATTGGAGGACATTGCACACTGCATCTCTGCGGTAAGTCCTTCCACGAAACAATCTTGTTTCTGCTCATCTGTCTCTATGTCTCGTGGAGCATAACGGGATAGTTGAGTGAATTTAGTGAGGTATTCCCTCACCGTCATGTTTCCCTGCTGCAGTCCCAAAAACTCTTTCCTCTTGTTTTTGAGTTCACCTCTTGGGATGTAATGGTTGCGGAAGCTGCGCTTGAACTCTTCCCAAGTGATGCTCTCAGGGTCATGATGGGCGGCCACGTAGGCGGTCCACCAATCAGCAGCAGGTCCCTGCAATTGATGAGAGGCAAACAGCACCCTCTCATACCCTTGGCATTGTATGATTCTCATCTTACTTTCAATGGCCTTCAGCCAATCATCTGCCTCCAGAGGTTCAGCAGCACTTGCAAACTTTGGAGGTTGAGTTCCTAGAAACTCACTCAACCTTGGTTGGCGTGGTGCAGCTTGTGGAGGTGGAACTTGATGCAAGTTGGCCACTACTTGAGTCAAGTTCTGGATGAGCTGATTTTGATTCTCCAGCATTTGGTGGAGAGGATCAACTTCTTCACGGCGACCACCCCGGTTCTGGCCTCCAGAAAGATGAGAGTTGCATGCCTCATCATTGTTGTTGGCGGGGTTGGCAGCACGTCCTTTTCCTCTTCCGGCCATCTGGCAGAATCAACAAATGTTAATTTGAAAGCATTTAGTATCATCTTACTACTTTCACTTGTTTGCACTTTGAAGTGTTGAAGTTTTGTTAAAATCTTACGAGGGTTTTATATCTCACACCCAATAAATGCACTATCATTCCCTGTGGGTTCACACACCAAAGCAAAACAATCTGAAGACGAGGCTGTGGACATTTGCTCATGGCTTCCACAACTCACGTCACACACCAAGCATTATCACACCATTAACTACGTAACGACTCGACTACTCGACCTCTTGCTAGCTAGGGGAAAGACTCTACACTACTCATCCTCTTGAGCTGGCTCCTCGGGATCTTCCTCCTCATTTCGGCTACCTTCTGACTCTGCTTTGGGTGGGGAGGCTGCTGGTGGAGAAGTGCAACGACGCCTGATTGCTCGGCGATCCGGGGAGTCAGGGGTCCATGGATCACTTACGGTGACACACAGTTCATTCCCATCTCCTCTTTCTCTCGCCTTTAAGCAAGCTCGCAGCAATGCCTCCGTCTCCTTCAGAGTATCTCGAACATCCTGAAGCTCTTGTTGACACTCCTGCAGTCGAGTGCTGAGCATAGCAGCATCCTCCAAGCACAAGTCCATGTGCTCATGGGAAGTCCCTTGCTGCACCGGTGGGTACTTGTACTCCGTGGTACCACTCTCACGTTGGAGGACATACATGTACTCAGTTTTGTCCAAGTGGCGACGATAGATGTGGCTCTGGCAGGTGATGGCCTCCCAAGTGACATCTTTCTCCGCGTCAACTTGTGTTGCTCGACAAGCTGGAGAGTGGTGGATCTTAAGCAGTTGATTCTCGTGTATAATCCTCATCTCCGAACTCCATTCTTCCCTCTTCTCACGGATGGTCCTGGTGGAGTTATAGTGGATGATGAGCTTGCCCGTATTGCCGGCGGCTTCGAGCATACGTCGAAGACGGCGCAACAAATCTCCTACTGCCAATCCGTAGGAAAGGTACGTCACTGGACGACTCTCCTCTCTTTCGGCAAGGGCAACTACGGGAACTCTCCCTCCTGTGGACTTACGAGCGGTGCGAATCATGCGAACCATCTAAAACAAAAGAATTTAAAATTAGGTTAGATAAATTCTCAAACAAAAATCCTATTTTTGAATGAAAGTTGGGGTAAGATGAAGATAATGACTCTTTTAATAACACTTTTTCACCCACACCTTTGGAAAATAGTTTTTAAGAAAATAGGGCCCTTAAATACGTCCATTCCTACCTAGGTCCACGTTCCTACGGGCAACCTTGGCTCTGATACCACCTCTGTCACACCCGGTTTTTCCGAAGAACAACCAAGTGAATATCACATGTATGCCAGGATCATTTTCTCATACATGTGATGACAAATAGTGAAGCATCATTTATTACAAGCCAGGTGTCGAATATAAATAAGTCTTACATCACAAATGTCTCAATGAACACTAATGCTTCATCACAAGTAAATAAACTAGCAGCGGAATATTATTCTTTAGGGCTCCATCACAGGTGTTGCCCGGGGTCTTCATGAACCTAGAAACCTTCCTCGGGTCCAAAATCTTGGTCATTATACACCACCTCATTATCTTGACCTGAGCAGCAATATAAACCAACAAATATGCAAGGTTGAGTACCAATGGTACTCAGCAAGTGTGGGAAAATTATATCATGCATGGCTAGAACAAGGAGAGGTTGAACTCATGGTTAAAGCACTACGCAATTAATACCTATCACCTTAGCTTATTAAGCACCTACATTACTACACAGGTGAAATGATCCAAATCTCCCATCCCATCATCATAAACCAATAACCATAATTATCATTTCCAATGTTAAGCTCCCCGCTTAACATTCACAACCATCAATCCTCTAATCATGAATAAGTCCAGGCCGCTCTTAACCGTGAGCACGGCTGTCAAGACAGTTTTGACTCTGCAGAGTTTGTACCACTGTACCCACAAGTAGTGATTTCATCCCCCGTTGCCGGGTGGACTAAAAGAACCTCCATTATGCCAGTGGCTACGAACCACATTCACACTTCCCAGGTGTGTGGCCAAGAGATCACTACGAAGCCTTTACAAAGGGATTCCCGACGAGCGTGGGCCCACTGAGGTTTCACCCCTAACAGCATACAAGAGGCTCCAACCCCGCTGCAGTGGCCCCCTCTTGAGCCTTGCGGTTCATATGGCAGTCCAGCTGACTCCTATTCCCCGCACCATCCAACACACCCATACTACGTCGGGGATACACCTAATTATTTGGCTAAGCTGCCCCATCTCAGCATGTGGTTGGCACTGTAAAGCCGGGTTACATGCTCCATGAACCGGTCCTTAGGATCCAGGCAAGTACTAAACACAAACCCAAGTCTCGTGCACCCAGCACACAACCAAAACATCCAACTTGCCTTGATCCCTACCTCTACATAACTCATAATAGCTCATTCAAGAGTATGGTAATATAAACTGATGATCTCATGTCCCAAATATCCCATTCTAAGCATGGCTAAGCATATGCATGTATATAAATGACATGACAAAATAAATCCCAACCCAAGCTTCAAGGAAATAAGGTAATGCAATTCTAGAGAAACTTTCCTAGCATGGGTTTCATATTTAACTTGACAATGCAAATAATTCTATCTACACATCCTAGCATAGGATCAAAGTGGTCAAGGACACTTGCCTCCTTCTTGCTGCTCTTGAAATGGGTAGTCTTGGTCTTGGAATTGAATAACTTGTTCTTGAGCAGGTTCTACTTCATACCATCACACATAGCAAAAGAAAAACAACAATCATAAGACATAGTTCACACTTCTACTTCATACAAACCACACATTCATATTTATGAAAGTTCTTTACCATTATATGTGTTGTGGTTACTTTATGTGTGTTGATTTGGGGCTTACATACACTTTTATTTATATGTGTATGATTCCTACTTTGGTGTTCATATTTATACTCACATACTATATATATATATACATATATGTATATATGTGTGTTTCAGTTTTAAATAAATTCCTTATATATTAAACTACCAAGTATGTATGAAAAGTATTTTTCTTCTCCATATATGCCTTCATAATTTCTATCAACCCTAAACTGAATTCTTTATATTTTAGAAACTCCATTTATCCTTTACTAGTTTCTATATTTTCAGATTTATATTCTTATGCATAATTGTGCATTTTATTATTAAATTAGTAATACACACTACCTAAACAGATTAGGTTCTGGTCCTAAATAATTTAAGATCATATTTTGACCTTGGCTTCTGATGTATACTATTTCATAATTATTTTCCCTATTTTTCTTTAACTATTCTTTACTTAAAAATGTGTCCCTATACTATTAAATGTGAATAATAGATGAAACAGATTTATTTCAGCCTAAAAATATATTTTTATCTCACTCCAAAGTTTTCTAAGTACTGAGAAAGTTTTTAATAAATTTGACAATTATGTTTGTCCCCCTTTTTAATATTTAAACACTAGTTACATATTCAATTTTCTAAATTAAATACTAAACAGAGCTAAAATAATGAATTCACCTCATTACAGGGTCTATAATATTATTTTCATAATTTCCAGGGGTCTAGCTACACTTGTCAGAGGTGTTTTTCCTAATTTCTATTAAGTCCAGGGCTAAAACTGATTTTTAAATGAATTTACATGATTTTCTGGAGTTCCAGGGGCTAGATCTGAAGTTTCCGGGGCTAGCTCTCAATTCCAGAGAACCCCAGGGGGTAGCACGTAAGAATTCCAGTCTTTATAACGCGGGGCTGACGTGGACCGTCTGATTTTAAACCGACGGCTGAGATTATAACATCGAACCGGTACGCGGGGTTTTAAAGTCTACCGTGCGATTTAAAATAAACGGCGCACAAGCGGCCACGTCGCTCTGATCGAGCGCGGGCGGCGCTGCCGGCGGCGCACGGCGGCGGGAAGCGGCGATCTCGCCGGAAACTTTCGGATCCTCGAGAATTCTGCCTAGAACTGTGATCTTATGGCCTAGATCGGTAGAGGGGAGGTCAGGGATCTCACCCCGGGGGTTTTCTCGAGCTCGGGGGTCCTGGAAAGTGCTCTGCGGCGAGGTCCGAGGCAAAACCACGGCGAAGCTCGTCGGAGCTGGATTTGCACCGTATATCTTCGGGTTTTCTGCACCTGCAAAGTTCCCCGGAGGCGGTGGATCAAGACCAACGAGTTAGATCAGAGTTTCCGAGCTTAGATCGGCCAGAATTCACCGGCAAAGTCTCGGTGCTCACCGGAGTGAAAATCGGCGATCGCGTGCGAAAAACTGATCGGATCGGTTGTTTTTATAGCCGGGGGAGGGCGGTGGTTCTGTTGTGATCGAGTTAGAGTCCTCAGGTTCCAGAATTCGGCTGCGGGACGCGGTTTCCCGATCGGTTGCGATCGCGCGCGCGCGGGGAGAAGTCCGGGGTCGCGGGGTTAGGGATGACAGGCGGGTCCCACATGTCAGCGAGGGGCAGCGCGGCGCGCGCGGGGGCGGGCTGCGCGGGGGTTAGCTGGGCCGGCTGAGGTTTCGGCCCACTGGCCAGTTTTTTTCCGGTTTTCCTTTTTCTTTTTCCATTTCTTTTCTGTTTTGAGTCTAATTTGAATTCCAGTTTGAATTTGAATTTTTGCAAAACATGCAACACGTCCAAAAATTTTTAAATCCCCCTCTGAACATGGTTTATGGTTCTAAATCCAAAATTTGAATCTTGACTAAAAATTTGGGGTGTTACACTTATTGTCTTGGATTTCCAAGGGATTGATATAATACTTGGAATGGATTGGTTAAGCAAGCACAACGGAGTAATTCAATATGCTGAGAGGAGTGTGCAGTTGACAAATGAGCATGGTACTCGTATTGAGTTCGAGTCAGCCCAACCGGCAACCGAGAAGGCAGCGTTGAACCATGTCGAAGAAGCAACACTGGAAAGCATTCCGGTGGTTCAAGAATTTTTAGATGTGTTTCCGGAAGAACTTCCTGGTATGCCACCTGACCGGGACATTGAATTTGCCATTGATTTAGTATCTGGAACTGCACCTATAGCAAAAAGGCCATATAGGATTCCCGCTAATGGACTAGTGGAACTTAAGAAGCAAATTCAGGAGCAGCTAGAAAAGGGTTTTATATGCCCAAGCTCGTCACCGTGGGGAGCCCCATGCTCTTCGTAGACAAGAAGGATGGGACCTAAAGGATGTGTGTGGATTATAGGTCTCTCAATGAGGTGACGATCAAAAATAAATACCCGCTGCCCCGTATAGAGGACCTATTCGACCAAATGAAAGGTGCCCGAATTTTCTCTAAGATTGATCTTCGGTCGGGATACTTCCAGCTGAAGATTGAGCCCTCCGACATACCCAAGACTGCATTTCGAACATGGTATGGTTCGTATGAATATACCATTATGTCTTTTGGATTAACGAATGCACCCGCATACTTTATGTACCTCATAAATAAGGTCTTCATGGAGTACTTGGACAAGTTCGTCGTGGTTTTTGTCGACGATATCATGGTGTATTCAAAAGGCGAGGAAGAACATGAAGAACATTTGAGATTGACACTGCAGAAACTGCGAGAGTATCAATTGTATGCCAAGTTCAGCAAGTGTCAATTTTGGCTAAAGGAGATATTGTTCCTAGGCCACATCATCTCCGAGAGAGGAGTATCGGTTGATCCCAGAAAAGTGGAAGATGTTTTGAAGTGGAACCAACCGCAGAATGTGAGAGGTATTCGGAGTTTCCTTGGGATGGCTGGATACTACCGACGGTTCATCAAGGATTTCTCTAAAATAGCAAAGCCTATGACTGAATTACTAATGAAGGGAAAAGCATTTCAGTGGACACCAGTGTGCCAAGAAAGCTTTGAGGAGCTCTGTGACGCCCTCAATTCTGTGGAAAACCACAGAACCAAGAACTAATGCATATGTGTGCCCAGGATGTTCATCACACATACACATACGTTCCACAAACTGAATTCAGATTATATATTACCACGAATAACAGAGTTTATTACAATACCTCATGAGTCTTGGACTCATGCTCGCAGCGGAAGTCTTATTTCTATGCAGCGGAAGTCTTTATTCTAAAGCGGAAGCAATTTAGCTAATGCGGAAGCAAATCTAAGCAGAAGTGACTCCATCTCTACTCCCTCCACAGGCAAGGTTGAGAATAGATCACATGCCATAATGCTCCACTTGATCTTCATAATAGGCTTCTTCTGCTGCTGATGATGAAATAATAATGCAAGTTTGAGTACAATGATGTACTCAGCAAGTGCGGGAAAACACATGATATGCTGCTCATAAACAAGGTAGGCATAAAAGGCTTATTTGCAGAAAAGCAGATTTGTAAAACCATGATAAAACAGCAACTCTACTTTAGATGTAATCCCAGCATGTATTAAATTACCAACATACCTGCATCACTTCCCGTGTTCCATCCGATCATTAACCGATCCTTTATTCATACTCACGAATACCTCCTCGTATTCGCTACCATCTCACCTCATAAAACAACCTCATCTCACACGGAGACCAATCTCATGTCATGTCCCAACAGTCATGCAACCATCTCATCACCCAGACTCAACAGTCCCAAACCAAACCATAACCAAACCAATAATCATAACCAAGAACCTTCCCAATAACCATCTCAATAACCATCCCAACTAATCATGGCAGTTTAGCCAGGTGCTCGTGACCGTAAGCTTGGCTATCATGATAGTTTTAGACTCTGCAGAGTTTGCACCTCTTTACCCACAAGTTTGTGATTTCGTCACCCGTCGGCGACTGCAGAACCTCCATTATACCAGTACACAACCGTCGGTGTATGGTCAAGAGATCACAAAATAGCCTTTACAAAGGGGTTACTAGATGTATGGACTCACTAAGGTTTCACCGGCAGGCTAGAATCTCCAATTCTCCCACCCACGGGGCCCCTCTTGTGCCATGCAGTTCCCAGAGCAGTCCTCACTCGACTCCCATTCCCTGCGTCTTCCACAGTCCAATAACACTCTAGCAACTTACCTAATTACTCAGCTAAGCTGCACCCATACTTGGCCTTGTGGTGGCACTGTTATCCTAGCACGTGCATGCATGAACCGGTCCTTAGATCTACGGCAAGCAAAACCACCATCTCATGCTACCTCATTCACAAACCCAGGCTTGCCTAGATCTCCCTCCGATCCATATTCATTAACCTCATCAGTTTCTTATTATCCGTACGAGTGCAATTAGCTAGACACATCTACCTCACTTCCCAATCCCCTAGACTCAGTGAAGCAAAGAAAACCATACCCGACTGATGAACTTCCCAGGTGACAAGGGTGGTTTAATCAAGACTAGTAAACTCCTATAAAAGGGTTTCCCATCATGTTTGACTCAGCACACACACCTTTTCGCAAAATAAAACAGTTTTACCCAAAACATAGGATCAATATGGTCAAGGAGCACTTGCCTTGTTCTTGCGGTTCCGGTTGCTCTTGAATCCCAAAACCTGGTTGCTGCAGTTCGTCGTAGACAGCTCCCTGAGCTTGTCCTGCTAGGTAGGATCACGTGCATACAAGATTCACAGCAATCAATATCATGCACAAAACTTAAACTAGATGCGATGATGCATATGCATGCTATCCTATGATTTTTATTAGACTGGTGTGTTCTCGCATGGCTTGCATGGACAGAGGTGTTCGGATCAAGGGTGGACGTGGCAATGATCTTGTCTTTAGATCAACCTGATCATCAAGTGATCTATTCACGAGAAGGCTTCTGTTCGAAAGGAATCAAAGAACAGATGCGAAGAAAACACAACGATATCGTAAGGTGGTATTGGGGCCTACCTTACGTTCTTCTTGACTTCGAGGTCCTACTCAGACCGCTCGGTTCTTCTTCGATGTTCTCCCTTGTTGCGCTTTCGGCGATGGTTTGCTCGGTGAGTTAGGGCTAGGGCTCTAAGTCGTCGGCTCAGGAGTTGAAAGAGAAGTTTGTGGTTTCGGCCAGAGGTTTTGGGTTCTATTTATAATCAAGAAGAGAAGAGTCCTAATCTGATTGTATCCCGAATAAGAGTCTTATTCAGATCTTTGTCGGATCCTAACGTCTTATCTTTAGTAATATCGTGGAATTTAGATCGGTTTCTGTTGCGTACCGGTATCTTTACGCGTAAAAACCGCTCCAGAACTCGTTATCTTCGTGGCGATGAGCTCCGGAAGCTCCACGTGTCCTTCCGGGTCCTGGTATCTCCTTTCCCGCAGAGACGAGCTCCGGTTGTGCCGCGTGTAAAACGAGCGAGACCTCCCTCTTCTTCGGAGGTGAGCTCCGCGCACGCCACGTGTTGGTGCCGGTCTTCCTTCTCTTCTTTCCTCAGGGACAGCTCCGAGGTCGACACGTGTTTAGCAGCGACGGACCTCCCAGAGATAAGCTCCGGTGGCGACACGTGTTCGATAGAACAGGACCTCTCGAAGGTGGGCTCCGAGATCGACACACATCCCGCGTGACTGGTCCTCTGATTTCTGCGAGGACTGGCTCCGAGGATGACACGTGTCTTGCGGAAATGCCTTTGCTTTTTCTACAGAGGCTAGCTTCGTGGGCAACACGTGTTCCACAGGATCGGACCTCTCCCCTTTGCGTAGACGAGCCCCGAGCCTGCCACGTAGCCAGCTTGGCGACGGCCTCTCCCCACTTTGCAGGGATGAGCTCCGAACACGCCACGTGGCCTGCTGGCCGTGGAAGTTGCCTTCAGCGCTCTCTGAGGGCTTTATTGGCTATTCTTTTGATAATTCTCTCTGTTCCTATTTAAAATGTTTCCTCTTCATAGAACATGAACATATGCTGACACCCGAGGCGAGGGTGTCACAAGCTCAAGAAAAGACTAACCACAGCGCCGGTTTTGGTATTGCTTACGTGAGCAAGAGTTTCGATATATATTGTGACGCGTCAAGACAAGGGCTTGGATGTGTGCTCATGCAAGAAGGACAAGTGGTAGCCTATGTGTCAAGACTACTCAGGAACTACGAGCTAAATTACCCCACACATGACATGCCTTGAAGATTTGGAGGCATTATATCATTGGCCACCGATGTGAGATCTATACGGATCACAAAAGCCTCAAGTATATATTCATGCAAACGGATCTGAGTTTGAGGCAACGTCAATGGTTGGAACTCATCAAGGATTATGATGTTGGAATCAATTATCACCCCGGAAAGGCCAATGTAGTAGCTGATGCGTTGAGCTGAAAGGGAGCATGTCACCAACTCACGGTTCGGGAGCTACCGCCCGAGCTGCGCAAGGAGTTTGAACGGTTACATCTCGGTTTCTTGAACGAGATGGAATTGATAGAACTCAACTCTTTGCTGGAACAAGAGATATGAGATGGCCAAGCAATGAATGAGGAAATCAAGGAAATCAAGGAAAGAATCCGACAAGGCATAGAAAAGGGTTTCAAGGAAGACGAGAAGGGCACGCTTTGGTTAGGGAAAAGGATTTGTGTTCCTAACGTGAAGCACATCCGCGACACGATATTAAAGGAGGCACATGACTCACCTTATTCAATACATCCGGGCTATACAAAGAAGTACAAGTGAAAAGGGACATAGCTGAATATGTTGCCTTATGCGACACGTGCCAACGGGTGAAGGCCGAATATCAAAGAACCGCTGGACTGTTGCAGCCATTGAAAGTACCCGAGTGGAAGTGGGAAGACATCAGCATGGATTTCATTGTCAGATTGCCACGTACTCGGTCGGGTTACGACTTCATTTGGGTTATTGTGGACCGGTTGATGAAAACAGCCCATTTCCTTCCGGTTAGAACCACGTACCGCGTCGCAGAACTAGCCGAGCTGTATATGGAGCAAATCGTGTGTTGCCATGGAGTTCCGAAGAGGATAGTTTCAGATCGGGGTTCTCAATTTACCTCTAGGTTCTGGAAGAAGCTGCATGAAGCCATGGGTACACGGCTGAATTTCAGCTCCGCTTATCACCCGCAAACTGACTGGCAAACTGAGAGGACAAATCAAATTTTGGAAGACATGTTGAGAGCTTGCGCCTTGAAACATGGGCGCAGTTGGGATAGGAGCTTGCCTTATGCTGAATTCTCATACAACAACAGCTATCAAGCCACCTTGAAGATGTCACCTTTCGAAGCATTGTATGGTAGACGGTGTAGAGCGCCGCTGTTCTGGAATGAGACCGGAGAGAGCCAAGTGTTTGGACCCGAAAAGCAAGTCCAAACGATACGAAAAAAATTTGAAGGCTGCATAGTCACGACAAAAAGGTTATGCGGACAATAGGCGAAGAAGATTGACCTTCGAAGTTGGAGACTTTGTGTACCTCAAGGTATCGCCTATCCGAGGCCAACGACGGTTCAACGTCAAGGGCAAATTAGCACCTCGCTACATCAGGCCATTTAATATTTTGGGCAAGCGAGGAGAAGTAGCCTATCAACTAGAGCTGCCAACGCACCTCTCCGACGTACACGACGTGTTTCACGTATCCCAACTCAAGAAGTGTTTAAGAGTACCGGAAGAACAAGTACCGATGGATGAGCTTGAGCTTCAAGAGGATCTGACCTATGTGGAGCACCCCGTCCAAATTTTGGACGTGAAGGAAAGGTTCACGAGGAACAAAGTGATCCGTTGGTGCAAGGTACAGTGCAGCCATCACCGGAAGCCGAAACTACATTGGAGCGTGAGGACGACCTCAAGGCAGAATTCCCTCATCTATTCTCTACTCTATCGAATCTTGAGGGTGAGATTCAGTTTAAGGGGGGTAGGTTTGTAACACCCTCAAATTCATTTCCATGAATTGCATACATTTTTCATATAGAGAAACATTATAAAAGAAGTAGAAATGGAGAAAAGAACCGTATAAATGGAGGAAGGAACCATAGAAATAGAGAAAGAATCATAAAAATGGTGGGGAATGGGAAAAATATAGCTGAAATGAGCCAATTCCAATTTGTCGAAGTGCGCTGTCAACACGTCCCCCAGCCCCGCTGGACACGTGGCGCCCCCGGACCTCACCCCTGCGGAGGCGGTGAGGTCCGGCACTGCTGACCACGAGGAAGGCCCGGAGCTCGCCTCTGAGGAGAAGGGAGGCCTGGCCCCGCTGGACACATGGCGCCTTCAGAGCTCACCCCTACGGAGGGAGTGAGGTCCGGCACTGCTGGCCACGCGGCAGGCCCGGAGCTCGCCTCTAAGGAGAAGAGAGGCCCGGCCCCGCTGGACACGTGGCACCCTCGGAGCTCGCCTCTGAGGAGAAGGGAGGCCTGACCCCGCTGGACACGTGGAGCCCTCGGAGCTTGCCTCTAAGGAGAAGGGAGGCCCAACTCCGCTGGACGCGTGGCGCCTTTGGAGCTCACACCTGCGGAGAGAGTGAGGTCCGGTACTGCTGGCCACGTGGCAGGCCTGGAGCTCGCCTCTGAGGAGAAGGGAGGCCCAGCCCCGCTGGACACGTGGCGCCCTTGGAGCTCACCTCTGAGGAGAAGGGAGGCCCGGCCCTGCTGACACGTGGTGCCTCGGAGCTCGCCTCTGAGGAGAAGGGAGGCCTGGCCCTGCTGGACACGTGGAGCCCTCGTAGCTCGCCCCTGCGGAGGGGGCGAGGCCCGGCTCTGCTGGCCGCGTGGCAGGCCCGGGGCTCGCCTCTGAGGAGAGGGGAGGCCCGGCCCCGCTGGACACGTGGTGCCTTCGGAGCTCACCCCTGCGGAGGGGACGAGGTCCTTAGGCGGTTTTTCTCCTGTGCACGGTGGTACCCGGTACTGACGGTACCGACACAATTTCCCCAAATTTTCCCCACATTTGGGGAATTTCCCCCACATTGCTGCCGCACCAAATCAATTGGGGAAAAGTTTTTTAGGATTTTTGCTCCAATTAGAGTAGGATTCCCCCCCCCCTTATAAATAGAACCCAACCCCCCCCCCCCTTGGCCGCAATCCCTTTCCCTTTTTCCCCCCTCCCAAGTCGGCGACTTGGAGGCCCTAGCCCCCAACTCGCCGAGTTGAACTCCCCCTCGCCGGAGTTCAGTCGCCGGTGAGCCCCACTGGTGAGCTGCCGACGAGCCCCGTCACGCCTCGCCATCACCGGAAAAGAGCCGGCGATCTGTCCTGCCCTAATCTTCCATAGAAAAATTTCTCGCTGCTGCCATTGCTAGGAGGAAGGCCCTGCCACCAAATAGAAGTGAGGTAGGTCTTTGTTACCCATCTTACAACGTCGTCGCTGTTTCTTCGCATCCGTTTTGTTCGCTCCCTTTGAACAGAAACATTTTCGTGTGGACAGATCATGTTTTGATCGGTTTTTGACGGTGGAATTGATCTGGATCTTGAGTCAAGACCATCACCATGTCCACACTTGATCCCTACACCCTTGTTCATCATAAAACCCCATGAGTGGCCATTAAAACATGCAAGAACACGTACAAACTGGTTTAATAAAACAGCACCATAGGATTTGCATTCATCTACACCATTGCATCTTGAGTAAAGTTTGTGCATGATGTTTGATTGCTGTAAATTTTGTATGTGTGTGGTTGTGAGTAGAAGGACAATCTCAGGAAGCCATCTACGAAGAACTACAGCACCAAGACTTCGAGGCGCTTGAGCAACAAGAGCCACGGGAGCAAGGCAAGTGCCCCTTGACCATATTGATCCCATGTTTTAAAACTGTTTTGTTTGCGAAACCGTGTATGCTTGAGTCAACTTGATGGGACACCCTTTTATAGGAGTTTACTAGTTTTGTTAAACTATCCTTGTCGCCAGGAAAGTTGATGAGTCGGGTATGGTCGTTTTTTCCTTTTTGCTTTGCTTAATCCATGGGATACGGGAAGCTGAATTAAAACATGTCTAGCTACTGCACTCATATGAATAATGATGAGAACTTGATGATGATAATGAGCATGGAATCGAGGGAGATCTAGGCAAGCTTGGTTCGTGGATGTTGCTGAATGAGATGGTGGTTTACTTGTCGTTGATCTAAGGATCGGTTCATGCCAGCACATGCCAGGAAAACAGTGCCACCACAAGGCCAAATATGGGTGCGGCTTAGCTGACTAATTAGGTGTGTTGCTAGCTTGTTATGGACCGTGGATGGCGCGGAGAATGGGAGCCGAGAGGGACTGCCCTGGGAACTGCATGGCACAAGAGGGGGCCCGAGGGTGGGAGAATGGTGATTCGAGCCTGCCGGTGAAACCTCAGTGAGTCCATACATCTAGTAGCCCCTTTGTAAAGGCTATTTTGTGATCTCTTGGCCATACACTGACGGTTGTGTACTGGTATAATGGAGTTTTTGCAGTCGCCGGCGGGTGACGAAATCACAAACTTGTGGGTAAAGTGGTGCCACCTCTGTAGAGTGTAAAACTATCACGATAGCCGTGCTTACGGTCACAAGCACCTGGCCAACTCACATGATTAGAGGGAAAACTTGGGATGGATGTTCGGTATGGTAATGGTATGGTCATTGGGATTGGTTTTGGGACTGTTTTGAGTCATGATAATGAGTTTGGTTTCGGTTATATGAATATAAGATGGTTATGAATATTTATGAGAATGGGATGAACTTGAGAAAGATTAATGGCTGGTTGAGACATGATAAGTGGTGAATTATGATGAAGGAATGTTGCTGTTATAACATGGTTATGATGGGATTAAACTCACTTAGAAATATTTGCTGTTTTTATCATGTTTGTGAAATAAAATTTGCTTGCTGCAATGAGCCTTTTTATTCCCTGCCTTGTTGTAAGCTACATGTCATACTTTTCCCGCACTTGCTGAGTACGACATGTACTCACCCTTGCATTATCACATAAACATCAGCAACAGGAGAAGAGTACTTCGAGGATCATGTGGAGTACTAGGCGTGCGAACTACCGTCAACATGCCTGTGGAGTTGAAGATGGAGCCGCTGCTATTTAGTTATTTCCGCTGTCGTTTAGAGACTTCCACTGCAAGAATAAGTTAGAGATTCATGCGTGTGACATGAGTTGATGTAATAAAGTACTTAGACACTATTTATTCATGGTTATATTCTGAATTCAGTTTGTGGATTACATGTTATGTGTGATGAACATCCTAGGCACACATATGCATTAACTTGGTTCTGTTTTAGGAACCGGGTGTCACAACCAGTCTGACATCTTTTACGAAAGCCCCCAGGGCAATTGCGTTGTTGGGGCAAGTTTATTGTATTATATAAGAAAAGAGAATTAACTCATTTTAAAGAAAATTAGGCTTGAAAACCGTACAACTAGGTGATCAATAGAACAAACTCCAAGCCAAGCCATACACACATAACTAGACTATTGGATATCTCAACATGCTTCCAGGATTGAGAAGAGAACCCGCACCGAGCCTAGCTGTTGGTGACAAACATTGAGACCTTCCAGACAGTGTTCAACTCCCACATCGCTGGAAAATGTGTCTACCGCCATCGAAACAGATGACCAATGGCAAGAGACACGCCACCGAAAAGTCAAGGTAAGTTGCAAATAAACCTTCATAAACAACGCCTCTAGAGAGTAACACGATGTAGAAGCATCGCCGTCGCTTGTCAAGATGGTTTTCACCTAGAGGATCTTACCGGGAGATATGAAGTGCTACGACAATATCACAAAAGGACTCATGACATCTGCAAACATTGTTGTTGTCGGCCCGATGCACCACTGACAAGGTTTTCACCTGTACACTTCTGACCCTCCCCTCCTTCCCCCTCCACTACCACCTGACTATTCAATATCGCCTTCACCACAACCAACCTCTAGTACTTGATGACCCACCTCCTAGGCAAGAATGATAGAATGTGTACTATGTCGTCACACCTCACTCCCATACTAACACTATCGGCCTCCACCATAATCATGACGCAAGCACCGCCATATCCACCACCACCTCACCACAACCGTCACCAACATAACAACATCAACCCACCACCATCCACCGGATCAACCACCACCCACCAGATCGACCACTCACCATGTCTAGCCCCGACATTACATCCATCGCGCCTCATCTTTGGAATGGATGGGTGGCAGTGGGTAGGTTTTGTGTCCGCCCGATTCATTCCATCTCATCTTCCTATTGTCGGTGAGCACGCCGTTGAGTCTCAATGTTGCATAGGAACAAAGCACCAACCTACATCACATCTTTTCTAGATTCAGACAAGAGCTACCTGAATTGAGTCGAGTCCTCCCGGCACCCGGGACAACCTCCAGTCCAACCTTGGTGAATGAACGAACAACCACTTGCTATAGACGTTGTTGCCAGACACCCCCTGCATGGTATCAACCTCCTACCACGTTGGTCGTCTGTAACACCCTCAATTTCATATTCATGCATGCATACATAATTCACATAGAAAAACAATTTAAAAAGAAGTAAAACGGAGAAAGAATCAGAAAGATAGCCGAAAAGAGCCAATTCCAGTTCGTCGAGGAACGCTGTAGACACTTCCGGCGGCCCGCTGGCCACGTGGCGCCTTTAGAGCTCATTCCCGCGGAGGAGGATGAGGTCTGGCACTGCTGGCTACGTGGTGGCTCAGAGCTCGCCTCGGTAGAAGGGGCGAGGTCCGGGCCGCAGGACACGTGTAGCCATCGGGGCTTGTCGCTGCGGAAAAGCGAGGTCCAGCCCCGCAGGACACGTGAAGCGGGGCCCAACCCCACGGGACACGTGTCACCCTAGGAGCTCACCTCCGAGAGGTCAGACACTATTTGACACGTGTTGCTCCCGGAGCTCACCCCCGCGGAGGGAGTGAGGTCCCGTCCCGATGGACACGTGTCATCCTCGGAGCTCATCTCCGAGGAGAAGGGAGGTCCGACACTACTGGACACGTGTCACCTTCAGAGCTTACCTCCGAGAAGGAGGGAGGTCCGACAACTGTTGGACACGTGTCAACCTCGGAGCTCGTCTCTAAGGAAAAAGAAAGTCCGACGCTACTGGACATGTGGCACTCTCGGAGCTCGCCTCTGAAGAGAGGGGAGGTCCGAAACTGACACGTGGCACTCTCGGAGCTCACCTCTGAAGAGAGGGGAGGTCCGGTACTGACACGTGGCGTACGCAGAGCTCGCCTCTGAGGAAGAGCGAGGTCTCGCCTGCCAGACACGTGGCGCACGCGGAGCTCGCATCTGAGGGAGAGGGAGGTCCTGCCCTCCTGACACGTGGCACAACCGGAGCCCGCCTCTGCGGAAAAAGGGAAGCCCGGCCCCTGCTGGACACGTGGAGTCTCCGAAGCTTATCCCGGCAAAAGGACGAGGTCCTTAAGCACTTTTCCCCTGTGCGTGAGTACCCAGTACGGAGGAAAATGACACGAACTCTTCTATGTTGAATACTGCAACCAAATCGATTAGAGATAAGTTGTTAAGATCCAAAAACAAATTGAATATGACTCTTATTCGAAATCCAATCAGAGTAGAACTCTTTCTAACCCCTTAAAAATAGAACCAAAAACCCCTGGCCGAAACCACGTACCTATTCTTTCCCTCCCGAGTCGGCGACTTGGAGATCCTAGCTCCCAACTCGCTGAGTTAACCCCTTTGCCGGAGTTTAGCCGCCGGTGAGCCGCTGTTGAAGCCCCGCCACACCTCGTCGTCGCCGGAAGAGAGCCGACGATCTGTCTTGCTAGGAGGAAGGCCCTGACACCAAGGAGAAGTGAGGTAGGTCTTCGTTACCACCTTACGACATCATCGTGGTTTTCTTCGCATCTGTTTCTTCAATCCCTTTGAACAGAAGCTTTTTCGTGTGGACAGATCACATGTTGATCGGTTCGATCGAGATCTTGAGACAAGATCATCACCACGTCCACACTAGATCCCTACACATTTGCTCATCGTAAAACCCCATGCGAAGTCATTAAAACATGCATGAACACGTACAAACTAAACTGCACCATAGGATTAACATGCATATGCACCATTGCATCTTAAGTAAAGTTTGTGCATGATGATTGATTGCTGTGAATCTTTATGTGCGTGATCGTGAGTAGAAGGACAAGCTCAGGGAGCTATCTACGAAGGATTACAGCACCAAGAATTCGAGACACCTGAGCAACAAAAGCCACAGAAACAAGGCAAGTGCCCCTTGACCATATTGATCCCATGTTTTGAAACTATTTTGTTTGCGAAAACGTGTATGTGCTTGAGTAAACTTGATAAGAGGAGTCAACTTGATAAGAGGAGTTTATCAACTTGTTTGCGAAAACGGGCATTTTGAAACAAGGAGTTTATTAGTTTTGTTAACCACCCTTGTCACCGGGAAAGTTAATGGTTCGGGTATGGTCATTTTTGCTTTTTGCTTCGCTGAGTCCATGGGATATGGGAAGCGAGATAGAATGTGTCTAGCTACTGCACTCATATGAACAATGATAATAAGATGTTGATAATGAACATGAATCGGGGGAGACCTAGGCAAGCTTGGTTTGTGGATGTGGTAGAATGAGATGGTGGTTTACTTGCCGTAGATCTAAGGACCGGTTCATGCGAGCACATGCCAGGAAAACAGTACCACCACAAGGCCAAGTATGGGTGTGGCTTAGCTGACTAATTAGGTAAGTTGCTAGATTGTTATGGACCGTGGAAGGCGCGGGAAATGGGAGTCGAGAGAGGACTTCCCTGGGAACTGCATGGCACAAGAGGGGGCCCGTAGGTGGGAGAATGGTGATTCGAGCCTGCTGGTGAAACATTAGTGAGTCCATACATCTAGTAGCCCCTTTGTAAAGGATATTTTGTGATCTCTTGGCCATACACCAACGGTTGTGTACTGGTATAATGGAGGTTCTGCAGTCGCCGACGGGTGACGAAATCACAAACTTGTGGGTAAAGTGGTGCCACATCTGCAGAGTGTAAAACTATCATGATTGTCGTGCTTACGGTCACAAGCGCTTGGCCAACTTCCATGATTAGATGGGATGGTTATTGGGATGGTCATTGGTTTGGTTATTGGGATGGTTATTGATTTGATTATTGGTATGGTTATGGTTTGGTCTTTGGTATTGGTTTCAGGACTGTTGAGTTTCGGTGATGAGATTGGTTTGGGACTGTTGAGTCTTGAACATGAGATGGTTTGGTTATATGATCATGAGATGGATATGATCATGAGATGGTTATTATGAGCATGAGAAAGAGTTGAGAAAGATAAATGTCTGGATGAGACATGGAAAGTGGTGAATCATGATGGAGGTATGTTACTGGTTTAATTGGATATATGTTGGGATTAAGTTCACTTGAAGATAGTTGCTGTTTTTATTATGTTTGTGAAATAAAATTTGCTTTCTGGAATGAGCCTTTTTGATCCTACCTTGTTGTAAGCTACATGTTATAAATCTTCCGCACTTGCTGAGTATGACATGTACTCACCCTTGCATTATCACACAACATCAGCAATAGGAGAAGAGTACTTTGAAGATCATGTGGAGTATTAGGCGTGTGATCTACTGTCAACTTGCCTGTGGAATTGGGATGGAATTGAAGATTGAGCCGCTGCCGTGCTTAGTTTGCTGCTGCTATCGTTAGAGACTTCCGCTGCTACAATAAGACTTCCGCTGCTAGAATAAGTTAGAGACTTCCGCTGCAAGATTAAGATAGAGATTAATGTAATAAAGTACTTAAACCCTATTATTCATTGTTATATTGTGAATTCAGTTTCTGGATTATATGTCTATGTGTGATGAACATCCTGGGCACACATATGCATCAGCTGGGTTCAGGTTTCTACGGGACCGGGCGTCACAGATTGGTATCGGAGCCACGGTTGACCGTAGGTCGCAAGCCTAGATAGAATTCACAGATTTATTTTAGAGCTGCCACGTTGACCGTAGGACACAGGCCTAGTCACAGATTGGCATTAGAGCCATGCTGACCATAGGACACAAGCTTGTAAGGGCCTCAGTTTTTTACACCCATTTGTAGTGTTCATCCCCACACCACACACCTCATTTGAGGAAGAATGATGAACACAAATGAAGAGCAAGTAACAATTATCAACATGCTCATTAGGGAACAAACTTACACATTGCAAAAGTGGTATTTCCCACATGTGATATAGATGGGCTGGACATAGGAAAAACTCCTACACTTTGCTAAGGATGTCCATGCCAAGTTTCACCCAAATTCAACACCTTTTTGAGGTCATCTTGGGTATAGATAGGAAGGGGGCAGTTTGAAAACATATTCAAATTCAAACTGTTTTTATACCATGAATTTGAAAGTGGAAGGCATATTCTTACTCAGCACATTTTTGTGAGCTCACACACCAATTTTCACTCCATTTGGAGTTGATTTTGACATGAGCTAAGGGGGAGAAATTCAAACTTTATTTGAATTTCAAACTGAACTTGTGCTGAAATTCATTCAAACCAAACCTCATTTGAACTTTGATCAATTCAAATGGCTCATGGGTGAATAATTTGAATTGCCAAGGGTAGTATAGGGTTCACTGTTTACCACAGTTGTTAGGAGTAAATTTCAGAGGTTAAAAGGAGGGGTGGGACCCACATGTCAGCCTCTGCCTCAATACAAACTGACTGAAACACAGTTCAGTCGGTTCCCGGCTGCAGTGTGCGCGCGCCACCGAGGGGGGGCAGCCGGCGCCAGCTCCTGCTGCGCGCCCCAAGCCGGAGACCCGCCGCCGGGCTATTTATTCCCTCCCCGGCGTGCTCCGATCACTCATTCCCCGAGCTGCCGGCATACTCGGCCGTTTTTCCACTGCCATCACCGCCGCTCGAGCTCACGCTTGATCAAGCTGATCACTCGCGAGCACAGCCTCCTTCACAGCAAAACGGCACCAAGGGATCAAGAGCAACCTCCCACACTCTGTGTTGGCCAGTGAGCAAGCTTCCTCGAGCGGTACGAGCCATTTCTCCGGCGAGCCGAACATCGCCGCCGATCGGGCTCCCGTGGACAGCACGGCACAGCCGTTGTCACGTCCTCTTCTCTACACAAGAAAGGTGCGTGATTGTATGTAGATGGAGTAGCCGAAAGCCGTTTGGCGATTGATCAACCCTCGGCCGAGAATTTCCAAATTTACTCTTGATCAGTTCATAAGAACCGAGCTCACCTTCGGGTGAAATTCGTGCTCTATGCACGAAGGTTGGACGAGCTCGTTACCTAGTAGCTTCTATGCACGCTAGCGCCCACGCTCGGACTGGAATTGGAAAAAAACCATCGAGAATCGGCCATGCTATGGCTGTTTTTCCCCGCCGCCATGGCTGAACACCTCGGCTCACCGTCGAGAGCCTAGTTGCCAGTATTTCTAGCTTCCACCCAGCCCTAGTTCGTGTTTCCCATGCCCTACTGATGCTCTCCGACCGATTTCCGGTCGATTTGGTGCACGGGAGAGCGGGACCGACCTCACCGGAACCCTAGCAGGTGCTGTCACCGGTGCGCACGGGTTTCCGGTCATCGCCGGCGGCCGGCGACCCTACCATCGAGTCCAGGGGGTCGGAAAAGGGGCAGGCGGCAAGTTTCGGGCCGGGGGGTGGCCGGGAACTCAGTTCCGGCGAGGGTCGCCGGAGAACGCCGCCGCCGCGCAGTTGGCGCGAGGAGGGAGACGACGCACTGTGTGCGGGGCCCACAAGCCAGAGTTTAAACTTTTCCCCGAATTTCAGTTTTAGTTCAAACTTCAAATCTTTATAACTTTGGCTAGAAAGCTCCAAATTGAGTGAACCAAATTTTGCTGGATTCAGCTCTCTGAGTACTTTCTAGAAAATCAAGTTTCACTTCATGAAAACCCTTAATTTTCCAGAATTAATTCCTCAAAGTTTAAACTGTTAGGAATTTTAACTGGAGAATCCTGTGGAGGAAAATCCTGAAATTTTGCTGGGATATTCACCAAAATATCCCTGAACCACCATAAAAATTTCAGATCCATTTGAGCTCATTTAATCCACCTAATGGTGTGATTAGTGAAACTGTTCCAGGGAAAATAGAAAATGTTTAGAAACATTTTCAGAATTTTCTCTGAAATTGTTTAGCTCATATCTTTAGTTAGAGACTTCCAAATTAAGTGAGACCAACTCCATTAGAACCCTCTGAGAATCTAGTTTTCAGAAAGTCATAGTTTGTCTCATGAAAATTCCTAGAACACCCTAAGAGTTCCAATTAAGGTCAAGGACATAATTATTTGTGGAGGGCTCAAATGAGCTTTGCTGCAACTAAAACTTGACCAAGTCTCTGTTTAGGTTGTAACCAAGCCACAGTAAAAGTTTCACAGTCATTAGGTCTGTCTAGCAAGGGTTGTAGACTTCACAACTTCAAAGTTAATACAAATGCATTTAAATTAATACATACATTGCTCTTATCATGTAGTCGCTAAGGTCGAGGAGGAACCCGAAGTCCTAGACTTCGTTACTCCGGAGGAACAGCTAGCCTACGACCAAGAGCAGCAAGGCAAGCCCCGGTTTGCATTAACCTTTTTACAAATGTTTATTGTTTTGAGTACATCTTTGAATATTGTTCTTTGCATTAGAAGTCTTGATTGGAAACCCAACTGCACAGCCAAGATAACCATGGGTTGGGTTTAGGATTGCAAACCTCGTTAGCCACTGCATTGCTAGGATAGAGTAGGATTCGGTACAAGTCGAGTAGTTGGAACTACTCGCGAGAATAGGCTAGAGGCACATTGCTCGGGTAGAGATAGCACATGATACACATGGCAAGAAAATGAGACCGAGCGGAGAGTAAGGGCAGCAGGATTTTGGGGCCTGTGTGCTGTAGCTCCGCTTGTGTCGATTGAGGACCGAGCCGTGTGCGGGCCTGTTGAACAAGCTAGAACAGTACCGAAGACCTACCGGCTATATGGGAACCGGGAAACTGATGTAACTCGGGTAGCTGGGTATTGAGGCATTGCCCGTCGTTCAGAGGGTAGGTTGAGAGCTCGAGGTGTAAATCGGCTGGCGGCACGGAGATGCGCGTGCAGAGACCTCTTGCTCGGGACGATGGGACCGGTTCAATATTTGGCTAACGGGTGAAAGGTAGTCGCGTACGGCGTCCGTGATGGTTGTTGTAGGCAACATCGAGTACGGGCGTACGTGACGGGTTGTTCGGGTAACCCTGCAGGTGTAAATCGATTATAATCGCCGTCCCTCGCGGTCAGTGAGTACCACTTGTTCACTGTACCGTGACGTAGAAAGAACAGGCTAGTTACATGTTAAAATGTTGCTGATTGAAAGCTGGACATTGATTGTTAATGATATGCTGTAGCTTAGAGCTAATTAAAGTTCTTTTCAACTTTGGGCAAAGTACATGAGAGAAATGCGTTTCTTGTTTGATTGCGGCTCTCTCATGTGCCTTAGCGTAAGGTTCTCCACAACCTGCTGCTAAAACTTGAAAGTAAGGTTCTACTAATTAGGCGAGTCCTTGCAAATGATTTTTGCCTCATGCAACCCATTACCCTCATGTAGAAGTTCCATGTTTAGGTGAGACGGGTCAGACTTGCTGAGCCTTCGTGCTCACTGCTTGTGTTTGAAGCTTTTTGCAGGGTTCTATGAGGAAGGGACTCCCGAAGAGGAGACGGAACCCCAGGAGGGGAACCCCGTCGAGTGGGAGTCGTGCACGCCGCAGAGTTAGTGTGCGTGTGTGCTAGCAAGGACACGTTCGAGGGCTGAACGTGCACTTGATGCTTAGTCTACGCCCGCGAGTGTGGACTAAACGTATTTTGATGTAAACAGGTCATAAAACGGTTTATGTAATGAAACTTCCGCTTCCGCTTTGCACCTTTGACGTGTGTTATACGGTGCTGTGCAACGCAGCACCCCTCAGCGTGATCCTGGCTCGACAGGACCAATGGGGTCATGTCAAAGCTTAGGTAGAATGTATAGATTGGCATCAAACAACCTTGACCGTAGGATGCAAGCCTAGGTAGAAGTCACAGATTGGTATCACCTAGGCACTCTAAAAACACATAGGACTCCCATTGAATAAACTTGAATAGGAGTGGTGTGAACTTTTGTGATGATTGCTTGTGTTTGAGTGCTTAGTGTGAGTTGTGGGACGTTTTAGCGTTGTCCATATCCACACATAGTAGAGAGATGTGAGATGCTTCGGCATGTATTCACATCCTCATATAGGATGATATATAGTCCATCCACCTTGATGCATATAGTTCGGGGGATCAATCTAAACTTCTAACTTCTATTCTACCCAACTCTCTCTCAAAGATGGTGAGAGAACACGCCGGCCGTCAAAGGAGGAACGCCCGTGGCAACCAGGAACCACAAGATGATGGCCACGATGAAGTTCCTGAGAATGTTAACCCTGAGGCTGGTGCAAACAACCTTGAACGGTTGATGGCTATGCAAAACCAACTCATGCAAACTATGATCCAAACTTTGGGTCAGTTGCAAGCCAACAACAACAATAACCCCGTTCCTGCACCACCGCCACCACTAGCGCCACCACCGCCGGTTCATAACCGGTTGGGAGAGTTCATGAGGACTCGACCACCCACTTTTGCACAAGCTAATGATCCCATGGAGCCCGATGATTGGTTGAAGTCCATGGAGAAGAAGCTTGCCATAGTTCAGTGCAATGATTGAGAGGAAGTTCTCTTTGCATCGCACCAACTTATGGGAGCAGCCGCTGACTGGTGGGACGCTCTTTGCAATGCTCATGACAACCCGAAGACTATCACTTGGGTTGAATTCAAGGAGATTTTCTGCTCTCATTACATCCTTGCTGTAGTCATGATGCTCAAAAGGCAAGAGTTTGAAGGTCTCCGCCAAGGCAAGAAGAGCGTGAATGAGTACCTCAACAAGTTCACGCAGCTGTCAAGGTATGCCCCCGAGGATGTCAACTCAGACCAAAGAAGCAGTATTTGTTCATGAGAAGGTTGAACAATGAGATCCAAGTTCAACTTCTCAACAATGACTATGCAAACTTCTAGAAGTTGGTTGACAAAGCTATAGTGGTTGAGAGCAAGATCCGGGAGATCGAGCAAGAGGGCAAAAGAAAGATGCCATACCAGCCACAAGGAAGCAACGTACGGCCCCAGTACATGCCACCAGCTGCACCACAGTATGGCTCGTCCGCTCCTACTTTTAGGGATGGCAATTGTACCCGCGGGTTCGGGTACCCGGCGGGTACGGGTACGGGTCCAGATTTTTACCCGCGGGTACAACCCGTACCCGACCCGTCATTTTGCGGGTACGGGTACGGGTTTTGTCTTTTACCCGCGGGTACCCGTCGGGTACCTGAATTCTTAAATGGGCCAAAAAAGGAATAAGAATTCCAGCTGTTCATGGTTGTGGACTTGTGGTTTTATTATAATTTAATTGTCTTATGGTCTTATGTAATGTACTTATAATACTTTTCTATTGAGGTTTTTCTGTATTCTGAAATTGTTATGTGTAAATATTGAACTGTTCATCAAATATCTCCATTCAGCTGTTAAAAAATTGCAAATCTATTGATTTTACTCTCATACCCGGTGGGTACCCGAAACCCGCCCGAAACCCGCCGGGTTCGGGTACCATTTTTTACCTGCGGGTTTGGGTTCGGGTAGGAAATTTTACCCGTGCATATTTTCTGTCGGGTCGGGTTTTTGCAATACCCGAACCCGACCCATTGCCGTCCCTACCTACTTTTCGCCCTAATCAACCACCACAGCAACGTCCTGTTATGCAAGCACCTCGTGTGCCTTTTCCTCCAGCGCCCCGTCCAAACATCGGTGCTTATGCTCAAAACCACCCTCGCCCAATGTTCCTGCTGTCTTGGGCAACAAGGCATGCTTTGCATGCGGAGAAACAGGACACTTTGGGGGTTAGTGCCCGAAGAAAGGTCCTGGACAGCCAAGCAACGCGCCCAAGCAGAACCCACGGCCGAACGGAGGAGCTAATCAAGGTAACCGTGGACAGCAGAACTATGCTCGGGGCAACGTGAATCATGTCTCCACTGAGGAGGCGCAACAGGCTAAGGACGTCGTGATTGGTATGTTCCTTGCCAACTCCAACCCAGCCACTGTTTTATTTAATTCTGGAGCATCGCATTCATTCATATCACCTAAGTATGTTGCCAAGTATAATATACCCATATCACACTTGAAATATACTATGTTGGTTAATTCTCCCGGTGGAGAGATGAGGACTAATATAGTATGTCCAAAAGTAAACCTTAAAATAAGAGGGGTAGACTTCCTTGCCAACCTTATTGTCTTGGATTCCCATGGGCTTGATATAATACTCGGAATGGATTGGTTAAGCAAGCACAACGGAGTAATCCAATATGCTAAGAGGAGCATGCAGTTGACAAATGAGCACGGTACTCGTATTGAGTTCGAGTCAGCCCAACCGGCAACCGAGAGGGCAACATTGAACCACGTCAAAGGAGCAATATTGGAAAGCATTCCGGTGGTTCAAGAATTTTTGGACATGCTCCTGGAAGAGCTCCCAACACACCTCTCAGACGTGCATGACGTGTTTCACGTATCCCAGCTCAAGAAGTGCTTGAGGGTACTGGAAGAACAAGTACCAATAGATGAACTCGAACTTCAAGAGGATCTGACCTATGTAGAGCACCCTGTCCGAATTTTGGATGAAAAAGAAAGGGTCACAAGGAACAAAGTGATCCGTTGATGCAAGGTACAATGGAGCCATCACACGGAAGTTGAAGCTACATGGGAGCGTGAGGAAGACATCAAGGCAGAATTCCCTCATCTATTCTCCACTCTATCAAATCTCGAGGGCGAGATTCAATTTAAGGGGGTAGGTTTGTAACATCCTCAATTTTGTATTCATGCATGCATACATAATTCATATAGAAAAACACTTTAAAAAGAAGTAGAAACGAAGAAAGAATCAGAAAGATAGCCAAAAAGAGCCAATTTCAGTTCGCCGAGGAACGCTGTAGAGACTTCCCGCGGCCCGCAGGCCACGTGGCGCCTTCGGAGCTCAATCCCACGGAGGGGGATGAGGTCCGGCACTGCTGGCTACGTGGCAGGCTCCAAGCTCGCCTCTGTGGAAGGGGCGACGTCCGTCCCGCAGGATACGTGTAACCTTCGGGGCTTGTCGCTGCGGAAAAGCGAGGTCCAGCCCCGCAGGACACGTGTCACCTCCGGAGCTAGTCGCTGCGGAGAAGCGAGGCCCAACCCCACGGGACACGTGTCACCCTCGGAGCTCGCCTCCGAGTGGTCCGACACTATTTGACACGTGTCGCTCCCGGAGCTCACCCCTGCGGAGGGAGTAAGGTCCCGTCCCGATGGACACGTGTCATCCTCGGAGATCATCTCCGAGGAGAAGGGAGGTCCAACACTACTGGACACGTGTCACCTTTGGAGCTTACCTCCGAGAAGGAGGGAGGTCCGACAACTATTGGACATGTGTCAACCTCGGAGCTCGTCTCTGAGGAAAAAGGAAGTCCGACTCTACTGGACACGTGGCACTCTCGGAGCTCGCCTCTGAAGAGAGGGGAGGTCCGGAACTGACACGTGGCACTCTCGGAGCTCGCCTCTAAAGAGAGGGGAGGTCCGGTACTGACACGTGGCGTACGCGGAGCTCGCCTCTGAGGAAGAGGGAGGTCACGCACGCCAAACACGTGGCGCACATGGAGCTCTCCCCTGAGGGAGAGGGACGTCCCGCCCGCATGACACGCGGCACAACCGGAGCCCGCTCTGTGGAAAAAGGGAAGCCCGGCCCCTGCTGGACACGTGAAGTCTCCAGAGCTTATCCTTGCGAAAGGACGAGGTCCTTAAGTGGTTTTCCCCTGTGCGCGAGTACCCGGTACGGAGGAAAATGACACGAACTCTTCTACTTTGAATACTGCAACCAAATCGATTAGAGATAATTTGTTAAGATCCAAAAACAAATTGAATAGGACTCTTATTCAAAATCCAATAAGAGTAGGACTCTTTCTGACCCCTTATAAATAGAACCGAAAACCCCTGGTCGAAACCACGTACCTATTCTTTCCCTCCCGAGTTGGCGACTTGGAGATCCTAGCTCCCAACTGTGAGACCTATGTGTGCTGAATACATTGGTAATTAGGATAAAAGTTAGCATTAACATTCAAAGTTTTGAATATTGCCAAAACATTCTTCTGTGGCAAGGTCCGACAAGTTCTTTGTTAGGTCCGCCAAGTGTTGGCAAGGTCCGACGCAAGGTCCGGAGAGCTCCTGCAAGGTCCGGAGAGCTTCTGTGAGGTCCGGAGCTTGTTTTTAGGGAGCTCTCGTGAAGTTCAACTCGTAGAACTGCAGCGTCTTGTTTTTGCTTTTAACTCGCAATGTTTCAAACTTGCTTTATGGTAAGGTTTGCTTAGTATTAATTTGCTAAGTTTTTGGTGTGTTTTGGTGGTTATGGCTGTTATCATTTGATATGGTTTGCAACATGCTTATGTGACGTGCTCATGTAAGGTGTTGTGTTTTTCGAACTAACGTGAGTCAAGTCGAGGACTTGTGCTCGGTAGAATTGGTTGTTTATTCATGTGCAGGTGTTGCTTGAGTTCAAGACATGGCTGGTGACAGGATCCTTGGACTAGTCTCAGGGAGGAGATGAGGTTCCAACAACCAAGTTCGGGAGGAGCTGTGGTTGAGTTGATCGGGAGGTCGCGCAGCATGTTTGGATCAAGGGCAGTGCATATGAAGGTTGTGTGTATGTCATTGGAAGGTGTTTGCACATGTGCAAGGAGTGCATGGACGTGACAACATTGTTCCAAGGCGTGATGAAGAGAAGTGGACGTAAAGAATTGGTCGGAAAGGTCCAACCGGCTGGATTGCGTACTCAGACTGAGGCTGAGTCGGATATGGCTCAAATATGGAAGACTTGAGTTGGTTATGATAGGATTTCGTGCTAGGCACGAAGTTGAGTTATTTTAGGAATGTTTAGGACGTTCCTAAGGTGTTTGGAAGTCTCACGATTGCTTCTACCTGCGAATAGGAGAGTCCTGAGCAGTTATGGTAAGTTAGGATACGAGTCCAATTAGGAGTAGGAGTCCTAGATTGGATTGTTTAGCCTGAGGGCTGGCTATAAAAGCAAGAGAGGCCAGAGCTCTCGGTGGTAGAGAACTTTGGGCTGTTCCTCTTGTGTTTCTATTGAATAAAGTTCATAGTTTCGAGGAGCTTTTGTACCTTGTTCGTCCGACTTGTTTTTCGTCAAGTCTTTCTCGCCGAGTTTCTGGACAGACCGACGTTGCTTTGGAGTTTCATTGATAACTCGAGTTTTACAGATCCGATTGACGTGATTCTTTTTGGGTTATCTTCACAACTCAATTATCTATCATCTGTGAAGTTTTCACGAGCTTCGGATCTGTAGTTTTTGAGATAAACGAGTTTCTTTGCAGCGTTGTAGATCTGTTTTATATCGGGTAGAACAGATTGATCTTCGTTTAATGTTTTGATCGTATCTCAAGTTTTACTTCGTGTTTTCAAGTGATTCTTGTTGCATTAGATCCGTGACTTGATTCTATACCTCTCTACTTGATTTGTCACGGTTGAACACGTTTAAAAACACTTGCACACACGGTTTCTTTAACCGATTAATTTTTTGCTGAGGGGTTTTTGTTGTTTCCGCTGCGAAAAGTTTTAATCTACCATTCACCCCCCTCTGGTAGCTTTTCACGTGTTCTTCGATCCTACACCAACTCGCCGAGTTAACCCCTTCACCGGAGTTTAGCCGCTGGTGAGACGCAGTTGAAGCCCCGCCACACCTCGTCGTCGCCGGAAGAGAGCCGACGATTTGTCTTGCTAGGAGGAAGGCCCTGACACCAAGGAGAAGTGAGTTAGGTCTTCGTTACCACCTTACGACATCATCGTGGTTTTCTTCGCATCTATTTCTTTGATCCCTTCGAACATAAGTTTTTGTGTGTGGACAGATCACGTGTTGATCGGTTTGATCGAGATCTTGAGACAAGATCATTACCACGTCTACACTAGATCCCTATACCTTTGATCATCGTAAAACCCCATGCAAAGTCATTAAAAATGCATGAACACGTACAAACTAAACTGCACCATAGGAGTAACATGCATATGCACCATTGCATCTTAAGTAAAGTTTGTGCATGATGATTGATTGCAATGAATCTTGTATGTGCGTGATCGTGAGTAGAAGGACAAGCTCAAGGAGCTATCTATGAAGGATTGCAGCACCAAGAAGTCGAGACACCTGAGCAACAAAAGCCATAGGAATAAGGCAAGTGCCCCTTGACCATATTGATCCCATGTTTTGAAACTGTTTTGTTTGCGAAAATGTGTGTGTGCTTGAGTCAACTTGATGGGAAACCCTTTCATAGGAGTTTACTAGTTTTGTTAACCACCCTTGTCGCCGGGAAAGTTAATGAGTCGGGTATGGTCATTTTTTTTTGCTTCGCTGAGTCCATGGGATATGGGAAGCGAGATAGAATGTGTCTAGCTACTACACTCATATGAACAATGATAATAAGATGTTGATAATGAACATGAATCGGGGGAGATCTAGGCAAGCTTGGTTTGTGGATGTCGTAGAATGACATGGTGGTTTACTTGTCGTAGATCTAAGGACCGGTTCATACGAGCACATGCCAGGAAAACAGTGCCACCACAAGGCCAAGTATGGGTGCGGCTTTGCTGACTAATTAGGTAAGTTGCTAGATTGTTATGGACCGTGGAAGGCGCAGGGAATGGGAGTCGAGAGAGGACTGCCCTGGGAACTGCATGGCACAAGAGGGGGCCCGTAGTTGGGAGAATGGTGATTCGAGCCTGCTGGTGAAACCTTAGTGAGTACATACATCTAGTAGCCCCTTTGTAAAGGCTATTTTGTGATCTCTTGGCCATACACCGATGGTTGTGTACTGGTATAATGGAGGTTCTGTAGTCGCTGATGGGTGATGAAATCACAAACTTGTGGGTAAAGTGGTGCCACCTCTGCAGAGTGTAAAACTATCATGATAGCCGTGCTTACGGTCACAAGCGCCTGGCCAACTTACATGATTAGATGGGATGGTTATTGGCATGGTCACTGGTTTGGTTATTGGGATGGTTATTGGTTTTGTTATTGGTATGGTTATGGTTTGGTCTTTGGTATTGGTTTCGGGACTGTGGAGTCTCGGTGATGAGATTGGTTTGGGACTGTTGAGTCTTGAACATGAGATGGTTTGGTTATATGATCATGAGATGGATATGATCATGAGATGGTTACTATGAGCATGAGAAAGAGTTGAGAAAGATAAATATCTGGATGAGACATGGAAAGTGGTGAATCATGATGGAGGTATGTTACTGGTTTAATTGGATATATGTTGGGATTAAGTTGACTTAAAAATAGTTGATGTTTTTATTATGTTTGTGAAATAAACTTTGCTTTCTGCAATGAGCCTTTTTGATCCTACCTTGTTGTAAGCTACATGTCATACATCTTCCGCACTTGCCGAGTACGACATGTACTCACCCTTGCATTATCATACAACATCAGCAACAGGAGAAGAGTACTTTGAAGATCATGTGGAGTATTAGGCGTGTGATCTACCGTCAACTTGACTGTGGAATGGGGATGGAATTGAAGATGGAGCCGCTGCCGTGCTTAGTTTGCTGCCGCTATCGTTAGATACTTCCGCTGCTAGAATAAGACTTCTGCTGCTAGAATAAGACCTCCGCTGCTAGAATAAGTTAGAGACTTCCGCTGCAAGATTAAGATAGAGATTGATGTAATAAAGTACTTAAACCCTACTATTCGTGGTTATATTCTAAATTCAGTTTGTGGATTATATGTGTATGTGTGATGAACATCCTGGACACACATATGCATCAGCTGGGTTTCGTGTTCTACGGGACCGGGCGTCACATCGTCTCCTTGTAGCGAGTCATCGAACACACGCCATCACTCCCCCTCCCCCCCCCCAACACAGACTCTGGTGCCTCCAATCGAGATGTCAAGGTCAGTCTTTGTACCATCATAGCCTCCACCTTTAAGCTTTGCACCTGGCCCAAAACTGTCAATCTTCACCTCAACTCTAGTGAAAAACACCATACCTCCACGTCCTCTCACCATCAGCTATCAGATCTGGCTGCGGGGGCGCATCACCACCCACGGCAAGCATCAAAGCACATCAGATCCGGTCCTAAGGTCATCAGATCTACATCCGTCGCACCTTTGGGGCTTCTCCTTGTCGCTACCCTCGTGGCACCGAGCCTCTGCATTACCCTTCCATCGCCCTGTTGTTGTCTCGCACAAAGGTGTCGCCTCACACACCATGGGAATCGCCGCACATGCCCCTCAACTGACATTAGATGCCATCGCTAAGCTTGTCAAGCGTCATCTTCATGTGTGCCACGGTCCGACACGGTGCTCTTCCGCCATGAGTCGTCGAAGGCTTCAAAGGATTACCCCCATCGTCTCCATACTAAGTTGCCACGCGGTACGCAACAATGAGATGATAGGAGGAGGCGAGTGGTGTTGTGAAGCCTAAAGTTAGGTCGCCCCCGAGTTGTCCGTGAGTGACGCAAAGGCTGCGTCTCGCTTGCCCTACATGATGGCGTTTGGGATCCTACAGTATGACTTCAAGCTTGCAAGGTGAAACAACCAATTGCCGTAGACTACTGTATGCCTAATTGAGCAAATCACCAGTCAAACATGAAGTAACATAGGCAACCCCGGTGAAATTAGGAATACCTTGAGAACCAGCACACAACTACTTCGGCAATCTTAGCTTCTTTGCGGTGTACTATTCATACCCCTTTGGCTTCTTATACTGAAAAGAGTTGCATTATTTCAGCAATCGAGCCACTCACCATGGACAGCAAGCACCCACAAAAAATGGCCTGGTACATGTGAAATCCCTCAAAATTCTAGCAAGTGAATCAGCCAATTTCCCACTTAGGAAAATGAGGGGGAATTAAAACTTTGGATTATAACGGTGTGAGTTCAAAATTCTGAATTATACTTACAAAAACTTCCAAACATGGAGAGCTAAATCCACGATTTGGTTCCCCATAATTCCAATAGTAGCCATCCCAAATTTCAGCTCATTTGGAGAGGGTTTACCATGTGTTTGGAAGTGAGTGAGGAAGCAACTCAAGTCTGAATTCAAACCTCAGTTTCAAATTCCAGCTTCATCAAACTGCGAATTGGGTTTCACAAATATGTTCTCCATATTTGAAAGAGCATTCCTGCCAAAATCCATTAAATTTGAGGTTTGTTTGCTATGCATTTGAATCAATGGAGGAGAGAGGATTCAAATCCAAATTCAAATTCAAATACCCAAATGCAGTTCAAATTTCACTCCAAACTAAATTCATTTGAATTCCAAATTCAAACCCATGAGTTGGTGTGGACGTATAGCATTTAAGTGTGAGTTGCTGTGGTAAAATGATTTGTGAAAACTAAATAGAAATTGGAGGGAGTAGGACCCACCTGTCAGCCACACTTAGACTCAAGACCGACTCGGCCGATTTTTCAGCGCGTGCCACTGTGAGGAGCAGCTGCCGGCACGAGCTGCCTGCCTGGGTTTCCTCTTGAAGGAATTCCTGATCTTTTGCTCACTCTTGCCGTTCACGCATCGAGCAGCCGAAGGTCTCTTCATTCGTAGCTCGCTTCCTCTGTTCTTCTCCCGTGGACACAAACCAGCGCCCGTGCCTCCTCTGCTCTGCTCGCCCAGCCGCTCGAGCTCGGGTTGATCGAGCTCCAAACAGAAAAAAGTAGTGCCACGGCGTGCCCTAGCATCTCCCCTCTCCACTCCAAAGTTCACTACTCAGAGCTGCTAGCAAATCAAGAATTAGCGCCGAGATCCCGAGGTGAACACGGCGACCCCGTTTCGGCTCACCATCGACCGCCCGCTATGGACCGCTTCTCCTCCACCTCTCTACACAAAAAGGGTGCACCGCCACCCGAGCTCTGTTGACACGAGGTAGAAGACGGCTGAGGTGTGGGGCCCGCTGTCAGTGTTTTAAACATTTCGAATATTTTCAGTTTTTGGTTCAAACTTCAAATGGCCATAACTTTGTGTAGAGAAGTCCAAAAATCCTCAAATAAATTTCGTTGGATTCCTCTCAGTGAGTACTATCCAGTGGTGCATCATAATATTTATGAAAGTACCTGGATTAGGTTCATTAATTCATTTAACAAAAATCTTAGAGAATTAATTCCAGGAGTTATGTTTATTGAAAAATTCCACATTTTGGGAAGAACCTTCCTTTAAATATACTTGAACTCCAGTAAAAATTTCAGATGCATTGGATGTCATTTGCTAGGCCAAATGATGTTTCAATCCTTTATGTCTCTGAAAAATAGGAAAAAGAACAGAAACTTTTTCAGTTTTTCCCACCAACTTCAAAAATACATTTCTCCCTGTAGATAGCTCGAAAAATGATGAAATTTTTTTTGCTAGAACCAGGGATACCTTCTATAATTAGATTTTCAACTGTTAGCTATGTCAACGCTTCAGATTGGAGACCAAAATTCAGAGAAGCCAATGACTTGTTGGAGGGTTAGAACCACCATAATGCTATGAAATTTTCTCATCTTTGTCTCAAATCATCCTCATGATCTCTAGTCTCCCATGGAAAAATCAAAAGCCAATTAAGAATAATTTGTAACAGTAACTATCAGTAGAAGCTTGCTTCTTATAAATAATTATCACTCATACATATATTTTGTGCATATCATATAGTGATCGAATTCGAGGACGCTCCGGAGGCCTTGGAGATTCTATCTCCCGAAGCTAGCTTCCCATTTGACTCACAACCAGCCAATCCCCGGTTTGCATTTAACTACTTTTGCAAAGCTTTACTTTGTATCACTTATGTCTAGAATGAAATGTTTGCATTAGAGTTAAGGTGATTGAAACCCCACTTGCATGACCCCCCCCCCCAAATCCTGTGGAGTGTTGGGTAGTATAAAGCTCGACGAGTAGAAAAGGACATGCTGATGTTCTTAGGATCTCGGTAGAAGTCTAGTAGATGGAATCTACTTGCGAGATAGGATTTTATCACACGGGATAGAATGAAGTAAAGAATGGCTAAAGGATATGAAATTGAGACCCAACAAGGGGGATAGGATGCAGTGAGACGAGGTCTCTTGTGCGTAGCCCTGTTGGTGTCAGTTGAGGACCGAGCCGTGTGCGGCCGTGCTGGACAAGTTCAAACAGTACCGGATGCATACTGGCTATATGGGAACCAGGAAACCGATGTAATTGGTTAACCTGGATGCCGAGGCTTACCCAACCGTTTTATAGGATTGATTGAGAGTAGCAAGGTGTAAATCCACCGATGGGCACACACACGCTCCACGCGGGGACCTACTGTCCATTATGGATGGACCGGTTCAGCATTTGGGTTTCCTTTGAAAGATTGCTGCATACAGCGGAGTAGGAAGGTGTGATGCACCACACTTCTGAATTGGGTGTATGTGACGTGTTATCCGGGTGTCTATTGATTGCAATCACCATCCCTCGCGGTTACTTTAGTACTGCTTTTTCACTGCACTGTGACGTAGTAAATATTGAAAGAAGCCAGAAGAATATGATGCATTGAATTTTCATTGTATTGCAACCATGTATGCTGTAGATATAGAGCTCACTAAATTTATATTCCACTTTGAGTAACACCACATCGGAAGGAAGCGTTTCTTGTTTGATTGTGAAACTCTGATGTGACGGCTGCTCAAGGCATATGAAATTGCCGCTGTAAAACTGAAAGTAAGGATTAACATGTAGGCGAGTTATTTATCGCAATGTCATTTCCTATCTTAAACATCCCTGCATATAGAGTTTCATATTTAGGAGTGACGGCTAAGTCTTGCTGAATCATCATGCTCACGGTTGCCGTAATTAAGATGTTGCAGGTGAGACATATGAGGAAGGGTATGAAGATGAGGCGATGCCCCCGTCAGGGTACACGGCCGAGTTGGAGCACTGCACGCCGCCGTGATATCCTGATAGGTGCTGCTAGTGTGTAGTGTCCCCGGGCAGGAAGGCTACACTTTTGCATAGCTAGGCTGAGGGTTTAGCTATAAGTATATATACTTCCTCTGTACATTAAGTTTTTAAAAGACTTCAGCTGTTTATGTAAATAAAAGTTTGTATGTTTATCATATTCTTTCCTTGTGTGCTCTTTGGTGCCGCATCGCACGGCACCACCCTCTGCTATTCTGGAGTGGGAGGACCGCGGGTCCCCCGTAGGCGTGGTATGAGAGCTGCATTGGGAATAGCACGCTCAAAAAGAGCCTATTTTTGAAAACTTAGAAGTAGCCGAGTGAGGATTAGTCACTATGCCCATGTAAGGTCTATTATAGTTGTAGATACTTAAGGTGGAAAGCTAACTTATGTGTTATTATTCAGTGACGACGCTCCAACGTCATGTAAGAGGTAAGGTACGCCACCACAGACGGATTAATTGCGGTAAGCTCACCATACGAGCAGTGGTATGGCATGGGTTGCCATGGCTTGGTACGGTAGTGAATATGAGTCTCTGAACCTTCTCATGGTTCCAGGAACATATGAAAACGCTGATCCACAACGTGCTTTAGGCAAAAGCGAGGATACCCTATCATGCGGTAAGAAACACGATAGTATACAACTCTTGAACGTTCAATGTTCAAATAGCCATACACAGCGCTCGCCATCGGCGTGCCTCAACGGTTATGAGACAGTAGGTGATATCCATTGGGTTGATAAAATTCCCAACCGTGACGACTAGTTCGTGCTCTACTTGAGTTCCCCGTCGTGTGGTGTAAAAATGTGACCATGTACCTTGAGACGTGACATGACTCAAGGACGATCTGTATGGAAATAATACGGACCGTATGCTTTTACTATGATATGGAACAACCTGGATGATAAATATTTGTGTGCTTTATTATTGAGTGATTTTATGCAGGTACATTGACCACGTTAGATCATGACGCTTAGAAATCGTTTGTGAGTGACGTTCCTAGTTCCACCATTTGACACTTATATACCGGAATACCGTTTCCTCGGGCACGTTGACGACCATATCTGTGCTGGAGCTGCTGTCAAAAACTTTTCCATAAAACCTGTCAATTTGTAAAAATCATAAATCCTAAATCAGAAAGGCTAGGGAGGCAAATGAATACTTTCTGGATTCCTTGTTGAGTCGACTACAACTTTGTTGTTGAACTCTAGTCCAGATTTTGTCTCTAAACTGGTCAAAACATTTAATGCCCCAGACTGGTCAGCGGGACCAGAATCCGGACAGTGAACATGTGTTTGAATTTCCAAATTCAAACGACTTTGTTCCCGTCTTGATGTTCAGCAGCTGTTTTTAAAACAGTGGGTTGAATTTGAGTATAGGATGCATTCGACACATCACATTGAGAAATAACATATTCGGGTCTTGTACAATAGTGATACGCATGCTAACGCACTTAACATCACGTGGCAAACCACGATGGTCGAAATGAACTTTCAATCCATGAAGTTCATTACTTTGGAACTCGATTATGGTGACATGGTCCAGGGATGTATATGTGTATAAATTGTATACTTTAACCATATGTGTGAATATTATGCAAATTTTTGGATCAGCCAAGTGCCATTTCTTGGTTATCATCTCCGCGGAAGGCATTATGGTTGATCCAAGCAAGATTGAGCAAGTTCTGAAATGGAAGTCCCCGACATCTGTCCATGAGGTCAGAAGCTTCCTTGGTTTAACGGGATATTATCTGAGATTCATCCCGAGTTTCTCCAAGTTTGCTAAACCGATGACTGAATTGTTGAAGAAGGGGGTTAAATATATTTGGAGTTCAACATGTGAAGGAGCTTTCCAAGCATTGGTGAAGCATCTTACAAAAGCCCGGGTCTAAGCTCAACCGGATACGACCAAGCCTTTCAACGTGTATTGTTATGCGTCCGGTATTGGGTTTGGCCGTGTATTGATGGAAGAAGGAAGAGTGGTCGCATATGGCTCACGTCAACATCGTAACCACGAAAAGCACTATCCAACTCATGATCTGGAACTTGTTGCTGTGGTATTGGCATTGAAAATGTGGAGGAACTATCTAATTGGAAACTTAGTGCATCTCTACAACGACCACAAGAGCTTGAAATATATATTCACTCAAAAGAAGTTGAAAATGCGGCAACGGAGGTGGCTAGAGCTGATCAAATATTATGAGATTGAGATCCACTACCATCCCGACAAGGCAAACGTGGTTGCTGACGCGTTAAGCCGCAAATCTCACGTCAACAATCTGTCCATCACTCCGATGGAAGAGGAGGAGCCGAGTTTATACTTGGTTCCATATGAAGCATTATAAAATATTGCTCTCGTCCCTACCATACTAGAGGAGATTATGTAAGCTCAGAAGAAAGACGTGGGAATGCCGTACATTCAGAGGATAATGAAGAATGGCGAGATGAAATGCTTCCGAAGAGATGAACATGGTACTCTATGGTTTAAAGACCGTATAGTGGTACCCCGTGATATGGAACTTCGGAAGAAAATCTTGGACGAAGCTCACTTGTCCAAGTATTCTATTCATGCGGGCAACAACAAGATATATCATGATCTGAAAACCAGATTTTGGTGGACATGGATGAAGATATAAATCACAAAGTACGTATCCAAATGTGATACGTGTCGGCGGGTGAAAGCCGACCATATGCACAAAGCCGGACAGCTGCAACCAATAAACATTCCGGAGTGGAAGTGGGAGGATATCAGCATGGATTTCATAGTTGGATTACCTCTCACTTCCCACAAGCATGATTCAATTTCGGTGATAGTCGATCGACTAACCGAACCAGCGCATTTTATCCCCGTACATGAAAAGTACGTTTTCATGCAATATGTGGAGTTGTATATTGCAAGGATCATGTGCTTGCACGGTGTTCCCCGCACGATTATTTCAGATCGCGGTGCGCTGTTTGTTGCTCGGTTTTGGGAGCAACTGCACGCGTCATTGGGGACCAAACTGATCCGAAGCTCCACATATCACCTGCAGACGGATGATCAAACTGAGCGGGTGAATCAAGTGCTTGAGGATATGCTACGCGCTTGTGCCATACACCACGGTAAAAACTGGGATGATCATTTACCATTGACAGAGTTTTCATATAATAATGGCTATCAAGCTAGCATCAAGATGGCGCCATATGAAGCTCTCTACGGCCGGAAATGTCGAACACCACTCAATCAGTGTGAATCCGGTGAGCGAGTCATATATGGCATTGAGCTTGTGAACGAGGCCGAGGAACAAGTACGAGTAATACAAGCCAATCTCAAGCCTGCTCAATCTCGTCAAAAGAGCTATGCGAATAAATGATGCCCTCCTCTCCACTTCGACATCGGAGACCAGGTTTATATTCGGGTGTGTCCGATGAAAGGGGTTCATCGTTTTGGAGTGAAAGGAAAGCTTGCTCCGCGATTCATCGGTCCATTCATCGTCATTGAAAAATGCGGACCCGTGGCCTATAGCTTGGAGTTACCGGCATCACTCTCTGGAATTCATAATGTATTTCACATTTCTCAGCTGAGGAAATGCCTCCAGCCCTCGTCTGAAATCCGCACCAAAGACATTGAAGCTCTTCAACTGGACCTCACATATTCGGAGTATCCGATACAGATTATCGATGAAAAGACTCACACCACATGAAACCGATCTTTTTGGTTTTACAATGTCTTGTGGAGTAACCATACCGCTGAGGAGGCGACATGGGAAAGCGAGACCTATCTACAAGTGAATTATCCGGACTTGCTATCATCTTATATCCGGTAAAATTTCCCACTTCACTTTTCTTTTGGGGTCTCAGAACGAGATTCTTTTTAAGGGGAGAGGGATGTGAAATCCCCAAAATTCTAGCAAGTGAATCAGCCAATTTCCCACTTAGGAAAATGAGGGGGAATTAAAACTTTGGATTACAACGGTGTGAGTTCAAAGTGCTGTATTATACTTATAAAAGCTTCCAAACATGGAGAGCTAAATCCACAATTTGGTTCCCCATAATTCAAATAGTAGCCATCCCGAATTTCAGCTCAATTGGAGAGGGTTTACCATGTGTTTGGAAGTGAGTGAGGAAGCAACTCAAATCTGAATTCAAACCTCAGTTTCAAATCCCAGCTTTATCAAACTGCAAATGGGTTTCACAAATGTGTTCCCCATATTTGAAAGAGTATTCCTGCCAAAATCCATTAAATTTGGGGTTGGTTTGCTATGTATTTGAATCAATGGAGGAGAGAGAATCCAAATTCAAATTCAAATACCCAAATGCATTTCAAATTTCATGCCAAACTGAATTCATTTGAATTTCAAATTCAAACCCATGACTTGGTGTGGAAGTCTAGCAATTAAGTGTGAGTTGCCGAGGTAAAAAGATTTGTGAAAACTAAATAGAAATTGGAGGGAGTAGGACCCACCTGTCAGCCACACTTAGACTCAAAACTGACTCGGCCGAATCTTCAGCGCGCGCCACTGTGAGGAGCAGCTGCCAGCGCGAGATGCCTGCCTGGGTTTCCTCTTGAAGGAATTCCTGATCTTTTGTTCGCTCTTATCGTTCACGCATCGAGCAGCCGAAGGTCTCTTCATTTGTAGCTCGCTCCCTCTGTTCTTCTCCCACGGACACAAACCAGCGCCCGCGCCTCCTCTGCTCTGCTCGCCCAGCCACTCGAGCTTGGGTTGAAAAAGCTCCAAACATCAAAAAGTAGCACCACGACGTGCCCTAGCATCTCCCCTCTCCACTCCAAAGTTCACTGCTCAGAGCTGCTCGCAAATCGAGAATTGGTGCCGAGGTCTCGAGGTGAACACGACGACCCCGTTTCGGCTCACTGTCGACCGCCCGCTACGGACCGCTTCTCCTCCACCTCCCTACACAAAAAGGTGCGCTTACCTGCCTATATCGTGTAGCAGAAAGCCGTCTCTCATTTGCTAAACCCGGTAGCTCAAATTTTTCATTTTCCCAAAACCTAGTTCATAGTCATAGAGCTCGGTCTAACCCCAAATTCCGAGTTCACGTGTAACCAACAGTCGAGCTAGTTCACAAGAAGCTTCCTTACATCCTAGCACCCCTCCTCGAAGAATAAACGATGAAAACCTTCGAGACTCGGCTAGGTTCTATCTGTTTTTCTCGCCACCAGTGAAAAACGCCTCGGCTCACCGTCGAGGGTATAGTTGTCGGCCTTTTCACCATGATTGGGGTCCATTTTCAGGTTCCTCGAGTTGCCACGGTGCTCTCCGACCAAACACCAGCTGGTTTGGTGCATCCTAGCGTGAGAACACCATCGCTGGAACCCTAGCCGCCGCTGCCACCGTCGCACGCGTGTTTCCGGCCATCGTCGGTGGCCGCCGACCTCCTAGAAGTGTTCAGCAGGTCGGGTTAGGGCTTGGCGGCAAGTTTCAGCTCCGGGGGCGGCCGGGAACCCATTTCTGTGAGCCTCGCCGGTGTACGCCGCCGTCCTAGCTCTATTGACGCGAGGTAGAAGATGGCTGAGGTGTGGGGGCCACTGTCAGTGTTTTGAATATTTCCAACTTTTTCAGTTTTTGGTTCAAACTTCAAATGGCCATTACTTAGTGTAGAGAAGTCCAAAAAAACCTCAAATAAATTTCATTGGATTACTCTAAAGTGAGTGCTATCCAGTGATGCATCATAATATTTTTGAAAGTCTCTGGATTTGGCTCATTAATTCATTAAAAAATCTTAGAGAATTAATTCCAGGAGTTCTGTTTATTGGAAAATTCCAAATTTTGGGAAGAATCTTCCTATAAATATACTTGAACTCCAGTAAAAATTTCAGAGGCATTGGACCGCATTTGCTAGGCCAAATTATGTTTCAATCCTTTATGTCTCTGAAAAATAGGAAAAAGAACAAAACTTTTTCAGTTTTTCCCACCAACTTTAAAAATACATTTCTCCCTGTAGATAGCTCGAAAAATTATGAAACAAATTTTGGTAGAACCAGGGAGACCTCATCTAATTAGATTTTCCACTGTTAGCTATGTCAAAGCTTTAGATTGGAGATCAAAATAGAGAAGACAATGACTTGTTGGAGGGTTAGAACCAACATAATGCTATCAAATTTCCTCATCTTTGTCTCAAATCTTCCTCATGGTCTATAGTCTCCCTGGAAAAATACCAAAGCCAATTAAGAATAATAGTAGCAGTAACTATCCGTAGAAGCTTTCTTCTTGTAAATAATTATGGCTCATACACATTTTGTGCATATCATATAGTGACCGAATTTGAGGACGCTCCGGAGGCCTTGGAGATCCTAGCTCCTAAAGCTAACTTCCCATTTGACTCGCAAACATGCAAGCCTCAGTTTGCATTTAACTACTTTTGCAAAGCTTTACTTTGTATCACTTATGTCTAGAATGAAATGTTTGCATTAGAGTAAGGTAATTGAAACCCCACTTGCATGACCCCCAAATCCTATGGAGTGTTGAGTAGTCAAAAGCTCGACGAGTAGAAAAGGCTATGCTAATGTTCTTAGAATCTCGGTAGAAGTCGAGTAGTTGGAATCTACTCGCGAGATAGAATTTTATCACCCGGGATAGAATGAAGTAAAGAATGGCTAAAGGATATGAAATTGAGACCAAACAGGGGGGATAGGATGCAGTGAGACGAGGTCTCTCATGCGTAGACCTATTGGTGTTGGTTGTGGACCAAGCCGTGTGCGGCCCTGCTGGACAAGTTCGAACAGTACCAGATGCATACTGGCTATATGGGAACCAGGAAACTGATGTAATTGGTTAACCTGGGTGTCGAGACTTACCCAACTGTTTTATAGGAGTGGGTTGAGGGTAGCAAGGTGTAAATCTGCCAGACACTTTCCGCGCGGGGACCTCCTGCTCGTTACGGATGGACCAGTTCGGCATTTGGATTTCCTTTGAAAGGTTGTTGCATACAACAGAGTAGGAAGGTGTGATGCACCGCACTTCTGAATTGGGTGTATGTAACGTGTTATCCGGGTGTCTATTGATTGTAATCACCGTCCCTCGCGGTTATTTGAGTACCGCTTGTTCACTGCGATGTGACGTAGTAAATTTTGAAAGAAGCCATAAGAATATGATGCATTGAATTTTCATTGTATCGCAACCATGTATGATGTAGATATAGAGCTCACTAAATTTATATTCCACTTTGAGTAACACCACATCGGAAGGAAGCATTTCTTGTTTGATTGTGGAACTCTAATGTGAGGGCTGCTCAAGGCATATAAAATTGCTGCTGTAAAACTGAAATTACGAATTATCATGTCGGCAAGTTCTTTATCGCAATGTTATTTCCTATCTTAATCATCTCTGCATATAGAGTTTCATATTTAGGAGTGACGGCTAAGTCTTGTTGAGCCATCGTGCTCACGGTTGCTATAATTGAGATGTTGCAGGTGAGACATATGAGAAAGGGTATGAGGATGAGCGATGGCCCCGTCGGGGTACACAACCGAGTTGGAGCCCTGCACGCCGCCGTGATCTTCAGATAGATGCTGCTAGTGTGTAGCGTCCCCCGGCTGGACGACTACACTTTTACATAGCTAGGCTAAGGGTTTAGCTATGAGTATATATACTTATGTTGTATATTAAGTTTGTAAAAGACCTCCGCTGTTTATGTAAAATTGTGAATAAAAGTTTATATGTTTATCATATTCTTTCCTTGTGTGCTATTGGGTGCCGCATCGCACGGCACCACTCCCTGCGATCTCGGAGTAGGAGGACCACAGGTTCCCCACAGTAAGAAAATACCTTATTTCTAATTGTATTTGCAATCACCTCAAAGCTTTTTCCGACGCGACCTAAAATTAGACGGTATGTGAATTAATTATCATGAGAAAGGAAAACATAGTTTGAATATTCCACTTACACACCAAAATATCGCACAATAGTAGTGCATACTGCTCACTTATCCATTGATGCCAGCCATGCAAACGTGATATTATAAGAAAAAACATATGAGGACGTAATATATTTATAGCTATATATGTAACCAAACCATATGTGCTGCCTGGTTTTTAATTTATTCAGTTATGATAGTTCTTTAGCTTCAAAAGAAACTACAATTGTTGTCCAACTTGTGGAATTAAAATAACAATGCCCGACCTTCATGCTGGCCTCTAGTCTAGCTTTTAGGAAAGTGCTTTCACAGTCGTGGAAATTCACCTTACGTTTTGATATGCGAAAATTCTAGCAGTTCAAAATTCCTGAACCCATTTGCAATAACCAGAAGATTTAGATCTCGACAGACTAATCCTGAACCCAATTGCAGCAAGTAAAGAACAAGTAAATAAGATGGTGGTCATGAAGTTGACCCAACGACGGCATGCGCTGGCATGTTCGTTGAACTTTAAGCATGAATTTTCTTTGCCATTGCAGGGAGCAAGGGACTAAATACTTGTCTACCAAAGAACTAATCCTTTTGTTTTTTTCTTTTCCATTCGTATTAATAATTTTATATAATAATAATAAGCAGGGGCCAGGGGGAAATAAATTTCGTCGACACCCGTTTCTACATGTGTCATTAACATTGTAATTAATGTGTAAACATTATTTTACACTATATTTTCATAAATCTTTTGTGTCAAATGACACCAATGGCAAGCTGTAGCTTCGTCCCTGGGACGACGTATTAGCTTGAGGTAAAATTTGTAAGATAATAGACTCAAAGAGTCGATGAAACTCAATAATCGTCACACATAATGGAGCTGACGCGACAACGGTAACGATGTGATGAAATCAACGATGACGCATGCCTACCAAACTGGTGGTCCATAGCACCTCGCCATCAGCCGAGTTCCAGGTGTGAGGCTGTGTGATTGTTGATGCCAATTGCCAATGACGAAGATCTCCATCCTGTCTACGTCCATGTCGCAACAACACGGAGAGCCGGCCGTCAGCCCGTCACCGCAGGAACGCACGGCCATATCCCACAGTGTCGTCTGCTTGCTCCCTCGCTTCCACTGCACGGCCACACACGCCAGAGCTAGAGCTGGGAGTCGAGCCGGGCCGACATGGCCCGCAAATTTCGTGCTTCGGGCCGATTCGGCCCACAGCCCAAAAGCATGATTGGCCATTTCGGTCCGGGCCGGCCGGCACGAATTAGTAAAACTCCGGCCCGAGCACGGCACGCGGCCCAGCGGGCCAATTTCGGGCCGGGCCCGGCCCAAGCACGGCCCGGATATCCGAAAATCTCAAAAAATTCAAAAAAATCCAAAAAAATCTGTAAAATAAAAAAATCCAAAAAATCTGTAAAAACGAAAAAATCCCAAAAAATCCAAAACAAACTGTAAAATCAAAAAAAATTTGGGCCATTTCGGGCCGATGGGCTAATTTTAGGGCGGGTTGGCCCGAGCAAGGTCCGAAAATCAATTTCATGCCGGGCCACCCGAAGACCCCGAACCCGGGCACGGCACGACCCGAAATACCGTGCTGGCCCGGCCCGGCCCGAATCTATTTTAGGCCTAATTCATCCCTGGGCCGTGCCGGCCTGTCGGGCTTCGGCCCGCCTGGAAATGGCCCGGCCCATCTCCCAGCTCTAGCCAGAGCCCAAACCAGGCCTCTCTCATTCCATTCTCTACTCCTACGCGTGCTCTTATTTAAGTGGCGGATTGTTTTTTAATCATATTTATTCTGATGTGTGAAAAATAAAGTATGTACACATATGAACAAAATAAATAAAGTTCAATAAGAGTTCGCCACATAAACAAGAGTACGCATGAGGAATAGGAGGAGAGAAGCTGTATTCCCAAGCAAGAATCACTCGACAGTACCTGTCGGAAACTATAGAAAGAAGAGGCTGAATTATCAAGCAGAAGCGACGTGCAACGAGGTAACGACTCACATCACGACGAGTAATAATAGTCCCTTCGATACTAAACAAACTCATCGCGTGATCTATGAACCTCACCATGTTCACATCACGAGCTGGCAGTGGCAGCAGACATGGACCTCATATCTCTCCTCTTTGTTTTTTTATTCTTTTATGTGACGAACCTCACGTTGCATGCATGTGTTCACAATTTTTATTACAGATAAGAAAAATACTTTCACGTCGTCTGGCACTTGGATTTGACTACATGCAAAGATTCGACACATGCACGCGGAGAGAATAGCACAGGATCAGTACTTGCAACTAACAAAAAGAAATAAAATGGCGGGACCCAGCAAAGCGACCCTTGTTTCCCGTGCTGCAAAATCTAGGCTTCTTCTTTCTATTTCTATTTTATTTTATTCAAGTTGTATATTAGTTTTTTATTGTTTGTACCAGAGTTATTATTATAAGTAGATCCACCTGGCATAATAAAGTCAATGGTGTAGTTTGCATGTGAACCACTGCGCAGATAGACTTACTGACTCGCTTTTTGTTTTCTGTAAGGGGTCTTTCGAAATGTTTTCTGCGACACTTCCTCTGGTCTGCTACGAAAGTAACCTGCGGGGTTCTTCTTTAGAAGAAGTTTAGTGGTTTTGAGTGTCGTAGCACGATGGCGAGATGAACACGGAGATTTACGTGGTTCAGGTCACATGGGCGTAATACCTTACGCCCACGTAGTGTTGGTTGTTCTTTGTTGTCTGAGTTTAAGGGTGGCTCGAGCTTGCGAGCTTACAATGGTGTTCGGGGATCAGAATCGGAGCCGGCATCGGGATGCTTTTGCCCGTTGGCTGTGTGGTCCTTTTATAGCTCAAGGCCAGACAGTCTTACAAGTGGGCCCGGGGACTGACAGGCGGCCCTAGTATGGGTAGCAACCCCTATACAGCTAGAACGTCCATTGCTAGCGTACTTGATGAAGCCGTAGGGCACGTCACCTTGTCACATCGCCATTCTTAAGTGCTGCCTGACGAAGGCAATAGGAATACGTCTTGTCCCGCGGCGCCACACTGTTGCTGCCGACAGAGCGTCGCGCGTCTCGTCTCTGCTGCCAGGCACGCTTGTACCGGGATACGCTGGATCGCTTGCCTGGGGACCATGCGAACTTTAAATGCGCGATAGTACAGCACACCTTCCTCTTTACTCCTTGGCTATCTGCCCGTTGCTTGTCGGCGCAGCGTCCGGGTGGCTGGCCTCCGGGACACGCATCGCCACACGAGTTGTCTTGTGGAGTAGCGAGGGGCTCGGAGTCATTGGACACGTGGCAACGCCGGAGCTCTCTCTAGCAGGAGGGGAGGTCCGGATCTGTCATGCACGTGGCGGCACCGGAGTCCTCCTTGGCGGGAAGGGATGCCTGGAGTTGTTGCCCACGTGGCAGCTCCAGAGCCTTCCTATGCTGGAGGTTGGGCCCGGAGCCGTAGGACACGTGGCACCTCGGGAGGTCTGTCTGGCAAAAGATATGGCTCGGAGGTTCTGGACACGTGGCAGTGTCGGAGCCCTCTCTAGCGGGAGGTCGGGTCCGGCACCATCGGACACGTGGCGGCTCCGGAGACATCCTTAGCCGGTAGTGAGGCTCAGAGCCTGCAGACATGTGACAGCCTCGGAGCCCTCCCTAGCAAGTGGCCAGACCCGAGGCCTAGGGCACGCGCCTTCTCATGAATGCTCCCTAGCTGGCGGTTGGGCCAAGCCTGTAGGCTGGGTCCCTGTTATCTGCATACGTGCTGACGTAAGCCTTCTTTTGCTCTTACACGCGGGGTACCCGGTCTTGAGGGTACCGACAGTGGCTCCTGGGCCCATCTGGACAGAGAAGAAGGCTCTTGCGGATGGGGCCTCCGTCAAAAATCCCGCGTGGTGGTCTTCTGATCTTGCTTGTCGTAGTCACTCCCTTAGGTCACTGAATGAGGCAGGACGTCAGCATCGGGCCCCCTTGGAGGTCCGAGACGCCAAGGACCTGTGTGGACCTGCAGACATGGCAGAAAGAGGGAGTAGTCGTGCTCTCTGGTCACTCTTCATTGTTTGGTAGTTTTACTGTGGCTTACGGTCCTCAGCTGAGCTACGGGGTATGGGTTATTCGATGTGGGTCGTTCAGGATATGGTTAAAGCCTTGCTAGGGGGTATGAGACGTCCGGTTCCCCGGTACAGAGCTGTAGCGCTGGAGAGGCGGGGTTGCATGCTAGGGGTACGGAACCAGGCATAACAGGCTACACACCCTGGTCCTCCCGTTGGCGTAAGCCTTTCAGGGGAGGGCCATTCGGCGCCATAAGGCCCCCGAGCAACGACACAACCACATCCTGGTTACGCCACAGGTACCTCAAATAGACCCGCCTACAGAAGGATAACACAACCCTTGCTACGGTTGAACACAAGAAAAAGTGACTGGCCACATGGCCGGAGCGGTATGGAAAGAAAGTACGAAAAGAATGGAGGCAATGTCCGGGGTCCGGTTACTTTTTTTGTCCGTAGTTGTGTTCTTTCTGGCCTCCAAGTACTCAGTTGTAGCGTAGGGGAGGCAGTGCGGCAGGCTTAGGGTGCGGAACTAGGCTAAGCAGGCCGCGCGTCCTGGACCTCTCGCGGATGTTAACCTTTCAGCGAGGAGACATTCCAGTGCCACGGGACCTAGTACAAGTACATAGGACAGGCTCTGGACATGCCATTTACAGTTGATGTGCATGATTAAGCACAAACTGTAAAGAAGGTACACAGGGGTAGGATTGATTTTTCTTATTTCTGGCTTCTTTCGGGTAATAGGAGAAAACAGGCCATGCAAGAAGGCAGCGACCTGCCCCGGATGACAAGAGTAGCAGGACCCCTCTAGAGCTTAGCTATTCTAAGTGTTGTTCCTATACACTATGGCACCTTTACAAAGAAAGAGAAAAAAGAAAAAATACCCTACCATTGCACTAAGGATAGAACTTACAGAGATGTTCTATGTTCTATGGATTGGGTAGAGGTACCCATCCTCCATGGCTAGGTGGGTGCACCTGGGGCGGCGTACTTGTGAAGGAGCACACCTGGGTTGTGGAGGTGCGCGCAAGCTGCTAGTAGCGCACTCTCCGGGCCGGCTTCGGTCGGTGCTTACGATGTCGTCGCAACCGAAGGCCGACGGGTGGCAGCGGGCACCGTCACTGTAGGGATTGCCGCCGGCGCGGTCGGTCCTGCTCTGGAACGAGATAAGACTTTCTACTCCCTCTGCTGCTGGCGGCGCGAGGGGCGGGAAGAGCCTCGGAGAGACTAGACGTCCACCATCGTGAGCTACACGAACAACATAAAAAACCAATAGCCCCTACCTGGCGTGCCAAATGTCAAAGTGTTTTCTACGACACTTCCCCCGGTCTGCTACGGAAGCAGCTCGTTGAGGTTCTTCTTTAGGAGGGGCTTAGTGGTTTTGAGCGTCATAGCACGATGGTGAGATGAACACGGAGATTTACGTGGTTCAGGCCGCCTGAGCGTAATACCCTACGTCCACGAAGTATTGGTTGTTCTTTGTTGCCTGAGTTTTAGGGTGGCTCAAGCTTGCGAGCTTACAATGCTGTTCGGGGATCGGAATCGGAGTCGGCATTAGGATCCTTTTGCCCGTTGGCTGTCTGGTCCTTTTATAGCTCAAGGCCAGACAACCTTACAAGTGGACCCGGGGCCTGATAGGCGGCCACGGTATGGGTAGCAACCCCTACTACAGCTAGAATGCCCATTGCTTGTAGTAGAGTACTTGATGAAGCCATTGGGTGCGTCGCCTTGTCGCATCGCCATCCTTAAGTGCTGCCTGACGAAGGCAGTAGGAATACGTCTTGTCCCGCGACGCCACACTGTTGCTGCTGACAGAGCGCCGAGTGTCTGGTCTCTGCTGCTAGGCACGCCTGTACCAGGATACGCTGGATCGCTTGCCTGGGGAACATGGGAACTTTAAATGCATGATAGGACAGCACACCTTTCTCTTTACCCCTTGGCTATCTGCCCGTTGCTTGTCAGCGTGGCGTTCGGATGGCTAGCCCCCGGGACACGCATCACCACCGGACCTGTCTTGCAGAGTAGCGAGGGGTCCAGAGTCGTTGGACACGTGGCAACGCCGGAGCTCTCCCTGGCAGGAGGGGAGGTCTGGAGCTGTCATGCACGTGGCCGCACCGGAGCCCTCCTTGGCGAAAAGGGACGACTAGAGTTGTTGCCCACGTGGCAGCACCGGAGCCCTCCCATGCTGGAGGTCGGGCCCGGAGCCGTAGGACACGTGGCACCTCCGGAGCTCTCTCTAGCGAAAGGCGTGGCTCGGAGGTTTCGGACACGTGGCAGTGCAGGATCCCTCCCTGGCGGGAGGTCGGGTCCGGCACCATAGGACACGTGGCGGCTCCGGAGCCATCCTCGGCCGGTAGTGAGGCTCAGAGCCTGTAGACACGTGGCAGCCTCGGAGCCCTCCCTAGCAGGTGGCCAGACCCGAGGCCTAGGGCACGCGCCCTCTCATGAGTGCTTCCTGGCTGACGGTTGGGCCTAGCCTGCAGTGTGGTTCCCTGTCTTCTGCATACGTGCTGACGTAAGTCTTCTTTTGCGTGTAAGGGGTACCCAATCTTGAGGGTACCGACAGGGTCTAACATGCTTAGGCTACGGGAATAGCAATTGGTGTTTGTTTAGTTAGTTTGGGGTTTGAGCCCCTTCAAAAGTAGCAATTTGTGAACCAGAGTGAGCTTCGTTAGGTGTTAATGAAGTTGACTGCCTTTGCAAAGCCTAAAGAAGAAATACCTGCTATAATAGAACAACAGCTACATCTTTTTAACCCTTCTATCCTTTTGTTACTTTAGTATATAACCTGTGAGACAACCCGCTTCAGTTACGACTCTACTTTCATTTTTATTTTTTTAATTTATTGTAGTTAATATAGAAAATTTAGTTCAAACTTGAATTAGAACTGTTGTCCTACCAATAGAAATTTAAGAACGGAAAGAGTACGTTATAAGACAATGTGATGTGAGCCAGCGATCACACGCGGAGGATAGCACATTATCTGTATACGTAACAAAAGGAAACAAAATAGCAGAAGTGGGATCCTGGAATATGTAGAGGCCGGTGAAGACAGCTGGACGGGCGGACCAGAACAAAGATGCCTGATCGTGCGCTTCATTTGCTTGTGCCTAAAACGGTTCGGCTCCTAGCACAAAGTCCCGCCAGCAAATGAAACAGCTTGTGTTCGGGTGCTGCAAAATGTATCCTTTCCCTTTTTTCTTGGCAGAATAGTCAATTATGCCTTTCAACTTTGGTGAGAGGCTCAATTTAGTCCCTCAACTATTAAAGTGACTAATTTCATCCATAAACTTTAAGATTCAGATTCAGTTTAGTCCTTTGTTTGAGTTGGCAGTATACATGTGCAAGACTTCTTCGAGTTGGACGTTCACGACGGCGCTTCTAGTCAGCTCCAACTCTAATTATTTAAGAAAATGTCTATTTTGCCCTCAGTTCCAACTCTAGCTCGGTCGCATGGATTCTTTCCTGCCTCTGTTTTTTGTAGTCAGAGAAGAGCATCTTGTAGTTTCACTATTACACCATGTTTTGTGCAAACTGTACTCATTTTATTTTGAACTTTTGAATATGTATTGCAAGTCAGTTACTTTGAAATTTGTATTTTTAAGCACCATCACGTGACTAGCAGGTAGAACAAAACTGGCTCATGCAAAGAACAAATCTTGATGGAGCGTTATATAAAAGCAGCACGGGCAGAAACCAAACTAGGAGACATAAGCATCACACGCACATAAAAGCTAAGCATAAAATAGACATTTTCTCAGTATGCCAGGGCCAAGCTAACTATTCATGCTTATGTGGATGGCCAGCTCATACAAAGGACTAAATTGGACCCAAACCTCTAAGTTTAAGGATGAAATTAGCCACTTGATAGTTGAGGGATGAAATTGACCCTTAAACCAAAGTTGGAGGATGAAATCAACTATTCTACCTTTTTTCTTTATTCAAGTTATCTTTTACTTTTGTTTATTGTCATATTTGTGGAGTAGTGACACATGTATCTACCTGGCACAATCTAAAGCCTATTGAAACACTCTCTTGCACGGTAAATACAAAGGAGGGCTCTACCCCATGTCGTCCTGTGCCCTTAATCAAGTTGGTCCTTGAGTTCACAGTGTCGTCAAGCCATCTCCCTCACGGTAGCATCCTTGTTTAGGTCATCCTAAGTCTACAGTTATGTAAGTGCATCAAGGCATCCCCCGTGTGGGTTTTGGATGATCGATGACAAACAAGTGAAGAGCTAGTTAAACTTGCTAAGAGAGAGCAGGTCACATGAAAAAAGGAGAATAATAGAAAAAGGAAAAAGGTGGTTTTGATGAGAAAAGGAAGAATTATGGGTGAAAAGACCCAAGTAAAGGGAACCTAGGCTCATAGTTTAAGTATAGAGTGTGTGTGAGAGACACCTCTAACAGTTCAATGGTAATATCAAAGTTAGTGCGGGAAGGGTGAGCGAGAAAAACACACAGTCCAAAACAACGGACTAGTCCGGTGCACGAGGACATGTCCGATATGCTATGGAGAAAACCTCTCTATATGTGATATTGGACTAGTCCGCGTCATAAAGGACTAGTCCGGTATGGTTAGACTTGTCCTATTTCCAACAACCTACCCTTCTCTGTGTGACACCGGACTAGTTCGTGCACCACAAACTAGTCCGTATTCAAACAGACAAGCACTCTCTGTGTGACATCAGACTTGTCCGATGTCATACGGACAATTCCATATGATTAGGGTTTAACTCAATTAAACCCAACTGGCGGCGGGACATAATTTGAAAAAGAACACCGGACTAGTCCGATGTTGACCACGGACTAGTCCGGACTTCTCAGATCCCAAAGGAAACATATCGGGACCTTTATAAAAGGGACCCCCAACTCATTTTAGACAAGACTTGAACCCTAGCGCCACCACAGCATCCAAGAGCACAAAACACTCCTCTCCACACATTCTAAAGCCCTAAGGATCGAGTTCTTGGGATTTGGGAGATTGGAAAAGGGAGAGGGAAGAATCCATCTTCATTGAGCTCTTGGTTTGATTTCTCTCACACACTCCTATTGATTATTGTATAATTTTTGAGTGTGTTGATTTTCATTCGTTTGTAACTTGTGGGAGCCCTCAACTTGTGAGTAAGCCCCATAAACTTGGTGATTACCCCGGTTGATAGTGGATATCAAGTCGGTCTTGGTGGTGACTTGACGAGGAAGGGGTTGGTTAAGACCTGAGTCTGTGTGAGATCCTCAACGAGGACGTAGATCCTTTGTGTGGGATTGAAACTCAGTAAAAATCACTTGTCTCGTGTGTAGGATCGAAGTACACGTGTAAAGCTACCAGAGGAGGGTGAATGGTAGATAAAAACTTTTCAGCGGAAGCAACAAAACACCCCTCAGCAGAAAACCAATCTGTTAAACAAACAGTGTGTGTGACTAATCTAAACGTGTTCAACTGTGACAAAACTAGTATAGATTGTATAGAATCAAGTCACAAAGACGTCGCAACAAGAATCATGAAAATCCGTTGAGAGAAACCCAAGTTACGATCGAAAGATCGAACAAAGGTCAATCTGTCCTACGTGAGAAAAACAGTTCTGGAATACTGCAAAGAAACTCGTGTAGATCAGAAACCACAAATTCAATGACCGTGAAATTTTCAAAGATGATATATAATCAAGTTGTGAATACAGCCCAAAAAGAATCACATCAATTTGATCTGTAAAACTCGAGTTATGATAAAACCACCAAAGCAAGGTAGTGCTGAACAGAAACTCGACGAGAAAAACTTGTCTGAAACAAGTCGGACGAACAAGGCACAAAAGTTCCTTTAGAATACGAATTTTATGTATCAAAACACAAGAGGAACAGACCCAAAGTCGTGCACCACGAGCTGTGGCCTTCTTTGCTTATATAACCAGCCCGAAGGCCAACTCAACTCAAACTAGGACTCCTACTCCTACTTGGATTCAAACTGTAACTTTCCAATACTGCTTAGGACTCTTCTATACGCAGATAGAAGCAATCTTAAGACTTCTAAACATTTTAGGAATGTCCCAAACATTACTAAAACAACTCAACTTCATGTCCCACACCAAATCCTATCATAACCAACTCAAAACTTTCCATATTTGAGTCAAACACGACTCAGCCGCAGCCTGAGTCCATAACCTAGTCGGTTGGACCTTTCTGACCAATTCTTTACGTCCACATCTCTTCATCACGCCTTGGAACCATGCATCCACGTCCATGCACTCCTTGCACACGTGCAAACATCTTCCAATGACGTCCAAGATACCTTCATATGCATTGTTCTTGATTCAAACATACTGCGCAACCTCCCGATCAACTCAACCACAATTCCTCCCGAACTTGGTTGTTGAACCTCATCTTCTCCCTAAGACTAGTTCAATGGATCCCGTCACCAGCCATGTCTTGAACTCAAGCAACACCTGCACATGAATAAACAACCAATACTTCCGAGCACAAGTCCTCGACTTGACTCTCGTTAGTTCCGATACTACAACATCTTACGTGAGCACCTCACATAAGCATGTTGTGAACCATAGCAAAATGATATCAGCCATAACTACCAAAACACACCAAAAACTTAGTAAAATAATACTAAACAAACTTTCCATAAGAGTAAAGCAAGTTTGAAACATTGCAAGTTAAAAGCAGAACCATTGCAATCAAGCTTCGAACCTTACCAAAGCTAACCGGACCTTGAAACAGAGCTTAACAAATCTAGTCGGACCCAGCGCCGGAGCTTACTAAAGCTTAGTCGGACCTAGCACGGAACTTACCAAAGCTAGTCGGACCTAGCACCGGATCTAGCAAAAACAAGTCGGACCTAGCCAAAATAAGTCAGACCTAGACAAAGCAAGTCGGACCTTGCCGGAGCTACCCAAAACAAGTCGGACCTATCGTCGGACCTTGCAGGAGCTCGGACCTAGAGTCGGACCTTGTTAAAAAGGTGTTTTGGTAGTATTCAATACTTTTATCGTCAAAGTCAATGTATTCAGCACACATAGGTCTCACATCGTGTGCTTTTAATTCATACTTTTCAATATCATCACTAGTTAGAGTTTAACTTTGTGATTTTAGTTATTCTTGTGATCCGTGTGGTACTAAGTTCTCATAAACACTAGTTAAGATTACTGAAGTAGTTGCATACTTTATTCTACAATAAATTCGAAGAAAACACAAAAGGTTCAACCTTTATCACTGTGTTGTTAAATCATAGACTAGTCCACAGTGACACCGGACTATTCCAGACTCTGGAATTTAACACCTTTATATTAGGCGTTTCAAAAGTTCAAAAAGCCTACTCAACCCCCTCAGATGCTTGATGTGTTGAGAGAATTTGAAGATGATGATGAGGAGGTTCGCCAACTCAAGGTACTACTCAAGAAGAAGCTCCTAAATCAAAAGGACAAGAAGAAGGGAGAAGACAAGCCAAAGGGGAGTGATCATCAAGACTACTCCCGATATGGTAGAAATGATTATACTATGTGGAAGCATAATATGAAAATGCATATCATTTCCTTAAACCCAAGTCTTTGGCATATTGTGTGCATAGGTCTAGATATTCTAGACGTCGATGAGGAGCTCACTCCGGAGCAAGCACAAGCAATCTACCGCAGCGCACAACCTGCCGCGGTGATCACCTAAAGCTTGAGTCGGGAAGAGTTGAACAAGGTTGATGGACTAGAAGTAGCCAAAGACATACGGGAATCCCTCAAGAGAACACATGGAGGAAATTGCCTAGTACGAGAAGCTAAGATTGAAATGATTGAGGGGGAGCTAGGCAGGTTTGCTATTGAGGACGGTGAAAGCCCTCAAGAGATGTACAATCGCATGAAGGTCCTCATCAACAAAAGCAGGGCATATGGAAGCAAGAAGTGGAGTTACCATGAAGTGGTCAAGAGAATGATAAGGGCATTCATGCCCCGCAACATCACCTTGTGCTCAATGATTCGAGAAAGTGTGGGGTTTCACAAGATGACACCGGATGAGCTTCTAGGAAAAATTATCAATCATGAGATGATGGAGAAGGAAGCTCAATATGTGAAGAGTCTTGCTGAGCTCACCTCTTCCAAGAAGAAGGAAGTTGCACTCAAAGCGACTTGCAAATCAAAAGGAAAAGAAATCTATGAGGTGCAAGATGATGAAGACAGTGATGATGTAAGCACCGATATGGATGACGAAGAAATGGTTATCTTCATCAAGAAGCTCAAACGCATGATCGATGAGGAGAAGAGTAGGTGACAACTCGAATGAAGGCAAGAACAAAGACAAAGGGAAGTCCAAAGCTCGGCGAACTTGCTACAATTGTGGCAAATATGGACATTTTATGGTTGATTGCCAATATGAATAGAACAACAAGAGGAAGAAGGAATACAAGCCACAAGACAAGAAAATGTTCAAGAACAAGAAGCAAGGTCGCCAAGCACACATTGGCAAGGAGTGGGACTCAAATGACGACTCCTCCCCCGAAGATGAAGATGGAGTGGCAACCATTGCCATCAAGAAGCCTTCTATGAAGACCACTCTCTTTCCAAGCTTGGGGGGATGGAAGGACTCGAATCACACTTGCCTTATGGCTAAGGAAGACAAGAAAAAGGTTAAATCTTAATCTTCCTCTTTATGTTCCCTTAATGATGATAATTTTAATAGTAGCAATGAAAATGAATACATGCTTAAGGATCTAAGTAAAAGTGCACTTTTTAAAATGAAATTGTTGTCGGGAGAGATATTTGAGAAGGAAGAACTTATCAACCGACAAGAATATATGCTCATCCTTCAAAAGGAGAGGTATTATGAGGTTGTAAAAGCTCTTGAATTCGAAAATGAAAAGAGTAAATCACTTGAGCGTGAGCTAGAGCTGAGCAAGGAAACTTGCTCAAATCTTAATGATTTGAATGTTGTACTTAAGGATGAACTTGTTAACTTGACTAAAGTTAACAAGACTCTTCAAGTACAAGTTGAATCACTCAAGCAAAGCGCTCCGTCTTCCTCCAAGAGTTCACCCTCCTCAAATATCTAGTCTATTCCACTCAAGACATATAATTATGCTAACTTGGTTCTTGACTTGAAGAATGAGCTTAAAATGACACAAGAAAAACATTCACCCAAGGGTGGCATTTTTTATAAGTAGAAAATCAAATATGCACGTAGTGCATATTTGGTTACTAGATCTCCCAATGTCAAGGATGGTCTTGGATATTATAAAGGTAAAAGCAAATTGCTAGAAATCCTAAGAATAACAAGAAATGGATTAACTTTGTCAAGGAAAGCTCAAATCAAGTTGAGAACAACAAACATATTTCTTCCCCACTTGAAAAAGCTAAAATTGAACATCAATCATGTTCCATACTTTTGATGCCTCATTTTTTCTTATGAAAAATAAATTAAATGTTGTTTATGCTAAGTATGTTGGGCCACTCCACAAGAGTCCAAAATCTTGTGTGTGGGTGCCTAAATGTTTTGTCACTAACCTCAAAGGACCCAAGCAAGCTTGGGTACCTGAAACCAAAGCATAACCCTGTTTGTAGGCATACTCCTCCGGTGGATCTAAATGGGTGCTCGATAGCGGATGCACCGATCAGAGTGTGAGCTGCGACACTCCTCCTGGCCTGCTCGGAAGCAGCCCGCGAGGTTCTTTTTTTTCCGGAGGGGGCTTGGTGCCCTACGCGATCTGGGCTCGAGAGAGCGGATGAACACCAAGATTTACATGGTTTGGGCCGCTGGAGCGTAATACCATATGTCCACGGGGGTGCTTGTTCTATTACTTGAGCGTTTGTGCTTGTGCGTTGCGGGATCTGGGATGCAAAAATCCGGGAACCCCCTGCAGGGTGGTCACGCCGGTCCTTTTATAGCACTAGGCCGTGGTGGTTACAATGGGGCCTGGGGCCCGACAGGTGGCCCCAGAGCTAAGTGAACCCTATACACAATCTAGGGCTTCGTCCCCAGAGTAAAGTGGCCAGCGGGAGAGTTAAGTCCCGTCGTCCAGTGCGTTGAGCACCCCCTGACCGTGTGTCAGGTGATGATGAAGACGTCGTCTTTTCACCGCTTCTTCTCACCCTTCTTGGGCGGCTTCGTGTCATTGGGTGGCATGTGTCTGCAACGGAGCCGTCCTAAACAGGGAGGCGGCTAGAACCAGGGGGATGTCTTAGCCCCGGACCTCACCTCAGCAGGGAGGCTCGGGCCGGAGCCCAGGGCATGTGTCGGCTCTAGAGCTCATGCGCACGTGGCAGCCCCAGCGCTGACCATGGGGCCAAGGGCACGTGGCTTACGCTAGGGCCTGCCTCAGTGGGGAGGCGGGGCCCAGGCTGTCTTTTACCCACTACGCGGGGGTACCCGGTCTGCAGGATACCGACAGTGTCCCCCAGGCCCACCTCGGGGGAGGCATCGAGCCCGCAGGTGAGGCCCCCATCTCCCCCACGTGGTGGTTTTGAATCTGTGCTTTGGAAACCAAAGCGGTGGCGAGCTTTTCGCGTAGTGGACAAGTGCTTGTACCTGGGAGATGAAAAGCTTGCACGTCTCGAGGGGTTGCCTCGGGGTAGTTACTGCAGTAGCCCATGGGTCGCGGGTCTACCGTGCTGCATGACTCGGGAACAACCGGATGTTCCCGAGATGTTACTCGCCCGACCCCCAGTGTCTGACCGGTGGACCTGGGCCCTACCCGCCATTGGGGGGGCGAGTGCCAAGACGACATGCTTGAGGGATTGCGTCGGGGCAGTTACTGCAGGAACCAATGGGTTGGTTGCCACAATTCCACCGTGTTGCTCTCCTTGGGAACAGCCGGACGTTCCCGAGACGTTACTCACCCGGCCCCAGTGTGCAACGGGTGGACCTGGGTCCTACCCACCGTTGAGGGAGGCGAATAACTTGAGGCTAAGTGCTCAAGGGGTTGCCTCGGGGCACTTATTGTGCCATCCAATGCATTGGTTGCCACAGTTCCACTGCGCCACTCTTCTCGGGAACTGCCGGACGTTCACGAGAAGTTACCCACTCGGCTCCCAGTGTCTGACGGGTGGACCTGGGTCTAACCCGTCGTTGGGGGAGGCGAATAACTCACGGCGTGCAGAGATGGAAGCCTAATTGTCACACCTGTTGCCCTTCTAGAGGTCACAGTTGTGTATACAAGGGGGCCTTCCGATGTTGGATGGCACCCCCCTCACCATGTGGCCTTTGTTCTCCTCTTGCACGCTGTAAGCTTCCGCTTCTCAGCACCGCCCACTAGATGCTCTTGCATTGGCAGCCGTCTTCGTCCACTTTTGCGAGATGTTCTTGTGTGTGCGGCCTTCGGTGCGGTTCATTGAGGCGTCCTTCTTCTTGACGGTCCCGGGTAGAAGCACAAGCCATCCTGATGGCTTGCCGATTGAAAGGGAGATCGTCGGGTATAGGATCCTCGACTCGTAGAGAGTCCCTACGCTAGTGTCATGTTGTACATGCCCTCTAGGCGCCTCGCCGAAGAAGGGCTACCTGCCGGCACCGGAGGAAGGTTAAGTCCAGAGTGATCAAGCCTTCCTCTAGGTATTGTTTGGCCCACGCAACACTGGATGTCACTGTTGCCTCGGTCCAGCATGAGTTGCTTTCGTCCTTGGTCTTGTAGCAGGTGACCGTCTCTCTGCACAGAGATTGGCTTGGAGGACAACCAAGTATGCCACGGAGCAGGAGATTTCTCGACCTGTAGCTGTTGAGTTCCTTAGTCATCTTGTATCCCCTTTTCTATGCCAGAACTCTATCATTAATGAAAGCTTCTTTGTTTCAAGTCTTTCCTTGTCTTGTATTGTCGATGTAGACTTTGGACCCTTGACAGCGCAAGGGTCCGGAATGAACTTTAACCGACGTGGATAGCTCCTTGCCGATGTCTTGAGCTTGTTCCTCCGGGTCCTTAGCAGCCTAAGGACCCAGGGCGCCCCGGTAGTGTGGCTACCACTCCTTCTGAGTCCTTGGTGGCGTAAGGACCATAGGAAAGATTGGTCCTTGTCTTCAACTTGTCCTAGAGGGACACGTGGTGGCTTCGGACCTCACCTCAGCAGGGAGGCTCGGGCCGAAGCCCAGGGCATGTGTCTGCACCGGAGCTGTCCTCAGCGGGGAGGTGGCTCGTAGCTAGGGATGACCTCACCTCAGATTGTCGGGTCGTAGCCCAGGGCACGTGTGAGCTCTGGAACTCAAGCGCACATGGCAGCCCCAGGGCTGACCTTAGGGCCAAGGGCACGTGACTTGCCCGTTTATAGTTGATATGCTTGAGGAAGCACAAACTGTAAAGGGAGGATACATAGGACAAGACGAAACTTTCTCACTTCAGGCTTTTTCTCATAGGAGGAAACAGGCCGTACTAGAAGGCAGCGACCCGTCCCAGATGTCGAGAGTGATAGGGCCCCTTTGGGACTTAGCTGTTTGAAGCGTTGTTCCAAGACACTATGACACCCTTTTAGAGAAAATAAAACCCTACCGCTGCGCTAAGGATAGAACTTACAGAGGTGTTCTATGTTTCATGGATTGGGTAGAGGTACCCCATCCTCTGTGGCTAGACGCACGCACCCGGGGCGGCATACTTGTGTCACTCGAAAGGGGCCCTCCTAGCTAGGGGAGAGTATGTTCCCTCCTTCCCGAGAAAGTATTCGCCGCAGCACCATGTCGCCCACCTCAAGTTGTCTACTCTGCACGACCTGTTGTTGATAATGCTGGAGCGCTTGACGGTATCGCGCATTTCGGACAGCTGCATGCCACCTTCGCTCATCGACAAGGTTGATATCATCATGCCGAAGCTGGTCCTACGCATCTTCGTCGTACGCTCGGACACGGGATGAGCTCATGATGATTTCCAGGGGGAGGACGGCCTCAGCCCCATACACCAGGAAGAAGGGTGTTTCCCCTGTCGAGCGATTGAGGGACATCCGGCTAGCCCACAGTGCACACGAAATCTCTTCAACCCAATTGTCACCGTGCTTCTTCAAGCTGTTGTAGGTGTGTGTCTTGAGTTCCCTGGGTATCTCGGTGTTTGCTCTTTCGGCTTGACCGTTACTCTTTGGGTGAGCAACAAAAGAATAGCAAACTTGGATGCCGAGGTCTTCGCATCAGTCTTGAAATACTGCACTGGTGAACTAGGCCCGTTGTCGGTGATGATTCTATTCGGGACCCCAAACCAACAGACAATTGACTTGATGAACTTATTTGTCGAGTGCTTGTTGATAGTCACTACAGGGGTAGCTTCCGGCCACTTGGTGAACTTGTCTACAGTGACGTAGAGGTACCGGTACCCTCCGAGGGATCTGGAGAATGGTCCCAGGATGTCCATCCCCCACACAGCGAAGGGCCATGAGGGTGGGATCATCTGCAGCGTCTGAGCTGGTGTGTGGATCTGCTTAGCGTGGAACTAGCACACCTTGCATCAATTGACCAGGTTGATGACATCCAGGAGAGCTGTCAGCCAGTAAAAGCCATGCCGAAAGGCTTTACCGACCAGCGTGCGGGAACATGCATGGTTCCCACACTCGCCTCCATGGATCTCTGAGAGCAGGTCGCAGACCTCCTCTCGTGTTATGCACCGCAATAGGACGCCATTAGCACCACGCCGGTAGAGATCCCATTCTACCAGCGTGTATCTCTTAGCCAACCGAGCAATCCGTTCAGTGGATACACGTTCATCGGGAAGGAAATTTCCTTTCAAGTAGTCTTGGATCTCCGTGATCCATGCATCTGGACCTACTTGAGCACTTGGATCTTGAGCGCCGGGTTGCACAGAGTTCCCGGTGACGCTGACGATCCTTGGCAGGCGCCATGGTAACATGGCCGCCGGGACCGCCAACTTCGAGGTGTTGGTCCCGCCCCCTTTGCCTGGTTCGGTCAGCCAGTCGGTAGGTCGCAACAACTTCCTTTCAAAGACCCCCTCAGGTACCGGATCCGAAGTGAAAGCCTTTATTGAAAGGTCGTCGGCTATTGTATTATTGGCGCGGCGAACATGGCACAAGTCCAAGGATAAGAAGTCCTTCTCCAACTTCTATACTTGGAAGAGATATGCTGCAAGTTGTGGGTCGTTGCAGCAAAACTCTCCCTTGACTTGCTTGACGATCAATTGAGAATCACCCTTGACCAACAACTGCTGGACACCGAGGGACAGCGCGGTCTTCAACCCGAAGATGAGAGCCTCATACTCCGCCATGTTGTTGGTCGCCTTGAAGTCAAGTTGCACCATGTACTTGAACTGCTCTCCGATTGGTGTAATGAGCAGAACCCCCGCTCTGGAAACCTGCTTCCGCGAGGAGCCATCAAAGTAGAGAGTCTAATAGGGCCCAGTGAAGACTGGAGCTCTGGGCTCTGGTTCACCGATGTCCTATCCCCCTGGCTGGCATGGTGGTGAAGTCCACTTTGCCACGAAGTCAGCTAACGCCTGGCTTTTCACCGCAAGGCACGGTAAGAAGTCCAGCTTGAACTCCGCCAACTCCGCAGCCAATTTAGCTATTTTTTCAGTGGCATTGGGGCTGTGGAGAACGATTCTCAGTGGGTACTAGGTAACCACCGAGATCTTGTAAGCCTGGAAGTAATGGCGCAGCTTCCTTGATGCAACGAGGACTACATAAAGCAGTTTGTGCACCTCCAGATATCTTGTCTTGGCTTCGGGGAGGACCTCGCTGATGAAGTAGACCGGGCGCTAGATGGTTCGGACCCTCCGGGGGGGGGGGGGTCCAAAGCGTCCTCTTGTAGAGGTCCGGGACTCTGGGGGGCCTCGTCCTCCGGGCCCGGGACTGCACTCTGGGAGCTCGAACCCAGGTGCACATCAGTTGTTAGGTCTAGGCGTCTGAGGCCCAACCAATTCTTCTTGGTGAGGTCCGGGACCCGAGGACCGATGGCCCCTTGTCTGGGCCTGCACTCCGGGAGCTCGGACCCAGATGTACGCCTGTTGTCGCATCCAGATGGCTGGGACCTGTCTGGTTCTTCTTGGGGAGGTCCTGGACCGTGGGCCTCTGGCCCCCTGGTCCGGGACTGCACTCTAGGAGCTTGGACCTAGATGTACGCCTTTTGCCGGGTCTAGATGGCTGATACCCGACTAGTTCTCCTTCGGGATGTCCAGGACTCGGGGCCCCCAGGCCCCCGGGTCCGGAACTGCATTCTGGGAGCTCGGACCGAGATATGCATCGATCATCAGGTCCACCTATTTGGGACCTGATTACTTCCCCATCACAAGGATTTCCTGCAAAGTCTGAGCCCTGGGGCTTTAGACCAACAGCAGTAAGAGCTTCTTCTGGGACTTGAGGGCGACAGAGTTTTGGTCCTCTGCCACTAGAACCATGCTCACAACCTCAGTTATGGCAGCGATGTAGAGGAGTAGTGGCTCGCCTTATTCATGGGCCACCATGACTGGTAGCGTTGTGGGGAACTTCTTCAGCTCCTAGAATGCCTCATCATCCTCCTCGGTCCATATGAATGGACCAGACTTGCGTAGAATCTTAAAGAACGGAAGAGCCCACTCGGCCAGCCCAGAGATAAACCGACTGAGCGCAGTCAATCATCCAGTAAGCTTTTGCACATCCTTGATGCTGGCAGGGGGCCGCATCAGTTCTATCACCTTAATCTTCTCTGGGTTAGCTACGATCCCTCGGTGTGAGACCAAGAAACCGAGCAGCTTCCCGGCAGAGATCCTAAAGACACATTTGTCTGGGTTCAACTTCGTGCGTGTGGAACGCAGTCTGTCGAAGACTAGGGCTAGGTTGTCGAGCAGAGATGCTTGCGACTTAACCTTCACTACGATATCATTGACATAAACCTTGACCAGGTCCCGAATGAGGTTCCCAAACGTCTTGTGCATTGCAAGCACACAAGTGGGAAGAGCATTCTTAAGACAATAAGGCATGGAAACAGCAGTATAGACCATCTACTGTGATGAAGGCGGTGTGTTCTTCATCTTCCCTAGACATAGGTATCTGGTGGAAACCTGAGTATGCGTCTAGCAAACATAGTAGATCATAGACGGATGTGGAATTGACTATTTGGTCTATACGAGGAGAGGGAACGGATCCTTCAAACATGACTTATTGACGGTGGTGTAGTCGATGCACATGCGTAGCTTCCCGCCAGCCTTGGGGACGACAACAGGGTTGGCCAACCATCATGGATAGTGGACCACTCGGATGAAGCCAACATCGAGTAGCTTCTTGATTTCTTCATGGATGAAGTCTTGCCGCTCGATGGATTTCTTCCGAGGCTTCTGTTGGACCGGCCGGGTATTGGGATGGATCTTCAGTTCGTGCTCAATCACCTCCCTGGGGATCCCGGGCATTTCCGACGGTTGCAAGGCAAACACGTCGACATTGGCCCTGCGATTCGGGTGGTCTGGGTGACGTCAGGACCGACATGGACAATCATGACTGGTACGTCCTCGCCATCTGAGGGCTGCACACGGGATGCAGATGTCACCCCTCGCTCGCGTATGCTTGGAGGCGGCCGGCTAGCTTCAACGTGACCGGAAGCGGCCTCCTGCGCTGCTGCCAGTGCCTGGAGCTTTTCCAGCGTCGAGATAGCCGCGGTGCAGTCACCACGGATCTTGAGGATGCAACTTGGGGTTGACAACTTCAGAACTAAGTAGTTGTAATGGGATACTGCCATGAACCGGTATAGAGCTGGTCTGCCGATTATGGCATTGAAGGGGAGGATGACCTCCTCAACGTCGAAGACGACACTCTCCGTACGGTAGTTATTAGGCGTCCCGAATGTCACCGGGAGGGAGATGCTACCACACGGGAAGATTGGGTCCCGACCTACCCCCAAGAATGGTCTCGAGGGGGTAAGCTGGGACATAGGGATTTGCAGCTTTTTGAAAGCGGCAAGGCTGATAACACTGAGCGCCGCCCCACCATCGATCAGCACGTTATAGAGCTTCACGTTGGAGATGGTCGGGGCGACGAGGAGAGGCAGCAGCCTAGCGCCTGCCATGTTCTCGAGGCAGTCGGAGGCGTCGAAGCTAATCGGCGTCTCCACCCATTTGTGATGTGGCGCGTGCCCCGGGACCGGGGCGGCTGCTGCCACTGCTCGATGGAGGGTCTTGACGGCTTGTCTAGACAAGATATTGGAAGAACCCCTGTACATCACACAGAGTGTACCGGCCGCCTGGTTGCCGGCTTGGTTAGACCTGCCCGCTCTAGAGCGTGAGCTAGCCTCGTCGTCTCCCGCCTGGAGACAACGGCGACCTTGGCGAGAAGGCTCGCCATGAGAAGTGATGTTCACCATGGTCGCGTGGAGAGCGCGGAAAGCCCCCCTACCCGGCGCGCTAAATGTCGGAGTGTGAGCTGCGACACTCCTCCCGGCCTGCTCAGAAGCAGCCCGCGAGGTTCTTTTTTTCCAGAGGGGGCTTGGCGCCCTACATGATCTAGGCTCGAGAGAGCAGATGAAAACCAAGATTTATGTGGTTTGGGCCGCCGGAGTGTAATACCCTACGTCCATGAGAGTTCTTGTTCTATTGCTTGAGTGTGTATTCTTGTGTGTTGCGGGATCTGCGATGCGAAAATGCAGAAACACCCTGCAGGGTGGTCACCCCGGTCCTTTTATAGCACAAGGCCAGGGTGGTTACAATAAGGCCTAGGGCCCGACAGGTGGCCTCACAGCTAAGTGAACCCTATACACAATCTAGGGCTTCATCCTCATAGTAGAGTGGCCGGCGGAAGAGTTAAGTCCCGTCGTCCGACGCGCTGAGCGCCCCCTGATCGCGTATTAGGTGATGATGAAGACGTCATCTTGTCGCCGCGTCTTCTCGCCCTGCTTGGGCGGCTTTGTGCCGTTGGGTGGCACTGTACTGCTGTCACGCCTTGCCGTCCTGTCTTGTCACCGTAATGGCGAACGGGCAAGGGACGGAAGCGTGTGCAGTGCGACATGCTTTTGGGGAAGGCGCGAGCCTTGAATGCGGAGCCCGACAGCACACTTCCTTCTTGACTTCGTCGACCCATGGCCCACGATGGATCGTGGAGCACGTGGCGGCTCTAGAGCTCTTATCGACGGGCTTGGTGCCAGGGGATACGTGGAAGCTCCAGACCTCACCTCAGCAGGGAAGCTCGGGCCAGAGCCCATGGCACGTGTCTGTACCAGAGTTGTCCTCAGCGAGGAGGTGGCTCGGAGCCAGGTGGCACATGTCAGCCCTGGACCTCACCTCAGCAGGGAGGCTCGGGCAGGAGCCTAGGGCACGTGTCTGCACCGGAGCCGTCCTCAGCGGGGAGGCGGCTCGGACCTAGGGGGCACGTGTCAGCCCCGGACCTCACCTCAGCGGGGAGGCTTGAGCCGGAGCCCGGGACACGTGTCGGCTTCGGAGCTCATGCGCACGTGGCAGCCCCAGGGCTAACCATGGGGCTAAGTGCACGTGGCTTACGCTGGGGCCCGCCTCAGCGGGGAGGCAGGGCCCAGTCTGTCTTTTACCCACTACGCAGGGGTACCCAATCTGCAGGATACCGACAGCACCAACCACATGACCGGAGAAAGGAAAATGTTTGTGGAATATGAAGAAAATGAGGATCCAAGTGAAGGTATTTATTTTGGTGATAATAGTCAAGGAAGGGTACTCGGAACCTGTAAAATAGCTATATCACCTCAACACACTATTTATCAAGTTTTACATGTTGATTCATTAGATTATAATTTCTTGTCCATATCTCAACTATGTGGCAAAGATTATAATTTTTTATTCACTAATGAGGGAATGAACGTTTTTAGAAGTGATGGCTCGGTTGGATTCAAGGGTATGCTAAAGGGAAAGCTCTATCTTGTGAATTTCACCACAGATAAAGCTCAACTTGACACATGCTTGATTGCAAAGATTAACATGGGTTGGCTGTGGCATAGACAAATAGCTCATGTTGGTATGAGAAATCTACAGAAACTTCTAAAAGGAGATCGCATCCGAGGTTTGAAGAATATTGTGTTAGAGAAAGGCAAGCCATGCAACGCGTGCTAAGCCGGAAAACAAGTTGGAGCACCTCACCCCCTCAAGAACATAATGACAACTACAAGACCGTTGGAGCTACTACATATGGACCTCTTTGTCCCTATCACCTACATTAGCATCAGTGGTAACAAATACGGTTTAGTAGATGTAGATGATTTTTCTAGATTCACTTGGGTATTTTTCGTGCATGATAAGGGAGAAGTACAAGGTGTCCTCAAGAAATTCTTGAGAAGAGCTCAAAATGAGTTCCCCTTGAGGATAAAGAAGATAAGGAGCGACAATGGCACCGAGTTCAAGAATACCCAAGTTGAAAACTTTCTTGATGAAGAAGCCATCAAACACGAATTTTCGGCTCCCTACTCCCCCGAACAAAATGGGGTAGCTGAAAGGAAGAATAGGACACTTATTGAGATGGCGAGGACAATGCTCGATGAATACAAGACCTCAGACAGATTTTGGGTGGAAGCGTTAAACACCGTGTGTCACGCGACAAATCGACTCTATCTCCATCGACTCGTTAAGAAAACTTCATGTGAGCTTCTTACCGGTAACAAGCCTAATATTTCATATTTCTGAGTATTTGGAAGTAAATGCTATATCCTAAACAAAAAGACTAGGAATTCGAAGTTCGCTTTGAAATGTGATGAAGGTTTTTTGCTGGGTTATGACTCAAGCACTTACGCCTACCGTGTCTTCAACAAAATCTCCAGGATTGTTGAAGTTGCACGTGATATAGTGTTTGATGAGACTAATGGCTCCCAAGTGGAACAACTTGATCGTCGTGTGCTAGATGAAGAAGAAGTTCCGTCGCAAGCCTTGGAAAGAATGGCACTTGGATATGTTTGACCTCAAGAGCAGTCTCAAGATCCATGAGAGCCATCTTCATCACAACGAGAGCAGCCAACACAAGACCAAAGTCAACCTCAATGAAATCAAGATGATCAAGATCAAAATGGAAGCAATGATCCAGGGGGAGAAAAAGAAGATGAGGAAAATGAGGATGTCGAAACAAGTCCCCAAATTCCAAACCCAAGAGTGAGCCAGAGAGTCCAACGGGATCACCCCGTCGAAGATATTCTTGGAGACATCTCCAAGGGGGTAACTACTCGATCTCGTGTTGCAAATTTTGTGAACATTACTCTTTTGTTTCCTCTTTGGAACCATATAGGGTTGAAGATGCACTACGAGATTTGGATTGGGTGATGGCAATGCAAGAAGAGCTAAATAACTTCAAGAGAAATGAAGTGTGGGAACTTGTGAAACGACCAAACATGAATGTTGTGGGCTCAAAATTGTTGTTCCACAACAAACAGGACGGGCGATTTCTTCGTCCCCTCCACCAAAACTTTGTTTTTTCGAAAGGGAAGGCTTGAAAGCATGAAAGGAAGTTCACCCCAGACTTCTCCGCACCTGGGATCTGCTCTACTCCATGATTCAATCCCCTCTTGGTTAACCCTTGCCCTAACCCTAATCTTCTACTTTTTTAGGGTTTAGGACAAATTCTTCATGCTCTAGGGTTTCAGTACCACTTAGTGTGCTCTACATTGTCATTCTCCTGTACAATGAACCTTGTCCCCGAAGATTTGATGATTTTCGATTAGCTAGGGTACTTCCTAATGAACACCGGAGTAGTCCAGGTTTTCATGCGGATAAGTCGGGTATCCGCATAAACCACGGACAAGTCCAGCTGTTAACAACATTAAACCTACAATATCGATTTTGTCAATCTTTCTTTTCAGTCCCTTTCCATTGTTCTCATATACTCCTATCTTGTCCGGAATCATGTCCATCTCCAAGGACACTGCCTTTAGTGAGCCAGAACTTGAAGCAACACGCCAAGCCGCATATCGAGAGGTGGAAAGAGTCCAGCAAATGAGGTCGAAGAAAAGGAATGATCATGATGCAAATGAAGCTTCTACCGCCTCAAGATGCAAAGTACTTGCTAAACAATCTGAATGCAACAAAGACAAAGAGAAAGCTGGCCCTAGCACCAAGGGCAAAGAGAAGGCCGTCACTAGCAAGAGAAGCAAAGGGAAAGGGAAAGGGTTTGCTAGAACCTCTAGAACGATTGGTCCATTGGAGATGGATCCACCACTTCCGTACCGCCATCAACATCTCTCCATTAACCCATTCAAAGGGAAAGGAAGTGACAAAGCAAGAAAATTCCAGATGGAGAACGTGTATGATTATGAGAAAATGGTAGTAGATCCACGGTTCTGGAGTGACTTCTATTGTGACTATTACAGAACCGTGTATCTCAAAATGAAGAACCCCGTAGCAAATAATTTATGGATTGATTGGGATCACATGGGAGAGAAACATATTGAGGCTTTTGATCAAGTCCTAGCTGCTGTGGAGCTCCATGGTTTGAAGGATCTCATGGCCTTCAAATATAAATGGAACAATGAATTCATTGCTAAATTCTATTCCACATGCTATTTCTCACAGCAGAATGCCATGAGAGTTACTTGGATGACACATGGAAAAACCGTATACAATCTCATATGCGGAATTTGCCAAGTGTCTAGATTTAGAAGAGACTAAGCCACTTGACAAGAATGAGCTTGATTTTCTCTATGATGGCTACTGTCCATACAAGCCCCCGTCAACCAATAACATGAAGCCGTTCTTTGTGGTGCTGAATCGTGTGCCGAGGAAGACCATTGCCCCCAAGGATGGTGATGCAGGAAGCATTCAGGGATATCTCTACAACCTGATGCAGATTATTAGCAGGACGGATAAATTCAACATCTTTGACTATATCTACAATGATATCTACAACATCGCTATACTCCAAACCGCTCCTGTGGCTATGCCCCGTAGATTATATGTATGATTGAGCATGTCATAGGTTTGGAGTTCATCAAAGATGTCAAGCATCTAAGGCTTCGACCTCAAGTGCTTACAGCTCCACTTCCGCCTTCCTCCACTATGAGGCAGCGATCATCTCAAGCCCATAGAGACAGAGAAGCTTCATCGTCTTTTAGAGGCTCCACTGGAGGGATATTGAAGATGCTCCAGTCCATGTTTGCCTCCAGACGTAAAGTGGAAGTGAAGCAGCATGAGGAGAGTCTTGCGAGGAAGCGTCATGCCCGCTTCATGAAGGAGAATGTCACAGCCATATGCCAGAAATTAGAAATATCTCCTATTGGCTCTCTAGAGAGCTCTGAAGACTCCGATGAGGACTGCACGGAGACTCCAAAATTGACCGATGAGGAGCTTGCTTACTTTGGGATCGGCTCCTCTACTTGCTCACAAGCTCCTCGCCAAACTAGAGATGAAGATAATGATCATGATGATGATGAAGAGCAAGACAGCGAGAAGACTCAAAGTGTAGCTAGTGAGCAAGATGATGAAGATGATCAGTAGTCCTCCCCTATTTTTTTTCCTTTTTGGTGTCTTGATGCCAAAGGGGGAGAGATCAAGGGGGAGCTCAGAGTCATTATCTTAGTATTTTGTTGGTCATGGACTATTTTCATAACTGTAATGCATTTATAATCAAGACTATGTAATGATGTCCTATGTAAGACTATGTAATGCTTATGCACTATATTACCTCTTGTTGCACACTTGGTTATTCATGTCCTTTTCATAATGTGATGCTCTCATGGTTATTACTCTTGAAACACTTCATATGTTTACACTCACATCGCTAGGCACCCCACCATAAAGAATACACATATGAGAATTCATCAATAATTCATGCATATTACTACTCATATGTGTATACTTTATGAAAACTGGATTCATTTACTCTCGAATGTTTAAAGTTTGCTTCATGTCATCAATCACCAAAAAGAGGGAGATTGTAAGTGAATCTAGGCATCCCCGTATGGGTTTTGGATGATCGATGACAAACAAGTGAAGAGCTAATCAAACTTGCTAAGTGAGAGCAGGTCACATGAAGAAAAAGGCGAATAATACAAAAAGGGAAAAAGGTGGCTTTGATGAGAAAATGAAGAATTATGGATGAAAAGACCCAAGTAAAGGAGAAGCTAGGCTCATAGTTTAAGTATAGAGTGTGTGAGAGAGGCACCTCTAAGAGCTCAATGGTAATATCAAGTTAGTGCGGGAAGGGTGAGTGAGAAAAACACAGAGTCCAAAATAATGGACTAGTCTGGCCAAGATAGGACTAGTCCGGTGCACGAGGACATGTCCGATATGCCAAGGAGAAAACCTCTTTGTGTGAAATTGGACTAGTCCGCGTCATAATGGACTAGTTCGGTATGGTCGGACTTGTCCAATTTCCAACAGCCTACCCTTCTCTATGTGACCGGACTAGTCTGATGTCACCACAGGCTAGTCCGTATTCAAACAGACAAGCATTCTCTGTGTTACATCAGACTTGTCCGATGTCATACGGACTAATCCATATGATTAGGGTTTCACTCAATTAAACCCAACTGGCGGCAAGACACAATTTGAAAAAGAACACCGGACTAGTCCGGTGTTGACCACGGACTAGTTTGGACTCCTCAGATCCCAATGGAAACATATCGAGACCTCTGTAAAAGGGACCCCCGACTCATTTTAGACAAGACACGAACCATAGTGCGGCCACAGCATCCAATTGCACAAAAACACTCCTCTCCACACATTCTAAATCCCTAAGGATCTAGTTCTTGGGATTTGGGGGATTGGAAAAGGGAGAGGGAAGAATTAATCTTCATTGAGCTCTTGGTTTGATTTCTCTCACACACTCCTGTTGATTATTGTATAATTTTTGAGTGTGTTGATTTTCATTCGTTTTTAAACTTGTGAGAGCCCTCAACTTGTGAGTAAGCCCCATAAACTTGTTGATTACCCCGGCTGATAGTGGAGATCAAGTCGGCCTTGGTGGTGACTTGACGAGGAAAGGGTTGGTTAAGACCCGGCTCTGTGTGAGCTCCTCAACCAGGACGTAGATCCATTATGTGGGATTGAACCTTGGTAAAAACCACTTGTCTCGTGTGCTTTTAATTCGTACTTTTAAATATTATCACTAGTTAGGGTTTAACTTTGTGATTTTAGTTATTTTTGTGATCCACGTGGTATTAAGTTCTCATAAACACTAGTTAAAATTACTGAAGTAGCTGCATACTTTCCCTACGATAAATTCGAAGAAAAACACAAAAGGTTCAACCTTTATCACTGTGTTGTTTAATCACGGACTAGTCCGCAGTGACATCGGACTAGTCCAAACTCTGGAATTAACACCTTTGTATTAAGCGTTTCAGGAGTTCAAAAAGCCTATTCACCCTTCCCTAGGCACATTCAAATTCTTCCCAAGGTTATTAGAGAGCATGATCTTTTTTTTGTCAGCAAGTCAAATAAAGAAATTGTATGATGCTTGTCAGATCAATATTATGTAGGCTTCATAAATAGTTTCAGTAAATTTACTTGGATTTATCTCTTGAGGAATAGATCAAAAGTTTTTCATATCTTCTTGATTTTTCCAGCAACACGTTGAACGTCTTTTTATCAAGAAAATCGATACTATGCAAATAGATTGGGATGAAAACAAAAAACTTGATTCTTTTTTTCTTAAAAGCTTGGCATTGCTTACCATGTATATTGTTCGTAGGCTTGTCAGCAGAAAGGGTATACTGAATGCAAACATACACACATCATAGAGGTTGGTTTGCCTTACTAGCTCAAGAGACATTTGCAATTTTACCATCCCAACGATGGGCTTGCCAGAATATACTACTCCCAACAGTGAACTCATAAAATACCATTATAAAGAAATCAGTTCGTTCGTTTACCATCGATATGTTGTTAATAACTGTTATGGCTAAACAATATATGGAAAAGTCAAAGTTACCCCATCCTTCTTTCCTTTATTTCCCGTAGCCCTTTCTGCACCTTCAAAGCCGCCCAACCCTCCGCTGCCCCCACCCGCCTGCCTGAACGAGGCTGCATGGTGCCACACCGAAGCCCTCTAGCCGACCCCCCCCCCCCCCACCATGCCTGACCGAGCCGGCGGACCGCCCCTGAGTCGGGACTTTTTTTATTCTTGAGGTAATGCATTGAATGACATTTTTAGTGTCTTGAATGGAACAAAGACAAACATCAACCTAATGGCAGATGATTTCAAAACATTGGTATGTTGAGCATCCCTATTCACTATTATACTTCATATCTATCGTATATATGTCAAAATTTAATGCAAACAAAATTATTGAGTGCCTAGTATTATGTAATGAACTATTGTGCATCTGGCTACTGTTGTTTTAAAATTTTTATCAAGCTTATGTTTTACAAATTGTTAACTAGATTGCAGAAATGTGCCTTTTCGCTTCAATACACTAGGTTTCTAATTACTGCTTTTGTGGTTAACCAAACAAGGTTCCTGATGCAACAAGTGATGAACCTTGGGGACCCCACGGCGCTGCTCTTTCAGAGCATGCAAATGCGACCAAGAAGTTGTGAGTTCTTCTCTTATTCATGTTGTGCGTTTTCCAAATATTTCATTATGATTAATGCTCAAAATGATGCTTCTAAAAGAGGCATGGAGCTTTTTAGTCTTCCAAATGGCTGTTTTTTTTAATTCAGCAGACTTCCATATGGCTGTTTTCAAATGAGAGATGTAAATAAGAGAGTTCAGGGTACGTAGTTTGTTCTTTTTCTAAGTTATTTTTTGTCGAAATGGGCTATGATTAAAGTTATAATGTCTCGATGGTAAACGAGCGAACATATTTTTATTGTAATGGTATTTTAGCGAGTTTAATGGTGGGAGTGATATTTTGACAAAGCCTAACGTTGGTAATAGTAAAATTGCAAATGACTCCTAGCTCAAGCCTCCACGCCCTTAAAATTTTGGAATAAGGCCTTCTTAATTGCCACCTATCTCATCAATCACACCACGAGGGGAGCTCTTAACTACTCACTTACATTGCTTGTTCCAAACACACCCAATTTAGATTTCCACATACAACATATAGAGAGCCGCCTGTAATAATAAATTTTCACAAGCGGTCCACCACGAAGAGCTGCCTGCGATAAGTTTTTTTACAAGCGGTCCTTCATTTAGAGCCACCTGTGATATTCAATTTCACAAGCGATCTGTAATGAAGTAATGCCTGCGATATCCATTTTCACAACCGGTCCTTCATTTAGAGCTGATGTGGTAGTCTATTTTCACAAGCGGTCGTTCATAAAGAGCCGCCTGTGGTAGTCTATTTTCACAAGCGGTCTTTTCTAAGGAGCCACATGTGATAATTATTTATCACAAGTGGCCTGCTTTAATGAACCTCCTGTGATAATATATTTTCACAGATGATTCTTAATGCCACTTGTGAAAATGGGTTATTTTGACATGCACTTTATTATAGACGGTTTTTAAAATCAGCTGTGATAATATGTTTATAACCGCCTGTGAAATGTCTTCTGTAGTAGTGTCCTTGGAGTCTTTGGCTACGCTTATTGGCCCAATCTTTGATCATAAAGCTCGCAAACTTGCTTTTTGTTCAGAACGTTGTGTGCTTTGGAGATACAGTAATCAACATGGGTCTTCGTGTTGGCACTAGTCGGGTCTACTTCTATGAGAGTATTCTATCGAGACATTGTATTCGATGAGAGTATTTTTCCTTTTTTCTGACCTTCATCCAAATGCTGGTGCATTAGTCAAGTCCGAAATCCTCCTTTTGTCCAGCCGTTTGGGGGTATTAATAATAGTAACTACGTGCGTAATGACTCTAATAGCGCTGGTGATGTTGCTGGGATTGGTGTCATAGATAGAGCAGGTTGACAGTTCTGCGTGCTCGGGTGAAAATTCGAGCTCGGATCATGGCTCTCATGCTTCTCCAGGCCACGTACATGGCGCTCTGCTATCCGACATGAATGGCGCTGAAGCAGAGGTGGATTCTGCCGCACATTCTGGCACTGAAACAGAGGCCGATTCTCCTGATGCCCGTGGCGTTTCAACCCAGGCGGATGAGCGGATCCTCTCCGTCTTGCTTCCTCAGGGCCCAGCGTCTCTGGATCTAACGCGGCTCCCTCCGCGTTCCAGCATCGGAACCAGGGAGGCTCTGCATCCACTGCGATTCACTTCAAACTGCATGACCTTTGCTATCCCTCGTGAAAGGAGTGGTGACTGATGTAATGGACTTTTCAGCTGCTTTAAAACGAAGTGTTCTTTTCTACGAACAATCGGCTGGGCCTATTGGCTTCAGACAAATTTTGTAAGATGAAACTCATCTTTACCTTTAGCACTAGGTACACCCTTTTTTGAAACTCATCTTTGTCGATGATGTAGTGCTGATAGATGAAACTAGAGATGGTGTTGATAAGAAATTAGAGTTATGTAGACAAACCATAGAGTCCAAGAGGTTTAGACTTAGTAGGACCAAGACCGAGTATATGAGATGTGAGTTAAGCGGTGTTGGTCGTGAAGAGGAAAATATTAGTCTACAAGGACAAATAGTAACTAGAAGGGACTCTTTCCGATACTTAGATCAATGTTACAAAACAATGGCGATATTGATGAGGATGTTTGCTATAGGATCAAGGTAGGATGGATGGAATAGCGATAAGCCTCTGGAATCTTATGTGATAGGAAGGTCCCACAAAAGTTAAAAGAAAAGTTCAATAGGACGATGATCAGATCTGCGATGCTATATGGGACGGAATGTTGGCCAACTAAACGGCAACATGTCCAACAAATGAGTGTCGTAGAGATGCGCATGCTACGGTGGATGTGCGGGCACACGAAAAGAGATCGAATAAGGAATGAGTCAATTCGTGATAGGGTAGCGGTGGTGCCGATTGAAGAGAAGTTAGTCCAACATCGACTAAGGTAGTTTGGACATATCCAACGGAGACCGGTTAACAGTGGGATTTTAAGAGGTAGAGAAAATATTAGGAGGGGGTAGAGGACGACCAATGTTTGATCTGGGAGGAGGCGGTAAAACGAGATTTAAGAGATTGGAATGTATCCAGACACTTAGCTCATGATAGGACTGCATGAAAAGTAGCAATTCATGTGTCAGAATGTTAGTCTTTTTTTTCTTATTACTCTTATATCTGTTTCTCTCTTTTACTTCATTGGATATATATAATTATTAAGTTTCATGTCTAGCCGACCCAATATGTTTAGGATATAGACTTGGTTGTTGTTGTTGTAAACTCATCAGTCATCACATAATAGAACCTATTGGATAAGACCACCGCAGCCAGTGACGAAATCAAGGATGACGCATCCGCGTGACCCTGAATGGTGGTCCATTGCTCTTCGTCGTCAGGTGATTTCCAGTTGCGGGGCTTCCATTTCTTGATGCCCAGGAGGAAAGTTTCCATCCCATGTCACAACAACATGGAGAGCCGGCCATCACCACAGGAACGCAGGCCCATATCCCACATCGTCGTCTGCCTGCTCCACACACGCCTTCGCCCAAACCAAAACCACTCGACGATAAAATTATCAAGCAGACGCGGCCAGCAGCGAGGGAGATAACGACGCACGTGACGATAATAACACGATGGTCCGATCGATAAAAGCAGAGGGGTAATAAATAATTCACACACGTTGTCCTGGCGATTTCACGCACGTTTTTTGTTTCGTTGCTCCCGGCACGGCTGGTCTTAACGCGGATGGGGAGACCGAGACCGAGCGCGTCCGCGTCGTGCGGCCCCACCGGGCAGCCTCACACGTCGGAGCCTATCTATCAATATATATAGTGGCTCGGCAGACACCAGTGTGAGTGAGCTCACTCCAGATATTCGAAACAGAGCAGCGCCCGAGAAGCAGAGGAGATGGACCCGGAGATGGGCGACAGCTTCGAGCACTACTGGGAGACGCAGCGCTTCCTCGACTGCGAGGATTTCGTCTGCAGGTCCGTATTCCGGGCCGGCGCCGGCGCCGGCGGCCGAGCTCATCAGTTGCTGCTGCGCGCCATGGATTGGATTTGGACGCTGACCCCGGGGTGATGGCCATTGTTGCAGCATGTACGGCAGCGGCGGCGCGTGCGACGACGCCACGTCCTACTACGACTCCAGCTCGCCGGGCGGGTCGCATTCCTCGTCCGCGGCGTGTGGTGAGACGGCGGCCGGCGGTGGCGCGGCGGGGGCCAACAAGAACATCCTCATGGAGCGCGACCGCCGCCGCAAGCTCAACGAGAAGCTCTACGCGCTGCGCAGTGTCGTGCCCAATATCACCAAGGTCGGTTCGGTTGACCGATCGCCATTGCTCGGAATCAATGGTCCCCGGAGTTGGGTGAGCTCTTCCTGAGTCCTGACCACGATCAAGGTGCTTCTTGTGTCGCAGATGGACAAGGCGTCGATCGTCAAGGACGCGATCGAGTACATCCAGCGGCTGCAGGCGGAGGAGCGGCGGATGCTGCAGGAGGTGTGCGGAGTCGAGGCCGCCTCCTCCGGCATCGGAGAACACGAGCGCGACCACGACGACGTCGTGCTCATGCAAGCAGAACGCAGGAAGAAGATGAAGCCTCGCGCGCAGTCCGTTCCGTCCATGGCGGCCGGCGGCGGCGGCGACGCGCCGCCGGTGGAGGTGCTGGAGCTGCGCGTGTCGGAGGTGGGCGACCGCGTGCTGATGGTCAGCGTCACCTGCTGCAAGCGCCGCGACGCCATGGCCCGAGTCTGCCGCGCCATCGAGGAGCTCCGCCTCAGGGTCATCACCGCCAACATCACCTCCGTCGCCGGTTGCCTCATGCACACCGTCTTCGTCGAGGTACGTGTCGCCGTCGCCGGCAGCACCGCCTTATTTCACCATTAATTCGGTTCAATTCTTCAGCTCAGTCGGACTGCTCTGTCTCCCTCACAGTTTCTTGTAGTACGGTCGAGATGACCTAGGCCTCCGTAGCTTCTGTTGGGTTGACCTAGAAAGAATCTGACTCTTACCATGATCCAGCTCTCACTCACTGTAGTTTTAGCGCCAAGCCTCCATTTCCCCTTTGAGATTGGTGCCGCACTACTTCCACATGCTGGAGTCATGATCTCTTTCATCTGCGAATCACATGGTAGTAATTAGCTATTCGTAGCCACATGGCCTCACACGTGCATCAGATGCAAGTTTCGGGCGGAGAAAACGAGGAGGCCATGGCAATCCCCACGTCGCATAAAACCACGTGCCCGCCCGGGAGGGGTCGAAAACGATTGCCACCGGAAAAGATGCCTTCATCGTCGTTTTGCCATGTTTAGCACGAATTGCACGTGTTTGAGAAGCTTGCCCGACAACAATACGTCATCGTCGTTTTTGTTTCTCTCGTGTACATGACATAACAAATGGGTTCTACAGATCAGCGTGTGCTTACTACATCACCTGGAACTTTGAGTATGAACGAACATATGACATGTGGGTGTGCATGGTTGACTTCCATTCAACATGTTCTTAGATACGTACTGTGTAAAGAAAGAAAAAAGTTCTTTATCAACACACATGGTGCTCTCGAAATAGTAACTCTGTACTTGCTTTAAAAAATTTGCCACCTTGGACATGCTGACTCACCATTCCGTGTTCTATTTTCAGGTGGATCATATGGACCGTGTCCAGGTGAAACAGATGGTTGAGGCTGCCATCTCCCAGTTCGATGCCACAGGGAGCCAACCTACTTCCATGAGCTATTAGGTTCATCACTCTGATAATGAGCTCTGCTTGTCAGTGGTCATCTTAATTAGCTCCTTAACAAGGCATGTTCCCCCCGGGTGTGTACCATGTGCTGCCTCTTTTTTTCAGCGCCCCTTATGTACATGAGGAGGCTGTTTTACTATGAGGCACTTTTACAAGACGCCGTGGATTCGTAGGGTTCGTTTCTTCGGAGTTTACATACCATGTCATAAGTTATCACAATCATGACATATGTATATATGGACTACGACTGTTTGGTAATGAATAACAAGGAGGATTGCTTGTGTTACTAACATTACTATTGGACCTGTTATTCAGTTTTAGTTTCCATGGACCATGGTCATATGATTCCTTCAAAGTTTTTTTTAAAAAAAAATTGTTGACGGAAACCCAGCTCTCCCAATGTCAGCCATAAAAAGATCTGGAGGTAGTACAAACTAAGGGACTGGCTATTCACCATGTACCAGGAAATAAAAATTCTTTCAATAAAAGTTTCTTAGCTATCGACCAAAACAAATGGCCATCATATTGTCTCAACTACTTTTCTTGTGTCTCTTTCTGACCCACCCAGACACACCATTTCACCTCCTCTCGCTGTCATCCGCTTCCCACCACCACACTAATAACCACTCCCATGTGTCGCCCCCGGTTCCTTGGACTGCCTCCCCCATGTCTTTCTTCCTCTAAGCCTACCGGTCGCCCCGGCACCCTAATAACCTCTATAGAAAATTTCTTATTTACAATAAAAAAAGATAGTGATGCTTTACAAGAAATTTTTAAAAAATCATGAATTAATTATATGTCATTGGATCCGAATTTCATCCCTTACACTCCATTATCATGAATTAAATGTTAAGTTGAGCAGAAAAAATAAATTTAACAAGTTTTTATCTAGTTATTTTCATGCCATTATACCTGTAAATACAAGTGACTGTGTCCCCTTTTGCCATTGTAATTACGAACACAAATGAAGTTGTGGCTACATAGACATGAACCAAAAAAAGTTGTGGACACGTATTACCAAGAAATAGATTAATTATATGAAATAAATATTATTAGATAAGAGATGAGTTCAGAAATGATAGGGCAAGTGCACATTTCGTCTACACTATAGTTCACAGACGAGTGCATACACAAGGAGAATAGTGGCTCCTGAGGGACGAAATTAAAAACCGATGGTATATAAAAAAGACTTGAGATTTTCAATGGTTTGTAAAGCATGATGCTATGTTGTGATGATAAATAAGAAATTTTCTCTAGCACATAACCTTAACACTTGACTGTTAGCTTCACCCGCAGCGCTTCACGCATGTCATATGTGTCAATTAAAATCATTGCCATTTTAAGGTGTCTACCGTCTAGGGGGTGTAATATACAAGAGGCTATAGACCCAACTACATATTTTTCAACACATTTCAGAGTAGGCCCTTGAGCCTCAAAATTTCGGATTTAGGTTGCTTGAAGTACATGAAGCCTACTAATGGTAGCAGAGTCCAATCATATATGCTTGCCGATATGACGCTATAACTAACTAATATTTTAGTTTTTAATTAATAAAAAGTCTATTTTACTCCATAAAATAATTTATTTTATCTGTTTTACCCCTTAGACAGAATCATGACCCAATTTGCTCTTCGGAACAATTCAAACCGGTGTAATGTACCTCTTATTGAAGTCTAACTTTTTTCGTTCCTTGGCATACAAGTAAAATTTGAAGCTAAAATTTTACATGATGTTAGACGATATAATAACTTATATTCAAATAATTATAACAAATTTTTCATACTGCTTTTTAGATTAATAACAACTAATGATACACATATATAATATCAAAAATATATTATAATTACTTTCACATATGTTTTATGTGAGCTATCATTGTGCCAAATTTGAGGTTTAAATTCAATTTATATATCGAGATATTAAAAAATAAAACTCGTAATTAAGGGCCTGCTACACCAACTTAAATTGTTTAGGTGAGTGAATGTAACATATTTTATTCAGGAGTGAAACGGGCAAACATAATTGCTCTAGAAGTAAACTGGACTTTTTCCTTTATTAAAAGTAACACCCAACAGTCAAATATGTAAAGGCTATCAATTTTTTAAAGCATCATTTATTGTGTGTCGCGGCTTGACCTTGTCTTTGTCACGTTCTTTTTTGACCCGAGGCCCGCGTGGCTGACCAGCATTGTCGCTGCGACGCGGTGGTAGCATGGCTGCATGGGGGTTGCGTGGAAATTGTGACCCGGACGCACAAGTGGTGGAGATAATTTTTGCTACTGCAAATGCCTACTCACCCGTCTACTTTCATTTGATACTATTGATTTTTAACGTCTTATTTTACCATCCATTTTATTTAATAAGTTAGTTTAAATATACAAATTATAAGTAAGGATTCCAACACCTTTAATAATAAAAAATAACAAAATATATGATATTTATTTAATAGACATGCAACTTAAAAAATCAACTGCATTAAATAGAAGTGAATGGAGAAAGTATTAGTTAGTAATTAGCGGCCCTGAAGTAAACACAGGAGGAACATGTGCACGTGCTATTTTGTACCTCTGTCTACACCTGTAAATCATCCTCAGACCCTCAAGTCCCCTCCGTAAGGGGCAGTGAGATTATCTCATCTAACGCCCGTCCACAACTGGTCTGTTTCTGTTCTTAGAATTTCATCCTAATTCGTTTTCTAGCAGATTAAACTCTACTACAAATTTCTATACCTAGGATATTGAACTCATAAGTTATGTCCTTTGTCCGATTGTTTAAGTCTGCAATTAAATTTTCTGCCCAACCCCTCACTAATTTCTTAAAGATTCTTACATTTTAAAATTTTATAAAATCTCTATGTTTTGATAAAAAACTCCATAAATCCACAACAGAATTATTAAGAGGAGCGTCCAAAGTTTAAATAGATAGTAGCAGCCTTCCAGTTTGTCAGGTAAAAGTTATTTCAGGATCATCATAACATGGATTATGAATGGCATTATTATTTAAACTGAATTATGCTTGCTAAGTACTAGGATCACACATAAACTTGGTCATCTATCCACAGTTTTTAAACCATTTAATAGGGTGATACCGGCGCGTGTGATGCCCTAGACTCTAATATCAAATCGTTACGTAATTGATAGTCCTTGTATATATGTAACGGAAATACTTCTCTTCAATTGGCTGATACGTTCAAATCTCACTGACCTTTAGAGGTGATGGGCTTCTCGTGAGTTTTCATGAAATTGGACCTTAGAACTAGGGTTCGGGGTGGCAGGACCACCTACGAGAGATAATGGTCGGGCCAGACTAGAGCGAGAGAGCTGAATGATAACAATAAGTTAGCACAACGGTGGAAGAGACTACAGTCCGACGAAATCGGAGGGGAGGGGGGGAGAGCGAATGTGGATCATGGTACATTCAGGGATGCCACTGTAAGAATAGAAAGATATATTGCAAGAATAGAAGGATATATGTGAGTAAGAAAGATATATTGTAAAATAGAAAGAGTATATCAGATTACGATCTGATATCTTGGTTATCATCCTGCTAGGATAATTTAGGGTAGGAAATAATTATTCAGGGTAGGAGATGATTATAATATTCTTTCCATGTATCACCAATCCTCAACTAAAAATAAACTTGTGGCCCGAGACAAAGGGTTCAACGCTTTCCCACTCTTCAACATGGTAATCAGAGCCGATCTTCCACAATACATCTAGCTTTAGACTAAGCTCGCCGGCGTCATGGCGGCGACATCGTCAACTATGTTGTCGGCAACCTTACTGAGCTCCTTAGTCTCTGAAAAACTTTCAAGAGACAACTACCTCCTGTGGAAGGCGCAAGTACTTCCTCAAGTGAGGGGAGCACGACTGTTTGGTTACCTAGATGGAACCATAGCTCCCCCTGAAGAGAAGATCGCAGGGACAGAGAAGGGACAGGCGGCAGAAAACCCGACATACAGTGCATGGGTGGCTCAAGATCAACATATCTTAGGTTATCTTCTTGGAACTTTATCAAAACAAATTTTGAGTCAAGTTATCTCGTATGACACGTCCAGGGACATATGGGTTGCATTGGAGAACATGTATGCAACCCAGTCAAAATCAAGGATTAACAACTTGAGAATCAAGTTGGCCAACGCCTCCAAAGGTAACAAGTCGGTGTCCACCTATTTTGCTGAAGTCACAAGTTGTGCTAATGAACTTGCAGCAGCGGGAAAACCTCTTGAGGAGGACGAAATCATCGCATATATTCTAGCCGGACTAGACCAAGAGTACAACTCTTTTGTCACGGCGTTGAACGTCCAAAAGACTGACATCACTCTTAGTGATCTTTTTGGATAGATGCTAAATTTTGAGAACCAGGCAAGAGCTCCTTCAAGGAGAAAGTGATTTCAAGTCCTCAGTAAACTCGGCATCAAGGGGACGTGGCAACTCGTCTCGTGGGTTCTCACGTGGCGGCCGTGGAGGAGGTCGCAACGGTGCAAACCGTGGTGGCCGAAACTCAAATAATTATCGTAGAGGCGTTGGTGGAAGACGTGGCAGATACTCTTCAAATAATTTCGCCAACCGCAACAACGACAAACCAACCTGTCAAATTTGCTTCAAGGTGGGTCATACTGCATCTAGTTGTTGGCACAGGTTTGAGGAAGAATATGAACCGTATGAAAGATTGACGACATCTGCCATGACTTCGGCCTACGGAGTCGACACAAACTGGTACATGGATAGTGGTGCAACAGACCACATCATAGGAGAGTTTGATAAAATGCCTGTGAAGGAAAGGTATCGTGGACAGGATCAAGTGCATAATGCAAACGACACAGGTATGGGAATAAGTCATGTTGGTCATTCATTTATTCGTACCCCTCAAAAGAGTTTTAGACTTGACAATATCTTGCATGTACCAAGCACTTCTAAAAGTTTACTCTCTGTTCATCGCTTTACTCGTGACAATCACATATTTATAGAATTTCATCCTTGGTTCTTTTTAATTAAGCATCAGGACACGAGGAAGGTTCTATTCAGAGGCCAATGTAGATATGACTTGTATCCTCTCATTCCACAAGACTGAAGATCGGACCACATCACCCTCAGTGCCACCAAAGTACCCTTCTTGCGGTGGCACGATCGTCTAGGCCATCCTGCCACTCCTATTGTTAGAAAAATTCTTAGTAAAAATAATATTGTTCCAACAGACATATCGAGGTTAGAACAGATTTGTGACTCTTGTCAGCTTGGAAAGAGTCATCAACTTCCTTATTTTATTTCCACCAGTGTGTCGCATTCACCGCTTGAGTTAATTTTTTCCGATGTTTGGGGAAAGGCTCCAAACTCAGTTGGTCATTTTGAATATTACGTAAGCTTTATTGATGATTTCAGCAAATATACTTGGATCTATCTCATAAAGAAAAAAATCTGATGTTCTTAATGTCTTCCAAAATTTTCAAGCTCATGTAGAGAGGCGATTCAATAAGAAGATCATTGCTCTACAATCTGATTGGGGTGGAGAGTATGAGAAGCTAAACAGTTTTTTACAAAAATGTGGTATTGCCACCACATCTCTTGCCCGCATGCACATCAGCAAAATGGATCCGCTGAACGCAAACACCGACATATTGTGGAAATTGGACTTACACTCCTAGCAAATGCCGGTATGCCTTTGAAATTTTAGGATGAAGCTTTTCTCACTGCCACACACCTCATAAATATTCTACCTAGCAAAATTCTTGAATATTCTACCCCTTTTGAGCATCTCCTTGGCACAAAACCATCATACTCTAGTCTTCGTGTGTTTGGATGTGCATGTTGGCCAAACCTCAGGCCATACAACACCCATAAACTCGCATATCGATCCACTCAGTGTGTGTTTATTGGTTATAGTTCTCATCATAAGGGAGTAAAATGTTTAGACATCAAAACTGGCCGTGTCTATGTCTCTAGGGATGTAGTATTTGATGAAACCATTTTTCCATTCAAGAAACTTCATCCAAATGCTGGTACAATCTTACAAAAAGAAATCCTTCTCCTACCGGAAAATCTTAAGTCTACACTCTTTGATCAAGGGGGCAAATTAAATAATGATCAAATGACTAACTCATATATATCTGTTAATCCTGTGCGTGAGCATGAAGTTTCAGGAAATTTGGAAGGAGATCGGAATGAAAATGAAACATGGAATGAAGAGAGAATTGATTCACCTGTCATAACTGCAAGCAGCAGCATGCAATCCCAGACGCATCAGCAATCTGATTAAAGAGTGGAACAACAAAGCGCGGGTGCGGGCCACCAATCAGGAGCGGATGCGCCGGCACTTTCCATGTCACCCAGTCAACAACAAATCAACATTGATGAAAGCAACCAACGGGAAAGTGCCACATCACCCGGATCCTCATCGACTACGGGATCATCTGTGGAGCAGCAGATGCCCACACGACCAGTTACTAGACTTCAAAGAGGCATAAGTAATCCTAAGAAACTTTATCCCGGTCTGATACGTTATGGTCTTTTAACTTCCACAGGCGAATCAGAAAGTACGGAGGAAGCTCTACAGAACAAACTTTGGAAAAGAGCTATGGAGGAAGAATATGACGCACTAATAAAGAACAAGACGTGGCATCTTGTTCCGTCAAGTCAAGGGAAAAATGTGATAGATTGCGAATGGGTATATAAAATTAAAAGGAATGCTGATGGTACAATTGATAGGTACAAGGCACGCCTGGTAGTAAAAGGATTCAAGCAACGGTACGGTATTGATTACGAAGATACTTTCAGTCCCGTGGTAAAATCAGCAACTATTCGTTTGGTTCTCTCTATTGCGGTGTCAAAGGGATGGAACTTGAGACAGCTAGATGTACAGAATGCGTTCCTACATGGTGTTCTGGAAGATGAGGTATACATGAGGCAACCACCTGGGTTTGAAGACAAAAATACACCCTCTTATATATGCAAACTTGACAAGGCATTATATGAGCACAAAGCTTCAAGAGTTCGGGTTCAGGTCATCTAAATCCGATACGTCTTTATTTATTTATAACAAGCATGGTGTTACTATTTATATGTTAATTTATGTTGATGATATAATTATCACTGGATCTTCTCAGAAAATTATTTCAGATCTCTTACAAGAATTAAGATTGCACTTTGCTCTAAAAGACTTGGGCGATCTACATTTTTTTCTGGGAATTGAAGTTAGAAGAACACATGAAGGTATTATACTCACACAAGAAAAGTATGCAATGGATCTCCTGACTAGAGTCGGCATGAAAGCATGCAAGCCGTCACCAACCCCTCTCTCAAGCTCAGAAAAATTAACGGCTCATGAAGGAACATCTCTTGATTCTGAAGATAGTACAAAATTTCGAAGTATCGTGGGTGCACTTCAGTATCTTACACTCACAAGACCCGATATTGCATTTTCAGTAAACAAGGTATGCCAATATCTACATGCTCCCACTTCAGTGCATTGGACGGCGGTAAAACGTATTTTCAGATATATTAAAAGTACATCTAATGTTGGGTTGTTGTACACCAAGTCTCAAACATCAACGGTCAGCGCATTTTCAGATGCTGACTGGGCCGGATGCCTTGATGATAGACGCTCCACCGGAGGTTTTGCTATATTTTTTGGTTCCAATCTTGTGTCATGGTGTGCAAAGAAACAACCAACTGTGTCTAGATCAAGCACGGAAGCAGAATATAAGGCACTGGCAAATGCAACCTCGGAAGTTATTTGGGTACAATCGTTGCTTGGTGAATTAGGAGTCAAAGAAAGTGAAGTGCCCCTTCTATGGTGTGATAATTTGGGTGCTACATATTTGTCTGCAAATCCTGTCTTTCATACCAGAACAAAACACATTGAAATAGATTATCACTTCGTCTGAGAAAGAGTTGCAAACCGACAGTTGAGGATAAAATTTATTCACACTGGTGATCAAGTTGCTGACGGTTTTACCAAGGCCCTGCCGACCAGAAAGTTGGAAGAGTTTAGACGTAATCTCAACTTAGTTAAATTGTGATTAAGGGGGATGTAAGAATAGAAAGATATATTGCAAGAATAGAAGGATATATGTGAGTAGGAAAGATATATTGTAAAATAGAAAGAGTACATGAGATTACGATCTGATATCTTGGTTACCATCCTGCTAGGATAATTTAGGGTAGGAAATAATTATTCAGAGTAGGAGATGATTGTAATATTCTTTCCATGTATCACCAATCCTCAACTATAAATAAACTTGCGGCCCGAGACAAAGGATTCAACGCTTTCCCACTCTTCAACAGCCACAACAAGAGGTTGAGATGTTTTGTTTCTCCTACTTATTAATTCTCCGATTGGTACAAATCATTCTCTAGTCTCTCTACCACGCCGGCGTGCTCATGGCCTAGGTGGACGGCTCGGATTGGTCCCCAACGGGTGGACACAGATAGCTGTGGTGGTGGACGGGCGTTTGTTAGGTGTGGCCCAATGCGGCCTACCTCAATTTTTTTGTGAAAGAAAAAATGTGAAGGCATGTTACAGGGACATCCATGTAAAATGTCATTCACTTCATGGGCTCCATGTTTGAGTTGAAGAGCTTTCAGATAGGCCTAGCTGATTAGCTGAACGAGCCATGGGATGGGGGCTGGCTTCATTCTCCCTACCAGAGGGCAGAGGGGGTTCTCTCCACTACGATAAAAACTGTCATTTGTACCGTTCAATCAGGACCGATTGAATTATAACTGTTACAAAAAGATTACCAGTACGGATTGTTAACCTTCATGACCGCATCAATCTAGAGATGGCAATGGATATCTATTACCCGCACGCCGCAGATATCCGACCAATGGGTATGGGTTTAGGTAGGAACTTGTACCCGCTGGTATGGGTTCGGGTAAGGATAAACCCAATAAATATTTTTTATCGGGTAAGAAAACGTCATATCAATATCGCTTACCCGTACCCGAATACTAGCATGTGAGTTCCATGTAACTTGTGGATTAATAATAAACTAAAATTTTATTATAATAGAAAAAAGATATTATTTTTTGTATGCATTAGGTTTTATATTTAGAGCTAGAAAAATTATATTTTTTTGTCACTATTTGATCATGAACATTGGTTACTTAATTAGACTATTTACATGAGCAAGCCTTGAAGAGCGGGTAATGGATACACCCGTGGGTAAAAAATATCCTTAGATAACACGTAAGGGTAACATTCCTTACCCGTTGCAGATAATAAATACGAATTCGGATATGGATATTGTCTAATGGATACGAGTAGATGAGAATAATATCTGTGGATATTTACCCTTGCCATCTCTACATCAATCATTAAGATATGGAGAACCGGTGCAGAATTAGTTATCAGTATTGGTTCTTAACTGGAACCAGTACTGATATCTACGCCAGAATTTCTGTATCGGTTCTAGATACAAACCAATACAAATACTCATTATCTATACCAGATTTAGTTGTGAACCGATGAGATATGTCTCGTGGTATAGATATTGTTGCGGCTAGAGAATTCAAAATTACCGGTTTCAGTTCTGAACTGCGCCATTCTTCTTCATGCCCCATTGTCGCATCTCACTCGAGCCACCCTTCCTAGATGCGCTGACATCCCTGGACACACCACCACGAGCGTCAAGGTCCTCGTATGGATGCCTGCATCGCTGCTTATACGTCCACGCGCCTACACCGCTGTCACCCTGGGGTCCCTTCTTCCTCGACTATTACGTGCATGCGCGACAACTGCTGCCAATTGCCTTCCGGATGGTCGCTGCCCACCACCCGGCCCAGGGCACTAGTGTCATCTTCTCCCTGTAGCCCTTGCCCTCTTGGATGATACATCCTTCCTGGCGTCCCTACACGAGCTCCTCATCATCCTCCAAGTCAGTACATGCTACTTGTTTCATCAGGAACTAGAATCAGTACATGACTCCTCAAGCAATGTGCAACTTTAGAGGAACTAGAATCAGGATCCACATTGTTGTGCAAATCTATTGGTGTGCTTTCCTTCACCACTATTAGCAGTGCTTCACTTGACTTCACCACCATCGATGAATCAGGAACTAGAATTTCTATTAATATTACAAGTGAATTCAATGGTAACCGCAAATCTACCGATGTGCTTCACTTCACCACTAAATTTGTTGTTATTCCATGCTACTAATATCACATCTACGGTCTTGTATTTGTTCCCTAAGTGCATTATGATTATCTTTTGAACCCAATCCCCTAATATTCAAATTCAGAATAGACCAACTTCTATTTACAGATGGATCCATCAGTATATGGTTGTAAATACAGCAACAACATCATCTAGAGGACAATGCCGTAAATCATGAGGTCAAAACAGAAAACCCAGGAATATAGAAAACCCATATAAAAATAGGATATAATCTTAAAAGTGAAGCAGATCTGGGCAACACAACGCCCATCATACATTATAGAAGAACGCTTGTTTAACCAACAATGTTTTAAGTGACAACGTGACAGATAAGCATAAAATAATTGTTTGATAGCATAAAGACATCATCAAAAAAAGTGTGGGGTCCTTATAAGACAATGAACCATACACTCCAGGGCTTGTTCATTCCTCTTCACCTTGCGCTTGTCACGCACCACTACAGCTATCCCCATCATCATTCTTGGGAGCCAAGAGCATTTCTGCCATTAGATCAGATTGAGAGATCTAGCATTTTTCGGTAGTCACTGCTTGTATAACATTGATTGAAATTTTAGGAAAATTATCAGCTTTGTTAATATCATGATCTAGGAAAATCAATTTCAGAATTAGAGTTCATATGATAAGATAAACAATTATATTCAGATTGCTTTCTCTTCTTGCCCTTTCCTTCAAAATCTTCGAACAACACTGCAGTTGTCTAATTATCTTTAGAGCCTTGAGTACTAATCTTGACTCTTCCACTTATTCGTAAGCTTGAGTCAATGACAGGAGTTTGCCCTATCTGTCTTGCTAGGTCCCTGGCCATTATGCATCCTCTGAGAATGAAGGGCTTGACATCCGTTGTCTCCCTCCTCTAGTTTACCATTCTCCTCTTGTGGTGCAATATTAAACTAAATACTTTTTATAGAATCCCTAAATTTGCTAACCTAAACATTAATAGCAGGGATAGAAAAGCATTGACAAACTATCGAAGAGTCACCCAACTCTTGAATCTAGATTATAAGTTTGTTATTAGCAATCATCTAGGCCAATGAATCAACACTCATGTTCTATTGTTCTTTACTCAATTCTTCCTGGGTGTTTCTGCATGCATGCACCACTTTCTTACCCTTTGTAGAGATTCCTGTTGGTTTCTTAGATCGCTAGCCACTAGATCTACGGGATTCACATGGAGAAAAACAAATCCAAAACTAACTTGAACATTTGAGTACGAGAACGTGAACGTGAAAGTGAACATACCTTCGGGTGTAGAGGATGTAGAGGCCATGTTGGCATAGGTGTTGACGGCGGTGACGACGGAAGAGCCAAGACCCTTCCCCTCACTTTTCGACGCCTTAGATCGAGTCACAAACGTAGGAGTGTTGGGGTGTGTTGGGCACAACAAACCTTGTTTCACGTGCCCCGACCCACCCCCTATATATTACGCGGGCGTGAGAGGGGGATCTCAACCATGAGTTGGTTGGCACCCCCGATCAAGGCACATGGGATGGAGATGGATGTGGGTTGGGCCGTTGGGCCTCACTCGAGTCGGAGATCAACTCATCTTCAACATTCCCCCCTTTGATCTCCTTGGATCAAAAGTTATCGAAAATTACTTAATTTTGTAAACTAAACTTAGTGTTCATTTCTTTATGTTTGACATACTGAGCGCATCGTATTAGAATAGTCAATCACGTATATCTTACACTTAGAAACAACATGATTCTTAGTTTGACCTATGTATCCAGGTGATCATAGGTTCCCTTAATCCCATATGGGCTACATGTTCTCTAAACACATTGGGAGGAAGAGCTTTAGTAAGCAGACCCACAAGCCTTCGCTGTCACACCCGGTTTCTCCGAAGAACAACCGAGTGAATATCGCATGTATGCCAGGATCATTTTCTCATACATGTGATGACAAATAGTGAAGCATCATTTATTACAAGCTAGGTGTCGAATATAAATAAGTCCTACATAGCATATGTCTCGATGGACGATAATAAGTTCATAACATGTAAACAAAATAGCAGCGGAATATTATTCTTGTGGGCTCCGTCACAGGCGTTGCCTGAGGGACTCCATGAACCTAGAATCCTTCTTCGGGTCCAAAGTCTTGGTCATTGAACACCACATCATCCCCTTGACCTGAGCAGCAATTTAAACCAACAAATATGCAAGTTTGAGTACCGTTGGTACTCAGCAAGTGTGGGAAAGTTATGTCATGCATGGCTAGAACAAAGAGAGGTTGAACTCATGGTTAAAGCACTACGCAGTTAATACCTATTACCTTAGCTTATTAAGCACCTACATTACTACATAGGTGAAATGGTCCAAATCTCCCAACCCATCATCAAAATCAAGTAACCATAATCATCATATCCAATGTCAAGCTCCCCGCTTAACATCCTCAACTTCCAAATCCATCATCCTCTAATCATGAATAAGTCCAAGCCGCTCTTGACCGTGAGCACGGCTGTCATGACAGTTTTGACTCTGCAGAGTTTGCACCACTGTACCCACATGTAGTGATTTCATCCCCCGTTGCCGGGTGGACTAAAAGAACCTCCATCATGCTAGTGGCCACGAACCACTTTCACACTTCCCAGGTGTGTAGCCAGGAGATCACTACGAAGCGTTTACAAAGGGATTCCTGACGAGCGTGGGCCCACTGAGGTTTCACCCCTAACAGCATACAAGAGGCTCCAACCCCGCTGCAGTGGCACCCTCTTGAGCCTTGCGGTTCATATGGTAGTCCAACTGACACCTATTCCCCGCATCATCCAACACACCCATACTACGCCGGGCATACACCTAATTAATTGGCCAAGCTGCCCCATGTCACACCCTGTTTTTCCGAAGAACAACCAAGTGAATATCACATGAATGCCAGGATCATTTTCTCATACATGCGATGACAAATAGTGAAGCATCATTTATTACAAGCCAGGTGTCGAACATAAATAAGTCTTACATAGCAAATGTCTCGATGGACAATAATAAGTTCATCACAAGTAAATAAACTAGCAGCGGAATATTATTCTCGAGGGCTCCTTCACAGGCGTTGCCCGGGGGTCTCCATGAACCTAGAAACCTTCTTCGGGTCCAAAGTCTTGGTCATTATACACCACCTCATTGTCTTGACCTGAGCAGCAATATAAACCAACAAAATATGCAAGGTTGAGTACTGATGGTACTCAACAAGTGTGGGAAAGTTATGTCATGCATGGCTAGAACAAGGGGAGGTTGAACTCATGGTTAAAGCACTACACAATTAATACCTATCACCTTAGCTTATTAAGCACCTACATTACTACACAGGTGAAATGGTCCCAATCTCCCATCCCATCATCATAATCAAATAACCATAACATCATTTCCAATGTTAAGCTCCCCGCTTAACATCCACAACTTCCAAAACCATCAATCCTCTAATCATGAATAAGTCCAAGCCGCTCTTGACCGTGAGCACGGCTATCATGACAGTTTTGACTCTGCAGAGTTTGTACCACTGTACCCACATGTAGTGATTTCATCCCCCGTTGCCGGGTAGACTAAAAGAACCTCCATTATGCCAGTGGCTACGAACCACATTCACACTTCCCAGGTGTGTAGCCAGGAGATCACTACGAAGCCTTTACAAAGGGATTCCCGACGAGCGTGGGCCCATTGAGGTTTCACCCCTAACAGCATACAAGAGGCTCCAACCCCGCTGCAGTGGCCCCTTCTTGAGCCTTGCGGTTCATATGGTAGTCCAGCTGACACCTATTCCCCGCACCATCCAACACACCCATACTACGCCGGGGATACACCTAATTAATTGGCCAAGCTGTCCCATCTCAGCATGTGGTTGGCACGATAAAGCCAGGTTACATGCTCCATGAACCGGTCCTTAGGATCCAGGCAAGTACTAAACACAAACCCGAGTCTCGTGCACCCAGCACCAACCAAAACATCCAACTTGCCTTGATCCCTACCTCTACATAACTCACAATATCTCATTCAAGAGTATGGTAAAATAAACTGATGATCTCATATCCCAAATATCCCATTCTAAGCATGGCTAAGCATATGCATAATAATAAATGGCATGATAAAATGAATCCCAACCCAAGCTACAAGGAAACAAGGTAATGCAATTCTAGGGAAACATCCTAGCATGGGTTTCATATTTTCATTTGACAATGCAAATAATTCTAGCTACACATCCTAGCATAGGATCAAAGTGATCAAGGACACTTGCCTCCTTCCTGCTGCTCTTGAAATGGGTAGTCCTGATCTTGGAAAGGAATAACTTGCTCTTGAGCAGGTTCTACATCATACCATCACACATAGCAAAAGAAAAACAACAATCCATAAGACATAGTTCACACTTCCACTTCATACAAACCACACATTCACATGTAACAAAGCCATTCACAACTCCTATGTGTTGTGTTTACTCTATGTGTGTTGACCTTTGGCTTACATGCACTTTTAATCATGTGTATATGATTCCTACTTTTGTATTCACATTTATTCTTGCATACTTTATATATGAGTTTCTAATTTAAATAAATTCCTTATATTCAATTACTACACCTTTTAGCTACCAAGTATGCATGAAAGGTATTTTCCTTATCCATATGTGTCTTCAGAATTTCTACCAACTCTAAACTGAATTCTTTGGATTTTAGAAACTCCATTTATTATTTACTAGTTGCTATATTTTCAGATTTATTTCCTATGCCTAAATGTGAACTTTATTATGAAAATAACAAGACACATCATCTAAACAGAACAGGTTCTGATCTAAAATATTTAATAGCATATTTTTGACCTTTTCCTCTGATGTAAACTATTTTACATTTATTTTCCTAATTTTCAGAACTATTCTTCACTTAAAAATGTGTCCCTATAACTAATAAATGTGAATAATAAATTAAACAGATTCATTTCAGCCAAAAATCTATTTTTATCTCACTCCAAAGTTTTCTAAGTACTGAGAATGTTTTTAATTTAAATTTGACAATATGTTTGTCCCAATTTTTAAATTTTAAATACTAGCCACATATTCAATTTCCTAAATTTAATATCAAACAGGGTTAAAAAGGTAAACTCACCCCACTACAGGGTCTATAATGTTATTTTAACAATTTTCAGGGGTCTAGCTACACATAACAGAGGAGTTTTTCCTAATTTTTATTAAGTCCAGGGGCTAAAGCTGATTTTTAAATGAATTTACATGATTTTCTGAAGTTCCAGGGGCTAGATCAGAAGTTTCCGGGGCTAGCTCTTATTTCCCGAGAACCCCAGGGGGTAGCACGTAAGAATTCCAGTCTTTATAACGCGGGGCTGACATGGACCGTCCGATTTAAAACAGACGGCTGAGATTATAACGTCGAACCGGTACGCGGGAATTTAAACTCTATCGTGCGATTTAAAATAAACGGCGCTCAAGCGGCCACGTCGCTCTGATCGAGCGCGGGCGGCGCTGCCCGGCGGTGCACGGCAGCAGGAGGCGGCGATCTCGCCGGAGAGTTTCGGATCTTCGTCAATTCTTCCTAAAACTGTGATTTTATGGCATAGATCGGTGGAGGGGAGGTCGGGGATCTCACCTCGGGGGTTTTCTTGAGCTCGGAGGTCCTGGAAGGCGGTCGGCGACGAGGTCCGAGGTGAATTCACGGCGAGGCTCGTCAGTGCTGTGTTTGAACCGCAAACCACCGAGTTTTCTGCACCTGCGAGGTTCCCCGGAGGCGGTGGATCAAGACCAGCAAGTTAGATCAGAATTTCCGAGCGTAGATCGGCCAGAATTCGCCGGAGGGGCTTGGGTTCTCACCGGAGTAAAAACGGCGGATCGCGTGGGAAAAACAGAATGAGGCCGAGGTTTTTATAGACGGGGGAGGGCGGTGGGTTTGTTTAGATCGAGTGGGAGTCCTCCGGAACCAGAATTTGGCCGGAAATCCGGTCGGTTGCGATCGTGCGCGCGGGTGAACAGTCCGAGTTTTGGACGATCGGGGGTTAGGGATGACAGGTGGGTCCCACCTGTCTAAGAGAGAGAGCGCGGGCGCGCGGCTGTGGGCTGGCGTGGGGGCAGGGTGGGCCGGCTGGTGGGTTTCGACCCACTGGCCGGTTTTTTTTTCTGTTTTCCTTTTCCTTTTTCTATTTCTTTTCTGTTTTGAGTTTAATTTGAATTCCAGTTTAAATTTGAATTTTTGCAACACATGCAACACGTCCAAAAAATTTTAAACTCCCCTCTGAACAAGATTTTGGGGTGTCACAGCTCTACCCCCCTTAAAATAAATCTCGTCCTCGAGATTGGTGGTTCTAAGAAAACAATTCCGGAAATTGTGCCTTAAGCCCATCTTCTCGCTCCCAGGTGGCTTCCTCTTCTGAGTGATGCTTCCACTGCACCTTGCACATCCGAATTCTTTTATTTCTGGTGAGGCGTTCCATTGTCTCCAAAATCTTGTATGGTTGCTCGGCATAAGACAAATCCTCAGCTACGTCCACTTCATTCATGGGTAACACCTGTTCAGGCGTCCTCAGGCATTTCTTGAGTTGTGACACATGGAATACATCGTGCACATCCGATAGGCGAGCCAGTAATTCCATTTGATACGCCACTTCGCCTTTCCGCTCCAGAACTTGAAAGGGTCCGATGTATCGAGGTGACAACTTCCCTTTCACCTTGAACCGACGAAGTCCTCAGATAGGGGACACCTTGAGATAGACATAGTCTCCCACGTTGAAAATGAGCTCTCTTCTTCGTACATCGGCATAGCTCTTTTGGCGTGTCTGTGCTATCCTCAAGTTGTTGCGAATTTCCCTCACCTTCGCCTCGGCTTCTTGGAGTACTTATGGACAACACTTTACTTTCCCCTGTTTGGTTCCAAAATAGGGGAGTTCTGCACTTGCTCCCGTACAAAGCTTCAAACGGTGACATCTTCATACTAGCTTGATAGCTGTTGTTATAGGAGAATTCCGCATACGGTAAGTTCTTGTCCCAACTCCGATTGTTTTTGAGTGCACATGCCCTCAGCATATCTTCAAGGATCTGATTGGTTCTTTCCGTCCGCCCGTCAGTTTGGGGATGATAAGCAGAACTAAAGTTCAGATGGGTTCCCATGGTTTCGTGCAACTTCTGCCAGAACCTCGAGGTGAACTGTGTCCCTCGATCCGACACAATCTTCTTTGGCACTCCATGGTAACACACGATCCTTGACATATACAACTCTGCCAATTTGGATCCGCTGTAGCTTTCTTTCACGGGGATGAAATGAGCTACCTTGGTTAGCCTGTCAATGATGACCCATATTGAATCATATCCTGATTGGGTCGTAGGCAATCCCACTATGAAATCCATACCGATTTCTTCCCATTTCCATTCAGGCACTTTGAGTGGTTGCAATAATCCCGCGGGTCGTTGATGTTCTGCTTTCACCAACTGACATGTGTCACATAGGGCAACATGTTCCACAACATCTCGCTTCATGCCATACCACCAATACCTGCTCTTGAGGTCCTGGTACATCTTCGTACTCCCAGGATGAATGGAATAGTCGGAATCGTGAGCCTCCTTCAAAATTAATTCACGGATCTCCTTTACTTCAGGCACACAGATCCTTTTCCCGTGCCACACCGTACCTTGTTCATCCTCTCTGAAACCAGGAGCTTTATTTTCCTTGATGAGTTGCCTGATTTCTTGTATCTTCTCGTCGTTCTTTTGACCATCGCGTATGTCTTGCTCTAGTGTGGAGTTCACTTCCATGGCGATGGCTTCACCACTATTCACAAGGCATAGATTGAGCCTTATAACCTCGTCCTTCAATTCTGCAGGCATGTCCTTTAAGCTCAACTTATTGACTTGCACTTTCCGTCTTAAAGCATCGGCCACGACGTTTGCTTTCCCAGGATGATAGTTGATGCCCACATCAAAGTCATTGATTAGCTCTAACCATCTCCTTTGTCTGAGGTTGAGATCTGGCTGTGTGAAAATGTACTTCAGACTCTTATGATCCGTATATATCTCTGTCCTCTTCCCCATCAAATAGTGTCGCCAAATTTTCAGCGCGTGTACCACTGCGGCTAGTTCTAGGTCATGTGTAGGATAGTTTTTCTCGTGCTTCCGGAGTTGCTGGGATGCATAAGCCACGACATGCCCTTCTTGCATGAGAACACATCCCAACCCGTTTCCAGAGGCATCGCAGTACACCGTAAAGTTCTTCTGCATATCTGGCATAACTAGCACTGGGGCTGTCGTCAATCTCTCCTTTAACTCCTGAAAACTCGTCTCGCACTGCGGCGTCCATGTGAATGTGATTCCCTTCTCCAACAGTTTGGTGAGGGGTCTCGAGATCTTAGAGAATCCCTCAATAAACCGTCGATAGTATCCAGCCAATCCCAAGAAGCTTCGAACTTCTCCGACATTTTCAGGGGTCTTCCACTTCTGTATATCTTCGATTTTGGCGGGATCCACGGAGATTCCTCCCTCCGAGATTATATGTCCTAAGAAGGGAACTCTCTTCAGCCAAAACTCACACTTGCTCAACTTAGCATATAGTTGGTGTTCTCTCAGCCTCTACAACACCAACCTTAGATGTTTCTCATGTTCTTCTTCATCTTTGGAGAAGACGAGAATGTCATCTATGAAAACCACCACAAATTTGTCCAGATATTCCATGAATACCTTGTTCATGAGATACATGAAGTACGCCGGGGCATTAGTTAGCCTGAAAGGCATGACAGTGTATTCATACAATCCGTACCGAGATACGAAAGCTGTCTTGGGAATATCAGATTGCCTTATCTTGAGTTGGTGGTATCCCGACCTGAGATCAATTTTCGAGAACACACAAGCTCCCCTCAACTGATCAAACAAGTCTTCAATGCGGGGTAATGGGTATTGTTCTTGATGGTTACCTCATTCAAGGCACGGTAATCCATGCATAACCTTTGGGTTCCGTCCTTTTTGGGCACAACTATCACCGGAGCTCCCCATGGTGAGGAACTAGGGCGAATATACCCCTTCTCCGTCAATTCTCTCAAATGATCCTTGAGTTCTTCTAGCTGCTTGGAGTCCATCCGATAAGGTCTCTTGTATATCGGGGCTGTTCCAGGCACTAGCTCAATTACGAATTCCACTTCACGATCGGGAGGCATACCTGCAAATCCTCCGGAAAAACATCTGGATATTCCCTGATGGTCCTGATCTCCTCAACTTGATTTAATTTAATGTCCCTCCTAGGCTCGTGTATTGTTATGAAGTTTACTCTTGTGCCACTAGGGTGAGTTAGTTCCACCGTTCTGGTCGAACAATGGATGATTCCTTTATGTTTGGTCAACCAATCCATACCCAAAATAATATCTATCCCTTGTGAATCTATCACTATGAGGTTAGCAGTAAATACTACCCCATTAATGTCTAGGTTCACTTTGGGACACACTTGTCTTGTCCTTATTTCTCCACCTGGAGAGTTTACGGCTAGCATATGATTCATTTGTGTTGTTGCTAGGTCATGCTTCTTAACAAACCCTTGAGCAATGAACGAGTGGGTAGCACCAGAATCAAACAGCAGGGTTGCAATGTGTAAATTGGCAGGAAACTTACCAACTACCACGTCGAGTGCCTCTTGTGCTTCCTCCATAGTGACGTGGTTCACCCGTCCTCTCATTACATTCTGCTGTTGTGGCTGCGTGGGCTTTTTCTTTGGGCACTTATGGGCGTAGTGCCCCACTTCACCACAACTAAAACATTGCACCCCAACCTTAGGTGCCTGGCCTTTGTTGTCTTGGGGTTGGTTTGGAGGTCCTTGCACTGCTGGTCGAGGTGGATATGCGGGGCGAGGCTGCTGTACAAACTGACGTTGCGGCTGTGCTGGTGCTGCCGGAGGCCTGTAGTTCGGGTTGTACCCTCTTGGTGCTGAGTAGGGTACCGCAACACGGTTCGTCTGCCCTGCAGGTTGCTGCATCAGACGTGGGCGGGTGTTGCTCCCTGAGGCTTGATGTGACCACCCGGCCTTCCTCTTATTCTCATTTTCCAAGGCCTTCAGCTTCCTTTCTACCATAAACGCTCTGTCCACCATCTTTTGGAAGCTTTCATACTCATTTGAGGACATTGCACACTGCATTTCTGCGGTAAGTCCTTCCACGAAACAATCTTGTTTCTGCTCATCAGTCTATATGTCTCGTGGGGCATAACGGGATAGTTGAGTAAATTTAGTGAGGTATTCCCTCACCGTCATGTTTCCCTGCTGCAGTCCCAAGAACTCCTTCCTCTTGTTTTTGATTTCACCTCTTGGGATGTAATGGTTGCGGAAGCTACGCTTGAACTCTTCCCAAGTGATGTTCTCAGGGTCATGATGGGCGGCCACGTAGGCGGTCCACCAATCAGCAGCAGGTCCATGCAATTGATGAGAGGCAAACAACAACCTCTCGTACCCTTGGCACTGTATAATCCTCATCTTGCTCTCAACGGTCTTAAGCCAATCATCTGCCTCCAGAGGTTCAGCAGCACTTGCAAACTTTGGAGGTTGAGTTCCTAGAAACTCACTCAACCTTGGTTGGCGTGGTGCAGCTTGTGGAGGTGGAACTTGATGCAAGTTGGCCATCACTTGAGTCAAGTTCTGGATGAGCTGATTAAGGTTCTCCAGCATTTGGTGGAGGGGATCAACTCATTCACGGTGACCACCCCTGTCCTGGCCTCCAGAAAGATGAGGGTTGGAGGCCTCATCATTGTTGTTGGCGGGGTTGGCAGCACGTCCTTTTCCTCTTCCGGCCATCTGGCATGATCAACCAATGTTAATTTAAAGCATTACGTATCATATTACTACTTTCACTTGTTTGTACTTTGAAGTGTTGGGGCTTTGTTATACTTTTCTGAGGGTTCATATCTCACACAAAAATAAATGCAATATTATTTCATGTGGGTTCACACACCAAAGCAAAACAATCTGGAGATGAGGCTGTGGACAATTGCTCATGGCTTCCACAACTCACGTCACACACCAATCATTAACACACCATTAACTAAGATAACGACTTGACTACTCGACATCCTGCTAAACTAAGGGAAGGACTCTACACTACTCGTATTCACTGAGCTGGCTCCTCGGGGTCTTCCTCATCATTGCGGCTGCCTTCTGACTCTGCTTTGGGTGGGGAAGCTGCTGGTGGAGAAGTGCGACGACGCCTAATCGCCCGACGATCTGGGGAGTCAGGAGTCCATGTATCATTCACGGTGACACACAGTTCATTCCCATCTCCTCTTTCTCTCGCCCTTAAGCAGGCTCGCAGCAACGCCTCCGTTTCCTTCAGGGTGTCCCGAACATCCTGAAGTTCTTGCTGACACTCCTGCAGTCGAGTGCTGAGCATAGCAGCATCCTCCAAGCACAAGTCCATGTGCTCATGGGAAGTCCCTTGCTGCACTGGCGGGTACTTATACTCCGTTGTACCACTCTCACGCTGGAGGACATACATGTACTCAGTCCTGTCCAGGTGGCGACGATAGATGTGACTCTGGCAGGTGATGGCCTCCCAGGTGACATCCTTCTCCGCATCGACCTGTGTTGCTCGACAAGCTGGAGAGCGGTGGATCTTGAGCAGCTGATTTTCATGGATAATCCTCATTTCTGAACTCCATTCTTCCCACTTCTCCAGGATGGTCCTGGTGGAGCTATAGTGTATGATTAGCTTGCCCGTATTACCGGCGGCTTCGAGCATACGTCGAAGACGGCGCAACAAGCCTCCTACTGCCAATCCGTAGGAAAGGTACGTCACCGGACGGCTCTCCTCTCTTTCGGCAAGGGCAACTACGGGAACTCTCCCTCCTGTGGACTTGCGAGCGGTGCGAATCATGCGAACCATCTAAAACAAAAAGCATTTAAACTTAGGTTAGTTAAACTTTTAAACAAGAATCCTATTTTGAATGAAAGTTGGGGTAAGATGAAGAAAGTGACTCCATTAAATAACACTTTTTAACACACACCTTGTAGAATAGTTTTTAAGAAAATTGGGCCCTTAAATACATCTATTTCTACCTAGGTCCACGTTTCTACGGGCAACCTTGGCTCTGATACCACTTCTATCACACCCGGTTTTTCCGAAGAACAACCAAGTGAATATCACATGTATGCCAGGATCATTTTCTCATACATGCGATGACAAATAGTGAAGCATCATTTATTACAAGCCAGGTGTCGAACATAAATAAGTCTTACATAGCAAATGTCTCGATGGACAATAATAAGTTCATCACAAGTAAATAAACTAGCAGCGGAATATTATTCTCGAGGGCTCCTTCACAGGCGTTGCCCGGGGGTCTCCATGAACCTATAAACCTTCTTCGGGTCCAAAGTCTTGGTCCTTATACACCACCTCATTGTCTTGACCTGAGCAGCAATATAAACCAACAAAATATGCAAGGTTGAGTACCGATGGTACTCAACAAGTGTGGGAAAGTTATGTCATGCATGGCTAGAACAAGGGGAGGTTGAACTCATGGTTAAAGCACTACGCAATTAATACCTATCACCTTAGCTTATTAAGCACCTACATTACTACACAGGTGAAATGGTCCCAATCTCCCATCCCATCATCATAATCAAATAACCATAACATCATTTCCAATGTTAAGCTCCCCGCTTAACATCCACAACTTCCAAAACCATCAATTCTCTAATCATGAATAAGTCCAAGCCGCTCTTGACCGTGAGCACGGCTGTCATGACAGTTTTGACTCTGCAGAGTTTGTACCACTGTACCCACATGTAGTGATTTCATCCCCCGTTGCCGGGTGGACTAAAAGAACCTCCATTATGCCAGTGGCTACGAACCACACTCACACTTCCCAGGTGTGTAGCCAGGAGATCACTACGAAGCCTTTACAAAGGGATTCCCGACGAGCGTGGGCCCACTGAGGTTTCACCCCTAACAGCATACAAGAGGCTCCAATCCCGCTGCAGTGGCCCCTCTTGAGCCTTGCGGTTCATATGGTAGTCCAGCTGACACCTATTCCCCGCACCATCCAACACACCCATACTACGCCGGGGATACACCTAATTAATTGGCCAAGCTGCCCCATCTCAGCATGTGGTTGGCACGGTAAAGCCAGGTTACATGCTCCATGAACCGGTCCTTAGGATCCAGGCAAGTACTAAACACAAACCCGAGTCTCGTGCACCCAGCACCAACCAAAACATCCAACTTGCCTTGATCCCTACCTCTACATAACTCACAATATCTCATTCAAGAGTATGGTAAAATAAACTAATGATCTCATATCCTAAATATCCCATTCTAAGCATGGCTAAGCATATGCATAATAATAAATGGCATGATAAAATGAATCCCAACCCAAGCTACAAGGAAACAAGGTAATGCAATTCTAGAGAAACATCCTAGCATGGGTTTCATATTTTCATTTGACAATGCAAATAATTCTAGCTACACATCCTAGCATAGGATCAAAGTGGTCAAGGACACTTGCCTCCTTCCTGCTGCTCTTGAAATGGGTAATCCTGATCTTGGAAAGGAATAACTTGCTCTTGAGCAGGTTCTACATCATACCATCACACATAGCAAAAGAAAAACAACAATCCATAAGACATAGTTCACACTTCCACTTCATACAAACCACACATTCACATGTAACAAAACCATTCACAACTCCTATGTGTTTTGTTTACTCTATGTGTGTTGACCTTTGGCTTACATGCACTTTTAATCATGTGTATATGATTCCTACTTTTGTATTCACATTTATGCTTGCATACTTTATATATGAGTTTCCAATTTAAATAAATTCCTTATATTCAATTACTACACCTTTTAGCTACCAAGTATGCATGAAAGGTATTTTCCTTCTCCATATGTGTCTTCAGAATTTCTACCAACCCTAAACTGAATTCTTTGGATTTTAGAAACTCCATTTATCATTTGCTAGTTGCTATATTTTCAGATTTATTTCCTATGCCTAAATGTGAACTTTATTATGAAAATAACAAGACACATCATCTAAACAGAACAGGTTCTGATCTAAAATATTTAATAGCATATTTTTGACCTTTTCCTCTGATGTAAACTATTTTACATTTATTTTCCTAATTTTCAGAACTATTCTTCACTTAAAAATGTGTCCCTATAACTAATAAATGTGAATAATAAATTAAACAGATTCATTTCAGCCAAAAATCTATTTTTATCTCACTCCAAATTTTCTAAGTACTGAGAAAGTTTTTAATTTAAATTTGACAATATGTTTGTCCCACTTTTTAAATTTTAAATACTAGCCACATATTCAATTTCCTAAATTTAATATCAAACAGGGTTAAAAAGGTAAACTCACCCCACTACAGGGTCTATAATATTATTTTAACAATTTTTAGGGGTCTAGATACACATAACAGAGGAGTTTTTCCTAATTTTTATTAAGTCCAGGGGCTAAAACTGATTTTTAAATGAATTTACATGATTTTCTGAAGTTCCAGGGGCTAGATCAAAAGTTTCCGGGGCTAGCTCTTGTTTCCCGAGAACCCCAGGTTGTAGCACGTAAGAATTCCAGTCTTTATAACGCGGGGCTGACGTGGACTGTCCGATTTAAAACAGACGGCTGAGATTATAACGTCGAACCGGTACGCGGGAATTTAAACTCTACCGTGCGATTTAAAATAAACGGCGCTCAAGCGGCCACGTCGCTCTGATCGAGCGCGGGCGGCGCTGCCCGGCGGCGGGAGGCGGCGATCTCGCCGGAGAGTTTTGGATCTTCGTCAATTCTTCCTAAAACTGTGATTTTATGGCATAGATCGGTGGAGGGGAGGTCGGGGATCTCACCTCGGGGGTTTTCTTGAGCTCGGAGGTCCTGGAAGGCGGTCGGTGACGAGGTCCGAGGTGAATTCACGGCGAGGCTCGTCGGCGCTGTGTTTGAACCGCAAACCACCGAGTTTTCTGCACCTGCGAGGTTCCCCGAAGGCGGTGGATCAAGACCAGCAAGTTAGATCAGAATTTCCGAGCGTAGATCGGCCAGAATTCGCCGGAGGGGCTCGGGTTCTCACCGGAGTAAAAAAGGCGGATCGCGTGGGAAAAACAGAACGAGGTTGGGGTTTTTATAGACGGGGGAGGGCGGTGGGTTTGTTTAGATCGAGTGGGAGTCCTCCGGAACCAAAATTCGGCCGGAAATCCGGTCGCTTGCGATCGCGCGCGCGCGGGTGAACAATCTGAGTTTCGGACGATCTGGGGTTAGGGATAACAGGTGGGTCCCACCTGTCTGAGAGAGAGAGAGCGCGGGCGCGCGGCTGCGGGCTGGCGCGGGGGCAGGGTGGGCCGGCTGGTGGGTTTCGGCCAACTGGCCGGTTTTTTTCTGTTTTCCTTTTCTTTTTTCTATTTCTTTTCTGTTTTGAGTTTAATTTGAATTCTAGTTTAAATTTGAACTTTTGCAACACATGCAACACGTCCAAAAATTTTTAAACTCCCCTCTGAACAGGATTTTGGGGTGTCACACCCCATCTCAGCATGTGGTTGGCACGGTAAAGCCAGGTTACATGCTCCATGAACCTGTCCTTAGGATCCAGGCAAGTACTAAACACAAACCCGAGTCTCGTGCACCCAGCACCAACCAAATCATCCAACTTGCCTTGATCCCTACCTCTACATAACTCATAACATCTCATTCAAGAGTAAGGTAAATAAATTGATGATCTCATATCCCAATTATCCCATTCTAAGCATGGCCAAGCATAAGCATATAATAAATGATATGATAAAATAAATCCCAACCCAAGCTACAAGGAAACAAGGTAATGCAATTCTAGGGAAACTTTCTAGCATGGGTTTCATATTTCAATTGACAATGCAAATAATTCTATCTACACAACCTAGCATAGGATCAAAGTGGTCAAGGACACTTGCCTTCTTCCTACTGCTCTGGGAATGGAAAGTCTTGGTCTTGGAAGGGCAGAACTTGCTCTGGGGCAGGTTCTACTCATGCCAATACACATAGCAAAAGAAAACAACAATACATAAGACATAGTTCACACTTTCACTTCATACAACCCACACATACATACATATGATAGTCATTCACATTTGTAAGTGTTATGGTTACTCTAGATGTGTTGATTTTTAGCCTACATGCACTTTTAAACATATGTATATGATTTCTAACTTTTGTATTCAGATTTCTGTTTGCACACTATATATGAATTTCCAATTTGAACAAATTCTTTATACACTTCTTAGCTACCAAGTTTGCATGAAAGGTAATTTCCTACTCCAAATAGGTTTTCAGATCTTCTACCAAATCCTAAAATGAAGTTTTTGGATTTAGAGACTTCATTTATCATTTTCTAATTATGCATACCCATTTTCCTATATTTTTCAGATTTATTTTCTATGCCTAAAAGTGAGTTTTAATATTAAATAGTAGGGCATATCATCTAAACAGAATAGTTTCTGATCTAAAATATTAAATAATATATATTTGAACCTCTCCTCTGATGTGAACTAATTTAAATTTATTTTACCAATTTTCAGAATTATTTCCTAACCCAAAAATGTGTCCCTATAACTAATAAATGTGTACAATCAATTAGAAAGATTCATTTCAGCCTAAAAATCTATTTTTAACTCATTCTAAAGTTTTCCAAGTGCTAGGAGAGTTTAAATTTGAATTTACAATGTATTTGCCTCACCTTTTAAATTTAAATCCTAATCACATATTTAAATTTCTGAATTTAATACCATATAGGGTCAAAAAGGTAAATTCACCCTACTACAGGGTCTAATTTATTATTTCATAAATTTTCAGGGGTCTAACTATACATAACAGCGGGGTTTTCCTAATTTTTATTAAGTCCAGGGGCTAAAACTGATTTTTAAACGAATTTACACGAATTTCTGAAGTTCGAGGGACTAGATCAGAAGTTTTCGGGGCTAGCTCGTGTTTTCCGAGATCCCCAGGGGGTAGCGCGTAAGAATCCTGGCCTTTATAATGCGGGGCTGACGTGGACCGTCCGATTTAAAACAGACGGCTGAGATTATAACGCGAAGCGGTACGGGTTAGATCTAATAGGAACCGCACGATTTAAAATGGACGGGCCTCAGGGGGCCACGTCGCCCTGGCCGTGCGCGGGCGGCGCTGCCCGGCGACGCGTGGCGGCGGGAGGCGGTGATCTCGCCAAAGAACTTCGGATCTTCGTCTATACCTCCTAAAACTGGAATTTCATGGCATAGATCGGTAGAGGGGAGGTCGGGGATCTCACCTCGGGGTTTTTCTTGAGCTCGGAGGTCCTAGAAGACGGTCGGCGACGAGGTCCAAGGTGAAAACGCGGCGGTGCTCATCGGAGCTGTGTCTAGAGCGCAAAACACCGGATTTCCTTCACCTGCGAGACTCCCCGGAGGCGGTGGAACATGATCGGCGCGTTAGATCAGAAAACCCGAGCAAGGGAGAGGAAACGGTGATCGGAGCTTCAGTTCTCACCGGGAGGAAAAACAGCCGATCGGGGAGGAAAAACAGGGTGATGCCGGCGTTTATATAGACGAGGGAGGGCGGCGGTCTGTTGGGATCGAGCTGGAGTCGTCCGGAACCGAAATTCGGGCTGTTGGCGCGGTTTTTCGGAGTTGTTTGGATTCGGGAGAGAGGAGAGTCCCGACTGTAGGCGCGAGCGAGAGGTGAGGGATGACATGCGGGCCCCTCGTGTCAGTGGGACGAAGAGAGGGGCGCACAGCTGTGGGCTGGCGCGGGGAAATGGTGGGCCGACTGGTGGGTTTCGGCCCACTGGCCGGTTGGGTTTTCTTTTTCTTTTTTTCTTTTTACTTTTCTTTTCTGTTTTGATTTGAATTTGAATTCCAATTTGATTTTGAATTTCTGCACCACATGCAATACGTACAAAATTTTTTAAATTCCCCTCTTAACAGATTTTGGGGTGTTACAGCTCTACCCCCCTTAAAAGAAATCTCATCCTCGAGATTGGTGGTTCTAGGAAAACAATTCCGGAAACTGTGCCTTAAGCTCGTCTTCTCGCTCCCATGTGGCTTCCTCTTCTGAGTGATGCTTCCACTGCACCTTGCACATCCAAATTCTTTTATTTCTTGTGAGGCGTTCCATTATCTCCAAAATCTTGACCGGTTACTCGGTATAAGACAGATCCTCTCGTACGTCAACCTCATTCATGGGTAACATCTCTTCAGGCATCCTTAGAAATTTCTTGAGCTGTGACACATGGAATATATCGTGCACATCCGATAGGCGAGCCGGTAGTTCTAGTTGATATGTCACTTCGCCTTTCCTCTCCAGAACCTGAAAGGGTCCGATGTATCGAGGTGATAACTTCCCTTTCACCTTGAACCGACGAAGTCCTCGGATAGGTGACACCTTGAGATAAACATAGTCTCCCACATTGAGAACGAGCTCTCTTCTCCGTACATCGGCATAACTCTTTTGTCGGGTCTGCGCTATCCTCAGGTTGTTGCGGATTTCCCTCACTTTCGCCTCAACTTCTTGTAGTACCTCGGGTCCAAACACTTTACTTTCCCCCGTTTGGTTCCAAAATAGTGGAGTTCTGCACTTTCTTCCATACAAAGCCTCAAATGGTGACATCTTCATACTAGTCTGATAGCTGTTGTTATAGGAGAACTCCGCATACGGTAAGTTCTTATCCCAACTCCTATTGTTCTTGAGCGCACACGCTCTCAGCATATCCTCAAGGATCTGATTGGTTCTTTCTGTCTGCCCGTCAGTCTGGGGATGATAGGCAGAACTAAAGTTCAGATGAGTTCCCAGGGTTTCATGTAACTTCTGCCAGAACCTTGAGGTGAACTGTGTCCCTCGATCTGACACTATCTTCTTTGGCACTCTATGGAAACACACGATCCTTGACATGTACAATTCTGCCAATTTGGATCCGTTGTAGCTTTCTTTCACAGGGATGAAATGAGCTACCTTGGTTAGCCTGTCGATGATGACCCATATCGAATCATATCCTGACTGGGTCCTAGATAGTCCCACTATGAAATCCATACCGATTTCTTCCCATTTCCATTCAGGCACTTTGAGTGGTTGCAATAATCCCGCGGGTCGTTGATGTTCTGCTTTCACCAACTGACATGTGTCACATAGGTCAACATGTTCCGCAACATCTCGCTTCATGCCATACCACCAATACCTGCTCTTGAGGTCATGGTACATCTTCGTACTCCCAGGATGAATGGAATAGTCGGAATCATGAGCTTCCTTCAAAATCAATTCACGGATCTCCTTCACTTCAGGCACACAGATTCTTTTCCCGTGCCACACCGTACCTTGTTCATCCTCTCTGAACCCAAGGGCTTTATTTTCCATGATGAGTTCTCTAATCTCTTGTATCTTCTCGTCATTCTTCTGACCATTGCGGATGTCTTTCTCTAATATGGAGTCCACTTCCATGGCGATGGCCTCACCACTATTCACCAGACATAGATTGAGTTTTATAACCTCTTCCTTCATTCTGTAGGCATGTCCTTCAAGCTCAACCTATTGACCTGCACTTTCCGGCTTAGAGCATCCGCCACGACGTTCGCTTTCCCAGGATGATAATTGATGCCCACATCAAAGTCGTTGATTAGCTCTAACCATCTCCTTTGTCTGAGATTGAGATCTCGCTGTGTGAAAATATACTTTAAGCTCTTATGATCCGTATATATCTCTGTCCTCTTCCCCATCAAGTAGTGCCGCCAAATCTTCAACACGTGTACCACTGCGGCTAGTTCTAGGTCATGTGTAGAATAGTTCTTCTCGTGTTTCCAGAGCTGCCGGGACGCATAAGCCACGACATGCCCTTATTGCATGAGAATACATCCCAACCCGTTTCCAGAGGCATCGTAGTGCACCGAAAAGTTCTTCTGCATATCTGGCATAACTAGCACTGGGGCTGTTGTCAATCTTTTCTTCAGTTCCTGAAAACTCGTCTCGCACTGCGGTGTCCATGTGAATGTGATTCCCTTCTCCAACAATTTGGTGAGGGGTCTCGAAATCTTGGAGAAACCCTCGATAAACCATTGATAGTATCCAGCCAATCCTAAGAAGCTTTGAACTTCCCCGACATTCTCAGGGGTCTTCCACTTCTGTACATCCTCGATCTTGGCGGGATCTACGGAGATTCCTCCCTCCGAGATTATATGTCCTAAGAAGGGAACTCTCTTTGGCCAAAACTCACACTTGCTCAACTTGGCATATAGTTAGTGTTCTCTCATCTTTTGCAACACCAACCTTAGATGTTTCTCATGTTCTTCTTCATCTTTGGAGAAGACGAGAATGTCATCTATGAAAACCACCACAAATTTGTCCAGATATTCCATGAATACCTTGTTCATGAGATACATGAAGTATGCCGGGGCATTAGTTAGCCCGAAAGGCATGACTGTGTATTCATACAGTCCATACCGAGATACAAAAGCTGTCTTTGGAATATCAGTTTGCCTTATCCTAAGTTGGTGGTATCCCGACGTGAGATCAATTTTCGAGAACGCACAAGCTCCCCTCAACTGATCAAACAAGTCTTCAATGCGGGGTAATGGGTACTTGTTCTTGATGGTTACCTCATTCAACGCACGGTAGTCCACGCATAGCCTTTGGGTCCCGTCCTTCTTGGGCACAAATATCACTGGAGATCCCCATGGTGAGGAACTAGGACGAATGTACCCCTTTTCTGTCAATTCTCTTAAATGTTCCTTGAGTTCTTCCAGCTGTTTGGAGTCCATCCGATAAGGTCTCTTGTATATCGGAGCTGTTCCAGGCACTAGCTCAATCGCGAATTCCACTTCACGATCGGGGGGGCATACCTGGCAACTCCTCCGGAAAAACATCTGGATATTCCCTGATGATCCTGATCTCCTCCACTTCCACCTCAACTTGATTAAGTTTAATGTCACTCCTAGGCTCTTGTATAGCTATGAACTTTACTCTTGTCCCACTAGGGTGAGTTAGTTCCACCGTTCTTGTCGAACAATGGATGATTCGTTTGTGTTTGGTCAACCAATCCATACCCAAAATAATATCTATCCCTTGTGAATCTATCACTATGAGGGTGGCAGTAAATACTACCCCATTAATGTCTAGATTCACCTTGGGACACACGTGTCTTGTCCTTATTTCTCCACCTGGAGAGTTCATTGCTAGCATATGATTCATTTGTGTGGTTTCTAGATCATGCTTCTTAACAAACCCTTGAGCAATGAACGAGTGGGTAGCACCAGAATCAAACAACAGGGTTGCAATGTGTAAATTGGCAGGAAACTTACCAACTACCACGTCGGGTGCCTCTTGCGCCTCCTCCATGGTCACGTGGTTCACCCGTCCTCACATCACGTTCTGCTGTTGCGGCTGCACGGGCTTCTTCTTTGGGCACTTATGGGCGTAGTGCCCTACTTCACCACAGTTAAAGCGTTACACCCCAATCTTAGGTGCGTGGCCTTTGTTGTCTTGGGGTTGGTTTGGGGGTCCTTGTACTGCTGGTCGAGGTTGATATGTGGGGTGAGGCTGTTGTACAAACTGACGTTGTGGCTGTGCTGGTGCTGACGGAGGCCTGGAGTTTGGGTTGTACCCTCTCGGTGCTGAGTAGGGTACCGCAGCACGGCTCGTCTGCCCTGCGGGTTGCTGCATCAGACGTGGGCGTGTGTTGCTACCCGAGGCTTGGTGTGACCATCCCGCCTTCCTCTTGTTTTCATTTTCCAAGGCCTTCAGCTTCCTCTCCACAACAAATGCTCTGTCCACCATCTTTTGGAAGCTTTCATACTCGTTGGAGGACATTGCACACTGCATTTCCGCTGTAAGTCCTTCCACAAAGCAGTCCTGTTTCTGCTCATCAGTCTCGATGTCCCGTGGTGCATAACGGGATAGTTGGGTGAATTTAGTGAGGTATTCCCTCACAGTCATGTTTCCTTGCTGCAGCCCCAAGAACTCCTTTCTCTTGTTTTTGAGTTCACCCCTTGGTATGTAATGGTTGCGGAAACTACGCTTGAACTCTTCCCAAGTGATGTTCTCAGGGTCATGATGGGCTGCTACGTAAGCGGTCCACCAATCAGCAGCAGGTCCATGCAGTTGGTGAGAGGCAAACAACACCCTCTCATACCCTTGGCATTGTATGATCCTCATTTTGCTCTCAATGGTCTTTAGCCAGTCATCTGCCTCCAGAGGTTCAGCAGCACTAGCAAACTTTGGAGGTTGAGTCCGTAGAAACTCACTCAACCTTGGTTGACGTGGTGCAGCTTGTGGAGGTGGAGCTTGGTGCAAGTTGACCACCACTTGAGTTAGGCTCTGGATGAGCTCATTCTGATTTTCAAGCATTTGGTGGATGGGATCAACTCCTTCATGGTGACCACCCCTGTCTTGTCCTCCAGAAAGATGAGGGTTGCCGGCCTCATCGTTGTTGTTGGCGGGGTTGGCACCACGACCCTTTCCTCTTCCGGCCATCTATCATGGTCAACCAAATGTTAATTTAAAGCGTTTCATATTAAATTCCCAATTTTCTTGTTTAAACTTAAACTCATGGGGTCTTATTATATTAACATTTTTTGAGGGTTTCACGTCTTACGTGAAAATAAATGCACTCTTAATTCATAGGGGTTCACACATCAAAGCAAAACAACCTGAAGACGAGGTTGTGGATAAATGCCCATGGCTTCCACAACTCACGTCACACACCAAACATTAACACACCATTAACTAAGGTATTGACTCGCCTACTCGATAACCTGCCGAACTATGGGAAAGGACTCTACACGACTCGTATCACTGAGCTGGCTCCTCGGGATCTTCCTCATTATTGCGGCTGCCCTCTGACTCCGCTTTGGGTGGGGAAGCTGCTGGTGTAGAAGTGCGGCGGACGCCTGCTCGCCCGGCGATCTGGGGAGTCAGGAGTCCATGTGTCATTCACGGTGACACACAGTTCATTCCCATCTCCGCTTTCTCTCGCCCTCAAGCTGGCTCGAAGCAACGCCTCAGTCTCCTTCAGGGTGTCACGAACGTCCTGAAGCTCCTGCTGACACTCCTGTAGTCGAGTGCTGAGCATAGCAGCATCCTCAAGCACAGGTCCATGTGCTCATGGGAAGTCCCCTGCTGCACTGGCGGGTACTTGTACTCCGTTGTATCACTCTCACGCTGGAGGACATACATGTACTCAGTCCTGTCCAGGTGGCGACGGTAGATGTGACTCTGGCAGGTGATGGCCTCCTAGGTGACATCCTTCTCCGCATCGACCTGTGTCACCCGACAAGCTGGAGAGCGGTGGATCTTGCGCAGCTGATTTTCATGGATAATCCTCATTTCTGAACTCCATTCTTCCCGCTTCTCACGGATGGTCCCGGTGGACCTGTAGTGTATGATTAGCTTACCCGTATTGCCGGCGGCGTGGAGCATACGTCGAAGATGGCGTAACAAGCCTCCTACTGCCAATCCGTAGGAGAGGTACGTCACCGGACGGTTCTCCTCTCTCAGGGCAAGGGCAACTACGAGAACTCTTCCTCCGGTGGACTTGTGGGCGGTGCGGATCATGCGAACCATCTAAAACATAAAGCATTTAAAATTAAGTTAGATAAGCTTTTAAACAAAAATCCTATTTTGAATAAAAGTTGGGTTAAGATGAATAAAGTGACCCCATTAAATAACACCTTCAACCCACACTTTTGTAAAATAGTTTTTTAAGAAAATAGGGTCCTTAAATACGTCCATTTCTACCTAGGTCCACATTCCTACGGGCAACCTTGGTTCTGATACCACTTCTGTCACATCCGGTTTCTCCGAAGAACAACCGAGTGAATATCACATGCCAGGATCATTTTCTCATACATGTGATGACAAATAGTGAAGCATCATTTATTACAAGCTAGGTGTCGAATATAAATAAGTCTTACATAGCATATGTCTCGATGGACGATAATAAGTTCATAACATGTAAACAAAATAGCAGCGGAATATTATTCTTGTGGGCTCCGTCACAGGCATTGCCCGGGGGACTCCATGAACCTAGAATCCTTCTTCGGGTCCAAAGTCTTGGTCATTGAACACCACATAATCCCCTTGACCTGAGCAGCAATTTAAACCAACAAATATGCAAGTTTGAGTACCGTTGGTACTCAGCAAGTGTGGGAAAGTTATGTCATGCATGGCTAGAACAAGGAGAGGTTGAACTCATGGTTAAAGCACTACGCAGTTAATACCTATTACCTTAGCTTATTAAGCACCTACATTACTACACAGGTGAAATGGTCCAAATCTCCCAACCCATCATCAAAATCAAGTAACCATAATCATCATATCCAATGTCAAGCTCCCCGCTTAACATCCTCAACTTCAAAATCCACCATCCTCTAATCATGAATAAGTCCAAGCCGCTCTTGACCGTGAGCACGGCTGTCATGACAGTTTTGACTCTACAGAGTTTGCACCACTGTACCCACATGTAGTGATTTCATCCCCAGTTGCCGGGTGGACTAAAAGAACCTCCATCATGCCAGTGGCCACGAACCACTTTCACACTTCCCAGGTGTGTAGCCAGGAGATCACTACGAAGCCTTTACAAAGGGATTCCCGACGAGCATGGGCCCACTGAGGTTTCACCCCTAACAACATACAAGAGGCTCCAACCCCGCTGCAGTGGCCCCCTCTTGAGCCTTGCGGTTCATATGGTAGTCCAGCTGACACCTATTCCCCGCACCATCCAACACACCCATACTACGCCGGGGATACACCTAATTAATTGGCCAAGCTGCCCCATCTCAGCATGTGGTTGGCACGGTAAAGCCAGGTTACATGCTCCATGAACCGGTCCTTAGGATCCAGGCAAGTACTAAACACAAACCCGAGTCTCGTGCACCCAGCACCAACCAAATCATCCAACTTACCTTGATCCCTACCTCTACATAACTCATAACATCTCATTCAAGAGTAAGGTAAATAAATTGATGATCTCATATCCCAATTATCCCATTCTAAGCATGGCTAAGCATAAGCATATAATAAATGATATGATAACATAAATCCCAACCCAAGATACAAGGAAACAAGGTAATGCAATTCTAGGGAAACTTCCTAGCATGGGTTTCATATTTCAATTGACAATGCAAATAATTCTATCTACACAACCTAGCATAGGATCAAAGTGGTCAAGGACACTTGCCTTCTTCCTGCTGCTCTGGGAATGGAAAGTCTTGGTCTTGGAAGGGGAGAACTTGCTCTGGGGCAGGTTCTACTCATGCCAATACACATAGCAAAAGAAAACAACAATACGTAAGACATAGTTCACACTTTCACTTCATACAACCCACACATACATACATAATATAGTCATTCACATTTCTAAGTGTTGTGGTTACTCTAGATGTGTTGATTTTTAGCCTACATGCACTTTTAAACATATTTATATGATTTCTAACTTTTGTATTCAGATTTCTGTTTGCACACTATAGATGAATTTCCAATTTGAACAAATTCTTTATACACTTCTTAGCTACCAAGTTTGCATGAAAGGTAATTTCCTACTCCAAATAGGTTTTCAGATCTTCTACCAAATCCTAAAATGAAGTTTTTGGATTTAGAGACTTCATTTATCATTTTCTAATTATGCATACCCATTTTCCTATATTTTTCAGATTTATTTTCTATGCCTAAAAGTGAGTTTTAATATTAAATAGTAGGGCATATCATCTAAACAGAATAGGTTCTGATCTAAAAGATTAAATAATATATTTTGAACTTCTTCTCTGATATGAACTAATTTAAATTTATTTTACCAATTTTCAGAATTATTTCCTAACCCAAAAATATGTCCCTATAACTAATAAATGTGAACAATCAATTAGAAAGATTCATTTCAGCCTAAAAATCTATTTTTAACTCATTCTAAAGTTTTCCAAGTGCTAGGAGAGTTTAAATTTGAATTTACAATATGTTTGCCTCACCTTTTAAATTTAAATCCTAATCACATATTCAAATTTCTGAATTTAATATCATATAGGGTCAAAAAGGTAAATTCACCCTAATACAGGGTCTAATTTATTATTTCATAAATTTTCAGGGGTCTAACTACACATAACAGAGGGGTTTTCCTAATTTTTATTAAGTCCAGGGGCTAAAACTGATTTTTAAACGAATTTACACGAATTTCTGAAGTTCCAGGGACTAGATAAGAAGTTTCCGGGGCTAGCTCGTGTTTTCCGAGATCCCCAGGGGGTAGCGCGTAAGAATCCCGGCCTTTATAATGCGGGCCGACGTGGACCGTCCGATTTAAAACAGACGGCTGAGATTATAACGCGAAGCGGTACGGGTTAGATCTAATAGGAACCACACGATTTAAAATGGACGGGCCTCAGGGGGCCACGTCGCCCTGGCCGTGCGCGGGCGGCGCTGCCCAGCGGCGCGCGGCGGCGGGAGGCGGCGATCTCGCCGCAGAACTTCGGATCTTCGTCTATACCTCCTAAAACTGGAATTTCAAGGCATAGATCGGTAGAGGGGAGGTCGGGGATCTCACCTCGGGGTTTTTCTTGAGCTCGGAGGTCCTCGAAGACGGTCGGCGACGAGGTCCGAGGTGAAAACGCGGCGGTGCTCGTCGGAGCTGTGTCTAGAGCGCAAAACACCGGATTTCCTTCACCTGCGAGACTCCCCGGAGGCGGTGGAACATGATCGGCGCGTTAGATCAGAAAACCCGAGCAAGGATCGAGAGAAAACGGTGATCGGAGCTTCGGTTCTCACCGGGAGGAAAAACAGCAGATCGGGGAAGAAAAACAGGGCGATGCCGGCGTTTATATAGACGAGGGAGGGCGGCGGTCTATTGGGATTGAGCTGGAGTCATTCGGAACCGAAATTCGGGCTGTTGGCGTGGTTTTTTGGAGTTTGTTTGGATTCGGGAGAGAGGAGAGTGCCGGCTGTTGGCGCGAGCGAGAGGTGAGGGATGACATGCGGGCCCCGCGTGTCAGTGGGAGGAAGAGAGGGGCGCGCGGCTGTGGGCTGGCGCGGGGAAATGGTGGGCCGGCTGGTGGGTTTCGGCCCACTGGCCGGTTGGGTTTTCTTTTTTTTCTTTTTCCTTTTCTTTTTTGTTTTGATTTGAATTTGAATTCTAATTTGAATTTGAATTTCCGCACCACATGCAATACGTCCAAAAATTTTTAAATTCCCCTCTTAACAGATTTTAGGGTGTTACATTCGCATGGTAGTAATATGCTCAAGACTAATAGTATGATAGTATATTTTGTCTTTCACAACTTATAACTTAATGTCGATGTGTTTGGTAGCACCACTTGACTTGTTGTTATGAGAGTACAATTCCATTATCGCATTATGACTTAAGTAGCTTTTCAATGCTGTCGACCACTCTAAGACCGGGTAAAAATTTCAATGCCTGCCCCGTGGCCTCATAACAAGCAACAAACTCGACATGCATTGCGGACGATACAGTGACGGTTTGTTTGGAGCTTTTCCATGATATAGTTCCATTTGCAAGGGTGAATATGTAACCTGGCATGAATTTCTTAATATCCACACAACTGCAAAATATGAATCTGAGTATCCCACTTCCTCTAGTGGGTGTGACGTACTATACGTTAACATGTGGCCTTTTGTGCCTTGCACACATCTTAATGCTTTCTTAAATGCCTTCGAGTGATCAATCCGTGGATTTGCCTGATATCTGCTAAGCATCCCGGTTACAAACTCTAAGTCAAGGCGAGTACATACTTGAGCATACATAAGGCTTCCGACGCCAGAAGCATATGGAACCGATTTCATTTGATCAATCTCATATTGGTTCCTGGGACACTGAAAGTTCCCAAACTTATCGCCCCTGACTATAGGAGCAAGCGAGGGTTTACTCGCGTACAAGCCATACTTCTTGAGTACATTTTCTATGTATGTATTTTGGGATAAACCCAATACCCCTTACTTCTATCTCGGTGAATCTCAATTCCTAACATGTAGGATGCTTCACCAAGATCCTTCATATCAAATTTAGAGGACAAAAACTTCTTAGTTTCTAATAGTTGATTGACATCGCTACTCGCAATTAGTATGTCATCTACATAAAAAACGAGAAAAATGAATTTCCCGTTCTTAAACTTAACGTATATGCAGTTGTCCTCTTCATTATTCTTAAACCCAAACTTTCTAATAGTCTCATGGAACTTGATATATCATTGCCTTGAGGCCTGTTCAAGTCCATAGGTGGACTTCGTTAATCAACATCCCATATGTTCCTTATCCTTAATGACAAAACCTTTCGGTTGTGTCATATAGACGTCCTCATACATATCCCTATTGAGAAACGCCATTTTTAAACCCATATGATATAATTCTAAATCATAATGCGCCACTAAGGCCATAATGATTCTGAATGAATCCTTAGTAGAGGCGGGTGAAAACTTCTCATTATAGTCTATGCTTTCTCTTTAAGTGAAACCTTTTGCCACAAGTCTAGCATTATACTTTTCAATCTTCCCTTTGGCGTCATGATTAATCGTTTAGACCTATTTACAGTCTACTGTTTTATTTCCATTAGCAATTTTGACTAATTCCTAGATTTTGTTGGCACTCATTGAACTCATCTCATCCTCCATGGCTTTACGCCACTCGGATGATAGAGGACTTCTCATAGCTTCTTCAAATGAGGTGGGATCATCCTCCTTTTGAAATTCTTCGCTCATATAGATCTCATAATCGCTAGGAATAGCCGATTTTCTTACGCTTTGAGATCTTCTAATTGGCACATTATCTTCTATGTGAGGCGGTTGTTGCTCCTCATTATTAGCGGTGATTGACTTAAGAGGCTCAGAAAACTGAGACGGTTCCTGTAAAACAGGAACTTCACTTACTATCGTGTCACCGATGAGGGTCTAACAACAGGTGTTGAAACAACAGCGGCGGGCACTATTGGTTTAACTATGGCAGATATTGAGAAATATGGTTTTGAATCATTGGAGTGGGTGCATACACCCGCTTCTCCTCAAAATCAATTTCTCGGGGCACCACCATACTCCCCTTGATCATGACATCCTCTAAAAAGATGACATGCCTCATTTCTACAAACTTAGTATGTCGGTGAGGACAGTATAAACGATAACCCATACTTTTTTTCTGGATAGCTAATAAAATGGCAGCTTATAGTCTTAGAATCTAACTTACCAATGTTTGGGTTAAAAACTTTTGCCTTAGCAATACAACCTCACACGTGAAAATAATTAAGTGTTGGTTTACATCTTGTCCACAACTCATATGGTGTTTTCGGCACCGACTTACTAGGTACCTGATTAAGAATAAGAATGGTGGTTTTTAATGTCTCCATGCATAGACTAATCTGCAAAGTAGAATAACTTAACATACTTTTTTACTATATCCATTAGCGTACGATTATGGCGTTTCGCCACTCTGTTTTGCTGAGGCTCGGCCGGTGTAGACTATTGGGCGACTATGCCACTTTCCTGTAAAAACCTTGCAAAAGGTTCAAGAATTTAGCCATACTGGGTATGACGACCGTAATACCCCCCTCCATGGTCGGATCTTAGTATCTTAATTTTTATGTTATGCCGATTTTCTACTTCAGCATCAAATATCTTGAATTTATCCAATGCTTCGAATCTTTCCTTAATTGGATAATATAGCCATAACATGAGTAATCATCCGTAAACATTATGGATGAATCATACCCATCAACGGACGATATGGGAAATGGACCACAAATATCCCTATGAATTATTTCTAAAATTCCAGTACTACATTTGACATTTTTCTTAATTTTCCTAACGGATTTTCCTTTAGTGCTATCAATGCATTGTTCGTAATCCGAAAAGTCTAAATGAGAAAGAATTGATTTTAAAACTAAGCTTTCAATTCTTCCCCTCGAAATATGGCCTACTGACAATGCCATAATTTCGAAGATGTTTCGGGATCAATTCTTTTGTGCTTATGAAACACTAAGTCGTTATGGGAGGAAATTCGATCATCGCTTACCACATTAATATCATCATGCAAGGATAACAATATAACATGTGTTGTCGGAAGGCAAGACCCACAATCTTATTATTAAACATAATGAGACATCTATTATTGCCAAAATGGCATACATATTCAGAATCATCAAGCATGATAGAAAAATTAAATTCCTCTTTAAAGAGGTACATAAAGAACATTATCAAGATTAGGTACAAAGCCATCTCTAAGTACTAATGGGAGATCTCCAATAGCTTCAACTTCATCTTTATGTCCATCAACCACTTTAATGACCCTTTCTCCTCTTCTTAGGGTCCTTCTGATAGTGGCCTTTCTGCTTGAAAAATCTTCACTGATCTTTATCAACCTTCATGGTCGGATCTTAGTATTTTAACCTTTATGTTATGCTGATTTTCTACTTCAGCATTAAATATCCTGAATATATCCAATGCTTCGGATCTTTCCTTAATTGGATAAATATAGCCATAACGTGAGTAATCATCCGTAAATGTTATGAATGAATCATACCCATCAACGAATGATACGAGAAACGGACCACAAATGTCCCTGTGGATAATTTCTAAAATTCCCGTACTACATTTGACATTTTTCTTAATTTTCCTAACGAATTTTCCATTATGCAATCAAAGCATTGTTCAGAATCCGAAAAGTCTAAACTGTAATGGACCAAGTTTTTGGCTTGCTAACATGTTCATCAACTCACACACCACAGCTCACTTTGTAGCAATCACATGAACATGATTGAAGAGCAAGTAACCACCCTTAATAGTATAATTAGATGATGAAGTCACATAATCCAAAAGTGGGAATTACAACATGTAATCTTTAGAGTCTGAGCTCACCATTAAGTCCTAAACATTCTTAGGAATGCTCATGCAAGTTTCATGCAAATCCAAACATGTTTGGGGTACTTTTGGATACAATTATTAAAAGGGATAGTTTGAATTCAAATTCAAAATTCAAACTATTTTGATCACATGGATTGAAAAGGTTGAATCATATTCAAACTCAGCACAGAGCTAGTCCGCCGAGTTTCATCTCATTTGGTGGTAATCTTGACAGTAGCTAAAGTGCTAAATTCAAAACTAAATTTGAATTTCAGATTGCACGTTTGATACAAAGTCATCCAAACCACTTCTACACTTTGATTCATTCAAAACCCAAATGTCCATTTTGTGGTTTGAGCAATTTGGAAGGGCAGTGGGGTCACAAAATTGTGCAACAGTGTAGAATTCAATTTCAGAGGACAAATTTGAGTTTGTGGGACCCAATGTCAGCCACACAATTGAAATGAACCAACTCCAACCGAGTTGCTCGGTTCTTCCTGTAAATCCCCACATTTGTTTTGCCATGTAAACTGAACTTGTGAGGTTCAGCTCATGAAATTGAGTGATCTAGTTGTTTTATAAAGCAAATAGAGTGTTCACTCAAATTTAAAAATTTGTCATCGCAAAAAGAGGACTTCAAAACTGATGGTTCAAATATTAGGTTTGCGGCATCCAACTTTGCAATCTGAGTCCATCATTGAAATCCTCAGCTCCAAATTTGTGGGGATACAATTTTTTCACAACATTTGGAGGTGTTTTGGCTAAGTATTTGCAAGAGGACATTAAATGGCATTTGAATTCAAATTCAAATTCGAACTTGGAAGAAACTTTGCCCTATGTCCAAATAATCCCCAAATTTGAGCTCTACATATTGGAATTTATCACCTGCTGAATTTGGGAGATAATTGTGAAGATCTTTTGGGGGAGGAAAATGGGTGGACCCCACATGTCATTGAAGCAATTTAACTTGCACACGAAGTCTGTTTCTGTGTTTTCCACTCAAACACTGAGCTCGCTCCGGGCGCCACCGATTGCAACCGAGCCACGTCCTTGCTGAATAACCCGCGCTGGACAGCAGCTTGTGTGTGTCATTGGCGTTCTGCGTGATCCGTTGCTCACAAAACTGACTCAACTCGGCCTTCGCCTCCTCCTCGCGAGTATGAACAGAAAACAGCGCCGCTCCATTGATCGGGCGGGTGACCGGCAAAACCAACACGCACACCACCCCTCCGAGCTACAAAACTGCACCAAAGGATCCTCTTCTACTCCCTCGGTGCAGGAACTGAACGAGTTTCGGCCTCTCCCACCGAGCGCACGATTGTCGTTGCGACTGCCGAGCTTTACCGACAAACGGGTACATGTGGAAAGGCCACACCAGAGGTTTTCACGCCTGAGAAAGGACGGCTACAGGGGCGCACGACATCCACGCTGCTTCCACCCAAGCCTCAAGTCGAGCCGTGAACCGCTGAGCTCCAATTTGGAGTTTTTACTCTGGCGGGTGCAAACCGAGTGACCGGTACAAAAATCCCAAATTCTTACACCCTATACGGTTTTAGATCACCAACTCTTGCACACAGGGACTGGACTAGCTGGCGATAGCCTGCTCTTCACAACCCTAGCTCGGAAACGCATGTAGACCGCACAATTCCTAGGTTTTCTGAGCTCAAATGCGACGGACGTCTCAGACGCATGGTGACATCGTAGTTAGAGCATTCTCCGAGCTAGTTAACGTCCACGTCAATCATCCTTGAGGTCCACTGGTGCTTTAGCTCCATTTTTCCGAGCTTTTGGCTGGCTAGGACGACCGGCCAACAGCACCGAACCTCTCCCGAGGCCGCCGCACGTCACCGGCCTATTCCCGGCCGTCGGCAGCTGTAGCTCACGCCACCAGTGGATTCCCCGACCTTCCAAACTCACGGGCGGCGAGTCTCCGACCAGGAGACGGCCCGGAACGATTCGCCGGCGAGAGCTCCGCCTCTGTCCGGCGACGGATCATGCGGGCGCGGGAAGGAACCGGAGGTGGAAGAAGACACGGTGCCGGTCCCACTGTCAGTGAGTAAAATTTTAAATTTGGGATTGACTGTGGCTCGCGATCGGCTGTGGCTGCGCGCATTGAACCTAGTAATGGAGGTCAATAATAAACTCTGGAAAATTCTTTGAAAATTTTCTGAAAAAGAATTATTGAGGGAGTTTGGTTGAACCAAAAATTCCCAAAATTTTCCAGAATATTCTTTAGGATATTATTGACCTTCTAGCAAATATTTAGCTCATTTAAAGCTTATTTGAGTAGGAATTTGCTGCCGAGAAGCTGCTGGGCTCAAAGTGTCCAGAAACTTTTTCAGAAAATGTTTCCACTTTGTAAAATCCATTCTAGGCAATCCTTAGCTCCAAAAATTCATAGGAAAATTCAGGCATTCTCTATGAGTCATACTTGAAATTGTAGTTCACTTGATTTGGCATGAAAATGCACACTACATCAGAATTAATTCTTTTTAGCATAACTGCTTAAGGAATTATTCTGGAGGAACTACTCAAGGAAAAGTCCTAAATTTTGGACCATATTACTTCCTTGTGACCAGGAACTCACATGTAAAGTTTCAGCTCAAGTTGAGCTTTAGAACTCCCTGTTTCTGTTCTCCATTCTTATGTATGTGAGAATAACATTGGGAGTATTGAGGGATGTAGTGGGTTCACAATTTCCATTCACTCTAGCTGCAATTAGGCAAGCTAAGTCACTGGGTAGTTTATGACTTCCTGTAAAAATTTCGAAGTCATTGGAGATCAGGATCTTCAGTTCTCTACAAATCATTTCAGCCCATTCCATATCTTTATATGGACACATAGCACACTAGAGCTGAGTTCCTTAGGTGTAGGTTGATTTTTATCTTCAATTTCTCTACACAACAGAGGCAACACATTATTTCTTAGCACTATCACATAGCCTCTATTAAGAAGTTCAAGTCTTTAATTCTTTAAATTGCATTATAAAAACTTATGCATATACATGTCGATAGTGCTCACGACGAAGGACTTCGACGGAGTCATCCCTTCAGGTGTGGATCAGTTGAGCAAATTCAGGAGAATCAAGGGATAGGAGATCACTACCTTATATATATATATATATATATATATATATATATATATATATATATATATATATATATATATATATATATATATATATTACTCCCCTGCAAAACAGGCAAGCTTCGTTTGCATTTAACAGCTTTTAAGTTTTTACTTTGTATTCACTTTGTTGGTTAGGATATGAAATGTGCATTAGGTCTAGATGAATTGATACTCCTCTTGCATGACCAAAGAAACCCATGGAGTATTTGGGTAGATGTATTTTCATCGTGTAGTAACTGCCATGCTTAAATAGGTTTCAGTATAAGTCGAGTGGTTGGATGCTACTCACATGAATAGAAGAAAAAGAGGCAAACGGAATTGGTTCGAGAAAATTTGTTTGCAAGTGAAGTTGAGACCGGGCAGGTTGTAGGAGAAACAGGACATAGGGGCCTGGGTGAGTTAGACCTGTCCGTGTCGGTCAAGGACCGATCTGTGTGCGGCCCTATTGAACAAGTTTGAGTTGTGTACCAGACTCATGGTGGCTATATGGGACCCAGTAAACCGATGTACCTCGGAAAGCTTGCGTTGGGACTTTTGCGGCCGTCTCAGGCGGATGGCCGGTGTGCAGTATGTGGGTAACACTCTCATGACATCTCATGTCGGTAGGTGCACCATGAGGGTGGCTACTGTACGGGACGATCAGATCGATTCGACGTAGGTGAAACGGGGGAAAGGCTTCCACGTACGACGTCAAGGATGGTTGCTATAGGCAACATTAGGTACGGGTGTACGTGTCGTGTGGTCTGGGTGTTTTTGATTCAAATCACCATTGCTCGCGGTAGTGAGCATACTTGTTCTCACAGTCATGACATAGTAAGAACTTGCATGAGATAAGAACTAATCATTATGGTTTGAAGTTGATACTAGCGTTGTGACGTTACTTTGTATGAATAGACTAGTGCAAATTCGATGCATTTCCACCATGAGCAATTTACATCGGGGGAAAACGTTTCTTGTTTGATTGTGGACTCCTTATGTGGTGTGCCCAAGGTTACTGCTAATTTGCTGCTAAGAAAACCTGAGAATAAGGATCTACTTTTAGGCGAGTTCTTTATGCAAATTGCTATCCTACTTTATGTTTTTACCCTCATGTAGAGTTTCATGATTAGGTTCGACGGTGAAGTCTTGCTGAGATTTATGCTCACGGGTACTATACTAGTTGTTTTGCAGGTATTGACTATATGCCATGAGTATGGTTGTCCGACGAGACTCGGAACCCTCCGAGTGGATACTCAGGAGCAACCTTGCCGTGACTATTTGTTATTCGTGTTGCTAGTAAGAAACGTCCACGTGCTGGACAGTTTCTTTGTTGCTGAGTTAGAAATGAGTCGTGGGAGTTGTAATCTTCCGCTGTAGCTTATTTTGAGATAAGTATTTGTAAAATTAACTCTTTGTACGCCTCCGCAAATGATTTATGTAATATGAGTTTTTCTTTACTCGTGTGCTGTTGGGTGCAGCATCGCACGGCACCACCCAATGCGATTCCCAGGCGAGCGTGCATGGACCGTGATGAAGGCCAGTCGCCCTCACAATGTGGTATCAGAGTTGCATTGGGAAGAGCACATGAAATAAGGATCATATTACGATAAAAACTTAGAAAACGGTGAGAAAACGGTACCAGACCCACATAAGGACTACTATATTAGCTTATTATGAAGGTGGCAATCTAACTTATTTATCTATGTCAGAAAACCATGCATCTCGGGACTTCCCATGTCTTGGGGGGTGCATGTAAGCGCTGTTCACCAGTGCGCACAAGCTGAAGGGTGGAGCCCCACGGGTGGTAGGTAACCCAATCAGCTCAGTCAGCTTGGGTATCCTCTACGACTCTTCATGTTTTTTGGGGTATTTGAGCAACACCTTCCCCAGCGTTCTACGGGAAAGTAGGTGGATACCCCGTCACGTGGTTTGTAACATGAACACGTATCTCAAGGCATGTTTGGCTTGAGAACACCCGTGCGACTGACGACGGACGGGTGTATGAAACTGTTATGGAGCCGGATTCAGTTGTGCGACTCAGTCCGATGACTGTGTGGTTTATGTAGGTACACTAACCACAAAAACCGTATTACGAGTAGATCACGTGTGTGAGTGACCGTTCTTAGTACCACCTAAGGATATGTATATGCCGGTGTAATCTGGTTAGGATTTTCTTTTGTGAGGCAACGTAATACCGTCATTGCTCTTACGGTGCATCGCCACCGTACTACACTTGATAATTTTGTTTCCTCCGAGAAATGATTCATGACTAACTTTCTACTAAAATGGAAGTTTGAAAACCCATATTAGTTAATGAGCTCTTCATTTGAACTAAGCTTCAAATGAGAAAATTTGCTAGGCTTCAACAGTCCAAAAACAGAGTGCTCTATTCTGGCAGAAATTTTTTGCTGGACTTTGACAGAGCATAACTCTGAGTAGCTTTACCCAATGGAGGCGTATGATACAGCTGGAAAGTTTTTTAAGCGTTCTACAACTTCTCTGTAGACCTCCAGAGCAAAATCACAAGCCAAATGGGTTGAATGTCCAGTTTAATGCAAACTGTTCAGAAACAGGACAGATGCAAACCTTCTTTGGACATTTCTGTATTTCATCCATAACTTTCGGTAGAAAAATCCCTAAGGGTCATATGATATACCGTTGGAAAGGTTATCATATGTGCAAAAATTTTGTAGTTCAGAGTCTGATCAGAATTGTCTTGTATTTTGATGTACAACTGTGAAAAAACAGCCACATTCAGAGGAGAGGCTGGCAAATTTTATCCAGAAATTCTGTCAACTTTGAGCAACCATAACTTTTGTTCCAGAAATGATCTAGAGGCATATGGATACTCGTTGGAAATATACTGAAATTAAATTTAACTTTGGTGTTCAACTTGAGTTATGAAAATACTGTTAACTGGATCAAAATCTGGGTTAAGTGCAGAAAGGTCTGTTCTGTACAGAAAAGAGGATTGATTATGCTATTTTACGGAGATGTGTAAACATGAATTTTTGTTATGCTTTCATAAAGTTTTAGCATGTTCATGGTTTACATATATTCACATACTGCTGAGATCAAGTTTTGACTCCCCTAAAAAATATATTGTTGCAGTATGGTGCGTACTCATTCTTCGAGTATGGCTGAAGGTTCTCGCCGAGACGGCGATGATTCGACTACACCGCAGGCACCACCATCAACGGTATTGGTGGATGTCATGGATCAGGTGGTCGAGTTGAATCAGGAGAACATAAGACTACTCCAAGCCTTGGTACAACAAGGCATACTTCAACAAACACAACAGGTCATTCCATCTCGGAACGCCTATTTGGACTTCTTGGTGACTCAACCGCCCATCTTCACGGAAGCTACCGAACCAATGGAAGCTGATCAGTGGCTTCGGGTTATGGAGTCCAAATTTGGAGTGTTGAGTGTGATGATCATCAGAAGACATTGTTTGTAGCTCAACAACTCCATGGAGCCACGGAAAATTGTTGTTTTGAATATCTCACCACCATCCCGGAAGGCCATCAAGTGGAATGGGCGGAATTTCGTGAAGCTTTCAATGCTTGTCACATCCCTACGGGTATTATCAAGGCCAAGCGGGAGGAATTCAGGAAGATAAAGCAAGGAGATACAAATGTTATTGAATATGTCAATAAATTCAACTTCTTGGCGCAATATGCTCCCGACTATGTAATTCAACTTCTTGGCACAATATGCTCCCGACTATGTGACGAACGAAGCTGCAAATTGTGATTACTTCTTCTATGACCTGAACGGCATCTTAAGGGAGAAGTTTGCTTTGTACAATCAAGGCAATTACACCGAGTTGGTCAGTGCGGCCATTCTGCAAGAACAGGCGACACTTGAGTGTCAAGCAGAAAAGAGGGACCAGAGTGATGTGCAAGAAGACATAGCTATGGTTCCTCGTAAATATCATTTGGTGTATCGCACACCATCCGGTGAAATATGGAGGCCACCAGTAAGAACAACTCATCAAATATTTTCTGTTCAAGAATCACGTCTTGAAGCACCACCACAGCCGCAGCAACGAGTGATTTCTGGTGCCTCATTGTTGCAGCCAAGTACATCAACTTCTCAACCGCAAGTCAACGAAGAACCGAGGAAATATCCTTGTTCTTATTGCCACCGTTTTGGGCATTTTACTCAAGAATGCCAGGAGAAGTTTTTGAACAGCGGACAACCATCATCATCAGGTGGTATGCCACCACGTGCTCAAGTAGACATAACAGCATTGCAATCCGAGAGTGTGCAACATCTTGCTATTGAGGATGTCCTGGAGGGAGCACCGGTGTTAGCGGGCGTGTTCACTCTTAAAGACATACCCATGCGCATACTTTTTGATTCCGGAGCTACCCACAATTTCATTAGCAAATCATGCGTGGATCAGCACCAATTATCCACCAATACTCCCACGACGAGTTATGTTATACGTTCATCGGGAGGAATTATCTCTGCCAGTCAGGTTGTTTCCCGAGCAGCTTTGGGAAGAAAAATATACACAACATCACTGATTATGTTGGATGGGCAGAAGATAGACACAATATTGGGGATGTCATGGTTAAACCATCACTGTGCCATTCTTAATATCGGTAACTGGACTGTTCAGATTGACTCGCCGGTTCACGGACAGCACACGCTGTTTTTATACAGCGAAGACCAAGAAATGGCATAGGCCTACCACACGGAGTCATTAAATTCAAAGATATTTCAGTGGTATGTGAATACCTGAATGTTTTTCCCGATGATTTACTGGGCATGCCGCCCAAACGGAACATCGAGTTTAAGATTGAAATGGCGCACGGAACAACACCGATTTCATGTAGGACTTACAAGATGGCACCTAACGAGCTAGCGGAGTTGAAAGAGAAGCTGAATGAATGAGCAAGGGTTTCATACGACCAAGCTCACCACCTTGGGGTTGCTCTGCGCTGTTCGTTAAGAAGAAGGACGAAACACTGAGGCTATGTGTTGATTATCGTTCGTTAAATGCTGTCACTATAAAGAACAAGTATCCTCTGCCCAACATCGACATTTTATTTGATCAACTAGTGGGTGCAAAGGTATTCTCGAAGATGGATCTTCGGTCCGGATATCATCAAATCAAGATCCGACCGGAGGACATACCGAAGACAGCTTTCTCGGCGAGATACAAACTTTATGAGTACCTCGTCATGTCATTTGGGTTAACCAACGCTCCGGCACACTTCATGTACTTGATGAATTCAGTATTCATGCCGGAGTTAGATAAGTTCGTCGTGGTATTCATCGATGACATATTGGTTTACTCCAAATCAGAAGAAGAGCACGCTGAACATTTGCGTATTGTGCTACAACGGTTGAGGGAGCACAAATTATATGCAAAGTTCAGCAAGTGCCAGTTTTGGATTGATCAAGTGACTTTTCTAGGCCATATTATTTCAGCAGAGGGCATTGTCATGGACCCAAGCAAAATTGAACAAGTGCTGAAATGGGAGTCCCAAATCAGTCCACGAGGTCTGAAGTTTCCTAGGTTTAGTGGGGTATTATCGGAGGTTTATTCCGAGCTTCTCAAAAATTGCTAAACCAATGACAGAGCTGCTGAAAAAGGGCACGAAATACGTGTGGAATGCAGCATGTGATGCCGCATTGAAAACTTTGGTGAAGCATCTCACAACAGCTCCTGTTCTTGCTCAGCCAGACACGACAAAGCCATTTGATGTATATTGTGATGCATCCGGCATCGGTCTCGGCTGCGTTCTTATGCAAGAAGGGCATGTGGTCGCATATGGGTCTTGTCAACTGCGAAACCATGAGAAGCATTATCCAACTCACGATCTCGAGCTTTCTGTTGTGGTGTTGGCATTAAAAATGTGGAGGCATTATTTACTTGGCGATCTTGTCCACCTCTACACCGACCACGAATGTTTGAAGTATATCTTCACGCAGAAGGAGATGAATATGAGACAACGAAGATGGTTGTAGCTTATAAAAGATTATGAAATCGATATCCACTACCATCCGAGAAAAGCGAATGTGGTTGCCGACGCGCTTAGTCGGAAAGCACACGTTCACAACTTGCGATTGCTGAGTTGGAAGAAGACGAACCAAGTCTCCGTGTCATTCCGTATGGAGCACATTATAATCTTGCTCTTATTCCAACAATCCAAGAAGAGATTGTTGAAGCTCAAAGGAGAGACAGGGATATGTCTCACATACGGAGAAGAATAGACGATGGAGAGATGAAGTGTTTCTGGAAGGATCATGACGGTACACTATGGTTCAACGACCGTATAGTTGTACCGTGTAATATGAAGCTCCAGAAGAAAATATTTGATGAAGCCCACCAGTCAAAGTTTTCCATTCATCCAGGCAGCCACAAAATGTACCAAGATTTGAAAAAGAAATTTTGGTGGATGCGGATGAAGCGGGAAATTGCCAAATACGTATCCGAGTGTGATACGTGTAGACACGGGTTGAGGCTGATCATATGCGGAAAGCCGGACAGCTGCAACCACTGAAGATACCGGCATGGAAATGGGAGGACGTGAGTATGGACTTTATCGTCGGATTACCACTCACATTCCGGAAGCATGACTCGATTTTGGTGATCGTCGACCGGTTAATGAAATCAGCTCATTTCATTCTGGTGAACACTCATTATCGAGCCAAGCAATATGTGGAGTTATGCATCTCAAGAATTGTATGCTTACATGGTGTCCCAAAGACCATTACCTCAGATCGAGGTTTCTGTTTGTTGCTCGTTTTTGGGAGCAGCTGCACGCCTCGTTGGGTACTAAGCTGATTAGAAGCTCCGCATATCACCCTCAAACCGACGGACAAACGGAGAGGGTGAACCAAATGCTTGAAGATATGTTGAGGGCATGTGCCACCCACCACGGTAAGAATTGGGATGATCACTTACTATTGGCGGAGTTTTCATACAACAACTGGTATCAAGCGAGTATAAAAATGGCACCATAAGAAGCTCTCTACGGACAGAAATGTCGCACACCGATGAATTAGTGTGAGTCCGGCGAAAGGGTATTGTTTGGGGTTGATCTTGTCAACGAAGCCGAAGAGCGAGTTCGGTTGATACAAGAGAATTTAAAGGCTGCACAATCCTGACAGAAAAGCTACGCTGATAAAAGGCGTAGACCGTTGCATTTTGACGTCGTAGAACATGTTTATCTTCGTGTATCTCTGATGTAGGGAATTCACCGGTTCGGTGTAAAGGGGAAACTCGCTCCCCGATTTATAGGTCCATTTGCTATCACGGAGAAGTGCGGACCCGTAGCCTACCGGCTGGAGCTACCGACAAGCCTTGCGGGTGTTCATGATATATTTCATGTGTCACAGCTGCGGAAGTGCCTCAAATTTACCGCTGCTGTCTGCACCGAAGAAATCGATGAATTGAAGCCGGATCTTACCTACACCGAGCAACCGGTTCAGATTATTGATGAAAAGACCCGGATAACTCGGAATGGGACAAGAAAATTTTACAAGGTGCTGTGGAGTAATCAAACCGCGGAAGAAGCAACGTGGGAAAGCAAAGATTACCTCCGCACCATTTATCCGGAACATTTATCAGCATGCAGTTTGTAATTAACTCTCCCGTCTCGTTCTCCTTTAGTAATCTCGGGACGAGATTCTTTTAAGGGGGGAGGAATGTAAAATACCCCATTTTTTTGCCATGTAAACTGAACTTGTGAGGTTCAGCTCATGAACTTGAGTGATCTAGTTGTTTTATAAAGCAAATAGAGTGTTCACTCAAATTTAAAAATTTGTCATCGCAAAAAGAGGACTTCAAAACTGATGGTTCAAATTTTAGGTTTGCGGCATCCAAATTGAAATCTGATTCCATCATTGAAATCCTCAGCTCCAAATTTGTGGGGATACAAATTTTCACAACATTTGGAGGTGTTTTGACTAAGTATTTGCAAGAGGACATTAAATGGCATTGAATTCAAATTCAAATTCAAACTTGAAAGAAACTTTGCCCTGTGTCCAAATAATCCCCAAATTTAAGCTCTACATATTGGAATTTATCTCCTGCTGAATTTGGGAGATAATTGTGAAGATCTTTTGTGGGAGGAAAATGGGTGGACCCCACATGTCATTGAAGCAATTTAACTTGCACACGAAGTCTTTCTCTGTTTTCCACTCAAACACTGAGCTTGCTCCGGGCGCCACCGATTGCAACCGAGCCACGTCCTCGCTGAATAATCCGCGCTGGAGAGCAGCTTGTGTGTGTCATTGGCCTTCAGCTTGATCCGTTGCTCACAAAACCGACTCGACTCGGCCTTCGCCTCCTCCGCGCGAGTACGAACAAAAAAAAAGGCCACTCCTGTTGATCGAGCGGGTGACCGGAAAAACCAACATGCACACCACCCCTCCGAGCTGCAAAACGGCACCAAAGGATCCTCTTCTACTTCGTCGGTGCAGGAACTGAATGAGTTTCGGCCTCTCCCACCGAGCGCACGATTATCGTCGCGACGGCCAAGCTGTACCGACGATTGGGCGCACGTGGATAGGCCACACCAGAGGTTTTCATGTCTGAGCAAGGATGGCTACAGGGGTGCACGACCTCCATGATGCTTCCACCCAAGCCTCAAGTCGAGCCGTGAACCGCTGAGCTCTAATTTGGAGTTTTTGCTCCGGCGGGTGCAAACCGAGCGACCGGTATGAAAATCCCAAATTCTCACTTCCTATACAGTTTTAGATCACCAACTATTGCACACAGGGGCTGGACTAGCTGGCGATCGTTTGCTCTTTGCAACCCTAGCTCGGAAACGCATGTAGAACACACAATTCCTACGTTTCCCGAGCCCAAACGCGGCGGATATCTTTGGTGCACGGTGATATTGTAGTTAGGGCCTTCTACGAGCTAGTTAACGTCCACATCAATCATCCTCGAGGTCCACTGGTTCTGTTGCGCCGTTTTTCATGCTTTTGGCGGGCTAGGATGACCGACCGACGGCGCCGTACCTCTCCCGAGGCCGCCGCACGTCGCCGACCTATTTCCAGCCGTTGGCAGCTGTAGCTCACACCACCAGTGGATTCCCGACCTTCTAAACTCACGGGCAGCGAGTCTCTGGCTGGGAGATGGCCCGGAACGAGTCACCGGCGAGAGCTCCACCTCTGTCCGGCAAGGGATCGCGCGGGTGCGGGAAGGAACCGGAGGTGGAAGAAGACATGGTGCCGGTCCCACTGTCAGCGAGTGAAATTTGAAATTTGCGATTGACTGTGGCTCAGGATCGGCTATGGCTGCATGCATGGAATCCAGTAACCTTGGGGTGGCCCGCGTTCTATTGGCTGCTATTTAAACAGTGGGCCCAAGTCAATTCCCAATAGGAATTTAATTCCAGACTTTGCTACAACTTTAGAAATTAATATTTTTGTGTAGGTAATTCCAAATTGGGTGATTCAAATTGGGTTAGATTCATCTTGCAAAGGTCTATCCAAATATGAACCTCCATTTGCATGAAAGTCAATAATAAATTCTGGAAAATTCTTTGAAAATTTCCTGAAAAAAGAATTATTGAGGGAGTTTAGTAGAACCAAAAATCCCCAAATTTTACCTGAATATTCTTTAGGATATTATTGACCTTTTAGCAAATTTTCAGCTCATTTGAAGTTGATTTGTTTAGGAAAAAGCTGCTGTGCTCAAAGTGTCCAGAAACTTTTTTCAGAAAATGTTTCCACTTTGTAAAATCCATTCTAGGCAATCCTTAGCTCCAAAAAGTCATAGGAAAATTCAGGAATTCTCTATGAGTCATACTTGAAATTGTAGTTCACTTGATTTGGAATGAAAATGCACATTACTTCAGAATTAATTCTTTTTAGCATAACTGCTTAAGGAATTATTCTGGAGGAACTACTCAAGGAAAAGTCCTGAATTTCGGACCAGATTACTTTCTTGTGACCAGGAACTCACATGTGAAGTTTCAGCTCAAGTTGAGCTTTATTAACTCCCTGTATCTGTTCTCCATTCTTATGTATGTGAGAGTAACATAGGGAGTATTGAGGGATTTAGTGGGGATACAATTTCCATTCACTTTAGCTGCAATTTCGAAAGCTAAGTCACTGTGCAGTATATGATTTCCTGTAAAGATTTCGAAGTCATTGGAGATCAGGATCTTCAGTTCTCTCCAAATCATTTCAGCCCATTCCATATCTTTATATGGACACATAGCACACTAGAGCTGAGTTCCTTAGGTGTAGGTTAATTTTTATCTTCAATTTCTCTACACAACAAAGGCAACACATTATTTCTTAGCACTACCACACAGCCTCTGTTCTTAAGAAGTTCAAGTCTTTAATTCTTTAAATTGCATTATAAAACTTATGCATATACATGTCGATAGTGCTCATGACGAAGGACTTCAACGGAGTCATCCCTTGAGGTGTGGATCAGTTGAGCAAATTCAGGAGGATCAAGGGATAGAAGATCACTAACATAATATATATATATATATATATATATATATATTACTCCCCTGCAAAACAGGCAAGCTCGGGTTTGCATTTAACAACTTTTAAGTTTTTACTTTGTATTCACTTTGTTGGTTAGGATATGAAATGCTCATTAGGTCTAGATGAATTTATACTCCTCTTGCAGGACCAAAGAATCCTATGGAGTATTTAGGTAGATGTCTTTTCATTGTGTAGTAACTGCCATGCTTAAATAGGTTTCGATAGAAGTCAAGTGGTTGGATGCTACTTGCATGAATTGGAGGAAAAGGGGCACACGGGATTGGTTCGAGAAAATTTGTTAGCAAGTGAAGTTGAGACCGGTCAGGTTGTAGGAGCAATAGGACATAGGGGTATGGGTGCATTAGACCTGTCCGTGTCGGTCAAGGACCGATCCATGTGCGGCCCTGCTGAGCAAGTTTGAGTTGTGTACCGTACTCATGCAGGCTATATGGGACCCAGTAAACCGATGTACCTCGGAAAGCCTGCGTTGGGACTTTTCCGGTCGCATCAGGCGGAAGGACGGTGTGCTGTATGTGGGTAACACTCTCATGACATCTCATGTCGGTAGGTGCACCATGAGGGTGGCAACTGTACAGGACGATCGAATCGATTCAACATAGGGGAAATGGGGGAAAGGCTGCCATGTACGACGTCAGGGATCGTTGCTATGGGTAATATTGAGTACGGGCGTAGCTGTCTTGTTGTCCGGGTGTTTTTGATTTGAATCACCGTCGCTCGTGGTAGTGAGCATACTTGTTCTCACAGTCGTGTTGTAGTAAGAACTTGCATGAGATAAGAACTAATCATTATGGTTTGAAGTTGATACTAGCGTTGTGATGTTACTTTGCATGATTAGACTAGTGCAAATTCGATTCATTTCCAACGTGAGCAATTTACATCGTGGAAAGCGTTTCTTGTTTGATTATGGACTCCCGATGTGGGGTGCCCAAGGTTACTGTTAATTTGCTGCTAATAAGACCTGAGAATAAGGATCTACTTATAGGCGAGTTCTTTATGCAAATTGCTATCCTACTTTATATCTTTACTTTCATGTAGAGTTTCATGATTAGGTTCAACGGTTAAGTCTTGCTTAGCTTTATGCTCACGGATACTATACTAGTTTTTTTGCAGGTATTGACTATATGCCATGAGTACGATTGCCCGATGAGACTCGGAACCCTCCGAGTGGATACTCAAGAGCAACCTTGCCGCGGCTGTTTATTATTCGTGTTGCTAGTAAGAAACGTCTGTGGGCTGGACGGTTTCTTTGCTGCTGACTTAGAAATGAGTCGTGAGAGTTGTAATCTTTCACTGTAGCTTATATTGAGATAAGTATTTGTAAATTAACTCTTTGTACGCTTCCGCAGATGATTTATGTAATATGAGTTTTGACACGACCCCACGGTCTTGTCGAGCCAGGATCACGCTGAGGGGTGCTGCGTTGCACAGCACCGGATAACACACATCAAAGGTACAAAGCGGAAGCGAAATTTTATTACATAAACGGGTTTATGAACATTTTTACAACAAAATATGTTCAGTCTACACTCACGGGCGCAGACTACGCACCAAGTTCACATTCAGCCCGTGAATGTGTCCTTGCTAGCACACACACACTCTAACACGGTGGCGTGCACGACTCCCACTCGACGGGGTTCCCCTCCGGGGGTTCCGTCTCCTCCTTGGGAGTCCCTTCCTCATAGAACCCTGCAAAAGCTTCAAACACAAGCAGTGAGCTCGAAGGCTCAGCAAGTCTGACCCGTCTCGCCTAAACATGAAACTTCTACATGAGGAATGATAGGTACAGGAGGTAAAATCAGTTGCAAGGACTCGCCTAATTAGTGGAACCTTACTTTCAAGTTTTAGCAGCAAATTGTGGAGAACCTTACGCTAAGGCACATGAGAGAGCCGCAATCAAACAAGAAACACATTTCTCTCATGTACTTTGCCCAAAGTTGAAAGGAACTTTAATTTGCTCTAAACTACAGCAATCATTAACAATCAAGTCCATCTTTCAATCAGCAACATTTTTAACATGTAACTAGCCTGTTCTTTCTACGTCACGGTACAGTGAACAAGTGGTACTCACTGACCTCGAGGGACGGCGATTATAATCGATTTACACCTGCAGGGTTACCCGAATAACCTGTCACGTACACCCGTACTCGATGTTGCCTACAGCAACCATCACGGACACCGTACGCAACCACCTTTCACCCGTTAGACAAATGTTGAACTGGTCCAATCATCCCGAGCAAGAGGTCTCTGCACGCGCATCTCAGTGCCGCCAGCCGATTTACACCTCGAGCTCTCAACCTACTCTCTGAACGACCAGCTATGCCTCAACACCCAGCTACCCGAGTTACATCGGTTTCCCGGTTCCCATATAGCCGGTAGGTCTTCGATACTGTTCTAGCTTGTTCAACAGGCCCACACACGGCTTGGTCCTCAATCGACACAAGCGGAGCTATAGCACACAGGCCCCAAAGTCCTGCTGCCCTTACTCTCCGCTCGGTCTCATTTTTCCTGCCATGTGTTTCATGTGCTATCTCTACCCGAGTCGAGTGCCTCTAGCCTATGCTCGCGATTAGTTCCAACTACTCGACTTGTACCGAATCCTACACTATATTAGCATTGCAGTAGCAAACGGGGTTTTCAATCCTAATCCCAACCCATGGTTTTTCTTGGCTATGCAATTGGGTTTCCAAACAAGACTCTAATGCAAGGAATCATCATACTTAAGTAAGTGCTCAAAACAATAAAAAAATTTGTAAAAAGGTTAATGCAAACCGGAGCTTGCCTTGCTGCTCTTGGTCATAGGCTAGCTGCTCCTCCGGAGTAACGAAGTCTAGGACTTCGGGTTCCTCCTCGACCTTAGCGACTACATGATATAAGAAGTAATGTATTAATTAAATGCATTTGAATTGAGTTTTAACTTGTGAACCTCATAAGTCTCACTAGACAGACCCAAAGACTGTGAAACTTTTACTGTGGCTTGGTTACAAGCTAAACAGATACTTGGTCAAGTTTTAGTTGCAGCAAAGCTCATTTGAGCTCTCCACAATTAATTATGTCCTTGACCTTAATTGGGGCTCTTAGGGTGCTCTAGGGATTTTCATGGAACAAGCCATGACTTTCTGAAAACTAGATTTTTAGAGGGTCCTAATGGAGTTGGTCTCACTTAATTTGAAGGTTCTTAGCTAAAGATATGAGCTAAATAATTTCAGGGAAAATTCTGAAAATGTTTCTGAACATTTTCTATTTTCTCTGGAACAGTTTCATTAATTACACCATTAGGTGGATCAAATGAGCTCAAATGGATCTGAAAATTTTATGGTAGTTCAGGGATATTTTGGTGAACATCCCAGCAAAATTTCAGAATTTTCCTCCAAGGGATTCTCCAGTTAAAATTCCAAAACAGTTTAAATTTTGAGGAATTAATTCTGGAGAATTAAGGATTTTCATGAAGTGAAACTTGATTTGCTGGAAAGTACTCAGATAGCTGAATCCAATAAAATTTGGTTCACTTGATTTGGAGTTTCCTAGCCAAAGTTATGAGGATTTGAAGTTTGAATGAAATCTGAAAATCAGGGAAAAGTTTAAATCCGCCGGTGGGCCACGGGGACACGTGTTGTGCGCTGAGGCGTCGGCACACCGGGGTCTATGGAGTCTTTTGCGTGCCAACACACTGGATCCGAGCCGCAGCCCGATCCCGATTTAAATTATGAGCCGCTGACAGCCGAGCCCCGTGTCTTCTTCTTCCTCCCGCCTTCTTCCTCGCGCCCGCACGTTCCACCCCCCTCGCCGGAGCAGACGGCTGCTCGCCGGACCGTCGTTTCCGGCCGCCGCCCAGCTAGAGGCTCGCCGCCAGAGGGTTTAGGGCATCAAGGAACATGATGGTGGGCTCTGCTTGGGCTGCCGGTGGCCGGAACCAGCTTGGCGACGTGCGGCGGCTACTGCTGTGGTTCGGCGCCGTCGCCCGAGGTCTCTGGCCTGCCACTACTTGCACCGATGGGCTCTACACCACCAGCGCATCTCTAGGAAGATCGGCACAACCCCTGAGTAGATCGGGAGTGGCCGCAAGTATGGTTTCACCGTGCGACCGAATGGGTCCGCGGCGAACACCCTTAGTAGAGCTTGAATTCCACCGCTCCGAGGCGTTTTCATGCGATGGATGCTAAAGGATAATTGATCGCTGGTTAATCCAGCATACACGTACAAAGTTTGATGACTTAAGGAGGAGTAGAGAAGGAGAATTTTAAGGAACCGTACCGGAAGCTCGGGTTGAGGCCGCCAGAGCAAAACTTCGGAATTCGCCGGCGAGAGCTCACGGCATGGCTTAAGCTTCAGGTGGAAGCAGCGTGGAGTCCGTGCGCTCCTTTTTCCGCCCTTGCTCGGCCGTGAAAGCTGCTGTGGTGCGCTGCCCACGTGAGACCGATCACTGTTTTTGAACTAAGTCACGGCGGTTGTCATTGATCACGAGGACAGAGGCCGAAACTCGGTGGGCTAGGCGTCGGGAGAGTGGTGCTTGAGCTCAGGGTGCTGCCTAGCAGCTCGGGGAGGCGAGGGTGCGAGTGTTTGCTCTGTTTTCCCGATCGACCGAGAGCTCGGGGGAAAAAGAATGGCACTGCTCGATGTCGCCCGCGTGGATAAGAAGGCTGAGGCGGTGAGGGTCGTGTGGGGGCACGAGAAGGCCGCCCTGGGCGCCAGCGTGTGAAGTAGGAAGCAGCTGGTGGCGCCGGTTCCTTCTCGGTGGCACACCCGGCAGCTGCTCGGTAGAATTCTAACCACCGAGGCTGTGACTTTGTGTGCAAGTCATACCTCTTAGCTCTATGACATGTGGGTCCCACTCTCAATTTTAACCCCTGAACTTAACTCCAATTCACTGTTGTAAACAGTAGTTCCCACAAAGCCCATGGTGATTTGAATTATCTACCTTTTAGCCATTTGAATTGGTTAGAATTCAAATTGGGTTTGGTTTGAATAAATTTCAGCACATGTTCAGTTTGAAATTCAAATAAAGTTTGAATTTGCTCCACTTAGCTCATGTCAAGCTCAACTCCAAATGGAGTGAAAATTGGTGTGTGAGCTCACAAAAATGTGCTGAGTAAGAATATGCCTCCCACTTTTGAATTCATGGGATAAAAGCAGTTTGAATTTGAATTTGAGTTCAAACTGCCCTCTTTCTAGCTATACCCATAATGACCTCAAAAAGGTTTTGAATTTGGGTGAAACTTGGCATGGACATTCCTAGCAATGTGTAGGAGTTTTCCCAATGCCCAACCCCTATATGTTGTATGTGGGAAATGCCACTTTTATACTTTGTGAGTTTGTTTTCTAATGAGCATGTTGATGGTGGTTACTTGCTCTTCAAATGTGTTCATCAACTAGCTTCAAATGAGGTGGGAGTGTGGTGATGAACACTTCAAACATGTGTCAAAAACTGAGGCCCTTACAAGTTTTCCTTTACTCGTCTGCTGTTGGGTGCCGCATCGCACGGCACCACCCAATGCGATTCTTGGGCGAGCGTGCACGGACCTGTGATGTGGGGCCGGGCGCCCTCACACTTCGCGCGTTCCTGCACGGGCGCCACGGTGAGAAGCTGCTGCCACCAGCTGCTCTCGGTTCCTGGCCACCGATGAGTCGCGCACGTCGCCTTATCCCCGAGCCCTGGATGCCAAAGAACCATTTTCACTCTTGCTTCGTTGCTCTCACGCACAGAAACATCACCACACATCGCCGCTCTCTCGCGCCGACAACTCCACCGTCGACCAGACGCTCCCGAGCCATTCACGACGAGCTGAGGACGGAGGAAGGATCGGACTCTCCTCTACCTCCTTGACGCAGCTCCGAGCTAGTTCTCAGCTTCCTCCATGCTGCACCATGACTTTCTTCTTCCTCGGGACAGAGCAAACCGCCGGCGGGAATTTTCATCGCTCGGCCAAACCACAGCATCTCCAGCCCGCACTGAGGTTAGCAAACAAGTCTAGTTCATCGTCCTAGACCCGCTGAACCTCTCTCGACACCGGCGAGCCGGAATTCCATTTCTTGCACCGGTGTAGGGTAGAACCGATTGAAAGCAAATCGGGAAATTTGTCACGTAGGCTTGATCATCCACAATTCTGGTCTAGCTAGAGCAACTAGAGCTCCTCACGATCACCTCAGACCAAACATAGGGAGAACCATCCAGTCTTCGAGCTGTACGACCAGATTTCGCTGCCGCCGGTAAAAATATGTCGGGCCGCCGGTGAAGTCCACTTTCCCGGCATTTGCAGCCCAAGAGGGGTGTAGAGTCAGCTTCCCCACGCCCTAGTTGTGCTGTACAACCTTTCCTTTCATCGTATTAGCCTCTGAGTCACGTGTTCATCGTCGGCGCCGAGCTCAAAGCCACCATCGCCGATCACTTTTCTGGCGATGTTGGGCTCCGAGGGTTTGCCCGGCAGCTGTGCCTTGATCCCAGGAGCATGTAGGAGAAAACCGTGTGGAGAATTAGCTAGGAATGGCTAAGAACGAGTCACGCCACCATCACTGTTCGGCGTGCGCCCTGGCTTCGGCAGGAGGAAGAAGAAGCTCCTGTACAGTCGGCCCCGTTGGCAGAAGTCTAAAGTTTTTCCTTTTCTTTTTCCAGAACTCCCTCCAAACTTCAAACACCCATAACTTTTCATTGGATCATTCAAATTCAGTCAAACAAATTTTGTTGGATTCCTCTCTCTGAGTATATCCAGCAGAACAAATTTCATTCCTTGAAGTCTTTCTTATTCCATAATTAAATCCCTAAATTTAAACTCTTAGGAATTTTAACTGGAGATCCACTTTGTGGAAAATTCTCAAATTTGGTCAGGATGTTCATTTTAATATCCTTGAGTCACATGCAAAATTTAAGATCCATCCAAGTTCATTATGTCAACTTAATTGTGTGATTAAGTGAACTGATCCTGAGAAAATGGAAAATGTCTAGAAACATTTTCTGATTTTTCTAAAATCCTATTGAGCTCATAACTTTCTCTAGGATTCTTCAATTGATATGAAACAAATTCAATTAGAACCATCATAAATTCTAGTTTCCGGAAAGTATAGATTTGCTTCATGAAAGTCCCTAGAAATCCTTAGAAGCACTAATAATATTCTTTTATACATTTATTTGTACAGGGATCAATTGAGCTCTGATTCAAAAGAAACTTGGCCAAGTCCCTGTTTAGGTCTTCAAAAAGCCACTGTACAAATTTCAGAACAAATACTGATTTCTAGCTCGAGTTAGGGTCTCTACATTCTCAATGAACACAATTGCATTTAAACTTGACATTCATTTTTCATTTTAGTTCGTGTAGTCGCTGAGATCAAAGAAGCCCCTGAGATTCTGGATTGTATCCTTCTGGAGGAGAGTTTAGTCGATGACTCACAGCAAGGCAAGCTCCGGTTTGCATTAACACTATTTTTATGAAGTTTTACCTTTCACACTTACTCTATGTGTTAAATGAATCTGCATTGGGTCTTTGATTGAAAACCCAATTTCATAGCCATGAAAACCAGGGAGTTTGAGTCTAGGTTATGAACCTCAAGTAGCCACTGCAATGCTCCAAATGGTATAGGATTTGGTACAAGTTGAGTAGTTGGAACTACTCATGAGGATAGGCTTAGGGGTACACAACTCGGGTATTGAGATAGATCATGATCCACATGACTTGAAATTTGAGACCAAGCAAAGCTTTGGAGCAGGAGGACTTTGGGGGCCTGTGAGCCATAGCTCTGCTTGTGTCAGATGAGGACCGAGCCATGTGCAGCCTTGTTGAACAAGCTAGAATTGTACCGAAGACATACCGGCATTATGGGAACCGGGAAACCGATGTAATTCGGGTAGCTTGATGTTGAGGCATTGCTTGTCGTCCAAAGGGGTTGGTTGAGAGCAGCAAGGTGGAAATCCGCTAGCGGGCACGTGGTTGCTCTGCGTAGGGACCTCCTGCTCGGGACGATAGGACCGGTTCAACACTTGGCTAACGGGTGAAAGGTTGTCTTGTACGACGTCCGGGATGGTTGCTGTAGGCAACATCGAGTACGGGCGTACGTGACGTGTTTTTTGGTTGAACCCTGTAGGTGTAAATTGATTATAATCACCGTCCCTCGCGGTCAGTGAGTACCACTTGTTCACTATACCATGACGTAGAGAAAAAGAATAGTAGTCATTGATTAAACTTGCTATTTTGAATTAATATTTGTAATGTTAATGATGTGCTTTAGATTAGCGCAAATAAAAGTTCTTTTCAACCTTAGGCAGGAAACGTAGGGAGGAAGCATTTCTTGTTTGATTGTGGACCTATGTTGCTTATCACAAGGTTACAACTTTACATGAGGCTAAAACCTGAGAATAGGATTCAAGTAATTAGGTGAGTCGTTATGCAAAGTTTCTTTCCCTTGTACACCTACATTCCAGCATGTAGAGTTTCATGATTTAGCGGCGTCGGGTTAGTCTTGCTAAGCCTTTGTGCTAACTGCTTGTTGTTGAAGCGTTGTGCAGAGGAGGAGGCTCCCGATGAAGAGACGGGTCCCCTAGAGGGTACCACCGTCGAGTGGGAGCCTTGCACACCGCCATGTTAAGAGATTGTGTGTGTGTGCTAGTGGGAACACGTTCACGGGCTGACCGTGAACTCTTTTGCTTAGTCTACACCCACGAGTGTAGGATATAACCGTATATTGATGTAATGTATGTTTCAAAACACGTTATGTAATTAAAGTTACCTTCCGCTGTTTTAATATGTTGTCTTCATACCTTTGTTATCCGATGTTGCATATTACAACACCCCTCAGCGAGTCCTGGAATGTCCGGACCCCCGGGTCCTCTCATAAATGAGGAAGAACTGATTCTGAAACTAAGCGCTCAATTCCTCCCCCCTCTAAATATGGCCTAAACGACAATGCCATTTCGAAGACGTTTCGGGATTGATTCTTTTGCGCTTATGAAACACTAAGTCGTTATGGGAGGAAATTTGATTATCGCTTACCACATTAATATCATCATGCAAGGATAGCAAATATAACATGTCTTGTCGGAAGGCAAGACCCACAACCTTATTATTAAACTTAGTGAGGTCTGTCATTGCCAAAATTGCATACATATCCAGAATAATCCAAGCATGATAGAAAAATCAAATTCCTATTTAAAGAGGGTACATGAAGAACATTATCAAGATTAACTACAAAGCCATCTTTAAGTACTAATGGGAGATCTCCAATGACTTCAACTTCATCTTCATGGCCATCAACCACTTTACTAACCCTTTCTCCTCTTCTCAGTATCCTTTTCATATCGAATCCCTGTAAAGAATTACAAATGTGCACCGTGATGCCTGAGTCAATACAACAAGTAGATGTGAATAATCTGAACACAGGGATTCATCAACAAAATTAATGAAATCATTACCATTCTTACAACACCACTTCAGGAATCCAACACAGTCCTTCTGATAGTGGCCTTTCTGCTTGAAAAATCTTCACTGATCTTTATCAATCCTCACATCTTTTTGTAGAGGATGTTGAGGAGCCTTACCATTATCATCATGCTTATGTGGTGTGTCATGTACCTTAAAAGATTACTTAGAAGAATTATTTTTGAAATAACCCTTCTGAGCCTTACCCATAATGTGTTCTTCTTCCTGAACGCACATGGCCATAAGCTTCTCAAGTGTCCATCGCTCAGGCTGAGAGTTGTAGTTGATGACAATCGCCTCGAACTCCTTAGGAAGTGAGGCAAAGATGAGATGCACAAGAAACTCATCTTTAAGCCCTCTTTCCATAGGCTTCAATTTATAGGTCATGTTTGTCATCCTCACGCACACCACCCCCAGTGTACTTTTTAGTCATAAGCCTCTTAATAAGAGTGCTTGCATAAGCCTTCGAAGAGATACTAAACTGACTCTCCATCTTCTGGAGGTACTCAGTAGCTGTCTCACAATCAGGGATTGCTGTCTTAATTGCCTCGGTGATAGAGACTTTAATGATCATCAAATATTTTCTATTTGATTGGATCCACTTCAAACGATCTCTATTGTATTTGAATCTTAAACTTTCATATTCCGCCTTCCTCACATCAAAAGCATCGGGAAGCACTCCCTCATAAAGAATCGGAACCTCAGGCTCAGTAGGGTGTGGAGTGGTCAGTGCTAGATCCATCTCTAAAATTGCCAATGCAATCTTCAACTTCTCTCTCCACGAGCTAAAATTCCCTCTATTGAGGGGCTCTATGGCAGAGATTAAACTCAGTGCAAAAGAAATTTTGGAGTAACCTTCAAGATGAAATTATATAGACATAAGTAAAATGCATAATAAAACTTAAACAAACAGAAATGTTGCCTTTTGTCTTAAAGTTGGCTACTCAACAAAATACATCATTCAAAACATAGAAAATTTATTTTTCAGGTTGCTTACTCAACAAAATTTTTCTATGAACTTAAATAAACTTAGTCAAATAGAAATGTTATGTTTTATATTTCACGTTGGCTACTCAACAAAACACAACATTGAAAACACTATTAAACATGGTAAATTTTATTTTTCACGTTGGCTACTCAATAAAATTTTCATTAAATAACTTAAATTCAAACATAAAACATAGAAAATTTTGTTGTTCACGTTGGCTATTAACAAAATTACTATTACTTAATTATCAGCAAATTTAATCAAAATTTTCCTAATTAAATTTCTTGATCAAAATTTAATTAGGAAATTAATAAACTTAAATACAACAACAAAAGCTTAAAATATACTTAATTATCCACAGCAGCAGAATTAACAAAATTTAAATATGGCTGAACATTATTTTACCATGAAATTACTAATTACAGAAAATAATTATACTAAAAACAGTAGGTAAACTAATGTTAAACTGATAATATACAAAAACAATTTTGAGCCAAAAACTAAATTCTCTGCGGCCCATTAGTTCAGCCCAAAATGTGAAATTAAACTTAAGGTACTTAACAAAGAGAAGCCCGCAGTTTAGCACAACAGACCTTCTAGCTCAGTCGGTAGAGCACAAAGCATTCAACCTTGTGGTAGCCATGGGCCATGTCTTTTGGCCCAGCCTAAGAAAACAAGCCGGCACACATCTGGGCCGCCACTGCTAGCTGTCGGCCACGTGCCCACCGTGGGCCGCGCCCGCTAAGGGGCCACCGTGGTACCACGGTGAGCACAAGGCTTTCTTTCATTATTGCTTACTACTAAATGGGCCATGTCATTCGGCCCAGTCTAAGAAAACAATCCTGCGCGCATTAGGCCGCTGAATCTCCCTGGGCTGCTGTTGTTGGCTATGGGCCGCACGCCCTGGCAGGCCGCGCCCGCGTGCCTGTTAGGCGGCCGCGCCCGCGTGCCTGTTAGGCGGCCGCCATGGTACTGGGCCGCACGGGTGCCGCTGACCCACCAGCGCACCAGCGCACCTGGTGCTGCGTCCGCTTGCCCGGCTGGCCACCGCCAGTAGCGCTGCCACCCGCTAAGAACTGTGCACCCGTTAGGGTCGTGCCCGCGCCCGATAATCCCAGCGGCACGCCCGTTAGGGTGGTGCACGCCATGGGCCGTAATTTTTTAGCCTGTTGCAACCCTAATTCATCTTCACCTTTCATTTTGATGCACTGGTGGAGCATCATTTTCAGTCCTATAAAAGAGAGTGGGTGCCAACACCCCCCAACCCTAATTTGTTTTCCTCCCTGCTTCCTCTTTCCTCTAGCCGCCACAGAGAAACGGAGAGAGACCAGCCGAGAGAGAGAGAGAGAGAGAAAATGGAGATAACCGGCTTAGCCATGGGGGTTCTCGTCGGTGTAGTTCGTTCACCGCGGGTGAGCGGCCGCCTTAGGAGAGCTCTCGGCGATGCTATTGCAACAATGCCCGATCTTTTATTTCTTTTGATGTTTTCCTTACTTTCTACTCACATTTTGTTGTTCTTACTCTATTTTTTCCTTGCTCTAAATCGGCTCTCACTTTCTATGCATGTTTAATCCGTGGATCTACAATTTTAACCAAATCCCCAATGGATCTAGTGAAGACTAGCTCGGCTCTTGATGCCAGTGTTGGTTTCTTAGATCGCTAGCCACTAGATCTATGAGATTCACATGGACAAAAACAAATCTTAAACAAACTTGAACATTCCAGTACGAGAACGTAAACATACCTTCGGGTATAGCGGATGTAGAGGCCATGTCAGCGTAGGTTTTGACGACGGAAGAGACAAGAGCCTTCCCCTCACTTCCCGACGCCTTAGATTGGGTCACAAACGTAGGGGTTTGCTGGGCATGACGAACCTTATTTCGCATGCCCCGGTCCACCCCCTATATATTGCGCGGGCGTGAGAGGGGGCTCTCATTCACGAGTTGGTTGGGGCCCTTGATCTAGGTGCGTGAGAGGGAGATGGACTCGGGTTGGGCCGTTGCGCCTTGCCCGAGTCAGAGCTCAACTCATCTCCAACAATTCCTAGTGTGTTCATCTATGTATGAACAATCTCTTTAGATTGCAAAGCATCACCCCAGTCCTGACTAGCCGGTAGCGATTCTTCAATCGAAGTATCAGAAATAATAACCACATATTGTTGTTGCTGATGGTCAATCTCCATCTGTTGGTCTACTTGAACATTTCCTTGTTGATTTGCCATGTAAACTTCAAAGGTATCAGGACCCGGTACTACGTTACTGGACCATGAAAAGAATGTGAATTGCTGTTATGTTCTGACAGATCCTCTTCTTCTGCTGGAAATTGATCAACAAATTGGAAATTAGAAACATAGACTTGTACCTTCCATGATGAGGAACCTCCCCCTCGATAAATCTCGTGCTTGATTGCTAAGGGCGTGTTTAGCATGGCTCAGCTCCACAGTAGAGCAACTATACTCCAAAATTCTAGTGTGGAGCAATTCTGTTGTAGAGTTAGAGATGCTTGTGATGGTGTTTGGCTAAAAACTGTACTCAGCTCCGGAAAAGAGAGTTCTAAGGGTGCAATACCATTCTTACCCATGGTTAGTATGACAGTGCGTATATGAATAATATGACGTATATAACTATTTTTATTCAACAAAATTATAAACTATTTATTAAATCATTTAAAATTTAAATTATTTTTAAAAAGTTTACATTTTCTCATTTAAAAAAGTGTACACGTATGAGAAAGAGATATCTTCACACATGACAAAGTGTATAAAAATGAACTTTATTCATAGACTTCATTACTTTGAGTCGAATCACTTGAAACGGATTTATTTTCCTAAAATAATATATAAACATTACATACTAATTCCACACAAAGAAAGAGATGTGGCCACAATATAACCAAAAGAACCCATCGTAACTAAGCTTGATTCGGATGTTGAATCATCGAAGCTTGTTCTGACACAACATATTTGTTATAGCTATCAGGAATAGTAGGCACAAAGTCTGGATCTCGATGATAAACTATCAAAGTCCACATCGCCACTTGAATGCTCTCGAATAAAATTATGAAAAACCATGGTGGCAGTTATAATATTTTTTGTGTGAGCGTTGAATATTTAGGCATCTTGTATGATATTTGCCATTTCATCTTTTATAGTCCAAATGATCTCTCGATAACATTATGAATAGATGAGTGTGCCCGATTGAACATCTTTTTTGTTACTTGGTTCCATACCTCTATTTCACTCGGATAAGTGATACCTTTCACCTTTGTATGGAGCAAGGTGTCCCGGACGGTTAGGATAGACCGCATCTACAACATAGTATTTACCTACACAAGTAGGATAAAACAAATATAAGAAGTTACAAATGTGACAATATTGTATTAATTATAATAGAATTACCAATTAGTATGTTTACCTAGTGGAGGGTGTGGGAAGTGTTTCTCAGAGCTTCAACACTGCTACAACACACTTGTTTCATGGTAAGAATCTGGTTGACCAGCGGCCACATAAGTAAAATGCATATAAAAATCACATATAGCAAGCACATTTTGAGTTAAAATGTTTGTTTTCTAATGTACCTCACTTGTTCTTCTGGTGAAAGAGAGGCACGAATATGAGTTCCATCAAGAGCACCAATGCAATTTTTAAAGTTTCGATATGCTCTATTATTATTTTGAATCCTCTTGTGTACGGTGTGAAAATTAGTATCAGTTGGTCTAAAGTAATGCCCAACCATTGCAACCAAACAATCTAGCACGTCATGAAATTTCCTACTTATAGTTTCTCTAGAGTATCTGAACCTATTTTGTCTCATTGTATTGGACTCACAACTAGCACAAATGAAGAGAAATATTGCAAGCATCTCGTAAGTACTCATATGTTTGGATGATTTTAATACATACCTCTCAACCAAAGTATCATGAAGATCAAGAAATATTTCTTTATTCATCTGAAGCATCCTGTAACACCCTACTAGAGTGTCCATGGTCTCGTGTAACTAACCCATTCTGGTGTGAATTGACATTTGTGGTGGTGCCTTACTCAAGTACACATACGAATATAATTTTCCAAGTTTAATACCAGTGATAATTATATAAAAATCAACCACCATCATGACTAGAACTATCGCTCTCACTTTCATACATATGTAGAAAAAATAATTGTAACAACTAATGAGTTGCCAAACAACCATAAAATTGGATAAGAAACAAAGGTCACAATGATACATTTTTCATAGAAAAACAAACAAATGAGTCTAACAAACTAAAATAAATTGATACAAATCATTGAACCATTCTAATTTCCATATTTGTCCTTATATTTCCTAGTGAGCCAATTTAACCTAATCTCATCAGTCAGCAAGGTCATGATTATCTTGTGTGCTCCTTTTCCACAAATTATTCAGATGCAATATAATGTTGATTGGTATCATATGTGGCACCACAAGCAATCACATGATCCATCAATTTATCAATAGAAAACTTCACTTCTTTATTGGAATCATAAGTGTTTCCCAAAGTAGCCATACTTGAGACTGTATCTTAAATGAGTAGTGTAGTCCTTGTCTTAGCCTTTTTACCATTATCTTGGACAACTCTTCCCGATCTCATACCATTTGCATTAACAGGAGGAAGTTCTTCAACTTGATTGGTGTCACCTCCCTCAGCATCAATTGCATCCTCTTTTGTTTCATCATTGGTGTCACCTCCCTCAACATTGATTGAAGCATTGGCCATATAAGGAAACCAATGGTCCACACTAATACTAGTGATGTCTCCAAAACACTTTTGGAGTTTCTCTTCATTTTGAAGGTACATTTTTCTAAATTTCCTACTACCTAGAATATCCTCAAAGAAGAAACATGCAGCCACATGAATTAAAATAACAATGTTAGATAATAACAAAACAAAAACTTTGATTCAATACTTACAGCTCGACTTTCTTCCACCACTCGTCATCCGTACCAATGATGCCCTTTATAGGACAAGAACCGGTTCTGGTCTGCCTTAACATTAGTTTCCTCTATGCGTTAAAATTTTTATTCAACTTGTACCATTTATTTTTAATTTGTTGCTTGCTTGCCACAGTACGGAGTCTATCTTTTAATCCTTTCTCAACCTTGGCATAGCCAACCGGATCCAAATATGTGTTTGGACGATTCCCTCTTGCAACTTGCTCGACAACTAATTGACACAGGACAAAGGTGCCCTCAATATTCCAATCAATTTGCACCATCTAAAAAACTACGTTCAAAAATTAAAAATAAAAATAAATTACACACAGATTGCAAACAATAATGCTGGCCTGATATGATAAATAGGAATACAAACAATAATCACTGACAAGTTTACAAATAAATCAGAAAATAATACTCACGGACTGGTTCAACAAATCACTCGGACTTATGATCAACAACAGGAATTTAACATTGCATTACATTACAGTGATGAAAAATAAATTTTCATGATAAAATTTTCTGCATTTTTGGACAAAAACTGTTCCAACTTTAATATTCAGGATTTTTGGGCAAAACTTTTTTTGCAGATTTGGGCAACATTTTTTAGGTGAAACAGTAGGGGAATCCCCGACTGTGTTATGTATGTAATTGTAAATAAGAAGAAGGGGTTACAGTACTTCACCGCGGGTTACAGGCTGGCATTCCGTGCCACAATGGATACTATTCGCGTCAAACTAGTCTAGACTTCTTGAGCTAAGGACCCAGATCTAGTTTTGTGATCCATACAGTTAGGCACTCAAGCACTGGAGGCTTGAACCGTCTATATAATATTAAGGTGGTTTAAATGCCTCTCTCCAAGACTGGATCGAGGGTGGCACCCTCTGAAGATGACGGCATTTCTGAGCTTCCATATTTCTCAGAGAGAGTTCCCATGAATCCCAAATGGGGCCATTGTCTCTTCACTGCTTCTAGTGTACGGAAGAAGTGGACGCTATGATCTCACTGTATTCCAATATTGCCCAGCATTCTACACTAAAGGGGCACTGGAAGAAGAGGTGATAGGTCAGCTCTTCAGCGTTGGCATCACACAGGACGCGGGAGTGGTCATCATTCTCAATGGCAGATTTCTTTCTTTTGTGAAGATTTCTAGAGTTCAACCGATCTAGATATAATAGCCAGCAAAAAATTTTGATTTTCTTGGTCATCTTCGCTTTCCATATCCAAATAAACAACTTTGGTGGCACAATGTGATCAAAGTGACATTTGTAGATCGTGCTTGTCCGGATGGTCAGCGAGGTGTTGTTGCTATATGTCCACTTGTCCCTGTTGAGTGGGCGCTCGTTGAGATTACCCAAGATCTCCTGAAGTTGCTGGTACTCCACCATCGCTCGCTCTGTCATGGGGGTGTGGAATAGGTTCTGCAAGGATGGCTCGTCCCTGTATTCAGCTATAGATATGGACGGTTTCTTGGCGAAAGAGGATATGCACGGCAATTCCATCTTTAGGAGGCAGTTGTTCCATCTGTCTTCCCAGAGAAGAATAGTATCCCCAACCCCCACTCGAACTGTTGCATGATCCTTGAACTTTTCCCACAGACTCAAGATTGTAGGAGTTGATCTCCTACTCGGAATGGCCCAACAGCCTTTTCCGAAGATTACTGTAAAAGTCCCAAAAATGTGAATGCAAAGAAACTGATGTTGAACACCATTGTGTTTCCAGTTCATGAAAAATGGGACTTACAAAAACTTTCTTACACGGGATGGTGTACATGGGGATTCAACAACATGGGTTCAAAGATTCAGTTGAATGTGATTGGACCAATGTGGAGTTAAACCCATGTGTAATCATACATGTGTATAAGAAAGAATAAAAAGCAGATCTTTAGATCCCAAATGCTCACCTCAAATTGCTGCCAAATTTTTGAATACACATGAAACCTCATACATTTGAAATTGAAGAAAATTCATGGTGGCTACCTTCGGATTTTAGGGTGGGCTAAAAGGGAGTTAATCATGATCATTGCGAATCCGTGCTGAATTCAAATTTGAAGGGCAAGTTCAAACTGAACTGGTGGAGTTAAGACTAGGACCAAAAGTGATCACGCATGTGCTATAGCAAACCAAACTTGTTCACTAAATTCAAAAAGTGGTCATTTCAAAAATGGAATACAAACTGTGGTTTCAAAAATTCCTATTTGCAGTGGCCAACTTAAAAATCAGATTGCCTAATTGAATTCCTCATGTCCAAAATAGTGGGATGGCAAAGTTTGAGGGAATTTGAGGATGCTTTGCTATTCGTTTCCAAAAAGGACATTGAATTTCATTGGAATTCAAATTTCAAATTCGAACTTGGAGTAGACATTGTCAATTCTCCAAATGAAGGCCAGAATTTAGCTCCACATATTTGAATTTGGCCAATTGCCAAATTTTGGAGATATTTGTGACGATAAGCAGGGAAAAGAGTGGACCCACATGTCATTGAGGCAATGTAACTTGCAACCGAAGACTCCTCTGTGGTTTCACTCGAACAGCCGAACGTACTCCGAGCGCCACCGAGGGCTGGGGACCAAGCCACCTCCTCACGGCTTCATCAGCTGGAGACCTGCTTGCGCCCTCATCAGCGTGCGAGGCGATCTTTTCATGCACAAACCGCCACACCAGGGCTCTGTCCCCCTCGCACAAGAACAGAACAGAACAGAGCCACTCACGGCCACCCCTTTTGATCGTTCGGGAGTCGGCTAAACCTCGCGTAGACGTTCCCTCCAAGCTGCAAACTGGCACTGGTAGTCCTTCCTCTACATCCTCGTCGCGAAAATGGAACGCGCGATAGCTTCTCAACCCTAGAACAGTTTGTGTGCGTGACGACCAACCGAGACCGCCGCATGGGGCTCACGTGGACAGCCCAACCGAGGCTGAAAAGCCCCACGTGGCGAACCTCCGGCCGGGGGGTGCCCAGGAACCCCACTCCGGCGAGGCGCCGCCTCTGTCCGGCGATGGGGAGGGCGCACGCGGGAAGAGGGCGAGAGGAAGAAGAAGGGTGGGGCTGGCCCACCTGTCAGTGAGCGTAGTTAAAATCGGATCAGCTGTGGCTCTCGGATCGTCTGTGGCTAGCGCGAGGAACCTAGTAGCCCCGTGTGTCCTCGAATCCTATTGGCTGCAGTTTAAACCATGGGCCCAGCTTGAGTTTTCAATAGAAAATCAATTCTGAATTTAGCTCCAACTTTAGAAATTCATAACTTTGTGTAGGAAACCCCACATTAGGTGATTCAAATTTGGTTAGAATCAGCTCGGAGAGATCTATCCAAATATGAACCCCCAATTGTATGAAAGTCAATAATAAATTCTGGGTAATTCTTTTAACATTTTCTGTAAAATAATTATTGAGGGAGTTTGTTTCATCCAAAAAATCCCAATTTTTGCCAGAATATTCTTTAGGATATTGTTGATATCCTGGAAAATTTAAGCTTATTTGGAGTTGATTTGTGTAGGAATTTTCAGAGTACAAACTGCTGTACTAAAAAGTGTCCAGAAACTTTTCAGGAAAAGTTTTATCTTTGTAAAAATCAGTTCTGGACAATCCTTAGCTCCAAAAATCATAGAAAAATTCAGTCATGCTCTATGAGCCATAATTGAAATTTTAGTTCACTTGATTGGGCATGAAAATGCACATTACTTTAGAACTGTTTCCTTGTAACATATCTGCTTATAGGATTATTATGGAGGAACTACTCAATGAAAAGTTCTGAATTTTGGATTAAAGTACTTTATTGTGACCATAAATTCACATGTAAAGTTTCAGCTCAAGTTGAGCCTTAGAACTACCTGTATTTGTTTTCCATTCTTATGTATATGAGAAATACATAGGAAATCTTGAGGGAATTATGAGGGACACAATTTCCATTCACTTTAGCTGCAATATGGCAAGCTAAGTCACTAAGTAGTGTATGACTTGCTGTAAAAGTTTTGAAGTCATTGGAGTTCCTAATCTTCAGTTTCATTCAAATCTTTTCAGCCACCTCATATATCTATTATGCAACATAGATCATTAGGACTTAAGTTCCTATAGGCAGATGGATTCTTATTGTATTTTTCTTTGCACAATAGAGGCAACAAAGCCATGCCTAGCATTTCCATACAGCCTCTGTTCTTAAGAAGTTCAAGTCTTTAATTTTGTAAATTGCAAAACTTTAACTGAATTATGTACTATTAGACCCAGCAGCAACAAGGCAAGCCCCGGTTTGCATTTAACAAGTTTTATCAAGTTTTGCTTTATACTCACTTAGTTTGAGGTATGTATGTGCATTAAGTTTAAGGTGGATGAAACTCTAATTTCATAACCAGATTACTCCAAAGAGAGTGAGGGTAGTGTCTAAGTCCTCAAGTAGATCATGCTTTGCTTAATGTTTATAGGCTTCGGTACAAGTCGAGTAGTTGGAATCTACTCGCGAGTATAGGACTCGCCACATACGGGATTGGTTCGAGATGTGAGATAACTTTAGTAAGAAAAATGAGACTAGGCAGGGGCTAGTACAAGCAAGAGGAAGTCTTGTGTGCGTAGCCCTGCCCGTGTTGATTGAGGACCGATCCGTGTGCGGCCAATGCTGATCAAGTTTGAATGTACCGAAGGCATATCGTATATATGGGGTGTGATAAACTGATGTAATCTAAACCTCCGGGCGTCGAGGCATAGCACACCGATTTATAGGTTTAGGTTGAGGGCAGCAAGATGGAAACCCGCTAACGGGCATAGAGAGATGCTCCGTGTAGGGAACCTCCTGCTCGTTTCGGTGCGACCGGTTCGACGTTTGGTCTGTTGGGTGAAAGGTTGTCCCGTACGACATCGGTGGAGTGTGCCGTTGCAGCTCCGAGAAAGGGCGTACGTGACGTGCTATTTGTCTATCCCTGCAGGTGTATATCGAGTCGATTTGCCGTCCCTCACGGTAATGAGTACTACTTGGTCACTGAGTCATGATGTAGGTTAAAATATAGAATGTTGTGATACAATACTTCTGATATGAATAACTTGTATTGTTACCTGTGTGCCACCAAATATTGCTCACCAGTTTCAGATTTGTGAACCATTAACCTGTGGCTAAAAGATGAATTAAGGATGAGCTTGTAGGCGTGTTCATTTTTGCTGCAAACTTTCATCCTATATTCGAGTATGACTTGCATGTAGTGTTTCATGTGTAGAAGAGTCGGTTAAGACATGCTGAGCCATCATGCTCACGGTTGCTGCTATGAGTGTTTGTAGGTGATGAGTCTGCAGTACGAGTCCACCGGCAAGGGCTACCCTCCGTCGGGGACTAAGGCTGTGTGGGAGCCGTACACGCCGCGTTGGGGCTGAGTGGAGCTAGTGTGGGTTGTCTGTAGGGCCGGACAACCAACTTTTGCTAGTTAGTTGTTGGCGTGAGTTGTACAAATACTTTTCTCTGCAGTAGAACTCTGTACAGGAGTTGTAACTGAAGATTGTACTACTTTTGCACAAATTGAGCATGTTTTCAATGTAATACTATGTTACCTTATCCTGTGTGCTGTCGGGTGTCACATCGTGCGGCACCACCCTCTGTGATCCTGGGATGTACGGATTTCAGTCTGTCACAATTACTCCTCACGTGCCCCGATTGAAAGTGCATTTAGGGCCCCGTGTGGGTTTTGGAGTATTGATGACGACCAATTAAAATGCTAATAAGTTGGAATGAGCATGTGTGCAGAAAAGATTGACGGTAAAATGAGATTGAGGGCTTTTCAAAAGGAAAAATGGAGAATAAGGCATGAAGCTGTACAAAAGAATGAAGTTTTTTATTTTCTTGAGTATAGAAACGTTGCACTATTAAGAGGGACACAACACACAGTAAAGAAAGGCCAAAGCTCAATCCCAATCAAAAGAACACTTAGTGTATAAAAGAGTTCTTAAGTCGATTAACATTGGACATGTCAGAGAGATTCAGATAAGTGCCCTCTGTGTAGCTTCGGACATGTCTGAAGATTTCGGAGAAGTCCTCTATGAGTAGACTTGGATATATCCGAACAAATTCGGACATGTCCAAAGTCTAGAGGGTTTGGGAGTTTCTAAGTTAGGTAGGTCGGACATGTCTGAAAATCTTGGAAATGTATCCTCTGTGTAGGTTTGGACATGTCCGAGAAAGTTGGACAAGTACCCTATGTGTAGGTCCGGACATGTCCAAACATCTCGGACAAGTACTCTGTGTTTAGGGTCAGACATGTCCAAAGTGGAGTTTGGACGTGTCCGAAGTCTGAGAATATCCGAATTCTGGTTCGGATATGTCAGCTCGGACATGTCCGAAAATGTCGGACATATCCAAATGGAATCAACTGGACAGTTCAAATTAGTCAGTTGAGGATGTCATTTTACCGTTGATGGTCCCTGAATGTAGCCTAGTGGGGGGGTGAATAGGCTTTTCGATTCTTTGTTTCCCTGAAACACTTAATAGGTTTATAAAATACAGGGAAATCAGACTAGTTCGGTAGAGTGCGGACTAGTCTGTTTTCTAGTCAGAAACAAATCGGACTAGTCCGGTACTATGCGGACTAGTCCGGTATGCGTAGACTAGAAAGATCAAGTTTGATCAATATTTTCACTTCTAGCACCCTATGCAGCGGAAATTAATTGGGAACTTAGATGTATTATAATAGTGAAACAATGAATGATAGAGATCAACTTTAGTTTCAATGTTTCAATGTGAGTTACACAAGATTGAGTAAACCCTAGAATATGATGAACAATAAATGAACAAGAGAAAGAGGCACGTTTTTGTCCCAAGGTTCGATTTCACGAAGGAAATCTACGTCCCCGTTGAGGAGTCCACGAAGGACCAGGTCTTCACCAACCCTACCCTCGTCGAATCGCCACGGAGGCCGATTCTCTTCCGCTAATCACAAAGGGCAAACAAATCATTCTAGGGGCCTTCTCATAAGTTGAGGGCTCCCCAGGAATTACAATGAATGACTACCACAAAACACACTCAAAAGATGAAAAATAAATGAACAAGAGTGTGCGAGAGATCAAACCCAAGAGCTCAAGATGTGTAGAACAAGTCTCTCCTTTGATCAACTGCTAATCCTCAAAGAGTCGATCCTTTTTGGGTTAGAATGTGTGGAGAGATGTGAATTTTGGGCTCTTGGGAGGTGTGACGGCTCAGGGGGTCTAGTTGTGGGGTAGTATTGCCGTACACCTCTATTTACAATTGGGATTCCAAAGGTTGCCGTTAGGGTTTGCGATGTCCGGACTAGTCCGTGGTGGACTCCGGACTAGTCCGATGTGCGGCGTGTGGAAAGCCCTAAGTGTTATGAGATACCGGACTAGTCCGTAAGAATGCGGACTAGTCCGTTGTCTATCCAGAGACAAATCGGACTAGTCCGTTCCATATCGGACTAGTCCATTTTCTGGTTAGAGAGAAATCGGACTAGTCCGGTTGATATCGGACTAGTCCACATATGCTGATTTTTGTGCAGTTAGTGTGATTTCTTTCACTTGAGCTCTTGGGGTGTGTTTCTCCAACACACTCCATACTAAGTAATCTAATCTTTTCAACTCTTGAGCTCTTATCAATTTGGATCCTCATTCTCCTTTCTTTTTTGCGCTTTCTTCCTAATTTCTTTAAGAACCTGCGCTCATCTCAACAATTTTGTTAGGGTCTCATTTGTTTGTCATAAATCAACCAAAACCCACAAGTGATGCTTAGATGCACTTTCAATCTCCCCCTTTTTGGTGATTGATGACAACCAATTGAGATCACACAAATATGATAAAAAAATTCAGATTTTCATAAAGTGTGCACATATGAGCTTTGAGAAAATAGGCAATGTAGACATTAGACATATGTGCACTCCATATGGTGGGGTGAAAAACTACGTGCGTGAGCAATAATTTTGATGTGAATATCATAATGAGCATAATCATAAAATCATCAAGAGTCTCAAGCCTACATAGCAGTTTTAAACATACACCATTAATTATAAGCATAACATAGTTATCATTTCACAGCACATGTCCAAAAGCATAATGATAGCATAAGTCTTACAAGAGTCTCAAGCCTACATAAGCATAACATAGTTATCATTTCATAGCACATGTACAAAAGCATAATGATAGCATAAGTCTTAAAAAAGCTCATTTCTTGACTAGGACACAAAAGAAGAACCTACGACCTAAGACTCCCCCTCAATCTCCCCCCATTTGTCATCAAGGCACCAAAAAAGAAGGAGAGGAGGGATCTACTTATTGTCGCTGGCTCACTCCTCTCTGTCGGTCCTTTCTTCGTCTTCATCATCAGGCTGAGAAGGAGGAGGAGGACGAGGAGGAGAAGGAGAAGAACCACTCGTCGTGCCCCGGGAGCCAAAGTAGGCACACTCTAATAGAGAGAGAGGAGGAAGCTCTGTGAAGTAAGATGCAGAGTCCTCTGAGATGACTGGAGATCCAATGGGCTCAATCTCCAGTTTTTGGCATATTGCTTTGACATTGGCCTTCACGTATCACATTTCTTCCTTTCTTGCCTTATTCATCTTATGAAGCTTCACCTTAGTTTTGCGGTCAGAACCAAAGATAGCAGCCAAACACTTCATAATCCCACTAGGGGACCCTTTGTGAGGAGGGGCCCTAGTCTTGGATGAAGGCCTTGCATCTTCTTGAGCTCTCTCTGGATGCTCTTCAGGTGAGCCAGGTGAGGGAGCAGCTGGGAGAGAGGCTTGAGGAGGCTTCTGAGGCCTTAGTGCAGTGTGCTCCACATCCTTCACAAACTCAATTCCTGTGACTTTTCAATCATGAACATCAAGTATGGTGCATAGCCACAAGAACGGTTTGGTGTGCAGGATATGTTCACCATGTCATCCCAAATGTAGTCAAAGATATCAAACATTCTCCTCCTGCTGATTACTTTCATCAAGGTTCTCAAGTAACCTTGGACACTCCTGGCATCTCCATCCTTTGGAGCAATGGTCTTCCGGAACACTCTGTTGAGAATAATGAAGAAGGGCTTCATGTTCTTGGTTGAGGGAGGATTGTATGGGAGTCGAGTATCATAGAGGAATTCCATCTTGTCCTTCTCCACAACACCAAGATTGTGAATCACAATCTCGTTACTGCCGGTGTCCTCAATGTGTAGCAGTCTGGCAAACTCAACATAGGTAACTGTGTACTTGGATCCATGTGTCATCCAAGTCACTTTGTCTTCTCCATCGTGGGCAAAGTGACAAGTTGCATATGACTGGGCGATGATCTCATCATTACAGTTGTATCTGAAGGAGAGCAAGTCCTTGAGTCCATGTCTCTCTGCAGCCTCTATTACCTCTTTAAAGGCTTCATAACTCTTCCTTTCAAAATATGTCTAGTCCATCCATTGACTGCGGACCACTGGAGTCTTCATTTGGAGGTACACCGAACTGTAGTAGTCCGAGTGAAAGTTGCTCCAAAATCTCTTGTCAGCTGCCTTTTTGCCAGTGCTATAGGCGTCAATCTTCCTCAGATTCCATGCCACATCACTCCCCTTGCCATTGAACTTCTCCTCCGAGGGATCTCTGTTCCCCTGTCTTGGAGCTGTCATCTTAAAGGGACCAATCGGGCTGGAAGCAAGTCCCTTTCCCTTGCCCTTGGTTTGGCGTTGAGCCGTCGAGCTAGAACCAGCCACATTTGCTTTTGAAGTTGGTCTCTTGATTGTAACCTTTCGACGCACCCTAGGTGGGGTGAGCGAAGGCTCGGTAGCACGCTCTTGTCTCTTGTTGGAGCGAGACTCCGAAATATGAGACATCACATCTTGATCCATCTCGGCTTCAAAGTCGGAGAGATTCTCATTTGATCCCGACACGATTTCTGACAAGAAAGATATAAAGGATATGAATAATTAAGGATGACAAGGGATTGCATTGAAATGATATAAGCTAAGGTTTGATCAGGGCATACCGAACTTGTCCGGTATTCAGGGTCAGACTAGTCCGGAGTACCGGACTTGTCCGCCCTAAGAACGGACTAGTCCGTTATGAGGCTGCTCAAACCCTAACTTGTCAAAATTTGAGGTTATTCAATGCAAATATGATCTAGGGTACATGGAATACATCAATAGAGCATGTATTAACTGGGAGAGCTAAGCTAATTGAGCAAAAACAAGGAAAATTTAAGGTTCTAGGGTTTGGAGAGTAGTTTACCAAATCCTTTGATTCTAGGCGTTGAAGGAGTTCTTGATGCAGACTAGTTCGGGGTCTTTGATCCCCTTGCAGTGGAGATCGATTCCCATGAAGATTTGGGTGAATTTGATGGAGAACTCGCAAATTCTCTGTAACACCCCAAAATCTGTTAAGAGGGGAATTTAAAAATTTTTGGACGTATTGCATGTGGTGCAGAAATTCAAATTCAAATTAGAATTCAAATTCAAATCAAAACAGAAAAGAAAAGGAAAAAAAAAGAAAACCCAACTGGCCAGTGGGCCGAAACCCACCAGTCGGCCCACCATTTCCCTGCGCCCCTCTCTTCCTCTCACTGACACGCGGGGCCCGCATGTCATCCACCACCTCTCGCGCGCTCGACCGACCCCGGGAATCTCCTCTCTCCCGAATCCAAACAACCTCTGAAAAACCGCGCCAACAGCCCGATCTTCGGCCCCGGACACTGCTATATAACCCAGTCGATCCTCCGCCGCCTCCCCTCGTGAAATTCCCGCAACGAAACTCGTCGAATTCCCCAGCGCACTCCAATTTTCTCCCCGGTGAGAACCGAAGCTCCGATCACCGTTTTCTCTCGATCTTGCTCGGGTTTTCTGATGTAACGCGCCGATCATGTTCCACCGCCTCCTGGGAATCACGTAGGTGCAGAAAACTCGGTGTTTTGCACCCTAGATGCAGCTCCGGCGAGCACCGCCGCTATTTCATCTCGTACCTCGCCGCCGACCGTCTTCCAGGACCTCCGAGCTCAAGAAAAACCCCGAGGTGAGATCCCCGACCTCCCCTCTACCATTCTATGCCATGAAATCCCAGTTTTAGGAGGTATAGACGAAGATCCGAAGTTCTCCGGCGAGATCGCCGCCTCCCGCCGCCGCGCGCCACAAGGCAGCGCCGCCCGCGCACGGCCAGGGCGACGTGGCCCCTTGAGGCCCGTCCATTTTAAATCGTGCGGTTCCTATTAGGTCTAACCCGTACCGCTTCGCGTTATAATCTCAGCCGTCTGTTTTAAATCGGACGGTCCACGTCGGCCCCACATTATAAAGGCCGGGATTCTTACGTGCTACCCCCTGGGGATCTCGGAAAACACGAGCTAGCCCCGGAAACTTCTAATCTAGCCCCTAGAACTTCAGAAATTCATGTAAATTCATTTAAAAATCAGTTTTAGCCCCTGGACTTAATAAAAATTAGGAAAACTCCTCTGTTATGTGTAGTTAGACCCCTGGAAATTTATGAAATAATAAATTAGACCCTGTAGTAGGGTGGATTTACCTTTTTGACCCTATATGATATTAAATTCAGAAATTCGAATATGTGATTAGGATTTAAATTTAAAAGGTGAGGCAAACACATTGTAAATTCAAATTTAAACTCTCCTAGCACTTGGAAAACTTTAGAATGAGTTAAAAATAGATTTTAAGCTGAAATGAATCTGTCTAATTGATTGTTCACATTTATTAGTTATAGGGACACATTTTTAGGCTAGGAAATAATTCTGAAAACTGATAAAATAAATTTAAATTAGCTCACATCAGAGGAGAAGTTCAAAAATATATTATTTAATATTTTAGATCAGAACCTATTCTGTTTAGATGATATGTCCTACTATTTAATATTAAAACTCACTTTTATGCATAGAAAATAAATCTGAAAGATATAGGAAAATGGGTATGCATAATTAGAAAATGATAAATGAAGTCTCCAAATCCAAAAACTTCAGTTTAGGATTTGGTAGAAGATCTGAAAACCTATTTGGAGTAGGAAATTACCTTCCATGCAAACTTGGTAGTTAAGAAGTATATTCATTAAATATAAAGAATTTGTTCAAATTGAAAATTCATATATAGTGTGCAAACAGAAATCTGAATACAAAAGTTAGAAATCATATACATATGTTTAAAAGTGCATGTAGGCTAAAAATCAACACATCTAGAGTAACCACAACACTTAGAAATCTAAATGACTATCATATGTATGTATGTGTGGAGTGAAAGTGTGAACTATGTCTTATGGATTGTTGTTTTCTTTTGCTATGTGCATTGGCATGAGTAGAACCTGCCCCAGAGCAAGTTCCCCCTTTCCAAGACCAAGACTTTCTATTCCCAGAGCAGCTGGAAGAAGGCAAGTGTCCTTGACCACTTTGATCCTATACTAGGATGTGTAGATAGAATTATTTGCATTGTCAATTGAAATATGAAACCCATGCTAGGAAGTTTCCCTAGAATTGCATTATCTTGATTCCTTGTAGCTTGGGTTGGGATTTATTTTATCATGTCATTTACTATCATGCTTATGCTTAGCCATGCTTATAATGGGAAAATTGGGATATGAGATCATCAATTTATTTACCTTACTCTTGAATGAGATATTATGAGTTACGTAGAGGTAGGGATCGAGGCAAGTTGGATGATTTGGTTGGTGCTGGGTGCACGAGACTCGGGTTTGTGTTTAGTACTTGCCTGGATCCTAAGGACCGGTTCATGGAGCATGTAACCTGGCTTTACCGTGCCAACCACATGCTGAGATGGGGCAGCTTGGCCAATTAATTAGGTGTATCCCCGGCGTAGTATGGGTGTGTTGGATGGTGCGGGAAATAGGTGTCAGCTGGACTACCATATGAACCGCAAGGCTCAAGAGGGGGTCACTGCAGCGGGGTTGGAGCCTCTTGTATGCTGTTAGGGGTGAAACCTCAGTGGGCCCACGCTCGTCGGGAATCCCTTTGTAAAGGCTTCGTAGTGATCTCCTGGCTACACACCTGGGAAGTGTGAATGTGGTTCGTGGCCACTGGCATAATGGAGGTTCTTTTAGTCCACTCGGCAACGGGGGATGAAATCACTACATGTGGGTACAGTGGTGCAAACTCTGCAGAGTCAAAACTATCATGACAGCCGTGCTCACGGTCAAGAGCGGCTTGGACTTATTCATGATTTGAGGATGATGACTTTGGAAGTTGTGGATGTTAAGCGGGGAGCTTAACATTGGAAATGATGTTGTGGTTATTTGATAATGGGTTGGGAGATTGGGACCATTTCACCTGCGTAGTAATGTAGGTGCTTAATAAGCTAGGGTGGTAGGTAATAATTGCGTAGTGCTTTAACCATGAGTTCAACCTCTCCTTGCTCTAGCCATGCATGACATAACTTTCCCACACTTGCTGAGTACCCATTGTACTCAAACTTGCATATTTGTTGGTTTAAATTGCTGCTCAGGTCAAGGGGATGATGTGGTGTTCAATGACCAATACTTCGGACCCGAAGAAGGATTCTAGGTTCATGGAGTCCCCCAGGCAACGCCTGTGACAGAGCCCACAAGAATAATATTCCGCTGCTATTCTATTTACATGTTATAAACTTATTATCATCCATCGAGACGTATGCTTTGTAAGACCTATTTATATTCGACACCTGGCTTGTAATAAATGATGCTTCACTATTTGTCATCACATGTATGAGAAAATGATCCTGGCATACATGTGATATTCACTCGGTTGTTCTTCAGAGAAACTGGGTGTGACAGAAGTGGTATCAGAGCCAAGGTTGCCCATAGGAACGTGGACCTAGGTAGAAATGGACGTAGTTAAGGACCTTATTTTCTTAAAAACTATTTTACAAAAGTGTGGGTTGAAGGTGTTATTTAATGGGGTCACTTTATTCATCTTACCCCAACTTTTATTCAAAATACAATTTTTGTTTAAACCCTTATCTAACTTCATTTTAAATGCTTTATGTTTTAGATGGTTCGCATGATCCGCACCGCTCGCAAGTCCACCGGAGGGAGAGTTCCTGTAGTTGCCCTTGCCCTGAGAGAGGAGAACTGTCCGGTGACGTACCACTCCTACGGGTTGGCAGTAGGAGGCTTGTTGTGTCGCCTTCGGCGTATGCTCCACGCCGCCGGCAATACGGGCAAGCTAATCATACACTACAGCTCCACCCGGACCATCCGTGAGAAGCGGGAAGAATGGAGTTCACAAATGAGGATTATCCATGAAAATCAGCTACTCAAGATCCACCGCTCTCCAGCTTGTCGAGTGACACAGGTCGATGCCGAGAAGGATGTCACCTGGGAGGCCATCACCTGCCAGAGTTACATCTACCGTCGCCACCTGGACAGGACTGAGTACATGTATATCCTCCAGCGTGAGAGTGGTACAGCGGAGTACAAGTACCTGCCAGTGCAGCAGGGGACTTCCCATGAGCACATGGACCTGTGCTTGGAGTATGCTGCTATGCTCAGCACTCGACTGCAGGAGTGTCAGCAGGAGCTTCAAGATGTTCGTGACACCCTGAAGGAGACTGAGGCGTTGTTTCGAGCCAGCTTGAGGGCGAGAGAAAGAGGAGATGGGAATGAACTGTGTGTCACCGTGAATGACACATGGACTCCTGACTCCCCAGATCGCCGGGCGAGCAGGCGTCCGCCGCACTTCTCCACCAGCAGCTTCCCCACCCAAAGCGGAGTCAGAGGGCAGCCACAATAATGAGGAAGATCCCGAGGAGCCAGCTCAGTGATACGAGTCGTGTAGAGTCCTTTCCCTTAGTCCAGCAGGTTATCGAGTAGTCGAGTCGGTACCTTAGTTAATGGTGTGTTAATGTTTGGTGTGTGACGTGAGTTGTGGAAGCCATGGGCATTTGTCCACAACCTCGTCTTCAGGTTGTTTTGCTTTGATCTGTGAACCCCTACGAATTAAGAGTGCATTTATTTTCGCGTGAGACATGAAACCCTCAGAAAATATAAATATAATAAGGTCTCAAAATTTTAAAGTTTAAGCAAGCAAATTGGGAAGTTAGTACGTAATGCTTTAAATTGACATTTGATTGATCATGATAGATGGCCGGAAGAGGATAGGGTCGTGGTGCCAATCCCGCCAACAACAACGATGAGGCCGGCAACCCTCATCTTTCTGGAGGACAAGACAGGGGTGGTCGCCATGAAGGAGTTGATCCCATCCACCAAATGCTTGAAATCAGAATCAGCTCAACCAGAGCCTAACTCAAGTGGTGGCCAACTTGCATCAAGTTCCACCTCCACAAGCTGCACCACGCCAACCAAGGTTGAGTGAGTTTCTAGGGACTCAACCTCCAAAGTTTGCAAGTGCTGCTGAACCTCTAGAGGCAAATGATTGGCTAAAGACCATTGAGAGAAAGATGAGGATCATACAATGCCAAGGGTATGAGAGTGTGCTGTTTGCCTCTGACCAATTGCATGGACCTGCTTCTGATTGGTGGACTGCTTACGTGGCCGCCCATCATGACCCTGAGAACATCACTTGGGAAGAGTTCAAGCGTAGTTTCCGCAACCATTACATACCAAGGGGTGAACTCAAAAACAAGAGAAAGGAGTTCTTGGGGCTGCAGCAAGGAAACATGACTGTGAGGGAATACCTCACTAAATTCACCCAACTATCCCGTTATGCACCACGGGACATCGAGACTGATGAGCAGAAACAGGACTGCTTTGTGGAAGGACTTACAGCGGAAATGCAGTGTGCAATGTCCTTCAACGAGTATGAAAGCTTCCAAAAGATGGTGGACAGAGCATTTGTTGTGGAGAGGAAGCTGAAGGCCTTGGAAAATGAAAACAAGAGGAAGGCGGGATGATCACACCAAGCCTCGGGTAGCAACACACGCCCACGTCTGATGCAGCAACCCGCAGGGCAGACGCGCCGTGCTGCGGTACCCTACTCAGCACCGAGAGGGTACAACCCGAACTCCAGGCCTCCGTCAGCACCAGCACAGCCACAACGTCAGTTTGTACAGCAGCCTCGCCCCACATATCAACCTCGACCAGCAGTACAAGGACCCCCAAACCAACCCCAAGACAACAAAGGCCAGGCACCTAAGGTTGGGGTGCAATGCTTTAACTGTGGTGAAGTGGGGCACTACGCCCATAAGTGCCCAAAGAAGAAGCCCGTGCAGCCGCAACAGCAGAATGTGATGCGAGGACGGGTGAACCACGTGACCATGGAGGAGGCGCAAGAGGTACCCGACGTGGTAGTTGGTAAGTTTCCTGCCAATTTACACATTGCAACCCTATTGTTTGATTCTGGTGCTACCCACTCGTTCATTGCTCAAGGGTTTGTTAAGAAGTATGATCTAGCAACAACTCAAATGGACCATATGCTAGCAGTAAACTCTCCAGGTGAAGAAATAAGGACAAGACAAGTGTGTCCCAAGGTGAATCTAGACATTAATGGGGTAGTATTTACTACAAACCTCATAGTGATAGATTCACCAGGGATAGATATTATTTTGGGTATGGATTGGTTGACCAAACATAAAGGAATCATCCATTGTTCAACAAGAACGGTGGAACTAACTCACCCTAGTGGCACCAGAGTAGAGTTCATAACCATACAAGAGCCTAGGAGGGACATTAAACTCAATCAAGTTGAGGTGGAAGTGGAGGAGATCAGGATTATCAGGGAATATCCAGACATTTTTCCGGAGGAGTTGCCAGGTATGCCTCCCGATCGTGAAGTAGAATTCTCGATTGAGCTAGTGCCTGGAACAGCTCCGATATACAAGACCTTATCGGATGGACTCCAAACAGCTGGAAGAACTCAAGGAACATTTAAGAGAATTGACAGAGAAGGGGTACATTCGTCCTAGTTCCTCACCATGGGGAGCTCCTGTGATATTTGTGCCCAAGAAGGATGGAACCCAAAGGTTATGCGTAGACTACTGTGCGTTGAATGAAGTAACCATCAAGAACAAGTACCCATTACCCCGCATTGAAGACTTGTTTGATCAGTTGAGGGGAGCTTGTGTGTTCTCGAAAATTGATCTCAGGTCGGGATACCACCAACTTAAGATAAGGCAAACAGAAATTCCAAAGACAGCTTTCGTATCTCGGTACGGACTGTATGAATACACCGTCATGCCTTTCGGGCTAACTAATGCCCCGGCATACTTCATGTATCTCATGAACAAGGTATTCATGGAATATCTGGACAAATTTGTGGTGGTTTTCATTGATGACATTCTCGTCTTCTCCAAAGATGAAGAAGAACATGAGGAACATCTAAGGTTGGTGTTGCAAAAGCTGAGAGAACACCAACTATATGCCAAGTTGAGCAAGTGTGAGTTTTGGCCGAAGAGAGTTCCCTTCTTAAGACATATAATCTCGGAGGAGGAATCTCCGTAGATCCTGGCAAGATCAAGGATGTACAAAAGTGGAAGACCCCTGAGAATGTTGGGGAAGTTCGAAGCTTCTTAGGATTGGATGGGTATTATCGACGGTTTATCGAGGGTTTCTCCAAGATTTCTAGACCCCTCACCAAATTGTTGGAGAAGGGAATCACATTCACATGGACACCGCAGTGCGAGACGAGTTTTCAGGAACTGAAGAAAAGATTGACAACAGCCCCAGTGCTAGTTATGCCAGATATGCAGAAGAACTTTTCGGTGTGCTGCGATGCCTCTGGAAACGGGTTGGGATGTATTCTCATGCAAGAGGGGCATGTCGTGGCTTATGCGTCCCGGCAGCTCCGGAAACACGAGAAGAACTATCCTACACATGACCTAGAGCTAGCTGCAGTGGTACACGCGTTGAAGATTTGGCGGCATTACTTGATGGGGAAGAGGACAGAGATATATACGGATCATAAGAGCTTAAAGTATATTTTCACACAGCCAGATCTCAACCTCAGACAAAGGAGATGGTTAGAGCTGATCAACGACTTTGATGTGGGCATCAACTATCATCCTGGGAAAGCGAACGTCGTGGCAGATGCTTTAAGTCGGAAGGTGCAGGTCAATAGGTTGAGCTTGAAGGACATGCCTGCAGAATTGAAGGAAGATGTTATAAAACTCAATCTATGTCTGGTGAATAGTGGTGAGGCCATCGCCATGGAAGTGGGCTCCACATTAGAGGAAGACATCCGCAATGGTCAGAAGAATGACGAGAGGATACAAGAGATTAGAGAACTCATCAAGGAAAATAAAGCCCCTGGGTTCAGAGAGGATGAACAAGGTACGATGTGGCACGGGAAAAGAATCTGTGTGCCTGAAGTGAAGGAGATCCGTGAATTGATTTTGAAGGAGGCTCATGATTCCGACTATTCCATTCATCCTGGGAGTACGAAGATGTACCATGACCTCAAGAGCAGGTATTGGTGGTATGGCATGAAGCGAGATGTCGCGGAACATGTTGCCCTATATGACACATGTCAGTTGGTGAAAGCAGAACATCAACGACACACGGGATTATTGCAACCACTCAAAGTGCCTGAATGGAAATGGGAAGAAATCGATATGGATTTCATAGTGGGACTGCCTAGGACCCAATCGGGATATGATTCGATATGGGTCATCATCGACAGGCTAACCAAGGTAGCTCATTTCATCCCCGTGAAAGAAAGCTATAGCGGATCCAAATTGGCAGAATTATACATGTCAAGGATCGTGTGTTTCCATGGAGTGTCAAAGAAGATAGTGTCGGATCGAGGGACACAGTTCACTTCAAGGTTCTGGCAGAAGTTGCATGAAACCATGGGGACTCATCTGAATTTTAGTTCTGCCTATCATCCCCAGACTGACGGGCAGACGGAAAGAACCAATAAGATCCTTGAGGATATGCTGAGAGCGTGTGCGCTCAAAAACAATAGGAGTTGGGATAAGAACTTACCGTATGCGGAGTTCTCCTATAACAACAGCTATCAGGCTAGCATGTAGGATCGAATAGCACGTGAAAAGCTACCAGAGGGGGGTGAATGGTAGATTAAAACTTTTCGCAGCGGAAATAACAAAAACCCCTCAGCAAAAAATCAATCGGTTAAAGAAACCGTATGTGCAAGTGTTTTGAAACGTGTTCAACCGTTACAAATCAAGTAGAGAGGTAGAGAATCAAGTCACAAATCTAATGCAACAAGAATCACTTGAAAACACGAAGTAAAACTTGAGATACAATCAAAACATTAAACGAAGATCAATCTGTTGTACCCGATATAAAACAGATCTGCAACGCTGCAAAGAAACTCGTGTATCTCAAAAACTACAGATCTGAAGCTCGTGAAAATTTTACAGATGATAGATTATTGAGTTGTGAAGACAACCCAAAAAGAATCACGTCAATCGAATCTGTAAAACTCGAGTTATGAACGAAACACCGAAGCAACGTCGATCTGTCCAGAAACTCGGCGAGAAAGACTTGACGAAAAACAAGTCGGATGAACAAGGCACAAAAGCTCCTCGAAACTATGAACTTTATTCAATAGAAACACAAGAGGAACAGCCCAAAGTCGTGCACCATGAGCTCTGGCCTCCCTTGCTTATATAACCAGCTCTATGGCCAATTCAATTCAAACTAGGACTCCTACTCCTACTTGGATTCAAACTGTAACTTTCCAATACTGCTCAAGACTCTTCTATACGCAGATAGAAGCAATCTTAAGACTTCCAAACACCTTAGGAACGTCCCAAACATTTCTAAAACAACTCAAATTCGTGACCCACACGAAATCCTATCATAACCAACTCAAAACTTTCCATATTTGAGTCAAACACGACTCAGCCGCAGCCTGAGTCCATAACCTAGTCGGTTGGACCTTTCCGACCAATTCTTTACGTCCACTTCTCTTCATCACGCCTTGGAACAATGTTGCCACGTCCATGCACTCCTTGCACACGTGCAAACACCTTCCAACGACGTACACACAACCTTCATATGTACTGCCCTTGATCCAAACATGTTGCGCGACCTCCCGATCAACTCAACCACAGCTCCTCCCGAACTTGGTTGTTGGAACCTCATCTCCTCCCTGAGACTAGTCCAAGGATCCAGTCACTAGCCATGTCTTGAACTCAAGCAACACCTGCACATGAATAAACAACCAATTCTTCGGAGCACAAGTCCTCGACTTGACTCACGTTAGTTCAAAAACCACAACACCTTACATGAGCACGTCACATAAGCATGTTGCAAACCATATCAAATGATAACAGCCATAACCACCAAAACACACCAAAAACTTAGCAAATTAATACTAAGCAAACCTTCCCATAAAGCAAGTTTAAAACATTGCGAGTTAAAAGCAAAAACAAGACCCTGCAGTTCTACGAGTTGAACTTCACGGGAGCTCCCTAAAAACAAGCTCCGGACCTCACAGAAGCTCTCCGGACCTTGCAGGAGCTCTCCGGACCTTGCCAACACTTGGCGGACCTAACAAAGAACTTGTCGGACCTTGCCATAGAAGAATGTTTTGGCAATATTCAAAACTTTGAATGTTAATGCTAACTTTTATCCTAATTGCCAATGTATTCAGCACACATAGGTCTCACAATCTCCCCCTTGATGAATGCATTGTCAACACCAATTAAAATCCGAACATTGGCTTATGAAAAGCTTTGAAAACTCATTTCTCCCCCTTTATTAATTTCTCCCCATTTTTTAAAATCAGGGAAGGAAGAAAGTGTATAACATATGCAAAGTGTAAAAAAATCTCTCCTTATACATATTTCTCCCCCTTTGACAATGTATTCAGCAAGGTTCAAAAGAGAAATTTTTAAATGTTATGAGCATATTATAACATATACATACAAAACAAAGCTCATCCAAGTCATACTATCAGGTTACTTACACTATCACATCAATGAGATACATAAAGTAGTGTAAGCCATGCTAGAGATCAAATGTATTTTTCAGTTTAAGCAAGTCATGATCTCCCTTACTCAACTATTTCAAAACCTGAAAACATGACACTTGTTGCTGCATTTTTATTATTCATAATCATTTAAGGCACAAAGTTGATCATATGATATTTGCAAGAGATTATATGCCGCATCAGCCTTATTCTAACCAACTAAGCCAAGCCTATGTCATTTGACAATCAGAAGCTTAAGGACATGGTTTTAGTCATACACAATTCCTTCCAAGTTCATATCTTAGTGCAATGATAAGCAATCTCAAAAGAAGAAGTGCGATGCATGCATATTCTCTTGATCTTTTCTCAATTTTTTATTTGAAAACTCAATATGTGAGCTGATCACTTGATTATTTTTTTATGATTAAAAGCACTTGTGAGCACGCAACAAGTTCAAAATAGCAAGAAAGTTCGATCATGACCAGATTTAGTGTAAGTAATTATTCCAATTACTAGTCATGGCAAAAACTACAAAATGTATAACATGAGTAATGTAGTAAGAACTTTCAGACTGTAAAAGGAATCACAAAGTCATATATGTATGAAATACTATGCTCATATTATTTTAGTTTCAGATTCACACATAGACTTTCAAAGTTTCAAAAACTCCCCCTCAATTTAAGCCATGAGGATGCATAACCCCTATTTCACTACGAATGAAACAAAAACGAGTGAAATCCAAAGGTTTTGTAAAAATATCAGCCAATTGTTGTTCGGTATCGACATGGTGAAGCACAATGTTTCCTTTTTCAACATTATCATGAAGAAAGTGATACCTAATGTCAATGTGCTTAGTTCTAGAGTGTTTCACGGGGTTTTTAGCAATACAAATTGCACTAGTGTTATCACAAAACAGTGGAACACTATCTAAATCAACCCCATAGTCCTTAAGTGTTTGAACAATCCAAAGAATTTGTGAGCAAGCGCTAGCCGCAGCTACATATTTAGATTCGGCCGTGGATTGTGCAACTGAACTTTGTTTTCTAGAGGACCAAGCAACAAGTGAATTACCAAGAAAATAACAAGCACCCGATGTACTTTTCCTATCAATCCTACAACCCCCAAAATCAGCATCCGAAAAAGCTTTCAAAGAAACGGTTGAGTAAGAAGGAAGAAAAATGCAAATTCTTGAGTTCTATGTAGGTACCTGAGAATCCTTTTGATGGCTTGGCGATGTGAAGCACGTGGAGAAGCTTGAAAACGTGCACAAAGACATACGCTGAATTGTACGTCCGATCTTGACGCCGTGAGATACAAAAGTGATCCAATCATACTTTTGTAGTCTTTTTTATCGACCGGGTCACCATCTTCGTCAAGTTCAAGTGTTGTTTCTGTTCCCATTGGTGTCCGAAGAGGCTTGCATTTGTCCATGTTGAAGCGCTTAAGAAGGTGCTTTGAATACTTAGTTTGATGCACAAAAGTTCCTTCTTTTGTTTGCTTGATTTGCAGCCCCAAAAAGTATGTGAGTTCTCCCATCATACTCATCTCAAATTCTGAACTCATCATAGCTGAAAACTTGGACGCAAGATCATGAGAAGCACAACCAAAGATAATATCATCCACATACACTTGAACGAATAATGAGTCATTGCCATGCTTAAGTACAAAAAGAGTTTTATCAACCTTGCCCATGGTAAACCCCTTTTCAAGTAAGAATGTTTTTAACCTATCATACCATGCTCTAGGGGCTTGTTTTAGACCGTACAAGGCTTTGGACAGTTTGTAAACATGATTAGAAAAATTTGGATTTTCAAAACCCGGTGGCTGCTTAACATAAACCTCCTCCTCTATGTAGCCATTAAGAAAAGCACTTTTAACATCCATTTGATATAACTTGAAACCTTTAGATGCAGCAAATGCTAATAAAATTCTTATAGCTTCTAATCTAGCAACAGGAGCAAATGTTTCATCAAAATCTAGACCTTCAATTTGAGTGAAACCTTGAGCAACCAACCTAGCTTTATTCCTAACCACAACCCCATCCTCACTTTGCTTATTTTTAAATATCCATTTAGTTCCAATTAATGTGTGACCTTGAGGTGGAGGTACAAGTTTCCAAACATTATTTCTTTCAAAATTTTCTAACTCTTCTTGCATGGCATTAATCCAAGATTCATTAGTGAGTGCGTGTGATATATCCTTGGGTTCAAAAGAAGCAACAAAAGCAGAATGAGCATGAGAGTTTGGATCGCAAAACCTGGTCCGAGTGACTCATTCATGCAAGCTTCCAATGATTTGTTGTGGAGGATGACTTTTGAGTACTCGGAGGGGAGTAGACACTTCACAAGCACCTTCTTCTTCATGTTCGGACCTTTGATTAGGAGAGCTTGTTGATTGAGGAAGGTCCGAACCAGCAGTAGTGACTGTTGGTGCTGGTTGTGGTGCCAAATCAGCAGCTTGATCGTTATTTACTTCCGAGTTTTCGGGCAGCAGCACCACTTCTTCATCTTTCTTCAATAAAAATACTCTCCCCCTGCGGATATGGATCCGGACCTGCAATATCGGAGCTAGTACTTGGGCTAGCTTCATCAAAAGAAACCTCGCAAGTCTCCACAATTTTGTTAGTGTCAAGTAAAAGCACACGGTAGCCTCTAGTATGAGATGGATAACCAAGAAACATGCCATCAACAGATCTAGCTTCAAATTTATCAAGATTACTATGTTTCTTAACAAAGCATTTGCAACCAAAAACCCTAAAGTGTGTAACACTAGGCCTATGTCCAAACCGGAGCTCATATGGGGGTTTTCCAAGCTTAGCACGCAAGAAAACACGATTTGAGACATAACAAGCGGTTGCAATTGCATCATCCCAAAATTTCCTAGGAGTTTGATATTCATCAAGCATAGTCCTAGCCATCTCAACTAAGGTCCTGTTCTTTCTTTCTACGACACCATTTTGTTGTGGTACATAGGGTGAAGAGTATTGATGATCTATTCCATTTTCAGCAGAAAAGTGATCAAAGGATTGGTTTTTAAATTCAGTTCCGTTATCACTTCTAATTGCTTTTAATGATCCTGGGTAATCAATAGATAATCTAAGAAATAAAGTTCTAAAATGACTAAAAGCTTCATTCTTAGATGCCATAAAATAAACCCAAGAATATCTGGAATAATCATCAACAATCACAAGCACATACCATTTACCTCCGAAGGATTGAACACGTGCCGGACCTACTGTGTCAAGATGTAAAAGTTGTCCCGGTTCAGCTGTCATGGTCATTGTGAGAGGAGCATGTGAACCTGCAACAAACTTAGCATGTCTATAAGAAGAGCACACAATATCATTGTCCTTTTTAAGCTTCGGCAGCCCACGTATGCGATCGAGAGCACTAACACGAGTGAGATGATCAAAGCCTATGTGACCAAGTCTACGATGCCAAAAATATAGATCCTTTGTATTATTAGCAACTAGACACCGATGCTTAGAAGTTGACAAATCAAAATCAGCTTTAAAAACTCTTCCAAACCTAGACATGTTAAACAAAAGCTCACCTTTTGAATCTACAACCTTGCAGCAATTTTTAGCAAAGCTAACCTCTAGATTTTCATCTAGCAATTGTGAAACCGAAAGCAAGTTGTATTTCAAATATTTAACAAGTGCCACATCTTTCAAAGTGTAGAGATTGTTTACTCTAACTGAACCTTTAGCAATTATGGGAGTAGAAGAGTTATCGGCGAAAGTAACATTTTCTACACGTGACACAAAAGAGAGAGAGGAGAACCATTCTTTGTTACCGGTCATGTGGCGTGAGCAACCTGAATCCACAATCCAAATGTTTTCCTTCCTCAAACGTGAAACCTACACAGCAGCACAATACGTCGATGACTCAATACTGGGGTTAGTTAAAAGACTTTTAGGAATCCAGTACTGAGTCACACGATGTCGAGCAGGAATAACACACGAAAGCTGAGAAGGTACAGCAGGTTTATGAGCCAAACATCGAAAATTTTTGTTCCCAACTACTGACTTAGAAGATGTGTTATATGTAGCACAAAAAACAGTAGGTCCGGGAGCAAGTTTTGGACTCATTACAGCAGGTTGCAAGCTCCGAACATTCGGTCTAGCAGATTTTGCTTGGTTGTTATGTGATCTAGCAAGTATTCTTTATTTCTTATCGTGTTTAGCTAGTCTATAACAAAAATCCATGACATGACCATCTCTACCACAGTAGGTACAATGAAAAATAACCTTATTATCATGTCTAGATGAGAAAGCAACACGTTTATTAGAACCCGAATGTGACAGTACTCCTGCAGATTTGAAAATCACCTCTTTTTGTCTAGGAGCTGTTTGAATCAAACCGCTTCCTAATGACTTTACAACTTTAGGTGGGTATGCCTTAGCATGAGCATGAGAATTAAAATCTAAACCAGTTTTATCATTACAAGACTTGGAAGAATTCAGCAGCAAGTTTAGGTTCTTATTTGCATTAGAAAACCGATCTAGTGTCCTATGCATGTCATCAAGTTTATTGGACAGATCAAAGCAGTTTTCACATGAAGTTTTTCCTTTTAGTTTGCAATTTGAACAATATTTAACTTCATGCACACATAAAGCATTGTTCAAAATAGAAATCTCGTTCATAGCATCATTTAGTTTCTTATTCAGATCATCACATGAAGAACAATGCAAATCAATTGTAGAACAACAAGCATCTTTCAAATTTTTATCATTAAGTGCAGAAAGCTCTTTGTTCTTTTCAATTTCAAGTTCAAGTTTATCAAGTGTAGATGCGTGTGCACTTCTTAAAGAGGATAATTGTTCATAAATCAAATCACGCGAGGAACAAGAATCATCACTAGTAATCAAAGTTTTTAAACGATTAATTTCAGATTCTAGTGATTCAATTTTAACAGAATTGTTCCTAAGTTTTTTATCCTTTTTCTTTAATATAACAGTGGCACGAGAAATAGCATCACACATTTCTTCGCAAGTGGGACATACCTCTTCATCGTCGCTGTTGTGTTCTGCCTCCTCGGAGCTTGAACTTGACTTGCTCGCCATGCAGCACATATTTGCCATAGCTTCTTCATCTTCATCACTACCGGTGTCAACATCACTTGAGCCGAAATCTTGAAGTGCAGAGATCATACTATGCACTATGTTGCACATTGATAAATCTTTCATCTTCTTATTCTTTGCAAACGATTTCTTCGGCCTTGTTTGCTTTTCTTCACGTGAAGTCGGTCCTGAAAGGTTAGGGCACTCCGTACGAAAATGTCCTGTCTTACCACATTCAAAACATCGTTGAGGTCCGGAGCTTCCTCTCCTTCTAGTTCTCACATTTTGCAATGCTTTTGAGAACCGAGTAGAGATGAGTGCAAGCTCCTCCTCTGGAAACTCTTCAGTCTGTTCAAGGGTTAGAGAGGACAACAAAGAGAGTGCACCACTAGATGATGATTTTCTAGAACTAGACATGTCACATTGCGAAACAAATGCAATAGACTTGTTGGGGTTTTTACGTGAGATGATGTCAATTTCATGAGTTTTCAATTTAGAATAAAGCACGTCTAAAGTAAGAGAACTCATGACAGTAGATTCACGAATAGATGTAACTTTCATCTCCCAAATTGACATATCTAATGCTCCTAACAATTGTCTAGCATTTTCAGCATCTGAAAAGTTAACATTGACACTACGCAAGTTGCTGATAATTTTATTAAAGCGAGCAAAAAGGTCGTCAATTGACTCACCGGGTTGCATCTCAAAACGCATGTATTCTTTCTTGAACATATCTTGCCTTACCTCCTTGATCGTATTGGATCCTTCATGGTAGCCACAAAGAGCTTTCCAAACATCATATGCAGATCGGAAGTGTGCAACACGGTCGAAGTCGCTTTGAGTCAATCCTTGGATGATCAAGTTTCGAGCCTTGTTGTTATTGTCAACATCTCTCATGTTCGCAGCCGTAACTTGATCGTTGGGTGGTACATCGAAGTTCCGGTAGACCTTTTCCAATATGGCGAAGCCTTGCGCCTGTATGTAGGCCTCCATCCTCGCCTTCCAAACCTGAAAATCGATGCCATTGAACACACAAGGTTTTGCAGAGTACTTCTCCATGATGGTTAGTCAAAACACGTGCAAATCACAAAGATTTGAGCACCTTGGCTTTGATACAAATTGTAGGATCGAAGAGCACGTGAAAAGCTACCAGACGGGGGTGAATGGTAGATTAAAACTTTTCGCAGCGGAAACAACAAAAACCCCTCAGCAAAAAATCAATCGGTTAAAGAAACCGTGTGTGCAAGTGTTTTCAAACGTGGTCAACTGTGACAAATCAAGTAGAGAGGTATAGAATCAAGTCACAGATCTAATGCAACAAGAATCACTTGAAAACACGAAGTAAAACTTGAGATACGATCAAAACATTAAACGAAGATCAATCTGTTCTACCCGATATAAAACAGATGATAGATTATTGAGTTGTGAAGACAACTCAAAAAGAATCACGTCAATCGGATCTGTAAAACTTGAGTTATGAACGAAACACCCAAGCAACATCGGTCTGTCCAGAAACTCGGCGAGAAAGACTTGACGAAAAACAAGTCGGACGAACAAGGCACAAAAGCTCCTCGAAACTATGAACTTTATTCAATAGAAACACAAGAGGAACAGCCCAAAGTCATGCACCACGAGTTCTGGCCTCCCTTGCTTATATAACCAGCTCTATGGCCAATCCAATTCAAACTAGGACTCCTACTCCTACTTGGATTCAAACTGTAACTTTCCAATACTGCTTAGGACTCTTCTATACGCAGATAGAAGCAATCTTAAGACTTCCAAACACCTTAGGAACGTCCCAAACATTCCTAAAACAACTCAAATTCGTGACCCACACGAAATCCTATCATAACCAACTCAAAACTTTCCATATTTGAGTCAAACACGACTCAGCCGTAGCCTGAGTCCATAACCTAGTCGGTTGGACCTTTCCGACCAATTCTTTACATCCACTTCTCTTCATCACGCCTTGGAACAATGTTGCCACGTCCATGCACTCCTTCACACGTGCAAACACCTTCCAACGACGTACACGCAACCTTCATATGTACTGCCCTTGATCCAAACATGCTGCGCGACCTCCCGATCAACTCAACCACAGCTCCTCCCGAACTTGGTTGTTGGAACCTCATCTCCTCCCTGAGACTAGTCCAAGGATTCCGTCACAAGCCATGTCTTGAACTCAAGCAACACCTGCACATGAATAAACAACCAATTCTTCTGAGCACAAGTCTTCGACTTGACTCACGTTAGTTCGAAAACCACAACACCTTACATGAGCACGTCACATAAGCATGTTGCAAACCATATCAAATGATAACAGCCATAACCACCAAAACACACCAAAAACTTAGCAAATTAATACTAAGCAAACCTTCCCATAAAGCAAGTTTAAAACATTGCGAGTTAAAAGCAAAAACAAGACGCTGCAGTTCTACGAGTTGAACTTCACGGGAGCTCACTAAAAACGAGCTCCGGACCTCACAGAAGCTCTCCGGACCTTGCAGGAGCTCTCCGGACCTTGCCAACACTTGGCGGACCTAACAAAGAACTTGTCGGACCTTGCCATAGAAGAATGTTTTGGCAATATTCAAAAATTTGAATGTTAATGCTAACTTTTATCCTAATTGCCAATGTATTAAGCACACATAGGTCTCACATAGTATGAAGATGTCACCATTTGAGGCTTTGTATGGGAGGAAGTGCAGAACTCCCCTATTTTGGAACCAAACGGGGGAAAGTAAAGTGTTTGGGCCCGAAGTACTACAAGAAGCCGAGGCGAAAGTGAGGGAAATCCGCAACAACTTGAGGATAGCACAGACACGATAAAAGAGCTATGCCGATGTACGGAGAAGAGAGCTCGTTTTCAACGTGGGGGACTATGTCTATCTTAAGGTGTCCCCTATCCGAGGACTTCGTCGGTTCAAGGTGAAAGGGAAGTTATCACCTCGATACATAGGACCTTTTCAAATTCTAGAGAGGAAAGGCGAAGTGGCATATCAACTAGAACTACCGGCTCGCCTATCGAATGTGCATGATGTATTCCATGAGTCACAGCTCAAGAAATGTCTAAGGACGCCTGAAGAGATGTTACCCATGAATGAGGTTGACGTACGAGAGGATCTATCTTATGCCGAGCAACCGGTCAAGATTTTGGAGACAATGGAATGCCTCACAAGAAATAAAAGAATCTGGATGTGCAAGGTGCAGTGGAAGCATCACTCGGAAGAGGAAGCCACATGGGAGCGAGAAGACGAGCTTAAGTCACAGTTTCCAGAATTGTTTTCCTAGAACCACCAATCTCGAGGACGAGATTTCTTTTATGGGGGGTAGAGCTGTAACACCCCAAAATCTGTTAAGAGGGGAATTTAAAAATTTTTGGACGTATTGCATCTGGTGTAGAAATTCAAATTCAAATTGGAATTCAAATTCAAATTAAAATAGAAAAGAAAAGTAAAAAGAAAAAAAAAGAAAACCCAACCGGCCAGTGGGCTGAAACCCACCAGCCGGCCCACCATTTCCCCGTGCCAGCCCATAGCCGCACGCCCCTCTCTTCCTCTCAGTGACACGCGGGGCCCGCATGTCATCCCCCACCTCTCGCACGCTCGGCCGACCCCGGGACTCTCCTCTCTCCCGAATCCAAACAACCTCCGAAAAACCGTGCCAACAACCCGATCTTCAGTCCTGGACACTGCTATATAACCCAGTCGATCCTCCGCCGCCTCCCCTCGTGAAATTCCCGCACCGAAACTCGCCGAATTCCCCAGCGCACTCCAATTTTCTCCTCGGTGAGAACCGAAGCTCCGATCACTGTTTTCTCTCGATCCTTGCTCGGGTTTTCTGATCTAACGCGCCGATCATGTTCCACCGCCTCCGGGGAATCACACGCAGGTGCAGAAAACTCGGTGTTTTGCACCCTAGACGCAGCTCCGGCGAGCACCGCCGCTATTTCATCTCGGACCTCACCGCCGACCGTCTTCCAGGACCTCTGAGCTTAAGAAAAACCCCGAGGTGAGATCCCCGACCTCCCCTCTACCATTCTATGCCATGAAATGCCAGTTTTAGGAGGTATAAACGAATATCCGAAGTTCTCCGGCGAGATCGCCGCCTCCCGCCGCCGCGCGACGCCTGCCAGCGCCGCCCGCGCACGGCCAAGGCGACGTGGCCCCCTGAGGCCCGTCCATTTTAAATCGTGCGGTTCCTATTAGGTCTAACCCGTACCGCTTCGCGTTATAATCTCAGCCGTCTGTTTTAAATCGGATGGTCCACATCGGCCCCGCATTATAAAGGCCGGGATTCTTACGCGCTACCCTCTGGGGATCTCGGAAAACACGAGCTAGCCCCGGAAACTTCTGATCCAGCCCCTGGAACTTCAGAAATTCGTGTAAATTCATTTAAAAATCAGTTTTAGCCCCTAGACATAATAAAAATTAGGAAAACCCCTCTGTTATGTGTAGTTAGACCCCTAGAAATTTATGAAATAATAAATTAGACCCTGTAGTAGGGTGGATTTACCTTTTTGACACTATATGATATTAAATTCAGAAATTTGAATATGTGATTAGGATTTAAATTTAAAAGGTGAGGCAAACACATTGTAAATTCAAATTTAAACTCTCCTAGCACTTGGAAAACTTTAGAATGAGTTAAAAATAGATTTTAAGCTGAAATGAATCTGTCTAATTGATTGTTCACATTTATTAGTTATAGGGACACATTTTTAGGCTAGGAAATAATTCTGAAAACTGATAAAATAAATTTAAATTAGTTCACATCAGAGGAGAAGTTCAAAAATATATTATTTAATATTTTAGATCAGAACCTATTCTGTTTAGATGATATGTCCTACTATTTAATATTAAAACTCACTTTTATGCATAGAACATAAATCTGAAAAATATAGGAAAATAGGTATGCATAATTAGAAAATGATAAATGAAGTCTCCAAATCCAAAAACTTCAGTTTAGGATTTGGTAGAAGATCTGAAAACCAATTTGGAGTAGGAAATTACCTTCCATGCATACTTGGTAGTTAAGAAGTATATTAATTAAATATAGAGAATTTATTCAAATTGAAAATTCATATATAGTGTGCAAACAGAAATCTGAATACAAAAGTTAGAAATCATATACATATGTTTAAAAGTGCATGTAGGCTAAAAATCAACACATCTAGAGTAACCACAACACTTAGAAATGTAAATGACTATCATATGTATGTATGTGTGGAGTGAAAGTGTGAACTATGTCTTATGGATTGTTGTTTTCTTTTGCTATGTGCATTCGCATGAGTAGAACCTGCCCTAGAGCAAGTTCCCCCTTTCCAAGACCAAGACTTTCTATTCCTAGAGCAGCAGGAAGAAGGCAAGTGTCCTTGACCACTTTGATCCTATACTAGGATGTGTAGATAGAATTATTTGCATTGTCAATTGAAATATGAAACCCATGCTAGGAAGTTTCCATAGAATTGCATTATCTTGATTCCTTGTAGCTTGGGTTGGGATTTATTTTATCATGTCATTTATTATCATGCTTATTCTTAGCCATGCTTAGAATGGGAAAATTGGGATATGAGATCATCAATTTATTTACCTTACTCTTGAATGAGATATTATGAGTTATGTAGAGGTAGGGATCGAGGCAAGTTGGATGATTTGGTTGGTGCTGGGTGCACGAGACTCGGGTTTGTGTTAGTACTTGCCTGGATCCTAAGGACCGGTTCATGGAGCATGTAACCTGGCTTTACCATTCCAACCACATGCTGAGATGGGGCGTCTTGGCCAATTAATTAGGTGTATCCCCGGCGTAGTATGGGTGTGTTGGATGGTGCGGGGAATAGGTGTCAGCTAGACTACCATATGAACCGCAAGGCTCAAGAGGGGGCCACTGCAGCGGGGTTGGAGCCTCTTGTATGCTGTTAGGGGGTGAAACCTCAGTGGGCCCACGCTCGTCGAGAATCCCTTTGTAAAGTCTTCGTAGTGATCTCCTGGCTACACACCTAGGAAGTGTGAATGTGGTTCGTGGCCACTGGCATAATGGAGGTTCTTTTAGTCCACCCGGCAACGGGGGATGAAATCACTACATGTGGGTATAGTGGTGCAAACTCTGCAGAGTCAAAACTATCATGACAGCTGTGCTCACGGTCAAGAGCGGCTTGGACTTATTCATGATTAGAGGATGATGACTTTGGAAGTTGTGGATGTTAAGTGGGGAGCTTAACATTGGAAATGATGTTATGGTTATTTGATAATGGGTTGGGAGATTGGGACCATTTCACCTGCGTAGTAATGTAGGTGCTTAATAAGCTAGGGTGGTAGGCTATAATTGCGTAGTGCTTTAACCATGAGTTCAACCTCTCCTTGCTCTAGCCATGCATGACATAACTTTCCCACACTTATTGAGTACCCACGGTACTCAAACTTGCGTATTTGTTGGTTTAAATTGCTGCTTAGGTCAAGGAGATGATGTGGTGTTCAATGACCAAGACTTCGGACCCGAAGAAGGATTCTAGGTTCATGGAGCCCCCTGGGCAATGCCTGTGACGGACCCCACAAGAATAATATTCTGCTGCTATTCTATTTACATGTTATAAACTTATTATCATCCATCGAGACGTATGCTTTGTAAGACCTATTTATATTCGACACCTTGCTTGTAATAAATGATGCTTCACTATTTGTCATCACATGTATGAGAAAATGATCCTGGCATACATGTGATATTCACTCGGTTGTTCTTCGGAGAAACCGGGTGTGACATTCTCCTTGGGAGCACTTGAGTGAGGAGAGAGAACGTGGGAGGAGTTGTGAGGTTGAAGAAGATAAGGTTTGAGCCGGCCCTAGGGTTATGGAGTCGAAATATCGGACTAGTCCGTGGTCGAACCGGACTAGTCCGGACCAGCGGACCAAGTGCGGACTAGTCTGCAATGTGCGGACTAGTCTGGGTCCGTGGTCCCTTGTACAGAAAAGTATAAAACACTTATATATATGTATTCAATGGTTCCTAATAAGGAATAGGGGACAAAGACACACACATATATTCTTGATGAATATGATCAGTAAATATAGAACAATCAAGCTATGACCATAATTCACCAAGATCAAGTAACTAACATAGTTTTTAGGAGAAAAAATAGAGAGAGATGATTTTTCAACACAATTAACATGATTTTGAGGATGGCATACAGGTATGCAAATTTTCAAGCCACGTTCCGAGCATCAAGGATATTTAGTTCATTTCGGACTCACAAAAGCGTTTTTCATCAAGTGGCTTGGTAAAGATATCGGGTAGTTGTTTTTTAGTGTTGACATGGGAAATGTCTATGTCTCCTTTCATTGAGTGATCTCTCAAAAAGTGATGCTGGATATCTATGTGTTTGATTCTAGAGTGCTCAACAGGGTTATGGGCAATTTTAATTGCACTCTCATTGTCACAAAGGAGTGGAATACGACTCATATTGTAACCGTAAATCCTTAGAGTTTGTCGCATCCAAAGGAGTTGTGCACAACAACTCCCGGCTGCAACATACTCGGCGTCGTCCGTGGATAAGATAAATGAATTTTATTTCTTGGAGGACCAAGAAACTAAGGATCTACCTAGGAATTGGCAAGTACCGGAAGTACTTTTTCTATCTACCTTGCATCCGGCATAATCTGCATCAGAGTATCCAATGAGATTGAATTTTGAACCTTTGGGATACCAAAGGCCAAGGTTGGGTGTATGAACTAAATATCTCAAGATCCTTTTAACGGCTGTCAAATGACATTCCTTAGAATTGACTTGAAACCTTGCACACAAACATACACTCAACATGATATCAGGCCTAGATGCACATAAATAAAGTAAGGAGCCAATCATGGAACGATATACCTTTTGATCCACATTTGGTCCGTCCTCATTGAGATCCAAGTGTCCATTAGTCACCATGGGAGTCTTTATGGGCTTTGCTTTGTACATTCCAAACTTCTTGAGAATGTCTTGAGTGTACTTTGTTTGGCTTATGAACGTCCCGTCCTTTTGTTGCTTCACTTGGAATCCCAAAAAGTACCTCAACTCTCCCATCATGGACATCTCGAATCTATCTTTCATAATCCTACTAAATTCTTGACAAAAGGATTTGTTAGTTGAACCAAATATAATATCATCAACATAGATTTGGCAAATGAAGAGATCATCGTAAAAGTGTTTAGTAAACAAAGTGTAATCAGCTTTTCCAATCTTGAAGTCATTTTCAATAAAAAATCTCTAAGGCACTCATACCAAGCTCTAGGAGCTTGTTTGAGGCCATAGAGAGCCTTACGTAGTTTGAACACATAGTCGGGGTACTCTTGATCTTCAAAACCGGGTTGTTGCTCCATGTACACCTCCTCCTTGATCGGTCCATTAATAAAGGCGCTTTTCACGTCCATTTGATAAAGCTTGAAATCATGGTGAGTAGCATATGCAAGTAATATACGAATCGATTCAAGCCTAGCTACGGGAGCAAAAGTCTCGTTGAAATTGTCACACCCGGTTTTTCCGAAGAAACAACCAAGTGAATATCACATGTATGCCAGGATCATTTTCTCATACATGTGATGACAAATAGTGAAGCATCATTTATTACAAGTCAGGTGTCGAATATAAATAAGTCTTACATCGCAAATGTCTCAATGGACACTAATGCTTCATCACAAGTAAATAAACTAGCAGCGGAATATTATTCTTTAGGGCTCCATCACAGGCGTTGCCCGGGGGTCTTCATGAACCTAAAATCCTTCCTCGGGTCCAAAATCTTGGTCATTATACACCATCTCATTATCTTGACCTGAGCAGCAATATAAACCAACAAATATGCAAGGTTGAGTACCAATGGTACTCAGCAAGTGTGGGAAAATTATATCATGCATGGCTAGAACAAGGAGAGGTTGAACTCATGGTTAAAGCACTACGCAATTAATACCTATCACCTTAGCTTATTAAGCACCTACATTACTACACAGGTGAAATGGTCCCAATCTCCCATCCCATCATCATAATCCAATAACCATAACATCATTTTCAATGTTAAGCTCCCTGCTTAACTTCCAAAACCATCAATCCTCTAATCATGAATAAGTCCAGGCCGCTCTTAACTGTGAGCACGGCTGTAAGACAGTTTTGACTCTGCAGAGTTTGTACCACTGTACCCACAAGTAGTGATTTCATCCCCCGTTGCCGGGTGGACTAAAAGAACCTCCATTATGCCAGTGGCTACGATCCACATTCACACTTCCCAGGTGTGCGGCCAGGAGATCACTACGAAGCCTTTACAAAGGGATTCCCGACGAGCGTGGGCCCACTGAGGTTTCACCCCTAACAGCATACAAGAGGCTCCAACCCCGCTGCAGTGGCCCCCTCTTTAGCCTTGCGGTTCATATGGTAGTCCAGCTGACACCTACTCTCCGCACCATCCAACACACCCATACTACGCCGGGGATACACCTAATTAATTGGCCAAGCTGCCCCATCTCAGCATGTGGTTGCCACTGTAAAGTCGGGTTACATGCTCCATGAACCGGTCCTTAGGATCCAGGCAAGTACTAAACACAAACCCAAGTCTCGTGCACCCAGCACACAACCAAAACATCCAACTTGCCTTGATCCCTACCTCTACATAACTCACAATAGCTCATTCAAGAGTATGGTAAAATAAACTGATGATCTCATATCCCAATTGTCCCATTCTAAGCATGGCTAAGCATATGCACGTAAATAAATGACATGATGAAATAAATCCCAAACCAAGCTACAAGGAAACAAGGTAATGCAATTCTAGGGAAACTTTCCTAGCATGGGTTTCATATTTCATTTGACAATGCAAATAATACTATCTACACATCCTAGCATAGGATCAAAGTGGTCAAGGACACTTGCCTCCTGCTTGCTGCTCTTGAAATGGGTAGTCCTGATCTTGGAAAGGAATAACTTGCTCTTGAACAGGTTCTACTTCATACCATCACACATAGCAAAAGAAAAACAACAATCATAAGACATAGTTCACACTTCTACTTCATACAAACCACACATTTCATATTTATGAAATTCATTCACCATTATATGTGTTGTGGTTACTTTTGTAACACCCCAAATTTTTAGTCAAGACTCAAAATTTTGATTTAGAACCATAAACCATGTTCAGAGGGGAATTTAGAAATTTTTGGACGTATTGCATGTTTTGCAAAAATTCAAATTCAAACTGGAATTCAAATTTTACTCAAAACAGAAAAGAAATGAAAAAGAAAAAGGAAAGCCAGAAAAAAACTGGCCAGTGGGCCGAAACCCCAGCCGGCCCAGCAAACCCCCGCGCAGCCCGCTCCCGCGCGCGCCGCGCTGCCCCTCGCTGACATGTGGGACCCGCCTGTCATCCCTAACCCCGCGACCCCGGACTCTCTCCCGCGCGCGCGATCGCAACCGATCGGGAAACCTGTCCCCGCAGCCGAATTCCGGACCCAGCGGACTCCAACTCGATCACAACAGACCCACCGCCCTCCCCCGGCTATAAAAACCACCGATCCGATCAGTTTTCCTCACGCGATCGCCGATTTTCGCTCCGGTGAGCACCGAAACTTCGCCGGTGAATTCTGGCCGATCTAAGCTCGGAAACTCTGATCTAACTCGTTGGTCTTGATCCACCGCCTCCGGGGAACTTTGCAGGTGCAGAAAACCCGAAGACTTACGGTGCAAATCCAGCTCCGACGAGCTTCGTTGTGGTTTTGCCTCGGACCTCGCCGCCGAGCACTTTCCAGGACCCCCGAGCTCGAGAAAACCCCCGAGGTGAGATCCCTGACCTCCCCTCTACCGATCTAGGCCATAAGATCACAGTTCTAGGCAGAATTCTCGAGGATCCGAAAGTTTCCGGCGAGATCGCCGCTTCCCGCCGCCGTGCGCCGCAGGCAGCGCCGCCCGCGCTCGATCAGAGCGACGTGGCTGCTTGTGCGCCGTTTATTTTAAATCGCACGGTAGACTTTAAAACCCCGCGTACCGGTTCGATGTTATAATCTCAGCCGTCGGTTTAAAATCAGACGGTCCACGTCAGCCCCGCGTTATAAAGACTGGAATTCTTACGTGCTACCCCCTGGGGTTCTCTGGAATTGAGAGCTAGCCCCGGAAACTTCAGATCTAGCCCCTGGAACTCCAGAAAATCATGTAAATTCATTTAAAAATCAGTTTTAGCCCCTGGACTTAATAGAAATTAAGAAAAACACCTCTGAAAAGTGTAGCTAGACCCCTGGAAATTATGAAAATGATATTATAGACCCTGTAATGGGGTGAATTCATTATTTTAGCTCTGTTTAGTATTTAATTTAGAAAATTGAATATGTAACTAGTGTTTAAATATTAAAAAGGGGGACAAACATAATTGTCAAATTTATTAAAAACTTTCTCAGTACTTAGAAAACTTTGGAGTGAGATAAAAATATATTTTTGGGCTGAAATAAATCTGTTTCATCTATTATTCACATTTAATAGTATAGGGACACATTTTTAAGTAAAGAATAGTTAAAGAAAAATAGGGAAAATAATTATGAAATAGTATACATCAGAAGCCAAGGTTAAAATATGATCTTAAATTATTTAGGACCAGAACCTAATCTGTTTAGGTAGTGTGTATTACTAATTTAATAATAAAATGCACAATTATGCATAAGAATATAAATCTGAAAATATAGAAACTAGTAAATGATAAATGGAGTTTCTAAAATGCAAAGAATTCAGTTTAGGGTTGATAGAAATTATGAAGGCACATATGGAGAAGAAAAATACTTTTCATACATACTTGGTAGTTTAATATATAAGGAATTTATTTAAAACTGAAACACACATATATACATATATATATATATATATATATATATATATATATATATATATATATATATAGTATGTGAGTATAAATATGAACACCAAAGTAGGAATCCTACACATGTAAATGAAAGTGTATGCAAGCCCCAAATCAACACACATAGAGTATCCACAACACATAAAATGGTAAAGAAACTTTCATAAATGTGAATGTGTGGTTTGTATGAAGTAGAAGTGTGAACTATGTCTTATGATTGTTGTTTTTCTTTTGCTATGTGTGATGGTATGAAGTAGAACCTGTTCAAGAGCAAGCTATCAGTTTCCAAGATCAGGACTACCCATTTCAGGAGCAGCAAGAAGGAGGCAAGTGTCCTTGACCACTTTGATCCTATGCTAGGATGTGTAGATAGAATTATTTGCATTGTCAAATGAAATATGAAACCCATGCTAGGAAAGTTTCCCTAGAATTGCATTACCTTGTTTCCTTGTAGCTTGGGTTGGGATTTATTTTACCATGTCATTTATTTACATGCATATGCTTAGCCATGCTTAGAATGGGATATTTGGGACATGAGATCATCAGTTTATATTACCATACTCTTGAATGAGACATTATGAGTTATGTAGAGGTAGGGATCAAGGCAAGTTGGATGTTTTGGTTGTGTGCTGGGTGCACGAGACTTGGGTTTGTGTTTAGTACTTGCCTGGATCCTAAGGACCGGTTCATGGAGCATGTAACCCGGCTTTACAGTGCCAACCACATGCTGAGATGGGGCAGCTTGGCCAATTAATTAGGTGTATCCCCGGCGTAGTATGGGTGTGTTGGATGGTGCGGGGAATAGGAGTCAGCTGGACTGCCATATGAACCGCAAGGCTCAAGAGGGGGCCACTGCAGCGGGGTTGGAGCCTCTTGTATGCTGTTAGGGGTGAAACCTCAGTGGGCCCACGCTCGTCGGGAATCCCTTTGTAAAGGCTTCGTAGTGATCTCTTGGCCACACACCTGGGAAGTGTGAATGTGGTTCGTAGCCACTGGCATAATGGAGGTTCTTTTAGTCCACCCGGCAACGGGGGATGAAATCACTACTTGTGGGTACAGTGGTACAAACTCTGCAGAGTCAAAACTGTCTTGACAGCCGTGCTCACGGTTAAGAGCGGCCTGGACTTATTCATGATTAGAGAATTGATGGTTTTGGAAGTTAAGCGGGGAGCTTAACATTGGAAATGATGATTATGGTTATTGGTTTATGATGATGGGATGGGAGATTTGGATCATTTCACCTGTGTAGTAATGTAGGTGCTTAATAAGCTAAGGTGATAGGTATTAATTGCGTAGTGCTTTAACCATGAGTTCAACCTCTCCTTGTTCTAGCCATGCATGATATAATTTTCCCACACTTGCTGAGTACCATTGGTACTCAACCTTGCATTTTTGTTGGTTTATATTGCTGCTCAGGTCAAGATAATGAGGTGGTGTATAATGACCAAGACTTTGGACCCGAAGAAGGGTTCTAGGTTCATGAAGACCCCCGGGCAACACCTGTGATGGAGCCCTAAAGAATAATATTCCGCTGCTAGTTTATCTACTTGTGATGAAGCATTAGTGTTCATTGAGACATTTGTGATGTAAAACTTATTTATATTCGACACCTGGCTTGTAATAAATGATGCTTCACTATTTGTCATCACATGTATGAGAAAATGATCCTGGCATACATGTGATATTCACTTGGTTGTTCTTCAGAAAAACCGGGTGTGACAGAGGTGGTATCAGAGCCAAGGTTGCCCGTAGGAACGTGGACCTAGGTAGGAATGGACGTATTTAAGGGCCCTATTTTCTTAAAAAAACTATTTTCCAAGGTGTGGGTGAAAAAGTGTTATTAAAAGGGTCATTTTCTTCATCTTACCCCAACTTTCATTCAAAATAGGATTTTTGTTTGAGATTTTATCTAACCTAATTTTAAATTCTTTTGTTTTAGATGGTTCGCATGATTCGCACCGCTCGTAAGTCCACGGGAGGGAGAGTTCCCGTAGTTGCCCTTGCTGAAAGAGAGGAGAGTCGTCCAGTGACGTACCTTTCCTACGGATTGGCAGTAGGAGATTTGTTGCGCCGTCTTCGACGTATGCTCGAAGCCGCCGGCAATACGGGCAAGCTCATCATCCACTATAACTCCACCAGGACCATCCGTGAGAAGAGGGAAGAATGGAGTTCGGAGATGAGGATTATACACGAGAATCAGCTGCTTAAGATTCACCACTCTCCAGCTTGTCGAGCAACACAAGTTGACGCGGAGAGAGATGTCACTTGGGAGGCCATCACCTGCCAGAGCCACATCCATCGTCGCCACTTGGACAAAACTGAGTACATGTATGTCCTCCAACGTGAGAGTGGTACCACGGAGTACAAGTACCCACCGGTGCAGCAAGGGACTTCCCATGAGCACATGGACTTGTGCTTGGAGGATGCTGCTATGCTCAGCACTCGACTGCAGGAGTGTCAACAAGAGCTTCAGGATGCCCGAGATACTTTGAAGGAGACGGAGGCATTGCTGCGAGCTTGCTTAAAGGCGAGAGAAAGAGGAGATGGGAATGAACTGTGTGTCACCGTAAGTGATCCATGGACCCCTGACTCCCTGGATCGCCGAGCGATCAGGCGTCGTCGCACTTCTCCACCAGCAGCCTCCCCACCCAAAGCAGAGTCAGAAGGTAGCCGAAATGAGGAGGAAGATCCCGAGGAGCCAGCTCAAGAGGATGAGTAGTATAGAGTCTTTCCCCTAGCTAGCAAGAGGTCGAGTAGTCGAGTCGTTACGTAGTTAATGGTGTGATAATGCTTGGTGTGTGACGTGAGTTGTGGAAGCCATGAGCAAGTGTCCACAGCCTCGTCTTCAGATTGTTTTGCTTTGGTGTGTGAACCCACAGGAAATAATAGTGCATTTATTGGGTGTGAGATATAAAACCCTCGTAAGATTTTAACAAAACTTCAACACTTCAAAGTACAAACAAGTGAAAGTAGTAAGATGATACTAAATGCTTTCAAATTAACATTTGTTGATTCTACCAGATGGCCGGAAGAGGAAAAGGGCGTGCTGCCAACCCCGCCAACAACAATGATGAGGCATGCAACTCTCATCTTTCTGGAGGCCAGAACCGGGGTGGTCGCCGTGAAGAAGTTGATCCTCTCCACCAAATGCTGGAGAATCAAAATCAGCTCATCCAGAACTTGACTCAAGTAGTGGCCAACTTGCATCAAGTTCCACCTCCACAAGCTGCACCACGCCAACCAAGGTTGAGTGAGTTTCTAGGAACTCAACCTCCAAAGTTTGCAAGTGCTGCTGAACCTCTGGAGGCAGATGATTGGCTGAAGACCATTGAAAGTAAGATGAGAATCATACAATGCCAAGGGTATGAGAGGGTGCTGTTTGCCTCTCATCAATTGCAGGGACCTGCTGCTGATTGGTGGACCGCCTACGTGGCCGCCCATCATGACCCTGAGAGCATCACTTGGGAAGAGTTCAAGCGTAGCTTCCGCAACCATTACATCCCAAGAGGTGAACTCAAGAACAAGAGGAAAGAGTTTTTGGGACTGCAGCAGGGAAACATGACGGTGAGGGAATACCTCACTAAATTCACTCAACTATCCCGTTATGCTCCACGAGACATAGAGACAGATGAGCAGAAACAAGATTGTTTCGTGGAAGGACTTACCGCAGAGATGCAGTGTGCAATGTCCTCCAATGAGTATGAAAGCTTTCAAAAGATGGTGGACAGAGCATTTGTGGTGGAAAGGAAGCTGAAGGCCCTGGAAAATGAGAATAAGAGGAAGGCTGGGTGGTCACATCAAGCCTCAGGGAGCAACACCCGCCCACGTATGATGCAGCAACCTACGGGGCAGACGAGCCGTGCTGCGGTACCCTATTCAGCACCAAGAGGGTACAACCCAAACTACAGGCCTCCCGCAGCACCAGCACAGCCGCAACGTCAGTTTGTACAACAGCCTCGCCCCGCATATCCACCTCGACCAGCAGTGCAAGGACCCCCAAACCAACCCCAAGACAACAAGGGCCAAGCATCTAAGATTGGGGTGCAATGTTTCAGCTGTGGTGAAGTGGGGCAGTATGCCCATAAGTGCCCGAAGAAGAAGCCTGCGCCGCCACAACAGCAGAATGTAGTGAGAGGACGGGTGAACCACGTCACTATGGAGGAAGCACAAGAGGCGCCCGACGTGGTGGTTGGTAAGTTTCCTGCCAATTTACACCTTGCAACTCTGCTGTTTGATTCTGGTGCTACCCACTCGTTCATTGCTCAAGGATTTGTTAAGAAGCATGACCTAGCAACCACACAAATGAACCATATGCTAGCCGTAAACTCTCCAGGTGGAGAAATAAGGACAAGACAAGTGTGTCCCAAAGTGAACCTAGACATTAATGGAGTAGTATTTACCGCTAACCTCATAGTGATCGATTCACAAGGGATAGATATTATTTTGGGTATGGATTGGTTGACCAAACATAATGGAATCATCCATTGTTCGACCAGAACGGTGGAACTAACTCACCCTAGTGGCACAAGAGTAAAGTTCATAACGATACACGAGCCTAGAAGGGACATTAAATTAAATCAAGTGGAGGTGAAAGTTGAGGAAATCAGGACTATCAGGGAATATCCAGATGTTTTTCCGGAGGAGTTGCCAGGAATGCCTCCCGACCGTGACGTGGAATTCGCAATCGAGCTACTACCGGGAACAGCCCCGATATACAAGAGACCTTACCGAATGGACTCCAAGCAGCTAGAAGAGCTCAAGGATCATTTGAGAGAATTGACGGAAAAGGGGTATGTTCGCCCTAGTTCCTCACCATGGGGAGCTCCGGGTAATATTTGTGCCTAAGAAAGATGGAACTCAAAGGTTATGTGTGGATTACCGTGCCTTGAATGAGGTGACCATCAAGAACAAGTACCCATTACCCCGCATTGAAGACTTGTTTGATCAGTTGAGGGGAGCTTGCGTGTTCTCGAAAATTGATCTCAGGTCGGGATACCACCAACTCAAGATAAGGCAATCCGATATTCCCAAGACAGCTTTCGTATCTCGGTACGGACTGTATGAATACACTGTCATGCCTTTCGGGCTAACCAATGCCCCGGCATATTTCATGTACCTCATGAACAAGGTATTCATGGAATATCTGGACGAATTTGTGGTGGTTTTCATAGATGATATTCTCGTCTTCTCCAAAGATGAAGAAGAACATGAGAAACATCTAAGGTTGGTGTTACAGGGGCTGAGAGAACACCAACTATATGCCAAGTTGAGCAAGTGTGAGTTTTGGCTAAAGAGAGTTTCCTTTTTAGGACATATAATCTCGGAGGGAGGAATCTCCGTAGATCCCGCCAAAATCGAAGATATCCAGAAATGGAAAACCCCTGAAAATGTCGGGGAAGTTCGAAGCTTTTTGGGATTGGCTGGATACTATCGACGGTTTATTGAGGGATTCTCCAAGATCTCGAGACCTCTCACCAAACTGTTGGAAAAGGGAATCACATTCACCTGGACGCCACAGTGCGATACGAGCTTTCAGGAGCTAAAGAAGAGATTGACAACAGCCCCCCGTGTTGGTTATGCCAGATATGCAGAAGAATTTCACGGTGTACTGCGATGCCTCTGGAAACGGGTTGGGATGTGTTCTCATGCAAGAGGGACATGTCGTGGCATATGCATCCCGGCAGCTTCGGAAGCACGAGAAGAACTATCCTACACATGACTTAGAACTAGCTGCAGTGGTACACGCGTTGAAAATTTGGCGGCACTATTTGATGGGGAAGAGGACAGAGATATATACGGATCATAAGAGTTTGAAGTACATATTCACACAGCCAGATCTCAACCTTAGACAAAGGAGATGGTTAGAGCTAATCAATGACTTTGATGTAGGCATCAACTATCATCCCGGGAAAGCAAACGTCGTGGCCGATGCCTTGAGTCGGAAAGTGCAGGTCAATAAGTTGAGCTTGAAGGATATGTCTGCAGAATTGAAGGACGAGGTTATAAGGCTCAATCTATGTCTAGTAAATAGTGGTGAAGCCATCACCATGGAAGTGGACTCCACACTTGAGCGAGACATACGCGAGGGACAAAAGAATGATGAGAAGATACAAGAGATCAGACAGCTCATCAAGGAAAATAAAGCTCCTGGTTTTAGAGAGGATGAACAAGGAACGGTGTGGCACGGGAAAAGGATCTGTGTGCCAGAAGTAAAGGAGATTCGTAAATTAATTTTGAAGGAGGCTCACGATTCCGACTATTCCATTCATCCTGGGAGTACGAAGATGTATCAGGACCTCAAGAGCAGGTATTGGTGGTATGGCATGAATCGAGATGTCGCGGAACATGTTGCCCTATGTGACACATGTCAGTTGGTGAAAGCAGAACATCAACGACCCGCGGGATTGCTGCAACCACTCAAAGTGCCTGAATGGAAATGGGAAGAGATCAGCATGGATTTTGTCATGGGATTGCCTAGGACCCAGTCCGGGTATGATTCAATATGGGTTATTATTGATAGGCTAACCAAGGTAGCTCATTTCATTCCGGTGAAAGAAAGCTACAGCGGATCCAAATTGGCAGAATTGTACATGTCAAGGATTGTGTTACCATGGAGTGCCGAAGAAGATAGTGTCGGATCGAGGGACGCAGTTCACCTCGAGGTTTTGGCAAAAGTTGCATGAAACCATGGGAACCCATCTGAATTTCAGCTCTACCTATCATCCCCAAACTGACGGGCAGACGGAGAGAACCAATCAGATCCTTGAAGATATGTTAAGGGCATGTGCACTCAAAAACAATAGGAGTTGGGACAAGAACCTACCGTATGCGGAGTTTTCCTATAACAACAGTTACCAAGCTAGTATGAAGATGTCACCGTTTGAAGCTTTGTATGGAAGGAAATGCAGAACTCCCCTATTTTGGAACCAAACAGGAGAAAGTAAGGTGTTTGGTCCAGAAGTGCTACAAGAAGCCGAGGCAAAGGTGAGGGAGATTCGCAACAACTTGAGGATAGCACAGACACGCCAGAAGAGTTATGCTGATGTACGAAGAAGAGAGCTCGTTTTCAACGTGGGAGACTATGTTTATCTCAAGGTGTCCCCTATCAGAGGACTTCGTCGGTTCAAGGTGAAAGGGAAGTTGTCACCTCGATACATCGGACCCTTTCAAGTTTTGGAAAGAAAAGGCGAAGTGGCGTACCAACTAGAGTTACCGGTTCATCTATCGGACGTGCACGATGTGTTCCATGTGTCGCAACTCAAGAAATGTCTGAGGACGCCTGAGGAGGTGTTACCCATGAATGAAGTGGATGTAGCTGAGGATTTGTCTTATGCCGAGCAACCATACAAGATTTTGGAGACAATGGAACGCCTCACCAGAAATAAGAGAATCAGGATGTGCAAGGTGCAGTGGAAGCATCACTCAGAAGAGGAAGCCACCTGGGAACGGGAAGATGAGCTTAAGGCACAATTTCCGGAATTGTTTTCTTAGAAACACCAATCTCGAGGACGAGATTTCTTTTAAGGGGGGTAGAGCTGTAACACCCCAAATTTTTAGTCAAGACTCAAAATTTTGATTTAGAACCATAAACCATGTTCAGAGGGGAATTTAGAAATTTTTGGACGTATTGCATGTTTTGCAAAAATTCAAATTCAAACTGGAATTCAAATTTTACTCAAAACAGAAAAGAAATGAAAAAGAAAAAGGAAAGCCAGAAAAAAACTGGCCAGTGGGCCGAAACCCCAGCCGGCCCAGCAAACCCCCGCGCAGCCCGCTCCCGCGCGCGCCGCGCTGCCCCTCGCTGACATGTGGGACCCGCCTGTCATCCCTAACCCCGCGACCCCGGACTCTCTCCCGCGCGCGCGATCGCAACCGATCGGGAAACCTGTCCCCGCAGCCGAATTCCGGACCCAGCGGACTCCAACTCGATCACAACAGACCCACCGCCCTCCCCCGGCTATAAAAACCACCGATCCGATCAGTTTTCCTCACGCGATCGCCGATTTTCGCTCCGGTGAGCACCGAAACTTCGCCGGTGAATTCTGGCCGATCTAAGCTCGGAAACTCTGATCTAACTCGTTGGTCTTGATCCACCGCCTCCGGGGAACTTTGCAGGTGCAGAAAACCCGAAGACTTACGGTGCAAATCCAGCTCCGACGAGCTTCGTTGTGGTTTTGCCTCGGACCTCGCCGCCGAGCACTTTCCAGGACCCCCGAGCTCGAGAAAACCCCCGAGGTGAGATCCCTGACCTCCCCTCTACCGATCTAGGCCATAAGATCACAGTTCTAGGCAGAATTCTCGAGGATCCGAAAGTTTCCGGCGAGATCGCCGCTTCCCGCCGCCGTGCGCCGCCGGCAGCGCCGCCCGCGCTCGATCAGAGCGACGTGGCTGCTTGTGCGCCGTTTATTTTAAATCGCACGGTAGACTTTAAAACCCCGCGTACCGGTTCGATGTTATAATCTCAGCCGTCGGTTTAAAATCAGACGGTCCACGTCAGCCCCGCGTTATAAGGACTGGAATTCTTACGTGCTACCCCCTGGGGTTCTCTGGAATTGAGAGCTAGCCCCGGAAACTTCAGATCTAGCCCCTGGAACTCCAGAAAATCATGTAAATTCATTTAAAAATCAGTTTTAGCCCCTGGACTTAATAGAAATTAAGAAAAACACCTCTGAAAAGTGTAGCTAGACCCCTGGAAATTATGAAAATGATATTATAGACCCTGTAATGGGGTGAATTCATTATTTTAGCTCTGTTTAGTATTTAATTTAGAAAATTGAATATGTAACTAGTGTTTAAATATTAAAAAGGGGGACAAACATAATTGTAAAATTTATTAAAAACTTTCTCAGTACTTAGAAAACTTTGGAGTGAGATAAAAATATATTTTTGGGCTGAAATAAATCTGTTTCATCTATTATTCACATTTAATAGTATAGGGACACATTTTTAAGTAAAGAATAGTTAAAGAAAAATAGGCAAAATAATTATGAAATAGTATACATCAGAAGCCAAGGTTAAAATATGATCTTAAATTATTTAGGACCAGAACCTAATCTGTTTAGGTAGTGTGTATTACTAATTTAATAATAAAATGCACAATTATGCATAAGAATATAAATCTGAAAATATAGAAACTAGTAAATGATAAATGGAGTTTCTAAAATGCAAAGAATTCAGTTTAGGGTTGATAGAAATTATGAAGGCACATATGGAGAAGAAAAATACTTTTCATACATACTTGGTAGTTTAATATATAAGGAATTTATTTAAAACTGAAACACACATATATACATATATATATATATATATATATAGTATGTGAGTATAAATATGAACACCAAAGTAGGAATCCTACACATGTAAATGAAAGTGTATGCAAGCCCCAAATCAACACACATAGAGTATCCACAACACATAAAATGGTAAAGAAACTTTCATAAATGTGAATGTGTGGTTTGTATGAAGTAGAAGTGTGAACTATGTCTTATGATTGTTGTTTTTCTTTTGCTATGTGTGATGGTATGAAGTAGAACCTGTTCAAGAGCAAGCTATCAGTTTCCAAGATCAGGACTACCCATTTCAGGAGCAGCAAGAAGGAGGCAAGTGTCCTTGACCACTTTGATCCTATGCTAGGATGTGTAGATAGAATTATTTGCATTGTCAAATGAAATATGAAACCCATGCTAGGAAAGTTTCCCTAGAATTGCATTACCTTGTTTCCTTGTAGCTTGGGTTGGGATTTATTTTACCATGTCATTTATTTACATGCATATGCTTAGCCATGCTTAGAATGGGATATTTGGGACATGAGATCATCAGTTTATATTACCATACTCTTGAATGAGACATTGTGAGTTATGTAGAGGTAGGGATCAAGGCAAGTTGGATGTTTTGGTTGTGTGCTGGGTGCACGAGACTTGGGTTTGTGTTTAGTACTTGCCTGGATCCTAAGGACCGGTTCATGGAGCATGTAACCCGGCTTTACAGTGCCAACCACATGCTGAGATGGGGCAGCTTGGCCAATTAATTAGGTGTATCCCCGGCGTAGTATGGGTGTGTTGGATGGTGCGGGGAATAGGAGTCAGCTGGACTGCCATATGAACCGCAAGGCTCAAGAGGGGGCCACTGCAGCGGGGTTGGAGCCTCTTGTATGCTGTTAGGGGTGAAACCTCAGTGGGCCCACGCTCGTCGGGAATCCATTTGTAAAGGCTTCGTAGTGATCTCTTGGCCACACACCTGGGAAGTGTGAATGTGGTTCGTAGCCACTGGCATAATGGAGGTTCTTTTAGTCCACCCGGCAACGGGGGATGAAATCACTACTTGTGGGTACAGTGGTACAAACTCTGCAGAGTCAAAACTGTCTTGACAGCCGTGCTCACGGTTAAGAGCGGCCTGGACTTATTCATGATTAGAGAATTGATGGTTTTGGAAGTTAAGCGGGGAGCTTAACATTGGAAATGATGATTATGGTTATTGGTTTATGATGATGGGATGGGAGATTTGGATCATTTCACCTGTGTAGTAATGTAGGTGCTTAATAAGCTAAGGTGATAGGTATTAATTGCGTAGTGCTTTAACCATGAGTTCAACCTCTCCTTGTTCTAGCCATGCATGATATAATTTTCCCACACTTGCTGAGTACCATTGGTACTCAACCTTGCATTTTTGTTGGTTTATATTGCTGCTCAGGTCATGATAATGAGGTGGTGTATAATGACCAAGACTTTGGACCCGAAGAAGGGTTCTAGGTTCATGAAGACCCCCGGGCAACACCTGTGATGGAGCCCTAAAGAATAATATTCCGCTGCTAGTTTATCTACTTGTGATGAAGCATTAGTGTTCATTGAGACATTTGTGATGTAAAACTTATTTATATTCGACACCTGGCTTGTAATAAATGATGCTTCACTATTTGTCATCACATGTATGAGAAAATGATCCTGGCATACATGTGATATTCACTTGGTTGTTCTTCGGAAAAACCGGGTGTGACAACTTTGTGTGTTGATCTGTGGCTTGCACACACTTTTATTTATATGTGTATGATTCCTACTTTGGTGTTCCTATTTATACTTACATACTATATATATATATGTGTGTGTGTGTTTCAGTTTTAAATAAATTCCTTATATTAAACTACTAAGTATGTAAGAAAAGTATTTTTCTTCTCCATATGTGCCTTCATAATTTCTATCAACCCTAAACTGAACTCTTTGAATTTTAAAAACTCCATTTTATCATTTACTAGTTGCTATATTTTCAGATTTATATTCCTATGCATAATTGTGTATTTTATTATGAAATTAGTAATACCCATCATCTAAACAGTATAGGTTTTGGTCCTTAATAATTTAATAACATATTTTGACCTTGGCCTCTGATGTAAACTATTTCATAATTATTTTCCCTATTTTTCTAGAGCTATTCTTTACTTAAAAATGTGTCCCTAAATGTGAATAACAAATTAAACAGATTCAATTCTGTCCAAAATATGTTTTTATCTCACTCCAAAATTTTCTAAACACTGAGAAAGTCTTTAACTAAATTTTGACAATATGTTTGTCCCACTTTTTAATTTTTAAACACTAGTTACATATTCAATTTCCTAAATTAAATACTAAACAGGGCTAAAATAATGAACTCACCCCATTACAGGGTCTATAATAATATTTTCATAATTTCCAGGGGTCTAGCTACACTTATCAGAGGTGCTTTTCCTAATTTTTATTAAGTCCAGGGGCTAAAACTGATTTTTAAATGAATTTACATGATTTTCTGGAGTTCCAGGGGCTAGATCTGAAGTTTCCGGGGCTAGCTCTCAATTCCAGAGAACCCCAGGGGGTAGCACATAAGAATTCCAGTCTTTATAATGCGGGGCTGACGTGGACCGTCCGATTTTAAACCGACGGCTGAGATTATAACATCGAACCGGTACGCGGGGATTTAAAGTCTACCGTGCGATTTAAAATAAACGGCGCACAAGCAGCCACGTCGCTCTGATCGAGCGCGGGCGGCGCTGCCGGCGGCGCACGGCGGCGGGAAGCGGCGATCTCGCCGGAAAGTTTCGGATCCTCGAGAATTCTGCCTAGAACTGTGATCTTATGGCCTAGATTGGTAGAGGGGAGGTCAGGGATCTCACCTCGGGGTTTTCTCGAGCTCGGGGGTCCCGGAAAGTGATCGGCGGCGAGGTCCGAGGCAAAACCACGGCGAAGCTCGTCGGCGCTGTGTTTACACCGTAACTCTCCGAGTTTTCTGCACCTGCAAAGCTCCCCGGAGGCGGTGGATCAAGACCAGCGAGTTAGATCAGAGTTTCCGAGCTTAGATCGGCCAGAATTCACCGGCGAAGTCTCGGTGCTCACCGGAGTAAAAATCGGCGATCGCGTGGGAAAAACCGATCGGGGTTGGTGTTTTTATAGCCGGGGGAGGGCGGTGGGTCAGTTGTGATCGAGTTTGATTCTTCTGGGACCGGAATTCGGCTGAGGGACGCGGTTTTCAATCGGTTAAGATCGCGCGCGCTCGGGGGGGGGGGGGGGGGGGAAGTCCGGGGTCAGCGCGAGCGAGGTTGGGGATGACAGGTGGGTCCCACCTGTCTGTGAGAGACAGCGCGGGCGCGCGGGGGGCGGGCTGGCGCGGGGAAAACTGGGCCGGCTGGCGGGTTTTCGGCCCACTGGCCGGTTTTTTTCCCGTTTCTCTTTTTCTTTTTCCGTTTCTTTTCTGTTTTGAGTATAATTTGAATTCCAGTTTGAATTCGAATTTTTGCAAAACATGCAACATGTCCAAAAAATTTTAAATTCCCCTCTGAACATGGTTTAGAGTTTTGAATCAAAATTTGGGGTGTTACAGCTCTACCCCCCTTAAAAGAAATCTCGTCCTCGAGATTGGTGTTTCTAAGAAAACAATTCCGGAAATTGTGCCTTGAGCTCATCTTCCCGTTCCCAGGTAGCTTCCTCTTCTGAGTGATGCTTCCGCTGCACCTTGCACATCCGGATTCTCTTGTTTCTGATGAGGCGTTCCATCGTCTCCAAAATCTTGTATGGTTTCTCGGCATAAGACAAATCCTCAGCTACATCCACTTCATTCATGGGTAACACCTCTTCAGGCGTCCTCAGACATTTCTTGAGTTGTGACACATGAAATACATCGTGCACGTCCGATAGATGAACCGGTAACTCTAGTTGGTATGCCACTTCGCCTTTTCTTTCCAAAACTTGAAAGGGTCCGATGTATCGAGGTGACAACTTCCCTTTCACCTTGAACCGACGAAGTCCTCTGATAGGGGACACCTTGAGATAAACATAGTCTCCCACGTTGAAAACGATCTCTCTTCTTCGTACATCAGCATAACTCTTCTGGCGGGTTTGTGCTATCCTCAAGTTGTTGCGAATCTCCCTCACCTTCGCCTCGGCTTCTTGTAGCACTTCTGGACCAAACACTTTACTTTCTCCTGTTTGGTTCCAAAATAGAGGAGTTCTGCACTTCCTTCCATACAAAGCTTCAAACGGTGACATTTTCATACTAGCTTGATAGCTGTTGTTATAGGAAAACTCCGCATACGGTAAGTTCTTGTCCCAACTCCTATTGTTTTTGAGCGCACATGCCCTTAACATATCTTCAAGGATCTGATTGGTTCTCTCCGTCTGCCCGTCAGTTTGGGGATGATAGGCAGAGCTGAAATTCAGATGGGTTCCCATGGTTTCATGCAACTTTTGCCAAAACCTCGAGGTGAACTGTGTCCCTCGGTCCGACACTATCTTCTTTGGCACTCCATGGTAACACACAATCCTTGACATGTACAATTCTGCCAATTTGGATCCGCTGTAGCTTTCTTTCACAGGAATGAAATGAGCTACCTTGGTTAGCCGATCAATAATGACCCATATTGAATCATACCCGGATTGGGTCCTAGGCAATCCCACGACAAAATCCATGCTGATTTCTTCCCACCTCCATTCAGGCACTTTGAGTGGTTGCAATAATCCCGCGGGTCGTTGATGTTCAGCTTTCACCAACTGACATGTGTCACATAGGGCAACATGTTCCGCGACATCTCGCTTCATGCCATACCACCAATACCTGCTTTTGAGGTCCTGGTACATCTTCGTACTCCCAGGATGAATGGAATAGTCGGAATCGTGAGCCTCCTTCAAAATTAATTCACGGATCTCCTTCACTTATGGCACACAGATCCTTTTCCCGTGCCACACCGTTCCTTGTTCATCCTCTCTAAAACCAGGAGCTTTATTTTCCTTAATGAGCTGTCTGATCTCTTGTATCTTCTCATCATTCTTTTGGCCCTCGCGTATGTCTTGCTCGAGTGTGGAGTCCACTTCCATGGCGATGGCTTCACCACTATTTACTAGACATAGATTGAGTCTTATAACCTCGTCCTTCAATTCTGCGGGCATGTCCTTCAAGCTCAACTTATTGACCTGCACTTTCCGACTCAAAGCATCGGCCACGACGTTTGCTTTCCCGGGATGATAGTTGATGCCCACATCAAAGTCATTGATTAGCTCTAACCATCTGCTTTGTCGGAGGTTGAGATCTGACTGTGTGAATATGTACTTCAAACTCTTATGATCCGTATATATCTCTGTCCTCTTCCCCATCAAATAGTGCCGCCAAATTTTCAACGCGTGTACCACTGCAGCTAGTTCTAGGTCATGTGTAGGATAGTTCTTCTCGTGCTTCCGAAGCTGTCGGGATGCATATGCCACGGCATGTCCTTCTTGCATGAGAACACATCCCAACCCATTCCCAGAGGCATCGTAGTACACTGTGAAATTCTTCTGCATATCTGGCATAACCAACACTGGGGCTGTTGTCAATCTCTTCTTTAGCTCCTGAAAGCTCGTATCGCACTGTGGCGTCCAGGTGAATGTGATTCCCTTTTCCAACAGTTTAGTGAGAGGTCTCGAGATCTTGGAGAATCCCTCAATAAACCGTCGATAGTATCCAGCCAATCCCAAGAAGCTTCGAACTTCCCCGACATTTTCAGGGGTCTTCCACTTCTGGATATCCTCGATTTTGGCGGGATCTACGGAGATTCCTCCCTCCGAGATTATATGGCCTAAAAAGGGAACTCTCTTCAGCCAAAACTCACACTTGCTCAACTTGGCATATAGTTGGTGTTCCCTTAGCCTCTGTAACACCAACCTTAGATGTTTCTCATGTTCTTCTTCATCTTTGGAGAAGACGAGAATATCATCTATGAAAACCACCACAAATTTGTCCAGATATTCCATGAATACCTTGTTCATGAGGTACATGAAATATGCCGGGGCATTGGTTAGCCCGAAAGGCATGACAGTGTATTCATACAGTCCGTACCGAGATATGAAGGCTGTCATGGGAATATCTGATTGCCTTATCTTGAGTTGGTGGTACCCCGACCTGAGATCAATTTTCGAGAACACACAAGCTCCCCTTAACTGATCAAACAAGTCTTCAATGCGGGGTAATGGGTACTTGTTCTTGATGGTTACCTCGTTCAAGGCACGGTAATCCATTCATAACCTTTGGGTTCCGTCTTTCTTGGGCACAAATATCACCGGAGCTCCCCATGGTGAGGAACTAGGGCGAATATACCCCTTCTCCGTCAATTCTCTCAAATGATCCTTGAGCTCTTCTAGCTGCTTGGAGTCCATCCGATAAGGTCTCTTGTATATCGGGGCTGTTCCCGGTACTAGCTCAATTGCGAATTCCACGTCACGGTCGGGAGGCATACCTGGCAATTCCTCTGGAAAAACATCTGGATATTCCCTGATAGTCCTGATTTCCTCAACTTTCACCTCCACTTGATTTAATTTAATGTCCCTCCTAGGCTCGTGTATCGTTATGAACTTTACTCTTGTGCCATTGGGGTGAGTTAGTTCCACCGTTCTGGTCGAACAATGGATGATTCCTTTATGTTTGGTCAACCAATCCATACCCAAAATAATATCTATCCCTTGTGAATCTATCACTATGAGGTTAGCCGTAAATACTGCCCCATTAATGTCTAGGCTCACTTTGGGACACACTTGTCTTGTCCTTATTTCTCCACCTGGAGAGTTTACCGCTAGCATATGGTTCATTTGTGTGGTTGCTAGGTCATGCTTCTCAACAAACCCTTGAGCAATGAACGAGTGGGTAGCACCAGAATCAAACAGCAGAGTGGCAAGGTGTAAATTGGCAGGAAACTTACCAACTACCACGTCGGGTGCCTCTTGTGCTTCCTCCATAGTGACATGGTTCACCCGTCCTCTCAATACATTCTGCTGTTGTGGCGGCGCAGGCTTCTTCTTTGGGCATTTATGGGCGTAGTGCCCCACTTCACCACAGCTGAAACATTGCACCCCAATCTTAGATGCTTGGCCCTTGTTGTCTTGGGGTTGGTTTGGGGGTCCTTGCACTGCTGGTCGAGGTGGATATGCGGGGCGAGGCTGCTGCACAAACTGACGTGGCGGCTGTGCTGGTGCTGCGGGAGGCCTGTAGTTTGGGTTGTACCCTCTTGGTGCTGAATAGGGTACCGCAGCACGGCTTGTCTGCCCCGTAGGTTGCTGCATCATACGTGGGCGGGTGTTGCTCCCTGAGGCCTGATGTGACCACCCCGCCTTCCTCTTATTCTCATTTTCCAAGGCCTTTAGCTTCCTTTCCACCACAAATGCTCTGTCCACCATCTTTTGAAAGCTTTCATACTCATTGGAGGACATTGCACACTGCATCTCTGCGGTAAGTCCTTCCACGAAACAATCTTGTTTCTGTTCATCAGTCTCTATGTCTCGTGGAGCATAACGGGATAGTTGAGTAAATTTAGTGAGGTATTCCCTCACAGTCATGTTTCCCTGCTGCAGTCCCAGAAACTATTTCCTCTTGTTTTTGAGTTCACCTCTTGGGATGTAATGGTTGCGGAAACTACGCTTGAACTCTTCCCAAGTGATGTTCTCAGGGTCATGATGGGCGTCCACGTAGGCGGTCCACCAATCAGCAGCAGGTCCATGCAATTGATGAGAGGCAAACAGCACCCTCTCATACCCTTGGCATTGTATTATCCTCATCTTACTTTCAATGGTCTTCAGCCAATCATCTGCCTCCAGAGGTTCAGCAGCACTTGCAAACTTTGGAGGTTGAGTTCCTAGAAACTCACTCAACCTTGGTTGGCGTGGTGCAGCTTGTGTAGGTGGAACTTGATGCAAGTTGGCCACCACTTGAGTCAAGTTCTGGATGAGCTGATTTTGATTCTCCAGCATTTGGTGGAGAGGATCAACTTCTTCACGGCGACCACCCCTGTCCTGGCCTCCAGAAAGATGAGGGTTGCATGCCTCATCATTGTTGTTGGCGGGGTTGGCAGCACGTCCTTTTCCTCTTCCGGCCATCTGGCAGAATCAACAAATGTTAAGTTGATACCATTTAGTATCATCTTACTACTTTCATTTGTTGGTACTTTAAGGGGTTGAGGCTTTGTTAAAATTTTACGAGGGTTTATATCTCACACCAAATAAATGCACTATTATTTCCTGTGGGTTCACACACCAAAGCAAAACAATCTGAAGACGAGGCTGTGGACAACTGCTCATGGCTTCCACAACTCACGTCACACACCAATCATTATCACACCATTATCTACGTAACGACTCGACTACTCGACCTCTTGCTAGCTAGGGGAAAGACTCTACACTACTCGTCCTCTTGAGCTGGCTCCTCGGGATCTTCCTCCTCATTTCGGCTACCTTCTGACTCTGCTTTGGGTGGGGAGGCTGCTGGTGGAGAAGTGCGACGACGCCTGATTGCTCGGCGATCCGGGGAGTCAGGAGTCCATGTATCATTCACGGTGACACACAGTTCATTCCCATCTCCTCTTTCTCTCGCCTTTAAGCAAGCTCGCAGCAACGCCTCCGTTTCCTTTAGGGTGTCTCGGACATCCTGAAGCTCTTGTTGACACTCCTGCAGTCGAGTGCTGAGCATAGCAGCATCCTCCAAGCACAAGTCCATGTGCTCATGGGAAGTCCCTTGTTGCACCGGTGGGTACTTGTACTCCGTGGTACCACTCTCACGTTGGAGGACATACATGTACTCAGTTTTGTCCAAGTGGCGACGATAGATGTGACTCTGGCAGGTGATGGCCTCCCAGGTGACATCTTTCTCCGCGTCAACTTGTGTTGCTCGACAAGCTGGAGAGTGGTGAGTCTTAAGCAGCTGATTCTCGTGTATAATCCTCATCTCCGAACTCCATTCTTCCCTATTCTCACGGATGGTCCTGGTGGAGTTATAGTGGATGATTAGCTTGCCCGTATTGCCGGCGGCTTCGAGCATACGCCGAAGACGGCGCAACAAGTCTCCTACTGCCAATCCGTAGGAAAGGTACGTCACTGGACGACTCTCCTCTCTTTCGGCAAGGGCAACTACGGGAACTCTCCCTCCTATGGACTTACGAGCGGTGCGAATCATGCGAACCATCTAAAAACAAAAGAATTTAAAAGTAGGTTAGATAAATTCCCAAACAAAAATCCTATTTTGAATGAAAGTTGGGGTAAGATGAAGAAAATGACTCCTTTAATAACACTTTTCCACCCACACCTTGGAAAATAGTTTTTAAGAAAATAGGGCCCTTAAATACGTCCATTTCTACCTAGGTCCACGTTCCTACGGGCAACCTTGGCTCTGATACCACCTCTGTCACACCCGGTTTTTCCGAAGAAACAACCAAGTGAATATCACATGTATGCCAGGATCATTTTCTCATACATGTGATGACAAATAGTGAAGCATCATTTATTACAAGCCAGGTGTCGAATATAAATAAGTCTTACATCGCAAATGTCTCAATGGACACTAATGCTTCATCACAAGTAAATAAACTAGCAGCGGAATATTATTCTTTAGGGCTCCATCACAGGCGTTGCCCGGGGGTCTTCATGAACCTAAAATCCTTCCTCGGGTCCAAAATCTTGGTCATTATACACCACCTCATTATCTTGACCTGAGCAGCAATATAAACCAACAAATATGCAAGGTTGAGTACCAATGGTACTAGCAAGTGTGGGAAAATTATATCATGCATGGCTAGAACAAGGAGAGGTTGAACTCATGGTTAAATCACTACACAATTAATACCTATCACCTTAGCTTATTAAGCACCTACATTACTACACAGGTGAAATGGTCCCAATCTCCCATCCCATCATCATAATCCAATAACCATAATATCATTTCCAATGTTAAGCTCCCCGCTTAACTTCCAAAACCATCAATCCTCTAATCATGAATAAGTCCAGGCCGCTCTTAACCGTGAGCACGGCTGTCAAGACAGTTTTGACTCTGCAGAGTTTGTACCACTGTACCCACAAGTAGTGATTTCATCCCCCGTTGCCGGGTGGACTAAAAGAACCTCCATTATGCCAGTGGCTACGATCCACATTCACACTTCCCAGGTGTGCGGCCAGGAGATCACTACGAAGCCTTTACAAAGGGATTCCCGACGAGCGTGGGCCCACTGAGGTTTCACCCCTAACAGCATACAAGAGGCTCCAACCCCGCTGCAGTGGCCCCCTCTTGAGCCTTGCGGTTCATATGGTAGTCCAGCTGACACCTACTCCCCGCACCATCCAACACACCCATACTACGCCGGGGATACACCTAATTAATTGGCCAAGCTGCCCCATCTCAGCATGTGGTTGGCACTGTAAAGCCGGGTTACATGCTCCATGAACCGGTCCTTAGGATCCAGGCAAGTACTAAACACAAACCCAAGTCTCGTGCACCCAGCACACAACCAAAACATCCAACTTGCCTTGATCCCTACCTCTACATAACTCACAATAGCTCATTCAAGAGTATGGTAAAATAAACTGATGATCTCATATCCCAATTGTCCCATTCTAAGCATGGCTAAGCATATGCACGTAAATAAATGACATGACGAAATAAATCCCAAACCAAGCTACAAGGAAACAAGGTAATGCAATTCTAGGGAAACTTTCCTAGCATGGGTTTCATATTTCATTTGACAATGCAAATAATTCTATCTACACATCCTAGCATAGGATCAAAGTGGTCAAGGACACTTGCCTCCTGCTTGCTGCTCTTGAAATGGGTAGTCCTGATCTTGGAAAGGAATAACTTGCTCTTGAACAGGTTCTACTTCATACCATACACATAGCAAAAGAAAAACAACAATCATAAGACATAGTTCACACTTATACTTCATACAAACCACACATTTCATATTTATGAAATTCATTCACCATTATATGTGTTGTGGTTACTTTGTGTGTTGATCTGTGGCTTGCACACACTTTTATTTATATGTGTATGATTCCTACTTTGGTTTTCCTATTTATACTTACATACTATATATATATATATGTGTGTGTGTTTCAGTTTTAAATAAATTCCTTATATTAAACTACTAAGTATGTAAGAAAAGTATTTTTCTTCTCCATATGTGCCTTCATAATTTCTATCAACCCTAAACTGAACTCTTTGAATTTTAAAAACTCCATTTTATCATTTACTAGTTGCTATATTTTCAGATTTATATTCCTATGCATAATTGTGTATTTTATTATGAAATTAGTAATACCCATCATCTAAACAGTATAGGTTTCGGTCCTTAATAATTTAATAACATATTTTGACCTTGGCCTCTGATGTAAACTATTTCATAATTATTTTCCCTATTTTTCTAGAGCTATTCTTTACTTAAAAATGTGTCCCTAAATGTGAATAATAAATTAAACAGATTCAATTCTGTCCAAAATATGTTTTTATCTCACTCCAAAATTTTCTAAACACTGAGAAAGTCTTTAACTAAATTTTGACAATATGTTTGTCCCACTTTTTAATTTTTAAACACTAGTTACATATTCAATTTCCTAAATTAAATACTAAACAGGGCTAAAATAATGAACTCACCCCATTACAGGGTCTATAATATTATTTTCATAATTTCCAGGGGTCTAGCTACACTTATCAGAGGTGCTTTTCCTAATTTTTATTAAGTCCAGGGGCTAAAACTGATTTTTAAATGAATTTACATGATTTTCTGGAGTTCCAGGGGCTAGATCTGAAGTTTCCAGGGCTAGCTCTCAATTCCAGAGAACCTCAGGGGGTAGCACGTAAGAATTCCAGTCTTTATAATGCAGGGCTGACGTGGACCGTCCGATTTTAAACCGACGGCTGAGATTATAACATCTAACCGGTACGCGGGGATTTAAAGTCTACCGTGCGATTTAAAATAAACGGCGCACAAGCAGCCACGTCGCTCTTATCGAGCGCGGGCGGCGCTGCCGGCGGCGCACGGCGGCGGGAAGCGGCGATCTCGCCGGAAAGTTTCGGATCCTCGAGAATTCTGCCTAGAACTGTGATCTTATGGCCTAGATCGGTAGAGGGGAGGTCAGGGATCTCACCTCGGGGTTTTCTCGAGCTCGGGGGTCCTGGAAAGTGATCGGCGGCGAGGTCCGAGGCAAAACCACGGCGAAGCTCGTCGGCGCTGTGTTTACACCGTAACTCTCCGAGTTTTCTGCACCTGCAAAGCTCCCCGGAGGCGGTGGATCAAGACCAGCGAGTTAGATCAGAGTTTCCGAGCTTAGGTCGGCCAGAATTCACCGGCGAAGTCTCGGTGCTCACCGGAATAAAAATCGGCGATCGCGTGGGAAAAACCGATCGGGGCTGGGGTTTTTATAGCCGGGGGAGGGCGGTGGGTCAGTTGTGATCGAGTTTGATTCTTCTGGGACCGGAATTCGGCTGAGGGACGCGGTTTTCAATCGGTTAAGATTGCGCGCGCTCGGGGGGGGGGGGGGGGAAGTCCGGGGTCGGCGCGAGCGAGGTTGGGGATGACAGGTGGGTCCCACCTGTCTGTGAGAGACAGCGCGGGCGCGCGGGGGGCGGGCTGGCGCGGGGAAAACTGGGCCGGCTGGCGGGTTTTCGGCCCACTGGCCGGTTTTTTTCCTGTTTCTCTTTTTCTTTTTCCATTTCTTTTCTGTTTTGAGTATAATTTGAATTCCAGTTTGAATTTGAATTTTTGCAAAACATGCAACACGTCCAAAAATTTTTAAATTCCCCTCTGAACATGGTTTAGAGTTTTGAATCAAAATTTGGGGTGTTACAAAACCTTTGACTTGTGAGTGCCCTTTTGCCACAAGTCGTGCCTTGTTCCTTGTTACCACTCCATGTTCGTCTTGCTTGTTGCGGAAGACCCATTTAGTGCCGACGACGTTGGACTTGGGTCTTTCAACAAGCTCCCACACTTCGTTCCTTTTGAAGTTGTTCAATTCTTTTTGCATCACCATCACCCAATCTGTATCTTTTAGTGCATCCTCAACCCTGTATGGTTCCAAAGAAGATACAAAAGAATAGTGTTCACAAAAATTAGCTATGCGAGATCGAGTCATTACTCCCTTTTGGATGTCATCGATTATGTTGTCGACGGGGTGATCTCTTTGGATGCTTTGGTGTACTCTTGGATGTGGCACTTGTGGTCTTGAATCTTCATTATCATCTTCTTCTCCCCCTTGATAGTTGCCATCATCGATGTTTTGATCTTCTTGATTTTGTTGAGGTTGATTATGTATGGAAGCTCCCCCTTGATCATTTTCCTCCACCTGTGGTTCATTTTCTTCATTTGCATTTGAAGGTGGCACTTGTGGTCGAACATCGCCCAATGCCATTCTTCTCAATGCTTGACATGGAGCTTCTTCTTGATCTAGCACACATTTATCAACTTGCTCTTCTTGAGAGCCATTAGTTTCGTCGAATACTACGTCACGTGCTACTTCAACAAGTCCGGAGGTTTTGTTGAAGACACGATAAGCGTAGGAGTTCAAATCATAGCCAAGTAAGAAACCTTCATCGGACTTTGAAGCAAACTTCGAAGCCCTTGGCTTCTTGTTTAAAATATAACATTTTGAACCAAAAACTCAAAAATATGAAATATTCAGCTTGTTACCCGTGAGTAGTTCATATGAAGTTTTCTTGAGCAACCGATGAAGATATAGTTGGTTTATGGCGTGACAAGCAGTGCTAACCGCTTCAACCCAAAACCTGTCTGAGGTCTTGTATTCATCGAGCATTGCCCTCGTCATCTCAATGAGAGTTCTGTTCTTCCTTTCGGCTTCTCCGTTTTGTTGAGGAGTATATGGTGTTGAAAATTCATGATTTATCCCTTCTTCGTCTAGATACTCCTCAACTTGGGTGTTCTTGAATTCTGTCCCATTGTCACTTCGTATGTTCTTGATCTTCAAAGAGAATTCATTTCGGGCACGCTTGATGAACTTCTTGAGGGTTCCTTGAGTTTCTGTCTTATCATGCAAAAAGAAAATCCACGTGAAGTGTGAAAAATCATCAACAATGACTAGACCGTATTTATTACCGCCGATGCTTATGTAAGAAATTGGACCGAATAGATCTATGTGGAGGAGCTCAAGCGGTCTTGTTGTAGTCATGACATTCTTCGCGAGATGGGGTGCTCCTACTTGTTTCCCTACTTGGCACGCTCTACAAGGTCTGTCCTTCTCAAAAACAACATCCTTTAAACCTCGGATGTGATCGCCTTTAAGGAGTTTTTGAAGATTCCTCATACCAACATGTGCTAGCCGTCTATGCCACAGCCAACCCATGTTGGTCTTTGCAATCAAGCATGTGTCAAGTTTGGCTTTATCTTTGTTAAAGTCAACAAGATAAAGTTTTCTCTTAACACACCCTTGAATGCAATTGAGTTATCACTCCTTCTAGAGACAGTCACACCCTCATTAGTGAATAAACAATTATAACCATTGTCACATAATTGAGATATGGACAAAAGGTTATAATCCAAGGAGTCAACGTGTAAAACATGAGAGAGATTATGTTGTGATGAAATTGCAATTTTACCAGTACCAAATACTCTTCCTTGACTATTATAACCAAAGTAAATGCCTTCGCTTGGAACTTCATTTTCTTCATATTCCACGAACATTCTTCTTTCTCCGGTCATGTGATTGGTGCATCCACTATCTGGCACCCATTTTGCTCCACCGAATGAATAAATCTGCAAAAGACACATTATGCCTTGGTCTTAGGTACCCAAGCTTGCTTGGGTCCTTTGAGGTTAGTCACAAGTGATTTGGGCACCCACACATGAGACTTGGTGTTCCCATGGCGTGGCCCAACATATTTGGCATAAACTCTTCCAAGATTACTTTTCATAAGTACATATGAAGCCTCAAAAGTTCTAATAGAAGTTGTTGTTCATATGTGTTCACAGTGTTAAATTTATCAACATTATTAAGTTTTCTAACTTGAGAAGAGTTTCCCTTGACAAAGCCAATGCAACCCTTGTTATTCTAGTGGCTTCTAGCGTTTTGCTTTTCACCATAAGAATATCCAATGCCATATTTTACATTAGGAGGTCTTGTGACCGAGTATGCACTGCGTGCATACTTGATCTTCTCCTTGTCAAATATGCCACCTTGAGAAGATTGCTTTTCCTTTGTCGAGTTTGGCTTTTTCTTCAAGTTAGTGTCACTTTTGGCACAAGCACAAGTAATACTAGTTTCAGATTTTATATGTTGAGAAGGTGAGCTTGAAGTGGATGAAGAACCACTTTGCTTGAGTGACTCAACTTGTACATCAAGGATCTTGTTAACTTTGGTTAAGTTAGCAAGTTCATCCTTGATGGTGGTGTTTGAGTCTTTTAACTTCAAGCATGCTTCCTTGCTTGAAGCTAACTCAAGTTTTAGTGATTTACTTCGCTCCTTTTCAAGTTAAAGAAGCTTTTCAATCTCAAGATATTCCTCCTTTTGGGAGATGATCATATCTTCCTGACGATTGACTAACTTCTCCATATCAACAAGCTTATCAAATAGAAATTTCATCTTAGCAGCTGTCTTTTTGTCTAAACCCCTAAGCATATATTCATTTTCATCACTGCTATCATCCTCACTATAATTATCACTATCACTAGTAAAAGAATGCGAGAAGGAAGATTTAGTTGTTACCTTTCTTTTAACTTCCTTTGCCATTAGATAAGTGTTGTAGGTGTCCTTCCATGCGCCCATGGTTGGGAAGAGAGTGGATTTCTTGGTAGTCTTCTTTATGGCTATGGTGGCCATCTCCTCTTCTTCTTCGGATGAGGATTCATCATTGGAGTCCAACTCCTTCCCTAGATGCGCTTGGCCATATTGCTTCTTCTTCTTGAACATTTTTTTGGTTGAGGCTTGTTATCTTTAGTCTTCCTCTTATTTTCTTCATATGGACAGTCTACTATGAAGTGATCATATTCTCCGTAGTTGTAGCACGCCTGTCTCATCTTGGGTCTTTGTTTGTCCCTTTGACTTCCTTAGTTTGAGCTGCTACTCTTTCTTCTTCTCATCATTTTCTTGAACTTCTTCATGAACAAGATCATGTCTTCTTCATCGATATCACTACTTTCCTCATCACTGTTGTCTTCTCCATGAGCTTCTCGAGCTTCTTTTGATACGGGTTTACAAGTTGACTTCAAAGCAACTCTTTTCTTCTTTGCCAAGGTGAGATCCGCAATTTCCTTGACATGCTTGGCTTGCTTCTCCAACATTTCAAAGTTGATGATCTTGCCAAAAAGTTCGTCTGGGGTCATTTTTCCGATACCTGGGGCCGTGAGACCTATGTGTGCTGAATACATTAGCTTTGATGATAAAAGTTTTGAATACTACCAAAACACCTTTTTAACAAGGTCCGACTCTAGGTCCGAACTCCTGCAAGGTCCGACGATAGGTCCGACTTGTTTTGGGTAGCTCCGGCAAGGTCCGACGTAAGGTCCGACTTGCTTTGTCTAGGTCTGACTTATTTTGGCTAGGTCCGACTTGTTTTTGCTAGCTCCGGTGCTAGGTCCGATTAGCTTTGGTAAGTTTCGTGCTAGGTCCGACTAAGCTTTAGTAAGCCCCGGCGCTAGGTCTGACTAGCTTTGGTAAGCTCCGGTTCAAGGTCCGGTTATCTTTGGTAAGGTTCGGAGCTTAATTGCAATGGTTCTGCTTTTAACTTGCAATGTTTCGAACTTGCTTTGCTCTTATGGAAAGTTTTCTTAGTATTATTTTACTAAGTTTTTGGTGTGTTTTGGTGGTTATGGCTGATATCATTTTGCTATGGTTTACAACATGCTTATGTGAGGTGCTCAGGTAAGATGTTGTAGTTTCGGAACTAACGGGAGTCAAGTCGAGGACTTGTGCTCGGAAGTATTGGTTGTTTATTCATGTGCAGGTGTTGCTTGAGTTCAAGACATGGCTGGTTACGGGATCCATTGAACTAGTCTTAGGGAGAATATGAGGTTCAACAACCAAGTTCGGGAGGAATTGTGGTTGAGTTGATCGGAAGGTTGCACAGTATGTTTGAATCAAGAACAATGCATATGAAGGTATCTTGGATGTCGTTGGAAGATGTTTGTGTAACACCCCAAATTTTGATTCAAAACCCTAAACCATGTTCAGAGGAGAATTTAAAAATTTTTGGACGTATTGCATGTTTTGTAAAAATTCAAATTCAAACTGGGATTCAAATTATACTCAAAACAGAAAAGAAATGGAAAAAGAAAAACAAAAACGGGAAAAAACTGGCCAGTGGGCCGAAACCCGCCAGCCGGCCCAGCTTCCCCGCGCCAGCCCGCCCCCGCGCGCGCCGCGCTGCCTCTCACCGACGGGTGGGACCCACCTGTCATCCCTAACCCCGAGCCCCCGCGACCCCGGACTTTTCTCCCGAGCGCGCGAAATCGCAACCGACCGGGAAAGCCCGTCCCGCAGCCGAATTCCGGTCCCAGAGGACTCCAACTCGATCACAACAGACCCACCGCCCTCCCCCGGCTATAAAAACCCCCGATCCGATCAGTTTTTCCCACGCGATCGCCGATTTTCACTCCGGTGAGCACCGAGACTTCGCCGGTGAATTCTGGCCGATCTAAGCTCGGAAACTCTGATCTACCTCGCTGGTTTTGATCCACCGCCTCCGGGGAACTTTGCAGGTGCAGAAAACTCGGAGAGTTACGGTGTAAACGCAGCGCCGACGAGCTTCGCCGTGGTTTTGCCTCGGACCTCGCCGCCGATCACTTTCCGGGACTCCCGAGCTCGAGAAAACCCCCGAGGTGAGATCCCTGACCTCCCCTCTACCGATCTAGGCCATAAGATCACAGTTCTAGGCAGAATTCTCGAGGATCCGAAAGTTTCCGGCGAGATCGCCGCTTCCCGCCGCCGTGCGCCGCCGGCAGCGCCGCCCGCTCTCGATCAGAGCGACGTGGCCGCTTGTGCGCCGTTTATTTTAAATCGCACGGTAGACTTTAAAACCCCGCGTACCGGTTCAATCTTATAATCTCAGCCGTCGGTTTAAAACCGGACGGACCACGTCAGCCCCGCATTATAAAGTCTGGAATTCTTACGTCCTACCCCCTGGGGTTCTCTGGAAATAAGAGCTAGCCCCGGAAACTTCAGATCTAGCCCCTGGAGATCTCAACCTCAGACAAAGGAGATGGTTAGAGCTAATCAATGACTTTGATGTGGGCATCAACTATCATCCCGGAAAAGCAAACGTCGTGGCCGATGCTTTGAGTCGGAAAGTGCAGGTCAATAAGTTGAGTTTGAAGGATATGCCTGCAGAATTGAAGGACGAGGTTATAAGACTCAATCTATGTCTAGTAAATAGTGGTGAAGCCATCGCCATGGAAGTGGACTCCACACTCGAGCGAGACATACGCGAGGGCCAAAAGAATGATGAGAAGATACAAGAGATCAGACAGCTCATTAAGGAAAATAAAGCTCCTGGTTTTAGAGAGGATGAACAGGGAACGGTGTGGCACGGGAAAAGGATCTGTGTGCCAGAAGTAAAGGAGATCCGTGAATTAATTTTGAAGGAGGCTCACGATTCTGACTATTCCATTCATCCTGGGAGTACGAAGATGTACCAGGACCTCAAGAGCAGGTATTGGTGGTATGGCATGAAGCGAGATGTCGCGGAACATGTTGCCCTATGTGACACATGTCAGTTGGTGAAAGCAGAACATCAACGACCCGCGGGATTATTGCAACCACTCAAAGTGCCTGAATGGAAGTGGGAAGAAATCAGCATGGATTTTGTCGTGGGATTGCCTAGGACCCAATCCGGGTATGATTCAATATGGGTCATTATTGATAGGCTAACCAAGGTAGCTCATTTCATCCCTGTGAAAGAAAGCTACAGTGGATCTAAATTGGCAGAATTGTACATGTCAAGGATTGTGTGTTACCATGGAGTGCCAAAGAAGATAGTGTCGGACCGAGGGACACAGTTCACCTCGAGGTTTTGGCAGAAGTTGCATGAAACCATGGGAACCCATCTGAATTTCAGCTCTGCCTATCATCCCCAAACTGACGGGCAGACGGAGAGAACCAATCAGATCCTTGAAGATATGTTAAGGGCATGTGCACTCAAAAACAATAGGAGTTGGGACAAGAACTTACCGTATGCGGAGTTTTCCTATAACAACAGTTATCAAGCTAGTATGAAGATGTCACCGTTTGAAGCTTTGTATGGAAGGAAGTGCAGAACTCCCCTATTTCGGAACCAAACAGGAGAAAGCAAAGTGTTTGGTCCAGAAGTGCTACAAGAAGCCGAGGCGAAGGTGAGGGATATTCGCAACAACTTGAGGATAGCACAAACACGCCAGAAGAGTTATGCTGATGTACGAAGAAGAGAACTCGTTTTCAACGTGGGAGACTATGTTTATCTCAAGGTGTCCCCTATCAGAGGACTTCGTCGGTTCAAGGTGAAAGGGAAGTTGTCACCGTGATACATCGGACCCTTTCCAGTTTTGGAAAGGAAAGGCGAAGTGGCGTACCAACTAGAGTTACCGGTTCATCTACCGGACGTGCACGATGTATTCCATGTGTCACAACTCAAGAAATGCCTGAGGACGCCTGAGGAGGTGTTACCCATGAATGAAGTGGATGTAGCTGAAGATTTGTCTTATGCCGAGCAACCCTACAAGATTTTGGAGACGATGGAACGCCTCACCAGAAACAAGAGAATCTGGATGTGCAAGGTGCAGTGGAAGCATCACTCAGAAGAGGAAGCTACCTGGGAACGGGAAGATGAGCTCAAGGCACAGTTTCCGGAATTGTTTTCTTAGAAACACCAATCTCGAGGACGAGATTTCTTTTAAGGGGGGTAGAGCTGTAACACCCCAAATTTTGATTCAAAACCCTAAACCATGTTCAGAGGAGAATTTAAAATTTTTTGGACGTATTGCATGTTTTGTAAAAATTCAAATTCAAACTGGGATTCAAATTATACTCAAAACAGAAAAGAAATGGAAAAAGAAAAACAAAAACGGGAAAAAACTGGCCAGTGGGCCGAAACCCGCCAGCCGGCCCAGCTTCCCCGCGCCAACCCGCCCCCGCGCGCGCCGCGCTGCCTCTCACCGATGGGTGGGACCCACCTGTCATCCCTAACCCCGAGCCCCCGCGACCCCGGACTTTTCTCCCGAGCGCGCGAAATCGCAACCGACCGGGAAAGCCCGTCCCGCAGCCGAATTCCGGTCCCAGAGGACTCCAACTCGATCACAACAGACCCACCGCCCTCCCCCGGCTATAAAAACCCCCGATCCGATCAGTTTTTCCCACGCGATCGCCGATTTTCACTCCGGTGAGCACCGAGACTTCGCCGGTGAATTCTGGCCGATCTAAGCTCGGAAACTCTGATCTAACTCGCTGGTTTTGATCCACCGCCTCCGGGGAACTTTGCAGGTGCAGAAAACTCGGAGAGTTACGGTGTAAACGCAGCGCCGACGAGCTTCACCGTGGTTTTGCCTCGGACCTCGCCGCCGATCACTTTCCGGGACTCCCGAGCTCGAGAAAACCCCCGAGGTGAGATCCCTGACCTCCCCTCTACCGATCTAGGCCATAAGATCATAGTTCTAGGCAGAATTCTCGAGGATCCGAAAGTTTCCGGCGAGATCGCCGCTTCCCGCCGCCGTGCGCCGCCGGCAGCGCCGCCCGCTCTCGATCAGAGCGACGTGGCCGCTTGTGCGCCGTTTATTTTAAATCGCACGGTAGACTTTAAAACCCCGCGTACCGGTTCAATCTTATAATCTCAGCCGTCGGTTTAAAATCGGACGGACCACGTCAGCCCCGCATTATAAAGTCTGGAATTCTTACGTGCTACCCCCTGGGGTTCTCTGGAAATAAGAGCTAGCCCCGGAAACTTCAGATCTAGCCCCTAGAACTCCAGAAAATCATGTAAATTCATTTAAAAATCAGTTTTAGCCCCTGGACTTAATAGAAATTAGGAAAAACACCTCTGATAAGTGTAGCTAGACCCCTGGAAATTATGAAAATAATATTATAGACCCTGTAATGGGGTGAATTCATTATTTTAGCCCTGTTTAGTATTTAATTTACAAAATTGAATATGTAACTAGTGTTTAAAAATTAAAAAGGGGACAAACATAATTGTCAAAATTTATTAAAAACTTTCTCAGTAATTAGAAAACTTTGGAGTGAGATAAAAATATATTTTTGGGCTGAAATAAATCTGTTTTATCTATTATTCACATTTAATAGTATAGGGACACATTTTTAAGTAAAGAATAGTTAAAGAAAAATAGGGAAAATAATTATGAAATAGTATACATCATAAGCCATGGTCAAAATATGATTTTAAATTATTTAGGACCAGAACCTAATCTGTTTAAGTGATGTGTATTACTAATTTAATAATAAAATACACAATTATGCATAGGAATATAAATCTAAAAATATAGAAACTAGTAAATGATAAATGGAGTTTCTAAAATACAAATAATTCAGTTTAGGGTTGATAGAAATTGTGAAGGCACATTGTATGCAAGTATAAATGTGGACACAAAAGTAGGAATCATATATACATGGTTAAAAGTGCATGCAAGTCACAACTTAACACACATAAAGTAACCACAACACATATAATGGTGAATGAATTTCATAAATATGAATGTGTGGTTTGTATAAAGTAGAAGTGTGAACTATGTCTTATGATTGTTGTTTTTCTTTTGCTATGTGTGATGGTATGAAGTAGAACCTGTTCAAGAGCAAGTTAACCCTTTCCAAGATCAGGACTACCCATTTCAAGAGCAGCAAGAAGGAGGCAAGTGTCCTTGACCACTTTGATCCTATGCTAGGATGTGTAGATAGAATTATTTGCATTATCAAGTTAAATATGAAACCCATGCTAGGAAGTTTCCCTAGAATTGCATTACCTTGTTTCCTTGTAGCTTGGATTGGGATTTATTTTGTCATGTCATATATTTACATGCATTTGCTTAGCCATTCTTAGAATGGGATATTTGGGAAATGAGATCATCAGTTTATAATACCATACTCTTGAATGAGCTATTGTGAGTTATGTAGAGGTAGGGATCAAGGCAAGTTGGATGTTTTGGTTGTGTGCTGGGTGCACGAGACTTGGGTTTGTGTTTAGTACTTGCCTGGATCCTAAGGACCGGTTCATGGAGCATGTAACCCGGCTTTACAGTGCCAACCACATGCTGAGATGGGGCAGCTTAGCCAATTAATTAGGTGTATCCCCGGCGTAGTATGGGTGTGATGGATGGTGCGGGGAGTAGGTGTCAGCTGGACTACCATATGAACCGCAAGGCTCAAGAGGGGGGCACTGCAGCGGGGTTGGAGCCTCTTGTATGCTGTTAGGGGTGAAACCTCAGTGGGCCCACGCTCGTCGGGAATCCCTTTGTAAAGGCTTCGTAGTGATCTCTTGGCCGCACACCTGGGAAGTGTGAATGTGGATCGTAGCCACTGGCATAATGGAGGTTCTTTTAGTCCACCCGGCAACGGGGGATGAAATCACTACTTGTGGGTACAGTGGTACAAACTCTGCAGAGTCAAAACTGTCTTGACAGCCGTGCTCACGGTTAAGAGCGGCCTGGACTTATTCATGATTAGAGGATTGATGGTTGTGGATGTTAAGCGGGGAGCTTAACATTGGTAATGATGTTATGGTTATTGGATTACAATGATGGGATGGGAGATTGGAACCATTTCACCTGTGTAGTAATGTAGGTGCTTAATAAGCTAAGGTGATAGGTATTAATTGCGTAGTGCTTTAACCATGAGTTCAACCTCTCCTTGTTCTAGCCATGCATGATATAATTTTCCCACACTTGCTGAGTACCATTGGTACTCAACCTTGCATATTTGTTGGTTTATATTGCTGCTCAGGTCAAGATAATGAGGTGGTGTATAATGACCAAGATTTTGGACCCGAGGAAGGTTTTTAGGTTCATGAAGACCCCCGGGCAACGCCTGTGATGGAGCCCTAAAGAATAATATTCCGCTGCTAGTTTATTTACTTATGATGAAGCATTAGTGTCCATTGAGACATTTGCAATGTAAGACTTATTTATATTCGACACCTGGCTTGTAATAAATGATGCTTCACTATTTGTCATCACATGTATGAGAAAATGATCCTGGCATACATGTGATATTCACTTGGTTGTTTCTTCGGAAAAAACCGGGTGTGACAAGAGGTGGTATCAGAGCCAAGGTTGCCCGTAGGAACGTGGACCTAGGTAGAAATGGACGTATTTAAGGGCCCTATTTTCTTAAAAAACTATTTTCCAAGGTGTGGGTGGAAAAGTGTTATTAAAGGAGTCATTTTCTTCATCTTACCCCAACTTTCATTCAAAACAGGATTTTTGTTTGAGAATTTATCTAACCTAATTTTAAATTCTTTTGTTTTTAGATGGTTCGCATGATTCGCACCGCTCGTAAGTCCACAGGAGGGAGAGTTCCCGTAGTTGCCCTTGCCGAAAGAGAGGAGAGTCATCCAGTGACGTACCTTTCCTACGGATTGGCAGTAGGAGACTTGTTGCGCCGACTTCGACGTATGCTCGAAGCCGCCGGCAATACGGGCAAGCTAATCATCCACTATAACTCCACCAGGACCATCCGTGAAAAGAGGGAAGAATGGAGTTCGGAGATGAGGATTATACACGAGAATCAGCTGCTTAAGATTCACCACTCTCCAGCTTGTCGAGCAACACAAGTTGACGCGGAGAAAGATGTCACTTGGGAGGCCATCACCTGCCAGAGTCACATCTATCGTCGCCACTTGGACAAAACTGAGTACATGTATGTCCTCCAACGTGAGAGTGGTACCACGGAGTACAAGTACCCACCGGTGCAGCAAGGGACTTCCCATGAGCACATGGACTTGTGCTTGGAGGATGCTGCTATGCTCAGCACTCGACTGCAGGAGTGTCAACAAGAGCTTCAGGATGTCCGAGACACCCTGAAGGAAACGGAGGTGTTGCTGCGAGCTTGCTTAAAGGCGAGAGAAAGAGGAGATGGGAATGAACTGTGTGTCACTGTGAGTGATCCATGGACTCCTGACTCCCCGGATCGCCGAGCAATCAGGCGTCGTCGCACTTCTCCACCAGCAGCCTCCCCACCCAAAGCAGAGTCAGAAGGAAGCCGAAATGAGGAGGAAGATCCCGAGGAGCCAGCTCAAGAGGACGAGTAGTGTAGAGTCTTTCCCTTAGCTAGCAAGAGGTCGAGTAGTTGAGTCGTTACGTAGTTAATGGTGTGATAATGATTGGTGTGTGACGTGAATTGTGGAAGCCATGAGCAATTGTCCACAGCCTCGTCTTCAGATTGTTTTGCTTTGGTGTGTGAACCCACAGGAAATAATAGTACATTTATTTGGTGTGAGATATGAACCCTCATAAAAGTATAACAAAGCCTCAACACTTCAAAGTACAAACAAATAAAAGTAGTAAGATGATACTAAATGATTTCAAATTGACATTGGTTGATTCTGCCAGATGGCCGGAAGAGGAAAAGGACGTGCTGCCAACCCCGCCAACAACAATGATGAGGCATGCAACCCTCATCTTTCTGGAGGCCAGGACAGGGGTGGTCGCCGAGAAGAAGTTGATCCTCTCCACCAAATGCTGGAGAATCAAAATCAGCTTATCCAGAACTAGACTCAAGTGGTGGCCAACTTGCATCAAGTTCCACCTCCACAAGCTGCACCACGCCAACCAAGGTTGAGTGAGTTTCTAGGAACTCAACCTCCAAAGTTTGCAAGTGCTGCTGAACCTCTGGAGGCAGATGATTGGCTGAAGACCATTGAAAGTAAGATGAGGATTATTCAATGCCAAGGGTATGAGAGGGTGCTGTTTGCCTCTCATCAATTGCAGGGACCAGCTGCTGATTGGTGGACCGCCTACGTGGCCGCCCATCATGACCCTGAGAACATCACTTGGGAAGAGTTCAAGCGTAGCTTCCGCAACCATTATATCCCAAGAGGTGAGCTCAAAAACAAGAGGAAAGAGTTTTTGGGACTGCAGCAGGGAAACATGATGGTGAGGGAATATCTCACTAAATTTACTCAACTATCCCGTTATGCTCCACGAGACATAGAGACCGATGAGCAGAAACAAGATTGTTTCGTGGAAGGACTTACCGCAGAGATGCAGTGTGCCATGTCCTCCAATGAGTATGAAAGTTTTCAAAGATGGTGGACAGAGCGTTTGTGGTGGAAAGGAAGCTAAAGGCCCTGGAAAATGAGAATAAGAGGAAGGCGGGGTGGTCACATCAGGCCTCAGGGAGCAACACCCGCCCACGTATGATGCAGCAACCTACGGGGCAGACAAGCCGTGCTGCGGTACCCTATTCAGCACCAAGAGGGTACAACCCAAAATACAGGCCACCCGCAGCACCAGCACAGCCGCAACGTCAGTTTGTGCAGCAGCCTCGCCCCGCATATCCACCTCGACCAGCAGTGCAAGGACCCCCGAACCAACCCCAAGACAACAAAGGCCAAGCACCTAAGGTTGGGGTGCAATGTTTTAGCTGTGGTGAAGTGGGGCACTATGCCCATAAGTGCCCAAAGAAGAAGCCTGCGCAGCCACAACAGCAGAATGTATTGAGAGGACGGGTGAACCATGTCACTATGGAGGAAGCACAAGAGGCACCCGACGTGGTAGTTGGTAAGTTTCCTGCCAATTTACACCTTGCAACTCTGCTGTTTGATTCTGGTGCTACCCACTCGTGTCATTGCTCAAGGGTTTGTTAAGAAGCATGACCTAGCAACCACACAAATGAACCATATGCTAGCCGTAAACTCTCCAGGTGGAGAAATAAGGACAAGACAAGTGTGTCCCAAAGTGAGCCTAGACATTAATGGGGTAGTATTTACTGCTAACCTCATAGTGATAGATTCACAAGGGATAGATATTATTTTGGGTATGGATTGGTTGACCAAACATAAAGGAATCATCCATTGTTCGACCAGAACGGTGGAACTAACTCACCCCAATGGCACAAGAGTAAAGTTCATAACGATACACGAGCCTAGGAGGGACATTAAATTAAATCAAGTGGAAGTGAAAGTTGAGGAAATCAGGACTATCAGGGAATATCCAGATGTTTTTCTGGAGGAATTGCCAGGTATGCCTCCCGACCGTGACGTGGAGTTCGCAATTGAGCTAGTACCGGGGACAGCCCCGATATACAAGAGACCTTATCGAATGGACTCCAAGCAGCTAGAAGAGCTCAAGGATCATTTGAGAGAATTGACGGAGAAGGGGTATATTCGCCCTAGTTCCTCACCATGGGGAGCTCCGGTGATATTTGTGCCCAAGAAAGACGGAACCCAAAGGTTATGCGTGGATTACCGTGCCTTGAATGAGGTAACCATTAAGAACAAGTACCCATTACCCCGCATTGAAGACTTGTTTGATCAGTTAAGGGGAGCTTGTGTGTTCTCGAAAATTGATCTCAGGTCGGGATACCACCAACTCAAGATAAGGCAATCTGATATTCCCAAGACAGCTTTCGTATCTCGGTACGGACTGTATGAATACACTGTCATGCCTTTCGGGCTAACCAATGCCCCGACATATTTTATGTACCTCATGAACAAGGTATTCATGGAATATCTGGACAAATTTGTGGTGGTTTTCATAGATGATATTCTTGTCTTCTCCAGAGATGAAGAAGAACATGAGAAACATCTAAGGTTGGTGTTGCAGAGGTTGAGAGAACACCAACTATATGCCAAGTTGAGCAAGTGTGAGTTTTGGCTGAAGAGAGTTCCCTTTTTAGGACATATAATCTCAGAGGGAGGAATCTCCATAGATCCCGCCAAAATCAAGGATATCCAGAAGTGGAAAACCCCTGAAAATGTCGGGGAAGTTCGAAGCTTTTTGGGATTGGCTGGATACTATCGACGGTTTATTGAGGGATTCTCCAAGATCTCGAGACCTCTCACCAAACTGTTGGAAAAGGGAATCACATTCACCTGGACGCCACAGTGCGAGACGAGCTTTCAGGAGCTAAACAAAAGATTGACTACAGCCCCAGTGCTGGTTATGCCAGATATGCAGAAGAATTTCACAGTGTACTGCGATGCCTCTGGAAATGGGTTGGGATGTGTTCTCATGCATGAAGGACATGTCGTGGCATATGCATCCCGGCAGCTTCGGAAGCACGAGAAGAACTATCCTACACATGACCTAGAACTAGCTGCAGTGGTACACGCGTTGAAAATTTGGCGGCACTATTTGATGGGGAAGAGGACAGAGATATATACGGATCATAAGAGTTTGAAGTACATATTCACACAGCCAGATCTCAACCTCAGACAAAGGAGATGGTTAGAGCTAATCAATGACTTTGATGTGGGCATCAACTATCATCCCGGAAAAGCAAACGTCGTGGCCGATGCTTTGAGTCGGAAAGTGCAGGTCAATAAGTTGAGTTTGAAGGATATGCCTGCAGAATTGAAGGACGAGGTTATAAGACTCAATCTATGTCTAGTAAATAGTGGTGAAGCCATCGCCATGGAAGTGGACTCCACACTCGAGCGAGACATACGCGAGGGCCAAAAGAATGATGAGAAGATACAAGAGATCAGACAGCTCATTAAGGAAAATAAAGCTCCTGGTTTTAGAGAGGATGAACAGGGAACGGTGTGGCACGGGAAAAGGATCTGTGTGCCAGAAGTAAAGGAGATCCGTGAATTAATTTTGAAGGAGGCTCACGATTCTGACTATTCCATTCATCCTGGGAGTACGAAGATGTACCAGGACCTCAAGAGCAGGTATTGGTGGTATGGCATGAAGCGAGATGTCGCGGAACATGTTGCCCTATGTGACACATGTCAGTTGGTGAAAGCAGAACATCAACGACCCGCGGGATTATTGCAACCACTCAAAGTGCCTGAATGGAAGTGGGAAGAAATCAGCATGGATTTTGTCGTGGGATTGCCTAGGACCCAATCCGGGTATGATTCAATATGGGTCATTATTGATAGGCTAACCAAGGTAGCTCATTTCATCCCTGTGAAAGAAAGCTACAGTGGATCTAAATTGGCAGAATTGTACATGTCAAGGATTGTGTGTTACCATGGAGTGCCAAAGAAGATAGTGTCGGACCGAGGGACACAGTTCACCTCGAGGTTTTGGCAGAAGTTGCATGAAACCATGGGAACCCATCTGAATTTCAGCTCTGCCTATCATCCCCAAACTGACGGGCAGACGGAGAGAACCAATCAGATCCTTGAAGATATGTTAAGGGCATGTGCACTCAAAAACAATAGGAGTTGGGACAAGAACTTACCGTATGCGGAGTTTTCCTATAACAACAGTTATCAAGCTAGTATGAAGATGTCACCGTTTGAAGCTTTGTATGGAAGGAAGTGCAGAACTCCCCTATTTTGGAACCAAACAGGAGAAAGCAAAGTGTTTGGTCCAGAAGTGCTACAAGAAGCCGAGGCGAAGGTGAGGGATATTCGCAACAACTTGAGGATAGCACAAACACGCCAGAAGAGTTATGCTGATGTACGAAGAAGAGAACTCGTTTTCAACGTGGGAGACTATGTTTATCTCAAGGTGTCCCCTATCAGAGGACTTCGTCGGTTCAAGGTGAAAGGGAAGTTGTCACCGTGATACATCGGACCCTTTCCAGTTTTGGAAAGGAAAGGCGAAGTGGCGTACCAACTAGAGTTACCGGTTCATCTACCGGACGTGCACGATGTATTCCATGTGTCACAACTCAAGAAATGCCTGAGGACGCCTGAGGAGGTGTTACCCATGAATGAAGTGGATGTAGCTGAAGATTTGTCTTATGCCGAGCAACCCTACAAGATTTTGGAGACGATGGAACGCCTCACCAGAAACAAGAGAATCTGGATGTGCAAGGTGCAGTGGAAGCATCACTCAGAAGAGGAAGCTACCTGGGAACGGGAAGATGAGCTCAAGGCACAGTTTCCGGAATTGTTTTCTTAGAAACACCAATCTCGAGGACGAGATTTCTTTTAAGGGGGGTAGAGCTGTAACACCCCAAATTTTGATTCAAAACCCTAAACCATGTTCAGAGGAGAATTTAAAATTTTTTGGACGTATTGCATGTTTTGTAAAAATTCAAATTCAAACTGGATTCAAATTATACTCAAAACAGAAAAGAAATGGAAAAAGAAAAACAAAAACGGGAAAAAACTGGCCAGTGGGCCGAAACCCGCCAGCCGGCCCAGCTTCCCCGCGCCAACCCGCCCCCGCGCGCGCCGCGCTGCCTCTCACCGATGGGTGGGACCCACCTGTCATCCCTAACCCCGAGCCCCCGCGACCCCGGACTTTTCTCCCGAGCGCGCGAAATCGCAACCGACCGGGAAAGCCCGTCCCGCAGCCGAATTCCGGTCCCAGAGGACTCCAACTCGATCACAACAGACCCACCGCCCTCCCCCGGCTATAAAAACCCCCGATCCGATCATTTTTTCCCACGCGATCGCCGATTTTCACTCCGGTGAGCACCGAGACTTCGCCGGTGAATTCTGGCCGATCTAAGCTCGGAAACTCTGATCTAACTCGCTGGTTTTGATCCACCGCCTCCGGGGAACTTTGCAGGTGCAGAAAACTCGGAGAGTTACGGTGTAAACGCAGCGCCGACGAGCTTCGCCGTGGTTTTGCCTCGGACCTCGCCGCCGATCACTTTCCGGGACTCCCGAGCTCGAGAAAACCCCCGAGGTGAGATCCCTGACCTCCCCTCTACCGATCTAGGCCATAAGATCATAGTTCTAGGCAGAATTCTCGAGGATCCGAAAGTTTCCGGCGAGATCGCCGCTTCCCGCCGCCGTGCGCCGCCGGCAGCGCCGCCCGCTCTCGATCAGAGCGACGTGGCCGCTTGTGCGCCGTTTATTTTAAATCGCACGGTAGACTTTAAAACCCCGCGTACCGGTTCAATCTTATAATCTCAGCCGTCGGTTTAAAATCGGACGGACCACGTCAGCCCCGCATTATAAAGTCTGGAATTCTTACGTGCTACCCCCTGGGGTTCTCTGGAAATAAGAGCTAGCCCCGGAAACTTCAGATCTAGCCCCTAGAACTCCAGAAAATCATGTAAATTCATTTAAAAATCAGTTTTAGCCCCTGGACTTAATAGAAATTAGGAAAAACACCTCTGATAAGTGTAGCTAGACCCCTGGAAATTATGAAAATAATATTATAGACCCTGTAATGGGGTGAATTCATTATTTTAGCCATGTTTAGTATTTAATTTAAAACATTGAATAGGTAACTAGTGTTTAAAAATTAAAAAGGGGACAAACATAATTGTCAAAATTTATTAAAAACTTTCTCAGTAATTAGAAAACTTTGGAGTGAGATAAAAATATATTTTTGGGCTGAAATAAATCTGTTTTATCTATTATTCACATTTAATAGTATAGGGACACATTTTTAAGTAAAGAATAGTTAAAGAAAAATAGGGAAAATAATTATGAAATAGTATACATCATAAGCCATGGTCAAAATATGATTTTAAATTATTTAGGACCAGAACCTAATCTGTTTAGGTGATGTGTATTACTAATTTAATAATAAAATACACAATTATGCATAGGAATATAAAACTGAAAATATAGAAACTAGTAAATGATAAATGGAGTTTCTAAAATACAAAGAATTCAGTTTAGGGTTGATAGAAATTGTGAAGGCACATTGTATGCAAGTATAAATGTGGACACAAAAGTAGGAATCATATATACATGGTTAAAAGTGCATGCAAGTCACAACTTAACACACATAAAGTAACCACAACACATATAATGGTGAATGAATTTCATAAATGTGAATGTGTGGTTTGTATAAAGTAGAAGTGTGAACTATGTCTTATGATTGTTGTTTTTCTTTTGCTATGTGTGATGGTATGAAGTAGAACCTGTTCAAGAGCAAGTTAACCCGTTCCAAGATCAGGACTACCCATTTCAAGAGCAGCAAGAAGGAGGCAAGTGTCCTTGACCACTTTGATCCTATGCTAGGATGTGTAGATAGAATTATTTGCATTGTCAAATTAAATATGAAACCCATGCTAGGAAGTTTCCCTAGAATTGCATTACCTTGTTTCCTTGTAGCTTGGGTTGGGATTTATTTTGTCATGTCATATATTTACATGCATTTGCTTAGCCATGCTTAGAATGGGATATTTGGGAAATGAGATCATCAGTTTATAATACCATACTCTTGAATGAGCTATTGTGAGTTATGTAGAGGTAGGGATCAAGGCAAGTTGGATGTTTTGGTTGTGTGCTGGGTGCACGAGACTTGGGTTTGTGTTTAGTACTTGCCTGGATCCTAAGGATCGGTTCATGGAGCATGTAACCCGGCTTTACAGTGCCAACCACATGCTGAGATGGGGCAGCTTAGCCAATTAATTAGGTGTATCCCCGGCGTAGTATGGGTGTGATGGATGGTGCGGGGAGTAGGTGTCAGCTGGACTACCATATGAACCGCAAGGCTCAAGAGGGGGCCACTGCAGCGGGGTTGGAGCCTCTTGTATGCTGTTAGGGGTGAAACCTCAGTGGGCCCACGCTCGTCGGGAATCCCTTTGTAAAGGCTTCGTAGTGATCTCTTGGCCGCACACCTGGGAAGTGTGAATGTGGATCGTAGCCACTGGCATAATGGAGGTTCTTTTAGTCCACCCGGCAACGGGGGATGAAATCACTACTTGTGGGTACAGTGGTACAAACTCTACAGAGTCAAAACTGTCTTGACAGCCGTGCTCACGGTTAAGAGCGGCCTGGACTTATTCATGATTAGAGGATTGATGGTTGTGGATGTTAAGCGGGGAGCTTAACATTGGTAATGATGTTATGGTTATTGGATTACAATGATGGGATGGGAGATTGGAACCATTTCACCTGTGTAGTAATGTAGGTGCTTAATAAGCTAAGGTGATAGGTATTAATTGCGTAGTGCTTTAACCATGAGTTCAACCTCTCCTTGTTCTAGCCATGCATGATATAATTTTCCCACACTTGCTGAGTACCATTGGTACTCAACCTTGCATATTTGTTGGTTTATATTGCTGCTCAGGTCAAGATAATGAGGTGGTGTATAATGACCAAGATTTTGGACCCGAGGAAGGTTTTTAGGTTCATGAAGACCCCCGGGCAACGCCTGTGATGGAGCCCTAAAGAATAATATTCCGCTGCTAGTTTATTTACTTGTGATGAAGCATTAGTGTCCATTGAGACATTTGCAATGTAAGACTTATTTATATTCGACACCTGGCTTGTAATAAATGATGCTTCACTATTTGTCATCACATGTATGAGAAAATGATCCTGGCATACATGTGATATTCACTTGGTTGTTTCTTCGGAAAAAACCGGGTGTGACAGTTTGCACGTGTGCAAGGAGTGCATGGACGTGTCTTCATGGTTCCAAGGCGTGATGAAGAGATGTGGACGTAAAGAATTTGTCATAAAGGTCCAACCGACTAGGTTTTGGACTCAGGCTGCGGCTGAGTCGTGTTTGACTCAAATATGGAAAGTTTTGAGTTTGTTATGATAGGATTTCGTATGGGACATGAAGTTTAGTTGTTTTATGAATGTTTGGGACGTTACTAAGATGTTTGGAAGTCTTAAGATTGCTTCTATCTGCGCATAGAAGAGTCCTAAGCAGTATTGGAAAGTTACAGTTTGAATCCAAGTAGGAGTAGGAGTCCTAGTTTGAGTTGAGTTGGCCTTCGGGCTGGTTATATAAGCAAGGGAGGCCAGAGCTCGTGGTACACGACTTTGGGGCTATTCCTCTTGTGTTTTGATAAACAAAATTCGTATGCTAAAGGAACTTTTGTGCCTTGTTCGTCCGACTTGTTTCAGACAAGTTTTTCTCGTTGAGTTTCTGTTCAGCACTACCTTGCTTCGGTGGTTTTATCATAACTCGAGGTTTACTGATCCAATTGATGGTATTATTTTTGAGTTATCTTCACAACTTGATTATATATCATCTATGAAAATTTCACGGTCATTTAATTTGTGGTTTCTGATCTACACGAGTTTCTTTGCAGTATTCCCGAACTAATTTTCTCGCGTAGGACAGATTAACCTTTGTTTGATCTTTCGATCGTAACTTGAGTTTCTCTCAATGGATTTTCATGGTTCTTGTTGTGAAGTCTTCGTGACTTGATTCTATACAATCTATACTAGTTTTGTCACAGTTGAACATGTTTAGATTAGTCGCACACACGGTTTCTTTAACAGATCGGTTTTCTGCTGAGGGGTGTTTTTTTGATTCTGCTGAAAAGTTTTTATCTACCATTCACCCCCCTCTGGTAGCGTTACATGTGTACTATGATCCTACAATTGGTATCAGAGCTAGGTTGCTCCAATCTTTGTGATTTGCACGTGTTTTGACTAATCATCATGGAGAAATACTTCGCCAAACCTTGTGTGTTTAGTGGTATTGATTTTCAGGTTTGGAAGGCACGCATGGAAGCTTTCATCCAGGCGCAAGGGTTTGCAATATGGGAAAAGGTGTACAAGCCTTACGATGTGCCTTCAAATGATGAAGTCACGGCTACAAAAATGAGAGGTGTCGACAACAACAACAAGGCTCAGAACTTGATCATACAAGGACTAACTCAGAGCGACTTCGACCGTGTTGCACACCTCCGATCGGCGTATGATGTGTGGAGAGCACTTTGTGACTACCACGAAGGATCCAACACGATCAAGGAGGTAAGACAAGATATGTTCAAGAAAGAATACATGCTCTTTGAGATGCAACCCGGTTAGTCCATTGATGACCTCTTTGCTCGCTTTAATAAAATTCTCAGCAACTTGCGTAGCATCAATGTTAATTTTTCAGATGCTGAAAATGCTAGGCAATTACTAAGTGCATTAGATATGTCAATTTGGGAGATGAAAGTAACATCCATACGTGAATCCACTGTCATGAGTACTCTTACATTAGATGTGCTTTATTCTAACCTAAAAACTCATGAAATTGACATTATATCACGTAAAAACCGAAATAAGACTATTACATTTGTCTTACAACGTGATATGCCTAGCTCCGGCCAATCATCTAGCAATACACTTGCTTTGCTGTCTTCACTAACCCTGGAACAGATTGAGGAGTTTCCAGAGTAGGAGCTAGTACTTCTTTCTACTAGGTTCTCAAAAGCATTGCAAAATGTGAGAACTAGAGGAGAGGAAGCTCCAGACCTCAACGATGCTTTGAATGTGGTAAGACAGGACACTTTCGTACAGATTGCCCTAACCTTTCAGGTTCTTCTAACCGTGATGAAAAGCAAAATAAAGTCAAGTCCTCTTTTGGCAACACCAACAAGAAAAAGAAGGGTTTTACAGGACGCAAACTGATAAACAGTTTCATCACCGCACTTCAAGAACTTGGCTCGAGTGATGTAGACATTGGAAGTGATGAAGATAAAGATGATCTGGCAAACTTGTGCTTCATGGCGGGCAAATCAAAATCAAGTATGGAGGATGCAGAACACAACAGTGACAACAAAGAGGTATGTCCTACTTGCGAAGAAATGTGTGATGTTATTTCTCGTGCCACTATTATTGTTAAGAAAAAGGACAAAAAGCTTAGGGACAATGCTGTTAAAATTGAGTCACTAGAATCTGAAATTAATAGTTTAAAATCCTTGATTCTAGTGATGATTCTTGTTCCTCATGTGATTTAATATATGAACAATTGTCCTCTCTAAGAAGTGCACACACCTCCACAGTTGATAAACTTGAACTTGAAATCGTAAAAAACAAAAAGCTTGCTGCACTTAATGATAAAAACTTGAAAGATGCTTGTTGTTCTACAATTGATTTGCATTTTTCTACCTGCGATGATCTTGATAAGAAACTACAAGATGCTATGAAAGAAATTTCTATATTGAACAATGCTTTACGTTCTCATGAAGTTAAATATTATTCCAATTGCAAATTAAAAGGAAAAACTTCATGTGAAAATTGCCTTGATCTATCAAATAAACTTGATAACATGCATAGGACATTAGATCAGTTTTGTAATTGTTATAAGAACCTAAACTTGCTGCTGAATTCTTCCAAGTCTTGCAATGATAAAACTGGTTTAGCTTTTGATTCACATGCTCATGCTAAGGAACATCCACCTAAAATTGTAAAATCATTAGGAAGTGGTTTGATTCAAACAGTTCCTAAACAAAAAGAAGTGGTTTATAAATCTGCAAGAGTGCTGTCACATTCGGGTTCAAATAAGCATACTGCATGCTCATCTAGACATGAACACAAAGTTAAATTTCATTGTACCTATTGTGGTATAGATGATCATGTCATAGATTTTTGTTATAGACTAGCTAAACAAAATAAAAAGGAAAGAATGCAAGCTAGATCTTATAATTCTCATGCAAAATTTGCTGCACATACTAAACCGAATGTTCGGAACATTCAACCTGCTGTTATGAGTCATAAATATTCAAAGTTTACCTCCGGAGCTTTAGTTTTTGCCTCCGGAGCTTCAGTTTTTGCCTCCGGACCTTCTGTTTTTGCCTTCGGAGCTACTGATTTTCGTGCTACACAAGTAACACCTCATAGGTCAGTGGTTAAGAACAAAAAATCTCAAACTTTGACTCATAAACCTGCTGTTTTATCTCAGTTTTCGCATGTTATTCCTGCTGGACGTCGTGTGACTCAGTACTGGATTCCTAAATGCCTTTTAACTAACCCCAGTATTGAGTCATCGACGTATTGTGCTTCTATGTAGGTTACATGCTTGAGGAAGGAGAACATTTGGATTGTGGATTCAGGTTGCTCAAGCCACATGACCGGTAAAAAAGAATGGTTCTTCTCTCTCTCTTTCATGTCACATGTAGAGAATGTTACTTTTGCCGATAATTCTTCAACTCCTATAATTGCTAAGGGTTCGGTTAGAGTAAATGATCACTACACTTTGAAGGATGTGGCACTTGTCAAAAATTTGAAATACAACTTGCTTTCTGTTTCACAATTGCTAGATGAAAATCTGGAAATTATTTTCAATAAAAACTGTTGCAAAGTTGTAGGTTCAAATAGTGAGCTTATCTTTAACATGTCTCGGTTTGGAAGAGTTTTAAAGCTGATTGTGATATGTCTTCCTCTAAGCATAGATGTCTAGTTGCAAATGATTCCAAAGATTTATATTTTTGGCATCGTAGACTTGGTCACGTAGGCTTTGATCATGTCACGCGTGTTAGTGCTCTTGATCGCATACGTGGGCTGCCTAAACTTAAAGGGGACAAAGAAATTGTGTGCTTTTCTTGTAGACATGCTAAGATGGTTGCAGTTTCACATGCTCCTCTCACAATGACCATGACAACTGAACCGGGTCAACTTTTACACCTTGACACCGTAGGACCTTCACGTGTTCAATCCTTCGGAGGTAAATGGTATGTTCTTGTGATTGTTGATGACTATTCTAGATACTCTTGGGTTTACTTTACAGCATCTAAGAATGAAGCTTTTAGTCACTTTAGAACTTTATTTCTTAGATTATCAATTGATCACCCAGGATCTTTAAGAGCAATTAGAAGTGATAATGGAACCGAATTTAAAAATCAATCGTTTGATCACTTTTGTGCTGAAAATGCAATAGATCATCAATTTTCTTCACCATATGTACCTCAACAAAACGGTGTTGTAGAGAGAAAGAACAGAACCTTAGTTGAGATGGCTAGGACTATGCTTGTTGAATATCAAACTCCTAGGAAATTTTAGGCTGATGCAATTCCAACCGCTTGTTATGTCTCAAATCGTGTTTTCTTGCGTGCTAAGCTAGGTAAAACACTATATGAGCTCATGTTTGGACATAGGCCTAGTGTCACACACTTTAGGGTCTTTGGTTGCAAATGCTTTGTTAAGAAACATGGTAATCTTGATAAATTTGAAGCTAGATCTGTTGATGGCATGTTTCTTGGTTATCCATCTCATACTAGAGGCTACTGTGTGCTTTTACTTGATACTAATAAAATTGTGGAGACTTGTGAGGTTTCTTTTGATGAAGCTAGCCTAGGTACTAGTTCAAATATTGCAGGTCCGGATCCATATCCGCAGGGGGAGAATATTTTTGTTGAAGAAGAGGAAGAAGTGGTGCTGCTGCCCGAAAATTCAGCAGCTAATGACATTGTTCCAGATCCTGATCTTGATTCACAGCCAGCACCGACGACCACCATTGCTGGCCCAGATCCTCCTCACATCACAAGCTCACCTATTTGTGATGACCATGAAGAAGAAGAGGCTTGTGAAGTGTCCACTCCCCTCCGGATTCTTAAAAGTCATCCTCCACAACAAATTATTGGAAGCTTGCATGAACGAGTTACAAGATCCAGGTTTTTCGACCCCGATTCTCATGCTCATTCTGCTTTTTGTTGCTTCTTTTGAACTCAAAGATATATCACACGCACGCACTAATGAATCTTGGATTATTGCCATGCAAGAAGAGTTAGAAAATTTTTGAAGTAAATAATGTTTGGAAACTTTTACCTCCACCTCAAGGTCACACTTTATTGGAACTAAATGGGTGTTTAAAAATAAACAAAGTGAGGATGGGGTTGTGGTTAGGAATAAGGCTAGGTTGGTTGCTCAAGGTTTCACACAAGTTGAAGGTCTAGATTTTGATGAAACTTTTGCTCCTGTTGCTATATTAGAACCCATAAGAATTTTTTAGCTTTTGCTGCATCTAAAGGTTTTAAGCTATATCAAATGGATGTTAAAAGTGCTTTTCTTAATGGCTACATAGACGAGGAGGTTTATGTCAAACAACCACCTGGTTTTGAAAATCCAAATTTTCCTAATCATGTTTACAAACTGTGCAAAGCCTTGTACAGTCTCAAACAAGCCCCTAGAGCATGGTATGATAGGTTAAAAACATTCTTACTTGAAAAGGGGTTTACCATGGGCAAGGTTGATAAAACTCTTTTTGTGCTTAAGCATGGTAATGATTCGTTCAAGTGTATGTGGATGATATTATCTTTGGTTGTGCTTCTCATGATCTTGTGTCCAAGTTTTCAGCTATGATGAGTTCAGAATCTGAGATGAGTATGATGGGAGAACTCACGTACTTTTTGGGGCTACAAATCAAGCAAACCAAGGAGGGTACCTTTGTGCATCAAACAAAGTATACAAAAGATCTCCTAAGGCGCTTCAACATGGACAAAAGCAAGCCTCTTCGGACACCAATGGGAACAACAACAACACTTGAACTTGATGAAGATTGTGATCCCGTTGATCAAAAAGAATATAGAAGCATGATCGGATCACTTTTGTATCTCACAGCATCAAGACCGGACATACAATTCAGCGTATGTCTTTGTGCACGGTTTCAAGCCTCCCCACGTGCTTCACATCGTCAAGCCGTCAAAAGGATTCTCAGTTACTTACATGGAACTCAAGAACTTAGCATTTTCTTCCTTCTTCCACAACCGTTACTTTGAAAGCTTTTTCCGATGCTGATTTTGGGGGTTGTAGGATTGATAGGAAAAGTACTTCTGGTGCTTGTCATTTTCTTGGTAATTCACTTGTTGCCTGGTCCTCTAGAAAACAAAGTTCAGTTGCACAATCCACAGCCGAATCTGAATATGTATCTCCTTCTAGTGCTTGCTCACAAATTATTTGGATTGTTCAAACACTTAAGGACTATGGGGCTGATCTAGAAGTGTTCCACTGTTTTGTGATAACACTAGTGCCATTTGCATTTCTAAAAACCCCGTGCAACATTCGAGAACTAAGCACATTGACATTAGGTATCACTTTCTCCGTGATAATGTCGAAAAAGGTAACATTGTGCTTCACCATGTAGACACCGAACAACAATTGGCTGACATTTTTACAAAACCTTTGGATTTCACTCGTTTTTGTTACATTCGTAGTGAAATAGGGGTTATGCATCCTCATGGCTTAAATTGAGGGAGAATTTTGAAACTTGGGAAGTCTATGCCTGAATCTGAAATTAAAATAATATGAGCATAGTATTTCATGCATATATGACTTTGTGATTCCTTTTTCATGCTGAAATTTCTTACTACATTACTCGTGTTATACATTTTGTAGTTTCTACCATGTCTAGTAATTAGAATAATTACTTACACTAAATCTGGTCATGGTCAAACTTTCTTGCTGTTTTGAACTTGTTGCATGCTCACAAGTGCTTTTAATCATAAAGAATTAATCAAGTAATCAACTCACATGTTGAGTTTTTATGTTCAAATAAAAAAATGAGAAAAGATCAAGAGAATATGCATGCATCACACTTCTTCTTTTGAGATGGCTTATCATTGCACTTAGATATGAACTTGAAAGGAGTTGTGTATGACTAAAACCATGTCCTTAAGCTTCTGACTGTCAAATGACATAGGCTTGGCTTGGTTAGTTAGAATAAGGCTGATGCTGCATATAATCTCTTGCAAATGTCATAAGATCAAAATTTGTGCTTTAAATGATAAATAAAATGCAGCAACAAGTGTCATGCTTTCAGGTCTTGTAGTTAATTGTGAGATCATGACTTGCTTAAATTGAAAATTACACTTAATCTCTAGCATGGCTTACACTACTTTATGTATCTCATTGATGTAATAGTGTAAGTTACTTGATAGTATGATTTGGATGAGCTTTGTTTTATATGTATATGTTATAATGTGCTCATAACAAATTAAAATTTCTCTTTTGTACCTTGCTGAATACATTGTCAAAGGGGGAGAAATTGATCACACATTGCACACATTCACAAGTGTTTTGGCACGATTCTTCTCAGGGGGAGAATTTTTGGTATTTTTGTTTTTCTTCTCATTTTATTTCTGATTTACAAAGGGGGAGAAATTGTTTTCAAAACTTTTCATGTGAATAAGCCAATGTTTGGATTTTTTATGTGGTGTTGCCAATGCATTCATCAAGAGGGAGATTGTGAGACCTATGTGTGCTGAATACATCGGCTTTGACGATAAAAGTTTTGAATACTACCAAAACACCTTTTTAACAAGGTCCGACTCTAAGTCCGAGCTCCTGCAAGGTCCGACTTGTTTTGGGTAGCTCCGGCAAGGTCCGACGTAAGGTCCGACTTGCTTTGTCTAGGTCTGACTTATTTTGGCTAGGTCCGACTTGTTTTTGCTAGATCCGGTGCTAGGTCTGACTAGCTTTGGTAAGTTCCGTGCTAGGTCCCACTAAGCTTTAGTAAGCTCCGGCGCTAGGTCCGACTAGTTTTGGTAAGCTCCGATTCAAGGTCCGGTTAGCTTTGGTAAGTTTCGGAGCTTGATTGCAATGGTTCTGCTTTTAACTTGCAATGTTTCGAACTTACTTTACTCTTATGGGAAGTTTGCTTAGTATTATTTTACTAAGTTTTTGGTGTATTTTGGTGGTTATGGCTGATATCATTTTTCTATGGTTTACAACATGCTTATGTGAGGTGCTCACGTAAAATGTTGTAGTTTCGGAACTAACTAGAGTCAAGTCGAGGACTTGTGCTCGGAAGTATTGGTTGTTTATTCATGTGCAGGTGTCGCTTGAGTTCAAGATATGGCTGGTGATGGGATCCATTGAACTAGTCTTAGGGAGAAGATGAGGTTCAACAACCAAGATCGGGAGGAATTGTGGTTGGGTTAATCGGGAGGTTACGCAATATGTTTGAATCAAGAACAATGCATATGAAGGTATCTTGGACGTTGTTGGAAGATGTTTGCACGTGTGCAGGGAGTGCATGGACGTGGGTGCATGGTTCCAAGGCGTTATGAAGAGATGTGGACGTAAAGAATTGGTCGGAAAGGTCCAACCGACTAGGTTATGGACTCAGGCTGCGGCTGAGTCGTGTTTGACTCAAATATGGAAAGTTTTGAGTTGGTTATGATAGGATTTCGTGTGGGACATGAATTTGAGTTGTTTTAGGAATGTTCGGGATGATCCTAAGGTGTTTGGAAGTCTTAAGATTGCTTCTATCTGCGTATAGAAGAGTCCTAAGCAGTATTGGAAAGTTACAGTTTGAATCCAAGTAGGAGTCCTAGTTTGAGTTGAGTTGGCCTTCGGGCTGGTTATATAAGCAAGGGAGGCCAGAGCTCGTGGTACACGACTTTGGGGCTGTTCCTCTTGTGTTTTGATAAATGAAATTCGTATTCTAAAGGAACTTTTGTGCCTTGTTCGTCCGACTTGTTTCAGACAAGTTTTTCTCGTCGAGTTTCTGTTCAGCACTACCTTGCTTCGGTGGTTTTATCATAACTCGAGTTTTACAGATCCAATTGATGTGATTCTTTTTGGGTTGTCTTCAAAACTTGATTATCTATTATCTGTGAAAATTACACGGTCATTGAATTTGTGGTTTCTGATCTACACGAGTTTCTTTACAGTATTCCAGAACTGTTTTTCTCGCGTAGGACAGATTGACCTTTGTTCGATCTTTCGATCGTAACTTGAGTTTCTCTCAACGGATTTTCATGATTCTTGTTGTGACGTCTTCGTGACTTGATTCTCTACAATCTATACTAGTTTTGTCACAGTTGAACACGTTGAGATTAGTCGCACACATGGTTTCTTTAACAGATCGGTTTTCTGCTGAGGGGTGTTTTGTTGCTTCAGCTGAAAAGTTTTTATCTACCATTCACCCCCCTCTGGTAGCTTTACATGTGTACTTCCATCCTACAGGGGCTTTCTCTAATCATAGAGCAAAGAGTCACGTTGCGAGGCATGAATGCTCTGAGAATCAACTTCACGACCTCATCATCATTCCACTTTTTGCTGCTATAAGCTCGGACTTTGTTGATAAGATTCTTCAGTCGATTGTAGATATCTTGTGGTGATTCATCTTCTTCTATCGGGAATCTTCCTAATTCACCTTCAATCATTTCTATCTTGGCTTCACGTACATGACGGTCACCTTCATGTGCGGTTTGTAGTGTGTCCATATCTCCTTGGTAATTTCAGGTCCATCCACCTTGGTGAACTCGTCTCGGCTCAGTGATGACGTGATCACAGCTACAGCTTGAGCATTCCGATGAACGACTTGTTCTTGGCTTGGAGTCAGCTCTTCATCATGATCCGGGATATCTATCCCTGTACACACTATATGCCACAAACTTGGGTTAAGAGATATAAGGTGCATTTTCATGTTTTGTCTCCACATTGAATAGTCATTGCCATCAAAGTAAGGTGCTTTCCCTAGAGGAATTGATAAGTAATGACTATTTTTAGAATTTAAATGTTCATAGTCAAAAGGATATTGGGAGTAGTCTGTGTGACTACCCCCTTTCTTCTTCTTTTCATCATCGATCTTCTTCTTCCCTTTTGGAGAGAGTGCCTTCTTCCGTAGAAGAGCCTTGAGTTGGAGCACCTCCTCATCATCGTCCTCACTGTCTTGAATGGCGTCGAGTAGCTTCTTTAGCTTTTGAGTCCTTTTATCATCGCCCTTTTCATCGTCGATCTTCTTGTATACATCCTTGACGTCCGACATCGTCTCTTCGAGCGGTGAGTCTCTTTTGAAGAGTTTGGCTCAGATACCAATTGAATGTAGCCTAGAGGGGAGGTGAATATGCTTTTCAATTCTTTGTTAATCCCTGAGACACTTAATAGGTTTATCAAATACAGGGAAATCGGACTAGTCCGGTAGAGTGCGGACTAGTCCGTTTTCTAGTCAGAAACAAATTGGACTAGTCCGGTACTGTGCGGACTAGTCCGGTATGCGTGAACTAGAAAGATCTTGGTTGATCAATATTTTCACTTCTAGTACCCTATGCAGCGGAAATTAATTGGGAATTTAGATGTATTATAACAGTGAAACAATGAATGATAGTGATCAACTTTAGTTTCAATGTTTCAACGTGAGTTACACAAGATTGAGTAAACCCTAGAATATGATGAACAATAAATGAACAAGAGCAAGAGACAAGTTTTTATCCCGAGGTTTGATTCCACGAAGGAAATCTACGTCCCCGTTGAGGAGTCCACGAAGGACCGGGTCTTCACCAACCCTACCCTCGTCGAATCGCCACGGAGGCCAATTCTCTTCCACTAATCACAAAGGGCAAATAAATCGTTCACGGGGCCTTCTCACAAGTTGAGGGCTCCCCAGGAATTACAATGAATGACTACCACCAAACACACTCAAAAGATGAATAATAAATGAACAAGAGTCTGTGAGAGATCAAACCCAAGAGCTCAAGATGTGTAGAACAAGTCTCTCCTTTTATTAATTGCTAATACTCAAAGATTCGATCCTTTTTGGGTTAGAATGTGTGGAGAGATGTGAATTTTGGGCTCTTGGGAGGTGTGATGGCGCAGGGGGTCGAGTTGTGGGGTAGTATGGCCATACACCTCTATTTATAATAGGGTTTCCAAAGGTTGACGTTAGGGTTTGCGATGTCCGGACTAGTCCAGTGTGCGGTGTGTGGAAAACCCTAAGTGTTGTGAGATATGGACTAGTCCGCAAGAATGCAGACTAGTCCGTTGTCTATCCAGAGACAAATCGGACTAGTCCGGTCCATATCGGACTAGTCTGTTTTCTGGTCAGGGAGAAATCGGACTAGTCCGGTTGATATCGGACTAGTCCGCACATACTGAATTTTGTGCAGTTAGTGTGATTTCTTTCACTTGAGCTCTTGGGGTGTGTTTCTCCAACACACTCCATACTAAGTAATCTAATCTTATCAACTCCTGCGCTCTTATCAATTTGGATCCTTATTCTCCTTTCTTTTTGCGCTTTCTTCCTAATTTCTTTAAGAACCTGCGCTCATCTCAACAATTTTGTTAGGGTCTCATTTGTTTGTCATAAATCAACCAAAACCCACAAGGGATGTCTAGATGCACTTTCAGTCTCCAATCTCGGAGTTCGTACATGTCGGAGCTTTAGTGGTTGAACACGGTGACATTTTGGGGACCCCTATAAAAGGAGGGATCTCGTCCCCATTTCGAGGCTGATCAACTCTAGAGCTTTCACCAGCATTCTTGAGTACTCCTAGATCTCCCTCACACCTTCTAGAACTTAAATTTGAATCTTGTGAGGATGTGAGGGTTTGTGAGGAAAGTCAAGAAGAAGAGCACCTTGGGTTGAGCTTGATGATCTTCGCACCTTCTTGCTGCTGTGGTTGTGTTTGTTACTCTTGGAACTTTGTCCCTAGGTGGCTAGATGTCACCCGGTGATTCCCAACTTATGGTGAGACCTGGGAAGTTTGTATTACCCGTGATTTGATAGTGGAACAACCAAGTTTGATCTTTGTGATCACTTGGGGTGAGGGTTAGGGTTTATGAGACTCCGTCCTTTGTGGACTCCTCAATGGAGACCTAGATTCATGTGTGTAATCAAAATTCGGTGAAATCCTTGTGTCCACTTGTGCTCATCTACCTGTTCATCATATTTCATATTATTGCTCTTACTTGTGTTGATCAAATCCTAGCTTTGAATTATTTCAATCTTTAAATCATCAAACTCATACAATAGGTTGCTAGTATTGTTTCTAGATCATATCACGCATACATTTGACCTGGAACTAGCTATATTCATTTCCATTGTGACCAAATTCGGACAAGTCTGATTTGATCAGACTTATCTGAAAATTTTGAACTTGTCCGAAATATTTTTGGACTTGTCTGAACTTGACAGAATTTGCTGATTATCGTGCCTTAAGATTAAATAGCCTATTCACCCCCTCTAGGAAACTCCCAATTGATATCAGAGTCTAAATCTTTATTTAAGTGCTTAACCGCTTGAAGTAGACATGGGGGAGACAAACTCTTATTACGAGAGCAAGAAGTAAAGTGCTCAACGCGATGGTGAGTGAATTGACTCACATAACTCTCACACACGTGAGAGTGAGGATGAAGTCAATTCCGTCACTCTTATCATGAGGAGACATGCAGATCAAAGAGCACGCTTTGATGCCTCACGTGATGAAGACTAGAAGGTGGAGCGTCTTAGTGGACTTGATCAAGAAAAGAAAGGATGACAAAAAGAAGAAAAATACGAAGAAGGAGGAGGAGTTCAAGTACTACTCCCGATATCCTTTTAACTATGAACGTTTGAATACTAATGCGAATTTCCTTTCTATTCCTGTTGGCAAGTGTAAAGGTCCCAAAATATGCATACAAAGAAACTCTTGTGTGTACAAAGTTAGTTTCACATGTATGAAAAATGGGACTTGTTAAAACTTTTTCCACATGTGATAATACACATGAAAGCCTTCTTCACACAAGCGCAAACATTTGTTTGAAGACTTGGAACCCAAGTGGGATCTAAAACCAAGTTGGGATGTTTTCCCATAAGTGTGAGGAAGCCAAAGTAAGATTTTGAGAACCAATGGTGCCATTCAAAAATGCAAATGAGAGTAACACAAGAGTTTTCAAACTGTTGTATTAAAAACCTCATTTGCAGCAGCAAAATCAATGATCAGAGCTCATATTTAGATTCCTTAGGTCCAAATTAGTGGGGAGGCGAAGTTTCATTAATTTTTGAAAAGGTTTGCTACCCATTTGTACAAATGGAGTCAAATGTGCAAAGAATTCAAATAAACATTTGAATTTGGATGGAATTTGTCCAAACTATTCAAATGAGCTCAGTTTCCAACTTTCAAACATTTGGGTTGGATAATTGCCAAAGTATGGAGATATTTGTGAGAAAAATGAGAGGGGATAAGAAGGGGCAGTGGGACCCACATGTCATAGGTCAATTGTGACTTGCACACTAAGTTTGCTGTGTTGTTTTCACTCCACCGAGAGGGCCTGCAGTGCGACACCGAGGGGGAGAAGGAGCTCCAGCCAGCTGCCTGCGTGCTTGCATATCGTGGCTGCACAAAGCGAATTGCTTTTCCTTCTCTGCGTCATAAGAGCACAGCCACAGCCTTCGTTCCTCACGCGCTCACCCGACAAAAACGCTGCTGCCCTCGGTTGATCACGTTCCCACCAGTTGGGCGCCCGGCTGAGAAGCTCAGAGGCTGCGCCGATGAGTCCCTGACGTCCTCAACAGGTCTCAGCTCGTCCCCGGCTATTCCCCATGCTGCTGAGCCATGTTCTCCCGACAAAACAGAGCCAAGGCGCCTCCACGTCGCCCGGCCGTCTCCAAACCTCCCTGACGTGCTCCAAAGCTCAGAGAGGTGCGCCAAGCAGTCTAGGTACTCCTCCCGTCGTCCCCCTGCTCTCCCCCGACGCCGGCTCGCCGGAATTTGAATTTTGGCACCGGCACACGTATAAAACAGACCATTGGTAAATCTTGAAATTCGCCCAAACCGATTGATCATCCCTCCTACAATTCAAACCACAGCAACTAGATGCCCTAGCGCCCTCCCACGCCAAGAACCAAAGAAAACCGACCCTCCTATGCCCCGGGCGACGAGAAATCGCCGGCGGTGGCCAAAACTGCCACGGTCCACGGTGACGACTAGGTTGCAGCCATTTTCTGCACGATTTGATCCCCGTTCCATGTTCCTAGGACCATAAGGATGCTGTAGGACATCGTAGCTCGCCGGAAGATGCCTTGGACACGCGGGAACGCATCCATGTTGAGCTCCCGAGCCGCCCCGCCGGTGTCGACCCACCTACAGCCGTTTTCACGCCGGGAAACCTTGCCCGGCAGCTGCGCCACGTTACCAGGAGCATGTAGGGCGAAACCGGAGCTCATTTGGTGGAGAAATGAGAGAGAACGAGTCATGCCAAGTTTTCTGCTGGTGTGCACCGCGGGCTCTGGCGGGAGGTTGAAGAAGCACCTGACCCGTGGGCCCCACGTGTGACTGTGCTGTTTAAAATCAAACAGAGAGTTGTTCAAACTTGTAAAATGCATAACTTGGTGTAGGAAGCTCCAAAAATTGTAAAACAAATTTTGTTGGATTCCTCTGATAAAGTACTATCCAAATGTAGAACCCAATTTGTATGAAACCCTTTATTTAACTCTGTAAAATTCTTTAAAGCTTTTTAGCAAAAGAATTTTAGAGGGAGTTTGGTTAATCCAAAAATCCTCATATTTTGCCAGAATAGTCTTTAGGGTATTAGTGAACCCCTGTAAAAGTTTCATCGCAATTGGAGCTGATTTGAGCTGGGAAATTTAGATTTGAAGATGCTGTATTCAAATAATACAGAAACATTTTCAGAGAATTTCCAAAACTTGGAAATTCAATTCTGGGCAGATATTAGCTCCAAAAATGCTAGTAAAATTCATGCAAACTCTATGAGCTATAATTGAAATTGTGGTTCACTAATTGTTGCATCAACATGGGTGGGATCTCAGAATTAATTCTTCGTTGCTTAATTGCTTAGAAAATTATTCTGAACAAACCACTCAATGAAAAGTGCTAATTTTTGGTCCAGAGGACTTTCTTGTGACAAGGAACTCACATGAAAATTCTCAGCTCCAGTGGAGCCCTGGATCACCCCTGTGCTTTTAACCTCTTTAGGTGATCAATATAGAAGAGGGGGAGAACCATTTAGCATTTAATCATCTGTTTAGATCCAAACCTAAACCACTAGCACCAGTGTTATTTTAAATTATTACACAGAGTTCCAGTTTTTGAAAACTTGTTATTAGGACTTGTAGCAAAGTCTTTACAATTAAACAATATGCATATTCTTCACGTGTAGTATCTACGTGGAGGAGTTGAAATCATCGGAGTAGAAATCAAGGAAGGAGGAAAGAGGTTGATCAAGCACCAAGTGATCTTCACTAACTGCATATATATATAAGTCACCTGCAAAACAAAGGCAAGCCCCGGTTTGCATCAAAACATTACAAGTTTCTATTTGTATTCACTTATTATGTCTAGCATTTTGTTTATTGCATTAAGTCTAGGTGGTATGACACTCCAAATGCATGACCCAGAAAATCCTGGAGTTTAATGTAGGATATGTTATCAATTAATTATAACTGTTGATCTCAACAAAAATGGATTAAAAGAAGCAGAACTCGAGTGGGCAGATTCCTACTCGTGAACGGGGATTTAGGGGGATCAATCGGAAGAATTGGGAATTGATCCTCATAGTTGGGAATGGAGACCGGGCAGCGGATGGAAGGTCAAGGACGTGGTCCTGTGAGCCTAGTCTATGTCTGAGTCGATTAAGGCCCGTTCTCGTGTGCGGCCCGTTGGGCAAGTTTGAGTTGTGTACCGGATGCATACTGGCTATATGGGACCCAGGAAACCGATGTAACATGTTAACCTGGGTGTCGAAGCATACCTCACCGTCTGATGCCGATGCTGAAAGGATAGAGAAGTCTGCTCTACGAGGGTATGCCGTAGAGAGACTTAATCCCAGTCGGTGGGACCGGTTCAACATTTGGGTGTCGGGTGAAAGGTGGCCATGTACGACGTCATTGACGGTTGCTGTGTGCAACGTCGAGTATGGGCGTACGTGTCGTGTCAGCCGGGTGTTTTTGATTGCAATCACCGTCGCTCGCGGTAGTGAGCATACTTGTTCTCTGCGTCGTGACGTAGTAATAAACCGGGAAATATTTAATATGCTTCGTGGGTAATCCTCATAATGGAGATGAGGAACGATCAACACTTCACTAAATTTAATTTCCACCTTGGGCTAGAAGCGTCGAGGCAAAGCGTTTCTTGTTTGATTGTGGAGTCTCGACGTTGATGGCGCAAGGTCTGTATGAGTCTAGGGTAGTTCACTAAAGTTACTTTCACCTCGGGCAAGTGACATCGAGATGAAGCGTTTCTTGTTTGATTGTGGAGTCTCGATGTAAGTTGCGCGAGGTCTATAAAAGTTGATTAAAACTGGAAGTAAGGACTCTCCTTTAGCTCAAGTTCATCGTTTATGAAAAATGCTATAATCAGCCCTCTATTTCCATCATATAGAGTTTCATGACTAGGGTGACGGGTCAGTCTTGCTGAGCTTCGTGCTCACAGATACTGCACAAGTTGTTTTGCAGGAAATAACTGTACGCTGAGATGTACGGGTGCCTAAGGAGATTCGGAACTCTCCGAGTGGTGAACTCAGGGCAACCCCTGCAGCTGCTACTGTGATAGTGTTGCTAGTGAGAAGGTTCCGCGGGCTGGACACCTTCTCTGTTGCTTAGCATAGATATGAGTCGTGAGTTGTAATAGTCTTCCGCTGTAGTTTATTTTGAGAAGTATTTGTAAAGTCAAAACTTTGTAAGTTTCCGTTTGATTTATGTAATATGATGCTTTATTATGTGTGCTGTTGGGTGCCGCATCGCACGGCACCACCCAATGCGATTCCCGGGCGAGGTATCCCGTCCCCGTGAGTGATCGGGATGGCGGGGTCCCCACATCAAGCCTCCCTATCTTGATGGTACAAACTACATGATGTGGAGGCATAACATGAAATTGCATCTTATCTCTCTTAACCCCGCCCTTTGGAGTGTCATGTGTACAGTTGTAGAGATTCCAAAAGATTATGAAGAGCTCACTTCGGATCAAGAGCAACAAGATCACCGCCACGCTCAAGCCGCAACTGTCATCATCTCATCATTGTTAAAAGAGGAATTTCACAAGACGGATGGGTTGGAGATTGTCAAGGATATTTGGGACATTCTCTAGGTTGGACATAAAGGCACCAATTCCATCCGTGAAGCCAAGATTGAGATGATTGAGGGGGAGCTTGGAAGGTTTGCAATATAAGACAATGAAACCCCTCAAGAAATGTACAACCGGCTCAAGATTCTCATCAACAAGAGTCGAGCCTATGGTTTCAAGAAGTGGATGACCATGAAGTGGTCAAAAGGATGATTAGAGCCTTCACAGTGCGTAATCTCACACTTTACACCTTGATACGGGAGAGCCCTGATTTTGACTCCATGACTCCCGATGAGCTTCTTGGAAAGTTTGTGAAGGACTTGCACAAGATAACCTCATCCAAAAGGCATGATATTGCACTCAAAGCATCCAAGAAGTCAAAAGGCAAGGAAGTGCAAGAAGAGAGCTATAATGAAGAAAGTGATGATGAGAGCTCTATGGATGATGAAGAGAGGGCACTCTTCATAAGAAAGTTCAAGAGAATGATGAGTAAGAAGAAGAGCTCAAGTTATGAGAACAATTCCAAGGACAAGGCAAGATCAAAGACAAAGCGAGCCCGCTGCAATTGTGGCAAATATGAACACTACATTGCTGATTGTCCTCATGAGAAGAAAGATGAAGATGAGGACAAGAAGAAGAAGAAGGAAGCAAAGCCCCAAGACAAGAAGACCTTCAAGAAGGAGTTCTTTGGAGCTGCTCACATAGGAGAGGAGTGGGACTCAAATGTTGAAAGTTCCTCATTCGAAGATGAAGAAATGGCCAACATCGCCATTGACAAATCTTCAAGCAAGAAGATGCTATTGCCCAACCAAGATTATTGGAGGAAATGGAAGCACACTTGTCTCATGGCCAAGGAGACAAAGCGTAAGGTAAGCTCCAAATCCTCCTCTAAGTCTAATGCTAGTGATTGTCCTTGTTATAGTAGTAGTAGTGATATGGAATTTATGTCTAATGGTATGAGCAAAGAGACTATTGCTAAAATGGAAAACCTAATGGATCAAGTAGTTGAAATTGAAATGTGTCGAGAAGAAGACACCTGCCCGGAGAGGTACAACACTTCTTTATAAACAAGAAGGATTGCTTATTGTTGAGAAAGAAAAGAACCTTGAACTAGAGAAAAATTTAGAACTTGAAAAGGAGAAGAGTAGAAAACTGGAGCTAGAACTTGCATCATGTAAGAAGACTTGTTCAAGTCTCAAGAGCTCAAATGTTGTACTTCAAGATGAATTTGAGAGTTTGTCAAAAATCATAAATCACTTGAAGTGCAATTTGAGACTCTGAAGTCTAGTGCTTCATCTTCTAAAGGTCCACTCAAATCAACTAAGCATTCCACCAATAAGAGTTGTAATTGTGAAAAATTAATAATCAACTTGAAGGAGCAACCTAGTGCAGCCCAAGGAAAATCCCAAGCCAAGAAAGGAGTATGTGTTAAGGAAAAACTTAATTATGCAAGAAGTGCATATTTGAACTCTAGATCTCCACTAATCAAAGATGGTCTTGGCTATGTTAGAGGTGGGAAAGAAAACACTAGAGTCATTAAGAACAACAAGGAACATATTAATTTTGTTAAGATGGCTCATCCAAGTATGCGCACTTCGACAACTCTCTTCATGCAAATGATCATTTTGTTTCAACTATGCCATTTCATGACTTTGATGCTTCTTATGTTCTAGTGAGAAATAAATTGGTAAAGTTATTGCTAAATATGTTGAGCCACAACACAGGAAACCAAAAACTTGTGTGTGGGTGACAAAAACTCTTGTGGCTAACCTGAGAAGACCAAAACAAGCTTGGGTACCTAAAACCAAGGCATAACTTGTTTTGTAGGCATATTCCTACGGTGGATCAAAATGGGTACTTGATAGTGGGTGCACAAATCACATTGCATATGAAGAAAATAATATCCAAGTGAAAGCATCTCCTTTGGAGACAATAGTCAAGGAAGATTACATGGTATTGGTAAAATAGACATTTCCTCTCAATATTTAATCTCTCATGTCTTGCATGTAGATTCTCTTGATTATAACTTATTATCCATTTCACAACATTGTGAAAAGGGATACAATTGCATGTTTACTAATGAAGGTACGACCGTCTTTAGAAGATAACTCAATTGCATTTCAGGGTGTGCTAAAGGGAAAGCTTTATCTTGTAGATTTTACTTTTACAATGGATAATGCTCAACTTTACAAATGCTTAATTGCAAAGATTAACATGGGTTGGTTTGTGGCATAGAAGACTAGCCCTTGTTGGTATGAGGAACTTGCAGAAACTTCTAAAAGGCGATCACATTTTAGGACTAACAAATGTCGTGTTTGAGAAAGATAGGCCTTGTGGTGCTTGTCAAGCCAGAAAGCAAATTGGAGCACCTCATCCCGCCAAGAATGTGATGACCACAACAAGATCTTTGGAGCTGCTTCATATGGATCATTTTGGTCCCATTGCTTACATAAGCATAGGCAGTAACAAATATGGTCTTGTAATAGTTGATGATTTTTCTCGTTTCATTTAGGTGTTCTTTTTGTATGAAAAGAGTGAAACAAAAGGACTGCCGAAGAAATTATTAAGGAGAGCTCAAATTGAATTCTCCTTAAGAATCAAGAGGATTAGAAGTGACAACAGAACCGAGTTCAAGAACACTCAAGTGGAGGAGTACCATGATGAAGAAGGCATCAAGCATGAGTTTTCAGCTCCATACTCCCCTCAACAAAATGGAGTTGCTGAAAGGAAGAACTGCACACTGATTGATATGGCGAGAACCATGCTTGATGAGTACAAGACTTCGGATAGATTTTGGGATGAAGCGGTTAACTCCGCTTGTCATGCTACAAACCAACTCTATCTTCATCAAAATTTGAAGAAAACACCATATGAGCTTCTAAACGGTAACAAGCCAAACATTTCATACTTTAGAGTCTTTGTTAGCAAGTGCTATATTCTTAACAAGAAACCTACGACTTTGAAATTTGCATCCAAATCCGATGAAGGTTTCTTGCTTGGTTATGACTCAAAAACTTATGCATATTGTGTTTTCAACAAAAACTCCGGTTGTGTTGAAAAAGCATGTGATGTAGTGTTTGATGAAAATAATGGCTCTCAAGTAGAGCAAGTTGACCAATGTATGCTAGATTAAGAGGAAGCGCCCTGCATAGCACTAAGAATGATGACCCTTGGTGATGTATGCCCACAAGAGAAAAATCAAGGTCAAGTGGATCAACCCTCAACACATGCTGCTCCCCCAACACAAGTGTAAGATAAAGCTCAAAATGATCAACAACAAGATTCTCAAGGTCAAGTTGATCAACATCAAGATGATGGCAATGATCAAGGGGGGGTCAATGAGGAAGATGAAGTTTATACAAGACCCTTAATGGTCCATCCAAGAGTGTACCAAAGTGTTCAACGGGATCACCTCGTTGACAATATCCTTGGTGATATTACTAGAGGGGTAACCACTCGATCCCGTGAAGCCAATTTTTGTGAGCATTACTCATTTGTTTCTTTGGAACCCTTAAGGGTGGAGGAAGCACTACAAGACCCAGATTGGGTGGTGGCCATGCAAGAGGAGTTGAACAACTTCAAGAGGAACGAAGTTTGGAAATTGGTGAAGAGACCAAATGCCAATATTGTAGGTACCAAGTGGGTGTTCCGCAACAAACAAGATTAACATGAAGTGGTAACAAGGAACAACGAAAGACTTGTGGGCAAAGGATACTCACAGGTCGAAGGTTTAGACTTTGATGAAACTTTTGCTCCCATAGCTAGGATTGAGTCAGTTTGTATTTTATTAGCCTATGCTACTCACCATGATTTCAAGCTTTATCAAATAGATGTGAAAAGTGCCTTCCTAAATGGACCAATCAAGGAGGAAGTGTATGTGGAGCAACCCTCAGAGTTTGAAGATCAAGAATATCCTAACCATGTTTACAAGTTGCACAAAGCTCTCTATGGCCTTAAACAAGCTCCTAGAGCTTGGTATGAGTGTATTAGGGATTTTCTTATTAAAAATGGTTTTAGGATAAGAAAAGCTGATTATACACTATTCATAAAGCATGTTGATGATGACCTATTTGTATGCCGAATATATATGACATTATATTTGGTTCCAATAACAAGTCCTTTTGTGATGAGTTTAGGAAGATAATAACGGAAAGGTTTGAGATGTCCATGATGGGAAAGTTGAAGTTTTTCTTAGGTTTTCAAGTCAAGCAACTCAAGGATGGAACGTTTATAAGTCAAACTAAGTTCACTCAAGACATACTCAAGAAGTTTGACATGGACAAGGCCAAACCCATCAAGACACACATGGGAACAAATGGAAATCTTGACCTCAATGAAGATGGAACTAGCATGGACCAAAAGGTATATCGTTCCATGATTGGCTCTTTACTTTATATTTGTGCATCTAGGCCCAATATTATGCTAAGTGTGTGTATATGTGCTAGATTTCAAGCTGCGCCTAAAGAATGTCATTTAAGAGCTGTTAAAAGAATGATAAGATATCTAGTGCACACACCTAATGTAGGGCTGAGGTATCCAAAAGGATCCAAATTTAATCTTATAGGATATTCTGATGTGGACTATGCCGGATGTAAGGTTAATAGGAAAAGTACATCCGGAACATGCCAATTTTTAGGTAGGTCTCTTGTGTCATGGTCGTCAAAGAAATAAAACTCCATTGCTCTTTCCACAACGGAAGCGGAGTATGTCGCAGACGGGAGTTGTTGCGCACAATTTCTTTAGATGAAACAAACTCTAAAGGATTATGGTCATGATATGACCCATATCCCACTTCTTTGCGACAATGAGAGTGCCATTAAAATTGCCAATAACCCCGTTGAGCGCTCTAGGGTCAAACACATAGATATCCTACACCATTTACTAAGAGATCACTCACTTAAGGTAGACATAGTCATTTCACATGTAAAAACTGAAAAACAGCTAGCCGACATATTTACCAAGCTACTAGATGAAAAATGCTTTTGTGAACTTAGGAATGAGATAAACATACTAGACTTTAGGAACTTGGCTTAATGTGCTGGACACTTGCTGCGAAAAGAGACCAATTTGACAAACGAAGCTATAGAATAAATCCTCATGTCGTGTTTTGCAAAATCTTAATTTTTAGCTCCCTAGTGCTATTTCAAGGATATTATGGTCAATATAGTCAACTTCCTTAAAAATTGATCAAATTTAATAAGAATGTGTGGCAAACCTGATTTTCATATTTTGATATGATATATATATATATATATATATATATATATAATCTTATATACCATAGGCATACATATATACATACATATGCCCTTTTAGAATGATGTTAAGGAACTTTTTCTGAACAACTAGAACATATCCAAAGTATAGCCGGACATGTCCGAAAGGTCCGAAAAGTCCGAATCAGAAAAGTCGTACATGTTCGAAACCGAGCTCGGACATATCCGACTTACGGGTATAAGAACCCCTGCCCGAGCCCGAACGGTTTTCTCTCCTTTTTCCTCTTCTCTCATAATCGGTCCGCCTCTCCTTCGAGCCCATGGTGATTTTCTCTCCCCACCAGCGAATCCTTCGATCTTCTGCAGATTCTTGAAGGTTTGAAGGCCGAGAACCCTTCTCCTGGGCTTCTTATCCAAATTTCGCTGCAATTACTTGATTCTTTCTCAAATCCATGCATAGGGATAACTTCTAGATGGTGTTAGGATCTTCCTAGATAATATTGTGTCAATTGAACTCGGATTAGGCAAGATTCGCATAATATAGGGGGCAAAACTGTACAAATACGGACATGTACGAGATCAAACTCGGATAAGTGTGAACTGCTCGGACATGTCCGAAATTTTTTGGACATATCTGAACCTGTACAGACTAAACTCTAAATTATGTTGCTACTTAATCCAAATTGAGTCCAAATCTTTTCATAACCATCTCACACTTGTACTATTACTCAGGCATCATGTCTAACGCTCCACCATGTGAAATTAGGAGCAAGAAAAGAAATGACCGCACGGAGTCCCCACCGGCCGTTAGTGCCTACTCCCGTCATAAGAGAACGGTCCGAAAGGTTGCAAGAACAGAGGATGACACGGGAAAAGCTGTGAGGATCATGCTTGAGAGCCGTGATGGGTCCGAGGAACCAAGAAAAGGAAATAATGGAGAAATTGGGACGTTGCACATGGCGGTGCCAATTAGAGATCCTCGGAGGACAACTCCCATCATGGACTACCGAAGGAATATTTCAGGGGCACAGGAACAAAGGGGTGAGAATATCTATAAGTATGAAAAATGGCAGCTGACTTCCGCTTCTGGAGTGATTTCCACGTCGATTACTATCGGTTAGTTCTCATGAGCAAGAAGCATCCAGTCATTGACATGCAATGGGCCGACTGGAAATACATGGAGAACAGGAACAATGAAGTTTTCAAGGAAGTCATTGCTGCTTGTGAATATCATGGGATCAAGGACTTCATGGCCATTGAGTATGGATGGAACGTGGAGGTAATATGCCACGGTCTTTTTCCATCCTGATGGGGAGTCAAGGATCACCTGGATGACTGATGGTGAGAAGTACAAAATACAATTGCTAAGATCCTTGGACTCCAGAGAACCTTAAGTTTGACTACAAAATACATGAGGAGCTCATTTTGAAGAACAATGAGATTGACTTATTATAAGACACCAACTTCTACTTCAACCCTCCTCATGCTCAGGGACTCCTCCCCTTCTTCTAAGTGCTCAACAGAATCACTAGGAAGACTTTGGCACCTAAGGATGGAGATGCTACAAGGATAAACTCCAACTCCAAAAACCTTCTCAAGTGTCTAAGAGGAGACAAGAGGTTTAATGTGTTTGATTTCATCTACATGGAGATTTACTCGACATCTGAGACTCCATCGAGTTCATGTATCTACACACCTTACATTATGAAGATGATCGAGAAGGTGGTCGAAGGAGACATTTGTGAAGGATGTGGCTCATATGAAGCTACAGCCTTACACAGCGACACCACAACTCCACCCCTCTGACAGACTTCGTGCCAGCCACGCTCACGCAGCAGCCACCCCTGCCCCTCATCCATCTCAGCCTGAGAGAGCCTCAGGTTCATCTAGTGGTCTTCTTAAGGTACTCTGCTCCATCTTCACCATGTGTAGGAGTACACATGTGAAGGTCCAAAAGAATGAGAAGGCCATCAAGGGCATAAGGATGGACATTCATGCCTTAAAGACGAAGCTTGAGCTTCCCACTGACGCTCCTATTCCGATGACAGCGAGGATGACACACCTCCTGAGTTTCCGGGGCTCACCACCGAGGAGCTTGCTTTGTTCAGCGACACCAGTGCTAGTTTGAGTTCTACTCCAGCTGCTCCTGCCGAGGACGACGACAAGGAGTACGAGGACGAGGACGTTGATTTTTAGTTCCCCCTTCTTCTTTGTTTTTCCCTTTTTGGTGCCTCAATGCCAAGGGGAGAGAGAGAGAGTAGAGAAGGGCTATGTTCCTAATTTCATAAGCTTAGTGTAATGGGCATATAGACTTGTGTTATGTATGACTATGTGGTACTCTCTATGTTTTATGTATGACTATGTGGTGTGATGGATTGTATCGCTTTAAAACTATGTCCTTATGATTTGTATTCTGACCTCTCTTATTTTGTGATATGTGATGTGATATTCTCATATGTGATGTGTTATTCTCATGCATATCTCTTGCATCACACGTATTTATCACATTGTCACACATTGCATTTAGGCACCCCAAGATCATGATGTGTATATGAGAAACCCCAATTTTATAAACCATACATTTAGGGGGAGTTCGTTCATACAAACAACATGATCATAAACACTTATTTTACTCTCTAATTGAAGATTTTAATTGGTTGTAATCAATCACCAAGAAGGGAGAGATTGAAAGTGCATCTAGGCCCCCGTGTGGGTTTTGGAGGATTGATGACAAACAATTAAAATGCTAATGAGTTGGAAGCATGTGTGCAGAAAAGATGGACGGTAAAAAGAAATTGAGGGCTTTTCAAAAGGAAAAATGGAGAAGAAGGCATGAAGCTATACAAAAGAATGAAGGTTTTTATTTTCTTGAGTATAAGAATGCTGCACTATTAAGAGGGACACAATACGCGACAAAGAAAAGTCAAAGCTCAATCCCAATCAAACAAACACTTAGTGTAGAAAAGAGTTCTTAAGTGCATTAACTTCGGACATGTTAGAGAGATTCAGATAAGTGCTCTCTGTGTAGCTTCGGACATGTCTGAAGATTTCGGAGAAGTCCTCTCTATGTAGACTCGGACATATCTAGACAAATTCGGACATGTCTGAAGTCTAGAGTGTTTGAGAGTTTCTAAGTTGGGTAGGTCGTACATGTTTGAAAATCTCAGAAATGTACTCTCTGTGTAGGTTCGTACATGTCCGATAAAGTTGGACAAGTACCCTGTGTGTAGGTCCGGGCATGTCCGAACATTTCGGAAAAGTACTCTCTGTTTAGTGTCAGACATGTCGCAAGTCTGAGAATATCCAAAGTTTGGTTCGGATATGTCAGCTCTAACATGTCTGAAAATGTCGGACATGTCCGAAGTGGAATCAATGGGACAGTTCAAATTAGTGTCAGTTGAGGACATCATTTTACCGTTGATGACCCCCAATCTCGGACATGTCCGAAATGGAGTTCGGACATGTCCGAACTTTAGTGGTTGGCAATGGTAACATTTTGGGAATCACTATAAAAGGAGGGATCTCGTCCCCATTTCGAGGTTTATCAACTCCAGAGCTTTCACCTGCATTCTTGACCACTCCTAGACCTCTCACACACCTTCTAGCACTCAAATTTGAATCTTGTGAGGATTTGAGGATTTGTGAGGAAAGTCAAGAAGAAGAGCACCTTGTGTTGATCTTGTTGATCTTCACACCTTCTTGCTCCTATGGTTTGTGTTTATTACTCTTGGGACTTTGTCCCTAGGCTGCTAGGTCTCGTCCGGTGACTCCCAACTTGTGGTGAGACCCGAGAAGTTTGTATTACCCGTGATTTTATAGTGGAACAACCAAGTTTGATCTTTATGATCACTTGGTGAGGGTTAAGGTCAAAAGAGACCCGGTCCTTTGTGGACTCCTGAACGGAGACGTAGATTCTTGTGTGGAATTTAACTTCGATGAAAAATCCTTATGTCCACTAGTGTTCATCTACTTGTTCATCATATTTCATATTATTGCTCTTACTTGTGTTGAGTAAACCCTAGCTTTGAATTACTTCAATCTTTAGATCATCAAAATCATCAAATAGGTTGCTAGTATTGTTTAAGAGTTGTTTCTAGATCATATCACTCATACATTTGACCTAGAACTAACTATATTCATTTCCGCTGCGACCAACTTCAAACAAGTCTAATTTGATTAGACTTATCCGAAAATTTTGAACTTGTCTGAAATATTTTGGGACTTGTCTGAACTTGACAGAATTTGCTTATTATCGTGCTTTAAGATTAAATTAACCTATTCACCCCCCTCTAGACAGCTTTCACTGATCGGGGGCGCCGGCTGTTCTTTGGCAGTGGGCCCCCTTCCTCTCTTACAATATATATAGGGGCGTGCCAGGTGGGGCATGGGTATCGAAGTTACCCATGCTCCTCAAAACATCGACCAACAAATTTAGCCGATCCGATCTAACGGAGGCGTGGAGAGGAGGGATGACCCTAACGGCTTGAACATCCATGTAACTCCGGAGTCCACCAAAACCTCATCTACATCAAGAAAAATTATTGCTACTTCATCTTCTTCATCTACATCATGGCTACTTCATGTACGTTGAGGATTCCTTTTATTTCATTTAATCCCAAATGTTCTAGTGACTAGAAAATCCTTTATATATAATAATGGCATCACGAAACACCTATATCACTAGATCTTTTGGGATTATAAATTGTCTTGGATCTATTCGGGATTTCAGTAAACATTAGATCAACGACATGTAAGATTAAGAAAGGCAAATAAGTTGTGGTAAAGTAAGATGCAAGAAAACTATGAAAACAGTAAGAAAAAAAAACAAAAAAGGGCAATTCAGCTTCCCCGAGAACTTCCCAACAGCGGCGGCTCACCGACGGGCACACCCCATGGCAGTGCTGGCAACCTAGCCCCTCTCCTTCTCACTGTTGGACTTAATGTTTCCTCTATGTTGGCGACTGGGAAGTGGAGAGAGAAAGGAGGGAGGAAAAATGAGCTAGGGTTTCTAAAGGGGGTGCCCTCAAAGGGTATTTATAGGTTCGATGGAGGGTGGAGATTCATTAGGGTTTACACCTCAAGGACTTGGGCCGAATTCAAAGCCCACACAAGACTTAACAGGCGCGCAACAGCTAAATGGGCACGCCGCTAGCCCCAATCGGGCGCGGTCAGCGCTCAAGGGCGCGCCGTTAGCCGCTACGAGCGTGCCAAGGCAAAGCGGGTGCGGGCGGGACGCCTAACGGGCACAGCAGCCTGATTTGTTGGCGGAGCGGCCCAGGCGGCAGGAACGCGGCTGGGGCTCGGCTGGAAGGCGGACGCGTAGCCCACGTGGGGCCCTGCCACGAGCGTCGGCCTGAGTAGCAGCAATTTGGCCAGGAAATAAAAAATAGAAAAAAAAGAAAAGGGAAAAGGAAGCAGCCCAAAAGCAAGCAGGCTGGCGCAGCCCAGTAGCTCCTCACGGCCCAGGCGGATGCAGTGCGGCCGAGGCCTGTGTTGGGCTTCTACATGCGACTGGGCCTTTATTTATTTTCTGAGCATTTTTGATATTTGGGCTAAAATTAGAAGTGGGTCGTACTGGGCTGTCTTATGTAACACCCCAAATTTTGATTCAAAACCCAAAACCTTGTTCAGAGGGGAATTTAAAAATTTTTGGACGTGTTGCATGTTTTGCAAAAATTCAAATTCAAACTGGAATTCAAATTATACCCAAAACAGAAAAGAAATGGAAAAAGAAAAAAAGGAAATCGGGAAAAAACTGGCCAGTGGGCCGAAACCGCCAGCCGGCCCAGCAACCCCCGCGCCAGCCCGCCCCCGCGCGCGCCGCGCTGCCCCTCGCTGACGGGTGGGACCCACATGTCATCCCTAACCCCGCGACCCCGGACTCTCTCCCGCGCGCGCGATCACAACCGATCGGGAAACCGCGTCCCGCAGCCGAATTCTGGACCCAGAGGACTCCAACTCGATCACAACAGACCCACCACCCTCCCCCGGCTATAAAAACCCCAGCTCCGATCAGTTTTCCTCACGCGATCGCCGATTTTCACTCCGGTGAGCACCGAGACTTCGCCGGTGAATTCTGGCCGATCTAAGCTCGGAAACTCTGATCTAACTCGCTGGTCTTGATCCACCGCCTCCGGGGAACTTTGCAGGTGCAGAAAACCCGAAGACTTACGGTGTAAATCCAGCGCCGACGAGCTTCGCCGTGGTTTTGCCTCGGACCTCGCCGCCGATCACTTTCCAGGACCCCCGAGCTCGAGGAAACCCCCGAGGTGAGATCCCTGACCTCTCCTCTACCGATCTAGGCCATAAGATCACAGTTCTAGGCAGAATTCTCGAGGATCCGAAAGTTTCCGGCGAGATCGCCGCTTCCCGCCGCCGTGCGCCGCCGGCAGCGCCGCCCGCGTTCGATCAGAGCGACGTGGCCGCATGTGCGCCGTTTATTTTAAATCGCACGGTAGACTTTAAAACCCCGCGTACCGGTTCGATGTTATAATCTCAGCCGTCGGTTTAAAATCGGACGGTCCACGTCGACCCCGAGTTATAAAGACTGAAATTCTTACGTGCTACCCCCTGGGGTTCTCTGGAATTGAGAGCTAGCCCCGGAAACTTCAGATCTAGCCCCTGGAACTTCAGAAAATCATGTGAATACATTTAAAAATCAGTTTTAGCCCCTGGACTTAATAGAAATTAAGAAAAACACCTCTGATAAGTGTAGTTAGACCACTGGAAATTATGAAAATAATATTATAGACCCTGTAAAGGGGTGAATTCATTATTTTAGCCATGTTTAGTATTTAATTTAAAACATTGAATAGGTAACTAGTGTTTAAAAATTAAAAAGGGGGACAAACATAATTGTCAAAATTAATTAAAAACTTTCTCAGTACTTAGAAAACTTTGGAGTGAGATAAAAATATATTTTTGAGCTAAAATAAATCACTTTTATCTATTATTCACATTTATTAGTATAGGGACACATTTTTAAGTAAAGAATAGTTAAAGAAAAATAGGGAAAATAATTATGAAATAGTATACATCATAAGCCATGGTCAAAATATGATTTTAAATTATTTAGGACCAGAACCTAATCTGTTTAGGTGATGTGTATTGCTAAGTTAATAATAAAATACACAATTATGCATAGGAATATAAATCTGAAAATATAGCAACTAGTAAATGATAAATGGAGTTTCTAAAATACAAAGAATTCAGTTTAGGGTTGATAGAAATTGTGAAGGCACATTGTATGCAAGTATAAATGTGGACACAAAAGTAGGAATCATATATACATGGTTAAAAGTGCATGCAAGCCACAACTTAACACACATAAAGTAACCACAACACATATAATGGTAAAGAACTTTTATAAATATGAATGTGTGGTTTGTATGAAGTAGAAGTGTGAGCTATGTCTTATGATTGTTGTTTTTCTTTTGCTATGTGTGATGGTATGAAGTAGAACCTGTTCAAGAGCAAGTTATTTCTTTCCAAGATCAGGACTACCTATTTCAAGAGCAGCAAGAAGGAGGCAAGTGTCCTTGACCACTTTGATCCTATGCTAGGATGTGTAGATAGAATTATTTGCATTGTCAAATGAAATATGAAACCCATGCTAGGAAAGTTTCCCTAGAATTGCATTACCTTGTTTCCTTGAAGCTTGGGTTGGGATTTATTTTGTCATGTCATTTATTTACATGCATTTGCTTAGCCATGCTTAGAATGGGATATTTGGGAAATGAGATCATCAGTTTATATTACCATACTCTTGAATGAGACATTGTGAGTTATGTAGAGGTAGGGATCAAGGCAAGTTGGATGTTTTGGTTGTGTGCTGGGTGCACGAGACTTGGGTTTGTGTTTAGTACTTGCCTGGATCCTAAGGACCGGTTCATGGAGCATGTAACCCGGCTTTACAGTGCCAACCACATGCTGAGATGGGGCAGCTTAGCCAATTAATTAGGTGTATCCCCGGCGTAGTATGGGTGTGTTGGATGGTGCGGGGAGTAGGTGTCAGCTGGACTACCATATGAACCGCAAGGCTCAAGAGGGGGCCACTGCAGCGGGGTTGGAGCCTCTTGTATGCTGTTAGGGGTGAAACCTCAGTGGGCCCACGCTCGTCGGGAATCCCTTTGTAAAGGCTTCGTAGTGATCTCTTGGCCGCACACCTGGGAAGTGTGAATGTGGAACGTAGCCACTAGCATAATGGAGGTTCTTTCAGTCCACCCGGCAACGGGGGATGAAATCACTACTTGTGGGTACAGTGGTACAAACTCTGCAGAGTCAAAACTGTCTTGACAGCCGTGCTCACGGTTAAGAGCGGCCTGGACTTATTCATGATTAGAGGAGTGAAGGTTTTTTGGAAGTTGTGGATGTTAAGCGGGGAGCTTAACATTGGAAATGATGTTATGGTTATTTGGTTATGATGATGGGATGGGAGATTTGGACCATTTCACCTGCGTAGTAATGTAGGTGCTTAATAAGCTAAGGTGATAGGTATTAATTGCGTAGTGCTTTAACCATGAGTTCAACCTCTCCTTGTTCTAGCCATGCATGATATAATTTTCCCACACTTGCTGAGTACCATTGGTACTCAACCTTGCATATTTGTTGGTTTATATTGCTGCTCAGGTCAAGATAATGAGGTGGTGTATAATGACCAAGATTTTGGACCCGAGGAAGGATTTTAGGTTCATGAAGACCCCCGGGCAACGCCTGTGATGGAGCCCTAAAGAATAATATTCCGCTGCTAGTTTATTTACTTGTGATGAAGCATTAGTGTCTATTGAGACATTTGCGATGTAAGACTTATTTATATTCGACACCTGGCTTGTAATAAATGATGCTTCACTATTTGTCATCACATGTATGAGAAAATGATCCTGGCATACATGTGATATTCACTTGGTTGTTTCTTCGGAAAAACCGGGTGTGACAGAGGTGGTATCAGAGCCAAGGTTGCCCGTAGGAACGTGGACCTAGGTAGAAATGGACGTAGTTAAGGGCCCTATTTTCTTAAAAACTATTTTCCAAGGTGTGGGTGGAAAAGTGTTATTAAAGGAGTCATTTTCTTCATCTTACCCCAACTTTCATTCAAAATAAGATTTTTGTTTGAGAATTTATCTAACCTAATTTTAAATTCTTTTGCTTTAGATGGTTCGCATGATTCGCACCGCTCGTAAGTCCACAGGAGGGAGAGTTCCCGTAGTTGCCCTTGCCGAAAGAGAGGAGAGTCGCCCAGTGACGTACCTTTCCTACGGATTGGCAGTAGGAGATTTGTTGCGCCGTCTTCGACGTATGCTCGAAGCCGCCGGCAATACGGGCAAGCTCATCATCCACTATAACTCCACCAGGACCATCCGTGAGAAGAGGGAAGAATGGAGTTCGGAGATGAGGATTATACACGAGAATCAACTGCTCAAGATTCACCACTCTCCAGCTTGTCGAGCAACACAAGTTGACGCAGAGAGAGATGTCACCTGGGAGGCCATCACCTGCCAGAGTCACATCTATCGTCGCCACTTGGACAAAACTGAGTACATGTATGTCCTCCAACGTGAGAGTGGTACCACGGAGTACAAGTACCCACCGGTGCAGCAAGGGACTTCCCATGAGCACATGGACTTGTGCTTGGAGGATGCTGCTATGCTCAGCACTCGACTGCAGGAGTGCCAACAAGAGCTTCAGGATGTCCGAGACAGCCTGAAGGAAACGGAGGCGTTGCTGCGAGCTTGCTTAAAGGCGAGAGAAAGAGGGGATGGGAATGAACTGTGTGTCACCGTGAGTGATCCATGGACTCCTGACTCCCCGGATCGCCGAGCAATCAGGCGTCGTCGCACCTCTCCACCAGCAGCCTCCCCACCCAAAGCAGAGTCAGAAGGTAGCCGAAATGAGGAGGAAGATCCCGAGGAGCCAGCTCAAGAGAACGAGTAGTGTAGAGTCTTTCCCCTAGCTAGCAAGAGGTCGAGTAGTCGAGTCGTTGCGTAGTTAATGGTGTGATGATGCTTGGTGTGTGACGTGAGTTGTGGAAGCCATGAGCAATTGTCCACAGCCTCGTCTTCAGATTGTTTTGCTTTGGTGTGTGAATCCACAGGAAATAATAGTACATTTATTTGGTGTGAGATATGAGCCCTCGTAAAAGTATAACAAAGCCTCAACACTTCAAAGTACAAACAAATGAAAGTAGTAAGATGATACTAAATGATATCAAATTAACATTTGTTGATTCTGCCAGATGGCCGGAAGAGGAAAAGGACGTGCTGCCAACCCCGCCAACAACAATGATGAGGCATGCAACCCTCATCTTTCTGGAGGCCAGGACAGGGGTGGTCGCCGTGAAGAAGTTGATCCTCTCCACCAAATGCTGGAGAATCAAAATCAGCTTATCCAGAACTTGACTCAAGTGGTGGCCAACTTGCATCAAGTTCCACCTCCACAAGCGGCACCACGCCAACCAAGGTTGAGTGAGTTTCTAGGAACTCAACCTCCAAAGTTTGCAAGTGCTGCTGAACCTCTGGAGGCAGATGATTGGCTGAAGACCATTGAAAGTAAGATGAGGATAATACAATGCCAAGTGTATGAGAGGGTGCTGTTTGCCTCTCATCAATTGAATGGACCTGCTGCTGATTGGTGGACCGCCTACGTGGCCGCCCATCATGACCCTGAGAACATCACTTGGGAAGAGTTCAAGCGTAGCTTCCGCAACCATTACATCCCAAGAGGTGAACTCAAAAACAAGAGGAAGGAATTTCTGGGACTGCAGCAGGGAAACATGACTGTGAGGGAATACCTCACTAAATTTACTCAACTGTCCCGTTATGCTCCACGAGACATAGAGACGGATGAGCAGAAACAAGATTGTTTCGTGGAAGGACTTACCGCAGAGATGCAGTGTGCCATGTCCTCCAACGAGTATGAAAGTTTTCAAAAGATGGTGGACAGAGCGTTTGTGGTGGAAAGGAAGCTAAAGGCCCTAGAAAATGAGAATAAGAGGAAGGCGGGGTGGTCACATCAGGCCTCAGGGAGCAACACCCGCCCACGTATGATGCAGCAACCTACGGGGCAGACAAGCCGTGCTGCGGTACCCTATTCAGCACCAAGAGGGTACAACCCAAACTACAGGCCACCCGCAGCACCAGCACAGCCGCAACGTCAGTTTGTGCAACAGCCTCGCCCCGCATATACACCTCGACCAGCAGTGCAAGGACCCCCGAACCAACCCCAAGACAACAAAGGCCAAGCACCTAAGATTGGGGTGCAATGTTTCAGCTGTGGTGAAGTGGGGCACTATGCCCATAAGTGCCCGAAGAAGAAGCCTGCGCCGCCACAACAGCAGAATGTAGTGAGAGGACGGGTGAACCACGTCACTATGGAGGAAGCACAAGAGGCACCCGACGTGGTAGTTGGTAAGTTTCCTGCCAATTTACACCTTGCAACTCTGCTGTTTGATTCTGGTGCTACCCACTCGTTCATTGCTCAAGGGTTTGTTAAGAAGCATGACCTAGCAACCACACAAATGAACCATATGCTAGCTGTAAACTCTCCAGGCAGAGAAATAAGGACAAGACAAGTATGTCCCAAAGTGAGCCTAGACATTAATGGGGTAGTATTCACGGCTAACCTCATAGTGATAGATTCACAAGGGATAGATATTATTTTGGGTATGGATTGGTTGACCAAACATAAAGGAATTATCCATTGTTCGACCAGAACGGTGGAACTAACTCACCCCAGTGGCACCCGAGTAAAATTCATAACCCTACACGAGCCTAGGAGGGACATTAAATTAAATCAAGTGGAGGTGAAAGTTGAGGAAATCAGGACTATCAGGGAATATCCAGATGTTTTTCCGGAGGAATTTCCAGGTATGCCTCCCGACCGTGATGTGGAATTCGCGATTGAGCTAGTACCGGGAACAGCCCCGATATACAAGAGACCTTATAGAATGGACTCCAAGCAGCTAGAAGAGCTCAAGGATCATTTGAGAGAACTGACGGAGAAGGGGTATATTCGCCCTAGTTCCGCACCATGGGGAGCTCCGGTGATATTTGTGCCTAAGAAAGATGGAACCCAAAGATTATGCGTGGATTACCGTGCCTTGAATGAGGTAACCATCAAAAACAAGTACCCATTACCACGCATTGAAGACTTGTTCGATCAGTTGAGGGGAGCTTGTGTGTTCTCAAAAATTGATCTCAGGTCGGGGTACCACCAACTCAAGATAAGGCAATCTGATATTCCCAAGACAGCTTTCGTATCTCGGTACGGACTGTAGGAATACACTGTCATGCCTTTCGGGCTAACCAATGCCCCGGCATATTTCATGTACCTCATGAACAAGGTATTCATGGAATATCTGGACAAATTTATGGTGGTTTTCATAGATGATATTCTCGTCTTCTCCAAAGATGAAGAAGAACATGAGAAACATCTAAGGTTGGTGTTGCAGAGGCTGAGAGAACACCAACTATATGCCAAGTTGAGCAAGTGTGAGTTTTGGCTGAAGAGAGTTCCCTTTTTAGGACATATAATCTCGGAGGGAGGAATCTCCGTAGATCCCGCCAAAATCGAGGATATCCAGAAGTGGAAAACCCCCGAAAATGTCGGGGAAGTTAGAAGCTTTTTGGGATTGGCTGGATACTATCGACGGTTTATTGAGGGATTCTCCAAGATCTCGAGACCTCTCACCAAACTATTGGAAAAGGGAATCACCTTCACCTGGACGCCACAGTGCGATACGAGCTTTCAGGAGCTAAAGAAGAGATTGACAACAGCCCAGTGTTGGTTATGCCAGATATGCAGAAGAATTTCACAGTGTACTGCGATGCCTCTGGAAATGGGATGGGATGTGTTCTCATGCAAGAAGGACATGTCGTGGCTTATGCATCCCGGCAGCTTCGGAAGCACGAGAAGAACTATCCTACACATGACCTAGAACTAGCCGCAGTGGTACACGCGTTGAAAATTTGGCGGCACTATTTGATGGGGAAGAGGACAGAGATATATACGGATCATAAGAGTTTGAAGTACATATTCACACAACCAGATCTCAACCTCAGACAAAGGAGATGGTTGGAGCTAATCAATGACTTTGATGTGGGCATCAACTATCATCCCGGAAAAGCAAACGTCGTGGCCGATGCTTTGAGTCGGAAAGTGCAGGTCAATAAGTTGAGTTTGAAGGACATGCCTGCAGAATTGAAGGACGAGGTTATAAGGCTCAATCTATGTCTAGTAAATAGTGGTGAAGCCATCGCCATGGAAGTGGACTCCACACTCGAGCGAGACATACGCGAGGGCCAAAAGAATGATGAGAAGATACAAGAGATCAGACAGCTCATTAAGGAAAATAAAGCTCCTGGTTTTAGAGAGGATGAACAGGGAACGGTGTGGCACGGGAAAAGGATCTGTGTGCCAGAAGTAAAAGAGATCCGTGAATTAATTTTGAAGGAGGCTCACGATTCTGACTATTCCATTCATCCTGGGAGTGCGAAGATGTACCAGGACCTCAAGAGCAGGTATTGGTGGTATGGCATGAAGCGAGATGTCGCGGAACATGTTGCCCTATGTGACACATGTCAGTTGGTGAAAGCTGAACATCAACGACCCGCGGGATTATTGCAACCACTCAATGGAAATGGGAAGAAATCAGCATGGATTTTGTCGTGGGATTGCCTAGGACCCAATCAGGGTATGATTCAATATGGGTCGTTATTGATAGGCTAATCAAGGTAGCTCATTTCATCCCTGTGAAAGAAAGCTACAGCGGATCCAAATTGGCAGAATTGTACATGTCAAGGATTGTGTGTTACCATGGAGTGCCAAAGAAGATAGTATCGGACCGAGGGACACAGTTCACCTCGAGGTTTTGGCAAAAGTTGCATGAAACCATGGGAACCCATCTGAATTTCAGCTCTGCCTATCATCCCCAAACTGACGGGCAGACGGAGAAAACCAATCAGATCCTTGAAGATATGTTAAGGGCATGTGCACTCAAAAACAATAGGAGTTGGGACAAGAACTTACCGTATGCGGAGTTTTCCAATAACAACAGCTATCAAGCTAGTATGAAGATGTCACCGTTTGAAGCTTTGTATGGAAGGAAGTGCAGAACTCCTCTGTTTTGGAACCAAACAGGAGAAAGTAAAGTGTTTGGTCCAGAAGTGCTACAAGAAGCCGAAGCGAAGGTGAGGGAGATTCGCAACAACTTGAGGATAGCACAAACACGCCAAAAGAGCTATGCCGATGTACGAAGAAGAGAACTCGTTTTCAACGTGGGAGACTATGTTTATCTCAAGGTGTCCCCTATCAGAGGACTTCGTCGGTTCAAGGTGAAAGGGAAGTTGTCACCTCGATACATCGGACCCTTTCAAGTTTTGGAAAGAAAAGGCGAAGTGGCGTACCAACTAGAGTTACCGGTTCATCTATCGGACGTGCACGATGTATTCCATGTGTCACAACTCAAGAAATGTCTGAGGACGCCTGAGGAGGTGTTACCCATGAATGAAGTGGATGTAGCTGAAGATTTGTCTTATGCCGAGCAACCATACAAAATTTTGGAGACAATGGAACGCCTCACCAGAAATAAAAGAATCCGGATGTGCAAGGTGCAGTGGAAGCATCACTCAGAAGAGGAAGCTACCTGGGAACGGGAAGATGAGCTCAAGGCACAATTTCCGGAATTGTTTTCTTAGAAACACCAATCTCGAGGACGAGATTTCTTTTAAGGGGGGTAGAGCTGTAACACCCCAAATTTTGATTCAAAACCCAAAACCTTGTTCAGAGGGGAATTTAAAAATTTTTGGACGTGTTGCATGTTTTGCAAAAATTCAAATTCAAACTGGAATTCAAATTATACCCAAAACAGAAAAGAAATGGAAAAAGAAAAAAAGGAAATCGGGAAAAAACTGGCCAGTGGGCCGAAACCGCCAGCCGGCCCAGCAACCCCCGCGCCAGCCCGCCCCCGCGCGCGCCGCGCTGCCCCTCGCTGACGGGTGGGACCCACATGTCATCCCTAACCCCGCGACCCCGGACTCTCTCCCGCGCGCGCGATCGCAACCGATCGGGAAACCGCGTCCCGCAGCCGAATTCTGGACCCAGAGGACTCCAACTCGATCACAACAGACCCACCGCCCTCCCCCGGCTATAAAAACCCCAGCTCCGATCAGTTTTCCTCACGCGATCGCCGATTTTCACTCCGGTGAGCACCGAGACTTCGCCGGTGAATTCTGGCCGATCTAAGCTCGGAAACTCTGATCTAACTCGCTGGTCTTGATCCACCGCCTCCGGGGAACTTTGCAGGTGCAGAAAACCCGAAGACTTACGGTGTAAATCCAGCGCCGACGAGCTTCGCCGTGGTTTTGCCTCGGACCTCGCCGCCGATCACTTTCCAGGACCCCCGAGCTCGAGAAAACCCCCGAGGTGAGATCCCTGACCTCCCCTCTACCGATCTAGGCCATAAGATCACAGTTCTAGGCAGAATTCTCGAGGATCCGAAAGTTTCCGGCGAGATCGCCGCTTCCCGCCGCCGTGCGCCGCCGGCAGCGCCGCCCGCGTTCGATCAGAGCGATGTGGCCGCATGTGCGCCGTTTATTTTAAATCGCACGGTAGACTTTAAAACCCCGTGTACCGGTTCGATGTTATAATCTCAGCCGTCGGTTTAAAAGCGGACGGTCCACGTCGACCCCGCGTTATAAAGACTGAAATTCTTACGTGCTACCCCCTGGGGTTCTCTGGAATTGAGAGCTAGCCCCGGAAACTTCAGATCTAGCCCCTGGAACTTCAGAAAATCATGTGAATACATTTAAAAATCAGTTTTAGCCCCTGGACTTAATAGAAATTAAGAAAAACACCTCTGATAAGTGTAGTTAGACCACTGGAAATTATGAAAATAATATTATAGACCCTGTAAACGGGTGAATTCATTATTTTAGCCCTGTTTAGTATTTAATTTAAAACATTGAATAGGTAACTAGTGTTTAAAAATTAAAAAGGGGGACAAACATAATTGTCAAAATTAATTAAAAACTTTCTCAGTACTTAGAAAACTTTGGAGTGAGATAAAAATATATTTTTGGGCTAAAATAAATCAGTTTTATCTATTATTCACATTTATTAGTATAGGGACACATTTTTAAGTAAAGAATAGTTAAAGAAAAATAGGGAAAATAATTATGAAATAGTATACATCATAAGCCATGGTCAAAATATGATTTTAAATTATTTAGGACCAGAACCTAATCTGTTTAGGTGATGTGTATTGCTAAGTTAATAATAAAATACACAATTATGCATAGGAATATAAATCTGAAAATATAGCAACTAGTAAATGATAAATGGAGTTTCTAAAATACAAAGAATTCAGTTTAGGGTTGATAGAAATTGTGAAGGCACATTGTATGCAAGTATAAATGTGGACACAAAAGTAGGAATCATATATACATGGTTAAAAGTGCATGCAAGCCACAACTTAACACACATAAAGTAACCACAACACATATAATGGTAAAGAACTTTTATAAATATGAATGTGTGGTTTTTATGAAGTAGAAGTGTGAGCTATGTCTTATGATTGTTGTTTTTCTTTTGCTATGTGTGATGGTATGAAGTAGAACCTGTTCAAGAGCATGTTATTTCTTTCCAAGATCAGGACTACCTATTTCAAGAGCAGCAAGAAGGAGGCAAGTGTCCTTGACCACTTTGATCCTATGCTAGGATGTGTAGATAGAATTATTTGCATTGTCAAATGAAATATGAAACCCATGCTAGGAAAGTTTCCCTAGAATTGCATTACCTTGTTTCCTTGAAGCTTGGGTTGGGATTTATTTTGTCATGTCATTTATTTACATGCATTTGCTTAGCCATGCTTAGAATGGGATATTTGGGAAATGAAATCATCAGTTTATATTACCATACTCTTGAATGAGACATTGTGAGTTATGTAGAGGTAGGGATCAAGGCAAGTTGGATGTTTTGGTTGTGTGCTGGGTGCACGAGACCTGGGTTTGTGTTTAGTACTTGCCTGGATCCTAAGGACCGGTTCATGGAGCATGTAACCCGGCTTTACAGTGCCAACCACATGCTGAGATGGGGCAGCTTAGCCAATTAATTAGGTGTATCCCCGGCGTAGTATGGGTGTGTTGGATGGTGCGGGGAGTAGGTGTCAGCTGGACTACCATATGAACCGCAAGGCTCAAGAGGGGGCCACTGCAGCGGGGTTGGAGCCTCTTGTATGCTGTTAGGGGTGAAACCTCAGTGGGCCCATGCTCGTCGGGAATCCCTTTGTAAAGGCTTCGTAGTGATCTCTTGGCCGCACACCTGGGAAGTGTGAATGTGGAACGTAGCCACTGGCATAATGGAGGTTCTTTTAGTCCACCCGGCAACGGGGGATGAAATCACTACTTGTGGGTACAGTGGTACAAACTCTGCAGAGTCAAAACTGTCTTGACAGCCGTGCTCACGGATAAGAGCGGCCTGGACTTATTCATGATTAGAGGAGTGAAGGTTTTTTGGAAGTTGTGGATGTTAAGCGGGGAGCTTAACATTGGAAATGATGTTATGGTTATTTGGTTATGATGATGGTATGGGAGATTTGGACCATTTCACCTGTGTAGTAATGTAGGTGCTTAATAAGCTAAGGTGATAGGTATTAATTGCGTAGTGCTTTAACCATGAGTTCAACCTCTCCTTGTTCTAGCCACGCATGATATAATTTTCCCACACTTGCTGAGTACCATTGGTACTCAACCTTGCATATTTGTTGGTTTATATTGCTGCTCAGGTCAAGATAATGAGGTGGTGTATAATGACCAAGATTTTGGACCCGAGGAAGGATTTTAGGTTCATGAAGACCCCCGGGCAACGCCTGTGATGGAGCCCTAAAGAATAATATTCCGCTGCTAGTTTATTTACTTGTGATGAAGCATTAGTGTCTATTGAGACATTTGCGATGTAAGACTTATTTATATTCGACACCTGGCTTGTAATAAATGATGCTTCACTATTTGTCATCACATGTATGAGAAAATGATCCTGGCATACATGTGATATTCACTTGGTTGTTTCTTCGGAAAAACCGGGTGTGACATCTTAGCTTTTAGACATTTTCTATTTTTGGTTATTTTCAGATCAATATTCAGCTTATTGGGCTGAATTAAATGGGCCAAACAGTAGTTTGGGGCTGAGAACTTAATCAGTTTTTGCACTGTTTAAATAATTTACTACTGTTTTTATGTATTATATATTTTCTGTAATTAGTAATTTCATGGTAAAATTATTCTCAGCCATATTTAACTAAGTTAATTTATTCTGATTTGGATAATTATTTTTAGTTAAGTATTTTTAAACTTCCACTGTTGTAAATAAGTTTATTAGTTTTCTAATCAAATTGTTAATTGAAAATATTTAATTAGGAAAATTTTATTAAGTTTGCTGATAATTAAGTCATAGTAATTTGTTTAATAGCCAAAGCAAAAACAAATTTACTATGTTTCAAGTTTAATTTATGTTATTTCATGAAACTTTTATTGAGAAGTCAATGTGAAAAATAAAATTTGCCATGTTTCAATATTGCTTTAATTGTTGTGTTTTTGTTGAGTAGCCAAAATGAAAGATAAAATACTGCATTTCTGATTGATTAAGGTTATTTAAGTTCATATAAAATTTTGTTGAGTAGCCCACATAAAAGATAAAATTTGCTATGTTTTGTAATGTTGTATTTTTGTCAAGTAGCTAACGTGAAAGACAAAAGACATCATTTTTGTTTGTTTAAGTTTTATAATGCACTTATGATTATGCAATTTTATTATGAAGGTCCCTCCATAATTCTTTCTGCACCAAATTTAATCGCTGCCATAAAGCCCCTCAATGGAGGGAATTTCAGCTCGTGGAGATAGAAGTTAGAGATTGCATTGACAATCTCGGAGATGGATCTGACACTGACCACTCCACACCCCACTGAGCCTAAGGTCTCGATTCCTCACGAGGGAGAGAATTCCGATGCTTTCGATGTGAGAAAGGCGGAATATGAAAGTTTAGATTCAAATACAATGGAGACTGGATAAAGTGGATCCAATGAAACAGAAATTGTTTGATGATCATTAAGGGTTCCATCACTAAGGCAATTAGGAAGCTATCTCTGATTGTGAAACAGCTACTGAATACCTTCAGAAGGTGGAGAGTCAGTTTAGTAGCTCTTCCAAGGCTTCTGCAAGCACTCTTATTAAGAGACTTATGATTGAGAAGCACACGAGAGGTGGTGTGCGTGATCACATACTTAGGATGACAAACATGTATTATAAGTTGAAACCTATGTATATGGGGCTTAAGGATGAGTTAATTATGCATCTTATCTTTGCCTCACTTTCTAAGGAATTTGAGGCGTTCATCATCAACTGTAACTCTCAGCCTGAGCCATGGACTATTGAGAAGCTTATGGCAGGAAGAAGAGCGCATTAAGTCTTTGCGTAATGACTCCGTTAACTATGCAAAAGGTAAGGGTAAGGCTCAGAAGAGTTATTTTAACAATAACTCTTCTAAGCAACATTTTAAGAAACATGACACTCCACATAAGTTTGATGATAAGGGTAAGGGTAAGGCACCTCAGGATCCTCCTCAAAATGATGTCAAGGTTGATAAAAATCAATGTAAATTTTGCAAGAAAAAAAACCACTATCAGAAGGACTGTGTTGGTTTCCTGAAGTGATGTCGTAAGAATGGTAATGATTTTATTACTTTTGTTGATGAACCCCTGTTTTTAGATTATTCACAATCTATTTGGTGGATTGACTTAGGTGCCACTTTGCACGTTTGTAATTTATTACAGGGGTTCACTATGAGGAGGACACTAAGAAGAGGGAAAAGGGCCATTAAAGTTGCTGATGGCCATGAAGCTAAAGTCGAAGCCATTAGAGATCTCCAATTAGTACTTAGAGATGGCTTTGTACTTAAACTTAATAATATTCATTATGTAACCTCATTAAAGAGTAATTTATTTCTGTATCATGCTTGGATGATTCTGTATATGTTTGCCATTTTGGCAATGGCAGATGTCTTATTAAGTTTAGTAATAAGGTTGTGGGTCTTGCCTTCTGACAAGACATGTTATATTTATTATCCTTGCATGATGATTTTAATGTGGTAAGTGATGATCAAATTTCCTCTCATAATGAATTAGTATTTCACAAGCGCAAAAGAATTCATCCCGAAATGTCTTTGAAATTATGCTATTGTTGTTTAGGCCATATTTCGAGGGGAGAATTGAACGTTAGTTTCAGAATCAATTCTTTCTCACTTAGACTTTTTGGATTCCGGACAATGCATAGATTGCATTAAAAGAAAATATGTTAAGATACTTAATAAAAATGTCAAACATAGTATGGGAATTCGAGAAATAATTCACACGGATAATTGTGGTCGGTTTCCCGTATCATCCGTAGATGGGTATGATTCATTCAAAACATTTACGGATGATTATTCACGTTATGGCTACATTTATCCAATTAAGGAAGGATCCGAAGCATTGGATAAATTCAGAATATTTAAGGCTGAATTTAAAAATCAGCATAATTTAAAAATTAAGATAGTAAGATCTGACAGTGGAGGGGAGTACTACTGTCGTCATACACCGAATAGCCAAGTTCCATGACCTTTTGCAAGGTTTTTGCAGGAAATGACATAGTCGTCCAGTATTCCACACCGGGCGAGCCTTACTAGAACGAAGTAGCAGAATGACATAACCGTACATTAATGGATATGGTAAGAAGTATGTTAAGTTATTCTACTTTGTTGATTGGTCTATGGATGGAGGCGTTAAAAACCGCCATTAATATATTAATCATGTAACTAGTAAGTTGGTGCCCACACTTAATTATTTTTATGTGGTCCTATTGAGGCAAAAGTGTTTAACTCAAACATTGGTAAGTAAGATTCTAAGACAATAAGTTGCCATTTTATTGGCTATCCTGAAAAGAGTAAGGGTTATCGGTTTCTACTGTCCTGACCGATACACTAAGTTTGTAAGAACGAGGCATGCCTTCTTTTTAGAGGATGCCATGATCAGAGGGAGTATGGTAGCCCGAGAAATTGATCTTGAGGAGAAGCGGGTGTATGCACCCACTCTTATGATTCAAGAACCATATTTCTTGATACCTGCTATAGTTGAATGTAACACCCCAAAATGTGTCAAAAATGTGAAATTAAAATTTTTGGATGTAATGCATGTGGAGGAAAAAATCAAACTCAAACTGGAATTCAAATTTGAATCAAAAACAGAAAAGAAAAAGGAAAAATAAAAAGAAAAACGGCCAATGGGCCGAAACCTACCTCAGCCGGCCCAGCAGCCCGCGGCTGTTTCCCCCCTCCCCCTCTCTCTGCCGCGCGGGGCCCATGTGCCATCCCTTTCCCCGCTCCCCCCAACCGCCACCGATTATACTGTGCCGATCGCCGCTGCCTCGTCCGATTTCCACGCCACGAGCCACGATCTTCGGCAAAACGGTGCTACATCGCTCCAACCAACCCCGCCGCCCCCCTCATGCATATAAACACAAGGAATCGCCGCCGGCTCCCCCTCAACCGCTCCTTTTCTCTCTCCGGTGAGAACCGATCATCCCTCGCCGAAAAACCTTTGGATCTCTTCGCTTTTCACTGGACTAACGGCTTTGTCACGGCCCGCTGCCACTGGGGAATCTTGCAGGCGAAGCAGGCACCGAGCGTTGCGCCCTAGCTACGGCTTCGATGAGCACCGAGGAGCTTCACCGCCCACCGTCGTAGCAGAGCCGGTTCCGACCTCTCCAAGCCCAAGAAACCCCTAGGTGAGCTTCCCCTACCCCTCCGCAGCCGATCCGTGCAAAAAGATGCGAGTTCTAGCATGTAGCAGCAAAAACCGAGGCTGCACCGGCGAGATCGCCGCACCCGCCGCCGCGCGCGCGGGCTGGCTTCGGCCAGGGCGACGTGGCCCGCTGTGGGCCGTCCGTTTTAAATCGTGTGGTCCCGAATAGATTTAGCCCAGACCGCTTCGCGATCTAATCTCAGCCCTCTGTTTTAAATCCAACGGCCCACATCAGCCTCACATATTAAGCCCCGGGAAACTTACGGGCTACCCCTAGGGATCTTGGAAAACACGAGCTAGCCCCGGAAACTTCTGATCTAGCCCGTGGACCCTCAGAAATTCATGTAAATTCATTTAAAAAACAGTTCTAGCCCCTGGAATTAGTAAGAATTAGGAAGACCTCCCTGTTTTGCACCCTTAGACCCCTGAAAATTTAGAAAATGAGAATTGGGGCGGCACAGCAGTGTGGATTTGCACATCATCCCCTGAGGGTTATTAATTTGAGGAAATTGAATATGTAAATAGGATTTAAATTCAAACATAGGTATTTGGTTCAGTTTAATTACTCTAACCCTGTTGGAGATTTGTAGAACAATCTGAAGTCTGAATTTAGAGGGGAAATAAACTTTTAAACTAAATAAGGTTGCTGTTTTGTGATTTATCTCTGAAATATACCCTTTAGGCATATAACAAATTTAAAATGTGGGAAAATGAATCTAAGTAACCAAAAAGGGGTAGGGAAAATTCATGAAGGTTCTGTTTAGGTAATTGGAACAGTAGAAATTTTTGTATAAATTTAGGTTGCTGTTTTATGGCTGGAAATTCATTTTTAGGCTAGAAAATAATTCTGAAAATGGGTAAAAATAAATTTAATTTGATCCCCATCAGAGAGGAAGTCAAAAGATATTTTATTGGACATTTTAGATCAGAACATATTCTGTTTAGGTGATATGTCTTACTATTTTAATATTAAAGTTCACTTTTAGGTATGGAAAATAAATCTAAAAAGATAGGAAAATAGGTATGGATAATTAGAAAATGTTAAATGAGGTCCCCAAATCCAAAACTTCAAATTAAGATTTTGTAGAAGATCTGAAAAACCTATTCGGAGTAGGAAATTATCTTTCATGCAAATTTGGTGACTAAGAAGTGTATTATCTAATATGGAAAATTTGTTCAAATTGGAAATTCATATATAGTGTGCACCTAGAAATTTGAATATTAAAGCTAGAAAATATATATATGTTTAAAAGTGCATGTATGCTTAGAATCCACGTATCTTGGGTAAACACAACACTTAAATATGTGTATGACTTTCATATGTATGTATGTGTGGTTTGCATGAGTGGAAATGTGGACTATGGCTTATGAATGTTGTTTTCTTTTGCTATGTGTGTATTGGCATGAGTAGAACCAGCCCTAGAGCAGGTTCTCACCTTTCAAGATCAAGACTTTCCATTCCCGGAGCAGCAGGAAGAAGGCAAGTGTCCTTGACCACTTTGATCCTATACTAGGATGTGTAGTTAGAATTTAATTGCATTGTCAATTTGGAATATGATACCCAAGCTAGAAAGTTTCCCTAGAATTGCATTATCTTGTTTCCTTGTAGCCTTGGGTTGGGAGTTACTTTATTATGTCATTCATTTATACTACTCATGCTTAGCCATGCTTAGAATGGGATAAATGGGACATGAGATCATCATCTTGTTTACTTTACCATTTGAATGAGATAATATGAATCATGTAGAGGTAGGGATCTAGGCAAGTTGGATGCTTTGGTTGGTGCTGCGTGCACGAGACTCGGGTTTGTGTATAGTGCTTGCCTGGATCCTAAGGACCGGTTCATGGAGCATGTAACCTGGCTTTACCCGTGCCAACCACATGCTGAGATGGGGCAGCTTGGCCAATTAATTAGGTGCATCCCCGGCGTAGTATGGGTGTTTGGATGGTGCGGGGAATAGGTGTCAGCTGGACTACCATATGAACCGCAAGGCTCAAGAGGGGGCCACTGCAGTGGGGTTGGAGCCTCTTGGATGCTGTTAGGGGTGAAACCTCAGTGGGCCCACACTCATTGAGAATCCCTTTGTAAAGGCCTCGTAGTGATCTCCTGGCTACTCACCTCGGAAGTGTGAATGTGGTTCGCGGCCACTGGCAAAATGGAAGTTTTCTAGTCCACCCGATAATGGGGGATGAAATCACTACATGTGGGTACAGTGGTGCAAACTCTACAGAGTCAAAACTGTCATGACAGCCGTGCTTACGATCAAGAGCGGCTTGGACTTATTCATGATTAGAGAATGATGAAATGGCTGTTGGGGATGTTAAGCGGGAAGCTTAACATTGGAAATGAGGTTATGGTTACTTGATATTGATGATGATTTGAGGGATTGGGACCATTTCACCTATGTAGTAATGTAGGTGCTTAATAAGCTAAGGTGATAGGTATTAATTGCGTAGTGCTTTGACCATGAGTTAAACCTCTCCTTGCTCCAGCCATGCATGACATAACTTTCCCACACTTGCTGAGTACCAACGGTACTCAAGCTTGCTTTTCTGTTGGTTTAAATTGCTGCTCAGGCCAAGGGAATGACGTGGTGTACAACGACCAAGACATCGGACCCGAAGAAGGATTCTAGGTTCGCGGAGTCCCCCGGGCAACGCCTGTGACGGAGCCCACAAGACTTATCCTCCGCTGCTGTTTTATTTACATGTTATGAACATATTATCGTCCATTGAGACGTTATGCTATGTAAGACTTATTTATATTCGAACACTTGGCTTGTAATATAATGATGCTTCACTATTTGTCGTCACATGTATGTGAAAATGATCCTGACATACATGTGATATTCACTCGATCGTTCTTCGGAGAAACCGGGTGTGACAGAAGTGGTATCAGAGCCAAGGTTGCCCGTAGGAACATGGACCTAGGTAGAAATGGACGTATTTAAGGACCCTATGTTCTTAAAAACTATTTTACAAAAGGTGTGGGGTGAAAGTGTTATTTAATGTGGTCACTTTAATTGTTCATCTTGCCTCAACTTTTATTGAAAATGCAGTCTTTATCTAATTCTTATCTAACTTGATTTTAAATGCTTTATGTTTTAGATGGTTCGCCTGGTCCGCACCGCTCGCAAGTCCACCGGAGGAAGAGTTCCCGTAGCTGCCCTTGCCTTGAGGGAGGAGAACCACCCGGTGACGTACCACTCCTACGGGTTGGCAGTAGGAGGCTTGTTGCGCCGTCTTCGGCGTATGCTCCACGCCACCGGCAATGTTGGCAAGCTGATCATACACTATAGCTCCACCAGGACCATCCGTGAGAAGCGTGAAGAATGGAGCTCAGAGATGAGGATTATCCATGACAACCATCTGCTCAAGATCCACCGCTCTCTAGCTTGTCGGGCGACTCAGGCCGATGCTGAGAAGGATGTCACCTGGGAGGCCATCACCTGCCAGAGTTACATCAACCGTCGCCACCTGGACATGACTGAGTACATGTATGTCCTCCAGCGTGAGAGTGGCACCGCGGAGTACAAGTACCCGCCGGTGCAGCAGGGGACTTCCCACGAGCACATGGACCTGTGCTTGGAGGATGCAGCTATGCTTAGCACTCGACTACAGGAGTGCCAGCAGGAGCTTCAGGATGTCCGTGACACCCTGAAGGAGACTGAGGCGTTGCTTCGCGCCAGCTTGAGGGCGAGGGAGAGAGGAGATGGGAATGAACTGTGTGTCACCGAGAATGACACATGGACTCCTGACTCCCTAGACAGTCGGACGAGCAAGCGTCGCCGCACTTCTCCGCCAGCAGCTTCCCCACCTAAAGCGGAATCAGAGGGCAGCCGCAATGACGAGGAAGACCCCGATGAGCCAGCTCCGTGATACGAGTTGTTTAGAGTCATCTCCCTTATTTCAACATGTTATCGAGTCAAGAACCTATCTATTTGCTTGTTAATGTTTGGTGTGTGACGTGAGTTGTGGAAGCCATGGGCACTTGTCCACAACCTCGTCTTTAAGATTGCATTTGCTTTTGTGTGTGAGACCCTATGAATCAAAAGTGTGTTTATTTTTGCATGAGACATGATGCCTAAAACCTTATGTGAAATCTTCAGAAATTGTCTAAATATTAAGGTATCAAAAGTTTGTTTATACCAGCAATGTTGGAAGTTAATGCGTAATGATTAAGTTGACACTTGGTTGATCATAATAGATGGCCGGAAGAGGAAGCGATCGTGGTGCCAACCCCAACAACAACAACAACAATGAGGCTGCCAATCCTCACCTCCCTAGAGGGCAAGACGGGTGGTTGCCGAGAAGGAGCTGACCCTATCTACCAAATGATTGACAATCAAAATCAGCTCATCCAGAATTTGACTCAAGTGGTGGCCAACTTACACCAAGCTCCACCCCCGCAGGATGCACCACGTCAACCAAGGTTGAGTGAGTTTCTGGGAACTCAACCCCCAAAGTTTGCAAGTGCTGCTGAACCTCTGGAGGCAGATGATTGGCTCAAGACCATTGAGAACAAGATGAGGATCATACAATGCCAAGGATATGAGAGGGTGCTGTTTGCCTCTCACCAATTGCATGGACCCGCTGCTGATTGATGGACCGCTTACGTGGCAGCCCATCACGACCCCGAGAACATCACTTGGGAAGAGTTCAAGCGCAGTTTCCGCAACCACTACATAACAAGGGGAGAACTCAAGAACAAAAGGAAGGAGTTCTTGGACTGCAGCAGGGCAACATGACTGTGAGGGAGTACCTCACCAAGTTCACCCAACTGTCCCGTTATGCACCACGGGACATCGAAACAAATGAGCAGAAACATGACTGTTTTGTGGAAGGACTTTTACCATGGAAATGCAATGTGCAATGTCCTCCAACGAATATGAAAGTTTCCAAAAGATGGTGGACAGGGCGTTTGTTGTGGTGAGGAAGCTGAAGGCCCTGGAGAATGAAAACAAGAGGAAGATGGGATGGTCACACCAAGCATCAAGCAGCAACACACGTCCACGTCTGATGCAGCAACCTGTAGGGCAGACAAGCCGTGCTGTAGTACCCTACTCGACACCGAGAAGGTACGACCCAAACTTCAGGCCTCCATCAGCACCAGTACAGCCGCAGCGTCAGTTTGTGCAGCAGCCATGCCCCACTTATCAACCTCGACCAGCAGGACAAGGGCCAAAGAACCAACCCCAAGATAACAAAGGCCACACTACAGGAAAAACGATCATTGACGACGGCCAGATTTATTGTCGACGGGGCCGTCGTCTTTAATTTTATTGACGACGGCTAGAAAAAGCCGTCGTCAATAACACAGTTATTGACGACAGCTGAGCGAGTACCGTCGTCAATAAATAATTGACGACGGTGCCCGTCGTCTTCAACTTAATTCGGGCCCACCCGAGGAGTTATTGACGACGTTGACCTAGCACCGTCGTCAATAACACAGTTATTGACGACAGCTGAGCGAGTACCGTCGTCAATAAATAATTGACGACGGTGCCCGTCCTCTTTAACTAAATTCGGGCCCACCCGAGGAGTTATTGACGACGGTGACCTAGCACAGTCGTCAATAACACAGTTATTGACGACGGCTGAACGTGAACCGTTGTCAATAAATTATTGACGACGGCGCCCGTCGTATTTAACTAATTTCGGGCCCACCCGAGGAGTTATTGACGACGGTGACCTGGCACCGTCGTCAATTACCGGACATATAACCCGTACGCGAGCCGGGAGGCGGCCACAGTGCCGCCTCCCGACTCGCGCCGCGCGATCAGTCTCGTCGCCCCCCCCCCCCCCGCCGTTCCCCGCCGCCGCCGCCGGTCCCCGCCTCCGGTCGCCGCCTCCCAACTCGCACCGGTCGCCGCCGCCGCCCGTCCCCGCCACCGCCGCCGCCCGTCTCCGGCCGAGGTAAGTCCCCTCCCCCTCCCCTCCGGCCTCTCCCCGGCTTTTGCCGGGGCCGCGCCGCCGGCCACCGGCCTGCCCGGCCCCGGCCACTGGTTCGTTGATCCAGAAGAGGGGGAATGGAGCTAGGGTTTGAGACTATTGCTTTGGGTACCTTTGCACCATGATCCGTTTTCTGCTACCATGGAAACCGTAGTCTGCACAAAGGTTCGAAGCGTTACCGACGGAGGATCTAGACGCCTCCTCTTCATCCTCCCCGACTCCACATCGTTGTCACGGTCGCACTGATCTTTAGCTGTTTCTACTCTCACCGTCATGGAAGAAGCCGGTATCGACGACATGAAGAGCCTGTTCTTCCTTTCCTTGATGGTGGATGCTAGGTTCACACCCCCCTGGGCTGCTGGGACTGCGATACTACTGCTAGTAGCGCTAGGGTTCGAGGCTGCCATGTAAAACAAAGGCCCTCCCTGTGGGTGCTCAACGGGATCTTCTTGGCCGTCCTCCGGGGACAAGCCCTGCCGGAGAAGAGCTCGGTCCCGGCGGTGGATGTTCATGTGGCCGCCGAGCGCCTGCGCGGACCGGAACTCGCGCTGGCAGAAGCTGCAGGAGTAGGAGCGCGGCGGCCACACGCTGCCACCGAGGTGCGCCGCCGAGTCGCGCGCGAACGCCTGCTCCTCCCACATCGGCTCATTGCTATACGATGATGCCGCAGCCGCCCAAGAAGGGATGGGGCTCGTGGTGCTGCTGCTTCTCGTTGATCCCAACAGGGCCCAATACTTGCCTATCTGATCCATCGTTGTAACAAAGCAAGCTAATATGGATAGATCACAGACCTCATCAAGAAACGGACGGGGCCAATAATCAAGTGGAGTGAGCTAGAAGAAGTTGGGACGAGTATCAACACTCGTACATGCTACAGCTGCAAGCTGCCATGCAGGTAAGTTCAGATCAATGTACTCAACGTTTCTAATATATAAATGACATGTATAATAATTTACTTCATATTTGCAGGATATGGCCACAGGACAACCCGTTGTCTTTCCTCAGTGGGCGCCGCCACCGATACAGCTACCACAGGGGCCGACGTCAGGAGCACAGATACAAAATTTCTCATAATAGCTGCAACTAGTTAAATTTGCTAAAATTTAGTTGAATTTGATCAAACTTACTTAAACTTAGAGAAAACTAGTTAAACATCCTCAAACTGAGTAAAATATGGTACAACTTACTCAACTATAGTCAAATATGACCAAACTTACTCAAACATAGCCAAAACTTTTTGAACTAGCTCAAACACAAACACTACTAGTCCATACTTCTCAAACTTAGTAAAATATGAGCAAACTTACTCAAACATAGCCAAATCTAGCTAACTTGCTCAATTTTAACTTGTAATGAGTTTATTTAATCATATACATATTTGTGAACTTCTAATTTGTCTAACTATACATGTACATCATAGGGATCGGCGACGCGGGCTCAGGAAACTCCATCCCCTCAGCAACCAGCGTTCGGACGAGCGCACGACGACTTCCTGGACTCCGGTGGCAGCGGTCGGGGTAGCGTAGGGTAGTGTGGCGTGCGTATAGTGTTTTTATGCAATTCTGTGATGTATATTTTGATTGCCTGTGATCTGGCCATCGAGCCAGGGTTGGCCTCGAAGCCAGGGCAGGATTTTCTGTTTTTTTAAAAAAATTGAAAAGCTTATTGACGACGGTTTCTGGTACTTGGCCGTCGTCAATAAGCCATTAGTATTGACGACGGCCAGGTACCAGAAACCGTCGTCAATAAGCAATTGTTATTGACGACGGCCTAGTGTAAACCGTCGTCAATAAGCCACGGTTACTGACGACGGTTTCCTGGCCGTCGTCAATAAGCTTATTGACGACAGCCTGATTTAGCTGTCGTCAATAAGTTTATTGACGACAGCTAGATTTAGCTGTTGTCAATAAATTTATTGACGACGGTTACCGTCGTCAATAAACTTATTGACGACTAATAATTGACGACAGCTGAAAACCGTCGTCTATAAACTTTTACCGTCGTCAATAACTTATTGACGACGGTAGTGTCCTTATTGACGATGGTTTCCAGCCGTCGTCTATAGTCCCGATTCCTGTAGTGCCAGGCACCTAAAGTTGGGGTGCCATGCTTCAACTGTGGTGAAGTGGGGCACTATGCTCATAAGTGCCCAAAGAAGAAGCCTATGCAGCCACAGCAGCAGAATGTGATGCGAGGACGGGTGAACCACGTGACCATGGAGGAAGCGCAAGAGGCATCTGACGTGGTAATTGGTAAGTTCCCTGCAAATTTACACATTGCAACCCTATTGTTCGATTCTGGTGCTACCCACTCGTTCATTGCTCAAGGATTTGTTAAGAAACATGACCTAGCAACAACCCAAATGAATCATATATTAGCCGTGAACTCTCCAGGGGGAGAAATAAGAACAACGCAAGTGTGTCCCAAGGTGAATCTAGACATTAATGGGGTAGTGTTTTCGGCAAACCTCATAGTGATAAACTCACAAGGGATAGATATTATTTTGGATATGGATTGGTTGACCAAACATAAAGGTATCATCCATTGTTCGACTAGAACGGTGGAACTAACTCACACTAGTGGCACAAAAGTGAAGTTCATAGTTGTACAAGAACCCAAGAGGGACATTAAACTCAATCAAGTGGAAGTGGAAGTGGAAGAGATAAGGGTTATCAAAGAATATCCGGACGTTTTTCCTGAGGAGTTGCCAGGTATGCCCCCAGATCGTGAAGTGGAGTTCACGATTGAACTAATGCCTGGAACCGCCCTGATATACAAGAGGCCTTACCGGATGGATTCTAAACAACTAGAAGAGCTCAAAGAACATATCCGGGAATTAATGGAGAAAGGGTATATTCACCCTAGTTCCTCGCCATGGGGAGCTCCAGTAATATTTGTGCCCAAGAAGGACGGAACCCAAAGGCTATGCGTAGACTACTGTGCGTTGAATGAGGTGACCATCAAGAACAAGTACCCTTACCCCGCATTGACCTATTTGATCAATTGAGGGGAGCTTGTGTATTCTCAAAAATTGATCTCAGCTCGGGATATCACCAACTGAAGATAAGATCAACCGACATTCCCAAGACGACTTTCGTATCTCGGTACGGGTTGTATGAGTACACCGTCATGCCGTTCAGGCTAACTAATGCCCTGACGTACTTCATGTATGTCAAGAACAAGGTATTCATGGAGTATTTGGACAAATTTGTGGCGGTTTTCATTGATGACATTCTCATCTTCTCCAAAGATGAAGAAGAACATGAGGGGCATCTAAGACTGGTGTTGCAAAAGTTGAGAGAACACCAACTATATGCCAAGTTGAGCAAGTGAGTTTTGGATGAAGGGAGTTCCCTTCTTAGTACATATAATCTCGGAGGGAGGAATCTCCATGGATCCCGCCAAGATCGTGGATGTGCAGGAGTGGAAGTCCCCTGAAAATGTTGGGGAAATTCAAAGCTTCTTAAGATTGGCTGGGTAGCATCAACGGTTCATTGAGGGCTTCTCCAAGATCTCGAGACCCCTCACAAAATTTTTAGAGAAGGGAATCACATTCACGTGGACATCGTAGTGTGAGACAAGTTTCCAGGAGCTGAAGAAAAGATTGACAACAGCCCCAGTGCTAGTTATACCAGATATGCAGAAGAATTTTTTGGTGTATTGTGATGCTTCTGGACATGGGTTGGGATGTGTTCTCATGCAAGAGGGGCATGTCGTTGCCTATGCGTCCAGGAAGCTCCAAAAACACGAGAAGAACTATCCCACGCATGACCTAGAGCTAGCCGCAGTGGTCCATGCATTGAAGCTTTGGCGGCATTACTTGATGGGAAAGAGGACAGAGATATATACAGATCATAAGAGCTTAAAGTACATTTTCACACAGCCAGACCTCAACCTCAGACAAAGAAGATGGTTGGAGCTAATCAACAACTTTGATGTGGGTATCAACTATCATCCCGGGAAAGCAAATGTCGTGGCGGATGCTTTAAGCCGGAAGGTGCATGCCAACGTGTTGAGCTTAAATGACACACCTACGGAGTTGAAGGAGGAAATTGCAAAACTCAATCTATGTATGGTGAATAGTGGTGAGGCCATCGCCATGGAAGTGGACTCCACATTGGAGCAAGACATACTGTCACACCCAGTTTATCCAAAGAACAACCGAGTGAATATCACATGTATGCCAGGATCATTTTCTCATACATGTGATGACAAATAGTGAAGCATCATTTAGTACAAGCCAGGTGTCGAATATAAATAAGTCTTACATAGCAAATGTCTCGATGGACAATAATAAGTTCATCACAAGTAAATAAACTAGCAGCGGAATATTATTCTTTAGGGCTCCGTCACAGGCGTTGCCCGGGGTCTCCATGAACCTAGAAACCTTCTTCGGGTCCAAAGTCTTGGTCATTATACACCACCTCATTATCTTGACCTGAGCAGCAATATAAACCAACAAATATGCAAGGTTGAGTACCAATGGTACTCAGCAAGTGTGGGAAAATTATATCATGCATGGCTAGAACAAGGAGAGGTTGAACTCATGGTTAAAGCACTACGCAATTAATACCTATCACCTTAGCTTATTAAGCACCTACATTACCACACAGGTGAAATGGTCCAAATCTCCCATCCCATCATCATAATCCAATAACCATAACATCATTTCCAATGTTAAGCTCCCCGCTTAACATCCACAACTTCCAAAACCATCAATCCTCTAATCATGAATAAGTCCAAGCCGCTCTTGACCGTGAGCACGGCTGTCATGACAGTTTTGACTCTGCGGAGTTTGTACCACTGTACCCACATGTAGTGATTTCATCCCCCGTTGCCGGGTGGACTAAAAGAACCTCCATTATGCCAGTGGCTACGAACCACATTCACACTTCCCAGGTGTGTAGCCAGAAGATCACTACGAAGCCTTTACAAAGGGATTCCCGACGAGCGTGGGCCCACTGAGGTTTCACCCCTAACAGCATACAAGAGGCTCCAACCCCGCTGCAGTGGCCCCCTCTTGAGCCTTGTGGTTCATATGGTAGTCCAGCTGACACCTACTCCCCGCACCATCCAACACACCCATACTACGCCGGGGATACACCTAATTAATTGGCCAAGCTGCCCCATCTCAGCATGTGGTTGGCACTGTAAAGCCAGGTTACATGCTCCATGAACCGGTCCTTAGGATCCAGGCAAGTACTAAACACAAACCCGAGTCTCGTGCACCCAGCACACAACCAAAACATCCAACTTGCCTTGATCCCTACCTCTACATAACTCACAATATCTCATTCAAGAGTATGGTAAAATAAACTGATGATCTTATGTCCCAAATATCCCATTCTAAGCATGGCTAAGCATATGCATAATATTAAATGACATGATAGAATAAATCCCGACCCAAGCTACAAGGAAACAAGGTAATGCAATTCTAGGGAAACTTCCTATCATGGGTTTCATATTTAAATTGACAATGCAAATAATTCTAGCTACAGATCCTAGCATAGGATCAAAGTGGTCAAGGACACTTGCCTCCTTCTTGCTGCTCTTGAAATGGGTAGTCCTGATCTTGGAAAGGAATAACTTGCTCTTGAGCAGGTTCTATATCATACCATCACACATAGCAAAAGAAAAACAACAATCCATAAGACAGGTTTCACACTTCCACTTCATACAAATCACACATTCATATTTATGAAAGTCATTCTCATTTCTATGTGTCGTGGTTACTCTATGTGTGTTGATTTGTGGCTTGCATGCACTTTTGATCATATGTATATGATTCCTACTTTTGTGTTCACATTTATACTTACATACTATATATATATATATGAGTTTCCAATTTAAATAAATTCCTTATATTCAATTACTACACTTTTTAGCTACCTAGTATGTATGAAAGGTATTTTTTTTCTCCATATGTGTCTTCATAATTTCTACCAACCCTAAACTGAATTCTTTAGATTTTAGAAACTCCATTTATCATTTATTAGTTGCTATATTTTCAGATTTATTTCCTATGCCTAAATGTGAACTTTATTATGAAAATAACAAGACACATCATCTAAACAGAATAGGTTCTGATCTAAAATATTTAATAATATATTTTTGACCTTTTCCTCTGATGTAAACTATTTTACATTTATTTCCCCTATTTTCAGAACTATTCTTTACTAAAAAAATGTGTCCCTAAAACTAATAAATGTGAATAATAAATTAAACAGATTCCTTTCAGCCCAAAATATATTTTTATCTCACTCCAAAGTTTTCTAAGTACTGAGAAAGTTTTTAATTTAATTTTAACAATATGTTTGTCCCACTTTTTAAATTTTAAATACTAGCCACATATTCAATTTCCTAAATTAAATATCAAACAGGGTTAAAAAGGTAAACTCACCCCACTACAGGGTCTATAATATTATTTTTAGAATTTCCAGGGGTCTAGCTACACTTATCAGAGGTGTTTTTCCTAATTTTTTATTAAGTCCAGGGGTTAAAACTGATTTTTAAATGAATTTACATGATTTTCTGGAGTTCCAGGGGTTAGATCAGAAGTTTCCGGGGCTAGCTCTTATTTCCCGAGAACCCCAGGGGGTAGCACGTAAGATTTCCAGTCTTTATAACGCGGGGCTGACGTGGACCGTCCGATTTTAAACCGACGGCCGAGATTATAACGTCGAACCGGTACGCGGGGATTTAAACCCTACCGTGTGATTTAAAATAAACGGCGCACAAGCGGCCACGTCGCTCTGATCGAGCGCGGGCGGCGCTGCTGGCGGCGCACGGCGGCGGGAAGCGGCGATCTCGCCGGAGACTTTCGGATCTTCGAGAATTCTTCCTAGAACTGTGATTTTATGGCATAGATCGGTGGAGGGGAGGTCGGGGATCTCACCTCGGGGGTTTTCTTGAGCTCGGAGGTCCTGGAAAGTGATCGGCGACGAGGTCCGAGGCGAAACCACGGCGAAGCTCGTCGGCGCTGTGTTTACACCGCAAGTCACCGAGTTTTCTGCACCTGCAAGGTTCCCCGGAGGCGGTGGATCAAGACCAGCGAGTTAGATCGGAATTTCCGAGCTTAGATCGGCCAGAATTCGCCGGAGAAGTCTCGGTTCTCACCGGAGGAAAAATCGGCGATCGCGTGGGAAAAAACAGAACGAGGCCGGGGTTTTTATAGACGGGGGAGGGCGGTGGGTTTGTTTAGATCGAGTGGGAGTCCTCCGGAACCAGAATTCGGCCAGAAATCCGGTCGGTTGCGATCGCGCGCGCGCGGGTCAACAGTCCGAGTTTCGGACGATCGGGGGTTAGGGATGACAGGTGGGTCCCGCCTGTCTGAGAGAGAGAGCGCGGGCGCGCGGCTGCGGGCTGGCGCGGGGCAGGGTGGCTGGCTGGTGGGTTTCGGCCCACTGGCCGGTTTTTTCTGTTTACTCCTTTTATTTTTTCTATTTCTTTTCTGATTTGAGTTTAATTTGAATTCCAGTTTGAATTTGAATTTTTGCAAAGCATGCAACACGTCCAAAAAATTTTAAATTCCCCTCTTAACATGATTTAGGGCTTTGAATCAAAATTTTGGGGTGTTACACATACGCAACGGTCAGAAGAATAATGAGAAAATACAAGAAATCAAAGAACTCATCAAAGAATATAGAGCGCCTGGGTTTAGAGAGGATGAGAAAGGTACGGCGTGGCATGGGAAAAGAATCTGTGTGCCTGAGATAAAGGAGATCCGTGAACTGATTTTGAGGGAGGCTCATGATTCCGACTATTCCATACATCCTGGGAGTACGAATATGTATCATGACCTCAAGAGCAGATATTGGTGGTATGGCATGAAGCGAGATGTCGCGGAACATGTTGCCCTATGTGACACATGTCAGTTGGTGAAGGCAGAACACCAACGACCCGCGGGACTGTTGCAACCGCTCAAAGTGCCTGAATGGAAATGGGAGGAAATAGGTATGGACTTCATAGTGGGACTGCCTAGGACCCAATCGGGGTATGATTCGATATAGGTCATTATCGACAGGCTAACTAAGGTAGCTCATTTCATCCCGTGAAAGAAAGCTACAACGGATCCAAATTGGCAAAGCTGTACATGTCAACAATCGTGTGTTTTCATGGAGTGCCGAAGAAGATAGTGTCAGATCGAGGGACACAGTTCACCTCAAGGTTCTGGCAGAAGTTACATGAAACCATGGGGATTCATTTCAATTTCAGTTCTGCGTACCATCCACAGACCGACGTTCAGACTTAAAGAACCGATCAGATCCTTGAGGATATGCTGAGAGCTTGTGCACTGAAGAACAATAGGAGTTGGGATAAGAACTTACTGTTTGCGGAGTTCTCCTACAACAACAGTTATCAGGCTAGTATGAAGATGTCACCCTTTGAGGCGTTGTATGGGAGGAAATGCAGAACTCCATTGTTTTGGAACCAAACTAGGGAAAGCAAAGTGTTTGGGCCCGAGGTAATACAAGAAGCCGAGGCGAAAGTGAGGGAAATCCGCAACAACTTGAGGATATTCCAGACCCGACAAAAGAGCTATGCCGATGTACGGAGAAGAGAGCTCATTTTCAACGTGGGGGACTATGTCTATCTCAAGGTGTCTCCTATCCGAGGGCTTCGTCGGTTCAAGTTGAAAGGGAAGTTATCACCTTGATACATCGGACCCTTCCAGATTCTGGAGAGGAAAGACGAAGTGGCGTATCAGTTGGAATTGCCGGCCCACCTCTCGGATGTGCACGACATGTTCCATGTGTCACGACTCAAGAAATGCTTAAGAACCCCCGAAGAGATGATACCCATGAATGAAGTGGACGTCCGAGAAGACCTTTCGTATGCCGAACAGCTGGTCAAGATTTTGGAGACCATGGAACACATCACAAGGAACAAAAAAATCCGTATGTGCAAAGTGTAGTGGAAGCACCACTCGGAAGCGGAAGCCACATGGGAGCGAGAAGACGAGCTCAAGGCACAGTTTCCAAATCTGTTTCCCTAGAGTCACCAATCTCGAGGACGAGATTTCTTTTAAGGGGGGTAGAGTTGTAACACCCCAAAATGTGTCAAAAATGTGTAATTAAAATTTTTGAACGTAATGCATGTGGAGGAAAAATTCAAACTCAATCTGGAATTCAAATTTGAATCAAAAACAGAAAAGAAAAAGGAAAAAGAAAAATAAAAACGGCCAATGGGCCGAAACCTACCTCAGCCGGCCCAGCAGCCCGCGGCTGTTTTCCCCTCCCCCTCTCTCTGCCGCGCGGGGCCCGCGTGTCATCCCTTTCCCCGCTCCCCCCCCAACCGCCACCGATTCTCCCGCGCTGATCGCTGCTGCCTCGTCTGATTTCCACATCACTCCAACCGACCCCGCCGCTCCCCTCGTGAATATAAATGTAAGGAACAGCCGCCGGCTCCCCCTCAACTGCTCCTTTTCCCTCTCTGGTGAGAACCGATCATCCCCCGCCGAAAAACCTTCGGATCTCTTCGCTTTTCGCTGGACTAACGGCTTTGTCACGGCCCGCCGCCACCGGGGAACCTTGCAGGCGAAGCAGGCACCGAGCGTTGCGCCCTAGCTACGGCTTCGACGAGCACCGAGGAGCTTCACCGCCCACCGTCGTCGCAGAGCCGGTTCCGACCTCTCCAAGCCCGAGAAACCCCTAGGTGAGCTTCCCCTACCCCTCTGCAGCCGATCCGTGCAAAAAGATGCGAGTTCTAGCGTGTAGCGGCAAAAACCGAGGCTGCACCGGCGAGATCGCAGCCACCGCCGCGCGCGCGCGGGCTGGCTTCGGCCAGGGCGACGTGGCCCGCTGTGGGCCGTACGTTTTAAATCGTGTGGCCCCGAATAGATTTAACCCGTACCGCTTCGCAATCTAATCTTAGCCCTCCGTTTTAAATCCAACGGCCCACATCAGCCCCACATATTAAACCCCAGGAAACTTATGCGCTACCCCCTGTGGATCTTGGAAAACACGAGCTAGCCCTAAAAACTTATGATCTAGCCCCTGGACCCTCAGAAATTCATGTAAATTCATTTAAAATTCTGTTCTAGCCCCTAGAATTAGTAAGAATTAGGAAGACCTCCCTGTTTTGCACCCTTAGACCCCTGAAAATTTAGAAAATGAGAAATGGGGCACCACAGCAGTGTGGATTTGCACATCAGCCCCTGAGGGTTATTAATTTCAGGAAATTGAATATGTAAATAGGATTTAAATTCAAACATAGGTATTAGGTTCAGTTTAATTACTCTAACCCTGTTGGAGATTTGTAGAACAATCTGAAGTCTGAATTTAGAGGGGAAATAAACTTTTAAACTAAATAAGGTTGCTGTTTTGTGATTTATCTCTGAAATATACCCTTTAGGCATATAACAAATTTAAAATGTGGGAAAATGAATCTAAGTAACCAAAAAGGGGTAGGGAAAATTCATGAAGGTTCTATTTAGGTAATTGGAACAGTAGAAATTTTTGTATGAATTTAGGTTGCTCTTTAATGGCTGGAAATTCATTTTTAGGCTAGAAAATAATTCTGAAAATGGGTAAAAATAAATTTAATTTGATCCCCATCAGAGAGGAAGTCAAAAGATATTTTATTGGACATTTTAGATCAGAACATATTCTGTTTAGGTGATATGTCTTACTATTTTAATATTAAAGTTCACTTTTAGGTATGGAAAATAAATCTAAAAATATAGGAAAATAGGTATGCATAATTAGAAAATGTTAAATGAGGTCCCCAAATCCGAAACATCAAACTAAGATTTTGTAGAAGATCTGAAAAACCTATTCGGAGTAGGAAATTATCTTTCATGCAAATTTTGTGACTAAGAAGTGTATTATCTAATATAGAAAATTTGTTCAAATTGGAATTTCATATATAGTGTGTACCTAGAAATTTCTATATTAAAGCTAGAAATAATATATATGTTTAAATGTGCATGTATGCTTAGAATCCACATATCTAGGGTAAATACAAAACTTAAATATGTGTATGACTTTCATATGTATGTATGTGTGGTTTGCATGAGTGGAAATGTGGACTATGGCTTATGAATGTTGTTTTCTTCTGCTATGTGTGTATTGGCATGAGTAGAACCAGCCCCAGAGCAGGTTCTCACCTTTCAAGATCAAGACTTTCCATTCCCGGAGCAGCAGGAAGAAGGTAAGTATCCTTGACCACTTTGATCCTATACTAGGATGTGTAGTTAGAATTTAATTGCATTGTCAATTTGGAATATGATACTCAAGCTAGTGACACGACCCCAATGGTCCTGTCGAGCCAGGATCACGCTGAGGGGTGCTGCGTTGCACAGCACCGTATAACACACGTCAAAGGTGCAAAGCGGAAGCGGAAGTTTTATTACATAAACAGGTTTATGAACATGTTTACATCAAAATAAGTTCAGTCTACACTCACGGGCGTAGACTAAGCATCAAGTGCACGTTCAGCCCTCGAACGTGTCCTTGCTAGCACACACACACACTAACTCTGCGGCGTGCACGACTCCCACTCGACAGGGTTCCCCTCCTGGGGTTCCGTCTCCTCTTCGGGAGTCCCTTCCTCATAGAACCCTGCAAAAGCTTCAAACACAAGCAGTGAGCACGAAGGCTCAGCAAGTCTGACCCGTCTCACCTAAACATGGAACTTCTACATGAGGGTAATGGGTTGCATGAGGCAAAAATCATTTGCAAGGACTCGCCTAATTAGTAGAATTTTACTTTCAAGTTTTAGCAGCAGGTTGTGGAGAACCTTACGCTAAGGCACATGAGAGAGCCGCAATCAAACAAGAAACGCATTTCTCTCATGTACTTTGCCTAAAGTTGAAAAGAACTTTAGTTAGCACTAAGCTACAGCATATCATTAACAATCAATGTCCAGCTTTCAATCAGCAACATTTTAACGTGTAACTAGCCTGTTCTTTCTACGTCACGGTACAGTAAACAAGTGGTACTCACTGACCGCGAGGGACGGCGATTATAATCGATTTACACCTGCAGGGTTACCCGAACAACCCGTCACGTACGCCCGTACTCGATGTTGCCTACAACAACCATCACGGACGCCGTACGCGACTACCTTTCACCCGTCAGCCAAATATTGAACCGGTCCCATCGTCCCGAGCAAGAGGTCTCTGCACGCGCATCTCCGTGCCGCCAGCCGATTTACACCTCGAGCTCTCAACCTACCCTCTGAACGACGGGCAATGCCTCAATACCCAGCTACCCGAGTTACATCAGTTTCCCGGTTCCCATATAGCCGGTAGGTCTTCGGTACTGTTCTAGCTTGTTCAACAGGCCCGCACACGGCTCGGTCCTCAATCGACACAAGCGGAGCTACAGCACACAGGCCCCAAAGTCCTGCTGCCCTTACTCTCCGCTCGGTCTCATTTTCTTGCCATGTGTATCATGTGCTATCTCTACCCGAGCAATGTGCCTCTAGCCTATTCTCGCGAGTAGTTCCAACTACTCGACTTGTACCGAATCCTACTCTATCCTAGCAATGCAGTGGCTAACGAGGTTTGCAATCCTAAACCCAACCCATGGTTATCTTGGCTGTGCAGTTGGGTTTCCAATCAAGACTTCTAATGCAAAGAACAATATTCAAAGATGTACTCAAAACAATAAACATTTGTAAAAAGGTTAATGCAAACCGGGGCTTGCCTTGCTGCTCTTGGTCGTAGGCTAGCTGTTCCTCCGGAGTAACGAAGTCTAGGACTTCGGGTTCCTCCTCGACCTTAGCGACTACATGATAGAAACATTACATGTATTAATTTAATGCATTTGTATTAAGTTTGAAGTTGTGAAATCTATAACACTTGCCAGACAGACCTAATGACTGTGAAACTTTTACTATGGCTTGGTTACAACCTAAATAGAGACTTGGTCAAGTTTTAGTTGCAGCAAAGCTCATTTGAGCCCTCCACAATTAATTATGTCCTTGACCTTAATTGGAACTCTTAGGGTGTTCTAGGAATTTTCATGAGACAAACTATGACTTTATGAAAACTGGATTTTCAGAGGGTTCTAATGGATTTGGTCTCACTTAATTTGGAAGTCCCTAACTAAAGATATGAGCTAAACAATTTCAGAGAAAATTCTGAAAATGCTTCTGAACATTTTCTATTTTCTTTGGGACAGTTTCACTAATCACACCATTAGGTGGACTAAATGAGCTCAAATAGATCTGAAATTTTTATGGTAGTTCAAGGATATTTTGGTGAACATCTCAGCAAAATTTCAGGATTTTCCTCCAAAGGATACTCCAGTTAAAATTCCTAACAGTTTAAACTTTAAGGAATTAATTCTGGAGAATTAAGGAATTTCATGAAGTGAAACTTGATTTTCTGGAAAGTACTCAGAGAGCTGAATCCAGCAAAATTTGGTTCACTCAATTTGGAGCTTTCTAGCCAAAGTTATAAAGATTTGAAGTTTGAACTAAAACTGAAATTCGGGGAAAAGTTTAAACTCTGGCTTGTGGGCCCCGCACACAGTGCGTCGCCTCCCTCCTCGCGCCAACTGCGCGGCGGCGGCGTTCTCCGGCGACCCTCGCCGGAACTGAGTTCACGGCCACCCCCCGGCCCGAAACTTGCCGCCCGCCCCTTTTCCGACCCCCTGGACTCGATGGTAGGGTCGCCGGCCGCCGGCGATGACCGGAAACCCGTGCGCACCGGTGACAGCACCTGCTAGGGTTCCGGTGAGGTCGGTCCCGCTCTCCCGTGCACCAAATCAACCGGAAATCGGTCAGAGAGCATCAGTAGGGCATGGGAAACAGGAACTAGGGCTGGGTGGAAGCTAGAAATACCGGCAACTAGGCTCTCGACGGTGAGCCGAGGTGTTCAGCCATGGCGGCGGGGAAAAACAGCCATAGCATGGCCGATTCTCGATGGTTTTTTCCAATTCCAGTCCGAGCGTGGGCGCTAGCGTGCATAGAAGCTACTAGGTAACGAGCTCGTCCAACCTTCGTGCATAGAGCACGAATTTCACCCGAAGGTGAGCTCGGTTCTTATGAACTGATCAAGAGTAAATTTGGAAATTCTCGGCCGAGGGTTGATCAATCGCCAAACGGCTTTCGGCTACTCCATCTACATACAATCACGCACCTTTCTTGTGTAGAGAAGAGGATGTGACAACGGCTGTGCCGTGCTGTCCACGGGAGCCCGATCGGCGGCGATGTTCGGCTCGCCGGAGAAATGGCTCGTACCGCTCGAGGAAGCTTGCTCACTGGCCAACACGGAGTGTGGGAGGTTGCTCTCGATCTCTTGGTGCCGTTTTGCTGTGGAGGAGGGTGTGCTCGCGAGTGATCGGCTTGATCAAGCGTGAGCTCGAGCGGCGGTGATGGCAGTGGAAAAACGGCCGAGTATGCCGGCAGCTCGGGGAATGAGTGATCGGAGCACGCCGGGGAGGGAATAAATAGCCCGGCGGCGGGTCTCCGGCTTGGGGCGCGCAGCAGGAGCTGGCGCCGGCTGCCCCCCCTCGGTGGCGCGCACACACTGCAGCCGGGAACCGACTGAACTGTGTTTCAGTCGGTTTGTATTGAGGCAGAGGCTGACATGTGGGTCCCACCCCTCCTTTTAACCTCTGAAATTTACTCCTAAGAACTGTGGTAAACAGTGAACCCTATACTACCCTTGGCAATTCAAATTATTCACCCATGAGCCATTTGAATTGATCAAAGTTCAAATGAGGTTTGGTTTGAATGAATTTCAGCACAAGTTCAGTTTGAAATTCAAATAAAGTTTGAATTTCTCCCCCTTAGCTCATGTCAAGATCAACTCCAAATGGAGTGAAAATTGGTGTGTGAGCTCACAAAAATGTGCTGAGTAAGAATATGCCTTCCACTTTCAAATTCATGGTATAAAAACAGTTTGAATTTGAATATGTTTTCAAACTGCCCCCTTCCTATCTATACCCAAGATGACCTCAAAAAGGTGTTGAATTTGGGTGAAACTTGGCATGGACATCCTTAGCAAAGTGTAGGAGTTTTTCCTATGTCCAGCCCATCTATATCACATGTGGGAAATACCACTTTTGCAATGTGTAAGTTTGTTCCCTAATGAGCATGTTGATAATTGTTACTTGCTCTTCATTTGTGTTCATCATTCTTCCTCAAATGAGGTGTGTGGTGTGGGGATGAACACTACAAATGGGTGTCAAAAACTGAGGCCCTTACATTCCTCCCCCCTTAAAAGAATCTCGTCCCGAGATTATAAGGTGAAAATGAGAGAGCGGACGGTGGAAAATTACCGGGTATGCGACGTGAGAAAGTCGGGGTAGTTAGTGCGAAGGAATTCTTCCCTCTCCCATGTCGCTTCGTCCATGGAGTGATTACTCCACAGAACCTTGTAGAACCACAACGTACGGTTGCGTGTGGTTCGGGCCTTTTCATCAATAATCTGCACCGGTTCCTCCCGATAGGTGAGATCCGGTTGCAGTTCTTCAATGTCTTCCAGCTGAACGGTAGTTGATAGCTTGAGACACTTCCTCAGCTGGGAAACGTGAAAGACGTCGTGCACACCGGAAAGCGCTTCTGGTAATTTCAGCCGGTATGCCACCGATCCACATCTTTCGGTAATCTGGAATTGACCGATGAAGCGGGGTGCTAACTTTCCCCTCACCCCAAATCTATTTACACCCTTCATTGGAGACACTCGTAGATATACGTGGTCCCCAACTTCGAATTGTAATGGGCGCCTTCTCCGGTCCGCATACTGTTTTTGACGGGATTGAGCGGCTTTTAGGTTCGCTTGAATCAGTCGAACCTTTTCTTCCGCGTTGTTGACAAGGTCAATCCCGAAGGTAACCCTCTCGCCAGACTCACACCAGTTCAGTGGTGTGCGGCATTTCCTGCCGTATAGCGCCTCGTTGGGCGCCATCTTGATGCTGGCTTGGTACCCATTGTTGTACGAGAACTCGGCTAATGGCAAGTGATCATCCCAATTCTTGCCGTGGTCGATAGCGCAAGCTCGTAGCATGTCTTCTAGGATTTGATTTACCCGCTCAGTTTGTCCATCCGTCTGCGGGTGGTAGGCTGAACTACGGATCAGCTTCGTCCCCAAGGCAGCGTGTAGCTGCTCCCAAAAACGGGACACAAATAAAGTGCCCCGGTCCGATATGATGGTACGGGGTACGCCGTATAAGCATAGGATCCGTGAGATGTACAGTTCAGCGTACTTCTTGGCGTTGTAGTTGGTGTTGACCGGGATGAAATGGGCAACTTTGGTGAGCCGATCGACGATCACCCACACAGAATCATGTTTCTGTAAGGTGGTGGGTAAACCGACGACGAAATCCATGCTCACGTCCTCCCACTTCCAGGCAGGAATGCCCAGTGGTTGCAGCAGTCCCGGTTTCCGCATGTGGTCTGCCTTCACCCTTCAACATGTATCACACTCGGACACGTATTTTGCCGTCTCTCGCTTCATCCGTGTCCACCAAAACTTTCTTTTGAGTTCTTGATACATTTTGTTGCCGCCGGGGTGAATAGAAAACTTTGATAAGTGAGCCTCATCAAAGATTTTCTTCCGTAACTCCGGGTTTCGGGGTACGACGATCCGGTTCTTGAACCATAGGACGCCGTCTCCGTCCTTCCGGAAACATTTCAACTCCCCACTGTCTACACGTCTCCGCAAATGTGACATGCCCTTGTCATTCTTCTGGGCTGCCGCTATCTCTTCACGGATGGTGGGGACCAAAGCTAGGTTGTAAAGAGCTCCGTGTGGAATCACATGTAGTGGTGGTTCGCTCTCTTCCAACGGTGTGATGGTCAGATTATTGACGTGTGACTTGCGGCTTAGCGCATCTGCCACAACGTTTGCCTTGCCCGGATGATAATGGATCTCTATCTCATAATCCTTTATCAGTTCTAACCATCTTCGTTGCCTCATGTTCAGCTCCTTCTGAGTGAATATGTACTTGAGGCTTTTGTGGTCGGTATATAAATGTACGAGGTTACCGAGTAGGTAGTGCCTCCACATCTTCAGTGCAAGTACCACGGCAGCGAGCTCCAAGTCGTGAGTTGGATAATTTTGCTCATGGTTCCTAAGCTGCCGTGATCCATACGCGACCACTCTTCGGTCTTGCATCAGCACACATCCGAGCCCAATGCCGGATGCATCGCAGTACACATCGAACGGTTTTGTTGTGTCTGGCTGCGCCAAAACCGGTGCTGATGTCGGGTGCTTGACTAAAGCCTTGAATGCTGCTTCACATGCTGGACTCCAAACATACTTGGTAGCCTTCTTCAGCAGCTCTGTCATTGGCTTGGCAATCTTCGAGAAGTTCGGAATGAACCTCCGATAATATCCCGCGAGTCCGAGGAAACTCCGTACCTCATGAACAGTTCTCGGGGATTTCCAATTCAGCACTTGCGTGATCTTGCTCGGGTCCACAGCGATACCCTCTGCTGAGATGATATGCCCGAGGAAAGGCACTTGCGATATCCAAAACTCGCATTTGCTGAATTTTGCGTATAACTTGTGATCCCGCAGCCGTTGCAAGACTATACGCAGATGTTTCTTGTGATCTTCCTCCGACTTGGAATATACCAGGATGTCGTCGATGAAGACCATGACAAACTTGTCCAGCTCCGGCATGAACACCGAGTTCATCAAATACATGAAGTGAGCTGGAGCATTGGTGAGGCCGAAGGACATGACCAGGTACTCATAAAGTCCGTACCTTGTCGAGAAAGCTGTCTTTGGAATGTCCTCCGCCCTTATCTTAATCTGATGGTACCCGGATCTTAAATCCATCTTGGAAAAGATCTTTGCTTCGACCAACTGATCAAACAACATGTCGATCCGTGGCAACGGGTACTTGTTCTTGATGGTTACGGCATTTAATGGACGGTAGTCCACGCAAAGCCGCAACGTTTCATCCTTCTTTTTGACAAATAATGCCGAACAGCCCCATGGCGAGGAGCTCGGCCTAATAAAACCTTTCTCCAGAAGATCCGTGAGCTGAGTCTTCAGTTCAGCCAACTCCTTGGGCGCCATCTTGTACGGCCTTCGGGATATTGGCATGGTTCCCGGTGCAAGTTCAATCTTGAACTCCACCTCTCTATCGGTTGGCATCCCCGGCAAATCGTCCGGGAATACATCCGGGAACTCTCGGACCACTGGAATGTCTTCCAATCTGATGGTTGTGGCTTGATAGACACTTGGAAGTTTTATTTCTGGACTGTCCAGAAATAATGAGTGAGAACCGTGCACTTCTGAGTTTAAGTGCACGACTCGAAGGACGGTGTCTAAAACAGCGCCGTGGCGGGTTAACCACGACATCCCTAGGATGACATCGACCTTCTGCCCCTCTAAGATAATGAGAGACGTGGGGTACACTCTACCCGCTAAGCATAATGGTGCTTTGGAGACCATTACGCTTGCTGAAATCTTCCCACCCGGTGAACAAATTAGATATGGACTATCGGTGGGTAGTATTGGCAAGCTGTGTTTAGCAATGAAAGCTTGGCTAATAAAATTATGCGTGGCGCCTGAATCAAATAGTATTATAGCGGGATGCTGGTGGAGTTGGAACATACCCGCAAGGATTGGCTCGCCCTCCGGCACGTCCTCAATGGCAAGCTGGTGGACAGTACCGGGCCTAGGGTTTGCCCGCCACGCATTAGTAGGGTTCCGGGGTTGATTCCTCCCCAGAAACTGTGGTGCCACTCCGCCGCCTTGCCTCTCCGGGCAACTGCTCGCGAAGTGTCCTGGACGACCACACTTGTAACATGTGGCCGCTGCTGGTGGAGTACTCGGGGGACGAAAGCCCGGCATGCGTTGCGGAGGTGCAAACGCACGCGGCATCGCCCGCTGCTGCTGCTGTTGTTGCGGTGGTACTGGCAGTGCCGGCCGGAATGCCGGTGAAGAGTACGGTCGACTGCGGAACGGCATCGACCGCTGTGGTGGTTGCCAGCGTGGGCCTGATGGTGGGCGATTCACCATCCGAAACTTCTGAGAAGGACCACCTCCTTCTCCGCTGCTCTGCGGCGCGCTTCGCTTTCGCTCTGCCGCCGCCAACTCCTTGCCGGAGTCCTCCTGAACAATCGCAGCATCAATTATGTCGTTGAGGCTGCCGCGATTGAACATCGCCAATTTGTCCTTCAGGAGCGGGTTAAGCCCCTGGTAAAAATGGTCCCGCCGCTTCTCGTCGGTATCAGCATGATACGACGCATATAGCGCGAGATCGTTAAACGCCCTGGAGTATTCCAGCGCGTTCCGGCTCTCTTGTTGCAGGTGTAGGAACTCCTGCGTCTTCCTCTTCATCAAACCGGGCGGTATATGATAGGCCCTGAAGGCCGTCCGGAACTCCGCCCAGGTCATCACTCGGTCGGTGGGCTGGGAAGCACAGAAGTTGGCCCACCACGCGCTCGCGGATCCTTGGAGCTGCTGGACCGCGAACTGAGTCTTGCGCTGCTCGCTGACTTGGAGCAGCCCGAACTTCATCTCTACGGCTTGTGCTCTCCTTGAGCTTGGCGGCGAGATGCTCCGTATGAACAGCTTGGCTGTCCATCACAGCGTTTCCCGCCCTCATTTGGAGGCTGAGGTTTGCCTCCGCGGGGTTGTACCTTGGGCAACTCGGGTCTGTTGCCTCCAGGTACCTCTCTTCCCACACATGCTGAGCTCGTCCCTCCACCGGAACGAGTGCGTATGGAGTTCCCTCCATAGCCTGCACGTGTAGTTGGCAGAAACGTGACATAGTGTCACGGGCTGCCACTTGCCACATCCCTTCCGGTTGTCTTCCTCTCACCGTGACGGTGAATGGCACCCAACCGGGTGGCGTAGGTCCTGCGGGAACTTCGACATGGATCGTCCACGTCTTGTTCCCCCCTTCGCCTTCTTCCTTGGCGAAGTATTGCGGCATCTGGTCGTACCCGAAATATTGGAGCATTTGCCACAATACTTCCGGGTAGCCGCTACGGTCAGAACAGTGGGAAACTACCCACCCGTTCTCCAACTGTTTATCTGCTGCCATCTGTAAAAATATATTTGAGAAATGTCAAATATTTATTTTTAACAGTAAACTTCTGGGCTATAACATAAGACATGTCATTGAACCCATAAAACTTGGAAACATAGTTCAAATTCTTAAACAAATTTGACTGCTGATCTGCTGTTACCATGACAGCCCTGACCAGTTTCCATATCAATCTGATTTAGGCCAGGTTAAAAGCAAAACCAGTCCTGGAGCTCCACATCAAAGTTAAAGTTAACTTCAATAGCTTTCCAGAAAGTATTTGGTTGGCCTAAGATCTGTCCTGGTTCAAAAGTTATGAGATGTCAAAATTTAACAGAATTACTGGAGAAAATTGGACAGCACCTCCCTGCTTTAGGTACTGCTTTGATCCAAGAATCCCAGTTAATTCTATTCCTAACCTGACAAAACTTTCTGTTACAAAGTTGTAACCCATCTCATAGGCTTTCCAGAACTACCTCATTTTCTATTTTTGGATTTTTAAGCAGGAAGCTATGCTTAATTTACAGAGAGTTTACAGAGAGTCTTTGCTCTGTCTTGTTTTCTGGACAGTTTCAACTCTACTGCATTTTTCGAGTGGTTAAGGGATGAAACACCTCTGGACCTCAACAGAAAAGTTGTAAAGCTCTTCCAAAGCTTTCCAGAAATGTATCATACGACCCCAACCTCGAAAGAACTCGACCTCTATCCTCTGATTAACTCCAGCCTTGATTCAGCTGAAAACAGAGTGCTCTGTCCTTAACATCCTATAAGTCGAAAACTTATTAGCTTTGAATATCCTGTTCAAGGGAAGGAGTTACATCAAGTTTTACTACTTTGGATCAAAACCTTCAAGTTTTTAAATGAAGTTGTTCATTTAGTTGGGTGTGACTTCGATGCGTCACCAGATTTTGTCGGTACTACGTCCTCACAAAGAAGAACCTATACCGGACTTAGCCGGCTTCGTTATTTCAGTGGCACTAAACGTCACTCGCACACGGATGCTACACGTCTACCGTTTCGTGGTAAGGCTACCTGCAGAGATTCAACCAATCATCAGACTCGGCTGCACACCGAGCCCGGAATCCATACGGTTCGTACACCCGGCCGTCATCACTCGCCCGGATGTTCTCAAGCCAAACACGCCTTGAGTTACGTGTTCACGTTGCAGACCACGTGATGGGGTCTCCCATATTGCACCACGCACGCCAGGGACAGACGTTGCTCGAAGACCCCAAACGACATGAAGAGTCGTAGAGGATACTAAAGCGGGTCGGGTTACCTGCCACCCGTGGGGCTCCACCCTTCAGCTTGTGCGCACTGGTGGACAGCGCTTACGTGCACCCCCCAAGACATGAACGTCCCGAGATGCACGATTTTCCGACATAACAAATAAGTTAATAAGCCACTTTCTATATACTAATAACATCCTTATACGGGCTACTAACTCGTTCCTCACTGGATTTTTGAAAAAGAAGACCTTTGTACTGTGTTAAACCTCAAGCGAGCTCTGATACCACGCTGACACGACCCCAATGGTCCTGTCGAGCCAGGATCACGCTGAGGGGTGCTGCGTTGCACAGCACCGTATAACACACGTCAAAGGTGCAAAGCGTAAGCGGAAGTTTTATTACATAAACGGGTTTATGAACATGTTTACATCAAAATAAGTTCAGTCTACACTCACGGGCGTAGACTAAGCATCAAGTGCACGTTCAGCCCTCGAACGTGTCCTTGCTAGCACACACGCACACTAACTCTGCGGCGTGCACGACTCCCACTCGACGGGGTTCCCCTCCTAGGGTTCCGTCTCCTCTTCGGGAGTCCCTTCCTCATAGAACCCTGCAAAAGCTTCAAACACAAGCAGTGAGCACGAAGGCTCAGCAAGTCTGACCCGTCTCACCTAAACATGGAACTTCTACATGAGGGTAATGGGTTGCATGAGGCAAAAATCATTTGCAAGGACTCGCCTAATTAGTAGAACCTTACTTTCAAGTTTTAGCAGCAGGTTGTGGAGAACCTTACGCTAAGGCACATGAGAGAGCCGCAATCAAACAAGAAACGCATTTCTCTCATGTACTTTGCCTAAAGTTGAAAAGAACTTTAGTTAGCACTAAGCTACAGCATATCATTAACAATCAATGTCCAGCTTTCAATCAGCAACATTTTAACGTGTAACTAGCCTGTTCTTTCTACGTCACGGTACAGTGAACAAGTGGTACTCACTGACCGCGAGGGACGGCGATTATAATCGATTTACACCTGCAGGGTTACCCGAACAACCCGTCACGTACGCCCGTACTCGATGTTGCCTACAACAACCATCACGGACGCCGTACGCGACTACCTTTCACCCGTCAGCCAAATATTGAACCGGTCTCATCGTCCCGAGCAAGAGGTCTCTGCACGCGCATCTCCGTGCCGCCAGCCGATTTACACCTCGAGCTCTCAACCTACCCTCTGAACGACGGGCAATGCCTCAATACCCAGCTACCCGAGTTACATCAGTTTCCCGGTTCCCATATAGCCGGTAGGTCTTCGGTACTGTTCTAGCTTGTTCAACAGGCCCGCACATGGCTCGGTCCTCAATCGACACAAGCGGAGCTACAGCACACAGGCCCCAAAGTCCTGCTGCCCTTACTCTCCGCTCGGTCTCATTTTCTTGCCATGTGTATCATGTGCTATCTCTACCCGAGCAATGTGCCTCTAGCCTATTCTCGCGAGTAGTTCCAACTACTCGACTTGTACCGAATCCTACTCTATCCTAGCAATGCAGTGGCTAACGAGGTTTGCAATCCTAAACCCAACCCATGGTTATCTTGGCTGTGCAGTTGGGTTTCCAATCAAGACTTCTAATGCAAAGAACAATATTCAAAGATGTACTCAAAACAATAAACATTTGTAAAAAGGTTAATGCAAACCGGGGCTTGCCTTGCTGCTCTTGGTCGTAGGCTAGCTGTTCCTCCGGAGTAACGAAGTCTAGGACTTCGGGTTCCTCCTCGACCTTAGCGACTACATGATAGAAACATTACATGTATTAATTTAATGCATTTGTATTAAGTTTGAAGTTGTGAAATCTATAACACTTGCCAGACAGACCTAATGACTATGAAACTTTTACTATGGCTTGGTTACAACCTAAATAGAGACTTGGTCAAGTTTTAGTTGCAGCAAAGCTCATTTGAGCCCTCCACAATTAATTATGTCCTTGACCTTAATTGGAACTCTTAGGGTGTTCTAGGAATTTTCATGAGACAAACTATGACTTTCTGAAAACTGGATTTTCAGAGGGTTCTAATGGATTTGGTCTCACTTAATTTGGAAGTCCCTAACTAAAGATATGAGCTAAACAATTTCAGAGAAAATTCTGAAAATGCTTCTGAACATTTTCTATTTTCTCTGGGACAGTTTCATTAATCACACCATTAGGTGGACTAAATGAGCTTAAATAGATCTGAAATTTTTATTGTAGTTCAAGGATATTTTGGTGAACATCTCAGCAAAATATCAGGATTTTCCTCCAAAGGATTCTCCAGTTAAAATTCCTAACAGTTTAAACTTTAAGGAATTAATTCTGGAGAATTAAGGAATTTCATGAAGTGAAACTTGATTTTCTGGAAAGTACTCAGAGAGCTGAATCCAGCAAAATTTGGTTCACTCAATTTGGAGCTTTCTAGCCAAAGTTATAAAGATTTGAAGTTTGAACTAAAACTGAAATTCGGGGAAAAGTTTAAACTCTGGCTTGTGGGCCCCGCACACAGTGCGTCGTCTCCCTCGCGCCAACTGCGCGGCGGCGGCGTTCTCCGGCGACCCTCGCCGGAACTGAGTTCCCGGCCACCCCCCGGCCCGAAACTTGCCGCCTGCCCCTTTTCCGACCCCCTGGACTCGATGGTAGGGTCACCGGCCGCCGGCGATGACCGGAAACCCGTGCGCACCGGTGACAGCACCTGCTAGGGTTCCGGTGAGGTCGGTCCCGCTCTCCCGTGCACCAAATCGACCGGAAATCGGTCGGAGAGCATCAGTAGGGCATGGGAAACACGAACTAGGGCTGGGTGGAAGCTAGAAATACCGGCAACTAGGCTCTCGACGGTGAGCCGAGGTGTTCAGCCATGGCGGCGGGGAAAAACAGCCATAGCATGGCCGATTCTCGATGGTTTTTTCCAATTCCAGTCCGAGCGTGGGCGCTAGCGTGCATAGAAGCTACTAGGTAACGAGCTTGTCCAACCTTCGTGCATAGAGCACGAATTTCTCCCGAAGGTGAGCTCGGTTCTTATGAACTGATCAAGAGTAAATTTGGAAATTCTCGGCCGAGGGTTGATCAATCGCCAAACGGCTTTCGGCTACTCCATCTACATACAATCACGCACCTTTCTTGTGTAGAGAAGAGGACGTGACAACGGCTGTGCCGTGCTGTCCACGGGAGCCCGATCGGCGGCGATGTTCGGCTCGCCGGAGAAATGGCTCGTACCGCTCGAGGAAGCTTGCTCACTGGCCAACACGGAGTGTGGGAGGTTGCTCTCGATCTCTTGGTGCCGTTTTGCTGTGGAGGAGGGTGTGCTCGCGAGTGATCGGCTTGATCAAGCGTGAGCTCGAGCGGCTGTGATGGCAGTGGAAAAACGGCCGAGTATGCCGGCAGCTCGGGGAATGAGTGATCGGAGCACGCCGGGGAGGGAATAAATAGCCCGGCGGCGGGTCTCCGGCTTGGGGCGCGCAGCAGGAGCTGGCGCCGGCTGCCCCCCCTCGGTGGCGCGCGCACACTGCAGCCGGGAACCGACTGAACTGTGTTTCAGTCGGTTTGTATTGAGGCAGAGGCTGACATGTGGGTCCCACCCCTCCTTTTAACCTCTGAAATTTACTCCTAACAACTGTGGTAAACAGTGAACCCTATACTACCCTTGGCAATTCAAATTATTCACCCATGAGCCATTTGAATTGATCAAAGTTCAAATGAGGTTTTGTTTGAATGAATTTCAGCACAAGTTCAGTTTGAAATTCAAATAAAGTTTGAATTTCTCCCCCTTAGCTCATGTCAAGATCAACTCCAAATGGAGTGAAAATTGGTGTGTGAGCTCACAAAAATGTGCTGAGTAAGAATATGCCTTCCACTTTCAAATTCATGGTATAAAAACAGTTTGAATTTGAATATGTTTTCAAACTGCCCCCTTCCTATCTATACCCAAGATGACCTCAAAAAGGTGTTGAATTTGGGTGAAACTTGGCATGGACATCCTTAGCAAAGTGTAGGAGTTTTTCCTATGTCCAGCCCATCTATATCACATGTGGGAAATACCACTTTTGCAATGTGTAAGTTTGTTCCCTAATGAGCATGTTGATAATTGTTACTTGCTCTTCATTTGTGTTCATCATTCTTCCTCAAATGAGGTGTGTGGTGTGGGGATGAACACTACAAATGGGTGTCAAAAACTGAGGCCCTTACAGCTAGAAAGTTTCCCTAGAATTGCATTATCTTGTTTCCTTGTTGCCTTGGGTTGGGAGTTACTTTATTATGTCATTCATTTATACTACTCATGCTTAGCCATGCTTAGAATGGGATAAATGGGACATGAGATCATCATCTTGTTTACTTTACCCTTTGAATGAGATAATATAAATCATGTAGAGGTGGGGATCTAGGCAAGTTGGATGTTTTGGTTGGTGCTGCGTGCACGAGACTTGGGTTTGTGTACAGTGCTTGCCTGGATCCTAAGGACAGGTTCATATGGAGCATGTAACCTGGCTTTACTGTGCCAACCACATGCTGAGATGGGGAAGCTTGGCCAATTCATTAGGTGCATCCCCGACGTAGTATGGGAGTTTGGATGGTGCGGGGAATAGGTGTCAGCTGGACTACCATATGAACCGCAAGGCTCATGTAACACCCCAAAACCTGTTAAGAGGAGAATTTAAAATTTTTTGGACGTATTGCATGTGGTGCAGAAATTCAAATTCAAATTGGAATTCAAATTCAACTCAAAACAGAAAAGAAAAAGAAAAAGAAAAAACAACCCCCCGGCCAGTGGGCCGAAACCCACCAGCCGGCCCACCTTACCCCCGCGCCAGCCCGCAGCCGCGCGTCCCTTTTCCCTCTCACTGACACGCGGGACCCGCCGTCGTCTTCCTCCTCGCGCGCGCGCTCAGCCGATCTCGGGACTCATATTTCCTCCGAATCAAAACTACCCCCGGAAACCCACAACTCCAGCTGAATTCTGGTCCCAGACGACTCAAACTCGATCACAACCGACACGCCGCCCTCCCCGTCTATATAAACGCCGGCATCGTCCGTTTTTCCCCATGATCAACTGTTTTTCCTCCCGGTGAGAACCGAAGCTCCGATCACCGTTATCTCTCGATCTCTGTTCGGATTTTCCGATCTAACGCGCCGATCGTGTTCCACCGCCTCTGGGGAATCACGCAGGTGCAGAAAACTCGGTGGTTTGCGCTCCAGACACAGCACCGACGAGCATCGCCGTGATTTCATCTCGGACCTCGACGCCGACCGCCTTCCAGGACCTCCGAGCTCAAGAAAAACCCCGAGGTGAGATCCCCGACCTCCCCTCTACCGATCTATGCCATGAAATTCCAGTTTTAGGAAGAATAGACGAAGATCCGAAGTTTTCCGGCGAGATCGCCGCCTCCCGCCGCCGCGCGCCGCCGGGCAGCGCCGCCCGCGCTCGGTCAGAGCGACGTGGCCGCTTATGCGCCGTCTATTTTAAATCGCACGGTGGAGTTAAAACCCGCGCGTACTGGTTCGGCGATCTAATCTGAGCCGTCTGTTTTAAATCGGGCGGTCCACATCAGCCCCGCATTATAAAGGCTGGGATTCTTATGTGCTACCCCCTGGGGATCTCGGAAAACACGAGCTAGCCCCGGAAACTTCTGATCTAGCCCCTGGACCTTCAGAAATTCATGTAAATTCAATTAAAAATCAGTTTTAGCGCCTGGACTTAATAAAATTTAGGAAAACCCCTCTGTTATGTGTAGTTAGACCCCTGGAAATTTATGAAATAATATAATAGACCCTGTAGTGGGGTGAGTTTACCTTTTTAACCCTATATGATATTAAATTTAGGAATTTAAATATGTGATTAGGAGTTAAAATTTAAAAGGTGAGACAAACACATTGTAAATTTAAATTTAAACTCTCCTAGCACTTGGAAAACTTTAGAATAAGTTAAAAGTAGATTTGAAGCTGAAATGAATCTGTTTAATTGATTGTTCACATTTAATTAGTTATAGGGACACATTTTTAGGCTAGGAAATAATTCTGAAAATTGGTAAAATAAATTTAAATTAGTTCACATCAGAGGAGAAGTTCCAAAATATATTATTTAATATTTTAGATCAGAACCTATTCTGTTTAGATGATATGCCCTACTATTTAATATTAAAATTTACCTTTAGTCATAGAAAATAAATCTGGAAAATATAGGAAAATAGGTGTGCATAACTAGAAAATGATAAATGAAGTCTCCAAATCCCAAGACTTCAGTTTAGGGTTGGTAGAAGATCTGAAAACCCATTTGAAGTAGGAAGTTACCTTCCATGCAAACTTTGTAGCTAAAGAGTGTATTAAAGAAGTTGTTTAAATTGGAAATTCATATATAGTGTGCAAACAGAAAATCTGAATACAAAAGTTAGAAATCATATACATATGTTTAAAAGTGCATGTAGACCAAAAATCAACACATGTAGAGCAAACACAACACATAGAAATGTGAATGATTATCATATGTATGTATGTGTGGAGTGAAAGTGTGAACTATGTCTTATGGATTGTTGTTTTCTTTTGCTATGTGTGTTGACATGAGTAGAACCTGCCCCAGAGCAAGTTCTTCCCTTCCAAGATCAGGACTATCCATTCCCAGAGCAGCAGGAAGAAGACAAGTGTCCTTGATCACTTTTTCCTATACTAGGATGTGTAGATAGAATTATTTGCATTGTCAATTGAAATATGAAACCCATGCTAGGAAGTTTCCCTAGAATTGCATTACCTTATTTCCTTGTAGCTTGGGATGGGATTTTACTTTATTATGTCATTCATTCATATTACTTATGCTTAGCCATGCTTAGAATGGGATAATTGGGATATGAGATCATCAATTTGTTTAACTTACTCTTGAATGAGATATTATGAGTTATATAGAGGTAGGGATCAAGGCAAGTTGGATGATTTGGTTGGTGCTGGGTTTACGAGACTCGGGTTTGTGTTTAGTACTTGCCTGGATCCTAAGGACCGGTTCATGGAGCATGTAACCTGGCTTTACCGTGCCAACCACATGCTGAGATGGGGCAGCTTGGCCAATTAATTAGGTATATCCCCGGCGTAGTATGGGTGTGTTGGATGGTGCGGGGAATAGGTGCCAGCTGGACTACCATATGAACTGCAAGGCTCAAGAGGGGGCCACTGCAGCGGGGTTGGAGCCTCTTGTATGCTGTTAGGGGTGAAACCTCAGTGGGCCCACGCTCGTCGGGAATCCCTTTGTAAAGGCTTCGTAGTGATCTCCTGGCTACACACCTGGGAAGTGTGAATGTGGTTCGCGGCCACTGGCATAATGGAGGTTCTTTTAGTCCACCCGGCAACGGGGGATGAAATCACTACATGTGGGTACAGTGGTGCAAACTCTGCAGAGTCAAAACTGTCATGACAGCCATGCTCACGGTCAAGAGCGGCTTGGACTTATTCATGATTAGAGGATGATGACTTTGGAAGTTATGGATGTTAAGCGGGGAGCTTAACATTGGAAATGAGGTAATGGTTATTTGATGATGGTTTGGGAGATTGGGACCATTTCACCTATGTAGTAATGTAGGTGCTTAATAAGCTAAGGTGATAGGTATTAATTGCGTAGTGCTTTAACCATGAGTTCAACCTCTCCTCGTTCTAGCCATGCATGACATAACTTTCCCACACTTGCTGAGTACCAACAGTACTCAACCTTGCATATTTGTTGGTTTAAATTGCTGCTCAGGTCAAGGGGATGAGGTGGTGTTTAATGATCAAGACTTCGGACCCGAAGAAGGATTTTAGGTTCATGGAGTCTCCCGGGCAACGCCTGTGACGGAGCCCACAAGAATAATATTCCGCTGCTATTTTATTTACATGTTATGAACTTATTATTGTCCATCGAGACATATGCTATGTAAGACTTATTTATATTCGACACCTGGCTTGTAATAAATGATGCTTCACTACTTGTCATCACATGTATGAGAAAATGATCCTGGCATACATGTGATATTCACTCGGTTGTTCTTCGGAGAAACCGGGTGTGACAGAAGTGGTATCAGAGCCAAGGTTGCCCGTAGGAACGTGGACCTAGGTAGAAATGGACGTAGTTAAGGCCCCTATTTTCTTAAAAACTATTTTAGAAAGGTGTGGGTTGAAAAGTGTTATTTAATGGGCCACTTTATTCATCTTACCCCAACTTTTATTCAAAATAGGATTTTTGTTTAAAATCTTATCTAACTTAATTTTAAATGCTTTATGTTTTAGATGGTTCGCATGATCCGCACCGCCCGCAAGTCCACCGGAGGGAGAGTTCCCGTAGTTGCCCTTGCCCTGAGAGAGGAGAACCGTCCGGTGACGTATCTCTCCTACGGATTGGCAGTAGGAGGCTTGTTGCGCCGTCTTTGACGTATGCTCCACGCCGCCGGCAATACGAGCAAGCTAATCATACACTACAGCTCCACCCGGACCATCCGTGAGAAGCGGGAAGAATGGAGTTCAGAAATGAGGATTATCCATGAAAATCAGCTGCTCAAGATCCACCACTCTCCAGCTTGTCGAGCGACACAGGTCGATGCGGAGAAGGATGTCACCTGGGAGGCAATCACCTGCCAGAGTCACATCTGTTGTCGCCACCTGGACAGGACTGAGTACATGTATGTCCTCCAGCGTGAGAGTGGTACAACGGAGTACAAGTACCCGCCAGTGCAGCAGGGGACTTCCCATGAGCACATGGACTTGTGCTTGGAGGATGCTGCTATGCTCAGCACTCGACTGCAGGAGTGCCAGTAGGAGCTTCAGGAGACTGAGGCGTTGCTTCGAGCCAGCTTGAGGGCGAGAGAAAGAGGAGATAGGAATGAACTGTGTGTCACCGTGAATGACACAAGGACTCCTGACTCCCCAGATCGCCAGGCGAGTAGGCGTCGCCGCACTTCTCCACCAGCAGCTTCCCCACCCAAAGCAGAGTCAGAGGGCAGCCGCAATAACGAGAAAGATCCCGAAGAGCCAGCTAAGTGAAACGAGTAGAATAGAGTCCTTCCCTTTGCTTAGCAGGATGTCGAGTAGTTGAGTCGTTACCTTAGTTAATGGTGTGTTAATGCTTGGTGTGTGACGTGAGTTGTGGAAGCCATGGACGTTTGTCCACAACCTCGTCTTCAGGTTGTTTTGCTTTGGTGTGTGAACCCATATGAATTAAGAGTGCATTTATGTTCGTGTAAGACAGGAAACCCTCAGAAAATATAAATCTAATAAGGTATCAAAATTTTAAGTTTAAAACAAGCAAATTGGGAAGTTAATACGTAATGCTTTAAGTTAACATCTGATTGATCATGATAGATGGCCGGAAGAGGAAAGGGTCGTCCTGCCAACCCCGCCAACAACAACGATGAGGCCGGCAACCCTCATATTTCTTGAGCACAAGACAGGGGTGGTCGCCATGAAGGAGTTGATCCCATCCACCAAATGCTTGAAAATCAGAATCAGCTTATCCAGAGCCTAACTCAAGTGGTGGCCAACTTGCACCAAGCTCCACCTCCACAAGTTGCACCACGCCAACCAAGGTTGAGTGAGTTTCTAGGGACTCAACCTCCAAAGTTTGCAAGTGCTGCTGAACCTCTGGAGGCAGATGATTGGCTAAAGACCATTGAGAGCAAGATGAGGATCATACAATGCCAAGGGTATGAGAGGGTGATGTTTGCCTCTCACCAATTGCATGGACCTGCTGCTGATTGGTGGACCGCTTACGTGGCCGCTCATCATGACCCTGAGAACATCACTTGGGAAGAGTTCAAGCGTAGCTTCCGCAACCACTACATACCAAGGGGTGAAGTTAAAAACAAGATAAAGGAGTTCTTGGGGCTGCAGCAAGGGAACATGACGGTGAGGGAATACCTCACTAAATTCACCCAACTATCCCGATATGCACCACGGGACATAGAGACTGATGAGCAGAAACAGGACTGCTTTGTGGAAGGACTTACAGCAGAAATGCAGTGTGCAATGTCCTCCAATGAGTACGAAAGCTTCCAAAAGATGGTGGACAGAGCATTTGTGGTGGAAAGGAAGCTGAAGGCCTTGGAAAATGAAAACAAGAGGAAGGCGGGATGGTCACACCAAGCCTCGGGTAGCAACACCCGCCCACGTCTGATGCAGCAACCCGCAGGGCAGACGAGCCGTGCTGCGGTACCCTATGCTGCACCGAGAGGGTACAACCCGAACTACAGGCCTCTGTCAGCACCAACACAGCCACAACGTCAGTTTGTACAGCAGCCTCGCCCCGCATATCCACCTTGACCAGCAGTACAAGGACCCCCGAACCAACCCCAAGACAACAAAGGCCAGGCACCTAAGGTCGGGGTGCAATGCTTTAACTGTGGTGAAGTGGGGCACTACGCCCATAAGTGCCCAAAGAAGAAGCCCGTGCAGCCGCAACAACAGAATGTGATGCAAGGACAGGTGAACCATGTGACCATGGATGAAGCGCAAGAGGCACCTGACTTGGTAGTTGGTAAGTTTCCTACCAATTTACACATTGCAACCCTGTTGTTCGATTCTGGTGCTACCCACTCATTCATTGCCCAAGGGTTTGTTAAGAAGCATGATTTAGCAACAACACAAATGAACCATATGCTAGCCGTAAACTCTCCAGGGGGAGAAATAAGGACAAGACAAGTGTGTCCCAAGGTGAATCTAGACATTAATGGGGTAGTATTTACTGCCAACCTCATAGTGATAGATTCACAAGGGATAGATTTATTTTGGGCATGGATTGGTTGACCAAACATAAAGGAATCATCCATTGTTCGACCAGAATGGTGGAACTAACTCACCCTAGTGGCACAAGAGTAAAGTTCATAACAATACAACAGCCTAGGAGGGACATTAAATTAAATCAAGTTGAGGTGGAAGTGGAGGAGATCAGGATCATCAGGGAATATCCAGATGTTTTTTTGGAGGAGTTGCCAGGTATGCCCCCTGATCGAGAAGTGGAATTCGCGATTGAGCTAGTGCCTGGAACAACTCCGATATACAAGAGACCTTATCGGATGGACTCCAAGCAGCTGGGAGAACTCAAGGATCATTTAAGAGAATTGACGGGGAAGGGGTACATTCATCCTAGTTCCTCACCATGGGGAGCTCCAGTGATATTTGTGCCCAAGAAGGATGGGACCGAAAGGCTATGTGTGGACTACCGTGCGTTGAATGAGGTAACCATCAAGAACAAGTACCCATTACCACGCATTGAGGACTTGTTTGATCAGTTGAGGGGAGCTTGCGTGTTCTCGAAAATTGATCTCAGGTCGGGATACCACCAACTTAAGATAAGGCAAACCGATATTCCCAAGACAGCTTTCGTATCTCGGTACGGACTATATGAATACACCGTCATGCCTTTCGGGCTAACTAATGCCCCGACATACTTCATGTATCTCATGAACAAGGTATTCATGGAATATCTGGACAAATTTGTGGTGGTTTTCATTGATGACATTCTCGTCTTTTCCAAAGATGAAGAAGAACATGAGAGGCATCTAAGGTTGGTGTTGCAGAAGCTAAGAGAACACCAACTATATGCCATGTTAAGCAAGTGTGAGTTTTGGTTGAAGAGAGTTCCCTTCTTAGGACATATAATCTCGGAGGGAGGAATCTCCATAGACCCCGCCAAGATCGAGGATGTACAGAAGTGGAAGACCCCCGAGAATGTCAGGGAAGCTCGAAGCTTCTTGGGATTGGCTGGGTATTATCGACGGTTTATCGAGGGTTTCTCCAAGATCTCGAGACCCCTCACCAAACTGTTGGAGAAGGGAGTCACATTCACATGGACGCCGCAGTGCAAGACGAGTTTCTAAGAACTAAAGAAAAGATTGACAACAGCCCCAGTGCTAGTTATGCCAGATATGCAGAAGAACTTTTCGGTGTACTGCGATGCTTCTGGAAATGGGTTGGGATGTGTTCTCATGAAAGAGGGGCATGTCGTGGATTATGCGTCCCGGCAGCTCCGGAAACACGAGAAGAACTATCCTACACATGACCCAGAGCTAGCTGCGGTAGTACACGTGTTGAAGATTTGGCGGCATTACTTGATGGGGAAGAGGACAGAGATATATACGGATCATAAGAGCTTAAAGTACATTTTCACACAGCCAGATCTTAACCTCAGACAAAGGAGATGGTTAGAGCTAGTCAACGACTTTGATGTGGGCATCAACTATCATCCTGGGAAAGCGAATGTCGTGGCAGATGCTTTAAGCCGGAAAGTGCAGGTCAATAGGTTGAGCTTGAAGGACATGACTGCAGAATTGAAGGACGATGTTATAAGACTCAATCTATGCCTGGTGAATAGTGGTGAAGCCATCGCCATGGAAGTCGACTCCACCTTAGAGCAAGACTTACGCGATGGTCAAAAGAATGATGAGAAGATACAAGAAATCCGACAACTCATCAAGGATAATAGAGCCCCTGGTTTCAGAGAGGATGAACAAGGTACGGTGTGGCGCGGGAAAAGAATCTGTGTACCTGAAGTGAAGGAGATCCGTGAATTGATTTTGAAGGAGGCTCATGATTCCGACTGTTCCATTCATCCTGGGAGTACGAAGATGTACCATGACCTCAAGAGCAGGTATTGGTGGTATGGAATGAAGCGAGATGTCGCGGAACATGTTGCCCTATGTGACACATGTCAATTGGTGAAAGCAGAACATCAACGACCCGCGGGATTATTGCAACCACTCAAAGTGCGTGAATGGAAATGGGAAGAAATCGGTATGGATTTCATAGTACGATTTCCTAGGACCCAATCAGGATACGATTCGATATGGGTCATCATCGACAGGCTAACCAAGGTAGCTCATTTCATCCCCTCGAAAGAAAGCTACAGCGGATCCAAATTGGCGGAGTTGTACATGTCAAGGATCGTGTGTTACCATGGAGTGCCAAAGAAGATAGTGTCGGATCGAGGGACACAGTTCACCTCAAGGTTCTGGCAGAAGCTGCATGAAACCATGGGAACCCATCTGAATTTTAGTTCTGCCTATCATCCCCAAACTGACGGGCAGACGGAAAGAACCAATCAGATCCTTGAGGATATGATGAGAGCACGTGCTCTCAAAAACAATCGGAGTTGGGATAAGAACTTACCGTATGCAGAGTTCTCCTATAACAACAACTATCAGGCTAGTATGAAGATGTCACCATTTGAGGCTTTGTATGGGAGGAAGTGCAGAACTCCACTGTTTTGGAACCAAACAGGGGAAAGTAAAGTGTTTGGGCCCGAGGTACTACAAGAAGTCGAGGCAAAAGTGAGGGAAATCCGCAACAACATGAGAATAGCATAGACACGACAAAAGAGCTATGCCGATGTACGGAGAAGAGAGCTCGTTTTCAACGTGGGAGACTATGTCTATCTCAAGGTGTCCCCTATTCGAGGACTTCGTCGGTTCAAGGTGAAAGGGAAGTTATCACCCTGATACATCGGACCCTTTCAAGTCCTGGAGAGGAAAAGTGAAGTGGCATATCAACTAGAACTGCCGGCTTGCCTATCGGATGTGCAGGGTACAGTGGAAGCATCACTCGGAAGAGGAAGCCACATGGGAGCGAGAAGACGAGCTTAAGGCACAGTTTCCGGGATTGTTTTCTTAGAACCACCAATCTCGAGGACGAGATTTCTTTTAAGGGGGGTAGAGCTGTAACACCCCAAAACCTGTTAAGAGGAGAATTTAAAATTTTTTGGACGTATTGCATGTGGTGCAGAAATTCAAATTCAACTCAAAACAGAAAAGAAAAAGAAAAAGAAAAAGAAAAAACAAACCCCCCCGGCACTGGGCCGAAACCCACCAGCCGGCCCACCTTACCCCCGCGCCAGCCCGCAGCCGCGCGCCCCTTTTCCCTCTCACTGACACGCGGGGCCCGCCGTCGTCTTCCTCCTCGCGCGCGTGCTCGGCCCATCCCGGGACTCCTCTCTCCCCCGAATCAAAACTACCCCCGGAAACCCGCAACTCCAGCCGAATTCTGGTCCCGGACGACTCAAACTCGATCACAACCGACACGCCGCCCTCCCCCGTCTATATAAACGCCGGCATCGTCCCGTTTTTTCCCCACGATCGGCTGTTTTTCCTCCCGGTGAGAACCGAAGCTCCGATCACCGTTATCTCTCGATCTCTGCTCGGATTTTCCGATCTAACGCGCTGATCGTGTTCCACCGCCTCCGGGGAATCACGCAGGTGCAGAAGACTCGGTGGTTTGCGCTTTAGACACAGCGCCGACGAGCATCGCCATGATTTCATCTCGGACCTCGACGCCGACCGCCTTCCAGGACCTCCGAGCTCAAGAAAAACCCCGAGGTGAGATCCCCGACCTCCCCTCTACCGATCTATGCCATGAAATCCCAGTTTTAGGAAGAATAGACGAAGATCCGAAGTTTTCCGGCGAGATCGCCGCCTCCCGCCGCCGCGCGCCGCTGGGCAGCGCCGCCCGCGCTCGGTCAGAGCGACGTGGCCGCGTATGCGCCGTCTATTTTAAATCGCATGGTGGAGTTAAAACCCGCGCGTACCGGTTCGGCGATCTAATCTGAGCCGTCTGTTTTAAATCGGACGGTCCACGTCAGCCCCGCATTATAAAGGCCCGGATTCTTACGTGCTACCCTCTGGGGATCTCGGAAAACACGAGCTAGCCCTGAAAACTTTTGATCTAGCCCCTGGAACTTCAGAAATTCATGTAAATTCAATTAAAAATCAGTTTTAGCCCCTAGACTTAATAAAAATTAGGAAAAACCCTCTGTTATGTGTAGTTAGACCGCTGGAAATTTATGAAATAATATAATAGACCCTGTAGTGGGGTGAGTTTATCTTTTTAACCCTATATGATATTAAATTTAGGAATTTAAATATGTGATTAGGAGTTAAAATTTAAAAGGTGAGACAAACACATTGTAAATTCAAATTTAAACTCTCCTAGCACTTGGAAAACTTTAGAATGAGTTAAAAGTAGATTTTAAGCTGAAATGAATCTGTTTAATTGATTGTTCACATTTAATTAGTTATAGGGACACATTTTTAGGCTAGGAAATAATTCTGAAAATTGGTAAAATAAATTTAAATTAGTTCACATCAGAGGAGAAGTTCCAAAATATATTATTTAATATTTTAGATCAGAACCTATTCTGTTTAGATGATATGCCCTACTATTTAATATTAAAATTTACCTTTAGTCATAGAAAATAAATCTGGAAAATATAGGATAATAGGTGTGCATGACTAGAAAATGATAAATGAAGTCTCCAAATCCCAAGACTTCAGTTTAGGGTTGGTAGAAGATCTAAAAACCCATTTGAAGTAGGAAGTTACCTTCCATGCAAACTTGGTAGCTAAAGAGTGTATTAAAGAAGTTGTTTAAATTGGAAATTCATATATAGTGTGCAAACAGAAAATCTGAATACAAAAGTTAGAAATCATATACATATATTGAAAAGTGCATGTAGACCAAAAATCAACACATGTAGAGTAAACACAACACATAGAAATGTGAATGATTATCATATGTATGTATGTGTGGAGTGAAAGTGTGAACTATGTCGTATGGATTGTTGTTTTCTTTTGCTATGTGTGTTGACATGAGTAGAACCTGCCCCAGAGCAAGTTCTTCCCTTCCAAGATCAGGACTATCCATTCCCAGAGCAGCAGGAAGAAGACAAGTGTCCTTGATCACTTTGTTCCTATACTAGGATGTGTAGATAGAATTATTTGCATTGTCAATTGAAATATGAAACCCATGCTAGGAAGTTTCCCTAGAATTGCATTACCTTATTTCCTTGTAGCTTGGGATGGGATTTTACTTTATTATGTCATTCATTCATATTACTTATGCTTAGCCATGCTTAGAATGGGATAATTGGGATATGAGATCATCAATTTGTTTAACTTACTCTTGAATGAGATATTATGAGTTATATAGAGGTAGGGATCAAGGCAAGTTGGATGATTTGGTTGGTGCTGGGTGCACGAGACTCGGGTTTGTGTTTAGTACTTGCCTGGATCCTAAGGACCGGTTCATGGAGCATGTAACCTGGCTTTACCGTGCCAACCACATGCTGAGATGGGGCAGCTTGGCCAATTAATTAGGTGTATCCCCGGCGTAGTATGGGTGTGTTGGATGGTGCGGGGAATAGGTGTCAGCTGGACTACCATATGAACCGCAAGGCTCAAGAGGGGCCCACTGCAGCGGGGTTGGAGCCTCTTGTATGCTGTTAGAGGTGAAACCTCAGTGGGCCCATGCTCATCGGGAATCCCTTTGTAAAGGCTTCGTAGTGATCTCCTGGCTACACACCTGGGAAGTGTGAATGTGGTTCGCGGCCACTGGCATAATGGAGGTTCTTTTAGTCCACCCGGCAACGGGGGATGAAATCACTACACGTGGGTACAGTGGTGCAAACTCTGCAGAGTCAAAACTGTCATGACAGCCGTGCTCACGGTCAAGAGCGGCTTGGACTTATTCATGATTAGAGGATGATGACTTTGGAAGTTGTGGATGTTAAGCGGGGAGCTTAACATTGGAAATGAGGTAATGGTTATTTGATGATGGGTTGGGAGATTGGGACCATTTCACCTATGTAGTAATGTAGGTGCTTAATAAGCTAAGGTGATAGGTATTAATTGCGTAGTGCTTTAACCATGAGTTCAACCTCTCCTCGTTCTAGCCATGCATGACATAACTTTCCCACACTTGCTGAGTACCAACGGTACTCAACCTTGCATATTTGTTGGTTTAAATTGCTGCTCAGGTCAAGGGGATGAGGTGGTGTTTAATGATCAAGACTTCGGACCCGAAGAAGGATTTTAGGTTCATGGAGTCCCCCGGGCAACGCCTGTGACGGAGCCCACAAGAATAATATTCCGCTGCTATTTTATTTACATGTTATGAACTTGTTATTGTCCATCGAGACATATGCTATGTAAGACTTATTTATATTCGACACCTGGCTTGTAATAAATTATGCTTCACTACTTGTCATCACATGTATGAGAAAATGATCATGGCATACATGTGATATTCACTCGGTTGTTCTTCGGAGAAACCGGGTGTGACAGCTCAAGAGGGGGCCACTGCAGTGGGGTTGGAGCCTCTTGGATGCTGTTAGGGGTGAAACCTTAGTGGGCCCACACTCGTCGAGAATCCCTTTTTAAAGGCCTCGTAGTGATCTCCTGAGTACACACCTCGGAAGTGTGAATGTGGTTCGCGGCCACTGGCAAAATGGAGGTTTTTTAGTCCACCCGACAACGGGGGATGAAATCACTACATGTGGGTACAGTGGTGCAAACTCTTCAGAGTCAAAACTGTCATGACAGCCGTGCTCATGGTCAAGAGCGGCTTGGACTTATTCATGATTAGAGAATGATGAAATGGATGTTGGGGATGTTAAGCGGGAAGCTTAACATTGGAAATGAGGTTATGGTTACTTGATATTAATGATTGGTTGAGGGATTGGGACCATTTCACCTAAGTAGTAATGTAGGTGCTTAATAAGCTAAGGTGATAGGTGTTAATTGCATAGTTCTTTGACCATGAGTTAAACCTCTCCTTGCTCCATCCATGCATGACATAACTTTCCCACACTTGCTGAGTACCAACGGTACTCAAGCTTGCTTTTCTGTTGGTTTAAATTGCTGCTCAGGCCAAGGGAATGACGTGGTGTACAACGACCAATACTTCGGACCCGAAGAAGGATTCTAGGTTCGCGGAGTCCCCCGAGCAACGCCTGTGACGGAGCCCACAAGACTTATCTTCCGCTGCTGTTTTATTTACATGTTACATATTATCGTCCATCGAGATGTTATGCTATGTAAGACTTATTTATATTCGAACACTTGGCTTGTAATATAATGATGCTTCACTATTTGTCGTCACATGTATGAGAAAATGATCCTGGCATACATGTGATATTCACTCGGTCGTTCTTCGGAGAAACCGGGTGTGACATTGAAGCAACAGTGCCCGCCGCTGTTGTTTCAACACCTGTTGTTAGTTCCTCATCAGCGACACCGATAGTAAGTGAGGATCCTGTTTTGGAGGAACCAGCAAAATTTTCTAAGCCTCTTGGGTCGGTCGCTTCAAATAATGAGGAGCAACAACCGCCTCAAATAGAAGATAATGTGCAAATTAGAAGATCTCAAATAGTAAGAAAATCAGTTATTCCTAACGATTATGAGATCTATATGAATGTAGAATTTCAAATGGAGGATGATCCCACCTTATTTGAAGATGCTATGAGAAGTCCTCAATAATCCGAGTGGCATAAAGCCATGGAGGATGATATGAGTTCTATGAGTGCTAACCAGGTCTGAAATAAGTTAAAATTCCTAATGGGGCCAAATAGTAGGCCATAAATGGGTCTACAAGATTAAGCATGACTCCAAAGAGAAGATTGAAAAGTATAATGTCAGACTTGTACAAAAGGCTTCACTCAAAGAGAAGGCATAGATTATAATGAGACGTTCTCATCCGTCTCTACTATGGATTCATTCAAAATCATTATGTCCTTAGTAGCACATTATGATTTAGAATTACATCAGATGGATGTAAAAACGACTTTCCTCAATGGGGATCTATATGACACAACCAAAAGGTTTTGTTATCAAGGGTAAGGAAGACATGGGATGCCGTTTAAGAAAGTCTGTGTATGGATTAAACATGTCTCTAGGCAATGATATCTCAAGTTCGATGAGACTATAAGAAAGTCTGGGTTTAATCAAAATGAGGAGGACAACTACATATATGCTAAGTTTAAGAACGAAAAATTCATTTTCCTTGTCTTTTATGCAGATGACATACTTGCGAGTAGTGATGTCCATCTACTATTAGAAACTAAGAATCCTTTGTCCTCCAACATCGATATGAACGATTTTGGTGAGGCAACCTACGTGTTAGGAATTGAGATTCACCGAGATAGAAGTGAAGGGGTATTGGGTTTATCCCAAAATACATACTTACTAAACATACTCAAGAAGTACGGAATGTACGCGAGTAAACTTTCGCCTGCTCCTAAAGTTAAGAGCGATAAGTTTGGGAACTTTCAGTGTCCCAGGAACCAATATGAGATTGACCAAATGCAATCGGTTCCATATATTTCTACTGTCGGAAGCCTTATGTATGCTCAAGTATGTACTCACCCTGACTTAGCATTCATAATCAGGATGCTTGGCAGATATCAGGCCAATCCAGGGATTGATCACTGGAAGGCAGTTAAGAAAGCATTAAGATATGTGCAAGGCACAAAAGGTCTCATGTTAACGTATAGTAAGTCAGACCCACTCGAGGTAGTGGGATACTCAAATTTAGATTTTGCGGTTGTGTGGATACTAATAAATCCATGTCAGGTTATATAGTCACCCTCGCAAATGGAGCCATCTTGTGGAAAAGCCCCCAAACAAACCGTCACTTCATCGTCCACAATGCATGCCGAGTTTGTTGCTTGTTATCAGGCCACAGGGTAGGCATTATGGCTAAAGAAATTTTTACCCGGTCTTAGAGTGGTTGACAGCATTGAAAGACCACTAAAGTTATACTGTGATAATGAACCCACAGTATTGTACTCTCACAACAACAAGTCGAGTTGTGCTGCCAAACACATCAACATTAAGTTTTATGTTGTGAAAGACAAAATCCAGGATCATAATATTAGTCTTGAGCATATTAGTACCAAGTGAATGTTTGCGGATCTGCTTATTAAAGGTCTTCCTCCCAATGTGTTAAGAGAACACGTAGCTGGCATGGGATTAAGGGAAAACTTGCGATCACCTAGATGCTTAGGGCTCATCTGAGTGTAAGGTTGTTTCTAAGTGTAAGATGTATTGTAGCCACCGAGTCAGATAGTACGTAATTGGCTATTTTGATGCGATGAGCTCAGTATGTCGAACATGAAGAAATGAACACTAAGTTTAGTAACACTAAGTTTAGTATTGAGAAGTTAAGTTTTGATAAGCTTGATCCTAGGAGATCAAGGGGTAGAATGTAGGATTTGATCTCCTACTCGGAATGGGCCAACGACCTATTCCGACGGTTACTCCTCACGTGTCTTGATCGGGGGCATCAACCATTCTTTAACCGTGGATCCCCTTCCTCTCACGCTATATATATAGGGTCGTGCCGGTGGGGCATGGGCATAAAAGTTACCCATGCTCCTCAAAACTCCGCCCAACAAATTTAGCTGATCCGATCTAACGGAGGCACGGAGAGGAGGGAAGACCCCGGCGGCTTCAACATCCGTGAAACTCCGGAGTCTATCACAACCTCATCTACATCAAGCAAAATCATGGCTACATCATCTACATCCGAAGGTATGAAAAGACCATGTTAATTCTGTTCTTGAATAGACATGCTTAGGATTCCTTTTATTTCATTTAATCCCGAATGTTCTATTGACTAGAAGATCCTTTAGATGTAACAAAGATGTCTGGAAGCCAGAAGGAGCCCTTTTTGGGGAGCTTGTGAGGGCGGCTCCCTTCTGTATAGTATGCACTGTAAACCAAGAGGACCCAGGGTGTGTCCACTTTGTTGTATAATTTGTCCAGTAATTTCTGCAGGAGAGTGAGGTTCATGAGCCGCAGATCCTTCAGTTCTAGGCCTCCCCTCTGACGAGGAGACGTCACTCGGCTCTATTTTACTAATGGCCTCCCTTTGCCTGCCACCTCACTACCTTCCCAGAGACAAGCTTTCCTTGTTTTGTCAATGGCCTGGATGACTGTGAGATGTAGTTTTTGAGTGCATATGCTATAAACCAGAATGGGGAAAAGAAGACGATCCACTAGGGTGCATCTTCCTGCCGTTGAGAGGAACGTGGATGTGTCCGAGAATTTTCTCTCAATTTGTGCTGTCAGATAGGCAAAGTCTGCCACTAATGGCTTGCGAATTCCAATGGGGAGCCCAAGATACGTGAAGGGGAAGGAGCCAACTTGACAACCAAATGTACGAGCCATGATTTCTGTTGTTTCTGTAGACAGATTGATGGACATCATGGCAGACTTGTTGAAATTGATCTTTAAGCCCGTGGCTTCCCCCAAACGAACCAAGCAACGCCTTGAAGAACAGTTCCTTTTGAGAGGCATTCAATGCTACAATGGTATCATCAGCATATTGCACAATGGGGAACTGGGTTCCAGTGGGTGGCTAATCATCCCCGAGACTGCAGCTTTATTAACTATGTGCTGGAGCAGGTCAGCTACAATAACAAAGAGTAAGGAGGAGAGGGTCACCTTGTCTTACCCCTCTTTTGCAGTGAAAGAACTTTCTGGGGACTCCATTGAGAATGACTGCTCAGGTAGCCGAGTCAAGGATATCTTGGATCCGGCTCGGTCAAGAGAGCGGAGTACCTAGGAGCGACAACATCTTGATGATAGTTGAGTGCTCTACCATATCAAATGCCTTCTCAAAATCCAACTTGATAATAACAATAGGTTTCCTGAATGCCTTGCGTTGATGGATGTACTCATAGTTCCAAGGTAGGCAGTCCTGAATGGTTTGACTTTTAATAAAGCCATACTGATTAGCATGTACCAAAAGTGACATCTTCTTTTGCAACCAGTTGGCCATAAGCTTGGTGATTAGTTTGACACTTGAATTTAGCAGGGAGATGGGTTTGTAATCCGTTGATCCCACCAGTGTGGCGGACATTGGAATCAGCGTGATGAAAAGATGCATTGATTGGCTGCAAGCTGATGTTCCCGACGAAGAATTCATTGCAGAGATGGTAAACATCCTCCTTGATGATGTTCCAATATATCTTGTAAAATATGTTATTGAAGCCATCTGTACCCGGCACTTTGTCAGACAACATTGCTTCGATGGTGCTGTCGATCTCCTCTCTGATGAAAGGCAAGTCCAGGTCCTGAAGACCAGGGACATTGTGCACTAGGTGATCCAGCCTTGGATAGGGTTGTGCTGGTTCAGTTTGCCCCAGACGTGCGCGGAAATAAACCCAAAGAAGGGTAACATTAGCTGAATGCTCTGTTCTGTCAAAGCCTGAGCTGTGTTGAATGCTAGTGATGACGTTGTGTCGGTACATATCCGTGGTAGCAGACAAGAAGGACTTTGTGCATTTATACCCCAGTTTTATCCACCTTTATGTGAGTCTTTGCCTCCAGTACTCATTATTTTGCTTCAGAACTGTTTCATGATGTTCCCTGAGAAGGAGCCTGAGCGCCCTTTACTCATTGGAGAGCATCCTCTGTCCTCTAATTTGTCCAGAATCGTTATAGCCTCACTGGACTGAGAGCACTGCCGAGTTAGGCCCCCCTGTTGCTTGCTCCAACGGTAGAGGGCCAATCGTAAGGCTTTGAATTTGGCTGAGATTGTTCTGGTTACATTTGTAGAATTGGGGGTAGAGTTCTAGGAGTTTTGTACTACCTCTCTGAAGCCGGAAGGGTGGCCCAATAGTTCACCACTCGGAAGCACTTCACTCTGGGAATGCTTGTGCCCACCTGAACCATGCATGGAGTATGATCTGAAGTGATCTTGGATAAAGGCAGTACGGGTATGAGAGGGAATTTTAGCGTCCATTTAATCGAGGTGAAGCACCAATCAAATTGTTCTAGCAGAGGGAGGACTACATGTTGTTGCATGTGAATCTACGACCCTTGAGGGGTATTTCAGTCAGATTGAGATTGTTGATGATGTCGTTGAATGTCTGCATGTCTGAATGATTTGGCCCAGGCCTGTTCCAATCTTCCGGCGATCTATAGAAGTTGACATCCCCCATAATCATCCAATTTGCATCATCTGGGATATCAAGATTCCAGAGCCATTGGGTGAAATCCAATCTAAGTTGCCCATGGAACGGGTCATAAACCAAGGAGAGATTCCATGTGGAGCTATCAAGGAATGAAGTGAACTGTAGAGTGATGGCATAATATCGGGTGTCTAGAACCAACCCTTGCAGGAGGGAACCATTCCAGCTTACAAGGATACCTCCTGAAGTTCCAATACCTGGAGCGAACGCAAACTTGTTGAAACATTTAGGGGCAACTTTTTTGTGGACCGTAGGGTCAATTACTTTCATTTTGGTTTCCTGGAGACAGAAGATTGTACAGCTACTCTCCTCAATCATGGCACGGACTGCACATTGTATTCTCGGGTCATTGCGGCCCCTGATGTTCCAACTTTGGTTGCGACTATCCATGGATCAAATTAGATACAGCAAGTGAGGTCACCCAGGGTACAAACCCTTGCAACAGGTGGCGATAAGACAATCGGACGTATTGTAATATGACCATGGGAAAGAGGGAGATCGACATAGGGGAGACTAGCCCGGCCCAATGAATTGAAGGAGTTGATATACGTGTTGACATGCAACGTGCAATACATAATTAGGGTTACAATATGGATGGAGCGGAGAGGGAAACATAGGGCAATTCAGGTGTAGCCGACGGTTGGGATCCTGACAACCGCATGAGGGTGCACCCCCCATCGTCAGGCAGGCGGGACTCACTGGATGACCGGTGACCCGCTGCCAGCCTCCCCCAATGGCTGACTAAGCCCGGTGATCACCTTCGCTGATGGGACATCGCAGCTGAGAGCTACCCATTGTAGCTCCGTGATCGGGACCTGAGGATAAGGAATGTTGGCCTTGTCAAGGTCATTTAGGGAGGGGAATATGACTGGCCCATTGAAGCTGAGTGAAGGAGTTTTACCCTGTTGAGATGAGGCAGAGGGAGTCTGGCTACGACTCGGGCTGACAGAGGGGATCGACGACTTCTGGCGGCCATCAGATTGCACACCGATGCAAGGACTCCTCCTTATGAGGACATCACAACAGTATACACTCATATTTATATACAATGACCAATCACAAGAGCACAAGCACGGTTACTAAATCAGCAGGTGAACTTGTTCCTGAATTCCCATCCATGTGACTTTGAGAGTAGATTGCTATTTAATGATTTAATTGTTATTATGAACCTTGGAGAGTTCCAACAAGTGAAGAGAGGAGGATTTCGGGGTGAGGATAACCAGCAGGGACGTCCACAAGTTGATGGAAACAATTTCCACCTCGGACTCCAACTCGGAGTCCAGGAGCATACCACCTTCAAACGAACACTAAGGATGCATCCGGACTCCATTTTTAATGTTCTACATATGCACGGAAAGCTGAGAAGATAATATTTTCAATGGATCTGGTCGCATGACAAAATTCCATTGAAATCATTAGGAATCAGCAAAGCAAGTCGGGTCCAGATTGTCTGTGCGGTGCTGCTCCACCATATTGGGTTTTTGGCCCTTGTATCTCGTAGGGACGTGTCTAAGGTCAACTTCGCAATTCAGATTGCATCTTCGTTGTTCTTGCTTGTGTTCTCAGTTGCACCTGCAAGGATTAGCCTTCTAGGCAAGGTCAAATGTTTGAAGCATGGTTTATAACCAACAGAGCAATGGTGTAGTGACTGCAGGGGTATTCGGGCTGCTCGAGTGCCTCGGATCATCAACGTTAAGATCTCCACTCCAATCGACCTACCTTTCGGAAGATCGGGCCACAACTACTCATCAACTGGTATCAGATTTCAGGTTGCCCGTTAGGTACTTTCATTCTCCATTAGATCAGTTTTGTTTTCATACCTAGAGTCCGCAGAAAAGCCGCAATAAAACAATCTCGTGTTTACCACTTTCTAGCCCATAGTGCTTGCAGTTTCATTTTCGGTTTGCATTGTTGAGTTTGCATTCGTGTGGTTGAGTCTTGTTGCTGGTTTAGCTTTGTGTTTTGGGTTGTAGTTATCGTGTTTCTTCCTTGGTTCCTTGCTGATTGCTCACCTATTCCACAATCCCTAAACAACAAACCAATCCACCACGATCCTCAGTTTGCCCTAGCTAGCCGCCTTGCACAAACTCCTGCTTCGCTAGTCCTAAAACAATTGACAAACCTTTGTGCAAGTCCACCTTGAATCATCACACACCATACCATCAGCCACCGTGGGCAATTCCCAATCTGTTTCACTTCCGAGATCCGTTTCAAAACAAAGTTGGAATCAACATCAAAAAACAGTAAATCAGACATCCTACCTTAAAATGACCATAACTTTCGCATACGAACTTGAAAGTCGGCGATTTTTTTTTTCAAATTGATATACTTGAAATTTCCCATCTGTTTTTCTGCCGCTTCGCCGTGTTCGGTGAAATTTGCTTCGCCAAATTCCCCTCGGAAGATAGGCTATCCGGCTTCCGAAGTTTCAGCATGAAATTTACAGAATCTTGTTGATTTTCTATAGGCCGCATCTTACATCCAATTGAGCTACAAATTTGTGTTCTTCCTATTTTCATGCTAGTGAGTAAAGAAAATATCATAAAATAGTACAAAAAGAACGAAAAAATATTGAAGAGAGCACCTTACTAAAGCATTGGCCTTTACAACTTGTGTTGTATTTGATTGGTCATATCATTCTGATCTTCTATTTGCCTTTATACTCCCTTGTGTTGTGCTAGGCCTAGAACACTTGTTAACCAGCAACAGTTCCTACATTGAATACTTATTCAACTTTGTTTTGCTGTTAACGAATCTTGCTTATGATTAGCCACCATATTGTGCCATCCAAGCTCCACTTTTCTCTTGAGCAGAACAGGTACCTTTGTAATCACCCCACGCTTCATTGAGTTTTCACCATCCACTGTGTACTACCTCCTGTGCCGGTAAGAACACTTGTAAGAGCGTGGTAAGACGCTTAAGGGAGAGAAAGAGTGCTTCTTTCCACCTTTGACATTGCCACTGTCCTTTGTAGTTGATAGGGATAACATATTTCTATTGTCTTTGTTTACTACTAACAATGGCATGAGAAAACAAAGATGATGAATGTGTTCAACATGCTGAATTACTTGACATGATGAGGGCGATGACAAATATGTTCACCAAAACCCACGCATCAACAGAGGAAACATTGGCGACCTTGAATCGCCAAGTTGCTGATCTTATTGTTCGGATGGATACTCTTGAGGCTCGGCTGCCTCCCGCTGAAGGACGTGAAGAAGATGCTTCTGATATGGACGATCATAACAATCAGCCACGACTTCCACTTTATCGTCGAGGTATGGGAGGTAATAATCGTTATAAATACAATGGCCGTCATAACAATTATAATAGTTCTCGTGATGATCCTTTTGCAAAAGTTAAATTTACTATACCCTCTTTTTCTGATTCTTATGATGCTGAGGCTTATCTTGAGTGGGAGATGACGGTAGAACAAAAATTTAATGCCCACCTTGTTCCTGAACAACATAGAGTTCGTCAAGCCACTAGTGAGTTTAAAGATTTTGCTATCATATGGTGGAATGAACTTGTTAAAACTAGAACTGATCCTCCAACATGGGATAGATTAGAGGAAGCTATGTGTGTTCAATTTGTTCATCCTTTTCAACGGGACCTTAGAAAAAATGTAGTGCTTAGACCAAAGTAACATGTCCATAGAGGAGTACTATCAAGAGTTACAAAAAGGTATGTTGCGCTGTGGGGTAGTAGAGGACATAGATGATAAAATAGCTCGGTTTTATGGGGTTGAGGCGTGAAATTCAGGACATTGTTGATTATAAGGAACATGATACTGTTAACAGATTGTTTCAGCTTGTTATGTTGGTAGAAAAAGAATTGCAGGGCCGCCAATAGCAGCAACAATGCACGAGGAACACCTTCACACTGCGATCGACGCCTACACCATCTAAAACAACACCATATTCGAGTTTTCGTGAAGCCACTACACTATCACACAGTGGCCAACGAACTATATCTTCTGCTCCATTTTCTCGCGCGGCAGAGGGCAGCAAGTCGACATCATTCAAGCCTACATCATCCACTCCTTCCATGAGTTACACCCTTCTGACATTAAGTGTCACCGCTGCCAGGGACTTCATCATGTTATGAAAGATTGTCCTAGCAAACGAGCATACATAGTGTCGGTGATTTTATCACCGGCTAGTAATCACATGCTTCACATTTTATATCTTGATGGCTAGCTAACACAGACAAGGATTTATACTGTTCGGACAATGTGTCCTATGTCCAGTCTAGGGTGTTCGTAGGTCTTGTATTAGCTCTGGCGGTTCGAGGAACTGCGGTTACATGCGAGGCTGTCCCGCATGCGAGAACGAAGAGAAAGCCTAAGTGCCGAGCATGTGCATAAGCTGTGTTCGCCGTTCGAGGGGAGGATTCGGGCCTCCCCTTTTATAATTCGGACGCCTATACCTACCCGCTGACTCCTCATAAATGGGGTGGAGGTTTATAGGGTGTGTTACTGCCTAAGGCGGCCCAAAGCAGTACAGGGGTGATGAGTACACCTGCTCTTGTCTAGTCTACGGTCTACGTCTACTTTCCATCCCTGTACACCCGCGCCGGGCGGGACGGGACGGATGGTGATGATGGCCCGGCATTGTGCTTGTCTTGTCGCGTGTGGCTTCCCACCCCGTCTAAAATCTCGTCTGTCATCCCGTCACGTCGGCATCTAAGTCTTCTGCCTGCTTCCGATCTGGGCTCTAGCCCGGATTGCTTCTGTCTTCCGACCTTGCCGTACGGTCTTGGAGGTCGTTCGTCACTCCCGTCCCTTGGGCCGGTCTTTGTGAGACCTATGTGTGCTGAATACATTGGCTATGACGACAGAAGTTTTGAATTCTGCTAAAACACTCCTTTCTCAAGGTCCGACTCTAGGTCCGAGCTCCGACAAGATCTGACGTAAGGTCTGACTTGCTATGGCTAGGTCTGACATGTGTTTGGTTAGCTCTGGTGGTAGGTCCGACTAGCTTTGGTAAGTTCTAGTGCTAGGTTCTGCTAGCTTTGGTAAGCTCCGGCTCAAGGTCGGGTTAGCTTTGGCAAGGTACGGAGCTAAATCGCAATGATTCTATTTTTACCATGCAAATGTTTCGAACTAGCTTTACATCTATGGAAAGTTTGCTTAGTATTCTTTTACTAAGTTTTTGAAGTGTTATGATTGTTTATGGTGGTTAACATTTTGCTATGGTTTGCAACATGCATATGTGAGGTGTTCACGTAAGGTGTTGTGGTTTTTAGAACTAACGTGAGTCAAGTCGCGGACTTGTGCTTGAAAGTATTGGTAGTTTATTCATGTGCAGCTGTTGCTTGAGTTCAAGATATGGCAGGTGACGGGATCCATTGAACTAGTCTTAGGGAGAAGATGAGGTTCAACAACCATGTTCGGGAGGAATTGTGGTTGAGTTGATCGGGAGGTCGCGCAGCATGTTTGGATCAAGAACAATGCATATGAAGGTATCGTTGACGTAGTTGGAAGGTGTTTGGACCTGTGCAAGGAGTGCATGGACGTGACAACATGGTTCCAAGGCATGATGAAGAGATGTGGACATAAAGAATTGGTAGAAAAGGTCCAACCAGCTGGATTATAGACTCAGGCTGTGGCTGAGTCGGTTATGGCTCAAATATGGAAAGATTTGAGTTGGTTATGATAGGATTTCGTGTGGGACACGAAGCTGAGTTGTTTTAGGAACGTGGGATACGTTCCTAAGGCGTTTGGAAGTCTTAAGATTGCTTCTATCTGCGTATAGAAGAGTCTGAAGCAGTTATGGAAAGTTTCGATTGAGAAACTGAGTAGGATTAGAATTCTAGTTTGAATTGGGTTGGCCTCCAGGCTGGTTATATAAGCAAGGGCGGCCAGAGCTCATGGTAAGAATACCTTGGGATGTTCATCTTATGTTTTGATCAATAAAATTCGTAATTTAGAGGAGCTTTTGTGCCTTGTTCGTCCGACTTGTTTTTGTCAAGTCTTCTGGACAGCACGACAGTGCTTCGGTGTTTTGATCATAACTCGAGTTTTACAGATCCAATTGACGTGATTATTTTTGGGTTGTCTTCAAAACTTGATTATATATCATTTGCAAAAATTACACGGTCATTGGATTTGTAGTTTCTTATCTACACAAGTTTCTTTGCAGTGTTGCAGATCTGGTTTTTACTCGAGTAGAACAGATTGACCCTCGTTTGATCTTTCGATCATAACTTTGAGTTTTTCTTGACGGATTTCCGTGATTCTTGTTGTCGTGTCTTCGTGACCTGATTCTCTATAATATATACCACTTTTTCCACGGTTGAACACATTTAGATCAGTCGCATACATGGTTTCTTTAACAGATCGATTTTCTGCCGAGGGTGTTTTTGTTTCTTTCGCTAAAAAGTTTAAATCTACCATTCACCCCCTTCTGGTAGCTTTTCACGTGCTCTTCGATCCTAGAATTGGTATCAGAGCCACGGTGCTCTAATCTTTTTGATTTGCACGTGTTTTGAGTAATCATCATGGAGAAATACTCCGCAAAACCTTGTGTGTTCAGTGGCATTGATTTTCAGGTTTGGAAGGCACGTATGGAGGCTTTCATCCAGGCGCAAGGTTTTGCAATATGGGAAAAGGGTAGAGCTGTAACACCCCAAAAATTCTTGTTAAGACCCTAAATCATGTTAAGATGGGAATTTAAAATTTTTTGGACGTGTTGCATGTTTTGCAAAAATTCAAATTCAAACTGGAATTTAAATTAAACTCAAATCAGAAAAGAAATAGAAAAAGAAAAAAAGAAAACAGAAAAAAACCGGCCAGTGGGCCGAAACCCACCAGCCGGCCCACCCAGCAACCACGCCAGCCTGCAGCCGCGCGCGCCCCCTTCCTCCCACTGACAGGCGGGGCCCGCCAGTTCTTCGTCTACCTCGAGCCCGCGCCGGACTCTCTCACCCGAATCAAAACTGATTGGGAATTCTCGCGTATCCCAGCCGATTTCCGGAACCCGAAGACTCCAGCTCGATCTAAACCAACCCGCCGCCCTCCCCCGTCTATAAAAACCCCGGCCTCGTTCTGTTTTTCCCACGCGATCTGCTGTTTTTCCTCCGGTGAGAACCCGAGCCTTCTCCGGCGAATTCTGGCCGATCTACGCTCGGAAATTCCGATCTAACTCGCTGGTCTTGATCCACCGCCTCCGGGGAACCTTGCAGGTGCAGAAAACTCGGTAACTTGCGGTGTAAACACAGCGCCGACGAGCCTCACCGTGAATTCACCTCGGACCTCATCGCCGATCATCTTCCAGGACCTCCGAGCTCAAGAAAACCCCCGAGGTGAGATCCCCGACCTCCCCTCCACCGATCTATGCCATAAAATCACAGTTCTAGGAAGAATTCTCGAAGATCCGAAAGTCTCCGGCGAGATCGCCGCTTCCCGCCACCGTGCGCCGCCGGCAGCGCCGCTCGCGCTCGATCAGAGCGACGTGGCCGCTTGTGCGCCGTTTATTTTAAATCGCACGGTAGGGTTTAAATCCCCGCGTACCGGTTCGACGTTATAATCTCAGCCGTCGGTTTAAAATCGGACGGTCCACGTCAGCCCCGCGTTATAAAGACTGGAAATCTTACGTGCTACCCCCTGGGGTTCTCGGGAAATAAGAGCTAGCCCCAGAAACTTCTGATCTAGCCCCTAGAATTTCAGAAAATCATGTAAATTCATTTAAAAATCAGTTTTAGCCCCTGGACTTAATAAAAATTAGGAAAAACTCCTCTGTTATGAGTAGCAAGACCCCTGAGAATTCTTAAAATAATAGTATAGACCCTGTAGTGGGGTGAGTTTACCTTTTTAGCCCTGTTTAATATTTAATTTGGGAAATTGAATATGTGGTTAGTGTTTAAAACTTAAAAAGTGGGACAAACATATTGTCAAAATTAAATTAAAAACTTTCTCAGTATTTAGAAAACTTTGGAGTGAGATAAAAATATATTTTGGGCTGAAGTGAATCTGTTTAATTTATTATTCACTTTTAGGGACACATTTTTAAGAAAAGAATAGTTCTAGAAAATAGGGAAAATAATGGTAAAATAGTTTACATCAGAGGAAAACATCAAAAATATATCAGTAAATATTTTAGATCAGAAACTATTCTGTTTAGATGATGTGTCTTGTTATTTTCATAATAAAGTTCACATTTAGGCATAGGAAATAAATCTGAAATTATAGCAACTAGTAAATGATAAATGGAGTTCAAAAATCCAAAGAATTCAGTTTAGGGTTGGTAGAAATTCTGAAGACATATATGGAGAAGGAAAATACCTTTCATGCATACTTGGTAGCTAAAAGGTGTAGTAATTGAATATAAGGAATTTATTTAAGTTGGAAACTCATATATATAGTATGTAAGTATAAATGTGAACACAAAAGTAGGAATCATATACACATGATTAAAAGTGCATGCAAGACACAAATCAACACACATAGAGTAACCACAACACATATAATGGTGAATGACTTTCATAAATATGAATGTGTGGTTTGTATGAAGTGGAAGTGTGAACTATGTCTTATGGATTGTTGTTTTCTTTTGCTATGTGTGATGGTATGATGTAGAACCTGCTCAAGAGCAAGTTATTCCTTTCCAAGATCAGGACTACCCATTTCAAGAGCAGCAGGAAGGAGGCAAGTGTCCTTGACCACTTTGATCCTATGATAGGATGTGTAGATAGAATTATTTGCATTGTCAAATGAAATATGAAACCCATGCTAGGAAGTTTCCCTAGAATTGCATTACCTTGTTTCCTTGTAGCTTGGGTTGGGATTTATTTTATCATGTCATTCATTATTATGCATATGCTTAGCCATGCTTAGAATGGGATATTTGGGAGATGAGATCATCAGTTTATTTTACCATACTCTTGAATGAGATATTGTGAGTTATGTAGAGGTAGGGATCAAGGCAAGTTGGATGTTTTGGTTGTGTGCTGGGTGCACGAGACTCGGGTTTGTGTTTAGTACTTGCTTGGATCCTAAGGACCGGTTCATGGAGCATGTAACTAGGCTTTACCGTGCCAACCACATGCTGAGATGGGGCAGCTTGGCCAATTAATTAGGTGTATCCCCGGCGTAGTATGGGTGTGTTGGATGGTGCGAGGAATAGGTGTCAGCTGGACTACCATATGAACCGCAAAGCTCAAGAGGGGGCCACTGCAGCGGGGTTGGAGCCTCTTGTATGCTGTTAGGGGTGAAACCTCAGTGGGCCCACGCTCGTCGGGAGTCCCTTTGTAAAGGCTTCGTAGTGATCTCCTGGCTACACACCTGGGAAGTGTGAATGTGGTTCGTGGCCACTGGCATAATGGAGGTTCTTTTAGTCCACCTGGCAACGGGGGATGAAATCACTACATGTGGGTACAGTGGTGCAAACTCTGCAGAGTCAAAACTGTCATGATAGCCGTGCTCACGGTCAAGAGAGGCTTGGACTTATTCATGATTAGAGGATTGATGGTTTTGGAAGTTGTGGATGTTAAGCGGGGAGCTTAACATTGGAAATGATGTTATGGTTATTGGATTATGATGATGGGATGGGAGATTGGGACCATTTCACCTGTGTAGTAGTGTTGGTGCTTAATAAGCTAAGGTGATAGGTATTAATTGCGTAGTGCTTTAACCATGAGTTCAACCTCTCCTTGTTCTAGCCATGCATGATATAATTTTCCCATACAGGTGGCTTCCTCTTCTGAGTGATGCTTCCACTGCAACTTGCACATCCGGATTCTTTTATTTCTGGTGAGGCGTTCCATTGTCTCCAAACTCTTGTATGGTTGCTCGGCATAAGACAAATCCTCAGCTACGTCCACTTCATTCATGGGTAACACCTCCTCAGGCGTCCTTAGGCATTTCTTGAGTTGTGACACATGGAATACGCCACTTCGCCTTTCCTTTCCAGAACTTGAAAGGGTCCGATGTATCGAGGTGACAACTTCCCTTTCACCTTGAACCGACGAAGTCCTCTGATAGGGGACACCTTGAGATAGACATAGTCTCCCACGTTAAAAATGAGCTCTCTTCTTCGTACATCGGCATAGCTCTTTTGGCGTGTCTGTGCTATCCTCAAGTTATTGCGAATTTCCCTCACCTTCGCCTCGGCTTCTTGTAGTACTTCTGGACCAAACACTTTACTTTCTCCTGTTTGGTTCCAAAATAGGGGAGTTCTGCACTTCCTCCCGTACAAAGCTTCAAACGGCGACATCTTCATACTAGCTTGATAGCTGTTGTTATAGGAAAACTCCGCATACGGTAAGTTCTTGTCCCAACTCCTATTGTTTTTGAGTGCACATGCCCTTAGCATATCTTCAAGGATCTGATTGGTTCTCTCGGTCTGCCCGTCAGTTTGGGGATGATAGGCAGAAGTTCAGATGGGTTCCCATGGTTTCATGCAACTTCTGCCAGAACCTTGAGGTGAACTGTGTCCCTCGATCCGACACAATCTTCTTTGGCACTCCATGGTAACACACGATCCTTGACATGTACAGCTCTGCCAATTTGGATCCGCTGTAGCTTTCTTTCACGAGGATGAAATGAGCTACCTTGGTTAGCCTATCAATGATGACCCATATCGAATCATATCCTGATTGGGTCCTAGGCAATCCCACGATGAAAGCCGTGCTGATTTCTTCCCATTTCCATTCAGGCACTTTGAGTGGTTGCAATAATCCCACGGGTCGTTGATGTTCTGCTTTCACCAACTGACATGTGTCACATAGGGCAACATGTTCCGCAACATCTCGCTTCATGCCATACCACCAATACCTGCTCTTGAGGTCCTGGTACTTCTTCGTACTCCCAGGATGAATGGAATAGTCAGAATCATGAGCCTCCTTCAGAATCAATTCACGGATCTCCTTTACTTCTGGCACACAGATTCTTTTCCCGTGCCACACCGTTCCTTGTTCATCCTCTCTAAAACCAGGAGCTTTATTTTCCTTGATGAGTTGTCTGATCTCTTGTATCTTCTCGTCTTTCTTTTGACCCTCGCGGATGTCTCGCTCGAGTGTGGAGTCCACTTCCATGGCGATGGCTTCACCACTATTTACCAGGCATAGATTGAGCCTCATAACCTCGTCCTTCAATTCTGCAGGCATGTCCTTCAAGCTCAACTTATTGACCTGCACTTTCCGACTTAAAGCATCGGCCATGACGTTTGCTTTCCCAGGATGATAGTTGATGCCCACATCAAAGTCATTGATTAGCTCTAACCATCTCCTTTGTCTGAGGTTGAGGCCTGGCTGTGTGAATATGTACTTCAAACTCTTATGATCCGTATATATCTCAGTCCTCTTCCCCATCAAATAGTGCCGCCAAATTTTCAACGTGTGTACCACTGCTGCTAGTTCTAGGTCATGTGTAGGATAGTTCTTCTCGTGCTTCCGAAGCTGCCGGGATGCATAAGCCACGACATGCCCTTCTTGCATGAGAACACATCCCAACCCGTTTCCAGAAGCATCGTAGTACACCGTGAAGTTCTTCTGCATATCTGGCATAACCAGCACTGGGGCTGTTGTCAGTCTTTTCTTTAACTCCTGAAAATTTGTTTCGCACTGTGGCGTCCATGTGAATGTGATTCCCTCTCCAACAGTTTGGTAATGGGTCTCGAGATCTTAGAGAATCCCTCAATAAACCGTCGACAGTATCCAGCCAATCCCAAGAAGCTTCGAACTTCCCCGACATTTTCAGGGGTCTTCCACTTCTGTATATCCTCGATTTTGGCAGGATCCACGGAGATTCCTCCCTCCGAGATTATATGTCCTAAGAAGGGAACTCTCTTCAGCCAAAACTCACACTTGCTCAACTTGGCATATAGTTGGTGTTCTCTCAGCCTTTGCAACACCAACCTTAGATGTCTCTCATGTTCTTCTTCATCTTTGGAGAAGACGAGAATGACATCTATGAAAACCACCACAAATTTGTCTAGATATTCCATGAATACCTTGTTCATGAGATACATGAAGTATGCCGGGGCATTAGTTAGCCCGAAAGGCATGACAGTGTATTCATACAGTCCGTACCGAGATACGAAAGCTGTCTTGGGAATATAAGATTGCCTTATCTTGAGTTGGTGGTATCCCGACCTGAGATCAATTTTTGAGAACACACAAGCTCCCCTCAACTGATCAAACAAGTCTTCAATGCGGGGTAATGGGTACTTGTTCTTGATGGTTACCTCATTCAAGGCACGGTAATCCACGCATAACCTTTGGGTTCCGTCCTTCTTGGGCACAAATATCACCGGAGCTCCCCATGGTGAGGAACTAGGACGAATATACCCCTTCTCCGTCAATTCTCTTAAATGATCCTTGAGTTCTTCTAGCTGCTTGGAGTCCATCCGATAAGGTCTCTTGTATATCGGGGCTGTTCCAGGTACTAGCTCAATTGCGAATTCCACTTCGCAATCGGGAGGCATACCTGACAACTCCTCCGGAAAAAACATCTGGATATTCCCTGATGGTCCTGATTTCCTCAACTTTCACCTCAACTTGATTTAATTTAATGTCCCTCGTAGGCTCGTGTATTGTTATGAACTTTACTTTTGTGCCACTAGGGTGAGTTAGTTCCACCGTTCTGGTCGAACAATGGATGATTCCTTTATGTTTTGTCAACCAATCCATACCCAAGATAATATCTATCCCTTGGTACCATTGGTACTCAACCTTGCATATTTTGTTGGTTTATATTGCTGCTCAGGTCAAGATAATGAGGTGGTGTATAATGACCAAGACTTTGGACCCGAAGAAGGTTTCTAGGTTCATGGAGACCCCCGGGAAACGCCTGTGACGGAGCCCTAAAGAATAATATTCCGCTGCTAGTCTATTTACTTGTGATGAACTTATTATTGTCCATCGAGCCATTTGCTATGTAAGACTTATTTATATTCGACACCTGGCTTGTAATAAATGATGCTTCACTATTTGTCATCACATGTATGAGAAAATGATCCTGGCATACATGTTATATTCACTTGGTTGTTCTTCGGAAAAACCGGGTGAGACACCTAAGCCTACCACAGTGCCTCCCCGTCGCTAAAACTGAGTACTTGGGGGCCGGAAATTACAGACCTAAGGATAAGGGAGTAACCGAATGTGACACCCGGTTCCGAAAACAGAACCAAGTGAATGCACATGTGTGCCCAGGATGTTCATCACACATACACATGTATTCCACAAACTGAATTCAGAATATAACCACGTACGAATAATGTATAAGTACTTTATTACATCGACTCATTGTCTCATTCATGAATGTCTATCTTATTCTTGCAGCGGAAGACTCTAACGACAGCGGAAATAACTAAACAGCAGGCTCCAATCTTCAACTCCACATGCATGTTGACGGTAGTTCGCACACCTAGTACTCCACATGGTCCTCAAAGTACTCATCTCCTTTAGCTGATGTTTATGTGGTAATGCAAGGGTGAGTACATGTCTTACTCAGCAAGCGTGGGAAAAGTATGACATGTATCTTATAACAAGGTATGGAATAAAACGGCTCATTGCATCAAGCAAATTTTATTTCACAAACATGGTAAAACAGCGATATTCTTTCATCAATATTCATTCACCATAATTCACCATTTATCAAGTCTTAACCAGCCATTAATATTTCTCAAGTTCATCTCATGCTCATAAATATTCATAACCATCTCATATTCATATAACCGAAACCAAACTCATTTTTATGACTCTAAATAGTCCCAAAACCAATCCTAATGACCATACCATAACCATACCTTATAACCATCCCAAGTTTTCCCTTCTATCATGGAAGTTGGCCAGGTGCTTGTGACCTGTAACACCCTCAATTTCGAATCCGTGCATGCATACATAATTCATATAGAGAAACATTTTAAAAGAAGTAGAACAGGAGAAAGATAGCTAAAGAAGCCAATTCCAATTCACCGAGGAGCGCCGTCGACACTTCCCGTGGCCTGCTGACCACGTGGCGCTTTAGGAGCTCATTCCTGCGGAGGGGGGAGGTCCGGCACCGCTGGCCACGTGGCAGGCTAGGAGCTCGCCTCTGCGGAAGGGGCGAGGTCTGGCCCGCTGGACACGTGTTGCCTCCGGGGCTTGTCGCTACGGAGAAGTGAGGTCCAGCCCGCGAGACACGTGTTGCCTTCGGAGCTAGTCTCTGCGGAGAAGCAAGGCCCAACCCCGCGGGACACGTGTCGCTCTCGGAGATCACCCCCGTGGAGGGAGTGAGGTCCGGTCCCGATGGAAACGTGTCATCCTCGGAGCTCACCTCCGAGGAGAAGGGAGGTCCGACACTATGGGACACGTGTCGCCCTCGGAGCTCACCTCCGAGAAGAAGGGAGGTCCAACACTACGGGACACGTGTCAACCTCGGAGCTCATCTCTGGGGAAAAAAGAAGTCCAGCGCTGCTGGACACGTGGCACTCTCAGAGCTCGCCTCTAAGGAGAGGGGAAGTCCGGAACTGACACATTGCACTCTCGGAGCTCACCCCTGAGGAGAGGGGAGGTACGGAACTGACATGTGGTGCCCCTAGAGCTCGCCTCTGTAGAGAGGGGAGGTCCCACCCATCAGACACGTGGCGCACACAGAGCTCGCCTCTAAGGAGAGGGAGGTCCCGCCCACCAGACACGTGGCGCACCCGGAGCTCGTTTCTGCAGAAAAGGGAGGCCAGGCCCCCGTTTGACACGTGGAGCCTCCAGAGCTCATCCCTGCGGAAGGACGAGATCCTTAAGCGGTTTTTCCCCTGTGCGCAAGTACGCGGTACTGAGGAAATCGACACGATTTCTTCCACGCCGCTACTGCACCCAAATCAATTGGAGATAAGTTGTGAAGATCCAAAACAAATTGAATAGAACTCTTATTTGAACTCCAATTAGAGTAGGACTCTTTCTGACCATCTTATAAATAGAACCCAAAATCCCCTGGCCGCAGCCACACATCTATTTTTTCCCTCCCGAGTCGGCGACTTGGAGGTCCTAGCTCCCAACTCGCCAAGTGACACCCTTTCACAGGGGGTCAGTCGCCGGAGAGCCACCGTCGAGCCCCGTCACGATCACCATCGCCGGAAGAGAGCCGACGATCTGTCCTGCTGACATTGCTAGGAGGGAGGCCCTGCCACCAGGGAGAAGTGAGGTAGGTCTTCGTTACCACCTTACGACCTCATCGCGGTTTCTACACATCTGTTTCTTCAAACAGAAGCTTTTTCATGTGGACAGATCACGTATTGATCGGTTTTTGATGGTGGAATTGATCTAGATCTTGAGTCAAGATCATCACCATGTCCACACTTGATCCCTACACCCTTGTTCATCGTAAAACCCCATGCAAGGCTATTAAAACATGCAAGAACATGTACAAACCGGTTTAATATAAACAGCACCATAGGATTTGCATTGACCCACACCATTGCATCTTGAGTAAAGTTTGTGCATGATGTTTGATTGCTATAAATTTTGTATACGCGTGGTCTTTAGTAGAAGGACACGCTCAGGGAGCTATCTACGAAGGACTACAGCACCAAGACTTCGAGATCTGTGAGCAACAGAAGCCATAGGAACAAGGCAAGTGCCACTTGACCATATTGATCCCATGTTTTTGAAACTGTTTTTTTTTTGTGAAAACTGTGTATGCTTGAGTCAAGTTGATGGGACATCCTTTTATAGGAGTTTACTAGTTTTGATAACCACCCTTGTCACCGGGGAAGTTGATGAGTCGGGTATGGTCATTTTCCTTTTTGCTTTGCTAATCTACGGGATATGGGAAGCGAGATAGAACATGTCTAGCTACTGCACTCATATGAATAATGTTAATGAAAACTTGATGATGATAATGAACATGAATCGGGGGAGATCTAGGCAAGCTTGGTTCGTGGATGTGGTAGAATGAGATGGTGGTTTACTTGCCGTAGATCTAAGGACCGGTTCATGCCAGCACATGCCAGGAAAACAGTGCCACCACAAGGCCAAATATGGGTGCGGCTTAGCTGACTAATTAGGTAAGTTACTAGATTGTTATGGACCCTGGTGTGACGCCCTCAATTCTGTGGAAATACCACAGAACCGAGAACTAATGTATATGTGTGCCCAAGATGTTCATCACACATACACATACGTTCCACAAACTGATTTCAGATTATATATTACCACGAATAACAAAGTTTATTACAATACCTCATGAGTCTTGGACTCATGCTCACAGCGGAAGTCTTATTTCTACGCAGCGGAAGTCTTTATTCTAACGCGGAAGCAATTTAGCTAATGCGGAAACAAATCTAAGCAGGAGTGGCTCCATCTCTACTTCTTCCACAGGCAAGGTTGAGAATAGATCACACGTCCTAATGCTCCACTTGGTCTTCATAGTAGTCTTCTCCTGCTGCTGATGAGGAGATAATAATGCAAGTTTGAGTACAATGATGTACTCAGCAAGTGCGGAAAAACACGTGATATGCAGCTCATAAACAAGGTAGGTATAAAAAGGCTTATTTGCAAAAAAGCAGATTTTATAAAAACCATGATAAAACAGCAACTTAACTTTAGATGAATGTAATCCCAGCATGTATTGAATTACCAACATACCTCCATCGCTTTCCATGTTCCACCCGAACATTAACCAACCTCATTCTTACTCACGAATACCTCCTCGTATTCGCTACCATATCACGAATACCTTCACGTATTCGCTACCATCTTATCTCATAAACAACTTTGTCTCACACCGAGACCAGTTTCGCCGCCATGACTCAACAGTCATGCAACCATCTTATCACACGGACTCAACCATCCAAACCATAACCATAATCAACAATCATAACCAAGAACCTTCCCAATAACCATCCCAACTAATCATGGCAGTTTAGCCAGGCGCTCGTGACCGTAAGCTCGGCTATCGTGATAGTTTTAGACTCTGCAGAGTTTGCACCTCTTTACCCACAAGTTTGTGATTTCGTCACCCATCGGCGACTGCAGAACGTCCATTTTACCAGTACACAACCGTCGGTGTATGGTCAAGAGATCACAAAATAGCCTTTACAAAGGGGTTACTAGATGTATGGACTCACTAAGGTTTCACCGGCAGGCTAGAATCTCCAATTCTCCCACCCACGGGCCCCCTCTTGTGCCATGCAGTTCCCAGGGCAGTCCTCACTCGACTCCCATTCCCCGCACCTTCCACAGTCCACAACACTCTAGCAACTTACGTAATTACTCAGCTAAGCCGCACCCATACTTGGCCTTGTGGTGGCACTGTTATCCTGGCATGTGCATGCATGAACCGGTCCTTAGATCTACGGCAAGTAAACCACCATCTCATGCTACCTCATTCACAAACCCAGGCTTGCCTGGATCCCCCTCCGATTCTTGTTCATTAACCTCATCAGTTTCTCATTATCATTACGAGTGCAGTTAGCTAGACACATCTATCTCGCTTCCCAATCCCATAGACTCAGCGAAGCATAAAGCAAAAACCATACCCGACTCATAAACTTCCCTGGCGACAAGCGTGGTTCAACCAAAACTAGTAAACTACTATAAAAAGGGTTTCCCATCATGTTTGACTCAGCACACACACCTTTTCGCAAAACAAAATAGTTTTACCCAAAACATAGGATCAACATGGTCAAGGGGCACTTGCCTTGTTCTTGCGGTTCCGGTTGTTCTTGGATCTCAAAACCTTGTTGTTGCAGTTCATCGTAGACATATCCCTGAGCTTGTCCTGCTATGTAGGATCACGTGCATACATGTTTCACAGCAATCAATATCATGCACAAACCTTAAACTAGATGCGATGATGCACATGCATGCTATCCTATGATTAGTTTTATTAGATTGGTTTGTACGTGTTCTTGCATGGCTTGCATGGACAGAGGTGTTCGGATCAAAGGTGGATGTGGCGATGATCTTGTCTTTAGATCAACTTGATCATCAAGTGATCTATCCACGAGAAGGCTTTTGTTCGAAAGGAATCAAAGGACAGATGCAAAGAAAACACAACGATGTCGTAAGGTGGTATTGGAGACCTACCTTACGTTCTTCTCGGTATCGAGGTCCTCCTCAGATCGTTGGGCTTCCTCTGGTGATCTTCCCTGCTGTACTCCGGTGATGGTTTACTCGGTGAGTTAGGGCTAGGTCTCTAAGTCGTTGGCTCAAGAGTTGGAAAAGAAGTTTGTGGTTTCGACCAGAGGTTCTGGGTTCTATTTATAATCGGGAAGAGAAGAGTCCTAATCTAATTGCATCCCGAATAAAAGTCTTATTTAGATCGTCGTTGGATCCTATCATCTTATCTTTAGTTGATTTGGTGTGGTAACGTTGTGGAATTCAGGTCGGTTTCCTTTTCGTACCGGTATTCCTACGCGTAACAGCCGCTCCAGAACTCGTTACCTTCGCGGTGATGAGCTCCGGAGGCTCCACGTGTCCTTTCGGGGCCTGGTATCTCCTTCTCCGCAGAGACGAGCTCCGGTCGTGCCGCGTGTCAACGAGCGGGACCTCTCCCTCCTTTGGAGGTGAGCTCCACGCACGCCACGTGTTGGCGCCGGTCTTTCCTCTCTTCTTTCTTCAGGGACATGCCCCGAGGTCGACACGTGTCCAGCAGCGACAGACCTCCCAGAGATAAGCTCCGGTGGCGACACGTGTCTGATAGAACCGGACCTCTTGGAGGTGAGCTCCGAGATTGACACGTATCCCGTGCGACCGGTCCTCTGATTTCCGTGATGACTAGCTCCAAAGGTGACATGTGTCCTGCGGAAATGCCTTTGCTTTTTCTGCAGAGGAAAGCTCCGAGAGCAACACGTGTCCCCTAGGGTCGGACCTCCCCCCTTTTGCGGAGATGAGTCCCGAACCTGCCACGTAGCTATTTTAGTGGCGGACCTCTCCCCACCTCGCAGGGACGAGTTCCGAACACGCCACGTGGCCAGCGGCCGCGGTAAGTTGTCTTCGGCGCTTTCTGAGAGCGGGATTCGGCTCTTATTGGCTATCCTTTGATATTTTTCTCTGTTCCTTCTTTTCTTAAAATGTTTCCTCTTCATAAAATATGAACATATGCTGACACCTGAGATGAGGGTGTTACACCTGGAAGGCGCGGGGAATGGGAGTCGAGAGAGGACTGCCTTGGGAACCGCATGGCACAAGAAGGGAGAATGGTGATTCGAGCCTGCTGGTGAAACCTTAGTGAGTCCATACATCTAGTAGCCCCTTTGTAAAGGCTATTTTGTGATCTCTTGGTCATACACCGACGGTTGTGTACGGGTATAATGGAGGTTCTGCAGTCGCCGACGGGTGACAAAATCACAAACTTGTGGGTAAAGTGGTGCAACCTCTTAAGAGTGTAAAACTATCATGATAGCCATGCTTACGGTCACAAGCGTCTGGCCAACTCACATGATTATATGGGATGGTTATTGGGATGTTATTTGGGATGGATGTTCGGTATGATTATGGCATGGTCATTGGGATTGGTTTCGGGACTGTTGAGTCTTGACAATGAGTTTTGTTTGGTGATATGAATATGAGATGGTTTTGGAGATATGAATATGTGATGGTTGTGGATATTATGAATATGAGATGGTTATTATGAGCATGAGATTAAGTTGAGAAAGATTTATGTTTGGTTGGGATATGAAAAGCGGTGAACTATGAAGGAGGTATGTTGATGTTTTAATTGGATATATGTTGGGATTAAATTCACTTAAAGATAGTTACTGTTTTTATCATGTTTATGAAAGAAACTTTGCTTTCTGCAATGAGCCTTTTTATTCCTACCTTTTTGTAAGCTACATGTCATACTTTTTCTGCACTTGCTGAGTACGACATGTACTTACCCTTGCATTATCATACAAACATCAGCAACAGGAGAGGAGTACTTCGAAGACCATGTGGAGTACTAGGCGTGCGAACTACCATCAACTTGCCTGTGGAGTTAGAGTTGAAGATGGAGCCGCCGCCGTGCTTAGTTTGCTTCCGCTATCGTTTAGAGACTTTCGCTGCTAGAATAAGTTAGAGACTTCCGCTGCAAGAATAAGTTAGAGATTGATGTAATAAAGTACTTAAGCCCTATTATTCGTTGTTATATTCTGAATTCAGTTCATGGATTACATGTGTATGTGTGATGAACATCCTGGGCAAACATATGCATTAGCTGGGTTCCGTTTTCATGGGACCGGGCGTCACAGATTGGTATCTATGACGCCCCGGTTCTGTTCCGAGAAAAACCTATCGGAACACGTGTCCTGCGGGGCTGGCCTCGCTCCTCCACTGAGGCTAGCTCCGGGGGCAACATGTGTCCCATGGGGTCGGACCTCGCCCCTTTCACAAGGGCAAGCTCTGAGCCTGCCACGTAGCCAGTTTAGCGGCGGATCTCTCGCCCTTTGCGGGGATGAGCTCCGAACACGCCACGTGGCCAGTAGGCCGCGGGAAATGTCTACGACACTCCTCGACGAACTGGAATTAGCTCTTTTCGGCCATCTTTTTTATTCCTTCTCCGTTTCTACTTATTTTAAAATGTTTTTCTACATGAAATATGAATGCATGCATGATTACGAAATTGAGGGTGTCACAGTATCAGAGCAACGTTGACCGTAGGATGCAAGCCTAGGTAGAATGCACAGATTGGCATCAGAACCACATTGACCATAGGATGCAAGCCTAGGTAGAATGGACACTCTAAAACACATAGGAACACACCTCTAAACTGCCATTTTCAAAACGGCTTGCTGCTGCACTTTCCTTGTCAATACAGCCACCGCAAGGTGCTATTTTCAAGCCCCTCCTTGTCTATTCTTTTGGACAACAACACCCTTGCTCCATAACGTCTGAAGTTTTGGAGTTATTTCTTCCTTCTCGAAATTTTCTCATGTCCCATTTATAGATGGCGCTGGTGTTCCCGATCAACGCCATCTAACCATACATGGACTGCCAACTCACCATGGCGTGCGCCCATGCATGGACCACCCCCGTCACACGGCGGGAACAGCACCAGTTCATATGATTAAGTTTAGGACTCCCATTGAATAAGCTTGAATGGGAGTGGTGTGAACTTTTTGTGATGATTGCTTGTGTTTGTGTGCTTAGTGTGAGTTGTGGGACGCTTCAGCGTTGTCCATATCCACACATAGTAGAGAGATGTGAGATGCTTCGGCATCTGTTCACATTCTCATATAGGTTGATATTTAGTCCATCCACCTTGATGCATATAGTTGGGGGGATCAATCTAAACTTCTAACTTCTATTCTACCCAACTCTCTCTCACAGATGTTGAGGGAAAAGGCCAGCCATCAAAGGAGAAACGTTCGTGGCAACCATGAACCACAAGAGGATGGCCACGTTGAAGTTCCTCAGAATGCTGACCCCGGGGCTGGTGCAAACAACCTTGAACGGTTAATGGCTATGCAGAACCAGCTCATGCAAACCATGATCCAAACTTTGGGATAGCTGCAAGCCAACAACCACAACAATCCTAACCCTATTCCTGCACCCCCACCAGCACCACCGCCACCACCGCCGGTTCACAACAGGTTGGGAGAGTTCATGAGGACTCAATCGCCTACTTTTGCACAAAATAAAGATCCCATGGAGGCCGATTATTGGTTGAAATCCAGGGAGAAGAAGCTTGCTATTGTTCAGTGCAATGATCGGGAGAAAGTTCTCTTCGTATCGCACCAACTTATGGGAGTTGCCGCTGACTGGTGGGACACTCTTTGCAATGCTCATGTCAACCAGGAGACTATCACTTGGACTTAGTTCAAGGAGAGTTTCCGCTCTCATTACGTCCCTGCTGGAGTCATGATGCTAAAAGGCAAGAGTTCGAAGGCCTCCGCCAAGGCAGGAAGAGCGTGAATGAGCACCTCAACAAGTTCACGCAGCTGTCAAGGTATGCCCCCGAGGATGTCAACTCGAATCAAAGGAAGCAATACTTGTTCATGAGGGGGTTGAACAATGAGATCCAAGTTCAACTGCTCAACAATGACTATGCAAACTTCCAGAAGCTAGTTGACGAAGCTATAGTGGTTGAGAGCAAGATCCGTGAGATCGAGCAAGAGGGCAATAGAAAGATGCCATACCAGCCACAAGGGAGCAATGTACGTCCCCGTTTCATGCCCCCAGCTGCACCGCAGTATGGCTCGTCCGCTTCTACTTTTCGCCCTAATCAACCACCACAGCAACGTCCTGTTATGCAAGCACCTCGTGTGCCTTTGCCTCCTGCGCCCCATCCCAACATGGGCGCTTATGCTCAAAACCACCCTCGCCCTAACGTCCCTTCCGTCTTGGGCAACAAGGCATGCTTTTCATGTGGCGAGACGGGACACTTTGCAAGTCAGTGCCTGAGGAAAGCCCATGGACAGCCAAGCAACGCGCCCAAGCAGAACCCACGGCCAAACGGAGGAGCTAATCAAGGCGACCGTGGGAAGAAGAACTATGCTCGTGGCAACGTGAATCATGTCTCCGCTGAGGAAGCGCAACAGGCTGAGGACGTCGTGATTGGTATGTTCCTTGCCAACTCCAACCCAGCCACTGTTTTATCTGATTCCGGAGCATCACATTCATTCATATCATCCAAGTATGTTGCCAAGTATAATCTACCCATATCACACATGAAATATACTATGTTGGTTAACTCTCCCAGTGGAGAGATGAGGACTAATTTAGTTTGTCCGAAAGTAAACCTTAAAATAAGGGGGGTAGACTTTCTTGCCAATCTTATTGTCTTGGATTCCCAAGGGATTGATATAATACTTGGAATGGATTGGTTAAGCAAGCACAACGGAGTAATACAATGTGCTAAAAGGAGCGTGCAGTTGACAAACGAGCATGGAACTCGTATTGAGTTCAAGTCAGCCCAACCGGCAACCGAGAAGGCAACGTTGAACCACATCGAAGAAGCAACATTGGAAAGCATTCCGGTGGTTCAAGAATTTTCGGACGTGTTCCCGGAAGAACTTCAATGAATGCCACCTGACCGGGACATTGAGTTTGCCACTGATTTGGTACCTGGAACTGCACCGATAGCAAAGAGGCCACATAGGATGCCCGTTAATGAATTAGTGGAACTCAAGAAGCAAATTCGGGAGCAGCTAGAAATGGGTTTTATACGCCCAAGCTCGTCACCATGGGGAGCCCCGTGCTCTTCGTAGACAAGAAGGATGGGACCCGAAGGATGTGTGTGGATTATAGGTCTCTCAATGAGGTGACAATCAAGAATAAATACCCGCTGCCTCATATAGAGGACCTATTCGACCAAATGAAAGGTGCCTGAGTTTTCTCCAAGATTGATCTTTGGCCGGGATACTTCCAACTGAAGATTAAGCCCTCCGATATACCCAAGATTGCCTTTCGAACACGGTATGGTTCGTATGAATATACCATCATGTCTTTTGGGTTAACGAATGCACCTGCATATTTCATGTACCTCATGAATAAGGTCTTCATGGAGTACTTGGACAAGTTTGTCGTGGTTTTAGTTGACAACATCATGGTGTATTCAGAAAATGAGGAATAACACGAAGAACACTTGAGATTGACATTGCGGAAACTGCGAGAGCATCAATTGTATGCCAAGCTCAGCAAGTGTCAATTTTGGCTAAAGGAGATATCGTTCCTAGGCCACATCATCTCCGAGAGAGGAGTATCGGTTGATCCAGGAAAAGTGGGAGATGTTCCGAAGAGGAACCAACCGCAAAACGTGAGAGATATTCAGAGTTTTGTTGGGATGGCTATATACTACCGACGGCTCATCAAGGACTCAAAATATGGAAGCCTATGACGGAGTTACTAATGAAGGAAAAAGCATTCTAGTGGACACAAGCGTGCCAAGAAAGCTTTGAGGAGCTCAAGAAAAGGCTAACCACAGCGCCGGTTTTGGTATTACCGGACGTGAACAAGAGTTTCGACATATATTGTGACGCATCAAGACAAGGTCTTGGATGTGTGCTCATGCAAGAAGGACAAGTGGTAGCCTATGCGTCGAGACAACTAAACAAACACAACCTGAATTACTCCACACATGATTTGGAACTCGCAGCCATGGTAAATGCCTTAAAAATTTGGAGACATTACATCCTTGGCCACCGATGTGAGATCTATATGGATCACAAAAGCCTCAAGTACATATTCACCCAAACTGATTTGAATTTGAGGCAACGTCGATGGTTGGAACTCATCAAGGATTATGATGTTGGAATCAACTATCACCCTGGAAAGGCCAATGGAGTAGCTGATGCATTGAGCCCAAAGGGAGCATGTCACCAACCCACGGTTCGGGAGCTACCGCCTGAGCTGTGCAAAGAGTTCGAACGGTTACATCTCGGGTTCTTGAACTAGATGGAAGTGATGGAACTCCATTCTTCGCTGGAACAAGAGATAAGAGATGGCCAAGCAACAGATGAGGAAATCAAGGAGATCAAGGAAAGGATCCGACAAGGCATAGAAAAGGACTTCAAGGAAGACGAGAAGGGTACGCTTTGGTTAGGGAAAAGGATTTGTGTGCCTAATGTGAAGCACATCAGCGACACGATATTAAAGGAGGCAAATGACTCACCTTATTCCATACATCCCAGCAGTACAAAGATGTACAAGGACCTGAAAACTTGCTATTGGTTGGATGGTATGAAAAGGGACATAGCTGAATATGTTGCCTTATGCGACACGTGCCAACGGGTGAAGGCTGAACATCAAAGACCCGCTGAACTGTTGCAACCATTGAAAGTACCCGAGTGGAAGTGGGAAGACATCAGCATGGGTTTCATCGTCGGATTACCACGTACTCGGTCGGGTTACGACTCCATCTAGTTATTGTGGACCGATTGACGAAAACAGCCCATTTTCTTCCTGTTAGAACCACATACCGCGTCGCAGAACTAACCGAGCTGTACATGGAGCAAATCGTGTGTGGTCATGGAGTTCCGAAGAGGATAGTTTCAGATCGGGGTACCCAATTTACTTCTAGGTTCTGCAAGAAGCTGCATGAGGCTATGGGTACACGACTGGATTTTAGCTCCGCTTATCACCCGCAAACTGACAGGCAAACTGAGAGGACAAATCAAATTTTGGAGGACATGTTGAGAGCCTGCGCCTTGAAACATGGGTGTAGTTGGAATAGGAGCTTGCCATATGCTGAGTTCTCATACAATAACAGCTATCAAGCCACCTTGAAGGTGTCACCTTTCGAAGCATTGTACGGTAGATGGTGTAGAACGCCGCTGTTCTGGAACAAGACCGGAGAGAACCAAGTGTTTGGACCCGAAGTGCTGCAAGAAGCTGAGAAGCAAGTCCAAACGATAGGGGAGAACTTGAAGGCTGCTCAGTCACGACAAAAAGGTTATGCGGACAATAGGCGAAGGAATTTGACTTTTGAAGTAGGAGACTTTGTATACCTTAAGGTATCGCCTATCCGAGGCCAATGTGTAAAAGCCCAAGAAAAGGGACTTGTAAAAACTTTTCTTCATCTCACAACACCACAATTTTCATTGTGGACACCTTAGGAAATGTTGTGAAAAGCATGTAACCTCCATCAAAAGAGTGATTAGAGGGGAGAGTCTTCACTTTCACAAAGTAGGGTTTATACACATATGATCACACAATGAGGAATTCAAAACTGTTGTGTCCAAACTATTGTTTGCAGCAGCTAACACAAGGATCAAGTGGCATATTTGGATTCCTTAGGTCCAAATTAGTGGGGACGCAAAGTTTCATTAATTTTTGAAAAGTCTTGCTCCCCATTTTTCCAAAGGAAATCAAATGTGAAAAGAATTCAAATGAATATTTGAATTTGCATGGAATTTGTCCAAACTTGTCAAATGAGCTCAGTTTCCAATTTTCAAACAACTGGGTTGGATAATTGTGAAACTTTGGAGATATTTTGAGGAAAAGAGGTACTGAGTTGTGGGGCCCACATGTCATAGGAATGAGTATACTTAACACTTAAGTTTCTCTCTGGACTTCACTCCACCGAGGTGTAACCCCGGGGCGACACCGAGCGGCCGCCCCCGTCGACCGAGGCTCCACCTCCTGCTCCCATTTCGCGCTGGCCTGCTCCTTATCCCGGAAACCGGCTGCAGCACGTTGCCATCTTCGCTTTGATCGCGCGCTAGCTGTTCTTCCCACGCGCAACCAGCAATCGGCGCTCACCGCCGCACTCCTTTCTCCCCGATCGCCGGCCTCAACCAAACCTCGGTTGTGCACACCGGCAGTACAGAAAAGCAGCGCCTTTGCCTGCTCTCCCACACCAGCCCCGCAACCCCAAAGGCCCTAGCCTGTGACGCGCACAATTCGGCAAACGGCGCCGAGAAAACAGAGCTGTCCGGCGGAGAACCGAAGCTGGTCTCACGTGGACAGACCCACCCAGAGCTTCTCAGGCCCGAGCTAGAGCACCCTCGGATGCGCTGGTAGCCCCTGATGCTCGTCCCCGAGGCTCAAGCCATGAGATGATCTACTAGGCTCGAATTTGGGAAAAGATCGCCGTCGGGCACCATCCGACCTTCTGATACGGTAATACCAAATTCGATCGTCCCTATCGTTCTTAGGCCGTGAAACCTTGCACACAGGACCGCCACTAACCGGCGATCAGTAGTCCTTCACAACCCTAGTTGGAAATATGCACGTAGACCGCATGAAATCCAGAATTTCCGACCTCAAACGCGGAGGAGGTTTCGGGTGCACGGTGAGGCACCATTAGCCGCCGGTCCCGAGCAGTTCTGAGGCTAGGTCGAGCATCCCTTTGGTCCACTGGTGCTGTAGCGCCGTTCCACCGAGGTCTGGGCAGGCTAGGGTGACCGGGCGACGTTGCCGAACCAGTCCAGAGACGCCGCACCGTGGCCAGCTAGGTTAGAGCCATCGCCGACCGGGGAACAGTGTTCCATCGTGTTCAGCACGGGAAATTAGGCCCTAGCGGCGAGGGAGAGCTCGGGGGATGGCCGGGAGGCCGGAATCCGTCGAACTCCGGCGAGCCCGGCGGCGCGCAGGCACGGGTGGCCGGAGGTAGAAGACGACCGGTGGGTCCCGCCCGTCAGCGACGGTTTTTCAAATATTTGATCAGCTGTGGCGCAGGGATCTGGTGTGGAGGCGCGGGAAATAACCTGTAGCCTCGTGTGGCTTGCCCCGACGCGTGACACCTGTCCCCGGACCCACAGCCAGTATTTGAACATTTTGGGGAATTTCAGTTTTTAGTTCAAACTTTGAATAGCTACAACTTCGGGTAGGAGAATCCAAAAATTGTGAAACAAGTTTTGTTGGATTCCTCTGATAGAGTACTATCCAAATGTAGAACCCAATTTGTATGAAACCCTTTAGTTAATTCTGGAAAATTCTTTAAATCTTTTCAGCAAAAGAATTTTAGAGGGAGTTTGGTTCATCCAAAAATCCCCAAATTTTGCCAGAATGTTCTTTAGGACATTAGTAGACCCCTGTAAAAGTTTCAGACCATTTGGAGTTGATTTGGCCAGAGCAATTCAAATTGGAAGGTGCTGTGTTCATTTGAATACAGAAACATTTTCAGAGAATTTCCAAAAACTTGGAAATTCAGTTCTGGGCAATTCTTAACTCCAAAAATACTAGAAAAATTCATGCAAACTATAGGAGCTATAATTGAAATTGTAGTTCATTAAGTTGGGTATGAACAGGGGTCTGACCTCAGAATTAATTCCTCCTTGCTTATTTGCTAAAGAAATTACTCTGAGCAAACCATTCCATGAAAAGTGCTAAGGTTTGGTCCAGAGAGTTTTCTTGTGACAAGGAACTCACACAAAAATTCTCAGCTCTATTGGAGCTCTAGATTACCCCTGTCCTGTTTAACCACTTAAGGGATTAAGATGGAAAAGGGGGAAAACCACTTAGCATTTAACCATGTGACTAAGTCCAAGCCAAACCACCAACACCAGTTCATATTTAAATTCTTAAACAAAGTTCCAGGTGTTAGAGGCTGGTTATTAGAACCAATAGTAGAAGTTTTACTCTAAAAACTCACATTTGCATCTAAATTAACGTATAGTATTTCATTAACGTGTAGCCGTTGAAGAAGAGACTCCGGAAGTGCTGGACTTCCTTCTTCCGGACGAAGAACTAACTCCTGACCAGCAGCAACAAGGCAAGCCCCGGTTTGCATTAACCCTTTTTAAAAGCTTTACTTTGTCTACATGTGTCATATGAAGTATGTATGTGCATTAGGTATAGGATGAATGAAACCCCACTTGCATAACCAAAGGTTCCTAAAAGAGTGAGGGTAGTGTCAAGGACCTCGAGTAGACAGGCTATGCTTAATGAGTCATAGGACTTCGGTACAAGCCGAGTAGTTGGAATCTACTCGCGAGATAGGCTTGGGACACACGGGTTCGGTTGAGTGATGTGAGATCACTTTAGTAATGAAAATGAGACTAGGCAGGGACTAGGGCGCAGCAAGAGAGAGTCTTGTGTGCGCAGCCCTGCCCGTGTCGATTGAGGACCGATCCGTGTGCGGCCCTGCTGAACAAGTATTGAACGTACCGAAGGCATATCGGATATATGGGCCCCGATAAACCGATGTAGCCTAAACCTCCGGGCGTCGAGGCATAGCACACCGATTTATAGGTGTAGGTTGAGGGCAGCAAGGTGGAAATCTGCCAACGGGCATAGAGAGATGCTCCGTGTGGGGAACCTCCTGCTCGTTTCGGTGCGACCGGTTCGACGTTTGGGTTGTTGGGTGAAAGGTTGTCCCGTACGACATCGAGTGAGCGTGCTGTGCAGCTCCACGGGTGGGCGTACGTGACGTGCTCTTTGGGTTTTCCCTGCAGGTGTATATCGAGTCGATTCGCCGTCCCTCGCGGTGACGAGTACTGCTTGTTCACTGCGTCGTAACGTAGACTAATGGATGAAATATGTTGATTCAATGATGCTGATTGATATAATTGTATTGCTACATGCGTGCCACCAAATACTGCTTACTAAATTTCAGATTTCATGAACTGTTAACTTGTTGCTAAAAGATGAACTAAGGATGAACTTATAGGCGTGTCGTTTTGCTGAAATGTTACTATCCTATGTCCATTGTACACCTCATGTAGAGTTTCATGCTTAGGTGAGTCGGTTAAGCCTTGCTGAGCCTTTGTGCTCACGGTTGCTGCTTAAGTGTTTTTCAGGTGAGGAGCCACCCACGGACTCGGAGTACGAGTCCACCGGCGAGGGTTACCCTCCGTCGGGGACCACGGCTGAGTGGGAGCCGTACACGCCGCGCTGAGCTGAGACGTGCAGCTAGTGTGGGTTGCCCTAGGGCTGGGCAACCGACTTTTGCTAAATAGGCTGGTGTGAGTTGTTTAGTGTAGTCTTCCGCTGTGTAATAGAACAATAATTGTAACTGAAGTTTGTACTTATTTGTACAGTTTCAGCTGTTTTTCCCATGTAATATATTGTGTTCTTATGACATGTGCTGTCGGGTGTCGCATCGCGCGGCACCACCCTCTGCGATCCTGGATGAGCGGATCCCGGTCCGCCACAGCCTGGTATCAGAGCTGCAGTGGGGATAGCACAGTACTTAAGGACTGCATTATGGGAAAAACTTAGGTATACGGTGAGGAATCGGTAGTTGCCCAAGTAAGGACTATATTAGCCTAGTTACTTAAAGTGGCAAAGACTAACTTATGTGTTATAATTCTGAATTTCAAATTATGTAACGACGCACCTACGCTCTGGTAAGTATGGTAAGGAACGCCACCGAAAGCGGTTCAATTTCGGTTAGCTCTCCCTGACGAGGAACGTGGTTCAGGGATTGATCTCACAGCTTGGTGTGAGATGTCAATATGAACCTCTTGGACTCTTCATGTCCCTGAGTTCATATGAAACGCTGATCCCTAGCGTGCATTAGGCAAGTAAGCGGAGACCCCATCGCGTGGTCAGTAACGCGAGAGTGTGTTCGTCTGGAAATAGCCCAGGAGGACATACGCAGCGCTTGCCATCGGCGTGCCCTGCAGGGCAGTAGGTGGTATCTGTTTGGTTGATAACATTCCCAACCGTGACGACCCGTCCATGACATACTCGGGTTCCCCGTCGTGTGGTGTTGAAACACGATCACGTGCCTTGAGACGTGACTTCGCTCAAGGACGGCCGTATGACAATGATACGGGCGTTTGTATTTACTTTCAAATATGGAACTGCCTGAAATGAATAACCATTGAGTGCACAATTATTGTGTGGTTTTCTGCAGGTACTAACCACGTATGTATCCGTGTAGAAAACGTGTGCGAGAGACCGTTTAGTGCCACATTTGAGACGTATATGCCGGTATGATCCGGGTAGGATTTTCTTTTGTGAGGAACGTAGTACCGAGATATGGTAGGCATATGCATGAGAATAATGATAACAAAGAATTAAAAACTATAGGTTCAACATTTAGGACCCTGGTTGGGTATAAGAATGGGATAGTGGAGCAGTATAGCCAAAAGTATGAAAAGCAGAGTGCTCTGTTTTGGGCAGCACGTTTGCTGATCCTCAACAGGGCATAACTCACAGGTCTTTTAGCCCAGGGAGGTGTGCTATATAGTTCTGGAAAGGTATTCAAGTCCTCTACAACTTTGTTGTAGACTTCCAGAGCTGAAGCTCGCCTTAAGATGGCTGAAATCCCAGAGGAATGTAAACTGTCCAGAACCAGGGTAGAGTAAAACATCCTCTGAACTGATCTGTTTTTCAAATATAACTCCCAGTAGAAAAATCAAAAAAAATTGTCATATAATACATCCTTAGAAAGAGTAGAAGATGTTTGACATCTTTGCAATTCAAAGTTCCTGAAGTTTCAGCACAGAATTTAGTGGAAATCAGGGTTGGAAACAGCCACTTCCAAGGGAGGTGCTGTTAAAATTCTTCCAGAAATTCTGCTAACTTTGAATTAATATAACTTTTTAATCAAAGCTGATCTGGGGCAAATGAGTACTCGTTGGAAAGATACTAAAGTTAACTTTAACTTTGGTATTCAACTTGAGTCATGAAAATGCACAGAACCAGATCAAAACTTGGGATAGGTAGAAACTGGTCATTCTGACAGAAGAATGACAGTTGAGCTCATTGGAGAGGGTGTTGTGCCCTAAGGGTGTGATATGTGATGACAACGCGATAGTAATGTCTCGTAGTGACCAAACCTAGTTATGTTGAGCTTCCAGAGTGGAGGTTCATCAAGTTGGATTAAACTAGCTGGTGTTTGGTCTGGTAATGGTGTAGCTTGTGCAAAGTTATTACATTATCTGCTTACGAGATATATCGCATGTTTTTGTTGTCATAATATTTTTACACCCATCGTAATGGAACTGCATGCAAGTGTTGCGGGACTGATGTTATTGTCGTATGATTGCAGATGGTTCGCACTAGGACCACGCACGAGGTAGGTGGCTCTAGCCAAGGGGGAGGCGATGACTCCCAGCCACCGGCCTACGACAGCACCCCGCAGCAGCAGCCACCACCGCCCCCTCCGCTTACTCTAGCGGATGTGATAGCGGCATTGGTGGGAGGTCGTGAGGAGCAGACCGACCTGCTCCGCACGATCGTGCAGAATACGTCCCAGGCGGGAGGACGTCAAGAGCGAGGGCCTCGTGAGCCCCGCGAAGTGTCGTACTCGGATTTCATGAATACGCACCCTCCAGTGTTCACCGAAGCTGAAGAACCACTGGAGGCGGACAACTGGCTGCGGACTATCGAGTCCAAGTTCGGGCTGCTCCAGTGTACGGAGCGGCAGAAGACACTGTTCGCAGCGCAGCAGCTCCACGGTGCCGCTGGTGCGTGGTGGGCGAATTATGTCGCCTCACGTCTGGCTGGCCATGCCGTGGAATGGCAAGAGTTTCGGGAGGCATTCCGCGCCTATCACATTCCTCCCGGAATAATGAAGAGAAAGTTCCAAGAATTTTTGGAACTGAAGCAGGGCGGGAGGAGTGCCCACGACTACTCCCGTGCCTTCAACCATCTGGCGCAATATGCGTCAGACTACATCTCCACGGAGGAGAAGAAGAGGGAGCACTTCTATCGGGGGTTACATCCCGAAATGAAGACCCACCTCGTACAATGGAACCGCGGCACATTCAACGACCTAGTCAATGCCGCCATCATGCAAGAGGACGCTCAGCGGGAGTTAGCAGCTGAGCAGAGGAAGCGTAGCGCTCCACCTAGCAGCGGTGGAAGTGGCGCTCCCCAGAAGTACCGTATGGTGTATCGGACACCATCCGGGCAGCAGTGGCAACCACCGGCGCGACCGCAACGGTTCGGGGGACGGCCCTTTCAGGCACCTCCGTTCCGTCCGCCGATGCCACCACCAAGACAGCAGCAGCAGCAGACGGTACCCCGGGCGTTTCCACCGCCACAACGCGCCCCAGGTTTCCGCCCACCGATCAGCGGGGGACCGCCCCGTTTCATCTGCTTCACGTGTGGCCAGGAGGGCCACTTTGCGAAGGACTGTCCCCAGGGGCAGCAGAGCAGCGGGCAAGCCCAGTTTCAGGGCGGTGCTCGAGGCCGACCTCCAGCGAAGAAGGTTGGTCAGCGGACTGGAGGCGTCCGCAACCTCGACAATGAGGACGCCCCAGAGGGAGACAACGTGCTGGCGGGTACGTTTACTCTCAACCATCAAGCCATCGTCATATTATTTGATTCGGGTGCAACCCACAGCTTTATAAGTGCATCCTATGTGGCTAAACATCAATTGCAAGTCTTCCCAACCGGCTGCACTTATATGATCTGCTCACCGGGAGGGAAGATTTCAGCTAATATGATGATTCCAAAGGCACCTCTGTGCTTAGGTGGGAAACTATATCCCACCACCTTGATAATCCTTATGGGACAAAAGATTGATGCAATCTTAGGGATGTCATGGCTGCAATACCATGGCGCTGTCCTAGAGACTCGGACCCGGACGGTCCACTTGAATTCTCCATTCCACCGTCCGCATTCCATGATGTTAGACACGCCAGTCCGGGAAGTTTTAGCAATTAATAATGCTGAAGTTCTCAAGTTAGAGGACATCCCCGTAGTCCGGGAGTATCCTGATGTGTTCCCGGATGATCTTCCGGGCATGCCACCTGAGCGGGATGTCGAGTTCAAGATTGAACTTGCACCCGGGACTACGCCCATATCACGGAGACCATACAAGATGGCTCCAAATGAGCTGGCGGAACTGAAAGAACAGCTCAATGATCTGTTGAGCAAGGGTTTCATTAGGCCGAGTTCCTCGCCTTGGGGATGCTCGGCGTTATTCGTGAAGAAAAAGGATGAGACCCTGAGGCTGTGTGTGGATTACCGGCCGCTCAACGCCGTCACCATCAAGAATAAGTACCCACTGCCCCGTATTGACATCTTGTTTGATCAACTGGTGGGGGCAAGTGTATTCTCAAAGATGGACCTTCGCTCTGGATATCACCAGATCAAGATCCGGGCGGAGGATATCCCGAAGACGGCGTTCTCGACGAGATACGGCTTATACGAATATCTCGTCATGTCCTTTGGTCTCACAAATGCTCCAGCCCATTTCATGTATCTCATGAACTCGGTGTTCATGCCGGAGCTGGACAAGTTCGTGGTAGTGTTCATCGACGATATCTTGGTTTACTCCAAGACAGAAGCCGAGCATGCCGAACACTTACGGATCGTTCTTCAACGATTGCGAGACCACAAGCTCTACGCCAAGTTCAGCAAATGCGAATTTTGGATCAGCCAAGTGCCATTCTTGGGACATATCATCTCAGCTGAAGGCATTGCGGTTGACCCAAGTAAAATCGAGCAAGTGTTGAAATGGAAAGCTCCCACTTCAGTTCATGAAGTCAGAAGCTTCCTCGGGTTAGCGGGATACTACCGGAGATTCATTCCAAGTTTCTCCAAGCTCGCTAAGCCGATGACAGAGTTGCTGAAAAAAGGGAAGAAATATGTTTGGAACACGGCGTGTGAAGGAGCGTTCCGAACATTGGTGAAGCATCTCACAACAGCCCCGGTCTTAGCTCAACCGGATACAACAAAGCCCTTCGACGTGTATTGTGACGCGTCCGGTATTGGGCTCGGCTGCATGTTGATGCAGGAAGGACGTGTGGTCGCTTATGGCTCACGCCAACTTCGGAACCATGAGCAGCACTACCCGACTCACGATCTTGAACTTGCTGCCGTGGTGTTGGCGCTGAAAATGTGGAGGCACTATCTCCTGGGGAACTTGGTGCATCTCTACACCGACCACAAGAGCTTGAAATACATTTTCACCCAGAAGGAGCTGAACATGAGGCAGAGGAGGTGGTTAGAACTGATCAAAGATTATGAGATTGAGATCCATTACCACCCCGGCAAGGCGAATGTGGTTGCCGACGCGCTGAGTCGGAAATCACATGTCCATCACCTCACCATTACACCGGTGGAGGAGGAAGAGCCAAGTTTATACTTGGTTCCTTATGGATCGCTGTACAACCTTGCCCTCATCCCTACTATTAGGGAGGACATCATTGCAGCTCAGAAAACGGATAAAGGCATGGCACATCTCCGGAGACGGATAGACATTGGAGAAATTAAATGTTTCCGGAAGGATGATGAGGGGACGTTGTGGTTCAATGACCGCATAGTCGTACCCCGAGATATGGAGTTGAGGAAAAAGATCCTCGATGAAGCTCACTTGTCCAAATACTCCATTCATCCGGGCAGCAACAAAATGTACCAAGATTTGAAAAAGAAATTTTGGTGGACACGGATGAAGCGGGAGGTAGCTAAGTACGTATCCGAGTGTGATACGTGTAGACGAGTGAAAGCTGATCACATGAAGAAATCAGGGCTGTTGCAACCCCTGAAGGTCCCGGCATGGAAATGGGAAGATGTGAGCATGGATTTCATTGTGGGATTACCCCTAACAGCTAACAAGCATGATTCCATATGGGTAATCGTTGATCGGTTAACCAAGACGGCTCACTTCATTCCGGTGAATACACGTTACAATGCCGGCAAATATGCGGAGCTATACATAGCGAAGATTCTATGCCTATACGGGGTACCCAAGACCATTGTCTCAGATCGAGGTGCATTATTTGTATCTCGCTTTTGGGAGCAGCTACACGCTGCATTGGGTACTAAGCTGATCAGGAGCTCCGCCTATCACCCTCAGACCGATGGTCAGACAGAAAGGGTGAATCAAGTCCTGGAAGACATGTTGAGAGCATGTGCCATCCACCATGGTAGGAACTGGGATGATCACCTACCATTGGCGGAATTCTCGTACAACAACGGTTATCAGGCGAGTATCAAGATGGCACCTTACGAAGCTCTCTACGGTCGTAAATGCCGCACCCCATTAAATTGGTGCGAGTCCGGTGGAAGGGTCACATTCGGAGTTGATGTGGTGAACGACGCCGAAGAGCGCGTTCGGACAATTCAAGCCAATTTGAAGGCCGCTCAATCCTGACAGAAGAGCTACGCTGATAAGAGGCGTAGGCCGTTGCACTTTGACGTTGGGGAAACACGTGTACCTCCGCGTGTCTCCAATGAAGGGCGTGCACCGATTCGGTGTGAAGGGGAAGCTCGCTCCCCGTTTCATTGGACCCTACGCTATCACCGAGAAGTGTGGACCAGCAGCGTATCGATTGGAGCTACCGGCATCTCTGGCTGGTGTCCATGATATTTTCCATGTTTCGCAACTGCGAAAATGCTTGAAGCATAAAACTGCTGTTCCTACCGAAGACATCGGCGAGCTGAAGCCGGATTTAACATATGATGAATATCCGGTGGGAATTCTTGATGAGAAAGCCAGAACCACACGCAGCAGAACGTTGTGGTTCTACAAAATACTCTGGAGCAACCACACCGCCGAGGAAGCGACGTGGGAGAGCGAGGAGTTCCTTCGCTCAAATTACCCGGAGTTCTTGGCTTCTCAACACGGGTAAGTCCCTATTACATCGCTATCTCTTCTTTTATAATCTCGGGACGAGATTCTTTTAAGGGGGGAGGGATGTAAAAGCCCAAGAAAAGGGACTTGTAAAAACTTTTCTTCATCTCACAACACCACAATTTTCATTGTGGACACCTTAGGAAATGTTGTGAAAAGCATGTAACCTCCATCAAAAGAGTGATTAGAGGGGAGAGTCTTCACTTTCACAAAGTAGGGTTTATACACATATGATCACACAATGAGGAATTCAAAACTGTTGTGTCCAAACTATTGTTTGCAGCAGCTAACACAAGGATCAAGTGGCATATTTGGATTCCTTAGGTCCAAATTAGTGGGGAGGCAAAGTTTCATTAATTTTTGAAAAGTCTTGCTGCCCATTTTTCCAAAGGAAATCAAATGTGCAAAGAATTCAAATGAATATTTGAATTTGCATGGAATTTGTCCAAACTTGTCAAATGAGCTCAGTTTCCAATTTTCAAACAACTGGGTTGGATAATTGTCAAACTTTGGAGATATTTTGAGGAAAAGAGGTACTGAGTTGTGGGGCCCACATGTCATAGGAATGAGTATACTTAACACTTAAGTTTCTCTCTGGACTTCACTCCACCGAGGTGTAACCCCGGGGCGACACCGAGCGGCCGCCCCCGTCGACCGAGGCTCCACCTCCTGCTCCCATTTCGCGCTGGCCTGCTCCTTATCCCGGAAACCGGCTGCAGCACGTTGCCATCTTCGCTTTGATCGCGCGCTAGCTGTTCTTCCCACGCGCAACCAGCAATCGGCGCTCACCGCCGCACTCCTTTCTCCCCGATCGCCGGCCTCAACCAAACCTCGGTTGTGCGCACCGGCAGTACAGAAAAGCAGCGCCTTTGCCTGCTCTCCCACACCAGCCCCGCAACCCCAAAGGCCCTAGCCTGTGACGCGCACAATTCGGCAAACGGCGCCGAGAAAACAGAGCTGTCCGGCGGAGAACCGAAGCTGGTCTCACGTGGACAGACACACCCAGAGCTTCTCAGGCCCGAGCTAGAGCACCCTCGGATGCGCTGGTAGCCCCTGATGCTCGTCCCCGAGGCTCAAGCCATGAGATGATCTACTAGGCTCGAATTTGGGAAAAGATCGCCGTCGGGCACCATCCGACCTTCTGATACGGTAATACCAAATTCGATCGTCCCTATCGTTCTTAGGCCGTGAAACCTTGCACACAGGACCGCCACTAACCGGCGATCAGTAGTCCTTCACAACCCTAGTTGGAAATATGCACGTAGACCGCATGAAATCCAGAATTTCCGACCTCAAACGCGGAGGAGGTTTCGGGTGCACGGTGAGGCACCATTAGCCGCCGGTCCCGAGCAGTTCTGAGGCTAGGTCGAGCATCCCTTTGGTCCACTGGTGCTGTAGCGCCGTTCCACCGAGGTCTGGGCAGGCTAGGGTGACCGGGCGACGTTGCCGAACCAGTCCAGAGACGCCGCACCGTGGCCAGCTAGGTTAGAGCCATCGCCGACCGGGGAACAGTGTTCCATCGTGTTCAGCACGGGAAATTAGGCCCTAGCGGCGAGGGAGAGCTCGGGGGATGGCCGGGAGGCCGGAATCCGTCGAACTCCGGCGAGCCCGGCGGCGCGCAGGCACGGGTGGCCGGAGGTAGAAGACGACCGGTGGGTCCCGCCCGTCAGCGACGGTTTTTCAAATATTTGATCAGCTGTGGCGCAGGGATCTGGTGTGGAGGCGCGGGAAATAACCTGTAGCCTCGTGTGGCTTGCCCCGACGCGTGACACCTGTCCCCGGACCCACAGCCAGTATTTGAACATTTTGGGGAATTTCAGTTTTTAGTTCAAACTTTGAATAGCTACAACTTCGGGTAGGAGAATCCAAAAATTGTGAAACAAATTTCGTTGGATTCCTCTGATAGAGTACTATCCAAATGTAGAACCCAATTTGTATGAAACCCTTTAATTAATTCTGGAAAATTCTTTAAATCTTTTCAGCAAAAGAATTTTAGAGGGAGTTTGGTTCATCCAAAAATCCCCAAATTTTGCCAGAATGTTCTTTAGGACATTAGTAGACCCCTGTAAAAGTTTCAGACCATTTGGAGTTGATTTGGCCAGAGCAATTCAAATTGGAAGGTGCTGTGTTCATTTGAATACAGAAACATTTTCAGAGAATTTCCAAAAACTTGGAAATTCAGTTCTGGGCAATTCTTAACTCCAAAAATACTAGAAAAATTCATGCAAACTATAGGAGCTATAATTGAAATTGTAGTTCATTAAGTTGGGTATGAACAGGGGTCTGACCTCAGAATTAATTCCTCCTTGCTTATTTGCTAAAGAAATTACTCTGAGCAAACCATTCCATGAAAAGTGCTAAGGTTTGGTCCAGAGAGTTTTCTTGTGACAAGGAACTCACACAAAAATTCTCAGCTCTATTGGAGCTCTAGATTACCCCTGTCCTGTTTAACCACTTAAGGGATTAAGATGGAAAAGGGGGAAAACCACTTAGCATTTAACCATGTGACTAAGTCCAAGCCAAACCACCAACACCAGTTCATATTTAAATTCTTAAACAAAGTTCCAGGTGTTAGAGGCTGGTTATTAGAACCAATAGTAGAAGTTTTACTCTAAAAACTCACATTTGCATCTAAATTAACGTATAGTATTTCATTAACGTGTAGCCGTTGAAGAAGAGACTCCGGAAGTGCTGGACTTCCTTCTTCCGGACGAAGAACTAACTCCTGACCAGCAGCAACAAGGCAAGCCCCGGTTTGCATTAACCCTTTTTAAAAGCTTTACTTTGTCTACATGTGTCATATGAAGTATGTATGTGCATTAGGTATAGGATGAATGAAACCCCACTTGCATAACCAAAGGTTCCTAAAAGAGTGAGGGTAGTGTCAAGGACCTCGAGTAGACAGGCTATGCTTAATGAGTCATAGGACTTCGGTACAAGCCGAGTAGTTGGAATCTACTCGCGAGATAGGCTTGGGACACACGGGTTCGGTTGAGTGATGTGAGATCACTTTAGTAATGAAAATGAGACTAGGCAGGGACTAGGGCGCAGCAAGAGAGAGTCTTGTGTGCGCAGCCCTGCCCGTGTCGATTGAGGACCGATCCGTGTGCGGCCCTGCTGAACAAGTATTGAACGTACCGAAGGCATATCGGATATATGGGCCCCGATAAACCGATGTAGCCTAAACCTCCGGGCGTCGAGGCATAGCACACCGATTTATAGGTGTAGGTTGAGGGCAGCAAGGTGGAAATCTGCCAACGGGCATAGAGAGATGCTCCGTGTGGGGAACCTCCTGCTCGTTTCGGTGCGACCGGTTCGACGTTTGGGCTGTTGGGTGAAAGGTTGTCCCGTACGACATCGAGTGAGCGTGCTGTGCAGCTCCACGGGTGGGCGTACGTGACGTGCTCTTTGGGTTTTCCCTGCAGGTGTATATCGAGTCGATTCGCCGTCCCTCGCGGTGACGAGTACTGCTTGTTCACTGCGTCGTAACGTAGACTAATGGATGAAATATGTTGATTCAATGATGCTGATTGATATAATTGTATTGCTACATGCGTGCCACCAAATACTGCTTACTAAATTTCAGATTTCATGAACTGTTAACTTGTTGCTAAAAGATGAACTAAGGATGAACTTATAGGCGTGTCGTTTTGCTGAAATGTTACTATCCTATGTCCATTGTACACCTCATGTAGAGTTTCATGCTTAGGTGAGTCGGTTAAGCCTTGCTGAGCCTTTGTGCTCACGGTTGCTGCTTAAGTGTTTTTCAGGTGAGGAGCCACCCACGGACTAGGAGTACGAGTCCACCGGCGAGGGTTACCCTCCGTCGGGGACCACGGCTGAGTGGGAGCCGTACACGCCGCGCTGAGCTGAGACGTGCAGCTAGTGTGGGTTGCCCTAGGGCTGGGCAACCGACTTTTGCTAAATAGGCGGGCGTGAGTTGTTTAGTGTAGTCTTCCGCTGTGTAATAGAACAATAATTGTAACTGAAGTTTGTACTTATTTGTACAGTTTCAGCTGTTTTCCGATGTAATATATTGTGTTCTTATGACATGTGCTGTCGGGTGTCGCATCGCGCGGCACCACCCTCTGCGATCCTGGATGAGCGGATCCCGGTCCGCCACACAATGACGTTTCAACGTCAAAGGAAAGCTAGCACCTCGCTACATCGGGCCATTCAAGATTTTGGGAAAGCGAGGAGAAGTAGCCTATCAACTAGAGCTTCCGATACAGCTCTCCGACGTGCATGACGTGTTTCACGTATCCCAGCTCAACAAGTGCTTGAGAGTACCAGAAGAGCAAGTACCTATGGAAGAGCTCGAACTTCAAGAGGATCTGACCTATGCAGAGCACCGTGTCCGAATTTTGGACGTAAAGGAAAGAGTTACGAGGAACAAAGTGATCCTTTGGTGAAAGGTACAGTCGATCCATCACACGGAAGCCAATGCTACGTGGGAGCGTGAGGAAGACCTCAAGGCAGAATTCCCTCATCTATTCTCCACTCTATCAAATCTCGAGGGCGAGATTCAATTTAAGGGGGGGTAGGTTTGTAACACCCTCAATTTTGAATCCATGCATGCATACATAATTCATATAGAGAAACATTTTAAAAGAAGTAGAACAGGAGAAAGATAGCTAAAAGAAGCCAATTCCAATTCACTGAGGAGCGCCATCGACACCTCCCGCGGCCTGCTGACCACGTGGCGCTTTAGGAGCTCATTCCTGCGGAGAGGGGAGGTCCGGCACCGCTGGCCACGTGGCAGGCTAGGAGCTCGCCTCTGCGGAAGGGGCGAGGTCCGGCCCGCTGGACACGTGTTGCCTCCGGGGCTTGTCGCTATGGAGAAGTGAGGTCCGGCCCGCGAGACACGTGTTGCCTTCGAAGCTAGTCTCTGCGGAGAAGCAAGGCCCAACCCCGCGGGACACGTGTCTCTCTCGTAGATCACCCCTGCGGAGGGAGTAAGGTCCGGTCCCGATGGACACGTGTCATCCTCGGAGCTCACCTCCGAGGAGAAGGGAGGTCCGACACTACAGGACACCTGTCGCCCTCGAAGCTCACCTCCAAGAAGAAGGGAGGTCCAACACTACGGGACACATGTCGACCTCGGAGCTCATCTTTGAGGAGAAAAGAAGTCCGGCGCTGCTGGACACGTGACACTCTCACCCGGTTTCTCCGAAGAAAAACCAAGTGAATATCACATATATGCCAGGATCATTTTCTCATACATGTGATGACAAATAGTGAAGCATCATTTATTACAAGCCAGGTGTCGAATATAAATAGGTCTTACAAAGCATACGTCTCGATGGACGATAATAAGTTCATAACATGTAAATAGAATAGCAGTGGAATATTATTCTTGTGGGCTCCGTCACAGGCGTTGCCCGGGGGACTTCATGAACCTAGAATCCTTCTTCGGGTCCGAAATCTTGGTCATTGAACACCACATCATCCCCTTGACCTGAGCAGCAATTTAAACCAACAAATATGCAAGTTTGAGTACCGTGGGTACTCAGCAAGTGTGGGAAAGTTATGTCATGCATGGCTAGAGCAAGGAGAGGTTGAACTCATGGTTAAAGCACTATGCAATTATTACCTACCACCTTAGCTTATTAAGAACCTACATTACTACACAGGTGAAATGGTCCCAATCTCCCAACCCATCATCATAATCAAATAACCATAACATCATTTACAATGTTAAGCTCCCTGCTTAACATCCACAACTTCCAAAGTCATCATCCTCTAATCATGAATAAGTCCAAGCCGCTCTTGACCGTGAGCACGGCTGTCATGACAGTTTTGACTCTGCAGTGTTTGCACCACTGTACCCACATGTAGCGATTTCATCCCCCGTTGCCAGGTGGACTAAAAGAACCTCCATTATGCCAGTGGCCACGAACCACATTCACACTTACCAGATGTGTAGCCAGGAGATCACTACGAAGCCTTTACAAAGGGATTCCCGATGAGCATGGACCCACTGAGGTTTCATCCCTAACGGCATACAAGAGGCTCCAACCCCGCTGCAGTGGCCCCCTCTTGAGCCTTGCGATTCATATGGTAGTCCAGCTGACACCTATTCCACGCACCGAGGAGCAGCTTCAATCATCGTCGTCGCAGAGCCGAATTCCGACCTCCCCAAGCCCGAGAAACCCCTAGGTGAGATCCCCTACCCCTCCGCAGTCGATCCGTGTGAAAAACTGCAAGTTTTAACGTATAGCGGCAAGGAACCGAAGCTGTGCCGGCGAGATCGCCGCCCCCGTCGCCGCGCGCCGCCGCGCGCGCGGGCTGGCTCCGGCCAGGGCGACGTGGCCCCTTGAGGGCCGTCTATTTTAAATCGCACGGTAGAAATAAAACCCACGCGTACCGGTTCGGCGATCTAATCTGAGCCGTCTATTTTAAATCGGACGGTCCACATCAGCCCCGCGTTATAAAGGCGGGGATTCTTACGCGCTACCTCCTGGGGATCTCAGAAAACACGAGCTAGCCCCGGAAACTTCTGATCTAGCCCCTGGACGTTCAGAAATTCATGTAAATTCATTTAAAAATCAGTTTTAGCCCCTGGACTTAATAAAAATTAGGAAAACCCCTCTGTTATGTGTAGTTAGACCCCTGGAAATTTATGAAATAGTAAATTAGACCCTGCAGTAGGGTGGATTTACCTTTTTGACCCTAGATGATATTAAATTCAGAAATTTGAATATGTGACTAGGATTTAAATTTAAAAGGGTAAGGCAAACACATGTGCAAATTCAAATTTAAACTCTCCTAGAACTTGGAAAACTTTAGAATGAGTAAAAAAATAGACTTTAGGCTGAAATGAAATCTGCCTAATTGTTGTTCATATTTATTAGTTCTAGAAACACATTTTTAGGAGAACTGATAAAATAAATTTAAATTAGTTCACATCAGAGGAGAAGTTCAAAAATATATTATTTAATATTTTAGATCAGAACCTATTCTTTTTAGATGATGTGTCTTACTATTTTCATAATAAAGTTCACTTTTAGGCATAGAAAATAAATCTAAAAAATATAGGAAAATAAGTATGCATAATTAGAAAAAGGATAAATGAGTTCTCCAAATCCAAAAGCTTCAATTTAGATTTTGTAGAAGATCTGAAAACCTATTTGTAGTAGGAAACTACCTTTCATGCAAACTTGGCAGCTAAGAAGTGTATTAATTAAATATAAAGAATTTGTTCAAATTGGAAATTCATATATATTGTGCAAACAGAAATCTGAATAGAAAAGGTTAGAAATCATATACATAGTTTAAAAGTACATGTAGGCCAAAAATCAACACATGTAAAGTAACCACAACACTTAGAAATGTGAATGATTTTCATAGGTATGTATGTGTGGTTTGTATGAAGTGAAAGTGTGAACTATCTCTTATGGATTGTTGTTTTCTTTTGCTATGTGTATTGGCATGAGTAGAACCTGCCCCAGAGCAAGTTCTTCCCTTCCAAGACCAAGACTTTCCATTCCCAGAGTAGCACGAAGAAGGCAAGTGTCCTTCACCACTTTGATCCTATACTAGGATGTGTAGATAGAATTATTTGCATTGTCAATTGAAATATGAAAACAATGCTAGGAAGTTTCCATAGAATTGCATTACCTTGCTTCCTTGTAGCTTGGGTTAGGATTTTTTTATCATGTCATTTATTTATATGCTTATGCTTAGCCATGCTTAGAATGGGATAATTGGGATATGAGATCATCAATTTATTTAGCTTACTCTTGAATGAGATATTATGAGTTCTGTAGAGGTAGGGATCGAGGCAAGTTGGATGATTTGGTTGGTGCTGGGTGCACGAGACTCGGGTTTGTGTTTAGTACTTGCCTGGATCCTAAGGACCGGTTCATGGAGCATGTAACCTAGCTTTACCGTGCCAACCACATGCTGAGATGGGGCAGCTTGGCCAATTAATTAGGTGTATCCCCGGCGTAGTATGGGTGTGTTGGATGGTGCGGGGGATAGGTGTCAGCTGGACTACCATATGAACCGCAAGGCTCAAGAGGGGGCCACTGCAGCGGGGTTGGAGCCTCTTGTATGCTGTTAGGGGTGAAACCTCAGTGGGCCCACGCTCGTCGGGAATCCCTTTGTAAAGGCTTCGTAGTGATCTCCTGGCTACACACCTGGGAAGTGTGAATGTGGTTCGCGGCCACTGGCATAATGGAGGTTCTTTTAGTCCACCCGGCAATGGGCGATGAAATCACTACATGTGGGTACAGTGGTGCAGACTCTGCAAAGTCAAAACTGTCATGACAGCTGTGCTCACGGTCAAGAGCGGCTTGGACTTATTCATGATTAGAGGATGATGAATTTGGAAGTTGTGGATGTTAAGCGAGAAGCTTAAAATTGGAGATGAGACTATGTTTACTTGATAATGATGATGGGCTGAGGGATTGGGACCATTTCACCTGTGTAGTAATGTAGGTGCTTAATGAGCTAAGTGATAAGTATTAATTGCGTAGTGCTTTAACCATGAGTTCAACCTCTCCTTGCTCTAGCTATGCATGACATAACTTTCCCACACTTGCTCCGTACCCACGGTACTCAAACTTGCTTTTCTGTTGGTTTATATTGCTGCTCAGGTCAAGAGAATGATGTGGTGTTTAATTAACAAGACTTTGGTCCCGAGGAAGGATTCTAGGTTCACGGAGTCCCCCGGGTAACGCCTGTGACGGAGCCCACAAGATTTATATTTCGCTGCTGTTTTATTTACATGTCATGAACTTATTATCGTCCATCGAGACGTATGCTATGTAAGACTTATTTATATTCAACACCTGGCTTGTAATAAATGATGCTTCACTATTGTTCATCACATGTATGAGAAAATGATCCTGGCATACATGTGATATTCACTCGGTTGTTCTTCGGAGAAACCGGGTGTGACATAGTTCTATTGTCCACAGTTGCCTTGATTAGCTCCTCCGTTTGGCCATGGGTTCTGCTTGGACATGTTGCTTGGCTGTCCAAGGCCTTTCCTCGGGCACTGACTTGTAAAGTGTCCCGTCTCTCCGCATGCAAAGCATGCCTTGTTGCCCAAGAGAGCAGGAACATTGGGACAGGGGTTTTGAGCGTAGGCGCCCATGTTAGGTCGGGGCGCAGGAGGCAAAGGCACACGTGGTGCTTGCATAGCAGGACGTTGCTGTGGTGGTTGATTAGGGCGAAAAGTAGGAGCGGTCGAGCCATACTGTGGTGCAGCTAGGGGCATGTACCGAGGGTGTACGTTGCTCCCTTGTGGCTGGTATGGCATCTTTCTTTTGCCTTCTTGCTCGATCTCCCGGATCTTGCTCTCAACCACTATGGATTTGTCAACAAGTTTCTGGAAGTTTGCATAGTCATTGTTGAGAAGTTGAACTTGGATCTCATTGTTCAACCCTCTCATGAACAGGTACTTCTTCCGTGGATCCGAGTTGACATCCTCGGGGGCATACCTTGAAAGCTGCGCGAATTTATTTAGGTACTCATTCACACTCTTCTTTTCTTGGCGGAGACCTTCGAACTCTTTCCTTTTGAGCATCATGACACAAGAAGGGATGTAATGAGAGCGGAAACTCTCCTTGAACTCAGTCCAAGTGATCGTCTCCTAGTTGACACGAGCATTGCAAAGAGCGTCCCACCAATCAGCGTCTGCTCCCATAAGTTGGTGCGATGTGAAGAGAACTTTCTCCCGATCATTGCACTGGACTATGGCAAGCTTCTTCTCCATGGACTTCATCCAATCATCGGCCTCCATGGGATCATTAGTTTGTGCAAAAGTGGGTGGTCGAGTCCTCATGAACTCTGTCAGTCGGTTGTGAACCGGCGGGGGTGGCGGTGGTGGTGGTGGTGGTGGTGCAGGAACGGGGTTGTTGTTGTTGGCTTGCAGCTGACCCAAAGTTTGGATCATGGTTTGCATGAGCTGGTTCTGCATAGCCATCAACCGTTCCACGTTGTTTGCACCAGCCTCGGGGTTGCATTCTCGGGAACCTCAACATGGTCATCCTCTTGGTTGCCACGGACATTCCTCCTTTGTCGGCCGGCGTTTTCCCTCACCATCTATGAGAGAGAGTTGGATAGAATAGAGGTTAGAAGGTTAGATGGATCCCCCCAACTATATGCATCAAGGTGGATGGGCTATATATCACCGTATATGAGGATGTGAACAAGTGTCGAAGCATTTCACATCTCTTTACTATGTGTTGTTATGGACAACGCTGAAGCGTCCCACCGCTCACACTAAGCACACAAGCACAAACAATCATCACAAAGTTTCAACACACAACTCCTATTCAAGCTTATTCAATGGGGGTCCTATGTGGTTTGGGGTGATACCAATCTGTGATTAATCTATAACTTCTACATAGGCTTGCATCCGACGGTCAAGGTGGTTCGATGCCAATCTATGCATCCTACCTAAGCTTGCGTCCTATGGTCAGCCTGGCTCTCTGATACCAATCTGTAAATTCTATCTAGGCTTGCGACCTACAATCAACCGTGGTAGCTCTAATACCAATCTGTGATCTTATCTAGGCTTACAACCTACAGTCAACTGTGACTCTGATACCAATCTGTGACCTTATCTAGGCTTGCGACCTACAGTCAACAATGGCTCTGATACCAATCTATGATCTTATCTAGGCTTGCGACCTACAGTACACCGTGGCTCTGATACCAATCTGTAATGCTCGGATTCCGTAGAAAACCACAGAACCCTAGCTGATGCATATGTTTGCCCAGGACGTTCATCACACATACACATGTAATCCAAAAACTAAATTTAGAATATATAACCACGAATAAGAGGGTTTTATTACAATGTCTCATGAGTCTCTAACTCATTCTAGCAGCAAAAGTCTTATTCTAGCAGCGGAAGTCTTCTAAACTATTGCGGAAGCAACTAAGAAGCAGCAGCGGCTCCATCTTTAACTCCATCCCCACAGGCAAGTTGACGGTAGATCACACGCCTAATACTCCACATGGTCTTCAAAGTATTCCTCTCCTGATGATGATGATTGTATGATAATGCAAGGGTGAGTACATGACGTACTTAGCAAGTGCGGGAAATATGACATGTAGCTTACTTAAAGGTAGGTATAAAAAGGCTCATTGCAGAAAGCAAAGTTTATTTCACAAAACATGATAAAAACAGCAACTAGCTTTAAGTGAATGTAATCCTAACATGTATCAACATACCTCTATCATGATTCACCACTTTTCATATCTCATCCGAACATTTATCTTTCTCAACTTTTTCTTATGCTCATGAATACCATCTCGTATTCACGACCATCTCATTTCATATTTAATTCCATCTCATAACCGAGATCAAATCTCATTGCCATGACTCAACAGTCACGAAACCAATCTTATTACCAAGACTCAACAGTTCCGAAACCAATTCCAAAGACCAACCATATCCAATCCAAATACCATCCCAAAAACCATCCCAAAAACCAATCCAAAAACCATCCCAATCCATCCCATCTAATCATGTGAGTTGGCCAGTCGCTTGTGACCGGAAGCACGACTATCATGATAGTTTTACACTCTGCAGAGGTGGCACCACTTTACCCACAAGTTTGTGATATCTTCACCTGTCGGCGACTGCAGAACCTCCATTATACCAGTACACAACAGTCGGTGTATGGTCAAGAAATCACAAAATAGCCTTTACAAAGGGGCTACTAGATGTATGGACTCACTAAGGATTCACCAGCAGGCTCGAATCACCATTCTCCCACCTACGGGCCCCCTCTTGTGTAAGGGTCTCAGTTTTTGACACACAATTGAAGTGTTCATCACCATACACACACACTTCATTTGAGGAAAGATGATGAACACAAATGAAGAGCAAGTAACCACCATCAACATGCTCATTAGAGAACAAACTCACACATTGCAAAAGTGGTATTTTCCACATGTGGTATAGGTGGGCTGGACATATGAAAACTCCTACACATTGCTAAGAATGTCCATGCCAAGTTTCACCCAAATTCAAAACCTTTTTGAGGTCATTTTGGGTATAGCTAGAAAGAGGGCAGTTTGAAACCATATTCAAATTCAAACTGTTTTTATCCCATGAATTTAAAAGTGGGAGGCATATTCTTACTCAGCACATTTTTGTGAGCTCACACACCAATTTTCACTCCATTTGGAGTTGATCTTGACATGAGCTAAGTGGGACAAATTCAAACTTTATTTGAATTCAAAACTGAACTTGTGCTGAAATTCATTCAAACCAAACCCAATTTGAACTTTGATCAATTCAAATGGCTCATGGGTGAATAATTTGAATTACCAAGGGTAGTATGGGGCTCACTGTTTACAACAGGGATTAGGAGTAAATTTCAGAGGTTAAAATTGGAAGTGGGACCCACATGTCAGCCACTACTCCAACTCAAACCGACTGAAAACCCAGCTCGGGTTCTTGCGCCGGACTGAGCAGCCGCCATGGCAAAGAGGCAACCGGGACACCACCTGCTTGCCGCCCCGACGTGCTGAACCGCCTCACAGCCCCCTTATCTACGCCACCGCACTGATCGGAGCGATCATTGCCCACTCTGCTGCCTCCTCGCATCAGAACCGCGCCATCGCTGCCGATCACTCGGAGCTGATCAGGGAAGCTTGATCACCGCCTCTCCGTCCCCTCCAGAGCCACGGCAAGGTACTAGAAACCTTCCTCCGTCTTCCCCGCGGCTAGAATTCAGCTAAAACCGATTGATATCGGCTATGCCGAAAGATCACTTCGGTGACTTAAAACCACCGCACCTCGGGCTCCCGTGGACAGCCCAACCGGGGCGTTGTCACGCCCGAGCCAAGGAACCCTTGGACGCGCTGGTGACCGGTGTTGCTCACCCCCGAGCCACAGCCCGAGTGGTTGCTCACCGGCGGCGAATTTCCAGTTTTCCCCTTTCTGTGTGCAGAACGACCTTCGGGTGCGGGTCCGTCGAATTCGTACTCTAGAAAGGATTAGAGGGCCTCAATCCGCTCTCACATAAACTAGACACGGTAATGCACAAGTTGCCTTCGCAACCTTTGGCCGGAGAACCTCTGCAACCGGCGTATTTCAAAGTTTACCAACGGCAGAACAAACGGGAGGCATCGGGCGCACGGTGAGGACCTACTTCGGGCCTTCCCCGAGCTGCCTCGAGCTCGTGTCGACCTTCCCTGAGGTCCACTGATGCTTCCCGACCGGTTCCTCGAGTAGTTGAGGTGCTAGGGGAGTCAGCCGACACGGCCGAAGCTGTTCTGAGACGGCGGCTCGTCACCGACCATGTACTGGCCGTTGTCATGACGAGCCGACCCCAGAATCCTATTCCCCGAGTGAAAGTAGGCAGGGGCGGCCAAAATCGTGAAGTTTGGAGCTTTACAGAAGCCGGCGGCGAGCTCTCCGGCGAAGTTTCCTGGCGGCAGAGCGCGGGCGTCGCGAGGTTGAAGAAGGGGGTGGACCCCAGCTGTCAGCGACAGATATTTGGCCGGGATCGGATGTGCTGGCAAGCAAAGACCCTGTGGGCCGCAGTGTGCGGTCGCCTCGGCGTGCGACGCGTGTCTCCGGGGCCCACTCTCAAGTTTAAACTTTTCCCCGATTTTCAGATTTCCTTCAAACTTCAAATCCTCATAACTTTGGCTAGAAAGCTCCAAATCGAGTGAACCAAATTTTGTTGGATTCAGCTATCTGAGCACGTTCCAGCAAATCAAGTTTCACTTCATGAAAATCCTTAATTCTCCAGAATTAATTCCTCAATATTTAAACTGTTGGGAATTTTAACTGGAGAATTCTTCGGAGGAAAATCCTGAAATTTTGCTGGGATGTTCATCAAAATATCCCTGAACTACCATAAAAATTTCAAATCCATTTGAGCTCATTTGATCCACCTAATGGTGTGATTAGTGAAACTGTTCCAGAGAAAATAGAAAATGTTCAGAAACATTTTCAGAAATTTCTCTGAAATTGTTTAGCTCATATCTTTAGCTAGGAACCTTCAAATTAAGTGAGACCCACTCCATTAGAACCCTCTAAAAATCTAGTTTTCAGAAAGTCATAGTTTGTTTCATGAAAATCCTTAGAACACACTAAATGCCTTCAGTTAAGGTCAAGTACATAATTAATTGTGGAGGGCTCAAATGAGCTTTGCTGCAACTAAAACTTGACCAAGTCTCTGTTTAGGTTGTAACCAAGCCACAGTAAAAGTTTCACAGTCATTGAGTCTGTCTAGTGGGACTTATAAGCTTCACAAGTTCAAAATTAATATAAATGCATTCAAATTAATACATGTATGTCTTATATCATGTAGTTGCTAAGGTCGAGGAGGAACCCGAAGTCCTAGACTTCGTTACTCCGGAGGAACAGCTAGCCTACGACCATGAGCAGCAAGGCAAGCTCCGGTTTGCATTAACCTTTTTACAAATTTTTATTGTTTTGAGCACATACTTGAATACTATTGTTCCTTGCATTAGAGTCTTGTTTGGAAACCCAAGTGCATAGCCAAGAAAACCATGGGTTGGGTTTAGGATGGCAAACCCCATTAGCTACTGCAATGCTAAGATAGAGTAGGATTCGGTACAAGTCGAGTAGTTTGAACTACTCGCGATTATAGGCTAGAGGCACTCGACTCGGGTAGTGATAGCACATGAAACACATGGCAATAAAATGAGACCAAGCGAGGGTAAGGGCAGCAGGACTTTGGGGCCTGTGTGCTGTAGCTCCGCTTGCGTTGATTGAGGACCGAGCCGTGTGCGGGCCTGTTGAACAAGCTAGAACAGTACCGAAGACCTACCGGCTATATGGGAACCGGGAAACTGATGTAACATGGGTAGCAGGGTATTGAGGCATTGCCCGTCGTTCAGAGGGTAGGTTGAGAGCATGAGGTGTAAATCGGCTGGCGGCACTGAGATGCGCGTGCAGAGACCTCTTGCTCGGGACGATGGGACCGGTTCAATATTTGGCTGACGGGCGAAAGATGGTTGCGTACGGCGTCCGTGATGGTTGTTGTAGGCAACATCGAGTACGGGCGTACGTGACGGGTTGTTCGGGTAACCATGCAGGTGTAAATCGATTACAATTGCCGTCCCTCGCGGTCAGTGAGTACCACTTGTTCACTGTACCGTGACGTAGAAAGAACAGGCTAGTTACATGTTAAAATGCTGCTGATTGAAAGATGGACTTTGCTTGTTAATGGTTTGTTGTAGTTTAGAGCTAACTAAAGTTCTTTTCAACTTTGGGCAAAGTACATGAGAGAAATGCGATTCTTGTTTGATTGCGGCTCTCTCATGTGCCTTAGCGTAAGGTTCTCCACAACCTGCTGCTAAAACCTGAAAATAAGGTTCTACTAATTAGGCGAGTCCTTGCAAATGATTTTTACCCCATGTAACCCATTACCCCTCATGTAGAAGTTCCACGTTTAGGTGAGACGGGTCAGACTTGCTGAGCCTTCGTGCTCACTGCTTGTGTTTGAAGCTTTTGCATGGTTCTATGAGGAAGGGACTCCCGACGAGGAGACGGAACCCCAGGAGGGGAACCCCGTCGAGTGGGAGTCGTGCACGCCGCAGAGTTAGTGTGCGTGTGTGCTAGCAAGGACACGTTCAAGGGCTGAACGTGGACTTGATGCGTAGTCTACGCCCATGAGTGTAGACTGGAACTATTTTGATGTAAACATGTTCATAAACTTGTTTATGTAATAAAATTTCACTTCCGCTTTGTACCTTTGACGTGTGTTATCCGATGCTGTGCAACGCAGCACCCCTCAGCGTGATACTGGCTCGACGAGACCGTGGGGTCGTGTTATCTTGTGTCATGCAGTTCCCAGGGCAGTCCTCATTCGACTCCCATTCCCCGCGCCTTCCACGGTCCATAACAATCTAGTAACTTACCTAATTAGTCAGCTAAGCCGCGCCCATATTTGGCCTTGTGGTGGCACTGTTTTCCTGGCAAGGGTGGCATGAACCGGTCCTTAGATTTACGGCAAGTAAACCACCATCACATTCTACCTCATCCACAAACCAAGCTTGCCTAGATCTTCCCTGATTCATGTTCATTGTCAACATCAAGTTCTCATTATCTTTATTCGTATGAGTGCAGTAGCTAGACACATTCTATCGCTTTCCATATCCCGTGGACTCAGCAAAGCATAAAAGAAAAAACCATACCCGACTCATCAACTTTCCCGGCGACAAGGGTGGTTAACAAAACTAGTAAACTCCTATGAAAGGGTTTCCCGTCAAGTTGACTCAAGCACACACACGTTTTCGCAAACAAAACAGTTTCAAAACAAGGGATCAATATGGTCAAGGGGCACTTGCCTTGTTCTAGTGGCTTTTGTTGCTCACGGATCTCGAAGTCTTGTTGTTGTAGTTCTTTGTAGATAGCTCCCTGAGCTTGTTATTCTATTCACGGTTACGCACATACAAGATTCACAGCAATCAATCATCATGCACAAACTTTAATCAAGATGCAATGATACATATGCATGCTGTTCCTATGGTGCAGTTTAGTTTGTACGTGTTCTTGCATATTTTAAGGGTTTGCATGGGGTTTTATGATGAACAAGGATATAGGGATCTAATATGGACGTGGTGATGATCTTGTCTCAAGATCTAGATCAAACCGATCAACATGTGATCTGTCCACACGAGAAAGCTTATGTTCGAAGGGATCAAAGAAACAGATGCGAAGAAAACCGTGATGATATGGTAATGAAGACCTACCTCACTCCCTCCTAGCAACGGCAGCAGCAACAGATCATCGTCTCTCTCTCCGGCGACGGCGAGGTGTGGCGTGGCTTCAACGGTGGTTCACCGGCGGCTAAACTCCGGCGAAGGGGGTTAACTCGGCGAGTTGGGGGCTAGGGCCTCTATGTCGCCGACTCGGGAGGGAAAGAATAGGTACGTGCTTTCGGCCAGAGGATTTCGGTTCTATTTATAAGGGGTCAGAAAAGAGTCCTACTCTGATCGGAATTCGATAAGAGTCCTATTCAATTTGTTTTAGATCTTAACAACTTATCTCTAATCGATTTGATTGCAGTATCCAACATAGAAGAGTTCGTGTCAGTTTCCTCCGTATCGGGCACTCGCGCACGGTAGAAAAACCGCTTAGGAACCTCGTCCTTCCGCAGGGATAAGCTCCGGAGGCTCCACGTGTCCAGCGGCGGCCTGGTCTCCCTTTTCCACAGAGGCGGGCTCCTGTTGTGCCGCGTGTTAGGCGGGTGGAACCTCCCTCTCCTCAGAGGCGAGCTCCGCGTGCACCACATGTCTGGTGCCGGACCTCCCCCCTCTTTGGAGGTGAGCTCCGAGAGTGCCACATGTCAGTTCTGGACCTCCCCTCTCTTCGGAGGCGAGCTCCGAGAATGCCACGTGTCAAGTAGCGCCGATCTTCCATACTTCTCGGTGGCGAGCTCCGAGGTCGACACATGTCCATCAGTGTCGGGCCTCCCGGAGGTGACACATGTCCAACAGTGTCGGACCTCCCGGAGGCGAGCTCCGGAGGTGACACGTGTCCAGTAGTGTCGGACCTCCCGGAGACGGGCTCCGAGGGCGACACGTGTCCAGTAGGACCGGACCTCTCGGAGGTTAGCTCCGATAGCGACATGTGTCCCACGGGGTTGGTCCTCGCTTCTCCGCAGTGACTAGCTCCACAGGCGACACGTGTCCTGCGGGGCTGGACTTCGCTTCTCCGCGGAGACAAGCCCCAAAGGCGACATGCGTCCAGCGCGTCGGACCTCGCACCTTCCACAGAGGCAAGCTCCGAGCCTTCCACGTGTCTGGCGGTGCCATACCTCTCCCCACTCTGCAGGGATGAGCTCCGAACGTGCCACGTGGCCAGCAGGCCGCGGGATGTATCTACAGCGCTCCTCGGCGAACTGGAATTAGCTCTTTTCGGTCATATTTATGATTCTTTCTTCGTTTTTACTTCTTTTAAAATGTTTCTCTACATGAAATATGAATGCATGCATGATTACAAAATTGAGGGTGTCACACCATTGCTAGGAGGAAGGCCCTGCCACCAAAAGGAAGTGAGTTAGGTCCCCATTACCCATCTTACGACATCACCGCTGTTTCTACGCATCCGTTTTCTTCGCCCCCTTCGAGCAGAAACTTTTGCGTGTGGACAAATCGTGTTTTGATTGTTTTTTGACGGTGGAATTGATCTATATCTTGATTCAAGATCATCACCACGTCCAGACTTGATTCCCTACACCGTTGTCCATCATAAAACCCCATGAAAGCCCATTAAAACATGCAAGAACACGTACAAACTGGTTTAATAAAACAGCACCATAGGATTTACATTCATCTACCATATTGCATCTTGAGTAAAGTTTGTGTATGATGTTTGATTGCTGTAAATTTTGTATGTGCATGGTCGTGAGTAGAAGGAAAAGCTCAAGAAGCCATCTACGAGGGACTACAACACCAAGACTTCGAGACGCTTGAGCAACAAGAGCCACGGGAGCAAGGCAAGTGCCCCTTGACCATATTGAGCCCATGTTTTGAAACGGTTTCGTTAGCGAAAACTCGTATGCTTGAGTCAAATTGATGGGAAACCCTTTTTATAGGAGTTCACTAGTTTTGTTGACCATCCTTGTCGCTGGGAAAGTTGATGAGTCGGGTATGGTCGTTTTTTCTTTTTTCAATCGCTTAATTCACAGGATATGGGAAGCTGAAAGAAAACATGTCTAGCTACTGCACTCATATGAATGATGATGATGAGATCTTGATGATGTTAATGGGCATGGAATCGGAGAGATCTAGGCAAGCTTGGTTTGTGAATGTTGCTAGATGAGACAGTTGTACTTGCCATAGATCTAAGGACCAGTTCATGCAAGAACATGCAAGGAAAATAGTGCCACCACAAGGCCAAGTATGGGTGCGGCTTAGCTGATTAATTAGGTGTATTGTTAGTTTTTTATGGACCGTGGATGGCGGGGGGAATGGGAGTTGAGGTGGACTGCCCTGGGAACTGCATGGCACCAGAGGGGGCCCATGGCTGGGAGAATGGTGATTCGAGCCTGCCGGTGAAACCTCACTGAGTCCATACATCTAGTAGCCCCTTTGTAAAGGTTATTTTATGATCTCTTGGCTATGCTCCGACGGTTGTGTACTGGTATAATGGAGGTTCTGCAGTCGCCGACGGGTGACAAAATCACGAACTTGTGGGTAAAGTGGTGCCACCTCTGCAGAGTGTAAACCTATCATGATAGCCGTGCTTCCGGTCACGAGCACCTGGACAACTTTCATGATTAGAGGGAAAACATGGTATGGTTATTTAGTATGGTTATGTTATGGTCATTGGGATTGGTTTTTGGACTGTTTTGAGTTATGATAATGAGGTTGGTTTTGGTTATATGAATATGAGATGGTTATGAATGTTTGTGAGAATGAGATGAATGATAAGTGGTGAATTATGATGAGAAAATGTTGCTGAATTACTTGGTCATGTTGGGATAAATTTCACTTAGAAATAGTTGCTGTTTTTTTATCATGTTTGTGAAATAAAATTTTCTAGCTGCAATGAGTCTTTTTATTGCATACCTTGTTGTAAGCTACATGTCATACTTTTCTCGCACATGCTGAGTACGACATGTACTCACCCTTGCATTACCACATATACATGAGCTACAGGAGATGAATACTTCGAGGACCATGTGGAGTACTAGGTGTGCGGACTACCATCAACATGCCTGTGCAGTCGAAGATGGAGCCTGCTGTCTTTAGTCACTTTCCGCTGTCGTTAGAGTCTTCTGCTGCAAGAATAAGTTAGATATTCATGAGTGAGACATTGAGTCATTGTAATAAAGTACTTAAACACTATTTATTCATGGTTATATTCTGAATTCAGTTTGTGGATTACATGTGTATGTGTGATGAACATCCTGAGCACACATATGCATTCACTTGGTTCTATTTTCAGAACCGGGTGTCACAGATTTGCATCAAAGCCACGTTGACCGTAGGACGCAAGCCAAGGTAGAATGGACACTCTAAAACACATAGGAACATCCTTCTAAACTGCTATTTTCAAAAATTGCTTGCTGCTGCACTTTACTTGTTAATTCAGTCACCACAAAGTGCTATTTTCAGCCCCTCTTTTCTCTTCTTTAGGACAGCAACACTTTTGCTTTCTGGCTCCGTAGCTTCTGAAGTTTTGAAGTTATTTCTTCCTTCTCTAAAGATTCTCATGTCCTATTTATAGATGCCGGTGACCAGGAGCACATTATGCATAAGGACTCGTCCACCACCATGTGGGAGTGCACTTAACCCCATTGAGGTGTCCGATGGACCATATTGGGAGGAGGTGAAGAGGGAACCTCATGATGAAAAGGAAGTCAATAGCTCTATGCATGAGGAAGAGGACCCGGAGGAGGTGGAACTATTCAAAGATGATATGGAGGATGATCCACAAGAACGGCATTGGTACTTACCTCAGGAGGAGTTTCGCGCGGGCTTACAGCCCGTGCATCCTCATGAAGCTATGTCGGGAAGAGATGAATCCGAAGAGGAGACACCCCTTGCTGAGGCCGAGAATGAAGATGATGAACGGGCCAACCGTTCAGTTCAAGAATTCTGGTCCGGCGAAATGGAAGGAGGACACATATCCAAGGAGCTCAAAGAATTTCTGGATTGCTGCAGCCTATACCCGGAATATCTTCTCAAGAAAGTCCCCCGTCTTGAACATGAAGAGTGGAAGGCTGAAGTAACCATCCTATCTAACGGTATGGTTGTCACTCGGCACTTCGCACCCACATGGAGAGCTACAAGGGCAGCATCTATCGATGATGCTGCATGGGATGCACTCACCGGACTGTGCTACACCTTCCGTGAGCAGCTTGAGGACACAACTTTTGAGCTGCGCCCATATCGGAAGAGTGGTACAAGGGAGATCATTGGACCCCATGAAGAATCTCTTTCCAACCCACATGCTGCTGACAAGTCTCAAAGGTTGCTCGTGAGTTAGGAAACCGCTATGCAAGCGAACAAGAAGAGATCCGTTACCTCCACAAGAAGCTGTATTTGCTGGAGAAACAAGAGGAGACTCGTGCCAACGAGGGAGCAAATGGAGTACCAGCGTCATCTATCCCTACATGGACAGCCGACTCACCATAGCGTGCGCCCATGTATGGACCACCTCCGTCACACAGCGACAACAGCACCGGTTCTCATGATTAAGTTTAGGTTTCCATTGAATAAGCTGTAATAGGAACGTTTAGATCGTAGTAGCTTGAATAAGAGTGGTGTGCTGAAATTTTTGTGATGATTGCTTGGTTTGTGTGCTGATGTGAGTTGTGAGACGCTTCTGCGAAAGTCCACATCCACACATAGTAGAGAGATGTGAGATGCTCCGGCACTTGTTCACATCCTCATATAGGCTGATATTAATAAAAGAAGTTGCTTAGTTCATACACCTTGATGCATATAGTTGGGAAGTCAAATCTGAATTCTATCTCATATAATGTCCGAAAGTAAGTGTAACACCCCAAAACCTGCTAAAGAGAGGAATTTAAAATTTTTTGGACGTAATGCATGTGATAAAGCAATTCAAATTCAAACTTGAATTCAAATTCAAATCAAAACAGAAAAAGAAAAGGAAAAGGAAAAAGAAAAAAGGCCAGTGGGCCGAAGCCCGCTCAGCCAGCCCAAGACCGCGCGCCAGCCAGCCCAAACCCGCGCCCCCCTCTCTCCCTCTCTCTGACGCGTGGGGCCTGCCCGTCATCTTCTTCCCCCGCGCGCCCCAACTGACCCCGGCCCTCTCTCGCGCCCAATCAAAATCAACCCCCGGAACCTGCGCTCCCAGCCCCGATTCTCGGTCCCGGGCACCCCAGCGTGATCTCAACAGACCCGCCGCCCTCCCTCGCCCATTTATACGCCGACGATTGCCTTTGTTTCCTCCCCGATCGACTCGCTTCAGTACCGGTGAGACCGAGACCCTCTCTGCCGTTTTCTTCCAACCTTCGCCTGATTTCCCTGATCTAACGGGCTTGTTACGTTCCATCGCCGCCGGGGAGCCCTGCAGGTGAAGGAAACGACGTGTCTTGCGCCCCAACAGTCGCTCCGACGAGCACCAAGTGCCATTGCCGGACTTCGACGCCGCCGACCGACTTCCAGGGCCTCCGAGTGCAGGAAAACCCCTAGGTGAGCATCCCCTACCCCTCCGCAGCCGACCCATGCAAAAAGATGCGAGTTCTAGCATGTAGCGGCAAAAACCGAGGCTGCGCTGGCGAGATCGCCGCCCCCGCCGCCGCGTGCGGGCTGGCTCCGGCCAGGGCGACGTGGCTCCTTGAGGGCCGTCTATTTTAAATCGCACGGTAGAAATTAAATCGACGCGTACCGCTTCGGCAATCTAATCAGAGCCGTCTGTTTTAAATCCAACGCACGTCGGCCCCGCATAATAAAGGCCAGGATTCTTTCGCGCTACCCCCTAGGGATCTCGAAAAACACGAGCTAGCCCCGGAAACTTCTGATCTAGCCCCTGGACCTTAAGAAATTTATGTAAATTCATTTAAAACTCAGTTTTAACCCCTGGACTTAATAAAAATTGGGAAAACCCCTCTGTTATGTGTAATTAGGCCCCTGAAAATTTAGGAAATAGTAAATTAAACCCTGCAGTAGGGTGGATTTGCCTTTTGGACCCTATAGGATATTAAATTTAGAAATTTGAACATGTGACTAGGATTTAAATTTAAATGGTGATGCAAACAAACGTGCGAATATAAATTTAAACTCTCCTAGCTCTTGGAAAACTCTAGAATGAGTTAAAAATAGATTTTAGGCTGAAATGAAATCTTCCTAAGTGTTGCTCATTTTTATTATCTCTAGAGACACATTTTAGGCTAGGAAATAATTCTAAAAACTAGTAAAATAAATTGAAATTGTTTCACATCAGAGAGGAAGTTCAAAAATATCTTATTGAACATTTTAGATCAGAACCTATTCTGTTTAGATGATATGCCTTACTATTTTAATATTAAAATTTACTTTTAGGCATAGAAAATAAACCTGAAAATATAGGAAAATAAGTATGCATAATTAGAAAATGTTAAATGAGGTCTCTATTTTCAAAAACTTCAATTTAGGATTTTGTAGAAGATCTGAAAACTTATTTGGAGTAGGAAATTATCTTTCATGCAAACTTTGTGGCTAAGAAGTGTATTAATGAAATATAAAGAATTTGTTCAAATTGGAAATTCATATATAGTGTGCAAATAGAAATCTGAATACAAAAGTTAGAAATAATCTATATATGTTTAAAAGTGCATGTAGGCCAAAAATCAACACATCTAGGGTAACCACAACACTTAGAAATGTGAATGACTTCCATATGTATGTATGTGTGGTTTGCATGAAGTGAAAGTGTGGACTATGGCTTATGGATTGTTGTTTTCTTTTGCTATGTGTGATGGTATGATGTAGAACCTGCTCAAGAGCAAGTTATTCCTTTCCAAGATCAGGACTACCCATTTCAAGAGCAGCAGGAAGGAGGCAAGTGTCCTTGACCACTTTGATCCTATACTAGGATGTGTAGTTAGAATTTAATTGCCTTGTCAATTTGAAATATGATACCCAAGCTAGAAAGTTTCCCTAGATTTTCATTACCTTATTTCCATGTAGCCTGGGTTGGGATTTATTTTATTATGTCATTTATTTATATGCTTATGCTTGGCCATGCTTAGAATGGGATAAGTGGGATATGAGATCATCAACTTATTTACCTTACTCTTGAATGAGACATTATGAGTTATGTAGAGGTAGGGATCGAGGCAAGTTGGATGATTTGGTTGGTACTGGGCGCACGAGACTTGTGTTTGTGTTTAGTACTTGCCTGGATCCTAAGGACCGGTTCATGGAGCATGTAACCTGGCTTTACCGTGCCAACCACATGCTGAGATGGGGCAGCTTGGCCAATTAATTAGGTGTATCCCCGGCGTAGTATGGGTGTTTTGGATGGTGCGGGGAGTAGGTGTCAGCTGGACTACCATATGAACCGCAAGGCTCAAGAGGGGGGCCACTGCAGCGGGGTTGGAGCCTCTTGTATGCTGTTAGGGGTGAAACCTCAGTGGGTCCATGCTCATCGGGAATCCCTTTGTAAAGGCCTCGTAGAGATCTCCTGGCTACACACCTGGGAAGTGTGAACGTGGTTTGCGGCCACTGGCATAATGGAGGTTCTTTTAGTCCATCCGGCAACGGGGGATGAAATCACTACATGTGGGTACAGTGGTGCAAACTCTGCAGTGTCAAAACTGTCGTGACAGCCGTGCTCACGGTCAAGAGCGGCTTGGACTTATTCATGATTAGAGAATGATGGATTGGGAAGTTGAGGATGTTAAGCGGGAAGCTTAACATTGGAGATGAGACTATGTTTACTTGATATTGATGATGGGTTGAGGGATTGGGACCATTTCACCTATGTAGTAATGTAGGTGCTTAATAAGCTATGGTGATAGGTAATAATTGCGTAGTGCTTTAACCATGAGTTCAACCTCTCCTTGCTCTAGCCATGCATGATATTACTTTCCCACACTTGCTGAGTATCAATGGTACTCAAACTTGCTTTCCTGTTGGTTTAAATTGCTGCTCAGCTTAAGGGGATGATGTGGTGTTCAATGACCAAGACTTTAGACCCGAAGAAGGATTCTAGGTTCACGGAGTCCTCCGGGCAATGCCTGTGACGGAGCCCACAAGATTTATATTCCGCTGCTGCTTTATTTACATGTTATGAACATTTTATCGTCCATCGAGACGTATGCTATGTAAGACCTATTTATATTCGAACACTTGGCTTGTAATAAATGATGCTTCACTATTTGTCATCACATGTATGAGAGAATGATCCTAGCATACATGTGATATTCACTCGGTTGTTCTTTGGGACAAACCGGGTGTGACAGAAGTGGTATCAGAGCCAAGGTTGCCTGTAGGAACGTGGACCTAGGTAGGAATGGACGTATTTAAGGACCCTATTTTCTTAAAAACTATTTTACAAAGGTGTGGGTTGAAAGTGTTATTTAATGGGGTCACTTTATTCACCTTGCCCCAACTTTTATTCAAAACACGATTTTTATATAATTCTTATCTAACTTAATTTTAAATGCCTTATGTTTTAGATGGTTCGCATGATCCGCACCGCCCGCAAGTCCACTGGAGGGAGAGTTCCTGTAGTTGCCCTTGCCTTGAGAGAGGAGAACCGTCCGGTGACGTACCACTCCTACAGGTTGGCAGTAGGAGGCTTGTTGCGCCATCTTCGGTGTATGCTCCACGCTGCCGGCAATGTGGGCAAGCTCATCATACACTACAGCTCCACCAGGACCATCCGTGAGAAGCGGGAAGAATGGAGCTCAGAGATGAGGATTATCCATGAAAATCAGCTGCTCAAGATCCACCGCTCTACAGCTTGTCGAGCGACTCAGGTCGATGCTGAGAAGGATGTCACCTGGGAGGCCATCACCTGCCAGAGTTACATCAACCGTCGCCACCTGGACATGATTGAGTACATGTATGTCCTCCAGCGTGAGAGTGGCACCGCGGAGTACAAGAACCCACCAGTGCAGCAGGGGACTTCCCATGAGCACATGGACTTGTTCTTGGAGGATGCTGCTATGCTCAGCACAAGACTGCAAGAGTGCCAACAGGAGCTTCAGGATGTTCGTGACACCCTGAAGGAGACTGAGGCATTAATTCGCGCCAGCCTAAGGGCGAGAGAAAGAGGAGATGGGAATGAACTGTGTGTCACCGTGAATGACACATGGACTCCTGACTCTCCCGACCGCCGGGCGAGCAAGCGTCGCCGCACTTCTCCACCAGCAGCTTCCCCACCCAAAGCTGAATCAGAGGGCAGCTGCAATAATGAGGAAGACCCCGAAGTGCCAGCTCAGTGATACGAGTCGTTTAGAGTCCTTTCCCTTGTTTCAGCAGGTTATCGAGTAGTCGAGAAAATACCCTATTTATTTGTGTGTTAATTTTTGGTGTGTGACATGAGTTGTGGAAGCCATGGGCATTTGTCCACAACCTTGTCTTTAGGTTGCTTCGCTTTGATGTGTGAACCCCTATGAATCAAGAGTGCCTTTATTTTTGCGTGAGACGTGACTCCCAAAAAAAATCTGCGTGAAACCTTCAGAAAATGTTTAAATATTAAGGCCTCAAAAGTTTAAGTTTAGACTAGCAATTTGGGAAGTTAATACATAATGCTTTAAGTTAACATTTGGTTGATCATGATAGAGTGCTGGAAGAGGAAAGGGTCGTGGTGCCAACCCCAACAACAACAACGATGAGGCCGGAAATCCTCATCTTTCTGGAGGACAAGACAGGGGTGGTCGCCGTGAAGGATCTGATCCTATCTCTCAAATGATCGAAAATCAGAATCAGCTCATCCAGAGTCTAACTCAAGTGGTAGCCATCTTGCACCAAGCTCCACCCCCACAAGCTGCACCACACTAACCAAGGTCGAGTGAGTTTCTGGGGACTCAACCCCCAAAGTTTGCAAGTGCTGCTGAACCTCTGGAGGCAGATGACTGGTTAAAGACCATAGAGAGCAAGATGAGGATCATACAATGCCAAGGGTATGAGAGGGTGCTGTTTGCCTCTCACCAATTACATGGACCTGCTGCTGATTGGTGGATCGCTTACGTAACAGCCCATCATGACCCCGAGAACATCACTTGGAAAGAGATCAAGCGCAGTTTCCGCAACCACTACATACCAAGGGGTGAACTCAAAAACAAGAGAAAGGAGTTCTTGGGATTGCAGCAAGGCAACATGACTGTGAGGGAATACCTCACCAAGTTCACCCAACTATCCCGTTATGCACCACGGGACATCGAAACTGATGAGCAAAAACAGGACTGTTTTGTGGAAGGACTTACTATGGAAATGCAATGTGCAATGTCCTCCAACGAGTATGAAAGCTTCCAAAAGATGGTAGATAGAGAATTTGTTGTGGAGAGGAAGCTGAAGGCCTTAGAGAATGAAAACAAGAGGAAGGCGGGATGGTCACACCAAGCCTCAGGTAGCAACACACGTCCACGTCTGATGCAGCAATCCGCAGGGCAGACGAGCCGTGCTGTGGTACCCTACTCAGCACCGAGAGGGTACAACCCAAATTTCAGGCCTCCGTCAGCACCAACACAGCCGCAGCGTCAGTTTGTACAGCAGCCTCGCCCCACATATCAACCTCAACCAGCAGGACAGTGACCACCAAACGAACCCCAAGATAACAAAGGCCAGGCACCCAAAGTTGGGGTGCAATGCTTCAACTGTGGTGAAGTGGGGCACTATGCCCATAAGTGCCAAAAGAAGAAGCCCATGCAGCCACAGCAGCAGAATGTGATGCGAGGACGGGTGAACCACGTGACCATGGAGGAAGCGCAAGAGGCACCTGATGTGGTAATTGGTAAGTTTCCTGCCAATTTACACATTGCAACCCTATTGTTCGATTCTGGTGCCACCCATTCGTTCATTGCTCAAGGGTTTGTTAAGAAGCATGATCTAGCAACAAAACAAATGAACCATATGTTAGCAGTGAACTCTCCAGGGGGAGAAATAAGGACAAGACAAGTGTGTCCCAAGGTGAATCTAGACATTAATGGGGTAGTATTTGCTGCAAACCTCATAGTGATAGACTCACAAGGGATAGATATTATTTTGGGTATGGATTGGTTGACCAAACATAAAGGAATCATCCATTGTTCGACAAGAACGGTGGAACTAACTCACCCTAGCTGCACAAAAGTGAAGTTCATAGCCGTACAAGAACCTAGGAGGGACCTTAAACTTAATCAAGTTGAGGTGGAAGTGGAAGAGATAAGGATTATCCGGGAGTATCCAGATGTTTTTCCGGAGGAACTGCCAGGTATGCCTCCCTATCGTGAAGTGGAATTCGCGATTGAACTTTTGCCTGGAACATCCCCAATATACAAGAGGCCTTATCGGATGGACTCCAAACAGCTGGAAGAGCTCAAGGAGCATATAAAGAATTGACGGAGAAGGGGTATATTCGTCCTAGATCCTCACCATGGGGAGCTCCAGTGATATTTGTGCCCAAGAAGGACGGAACCCAAAGGTTATGCGTAGACTACCGTGCGTTGAATGAAGTAACCATCAAGAACAAGTACCCATTACCCCGCATCAAAGATTTATTTGATCAGTTGAGGGAGCTTGTGTGTTCTCAAAAATTGATCTCAGGTCGGGATACCACCAACAGAAGATAAGGCAAACCGACATTCCAAATACAGCTTTCGTATCTCGGTACGGGCTGTATGAATACACCGTCATGCCGTTCAGGCTAACTAATGCCCCAGCATACTTCATGTATCTCATGAACAAGGTATTCATGGAATATCTGGACAAATTTGTGGTGGTTTTCATTGATGACATTCTCGTTTTCTCAAAAGATGAAGAAGAACATGAGGGACATTTTAGAATGGTGTTGCAAAAGCTGAGAGAACACCAACTATATGCCAAGCTGAGCAAATGTGAATTTTGGCTGAAGAGAGTTCCCTTCTTAGGACATATAATCTTGGAGGGAGGAATCTCGGTAGATCCCACCAAGATCAAGGATGTGCAGAAGTGGAAGACCCCTGAAAATGTCGGGGAAGTTCGAAGCTTCTTAGGATTGGCTGGGTATTATCGACGGTTTATTGAGGGTTTCTCTAAGATCTCGAGACCCCTCACCAAATTGTTAGAGAAGGGAATCATATTCACATGGACACTGCAGTGTGAGATGAGTTTTCAAGAACTGAGGGAAAGATTGACAACAGCCCCAGTGCTAGTTATGCCGGATATGCAGAAGACTTTTTCGGTGTACTGCGATGCCTCTGGACACAGGTTGGGATGTGTTCTCATGCAAGAGGGGCATGTCGTGGCCTACGCATCCTGGCAGCTCCAAAAACACGAGAAGAACTATCCTACGCATGACCTAGAGCTAGCCGCAGTGGTACACGTATTGAAGATTTGGCGGCATTACTTGATGGGGAAAAGGACAGAGATATATACGGATCATAAGAGCTTAAAGTACATTTTTCACAAAGCCAGATCTCAACCTCAGACAAAGGAGATGGTTAGAGCTAATCAACGACTTTGATGTTGGCATCAACTATCATCCTGGGAAAGCAAACGTCATGGCGGATGCTTTAAGCCGGAAAGTGCAGGTCAACATGTTGAGTTCGAAGGACATGCCTACAGAATTAAAGGAAGAGATTGCAAAACTCAATCTATGTCTGGTGAATAGTGGTGAGGCCATCGCCATGGAAGTGGACTCCACATTAAAGAAAGACATACGCAACGGTCAGAAGAATGATGAAAAGATACAAGAGATTAGAGAACTCATCAAAGAGAATAAAGCCCCTGGGTTTAGAGAAGATGAACAAGGTACAGTGTGGCATGGGAAAAGAATCTATGTGTCTGAAGTGAAGGAGATCCGTGAATTGATTTTGAAGGAAGCTCATGATTCCGACCATTCCATTCATCCTGGGAGTACGAAGATGTATCATGACCTCAAGAGCAGATATTGGTGGTATGGCATGAAGCGAGATGTCGCGGAACATGTTGCCCTATGTGACACATGTCAGTTGGTGAAAGCAGAACATCAATGACCCGCGGGACTATTGCAACCACTCAAAGTGCCTGAATGGAAATGGGAAGAAATAGGTATGGACTTCATAGTGGGACTACCCAGGACCCAATAAGGATATGATTCGATATGGGTCATCATCGACAGGTGTGACACCCCAAAATCCTGTTCAGAGGGGAGTTTAAAATTTTTTGGACGTGTTTCATGTGTTGCAAAAAATTCAAATTTAAAATGGAATTCAAATTAAACTCAAAACAGAAAAGAAATAGAAAAAGAAAAAGGAAAACAGAAAAAAACCGGCCAGTGGGCCGAAACCCACCAGCCGGCCCACCCTGCCCCCGCGCCAGTCCGCAGCCGCGCGCCCGCGCTCTCTCTCTCAAACAGGTGGGACCCACCTGTCATCCCTAACCCCTGATTGTCCGAAACTCGGACTGTTCACCCACGCGCGCGATCGCAACCGACCGGATTTCCGGCCGAATTCTGGTTCCGGAGGACTCCCACTCGATCTAAACAAACCCACCGCCCTCCCCCGTCTATAAAAACCCCGGACTCATTCTGTTTTTACCCCGTGATCCGCCGTTTTTACTCGGTGAGAACCCGAGCCCCTCCGGCGAATTCTGGCCGATCTACGCTCGGAAATTCTGATCTAACTTGCTGGTCTTGATCCACCGCCTCCGGGGAACCTCGCAGGTGCAGAAAACTCGGTGGTTTGCGGTTCAAACACAGCGCCGACGAGCCTCACCGTGAATTCACCTCGGACCTCGTCGCCGACCGCCTTCCAGGACCTCCGAGTTCAAGAAAACCCCCGAGTTGAGATCCCCGACCTCCCCTCCACCGATCTATGCCATAAAATCACAGTTTTAGGAAGAATTGACAAAGATCCGAAACTCTCCGGCGAGATCGCCGCCTCACGCCGCCGTGCGCCGCCGGGCAGCGCCGCCCGCGCTCGATCAGAGCGACGTGGCCGCTTGAGCGCCGTTTATTTTAAATCGCACGGTAGAGTTTAAATTCCCGCGTACCGGTTCGACGTTATAATCTCAGCCGTCTGTTTTAAATCGGACGGTCCACGTCAGCCCCGCGTTATAAATACTGGAATTCTTACGTGCTACCACCTGGGGTTCTCGGGAAATAAGAGCTAGCCCCGGAAACTTCTGATCTAGCCCCTGGAACTTCAGAAAATCATGTAAATTCATTTAAAAATCAATTTTAGCCCCTGGACTTAATAAAAATTAGGAAAAACTCCTCTGTTATGTGTAGCTAGACCCCTGAAAATTGTTAAAATAATATTATAGACCCTGTAGTGGGGTGAGTTTAACTTTTTAACCCTGTTTGATATTAAATTTAGGAAATTGAATATGTGGCTAGTATTTATAATTTAAAAAGTCGGACAAACATATTGTCAAATTTAAATTAAAAACTTTCTCAGTACTTAGAAAACTTTTGAGTGAGATAAAAATAGATTTTTGGCTGAAATGAATCTGTTTAATTTATTATTCACATTTATTAGTTATAGGGACACATTTTTATGTGAAGAATAGTTCTGAAAATTAGGAAAATAAATGTAAAATAGTTTACATCAGAGGAAAAGGTCAAAAATATGCTATTAAATATTTTAGATCAGAACCTGTTCTGTTTAGATGATGTGTCTTGTTATTTTCATAATAAAGTTCACATTTAGGCATAGGAAATAAATCTGAAAATATAGCAACTAGTAAATGATAAATGGAGTTTCTAAAATCCAAAGAATTCAGTTTAGGGTTGGTAGAAATTCTGAAGACACATATGGAGAAGGAAAATACCTTTCATGCATACTTGGTAGCTAAAAGGTGTAGTAATTGAATATAAGGAATTTATTTAAATTGGAAACTCATATATAAAGTATGCAAGCATAAATGTGAATACAAAAGTAGGAATCATATACACATGATTAAAATTGCATGTAAGCCAAAGGTCAACACACATAGATTAAACACAACACATAGGAGTTGTGAATGGCTTTGTTACATGTGAATGTGTGGTTTGTATGAAGTGGAAGTGTGAACTATGTCTTATGGATTGTTGTTTTTCTTTTGCTATGTGTGATGGTATGATGTAGAACCTGCTCAAGAGCAAGTTATTCCTTTCCAAGATCAGGACTACCCATTTCAAGAGCAGCAGGAAGGAGGCAAGTGTTCTTGACCACTTTGATCCTATGCTAGGATGTGTAGCTAGAATTATTTGCATTGTCAAATGAAAATATAAAACCCATGCTAGGATGTTTCCCTAGAATTGCATTACCTTGTTTCCTTGTAGCTTGGGTTGGGATTCATTTTATCATGCCATTTATTATTATGCATATGCTTAGCCATGCTTAGAATGGGATATTTGGGATATGAGATCATCAGTTTATTTTACCATACTCTTGAATGAGATATGTGAGTTATGTAGAGGTAGGGATCAAGGCAAGTTGGATGTTTTGGTTGGTGCTGGGTGCACGAGACTCGGGTTTGTGTTTAGTACTTGCCTGGATCGTAAGGACCGGTTCATGGAGCATGTAACCTGGCTTTACCGTGCCAACCACATGCTGAGATGGGGCAGCTTGGCAAATTAATTAGGTGTATACCCGGCGTAGTATGGGTGTGTTGGATGGTGCGGGGAATAGGTGTCAGCTGGACTACCATATGAACCGCAAGGCTCAAGAGGGGGCCACTGCAGCGGGGTAGGAGCCTCTTGTATGCTGTTAAGGGTGAAACCTCGGTGGGCCCACGCTCGTCGGGAATCCCTTTGTAAAGGCTTAGTAGTGATCTCCTGGCTACACACCTGGGAAGTGTGAATGTGGTTCGTAGCCACTGGCATAATGGAGGTTCTTTTAGTCCACCCAGCAACGGGGGATGAAATCACTACATGTGGGTACAGTGGTACAAAATCTGCACAGTCAAAACTGTCATGACAGCCGTGCTCACGGTCAAGAGCAGCTTGGACTTATTCATGATTAGAGGATTGATGGTTTTGGAAGTTGTGGATGTTAAGCTGGGAGCTTAACATTGGAAATGATGTTATGGTTATTTGATTATGATGATGGGATGGGAGATTGGGACCATTTCACCTGTGTAGTAATGTAGGTGCTTAATAAGCTAAGATGATAGGTATTAATTGCGTAGTGCTTTAACCATGAGTTCAACCTCCCCTTGTTCTAGCCATGCATGACATAAGTTTCCCACACTTGCTGAGTACCATCGGTACTCAACCTTTCATATTTTATTGGTTTATATTCCTGCTCAGGTCAAGACAATGAGGTGGTGTATAATGACCAAGACTTTGGACCCGAAGAAGGTTTCTAGGTTCATGGAGACCCCCGGGCAACGATTGTGAAGGAGCCCTCGAGAATAATATTCCGCTGCTAGTTTATTTACTTGTGATGAACTTATTATTGTCCATCGAGACATTTGCTATGTAAGACCTATTTATGTTCGACACCTGGCTTGTAATAAATGATGCTTCACTATTTGTCATCGCATGTATGAGAAAATAATCCTGGCATATATGTGATATTCACTTGGTTGTTCTTCGGAAAAACCGGGTGTGACAGAAGTGGTATCAGAGCCAAGGTTGCCCGTAGGAACGTGGACCTAGGTAGAAATGGACGTATTTAAGGGCCCTATTTTCTTAAAAACTATTTTACAAGGTGTGTGTTAAAAAGTGTTATTTAATGGAGTCACTTTCTTCATCTTACCCCAACTTTCATTCAAAATAGGATTTTTGTTTAAAAGTTTAACTAACCTAAGTTTAAATGCTTTTTGTTTTAGATGGTTCGCATGATTCGCACCGCTCGCAAGTCCACAGGAGGGAGAGTTCTCGTAGTTGCCCTTGCCGAAAGAGAGGAGAGCCGTCCGGTGACGTACCTTTCCTACGGATTGGCAGTAGGAGGCTTGTTGCGCTGTCTTCGACGTATGCTCGAAGCCGCCAGCAATACGGGCAAGCTAATCATACACTATAGCTCCACTAGGACCATCCGGGAGAAGCGGGAAGAATGGAGTTCAGAAATGAGGATTATCCATGAAAATCAGCTGCTCAAGATCCACCGCTCTCCAGCTTGTCGAGCAACACAGGTCGAAGCGGAGAAGGATGTCACCTGGGAGGCCATCACCTGCCAGAGTCACATCTATCGTCGCCACCTGGACAGGACTGAGTACATGTATGTCCTCCAGCGTGAGAGTGGTACAACGGAGTATAAGTACCCGCCAGTGCAGCAAGGGACTTCCCATGAGCACATGGACTTGTGCTTGGAGGATGCTGCTATGCTCAGCACTCGACTGCAGGAGTGTCAGCAAGAACTTCAGGATGTTCGGGACACCCTGAAGGAAACGGAGGCGTTGCTGCGAGCCTGCTTAAGGGCGAGAGAAAGAGGAGATGGGAATGAACTGTGTGTCACCGTGAATGATACATGGACTCCTGACTCCCCAGATCGCCGGGCGATTAGGCGTCGTCGCACTTCTCCACCAGCAGCTTCCCCACCCAAAGCAGAGTCAGAAGGCAGCCGCAATGATGAGGAAGACCCCGAGGAGCCAGCTCAGTGAATACGAGTAGTGTAGAGTCCTTCCCTTAGTTTAGCAGGATGTCGAGTAGTCAAGTCGTTATCTTAGTTAATGGTGTATTAATGATTGGTGTGTGACGTGATGAGTTGTGGAAGCCATGAGCAATTGTCCACAGCCCCGTCTCCAGATTGTTTTGCTTTGGTGTGTGAACCCACATGAAATAATATTGCATTTATTTTTGTGTGAGATATGAAACCTCAGAAAAGTATAACAAAGCCTCAACACTTCAAAGTACAAACAAGTGAAAGTAGTAAGATGATACGTAATGCTTTAAATTAACATTATTTGATCATGCCAGATGGCCGGAAGAGGAAAAGGACGTGCTGCCAACCCCGCCAACAACAATGATGAGGCCTCCAACCCTCATCTTTCTGGAGGCCAGGACAGGGGTGGTCGCCGTGAAGGAGTTGATCCCCTCCACCAAATGCTGGAGAATCAAAATCAGTTCATCCAGAACTTGACTCAAGTGGTGGCCAACTTGCATCAAGTTCCACCTCCACAAGCTGCACCACGCCAACCAAGGTTGAGTGAGTTTCTAGGAACTCAACCTCCAAAGTTTGCAAGTGCTGCTGAACCTCTGGAGGCAGATGATTGGCTTAAGACCATTGAGAGCAAGATGAGGATCATACAGTGCCAAGGGTACGATAGGGTGCTGTTTGCCTCTCATCAATTGCATGGACCTGCTGCTGATTGGTGGACCGCCTACGTGGCCGCCCATCATGACCCTGAGAACATCACTTGGGAAGAGTTCAAGCGTAGCTTCCGCAACCATTACATACCAAGAGGTGAACTCAAAAACAAGAGGATGGAGTTATTGGGACTGCAGCAGGGAAACATGACGGTGAGGGAATACCTCACTAAATTTACTCAACTATCCCGTTATGCCCCACGAGACATAGAGACTGATGAGCAGAAACAAGATTGTTTCGTGTAAGGACTTACCGCAGAAATGCAGTGTGCAATGTTCTCAAATGAGTATAAAAGCTTCCAAAAGATGGTGGACAGAGCGTTTGTGGTAGAAAGGAAGCTGAAGGCCTTGGAAAATGAGAATAAGAGGAAGGCCGGTTGGTCACATCAAGCCTCAGGGAGCAACACCCGCCCACATCTGATGCAGCAACCTGCAGGGCGGACGAACCGTGCTGCGGTACCCTACTCAGCACCAATAGGGTACAACCCGAACTACAGGCCTCCGGCAGCACCAGCACAGCCGCAACGTCAGTTTGTACAGCAGCCTCGCCCCGCATATCCACCTCGACCAGCAGTGCAAGGACCTCCAAACCAACCCCAAGACAACAAAGGCCAGGCACCTAAGGTTGGGGTGCAATGTTTTAGCTGTGGTGAAGTGGGGCACTACGCCCATAAGTGCCCAAAGAAGAAGCCCACGCAGCCACAACAGCAGAATGTAATGAGAGGACGGGTGAACCACGTCACTATGGAGGAAGCACAAGAGGCACCCGACGTGGTAGTTGGTAAGTTTCCTGCTAATTTACACATTGCAACCCTGCTGTTTGATTCTGGTGCTACCCACTCGTTCATTGCTCAAGGGTTTGTTAAGAAGCATGACCTAGCAACAACACAAATGAATCATATGCTAGCCGTAAACTCTCCAGGTGGAGAAATAAGGACAAGACAAGTGTGTCCCAAAGTGAACCTAGACATTAATGGGATAGTATTTACTGCTAACCTCATAGTGATAGATTCACAAGGGATAGATATTATTTTGGGTATGGATTGGTTGACCAAACATAAAGGAATCATCCATTGTTCGACAAGAACGGTGGAACTAACTCACCCTAGTGGCACAAGAGTAAAGTTCATAACAATACACGAGCCTAGGAGGGACATTAAATTAAATCAAGTTGAGGTGAAAGTTGAGGAGATCAGGACCATCAGGGAATATCCAGATGTTTTTCCGGAGGATTTGCCAGGTATGCCTCCCGATCGTGAAGTGGAATTCGCAATTGAGCTAGTGCCTGGAACAGCCCCGATATACAAGAGACCTTATCGGATGGACTCCAAGCAGCTAGAAGAACTCAAGGATCATTTGAGAGAATTGACAGAGAAGGGGTATATTCGCCCTAGTTCCTCACCATGGGGAGCTCCGGTGATATTTGTGCCCAAAAAGGACGAAACCCAAAAGTTATGCGTGGATTACCGTGCCTTGAATGAGGTAACCATCAAGAACAAGTACCCATTACCCCGCAATGGAGACTTGTTTGATCAGTTGAGGGGAGCTTGTGTGTTCTCGAAAATTGATCTCAGGTCGGGATACCACCAACTCAAGATAAGGCAATCTGATATTCCCAAGACAACTTTCGTATCTCGGTACGGATTGTATGAATACACTGTCATGCCTTTCGGGCTAACTAATGCCCCGACGTACTTCATGTATCTCATGAACAAGGTATTCATGGAATATCTGGACAAATTTGTGGTGGTTTTCATAGATGACATTCTCGTCTTCTCCAAAGATGAAGAAGAACATGAGAAACATCTAAGGTTGGTGTTGCAGAGGCTGAGAGAACACCAACTATATGCTAAGTTGAGCAAGTGTGAGTTTTGGCTGAAGAGAGTTTCCTTCTTAGGACATATAATCTCGGAGGGAGGAATCTCCGTGGATCCCGCCAAAATCGAGGATATACAGAAGTGGAAGACCACTGAAAAAGTCGGGGAAGATCGAAGCTTGTTGGGATTGGCTGGATACTATCGACGGTTTATTGAGGGATTCTCTAAGATCTCCAGACCCCTCACCAAACTGTTGGAGAAGGGAATCACATTCACATGGACGCCGCAATGCGAGACGAGTTTTCAGGAGTTAAAGGAGAGATTGACGACAGCCCCAGTGCTAGTTATGCCAGATATGCAGAAGAACTTTACGGTGTACTGCGATGCCTCTGGAAACGGGTTGGGATGTGTTCTCATGCAAGAAGGGCATGTCGTGGCTTATGCATCCCGGCAACTCCGGAAGCACGAGAAAAACTATCCTACACATGACCTAGAACTAGCCGCAGCGGTACACGCGTTGAAAATTTGGCGACACTATTTGATGGGGAAGAGGACAGAGATATATACGGATCATAAGAGTCTGAAGTACATTTTCACACAGCCAGATCTCAACCTCAGACAAAGGAGATGGTTAGAGCTAATCAATGACTTTGATGTGGGCATCAACTATCATCCTAGGAAAGCAAACGTCATGGCCGATGCTTTAAGCCGGAAAGTGCAAGTCAATAAGTTGAGCTTAAAGGACATGCCTGCAGAATTGAAGGACGAGGTTATAAGGCTCAATCTATGCCTTGTGAATAGTGGTGAAGCCATTGCCATGGAAGTGGACTCCACACTAGAGCAAGACATACGCGATGGTCAAAAGAACGACGAGAAGATACAAGAAATCAGGCAACTCATCAAGGAAAATAAAGCTCCTGGTTTCAGAGAGGATGAACAAGGTACGATGTGGCACGGGAAAAGGATCTGTGTGCCTGAAGTAAAGGAGATCCGTGAATTAATTTTGAAGGAGGCTCACGATTCCAACTATTCCATTCATCCTGGGAGTACGAAGATGTACCAGGAGCTCAAGAGCAGGTATTGGTGGTATGGCATGAAGCGAGATGTCGCGGAACATGTTGCCCTATGTGACACATGTCAGTTGGTGAAAGCAGAACATCAACGATCCGCGGGATTATTGCAACCACTCAAAGTGCCTGAATGGAAATGGGAAGAAATCGTTATGGATTTCATAGTGGGATTGCCTAGGACCCAATCAGGATATGATTCAATATGGGTCATCATTGACAGGCTAACCAAGGTAGCTCATTTCATCCCCGTGAAAGAAAGCTACAGCGGATCCAAATTGGCAGAGTTGTACATGTCAAGGATCGTGTGTTACCATGGAGTGCCAAAGAAGATTGTGTCAGATCGAGGGACACAGTTCACCTCAAGGTTCTGGCAGAAGTTGCACGAAACCATGGGAACCCATCTGAACTTTAGTTCTTCCTATCATCCCCAAACTGACGGGCAGACGGAAAGAGCCAATCAGATCCTTGAAGATATGCTGAGGGCATGTGCAGTCAAAAACAATCGGAGTTGGGACAAGAACTTACCGTATGCGGAATTCTCCTATAACAACAGCTATCAAGCTAGTATGAAGATGTCACCGTTTGAAGCTTTGTACGGGAGGAAGTGCAGAACTCCCCTATTTTGGAACCAAACAGGGGAAAGTAAAGTGTTTGGTCCAGAAGTACTCCAAGAAGCCGAGGCGAAGGTGAGGGAAATTCGCAACAACTTGAGGATAGCACAGACACGCCAAAAGAGCTATGCCGATGTACGAAGAAGAGAGCTCGTTTTCAACGTGGGAGACTATGTCTATCTCAAGGTGTCCCCTATCCGAGGACTTCGTCGGTTCAAGGTGAAAGGGAAGTTGTCACCTCGATACATCGGACCCTTTCTAGTTCTGGAGAGGAAAGGCGAAGTGGCGTATCAACTGGAATTACCGGCTCGCCTATCGGATGTGCACGATGTATTCCATGTGTCACAACTCAAGAAATGCCTAAGGACGCCTGAAGAGGTGTTACCCATGAATGAAGTGGACGTACCTGAGGATTTATCTTATGCCGAGCAACCATACAAGATTTTGGAGACAATGGAACGCCTCACCAGAAATAAAAGAATCCGGATGTGCAAGGTGCAGTGGAAGCATCACTCAGAAGAGGAAGCCACCTGGGAGCGAGAAGATGAGCTTAAGGCACAATTTCCGGAATTGTTTTCTTAGAACCACCAATCTCGAGGACGAGATTTATTTTAAGGGGGGTAGAGCTGTGACACCCCAAAATCCTATTCAGAGGGGAGTTTAAAAATTTTTGGACGTGTTGCATGTGTTGCAAAAAATTCAAATTTAAACTGGAATTCAAATTAAACTCAAAACAGAAAAGATATAGAAAAAGAAAAAGGTAAACAGAAAAAAAACCGACCAGTGAGCTGAAACCCACCAGCCGGCCCACCCTGCCCCCGCGCCAGCCCGCAGCCGTGCGCCCGCGCTCTCTCTCTCAGACAGGTGGGACCCACCTATCATCCCTAACCCCCGATCGTCCGAAACTCGGACTGTTCACCCGCGCGCGCACGATCGCAACCGACCGGATTTCCGGCCGAATTCTGGTTCCAGAGGACTCCCACTCGATCTAAACAAACCCACCACCCTCCCCCGTCTATAAAAACCCCGGCCTCGTTCTGTTTTTCCCACGTGATCCGCCGTTTTTACTCCGGTGAGAACCCGAGCCCCTCCGGCGGATTCTGGCCGATCTACGATCGGAAATTCCGATCTAACTTGCTGGTCTTGATCCACCGCCTCCGGGGAACCTCGCAGGTGCAGAAAACTCGGTGGTTTGCGGTTCAAACACAGCGCCGACGAGCCTCGCCGTGAATTCACCTCGGACCTCGTCGCCGCCCGCCTTCTAGGACCTCCGAGCTCAAGAAAACCCCCGAGGTGAGATCCCCGACCTCCCCTCCACCGATCTATGCCATAAAATCACAGTTTTAGGAAGAATTGACGAAGATCCGAAACTCTCCGGCGAGATCGCCGCCTCCCGCCGCCGTGCGCCGCCGGGCAGCGCCGCCCGCGCTCGATTAGAGCGACGTGGCCGCTTGAGCGCCATTTATTTTAAATCGCACGGTAGAGTTTAAATTCCGGCGTACCGGTTCGACATTATAATCTCAGTCGTCTGTTTTAAATCGGACGGTCCACGTCAGCCCCGCGTTATAAAGACTGGAATTCTTACGTGCTACACCCTGGGGTTCTCGGGAAATAAGAGCTAGCCCCGGAAACTTCTGATCTAGCCCCTGGAACTTCAGAAAATCATGTAAATTCATTTAAAAATCAGTTTTAGCCCCTGGACTTAATAAAAATTAGGAAAAACTCCTCTGTTATGTGTAGCTAGACCCCTGAAAATTGTTAAAATAATATTATAGACCCTGTAGTGGGGTGAGTTTACCTTTTTAACCCTGTTTGATATTAAATTTAGGAAATTGAATATGTGGCTAGTATTTAAAATTTAAAAAGTGGGACAAACATATTGTCAAATTTAAATTAAAAACTTTCTCAGTACTTAGAAAACTTTGGAGTGAGATAAAAATAGATTTTTGGCTGAAATAAATCTGTTTAGTTTATTATTCACATTTATTAGTTATAGGGACACATTTTTAAGTGAAGAATAGTTCTGAAAATTAGGAAAATAAATGTAAAATAGTTTACATCAGAGGAAAAGGTCAAAAATATGCTATTAAATATTTTAGATCAGAACCTGTTCTGTTTAGATGATGTGTCTTGTTATTTTCATAATAAAGTTCACATTTAGGCATAGGAAATAAATCTGAAAATATAGCAACTAGTAAATGATAAATGGAGTTTCTAAAATCCAAAGAATTCAGTTTAGGGTTGGTAGAAATTCTGAAGACACATATGGAGAAGGAAAATACCTTTCATGCACACTTGGTAGCTAAAAGGTGTAGTAATTGAATATAAGGAATTCATTTAAATTGGAAACTCATATATAAAGTATGCAAGCATAAATGTGAATACAAAAGTAGGAATCATATACACATGATTAAAAGTGCATGTAAGCCAAAGGTCAACACACATAGAGTAAACACAACACATAGGAGTTGTGAATGGCTTTGTTACATGTGAATGTGTGGTTTGTATGAAGTGGAAGTGTGAACTATGTCTTATGGATTGTTGTTTTTCTTTTGCTATGTGTGATGGTATGATGTAGAACCTGCTCAAGAGCAAGTTATTCCTTTCCAATATCAGGACTACCCATTTCAAGAGCAGCAGGAAGGAGGCAAGTGTCCTTGACCACATTGATCCTATGCTAGGATGTGTAGCTAGAATTATTTGCATTGTCAAATGAAAATATGAAACCCATGCTAGGATGTTTCCCTAGAATTGCATTACCTTGTTTCCTTGTATCTTGGGTTGGGATTCATTTTATCATGCCATTTATTATTATACATATGCTTAGCCATGCTTAGAATGGGATATTTGGGATATGAGATCATCAGTTTATTTTACCATACTCTTGAATGAGATATTGTGAGTTATGTAGAGGTAGGGATCAAGGCAAGTTGGATGTTTTGGTTGGTGCTGGGTGCACGAGACTCGGGTTTGTGTTTAGTACTTGCCTGGATCCTAAGGACCGGTTCATGGAGCATGTAACCTGGCTTTACCGTGCCAACCACATGCTGAGATGGGGCAGCTTGGCCAATTAATTAGGTGTATCCCCGACGTAGTATGGGTGTGTTGGATGGTGCGGGGAATAGGTGTCAGCTGGACTACCATATGAACCGCAAGGCTCAAGAGGGGGCCCTTGCAGCGGGGTTAGAGCCTCTTGTATGCTGTTAGGGGTGAAACCTCAGTGGGCCCACGCTCGTCGGGAATCCCTTTGTAAAGGCTTCATAGTGATCTCCTGGCTACACACCTGGGAAGTGTGAATGTGGTTCATAGCCACTGGCATAATGGAGGTTCTTTTAGTCCACCCGGCAACGGGGGATGAAATCACTACATGTGGGTACAGTGGTACAAACTCTGCAGAGTCAAAACTGTCATGACAGCCGTGCTCACGGTCAAGAGCGGCTTGGACTTATTCATGATTAGAGGATTGATGGTTTTGGATGTTGTGGATGTTAAGCGGGGAGCTTAACATTGGAAATGATGTTATGGTTATTTGATTATGATGATGGGATGGGAGATTGGGACCATTTCACCTGTGTAGTAATGTAGGTGCTTAATAAGCAAAGGTGATAGGTATTAATTGCGTAGTGCTTTAACCATGAGTTCAACCTCCCCTTGTTCTAGCCATGCATGACATAACTTTCCCACACTTGCTGAGTACCATCGGTACTCAACCTTGCATATTTTGTTGGTTTATATTGCTGCTCAGGTCAAGACAATGAGGTGGTGTATAATGACCAAGACTTTGGACCCGAAGAAGGTTTCTAGGTTCATGGAGACCCCCGGGCAACGCCTGTGAAGGAGCCCTCGAGAATAATATTCCGCTGCTAGTTTATTTACTTGTGATGAACTTATTATTGTCCATCGAGACATTTGCTATGTAAGACTTATTTATGTTCGACACCTGGCTTGTAATAAATGATGCTTCACTATTTGTCATCGCATGTATGAGAAAATGATCCTGGCATACATGTGGTATTCACTTGGTTGTTCTTCGGAAAAACCGGGTGTGACAACAGGCTAACCAAGGTAGCTCATTTCATCCCCGTGAAAGAAAGCTACAGCGGATCCAAATTGGCGGAATTGTACATGTCAAGGATCGTGTGTTTACATGGAGTGCCAAAGAAGATAGTGTCAGATCGAGGGACACAGTTCACCTCAAGGTTCTGGCAGAAGTTACATGAAACTATGGGAACTCATCTAAATTTTAGTTCTTCCTATCACCCTTAGACTGACGGGCAGACGGAAAGAACCAATCGGATCCTTGAGGATATGTTGAGAGCGTGTGCGCTCAAGAACAATAGGAGTTGGGATAAGAACTTACCGTATGCGGAGTTCTCCAATAACAACAGCTATCAGGCTAGTATGAAGATGTCACCATTTGAGGCTTTGTTTGGGAGGAAGTGCAGAACTCCACAATATTGGAACCAAAGAGGGGAAAGTAAAGTGTTTGGGCCCGAGGTACTGCAAGAAGCCGAGGCAAAAGTGAGGGAAATTTGCAACAATTTGAGGATAGCACAGACCCGACAAAAGAGTTATGCCGATGTACGGAGAAGAGAGCTTATTTTCAACGTGGGGGACTATGTCTATCTCAAGGTGTCCCCTATCCGAGGACTTCGTCGGTTCAAGGTGAAAGGGAAATTATCACCTCGATACATCAGACCCTTTCAGATTCTGTAGAGGAAAGGCGAAGTGGCATATGACACGACACTACGGTCTTGTCGAGCCAGGATCACGCTGAGGGGTGCTGCGTTGCACAGCACCGGATAACACACGTCAAAGGTACAAAGCGGAAGCGAAATTTTATTACATAAACGGGTTATGAACATGTTTACATCAAAATAAGTTCAGTCTACACTCGCGGGCGTAGACTAAGCATCAAGTGCATGTTCAGCCCTTGAACGTGTCCTTGCTAGCACACACGCACACTAATTCCGCGGCGTGCACGACTCCCACTCGACGGGGTTCCCCTCCTGGGGTTCCGTCTCCTCTTCGGGAGTCCCTTCCTCATAGAACCCTGCAAAATCTTCAAACACAAGCAGTGAGCACGAAGGCTCAGCAAGTCTGACCCGTCTCACCTAAACATGGAACTTATACATGAGGGGTGATGGGTTACATGAGGTAAAAATCATTTGCAAGGACTCGCCTAATTAGTAGAGCCTTACTTTCAAGTTTTAGCAGCAGGTTGTGGAGAACCTTACGCTAAGGCACATGAGAGAGCCGCAATCAAACAAGAAACGCATTAGTTAGCTCTAAGCTACAATAAGTCATTAGCAATCAAGTCCATCTTTCAATCAGCAACATTTTAACATGTAACTAGCCTGTTCTTTCTACGTCACGGTACAGTGAACAAGTGGTACTCACTGACCGCGAGGGACGGCGATTATAATCGATTTACACCTGCAGGGTTACCCGAACAACCCGTCACGTACGCCCGTACTCGATGTTGCCTGCAACAACCATCACGGACGCCGTACGCGACTACCTTTCACCCGTTAGCCAAATGTTGAACCGCTCCAATCGTCCCGAGCAAGAGGTCTCTCCACGCGCATCTCAGTGCCGCCAGCTGATTTACACCTCGAGCTCTCAACCTACCCTCTGAACGACCAGCTATGCCTCAACACCCAGCTACCCGAGTTACATCAGTTTCCCGGTTCCCATATAGCCAGTAGGTCTTCGGTACTGTTCTAGCTTGTTCAACAGGCCCGCACACGGCTCGGTCCTCAACCGACACAAGCGGAGCTACAGCACACAGGCCCCAAAGTCCTGCTGCCCTTACTCTCCGCTTGGTCTCATTTTCTTGCCATGTGTTTCATGTGCTAACACTACCCGAGTCGAGTGCCTCTAGCCTATGCTCGCGAGTAGTTCCAATTACTCGATTTGTACCGAATCCTATACTATCTTAGCATGGCAGTAGCTAACGGGGTTTGAAATCCTAAAACCAACCCAAGGTTTTCTTGGCTATGCAATTGGGTTTTCAAACAAGACTCTAATGCAAAGAATAAAGTAATCAAGTATGTGCTCAAAACAATAAAAACTTGTAAAAGGGTTAATGCAAACCGGAGCTTTCCTTGCTGCTCTTGGTCGTAGGCTAGCTGCTCCTCCGGAGTTACGAAGTCTAGGACTTCGGGTTCCTCCTCGACCTTAGCGACTACATGATAGAAACAATATATGTATCAATTTAAATGCATTTTGTCTTGAGTTTGAAGTTGTGAAGTCTATCACCTTTGCTAGACAGACCTAATGACTGTGAAACTTTTATTGTGGCTTAGTTACAACCTAAACAGAGACTTGGTCAAGTTTTAGTTGCAGCAAAGCTCATTTGAGCCCTCCACAATTAATTATGTCCTTGACCTTATTTGGAACTCTTAGGGTGTTCTAGGAATTTTCATGAAACAAACTATGACTTTCTGAAAACTAGATTTTCAGAGGGTTCTAATGGAGTTGGCCTCACTTAATTTGGAAGTTCCTAACTAAAGATATGAGCTAAACAATTTCAGAGAAAATTCTGAAAATGTTTCTGAACATTTTCTATTTTCTCTGGAACAGTTTCACTAATCACACCATTAGGTGGATAAAATGAGCTCCAATGGGTCTGAAATTTTTATGGTAGTTCAGGGATAGTTTGGTGAACATCCCAGAAAAATTTCAGGGTTTTCCTCCACAGGATTCTCCAGTTAAAATTCCAAACAGTTTAAACTTTGAGGATTCAATTCTGGAGAATTAAGGAATTTCATGAAGTGAAACTTGATTTGCTGGAAAGTACTCAGAGAGCTGAATCCAGCAAATTTTGGTTCACTCAATTTGGAGCTTCCTAGCCAAAGTTATGAGGATTTGAAGTTTGAAGGAAATCTGAAAATCGGGGAAAAGTATAAACTCGCGCGTGGGCCCAGGGGACACGCGTCGCACGCCGAGGTGACAGCACACCGTGGCCCCCAAGGATTTTGCGCGCCAGCACACCCGATCCCGGCCGCATCCGGATCCCGATTCAAAATATCTCCCGCTGACAGCTGGGGTCCACCCCTTCGTCAACCTCCCGATGCCCGCGCTCTGCCGCCGAGGGACCTCGCCGGAGAGCTTGCCGCCGGCTTCTGTACAGCTCCAAACTTCACGATTCTGGCCGCCCCTGCCTACTTTTACTCGGGGAACAGGATTCTAGGGTCAGCTGCTCATGACAATGGCCAGAGCATGGTCGGCGACGAGCCGCCACCTCGGAACGACTTCGGCCATGTCGGCTGACTACCCTAGCACCTCAACTACTCGAGGAATCGGTCAGGAAGAATCAGTGGACCTCAGAGAAGATCAACATGAGCTCGAGGCAGCTCGGGGAAGGCCCGAAGAAGGTCCTCACCGTGCGCCCGATGCCTCCCGTTTACTCCGCCATTGGTAAACCTCGAATTACGCCAGGTACAGAGGTTCTCCGGCCAAGGGTTGTGAAGGCAACATGTGCGTTACCGTGTCTAGCTTGTGTGAGAGCGGATTGAGGCCCTCTAATCCTTTCTAGAGCACAAATTTGACAGAACCGCACCCGAAGGTCGTTCTGTACACAGAAAGGGGAAGAATGGAAATTCGCCGCCAGTGAGCAACCACTGAGCTGTGGCTCGGGGGTGAGCATCACCGGTCACCGGCGCGTCCAAGGGTGCCTTGGCTCGGGCGTGACAACGCCCTGGTTGGGCTGTCCACGGAAGCCCGAGGTGCGGCGGTTCCAAGTCCCGAATTTGATCTTTCGGCACAGCCGATATCAATCGGTTTCAACTGAATTCTAGCCGCGGGGAGGACGGAGGAGGTCTCTAGTACCTTGCTGGGGCTCTGGAGTGGACGGAGGAAGCTGTGATCGGCGCTCTCCGATCGATTCCGAGCTGCGGAGAACTTCGGCCGGCGCTGAGTTCTTGCGGGGAAGAACGGCGATGCCTTGGCCGAGGAGGGGGGCAGGCGCCTTAAGAAGGCTCTGCACCGCCTCACGCCCGCGCGTGGGCAAGCAGCTGCTGGCGCAGCGGCTGCCCTCGGTGGCGATCGCAGCGGCGGCTTGGCGACCCGAGTGAGAAAAGTCTCAGTCGGTTTGATCTGAGCAGTGGCTGACATGTGGGTCCCACTTCCAGTTTTAACCTCTGAAATTTACTCCTAATCACTGTTGTAAACAGTGAGCCCCATAATACCCCTGGTAATTCAAATTATTCACCCATGAGCCATTTGAATCGATCAAAGTTCAAATTGGGTTTGGTTTGAATGAATTTCAGCACAAGTTCAGTTTGAAATTCAAACAAAGTTTGAATTTCCCCCACTTAGCTTATGTCAAGATCAACTCCAAATGGAGTGAAAATTGGTGTGTGGGCTCACAAAAATGTGCTGAATAAGAATATGCCTCCCACTTTTAAATTCATAGGATAAAACAGTTTGAATTTGAATATGGTTTCAAACTGCCCTCTTCCTAACTATACCCAAAATGACCTCAAAAAGGTTTTGAATTTGGGTGAAACTTGGCATGGACATCCTTAGCAATGTATAGGAGTTTTCATATGTCCAGCCCCTTATATCACATGTGTGAAATACCACTTTGGCAATGTGTGAGTTTGTTCTCTAATGCGCATGTTGATAATTGTTACTTGCTCTTCAATTGTGTTCATCATCCTTCCTCAAATGAGGCGTGTAGTGTGGTGATGAACACTGCAAATGTGTGTCAAAAACTGAGGCCCTTACATTCCTCCCCCCTTAAAAGAATCTCGTCCCGAGATTATAAGGTGAAAATGAGAGAGAGGACGGTGGAAAATTACCGGATATGCGACGTGAAAAAGTCGGGGTAGTTAGCGCGAAGAAATTCTTCGCTCTCCCATGTCGCTTCGTCCATGGAGTGATTACTCCATAGAACCTTGTAGAACCACAACGTACGGTTGCGTGTGGTTCGGGCCTTTTCATCGATAATCTGCACCGGTTCCTCCCGATAGGTGATATCCGGTTGCAGTTCTTCAATATCCTCCAGCTGAACGGTGGTTGATAGCTTGAGACACTTTCTCAGCTGGGAAATGTGAAAGACTCGTGCACACCGGAAAGTGCTTCTGGTAATTTCAGCCGGTATGCCACTGATCCACATCTTTCGGTAATCTGGAATGGACCGATGAATCGGGGTGCCAACTTTCCTCTCACCCCAAATCTATTTACGTCCTTCATTGGAGACACCCGTAGGTATACCTGATATCCAACTTCGAATTGTAATGGGCGCCTTCTCCGGTCCGCATATTGTTTCTGACAGGATTGAGCGGCTTTTAGGTTCGCTTAAATCAGTCGAACCTTTTCTTCCGCGTTGTTGACGAGGTCAATCCCGAAGGTAACCCTTTCGCCAGATTCACACCAATTCAGTGGTGTGCGGCATTTCCGCCCGTATAGCGCCTCGTAGGGCGCCATCTTGATGCTGGCTTGGTACCCATTATTGTACGAGAATTCGGATAACGGCAAGTGAATATCCCAATTCTTGCCGTGGTCGATAGCGCAAGCTCGTAGCATGTCTTCTAAGATTTGATTTACCCGCTCCGTTTGCCCATCCGTCTGCGGGTGGTAGGCTGAACTACGGATCAGCTTCGTCCCCAAGGCAGCGTGTAGCTGCTCCCAAAAAGGGGACACAAATAAAGTGCCCCGATCCGATATGATGGTATGGGGTACGCCGTACAAGCATAGGATCCGTGAGATGTATAGTTCAGCGTACTTCTTGGCGTTGTAGTTTGTGTTGACCGGGATGAAATGGGCAACCTTGGTGAGCCGATCGATGATCACCCACACAGAATCATGTTTCTGCATGGTGGTGGGTAAACCGACGACGAAGTCCATGCTCACATCCTCCCACTTCCAGGCAGGAATGCCCAGTGGTTGCAACAGTCCCGGATTCCGCATATGATCTGCCTTCACCCTTCGACATGTATCACACTCGGACACGTATTTTGCAACCTCGCGCTTCATCCGTGTCCACCAAAACTTGCTTCTGAGTTCTTGATACATCTTGTTGCTGCCGAGGTGAATAGAGAACTTTGATAAGTGAGCCTCATCAAAGATCTTCTTCCGTAGTTCCGGGTTTCGGGGTACGACAATCCGGTCCTTGAACCATAGGACGCCGTCTCCGTCCTTCCGGAAACACTTCAGCTCCCCACTGTCTACACGTCTCCGCAAATGTGACATGCCCTTATCATTCTTCTGGGCTGCCGCTATCTCTTCACGGATGGTGGGGGTCAAAGCTAGGTTGTAGAGAGCTCCGTGTGGAATCACATGTAGTGGTGGTTCGCTCTCTTCCAACGGTGTGATGGTCAGATTATTGACGTGTGACTTGCGGCTCAGCGCATCTGCCACTACGTTTGCCTTGCCCGGATGATAATGGATCTCTATCTCATAATCCTTTATCAGTTCTAACCATCTTCGTTGCCTCATGTTTAGCTCCTTCTGAGTGAATATGTACTTGAGGCTTTTGTGGTCGGTATATAAATGTACGAGGTTACCGAGTAGGTAGTGCCTCCACATTTTTAGTGCAAGTACCACGGCAGCGAGCTCCAAATCGTGAGCTGGATAATTTTGCTCATGGTTTCTAAGCTGCCGTGACCCATACGAGACCACCATTCGGTCTTGCATCAGCACACATCCAAGCCCAATGCCGGATGCATCGCAGTACACATCGAACGGTTTTGTTGTGTCTGGCTGTGCCAAAACCGATGCTGATGTCAGGTGCTTGACTAAAGCCTTGAATGCTGCTTCACATGCTGGACTCCAAACATATTTGGTTGCCTTCTTCAGCAGCTCTGTCATTGGCTTGGCAATCTTCGAGAAGTTCGGGATGAACCTCCGATAATATCCCGCGAGTCTGAGGAAACTCCGTACCTCGTGAACAGTTCTCAGGGATTTCCAATTCAGCACTTGAGTGATCTTGCTCGGGTCTACAGTGATACCCTCCGCTGAGATGATATGCCCGAGGAAAGGCACTTGCGATATCCAAAACTCGCATTTTCTGAATTTTGCGTATAACTTGTGATCCCGCAGCCGTTGTAAGACTATACGCAGATGTTTCTTGTGATCTTCCTCCGACTTGGAATATACCAGGATGTCGTCGATGAAGACCACGACAAACTTGTCCAGCTCCGGCATGAATACCGAGTTCATCAAGTACATGAAGTGAGCTGGAGCATTGGTGAGGCCGAAGGACATAACCAGGTACTCATAAAGTCCGTACCTCGTCGAGAAAGCCGTCTTCAGAATGTCCTCAGCCCTTATCTTAATCTGATGGTACCCGGATCTTAAATCCATCTTGGAAAAGATATTGGCTTCGACCAACTGATCAAACAACATGTCGATCCGTGGCAACGGGTACTTGTTCTTGATGGTTACGGCATTTAATGGACGATAGTCCATGCAAAGTCGCAACGTCTCATCCTTCTTTTTGACAAATAACGCCGAACAGCCCCATGGCGAGGAGCTCGGCCTAATAAAACCCTTCTCCAGGAGGTCCGTGAGCTCAGTCTTCAGTTCAGCCAACTCCTTGGGTGCCATCTTGTACGGCCTTCGGGATATTGGCATGGTTCCCGGTGCAAGTTCAATCTTGAACTCCACCTCTCTATCAGACGGCTTCCCCGGCAAATCGTCCGGAAATACATCAGGGAACTCTCGGACCACTGGAATATCCTCCAATCTCATGGTTGTGGCTTGATAGACACTTGGAAGTTTTATTTCTGGACTGTCCAGAAATAATGAGTGAGACTCGTGCACTTCTGAGTTCAAGTGCACGACTCGGAGGACGGTGTCTAAAACAGCGCCGTGGCGGTTTAACCACGACATCCCTAAGATGACATCGACCTTTTGTCCCTCTAAAATTATGAGAGACGTAGGGTAAACTCTACCCTCTAAGCACAATGGCGCTTTTGGGACCATCATTCTTGCTGAAATTTTCCCACCCGGTGAACAAATCACATAAGGACTATTGGTGGGTAGTATTTGCAAGCTATACTTATCTATGAAAGCTTGGCTAATGAAGCTATGAGTGGCGCCTGAATCAAATAATATTATGGCGGGATGCTGGTGGAGTTGGAACATACCCGCAAGGATTGGCTCGCCCAACGGCACGTCCTCAATGGCAAGCTGGTGGATGGTGCCGGGCCTAGGGTTTGCCCGCCGCGCATTAGTAGGGTTCCGGGGTTGATTCCTCTCCGGAAACTGCGGTGCCACTCTGCCGCCTTGCCTCTCCGGGCAACTGCTCGCGAAGTGTCCTGGACGACCACACTTGTAACATGTGGCCGTTGCTGGTGTAGTGCTCGGGGGACGAAAGCCCGGCATGCGTTGCTGAGGTGCAAACGCACGTGGCATCGCCCGCTGCTGCTGTTGTTGCGGAGGTGGTCCTGGCAGTGCCGGCCTGAATGCCGGTGGAGAGTACGGTCGATTGCGGAACGGCATCGACCGCTGTGGTGGCTGCCAGCGTGGATCTGATGGTGGGCGATTCACCATACTAAACTTCTGAGAAGTACCGCCTCCTTCTCCGCTGCTTTGCGGCGCGCTTCGCTTTCGCTCTGCCACCGCCAACTCCTTGCCGGAGTCCTCTTGAACAATCGCAGCATCAATGATGTCGTTGAGGCTGCCGCGATTGAACATCACCAACTTGTCCTTCAGCAGCGGGTTAAGCCCCTGGTAAAAATGGTCCCGCCGCTTCTCATCAGTATCTGCGTGATATGACGCGTAAAGCGTGAGATCGTTGAACGTTCTGGAGTATTCCAGCGCGTTCCGGCTCCCTTGCTGCAAGTGCAGGAACTCCTGCGCCTTCCTCTTCATCAGACCTGGCGGGATGTGATAGGCCCTGAAGGCCGTCCGGAACTCCGCCCAGGTCATCACTCGGTCGGTGGGCTGTGAAGCACAGAAGTTAGCCACCACGCGCTCGCGGATCCTTGGAGCTGCTGGACCGCGAACTGAGTCTTGCGCTGCTCGCTTATCTGGAGCAGCCCGAACTTCATCTCTATGGCACAGAGCCAGTTGTCCGCGTCAAGTGGTTCATCCGCCCTTGAGAATACCGGGGGATGAGTAGCCAGGAAGTCGGAGTAGGAGCTCTGTTGACGCTCCTCCCGGTCTTGACGTCTCTCTGGGCGAGACGTATTAGCAATAAGCGTTTGCAGCAACTCCGTGTGCTGCTGATGTGAGCCCACCATTGCCGCGACGATGTCGGCCCATGTAACCGTTGGCAGTGGCGGTGGCGGTGTTTGCTGTTGCTGTTGCTGCTGCTGTCCCGAGGAGTCCTCAGGAGGTGGTTGGGAGGTCTCTCCCCCTTGACTGGTACCCTCAACGTCAGGGTTGGCACGAGTACGCGTCATTCTGAAATTCAAAACAGCAGCGATTAGCACATGTCTTACTTAAAATTCCATAAGCAACAGTAGGTATTGAAGTGACACATGATTAATTTGCATAACATTCACATATATTGATAAAGCATAAACTTTATACAAGATACATTATTCTCGGGTCTCCGAGAAGTCGTGCTCATGTCGTCACTACCTATACATACTCTACTGTCTACACCACATGTCACCGAGTACAAAAGTTGGGTTACACTACCCTAGCTGCCCTACCTGGCAACCGTAACCCCCTACTCGGAGTAGAACTCGACCTCCTGTGGGTCCTCCTCCTCCGGTACCTCTGCTGGTGGCTCTGGATCTACCACCTCTTCTCCCATTCCGGGTTCTCCCATTGCTGGAAGACCCAAGACCACCGGTACGCCTAACACCGGGGGCACGAGGTCCTGCAAAGCATGCACCTCGTCCATAGCCTGGTTATAATCTTCTTCCCAGCCTTGCCCTTCCTCAATAGCGTCATCCCGTTCTTGAGTAAGTTCCTCATTCTGCTGGGTCAGATTTTGTACCAGTTCTTGTAACGCCGCGATGTTGACACGGCTTTTTCTCTTCGCCTTCTTCAGACGATGCAACTGATTATGCTGTTCATTCAGTCGCTTAATCGTCGGAAGGAGCACATTGCGGAGTGCGCTGTGAGCACTCTCGAAATGATCTCCACAGCTTGTGCTCTCCTTGAGCTTTGTGGCGAGATGCTCCGTATGAACAGCTTGGCTGTCCATAACGGCGTTTCCCGCCCTCATCTGGAGGCTAAGGTTTGCCTCCGCGGGGTTGTACCTTGGGCAACTCGGGTCCGTTGCCTCCAGCTACCTCTCTTCCCACATATGCTGAGCCCGTCCCTCCACCGGAGCGAGCGCGTATGGAGTGCCCTCCATAGCCTGCACGTGTAGTTGGCAGAAACGTGACATAGTGTCACGGGCTGCCACTTGCCACATTCCTTCCGGTTGTCTTCCTCTCACCGTGACGGTGAACGGCACCCAACCGGGTGGCGTAGGTCCTGCAGGGACTTCGACATGGATCGTCCATGTCTTATTCCCCTCTTCGCCTTCTTCCTTGGCGAAGTATTGCGGCATCTGGTTGTACCCGAAATATTGGAGCATTTGCCACAATGCTTCCGGGTAGCCGCTACGGTGAGAACAGTGGGACATCACCCACCCGTTCTCCAACTTCTTATCTGCTGTCATCTGTAAAAATATATTTGAGCAAAGTCAAATATTTATTTAAACAGTAAACCATTGAGTTATAACATAAGACATGTTATTGAACCCATAAAACTTGGAAACATAGTTCAAATTTTAAGCAAATTTGACTGTTGATCTGCTGTTCCCATGACAGCCCTGACCAGTTTCCATTTCAACCTGATTTAGGCCATGTTAAAAGCAAAACTAATTCTGTAGCTCAACATCAAAGTTAAAGCTAACTTCAATAGCTTTCCAGAAAGCATTTGATTGGCCTAAGATCTGTCATGGTTCAAAAGTTATGAGATGTCAAAGTTAACAGAATTTCTGGAAACAATTGGACAGCACCTCCCTGCTTTAGGTACTGATTTAATCCAGGAATTCCAGTTAATTCTGTTCCTAATCCGACAAAACTTTCTGTTACAAAGTTGTAACCTATCTCATAATATTTCCAGAACTACCTCATTTTCTATTTTTGGATTTTTATACAGGAAGTTATGATTAATTTACAGAGAGTCTACAGAGAGTCTTTACTCTGCCCTGTTTTCTGGACAGTTTCAACTCTACTGCATTTTTCGAGTGGTTAAGGGATGAAACATCTCTGGACCTCAACAGAAGAGTTGTAAAGCTCTTCCAAAGATTTCCAGAAATGTATCATATGACCCCAACCTTGAAATAACTCAACCTCCAACCTCTGGTTAACTTCAGCCTTAATTCAGCTGAAACAGAGTGCTCTGTCCTTAACAACCTATAACTTGAAAACTTATTAACTTTGAATATCCTGTTTGAGGAAAGGAGTTACACCAAGTTTTACTGCTTTGGATCTAAACCTTCAAGTTTTTAAATGAAGTTGTTTATTTAATGGGGTGTGACGTCGACGCGTCACCAGAGCATGTCGGTACTACGTCCTCACAAAGAAAAACCTATACCGGACTTAGCCGGCTTCGTTAATTTAGTGGCACTAAACGTCACTCGCACACGGATACTACACGTCTACCGTTTCGTGGTTAGGCTACCTGCAGAAACTCAAGCAATCGTCAGACTCGGCTGCACACTGAGCCCGGAATCCATAAAGTTAGTACAACCGGCCGTCATCACTCGCCCGGATGTTCTCAAGCCAAACACGCCTTGAGTTACGTGTTCACGTTTCAGACCACGTGACGGGGTCTCCCAAGTTGCACCACGCACGACAGGGATAGACGTTGCTTGAATACCCCAAACAACATGAAGAGTCGTAGAGGATATCAAAGCGGGTCGGGTTACCTGCCACCCGTGGGGCTCCACCCTTCAGCTTGTGTGCACTGGTGGACAGCGCTTACGTGCACCCCCCAAGACATGAACGTCCCGAGATGCACGATTTTCTGACATAACAAATAGGTTAATATGCCACTTTCTATATGCTAATAACATCCATATACAGGCTACTAACTCGTTCCTCACTGGATTTTTGAAAAAGAAGACCTTTGTACTGTGTTAAACCTCAAGCGAGCTCTGATACCACGCTGACACGACCCCACGGTCTTGTCGAGCCAGGATCACGCTGAGGGGTGCTGCGTTGCACAGCACCGGATAACACACGTCAAAGGTACAAAGCGGAAGCAAAATTTTATTACATAAACGAGTTATGAACATGTTTACATCAAAATAAGTTCAGTCTACACTCGCGGGCGTAGACTAAGCATCAAGTGCACGTTCAGCCCTTGAACGTGTCCTTGCTAGCACACACGCACACTAACTCCGCGGCGTGCACGACTCCCACTCGACGGGGTTCCCCTCCTGAGGTTCCGTCTCCTCTTCGGGAGTCCCTTCCTCATAGAACCCTGCAAAAGCTTCAAACACAAGCAGTGAGCACGAAGGATCAGCAAGTCTGACCCGTCTCACCTAAACATGGAACTTCTACATGAGGGGTGATGGGTTACATGAGGTAAAAATCATTTGCAAGGACTCGCCTAATTAGTAGAGCCTTACTTTCAAGTTTTAGCAGCAGGTTGTGGAGAACCTTACACTAAGGAACATGAGAGAGCCGCAATCAAACAAGAAACGCGTTTCTCTCATGTACTTTGCCCAAAGTTGAAAAGAACTTTAGTTAGCTCTAAGCTACAACAAGTCATTAGCAATCAAGTCCATCTTTCAATCAGCAACATTTTAACATGTAACTAGCCTGTTCTTTCTACGTCACAGTATAGTGAACAAGTGGTACTCACTGACCGTGAGGGACGGCGATTATAATCGATTTACACCTGCAGGGTTACCCGAACAACCCGTCACGTATGCCCGTACTCGATGTTGCCTAAAACAACCATCACGGACGCCGTACGCGACTACCTTTCACCCGTTAGCCAAATGTTGAACCGGTCCAATCGTCCTGAGCAAGAGGTCTCTGCACGCGCATCTCAGTGCCGCCAGCCGATTTACACCTCGAGCTCTCAACCTACCCTCTGAACGACCAGCTATGCCTCAACACCCAGCTACCCGAGTTACATCAGTTTCCTGGTTCCCATATAGCCGGTAGGTCTTCGATACTGTTCTAGCTTGTTCAACAGGCCCGCACACGGCTCGGTCCTCAACCGACACAAGCGGAGCTACAGCACACAGGCCCCAAAGTCCTGCTGCCCTTACTCTCCGCTTGGTCTCATTTTCTTGCCATGTGTTTTATGTGCTAACACTACCCGAGTCGAGTGCCTCTAGCCTATGCTCGCGAGTAGTTCCAACTACTCGACTTGTACCGAATCCTATACTATCTTAGCATGGCAGTAGCTAACAGGGTTTGAAATCCTAAAACCAACCCAAGGTTTTCTTGGCTATGCAATTGGGTTTTCAAACAAGACTCTAATGCAAAGAATAAAGTAATCAAGTATGTGCTCAAAACAATAAAAACTTGTAAAAGGGTTAATGCAAACCGGAGCTTGCCTTGCTGCTCTTGGTCGTCGGCTAGCTGCTCCTCCGGAGTTACGAAGTCTAGGACTTCGGGTTCCTCCTCGACCTTAGCGACTACATGATAGAAACAATATATGTATCAATTTAAATGCATTTTGTCTTGAGTTTGAAGTTGTGGAGTCTATCACCTTTGCTAGACAGACCTAATGACTGTGAAACTTTTATTGTGGCTTGGTTACAACCTAAACAGAGACTTGGTCAAGTTTTAGTTGCAGCAAAGCTCATTTGAGCCCTCCACAATTAATTATGTCCTTGACCTTATTTGGAACTCTTAGGGTGTTCTAGGAATTTTCATGAAACAAACTATGACTTTCTGAAAACTATATTTTCAGAGGGTTCTAATGGAGTTGGTCTCACTTAATTTGGAAGTTCCTAACTAAAGATATGAGCTAAACAATTTCAGAGAAAATTCTGAAAATGTTTCTGAACATTTTCTATTTTCTCTGGAACAGTTTCACTAATCACACCATTAGGTGGATCAAATGAGCTCCAATGGGTCTGAAATTTTTATGGTAGTTCAGGGATATTTTGGTGAACATCCCAGCAAAATTTCAGGATTTTCCTCCACAGGATTCTCCAGTTAAAATTCCAAACAGTTTAAACTTTGAGGATTCAATTCTGGAGAATTAAGGAATTTCATGAAGTGAAACTTGATTTGCTGGAAAGTACTCAGAGAGCTGAATCCAGCAAATTTTGGTTCACTCAATTTGGAGCTTCCTAGCCAAAGTTATGAGGATTTGAAGTTTGAAGGAAATCTGAAAATCGGGGAAAAGTATAAACTCGCGCGTGGGCCTAGGGGACACGCGTCGCACGCTGAGGCGACAGCACACCGCGGCCCACAAGGATTTTGCGCGCCAGCACACCCGATCCCGGCAGCAGCCGGATCCCAATTCAAAATATCTCCCGCTGACAGCTGGGGTCCACCCCTTCGTCAACCTCCCGACGCCCGCGCTCTGCCGCCGAGGGACCTCGCCGGAGAGCTTGCCGCCGGCTTCTGTACAGCTCCAAACTTCACAATTCTGGCCGCCCCTGCCTACTTTTACTCGGGGAACAGGTTTCTAGGGTCAGCTGCTCATGACAATGGCCGGAGCATGGTCGGCGACGAGCCGCCACCTCGGAACGACTTCGGCCATGTCGGCTGACTACCCTAGCACCTCAACTACTCGAGGAATCGTTCGGAAAGCATCAGTGGACCTCAGAGAAGATCGACATGAGCTCGAGGAAGCTCGGGGAAGGCCAGAAGTAGGTCCTCACCGTGCGCCCGATGCCTCCCGTTTACTCCGCCATTGGTAAACCTCAAATTACGCCGGGTACAGAGGTTCTCCGGCCAAGGGTTGTGAAGGCAACTTGTGCATTACCGTGTCTAGCTTGTGTGAGAGCGGATTGAGGCCCTCTAATCCTTTCTAGAGCATGAATTTGACAGAACCGCACCCGAAGGTCGTTCTGTACACAGAAAGGGGAAAAATGGAAATTCGCCGCCAGTGAGCAACCACTCGAGCTGTGGCTCGGGGGTGAGCAGCACCGGTCACCGGCGCGTCCAAGGGTGCCTTGGCTCGGGCGTGACAACGCCCTGGTTGGGCTGTCCACGGAAACCCAAGGTGCAGCGGTTCCAAGTCCCGAATTTGATCTTTCAGCACAGCCGATATCAATCGGTTTCAACTGAATTCTAGCCGCGGGGAGGACGGAGGAGGTCTCTAGTACCTTGCTGGGGCTCTGGAGTGGACGGAGGAAGCTGTCATCGGCGCTCTCCGATCGATTCCGAGCTGCGGAGAACTTCGGCCGGCGCTGAGTTCTTGTGGGGAAGAACGGCGATGCCTCGGCCGAGGAGGGGGGCAGGCGCCTTAAGAAGGCTCTGCACCGCCTCACACCCGCGCGTGGGCAAGCAGCTGCTGGCGCGGCGGCTGCCCTCGGTGGCGATCGCAGCGGCGGCTCGGTGACCCGAGTGAGAAAAGTCTCAGTCGGTTTGATCTGAGCAGTGGCTGACATGTGGGTCCCACTTCCAGTTTTAACCTCTGAAATTTACTCCTAATCACTGTTGTAAACAGTGAGCCCCATAATACCCCTGGTAATTCAAATTATTCACCCATGAGCCATTTGAATTGATCAAAGTTCAAATTGGGTTTGGTTTGAATGAATTTCAGCACAAGTTCAGTTTGAAATTCAAACAAAGTTTGAATTTCCCCCACTTAGCTTATGTCAAGATCAACTCCAAATGGAGTGAAAATTGGTGTGTGGGCTCACAAAAATCTGCTGAGTAAGAATATGCCTCCCACTTTTAAATTCATGGGATACAACAGTTTGAATTTGAATATGGTTTCAAACTGCCCTCTTCCTAACTATACCCAAAATGACCTCAAAAAGATTTTGAATTTGGGTGAAACTTGGCATGGACATCCTTAGCAATGTATAGGAGTTTTCATATGTCCAGCCCCCTTATATCACATGTGTGAAATACCACTTTGGCAATGTGTGAGTTTGTTCCCTAATGAGCATGTTGATAATTGTTACTTTCTCTTCAATTGTGTTCATCATCCTTCCTCAAATGAGGCGTGTAGTGTGGTGATGAACACTGCAAATGTGTGTCAAAAACTGAGGCCCTTACAGCATATCAACTAGAACTACCAGCTCGCTTATCAGATGTGCACGATGTATTCCATGTGTAACAGCTCAAGAAATGTTTAAGAACGCCCGAAGAAATGTTACCCATGAATGAGGTGTACGTACGAGAGGATCTTTCTTATGCCGAACAACCGGTCAAGATTTTGGAGACAATGGAACGCCTCACAAGAAATAAAAGAATCCGAATGTGCAAGGTGCAGTGGAAGCATCACTCGGAAGCTGAAGCCACATGGGAGCGAGAAGACGAGCTTAAGGCACAGTTTCCGGATTTGTTTTCCTAGAATCACCAATCTCGAGGATGAGATTTCTTTTAAGGGGGGTAGAGCTGTAACACCCCAAAACCTGCTAAAGAGAGGAATTTAAAATTTTTTTGGACGTAATGCATGTGATAAAGCAATTCAAATTCAAACTGGAATTCAAATTGAAATCAAAACAGAAAAAGAAAAGGAAAAGGAAAAAGAAAAACGGCCAGTGGGCTGAAACCCTCTCAGCCGGCCCAAGACCGCGTGCCAGCCAGCCCAAACCCGCGCCCCCCCTCTCTCCCTCTCTCTGACGCACGAGGCCCGCCCGTCATCTTCTTCACCCGCACGCCCCAACCGACCCCGGCCCTCTCCCGCGCCCGATCAAAACCAACCCCCGGAACCCGCGCTCCCAGCCCCGATTCTCGGTCCCGGGCACCCCAGCGTGATCTCAACAGACCCGCTGGCCTCCCTCGCCCATTTATACACCGACGATCGCCTTTGTTTCCTCCCCGATTGACTCGCTTCAGTACCGGTGAGACTGAGACCCTCTCTGCCGTTTTCTACCAACCTTCGCCCGATTTCTTAGATCTAACGGGCTTGTTACGTTCCACCGCCGCCGGGGAGCCCTGCAGGTGAAGGAAACGACGTGTCTTGCGCCCCAACAGTCGCTCCGACGAGCACCGAGTGCCATTGCCGGACTTCGACGCCGCCGACCGACTTCCAGGGCCTCCGAGTGCAGGAAAACCCCTAGGTGAGCATCCCCTACCCCTCCGCAGCCGATCCATGCAAAAAGATGCGAGTTCTAGCGTGTAGCGGCAAAAACCGAGGCTGCGCCGGCGAGATCGCCGCCCCCGCCGCCGCGCGCGGGCTGGCTCCGGCCAGGGCGACGTGGCCCCTTGAGGGCCGTCTATTTTAAATCGCACGGTAGAAATTAAATCGACGCGTACCGCTTCAGCAATCTAATCTGAGCCGTCTATTTTAAATCCAACGGTCCACGTCGGCCCCGCATTATAAAGGCCGGGATTCTTACGTGCTACCCCCTGGGGATCTCGGAAAACACGAGCTAGCCCCGAAAACTTCTGATCTAGCCCCTGGACCTTCAGATATTTATGTAAATTCATTTAAAATTCAGTTTTAGCCCCTGGACTTAATAAAAATTAGGAAAACCCCTCTGTTATGTGTAATTAGGCCCCTGTAAATTTAGGAAATAGTAAATTAAACCCTGCAGTAGGGTGGATTTGCCTTTTAGACCCTATAGGATGTTAAATTTAGAAATTTGAACATGTGACTAGGATTTAAATTTAAATGGTGATGCAAACACATGTGCGAATATAAATTTAAACTCTCCTAGCACTTGGAAAACTTTAGAATGAGTTAAAAATAGATTTTAGGCTGAAATGAAATCTGCCTAAGTGTTGCTCATTTTATTATCTCCAGAGACACATTTTAGGCTGGGAAATAATTCTAAAAACTAGTAAAATAAATTTAAATTATTTCAAATCAGAGAGGAAGTTCAAAAATATCTTATTGAACATTTTAGATCAGAACCTATTCTGTTTAGATGATATGCCTTACTATTTTAATATTAAAATTCACTTTTAGGCATAGAAAATAAATCTGAAAATATAGGAAAATAAGTATGCATAATTAGAAAATGTTAAATGAGGTCTTTATTTTAAAAAACTTCAATTTAGGATTTTGTAGAAGATCTGAAAACCTATTTGGAGTAGGAAATTATCTTTCATGCAAACTTTGTGGCTAAGAAGTGTATTAATTAAATATAAAGAATTTGTTCAAATTGGAAATTCATATATAGTGTGCAAATAGAAATCTGAATACAAAAGTTAGAAATAATATATATGTTTAAAAGTGCATGTAGGCCAAAAATCAACACATCTAGGGTAACCACAACACTTAGAAATGTGAATGACTTCCATATGTGTGTATGTGTGGTTTGCATGAAGTGAAAGTGTGGACTATGGCTTATGGATTGTTGTTTTCTTTTGCTATGTGTATTGGCATGAGTAGAACCTGCCCCAGAGCAAGTTCTCCCCTTCCAAGACCAAGACTTTCCATTCCCAGAGTAGCAGGAAGAAGGCAAGTGTCCTTGACCACTTTGATCCTATACTAGGATGTGTAGTTATAATTTAATTGCATTGTCAATTTGAAATATGATGCCCAAGCTAGAAAGTTTCCCTAGATTTTCATTACCTTATTTCCTTGTAGCCTGGGTTGGGATTTATTTTATTATATCATTTATTTATATGCTTATGCTTAGCCATGCTTAGAATGGGATAAGAGATCATCAACTTATTTACCTTACTCTTGAATGAGACATTATGAGTTATGTAGAGGTAGGGATCGAGGCAAGTTGAATGATTTGGTTGGTGATGGGCGCACGAGACTTGGGTTTGTGTTTAGTACTTGCCTGGATCCTAAGGACCGGTTCATGGAGCATGTAACCTGTCTTTACCGTGCCAACCACATGTTGAGATGGGGCAGCTTGGCCAATTAATTAGGTGTATCCCCGGCGTAGTATGGGTGTTTTGGATGGTGCAGGGAGTAGGTGTCAGCTGGACTACCATATGAACCGCAAGGCTCAAGAGGGGGCCACTGCAGTGGGGTTGGAGCCTCTTGTATGCTGTTAGGGGTGAAACCTCAGTGGGCCCACGCTCGTCGGGAATCCCTTTGTAAAGGCCTCGTAGTGATCTCCTGGCTACACACCTGGGAAGTGTGAACGTGGTTCGCGGCCACTGGCATAATGGAGGTTCTTTTAGTCCACCCGGTAACGGGGGATGAAATCACTACATGTGGGTACAGTGGTGCAAACTCTGCAAAGTCAAAACTGTCATGACAGCCGTGCTCACAGTCAAGAGCGGCTTGGACTTATTCATGATTAGAGAATGATGGATTGGGAAGTTGAGGATGTTAAGCGGGAAGCTTAACATTGGAGATGAGACTATGTTTACTTGATATTGATGATGGGTTGAGGGATTGGGACCATTTCACCTATGTAGTAATGTAGGTGCTTAATAAGCTAAGGTGATAGGTAATAATTGCGTAGTGCTTTAACCATGAGTTCAACCTCTCCTTGCTCTAGCCATGCATGACATTACTTTCCCACACTTGCTGAGTACCAACGGTACTCAAACTTGCTTTCCTGTTTGTTTAAATTACTGCTCAGGTCAAGGGGATGATGTGGTGTTCAATGACCAAGACTTTGGACCCGAAGAAGGATTCTAGGTTCACGGAGTCCCTCTGGCAACGCCTGTGACGGAGCCCACAAGATTTATATTCCGCTGCTGCTTTATTTACATGTTATGAACATTTTATCGTCCATTGAGACGTATGCTATGTAAGACCTATTTATATTCAAACACTTGGCTTGTAATAAATGATGCTTCACTATTTGTCATCACATGTATGATTGAATGATCCTGGCATACATGTGATATTCACTCGGTTGTTCTTTGGGACAAACCGGGTGTGACAGTAAGCCTTAAAATAAGGGGTGTAGTCTTTCTTGCCAACCTTATTGTCTTGGATTTCCAAGGGATTGACATAATACTAATAATGGACTGGCTAAGCAAGCACAACAGAGTGATTCAATGTGCTGAGAGGATCGTGCAGTTGACAAGTGAGCACGGTACTCGTATTGAGTTCGAGGCAGACCAACCTACAACGGAGAAAGCAGTGCTGAACCACTTCGAAGAAGTGACATTGGAAAGCATTCCGGTGGTTCAAGAATATTCAGATGTGTTCCCGGAAGAACTTCCAGGTATGCCACTTACCGGGACATTGAATTTGCCATTTATTTAGTACCCGGAACTGCACCTAGCAAAGAGGCCGTATAGGATGCCCGCTAATGAACTAGTGGAGCTCAAGAAGCAGATTAAGGAGCAGCTAGAAAAGGGTTTTATACGCCCAAGCTTGTCACCATGGGGAGCCCCCGTGCTCTTCGTAGACAAGAAGGATGGGACCCAAAGGATGTGTGTGGATTATAGGTTTCTCAATGAGGTGACGATCAAGAATAAATACCCGCTGCCCCATATAGAGGATCTGTTCGACCAACTGAAAGGTGCCCGAATTTTCTCCAAGATTGATCTTCGGTCGGTATACTTCCAGCTGAAGATTTAGCCCTCCGACATACCCGAGACTGCATTTCGAACACGGTATGGTTCGTATGAATATACCGTTATGTCTTTTGGGTTAACGAATGCACCCGCATACTTTATGTACCTCATGAATAAGGTATTCATGGAGTACTTGGACAAGTTCGTCATGGTTTTCATCGACGACATCATGGTGTATTCGAAAAGCGAGGAAGAACATGAAGAACACTTGAGGTTGACGTTGCAGAAACTGTGAGAGCATCAATTGTATGCTAAGTTCAGCAAGTGTCAATTTTGGCTAAAGGAGATATCATTCCTAGGCCACATCATCTCCGAAGGAGGAGTATTGGTTGATCCCAGAAAAGTGGGAGATGTTTTGAAGTGGAACCAACCGCAGGATGTGAGAGATATCTCGGAGTTTCCTTGGGATGGCTGGATACTACCGCCGGTTCATGAAGGATTTCTCCAAAATAGCAAAGCCTATGAATGAATTGCTGACGAAAGGGAAAGCATTTCAGTGGACACCAGCGTGTCAAGAAAGCTTTGAGGAGCTAAAGAAGAGATTAACCACAGCGCTGGTTTTGGTATTGCCGGAGGTGAGCAAGAGCTTCGACATATATTGTGACGCATCAAGACAAGGGCTTGGATGTGTGCTCATGCAAGAAGGACAAGTGGTAGCCTATGCGTCAAGACAACTAAAGAAACATGAGATGAATTACCCCACACATGACTTGGAACTTGCAGCCATGGTACATGCCTTGAAGATTTGGAGGCATTATATCCTTGGCCACCGATGTGAGATCTATACGGATCACAAAAGCCTCAAGTATATATTCACGCAAACGGGTCTGAATTTGAGGCAACGTCGATGGTTGGAACTCATCAAGGATTATGATGTTGGAATCAACTATCACCCCAGAAAGTGAAATGTAGTAGCTGATGCGTTGAGCCAAAAAGGAGCATGTCACCAACTCACGGTCCAGGAGCTGCCACCCGAGCCGCGCAAGGAGTTCGAACAGTTACATCTCGGGTTCTTGACTGAGATGGAGGTGATAGAACTGAACTCCTCGTTGGAACAAGAGATACGGGATGGCCAAGCAACGGACGAGGAAATCAAGGAAATCAAGGAAAGAATCCGACAAGGCATAGAAAAGGATTTCAAGGAAGACGACAAAGGCATGCTTTGATTAGGAAAAAGGATTTGTGTGCCTAACGTGAAGCACATCCGCGACACGATATTAACGGAGGCACATGACTCACCTTATTCCATACACCCCGGATGTACAAAGATGTACAAGAACCTGAAAACTTGCTATTGGTGGGATGATATGAAAAGGGGCATAGCTGAATATGTTGCCTTATGCGATACGTGCCAACGGGTGAAGGCCGAACATCAAAGATCCGCTGGACTGTTGCAGCCATTGACATCATTGTATTTCCACGTATTCAATCGGGTTACGACTCTATTTGGGTTATCATGGACCGATTGACAAAAACAGCCCATTTCCTTCCTGTTAAAACCAAGTACAGCATTGCACAACTAGCCAAGCTGTATATGGAGCAAATCGTGTGTCGCCATGGAGTTCCGAAGAGGATAGTTTCAGATCGGGGTTCTCAATTTACCTCTAGATTCTGGAAGAAGCTGCATGAAGCCATGGGTACACGACTGAATTTCAGCTCCGCTTATCACCCGCAAACCGACGGGCAAAACTGGGGGGACAACCCAAATTTTGGAAGACATATTGAGAGCTTGCGCCTTGAAACACGGGCGTAGTTGGGATAGGAGCTTGCCGTATGCTGAATTCCCATACAACAACAGCTATCAAGCTAGCTTGAAGATGTCACCTTTCGAAGCATTGTATGGTAGACGGTGTAGAACGCCGCTGTTCAGGAATGAGACCGGAGAAAGCGAAGTGTTTGGACCTGAAGTACTGCAGGACGCCGAAAAACAAGTCCAAACAATACGAGAAAACTTGAAGCCTGCTCAGTCACGACAGAAAGGTTATGCGGACAATAGGTGAAGAAAATTGACCTTCAAAGTAGGAGACTTCGTGTATATTAAGGTATCGCTTATCCGAGGCCAACGACGGTTCAACGTCAAGGGCAAATTATCACCTTGCTACATCGGGCCATTCAAGATTTTGGGCAAGCGAGGACAAGTAGCCTATCAACTAGAGCTGCAAACGCACCTCTCCGATGTACACGACGTGTTTCACGTATCCCAACTCAAGAAGTGCTTAAGAGTACTGGAAGAACATGTACCGATGGATGAGCTCGAGCTTCAAGAGGATCTGACCTACGCGGAACACCCCGTCAAAATCTTGGATGTTAAGGAAACGGTCACGAGGAACAAGGTAATTCGTTCGTGCAAAGTACAATGGAGCCATCACACAGAAGTCGAAACTACATGGGAGCATGAGGAAGATCTCAAGGCAGAATTCCCTCATCTTTTCTCCACTCTATCAAATCTCGAGGGCGAGATTCAGTTTAAGGGGGGTAGGTTTGTAACACCCTGAAATTCATTTCCATGCATTGCATACATTTTTAATGTAGAGAAACATTATAAAAGAAGTAGAAATGGAGAAAGAACTATAGAAATGGAGAAAGAACCATAGAAATGGAGAAAGAACCATAGAAATAGAGGAAGGAACCATAGAAATGGAGAAAGAACCATAGAAATGGAGGAAGGAACCATAGAAATGGAGGAAAAACCACATAAATGGAGAAGGGAATATAGAAATGGAGAATGGAGCATTGAAATGGAGAAGGGCAATGTAGAAATGGAGAATGGGACATAGAAATGGAGAGGGGAATATAGAAATGGAGAATGGGACATAGAAATGGAGAGGAGAAAGTAGAAATGGAGAATGGGACATAGAAATGGGGAGGGTAATGTAGAAATGGACCAAGTGACATAGAAATGGTGAAGAATGGGAAAAAGATAGCTGAAATGACCCATTCTAAAATTTCCCCAAATTCCCCCCCCCAAATTTCTAAATTCCCCAATTCCCAAAAAGGGGAAATTTCCCCACATTTTGGGGATAAAATTCCCAACGCTGTTGCACCACAAGAGATAAGTTTGTTAAGATCCAAGAAAATTGAATAGGACTCTTATTTGAGCTCCAATTGGAGTAGGACTCCTCTTTTTCCCCCTTATAAATATAACCCCCACCCCCTGGCCAAAATCATCTCTATTTTGGACGCCCCCCTGCTGCCAAGCCCCCTTCCTTGGTGCCAAGTCGCCAAGTCCCCCCCTCGCCGGAATTTGGCCGCCGTCGAGCCCCGTCAAACCCCGCCGTCATCGAAGAAGAAGCCTGACGATCTGTCCTACCAAAATTTTCCACAGAAAAATTCCTCACTACTGCCATTGCTAGGAGGAAGGCCCTGCCACCAAAAGAAAGTGAGGTAGGTTCCCATTACCCATATTACGACGTCGCCGCTATTTCTACGCATCCGTTTTCTTCGCTCCCTTCGAGCAGAAACTTTTGCGTGTGGACAGATCATGTTTTGATCATTTTTTGACGGTGGAATTGATCTAGATCTTGAGTCAAGATCATCGCCACATCCACACCTGATTTCCTACACTCTTGTCTATTATACAACCCCATGAAAGCCCATTAAAACGTGCAAGAACATGTACAAACTGGTTTAATAAAACAGCACCATAGGATTTGCATTCATCTACCATATTGCATCTTGAGTAAAGTTTGTGCATGATGTTTGATTGATGTAAATTTTGTATGTGTGTAGCTGTGAGTAGAAGGACAAGCTCCAGAAGCCATCTACGAGGGACTACAGCACCAAGACTTCGAGACGCTTGAGCAACAAGAGCCACGGGAGCAAGGCAAGTGCCCCTTGACCATATTGCTCCTATGTTTTGAAACTGTTTTGTTTGTGAAAACTCGTATGCTTCAGTCAACTTAATGGGACACCCTTTTTATAGGAGTTTACTAGTTTTGTTAACCATCTTTGTCGCCGGGAAAGTTGATGAGTCGGGTATGGTCATTTTTTCCTTTTTGCATTTGCTTAATTCACGGGATATGGGAAGCTGAAATAAAACATTTCTAGCTACTGCACTCATATGAATGATGATGATGAGATCTTGATGATGTTAATGGGCATGGAATCAGGGAGATCTAGTATTCTAACCATCAAAGCAAAGGCTTTCTCTTTGTTATTTTTACAAATAGAAATAGGTAACCAATTTTTAGATTACGGAATAAATTAAAATCGCGTTATAAGAATTCCGCGGGTCCTTTCCGCTCTAATCAGATAAAGGGGGGTAAGGACCCGCTAAGCTCCTACTTTTTCATGTTTACAATCTGGCTCCTCCGATTACTATAGAGAGAAGTAAGACGAGCTGTAATTGTACGTACATGTAAAGAACTCAAACGTGACAACGGTATGATAATACGATATGATGATGGTTGTCATTGATCAAGAAGGAAATCCAAAAGGAACTCGAGGTGCGATCGCTCGGGAATTGAGACTTATGAAAACAAATGTCTCCAGACACTTAAACCTTAGAAAACTAAAAAGAGTCGACGGACTCTTCTATTCTAGTCTCCCAGGCGACCGAGTGCTCCATGAACAATGAGCGCTTGCTGCTCCGCCCGCAGCGCTTGCTGCTTCTTCCCCAAACCCTCTATGCGCTCTCTGGTAGCGCGTTAGCAACATGAACTAAATGTCCTGTCCAGGCCAAAGAACTTACCCCGAAAAGTCCTGACAGATGATGATTGAGATGAGATTCCGCGTTTTTGAACCACGAAAGGCTTGGCTTCCATTTGGGTTGTAGATGTAACCAACTCCCTATTAAGGATAGCATAGAAAGAAATAATAGAAAAAGAGCTCCAGATGCCATGTGAATCGCTAGAAACATGTGAAGTGTATGGCTAACCCAATAACGAAAGTTTCGTAAGGGGACTGGAGCAGGCTACCATGAGACAAAAGATCTTCTTTCTAAAGAGATTCGATTCGGAACTCTTATATATCCAAGGTCAATATGGAAATTCTTTCAGAGGTTTTCCCTTACTTTGTCCGTGTCAACAAACAATTCGAAAAAACCTCAAATATGCTTTCTTCCCTTAGGTATGTTTCTAGATTCTAGTCCGAAGTCGGTCGTTGATAGATTTATTTCTTTTGCTTGCTCTCCGTTACTTTCCCTTTCTATATTTTGAAATCGATGTAAAGACAAGAAGAAAGTGGTTGAGACAGAAGATTCTTGGTAGAGGGCATAGGCTTAGCTGCTCGCTCGGTGAAAGGCTTTCCTGGAAGAAAGTTGAAGACGACTTCTAAGGAACGTATCTCTCATCTTTTCTTTTTATTTCTCATTTCTTTGCTGCTCTTTCCTCGATTTATCTTTGATTGCCGTTGAAGGAAAGGAGGATCCCCCCGTTATGATCGACTAAATGGATAAGTCACAGTGAAATATTGGTTCAAATCCAATGCAAGCTTGGTTTGTGAATGTTGCTGGATGAGACGGTGGTACTTCCATAGATCTAAGGACCGGTTCATATGAGAATATGCCAAGAAAACAGTGCCACCACAAGGCCAAGTATGGGTGCGGCATAGCTGATTAATTAGGTGTGTTGCTAGTTTGTTATGGACCGTGGATGGAGTGGGGAATGGGAGTCGAGGAGGACTGCCCTGGGAACTGCATGGCACAAGAGGGGGCCTGTGGGTGGGAGAATGGTGATTCGAGGCTATCGGTGAAACCTCAGAGAGTCCATACATCTAGTAGCCCCATTGTAAAGGCTATTTTGTGATCTCTTGGCCATACACCGACGGTTGTGTACTGGTATAATGGAGGTTCTACAGTCGACGACTGGTGACGAAATCACGAACTTGTGGGTAAAGTGGTGCCACCTCTGCAGAGTGTAAAACTATCATGATAGCTGTGCTTGCGGTCACAAGCACCTGGCCAACTTCCATGATTAGAGGGAGAACTTGGGATGGTTATTCGGTATGATTATGGTATGGTCATTGGGATTTCTTTTGGGACTCTTCTGAGTCATGATAATGAGTTTGGTTTTGGTTATATGAATATGAGATGGTTATGAACGTTTATGAGAATGAGATGAACTTGAGAAAGATTAATGGATGAATGAGACTTGATAAGTGGTGAATTATGATGAGAAAATGTTGCTGAATTACTTGGTCATGTTGGGATAAATTTCACTTAGAAATAGTTGCTGTTTTTATCATTTTTGTTAAATAAAATTTGCTCTCTGCAATGAGCCTTTTTATTGCATACCTTGTTGTAAGCTACATGTTGTACTTTTCCCGCACATGCTGAGTACGACATGTACTCACCCTTGCATTACCACATATACATCAGCTACAGGAGATGAGTACTTCGAGGACCATGTGGAGTACTAGGTGTGCGGACTACCGTCAACATGCCTGTGGAGTCGAAGATGGAGCCTGCTGTCTTTAGTCACTTTCCGCTGTCGTTAGAGTCTTCCGTTGCAAGAATAAGTTAGATATTCATGAGTGAGATATTGAGTCATTGTAATAAAGTACTTAAACACTATTTATTCGTGGTTATATTCTGAATTTAGTTTGTGGATTACATGTGTATGTGTGATAAACATCCTGGGCATACATATGCATTCACTTGGTTCTATATTCGGAACCGGGTGTCACAAGAGGGCTGAAGCCGAAGGACTCCAGTGCCGTCTCTGCGTGGCCGAGGAAGTCACAGACCTTCTCTGCCTCAGCGGCACGAGAACCCCATAGTTCCTCAACCAACTTGGTGGTGGAAGCCAGCCCCCCACCAAGTCCCTACCTGCCAGCTCCTGCTCCCGGACAGCCAACTCCTGCTCCTTGGTTGCCAGCCACACAGTCCTCACATCCATATCGGACTCCCTGGTCGCAGCGGCGAGCTCCCGGTCGTAGGCGCCCAGAAGCCGCTACTTCAGGTACTCCCGCTGCACCTCATAAGCGGCCAGGCGATCGGAGAGCTTCCTATCCTTTGCCCCTGCCTCCTTCTCCCATCGAAGATGCGTCTCCCAAAGCCCTGATACAGCTGCGAGACGTGCATCAGCGGAGGCATGGATGTGAAACCCGGTTCCAAGAATGAACCAAGTGCTGTGCATGTGTGCCCAGGATGTTCATCATACATACATAGATACTTCACAAACTTAATTCAGAACATTAACGACATTACAAATAGTGCTTAAGTACTTTATTACAATGTGATACACGGTTCCGAAAATAGAACCAAGTGAATGAATATGTGTGCCCAGGATGTTCATCACACATACACATGTAATCCACAAACTGAATTCAGAATATAACCACGAATAAATAGAGTTTAAGTACATTATTACAATGACTCAATGTCTCACTCATGAATATCTAACTTATTCTTGCAGCGGAAGTCTCTAAACGACAGCAGAAAATAACTAAACAGCAGGCTCCAACTTCAACTCCACAGGCATGTTGACGGTAGTTCGCACGCCTAGTACTCCACATGTTCCTCGAAGTACTCTTCTCCTGTAGCTGATGTATATGTGGGAATGCAAGGGTGAGTACATGTCGTACTCAGCAAGTGCAGGAAAAGTATGACATGTAGCTTACAACAAGGTAGGCAATAAAAAGGCTCACTGCAGCAAGCAAATTTTATTTCATAAACATGGTAAAAACAGCAACTATTTCTACGTGAGTTTAATCCCAACATAACTAAGTAATTCAGCAACATTCATTCATCATAATTCACCTTTTATCAAGCTTCAACCAGATATAATCTTTCTCAAGTTCATGCCATACTCATAAATATTCATAGCCATCTCTTTTTCATATAACCAAAACCAAACTCATTGTCATGACTCAAAACAGTCCTAAAACCAATCCCAATGACCATACCATAACCATAACGAATAACCATCCCAAGTTTTGCCTCTAATCATGGAAGTTGGCCAGGTGCTTGTGACCGGAAGCACGGCTATCATGATAGTTTTACGCTCTGCAGAGGTGGCACCACATTACCCACAAGTTCGTATTTCGTCACCCGTCGGCGACTAGAAAGAACCTCCATTATACCAGTACACAACCATCAGTGTATGGCCAAGAGATCACAAAATAGCCTTTACAAAGGGGCTAATAGGATGTACGGACCCACTAAGGGTTCACCGGTAGGCTCGAATCTCCATTCTTCCACGGCACCCTCTTGTGCCATGCAGTTCCCAGGGCAGTCCCTCTCGACTCCCATTCCCCGTGCCATCCAACAGTCCATAACAAGCTAGCAACACACCTAATTAGTCAGCTAAGCCGGACCCATATTTGGCCTTGTGGTGGCACTGTTTTCCTGGCATGTGCTCGCATGAACCGGTCCTTAGATCTACGGCAAGCAAACCACCATCTCATTCAGCAACATCCACGAACCAATCTTTCCTAGATCTCCCCGATTCCATGCTCATTAACATCATCAAGTTCTCATCATCATTATTCATATGAGTGCAGTAGCTACCCATATTTTAATTCAGCTTCCCGTATCCCGTAAATCAAGCGTGGCAAAAAGGAAAAATGACCATACCCGACTCGTCAACTTTCCCGGCGACAAGGATGGTTAACAAAACTAGTAAACTCCTATAAAAGGGTGTACCATCAAGTTGACTCAAGCATACAGGTTTTCGCAAGCAAAACAGTTTTGAAACATGGGATCAATATGGTCAAGGGGCACTTGCCTTGCTCCCGTGGTTCATGTTGCTCAAGCGTCTCGATGTCTTGGTGATGTAGTTCATCGTAGATGGCCTCTTGAGCTTGTCCTTATACTTGTGATCACACACATACAAAATTTACAGCAATCAATCATCATGCACAAACTTTACTCAAGATGCAATAGGGTAGATGAATGCAAATCCTATAGTGCAGTTTTATTAAACCAGTTTGTATGTGTTCTTGCATGTTTTAATGGGATTTCATGCAGTTTTATGATGAACGAGGATGTAGGGATCAAGTGTGGACGTGGTGATGATCTCGACTCAAGATCTAGATCAATTCCACCGTCAACAATTGATGAAGACACGATCTGTCCACACGCAAAAGTTTCTGCTCGAAGGGGGCGAAGAAAACGGATGCGTAGAAACAGCGGCGACGTCATAAGATGGGTAATGAAGACCTACCTCACTTCCTCCTTGTGCCAGGGCCTTTCTCCTAGCAACGGCAGCAGCGGGTGAGTTTTCTATGGAAGATTAGGGTAGGACAGATCGTTGGGCTTCTTTTCCAGCGACGGCGAGGCGTGACGGGGCTCGTCGGTGGGTCTCGTCAGCGGGGATCGACAAGGGGGCTCGATGGCGGGGCTCGATGACGGGGATCGACGATGGGGCTCGACGGCGGGGCTCACCGGTGACCAAACTCTGGCAGGGGGTGGCCAACTCGGTGACTTGGGGGTGGCCAACTCGGCGACTTGGGAGGGGGAGGGTGCTGCGGCCAAGGGGGGGCTAGGGGTTGTATTTATAAGAGGGAGAAAAGAAGAGTCCTAGTCCAATTGGAACTCAACCAAAGAGTCCTAGTTAAATTGGGACTCAACCAAAGAGTCCTAGTCAAATTGGGACTCAACCAAAGAGTTCTAGGGATCCCCCCCTTTAGGCCGCGGCTACATTGGGGATAAATTCCCCCCAAACGTGTGGAAAATTCCCCTTTTGGGGAATTGGGAAATTTGGGGGAAATTTGGGAAAATTTGGGAATGGCTCATTTCAGCTATCTTATTTCCTTTTCTCTCCATTTCTATGTCCCTTTCTCCATTTCTATGTTCCCCTCTCCATTTCTATGTCCCTTTCTCCATTTCTATATTCCCTTCTCCATTTCTATGGTTCTTTGTCCATTTCCATGGTTCCTTCTCCATTTCTATGGTTCTTTCTCCATTTCTAGGGTTCTTTCTCCATTTCTACTTCTTTCCAAATGCTTCTCTACATGAAAAATGTATGAGCATGGTAATGAATTTGAGGGTGTTACATACAATAACTCAAGGTCTCAATCATGAGTATCTAATTTATTTTGCAGCGGAAGACTCTAAACGACAGCGTAAATAAACTAAAGACGATGGGGCTCCAACTCCGACTCCACGGGCAGTTGACGGTAGTGCGCATGCCTAGTACTCCACCTGCTCTTCGAAGTACTCTTCTCCTGTAGGTTAACTATATGTGAGGATGCAAGGGTGAGTACATTTCGTACTCAGCAAGTGCGGAAAAGTATGACATGTAGCTTAAAACAAGGTAGGAAACAAAAGTTCCATTGTAGCAAGCAAGTTTTATTTTACAATCACGAGTAAACAGCCTATAATGTCTAGGTGAATTAGTTAATTCCCATCATAATCAAGTAATTCATCATCATCGAAACCATCATACTTCATCATTTATCAATCTTAACCAGCAAATGCTCAGTCTCAAGCTATCTCATACTCACAATTTCTCACGTTTATGACCAAAACCAGTCCCAATGACCATACCATAACTATGCCCGAATAACCATCCCATGTTTTGCCTCTAAGCATGGAAGTTGGCCAGGTGCTTGTAACTGGAAGCACATCTATCATGATAGTTTTACACTCTGCAGAGATGGCACCACTTTACCCAAAAGTTTGTGATTTCGTCACCCGTCAGCGACTAGAGAAAACCTCCATTCTACCACTACACAACCGTCGGTGTATGGCCAAGAGATCACAAAATAGCCGTTACAAATGGGCTACAAGAATGTACGGACCCACTGAGGTTTCACCGCCAGGCTCAAATCTCCATTCTCCCACCCACCGGCCCCCTCGTGTGCCATGCAGTTCCCAGTGCAGTCCTCCTCGACTCCCATTCCCTGCGCCATCCAATAGTCCATGACAAGCTAGCAACACACCTAATTAGTCAGCTAAGCCGCACCCATATTTGACCTTGTGGTGGCATTGTTTTCCTGGCATATTCTCGCATGAACCGGTCCTTAGATCTAAGGCAAGCAAACCACCATCTTCATTCACATATAACGACAAGCCAAGCTTGCTTAGATCTTCCCGATTCGATGCTCATTACATTATCATGTTCTCATCATTTTTAGTCTTTATGGGTGCAGTAGCTAAACAAGTTTATTTCAGTTTTCCCAAAAATCCCGTAAGTTATATGGTGCAAAATAGAGAACGACACATACCCGACTCAACAAGTTCCCGGCGACAAGGGTGGCTAACAAAACTAGTAAACTCCTACTAAAGGGTTTCCCATCATATTGACACGAGCATGCTGTTTTCACAAGCAAAACAGTTCAAAAGCATAGGATCAATATGGTCAAGGGACACTTGCCTTGCTCCTGCGGTTTGTGTTGCTCAAACGTCTCGAAGTCTTGGTGCTGAAGGTCCTCGTAGACGGCCTCTTTAGCGTGTTCTTCTACTCACGACCACATACATATAAACAATACAGCAATCAATATCATGCACAGTTTTTACTCAAGATGCGATGATGTGGATGCATGCAAATCCTATAGTACAGCCTATAGCAATCGGTTTGCATGTGTTCTTGCGAGTCCTAGCAAGTTTTCGTGGAGTTTTACAACGACTGGTGCTGCTGGAAATCAGTGCGGACGTGGCTATGATCCTAGCTCGGACAGAAGATCTATTCTACCGTTAAAACATAGACCGGAGCATGATCTACTTACGTGCAGTAGCTTCTGCTTGCATGGTGTAGTGCAACGGGGTTTGTGACGAGAGCAGCGACATGGTAAGAGGGGTGATGGGGACCTACCTCTCTTCTTCCTCCTCTCCTCTGCGGCTGGCCACCTCCTTGCAATGTCAGCAGCTGGGGTTTTTCCTTGGGTAGAACGGAGCTGCGGCTAGGGCAGGGCGCTGGGATCTTCTTCTCTGGCGAAGGGACCAGAGCTTGGCAGCAAAGGAGGCGGCGGCCAGGAATTTTTGCGGCAGGGGTGGCGGCTACGGGGCATAGAGTTTCATTTATAAGGGGGAAAATAGCCAAGGGGGCTAGGATTTCAGCAAATCTTTTAATGAAGGGTTGGGATCTAATTTGAGAAATGGTGGGAGTTAGGGGCTAGGGTTTAATCAAATATTTTCCATCAAGGGCTGAGATTAATTGGGGGAGAGGAAAATCCCTAGGGGGGTTTCTTGGCTGCGGCTAGGGTTTTCTCCCCCTAAGGGGGTGCCACCAAGAGAGGGGGGAATCCCTATGTGGGGGGGGATCCCTTGGGGTTTTTTGAGCCGGCCAATATTTGGGGAAAATTTCCCTAGGGGGGAATTTTAGGGGGGTTAGGGGTACAATTAGGGAAAATTAGGGGGGAAATGGGGGGGGGGTTAGGGGCGACCAAGTTCATTCCCTTTTTATTTTTATTTTATTTCTTTTTCTTTTCTATTTATTTTTATTATTTCCTATTTTTATTATCTTTTATTTATTTGTTTGTTTCTATATTCCTTCATTCCTTTTCTTCCTCTTTTTTTAAATGCTTCTCTACATGAAAATGGATGCAATGCATGGTGGTGAATATGAGGGTGTTACAAACCTATCCCCCTTAAAATGAATCTCACCCTTGAGATTCGATAGAGTGAAGAAAAGATGAGCGAATTCCATCTTGAGGTCTTCCTACCGCTTCCATGTAGCTTCGGCTTCCCTATGATGGCTCCATTGTACTTTGCACCAACGGATTACCTTGTTCCTCGTGACTGTTTCCTTCATGTCCAGGATTTTGATGGGGTGTTCCGTGTAGGTCAGATCCTCCTGAAGTTCTAACTCGTCCATTGGTACATGTTCTTCCGGCACTCTTAGGCACTTCTTGAGCTGAGACACATGAAATATGTCATGCACGTCGGAGAGGTGTGCTGGCAGCTCTAGTTGATATGCTACCTCTCCTTGCTTGCCCACAATCTTGAACGGCCCGATATAGCGAGGTGCTAGCTTGCCTTTGACGTTAAACCATCGTCGGCCTTGCATAGGCGACACCTTGAGATACACAAAGTCCCCGACTTTGAAGGTCAAACTCCTTCGCCTATTGTCCGCATAGCCTTTTTGTCGTGACTGAGCGGCCTTTAGGTTTTCACGTATTGTTTGGACTTGCTTCTCGGCGTCCTGCAGCACTTCGGGTCCAAATACTCGGTTGTAATACCCTCAATTTTACTACAATGCATTGCATACATTTTTCATATAGAAAAGCATTTAAAAAGAAGAAGAAATAAAGAGAGGAATATAGAAGCAAATAAAATAATAACAGGGAATAGAAATGGAAAATAATGAAAATAAATAGGAAAGGAAAATAAGTAAAAATAAAAATAAAATAAAATAAATAAAATAGCCAAATTGGGCCACCCCAAATTTTCCCCAAATTCCTCCTTCCCCAATTTTTCCATTTTTTCCCAATTTTCCTGATTTTCCCCAAATTCCCTAAAATTCCCCTAGGCGGAATTTCCCCCACATTTGAGGGGATTTTCCCCTAAATTGGCCGCACCAAATTAGGGGCGAACCCTAATTGGGACCCACCCCCTTGTCTGCAGCTCATTAGGGGGGAACCCTAGTCCCCCACCTTTAGGACTCTTTTGTTCCCCCACCTCTAGGACTCTTTTGTTCCCCAACCTCTAGGACTCTTTTGTTCCCCAACCTCTAGGACTCTTTTGGGCTTTTATTTTCTAATTGAATCCTATTCATTGGATGAAAATAAATAATAAAATCCTAGCCACCCTAGCTCTTTCCCACTTATAAACATAACTCGCCCCCCTAGCCGCCCACCCCATTTTCTTTTTGGCCGCCACCCCCCTTGCTGCCAAATCGCTGAATCCCCCCTTGCAGAAATTTGGCCGCCGTCGAGCCCCGTCACGCCTCGCCGTCACCGGAGAAGAAGCCCCCAACGTTCTGCCCTACCCGCAGCCCTATAATTCTCCATGGAAAATCCTCTGCTGCTGCCATTGCTAGAAGGGAGGCCATGCCGCAAGGAAGAAGTGAGGTAGGTTTTCGTTACCCCTCTTACGACGTCACCGCTGTTTCTACGCACCGTTTTTTCACCCCCTGCGAGCAGAAAATTATGCATGTGGACAGACCATGTTTTGGTCGATTTTCAACGGTGGGATTGATCTACAAAGTAGGTCAAGATTATCACCACGTCCACACTTGATCCCAGCAACCTTGATCATCATAAAACCCCATGAAAGCCTACTAAAACATGCAAGAACACGTACAAACTGGTTTTATAAAACTGCACCATAGGAATTGAATTCATTCACATCATTGCATCTTGAGTAAAGTTTGTGCATGATAACTGATTCCTGTAAATTTCATATGTGCAGGGTCGTGAGTAGAAGTACAAGCTCAAGAGGCCTTCTACGAGGAGCTACAGCACCAGGACTTCGAGACGCTTGAGCAACACGAACTACGGGAGCAAGGCAAGTGCCCCTTGACCATATTGATCCCATGTTTTCGAAACTGTTTTGCTTGTGAAAACTCGTATGCTTGAGTCAACTTGATGGGACACCCTTTAATAGGAGTTTACTAGTTTTCTTAATCATCCTTGTCACCGGGAAAGTTAATGAGTCGGGTATGGTCGTGTTTCCTTTTTTTCTTCGACTTACGGGATGCGGGAAGCTGAAATAAAACTTGTTAGCTACTGCACTCATAATATTTAAGATGATGAGAACTTGATGATGTTGATGCGCATGGAATCGGGGAGATCTAGGCAAGCTTGGTTCGTGGATGTTGTTGAATGAGATGGTGGTTTACTTGCCGTAGATCTAAGGACCGGTTCATGCGAGCACATGCCAGGAAAACAGTGCCACAACAAGACCAAATATGGGTGCGGCTTATCTGACTAATTAGGTGTGTTGCTAGCTTGTTATGGACCATTGGGCGACGGGTGACGAAATCACAAACTTGTGGGGTAAAGTGGTGCCACCTCTGCAGAGTGTAAAACTATCATGATAGCCATGCTTTCGGTCACAAGTACTTGGCCAACTTCCATGATTAGAGGCAAAACTTGGGATGGTTATTCAGGTATGGTCATTGGGACTGGTTTTGGGACTGTTTTGAGTCATGACAATGAATTTGGCTTCGGTTGTATGAAAATGAGATGGTTACGAATATTTATGAGTATGAGATGAACTTGATAAAGATTATTGGATGGTTGAGGCTTGATAAATGGTGAATTATGAAGGAATATTGATGAATTACTTGGTTATGATGGGACTTAACTCACCTAGAGATAGTTGCTGTTTTTACCATGTTTGTGAAATAAAATTTGCTTGCTGCAATGAGTCTTTTTATTGCCTACCTTGTTGTAAGCTACATGTCATACTTTTCCCGCACTTGCTGAGTATGACATGTACTCACCCTTGTATTCCCACATATACATCAGCTACAGGAGAAGAATACTTTGAGGAACATGTGGAGTACTAGGCGTGCGCACTACCGTCAACATGCCTGTTGAGTTGAAGTTGGAGCCTGCTGTTTTAGTCATTTTCCGCTGTCGTTTAGAGTCTTACGCTGCTAAATAAGTTGGATATTCATGAGTGAGACATTGAGTCAATGTAATAAAGTACTTAAACATTATTCGTATGTGGTTATATTCTGAATTTCAGTTTGTCGAATACATGTGTATGTGTGATGAACATCCTGGGCACACATGCATTCACTTGGTTCAATTTTCGGAACTGGGTGTCACAATTTGTACCACAGCCATGTTGACCGTAGGACGCAAGCTTAGGTAGAATGGGAACTCTAAAACACATAGGAACACCCCTCTAAACTATTATTTTATTAAATTGCTTGCTGCTGCACCTTACTTGTCCAATTCAGCCACCGCAAAGTGTTATTTTCAGCCCCTCTTTTTCTCTTCTTTTGGACAGCAACACTTTTGTTTTCTTGCTTCATAGCTTCTTTAGTTTTGGAGTTATTTTCTTCTTCTTTAAAGTTTATCACGTCTTATTTATAGATGCCGGTGACTAGGAGCACAACACGCATAAGGACTCGTCCACTACCACTTGGGAGTGCACTTAACCCCATTGAGGTGTCCGATGGACCATATTGGGAGGAGGTGAAGATGGAACCTCATGATGAAGATGAAGTCAGTAGCTATATGCATGAGGAAGAAGATCCGGAAGAGGTGGAACCAATCGAAGACAATATGGATGATGATCCACAAGAACAGCATTGGTACACACGTCAGGAGGAGTTTCACGCGAGCTTAAACTCCGTGGAGCCTCATGAAGCTATGTCGTAAGGGGATGAATCTGAAGAGGAGCCACCCCCTGCTGAGGCTGAAAATGAAGGTGATGAATGGGCCAACTGTTCAGTTCAAGAATTCTGGTCCGACGGGATGGAAGGAGGACACATATCCAAGGAGCTTAAAGAGTTCGACGGGATGGAAGGAGGACACATATCCAAGGAGCTTAAAGAGTTCCTGGATTGCTGCAGCCTATACCCGGAATATCTCCTCAAGAAAGTCCCTCGTCTCATACATGAAGAGTGGAAGGCTGAGGTAACCATCCTATCTAACGGTAGGGTTGTCACCCGGCACTTCGCACCCACATGGAGAGCTACAAGGGCAGAAGCTATTGATGATGCTGCATGGGATGCACTCACTGGACTGTGCTATGCCTTCCATGAGCAGCTTGAGAACACTACTTTTGGGCTGCAACCATATCGGAAGAGTGGTACAATGGAGATCATAGGACCCCATGAAGGAGCACATTGTAACCCACAAGCTGCTGAAAAGTCTCATAGGTTACTCGTGGAGTTAGGAAACCGCTATGCAAGTGCACAAGAAGAGATCCGTTACCTCCGCAAGAAGCTGTACTTGTTGGAAAAACAAGAGGAGACTTATGCCAACGCGGGAGCAAATGGAGCACCAGCATCATCTATCCCTACATGGACAGCCGACTCACCATGGCGTTCGCCTATGCATGGACCAACCCCGTCACCCGACGAGAACAGCACCGGTTCTCACGATTAAGTTTAGGTTTCCCATTGAATAAGCTGTAATAGGAATGTTTAGATCGCATTAAGTCAAATAAGAATGGTGTGCAAAAATTTTTATGACGATTGCTTGTGTTTGTATGCTTGGTGTGAGTGTGGGACGCTTCGGCAAATGTCCGCATCCACACATAGTAGAGATATGTGAGATGCTTCGGCACTTGTTCACATCCTCATATAGGATGAAATTAATAAAAGAAGTTGATTAGTTCATACACCTTGATGCATATATTTGGGGGACCAATCTAAATTTCTATTTCCTACTCTACTCTCTCTCTCACAGATGGTGAGGGAAAACTCCAACCGCCAACGAAGGAATGCTCAACCACAGGAGGATGGCAATATTGAAGTTCCTGAAAATGCCAACACCAGGGCTGAAGCAAGCAACCTTGAGAGGTTGATGGCTATACAGAACCAGCTCATGCAAACTATGATACAAACATTGGGACAGCTGCAAGCCAGCAACAACAACAATCCTAACCCCGTTCCTGCACCCCCACCGCCGCCACCGCCGGCTCACAACAGATTGGGAGAGTTCATGAGGACTAGGCCGCCTACTTTTGCACAAGCCAATGATTCTGTGGAGGCTAATGATTGGCTGAAGTCTATGGAAAAGAAGCTTGCTATTGTTCAGTGCAATGATCGGGAGAAAGTTCTCTTCGCATCGCACCAACTTATGGGAGCAGCCGCTCATTGGTGGGACGCTCTTTGCAATGCCCATGTCAACAAGGAGACTATCACTTGGGCTAAATTCAAGGAGAGTTTTCCGCTCTCACTATGTCCCTGTAGGAGTCATGATGCTTAAAAGTTAAGAGTTTAAAGGTCTCTGTCAAGGAAGGAAGAGCGTGAATGAGTACCTCAACAAGTTCACGCAGCTGTCAAGGTATGCTCCAGAAGATGTCAACTCGGATCACAGGAAGCAGTACTTGTTGATGAGGGGATTGAACAATGAAATTCAAGTTCAGCTGCTTAACAATGATTATAAAAACTGATGATGACATCACAACAGTGGATACTCACATTAATATACAAGGACCAATCACAAGAGCATGAGCACGGTTACTAAATCAGCAGGTGAACTCGTTAATAACTTCCTACCCGTGTCATTTTGAGAATGGATTGCTATTTAATGATTTAATTGTTATTAGGAACCATGGACATGATCAACAAGTAAATGGAGGAGGATTTGGGGACGTGGAGAACCAGATGGGACGTCCACAAGTTGATGGAAACAATCGCCAACTCGGACTCGAGTTCAACTCGGAGTCCAGTTGCAGTCCATCTTAAAACATACGCCCAGGATGCATACGGACTCCGTTTTCGACGTTCTACATATGCATGGAAATATGAGAAGATAAACTTTCCAATGGTTATGGTCCCACATTAAAATTTGCCAAGAGTCATTGGGAGTTGTCGAAACAAGTCGAATTCATGGTTCTGTCCGGTGCTGCACCACCGTATTGGGCTTTTGGGCCTTGTATCCCATATGAGTCCCTTAGGGACGCGTTTAAGGGTCTCATGTGCAAACCCTAGCCTTTAAATACTGTAGCCGCCGGCCAAATTCATGAGTTTTCCTTAGATTAAACAATCTCGCCATCCTACGATTTTGTGAGACCCTAATTTTGCAATTTCAGATTGCATCTTCATCGTTCTTGCTTGTGTTCTCGGTTGCACCTGCAGGGATAGCCTTCTTGGCGAGGTCAAGCATGTGAAGTACGTTTGATAACCAACGGAGCAGAGGTGTAGTGATTGCAGGGATAATTCGGGTCTGCTCGAGTGCCACGAATCATCAACGTCGAGATCTCCACTTCAATTGACATACCATTCGGAAGATCGGGCCTAAACCACTCATCATTTGATATCAGATTTCAGGTTGCCCGTGAGGTACTTTGATTTCCCACTAGATTTGTTTTTGTTTTTCATACCTAGAGTCCACAGAAAAAGCAAAAAAAAAAACATATCGTGTTACCGACTCCTAGACTATAGTGCCTGCAAGTTTTTGTTTTTCAGTTTGCATTGTTGAGTTTGCATTCATGTGGTCTAGTCTTGTTGCTGGTTTAGCTTTGTGTTTTTGGGTCATAGTTATCGTTTTTCTTCCTTGTGTTTTCTTACTGCTCACCTATTCCACAATCCCTAAACAACAAACCGAGCCACCAAGATCAACGGTTTGCCCTAGCTAGCCGCCTTGCGTGAACTCCCGCATCGCCAGCCCTAGAACAGGTGACAAACCATTGTGCCAGTCCTCCTTGATTCATCACACAACATCCCATCATCCTTCGTTGCTAAATTCCGATTGTTTTTCACATCACATCCTATTGCTAGATCTTTTTCAAAACCGAGTTTGAATCAACATAAAAAACAGTAACTCAGGTAGCCAACCTTAAAACGGCCATAACTTTTGCATATGAACTCAAAATCGGGCGATTTTTTCAAATTGATCTACTCAAAATTTCGCAACCGATTTTCCACCTCTTTGCCATGTTCGGTGAAATTTGTTTGGCCAAATTCCCCTCGGAAGATAGACTATCCGGCCTCCGAAGTTTCAGCACAAATTTTAAAGAATCTTCCTGATTTTCTATAGGCCACATCTTACATCCAATTGAGCTGCAAAGTTGTGTGATTCCTATTTTTGTGCTCTCGAGTAAACAAAAAATATCAAATAAAATATCAAAAAAATATTAAAAAAAGAAAAAAATAGTGAAGAGAGCACAAATATTAAAGCATTGACAGCACACACTTGAAAACTGTTGGCCTATACACTTGTGTTGTACTTGTTGCTTATATCTTCCTGATCTTCTATTTGCCTTTCTACCACCTTGTGTTGTGGTAGGCCTAGAACACTTGTTAACCAGCAACAGTTCCTACATTGAATACTTATTCAACTTTGTTTTGCTGTTAACGATTTTTTTTGCTTATTAGCCACTATATTGTCCCATCCAAGCTCCACTTTTCCTCTTGAGCAGAACAGGTACCTTTGCAATCACTCCACGCTTCATTGGTTCTCACCGTCTACCATTTACCACCTGTGCTGTGTCGGTAAGAACACTTGTAAGAACGTGGTAAGACGCTTGAGAGCGAGAGATTGTTTCCTTCCTTCCATTTTTCACATTGCCACTATCCTTTGTAGTTGATAGGGACAACATCTTTTTGTTGTCTTTTATTTACTACTAACAATGGCAGAAAATAAAAAGGATGATGAATGTGTTCAACATGCTGAGCTGCGTGACATGATGAGGGAAATGACAGATATGTTCACCAAAACCCACGCATCAACAGAGGCATCATTGACGACCTTGAATCGCCAACTTGCTGATCTTGTTGTTCGGATGGATACTCTTGAGGCGCGAATGCCTCTCGCTGAAGATCGTGAAGACGGTGCTTATAATATGGAAGATCATAACAATCAACCACGACTTCCACATTATCTACGAGGTATGGGAGGTAATAATCTTAAAATTACAATGATCGTCATAACAATTTTAATCGCCCTTGTGATGATCCTTTTGCTAAAGTAAAATTTACTATACCCTCTGTTTCTGGTGCTTATGATGCTGAGGCATATCTTGATTGGGAGATGACAGTAGAGCAGAAATTTAATGCCCACCTTGTTCCTGAACAACATAGAGTTCGCCAAGACACTAGTGAGTTTACGGATTTTGCTATCATATGGTGGAATGAACTTGTTAAAACTAGAACTGATCCTCCAACATGGGATAGATTAAAGGAAGCTATGCGTGTTCGTTTTGTTCCTCCTTCTTTTCAGCGGGACCTTCGCAAAAAATTGCAGCGCTTAGACCAAGGTAACATGTCCATAGAGGAGTATTATCAAGAGTTACAAAAGGGTATGTTGCGCTGTGGGGTAGTAGAGGACATGGATGACAAAATAGCTCGTTTTAATGGGGGGTTGAGGCGTGAAATTCAGGACATTGTTGATTATAAGGGATGTGATACTGTTAACAAATTATGTCAGCTGGCTATGTTAAGAATTGCAGGGCCGCCAACAGCAGCAGCACCAACGCACGAGGAGCACCATCAGACCGCGTTCGATATCTACACCATCTAAAACAGCACCATCTTCGAATTTTCCTACTGCCACTACACCATCCAATGGTGGCTGTCAAAGTGTGTAGCCGACACTTCCCCCGGGCCTGCACTGGGCAGCCCGCGGAGGTTTTTTTTTGGAGGGGCTAGTCACTCGCGGAGAGCTTCAGCGTAAGGACGATTGAGGGAGAAGCTTGACACGGGGAGTTTTACGTGGTTCAGGCTGCCGGAGCGTAAAACCCTATGTCCACGGTGAGCAGAGGTGCTCGCTGTATTGCTTGCTGCTCAGAACCGGAGTTCTGAGTTTGAGGGTGAGTGATGTCTAGAGTGCGAGTCAACAGAGTTCGAACCCTTGCTAACGTCGCCTACCCGAGCCTTTTATAGTCCAAGGCTCGAGTGGCTTACAAGGTGGGCCCAGGACCCGACAGGTGGTCCCGGGGAGATTGCCTGCCGTCTACCGTATCTGCAGTTATGCCGGTAGTTGTCTCTGGCGAAGGCTTCCGAGTCTTCGTTCTTCCGCCCTGCTCATGCCGCAAGCTAGTCGTAGTGGTTGATGATGGCAGGGGCAGCAGGGGATGTCTTGTTGCTGTGTTTATTGGCAGGCAGGCTCTGACACGGCGCGCCACTCTGTGATGTGACTGGGCGCAACGGCACCTGACAGAGGCATGCTCCCCGTCTCCGCGTCTTGGGAAGGCGCGGGCCTTGAATACCTTGTACGGGCAAGGTATGGCGCGTCTTTACGCCTGCTGCCTACCGCGCGGGGGCAGGCAGCGTTGCTCTGCTGGCCACGTGGCGGGCCCGGAGCTCTCCTCTGAGGAGAGGGATGTCCGGCCCCGCGGGACATGTGGAGCCTTCGGAGCTCTCCCTGCGGAGGGGGGAGGTCCGGCTGCTGCTGGCCACGTGGCAGGCCCGGAGCTCTCCTCTGAGGAGAGGGAGGTCTGGCCCCGCGGGATGCGTGGAGCCTTCGGAGCTCTCCCCGCGGAGGGTGGAGGTCCGGCTGCTGCTGGCCATGTGGTGGGTCCGGAGCTCTCCTCTGAGGAGAGGGAGGTCCGGCCCCGCTGGACACATGGCGCCTTCAGATCTCTCCCTGCGGAGAAGAGCGAGATCCTTAGGCATTTTCCCTGTGCGCCGGGGTACCCCATATCGAGGGTACCGACAGTGGCCCCCGGGCCCATCTCGGGGGAGATAGCGAGCCTGAGGTGGGGCCTCCGTCTCTTCCATTCCGCGCACCTTCTCTAAGTCCCGCATTGACCGTTGCCGAAGCACGAACAGTCGCGGGATCGTGGGAGCGTGAGCCCACTTGATGGTTGCTTTTACTGCGGCGGTTCCCAAGGCTGCCACTTCTGCATGTTGCGGCGCTTTTTTCAGGATCCGCTGAAGCACCTTGCCGGCTCGTCTCCTTGGGAGTCTGACTTCTTGGCCCACCGCTTCAGCTAGACGACTTGGGTCCACTTGTCATCGACGCTTGGTCTTGGAGCCAAAGCGGTTGCCCAAGCGGCGTATTCGAAGAGTTTCAAATCGCTTTGAATCGTACATGGGAAGTTTCAAAAAGGGATCTTATCCGCATCGCGGCTTCCCTTCGCACTTCCCAGCGCTTGCACCTTCCTTGAGTTCTTGCGCCTTTGTCTTCCCTGTTCTTGAGCTCTCCCCTGCCATGGCTTCCAACCTGCTTCCGTCACGTCTCACTCGGTCGGCCGAGCTCGGACCAGTGCGCAAGCTGCTGGGCTGGCACGAGGAGGAGCAGAAACACCAGCTCCGCCAGGGATCTCTCCCCCTGCTCCTGGAGAAGGGGGAGATGATCTTCTTCACTGCCTACGACATGGCGGGGTTTGTCCCGCCAATTTCTTCCTTCTTCGTGACTCTGCTGGAGATGTACGGTCTCCAGCTCCAACATCTTTCCCCCAACTCCTTCGCGATGGACACCGTCTTCATTCATTTCTGCAAGATGTTCGTGGGGGTGCATGCTTCGTCGACGCTCTTCCGCTACTTCTTCGTCCTGCGGACGACCGGGCGCAGCTCGAAGACTCAGCTGGGTGCGTACTACTTCCAGCATCGCTGCAAGGATCCGAAGGCTTCCGGTACCTTCTATGTTTCGGTGCGTCGAGGTGGGAGAACTGGAGGGAGAACTGGGTGATTGTGCAGACCAACGAGCACGATCGCCTGCAGCTCCCAACTGCCGGCCCAACCACAGAGCGTCGCTTCTGGGAGGAGGTCCCGGAGCTGGAGCAGGAGTACGCACCGGTCTTGGAGCGGATCCGGTTCTTGGCCAACGAGGGGCTGATGTCCCTGATGGTGCTGGTGGACTTCTTGTCGCGCCGCATCGCGCCCTTGCAGCAACGCAACCACCCGGCATGGTACTACACCAGCGACCTCGACTGCACCAGGTTGGAGAGGGGTCTCGGCTCCGATCCTTCTGAAGACGAGTTTGACACGACCCCACTGGGTCCTGTCGAGCCAGGATCACGCTGAGGGGTGCTGCGTTGCACAGCACCGTATAACACACGTCAAAGGTGCAAAGCGGAAGCGGAAGCTTTATTACATAAACAAGTTTATGCACATGTTTACATCAAAATAAGTTTAGTCCACACTCGCGGGCGTAGACTAAGCATCAAGTGCACGTTCAGCCCTCGAACGTGTCCTTGCTAGCACACACGCACACTAACTCTGCGGCGTGCACGACTCCCACTCGACAGGGTTCCCCTCCTGGGGTTCCGTCTCCTCTTCGGGAGTCCCTTCCTCATAGAACCCTGCAAAAAGCTTCAAACACAAGCAGTGAGCACGAAGGCTCAGCAAGTCTGACCCGTCTCACCTAAACATGGAACTTCTACATGAGGGTAATGGGTTGCATGAGGTAAAAATCATTTGCAAGGACTCGCCTAATTAGTAGAACCTTACTTTCAAGTTTTAGCAGCAGGTTGTGGAGAACTTTACGCTAAGGCACATGAGAGAGCCGCAATCAAACAAGAAACGCATTTCTCTCATGTACTTTGCCCAAAGTTGAAAAGAACTTTAGTTAGCACTAAACTACAGCATATCATTAACAATCAATGTCCAGATTTCAATCAGCAACATTTTAACATGTAACTAGCCTGTTCTTTCTACGTCATGGTACAGTGAACAAGTGGTACTCACTGACCGCGAGGGACGGCGATTATAATCGATTTACACCTGCAGGGTTACCCGAACAACCCGTCACGTACGCCCGTACTCGATGTTGCCTACAACAACCATCACGGACGCCGTACGCGACTACCTTTCACCCGTTAGCCAAATATTGAACCGGTCCCATCGTCCCGAGCAAGAGGTCCCTGCACGCGCATCTCTGTGCCGCCAGCTGATTTACACCTCGAGCTCTCAACCTACCCTCTGAACGACGGGCAATGCCTCAATACCCAGCTACCCGAGTTACATCAGTTTCCCGGTTCCCATATAGCCGGTAGGTCTTCGGTACTGTTCTAGCTTGTTCAACAGGCCCGCACACGGCTCGGTCCTCAATTGACACAAGCGGAGCTACAGCACACAGGCCCCAAAGTCCTGCTGCCCTTACTCTCCGTTCGGTCTCATTTTCTTGCCATGTGTTTCATGTGCTATCTCTACCCGAGCGATGTGCCTCTAGCCTATTCTCGCGAGTAGTTCCAACTACTCGACTTGTACCGAATCCTACTCTATCCTAGCAATGCAGTGGCTAACGAGGTTTGCAAACCTAAACCCAACCCGTGGTTTTCTTGGCTATGCAGTTGGATTTCCAAACAAGACTCTAATGCACAGAACAAAGGAAACAAGTATGTGCTCAAAACAATAAAAATTTGTAAAAAGGTTAATGCAAACCGGGGCTTGCCTTGCTGCTCTTGGTCGTAGGCTAGCTGTTCCTCCGGAGTAACGAAGTCTAGGACTTCGGGTTCCTCCTCGACCTTAGCGACTACATGATAAGAACAATGTATGTATTAATTTAAGTGCATTTGTATTAACTTTGAAGTTGTGAAGTCTACAACCTTTGCTAGGCAGACCTAAAGACTGTGAAACTTTTACTGTGGCTTGGTTACAACCTAAACAGAGACTTGGTGAAGTTTTAGTTGCAGCAAAGCTCAATTGAGCCCTCCACAATTAATTATGTCCTTGACCTTAATTAAAGGCTTTTAGGGTGTTCTAAGGATTTTCATGAAACAAACTATGACTTTCTGAAAACTAGATTTTCAGAGGGTTCTAATGGAGTTGGTCTCACTTAATTTGGAAGTCTCTAACTAAAGATATGAGCTAAACAATTTCAGAGAAAATTCTGAAAATGTTTCTGAACATTTTCTATTCTCTCTGGAACAGTTTCACTAATCACACCATTAGGTGGATTAAATGAACTCAAATAGACCTGAAATTTTTATGGTAGTTCAAGGATATTTTGGTGAACATCTCAGCAAAATTTCAGGATTTTCCTCCAAAGGATTCTCCAGATAAAATTCCTAACAGTTTAAACTTTGAGGAATTAATTCTGGAGAAATAAGGAATTTCATGGAGTGAAACTTGATTTTCTGGAAAGTACTCAGAGAGCTGAATCCAACAAAATTTGGTTCACTCAATTTGGAGCTTTCTAGCCAAAGTTATAAGGATTTGAAGTTTGAAGGAAATCTGAAAATCGGGGAAAAGTTTAAACTCGCGCGTGGGCCTAGGGGACACGCGTCGCACGCCTAGGCGACGGCACATCGCGGCCCACAAGGATTTTGCGTGCCAGCACACCCGATCCTGGCCGCAGCCGGATCCCGATTCAAAATATCGGCCGCTGACAGCTGGGGTCCACCCCCTTCTTCAACCTCGCGACACCCGCGCTCCGCCGCCGAGGGACCTCGCCGGAGAGCTCGCCGCCGGCTGCTGTACAGCTCCAAACTTCTTGATTCTGGCCGCCCCTGCCTACTTTTACTTGGGGAACAGGATCCGAGGGTCAGCTTCTCATGAGAACGGCCGGAGCATGGTCGGCGACGAGCCGCCATATCGGAATGACTTCGGCCATGTCGGCTGACTCTCCTAGTACCTCAGCTACTTGGGAAATCGGTCGGGGAGCATCAGTGGACCTCATAGAAGGTCGACATGAACTCGAGGCAGCTCGGGGAAGGCCCGAAATAGGTCCTCACCGTGCGCCCGATACCCCCCGTTCGTTCCGCCATTAGTAGACCTTAAATTTCGTCGGGCACAGAGGTTCTCCGGACCAGGGTTGTGAAGGCAACTTGTGCGTCACCGTGTCTAGCTCGTGTGGGAGTGGCCTAAGGCCCTCTAATCCTTTCTAGAGCACGAATTAAACAGAATCGTACCCGAAGGTCGTTCTGCACACAGAAAGGGGAAAAGTGGAAATTCGCCGCCGGTGAGCAACCACTCGAGCTGTGGCTCGGGGATGAGCAGCACCGGTCACCTGCGCGTCCAAGGGTGCCTTGGCTCGGGCGTGACAACGCCCAGGTTGGGCTGTCCACGAGAGCCCGAGGTGCGGCGGTTTCCAGTTCCGATCTTTATCTTTCGGCACAGCCGATAGCACTCGGTTTCAATCGACTTCTAGCAATGGGGAGGATGGAGGAAGGTCTCTAGTACCTTGCTGGGACCCTGAAGTGGAAGGAGGGAGCTGCGATCGGCTTGATCAAGCGGGAGCTCGAGCGGCGGCGATGGCAGTAGAAAAACAAGTGGTGTACGTCGGCAGCTCGGGGAATAGCGACTGAAGCACGCCGGGGAGGGAATAAATAGCCCGGCGGCTGGCCTCCGGCTTGGGGCGCGCAGCAGGAGCTGGCGCCGGCTGCCCCCCTTCGGTGGCGCGCGCACACAGCAGCCGGGAACCGACTGAACTGTGTTTCAGTCGGTTTGCTTTGAGGCAGAGGCTGACATGTGGGTCCCACCCCTCTTTTAACCTCTGAAATTTACTCCTAACAGCTGTGGTAAACAGTGAACCCTATTCTACCCTTGGCAATTCAAATTATTCACCCAAGAGCCATTTGAATTGATCAAAGTTCACATGAGGTTTGGTTTGAATGAATTTCAGCACAAGTGCAGTTTGAAATTCAAATAAAGTTTGAATTTCTCCCCCTTAGCTCATGTCAAGATCAACTCCAAATGGAGTGAAAATTGGTGTGTGAGCTCACAAAAATGTGCTGAGTAAGAATATGCCTTCCACTTTCAAATTCATGGCATAAAAACAGTTTGAATTTGAATATGGTTTCAAACTGCCCTCTTCTTAACTATACCCAAAATGACCTCAAAAAGGTTTTGAGTTTGGGTGAAACTTGGCATGGACATCCTTAGCAAAGTGTAGGAGTTTTCATATGTCCAGCCCATCTATATCACATGTGGGAACCACCACTTTTGCAATGTGTGAGTTTGTTCTCTAATGAGCATGTTGATAATTGTTACTTGCTCTTCATTTGTGTTCATCATTCTTGCTCAAATGAGGTGTGTGGTGTGGTGATGAACACTGCAAATGGTTGTCAAAACTGAGGCCCTTACATTCCTCCCCCCTTAAAAGAATCTCGTCCCGAGATTATAAGGTGAAAATGAGAGAGAGGACGGTGGAAAATTACCAGATATGCGACGTGAAAAAGTCGGGGTAGTTAGTGCGAAGGAATTCTTCGCTCTCCCATGTCGCTTCGTCCATGGAGTGATTACTCCATAAGACCTTGTAGAACCACAACGTACGGTTGCGTGTGGTTCGGGCCTTCTCATCAATAACCTGCACCGGTTCCTCCCGATAGGTGAGATCCGGTTGCAGATCTTCAATGTCTTCCAGCTGACTGGTAGTTGATAGCTTGAGACACTTCCTCAGCTAGGAAATGTGAAAGACGTCGTGCACACCGGAAAGTGCTTCTGGTAATTTCAGTCGGTATGCTACCGATCCACATCTTTCGGTAATCTGGAATGGACCGATGAATCGGGGTGCCAACTTTCCTCTCACCCCAAATCTGTTTACGCCCTTCATTGGAGACACCCGTAGATATACGTGGTCCCCAACTTCGAATTGTAATGGGCGCCTTCTACGGTCCGCATACTGTTTCTGACGGGATTGAGCGGCTTTTAGGTTCGCTTGAATTAGTCGAACCTTTTCTTCCGCGTTGTTGACAAGGTCAATCCCGAAGGTAACCCTTTCGCCAGACTCACACCAGTTCAATGGTGTGCGGCATTTTCTTCCGTATAGCGCCTCGTAGGGCGCCATCTTGATGCTGGCTTGGTACCCATTGTTGTACGAGAACTCGGCTAACGGCAAGTGATCATCCCAATTCTTGCCGTGGTCGATAGCGCAAGCTCGTAGCATGTCTTCTAGAATCTGATTCACCCGCTCAGTTTGTCCATCCGTCTGCGGGTGGTAGGCTGAACTACGGATCAGCTTCGTCCCCAAGGCAGCGTGTAGCTGCTCCCAAAAACGGGACACAAATAAAGTGCCCCGGTCCGATATGATGGTACGGGGTACGCCGTATAAGCATAGAATCCGTGAGATGTACAGTTCAGCGTACTTCTTGGCGTTGTAGTTGGTGTTGACCGGGATGAAATGGGCAACTTTGGTGAGTCGATCGACGATCACCCACACAGAATCATGTTTCTGTAAGGTGGTGGGTAAACCGACGACGAAGTCCATGCTCATGTCTTCCCACTTCCAGGCAGGAATGCCCAGCGGTTGCAGCAGTCCCGGCTTCCGCATGTGGTCTGCCTTCACCCTTCGACATGTATCACACTCGGACACGTATTTTGCAGTCTCACGCTTCATCCGTGTCCACCAAAACTTTCTTCTGAGTTCTTGATACATTTTGTTGCTGCCGGGGTGAATAGAAAACTTTGATAAGTGAGCCTCATCAAAGATTTTCTTCCGTAACTCCGGGTTTCGGGGTACGACGATCCGGTCCTTGAACCATAGGACGCCGTCTCCGTCCTTCCGGAAACATTTCAACTCCCCACTGTCTACACGTCTCCGCAAATGTGACATGCCCTAGTCATTCTTCTGGGCTGCCGCTATCTCTTCACGGATGGTGGGGATCAAAGCTAAGTTGTAGAGAGCTCCGTGTGGAATCACATGTAGTGGTGGTTCGCTCTCTTCCAACGGTGTGATGGTCAGATTATTAACGTGTGACTTGCGGCTCAGCGCATCTGCCACAACGTTTGCCTTGCCCGGATGATAATGGATCTCTATTTCGTAATCCTTTATCAGTTCCAACCATCTTCGTTGCCTCATGTTCAACTCCTTCTGAGTGAATATGTACTTGAGGCTTTTGTGGTCGGTATATAAATGTACGAGGTTACCGAGTAGGTAGTGCCTCCACATCTTCAGTGCAAGTACCACGGCAGCGAGCTCCAAATCGTGAGTTGGATAATTTTGCTCATGGTTCCTAAGCTGCCGTGATCCATACGCGACCACTCTTCGGTCTTGCATCAGCACACATCCGAGCCCAATGCCAGATGCATCGCAGTACACATCGAACGGTTTTGTTGTGTCTGGCTGCGCCAAAACCGGTGCTGATGTCAGGTGCTTGACTAAAGCCTTGAATGCTGCTTCACATGCTGGACTCCAAACATATTTGGTAGCCTTCTTCAGCAGCTCTGTCATTGGCTTGGCAATCTTCGAGAAGTTCGGAATGAACCTCCGATAATATCCCGCGAGTCCGAGGAAACTCCGTACCTCATGAACAGTTCTCGGGGATTTCCAATTCAGCACTTGCGTGATCTTGCTCGGGTCCACAGCGATACCCTCCGCTGAGATGATATGCCCGAGGAAAGGCACTTGCGATATCCAAAACTCGCATTTGCTGAACTTTGCGTATAACTTGTGATCCCGCAGCCGTTGCAAGACTATACGCAGATGTTTCTTGTGATCTTCCTCCGACTTGGAATATACCAGGATGTCATCGATGAAGACCACGACAAACTTGTCCAGCTCTGGCATGAACACCGAGTTCATTAAGTACATGAAGTGAGCTGGAGCATTGGTGAGGCCAAAGGACATGACCAGGTACTCATAAAGTCCGTACCTTGTCGAGAAAGCTGTCTTTGGAATGTCCTCCGCCCTTATCTTAATCTGATGGTACCCGGATCTTAAATCCATCTTGGAAAAGATCTTTGCTTCGACCAACTGATCAAACAACATGTCGATCCGTGGCAACGGGTACTTGTTCTTGATGGTTACGGCATTTAATGGATGATAGTCCACGCAAAGCCGTAACGTTTCATCCTTCTTCTTGACAAATAATGCCGAACAGCCCCATGGCGAGGAGCTCGGCCTAATAAAACCCTTCTCCAGAAGGTCCGTGAGCTGAGTCTTCAGTTCAGCCAACTCCTTGGGTGCCATCTTGTACGGCCTTCGGGATATTGGCATGGTTCCCGGTGCAAGTTCAATCTTGAACTCCACCTCTCTATCGGGTGGCATCCCCGGCAATTCGTCCGGGAACACATCCGGGAACTCTCGGACCACTGGAATGTCTTCCAATCTGATGGTTGTGGCTTGATAGACACTTGGAAGTTTTATTTCTGGACTGTCCAGAAATAATGAGTGAGAACCGTGCACCTCTGAGTTTAAGTGCACGACTCGAAGGACGGTGTCTAAAACAGCGCCGTGGCGGGTTAACCACGACATCCCTAGGATGACATCGACCTTCTGTCCCTCTAAGATAATGAGAGACGTGGGGTACACTCTACCCGCTAAGTATAATGGTGCTTTGGAGACCATTACACTTGCTGAAATCTTCCCACCCGGTGAACAAATTAAATATGGACTATCGGTGGGTAGTATTGGCAAGCTGTGTTTAGCAATGAAAGCCTGGCTAATAAAATTATGCGTGGCGCCCGAATCAAATAGTACTATAGCGGGATGCTGGTGGAGTTGGAACATACCCGCAAGGATTGGCTCGCCCTCCGGCACGTCCTCAATGGCAAGCTGGTGGACAGTACCGGGCCTAGGGTTTGCCCGCCGCGCATTAGTAGGGTTCCGGGGTTGATTCCTCCCCGGAAACTGTGGTGCCACTCCGCCGCCTTGCCTCTCCGGGCAACTGCTCGCGAAGTGTCCTGGACGACCACACTTGTAACATGTGGCCGCTGCTGGTGGAGTACTCGGGGGACGAAAGCCCGGCATGCGTTGCGGAGGTGCAAACGCACGCGGCATCGCCCGCTGCTGCTGCTGTTGTTGCGGTGGTGCTGGCAGTGCCGGCCGGAATGCCGGTGAAGAATACGGCCGACCGCGGAACGGCATCGACCGCTGTGGTGGTTGCCAGCGTGGACCTGATGGTGGGCGATTGACCATCCGAAACTTCTGAGAAGGACCGCCTCCTTCTCCGCTGCTCTGCGGCGCGCTTCGCTTTCGCTCTGCCGCCGCCAACTCCTTGCCAGAGTCCTCCTGAACAATCGCAGCATCAATTATGTCGTTGAGGCTGCCGCAATTGAACATCGCCAGCTTGTCCTTCAGGAGCGGGTTAAGCCCCTGGTAAAAGTGGTCCCGCCGCTTCTCGTCCGTATCTGCGTGATACGACGCGTAGAGCGCGAGATCGTTGAACGCTCTGGAATATTCCAGCGCGTTCCGGCTCCCTTGTTGCAGGTGTAGGAACTCCTGCGTCTTCCTCTTCATCAAACCGGGCGGTATATGATAGGCCCTGAAGGCCGTCCGGAACTCCGCCCAGGTCATCACTCGGTCGGTGGGTTGTGAAGCACAAAAGTTGGCCCACCACGCGCTCGCGGATCCCTGGAGCTGCTGGACCGCGAACTGAGTCTTGCGCTGCTCGCTGATTTGGAGCAGCCCGAACTTCATCTCTATGGCGCGGAGCCAGTTGTCCGCGTCAAGTGGTTCATCTGCCCTTGAGAATACAGGGGGATGAGTCGCCAGGAAGTCGGAGTAGGAGCTCTGTTGACGCTCCTCGCGATCTTGACGTCTCTCTGGGCGAGACGTATTCGCAATTAACGTTTGCAGCAGCTCTGTATGCTGCTGATGTGAACCCGCCATTGCCGCGACAATGTCGGCCAATGTAACCGTTGGCAGTGGCGGTGGCGGTGTTTGCTGTTGCTGTTGCTGTTGCTGTCCCGAGGAGTCCTCGGGAGGCGGTTGGGAGATCTCTCCCCCTTGGCTAGTACCTCCAACATCAGGGTTGGCACGAGTACGCGTCATTCTGAAATTCACCCAGCAGCAATTAGCACATGTCTTACTCAAAATTCCATAAACAGCAGTAGTATTGAAGCGACGCATGATTATCTTGCACAACATTCACATATATTGATAAAGCATAAACTTTATACAAGATACATTATTCTCGGATCTCCGAGACGTCGTGCTCATGTCGTCACTACCTATACATACGCTACTGTCTACACGACATGTCACCGATTACAAAAGTTGGGTTACGCTACCCTAGCTGCCCTACTTGGCAACCGTAACCCCCTACTCGGAGTAGAACTCGACCTCCTGTGGGTCGTCCTCCTCCGGTACCTCAGCTGGTGGCTCTGGATTTACCACCTCTTCTCCCATTCCGGGCTCTCCCATGGCTGGAAGACCCAAGACCACCGGTATGCCTAACACCGGGGGCACGAGGTCCTGCAATGCATGCACCTCGTCCATAGCCTGGTTGTAGTCCTCTTCCCAGCCTTGTCCTTCCTCAATAGCGTCGTCCCGCTCTTTAGCAAGGTCCTCATTCTGCTGGGTTAGGGTCTGCACCAGCTCTTGCAACGCCGCGATGTCGACACGGCCCTTCTTCTTTGCCTTCTTCAGACGACGCAACTGATTGTGTTGTTCATTCAGTCGCTTGATCGTCGGAAGGAGCACATTGCGGAGTGCACTGTGAGCATTCTCGAAATGATCTCCATGGCTTGTGCTCTCCTTGAGCTTGGTGGCGAGATGCTCCGTATGAACAGCTTGGCTGTCCATCACAGCGTTTCCCGCCCTCATTTGGAGACTGAGATTTGCCTCCGCGGGGTTGTACCTTGGGCAAGTCGGGTCTGTTGCCTCCAGGTACCTCTCTTCCCACACATGCTGAGCTCGTCCCTCCACCGGAACGAGTGCGTATGGAGTTCCCTCCATAGCCTGCACGTGTAGTTGGCAGAAACGTGACATAGTGTCACGGGCTGCCACTTGCCACATCCCTTCCGGTTGTCTTCCTCTCACCGTGACGGTGAATGGCACCCAACCGGGTGGCGTAGGTCCTGCGGAAACCTCGACATGGATCGTCCACGTCTTGTTCCCCTCTTCGCCTTCTTCCTTGGCGAAGTATTGCGGCATCTGGTTGTACCCGAAATATTGGAGCATTTGCCACAATGCTTCCGGGTAGCCGCTACGGTCAGAGCAGTGGGAAACTACCCACCCGTTCTCCAACCGTTTATCTGCTACCATCTATAAAAATATATTTGAGAAATGTCAAATGTTTATTTGAACTGTAAACCATTGAGTTATAACATAAGATATGTCATTGAACCCATAACGCTTGGAAACATAGTTCAAATTTTTAAACAAAATTTGACTGCTGATCTGCTGTTACCATGACAGCCCTGACCAGTTTCCATATCAATCTGATTTAGGCCAGATTAAAAGCAAAACCAGTCCTGGAGCTCAACATCAAAGTTAAAGTTAACTTCAATAGCTTTCCAGAAAGTATTTGGTTGGCCTAAGATCTGTCCTGGTTCACAAGTTATGAGATGTCAAAGTTAACAGAATTTCTGGGAACAATTGGACAGCACCTCCCTGCTTTAGGTACTGAATTGATCCAAGAATCCCAGTTAATTCTGTTCCTAATCTGACAAAACTTTCTGTCACAAAGTTGTAACCCATCTCATAAGCTTTCCAGAACTACCTCATTTTCTATTTTTGGATTTTTATACAGGAAGTTATGCTTAATTTACAGAGAGTCTACAGAGAGTCTTTGCTCCGTCCTGTTTTCTGGACAGTTTCAACTCTACTGCATTTTTCGAGTGGTTAAGGGAGGAAACACCTCTGGAACTCAACAGAAAAGTTGTAAAGCTCCTCCAAAGCTTTCCAGAGATGTATCATACGACCCCAACCTCGAAAGAACTCAACCTCTAACCTCTGATTAACTCCAGCCTTAATTTAGCTGAAAACAGAGTGCTCTGTCCTTAACATCCTATAAGTTGAAAACTTGTTTAACTTTGAATATCCTGTTCAAGGGAAGGAGTTACATCAAGTTTTACTACTTTGGATTAAAACCTTCCAGTTTTTACAATGGAGTTGTTTATTTAGTTGGGTGTGACGTCGATGCGTCACCAGATTTTTGTCGGTACTACGTCCTCACAAAGGAAAAACCTATACCGGACTTAGCCGGCTTTGTTAGTTCAGTGGCACTACTCGTCACTCGCACACGGATGCTACACGTCTACCGTTTCGTGGTAAGGCTACCTGCAGAAATTCAACCAATCACCAGACTCGGCTGCACACCGAGCCCGGAATCTATACAGTTTGTACACCCGGCCGTCATCACTCGCCCGGATGTTCTCAAGCCAAACACGCCTTGAGTTACGTGTTCACGTTTCAGACCACGTGACGGGGTCTCCCATGTTGCACCACGCACGCCAGGGACAGACGTTGCTCGAATACCCCAAACGACATGAAGAGTCGTAGAGGATATCAAAGCGGGTCGGGTTACCTGCCACCCGTGGGGCTCCACCCTTCAGCTTGTGCGCACTGGTGGACAGCGCTTACGTGCACCCCCCAAGACATGAACGTCCCGAGATGCACGATTTTCCGACATAACAAATAGGTTAATATGCCACTTTCTATATACTAATAACATCCTTATACGGGCTACTAACTCGTTCCTCACTGGATTTTTGAAAAAGGAGACCTTTGTACTGTGTTAAACCTCAAGCGAGCTCTGATACCACGCTGACACGACCCCACTGGGTCCTGTCGAGCCAGGATCACGCTGAGGGGTGCTGCGTTGCACAGCACCGTATAACACACGTCAAAGGTGCAAAGCGGAAGCGGAAGCTTTATTACATAAACAAGTTTATGCACATGTTTACATCAAAATAAGTTTAGTCCACACTCGCGGGCGTAGACTAAGCATCAAGTGCACGTTCAGCCCTCGAACGTGTCCTTGCTAGCACACACGCACACTAACCCTGCGGCGTGCACGACTCCCACTCGACGGGGTTCCCCTCCTGGGGTTCCGTCTCCTCTTCGGGAGTCCCTTCCTCATAGAACCCTACAAAAAGCTTCAAATACAAGCAGTGAGCACGAAGGATCAGCAAGTCTGACCCGTCTCACCTAAACATGGAACTTCTACATGAGGGTAATGGGTTGCATGAGGTAAAAATCATTTGCAAGGACTCGCCTAATTAGTAGAACCTTACTTTCAAGTTTTAGCAGCAGGTTGTGGAGAACTTTACGCTAAGGCACATGAGAGAGCCGCAATCAAACAAGAAACGCATTTCTCTCATGTACTTTGCCCAAAGTTGAAAAGAACTTTAGTTAGCACTAAACTACAGCATATCATTAACAATCAATGTCCAGATTTCAATCAGCAACATTTTAACATGTAACTAGCCTGTTCTTTCTACGTCACGGTACAGTGAACAAGTGGTACTCACTGACCGCAAGGGACGGCGATTATAATCGATTTACACCTGCAGGGTTACCCGAACAACCCGTCACGTACGCCCGTACTCGATGTTGCCTACAACAACCATCACGGACGCCGTACGCGACTACCTTTCACCCGTTAGCCAAATATTGAACCGGTCCCATCGTCCCGAGCAAGAGGTCCCTGCACGCGCATCTCTGTGCCGCCAGCTGATTTACACCTCGAGCTCTCAACCTACCCTCTGAACGACGGGCAATGCCTCAATACCCATCTACCCGAGTTACATCAGTTTCCCGGTTCCCATATAGCCGGTAGGTCTTCGGTACTGTTCTAGCTTGTTCAACAGGCCCGCACACGGCTCGGTCCTCAATCGACACAAGCGGAGCTACAGCACACAGGCCCCAAAGTCCTGCTGCCCTTACTCTCCGTTCGGTCTCATTTTCTTGCCATGTGTTTCATGTGCTATCTCTACCCGAGCGATGTGCCTCTAGCCTATTCTCGCGAGTAGTTCCAACTACTCGACTTGTACTGAATCCTACTCTATCCTAGCAATGCAGTGGCTAACGAGGTTTGCAATCCTAAACCCAACCCGTGGTTTTCTTGGCTATGCAGTTGGATTTCCAAACAAGACTCTAATGCACAGAACAAAGGAAACAAGTATGTGCTCAAAACAATAAAAATTTGTAAAAAGGTTAATGCAAACCGGGGCTTGCCTTGCTGCTCTTGGTCGTAGGCTAGCTGTTCCTCCGGAGTAACGAAGTCTAGGACTTCGGGTTCCTCCTCGACCTTAGCGACTACATGATAAGAACAATGTATGTATTAATTTAAGTGCATTTGTATTAACTTTGAAGTTGTGAAGTCTACAACCTTTGCTAGACAGACCTAAAGACTGTAAAACTTTTACTGTGGCTTGGTTACAACCTAAACAGAGACTTGGTCAAGTTTTAGTTGCAGCAAAGCTCAATTGAGCCCTCCACAATTAATTATGTCCTTGACCTTAATTAAAGGCTTTTAGGGTGTTCTAAGGATTTTCATGAAACAAACTATGACTTTCTGAAAACTAGATTTTCAGAGGGTTCTAATGGAGTTGGTCTCACTTAATTTGGAAGTCTCTAACTAAAGATATGAGCTAAACAATTTCAGAGAAAATTCTGAAAATGTTTCTGAACATTTTCTATTCTCTCTGGAACAGTTTCACTAATCACACCATTAGGTGGATTAAATGAACTCAAATAGACCTGAAATTTTTATGGTAGTTCAAGGATATTTTGGTGAACATCTCAGCAAAATTTCAGGATTTTCCTCCAAAGGATTCTCCAGTTAAAATTCCTAACAGTTTAAAGTTTGAGGAATTAATTCTGGAGAAATAAGGAATTTCATGGAGTGAAACTTGATTTTCTGGAAAGTACTCAGAGAGCTGAATCCAGCAAAATTTGGTTCACTCAATTTGGAGCTTTCTATCCAAAGTTATAAGGATTTGAAGTTTGAAGGAAATCTGAAAATCGGGGAAAAGTTTAAACTCGCGCGTGGGCCTAGGGGACACGCGTCGCACGCCTAGGCGACGGCACATCGCGGCCCACAAGGATTTTGCGCGCCAGCACACCCGATCCTGGCCGCAGCCGGATCCCGATTCAAAATATCGGCCGCTGACAGCTGGGGTCCACCCCCTTCTTCAACCTCGCGACACCCGCGCTCCGCCGCCGAGGGACCTTGCCGGAGAGCTCGCCGCCGGCTGCTGTACAGCTCCAAACTTCTTGATTCTGGCCGCCCCTGCCTACTTTTACTTGGGGAACAGGATCCGAGGGTCAGCTGCTCATGACAACGGCCGGAGCATGGTCGGCGACGAGCCGCCATATCGGAATGACTTCGGCCATGTCGGCTGACTCTCCTAGTACCTCAGCTACTTGGGAAATCGGTCGGGGAGCATCAGTGGACCTCAGAGAAGGTCGACATGAACTCGAGGCAGCTCGGGGAAGGCCCGAAATAGGTCCTCACCGTGCGCCCGATACCCCCCGTTCGTTCCGCCATTAGTAGACCTTAAATTTCGCCGGGCACAGAGGTTCTCCGGCCCAGGGTTGTGAAGGCAACTTGTGCGTCACCGTGTCTAGCTCGTGTGGGAGTGGCCTAAGGCCCTCTAATCCTTTCTAGAGCACGAATTAAACAGAATCGTACCCGAAGGTCGTTCTGCACACAGAAAGGGGAAAAGTGGAAATTCGCCGCCGGTGAGCAACCACTCGAGCTGTGGCTCGGGGATGAGCAGCACCGGTCACCTGCGCGTCCAAGGGTGCCTTGGCTCGGGCGTGACAACGCCCAGGTTGGGCTGTCCACGAGAGCCCGAGGTGCGGCGGTTTCCAGTTCCGATCTTTATCTTTCGGCACAGCCGATAGCACTCGGTTTCAATCGACTTCTAGCAATGGGGAGGATGGAGGAAGGTCTCTAGTACCTTGCTGGGACCCTGAAGTGGAAGGAGGGAGCTGCGATCGGCTTGATCAAGCGGGAGCTCGAGCGGCGGCGATGGCAGTAGAAAAACAAGTGGTGTACGTCGGCAGCTCGGGGAATAGCGACTGAAGCACGCCGGGGAGGGAATAAATAGCCCGGCGGCTGGCCTCCGGCTTGGGGCGCGCAGCAGGAGCTGGCGCCGGCTGCCCCCCTTCGGTGGCGCGCGCACACAGCAGCCGGGAACCGACTGAACTGTGTTTCAGTCGGTTTGCTTTGAGGCAGAGGCTGACATGTGGGTCCCACCCCTCTTTTAACCTCTGAAATTTACTCCTAACAGCTGTGGTAAACAGTGAACCCTATTCTACCCTTGGCAATTCAAATTATTCACCCAAGAGCCATTTGAATTGATCAAAGTTCACATGAGGTTTGGTTTGAATGAATTTCAGCACAAGTGCAGTTTGAAATTCAAATAAAGTTTGAATTTCTCCCCCTTAGCTCATGTCAAGATCAACTCCAAATGGAGTGAAAATTGGTGTGTGAGATCACAAAAATGTGCTGAGTAAGAATATGCCTTCCACTTTCAAATTCAAGGCATAAAAACAGTTTGAATTTGAATATGGTTTCAAACTGCCCTCTTCTTTACTATACCCAAAATGACCTCAAAAAGGTTTTGAGTTTGGGTGAAACTTGGCATGGACATCCTTAGCAAAGTGTAGGAGTTTTCATATGTCCAGCCCATCTATATCACATGTGGGAACCACCACTTTTGCAATGTGTGAGTTTGTTCTCTAATGAGCATGTTGATAATTGTTACTTGCTCTTCATTTGTGTTCATCATTCTTGCTCAAATGAGGTGTGTGGTGTGGTGATGAACACTGCAAATGGTTGTCAAAACTGAGGCCCTTACAGAGTTGTACGAGATGGTGGCCAAGGTGAGCAGCGACTACGTCACCGGCGGCGACCTCGCCTTCCCGGCCTCTGGCACTCCCCTCTTTTTGGAGCCGCAGAGGAGGATGGAGCTGCTGCGGAAGATGCCGAATCTAGACGACATTGGGATCGCCGTTTGTCAGGTTGGGGATGCCTTCCGGGGCATCTCGATTCCCGGGACCAAGCGCTCCGGACCGGAGCGCGAGGCGTCTGTCGCTGCCCAATCCGCACCGAGGGCCAGCGGGACTCAGGCCGCCGACAGGGGGAATGGAAAGGAACCGGCCCCCGGGCAACCAGAGAAGAAACGTGCCCGGTCTCCTCCGAGGGCGTTGCTTGCGCCAAGCCAAGGGGCCGGGGCACCCTTGCGCCCATCTCCCGGAGGCGCCGGTTCGTCGAGTGGAAACCCAAAGAGACCCCGGGTATCGCACTCCGGCGGATCTTATCTCGGACAACGGTGGTCCGAGGAACCCCAAGCGTCCCGCCACCCTTCTTCAGGCGAGGGGTTTTCCAGGAAGGACGCCGGTGGGACGACGCCCGGGAATGTGTCGGGAGCTCAGCCGCCCCAGCCGGTGGACGTTCCAGCCGCAGGTCCCAGAAGTTCTGCCCTGGCCCAGAGGCCGGGGCTCCAAGCCCGTTGGAGCGCTCACGCTGCCCAGTAAGTGTTGCTCTTTCTAGCTTGTAGAAGTAGCGTTCCCTTCTCCTCTCTTAGCCTGAGAGCTTCCTTTGCCTACAGGGGCTCATCGGCTGCCGGCAGCGAGCCTATCCCCCGGCCATCTCCAGTTAGTGGAGGCTCTGCGCCGCAGCATCCGGGAACAGCGGCGCTTCCGGCGGCCCCCAAATCATCGGGGGCTCCTTCTGTGCCGGCGGGTTCGTCCTCCGCGGTGGCCGTGGCAGCACCTGCGGCAGCGCCAGCCCGGAAGTCCGGTGCTGAGGCTGAAGGGGCTGCTGTGGGCGCAGGCGCTGGCTCCCTGGCTCCCCCGGGTCAGCGTCTTGCCTCAGCTGCGGAGGCACCAGCACCTTCTCCGGTTGCGGATGCGATGGAGGAGGTCAGGGGCGTGACTCCCGCTCCTGCTGCCCCAGTGCCCATATGGGATGCCTTGGGACGTTCTCAGGTTGGCGTCCGTAAGATCCAGGCAGCCTTCGAGCGGGAGCGGGAGGTGCTGGCTGGAGAGAGGGAGCGCCTCCTTAGCTGGGAGCATTTCCTGCTGCGGCGGACCCAGGAGGCGAAGGCGGGGCTCGTTTCGAGGCAGTCGAGGCTTGACGCCATGGGTGCCCTGCTCGATGCTCAGAAGAAAGCCGTCGGCCGCCTGGACTCAGAGTCGCGGCGGCTCCGCGCTACCTTCCGCGAAGCTCAGGCCCAGGCTGAAACGCGCTCTGCTGCCGTGGAGGAGTTGCGGCTGCAGGTAGTTCGCCGAGAGTGCGCCGTCGCCGACCGGGAGCGCGCCGTGGTGGCCGAGGAGGAGAAGGCCGCTGCACGGCTGGCGGCCAGAGAGAGCGAGCTGAGGGCTCGGGCCGAGGAGCTGGAGCTCCGCGAGTCGGCTGCTGCCGTGAGGGAGGAGCAATCCTCCCGGGAGCACCAGGCGGCGTTGGATCGTGAGCTGGCGGTCCGCCAAGAGGTAGAGAAACTCTAGGCTCCGTGGTCCGTCGAGGCCCGGGCGGTCTGGAGCTTCGTTACTGAAGTGGGGTCCGCCTTGGTTCCTCTTAGCTTCAGCCTGGTCCGGACGGAGGCTCCAGCGCAGGAGGTGTCTGGGGCAATCCCGGCGCTTGAGTCCTTCGGCGCCAAGCTGGGTCGGCTCGATGCAGTGATCGCCGGCGAGCTTGAGGTGGAGGGACGAGGCCTGGCGAAGGAGGTCGCCACTCATGTGCTGGCGTGCTTCCGGAGCCAAGACCCTTCCTTCTCTCTGGAGCCGGTCCGACTAGGGCCCGCCGTCGAGCGGGAAGAAGCTGCCAGGGCCGAGGTCGGGGACATGGCCGCCCTCGTGGCTTCTAGGTTCCAGCGGGAGTCCGGGGACTCTTAGGCAGCCGCCCCCGTGGCCAAAAGGCCCTGTATGTCTTTCCCTTTTTTCTTTACTTTTGTTGAGTCTGTAGTCCAGCTCATGGAGCCTTGAATGAATAGACTCTTGTTATTTTCTGCATCTGTGTGCTTTTCGTCTTCTTTTTTGGCTTGGCCTGTTCGATCCCTTAGCTCCGCAAGGTACTCAGAGACCTTCACCAGTCTTGAAGCCCTTCACAGACACCTTCCCCGGGTCCTTATTTTGTCAAGGGCCCCGGAGGTCTCCGGAACTCGCCCCGTGAGAACGGGGAGGTCCGGATCTGCCGACCACAAGGCGGGCCTGGAGCTTTCCACTAAGAAGCCGGAGGTCCGACCCCGCGGGACACGTGGGGCCTTCGGAGCTCACCCCTGTGGAGGGGGCGAGGCCCGGCTCTGCCGTCCACGTGGCGGGCCCGGAGCTACCTGCTAAGAAGAGGGGGAGCTCCAGCCCCGCCAGACACGTGGGGCCTCCGGAGCCCGCCCCTGCTCCAGATCCTTCGGTCTTGCATTGGAGCTCTGGTCTTGCGCGGTCCCGTAGCGGCCCCCTTGTAGGTGAGGCCAATTGTTTGGGTGCTCCTATAATACTCCTACGGGGAGCTAAGGCCGGGAGGTCCTGCACGTAAGTAAGGGAAACGTAATTCTCCTTGGGGCTCCCCCTTCCCGATCTCATAGTCTTATTTGGCTTACTATCCTGATCCGGTGTACGGTGCTTGGGGACTTTAGTGCGCGAAGTGCCGGGAGCTCAAGGCCCCCTGGTCATCGGCAAGTACCTCAAACGAGATCGCCTTCGGTAAGATAGCAAATGCCGGCTAGAGGTGAGAATGGGAAAAGGGAGCTGAGTGCTTGATGAGCATACACAGAAAGTGCGGTCATAAAAATTAATGCGTAATTTAAATGAGCACAAGGGAAGAGCAAAGTATGACAGGTTCCTTTCCATATAAATTTCCATAGGAGGAAGGCAGGCTAAACATGGAGGCAACGACCCGCCCCATTAAGAGGGGAAGCAAGACTCTACGCGCTTAGGGTCAGAACCAGGCCAAGCTGAACGTAGTCCTGGACCGTCCCCTGAGACTTAGCTGCTCTGAGCGCCGTTCCTGGACTACTATTGCTCTAGGGGTAGAACTTACGGAGGTGTTCTATGTTCCAAGGGTTCAGGAGCGGATCCCCATCCTCGGTGGAAAGGCGTACGCACCCGGGATGACACACTTTTGTGACTCGGAAAGGACCTTTCCAGCTAGGGGAGAGTTTGTCGGTCCCTTTGCGAGAAAGTATGCGCCGCAACACCAGGTCACCTTCCTGCAGCTCCCGGACACGCACAAACCTTTGGTGGTAGCGTCGGAGCGCTTGTCGGTACCGTGCGTTCAGTCGAGCCTCGTCGACAAGGTCGATGTCTTCACGCCGGAGGTTGTCCTGTGCGGCTTCATCGTAAGCTCGGACACGGAGGGACTTCATGGTGATCTCTAGGGGAAGCACAGCCTCGGCCCCGTACACCATGAAGAAGGGTGTCTCTCCGGTGGCCCGGCTCTGGGATGTCCAGTTAGCCCATAGTGTGCTCGGATGCTCGTCCACCCACTTGGCGCCATGTTTCTTCAAACTGGCATAGGTGCGGGTCTCGAGGCCCCGAAAAATCTCGGCATTGGCCCTCTCTACCTGTCCATTGCTCTTTGGGTGAGCAACGGAGGCGTAGCACACTTGGATGCCAAGGTCTTCGCAGTATTCTTGGAACGCTGCGCTGGTGAACTGGGTCCCGTTGTCAGTGATGATTCTGTTCGGGACCCCGAAGCGGCAGACGATCGACTTGATGAACTTTACTGCGGATTGCCTGTTGATGGTGACGACGGGTGTGGCTTCCGGCCACTTGGTGAACTTGTCGATGGCGACGTAGAGGTACCAGAATCCCCCGACAGTTCTGGGGAATGGTCCCAGGATGTCCAACCCCATACGGCGAACGGCCATGAGGGCGGGATCATCTGTACCACCTAAGCCGGTGTATGGATCTGCTTGGCGTGGAACTGACACGCCTTGCAGCTCTCAACCAGCTTGATGGCATCCTGGAGTGCTGTCTGCAAGTAGAAGCCATGCCGGAAGGCTTTACCGACAAGCGTGCGTGAGGAAGAGTGACTCCCACATTCGCCTCCATGGATCTCAGCGTGTACCTCTTAGCCATGCACACGATCCATTCAGCGGATACACGTTCATCAAGGAGGATGTTGTCTTTCAATTAGTCCCGGATCTCCGTGATCCATGCATCGGGTCTGACTTGAGCTTCAGGATCTTGAGCACTGGGTTGCACGGAGTCCCTAGTGATGCTTACAATCCTTGGCGGCGTCCATGGCTGCAGGGCCGCCGGGACCGCCAGCTTCGAGGTGCTGGTCCAGCCCCCTTCGCCCGGCTCGGCAGGCCGGGCTGTGGGCCGCAGCAACATCCTCTCGAAGACTCCTTTGAGCACAGGGGCTCTGGTGGAGGCCTTCGTTGAGAGGTCGTCAGTTGCGGCATTGCCAGAGCGCGGTACATGGCGCAGGTCCAAGGCGAGGAAGTCTTTCTCCAACATCTGCACGTGGAGCAGATAAGCAGCTAGCTGTGAGTCATTGCAAGAGCATTCTCCCTTAACTTGCTTGATAACTAGCTGGGAGTCGCCCTGTGCCAACAACTGGCGAGCGCCCAGAGACAGGGCTGTCTTTAGGCCAAAGATGAGTGCTTCATGCTCTGCCATGTTGTTGGTTGCCTTGAAATTGAGATGCACCATGTACCCAAACTGCTCCCCCGATGGCACGAGAAGCAGTACTGTCACACCCGGTTTTTCCGAAGAACAACAAGTGAATATCACATGTATGCCAGGATCATTTTCTCATACATGTGATGACAAATAGTGAAGCATCATTTATTACAAGCCAGGTGTCGAATATAAATAAGTCTTACATAGCAAATGTCTCGTTGGACAATAAAAAGTTCATCACAAGTAAATAAACTAGCAGCGGAATATTATTCTTGAGGGCTCCGTCACTGGCGTTGCCCGGGGGTCTCCATGAACCTAGAAACCTTCTTCGGGTCCAAAGTCTTGGTCATTATACACCACCTCATTATCTTGACCTGAGCAGCAATATAAACCAACAAAATATGCAAGGTTGAGTACCAATGGTACTCAGCAAGTGTGGGAAAATTATATCATGCATGGCTAGAACAAGGAGAGGTTGAACTCATGGTTAAAGCACTACGCAATTAATACCTATCACCTTAGCTTATTAAGCACCTACATTACAACACAGGTGAAATGGTCCCAATCTCCCATCCCATCATCATAATCCAAAAACCATAACATCATTTCCAATGTTAAGCTCCCCGCTTAACATCCACAACTTCCAAAACCATCAATCCTCTAATCATGAATAAGTCCAAGCCGCTCTTGACCGTGAGCACAGCTGTCATGACAGTTTTGATTCTGCAGAGTTTGTACCACTGTACCCACATGTAGTGATTTCATCCCCCGTTGCCGGGTGGACTAAAAGAACCTCCATTATGCCAGTGGCTACGAACCACATTCACACTTCCCAGGTGTGTAGCCAGGAGATCACTACGAAGCCTTTACAAAGGGATTCCCGACGAGCATGGGCCCACTGAGGTTTCACCCCTAACAGCATACAAGAGGCTCCAACCCCGCTGCAGTGGCCCCCTATTGAGCCTTGCGGTTCATATGGTAGTCCAGCTGACACCTACTTCCCGCACCATCCAACACACCCATACTACGCCGGAGATACACCTAATTAATTGGCCAAGCTGCCCCACCTCAGCATGTGGTTGCCACTGTAAAGCTAGGTTACATGCTCCATGAACCGGTCCTTAGGATCCAGGCAAGTACTAAACACAAACCCGAGTCTCGTGCACCCAGCACACAACCAAAACATCCAACTTGCCTTGATCCCTACCTCTACATAACTCACAATATCTCATTCAAGAGTATGGTAAAATAAACTGATGATCTCATATCCCAATTATCCCATTCTAAGCATGGCTAAGCATATGCATAATAATAAATGACATGATAAAATAAATCCCAACCCAAGCTACAAGGAAACAAGGTAATGCAATTCTAGGGAAACTTCCTAACATGGGTTTCATATTTCAATTGACAATGCAAATAATTCTAGCTACACATCCTAGCATAGGATCAAAGTGGTCAATGACACTTGCCTCCTTCCTGCTGCTCTTGAAATGGGTAGTCCTGATCTTGGAAAGGAATAACTTGCTCTTGAGCAGGTTCTACATCATACCATCACACATAGCAAAAGAAAAACAACAATCCATAAGACATAGTTCACACTTCCACTTCATACAAACCACACATTCATATTTATGAAAGTCATTCACCATTATATGTGTTGTGGTTACTCTATGTGTGTTGATTGTGGCTTGCATGCACTTTTAATCATGTGTATATGATTCCTACTTTTGTGTTCACATATATACTTACATACTATATATATGAGTTTCCAATTTAAATAAATTCCTTATATTCAATTACTACACCTTTTAGCTACCAAGTATGCATGAAAGGTATTTTCCTTCTCCATATGTGTCTTCAGAATTTCTACCAACCCTAAACTGAATTCTTTGGATTTTAGAACTCCATTTATCATTTACTAGTTGCTATATTTTCAGATTTATTTCCTATGCCTAAATGTGAACTTTATTTTGAAAATAACAAGACACATCATCTAAACAGAATAGGTTCTGATCTAAAATATTTACTAATATATTTTTGACCTTTTCCTCTGATGTAAACTATTTTATAATTATTTTCCCTATTTTCCAGAACTATTCTTTACTTAAAAATGTGTCCCTAAATGTGAATAATAAATTAAACAGATTCATTTCAGCCCAAAATATATTTTTATCTCACTCCAAAGTTTTTCTAAATACTGAGAAAGTTTTTAATTTAATTTTGACAATATGTTTGTCCCACTTTTTAAATTTTAAACACTAGCCACATATTCAATTTCCTAAATTAAATATTAAACAGGGCTAAAAAGGTAAACTCACCCCACTACAGGGTCTATAATATTATTTTAACAATTTTCAGGGGTCTAGCTATACATAACAGAGGAGTTTTTCCTAATTTTTATTAAGTCTATGGGCTAAAACTGATTTTTAAATGAATTTACATGATTTTCTGAAGTTCCAGGGGCTAGATCAGAAGTTTCCGGGGCTAGCTCTTATTTCCCGAGAACCCCAGGGGGTAGCACGTAAGATTTCCAGTCTTTATAACGCGGGGCTGACGTGGACCGTCCGATTTAAAACAGACGGCCAAGATTATAACGCCGAACCGGTACGCAGGGATTTAAAGTCTACCGTGCGATTTAAAATAGACGGCGCACAAGCGGCTACGTCGCTCTGATCGAGCGCGGGCGGCGCTGCCCGGCGGCGCACGGCGGCGGGAAGCGGCGATCTCGCTGGAGACTTTCGGATCTTCGAGAATTCTTCCTAGAACTGTGATTTTATGGCATAGATCGGTGGAGGGGAGGTCGGGGATCTCACCTCGGGGGTTTTCTTGAGCTCGGAGGTCCTGGAAGGCGGTCGGCGACGAGGTCCGAAGTGAAACCACGGCGAGGCTCGTCGGCGCTGTGTTTGAACCGTAAGTCACCGAGTTTTCTGCACCTGCAGGGTTCCCCGGAGGCGGTGGATCAAGACCAGTGAGTTAGATCGGAATTTCCAAGCGTAGATCGGCCAGAATTCGCCGGAGGGGCTCGGTTTCTCACCGGAGTAAAATCGGTGGATCGCGTGGGAAAAACAGAATGAGGCCGGGGTTTTTATAGACGGAGAAGGGCGGCGGGGTGGTTTAGATCGAGTTTGCGTCGCCCCCGATCGAAATTCGGCTGGGATACGCGAGAATTCCCGATCGGTTTCGATTCGGGTGAGAGAGTCCCGGCGCGGGCGCGAGGAAGAAGAAGGCTGGCGGGCCCCGCCTGTCAGTGGGAGGAAGAGGCGCACGCGGCTGCGGGCTGGCGCGGGTGCTGGTTGGGCCGACTGGTGGGTTTCGGCCCACTGGCCGGTTTTTTTCTGTTTTCTTTTTTCTTTTTCTATTTCTTTTCTGTTTTGAATTGAAATTGAATTCCAGTTTGAATTTAAATTGTTGCAAAACATGCAACACGTCCAAAAAAATTTTAAATTCCCCTCTTAACATGATTTAGGGTCTTAACAAGATTTTTGGGGTGTTACAGCTCTACCCCCCTTAAAAGAAATCTCGTCCTCGAGATTGGTGGTTCTAAGAAAACAATTCCGGAAATTGTGCCTTGAGCTCATCTTCCCGCACCCAGGTGGCTTCCTCTTCTGAGTGATGCTTCCACTGCACCTTGCACATCCGGATTCTTTTATTTCTGGTGAGACGTTCCATTGTCTCCAAAATCTTGTATGGTTGCTCGGCATAAGACAAATCCTCAGCTACGTCCACTTCATTCATGGGTAACACCTCTTTAGGCGTCTTTAGGCATTTCTTGAGTTGTGACACATGGAATGCATCGTGCACATCCGATAGACGAGCCGGTAACTCTAGTTGATACGCCACTTCGCCTTTCCTTTCCAGAACTTGAAAGGGTCCGATGTATCGAGGTGACAACTTCCCTTTCACCTTGAACCGACAAAGTCCTCTGATAGGGGACACCTTGAGATTGACATAGTCTCCCACGTTGAAAACGAGCTCTCTTCTTCGTACATCAGCATAGCTCTTTTGGCGTGTCTGTGCTATCCTCAAATTGTTGCGAATTTCCCTCACCTTCGCCTCGGCTTCTTGTAGTACTTCTGGACCAAACACTTTACTTTCCCCCGTTCGGTTCCAAAATAGGGGAGTTCTGCACTTCCTCCCGTACAAGGCTTCAAACGTGACATCTTCATACTAGCTTGATAGCTGTTGTTATAGGAAAACTCCGCATACGGTAAGTTCTTGTCCCAACTCCTATTGTTTTTGAGTGCACATGCCCTCAGCATATCTTCAAGGATCTGATTGGTTCTCTCCGTCTGCCCGTCAGTTTGGGGATGATAGGCAGAGCTGAAATTCAGATGGGTTCCCATGGTTTCATGCAACTTCTGCCAGAACCTTGAGGTGAACTGTGTCCCTCGTTCCGACACAATCTTCTTTGGCACTCCATGGTAACACACGATCCTTGACATGTACAATTCTGCCAATTTGGATCCGCTGTAGCTTTCTTTCACGGGGATGAAATGAGCCACCTTGGTTAGCCTGTCGATGATGACCCATATTGAATCATATCCTGATTGGGTCCTAGGCAATCCCACTATGAAATCCATACCGATTTCTTCCCATTTCCATTCAGGCACTTTGAGTGGTTGCAATAATCCCGCGGGTCGTTGATGTTCTGCTTTCACCAACTGACATGTGTCACATAGGGCAACATGTTCCGTGACATTTCGTTTCATGCCATACCACCAATACCTGCTCTTGAGGTCCTGGTACATTTTCGTACTCCCAGGATGAATGGAGTAGTCAGAATCATGAGCCTCCTTCAAAATCAATTCACGGATCTCCTTTACTTCTGGCACACTGATTCTTTTCCCATGCCACACCGTTCCTTGTTCATCCTCTCTAAAACCAGGAGCTTTATTTTCATTGATGAGTTGTCTGATCTCTCGTATCGTCTCGTCATTCTTTTGACCCTCGCGTATGTCTCGCTCGAGTGTGGAATCCACTTCCATGGCGATGGCTTCACCACTATTTACCAGGCATAGATTGAGCCTTATAACCTCGTTCTTCAATTCTGCAGGCATGTCCTTCAAGCTCAACTTATTGACCTGCACTTTCTGACTTAAAGCATCGGCCACGACGTTTGCCTTCCCAGGATGATAGCTGATGCCCACATCAAAGTCATTGATTAGCTCTAACCATCTTCTTTGTCTGAGGTTGAGATCTGGCTGTGTAAAAATGTACTTCAAACTCTTATGATCCGTATATATCTCTGTCCTCTTCCCCATCAAATAGTGTCGCCAAATTTTCAACGCGTATACCACTGCGGCTAGTTCTAAGTCATGTGTAGGATAGTTTTTATCGTGCTTCTGAAGCTGCCGGGATGCATATGCCACGACATGCTCTTCTTGCATGAGAACACATCCCAACCCGTTTCCAGAGGCATCGCAGTACACTGTGAAATTCTTCTGCATATCTGGCATAACCAACACTGGTGCTGTGGTCAATCTTTTCTTTAGCTCCTGAAAACTCGTCTCGCACTGTGGCGTCCATGTGAATGTGATTCCCTTCTCCAACAGTTTGGTGAGGGGTCTCGAGATCTTGGAGAATCCCTCAATAAACCGTCGATAGTATCCAGCCAATCCTAAGAAGCTTCGAACTTCCCCGACATTTTTAGGGGTCTTCCACTTCTGTATATCCTCGATTTTGGCAGGATCCACGGAGATTCCTCCCTCCAAGATTGTATGTCCTAAGAAGGGAACTCTCTTCAGCCAAAACTCACACTTGCTCAACTTGGCATATAGTTGGTGTTCTCTTAGCCTCTACAACACCAACTTTAGATGTTTCTCATGTTCTTCTTCATCTTTGGAGAAGACGAGAATGTCATCTATGAAAACCACCACAAATTTGTCCAGATATTCCATGAATACCTTGTTCATGAGATACATAAAGTATGCTGGGGCATTAGTTAGCCCGAAAGGCATGACAGTGTATTCATACAGTCCGTACCGAGATACGAAAGCTGTCTTGGGAATATCAGATTGCCTTATCTTGAGTTGGTGGTATCCCAACCTGAGATCAATTTTCGAGAACACACAAGCTCCCCTCAACTGATCAAACAAGTCTTCAATGCGGGGTAATGGGTACTTGTTTTTGATGGTTACCTCATTCAAGGCACGGTAATCCACGCATAACCTTTGGGTTCCGTCCTTCTTGGGAACAAATATCACCGGAGCTCCCCATGGTGAGGAACTAGGACAAATATACCCCTTCTCCGTCAATTCTCTTAAATGATCCTTGAGTTCTTCTAGCTGCTTGGAGTCCATCCGATAAGGTCTCTTGAATATCGGGGTTGTTCCAGGTACTAGCTCAATTGCGAATTTCACTTCACGATCGGGAGGCATACCTGGCAACTCCTCCGGAAAAACATCTGGATATTCCCTGATGGTCCTGATTTCCTCAACTTTCACCTCAACTTGATTTAATTTAATGTCCCTCCTAGGCTCATGTATTGTTATGAACTTTACTCTTGTGCCACTAGGGTGAGTTAATTCCACCGTTCTGGTCGAACAATGGATGATTCCTTTATGTTTTGTCAACCAATCCATACCCAAGATAATATCTATCCCTTGTGAATCTATCACTATGAGGTTAGCAGTAAATACCACCCCATTAATGTCTAGGATCACTTTGGGACACACTTGTCTTGTCCTTATTTCTCTACCTGGAGAGTTTACGGCTAGCATATGGTTCATTTGTGTGGTTGCTAGGTCATGCTTCTTAACAAACCCTTGAGCAATGAACGAGTGGGTAGCACCAGAATCAAACAGCAGGGTTGCAAGGTGTAAATTGGCAGGAAACTTGCCAACTACCACGTTGGGTGCCTCTTGCGCTTCCTCTATAGTGACGTGGTTCACCCGTCCTCGCATCACATTCTGCTGTTGTGGCTGTGCGGGCTTCTTCTTTGGGCATTTATGGGCGTAGTGCCCCACTTCACCGCAGCTAAAACATTGCACCCCAACCTTAGGTGCCTGGCCTTTGCTGTCTTGGGATTGGTTTGGAGGTCCCTGTACTGCTGGTCGTGGTGGATATGCGGGGCGAGGCTGCTGTACAAACTGACGTTGTGGCTGTGCTGGTGCTGAGGGAGGCCTGTAGTTCGGGTTGTACCCTCTTGGTGCTGAGTAGGGTACCGCAGCACGGTTCGTCTGCCCTGTAGGTTGCTGCATCAGACGTGGGCGGGTGTTGCTCCCTGAGGCTTGATGTGACCACCCGGCCTTCCTCTTATTCTCATTTTCCAAGGCCTTTAGCTTCCTTTCTACCACAAATGCTCTGTCCACCATCTTTTGGAAGCTTTCATACTCATTTGAGGACATTGCACACTGCATCTCTGCGGTAAGTCCTTCCACGAAACAATCTTGTTTCTGCTCATCAGTCTCTATGTCCCGTGGGGCATAACGGTATAGTTGAGTAAATTTAGTGAGGTATTCCCTCACCGTCATGTTTCCCTGCTGCAGTCCCAAAAACTCCTTCCTCTTGTTTTTGAGTTCACCTCTTGGGATGTAATGGTTGCGGAAGCTACGCTTGAACTCTTCCCAAGTGATGTTCTCAGGGTCATGATGGGCAGCCACGTAGGCGGTCCACCAATCAGCAGCAGGTCCATGCAATTGATGAGAGGCAAACAGCATCCTCTCATACCCTTGGCACTGTATGATCCTCATCTTGCTCTCAATGGTCTTAAGCCAATCATCTGCCTCCAGAGGTTCAGCAGCACTTGCAAACTTTGGAGGTTGAGTTCCTAGAAACTCACTCAACCTTGGTTGGCGTGGTGCAGCTTGTGGAGGTGGAACTTGATGCAAGTTGGCCACCACTTGAGTCAAGTTCTGGATGAGCTGATTCTGATTCTCCAGCATTTGGTGGAGGGGATCAACTCCTTCACGGCGACCACCCCGGTCCTGGCCTCCAGAAAGATGAGGGTTGCATGCCTCATCATGGTTGTTGGCGGGGTTGGCAGCACGTCCTTTTCCTCTTCTGGCCATCTGGCAGAATCAACCAATGTTAATTTGAAAGCATTTAGTATCATCTTACTACTTTCATTTGTTTGTACTTTGAAGTGTTGAGGCTTTGTTATACTTTTCTGAGGGTTCATTTCTTACACAAAAATAAATGCAATATTATTTCATATGGGTTCACACACCAAAGCAAAACAATCTAAAGACGAGGCTGTGGACAATTGCTCATGGCTTCCACAACTCACGTCACACACCAAGCATTAACACACCATTAACTTAACGTAACGACTCGACTATTCGACATCTTGCTAACTAAGGGAAGGACTCTACACTACTCGTTTTCTTGAGCTGGCTCCTCGGGATCTTCCTCATCATTTCGGCTGACTTCTGACTCTGCTTTGGGTGGGGAGGCTGCTGGTGGAGAAGTGCGACGACGCCTGATACCTCGGCGATCTGGGGAGTCAGGAGTCCATGTATCATTCACGGTGACACACAGTTCATTCCCATCTCCTCTTTCTCTCGCCCTCAAGCAGGCTCGCAGCAATGCCTCCGTTTCCTTCAGGGTGTCCCGAACATCCTGAAGCTCTTGCTGACACTCCTGCAGTCGAGTGCTGAGCATAGCAGCATCCTCCAAGCACAAGTCCATGTGCTCATGGGAAGTCCCTTGCTGCACTGGTGGGTACTTGTACTCCGTGGTACCACTCTCACGTTGGAGGACATACATGTACTCAGTCCTGTCCAGGTGGTGACGATAGATGTGACTCTGGCAGGTGATGGCCTCCCAGGTGACATCCTTCTCCGCATCGACCTATGTCGCTCTACAGGCTGGAGAGCGGTGGATCTTAAGCAGCTGATTTTCGTGTATAATCCTCATCTCTGAACTCCATTCTTCCCTCTTCTCACGGATGGTCCTGGTGGAGTTATAGTGGATGATTAGCTTACCCGTATTGCCGGCGGCTTCGAGCATACGTCAAAGACGGCGCAACAAGCCTCCTACTGCCAATCCGTAGGAAAGGTACGTCACCGGACGGCTCTCCTCTCTTTGGGCAAGGGCAACTACGTGAACTCTCCCTCCTGTGGACTTGCGAGCGGTGCGAATCATGCGAACCATCTAAAACAAAAAGCATTTAAACTTAGGTTAGATAAACTTTTAAACAAAAATCCTATTTTGAATGAAAATTGGGGTAAGATGAAGAAAGTGACTCATTAAATAACACTTTTCAACACACACCTTGTAAAAATAGTTTTTAAGAAAATAAGGCCCTTAAATACGTCCATTTCTACCTAGGTCCATGTTCCTACGGGCAAACTTGGCTCTGATACCACTTTTGTCACACCCGGTTTTTCCGAAGAACAACCAAGTGAATATCACATGTATGCCAGGATCATTTTTATCATACATGTGATGACAAATAGTGAAGCATCATTTATTACAAGCCAGGTCTCGAATATAAATAAGTCTTACATAGCAAATGTCTCGTTTGACAATAAAAAGTTCATCACAAGTAAATAAACTAGCAGCAGAATATTATTCTTGAGGGCTCCGTCACAGGCGTTGCCCGGGGGTCTCCATGAACCTAGAAACCTTCTTCGGGTCCAAAGTCTTGGTCATTATACACCACCTCATTATCTTGACCTGAGCAGCAATATAAACCAACAAAATATGCAAGGTTGAGTACCAATGGTACTCAGCAAGTGTGGGAAAATTATATCATGCATGGCTAGAACAAGGAGAGGTTGAACTCATGGTTAAAGCACTACGCAATTAATACCTATCACCTTAGCTTATTAAGCACCTACATTACTACACAGGTGAAATGGTCCCAATCTCCCATCCCATCATCATAATCCAATAACCATAACATCATTTCCAATGTTAAGCTCCCCGCTTAACATCCACAAATTCCAAAACCATCAATCCTCTAATCATGAATAAGTCCAAGCCGCTCTTGACCGTGAGCACGGCTGTCATGACAGTTTTGACTCTGCAGAGTTTGTACCACTGTACCCACATGTAGTGATTTCTCCCGTTGCCGGGTGGACTAAAAGAACATCCATTATGCCAGTGGCTACGAACCACATTCACACTTCCCAGGTGTGTAGCCTGGAGATCACTACGAAGCCTTTACAAAGGGATTCCCGACGAGCGTGGGCCCACTGAGGTTTCACCCCTAACAGCATACAAGAGGCTCCAACCCCGCTGCAGTGGCCCCCTCTTGAGCCTTGCGGTTCATATGGTAGTCCAGCTGACACCTACTCCCCGCACCATCCAACACACCCATACTACGCCGGGGATACACCTAATTAATTGGCCAAGCTGCTCCATCTCAGCATGTGGTTGGCACTGTAAAGCTAGGTTACATGCTCCATGAACCGGTCCTTAGGATCCAGGCAAGTACTAAACACAAACCCGAGTCTCGTGCACCCAGCACGCAACCAAAACATCCAACTTGCCTTGATCCCTACCTCTACATAACTCACAATATCTCATTCAAGAGTATGGTAAAATAAATTGATGATCTCATATCCCAATTATCCCATTCTAAGCATGGCTAAGCATATGCATAATAATAAATGACATGATAAAATAAATCCCTACCCAAGCTACAAGGAAACAAGGTAATGCAATTCTAGGGAAACTTCCTAACATGGGTTTCATATTTCAATTGACAATGCAAATAATTCTAGCTACACATCCTAGCATAGGATCAAAGTGGTCAAGGACACTTGCCTCCTTCCTGCTGCTCTTGAAATGGGTAGTCCTGATCTTGGAAAGGAATAACTTGCTCGTGAGCAGGTTCTACATCATACCATCACACATAGCAAAAGAAAAACAACAATCCATAAGACATAGTTCACACTTCCACTTCATACAAACCACACATTCATATTTATGAAAGTCATTCACCATTATATGTGTTGTGGTTACTCTATGTGTGTTGATTTGTGGCTTGCATGCACTTTTAATCATGTGTATATGATTCCTACTTTTGTGTTCACATTTATACTTACATACTATATATATGAGTTTCCAATTTAAATAAATTCCTTATATTCAATTACTACACCTTTTAGCTACCAAGTATGCATGAAAGGTATTTTCCTTCTCCATATGTGTCTTCCGAATTTCTACCAACCCTAAACTGAATTCTTTGGATTTTAGAACTCCATTTATCATTTACTAGTTGCTATATTTTAAGATTTATTTCCTATGCCTAAATGTGAACTTTATTATGAAAATAACAAGACACATCATCTAAACAGAATAGGTTCTGATCTAAGATATTTACTAATATATTTTTGACCTTTTCTTCTGATGTAAACTATTTTACAATTATTTTCCCTATTTTCCAGAACTATTCTTTACTTAAAAATGTGTCCCTAAATGTGAATAATAAATTAAACAGATTCATTTCAGCCCAAAATATATTTTTATCTCACTCCAAAGTTTTTCTAAATACTGAGAAAGTTTTTAATTTAATTTTGACAATATGTTTGTCCCACTTTTTAAATTTTAAACACTAGCCACATATTCAATTTCCTAAATTAAATATTAAACAGGGCTAAAAAGGTAAACTCACCCCACTACAGGGTCTATAATATTATTTTAACAATTTTTAGGGGTCTAGCTATACATAACAGAGGAGTTTTTTCTAATTTTTATTAAGTCCAGGGGCTAAAACTGATTTTTAAATGAATTTACATGATTTTCTGAAGTTCCAGGGGCAAGATCAGAAGTTTCCGGGGCTAGCTCTTATTTCCCGAGAACCCCAGGGGGTAACACGTAAGATTTCCAGTCTTTATAACGCGGGGCTGACGTGGACCGTCCGATTTAAAACAGACGGCCGAGATTATAACGCCGAACCGGTACGCGGGGATTTAAAGTCTACCGTGCGATTTAAAATAGACGGCGCACAAGCGGCCACGTCGCTCTGATCGAGCGCGGGCGGCGCTGCCCGGCGGAGCACGGCGGCGGGAAGCGGCGATCTCGCCGGAGACCTTCGGATCTTCGAGAATTTTTCCTAGAACTGTGATTTTATGGCATAGATCGGTGGAGGGGAGGTCGGGGATCTCACCTCGGGGGTTTTCTTGAGCTCGGAGGTCCTGGAAGGCGGTCGGCGATGAGGTCCGAAGTGAAACCACGGCGAGGCTCGTCGGCGCTGTGTTTGAACTGCAAGTCACCGAGTTTTCTGCACCTGCAGGGTTCCCCAGAGGCGGTGGATCAAGACCAGCGAGTTAGATCGGAATTTCTGAGCGTAGATCGGCCAGAATTCACCGGAGGGGCTCGGTTTCTCACCGGAGTAAAATCGGCGGATCGCGTGCGAAAAACAGAACGAGGCTGGGGTTTTTATAGACGGGGAAGGGCAGGGGGGTGGTTTAGATCGAGTTTGCGTCGCCCCGGATCGAAATTCGGCTGGGATACGCGAGAATTCCCGATCGGTTTCGATTCGGGTGAGAGAGTCCCGGCGCGGGCGCGAGGAAGAAGAAGGCTGGCGGGCCCCGCCTGTCAGTGGGAGGAAGAGGCGCGCGCGGCTGCGGGCTGGCGCGGGTTCTGGTTGGGCCGGCTGGTGGGTTTCCGCCCACTGGCCGGTTTTTTTCTGTTTTCTTTTTTTCTTTCTCAATTTCTTTTCTGTTTTGAATTTAAATTGAATTCCAGTTTGAATTTAAATTGTTGCAAAACATGCAACACGTCCAAAAATTTTTAAATTCCCCTCTTAACATGATTTAGGGTCTTAACAATATTTTTGGGGTGTTACAAGTACGCCGGCACCGGCCCCCTGCTTTCGCGAGGAGCCATCAAAAAAGAGCGTCTAGTGAGGCCCGGTGAAGACCGGAGCTTGGTGCTTCAGTTCACCATCTTTGTGGCCCCCTGGGTCAGCCTTCGTTGGCGTCCACTCAGCCACGAAGTCAGCCAACGCTTGGCTCTTGACCGCATGGCGAGGAAGGAAGTCCAACTCAAACTCCGCCAGTTCCGCTGCCCATTTAGCGACATTGCCAGTCGCGTGAGGGCTGTGAAGGATCACCTTCAGCGGATAGGAGGTGACCACCGAGATCCAGTGGGCTTGAAAGTAGTGGCGGAGCTTCGTGGATGCCACGAGCACTGCATACAGCAGCTTGTGGGCCTCCAGATACCTTGTCTTGGCGTCATGGAGGACTTCGCTGATGTAGTAGACAGGCCTCTGGATGGTCCGGACCCTCTCTCCCAGGCCAGAGATGTCTTCATCCATTGGCTCGGGCCTACCGGAGGTAGGTGGGTCCGGGGAAGCTTCCGGGAGCTGGGACTCGAAAGCTCCTAGGTCGCCTTGGGCCTCCGGGGGGTCCTGCTGGTTTTCCGGGAGGTCCCGTTGGACCTTCGGGAGGTTGTCGTGGAAGTCTGGGAGGCCGTCTTGGACCCCCAGGAGGTTCTCTTGGAGGTCCGGGAGGCCGTGTTGGACCTCCGGAGTCTCCTGGTGCTTGTCTTCTGCTATCGGAGCAGGCTGTGGTGGCGAGATGTCCGGCCGTTCTGCGACGAGGACCATGCTCACCACTTCGGTTGTTGCCACGATGTAGAGCAACAAATGCTCTTCGGGCTCGGGGGCTACCATGATGGGTAGGGTCGTCAGGAGGTCCTTCAACTCATGGAAAGCTTCTTCTGCTTCGTCGGTCCAAACAAATGGACCGGATTTGCGCAGGAGCTTAAAGAAGGGGAGCGCTCGCTCTGCTAGCCTCGGTATAAACCTACTCAGCGCGGCTAGGCATCACGTGAGCTTCTGGACTTCCTTGATGCGGGCGGGAGGCCGCATCAGGTTGATGGCCTTGATCTTCTCTGGGTTGGCCTCGATTCCCCTGTGTGAGACCAGGAATCCTAAGAGCTTTCCATAGGATACGCCGAACACACACTTGTCGGGGTTCAGCTTGGTGCGCGTGGAGCGCAGTTTGTCAAAGACTAAGGCCAGGTTATCTAACAAGGATGAACTCTGCCTGACCTTGACAACGATGTCATCGACATACACCTCAACTAAGTCTCTTATTAACTCTCCAAAGGTTTTGTGCATTGCACGTACAAATGTGGGAAGAACATTCTTTAGGCCATAAGGCATAGAGACATAACAATACAGGCCATCTACTGTGATGAAGGAGGTGTGCTCCTCATCTTCTTTAGACATAGGGATCGGATGGAAACCCGAATAGGCGTCTAGGAAGCAGAGCATGTCACAGCCTGATGTCGAGTCTACTATTTGATCTATTCTAGGGAGAGGGAATGGATCTTTGGGACATGTCTTATTGAGACTGGTGTAGTCGATGCACATCCAAAGCTTCCCGCCGGCCTTCGGGACAATGACGGGGTTTGCCAACCACCGTGGGTGGTGGACTTCCCGTACGAAGCCAGCGTCCAGCACCTTCTTAATTTCTTCTCGGATGAAGTTTTGCCGCTCGATGGACTGCTTGCGAGGCTTCTGTTGGACTGGCCGGGCGTCGGGGAAGACCTTCAAGTGGTGCTCGATTACCTCCCTAGGGATCCCCGGCATCTGTGACGGCTGCCATGCAAACACGTCGACGTTGTGCCGCAGGAAGGTGACGAGCGCGCCTTCCTATTTGCTATCCAGGCCCCCGGCTACCCGGGTGGTCTGGGTAGCATCGGCGCCGACTTGGACGACCTTCAAGGGGACGTCGCCCTTGTCGAGGGGTTGCACAAGGATGCTGCGGTAGAGGCACGGTGGCGTGCACTCGAGTGGAGTCGGTCCAATTCTGCACTGCTAGGGGCTGGTGCTCGAGCTGCCGCAAGTGCCTGGAGCTTTTCCAAGGCTGACACTGCAGCAGTGCGGTCTCCACGAATCCTGAGGACGCCTGTTGGTGTAGGCATCTTCAGGATGAGGTAGCCGTAGTGGGCTACTGCCATGAATCGGTACAGTGCTGGCCTGCCAATTATGACGTTGAAGGGGAGGTCGATCTCCGCCACGTCGAACAGAATGTACTCTGTCCGATAGCTGTCCGGTGCCCCAAAGGTCACCGGAAGGCTGATGTTGCCTTAGGGAACGACTTGTCCCGGCCCTAGCCCTGAGAACGGGCTCGATGGGGTGAGCTTGGCCATCGGGATCTGCAGCTTCTGGAAAGCTGCGTGGCTGATGAGGTTCAGCCCAGCCCCGCCATCTACCAGAACGTGGTACATCCTCACGTTGGCGATGGTGGGCGCTACCAAGAGCGGTAGTTGGCCAGCGCCAGCCATGTTCCTGGGGCAGTCGGTGGCATCGAAGCTGATGGGGGTTCCCATCCACTTGAGGTGCGGCGCGGCAATTGGGAGGGGAGCCACCGACGCTACCGCTCGGCGCAGAGTTTTAACCGCGCTTCGGGATGAGGGGTCAGCAGACCCGCCGTAGATGACGTAGAGCATCTTCCGGCGCTCGTCATCGCTGGAGCTAGAGTCCTCATGGTTGTGCACCACCTTCACGGCGCGCTGAGGCTCCTGGAACTCCACTTGATGGTCAGCGTTGTCTGGGGCGTCGACCTTCTGCTTGCCCTCCCTTTTACGGAAGGGTGGGGCATCAGTTCGCAGCTGCTTCCCTTTGCGGAAGCGCTCCGTGAGCTTCTGAATCTCCTGGCACTCGGCAGCAGTATGGTAACTGGTGCCGTGCACGGGACATAGCTCACTTTGGTCACCATCTGGAGCTGGTGACTGCCGCTGCCTTTTATTGGGGTGTGGCCCCCGAGCTCCACTGGGTGCTGCTGCTGCAGCAATGGGAGCCGCGGTCGGTGGCTTCACCTTAACACCGCCCCGGTTCTTGATCTTCTTGCCGCTTCCATAGAGAGCGGAGCCAGATCCGGGCTGTCCTCCTGACTTGGAGGTTGGCAGTGAGTGCCAGTTCCGCCCTTCTGCTGCTCTGGCGCACTTGTCCGCCAGGCTGAAGAGCTCTGAGATGTCGCAGACCTCTCTGGTCGCGAGCTTCTCAAGCATATTCTTGTCCCGGACACCCTGCTGGAACGCCACCACCACAGGACCATTTTGGATGTGCGGGATGGTGTTCCGTACCTGGGAGAACCGCTGGATGAAGGAGCGCAGCGTCTCCCCAGGTTGTTGCTGGACGGCGTGGAGGTCGAGCTCCGTGCCAGGCCGGGTGTAGGAGCTGCCGAAGTTAGCAGTGAACTGCCGGCAGAGTTCTCCCCAAGAGGTTATGGAACCCTGGGGGAGGTTCATGAGCCAAGACCGGGTTGGGCCGGTCAAGGCGACGGAGAAGTAGTTGGCCATGACGGCCTCGTCCCCTCCTGCAGCAAGGACGGCGGTGGAGTAGATCTGGATGAACTCTGCAGGGTTGACGCTGCCGTCGTACTTCTCGGGCAGGTGCGGCCGAAACTTGCGCGGCCACCTCGCGAAGCGAAGGTGTGGCGCCAGGGCCGCACATCCTGCTGCTGTTGCTGCAGGCGTTGGTGTCGCGAACGCTTGGTTCGCTGCTGGTACTGTGTACCCCGGTATGGGCAAGGCTGCACCATAGACCGGGGGCACCGTTTGCAGGGCATATGGCTGGGGCATATGCTGCGTGGCGTATGCCTGGGGCAGAGATCGCGTGGCGAAAGTCTGCGCCTCAGGCAGGGTTGAGGCAGACGTCATGCTGTCGCCGGCCTCTTTGTTGCGACGCCTTTCTCGCCGTCGCTCAATGAACACTCGGGCATCCTTGCCCAAGTGGCATCGTTCCAGCTCTGTCCTGAGGTCCGTCGATGGGAGCCTGGTGGAGCTGGAATCTGCCGTCTGCCCGTCAACCGTTGTCGTGCGCGCCAGCGACACAGCCGGTTGGCCGGAGCGTCGTCCCCGCCGAAGTCGAGGGTTTGTGGCGGCGACGACAAGACGGTATACCACACGAATCCACTGCTGGGTCGCTGACTGAGGCGCATCCCCAGCAGGTGGATTGCGCAGTAGCGCTCTTGCTGCAGCTAGCGCGCCCCCGTGGGGGACGCTCAGCGCTGCAGAGGATCTCACACTCGCTGGAGCCTGCGTTGCCGGAGTCGGTGCTGTCGGAGTCGGCCGCTGGCTTCCAGCTTGCGCTGACACACTCCGTCCAGAGTGTGTCGAGACGTAGTCCCCGCTAGTCACGGTCCGTCGTGAACGCGGGGGAGGAGAGCTTGACGCTGAAGGAAGCTTGGTCATCTTCGCCGGCAAAAGCTCGTCGCGCAAGGGAAAAGCCCCCTATCTGGCGTGCCAAATGTCAAAGTGTGTAGCCGACACTTCCCCCGGGCCTGCACTGGGCAGCCCGCGGAGGTTCTTTTTTCGGAGGGGCTAGTCACTCGCGGAGAGCTTCAGCGTAAGGACGATTGAGGGAGAAGCTTGACACGGGAAGTTTTACGTGGTTCAGGCCACCAGAGCATAAAACCCTACGTCCACGGTGAGCAGAGGTGCTCCCTGTATTGCTTGCTGCTCAGAACCGGAGTTCTGAGCTTGAGGGTGAGTGATGTCTAGAGTGCGAGTCAACAGAGTTCGAACCCTTGCTAACGTCTCCTAGCCGATCCTTTTATAGTCCAAGGCTCGAGTGGCTTACAAGGTTGGTCCGGGACCCGACAGGTGGTCCCAGGGAGATTGCCTGCCGTCTACCGTATCTGCAGTTATGCCGGTAGTTGTCTCTGGCGAAGGCTTCCGAGTCTTCGTTCTGCTGCCCTGCCCATGCCGCAAGCTAGTCGTAGTGGTTGATGATGGCAGGGGCGGCAGGGGATGTCTTGTTGCTGTGTTTATTGGCGGGCAGGCTCTGACACGGCGCGCCAGTCTGCGATGTGACTGGGCGCAACGGCACCTGACAGAGGCATGCTCCGCGTCTCCGCGTCTTCGGAAGGCGCGGGCCTTGAATACCTTGTACGGGCAAGGTATGGCGCGTCTTTACGCCTGCTGCCTACCGCGCGGGGGCAGGCAGCGTTGCTCTGCTAGCCACATGGCGGGCCCGGAGCTCTCCTCTGAGGAGAGGGAGGTCCGGCCCCGTGGGACACGTGGAGCCTACGGAGCTCTCCCTGCGGAGGGGGGAGGTCCGGCTGCTGCTGGCCACGTGGCGGGCCCGGAGCTCTCCTCTGAGGAGAGGGAGGTCCAGCCCCGCGGGACACGTGGAGCCTTCGGAGCTCTCCCCACGGAGGGGGGAGGTCCGGCTGCTGCTGGCCACGTGGTGGGTCCGGAGCTCTCCTCTGAGGAGAGGGAGGTCCGGCACGCTGGACACGTGGCGCCTTCGGAGCTCTCCCTGTGGAGAAGGGCGAGGTCCTTAGGCATTTTCCCCTGTGCGCGGGGGTACCCCATATCGAGGGTACCGACAGTGGCCAAAGAACTTCATCTAGTGCTCCATTTCCTCGCGCGCCGGAGGGCAGCAAGACGACACCATTCAAGCCTAAGTATTTCACTCCTTCCACGAGTCAAACTTCCAACATTAAGTGTCACCGCTGCCAGGGAGTTGGTCATGTGATGAAAGATTGCCCTAGCAAACGAGCATACATAGCATGAGATGATGGTGGGTATGATAGTACTTCGGATGTTGAAGATGAATATTCTCTTGCTACTAACGTTGCAGGACCAAAAGATGACCACTATAGCACAGATGAAGAGGTACTTGGTACTGCAGCAACGGAAAATTATAGAAGCATAATTGTGCAGCGTGCTTTAAGCTCCAAAGTTGAGGCGGATGACAAGCTACAGCAACACAATCTTTTTCACATGTTTCTCATCGTCAAGGACTGCCATGTGCACACTATAATTGATGGAGGCAGTTGCAATAACTTGGTGAAAATGGATGTGGTCAAGAAACTTGGGTTGACAACAAGAGCACACCCTTCAGTGGTTCAACAACAGCGGTAAGGTTAGGGTAACACACACAGCGAGTGTACATTTTTCGTTTGGTTATTACCATGATTTTGCCGATTTTGATGTCGTACCTATGGATGCTTGTTCTCTTTTGTTGGGACGTCCTTGGGAATTTGACACAGATGCTATTCATCATGGTAGAACTAATAAATATACTCTGATGCATAAAGGAAAGAAAATAACTTTGCTTCCTATGACTCCTACTGAAATTGTACATTTGGAGAAAAGTAAAACATGTGATGATAAGGCAACAAAATCACTAGACTCTGAAAAACAGCAAGTAATTAAGTTAAAATCACCTTCGCTGCTCACAACTAAATCTGACCTTGCTGATTTATTTAATACCAAGGGGATGTACTATGCTTTAGTATGCAAAGAAGCCATGTTTTCATTTCATGAAGTGTCCATTGCATTGCCCCCTGCTGTTGCTAACCTTTTGCAGGATTTTGCGGATGTGTTTCCCCTCGAGATACCCCCTGGATTACCACCTATGAGGGGCATTGAACATAAGATCGACTTGATTCCAGGAGCAAGGTTGCCAAATCGTGTGGCGTACAGGGCGAATCTGGAAGAGACAAGGGAAATTCAGCAACAAGTTCAAGATCTTTTGAACCGCAGGTATATTCGTGAAAGCCTTAGTCCTTGTTCTGTTCCTGTTCTTTTCGTTCCTAAGAGAGATGGTAGCTGGCGCATGTGTGTTGATTGTAGAGCGATTAATAACATCACCATTCGATATCGTTATCCTATTTCTCGCTTAGATGACATGCTTGATGAATTGAGTGGTGCTATTATTTTCACAAAAATTGACTTGCATAGTGGTTACCACCAAATTAGAATGTCACTAGGAGATGAATGGAAAACTGCATTTAAAACCAAGTTTGGACTTTATGAGTGGTTAGTCATGCCTTTTGGTTTAACTAATGCACCTAGCACTTTTATGCGATTATTGAACGAGGTTTTACGTGCTTTTATTGGAAAATTTATGGTGGTTTACTTCGATGATATCCTCATTTACAGCAAGTCATATGACGAACATCTTAATCATTTACGTGCTGTTTTCAGTGTCTTGAGAGATGCACGTTTGTTTGGTAACCTCGAAAAGTGCGTCTTTTGCACCAATCGAGTTTCATTTCTTGTATATGTCGTTTCATCGCAGGGAATTGAGATGGATGAGGCAAAAATTGTGGCGATCACTAGCTGGCCAACTCCATCGACCGTCACGCAGGTGCGTAGTTTTGTAGGTCTTGCAGGTTTTTATCGACGCTTTGTGCGGGATTTCAGCACCATTGCAGCACCTCTTCATGAACTGACGAAGAAGGGAGTGCAGTTTTGATGGGGCGAACAGCAGCAACAAGCTTTTGATGTTCTCGAATCAAAGCTTACACAAGCACCATTGCTACAACTTCCTGATTTTGACAAGACATTTGAGCTAGAATGTGATGCGAGCGGCATTGGTATTGGAGGTGTTCTCATACAAGGAGGTAAAGCCATTGCATTCTTTAGTGAAAAATTGCATGGTCCTTCTCTGAATTATTCTACTTATGATAAGAAATTGTATGCCTTAGTGCGAGTTCTACAAACTTGGCAACATTACCTTTGGTCTAAGGAGTTCGTCATACATTCCGATCATGAATCTTTGAAGTATCTTAAGTGTCAAACCAATCTGAATAAACGACATGCTAAACGGATTGAGTTCATAGAATCATTTTCGTACATCATTAAGCATAAGAAAGGGAAGGAGAATGTTATTGCAGATGCATTATCTAGACGTTACACCATGCTGTCCCAACTTGATCATAAAATATTCGGTTTGGAAACAATAAAAGGATTATATCCTACTGATTTGGACTTCAAAGATGCCTTTAAAAATTGTAAAGAAGGAAGAACTTGGAATAAATATGTACTACGGGAGGGCCTCCTCTATCATGCTAACAAGCTATGTGTTCCTGCTAGTTCTGTTTACCTATTACTTTTGCAGGAAGCACGTGGAGGAGGTTTGATGGGACATTTTGGAGTGAAGAAAACTGAGGACGTGCTGGCCACACACTTCTTTTGGCCAAAGATGAGACGTGATGTCGAGCGCTACGTGTCACGATGCACTACTTGCAATAAAGCTAAGTCTCGACTTAACCCACATGGTCTTTATATGCCTCTTCCTGTTCATAGTGTATCTTGGCAGGATATTTCCATGGATTTTGTTTTGGGATTGCCTAGGACTAAGAGGGGGAGGGATAGTATTTTTGTGGTTTTTGATCGTTTCTCCAAAATGGCACATCTCATACCTTGTCATAAGAATGATAGTCCTCACACATTGCTGATTTGTTTATGACGGAAATTATTCGTTTACATGGTGTGCCAAATACTATTGTTTCTGATCGTGATGCAAAATTTTTAGGTCATTTTTGGAGAACATTGTGGTATAAATTGGGAACCAAGCTGCTGTTTTCAACCACATGTCACCCACAAACCCAATGGACAAACTGAGGTAGTAAATCGTACTCTATCCACTATGTTGCGGGTTGTTTTAAAAACAAATTTAAAGGGTTGGGAGGATTGTTTACCACATATAGAATTTGCTTACAACAGGTCAGTTCACTCTACTACAAAGGTAAGCCCATTCCAGGTAGTGTATGGTTTCAATCGTCGTGCTCCTATTGATTTATTACCTTTGCCTCCTTCTGAAACTATAAATTTGGATGCTACACAAAGATCTGAATTCATTCTTAAGATGCATGAAACTACAAAGAAAAATATTGAAAGGATGAATGAGAAGTATAGAATTTTTGGTAGTAAAGGTAGAAAAGAAGTAAAACTTGAACCAGGGAACTTGGTATAGCTACATTTGAGAAAAGAACGATTCCCTCACCTGATAAAATCTAAACTTATGCCACGAGCTGCTGGTCCTTTTAAGATTGTTGAAAAGTCAATGACAATGCATATAAGCTTGAGTTGCCTCCTGATTTTTGGGTTAGTCCCACATTTAACATTCCAGCTTTACGACCATACTTGGGAGAAGAAGATGATCTTGAGTCGAGGACGACTCCGGTTCAAGAGGGGGAGGATGATGAGGACATCACAACAGTGGATACTCACATTGATATACAAGGATCAATCAAAAGAGCACGAGCACGGTTACTAAATCAGCAGGTGAACTCGTTCCTAACTTTCCACCCATGTGATTTTGAGAATGGATTGCTATTTAATGATTTAATTGTTATTAGGAACCATGGAAATGGTCAAAAAGTAAAGGGAGGAGGATTTGGGGACATGGAGAACCAGATGGGACATCCACAAGTTGATGGAAACAGTCGCTAACTCGGACTCGAGTTCAACTCGGAGTCCAAGAGCAGTCCATCTTAAAACAGACGTCCAGGATGCATACGGGCTCCGTTTTTGACGTTCTACATATGCATGGAAAGATGAGAAGATAAAATTTCTAATGGTTCTAGTCCCACATTGAAATTCGCCAGGAGTCATTGGGAGTTGTCGAAACAAGTCGAATTCAGGGTTCTGTCCGGTGCTGCACCACCGTATTAGGCTTTTGGGCCTTGTATCCCGTATGAGTCCATTAGGGACACGTCTAAGGGTCTCATGGCCAAACCGTAGCCTTTAAATACTGTAGCCACCATCCAAATTCGTGGGTTTTGCTTAGATTAAACAATCTCACCATCCTACGGTTTTGTGAGACCCCAATTTATCAATTTCAGATTGCATCTTCATTGTTCTTGCTTGTGTTCTCGGTTGCACCTGCAGGGATAGCCTTCTTGGCGAGGTCAAGCGTGTGAAGCGCAGTTGATAACCAACGGAGAAGAGGTGTAGTGATTGCAGGGGTAATTCGGGTCTGCTCGAGTGCCTCGGATCATCAACGTCGAGATCTCCACTTCAATCGACATACCTTTCAGAAGATCGGCCCTAAACCACTCATCACAAACTTCCAAAAGCTTGTTGACAAAGCTATAGTGGTGAATGTGGCCTAGAGGGGGGGTGAATAGGCCTTTAAAAGATTCCTGCACACTTAATAGAGTTATCAGAAACTTGATTGACCGGACTAGTCCGGTTGTGTGGGCGGACTAGTCCGGTGTGCTGAATTATGTGAGTTAATTAAGTGTGTTTCAGAAATTGAATCTTTCAGCAGCGGAATGAGAACAACAGTTTTTATAAATTAAGTTTATTGTATGAATGCACGTGCAAACTTATAAGAAACTCAAATGATGATTAGCAAACTAGTGATCTAATGTATCAAAATGTAAAGTAAATGAGAGACAAAAGACATGAATTTTTACCGAGGTTCGATCTCACCAAGAGATCTACATCCTCGTTGAGGAAGCTCACACAGAGCCGGGTTCCTAACCCTTTCCCTCTTCAAGTCACCACAAAGGCCGATTTGACTCCACTATCATGGGCAATCACCGAGTTTGTGGGGCTACCTCACAAGTTGAGGGCTCCCACGAGAATTACAATAAGAACGTGATCAAATACAATCAAAAATAGTACAATGCAGAATATGAGTGTAGAAAGATCAAACCCCAAGAGCTCACAACGAAAGAACGACGATCTCCCAATCCCGAATCCAAGTGTTCAATTGATTTTGATCTTTTTGCACTTTAGATGTGTGGGGAGATGTGTTTTGGGCTCTTGGGACAAGGTGGCGGCGCTAGGGTTTGTGTTTGCTGCAGTATTAGTCGTGTATATTGAGAAAAAACGAAGGACCTCTTTTTATAGGGTTTCCAAAAAAATACCGTTGTTAAACCTAATACCGGACTAGTCCGGTGCTGGTCCGGACTTGTCCGGTCACAGTGAATCATGATGTCCAGAAAGTCTGGCGGACTAGTCTGGTGTGCACAAGGACTAGTCCGTTTTGGGAACAGAGAGTTTGGCGGACTAGTACGGTCCATGATCGGACTAGTCCGGCCTCCAGAGATAGGAGGTTCCAGAAAGTCTTGCGGACTAGTCCGGTTTGCACACGGACTAGTCCGTTTAGGGAACAGAGAGTTTGGAGGACTAGTCCGGTCCAAGATCGGACTAGTCCGGTGCACTGTGAAGAGTTTGGATAATTTTAAAACCCTTTCTCATGCGCAAAGTCGTGAGCTCTTGGAGTGTGTCTTTCATACACACCCTATACACTTAAATTCTAATTAATTCTTCTAAATTTCCATCAAGGTATTCTTCTTTTGGACTCCACTTCATTTTTCACCTTTTTGTGTACACCGAGCTGTTTCACTTTGTTTATCCTGCAATCATCTCAATAGTTTCATTAGGATCTCATATGTTCGTCATCAATTAGCCAAAACCCACAAGGGATATCCTAGATGCACTTACAATCTCCCTTTTTGGTGATTGATGACAACTATTTGAGATATCACAATTGAGAATAAAAAGTTGATTTTCATAAGGTGTGAACATATGAGAATAATAAAGAATTCACAAAAAGCTTCTCACATATGCACACACCTTATGGTGGGGTGCCTAACAGGTGTGTGATAAACAAAATGTGATAAATTAAAGACAAACAATAGTGAACATATATGTAGGCATTAGAGCATAGTGCATCACACATAAGAAAAGAAATAGTACATTACAAGATTTTAAAATAGGTACATGTCCTTGATCACAAAAGAGCTTAATAACTAATACTAGATAGTTCGAGTCCAAATCTAATCTCAATCTCTCCCCCTTTGGCATCAAGGCACCAAAAAGGGAAAAATTGAGGGGAATCACTCATCGCTGCCTCCTCCTTCAGTCTCAGTCTGATCTTCATCTTCACCAACTTCAGCATCCACGGGAGCAGGATCTTCCTCTGAGTCCTCGGAGGCAGGCGGTGATCCAACGGGCTCAATCTCAAGCATTGCACAGATAGACTTGATATTGGCATTGACATATTGTTGATGTTTCTTCCTTGCAAGCTTTTCTTTGCGCTGCCTGTCTTCGATCTTGCGGCAGCAGGCAAAGATGGAGGAGAGCACCTTGAGGATGCCACTGGATGATTCTTGGGCAGGTGGAGACCCAGGAGGAGCAGCTGCAGATCTAGTGACATCATGAGCTTGCTTTGATCGCCTCTCCACTGGTGGAGAGGACGGGGCAGTTGGAGCCGGGGGGAGAGTGTACTCGGTGGGTTTTTGCGGCTTCAACCCCGCATGCTTGACATCCTTGACGAACTCGAGTCCCGTCACTTTCTCAATCATGTACATGATATACGGTGCATATCCACAGGACCTATTGGGGGTGATTGAGATGTTCACGATGTCGTTATAGATATACTCAAAAACATTGAATGGTCTCCTTCCACTAATGACCTTCATGAGAGTCCTCAAGGTCCCTTGTATAGTTCCCGCATCTCCATCCTTCGGAGCTATAGTCTTTCTCAAGACTCTATTGAGGACAACAAAGAAGGGCTTCAGATATTTGATGGTGGGAGGAACATATGGCATCCTTGTGTCATAGAGAAACTCAAGCTCTTCCTTCTCCAGGGGTTTCAGATTATGGATGACCAGTTCATGATCCAAAGTGTGTTGGAGGTGAAGAATCCTAGCAAATTCATCATAAGTGACACTATACTTTAAACCATGAGTCATCCAAGTAAGACTGTCTCCATCACCACGAGCAAAGTAGAGAGTGGAGTAAAACTGGGTAATGACTTCATTCTTCCAGTCATACTCAAAGGATAGCAGGTCCGTCAGACCGTGCCTCTCTAAGGCCTCCACCATCTCACGAAAGGCAGGATACCTCTTCGACTTCAGGTATCCAACATTTAGCCATTGACTCTCTACTACAGGATTCTTCATCTTCATGTACACATGCTCGTAGTAGTCTGCATGGAAGTTTCTCCAGAACCTTGGATCAGAACATTGTTTAGGTCGGTCATACACTTCAATCTTCCTGAAGTTATCAGCTAGCTCACCCCCTTTTCCAGTGAAATCCTCACTTGAAGGCTGCCTGTTGCGGTGAATAGGGTTTTTCATCTTCAAGGGCCCAAGGGGACCACTAGCAAGTCCCTTCCCTTTATTGAGAACTCTTTTTGACCCTGACGAGCCCTCAGCAGCATCTTTCCTTTGAGGATTTTTGACAATGACTTTCCTCTTCTTAGGTAGATTGTCGTCGGAGGGTGGAGAGTGAGCATTGACATCATGTCTCTTCTTCATAACTCTCTCCTTGGCCCTCCTCACTTTCTCGCGTTGAACGTCTTCATCAATGTGAAAAGAGCTGTCATCCGAGTCTGAAGACATTGTGCCTGATAAGGAGTTCACGGATTAGATAGGAATGAATCAAGGATTCAAGGTAATGTAGGGATTCAGATGATAGGGACCGGACTAGTCCGCACCTGAGAACCGGACTAGTCCGCTCCGGCATAAGAACCCTAGCATTTTGATCAAAAAATCTATCGAAGGATGCAAAAGAGTAGAAAAGTGGTGGGAATACATCTCTAAGGCCAATGTATACCCTTGGAATCAAGGGAAACAAGCTAGAACGAGGAAAGTTGAGAATTTGGTTTTGGGGAGAAATTTACCAAGATTTGAAGATCCGCGTCGAAGAAGTAGAAATCAGTCCGGATGAATCCGGAGGAGGAAATCCACTCGTCAAGGGGATGATTTCCCACGGAGAAAATCTCGATTTTGAGGGTTCAACCCGAAAATCACTTTGGGGGCTAGGGTTTGGAAGAGGAGAGGGAGAGCAAGTCTAATGAGGAGTGAGGGAGAGGTCTGGGACGGCCAAGGGCTTATATATGCGATGGACCGGACTAGTCCGGTCTATGTGGCGGACTAGTCCGAGCCCCTTGAAATGACCTAACCAGTTTCGTCTGTCCGGACTAGTCCGGTTGAAAATCGGACTAGTCCGTTTCCAACAGACCTGATACATATATAGATGATTAATAGTGATCCAAGGACAATAATTTTGCAAATAGTCTTGGTGATTACGACCAGTAGGCAATCAACAATCAAACAATGGTCATAATCCACAAGATTTCTTCATTAAAATAGTTTTCTGAGTAGAAAAGGAGAAGAGAAGCATTTTTAACAATACAAAGGAACATTTTAAGTTGCAATCAGGTATGCAATGTTTCAAGCCACATTTCGAGAGTCAAGAATGTTTAGCTCATTTCTTAGTTCACAAAACCTTTTCTCATCTAATGGTTTGGTGAAAATATCCGCAAGTTGTTTTTCAGTCCTAACATGTGAAATAGCAATGTCACCTTTTAATGAATGATCTCTAAGAAAGTGATGACGGATATCTATGTGCTTAGTTCTTGAGTGCTCTATAGGGTTGTATGCAATTTTTATAGCACTTTCATTATCGCATAGAAGGGGGATATGACTTAGATTGTAGCCGTAGTCCCTAAGAGTCTGTCGCATCCAAAGTAGTTGCGCACAACAACTACCGGCTGCAACATACTCTGCTTCCACTGTGGAAAGAGCAATGGAGTTCTGCTTTTTAGATGACCAAGAAACTAGGGACCTACCAAGAAATTGACAAGTCCCTAACATGCTCTTTCTATCGACTTTGCATACCGCATAGTCAGCATCGGAATATCCTATCAAGTTAAACTTGGATCCTTTGGGATAACAAAGGCCCAAGTTGGGTGTGTGCACAAGGTACCTTAGGATTCTTTTTACAGCAATTAAGTGACACTCTTTAGGTGCGGCTTGAAACCTTGCACACATGCAAACACTAAGCATAATATCTAGCCTAGATGCACATAAATAAAGTAAGGAGCCAATCATGGACCGATATACCTTTTGGTCCACATTTGGACCGTCTTCATTGAGGTCGAGATGTCCGTTGATGGCCATGGGTGTCTTGATGGGCTTGGCTTTGTCCATATTGAATTTCTTGAGAATGTCTTATGTATATTTAGTTCGGCTTATAAATGTACCTTCTCTCAGTTGCTTCACTTGAAATTTAAAGAAGAACTTCAATTCACCCATCATTGACATCTCGAACCTGTCTGTCATTATTTTGCTAAATTCTTCACAGAAGGACTTGTTAGTGGATCCAAAGATAATGTCATCAACATAAATTTGACATACGAATAAATGATCATCAAAATGTTTAGTAAAGAGTGTATAGTCAGCTTTACCAATGTTGAATCCATTTTGAGTCAGAAAATCTCTAAGGCACTCATACCAGGCTCGAGGAGCCTGTTTGAGGCCATAGAGAGCCTTACACAGTTTATAGACATGGTTGGGATACTCCTGATCTTCGAACCCCGGTGGCTGCTCAACATAGACTTCCTCCTTTATCGGACCATTGAGGAAGGCACTCTTGACGTCCATTTGATACAACTTAAAATTATGGTGAGTAGCATATGCCAATAAAATGCGAATGGACTCAAGTCTAGCTACAGGAGCGAAAGTTTCATCGAAGTCCAAACCTTCCACCTGAGAATAACCTTTGGCCACCAACCTCGCTTTATTTCTTGTCACTACTCCATGTTCATCTTGCTTGTTCCGAAAGACCCATTTGGTTCCAACGATGTTCGCCCTTGGTCTTTCCACCAGCTCCCACACTTCATTTCTTTTGAAGTTGTTCAGCTCCTCTTGCATCGCAATCACCCAGTCTGGATCCCTTAAGGCTTCTTCTACCCTGTATGGCTCCAGAAAAGACACAAAAGACTAGTGTTCACAAAAATTTGCAATTTGAGATCTAGTAGTTACTCCCTTAGCAATATCTCCAATGATATTGTTGACAAGATGGTCTCTTTGCACACACTGATGTACTCTTGGGTGTGGAATTTGTATAGTTGCTTGTTCTTCATTGTCTTCATGTGTCATGTCTCCCCCTAGATCATTGCTTCCATGATCATCTTGATCTTCTTGACTTTCCTCAACCTAATCTTGTGTAGGAGCTCCCCCTTGATCATTGCTTCCTTGTTGAAATTCGTCTTGTGTTTCCTCTCGTGGTAGGATATCACCAAGTGCCATTTTCTTCAGCGCTTCACATGGAGCTTCCTCCCGTGAGAAGCTCATATGGAGTTTTCTTCAGTAGTCGATGAAGGTACAACCGATTTGTGGCATGACAAGCGGTGTTCACCGCTTCTGCCCAAAATCGGTCTGACGTCTTGTATTCATCCAACATTGTTCTCGCCATTTCGATCAATGTTCTATTCTTCCTTTCGGCCACCCCGTTCTGTTGAGGAGAGTAGGGTGCCAAGAATTCATGCTTTATACCTTCTTCATTGAGATATTCTTCAACTTGGGTGTTCTTGAATTCTGTCCCATTGTCACTTCTGATATTTTTTACGGTTGATGAGAATTCATTCTGAGCTCTTTTCAAGAACTTCTTGAGGATTCCCTGAGTTTCTGATTTATCATACAAGAAAAATACCCAGGTAAATCTTGAAAAATCATCAACAATTACTAAACCGTATTTGTTACCGCCGATGCTGATGTACGCAATTGTACCAAAGAGATCCATGTGGTGAAGTTCCAGCGGTCTAGCGGTGGTCATCACATTCTTGGCGAGGTGTGGTGCTCCAACCTGTTTTCCTGCTTGACAAACGCTGCACGGCCTGTCTTTTTCAAAAACCACATCCTTAAGACCACGGATGTGACCACCTTTTAGAAGTTTCTGCAGATTTCTCATTCCAACATGGGCTAGCCGTCTATGCCACAGCCATCCCATGTTGGTCTTAGCAACCAAGCAAGTGTTGAGTTCGGCTTTGTCTTTGTTGAAGTCAATAAGATAAAGCTTTCCCTTCAACAATCCCTTGAATGCAATTGAGCCATCGCTTCTTCTAAAGACGGTCACACCCTCATTAGTGAATAAACAGTTGTAACCTTTGTCGCATAGTTGAGATATTGATAAAAGATTATAATCTAGAGAGTCTACGTGTAAAACATTAGATAAGGTGTGTTGAGAGGATATTTCAATGTTACCACTACCAAGGACCTTTCCTTGGCTGTTGTCTCCAAAGTATATACCTTCACTTGGATCCTTGTTGCACTCGTACTCCACAAATATACCTCTCTCTCCGGTCATATGATTTGTGCATCCGCTATCTAGCACCCACTTAGATCCGCCGGAGGAGTAAGCCTGCAAAATAGAATTATTCCTTGGTTTTAGGTACCCAAGCTTGTTTGGGTCCTCTCAGGTTAGTCACAAGAGTCTTGGGCACCCACAGACAAGTTTTTAAGTTCTTGTGGCGTGACCCAGTATATTCAGCAATGACTTTTCCATACTTGTTTTTCATGAGAACATAAGAAGCATCAAATGTACGGAACAGTGTTTGTAACTCAGATTCATGGGATTTTTCTTTAACAAAAGTGATTCTATTCTTAGCATGATTAGGAGTAGAAATGTGTTTGTTCCTGTCAAAACCAAGACCATCTTTGACATTGGGAGGTCTAGTGATCATATATGCACTTCGTGCATATTTGATCTTCTCCTTATCAAAGATGCCGTTTTGAGAAGAATGCATGTCATGAGAGGTTGAAGCATTAGAAATTACATTCTTCTTACTAGAGAAAGTGCAGGTTATTATTGTTGTCGAACTCATGTCTTTGGAGGAAGATCTCTTGGAGGAAGAGGAGTCACTTTGTTTGAGCGACTCAACTTGCACCTCAAGGATTTTGTTAACTTTTGACAAGTTAGCAAGTTCTTCCTTGATTGCAATGTGCGAGTCCTCTAACTTTGAGTAAGTTTCCTTACTCAAGGCTAGCTCTAACTCAAGTGACTCATTCTTCTCTCTTTCAAGCACAAGAAGCTTTTCAACTTCTTGATATCTCTTCCTCTCACGGATGAGCATATCTTCTTGTCGGTTGACAAGTTCCTCCTTTTCAAAGATTTCGTTCGACAACATTTCCATTTTCTTTAAAGCAATTTTACTTAGCCCTCTAAACATTTCTTCATTATCACTAGAGCTATCAAAGTCATCAATGGAGGAATTTAGTACAGGAGGAGTAAGTCGAACCTTTTTCTTGCCTTCCTTAGCCATAAGACAAGTGTGGTTGTTCATGTCCCGTCCTCCCATGTTCGGAAAGAGTGTGGCTCTCATAGTTGGTTTCTTGATTGCGATAGTGGCCATCTCTTCTTCTTCATCGGAGGAGGACCCGTCGTTTGAGTCCCACTCCTTCCCAATGTGAGCTTGATGGACTTGTCTTCTTTTTCTGAAATTTTTCTTTTCTTGAGATCTTGTTTCCTTCTTCTTTTTGTTTTCTTCATAAGTACAGTCCACCATGAAGTGAACATACTCTCCGCAGTTGTAGCAAGTGTGTCGAGCCTTGGATTTTCCTTTATCCTTGTTTTTGCCTTCATGCGAATTGTTGCCGTGTCTTCTCTTCATCATGCGTTTGAACTTTTTGATGAAGAGTACCATTTCTTCGTCATCAAGATCGGTGCTCTCGTCGCTTGTATCTCCATCGTCTTGGTCTTCACGAGTTTCTTTGAGTTTGGGTCTGCATGTTGCTTTGAGAGCAACTTCTTTCTTTTTGGATGAGGTGAGTTCGGCTAAGTCTTTGACGTATTGGGCTTCTTTCTCCATCATTTCATGATTTATGATCTTCCCTAGTAATTCATCGGGAGTCATTTTGTGAAAACCGGGGCTCTCTCTGATCATTGAGCAAAGTGTGACATTTCTTGGCATAAAGGCTCTAATCATTCTTTTGACCACTTAGTGATCTGTCCATTTCTTACTTCCATAAGCACGAATTTTGTTGATGAGTGCTTTCATCCGGTTGTACATGTCTTGAGGTGATTCGCCTTCTTCAATAGCAAATCTCCCCAACTCTCCTTCAAGCATTTCGATTTTGGCTTCACAAACTGACCTATTTCCTTCGTGAGCTGTCTTGAGGGTATCCCAGATTTCTTTTGCACTTTCTAACCCATCGATCTTGGTGAATTCCTCTCTGCTTAGTGATGATGTGATCACGGCGACGGCTTGTGCGTTTTTGTGAATCTCTTGTTCTTGTTCTGGAGTGAGTTCATCATCCGTGTCCGGAATATCTATGCCTGTGCAAACAATATGCCACAGACTAGGGTTCAGAGATATCAGATGCATCTTCATGTTGTACTTCCACATGGTATAGTCACTTCCGTCAAACTGTGGAGGCCTTCCCATAGGAATTGAAAGGTAGTGATTGTTTAAATTGAGACGGTTGTAGTTGTAAGGATACCGGGAGTAGTCGTGATGACCACTCCCAGTCGTCTTCTCTTCTTCTTTTCCCTTTTGTGCTAGCAGTTTCTTTCTCAGGAGTGCTTTTAGCTGCCTCACTTCTTCATCATCATGTGGGCTGTCTTTCAGCACATCGAAGGCCTTAGCTTCTTGCTCCTCCTCATTGATGTTCATCTTTGGGATGTCGTTGTTCTTCTCAGAGGCCATGATCTCTCCGAGATGTGAGTCTATTTGATGGAGAACCTTGCTCTGATACCAATTGAATGTGGCCTAGAGGGGGGATGAATAGGCCTTTAAAAGATTCCTGCACACTTAATAGAGTTATCAGTAACTTGATTGACCGGACTAGTCCCGTTGTGTGGGAGGACTAGTCCGGTGTGCTGAATTATGTGAGTTAATTGTGTTTCAGAAATTGAATATTTCAGCAGCGGAATGAGAACAACAGTTTTTATAAATTAAGTTTATTGTATGAATGCACGTGCAAACTTATAAGAAACTCAAATGATGATTAGCAAACTAGTGATCTAATTTATCAAAATGTAAAGTAAATGAGAGACAAAAGACATGAATTTTTACCGAGGTTCGATCTCACCAAGAGATCTACGTCCTCGTTGAGGAAGCTCACACAGAGCCGGGTTCCTAACCCTTTCCCTCTTCAAGTCACCACAAAGGCCGACTTGACTCCACTATCATGGGCAATCACCGAGTTTGTGGGGCTACCTCACAAGTTGAGGGCTCCCACGAGAATTACAATAAGAACGTGATCAAATACACTCGAAAATAGTACAATGCAGAATATGAGTGTAGAAAGATCAAACCCCAAGAGCTCACAACGAAAGAACGACGATCTCCCAATCCCGAATCCAAGTGTTCAATTGATTTTGATCTTTTTGCACTTTAGATGTGTGGGGAGATGTGTTTTGGGCTCTTGGGACAAGGTGGCGGCGCTAGGGTTTGTGTTTTCTGCAGTATTAGTCGTGTATATTGAGAAAAAACGAAGGACCTCTTTTTATAGGGTTTCCAAAAAAAATTACCGTTGTTAAACCTAATACCGGACTAGTCCGGTGCTGGTCCGGACTTGTCCGGTCACAGTGAATCATGATGTCCAGAAAGTCTGGCGGACTAGTCTGGTGTGCACAAGGACTAGTCCGTTTTGGGAACAGAGAGTTTGGCGGACTAGTCCGGTCCATGATCGGACTAGTCCGGCCTCCAGAGATAGGAGGTTTCAGAAAGCCTTGCGGACTAGACCAGTTTGCACACGGACTAGTCCGTTTAGGGAACAGAGAGTTTGGCAGACTAGTCCGGTCCAAGATCGGAGTAGTCCGGTGCACTATGAAGAGTTTGGATAATTTTAAAACCCTTTCCCATGCGCAAAGTCGTGAGCTCTTGGAGTGTGTCTTTCATACACACCCTATACACTTAAATTCTAATTAATTCTTCTAAATTTCCATCATGGTATTCTTCTTTTGGACACCACTTAATTTTTCACCTTTTTGTGTGCACCGAGCTGTTTCACTTTGTTTATCCTGCAATCATCTCAATAGTTTCATTAGGATCTCATATGTTCGTCATCAATTAGCCAAAACCCACAAGGGATATCCAGATGCACTTACAAGTGGTGGAGAGCCAGATTCGTGAGATTGAACAAGAGGGCTAGGGGAAGATGCCATATCAACATGTATAACAGATTTATAACAAGGTAGGTATAAAAAGGCTCATTTGCAGAAAAGCAGATTTATAAAACCATGATAAAACAGCAACTTAATTTAGATGAATGTAATCCGAGCATGTATTAAATTACCAACATACCTCCATTACTTTCCATGTTCCACCCGAACATTAACCAACATCATTCTTACTCACGAATACCTCCTCGTATTCGCTACCATCTCACGAATACCTTCTCGTATTCGCTACCAGCTCATCTCATAAACAACTTTGCCTCATACCGAGACCATCTCATTGTCATGACTCAACAGTCCCAAAACCAAACCATAACAAAAAACAGTAACCATAACCAATAACCATCCCAACTAATCATGGCAGTTGGCCAGGCGCTCATGACCGCAAGCTCGGCTATCATGATAGTTTTAAGAACCCTGCAGAGTTTGCACCTCTTTGCCCACAAGTTTGTGATTTCGTCACCTGTCGGCGACTGCAGAACCTCCATTATACCAGTACACAACCATCGGTGTATGGCCATGAGATCACAAAATAGCCTTTACAAAGGGGTTACTAGATGTATGGACTCACTAAGATTTCACCGGCAGGCTAGAATCTCCAATTCTCCCACCCAAGGGCCCCCTCTTGTGCCATGCAGTTCCCAGGGCAGTCCTCACTCGACTCCCATTCCCCGCGCCTTCCACAGTCCATAACACTCTAGCAACTTACCTAATTACTCAGCTAAGCCGCACCCATTATTGGCCTTGTGGTGGCACTGTTATCCTGGCATGTGCATGCATGAACCGGTCCTTAGATCTACGGCAAGTAAACCACCATCTCATGCTACCTCATTCACGAACCCAGGCTTGCCTAGATCTCCCTCCGATCCATGTTTATTAACATCATCAGTTTCTCATTATCATTACGAGTGCAGTTAGCTAGACACATCTATCTCGCTTCCCAATCCCATGGACTCAGCGAAGCATAAAGCAAAAACCATACCCGATTTATAAACTTCCCTGGCGACAAGGGTGGTTTAACCAAAGCAAGTAAACTCCTATAAAAGGGTTTCCCATCATGTTTGATTCAGCACACACACCTTTTCGCAAAACAAAACAGTTTTACCCAAAACATAGGATCAATATGGTCAAGGAGCACTTGCCTTATTCTTGCGGTTCTGGTGGTTCTTGGATCTCAAAACCTTGTTGCTGCAGCTCGTCGTAGACAGCTCCCTGAGCTTGTCCCGCTATGTAGGATCACGTGCATACAAGATTCACAGTAATCAATATCATGCACAAACCTTAAACTAGATGCGATGATGCATATGCATGCTATCCTATGATTAGTTTTATTAGATTGGTTTGCACGTGTTCTTGTATGGCTTGCATGGATTTTATGATGAACAGAGGTGTTCGGATCAAAGGTGGTCGTGGCGATAATCTTGTCTTTAGATCAACTTGATCATCAAGTGATCTGTCCACGAGAAGGCTTCTGTTCGAAGGAACCAAAAGAACAGATGCAAAGAAAACACAACGATGTCGTAAGGTGGTATTGGAAATCTACCTTACGTTCTTCTTGGTCTCGAGGTCCTCCTTAGATCGTTGGGCTTTCCTCTGGCGATCTTCCTTGCTGCACTCCGGCGATGGTTTACTCGGCGGGTTGGGACTAGGGCTCTAAGTCGTCGGCTCAGAAGTTGGAAAAGAAGTTTGTGGTTTCGGCCAGAGGTTCTGGGTTCTATTTATAATCGGGAAGAGAAGAGTCCTAATCTGATTGTATCCCGAATAAGAGTCCTATTCAGATCGTCGTTAGATCCTAACATCTTATCTTTAGTTGATTTGGTACGGTAACGTTGTGGAATTTCAGGTCGGTTTCCTTTACGCGTACAGATTCCAAAATCGCTTCAGAACCCGTCACCTTCACGGTGATGAGCTCCGGAAGCTCCACATGTCCACTGGGCCTGGTCTCTCCCTTTCTGTAGAGACGGGCTCCGGTTGTGCCGCGTGTCAAACGAGCAAGACCTCCCTTTTCCTTCGGAGGTGAGCTCTGTGTGTGCCACGTATCCTGGCGGTCAGGGCCTCCTCTCTTACTCGGAGGTGGCTCCGCGCACGCCATGTGTTAGCACCGGTCTTTCCTTCTTTCCTCAGAGATGTGCTCCAAGGTTGACACGTGTCCAATAGTGATGGACCTCCCAGAGATAAGCTCCGATGGAGACACATGTCCAATAGAACCGAACCTCTCGGAGGTGAGCTCCCAGATCGACACGTATCCCGCGCGACTGGTCCTTTGATTTCCGCGATGACTAGCTCCGAAGATGACATGTGTCCTGCAGAAATGCCTTTGCTTCTTCCGCAGAGGCTAGCTCTAGGGCAACACGTGTCCCACAGGGTCGGACCTCTCTCCATTTGCGGAGATGAGCCCCGAGCCTGCCACGTAGCCAGCTTAGTGGCGGACCTCTCCCCACTTTGCAGGTATGAGCTCCGAACACGCCACATGGCCAGCGGGCCACGGAAGTTGTCTTTGACGCTCCTTGTGAACTGGATTCGGCTCTTACTGGCTATCTATTTGATAATTTTCTCTGTTCCCACTTCTCTTAAATTTTTTTTATCTACATGAAATATGAATACATGCAGAAACCAGAGATGAGGGTGTCACAAATCTAACCCCCTTAAATTGAATCTTGCCCTCGAGATTCGTTAGTAGAGAATAGATAGGGAAATTCTACCTTGATATCCTCTTCACGATCCCATGTGGCTTCAGCTTCCGAGTGATGGCTCCATTGTACCTTGCACCATCGAATCACCTTGTTTTGGGTGACCCTTTCCTTTACATCCAAGATTCGGATAGGGTGTTCCGCATAAGTCAGGTCCTCTTGAAGTTCAAGCTCTCCCATTGATACTTGCTCCTCTGGTACTCTCAAGCACTTCTTGAGCTAGGATACATGAAACACGTCATGTACGTCGGAGAGGTGGGTTGGGAGCTCTAGTTGATAGGCTACTTCTCCTCGCTTGTCCAAAATCTTAAATGGTCTGATGTAGCGAGGTCCTAGCTTGCCTTTGACGTTGAAACGTCGTTGGCCTCGGATAGGCAATACATTAAGGTATACGAAGTCTCCTACTTCAAAGGTCAACTTCCTACGCCTATTGTCCGCATATCCTTTCTGTCGTGACTGAGCAGCCTTTAAGTTCTCCCGTACTGTTTGGACTTGCTTTTCAGCTTCTTGTAGTACTTTGGGTCCAAACACCTGGTTCTCTCCGGTTTCGTTCCAGAACAGTGGCGTTCTACACCGTCTACCATATAATGCTTCGAAAGGCGACATCTTCAAGCTAGCTTGATAGCTGTTGTTATAGGAGAATTCGGCATACGGTAAACTCCTATCCCAACTACGCCCACGTTTCAAGGCGCAAGCTCTCAATCATGTCCTCCAGAATTTGGTTTGTCCTTTCGGTTTGCCCATCAGTTTGTGGGTGATAGGCAGAGCTAAAATCCAGTCGTGTACCCATGGCTTTCTGCAGCTTCCTCCAGAATCTAGAGGTAAACTGAGAACCTCAATCTGAGACTATCCTCTTCGGGACTCCATGACGGCACACGATCTGCTCCATGTACAACTCGGCTAATTGTGCAATGTTGTACTTGGCCTTATGGGGATAAAATGGGTTGTTTTCATCAATCGGTCCATGATAACCCAGATGGAGTCATAACCCAACTGAGTACGTGGCAATCCAACGATGAAATCCATACTGATATCCTCCCACTTCCACTCGGGTACCTTCAAAGGTTGCAACAATCCAGCGGGTTTTTGATGTTCGGCCTTCACCCGTTGGCATGTGTCGCATATGGCAACGTATCGCCTATATCCCTCTTCATACCATCCCACCAATAACAAGTTTTCAAGTCCTTGTACATTTTGGTACTTCCGGGATGTATAGAATAGGGTGAATCATGTGCCTCCTTCAATATCATGTCGCAGAGGTGTTTTATGTTAGGCACACAAATCCCTTTTCCTAGCCAAAGCGTACCCTTCTCATCTTCTTTGAAATCCTTCTCTATTCCTTGTCGGATTCTTTCCTTGATCTCCTCATCCGTTGCTTGGCCATCTCTTATCTCTTGATCCAATGAAGAGTGGATCTCCATTATTTCCATGTTGTTCAAGAATCCGAGGTGTAACTGTTCGAACTCCTTACGTAGTTCGGGTGGTAGCTCCCGAACCGTGAGTTGGTGACATGTTCCCTTTCGGCTTAATGCGTCAGCTACTACATTGGCCTTCCCCGGGTGGTAGTTGATTCCAACATCGTAATCCTTGATGAGTTCCAACCATCGACGTTGCCTCAAATTCAAATCCGTTTGTGTAAATATGTACTTGAGGCTTTTATTATCCGTATAGATCTCACATCGATGACCAAGGATATAACGTCTCCAAATCTTCAATGCATGCACTACTGCTGCTAACTCCAAGTCATGTGTAGGATAATTAAGCTCGTGCTTCTTTAATTGCCGTGAGGCATAGGCTACCACTTGTCCTTCTTGCATGAGCACATATCCGAGCCCCTGTCTGGATGCGTCACAATATATGTCAAAGCTATTGCTTATGTCTGGCAATACCAGAACCGGTGCTGTGGTTAGCCTTTTCTTGAGTTCCTCAAAACTTCCTTGGCATGCTGGTGTCCATTGGAAGACCTTTCCCTTCATTAGCAACTCCGTCATAGGCTTTGCTATCTTAGAGAAGTCTTTAATGAAGCGTCGATAGTATCCAGCCATCCCAAGAAAACTCCGAATATCCCTCACGCTCTGCGGTTGGTCCCACTTCAGAACATCTCTCACTTTTCCGGGATCAACCGATACCCTTTCCTTGGAGATAATGTGGCCTAGGAAAGATATTTCCTTTAGCCAAAATTGACACTTGTTAAGCTTGGCATACAATTGATTTCCACGCAATTTCTGCAAGGTCAATTTCAAATGTTCTTCATGCTCCTCCTCACTCTTTGAATACACCATAATGTCATCGATGAAAACCACGAAGAACTTGTCCATGTACTCCATGAAAACCTTGTTCATGAGGTACATGAAGTATGCGGGTGCTTTTGTCAACCCAAAAGACATAACGGTATATTCATACGAACCATACCGTGTTCGAAAGGGTGTCTTGGGTATATCGGAGGGCTTAATCTTCAGCTGGAAGTATCCCGACCAAAGATCAATCTTGGAGAACACTCGGGCTCCTTTCATTTGGTCGAATAGGTCCTCTATACGGGGCAGAGGGTACTTGTTCTTGATTGTTACTTCGTTGAGAGACCTATAGTCCACGCACATCCTTTGGGTTCCATCCTTCTTGTCTACGAAGAGCACCGGAGCTCCCCATGGTGACGAGCTTGGACGTATAAAACCCTTCTCCAACTGCTCTTGAATTTGCTTCTTGAGTTCTACTAGTTCATTGACGGGCATCCAATAGGGTCTTTTGGCTATGGGTGCAGTTCCGGGTACCAAATCTATGGCAAACTCAATGTCCCGGTCAGGTGGCATACCTGGAAGCTCTTCCGGGAACACGTCCGAAAATTCCTGAACCACTGGAATGCTGTCCAATGTTGTTCCTTAGACGTGGTTCAAAGTTGCCCGTTCGGTTGTTTGCTGGGCTTACTCAAACTCGACACGAATACCGTGCTCGTTTGTCAACTGCACGCTCCTTTCAGCACATTGGATTACTCCATTGTGCTTGCTTAACCAATCCATCCCGAGTATGATGTCAATCCCTTGGGAGTCCAAGACAATAAGGTTGGCAAGGAAGTCTACCCCCTTATTTTAAAGCTTACTTTCGGACATACTATATTAGTCCTCATTTCTCCTCTGGGAGAATTTACTAACATAGCACATTCTAAGTGGGATACGGGCAGATGATGTTTGGCAACATATTTGGATGATATGAAGGAATGTGATGCTCCAGAGTCAGATAAGATGGTGGCTGGGTTGGAGTTGGCAAGGAACAAACCAATTACGACGTCCTCAGCCTGTTGTGCTTCCTCAGCAGAGACATGGTTCACGTTGCCGCGAGCATAGTTCTGCTGTCCACAGTTTCCTTGATCGTCCCCTCCGTTCAGTCGCGGGTTCTGCTTGGTCACGTTGCCTTGCTGTCCAGGGCCTCTCCTCGGGCACTGGTTCGTGAACTGTCCTATTTCTCTGCATGCAAAGCATGCCCTGTTGCCTACAACAGCAGGTACGTTGGGGCGGGGGTTTTGAACAGGAGCGCCATTGTTAGGTCGGGGCGCAGGAGGCATGGGCACGCGATGTGGTGGTGCAACGAGTTGTTGCCGTGGTGGCTGACCAGGGCGGTATGCAGGAGTGGTCGATCCATACTGCGGTGCTACTGGGGGCATGTACCGAGGTCGTACATTGCTCCCTTGGGGCTGGTATGGCATCTTCCTCTTGCACTCTTGCTTGATCTCTCGGATCTTGCTTTCAACCACTATGGACTTGTCAACCAGCTTCTGAAAGCTCGCGTAGTCATTGTTGAGGAGCTGAACCTGAATCTCGTCGTTCAACCCTCTCATGAACAGGTACTGCTTCCTCTGGTCTGAGTTGATATCTTGGGGGGCATACCGGGACAGTTGTATGAACTTGTTGAGATACTCAATCACACTTTTCTGTCCTTGGCGGAGACCTTCAAACTCCTGCCTCTTGAGCATCATTACACCAGCAGGGATGTAATGAGAGCGGAAACTTTCCTTGAACTCAGTCCAAGTGATCGTTTCCGGGTCGGTATGAGCGTTGCTCAGGGCATCCCACCAGTCAGCAGCGGCTCCCGTAAGTTGGTGCGACGCGAAGAGAACCTTCTCTCAGTCATTGCACTGTACTATGGCAAGCTTCTTCTCCATGGATTTCAACCAGTCGTCAACCTCCATGGGGTCGTTGGCTTGAGCAAAGGTGGGTGGTCGAGTCCTCATGAACTCTCCCAACCTGTTATGAGCCGGCGGTGGTGGTGGCGGTGGTGCTGGAACGGGGTTGTGGTTGGCCTGCAACTGACCCAAAGTTTGGATCATGGTTTGCATAAGCTGGTTTTGCATGGCCATGAACCTTTCCAGGTTGTTCTCGCCAGCTCCGGGGTTAAGAAACTTCTTCGTGGTTATCCTCTTGGTTGTCACGGATGTTCCTTCGGCCGGCGTTTCCTCTCACCATCTGAGAGAGATCGAAATAGAATAGAATGTTAGAATGTCACACCCGGTTTTTCCGAAGAAACAACCAAGTGAATACCACATGTATGCCAGGATCATTTTCTCATACATGTGATGACAAATAGTGAAGCATCATTTATTACGAGCCAGGTGTCGAATATAAATAAGTCTTACATAGCAAATGTCTCGATGGACAATTATAAGTTCATCACAGGTAAATAAACTAGCAGCGGAATATTATTCTTGAGGGCTCCATTACAGGCGTTGCCCGGGGGTCTCCATGAACCTAGAAACCTTCTTCGGGTCCAAAGTCTTGGTCATTATACACCAATAAAATATGCAAGGTTGAGTACCAATGGTACTCAGCAAGTGTGGGAAAAATATATCATGCATGGCTAGAACAAGGAGAGGTTGAACTCATGGTTAAAGCACTACGCAATTAATACCTATCACCTTAGCTTATTAAGCACCTACATTACTACACAGGTGAAATGGTCCCAATCTCCCAACCCATCATCATAACCAATAACTATAACATCATTTCCAATGTTAAGCTTCCTGCTTAACGTCCACAACTTCCAAAACCATCCATCCTCTAATCATGAATAAGTCCAAGCCGCTCTTGACCGTGAGCACGGCTGTCATGACAGTTTTGACTCTGCAGAGTTTGTACCACTGTACCCACATGTAGTGATTTCATCCCCCATTGCCGGGTGGACTAAAAGAACCTCCATTATGCCAGTGGCTACGAACCACATTCACACTTCCCAGGTGTGTAGCCAGGAGATCACTACGAAGCCTTTACAAAGGGATTCCCGACGAGCGTGGGCCCACTGAGGTTTCACCCCTAACAGCATACAAGAGGCTCCAACCCCGCTGCAGTGGCCCCCTCTTGAGCCTTGCGGTTCATATGGTAGTCCAGCTGACACCTATTCCCCGCACCATCCAACACACCCATACTACGCCGGGGATACACCTAATTAATTGGCCAAGCTGCCCCATCTCAGCATGTGGTTGGCACGGTAAAGCCAGGTTACATGCTCCATGAACCGGTCCTTAGGATCCAGGCAAGTACTAAACACAAACCCGAGTCTCGTGCACCCAGCACACAACCAAAACATCCAACTTGCCTTGATCCCTACCTCTACATAACTCACAATATCTCATTCGAGAGTATGGTAAAATAAACTGATGATCTCATATCCCAAACATCCCATTCTAAGCATGGCTAAGCATATGCATAATAATAAATGACATGATAAAATAAATCCCAACCTAAGCAACAAGGAAACAAGGTAATGCAATTCTAGGGAAACTTCCTAGCATGGGTTTCATATTTCATTTGACAATGCAAATAATTCTATCTACACATCCTAGCATAGGATCAAAGTGGTCAAGGACACTTGCCTCCTTCTTGCTGCTCTTGAAATGGGTAGTCCTGATCTTGGAAAGGAATAACTTGCTCTTGAGCAGGTTCTACATCATACCATCACACATAGCAAAAGAAAAACAACAATCCATAAGACATAGTTCACACTTCCACTTCATACAAACCACACATTCAAATTCATGAAATTCATTCACCATTATATGTGTTGTGGTTACTCTATGTATGTTGATTTGTGGCTTGCATACACTTTTATTTATGTGTATATGATTCCTACTTTGGTGTTCACATTTATACTTACATACTATATATATATATATATATATATATATATATATATATATATGTGTGTGTGTGTGTGTGTGTGTGTGTGTGTGTGTGTGTGTGTGTGTGTGTGTGTGTGTGTGTGTGTGTGTGTGTGTGTGTGTGTGTGTGTGTGTGTGTGTGTGTGTGTGTGTGTGTGTGTGTGTGTGTGTGTGTGTGTGTGTGTGTGTGTGTGTGTTTCAAATTTAAATAAATGCCTTATATTCAACTACTACACCTTTTCACTACCAAGTATGTATGAAAAGTATTTTTCTTCTCCATATGTGCCTTCAGAATTTCTACCAACCCTAAACTGAATTCTTTGGATTTTAGAAACTACATTTATCATTTACTAGTTGCTATATTTTCAGATTTATTTTCCTATGCATAAATGTGTACTTTATTATGAAATTAGTAATACACATCATCTAAACAGAATAGGTTCTGGTCCTAAATAATTTAATAACATATTTTGACCTTTGCCTCTGATGTAAGCTATTTCACAATTTTTTTCCCTATTTTCTAAAACTATTCATTACTTAAAAATGTGTCCCTAAATGTGAATAATAAATTAAACAGATTCAATTCAGCCCAAAATATGTTTTTATCTCACTCCAAAGTTTTCTAAATACTGAGAAAGTCTTTAATTAAATTTTGACAATATGTTTGTCCCACTTTTTAATTTTTAAACACTAGCAACATATTCAATTTCCTAAATTAAATACTAAACAGGGCTAAAAAGTTAAACTTACCCCACTACAGGGTCTAAAATATTATTTTCAGAATTTCTAGGGGTCTAGCTACACTTATCAGAGGTGTTTTTCCTAATTTTTATTAAGTCCAGGGGCTAAAACTGATTTTTAAATGAATTTACATGATTTTCTGGAGTTCCAGGGGCTAGATCAGAAGTTTCCGGGGCTAGCTCTTATTTCCCGAGAACCCCAGGGGGTAGCACGTAAGATTTCTAGTCTTTATAACGCGGGGCTGACGTGGACCATCCGATTTTAAACCGACGGCCGAGATTATAACATTGAACCGGTACGCGGGGGTTTAAACCCTACCGTGCGATTTAAAATAAACGGCGCACAAGCGGCCACGTCGCTCTGATCGAGCGCGGGCGGCGCTGCCGGCGGCGCACGGCGGCGGGAAGCGGCGATTGTGGGGACCACCCCGTGGTTCACCCACTCCAGGATCGCATAGGGTGGTGCCGTGCGATGCGGCACCCAACAGCACACACGAAAAGAATAAAGGATAACATACAAACTTTTATTTGATATAAAACAGCGGAAGTCTTTTTACAAAATCTATTCATACAGCGGAAGTAATATACATATAAGGCCTCTCATCCTAGCTATGCAAAAGTGCAGCCGTCCAGCCCGGGGACGCTACACACTAGCAGCATGGAACCGGAGAATCACGGCGGCGTGCAGGGCTCCAGCTCGGCCATGTACCCCGACGGGGGCATCGCCTCGTCCTCGGAACCTTCCTCATACCTCTCACCTGCACACAGCTCAAATATTGCAACCGTGAGCACGAAGGCTCAGCAAGTCTTAACCGTCAACCCTAGGCATGGAACTCTACGTGCAAGGATGTATAAGGTAGGAAAGGTTTTTGCATGAAAGACACGCCTATAAGTTGATCCTTACTTTCAGTTTTATAGCAGCAGATTCATGTGCCTTAGACAGCTCTCACATCGGAAGTCCACAATCAAACAAGAAACGCTTTCCCCCGATGTGGAGATGCCCAAAGTGGAATATAAACTTAATTAGCTCTATATCTACAACAATCAAGGTATTCAAGACATTAAGATCAATACAGCATTTTCAGTTGGCTTATTTCACTTCTTACTACGTCACAGCGCAGTGAACAAGCGGGTACTCAAATAACCGCGAGGGACGGTGATTGCAATCAAGACACACCCGGATAACACGTCACATACACCCACTTTCAGAAGCGTGATTCCACACCCCTTCCTACTCTGTTGTATGCAACAACCTTTCAAAGGCAACCCAAATGCCGAACCGGTCCATCCGTAACGGGTAGGAGGTCCCCGCGTGGAGCGTGACTGTGCCCACCGGCAGATTTACACCTTGCTACCCTCAACCCACTCCTATTTACGGTTGGGTAAGCCTCGACACCCAGGTTAACCAATTACATCGGTTTCCTGGTTCCCATATGCCAGTATGCATCCGGTACTCAACCGACACCAACAGGGCTACGCACGTGAGACCTCTGCTCACTGCTTCCTATTCCCCCCTGCTGGGTCTCATTTTCATAACTCAAGCCATTATCTACCTCTTTTCTTCCCGTGTGATAGGTACTATCTCGCGAGTAGCTTCCAACAACTCGACTTCTACCGAGATCCTATACATTAGCATGGCAATCTCTACTCGTCGGTTTGTAAACTACCCAACCCTTTATAGAATTTAAAGAGTCTATGCAAGTGGGGTTTCAATCACCCTAACTCTAATGCAAACATTCACCCTAGACATAAATGATACAAATAAAAACTTTATAAAAGGTACTTAAGTGCAAACCGGGCCTTGCCTTGTTGCGAGTTAAAGGGAAAGTCAGCTTCTGGTGGGAGGACGTCCAACGGCTCCGGCGTATCCTCAACTTCGGTCACTATTATGAAATGTAATAAAATATATGTATAAGTATTAAGGATTTATAAGAATTAGACTTCTACTCATAGCTACTGCTATTTAAAATCCTTAATTGGCTTTGGGATTTTTACAGTGGATACTAGACTCTCTAAGGATGATTTGAACCAAATTTGGAGATATGTCATTGCACAATGTAGTATTTAAAATTCCTACAAGTAAAATGCTTCTCTAAATTTTGAGCCCAAATCAGGAGCTTTGACATAGCTAATGGTGGAAGATCTGATTAGGGTAAGTCTCCATGGTTCCAACAAAATTTGTTCCACCATTTTTGGAGCTACCATCAGAGAGATATGAATTTTCGAACATAGACAGGAGTTCTGAAAAAGCTTCTGTTTAAATTTGAATTTTCAAATAAAGGCTGAACTTGAGAAGGTAATCTGACCTAGCAAATGACCTCCAATGAAGCCCAAATTTTTACTGGAGATCAGTATCTATGAAGAGGATTTGCTACCCAAATTTGGGAATATTTCATAAAGAATTGCTCCTGTAATAAATCCCTAAAGGGTTTACTAAAAACAATTCTACAGAAATTCCTGGGTATTTTCATAGTCAAAATTTGGTTTCTCTGTGAAGTACTCCTCATGAGGAACCCAACAAAATTGGTCTCACACTTTTTGGAGTTTTCTACACAAAGTAATGGCCTTGCAAAGATCAGCTAATTCCTGAAATTATTTCTCTAATAGAAACTTCAAATAATTTGGGCTGGGCCCACTGTTTTAAATCGGACCAGTGAGATTTCGGCAACACCGGGGGCTACGGAGTTAACCCGCGTAGCCACATCTGATCCGAGCCACAATTCGATCCGGCGCTCAAACAGGGCCACTGACAGGTGGGGCAGGCCCCCACCTTCGTCTACCTCGCGCCCGGCCGGTCTCCTCGCCGGAACGGCGGCGGCACCTCGCCGGAATGATTACCCAGTGCCCTAGACGGCCCGAATCCCGCCGCCTGTGCCCAAAACCCGACGAGGAACATGCTGGTAAGGTCAGCGGAGGCGCTAGATGGCCGGGAATACCTCCCCGACGTTGACAGCGGCAAACTCTACCCCGACGCCGTCGTTCTCGCATGGCAGGCGGTTATTCCGGTTGGGGAGAGCGCCGCAAGCACCAGGGTGATGTGAGGAGCACGTTTTTGCCTACAAAGAGGGGTGAAAACTCGTGCAAGGTGTAGTTCGCCGGTGCAGCTAGGGTTGTGCGTCGGCGGCCGGAAAAACTTAGCTTACAGCTTCATTTCTCTACGGTTTTCGATGATTCCTCGTCGAGGGGCTGCGCTAGGTCGTGTGGAAGCATCAAGCCAAAGTAATTAAGCTGTGGTTTTACCTTGGCGGCGAATTCTGGGGTAGACGGGCGGCAGTGCTTTCGGTAGCTCGGAGCAACTTGGCCGCGATCGCAGCTGGAGGGGAAACGTGGTTGCCCCTAGCTTGGACAGCGGCACCCCGCACCGCCGGCGACCTCGTCTGACCGAAGAAGGCCTGGGCTAGCGCAGCGAGAGCAGAGGAAAAGGGCGAGCTTGCGTTCCGGAGAGAAACAGAGGAAGCGTGCGTGTTTTCTTCTCTGAGGGAGCGGATACACCCGAGCAGCCGGGTCTCTCGGCTTAACTGCGACCGCGCCAGCGGTTCGGTGCCTTCAGCGCCAAGCCAAGGCGTCGCCGTGGCGCGCTGCTTCGCCGTGGCGGCTGCGGAGGAAACCGGGAGAACCGACGTCGGCTCGGTGCACACTGATCAGCTGGCCCCACATGTCATCCCCTCTCCTCCCCTTTGATATTTCTGATCTTTTATTTCTGCCACCTACTTTTGTCCAAAAATTTTAGATATTTACAGGGAAGCCAAATTAAATATGAGGAATCCGAATTTGACTCCCTTGCTGTATTTGATTAAGTTTGGTCCAAGTTTGAAATTTCATATTTGAATTTTTGAAGGGTTTTTGATGTCACCCTAAGTTGGAACAGCAAACCTACTCCAAAATTTCTCATTTCTGGCATGGCTGCTAGTTTAAATATGGATAACACCATTGTGGACCCAAATTGACAAATTGAGGCAATTGGGATTTGAAACTGAATTTGAAATTCAGATTAGAGGGCTTTTCCTTTTAATCCCAAACAAATATGAAAACTCCTCCAAATGAGCTGAAATTTGGAAGGTTGAATATTTGGACTATGAAGATCCAAGTTATGAACTTAGACTCCCATGTTTGGAAGTTTTGGGAAGTCTAAACCCCTCACTTTGAACTTATACCATTATAATTCAAAGTTTTTGTTCCCCTCATTTTTCATAAGTGTATATGAGCTGAATTTTCTTGCTACCACTTTTGGGGATTTTACATCCCTCCCCCCTTAAAAAGAATCTCGTCCCGAGATTCCAAAGGAAAAGCAAAGTGGGGAAAAAAAACTTTACCGGGTATAGGATGATAGCAAGTCCGGATAATACGTTTGTAGATAATCCTCGCTTTCCCATGTCGCCTCATCAGCGGTATGGTTACAACAGAAGACCTTGTAGAACCCTAAGGTCCGGTTTCTTGTGGCACGAGTCTTTTCATCGATGATCCGGATTGGATACTCCGTGTACGTGAGGTCCGGGTGAAGAACTTCTATGTCTTCCGTGCGGATTTCAGCTGAGGGTTTGAGGCACTTCCGCAGCTGAGAGATGTGGAAGACATTGTGAATGCCTGCGAGAGACGCTGGTAACTCCAGGCGATAGGCCACGGGTCCGCATCTTTCAATGACGGCGAACGGACCAATGAACCATGGCGCAAGTTTACCCTTCACTCCGAAACGATGAACTCCCTTCATCGGAGACACACGGACATAAACATGGTCCCCGATGTCGAAGTGGAGAGGGCGGCGTCTCTTATCCGCATAGCTCTTCTGACGAGATTGAGCAGCCTTGAGATTGGCTTGTATTACTCGCACTCGTTCTTCAGCTTCATTCACAAGTTCAATGCCGTAGATGACTCGCTCGCCGGACTCGCACCAGTTGAGAGGTGTGCGGCATTTCCGGCCGTAGAGAGCTTCATACGGCGCCATCTTGATGCTAGCTTGATAGCCATTGTTGTAAGAAAACTCCGCCAACGGCAAATGATCGTCCCAATTCTTGCCGTGGTGGATGGCACACGCGCGTAGCATGTCTTCAAGCACTTGATTCACCCGTTCAGTTTGACCATCTGTCTGCGGGTGATACGCGGAGCTTCGGATCAGTTTGGTCCCCAATGATGCGTGCAGCTGTTCCCAAAACCGAGAGACAAACAGCGCACCGCGATCTGAAATAATGGAGCGGGGAACACCGTGCAAGCATAAGATTCTTGCAATATAAAGCTCCGCATATTGCTTGGCCACGTACTTTGTATGTACGGGGATAAAATGAGCCGACTTGGTTAGTCGATCGACTATCACCCAAATCGAGTCATGCTTGTGAGACGTGAGAGGTAGCCCGACTATGAAGTCCATGCTGATATCCTCCCACTTCCACGCCGGAGTGTTTAATGGTTGCAGCTGTCCGGCTTTACGCATATGGTCGGCCTTCACACGCGGACACGTATCACATTCGGATACGTATTTGGCGATCTCTCTCTTCATCCGTGTCCACCAAAACCTGGTTTTCAGATCCTGGTACATCTTGTTGCTGCCCGGATGAATAGAATACTTGGACAAATGAGCCTCGTCCAAGATTTTCTTCCGAAGCGTCATGTCACGGGGTACCACTATACGGTCTTTAAACCATAGAGTGTCGTGTTCATCTCTTCGGAAGCATTTCATTTCGCCATTCTCCATCCTTCTCCGAATGTGCGACATCCCCATGTCTTTCTTCTGAGCTTCCATAATCTCCTCTCTTATGGTTGGGATGAGAGCAAGATTATATAATGCCCCGTATGGAACCAAGTACAGACTCGGCTCCCCCTCTTCAAGTGGGGTGATGGACAGATTGTTGACATGGGATTTGCGGCTTAAGGCATCGGCAACCACGTTTGCCTTACCGGGGTGGTAGTGAATCTCGATCTCATAGTCTTTGATCAGTTCTAGCCATCTCCGTTGCCGCATATTCAACTCCTTTTGAGTGAATATATATTTCAGACTTTTGTGGTCGGTGTAGAGGTGCACTAAGTTCCCAAGCAAATAGTGCCTCCACATCTTCAAGGCCAATACCACCGCAGCGAGCTCAAGATCATGAGTCGGATAGTGCTGCTCGTGGTTACGAAGTTGACGTGAGCCATAGGCGACCACTCTTCCTCCTTGCATCAATACACAGCCAAGCCCGATGCCAGACGCATCACAATATACGTCAAAGGGCTTGGTTGTATCCGGTTGAGCTAACACCGGGGCTGTTGTAAGATGCTTCACTAATGCTTGGAAAGCTTCTTCACAAGCTGAGCTCCAAACATATTTGATCCCCTTTTTCAACAGTTCAGTCATCGTCTTAGCAAGCTTGGAGAAATTTGGTATGAATCTCCGATAATATCCTGCTAACCCGAGGAAACTCCTGACTTCATGGACTGATGTGGGGGACTTCCATTTCAGCACTTGTTCAATTTTGCTTGGATCAACTGCAATGCCTTCTGCAGAAATAATGTGACCAAGGAATGGCACTTGGCTGATCCAAAACTCGCACTTGCTGAACTTAGCATAAAGCTTATGGTCTCTTAATCGTTGAAGTACGATATGCAAGTGTTTGGCGTGTTCTTCTTCAGTCTTAGAGTAAACTAAGATGTCGTCTATGAAAACCACCACAAACTTGTCCAACTCCGGCATGAACACTGAGTTCATGAGATACATGAAGTGTGCCGGGGCGTTGGTGAGACCAAAGGACATGACGAGGTATTCATACAACCCATATCTCGTCGAGAAGGCCGTCTTTGGAATATGTTCCGCCTGGATCTTGATTTGATGATACCCTGAGCGAAGATCCATCTTGGAAAATACACTCGCACCCACAAGTTGATCGAAGAGAATATCGATGCGGGGCAGTGGATATTTATTCTTGATGGTGACGGCGTTGAGAGGCCGGTAGTCCACACACAACCTCAAGGTTTCATCCTTTTTCTTCACAAACAGCGCCGAGCATCCCCATGGCGAGGAACTCGGTCGAATGAAACCCTTCTTCATCAAATCGTTGAGCTGCTCCTTTAGTTCAGCCAGCTCATTTGGAGCCATCTTATATGGTCTCCGTGAGATTGGTGTCGTCCCAGGTACGAGTTCAATCTTGAACTCGACATCTCTTTCAGGTGGCATGCCCGGAAGATCATCCGGAAAGACATCCGGGTATTCACGGACCACACGAATATCCTCAAGTTTCGTGGCTTCCGTGTTATATGTGGCTGGGGTTTCTTGAACCGAATGGTCAAGAATAAGAACATGTGGTTCATGAAGTGGAGAGTTTAAACGAACCACACGTGGAATGATGTCAAGAACAGCACCATGGCGATGTAGCCATGACATTCCTAAAATGATATCAAGTTTTTGGCTCTCTAATATGATTAGAGAAGTCGGATATAGATTCTCACCCAACTGTAATGGTGCTCTATAGACCATTCTATCAGCTGTTATTTTCCCACCCGGAGAACATATCAAATATGAATTATTTGTGGGAATGATAGGCAGTTGATATTTAATAACATAAGACTGACTTATGAAATTATGGGTGGCACCGGAGTCAAAAAGTATGACTACGGGATGATCTAGGTAAGAGAACGTACCCGCGAGGACGGGTTCACCTTCCGGCACGTCTTCGAGGGCTAAGTGGTGGACGTTGCCGGGTTTTGGTGCTGGTTTCTTGGGCTGATTACGGGGCTGATTAGCACCCTGATATGGTGCTGCACCCCTGCCCTGTCGCAGCTCGGGGCAGTCCCTCGAAATGTGCCCAACACGGCCACACGTATAGCACGTGTAAGGTGTCGGGGTCCCGCCGACTTGAGGACGGAATCCCGGTACACGCTGTTGAAACTGGGGCGCACGCGGGACCATCCTTTGCTGCTGCTGTTGCTGTTGTGGATACGTCGGTCGAAAGCCCGGCGCATTATATTGCCGGCCGCGAAACGGAGGCGGTCGCGCCGGTGGCTGCCATCTCTGACCGGATGGTGAACGATATACCACGCGGTATTTCTGTGGCATTCCACCACTGCTGCTCGTCGGCGCGCTGCGTTTCCTCTTGTCAGAACCGCGCTCGCGCTGGGCATTCTCCTGTAGAATCGCGGCATTAACTAGGTCGTTGAATGTGCCACGATTGCTCTGGGCGAGATGGACCTTCATCTTGGAGTTCAGGCCCCGGAAGAACGCATTGCGCTTGTTGTCTTCCGTGCCCACAAATCCTGGCGCATACTGCGCCAGCCGGTTGAATAACCTGGAGTACTCATGAGCACTCCTCTCGCCTTGCCGTAGCGCCAGGAACTCCTGGAGCTTCATCTCCATCACACCGGGAGGTATGTGATAGGCGCGGAACGCCTCCCAGAACTCCGTCCATGTGACGGCATGGCCAGCCGGTAAGGAGGCGGTGTAGTTCGCCCACCAGGTACCGGCTTCTCCTTGAAGCTGTTGCGCTGCGTACAGCGCCTTCTGATGTTCGGTGCATCGCAGCAGCCCGAACTTTGCCTCTAGAGTGCGGATAAAGCTGTCCGCCTCCAAAGGTTCTTCGGCCTCCGTGAAGACCGGTGGATGGGTCGCCATGAATTCTGAATACGAGCTTTGTTGGGGCTGGCGTTGCCCATTGTCTTGGCGTCCTCCCTGATGGGACGCATTCTGCTGCACCAACATCCGCAGTAACTCGGTTTGCTCATCGCGCGAGCCGAGCACTGCGGCGAGAACCTCTGCAAGATTCCTTGGAAGTTCTGGCGGTGGAGGGGGTGGTTGCTGCTGCGTCGTGGTCTGCTCCGGAGGTGGAGACTCATCACCACGAACTTGACTCGGACCTCCCTCCTCTTGCGTTGAGCGTGTCCGCACCATTCTGCATTCATACCATTCAAACGATCAGCACATGTGGGTTTAGCTCATCCAGTCTATACAATAGTAATGCGAGAATGGGATAAACAATGCGCATAACAATCACACATATGGATAAAGTATAAACTTTATGCACCATATACATCCCTTGACCGCGTCATACGATCGAGTTCCAAAGTATTGAACTTTATGGGTTAAAAGTTCATTTCGACCATCGGGGTCACCACGGGATGTTAAGTGTGTTAGCATGCGTACTTCCTCGCTATTGTATTGGACCCAAACATGTACTAACTCGAAGTGATATGTCAAATGCATAAACCATTCGACTCTAACTCGCTGTTTTTCAACAGCCACTGGACGTCAAACTGTGAAACTAAGTGTTTTGGTTGAAATACAGAAAATTCCAGAGAGCTTTTGGTCTGCCCTGTTCATCTGAGATTTTCATCCATTTGGAGGGAGATTTTGTTCTGGGTCTCTACAGAAGAGTTGTAGAGGTCTTCAAAACCTTTCCAGAATGGTATCCCACACCTCCATTGTTTCAACTAATCTTAAGTTATGCCCTGTTAAAGTTCAGGAAAATTCCTGCCAAAAACCGGGGAGATTGTTCCTAAGCTTTGAGATTGAACCTATACTCCCAATTGACTCTCAGTTCAATATAGGAGTTTACTAACCCCTAAATGAATTCCTATACTTCATTGTGATTCTTTCCTTTGAAAATAAACTTTTATGCAGTCGGTACTACGTTTCCTCACCAAAGAAAAATCCTAAACCGGTATTCCGGCATATACGTGTCACATGGTGGAACTAAAGACGTCACTCACAAACGGTTTCTACACGTCATGCACTAACGTGGTTAATGTACCTGCAGAAGAACAAACAATAATGGTGCACACAAAGGTTTTTGACATTTCAGGCAGTTCTATATCGTAGTAAAAACATACGGTCTGTATCATTGCCATACGGATCATCCTTGAGTCAAGCCACGTCTCAAGGTACATGGTCATGTTTTCACACCACACGACGGGGAACCCTAGTAGAGCGCGAACGGGTCGTCACGGTTGGGAATTTTATCAACCCAACGGATACCACCTACTGCCTCATGACCGTTGAGGCACGCCGATGGCGAGCGCTGCTTATGGCCCTTTGAACATTGAACGTTCAAGAGTTGCATACTATCGTGTTGCTTACCACACGATGGGGTATTCTCACTTTTGCCTAAAGCACGCTGGAGATCAGCGTTTTCATATGCTCTCAGAACCATGGAGAGGTTCAGAGACTCATATTAACTACCGTGCCAAGCCACGGTATAACCTTCCATACTATTACTCGTATGGCGAGTTACCGTAATTGATCCGCCTACGGTGGCGTACCATACCTCTTACCTGACGTCGGAGCGTCGTTACAGAATGTATAACATATAAGTTAGCTTTCCACCATCATAACTAGTACTATCATAGACCTTATGTGGGCTTAATGACTAATCCTCACTCGACTACTTCTAAGTTTTCAAAATAAGCTCTTTTCGAGCGTGCTATTCCCAATGCGCTCTGATACCACGGCTGTGGGGACCACCCCGTGGTTCACCCACTCCAGGATCGCATAGGGTGGTGCCGTGCGATGCGGCACCCAACAGCACACACGAAAAGAATAAAGGATAACATACAAACTTTTATTTGATATAAAACAGCGGAAGTCTTTTTACAAAACCTATTCATACAGCGGAAGTAATATACATATAAGGCCTCTCATCCTAGCTATGCAAAAGTGCAGCCGTCCAGCCCGGGGACGCTACACACTAGCAGCATGGAACCGGAGAATCACGGCGGCGTGCAGGGCTCCAGCTCGGCCATGTACCCCGACGGGGGCATCGCCTCGTCCTCGGAACCTTCCTCATACCTCTCACCTGCACACAGCTCAAATATTGCAACCGTGAGCACGAAGGCTCAGCAAGTCTTAACCGTCAACCCTAGGCATGGAACTCTACGTGCAAGGATGTATAAGGTAGGAAAGGTTTTTGCAAGAAAGACACGCCTATAAGTTGATCCTTACTTTCAGTTTTATAGCAGCAGATTCATGTGCCTTAGACAGCTCTCACATCGGAAGTCTACAATCAAACAAGAAACGCTTTCCCCCGATGTGGAGATGCCCAAAGTGGAATATAAACTTAATTAGCTCTATATCTACAACAATCAAGGTATTCAAGACATTAAGATCAATACAGCATTTTCAGTTGGCTTATTTCACTTCTTACTACGTCACAGCGCAGTGAACAAGCGGGTACTCAAATAACCGCGAGGGACGGTGATTGCAATCAAGACACACCCGGATAACACGTCACATACACCCACTTTCAGAAGCGTGATTCCACACCCCTTCCTACTCTGTTGTATGCAACAACCTTTCAAAGGCAACCCAAATGCCGAACCGGTCCATCCGTAACGGGTAGGAGGTCCCCGCGTGGAGCGTGACTGTGCCCACCGGCAGATTTACACCTTGCTACCCTCAACCCACTCCTATTTACGGTTGGGTAAGCCTCGACACCCAGGTTAACCAATTACATCGGTTTCCTGGTTCCCATATGCCAGTATGCATCCGGTACTGTTCGATACATGTCCAGCAGGGCCGCACACGGACGGTCCTCAACCGACACCAACAGGGCTACGCACGTGAGACCTCTGCTCACTGCTTCCTATTCCCCCCTGCTGGGTCTCATTTTCATAACTCAAGCCATTATCTACCTCTTTTCTTCCTGTGTGATAGGTACTATCTCGCGAGTAGCTTCCAACCACTCGACTTCTACCGAGATCCTATACATTAGCATGGCAATCTCTACTCGTCGGTTTGTAAACTACCCAACCCTATATAGGATTTAAAGAGGCTATGCAAGTGGGGTTTCAATCACCCTAACTCTAATGCAAACATTCACCCTAGACATAAATGATACAAATAAAAACTTTATAAAAGGTACTTAAGTGCAAACCGGGGCTTGCCTTGTTGCGAGTTAAAGGGAAAGTCAGCTTCTGTTGGGAGGACGTCCAACGGCTCCGGCGTATCCTCAACTTCGGTCACTATTATGAAATGTAATAAAATATATGTATAAGTATTAAGGATTTATAAGAATTATACTTCTACTCATAGCTACTGCTATTTAAAATCCTTAATTGGCTTTGGGATTTTTACAGTGGATACTAGACTCTCTAAGGATGATTTGAACCAAATTTGGAGATATGTCATTGCACAATGTAGTATTTAAAATTCCTACAAGTAAAATGCTTCTCTAAATTTTGAGCCCAAATCAGGAGCTTTGCATAGCTAATGGTGGAAGATCTGATTAGGGTAAGTCTCCATGGTTCCAACAAAATTTGTTCCACCATTTTTGGAGCTACCATCAGAGAGATATGAATTTTCGAACTTAGACAGGAGTTCTGAAAAAGCTTCTGTTTAAATTTGAATTTTCAAATAAAGGCTGAACTTGAGAAGGTAATCTGACCTAGCAAATGACCTCCAATGAAGCCCAAATTTTTACTGGAGATCAGTATCTATGAAGAGGATTTGCTACCCAAATTTGGAAATATTTCATAAAGAATTGCTCCTGTAATAAATCCCTAAAGGGTTTACTAAAAACAATTCTACAGAAATTCCTGGGTATTTTCATAGTCAAAATTTGGTTTCTCTGTGAAGTACTCCTCATGAGGAACCCAACAAAATTGGTCTCACTCTTTTTGGAGTTTTCTACACAAAGTAATGGCCTTGCAAAGATCAGCTAATTCCTGAAATTATTTCTCTAATAGAAACTTCAAATAATTTGGGCTGGGCCCACTGTTTTAAATCGGACCAGTGAGATTTCGGCAACACCGGGGGCTACGGAGTTAACCCGCGTAGCCACATCTGATCCGAGCCACAATTCGATCCGGCGCTCAAACAGGGCCACTGACAGGTGGGGCAGGCCCCCACCTTTGTCTACCTCGCGCCCGGCCGGTCTCCTCGCCGGAACGGCGGCGGCACCTCGCCGGAATGATTACCCAGTGCCCTAGACGGCCCAAATCCCGCCGCCTGTGCCCAAAACCCGACGAGGAACATGCTGGTATGGTCAGCGGAGGCGCTAGATGGCCGGGAATACCTCCCCGACGTTGACAGCGGCAAACTCTACCCCGACGCCGTCGTTCTCGCATGGCAGGCGGTTATTCCGGTTGGGGAGAGCGCCGCAAGCACCAGGGTGATGTGAGGAGCACGTTTTTGCCTACAAAGAGGGGTGAAAACTCGTGCAAGGTGTAGTTCGCCGGTGCAGCTAGGGTTGTGCGTCGGCGGCCGGAAAAACTTAGCTTACAGCTTCATTTCTCTACGGTTTTCGATGATTCTTCGTCGAGGGGCTGCGCTAGGTCGTGTGGAAGCATCAAGCCAAAGTAATTAAGCTGTGGTTTTACCTTGGCGGCGAATTCTGGGGTAGACGGGCGGCAGTGCTTTCGGTAGCTCGGAGCAACTTGGCCGCGATCGCAGCTGGAGGGGAAACGTGGTTGCCCCTAGCTTGGACAGCGGCACCCCGCACCGCCGGCGACCTCGTCTGACCGAAGAAGGCCTGGGCTAGCGCAGCGAGAGCAGAGGAAAAGGGCGAGCTTGCGTTCCGGGGAGAAACAGAGGAAGCGTGCGTGTTTTCTTCTCTGAGGGAGCGGATACACCCGAGCAGCCGGGTATCTCGTCTTAACTGCGACCGCGCCAGCGGTTCGGTGCCTTCGACGCCAAGCCAAGGCGTCGCCGTGGCGCGCTGCTTCGCCGTGGCGGCTGCGGAGGAAACCGGGAGAACCGACGTCGGCTCGGTGCACACTGATCAGCTGGCCCCACATGTCATCCCCTCTCCTCCCCTTTGATATTTCTGATCTTTTATTTCTGCCACCCACTTTTGTCCAAAAATTTTAGATATTTACAGGGAAGCCAAATTAAATATGAGGAATCCGAATTTGACTCCCATGCTGTATTTGATTAAGTTTGGTCCAAGTTTGAAATTTCATATTTGAATTTTTGAAGGGTTTTTGATGTCACCCTAAGTTGGAACAGCAAACCTACTCCAAAATTTCTCATTTCTGGCATGGCTGCTAGTTTAAATATGGATAACACCATTGTGTACCCAAATTGACAAATTGAGGCAATTGGGATTTGAAACTGAATTTGAAATTCAGATTAGAGGGCTTTTCCTTTTAATCCCAAACAAATATGAAAACTCCTCCAAATGAGCTGAAATTTGGAAGGTTGAATATTTGGACTATGAAGATCCAAGTTATGAACTTAGACTCCCATGTTTGGATGTTTTGGGAAGTCTAAACCCCTCACTTTGAACTTATACCATTATAATTCAATGTTTTTGTTCCCCTCATTTTTCGTAAGTGTATATGAGCTGAATTTTCTTGCTACCACTTTTGGGGATTTTACAGCGATCTCGCCGGAAACTTTTGGATCTTCGGAAATTCTTCCTAGAACTGTGATTTTATGGCATAGATCGGTACAGGGGAGGTCGGGGATCTCACCTCGGGGGTTTTCTTGAGCTCGGAGGTCCTGGAAGGTGATCGGCGATGAGGTCCGAGGCGAAACCACGGCGAAGCTCGTCGGCGCTGTGTTTACACCGCAAGTCACCGAGTTTTCTGCACCTGCAAGGTTCCTCGGAGGCGGTGGATCAAGACCAGCGAGTTAGATCGGAATTTCCGAGCTTAGATCGGCCAGAATTCGCCGGAGAAGTCTCGGTTCTCACCGGAGTAAAAATCGGCAATTGCGTGGGAAAAACAGAACGAGGCCGGGGTTTTTATAGACGGGGGAGGGCGGCGGGGTGGTTTAGATCATGTCCGCGTCGCCTACGAACAGAATTCAGCTGGGATACGCCGAAATCCCGATCGGTTTTGATTCGGGTGCGAGGGAGTCCGGCGCGGCGCGAGGTAGACAACGATCGGGTGGGTCCCGCCTGTCAGTGTGAGGCAGCAGCGCGCGCGGCTGCGGGCTGGCACGGGCGCTGGCTGGGCCGGCTGGTGGGTTTCGGCCCACTGGCCGGTTTTTTTCTGTTTTCTCTTTTTATTTTTCTATTTCTTTTCTGATTTAAGTTTAATTTGAATTCCAGTTTGAATTTGAATTTTTGCAAAACATGCAACACGTCCAAAAATTTTTAAATCCCCCTCTTAACATGATTTAGGGTTTTGAATCAAAATTTTGGGGTGTTACATAGAAGGTTAGGCAGATTCTCTCAACTATATGCATCAAGGTGAGTTGGACTATATATATTAGACCATATGAGGATGTGAGCAAGTGCCGAAACATTTCACACCTCTTTCTACCTACGTGTGGATATGGACAACGTTTGGGGACGTCCCACAACTCACACTAAGCACATAATCACAAACAATCATTGCAAGGGCTCATACAACTCCTATGCAAGGCTGGTTTCCTATGCCAAGGTAGTTTTAAAGCCAATCTAAGCGTCCTAGGGTGCTTCCTTTGGTCAGCGTGGCTTAACTACCAACCTGTATCTAATACTAATCTAGGATTTCTATTTAGGTGTGTAACCTACTGTTAGCCCGTGGCTCTAATATCAATCTGAGGTTCCTATCTAGGCGTGTAACCTACTGTCAATCTGATACCAATCTGTGACGCCCTCAATTCTGTGGAAAACCACGGAACCGAGAACTAATGCATATGTGTGCCCAGGATGTTCATCACACATACACATATATTCCACAAACTGAATTCAGATTTTATATTACCACGAATAACAGAGTTTATTACAATATTTCATGAGCCTTGGACTCATGCTCACAGCGGAAGTCTTATTTCTATGCAGCGGAAGTCTTTATTCTAATGCGGAATCAATTTAACTAATGAGGAAGAAAATCTAAGCAGCAAATGGATCCATCTCTATTCCATTCCCACAGGCAAGGTTGAGAACAGATCACACGCCTTAACGCTCCACTTGGTCTTCATAGTAGTCTTCTCCTGCTGCTGATGATGAAATAATAATGCAAGTTTGAGTACAATGATGTACTCAGCAAGTGCGGGAAAAACACTATGTAGCTCATAACAAGGTAGGTATAAAAAGGCTCATTTGCAGAAAATCAGATTTATAAAACCATGATAAAACAGCAACTTAACTTTAGATGAATGTAATCCCAGCATGTATTAAATTACCAACATACCTCCATTACTTTCCATGTTCCACCCAAACATTAACCAACATCATTCTTACTCACGAATACCTCCTCGTATTCGCTACCATCTCACGAATACCTTCTCGGATTCGCTACCATCTCATCTCATAAACAACTTTGCCTCATACCGAGACCCATCTCATTGTCACGACTCAACAGTCATGCAACCATCTTGACACCCGGACTCAACAGTCCCAAAACCAAACCATAACAAAAACCAATAACCATAACCAAGAACCATCCCAATAACCATCTCCCAACTAATCATGGCAGTTGGCCAGGCGCTCGTGACCGTAAGCTCGGCTATCATGATAGTTTTAAGAACCCTGCAGAGTTTGCACCTCTTTACCCACAAGTTTGTTATTTCGTCACCCGTCAGCAACTGTACAACCTCCATTATACCAGTACACAACCGTCGGTGTATGGCCAAGAGATCACAAAATAGCCTTTACAAAGGGGTTACTAGATGTATGGACTCACTAAGGTTTCACCGGCTGGCTAGAATCTCCAATTCTCCCACCCACGGGCCCCCTCTTGTGCCATGCAGTTCCCAGAAGCAGTCCTCAGTCGACTCCCATTCCCCGCGCCTTCCACAGTCCACAACACTCTAGCAACTTACGTAATTACTCAGCTAAGCCGCACCCATACTTGGCCTTGTGATGGCACTGTTATCCTGGCATGTGCATGCATGAACCGGTCCTTAGATCTACGGCAAGTAAACCACCATCTCATGCTACCTCATTCACGAACCCAGGCTTGCCTAGATCTCCCGCCGATCCATGTTTATTAACATCATCAGTTTCTCATTATCATTACGAGTGCGGTTAGCTAGACACATCTATCTCGCTTCCCAATCCCATGGACTCAGCGAAGCATAAAGCAAAAACCATATCCGACTTATAAACTTCCCTGGCGACAAGGGTGGTTTAACCAAAGCTAGTAAACTCCTATAAAAGGGTTTCCCATCATGTTTAACTCAGCACACACACCTTTTCGCAAAACAAAACAGTTTTACCCAAAACATAGGATCAATATGGTCAAGGAGCACTTGCCTTGTTCTTGCGGTTCCGGTGGTTCTTGGATCTCAAAACCTTGTTGCTGCAGCTCGTCGTAGACAGCTCCCTGAGCTTGTCCCGCTATGTAGGATCACGTGCATACAAAATTCACAGTAATCAATATCATGCACAAACCTTAAACTAGAAGCGATGATGCATATGCATGCTATCCTATGATTAGTTTTATTAGATTGGTTTGCACGTGTTCTTGTATGGCTTGCATGGATTTTATTATGAACAGAGGTGTACGGATCAAAGGTGGTCGTGGCGATGATCTTGTCTTTAGATCAACCTGATCATCAAGTGATCTGTCCATGAGAAGGCTTCTGTTCGAAGGAACCAAAAGAACTGATGCAAAGAAAACACAACGATGTCGTAAGGTGGTATTGGAGATCTACCTTACGTTCTTCTCGGTCTCGAGGTCCTCCTCAGATCGTTGGGATTTCCTCCAGCGATCTCCCTTGCTGCACTCCGGCGATGGTTTACTCGGCGGGTTGGGACTAGGGCAATAAGTCGTTGGCTCAGGAGTTGGAAAAGAAGTTTGTGGTTTTGGCCAGAGGTTCTGGGTTCTGTTTATAATCGGGAAGAGAAGATTCCTAATCTGATTGTATCCCGAATAAGAGTCCTATTCAGATCGTCGTTAGATCCTAACATCTTATCTTTAGTTGATTTGGTATGGTAACGTTGTGGAATTTCAGGTCGGTTTCCTTTACGCGTACAGATTCCAAAATCGCTTCAGAACCCGTCACCTTCACGGTGATGAGCTCCGGAAGCTCCACATGTCCACCGGGCCTGGTCTCTCCCTTTCCGTAGAGACGGGCACCGGTTGTGCCGCATGTCAAACGAGTGAGACCTCCCTTTTCCTTCGGAGGTGAGCTCCGCGTGCGCCACGTATCCTGGCGGTCGGGACCTCCTCTCTTACTCGGAGGTGGCTCTGCGCACGCCACGTGTTAGCACCGGTCTTTCCTTATTTCCTCAGAGACGTGCTCCAAGGTTGACACGTGTCCAATAGTGATGGACCTCCCAGAGATAAGCTCCGATGGCGACACGTGTCCAATAGAACCGGACCTCTCAGAGGTGAGCTCCCAGATCGACATGTATCCCGCGCGACTGGTCCTCTGATTTCCGCGATGACTAGCTCCAAAGATGACATGTGTCCTGCGGAAATGCCTTTGCTTCTTCTGCAGAGGCTAGCTCCAGGGCAACACGTGTCCCACAGGGTCGGACCTCTCTCCATTTGCGGAGATGAGCCCCGAGCCTGCCACGCAGCCAGTTTAGCGGTGGACCTCTCCCCACTTTGCAGGGATGAGCTCCGAACACGCCACGTGGCCAGCGGGCCGCGGAAGTTGTCTTCGGCGCTCTCTGTGAACTGGATTCGGCTCTTACTGGCTATCTATTTGATAATTTTCTCTGTTCCCACTTCTCTTAAAATTGTTTTCTCTACATGAAATATGAATACATGCAGAAACCAGAGATGAGGGTGTCACACCCATGCTCTTTGTAGACAATAAAGATGGGACCCAAAGGATGTGTGTGGACTATAGGTCTCTCAATGAAGTGACGATCAAGAATAAGTACCTGCTGCCCTGCATAGAGGACTTGTTCGATCAAATGAAAGGTGCTCGAATTTTCTCCAAGATTGATCTTCGTTCGGGATACTTCGAGCTGAATATTAAGCCCTCCGACATACCTAAAACTACATTTTGAACATGGTATGGTTCGTATGAATATACCGTTATGTATTTTTGGTTGACAAATGCACCTGCATACTTTATGTACCTCATGAATAAGGTCTTCATGTAGTACTTGGACAAGTTCGTCGTGGTTTTCATCGACAATATCATGGTGTATTCAAAAAGTGAGTAAGAACATGAAGAAAACTTGAGGTTAACGTTGCAGAAACTGCGAGAACACCAATTGTATGCTAAGTTCAGCAAGTGTCAATTTTGTCTGAAGGAGATATCGTTCCTAGGCCACATCATATCTGAAGGAGGAGTATTGGTTGATTCTGGAAAAGTGAGAAATGTTTTGAAGTGGAATCAACCGCAGAATTTGAGGGATATTCGGAGTTTCCTTGGGATGGCTGGATACTACCGCCAGTTCATCAATGATTTCTCCAAAATACCGAAGCCTATGACGGAATTGCTGATGAAGGGAAAAACATTTCAATGGACACAAGCGTGTCAAAACAGCGTTGAGGAGCTAAAGAAGAGATTAACAAAAGCACTGGTTTTTGCATTGCCGGATGTGAGCAAGAGTTTCGATATATATTGTGACACATCAAGACAAGGGCTTAGATGTGTGCTTATGTAAGGAGGACAAGTGGTTGCCTATGCATCAAGGCAATTAAGGAAACATGAGCTGAATTACCCCACATTGGAACTTGCAGCCGTGGTACGTGCCTTGAAGATTTGGAGTCATTACATCCTTGGTCACCGATGTGAGATATACACGGATCATAAAAGGCTCAAGTATATATTCATGCAAACGGATCTGAATTTGAGGCAACTTCGATGGTTGGAACTCATCAAGGAGTATGATGTTGGAATCAACTATCACTCCGGAAAGGCCAATTTAGTAGCTGATGCATTGAGCCGAAAAGGAGCTTGTCACCAACTCATGGTTCGAGACCTGCCACCCGAGCTGCGTAAGGAGTTCGAACTGTTACATCTCGGGTTCTTGAACGAGATGGCAGTGATCGAACTGAACTCAACGCTTGAACAAGAGATACGAGATGGCCAAGCAACGGATGAGGAAATCAAGGAAAGAATCCGACAAGGCATATCAAAGGATATCAAGGAATACAAGAAAGGCACACTTTGTTTAGAGAAAAAGATTTGTGTGTCTAACGTGAAGCATATCCGCAACACGATACTAAAGGAGGCGCATGACTCGCCTTATTCCATACACCCCGGCTGTACAAAGATGTACAAGGACCTGAAAACTTGCTATTGGTGGGATGGTATGAAAAGCGACATAGCTGAATATGTTTCCTTATGCGACACGTGCCAACGGGTGAAGGCCGATGTGACGCCCTCAATTCTGTGGAAAACCACGGAACTGAGAACTAATGCATATGTGTGCCCAGGATGTTCATCACACATACACATATGATCCACGAACTGAATTCAGAATATATATTACCACCAATAACAGAGTTTATTACAATGTCTCATGAGTCTTGGACTCATGCTCACAGCGGAAGTCTTATTTCTATGCAGCAGAAGTCTTTATTCTAATGCGGAAGCGACTTTAACTAATGCGGAAACAAATCTAAGCAGTAGTGGCTCCATCTCTACTACCTCCACAGGCAAGGTTAAGAACAGATCACACGGCTTAATATTCCAATTGGTCTTCATAGTAGTCTTCTCCTGCTGCTGATGATGAAGTAATAATGCAAGTTTGAGTACAATGATGCACTCAGCAAGTACGGGAAAAAACATGATATGTAGCTCATGACAAGGTAGGTATAAAAAGGCTCATTTGCAGAAAAGCAGATTTATAAAACCATGATTAAACAGCAACTTAACTTTAAATAAATGTAATCCCAGCATGTATTAAATTACCAACATACCTCCATCACTTTCCATGTTCCATCCGAACATTAACCAACCTTATTCTTTACTCACGAATACCTCCTCGTATTCGCTACCATCTCATCTCATAAACAACTTTGCCTCATACCGAGACCCATCTCATTGTCACGACTCAACCGTCATGCAACCATCTTGACACCCGGACTCAACAGTCCCAAAATCAAAATCATAACCAACAACATTAACCATAACCAAGAACCTTCCCAATAACCATCCCAACTAATCATGGCAGTTTAGTCAGGCGCTCGTGACCGTAAGCTCGGCTATCCTGATAGTTTTAGACTCTGCAGAGTTTGCACCTCTTTACCCACAGGTTTGTGATTTCGTCACCCGTTGGCGACTGCAGAACCTCCATTATACCAGTACACAACCGTCGGTGTATGGTCAAAAGATCACAAAATAGCCTTTACAAAGGGGTTACTAGATGTATGGACTCACTTATCTTTAACCGGAAGGCTAGAATCTCCAGTTCTCCCACCCACGGGCCCCCTCTTGTGCCATGCAGTTCCCAGGGCAGTCCTCCTTGACTCCCATTCCCCGCGCCTTCCACAGTTCATAACACTCTAGCAACTTACCTAATTACTCAGCTAAGCCGAACCCATACTTGGCCTAGTGGTGGCACTGTTATCCTGGCATGTGCATGCATGAACCGGTTCTTAGATCTACGGCAAGTAAACCACCATCTCATGCTACCTCATTCACAAACCCAGGCTTGCCTAGATCTCCCTCCGATCCATGTTCATTAACATCATCAGTTTCTCATATCATTATGAGTGCAGTTAGCTAGACACATCTATCTCGCTTCCCAATCCCATAGACTCAGCGAAGCATAAAGCAAAAACCATACCTGACTCACAAACATCCCTGGTGACAAGGGTGGTTTAACCAATACTAGTAAACTCCTATAAAAGGGTTTCCCATCATGTTTGACTCGGCATACACACCTTTTCGCAAAACAAAACAGTTTCACCCAAAACATAGGATCAATATGGTCAAGGAGCACTTGCCTTGCTCTTACGGTTCCGGTGGTTCCTGGATCTCAAAACCTTGTTGTTGTAGTTCGTCGTAGACAGCTCCCTGAGCTTGTCCTGCTATGTAGGATCACGTGCATACAAGATTCACAGCAATCAATATCATGCACAAACCTTTAAACTAGATGCGATGATGCATATGCATGTTATCCTATGATTAGTTTTATTAGATTGGTTTGCACGTGTTCTTGTATGGCTTGCATGGACAGAGGTGTTCGGATCAAAGGTGGTCGTGGCGATGATCTTGTCTTTTAGATCAACCTGATCATCAAGTGATCTGTCCACGAGAAGGCTTCTATTTGAAAGGAACCAAAGAACAGATGTAAAGAAAACACGACGATGTCATAAGGTGGTATTGGAGACCTACCTTACGTTCTTCTCGGTCTCGAGGTCCTCCTCAGATCGTTGGCTTTCCTCCGGCGATCTTCCTTGCCGTGCTTCGGCGATGGTTTACTCGGCGGGTTGGGCTAGTGTTCTAAGTCGTCGGCTAAGGAGTTGAAAAAGAAGTTTTGTGGTTTTGGCCAGAGGTTCTGGGTTCTATTTATAATCGAGAAGAGAAGAGTCCTATTCTGATTGTATCCTGAATAAGAGTCCTATTCAGATCATCGTTGGATCCTATCATCTTATCTTTAGTTGATTTGGTGCGGTAACGTTGTGAAATTCAGGTTGGTTTCCTTTATGTACTGGTATTCTTATGCGTAAAAACCGCTCCAGAACTCGTTACCTCCGTGGTGATGAGCTCCGGAAGCTCCACGTGTCCTCTGGGGCCTGGTATCTCCTTCTCCGCAGAGACGAGCTCCGGTTGTGCCGCGTGTCAAACGATCGAGACCTCCCTTTTCCTTCGGAGGTGAGCTCCGCGTGTGCACCACGTATCCTGGCGGTCGGGACCTCCCTTCTTACTCGGAGGTGGCTCCGCGCACGCCACGTGTTAGCACCGGTCTTTCCTTCTTTCCTCAGAGACGTGCTCCGAGGTTAACACGTGTCCTGCAGCGACGGACCTCCCGGAGATAGCTCCGGTGGCGACTCGTGTTCGATAGAACCGAACCTCTCGGAGGTGAGCTCCGAGATCGACACGTACCACGTGCGACTGGTCCCCTAATTTCCGCGGTGACTAGCTCCGAAGTTGACATGTGTCCGGCGGAAATGCCTTTGCTTCTTCCGCAGAGGCTAGCTCCGGGCAACACGTGTCCCGTAGGGTCGTACCTCTCCTCCTTTGCGGAGATGAGCCCCGAGCCTTCCACATAGCCAGCTTAGCGGCGGACCTCTCCCCACTTCGCAGGGATGAGCTCCGAACGCGCCACGTGGCCAGCGGGCCGCGGAGGTTGTCTTCGGCGCTTACTGTGAACTGGATTCGGCTCTTACTGGCTATCTATTTGATAATTTTCTCTGTTTCCTCTTCTTTCAAAATGTTTTTTTCTCTACATGAAATATGAATACATGCAGAAACCAGATATGAGGGTGTCACAGCCGAACATCAAATACCCACTGGATTATTGCAGCCATTGAAAGTGCCCAAGTGGAAGTGGGAAGACATCAGCATGGATTTCATAGTCGGATTGCCGTGTACTCAGTCGGGCTACACTCCATTTGGTTTATCATGGACCGATTGACGAAAACAGCCCACTTCATTCCTGTTAGAACCAAAATACACCGTGGCACAACTAGCCGAGTTGTATATGGAACAGATTGTGTGTCGCCATGGAGTTCCGAAGAGGATAGTTTCAGATTGAGGTTCTCAATTTACCTCTAGGTTCTGGAAGAATCTACATGAAGCCATGGGTACGCGGTTGAATTTCAGCTCTGCGTATCTGAAAGTGCATCTAGGCATTCCCTTGTGGGTTCTGGATGATTGATGACAAACGAATTGAGATCCTAATGAACTTGTTGAGATGAATGCAGATTAACTTGTGTAAGGTAGGATTGGTGCACTCGAAAAGTGAAAAATGAAGTGATGATGAAAAAGGAAAAGGACCAATCCATGAACAAAGGGCAATGTAGACTTACATGTATAGGATGTGTGCGAGAGACACATCCCAAGAGCTGAAAATCTTTGCGTAGGGGTAAGGGCTTGAAACATATCCTAATAACTCACTATGCACCGTACTAGACCACACAGAAACCGGACTAGTCCGTTCAACTCTCTGTTGCTTCACTGTGCACCGGACTAGTCCGCTCGTGGACCGGACTAGTCCGTTCAACTCTCTAGAACCGGCTTAACACAAGGAACTGGACTAGTCTGCTCACACACCGTACTAGTCCATTCAACTCTCTGGAACCGGCTTAACAAAAGGAACCGGACTAGTCCGCTCACGCACCAGACTAGTCCGTTCAACTCTCTAGAACTGGCCATTCACCTGGCACAAGACTAGTCTGCTCGTGGACCGGACTAGTCCATTCAACTTTCTGTAACCACTTTAAAATTAGGGTTTCCATTGTGCCGCATGCCTCACGTGAATTGTACACAGCACACCGGACTAGTCCGATCAACAGAGCGGACTAGTCCGACCGCCAGGAAACTTTAACGGTAACTTTTGGATTCTTTGTATAAATTGAGGTGCAAGGCCACACATTCCAAAAAACACAAACCCTAGCTCCGTCACACGTTCCAAGAGCACAAAATACTTCTTTCCACTCATTCTAAACCTAAAAAAAAAGATCAAATCTTTTATGATTAGTGGATCAAGGAGAGAATCGTTCTTCTCGATATTGAGCTCTTGGTTTGTTTTCTCTCACACAACTGCTGATCATTGTTCTCTGTGTGTGTGTGGGAGATAGTGTTACTCATTGTAATCTTGTGGGGCAGTCAGATTGTGAGAATGCCCCACGTACGATTATTTACCCCTGTGTGTGGTTATTGGATTCGAATCGGCCTTTGTGGCGATTCAAATAGGGAAGGGTTGGTGAAGACCCGGTCCTTGGTGGACTCCTCAACGAGGACTTAGATTCCTGGGTGGAATCAAACTCGGGATAAAAATCTTGTCTCGTGTCTTCTTATTCTTCTTTCAATTATCAATTAGGGTTTGCTAGTACTCATTTGATTTACATCGACATCTTGTGTTAAACTTGATAGTCGTTGTTTCTTACTTTATTATCATATTACACTCAAGTTGTCATTTTATTTTCGTTGTATAAATACTTGAAGTAAGAATAAGTCTAAATTTAAAATTTTAATTACGCTCATACCGGACTAGTCCGCACCATACCGGACTAGTCCGGCCTACCTGGATTTTATCTGTTCGCTAAGTGTTTCAGGGAATCGTTAAAAAATTTAAAGAGCCTATTGTGACGCCCTCAATTCTGTGGGAAACCACGGAACCGAGAACTAATGCATATGTGTGCCCAGGATGTTCATCACACATACACATACGTTCCACAAACTGAATTCAGATTATATATTACCACGAATAACAGAGTTTATTACAATACCTCATGAGTCTTAGACTCATGCTCACAGCGGAAGTCTTTATTTCTACGCAGCGGGCGTCTTTATTCTAATGCGGAAGCAATTTAATAAATGCGGTAGCAAATCTAAGCAGCAGTGGCTCTATCACTACTCCCTCCACAGGCAAGGTTGAGAACAGATCACATGCCTTAATGCTCCACTTGATCTTCATATTAGGCTTCTCCTGCTGCTGATGATGAAATAATAATGCAAGTTTGAGTACAAAGGTGTACACAGCAAGTGTGGGAAAAACATGATATGTAGCTCATAACAAGGTAGGTATTAAAAAGGCTCATTTGCAGAAAAGCATATTTATAAAACCATGATAAAACAGCAACTTAACTTTAGATGAATGTAATCCCAGCATGTATTATATTACCAACATACCTCCATCACTTTTCATGTTCCACCCGAACATTAACCAACTTCATTCTTGCTCACGAATACCTCCTCGTATTCGCTACCATCTCAGGAATACCTTCTCGTATTCGCTACCATCTTATCTCATAAACAACTTTGTCTCACACAGAGACCAATCTCATTGCCATGACTCAACAGTCATGCAACCATCTTATCACCCGGACTCAACAACCCCAAAACCAAACCATAACATAATCAATAACCATAACCAAGAACCATCCCAACTAATCATGGCAGTTGGCCAGGCGCTCGTGACTGTAAGCTCGGCTATCATGATAGTTTTAGACTCTGCAGAGTTTGCACCTCTTTACCCACAAGTTTGTGATTTCGTCACCCGTCGGCGACTGCAGAACCTCGATTATACCAGTACACAGCCGTCGGTGTATGGTCAAGAGATCACAAAATAGCCTTTACAAAGGGGCTACTATATGTATGGACTCACTAAGGTTTCACCGTCAGGCTAGAATCTCCAATTCTCCCACCCACGGGCCCCCTCTTGTGCCATGCAGTTCCCAGGGCAGTCCTCCTCAACTCCCATTCCCCGCGTCTTCCACAGTCCATAACACTCTAGCAACTTACCTAATTACTCAGCTAAGCCGCACCCATACTTGGCCTTGTGGTGGCACTGTTATCCTGGCATGTGCATGCATGAACCGGTCCTTTGATCTACGGCAAGTAAACCACCATCGCATACTACCTCATTCACAAACCCAGGCTTGCCTAGATCTCCCTTCGATCCATGTTCATTAACATCATCAGATTCTAATTATCATTACGAGTGCAGTCAGCTAGACACATCTATCTCGCTTCCCAATCCATAGACTTAGCGAAGCATAAAGCAAAAATCATACCCGACTCATAAACATCCCTGGCGACAAGGGTGGTTTAACCAAAGCTAGTAAACTCCTATAAAAGGGTTTCCCATCATGTTTGACTCAGCACACACACCTTTTCGCAAAACAAAACAGTTCCACCAAAACATAGGATAAATATGGTCAAGGAGCACTTGCCTTGTTCTTGCGGTTCCGGTTGTTCTTGGATATCAAAACCTTGTTGCTGCAGTTCGTCGTAGACAGCTCCCTGAGCTTGTCCTTACGTTCTTCTCTGTCTCGAGATCCTCCTCAGATCGTTGGGCTTTCCTCCGGCGATCTTTCCTGCTGAACTCCGGCGATGGCTTTCTCGGCAAGTTGGGGGCTAGGGCTCTAAGTCGTCGGCTCAGTAGTTGGAAAAGAACTTTGTGGTTTCGGCCAGAGGTTCTGGGTTCTATTTATAATCGGGAAGAGAAGAGTCCTAATCTGATTGTATCCTGAATAAGAGTCCTATTTAGATCGTCGTTGGATCCTATCACCTTATCTTTAGTTGATTTGGTGCGGTATCATTGTGGAATTCAGGTCGGTTTCTGTTCCGGTATTTCTACGCGTATAGAATCCAAAACCCGTCCCTAGAACTTGTTACCTCCTCGGTGATGAGCTCCGGAGGCTCCACGTGTCCACCGGGTCCTGGTCTCTCTCTCTCCGCAGGGACGAGCTCCGGTTGTGCCGCGTGTCAAGTGAGCAAGACTTCCCTCTCCTTCGGAGGTGAGCTCCGCGTGCGCCACGTATCCTAGCGGTCGGGACCTCCTCTCTTACTCGGAGATGAGCTCTGAGGTTAACACGTGTACAGCAGCGACGGACCTCCCGGAGATAAGCTCCGGTAGCGACATGTGTTCAATAGAACCGGACTTCTCAGAAGTGAGCTCCGAGATCGACACGTATCCCGTGCGACTGGTCCTCTGATTTCCATGATGACTAGCTCCGGGGGCGACACGTGTCCCATAGGGTCGGACCTCTCCTCCTTTGTGGAGATGAGCCCCGAGCCTGCCACGTAGCCAGTTTAGCGGCGGACCTCTCCCCACTTCGCAGGGATGAGCTCCGAACATGCCACGTGGCCAGCGGGCCACGGAAGTTGTCTTCGGCGCTCTCGGTGAACTGGATTCGGCTCTTACTGGCTATCTATTTGATGATTTCTCTGTTCCCACTTCTTTTAAAATGTTTTTCTCTACATGAAATATGAATACATGCAGAAAACAGAGATGAGAGTGTCACACCTATTCACACCCCTCTAGGCTACATTCAATTGGTATCAGAGTCTAACTCTTCAAAAGAGAATCACCGCTCGAAGAGACGATGTCGGAAATCAAGGGTGAACCCAAGGGCTTCAACCATGAAAATGGTGGTGATGAAGGAAACCAAAAGTTGAAGAAGTTTCTCAATGCCATTTAGGACTGCGAGGATGATGATGAGGAGATGCTCCAACTAAAGGCACTTATGTGGAAGAAGGCACTCTCCCCCAAAGGGAAGAGGATTGAAGACAAAAAGCAAAAAAGGGGTAGTCACAAAGACTACTCCCGATATCCTTTTAACTATGAGCGTTTAAATTCAAATAATCATTACTTGTCAATTCCATTAGGCAAACCACCTTACTTTGATGGAAATGATTATACAATGTGGAAACAAAACATGAAAATGCACCTTATATCTCTTAACCCAAGTCTTTGGCATAAAGTGTGTATAGGTCTAGATATACCTGATGATGATGAAGAGCTAACCCTGGATCAAGAACAAGCTATTCATCGGAATGCTCAAACCGCAACAGTAATCACCTCATCATTGAGCCGAGGCGAGTTCACCAAGGTGGATGAACTCGAAATTGCTAAGGAAATCTGGGACACTCTCAAAACCGAACATGAAGGTGATCGTCATGTGGGTGAAGCTAAGATCGAAATGATAGAAGGTGAATTGGGAAGGTTTGCTATCGAAAATCACCCCAAGAGATGTACAATCGACTAAAATCTCTCATCAATAAGGTCCGAGCCTATGGTAGCAAGAAGTGGACGGATCATAAAGTGGTCAAATTGATTCTTAGAGCATTTATGCCTCAAAACTTGACACTCTGCTCCATGATTAGATAAAGTCCCGGGTTTGACAAAATGACCCCGGACGAGATTCTTGGCAAGATCATCAACTTTGAAATGATGCAGAAGGAAGCCAAGCATGTCAAGGAACTTGCCGACCTTACCTAGGCAAAGAAGATAGGAGTTGCACTAAAGGAAACATGCAAGCCAACATCAAAAGAAACTCGAGAAGCTCCTGAGGACGATGATGGTGAGGATGAAAGCACTGATATCAATGATGAAGACATGATTTTGTTCATCAAAAACTCCAAGAAAATGATGAGAAGAAGAAAGAGTGGCAACTCAAATGAAGGAAGATATAAGGACAGACAAAGACCCAAGACGAGGCGCGCATGCTACAATTATGGATAATATGATCATTTCATGGTGGATTGTCCACATGAAGACAATAAGAGGAAGAGTAAAGACAACAAGCCTCAACAAAAGAAAATATTCAAGAAAAGGAAGCAATATGGACAAGCACATCTAGGGAAGGAATGGGACTCCAATGATTAGTCCTCATCTGAAGAAGAAGAAGAGGAGGAGATGGCCACTATAGCTATCAAGAAGCCTACCATGAAGTCCACTCTCTTCCCAACCATGAGAGCATGGAAGAACACCAACCACACATGCCTAATGGCCAAGGAAAGGAAAAAAGAAAGGCATATGTATCCAGTGGAGCAAAATGGGTGCTAGATAGTGGATGCACCAATCACGTGACCGGAGAAAGAAAAATATTTGTGGAGTACGAACAAAATGAAGACTCAAGCGAAGGCATCTGTTTTGGTGATAATAGTCAAGGAAAGGTGCTAGGTACCGGTAAAATAGCTATTTCATCACAACACACACTTTCTGATGTTTTACATGTTGATTCCTTAGATTATAACCTCTTGTCCATATCTCAACTATGTGACAAAGGTTATAATTATTTATTCACTCATGAGGGTGTGACCGTCTCTAGAAGGATTGATAACTCTATTGCTTTCAAGGGTGTGTTAAAGGGAAAACTTTATCTAGTTGATTTCAACAAAGGTAAAGCCGAACTTGACACATGCTTGATTGCAAAGACCAACATGGGTTGGCTGTGGCATAGACGGCTAGCACATGTTGGTATGAGGAATCTACAAAAACTTCTAAAGGGTGATCACATCTGAGGTTTGAAGGATGTTGTTTTTGAGAAAGACAGGCCTTGTAGCGCATGCCAAGCTGGGAAGCAAGTAGGAGCACCCCATCCCGCGAAGAATGTCATGATTACAACAAGACCGCTCGAGCTCCTCCACATGGACCTATTTGGTCCAATTGCTTATATAAGCATCGGCGGTAATAAATATGGTTTAGTCATTGTCGATGATTTTTCACGCTTCACGTGGATTTTATTTTTGCATGATAAGTCAGAGACTCAAGGAACACTCAAGAAGTTTCTCAAGCAAGCCCAAAATGAATTCTCATTGACGATCAGGAACATAAGAAGTGACAATGGAACAGAATTTAAGAATACACAAGTCGATGAATACCTAGATGATGAAGAAATAAAGCATGAACTTTTGACACCCTACTCCTCACAACAAAACGGGGTAGCCTAAAGGAAGAACAGAACGCTCATTGAGATGGCAAGGACAATGCTTGACGAATACAAGACCTCTCACCGATTTTGGGCTGAAGATATCAACACCTCTTGTCATGCAACAAACCGACTGTACCTTCATCGCCTACTCAAGAAAACCTCATATGAACTACTCACAGGTAACAAACAAAATATTTCATACTTTTGAGTTTTTGGTTCAAAGTGTTATATTCTGAACAAGAAGCCTAGGACCTTGAAGTTCGCTTCGAAGTCCGATGAGGGTTTCTTGCTTGGTTATGATTCGAACTCCTACGCTTATCGTGTCTTCAACAAGGTCTCCGGACTTGTTGAAGTGGCACGTGACGTAGTGTTCTATGAAACTAATGGCTCCCAAGCGGAGCAAGTTGATAAGTGTGTGCTAGATCAAGAAGAAGCCCCATGTCAAGCATGAGGAGAATGGCACTTGGTGATATTCGACCTCAAGAACAATCACAAGAATCAAGTGCTCAAGATGAACCTTAACAAGAGAGCTATGATCAAGGGGGAGCTCATGCACAAAATCAAGATCAGGAAGACCAACAAGATGATCAAAGCATTAATGATGGCAACAATCTAGGGGGAGCCGAAGAAGATGATGATCATGAGAATTCAACACCACAAGTGCCACATCCAAGAGTACACCAAAGCGTACAAAGAGATTACCCCGTCGACAACATAATTGGTGATATCCAAAAGGGAGTGACAACTCGATCTCGTATAGCTAATTTTTGTGAATACTATTCTTTTGTATCCTCTTTAGAACCATACAGGGTTGAAGATGCACTAAGAGATCCGGACTGGGTGATGATGATGCAAGAAGAATTGAACAACTTTAAGAGGAACAAAGTATGGCAACTTGTTGAAAGACCAAAGTCCAACATCGTCGGCACTAAATGGGTCTTCCGCAAGAAGCAAGACGAACACGGAGTGGTAACCAGAAACAAGGCACAACTTTTGGATAAAGGTTACTCACAAGTCGAAGGTTTAGATTTGGACGAGACTTTTGCTCCCGTAGCTAGTCTTGAATCAATTCTTATATTACTTGCATATGCTACTCACCATGATTTCAAGCTGTATCAAATGGACGTCAAAAGCACCTTCCTCAATGGACCTATCAAGGAGGAGGTGTACATGGAGCAACCCCCTGGGTTTGAAGATCAAGAGTACCCCGACCATGTGTTCAAACTGCGTAAGGCTCTCTATGGCCTCAAACAAGCTCCTAGAGCTTGGTATGAGTGCCTTAGAGTTTTTCTAATCGAAAATGGCTTCAAAATTGGTAAAGCTGATTACACCTTGTTTACCAAGCACTTTAATGATGATCTATTCATTTGTCAAATCTATGTTGATGATATCATATTTGGTTCAACTAACAAATCTTTTTGTCAAGAGTTTAGTAAAATCATGACAGATAGATTCGAGATGTCCATGATGGGAGAGTTGAGATACTTTTTGGGATTCCAAGTGAAACAACTAAAGGAAGGAATGTTCATAAGCCAAAAAAAAGTACACCAAGGATATTCTCAAGAAATTTGGCATGGACAAAGCGAAGCCCATAAAGACTCCAATGGCAACAAATGGACATTTAGACCTCAATGAAGATGGACCTAACGTGGATCAAAAGTATACCATGACAGGACCCCCGTTGTCCCGGTTCACGGGGACGGGGCACCTCGCCCGGGAATCGCATTGGGTGGTGCCGTGTTATGCGGCACCCAACAGCACACATATAAGGAACACTGTATTACATAAATCAAAAGCGGAAGCTTACAATTGTTCTATGTAAATAATTTACATAAATTAGCTACAGCAGAAATCTATAAACAGCTCACGTTGAATATCTAAGAAGCACTCGAGAAGAGGTCCAGCCCGCTGACTCCTCTCGCTAGAACCACGAAGACATGGCAGCGGCTAGGTTCTCCAAGTGTGACATGAAACTCGGAAGTTCCCGAGTCTCACCGGACAACCTTCTTTATAGCGTCGAGGTTTACCTGCAAAACCACTTATATAGCAAGAGTGAGCACAAAGGCTCAGCAAGACTTAACCGTCTTTCCTAAAGCATGCAACTCTACATGAGGGTAACTTAAGACCTAATCCTGTAATTTGCAAAAAAAGACTCGCCTACGAGTTCATCCTTAACTTTCAGATTTTAGCCATAATAGTAGTGACCTTGCGCCCAGCAACATTGGAATTCCACAATCAAACAAGAAACGCTTCATTCCAATGTTACTTGTCCCAAGGTGGAAAATAACTTTAGTTTGCTCTATCTCTACTTCTAACAGGGTTCTCATGTAATTTATAATAATCATAGCAGCAATTAAAATTTTGCAAACTGTTTCCACACAAGTTGATTACTACGTCACAACATGGGAGCAAGCGGCACTCAATAACCGCGAGGGACGGTGATTCGAATCAAACATTACCCAGATAACTCAACACATACGCCCGCCTCTGAAGACCCAAATCTGGTGTCCTTCATTACGTCGTATGTGGCAATCTTTCTCAGGACACTAGACTGTAGAACCGGTCGCGCCGTCTTAGGCTCATAGGTCTAACGAGATGATGTGGTATGCCTCCACAATCCAGTGAACCTGGTACATCGGTTTCCTGGTTCCCATATATCAGTAAGCATCCGGTACACAACTCAATACTTGCTCCTGGATGCGGCACACGCTTCGGTCCTTAACCGACACAGGCAGAGCTACTCGACCAAGACCTCGTCTTGTCGCTGCTTAACCCCCACTGCCCGGTCTCATCTTTAGAAATGTAAACTTTAGTTTGCTTCTCTCTCCCAACCATACTTATGAAATCCTGAACTATAACTCCCGAGTAGGTTCCAACTACTCGTCTTCTACCGGATGTCCTAGCCTATTTAGCACGGCCTTATTCTACAGCGATAACACCTTTCTACCCTTGACCTCAGGGTTCATTTTTGGTTATGCAAGTGGAGTATAAAACATCCTTGACCTAATGCACATACAAACTTTGACCCATAGTAGTGAACAAATGAAAAACTTTACAAAACAACTTAAATGCAAACCGGGGCTTGCCTTGGTTTTGCAGGTGACTAAAGTCAGAGAAGTATGAAGTTAGTTGCTGATGACTTGAAGCTCAATCCCTGCCCTTCTTGCTCCTTGATCCAAGCTTAACTTCTCCTTCACTTTTCCACGTTTAATCACTACATGTTATGAAGATGAATACATGTTTAATTACAAAACATTGGTTAACAAGTTCAAAAGACAAGTTTAAAACTGGAACTCTGTTTAAGAATTTAAAATGACTCTGGTGCTAGTGACTTGGTTTGGGTGAAGCAACATGATCAAGTGATAATTACATTTCATCACTTGTGTGCTACTCATCTAAATAGGTTGAACAGGATAGTGGTGATCCAGAGCTCCAATGGAGCTGAAAATTTTCATGTGAGTTCCTTGTCACAAGAAAGTCATCTGGACCAAAATTCAGAATATTTCACAAGTAGATCACCCAGAACAATTCCCTAAGCATTTAGGAAAAAAGGAATTAATTCTGAATAAATTTGCACTTTCATGCAAATTCAAGTGAACTAAAATTTCGAAAATAGCTCAGGGAGCATGCATGAATTTTCCTAAGATTTTTGGAGCTAGGAAATGCCGAGAACTGAATTTCCAAGTTTTGGAAATTCCCTGAAAATGTTTCTGTATTCATTTGAACACAGAAGCTTAAAATCAGAATTACCCTAACTAAATCAACTCCAAATGAGCTTAAACTTTTACAGGCGTCTCCTAACATCCTAAGGAACATTCTGGCAAAATCTGGAGATTTTTGGATAAACCAAACTCCCTCTAAAATTCTTTTGCTAAAAAGCTTTAAAGAATTTTCGAGATTTCCTATTGATTTTCATACAAATCAGGTTGCATATTTGGATAGAGTTTTTCATCCTGAATCCAACTCAATTTTAATCACTAAATTTGGAGATTCCTAGCAAAGGTTATGAGGCTCTAAAGTTTGAACTGAATCTGGAAATCCAAATAATTCGGGAAATGTTCAAACTCTGACTGTGGGTCCATCATACACGTGTCTGCTGCTGGAACTGAGCCATACGGGGCCACAGAACCGTTCCCGCGTTGTCAAAGCGGATCCTGAGCCGCAGCCGATCAGCCGTTTAAATTCTTCCCTCGCTGACACGTGGGCCTGCCGGTCATCTTCCTCGGTCCGTTTTCTTCTCCCACGCTGGCCCCTCGCCGGAAGCCCACCGGAGCTCGCCGGAGTCGGCTTCCCGGCCGCTTTTAGGCGCGGTACTCGCCGCCTGGGGGTTTCCAGCTACGAGGAATTCATTGGTGCGGTGCTCTCGGGCTGCCGGTGACCGGAAATCGGTCGGCGACGTGCGCACACCTCGGTGGAGCTTCAGCATCGTGGTCCGAGCACCCTAGCCCGCCAAAGGTTCGGAGAATTCGCTCTAAAGCATCAGTGGGTCATGGAGGTGCTCAGCTTTGGTTCAAACTTGATCGGGAACGGCTCGAGATGGGGTCTCACCGTGCGCCCGGCGGTCCCCACCATGATTGCCGCTCGGAAAGCTCGAAATTCGTTGTCCCTACTCGGTTTTAGGCTAAGGATGTGAAGGAAAAATGTGCCCAAACTCTTCTAGCTTCTGTGTGCGCAACATGAGCAACTCTAACCGAGAATTAAGCGTCGATTTTCGAAAATCTTACCCGGGGTTAGGTTTTCCCCATCCGAGAGGAAAACTTGAAATTCGCGAGCTATGTTGCGCGGCTCGAGCTGAAACTTGGGGAGGAGCAGCGTGAAGTCCCGGCGCGTCTCGGAGGGTGCTTGCTCGGTCGTGAAAAGCCTCGGTACGAGCTGCCCACGGCGACCCGAGTTGCCCTTTCCCCGGTGACCTTCGGTTTCTCGCGTTAAATGTTGATTTGTGCACACCACAAGCCAGGAACGTCGGAGCTGAGCTGTGGAGGATCCTGTACACTCGTTAGCGCTCTATTTTTGTGTGGACAGCTCGAGCAAAAGGGGAAATGAGCTGGTGGCAACCGAAAGAAACAGGGCGTCTCCGGCGGCTGCTTTTCGGGTGCGGGAGCAGACGAAAGCCACGAGCACGAGCTGAGCGACTTCGTGTTTGCTTCGGTGGGAGGGATAAGCACCGGGTGAACCGCCTCTGGCGCCCATGTGTGGGGGGGAGAACTCGAGCAGGAGGTGGCGGTAGCGCCCTCGGTGGCGTTCGGTGCAGACCCCGTGGTGATCGAGTCAAACAGAGAAGTGACTTAGAGTGCAAGTCTTCAGTTTGCTCATTGACAAGTGGGTCCACCCCTACTGCTTCCAAAAGATCTTCCAACTTTTGGCACAATGCAAACTTCACTCATATGGAGCTCAAATTTAAAACCCATTTGGCAAATTGACAAGCTTACCTTAGTTTCAAATTTGAATTCAAATTTTGATGAAATTTACAAGTCTCTTTGATATACATATCAAAGCACCTCCAAATTTTCTCAAAATTTGTCTCCCTCATAATTTGGACCTGAGGAATTCAAATATGCCATCTGATCCTTATGTTGGCCCCTGCAAATGAGGGTTTTGAACCAACAGTTTGGAACCCTCATTTTGGAAATGGCCACCTTTGGAGTTGTGAGGACCCCACCGTCCCGATCACTCACGGGACGGGGTACCTCGCCCGGGAATCGCATTGGGTGGTGCCGTGTGATGCGGCACCCAACAGAACACATAATAAAGCATCATATTACATAAAACAAGTGGAAGCTTACAAAATGTTGATTTTACAAATACTTCTCAAAAATATGCTACAGCGGAAGACTATTACAACTCACGTCTCATACCTATGCTAAGCAACAGAGAAGGTGTCCAGTCCGCGGACCCTTCTCGCTAGCAACACTATCACAATAGCAGCGGCAGGGGTTGCCATGAGTTCACCACTCGGAGAGCTCCGAGTCTCATCGGACACCCGTACATATCAGCGTACTGTTATTACCTGCAAAACAACTTATGCAGTATCTGTGAGCACGAAGCTCAGCAAGACTAACCCGTCACCCTAGTCATGAAACTCTACATGATGAAAGTAGAGGGCTTATTATAGAAATTTGCACAAACGATGAATTTGAGCTAAAAGAGTGTCCTTACTTCAAGTTTTAGGCAACTTTTATAGCCCTCGCGCAACTTACATCGAGACTCCACAATCAAACAAGAAACGCTTCATCTCGATGTCACTTGCCCGAGGTGAAAGTAACTTTAGTGAGCTATCCTAGACTCATACTGACCTTGCACCATCAACGTCGAGACTCCACAATCAAACAAGAAACGCTTTGCCTCGACGCTACTAGCCCAAGGTGGAAATTAAATTTAGTGAAGTGTTGCTCGTTCCTCATCTCCATTATGAGGATTACTCACGAAGCCTTTTAAACGTATCCCAGTTTATTACTACGTCACGACTCAGTGTACAAGTATGCTCACTACCGTGAGCGACGGTGATTGCAATAAAAAACATCCGGCTGACACGACACGTATGTCCGTACTCGACGTTGCACACAGCAACCATCACTGACGTCGTACGTGGCAACCTTTCACACGACACCCAAATTTCGAACTGATTCCACCGACTGGGATTAAGTCTCTCTACGGCAAACCCTCGTAGAGCCGACTCCTCTATCCTTTCAGCATCAGCATCAGACGGTGAGGTATGCCTCGACACCCAGGTTAACATGTTACATCGGTTTCCTGGGTCCCATATTGCCAGCATGCATCCGGTACACATCTCAAACTTGTCCAGCGGGGCCGCACACGAGAATGGGCCTTAATCGACTCAGACATAGACTAGGCTCACAGGACCACGTCCTTGACCTTCCATCCACTGCCCGGTCTCCATTCCCAACTATGAGGATCAATTCCCAACTCTTCCGATTGATCTCCCTTAACCCCATTTCACGAGTAGGAATCTGCCTACTCGAGTTATGCCTCTTTTATCCACTTTTTGTTGAGATCAGCAGTTATAATCCAGTTAGTGAAGATCACTTGGCTTTATCTCTTGCCTCGTTCCTTTGATCTCCACTCCAATGACTTGAAGTCCTTCACGTAGATGCTACACGTAATGCATATGCACAATTGTTTAATTGTAAAGACTTTGCTACAAGTTCTAATAACAAGTTTTCAAAAATTGGAACTCTTTTTAATAATTTAAAATAACACTGGTGCTAGTGGTTTGGGTTTGGATCTAAGCACATGATTAATGCTAAGTGGTTTTCCCCCACTTCTATATTGAGCACCTTAAGAGGTTAAACAGAGCAAGGGTGATCCAGAGCTCCAATGGAGGTCAGAATTTTCATGTGGGTTCCTTGCCACAAGAAATTCCTCTGTACCAAAAATTAGCACTTTTCATTGAGTGGTTTGTTCAGAATAATTTTCTAAGTAATTAAGCAAAGAAGAATTAATTCTGAGCTAACACCCATGTTCATGCCATACATAGTGAACTACAATTTCAATTATAGTTCATAGAGTTTGCATGAATTTTCCTAGCATTTTTGGAGCTAATATTTGCCCAGAACTGATTTTTCCAAATCTTGGAAATTCTCTGAAAAAGGTTTCTGCATTCAATTGAACACAGCATCTTCAAAGCTGAATTGCTCTGATTAAATCAACTCCAATTGATCTGAAATTTGTACAGGGGTTCACTAATACCCTAAATAATATTCTGGCAAAATTTGAGGATTTTTGGATTAACCAAACTCCCTCTAAAATTCTTTTTTTGAAAAGCTTTAAAGAATTTTCCAGTCTTAAATAAAGGGTTTCATACAAATTGGGTTCCATATTTTGATAGTACTCTATCAGAGGAATCCAACAAAATTTGTTTCACAATTTTTGGATTCTCCTACACAAAGTTGTAGCTATTCAAACTTTGAACTGAAATCTGAAATTCCCAAAACGTTCAAATGCTGACTGTGGGTCCAGGGGACAGGTGTCATTCACCGAGGCAAGCCACACGGGGCCATTTGGTATTTCCCCCGCGGCCACACCAGATCCCAGCGCCGCAGCCAATCAGAAATTCAATTCCCGGTCGCTGACACATGGGACCCGCCGGGTCGTCTTCCACCTTCGGCCGGACAGAGGCCGCGGCGGCGCCCTCCGGCGAGCGTCGCCGTAACGACCTTAACGGCCACCTCCCGGTCCCCTGCTCGCCGCCCCTCCATATTCTGACCTGCTGAACCCGTTGAGAGGCTCGCCGGCGGCCATAGATCGCCGGAAAACCTTGCGCACCGGGGTCAGCAGCCATTAGGGTTCCGGTGAACTCGGAAGTCGCCTACACGGCATCAAAAGGGTCGGGAATGGCTCGGAGAGTACCGTGGGAGCTTGAGGGTTTTGGAAATGGGCGCCAAACCTCGTGAAAAGGCCAGCAGCATAGAGCTCCACGGCGACCGAGATTATTTCTTCATGGCGGCAAGAAAAACAGCTATAACTCGGTCGTTTCTAGGTGTTTTCGTTCGGTTCCTCTTCGAGGAGGACCGCTACGTGGTATAGAGGCTGTGTGCAAGCTCGCCCGAGCTTGGGTGGCCTGTGCCGCTAGAATTTTGGGTTAGACCGACCCCTAACCCCATGCACCATGGTTCGGGAACTTTGGAAATTCTCTCAGCTCGGTCGATCAAACGCTACACGGTTTGCAGCTACACCAACTAGGGATCATGGCGCACCTTTTTCGTTTTGAGGAGGAATTGTGAGGAGAGCCGTAGCTCGCTGTCCACGGTGACCCGAGTTGGCTTCCGCCGGGGAGCTCTGTTTCTTGGCGCCGTTTGCCGAATTGTGCGCGCCACAGGCTAGGGGCTTCGGTGTTGCGGGGCTGGTGTGGTAGAGCACGCACGGACGTTGGTTTTCTGTGTTGCCGGCGCGAGCAACTGGGGCTCGGTTGGGGGCCGGCGATCGGGGAAGAGAGAAGGCGGCGGTGGGCGCCTGTTTCTGTTCGCGCGTGAGAAGCACCGCGAGCGCGCGATCGACATGAGGAAGGCAACGTGCTGAAGTTGGCCCCGAGGTAAAGATCAGGCCGGCGCAAAATGGGAGCAGGAGGTGGAGCCTTGGGCGATGGAGCGGCCGCTCGGTGTCGCCCGGAGGCAAGGCCTCGGTGGAGTGAGGAACAAAGAGCACAGACTTTGGGATTAAGTCTACTCATTCCTATGACATGTGGACCCCACTAGTCAGTACCTCTTCTCCTCAAAATATCTCCAAAGTTTGACAATTATCCAACCCAAATGTTTGAAAGTTGGAAACTGAGCTCATTTGAATAGTTTGGACAAATTCCATCCAAATTCAAATGTTTATTTGAATTCTTTGCACATTTGACTCCATTTGGAAAAATGGGCAGCAAACTTTTTCAAAAATTAATGAAACTTTGCCTTCCCAATAATTTGGACCTAAGGAATCCAAATATGCAATTTGATTCTTGTGTTAGCTGCTGCAAACAAGAGTTTGAACACAACAGTTTTAAATTACCATTGTGTTCTTCCCTCATTTGAAGTTTGAGTTTAACCTTTAGTTCACACTCTTATTTTTAAACCCTCCCAATGCACTTGAGTTCTTCACTTCTGTGGTTTTAATCCACATGAGGTCCATCCATGCAGTAACCCTAAGTTTGTTTAGAAGAATCTCACCTATGATATCATATGTGGAAAAAGTTTCAACTAAGCCCCTTTTTCATACACATGACTCCAACATTTGTGCAAACTCATGTTTCTTTGTATTTACATTTTTGGGACCTTTACAATCCTCCCCCCTTAAAAGAATCTCGTCCCGAGATTACAAAAGAAAGATGAGGCAGAAGGTAATTACAACAATTACGACAAAAGTTCCGGATAGTTCTTGTGGACGTAATCTTCCCTCTCCCAAGTCGCTTCTTCCGGTGTGTGATTACTCCACAGGACTTTGTAAAATTTCAAAGTCCAATTTCGAGTGATCCGGCTCTTCTCCTCGATAATCTTGATGGGGTTCTCGGCGTAGGTGAGATCCGGTTGCAATATCTCCATGTCTTCCGAAAGGATGTCTGTCGGCTTTTTCAAACACTTTCTCAAGTGTGAGACATGGAAGATGTCGTGGATGCCCGATAAGGATGGCGGCAGCTCCAAACGGTAGGCCACTGGTCCGCACCGTTCTCTAATACGGAACAGACCCACAAAGCGAGGAGCTAGCTTTCCCTTGACCCCGAATTGATGAATTCCCTTCATCAGGGATACTCGGAGATAGACGCGATCCCCGACTTCAAAATAAAGGGGTCGACGTCGCTGGTCCGCATAGCTCTTCTGGCGAGATTGAGCGGCCCTGAGATTTTCTTGAATCAGCTGGACCCGCTCTTCGGCATCCTTTACAAGGTCAATGTCAAAAATCACCCTCTCGCTAGATTCACACCAATTGAGTGGTGTGCGGCACTTCCTGCCATAAAGTGCTTCGTATGGTGCCATTTTAATACTGGATTGGTAACCATTATTGTAGGAGAACTATGCTAATGGCAAATGGTTATCCCAGTTCTTTCCATGATCTATGGCACATGCCCTCAGCATATCTTCTAAAATGTGATTCACCCTCTCCGTTTGCCCGTCGGTCTGAGGATGGTATGCTGAGCTTCTGATTAACTTTGTTCCCAGAGATTCATGTAGTTGCTCCCAGAAACGAGCAACAAATATTGAACCTCGGTCCAATATGATGGTCTTGGGGACTCCATGCAAGCACACAATTCTAGAGAGATACAACTCTGCATATTGCTTAGTATGGAATCCCGTATTCACTGGGATGAAGTGGGCTGATTTTGTTAAGCGATCAACCATCACCCAAATGGAGTCATGCTTTCTGGACGTGAGAGGTAGTCCGACGATAAAGTCCATGCTGATGTCCTCCCACTTCCATGCCGGAATACATAACGGTTGGAGCATTCCCGCTTTCTTAATGTGATCAGCTTTGACTCGCCGACATGTATCACACTCGGATACATATTTGGCAATTTCTCGCTTCATCCGAGTCCACCAAAATTTTGTTTTCAGGTCTTGATACATCTTATTGCTCCCTGGATGTATCGAGTACTTGGACAATGAGCTTTGTCCAAGATCTTCTTTCTCAGCTTCAGGTTCCGGGATACCACGACACGGTTGTTAAACCATAACACACCTTGATCATCTTCCCGGAAACATTTCATTTTGTCCTCATTGATTCTTGCTCGTATATTCCGCATCCCTCTATCTCTCTTCTGGGCTTGTACAATCTCCTCTCTAATGGTAGGCACAAGAGCAAGATTATACAATGCCCCATACGGAATCACCCGCAAGCTTGGTTCTTCATCCTCATCCGGAACAACTGACAAGTTATTCACGTGGGATTTACGACTGAGTGCATCAGCCACCACGTTAGCTTTGCCCAGATGGTAATGGATCTCGAGCTCATAATCTTTGTTTAATTCCAACCATCTCCGCTGCCTCATATTGATATCCTTCTGAGTGAATATGTATTTGAGGCTCTTATGGTCGGTGTAGAGGTGCACTAAATTCCCGAGTAAGTAGTGCCTCCACATCTTCAACGCAAGCACCACCGCAGCAAGTTCTAGGTCATGAGTGGGGTAGTGCTGCTCGTGGTTGTGGAGTTGACGAGACCCATACGCGATCATGCGTCTATCCTGCATTAAGACGCAGCCAAGTCCAATGCCTGAGGCATCACAATAAACATCAAATGGTTTTGTTGTATCCGGTTGGGCCAACACCGGTGCCGTTGTGAGATGTTTCTTTAGAGTTTGAAATGCCTCTTCACAGGCCTCTGTCCACACATACTTGCTGCTCTTCTTCATCAACTCTGTCATTGGTTTAGCCACCTTCGAGAAGCTGGGAATAAACCTCCGGTAATAATCCGCTAGTCCTAGAAAACTGCGGATTTGATGAACTGATGTTGGAGACTCCCACTTCAAGACTTGCTCAATTTTAGTTGGATCCACGGCCACATCCTCCGCTGAAATAATGTGGCCTAAAAATGGTACCTTGCTGATCCAAAATTCACATTTGCTTAATTTGGCATACAGCTTATGTTACCGTAAGCGTTGGAGCACAATATGAAGATGTTTGGTGTGCTCCTCCTCCAATTTGGAGTATACGAGAATGTCGTCGATGAAAACCACGACGAACTGATCCAACTCTGTCATGAATACAGAATTCATGAGATACATGAAGTGTGCGGGTGCATTTGTTAGCCCGAAAGACATGACTAGATACTCATAGAGCCCGTATCTAGTCGAGAAGGCCGTATTCGGTATATCCTCTGCTCTGATCTTTATCTGATGATAACCAGACCGTAAGTCCATCTTGGAGAATACCTTGGCACCCACCAACTGATCAAACAATATATCGATCCGCGGCAGTGGATATTTATTTTTGATCGTCACTGCATTCAGCGGCCGATAATTCACACATAATCGAAGTGACTCATCCTTTTTCTTCACAAAGAGGGCTGAACAGCCCCATGGCGATGAGCTTGGTCGGATGAACCCTTTGTCCATTAAGTCCTTTAGCTGTTCTTTCAGTTCCGCTAATTCCTTCAGAGACATTTTGTACGGCCTCCGAGATATTGGTGTGGTTCCCGGTGCTAACTCGATCTTGAATACCACATCCCTCTCAGGCGGCATCTCTGGAAGATCGTCGGGAAACACATCTGGGTACTTACGGACCACTGGAATATCCTCCAGTTTCGTGGTCACACTGTGGTACACCACTGATTTTTAGAATCCACAGCTTCAAGTATGAGCGTTTGGAGACCACAGATTGGAGAGTCCAAACTAACAATCCGTGGATGTCAAGAACAGCCCCGTGGTAGTTCATCCACGCCATTCCTAGAATCACGTCGATCTTCTGCCCCTCTAATACAATGAGGGTTGTGGGGTATACGTTTCCACCTAAGCACAAGGGTGCTTTGATCACTACTTCATTAGCAGCTATATTTCCACCCGGTGAGCGGATAAGGTAGTGATCCTTCGGTATAGAGGTGGAGAGCTCAGCTTTGCACACAAACAACCTGCTGATGAAATTGTGTGTAGCTACAGAGTCAAATAAAATTAACACGGGCAGTCCATTGAGGGTGAACATTCCCGCTAGTACAGGTGCCCCATCTGGCACATCCTCTAGAGCTGTATGATAAATGCACCCGGATTTTGGTGCAGTTCCTTGAAACTGAGCACGGGGTTGATTTATACCCCGCCCCGGTGTAGTTTCTCTATGGTGTATCCTTTCTGGATACTTCCTGCTGATGTGACCCAAGTACCCGCACGTGAAGCACGGTTTCTCAGCCGGTTCCTGGTTGCTCTGTGCATGGACATTAGTTGTATTCTGCTGTGGCAAGAACACTTGAGGAACAGAATAACGTGGCTGCATATACCGTCGTTGCAGCTGTCCGACTTCAGGGTATTAAGCTGAACGACCTGAATGTTGCTGGAGTCGTCGAGCCGACTGCATCAGCTGACAGTTCAAGGTACTGTCTACCACCCTGTATTTCTGCGGAGCACTACTGCTACTCTCCGGTGGTATATGGTTCTTTCTTTTCTCAGCCTAAACTTCCCGCTGAGCATCTTCAACCATGATGGCAGCACTCATCATTTTGTTGAAGTTCTTTCGATCAGCTAAAACGAGTCTCTCCTTTAGCTTGGGATTGAGACTGCGGAAGAACCATTCACACTTTTGTTCTTCGGTGTTCACATGTTGAGGCGCATACCGTGCCAGCTTGTTGAACACTCGCGAATGCTCGTATGCACCCCTCCCTCCTTGTTTTAAGGCAAGAAACTCCTCGAGTTTCCGCTGAATTATTCCGGAAGGAACATGATACGCGAGAAACGCCTTCCGGAATTCTGCCCATGTAAAGTCATGTCCATCTGGTAAGGAGGCGAGTTGATTTGTCCACCATGCACTGGCGGACCCGTGAAGTTGTTGCGCTGCGTAAAAAACCTTCTGGTGTTCGGTGCATTGAAGCAACCCGAACTTAGACTCAATGGTACGGATCCAGCTATCCGCCACCAGAGGATCCTCAGATTCAACGAAAACCGGTGGTTGAGTTGCCAGGAACTCAACATAGGAGTTCAGTTGAGCTTGGCGCAAGTCCTCATCTTGACATCCCCCTTGACGGGATGTATTCATCACCAGGGTGCGGAGCAAGTCGGTTCGCTCATCGCTTGCACCCGTCATGGCGGACAGAATGTCCACCATTGTGACCGTGGGTGAAGGTCCTGGTGGCGGCTGCGGTTGCGGAGCTTGCTGCTCCCACTGTAGAGAGTTATCACCACCACCACTACTGGAACCACCCACCACACTCATGAAACGAGTTCGCACCATTCTGCATTTGCACGCGTTCATTATCAGTTCAACACTATCACTTTATTTATTCCATAAACAAAGTAGTGCAACACTGATAATGAAATCTTAACAAGTGAGTAAAATGATTTATGCGCAAACTGATGTAGCTAACAGCAAGGATTTAAAAGCAGATTGATCGCTCCTTACACAAATCAGATTTCGATCCAGTTAAAAGCATTTTAATAACTCATGTTGAATACCAAAGCTAAAGTTAACTTCAATATCTTTCCAACGAGTATCCAAATACCTCCATATCACTTCTGGATCAAAAGTTATGATTTCGCAAAGTTGACAGACTTTCTAGATAAAATTTGCCAGCATCTCCTTTGTATGTGGCTGACTTTATCACAGTTGTATATGAGAATACAACAAGAATCTGAACAACCTTTGAACTACAACAATGTTTCATATCTCATAACCTTTCCAACGGTGTATCACAGGCTTCTTAGGGATTTTTCTACAGGAAGTTATGGCTTAAAAACAGAAAGGTCCAGAGAGGTTTTGCTACTGTCCTGGTTCTGAACAGTTTGCCTTCAACTGGACTTTTCACCAACTTAACTTATGATTTTGCTCTGGAGGCCTACAAGAGAGTTGTAGAGCACTTGAAAATCTTTCCAGAACTGTATCATACACCTTAATTGGATCAATCTACTCAGAGTTATGCTCTGTTAAAGTCCAGCAAGAATTCCTGCCAGAAACAGAGCACTCTGTTTTTGAAATCTTTGAAACCTAGACACTCTCTCATTTGAATCTTAGTTCAAAATAAGAGTTCACTAACTAATATTTGTTTCAAACTTCCATTTTTAGTTGAAAGTTAGCTCATGAATCATTTCTTCGTAGGGAAGAGGTTATTAAGTTTAGTACGACGTCGATGCACCGTAAGAACCATATCGGTACTACGTTGCCTCTCCAAATGAAAATCCTAAACCGGATTATCCTGGCATATCCGTTTTATCAGTGACACTAAGACGGTCTCTCGCACACGTGTACTACACGGGATACGTACGTGGTTAGTACCTGCAGAAGATCACTCAATAGTGGTGCACTCAAAGTTTTTCTCATTTCAGGCAGTTCTATAATTGAAAGTAAATACAAACGCCCGTATCATTGTCATGCAGCCGTCCTTGAGTTAAGTCACGTCTCAAGGTACGTGATCGTGTTTCAACACCAAACGACGGGGAATCCGAGTAGGTCATGAATGGGTCGTCACGGTTGGGAATGTTATCAACCAAACAGATACCACCTACTGCCCTGCAGGGCTTGCCGATGGCAAGCGCTGCGCATGTTCCCCTGGGCTATTTCCAGACAAACACACTATCGCGTTACTGACCACACGATGGGGTCTCCACTTACTTGCCTAATGCACGCTAGAGATCAGCGTTCCATATGAACTCAGGAACATGAAGAGTCCAAGAGTTTCATATTAACGTCTCACACCAAGCTGTGAGACCTATCCCTGATCCACATTCCTCGTTAGGGGAGCTAACCGAAATTGAAACGCTTTCGGTGGCGTTCCTTACCATGCTTACCTGAGCGTAGGTGCGTCGTTACGTAATCAAAATTTCAGAAATATAACAAGTATGTTAGTACTGCCACCTTAAGTAACTATACTACTATAGTCCTTATGTGGGCCTAATACCGTTTCCTCACCGTATCCTAAGTTTTGTCATAATACGATCCTTATTCCATGTGCTATTACCAATGCGGCTCTGATACCACGCTGTGAGGACCCCTCCGTCCCGATCACTCACAGGGACGGGGTACCTCACCCGGGAATCGCATTGGGTGGTGCCGTGTGATGCGGAACCCAACAGCACACATAATACAGCATCATATTACATAAAACAAGCGGAAGCTTGCAAAATGTTGATTTTACAAATACTTCTCAAAAATATGCTACAGCGGAAGACTATTACAACTCACGTCTCATACCTATGCTAAGCAACAGAGAAGGTGTCCAGCCCGCGGACCCTTCTCGCTAGCAACACTATCACAATAGCAGCGGCATGGGTTGCCATGAGTTCACCACTCGGAGAGCTCCGAGTCTCATCGGACACCCGTACATATCAGTGTACTGTTATTACCTGCAAAACAACTTATGCAGTATCTGTGAGCATGAAGCTCAGCAAGACTAACCCGTCACCCTAGTCATGAAACTCTACATGATGAAAGTAGAGGGCTGATTATAGAAGTTTGCACAAACGATGAATTTGAGTTAAAAGAGTGTCCTTACTTCAAGTTTTAGGCAACTTTTATAGCCCTCGCGCAACTTACATCGAGACTCCACAATCAAACAAGAAATGCTTCATCTCGATGTCACTTGCCCGAGGTGAAAGTAACTTTAGTGGGCTATCCTAGACTCATACTGACCTTCCGCCATCAACGTCGAGACCCCACAATCAACCAAGAAACGCTTTGCCTCGACGCTACTAGCCCAAGGTGGAAATTAAATTTAGTGAAGTGTTGCTCGTTCCTCATCTCCATTATGAGGATTACTCACGAAGCCTTTTAAACGTATCCCAGTTTATTACTACGTCACGACTCAGTGTACAAGTATGCTCACTACCGCGAGCAACAGTGATTGCAATAAAAAACACCTGGCTGACATGACAAGTACGCCCGTACTCGACGTTGCACACAGCAACCATCACTGACGTCGTACGTGGCAACCTTTCACACGACACCCAAATGTCGAACCGGTCCCACCGACTGGGATTAAGTCACTCTACGGCAAACCCTCGTAGAGCCGACTCCTCTATCCTTTCAGCATCGGCATCAGACGGTGAGGTATGCCTCGACACCTAGGTTAACATGTTACATTGGTTTCCTGGGTCCCATATTGCCAGTATGCATCCGGTACACATCTCAAACATGTCCAGCGGGGCCGCACACGAGAACGGGCCATAATCGACTCAGACATAGACTAGGCTCACAGGACCACGTCCTTGACCTTCCATCCACTGCACGGTCTCCATTCCCAACTATGAGGATCAATTCCCAACTCTTCCGATTGATCTCCCTTAACTCCGTTTCACGAGTAGGAATCTTCCTACTCGAGTTATGCCTCTTTTAATCCACTTTTTGTTGAGATCAGCAGTTATAATTAATTCATAACATAACATATCCTACATTAAACTCCAGTGTTTTCTGGTTCATGCATTTGGAGTGTCATACCACCTAGACTTATTGCAATAAATAAAATGCTAGACGTATAAAGTGAATACAAATAAAAACTTGTAAGTTTTGATGCAAACCGGTGCTTGCCTTTGTTTTGCAGGGCTAATATATATATATATATATATATATATATATATATGTAATCCAGTTAGTGAAGATCACTTGGCTTTATCTCTTCCCTCCTTCCTTTGATCTCCACTCCAATGACTTGAAGTCCTTCACGTAGATGCTACACGTAATGCATATGCACAATTGTTTAATTGTAAAGACTTTTCTACAAGTTCTAATAACAAGTTTTCAAAAATTGGAACTCTGTTTAATAATTTAAAATGACACTGGTGCTAGTGGTTTGGGTTTGGATCTAAGCACATGAATAATGCTAAGTGGTTTTCCCCCTCTTCTATATTGATCACCTTAAGAGGTTAAACAGAGCAAGGGTGATCCAGAGCTCCAATGGAGCTGAGAATTTTCATGTGGGTTCCTTGCCACAAGAAATTCCTCTGGACCAAAAATTAGCACTTTTCATTAAGTGGTTTGTTCAGAATAATTTTCTAAGTAATTAAGCAAAGAAGAATTAATTCTGAGCTAACACCCATGTTCATGCCATACTTAGTGAACTACAATTTCAATTATAGTTCATAGAGTTTCCATGAATTTTCCTAGCATTTTTGGAGCTAATATTTGCCCAGAACTTATTTTTCCAAGTCTTGGAAATTCTCTGAAAAAGGTTTCTGCATTCAATTGAACACAGAATCTTCAAAGCTGAATTGCTCTGATTAAATCAACTCCAATTGATCTGAAATGTTTACAGGGGTTCACTAATACCCTAAAGAATATTCTGGCAAAATTTGAGGATTTTTGATTTAACCAAACTCCCTCTAAAATTCTTTTTTCTGAAAAGCTTTAAAGAATTTTCCAGAACTAAATAAAGGGTTTCATACAAATTGGGTTCCATATTTGGATAGTACCATACCAGAGGAATCCAACAAAATTTGTTTCACAATTTTTGGATTCTCCTACACAAAGTTGTAGCTATTCAAACTTTGAACTGAAATCTGAAATTCCCAAAATGTTCAAATGCTGACTGTGGGTCCAGGGGACAGGTGTCATTCGCCGAGGCAAGCCACACGGGGCCATTGGGTATTTCCCCCGCGGCCACACAAGATCCCAGCGCCGCAGCCAATCAGAAATTCAATTCCCGGTCGCTGACACGTGGGACCCGCCAGGTCGTCTTCCACCTTCGGCCGGACAGAGGCCGCGGCGGCGCCCTCCGGCGAGCGTCGCCGGAACGACCTTAACGGCCACCTCCAGGTCCCCTGCTCGCCGCCCCTCCATATTCTGACCTGCTGAACCCATTGAGAGGCTCGCCGGCGGCCATAGATCGCCGGAAAATCTTGCGCACCGGGGTCAGCAACCATTAGGGTTCCGGTGAACTCGGAAGTCGCCTACACGGCATCAAAAGGGTCGGGAATGGCTCGGAGAGTACCGTGGGAGCTTGAGGGTTTGAAATGGGCGCCAAACCTCGTGAAAAGGCCGGCAGCATAGAGCTCCACGGTGACCCGAGACGATTTCTTCATGGCGGCAAGAAAAACAGCTATAACTCGGTCGATTCTAGGTGTTTTCGTTCGGTTCTTCTGCGAGGAGGACCGCTACGAGGTATAGAGGCTGTGTTCAATCTTGCCCGAGCTTGGGTGGCCTGTGCCATTAGAATTTCGGGTTAGACCGGCCCCTAACCCCATGCACCATGGTTCGGGAACTTTGGAAATTCTCTCAGCTCGGTCGATCAAACACTACAAGGTTTGCAGCTACACCAACTAGGGATCATGGCGCACCTTTTTCGTTTTGAGGAGGAATTGTGAGGAGAGCCGTAGCTCGCTGTCCACGGTGACCCGAGTTGGCTTCCGCCGGGGAGCTCTGTTTCTTGGCGCCGTTTGTCGAATTGTGCGCGCCACAGGCTAGGGGCTTCAGTGTTGCGGGGCTGGTGTGGTAGAGCACGCACGGACATTGGTTTTCTTTGTTGCCGGCGCGAGCAACCGGGGCTCGGTTGGGGGCTGGCGATCGGGGAAGAGAGAAGGAGGCGGTGGACGCCTGTTTCTGTTCGCGCGTGAGAAGCACCACGAGCGCGCGATCGACATGAGGAAGGCAACGTGCTGAAGTTGGCCCCGAGGTAAAGATCAGGCCGGCGCAAAATGGGAGCAGGAGGTGGAGCCTTTGGCGATGGAGCGGCCGCTCGGTGTCGCCCGGAGGCAAGGCCTCGGTGGAGTGAGGAACAGAGAGCACAGACTTAGGGATTAAGTCTACTCATTCCTATGACATGTGGACCCCACTAGTAAGTACCTCTTCTCCTCAAAATATCTCCAAAGTTTGACAATTATCCAACCCAAATGTTTGAAAGTTGGAAACTGAGCTCATTTGAATAGTTTGGACAAATTCCATCCAAATTCAAATGTTTATTTGAATTCTTTGCACATTTGACTCCATTCGGAAAAATGGGCAGCAAACTTTTTCAAAAATTAATGAAACTTTGCCTTCCCACTAATTTGGACCTAAGGAATCCAAATATGCAATTTGATTCTTGTGTTAGCTGCTGCAAACAAGAGTTTGAACACAACAGTTTTAAATTACCATTGTGTTCTTCCCTCATTTGAAGTTTGAGTTTAACCTTTAGTTTAAACTCTTATTTTTAAACCCTCCCAATGCACTTGAGTTCTTCACTTCTGTGGTTTTAATCCACATGAGGTCCATCCATGCAGTAACCCTAAGTTTGTTTAGAAGAATCTCACCTATGATATCATATGTGGAAAAAGTTTCAACTGAGCCCCTTTTTCATACACATGACTCCAACATTTGTGCAAACTCATGTTTCTTTGTATTTACATTCTTGGGACCTTTACAGGAGTCACATGATCATTTGACATAAAAAGGAACTTGAAGGCATGTGCTTGCTCATGACCACCTTCCCATGTTCAGAAAAGTTTTTGGAAGTCCCAAACCTTGAAATTATACTCAGCTTTATTCACCACTCAAGTTTTGCATTTACATGTTTTTGGGACTTTTACATTCCTCCCCCCTTAAAAAGAATCTCGTCCCGAGATTCATGATTAAGGACAACATGGAGAGGACAACTATCAAATATAAGCCTCTAACAACTCCGGATGATTGCGTTGTAAATATTCCTCGATTTCCCAGGTAGCTTCATCGGACGTGTGATTTTTCCATAGCACCTTGAAGAATCACAGCATCCGGTTTCTGGTCTCGCGAGTCTTTTCATCAATTATCCGGATTGGATGCTCAACATATGTGAGGTCCGGCTTCAAATCTGCTATGTTTCCCGTGAGAATCTCCGTTGGAACTTTCAAACACTTCCGCAACTGAGATATGTGGAAGACGTTATGAACTCCGGCTAAGGCTACCGGTAGCTCCAAACGGTATGCCACGGGTCCACACCTTTCAATGATGGCGAAGGGACCAATAAAACGTGGAGCTAATTTTCCTTTCACTCCGAATCGGTGAATGCCCTTCATAGGAGATACGCGGAGATATACGTGGTCCCCAACTTGAAAGTTCAGAGGACGACGCCTCTTATCCGCATAGCTCTTTTGACTGGACTGAGCGGCTTTAAGATTTGCTTGAATAAGCCTTACCTGCTCTTCAGCATCATTTACGAGATCAATTCCGTAAATCACTCTCTCGCCAGTTTCACACCAGTTCAAGGGTGTGCGGCACTTTCGGCCGTAGAGAGCTTCATAAGGTGCCATTTTTATGCTCGTTTGATAACCATTGTTATACGAGATCTCCGCCAACGGTATGTGATCATCCCAGCTCTTACCGTGGTGGATGGCACACGCCCTTAGCATATCTTCAAGGATTTGATTCACCCTCTCAGTTTGCCCATCGGTTTGAGGGTGATACGCGGAGCTTCGAATCAGTTTAGTTCCCAAGGATGCATGTAGCTGTTCTCAGAAGCCGGACACGAACAACGATCCTCTGTCAGAGACAATGGTACGGGGAACTCCATGCAAGCATAAGATTCGTGCTATGTATAACTCCGCATACTGCTTGGCGCTGTAGTTGGTATGCACTGGAATGAAACGTGCTAATTTGGTTAACCGGTTCACGATTACCCAAATCGAATCATGGTGGTGTGAGGTCATCGGCAACCCAACGATGAAAATCCATACTCAAGTCTTCCCACTTCCATGTCGGTACTTGTAGGGGTTGCAACAGGCCCGACTTCTTCACATGGTCGGCCTTAACTCTTCGACACGTATCACATTCTGAAACGTATTTTGCAACTTCACGTTTCATACGTGTCCACCAAAACATCTTCCAGAGGTCTTGGTACATTTTATTGCTGCCAGGACGAATAGAAAATTTGGATAAGTGAGCCTCATCCAAAATTTTCTTCTGCAGCCTCATATCACGGGGTACGACTCTCCGGTCCTTGAACCATAGGGTGTCTTCATCATCTAACCGGAAACATTTCATCTCCCCATTCTTCAGCCTCCTTCTGATATGAGCCATGCCCTTGTCTTTCTTTTGAGCTTCCATGACCTCCTCTCTTATCGTGGGTATGAGAGCCAGATTAAGCTCCATATGGAACCAAGTAGAGACTTGGTTCTTCCTCTTCTATTGGCATAATGGTCCGATTATGAATATGAGACTTCCGGCTGAGTGCATCGGCAACCACATTTGCCTTGCCCGGATGATAATGAATTTCAATCTCATAGTCTTTGATTAGCTCTAACCATCGCCGTTACCGCATATTCAACTCTTTTTGAGTGAATATGTACTTCAAGATTTTATGGTCGGTGTAGAGACGAACCAGATTTCCCAATAGGTAGTGTCTCCACATCTTCAAAGCTAATACCACGGCAGCAAGCTTGAGATCACGAGTTGGATAATGTTGCTCGTGATTCCGTAATTGCCGTGATCCATATGCGACCACGCGTCCTCCTTGCATGAGTATACAACCAAGTCCGACGCCGGACGCATCACAATAAACATCAAATGGCTTGGTCATATCCGGTTGAGCTAAAACCGGGGCGGTTGTGAGGTGTTTCACCAATGCTTGAAAAGCTTCCTCACATGTCTTGCTACATTCATATTTGATGCCCTTTTTCAGTAGCTCAGTCATAGGTTTGGAGATTTTTGAGAAGTCCGGGATGAACCTCCGATAATATCCCGCCAAACCCAAGAAGCTACGAACTTCATGGACTGATGTTGGAGACTTCCATTTCAGCACTTGATCAATCTTGCTTGGATCAACAGCAATGCCTTCCGCTGAAATAATATGTCCAAGAAATGGCACTTGGTTGATCCAGAATTCACATTTACTAAACTTTGCATAGAGCTTATGATCTCTCAGTCGTTGAAGCACAATATGCAAATGTTTAGCATGTTCCTCTTCTGATTTGAAATAGACCAAGATGTCGTCGATGAATACCACGACGAACTGATCCAGCTCTGGCATGAACACCGAGTTCATAAGATACATAAAGTGAGCCGGAGCATTGGTCAACCCAAATGACATGACAAGATACTCATAGAGTCCGTATCTCGTCGAGAATGCTGTTTTCGGGATATCCTCCGCTCAAATCGTAATTTGGTGATATGCCGAACTTAAGTCCATCTTGGAGAAGACTTTAGCACCCACTAGCTGATCGAAGAGGATATCAATTCTTGGTAGTGGATACTTGTTCTTTATTGTCACAGCATTTAAAGGATGATAATCGACGTATAGCCTCAGCGTCTCATCCTTCTTCTTCACAAATAAAGCTGAGCATCCCCATGGTGATGAACTTGGACGAATGAACCCCTTGTCCATCAGATCTTTGAGTTGCTCCTTCAGCTTGGTAATTCATTCGGAGCAATTTTGTATGGTCTCCGAGAGATCGGTGTGGTCCCCGGTATCAACTCTATTTTGAATTCTACCTCGCGCTCAGGTGGCAAGCCTGGAAGATCTTCAGGGAACACGTCCGGATATTCACGGACTACCGGAATGTATTCTAACTTGCAAGCCTCGGCATTACATACTTCCGGGTCTTTGGAAACCCCTTCGCCGAGATACAATGTTTGATGCCAGTGGAGTGGAGAGTCCAAGTGAACACTCCTGTTCTCGATGCCTAGAACAGCCTTATGGAAGGACAACCATGATATTCCCAATATGGCATTGATTCCTTGGTCTTCGAGAATAATGAGGGTGGTGGTATAAGTTTTTCCACCCAAACAAAGTGGTGCTCGAGAAACAACTTCATTAGTCGATATGTCTCCACCTGGCGAATGAATAAGGTAAGAACCTTTTGTGATAGTTGTGGAGATCTGATCCCGGATCACCATTGCCCTGCTAATGAAGTTATGTGTTGCACCAGAGTCGAATAAAATGACAACCGGCTTGTCATTTAAGGTGAACCTGCCAGCAAGAATAGGTCCTCCCTTCGGCAGATCATCGACTGACACATAATTCACTGTTCCCACTTTGGACATAGCTTTTCTTGGCTGTCCAAGATCACTCTTTGGCACTGGAAGATCAGACATAATGTTGCTGCTCGGTTCAGTGGCTTCATTGACGTTGAGTTCATTGTCAATATGAAGTGGGACCGCACTTTGTTCAGCTGAGAAATCACCATGATCATTTTCAGCATCTTGAGGGAAATAGCATTCTGGTGCACCTTGTTGATACTGAGGTGCATGTAACACCCCAAAATTTTGTTAAGACCCTAAAATCATGTTAAGAGGGGAATTTATGTCACACCCGGTTTTTCCGAAGAACAACCAAGTGAATATCACATGTATGCCAGGATCATTTTCTCATACATGTGATGACAAATAGTGAAGCATCATTTATTACAAGCCAAGTGTCGAATATAAATAAGTCTTACATCGCAAATGTCTCAATGGACACTAATGCTTCATCACAAGTAAATAAACTAGCAGCGGAATATTATTCTTTTAGGGCTCCATCACAGGCGTTGCCCGGGGGTCTTCATGAACCTAAAAACCTTCCTCGGGTCCAAAATCTTGGTCATTATACACCACCTCATTATCTTGACCTGAGCAGCATTATAAACCAACAAATATGCAAGGTTGAGTACCAATGGTACTCAGCAAGTGGTGGAAAAAATTATGTCATGCATGGCTAGAACAAGGAGAGGTTGAACTCATGGTTAAAGCACTACGCAATTAATACCTATCACCTTAGCTTATTAAGCACCTACATTACTACACAGGTGAAATGGTCCCAATCTCCCAACCCATTATCATAATCCAATAACCATAACATCATTTCCAATGTTAAGCTCCCCGCTTAACTTCCAAAACCATCAATCCTCTAATCATGAATAAGTCCAGGCCGCTCTTAACCGTGAGCATGGCTGTCAAGACAGTTTTGACTCTGCAGAGTTTGTACCACTGTACCCACATGTAGTGATTTCATCCCCCGTTGCCGGGTGGACTAAAAGAACCTCCATTATGCCAGTGGCTACGATCCACATTCACACTTCCCAGGTGTGTAGCCAGGAGATCACTACGAAGCCTTTACAAAGGGATTCCCGACGAGCGTGGGCCCACTGAGGTTTCACCCCTAACAGCATACAAGAGGCTCCAACCCTGCTGCAGTGGCCCCCTCTTGAGCCTTGCGGTTCATATGGTAGTCCAGCTGACACCTACTCCCCGCACCATCCAACACACCCATACTACGCCGGGGATACACCTAATTAATTGGCCAAGCTGCCCCATCTCAGCATGTGGTTGGCACTGTAAAGCCGGGTTACATGCTCCATGAACCGGTCCTTAGGATCCAGGCAAGTACTAAACACAAACCCAAGTCTCGTGCACCCAACACACAACCAAAACATCCAACTTGCCTTGATCCCTACCTCTACATAACTCACAATAGCTCAGTCAAGAGTATGGTACAATAAACTGATGATCTCATATCCCAAATATCCCATTCTAAGCATGGCTAAGCATATGCATGTAAATAAATGACATGACAAAATAAATCCCAACCCAAGCTTCAAGGAAACAAGGTAATGCAATTCTAGGGAAACTTCCTAGCATGGGTTTCATATTTAACTTGACAATGCAAATAATTCTATCTACACATCCTAGCATAGGATCAAAGTGGTCAAGGACACTTGCCTCCTGCTTGCTGCTCTTGAAATGGGTAGTCCTGATCTTGGAAAGGAATAACATGCTCTTGAACTAGTTCTACTTCATACCATCACACATAGCAAAAGAAAAACAACAATCATAAGACATAGTTCACACTTCTACTTCATACAAACCACACATTTCATATTTATGAAATTCATTCACCATTATATGTGTTGTGGTTACTTTGTGTGTTGATCTGTGGCTTGCACACACTTTTATTTATATGTGTATGATTCCTACTTTGGTGTTCCTATTTATACTTACATACTATATATATATATATATATATATGTGTGTGTGTTTTTCAGTTTTAAATAAATTCCTTATATTAAACTACCAAGTATGTAAGAAAAGTATTTTTCTTCTCCATATGTGCCTTCATAATTTCTATCAACCCTAAACTGAACTCTTTGAATTTTTAAAGACTCCATTTATCATTTACTAGTTGCTATATTTTCAGATTTATATTCCTATGTATAATTGTGTATTTTATTATGAAATTAGTAATACACATCATCTAAACAGTATAGGTTTTGGTCTTAAATAATTGAATAACATATTTTGACCTTGGCCTCTGATGTAAACTATTTCATAATTATTTTCCCTATTTTTCTAGAGCTATTCTTTACTTAAAAATGTGTCCCTATACTAATAAATGTGAATAATCAATGAAACAGATTCATTTCAGCCCAAAAATATATTTTTATCTTACTCCAAAGTTTCCTAAGTACTGAGAAAGTTTTTAATTAACTTTGACAATTATATTTGTCCCTACTTTTTAATTTTTAAACACTAGTTACATATTCAATTTCCTAAATTAAATACTAAACAGGGCTAAAATAATGAACTCACCCATTACAGGGTCTATAATATTATTTTCATAATTTCCAGGGGTCTAGCTACACTTATCAGAGGTGTTTTTCCTAATTTTTATTAAGTCCAGGGGCTAAAACTGATTTTTAAATGAATTTACATGATTTTCTGGAGTTCCAGGGGCTAGATCTAAAGTTTCCGGGGCTAGCTCTCAATTCCAGAGAACCCCAGGGGGTAGCACGTAAGAATTCCAGTCTTTATAACGCGGGGCTGACGTGGACCGTCCGATTTTAAACCGACGGCTGAGATTATAACATCGAACCGGTACGCGGGGATTTAAAGTCTACCGTGCGATTTAAAATAAACGGCGCACAAGCGGCCACGTCGCTCTGATCGAGCGCGGGCGGCGCTGCCGGCGGCGCACGGCGGCGGGAAGCGCCGATCTCGCCGGAAAGTTTCGGATCCTCGAGAATTCTGCCTAAAACTGTGATCTTATGGCATAGATCGGTAGAGGGGAGGTCGGGGATCTCACCTCGGGGGTTTTCTCGAGCTCGGGGGTCCTGGAAAGTGATCGGCGGCGAGGTCCGAGGCAAAACCACGGCGAAGCTCGTCGGCGCTGTGTTTACACCGTAAGTCCCCGAGTTTTCTGCACCTGCAGAGCTCCCCGGAGGCGGTGGATCAAGACCAGCGAGTTAGATCAGAGTTTCCGAGCTTAGATCAGCCAGAATTCACCGGCGAAGTCTCGGTGCTCACCGGAGTAAAAATCGGCGATCGCGTGAGAAAAAACCGATCGGGGCTGGGGTTTTTATAGCCGGGGCAGGGCGGTGGGTCAGTTGTGATCGAGTTGGATTCTTATGGGACCGGAATTCGGCTGAGGAACGCGGTTTTTCGATCGGTTAAGATATCGCGCGCGGGAGAGAGTCCGGGGTCGCGGGGTTAGGGATGACAGGTGGGTCCCACCCGTCTGTGAGAGACAGCGCGGGCGCGCGGGGGCGGGCTGGCGCGGGGAAACTGGGCCGGCTGGCGGGTTTCGGCCCACTGGCCGGTTTTTTTCCTGTTTCTCTTTTTCTTTTTCCATTTCTTTTCTGTTTTGAGTATAATTTGAATTCCAGTTTGAATTTGAATTTTTGCAAAACATGCAACACGTCCAAAAATTTTTAAATTCCCCTCTGAACATGGTTTAGAGTTTTGAATCAAAATTTGGGGTGTTACAGCTCTACCCCCCTTAAAAGAAATCTCGTCCTCGAGATTGGTGTTTCTAAGAAAACAATTCCGGAAATTGTGCCTTAGCTCATCTTCCCGTTCCCAGGTAGCTTCCTCTTCTGAGTGATGCTTCCACTGCACCTTGCACATCCGGATTCTCTTGTTTCTGGTGAGGCGTTCCATTGTCTCCAAAATCTTGTATGGTTGCTCGGCATAAGACAAATCTTCAGCTACATCCACTTCATTCATGGGTAACACCTCCTCAGGCGTCCTCAGACATTTCTTGAGTTGTGACACATGGAATACATCGTGTACATCTGATAGATGAACCGGTAACTCTAGTTGGTACGCCACTTCGCCTTTTCTTTCCAAAACTTGAAAGGGTCCGATGTATCGAGGTGACAACTTCCCTTTCACCTTGAACCGACGAAGTCCTCTGATAGGGAACACCTTGAGATAAACATAGTCTCCCACGTTGAAAACGAGTTCTCTTCTTCGTACATCAGCATAACTCTTCTGGCGTGTTTGTGCTATCCTCAAGTTGTTGCGAATCTCCCTCACCTTCGCTTCGGCTTCTTGTAGCACTTCTGGACCAAACACTTTACTTTCTCCTGTTTGGTTCCAAAATAGAGGAGTTCTGCACTTCCTTCCATACAAAGCTTCAAACGGTGACATTTTCATACTTGCTTGATAGCTGTTGTTATAGGAAAACTCCGCATACGGTAAGTTCTTGTCCCAACTCCTATTGTTTTTGAGTGCACATGCCCTTAACATATCTTCAAGGATCTGATTGGTTCTCTCCGTATGCCCGTCAGTTTGGGGATGATAGGCAGAGCTGAAATTCAGATGGGTTCCCATGGTTTCATGCAACTTTTGCCAAAACCTTGAGGTGAACTGTGTCCCTCGGTCCAACACTATCTTCTTTGGCACTCCATGGTAACACACAATCCTTGACATGTACAATTCTGCCAATTTGGATCCGCTGTAGCTTTCTTTCACAGGAATGAAATGAGCTACCTTGGTTAGCCGATCAATAATGACCCATATTGAATCATACCCGGATTGGGTCCTAGGCAATCCCACGACAAAATCCATGCTGATTTCTTCCCACTTCCATTCAGGCACTTTGAGTGGTTGCAGCAATCCCGCGGGTCGTTGATGTTCTGCTTTCACCAACTGAAATGTGTCACATAGGGCAACATGTTCCGTGACATCTCGCTTCATGCCATACCACCAATACCTGCTCTTGAGGTCCTGGTACATCTTCGTACTCCCAAGATGAATGGAATAGTCGGAATCGTGAGCCTCCTTCAAAATTAATTCACGGATCTCCTTTAGTTCTGGCACACAGATCCTTTTCCCGTGCCACACCGTTCCTTGTTCATCCTCTCTAAAACCAGGAGCTTTATTTTCCTTAATGAGCTGTCTGATCTCTTGTATCTTCTCATCATTCTTTTGGCCCTCGCGTATGTCTTGCTCGAGTGTGGAGTCCACTTCCATGGCGATGGCTTCACCACTATTTACTAGACATAGATTGAGCCTTATAACTTCGTCCTTCAATTCTGCGGGCATGTCCTTCAAGCTCAACTTATTGACCTGCACTTTCCGACTCAAAGCATCGGCCACGACGTTTGCTTTCCCGGGATGATAGTTGATGCCTATATCAAAGTCATTGATTAGCTCTAACCATCTCCTTTGTCTGAGGTTGAGATCTGGCTGTGTGAATATGTACTTCAAACTCTTATGATCCGTATATATCTCTGTCCTCTTCCCCATCAAATAGTGCCGCCAAATTTTCAACGCGTGTACCACTGCAGCTAGTTCTAGGTCATGTGTAGGATAGTTCTTCTCGTGCTTCCGAAGCTGCCGGGATGCATATGCCACGACATGTCCTTCTTGCATGAGAACACATCCCAACCCATTTCCAGAGGCATCGCAGAACACTGTGAAATTCTTCTGCATATCTGGCATAACCAACACTAGGGCTGTTGTCAATCTCTTCTTTAGCTCCTGAAAGCTCGTCTCGCACTGTGGCGTCCAGTTGAATGTGATTCCCTTTTCCAACAATTTGGTGAGAGGTCTCGAGATCTTGGAGAATCCCTCAATAAACCGTCGATAGTATCCAGCCAATCCCAAAAAGCTTCGAACTTCCCCGACATTTTCAGGGGTTTTCTACTTCTGGATATCCTCGATTTTGGCGGGATCTACGGAGATTCCTCCCTCCGAGATTATATGTCCTAAAAAGGGAACTCTCTTCAGCCAAAACTCACACTTGCTCAACTTGGCATATAGTTGGTGTTCTCTCAGCCTCTGCAACACCAACCTTAGATGGTTCTCATGTTCTTCTTCATTTTTGGAGAAGACGAGAATATCATCTATGAAAACCACCACAAATTTGTCCAGATATTCCATGAATACCTTGTTCATGAGGTACATGAAATATGCCGGGGCATTGGTTAGCCCAAAAGGCATGACAGTGTATTCATACAGTCCGTACCGAGATACGAAAGCTGTCTTGGGAATATCTGATTGCCTTATCTTGAGTTGGTGGTACCCCGACCTGAGATCAATTTTCGAGAACACACAAGCTCCCCTCAACTGATCAAACAAGTCTTCAATGCGGGGTAATGGGTACTTGTTTTTGATGGTTACCTCATTCAAGGCACGGTAATCCACGCATAACCTTTGGGTTCCGTCTTTCTTGGGCACAAATATCACCGGAGCTCCCCATGGTGAGGAACTAGGGCGAATATACCCCTTCTCCGTCAATTCTCTCAAATGATCCTTGAGCTCTTCTAGCTGCTTGGAGTCCATTCGATAAGGTCTCTTGTATATCGGGGCTGTTCCCGGTACTAGCTCAATTGCGAATTCCACGTCACGGTCGGGAAGCATACCTGGCAATTCCTCCAGAAAAACATCTGGATATTCCCTGATAGTCCTGATTTCCTCAACTTTCACCTCCACTTGATTTAATTTAATGTCCCTCCTAGGCTCGTGTATTGTTATGAACTTTACTCTGGTACCACTGGGGTGAGTTAGTTCCACCGTTCTGGTCGAACAATGGATGATTCCTTTATGTTTGGTCAACCAATCCATACCCAAAATAATATCTATCCCTTGTGAATCTATCACTATGAGGTTAGCAGTAAATACTACCCCATTAATGTCTAGGTTCACTTTGGGACACACTTGTCTTGTCCTTATTTCTCCACCTGGAGAATTTACAGCTAGCATATGGTTCATTTGTGTGGTTGCTAGGTCATGCTTCTTAACAAACCCTTGAGCAATGAACGAGTGGGTAGCACCAGAACCAAACAGCAGAGTTGCAAGGTGTAAATTGGCAGGAAACTTACCAACTACCACGTCGGGTGCCTCTTGTGCTTCCTCCATAGTGACATGGTTCACCCGTCCTCTCAATACATTCTGCTGTTGTGGCGGCGCAGGCTTCTTCTTTGGGCATTTATGGGCGTAGTGCCCCACTTCACCACAGCTAAAACATTGCACCCCAATCTTAGTTGCTTGGCCCTTGTTGTCTTGGGGTTGGTTTGGGGGTCCTTGTACTGCTGGTCGAGGTGGATATGCGGGGCGAGGCTGTTGTACAAACTGACGTTGTGGCTGTGCTGATGCTGCGGGAGGCCTGTAGTTTGGGTTGTACCCTCTTGGTGCTGAATAGGGTACCGCAGCACGGCTCGTCTGCCCCGTAGGTTGCTGCATCAAACGTGGGTGGGTGTTGCTCCCTGAGGCTTGATGTGACCACCCAGCCTTCCTCTTATTCTCATTTTCCAGTGCCTTTAGCTTTCTTTCCACCACAAATGCTCTGTCCACCATCTTTTGAAAGCTTTCATACTCATTTGAGGACATCGCACACTGCATTTCTGCGGTAAGCCCTTCCACGAAACAATCTTGTTTCTGCTCATCAGTCTCTATGTCCCGTGGGGCATAACGGGATAGTTGAGTGAATTTAGTGAGGTATTCCCTCACCGTCATGTTTCCCTACTGCAGTCCCAAAAACTCCTTCCTCTTGTTTTTGAGTTCACCTCTTGGGATGTAGTGGTTGCGGAAGCTACGCTTGAACTCGTCCCAAGTGATGTTCTCAGGGTCATGATGGGCGGCCACGTAGGCGGTCCACCAATCAGCAGCAGGTCCATGCAACTGATGAGAGGCAAACAGCACCCTCTCATACCCTTGGCATTGTATTATCCTTATCTTACTTTCAATGGTCTTCAGCCAATCGTCTGCCTCCAGAGGTTCAGCAGCACTTGCAAACTTTGGAGGTTGAGTTCCTAGAAACTCACTCAACCTTGGTTGGCGTGGTGCAGCTTGTGGAGGTGGAACTTGATGCAAGTTGGCCACCACTTGAGTCAAGTTCTGGATGAGTTGATTTTGATTCTCCAGCATTTGGTGTAGAGGATCAACTTCTTCACGGCGACCACCCCTGTCCTGGCCTCCCGAAAGATGAGGGTTGCATGCCTCATCATTGTTGTTGGTGGGGTTGGCAGCACGTCCTTTTCCTCTTCCGGCCATCTGGCAGAATCAACAAATGTTAACTTGATACCATTTAGTATCATCTTACTACTTCCATTTGTTTGTACTTTGAAGTGTTGGGGCTTTGTTATACTTTTACGAGGGTTCATATCTCAAACCAAATGAATGCACTATTATTTCCTGTGGGTTCACACACCAAAGCAAAACAATCTGAAGACGAGGCTGTGGACAATTGCTCATGGCTTCCACAACTCACGTCACACACCAAGCATCATCACACCATTAACTACGTAACGACTCGACTACTCGACCTCTTGCTAGCTAGGGGAAAGACTCTACACTACTCGTCCTCTTGAGCTGGCTCCTCGGGATCTTCCTCCTCATTTCGGCTACCTTCTGACTCTGCTTTGGGTGGGGAGACTGCTGGTGGAGAAGTGCGACGACGCCTGATTGCTCGGTGATCCGGGGAGTCAGGAGTCCATGTATCATTCACGGTGACACACAGTTCATTCCCATCTCCTCTTTCTCTCGCCTTTAAGCAGGCTCGCAGCAACGCCTCCGTTTCCTTCAGGGTGTCTTGGACATCCTGAATCTCTTGTTGACACTCCTGCAGTCGAGTGCTGAGCATAGCAGCATCCTCCAAGCACAAGTCCATGTGCTCATGGGAAGTCCCTTGCTGCACCGGTGGGTACTTGTACTCCGTGGTACCACTCTCACGTTGGAGGACATACATGTACTCAGTTTTGTCCAAGTGGCGACGATAGATGTGACTCTGGCAGGTGATGGCCTCCCAGGTGACATCTTTCTCTGCGTCAACTTGTGTTGCTCGACAAGCTGGAGAGTGGTGAATCTTAAGCAGCTGATTCTCGTGTATAATCCTCATCTCCGAACTCCATTCTTCCCTCTTCTCACGGATGGTCCTGGTGGAGTTATAGTGGATGATTAGCTTGCCCGTATTGCCGGCGGCTTCGAGCATACGCCGAAGACGGCGCAACAAGTCTCCTACTGCCAATCCGTAGGAAAGGTACGTCACTGGGCGACTCTCCTCTCTTTCGGCAAGGGCAACTACGGGAACTCTCCCTCCTGTGGACTTACGAGCGGTGCGAATCATGCGAACCATCTAAAAACAAAAGAATTTAAAATTAGGTTAGATAAATTCCCAAACAAAAATCCTATTTTGAATGAAAGTTGGGGTAAGATGAAGAAAATGACTCCTTTAATAACACTTTTCCACCCACACCTTAGAAAATAGTTTTTAAGAAAATAGGGCCCTTAAATACGTCCATTTCTACCTAGGTCCACGTTCCTACGGGCAACCTTGGCTCTGATACCACCTCTGTCACACCCAGTTTTTCCGAAGAACAACCAAGTGAATATCACATGTATGTCAGGATCATTTTCTCATACATGTGATGACAAATAGTGAAGCATCATTTATTACAAGCCAGGTGTCGAATATAAATAAGTCTTACATCGCAAATGTCTCAATGGACACTAATGCTTCATCACAAGTAAATAAACTAGCAGCGGAATATTATTCTTTTAGGCTCCATCACAGGCGTTGCCCGGGGGTCTTCATGAACCTAAAAACCTTCCTCGGGTCCAAAATCTTGGTCATTATACACCACCTCATTATCTTGACCTGAGCAGCATTATAAACCAACAAATATGCAAGGTTGAGTACCAATGGTACTCAGCAAGTGGTGGAAAAAATTATGTCATGCATGGCTAGAACAAGGAGAGGTTGAACTCATGGTTAAAGCACTACGCAATTAATACCTATCACCTTAGCTTATTAAGCACCTACATTACTACACAGGTGAAATGGTCCCAATCTCCCAACCCATTATCATAATCCAATAACCATAACATCATTTCCAATGTTAAGCTCCCCGCTTAACTTCCAAAACCATCAATCCTCTAATCATGAATAAGTCCAGGCCACTCTTAACCGTGAGCACGGCTGTCAAGACAGTTTTGACTCTGCAGAGTTTGTACCACTGTACCCACATGTAGTGATTTCATCCCCCGTTGCCGGGTGGACTAAAAGAACCTCCATTATGCCAGTGGCTACGATCCACATTCACACTTCCCAGGTGTGTAGCCAGGAGATCACTACGAAGCCTTTACAAAGGGATTCCCGACGAGCGTGGGCCCACTGAGGTTTCACCCCTAACAGCATACAAGAGGCTCCAACCCTGCTGCAGTGGCCCCCTCTTGAGCCTTGCGGTTCATATGGTAGTCCAGCTGACACCTACTCCCCGCACCATCCAACACACCCATACTACGCCGGGGATACACCTAATTAATTGGCCAAGCTGCCCCATCTCAGCATGTGGTTGGCACTGTAAAGCCGGGTTACATGCTCCATGAACCGGTCCTTAGGATCCAGGCAAGTACTAAACACAAACCCAAGTCTCGTGCACCCAGCACACAACCAAAACATCCAACTTGCCTTGATCCCTACCTCTACATAACTCACAATAGCTCATTCAAGAGTATGGTACAATAAACTGATGATCTCATATCCCAAATATCCCATTCTAAGCATGGCTAAGCATATGCATGTAAATAAATGACATGACAAAATAAATCCCAACCCAAGCTTCAAGGAAACAAGGTAATGCAATTCTAGGGAAACTTCCTAGCATGGGTTTCATATTTAACTTGACAATGCAAATAATTCTATCTACACATCCTAGCATAGGATCAAAGTGGTCAAGGACACTTGCCTCCTGCTTGCTTCTCATGAAATGGGTAGTCCTGATCTTGGAAAGGAATAACTTGCTCTTGAACAGGTTCTACTTCATACCATCACACATAGCAAAAGAAAAACAACAATCATAAGACATAGTTCACACTTCTACTTCATACAAACCACACATTTCATATTTATGAAATTCATTCACCATTATATGTGTTGTGGTTACTTTGTGTGTTGATCTGTGGCTTGCACACACTTTTATTTATATGTGTATGATTCCTACTTTGGTGTTCCTATTTATACTTACATACTATATATATATATATATATATATATATATATATATATATATATATATATGTGTGTGTGTGTGTGTTTTTCAGTTTTAAATAAATTCCTTATATTAAACTACCAAGTATGTAAGAAAAGTATTTTTCTTCTCCATATGTGCCTTCATAATTTCTATCAACCCTAAACTGAACTCTTTGAATTTTTAAAGACTCCATTTATCATTTACTAGTTGCTATATTTTCAGATTTATATTCCTATGTATAATTGTGTATTTTATTATGAAATTAGTAATACACATCATCTAAACAGTATAGGTTTTGGTCTTAAATAATTGAATAACATATTTTGACCTTGGCCTCTGATGTAAACTATTTCATAATTATTTTCCCTATTTTTCTAGAGCTATTCTTTACTTAAAAATGTGTCCCTATACTAATAAATGTGAATAATCAATGAAACAGATTCATTTCAGCCCAAAAATATATTTTTATCTTACTCCAAAGTTTCCTAAGTACTGAGAAAGTTTTTAATTAACTTTGACAATTATGTTTGTCCCTACTTTTTAATTTTTAAACACTAGTTACATATTCAATTTCCTAAATTAAATACTAAACAGGGCTAAAATAATGAACTCACCCATTACAGGGTCTATAATATTATTTTCATAATTTCCAGGGGTCTAGCTACACTTATCAGAGGTGTTTTTCCTAATTTTTATTAAGTCCAGGGGCTAAAACTGATTTTTAAATGAATTTACATGATTTTCTGGAGTTCCAGGGGCTAGATCTAAAGTTTCTGGGGCTAGCTCTCAATTCTAGAGAACCCCAGGGGGTAGCACGTAAGAATTCCAGTCTTTATAACGCGGGGCTGACGTGGACCGTCCGATTTTAAACCGACGGCTGAGATTATAACATCGAACCGGTACGCGGGGATTTAAAGTCTACCGTGCGATTTAAAATAAACGGCGCACAAGCGGCCACGTCGCTCTGATCGAGCGCGGGCGGCGCTGCCGGCGGCGCACGGCGGCGGGAAGCGGCGATCTCGCGGGAAAGTTTCGGATCCTCGAGAATTCTGCCTAAAACTGTGATCTTATGGCATAGATCGGTAGAGGGGAGGTCGGGGATCTCACCTCGGGGGTTTTCTCGAGCTCGGGGGTCCTGGAAAGTGATCGGCGGCGAGGTCCGAGGCAAAACCACGGCGAAGCTCGTCGGCGCTGTGTTTACACCGTAAGTCTCCGAGTTTTCTGCACCTGCAGAGCTCCCCGGAGGCGGTGGATCAAGACCAGCGAGTTAGATCAGAGTTTCCGAGCTTAGATCAGCCAGAATTCCCCGGCGAAGTCTCGGTGCTCACCGGAGTAAAAATCGGCGATCGCGTGAGAAAAACCGATCGGGGCTGGGGTTTTTATAGCCGGGGGAGGGCGGTGGGTCAGTTGTGATCGAGTTGGATTCTTCTGGGACCGGAATTCGGCTGAGGAACGCGGTTTTTCAATCGGTTAAGATCGCGCGTGCGGGAGAGAGTCCGGGGTCGCGGGGTTAGGGATGACAGGTGGGTCCCACCCGTCTGTGAGAGACAGCGCGGGCGCGCGGGGGCGGACTGGCGCGGGGAAACTAGGCCGGCTGGCGGGTTTCGGCCCACTGGCCGGTTTTTTTCCCGTTTCTCTTTTTCTTTTTCCATTTCTTTTCTGTTTTGAGTATAATTTGAATTTGAATTTTTGCAAAACATGCAACACGTCCAAAAATTTTTAAATTCCCCTCTGAACATGGTTTAGAGTTTTGAATCAAAATTTGGGGTGTTACACTTTAAAATTTTTTGGACGTGTTGCATGTTTTGCAAAAATTCAAATTCAAACTGGAATTCAAATTAAACTCAAATCAGAAAAGAAATAGAAAAAAGAAAAAGAGAAAACAGAAAACGGGGGATGAAATCACTACATGTGGGTACAGTGGTACAAACTATGCTGAGTCAAAACGTTCATGACAGCCGTGCTCACGGTCAAGAGCGGCTTGGACTTATTCATGATTAGAGGATTGATGGTTTTGGAAGTTGTGGATGTTAAGCGGGGAGCTTAACATTGGAAATGATGTTATGGTTATTTGATTATGATGATGGGATGGGAGATTGGGACCATTTCACCTGTGTAGTAATGTTGGTGCTTAATAAGCTAAGGTGATAGGTATTAATTGCGTAGTGCTTTAACCATGAGTTCAACCTCCCCTTGTTATAGCCATGCATGACATAAATTTCCCACACTTGCTGAGTACCATCGGTACTCAACCTTGCATATTCGTTGGTTTATATTGCTGCTCAGGTCAAGATAATGAGGTGGTGTATAATGACCAAGACTTTGGACTCGAAGAATGTTTCTAGGTTCATGGAGACCCCGGGCAACGCCTGTGACGGAGCCCACGAGAATAATTATTGCCGCTGCTAGTTTATTTACTTGTGATGAACTTATTATTGTCCATCGAGACATTTGCTATGTAAGACTTATTTATTCGACACCTGGCTTGTAATAAATGATGCTTCACTATTTGTCATCACATGTATGAGAAAATGATCCTGGCATACATGTGATATTCACTCGGTTGTTCTTCGGAAAAACCGGGTGTGACAGAAGTGGTATCAGAGCCAAGGTTGCCCGTAGGAACGTGGACCTAGGTAGAAATGGACGTATTTAAGGGCCCTATTTTCTTAAAAACTATTTTACAAGGTGTGTGTTGAAAAGTGTTATTTAATTAGTCACTTTCTTCATCTTACCCCAATTTTCATTCAAAATAGGATTTTTGTTCAAAAAAGTTTATCTAACCTAAGTTTAAATGCTTTTTGTTTTAGATGGTTCGCATGATTCACACCGCTCGCAAGTCCACAGGAGGGAGAGTTCCCGTAGTTGCCCTTGCCGAAAGAGAGGAGAGCCGTCCGGTGACGTACCTTTCCTACGGATTGGCAGTAGGAGGCTTGTTGCGCCGTCTTCGACGTATGCTTGAAGCCGCCGGCAATATGGGCAAGCTAATCATCCACTATAACTCCACTAGGACCATCCGTGAGAAGAGGGAAGAATGGAGTTCAGAGATGAGAATTATACACGAAAATCAGCTGCTTAAGATCCACCACTCTCCAGCTTGTCGAGCGACACAGGTCGATGCGGAGAAGGATGTCACCTGGGAGGCCATCACCTGCTAGAGTCACATCTATCGTCGCCACCTGGACAGGACTGAGTACATGTATGTCCTCCAGCGTGAGAGTGGTAGCACAGAGTATAAGTATCCGCCAGTGCAGCAAGGGACTTCCCATGAGCACATGGACTTGTGCTTGAAGGATGCTGCTATGCTCAGCACTCGACTGTAGGAGTGTCAGCAAGAGCTTCAGGATGTTCGGGACACCCTGAAGGAAACGGAGGCGTTGCTGCGAGCCTGCCGGAGGTCGAGAGAAAGAGGAGATGGGAATGAACTGTGTGTCACCGCGAATGATACATGGACTCCTGACTCCCCAGATCGTCGGGCGATAAGGCATCGTCGCACTCCTCCACCAGCAGCCTCCCCACCCAAAGCAGAGTCAGAAGGAAGCCGAAATGATGAGGAAGACCCCGAGGATCCAGCTCAAGAAAACAAGTCGTGTCGAGTCCTTCCCTTAGTTAGCAAGATGTCGAATAGTCGAGTCGTTAAGTTAGGTTAATGGTGTGTTAATGCTTGGTGTGTGACGTGAGATGTGGAAGCCATGAGCAATTGTCCACAACCTCGTCTTTAGATTGTTTTGCTTTGGTGTGAGAACCCACATGAAATAATATTGCATTTATTTTTGTGTGAGAAATAAACCCTCAGAAAAGTACAACAAAGCCTCAACACTTCAAAGTACAAACAAATGAATGTAGTAAGATGATACTAAATGCTTTCAAATTAACATTGGTTGATTCTGCCAGATGGCCGGAAGAGGAAAAGGACGTGCTGCCAACCCCGCCAACAACAACGATGAGGCATGCAACCCTCACCTTTCTGGAGGCCAGGACCGGGGTGGTCGCCGTGAAGGAGTTGATCCCCTCCACCAAATGCTGGAGAATCAAAATCAGCTCATCCAGAACTTGACTCAAGTGGTGGCCAACTTGCATCAAGTTCCACCTCCACAAGCTGCACCACGCCAACCAAGGTTGAGTGAGTTTCTAGGAACTCAACCTCCAAAGTTTGCAAGTGCTGCTGAACCTCTGGAGGCAGATGATTGGCTGAAGACCATTGAAAGTAAGATGAGGATCATACAGTGCCAACGGTATGAGCGGGTGCTGTTTGCCTCTCATCAATTGCATGGACCTGCTGCTGATTGGTGGACCGCCTATGTGGCCGGGGTTCAAGCGTAGCTTCCGCAACCATTACATCCCAAGAGGTGAACTCAAAAACAAGAGGAAGGAGTTTTTGGGACTGCAGCAGGGAAACATGACGGTGAGGGAATACCTCACTAAATTTACTCAACTATCCCGTTATGCCCCACGGGACATAGAGACTGATGAGCAGAAACAAGATTGTTCCGTGGAGGGACTTACCGCAGAAATGCAGTGTGCAATGTCCTCAAATGAGTATGAAAGCTTCCAAAAGATGGTGGACAGAGCGTTTGTGGTAGAAAGGAAGCTAAAGGCCTTGGAAAATGAGAATAAGAGGAAGGCCGGGTGTTCACATCAAGCCTCAGGGAGCAACACGCGCCCACGTCTGATGCAGCAACCTGCAGGGCAGACGAACCGTGCTGTGGTACCCTACTCAGCACCAAGAGGGTACAACCCGAACTACAGGTCTCCGGCAGCACCAATACAGCCACAACGTCAGTTCGTACAGCAGCCTCGCCCTGCATATCCACCTCGACCAGCAGTACAAGGACCCCCAAACCAACCCCAAGACAGTAAAGGCCAGGCACCTAAGGTTGGGGTGCAATGTTTTAGTTGCGGAGAAGTGGGGCAATACGCCCATAAGTGCCCAAAGAAGAAGCCCATGCAGCCACAACAGCAGAATGTAATGAGAGGACGGGTGAACCACGTCACTATGGAGGAAGCACAAGAGGCACCCGACGTGGTAGTTGGTAAGTTTCCTGCCAATTTACACATGGCAACCCTGCTGTTTGATTCTGGTGCTACCCACTCATTCATTGCTCAAGGGTTTGTTAAGAAGCATAACCTAGCAACAACACAAATGAACCATATGCTAGCCGTAAACTCTCCGGGTGGAGAAATAAGGACAAGACAAGTGTGTCCCAAAGTGAACTTAGACATTAATGGGGTAGTATTTACTTCTAACCTCATAGTGATAGATTCACCAGGGATAGATATTATTTTGGGTATGGATTGGTTGACCAAACATAAAGGAATCATCCATTGTTCGACCAGAACGGTGGAACTAACTCACCCTAGTGGCGCAAGAGTAAAGTTCATAATAATACACGAGCCTAGGAGGGACATTAAATTAAATCAAGTTGAGGTGAAAGTTGAGGAAATCAGGACCATCAGGGAATATCCAGATGTTTTTCCGGAGGAGTTGCCAGGTATGCCTCATGATCGTGAAGTAGAATTCGCAATTGAGCTAGTACCTGGAACAGCCCCAATATACAAGAGACCTTATCGGATGGACTCCAAGCAGCTAGAAGAACTCAAGGATCATTTAAGAGAATTGACGGAGAAGGGGTATATTCGTCCTAGTTCCTCACCATGGGGAGCTCCGGTGATATTTGTGCCCAAGAAGGACGGAACCCAAAGGTTATGCGTGGATTACCGTGCCTTGAATGAGGTAACTATCAAGAACAAGTACCCATTACCCCGCATTGAAGACTTGTTTGATCAGTTGAGGGGAGCTTGTGTGTTCTCGAAAATTGATCTCAGGTCGGGATACCACCAACTCAAGATAAGGCAATCTGATATTCCCAAGACAGCTTTCGTATCTCGGTACGGACTGTATGAATACACTGTCATGCCTTTCGGGCTAACTAATGCCCCGGCATACTTCATGTATCTCATGAACAAGGTATTCATGGAATATCTAGACAAATTTGTGGTGGTTTTCAAAGATGACATTCTCGTCTTCTCCAAAGATGAAGAAGAACATGAGAAACATCTAAGGTTGGTGTTGAGAGGCTAAGAGAACACCAGCTATATGCCAAGTTGAGCAAATGAGTTTTGACTGAAGAGAGTTCCCTTCTTAGGACATATAATCTCGGAGGGAGGAATCTCCGTGGATCCTGCCAAAATCGAGGATATACAGAAGTGGAAGACCCCTGAAAATGTCAGGGAAGTTCAAAGCTTCTTGGGACTGGCTGGATACTATCGACGGTTTATTGAGGGATTCTCCAAGATCTCGAGACCCCTCACCAAACTGTTGGAGAAGGGAATCACATTCACATGGACGCCACAGTGCGAGACGAGTTTTCAGGAGCTAAAGAAAAGATTGACAACAGCCCCAGTGTTGGTTATGCCTGATATGCAAAAGAATTTCACGGTGTACTGCGATGCCTCTGGAAACGGGTTGGGATGTGTTCTCATGCAAGAAGGGTATGTCGTGGCATATGCATCCCGGCAGCTTCTGAAGCACGAGAAAAACTATCCTACACATGACTTAGAACTAGCCGCAGTGGTACACGCATTGAAAATTTGGCGGCACTATTTGATGGGGAAGAGGACCGAGATATATACGGATCATAAGAGTTTGAAGTACATTTTCACACAGCCAGATCTCAACCTCAGACAAAGGAGATGGTTAGAGCTAATCAATGACTTTGATGTGGGCATCAACTATCATCCCGGTAAAGCAAACGTCGTGGCCGATGCTTTGAGTTGGAAAGTGGAGGTCAATAAGTTGAGCTTGAAGGACATGCCTGCAGAACTGAAGGACGAGGTTATAAGGCTCAATCTATGTCTAGTAAATAGTGGTGAATCCATCGCCATGGAAGTGGACTCCACACTAGAGCGAGACATACGCGAGGGTCAAAAGAATGATGAGAAGATACGAGAGATCAGACAACTCATCAAGGAAAATAAAGCTCCGGGTTTTAGAGAAGATGAACAAGGAACGGTGTGGCACGGGGAAAGAATCTGTGTGCCTGAAGAAAGGAGATTCGTGAATTGATTTTGAAGGAGGCTCACGATTCTGACTATTCCATTCATCCTGGGAGTACGAAGATGTACCAGGACCTCAAAAGCAGGTATTGGTGGTATGGCATGAAGCGAGATGTCGCGGATCATGTTGCCCTATGTGACACATGTCAGTTGGTGAAAGCAGAACATCAACGACCCGCGGGATTATTGCAACCACTCAAAGTGCCTGAATGGAAATGGGAAGAAATCAGCATGGATTTCATCGTGGGATTGCCTAGAACCCAATACGGATATGATTCAATATGGGTCATAATTGATAGGCTAACCAAGGTAGCTCATTTCATCCCCGTGAAAGAAAGCTACAGCGGATCCAAATTGGCAGAGCTGTACATGTCAAGGATCGTGTGTTACCATGGAGTGCCAAAGAAGATTGTGTCGGATCGAGGGACACAGTTCACCTCGGGGTTTTGGCAGAAGTTGCATGAAACCATGGGAACCCATCTGAACTTTAGTTCTGCCTATCATCCCCAAACCGATGGGCAGACGGAGAGAACCAATCAGATCCTTGAAGATATGCTGAGGGCATGTGCACTCAAAAACAATAGGAGTTGGGACAAGAACTTACCGTATGCGCAGTTTTCCTATTACAACAGCTATCAAGCTAGTATGAAGATGTCACCGTTTGAAGCTTTGCACGGGAGGAAGTGCAGAACTCCCCTATTTTGGAACCAAACAGGGGAAAGTAAAGTGTTTGGTCCAGAAGTACTACATGAAGCCGAGGCGAAGGTGAGGGAAATTCGCAATAACTTGAGGATAGCACAGACACGCCAAAAGAGCTATGCCGATGTACGAAGAAGAGAGCTCGTTTTCAACGTGGGGGACTATGTCTATCTCAAGGTGTCCCCTATGAGAGGACTTCGTCGGTTCAAGGTGAAAGGGAAGTTGTCACCTCGATACATCGGACCCTTTCAAGTTTTGGTGAGGAAAGGCGAAGTGGCGTATCAACTAGAGTTACCGGCTCGTCTATCGGATGTGCACGATGTATTCCATGTGTCACAACTCAAGAAATGCCTGAGGACACCTGAGGAGGTGTTTTCCATGAATGAAGTGGACGTAGCTGAGGATTTGTCTTATGCCGAGCAACCATACAAAATTTTGGAGACAATGGAACGCCTTACCAGAAATAAAAGAATCCGGATGTGCAAGGTGCAGTGGAAGCATCACTCAGAAGAGGAAGCCACCTGGGAGCGGGAAGATGAGCTAAAGGCACAATTTCCGGAATTGTTTTCTTAGAACCACCAATCTCGAGGACGAGATTTCTTTTAAGGGGGGTAGAGCTGTAACACCCCAAAATTTTGTTAAGACCCTAAAATCATGTTAAGAGGGGAATTTAAAAATTTTTGGACGTGTTGCATGTTTTGCAAAAATTCAAATTCAAACTGGAATTCAAATTAAACTCAAATCAGAAAAGAAATAGAAAAAAGAAAAAGATAAAACAGAAAAAAACCGGCCAGTGGGCCGCAACCCACCAGCCGGCCCAACCAGCGCCGCGCCAGCCCGCAGCCGCGCGCGCCGCTTCCTCCCACTGACAGGCGGGGCCCGCCAACCCTTCTTCTACCTCGCGCCCGCGCCGAGATTCTCTCACCCCGGATCAAAACCGACCCGGATTCCTGCGCATCCCCGCCGGATCTAAACCACCCCGCCGCCTTTCCCCGTCTATAAAAACCCCGGCCTCGTTCTGTTTTTCCCAAGCGATCCGCCGATTTTCCTCCGGTGAGAACCGAGACTTCTCCGGCGAATTCTGGCCGATCTAAGCTCGGAAATTCCGATCTAACTCGCTGGTCTTGATCCACCGCCTCCGGGGAACCTTGCAGGTGCAGAAAACTCGGTGACTTGCGGTGTAAACACAGCGCCGACGAGCCTCGCCGTGGTTTCACCTCGGACCTCGTCGCCGATCACCTTCCAGGACCTCCGAGCTCAAGAAAACCCCCGAGGTGAGATCCCCGACCTCCCCTCCACCGATCTATGCAATAAAATCACAGTTCTAGGAAGAATTCTCGAAGATCCGAAAGTCTCCGGCGAGATCGCCGCTTCCCGCCGCCGTGCGCCGCCGGCAGCGCCGCCCGCGTTCGATCAGAGCGACGTGGCCGCTTGTGCGCCGTTTATTTTAAATCGCACGGTAGGGTTTAAATCCCCGCGTACCGGTTCGACGTTATAATCTCAGCCGTCAGTTTAAAATCGGACGGTCCACGTCAGCCCCGCGTTATAAAGACTGGAAATCTTACGTGCTACCCCCTGGGGTTCTCGGGAAATAAGAGCTAGCCCCGGAAACTTCTGATCTAGCCCCTGGAACTTCGGAAAATCATGTAAATTCATTTAAAAATCAGTTTTAGCCCCTGGACTTAATAAAAATTAGGAAAAACTCCTCTGATAAGTGTAGCTAGACCCCTGGAAATTCTGAAAATAATATTATAGACCCTGTAGTGGGGTGAGTTTACCTTTTTAGCCCTGTTTAGTATTTAATTTAAGAAATTGAATATGTGGCTAGTGTTTAAAAATTAAAAAGTGGGACAAACATATTGTCAAAATTTAATTAAAGACTTTCTCAGTATTTAGAAAACTTTGGAGTGAGATAAAAACATATTTTGGGCTGAATTGAATCTGTTTAATTTATTATTCACATTTAGGGACACATTTTTAAGTAAAGAATAGTTCTAGAAAATAGGGAAAATAATTGTGAAATAGTTTACATCAGAGGCAAAGGTCAAAATATGTTATTAAATTATTTAGGACCAGAACCTATTCTGTTTAGATGATGTGTCTTACTATTTCTATAATAAAGTTCACACTTAGGCATAGGAAATAAATCTGAAAATATAGCAACTAATAAATGATAAATGGAGTTTCTAAAATCCAAAGAATTCAGTTTAGGGTTGGTAGAAATTATGAAGACACATATGGAGAAGGAAAATACCTTTCATGCATACTAGGTAGCTAAAAGGTGTAGTAATTGAATATAAGGAATTTATTTAAAGTGGAAACTCATATATATAGTATGTAAGTATAAATGTGAACACAAAAGTAGGAATCATATACATATGATCAAAAGTGCATGCAAGCCACAAATCAACACACATAGAGTAACCACAACACATAGAAATGAGAATGACTTTCATGAATATGAATGTGTGGTTTGTATGAAGTGGAAGTGTGAACCATGTCTTATGGATTGTCGTTTTTCTTTTGCTATGTGTGATGGTATGATGTAGAACCTGCTCAAGAGCAAGTTATTCCTTTCCAAGACCAGGACTATCCATTTCAAGAGAAGCAGGAAGGAGGCAAGTGTCCTTGACCACTTTGATCCTATACTAGGATGTGTAGATAGAATTATTTGCATTGTCAAATGAAATATGAAACCCATGCTAGGAAGTTTCCCTAGAATTGCATTACCTTGTTTCCTTGTAGCTTGGGATGGGATTTATTTTATCATGTAATTTATTATTATGCATATGCTTAGCCATGCTTAGAATGGGATATTTGGGATATGAGACCATCAGTTTATTTTACCATACTCTTGAATGAGATATTGTGAGTTATGTAGAGGTAGGGATCAAGGCAAGTTGGATGTTTTGGTTGTGTGCTGGGTGCACGAGACTTGGGTTTCTGTTTAGTACTTGCCTGGATCCTAAGGACCGGTTCATGGAGCATGTAACCTGGCTTTACAGTGCCAACCACATGCTGAGATGGGGCAGCTTGGCCAATTAATTAGGTGTATCCCCGGCGTAGTATGGGTGTGTTGGATGGTGCGGGGAATAGGTGTCAGCTGGACTACCATATGAACCGCAAGGCTCAAGAGGGGGCCACTGCAGCGGGGTTGGAGCCTCTTGTATGCTGTTAGGGGTGAAACCTCAGTGGGCCCACGCTCGTCGGGAATCCCTTTGTAAAGGCTTCGTAGCCACTGGCATAATGGAGGTTCTTTTAGTCCACCCGGCAACGGGGGATGAAATCACTACATGTGGGTACAGTGGTACAAACTCTGCAGAGTCAAAACATTCATGACAGCCATGCTCACGGTCAAGAGCGGCTTGGACTTATTCATGATTAGAGGATTGATGGTTTTGGAAGTTGTGGATGTTAAGCGGGGAGCTTAACATTGGAAATGATGTTATGGTTATTTGATTATGATGATGGGATGGAAGATTGGGACCATTTCACCTGTGTAGTAATGTAGGTGCTTAATAAGCTAAGGTGATAGGTATTAATTGCGTAGTGCTTTAACCATGAGTTCAACCTCCCCTTGTTATAGCCATGTATGACATAACTTTCCCACACTTGCTGAGTACCATCGGTACTCAACCTTGAATATTTGTTGGTTTATATTGCTGCTCAGGTCAAGATAATGAGGTGGTGTATAATGACCAAGACTTTGGACCCGAAGAAGGTTTCGAGGTTCATGGAGACCCCGGGCAACGCCTGTGACGGAGCCCACGAGAATAATTATTGCCGCTGCTAGTTTATTTACTTGTGATGAACTTATTATTGTCCATCGAGACATTTGCTATGTAAGACTTATTTATTCGACACCTGGCTTGTAATAAATGATGCTTCACTATTTGTCATCACATGTATGAGAAAATGATCCTGGCATACATGTGATATTTACTCGGTTGTTCTTCGAAAAAACCGGGTGTGACAGTGCATGAGAAATAAGTTGCTGCTGCGGGGAAGGTGAATAAAACCTCTGTGGAGTATACGAGTCGTCATACTCCAAGAATGACTGCACCTTTTGTGGAACCTCTCGACCGGAAGGTGAACGGATTACCCACCGATACTTCTGAGGTAGATGATTGCATTCATCCTGTGATGAGTCCATCTCCCTCTTTTCTTTAAGGTAGAGATTGGAATAATATTCCTGAGTGATAGCACAGCTATTAAACTCATCAAAGTTCTCTTGGCTAACTTGAGCCAATTCACATCGCAGCCTAGAAGTCAGCCCTCGATAAAAATGATAACCCCTCATGGATGGTGATTTCACATAGTCAGGGACATATTGAGCTAAGCGATTGAATTCCTTTGCATACTCAATAACACTCTTGTCACCTTGCTTTAGATTCCAGAATTCATCATGACTTGTTTGCATTATGCCCGCTGGAACGAAACGAGCACGAAATGCATCCTGGATCTCTGCCCATGTGACACGATGCCCTGCTGGTTGGAGAGCAAGGTATTCTGCCCACCATGCTCCAGCAAAGCCGTGCAGCTGCTGAGCGGCATATAGAGTCTTCGAGAATCCATCGCATTGGATCAACCCAAACTTGGACTCAATGACACGTAACCAGTGATTTGCTTCACAATGGTCAGCCGCCTCAGAGAATACCGGCGGTTGTGTCGCCAAGAAATCCAGATAAGTGCTCGGGGTTGGCATGTGATGTTGAGATTCTCTATTTATTACTTGCTGAACTAGAGTTTGGAGAGTTTCATTCATCCTTGCCATAATTTCCGCCAATCTGGTTGGCGATGGCTCTCGTGATGAAGTCGAGTCATTCCCACCTCGACTCGAACCTCCAATCTCCATTTGAGAGTGTGCGTGTACCATACTGCACGAAACAAAATTTTGAGTCAATCAAAATTCTATCTCACTAGTAAGTAAAGACAAGTAAAACATGAACATGTCATGAACTTTATGAAAGCATAACCACATTCATGTTTAAAAAATCTTAAGTACGCTAAACTAATCAGCGGGACTACCCTGACCAGTTCACACAAACTCCAAATCTTACTCAAGTTATCTACAGATTTTTGACTTGAGTTCAATACCAAAGTTTTAGTAAACTTCAATATCTTTCAAACGGTGTATCATAGACTCCTTAAGGATTTTTCTACAGGAAGTTATGGCTTAAAAACAGAAGGGTCCACAAAGGTTTTTGGTACTGTCCTGGTTCTTAACAGTTTGCCTTCAACTGGACTTTTCACCAACTTAACGTGTGATTTTTGCTCTGGAGGTCTACAAAGAAGTTGTAGAGCACTTGAAAATCTTTCCAGAACTGTATCATACACCTTAATTGGTTAAAGCTACTCAGAGTTATGCTCTGTTAAAGTCCAGCAAGAATCCCTGCCAGAAAACAGAGCACTCTGTTTTTAAACTTTGACGCCTAGTTATACTCTCATTTGAATCTTAGCTCAAAATAAGAGTTCCCTAACTAATATTTGTTTCAAACTTCCATTTTTAGTTGAAATTTAGCTCATGAATCATTTCTTCGTAGGGAAGAGGATTATAGGTTTAGTACAGTGTCGATGCACCGTAAGAATCATGTCGGTACTACGTTACCTCACCAAAAGAAAATCCTAACCGGATTATACCGGCATATACATATTATCAGTGGCACTAAGACGGTCTCTCGCACACGTGTACTACATGGGATACGTACGTGGTTAGTACCTGAAAAAGAACACTCAGTGGTGCACACAAAGGTTGTTTCACTTCAGGCAGTTCCATATGTAAAAGTAAATACAAACGACCGTATCATTTTCATACGGCCGTCCTTGAGTTAAGCCACGTCTCAAGGTACTGATCATGTTTTTACACCACACGACGGGGAACCCGAGTATATCATGAACGGGTCGTCACGGTTGGGAATGTTATCAACCCAACGGATACCACCTACTGCCCGGCAGGGCACGCTGATGGCAAGCGCTGCGTATGTCCTCCTGGGCTATTTCCAGACTAACACAGTATCGCGTTACTGACCACATGATGGGGTTTCCACTTACTTGCCTAATGCATGCTAGAGATCAGCGTTTCTTATGAACTCAGGAATATAAAGAGTCCAAGAGTATAATATTAACGTCTCACACCAAGCTGTGAGACCTATCCCTAAACCACGTTCCTCATCAGGGGAGCTAACAGAAATTGAACCGCTTTCGGTGGCGTTCCTTACCATGCTTACTAGAGCGTAGGTGCGTCGTTACAGAATTAAAATTTCAGAATTATAACACATATGTTAGTCTTGGCACTTTAAGTAACTATACTACTGTAGTCCTTACGTGGGCCTAATACCGTTTCCTCACCGTATCCTAAGTTTTTGTCGTAATACAATCCTTATTCCGTGCGCTATTACCAATGCGGCTCTGATACCATGCTGACAGGACCCCCGTCGTCCCGATTCACGGGGACGGGGCACCTCGCCCCGGGAATCGCATCGGGTGGTGCCATGTTATGAGGCACCCAACAGCACACATATAAGGAACAATGTATTACATAAATCAAAAGCGGAAGCTTACAATTATTCTTTGTAAATAATTTACATAAATTAGCTACAGCAGAAGTCTATAAACAGCTCACGTCGAATATCTAAGAAGCACTCGAGAAGAGGTCCATCCCGCGGACTCCTCTCGCTAGCAACACGAAGATATGGCAGCGGCTAGGTTCTCCATGTGTGACATGACTCGGAAGTTCCCGAGTCTCACTGGACAACCTTCTTTATAGCATCGAGGTTTACCTGCAAAACCAATTATATAGCAAGAGTGAGCACAAAGGCTCAGCAAGACTTAACCATCTCTCCTAAAGCATGCAACTCTACATGAGGGTAACTTAAGACCTAATCCTGTAATTTGCGAAAAGACTCGCCTACGAGTTCATCCTTAACTTTCAGATTTTAGCCATAATAGTAGTGACCTTGCGCCCAGCGACATTGGAATTCCACAATCAAACAAGAAACGATTCATTCCAATGTTACTTGTCCCAAGGTGGAAAATAACTTTAGTTTGCTCTATCTCTACTTCAAACAGGGTTCTCATGCAATTTATAATAATCATAGCAGCAAATAAAACTTTGCAAACTGTTTCCACACAAGTTGATTACTACGTCACAACATGGGAGCAAGCGGTACTCAATAACCGCTAGGGACGGTGATTCGAATCAAACACTACCCGGATAACTCGACACATACGCCCGCCTCTGAAGACCCAAATCTGACGTCCTTCATTACTTCGTATGTGGCAACCTTTCTCAGGACACTAGAATGTAGAACCGGTCGCACTGTCTCGGGCTCATAGGTCTAACGAGACGATGTGGTATGCCTCCACAATCCAGTGAACCTGGTACATCGGTTTCCTGGTTCCCATATATCAGTAAGCATCTGGTACACAACTCAATACTTGCTCCTGGATGCGGCACACGCTTCGGTCCTCGAATCAGGCAGAGCTACTCGAACAAGACCTTGTCTTGTCGCTGCTTAACCCCACTGCCCGGTATCATCTTTAGAAATGTAAACTTTAGTTTGCTTCTCTCTCCCAACCATACTTATGAAATCCTGAACTATAACTCGCGAGTAGATTCCAACTACTCGTCTTCTACCGGATGTCCTAGCCTATTTAGCACGGCCTTATTCTACAGCGATAACACCTTTCTACCCTTGACCTCAGGGTTCCTTTTTGGTTATGCAAGTGGAGTATAAAACATCCTTGACCTAATGCGCATACAAACCTTGACCCATAGTAGTGAACAAATGAAAAACTTTACAAAACAACTTAAATACAAACCGGGGCTTGCCTTGGTTTTGCAGGTGAATAAAGTCAGAGAAGTATGAAGTTAGTTTCTGATGACTTGAAGCTCAATCCCTGCCCTTCTTGCTCCTTGATCCAAGCTTAACTTCTCCTTCACTTTTCCACGTTTAATCACTACACGTTATGAAGATGCATACATGTTTAATTATAAAACATTGGTTAACAAGTTCTAAAGACAAGTTTAAAACTGGAACTCTGTTTAAGAATTTAAAATGACACTGGTGCTAGTGACTTGGTTTGGGTGAAGCAACATGATCAAGTGATAATTACATTTCATCACTTGTGTGCTACTCATCTAAATAGGTTGAACAGGATAGTGGTGATCCAGAGCTTCAATGGAGCTGAAAATTTTCATGGGAGTTCCTTGTCACAAGAAAGTCATCTGGACCAAAATTCAGAATATTTCACTAAGTAGATCACCGAGAACAATTCCCTAAGCATTTAGGCAAAAAGGAATTAATTCTAAATAAATTTGGATTTTCATGCAAATTCAAGTGAAATAAAATTTCAAACATAGCTCAGGGAGCATGCATGAATTTTCCTAAGATTTTTGGAGCTAAGGAATGCCCAGAACTGAATTTCCAAATTTTGGAAAATCCCAGAAAATGTTTCTGTATTCATTTGAACACAGAAGCTTAAATTCAGAATTACCATAAATAAATCAACTCCAAATGAGCCTAAACTTTTACAGGAGTCTCCTAACATCCTAAGGAACATTCTGGCAAAATTTGGGGATTTTTGGATAAACCAAACTCCCTCTAAAATTCTTTTGCTGTAAAGACTTAAAGAATTTTCCAGAATTTCATCTAGATTTTCATACAAATTGGGTAACATATTTGGATAGAATTTTTCATCCTGAATCCAACCCAATTTGAATCACTAAATTTGGAGCTCCCTAGCAAAAGTTATGAGGCTCTAAAGTTTGAACTGAATCTGGAAATCCAAATAATTCGGGAAATGTTCAAACTCTGACTGTGGGTCCATCATACACATGTCAGCTGCTGGAACTGAGCCACACGGGGCCACATAACCGTTCCTGTGTTGTCACAGCGGATCCCGGGCCACAGCCGATCAGCAGTTTAAATTCTTCCGTTGCTAACACGCGGGGCCCGCCGGTCGTCTTCCTCCTCGGTCCGTTTTCTTCTCCCGTGCTGGCCCCTCGCCGAAAGCCCACTGGAGCTCACTGGAGTCGGCTTCCCGGCCTCTTTTCGGCGCGGTACTCGCTGCCTGGGGGTTTCCAGCTATGAGGAATTCATTGGTGCGGTGCTCTTGGGCTGCCGGTGACCGGAAATCGGTCGGTGACGTGCGCACACCTCGGTGGAGCTTCGGCGCCGTGGTCCGAGCACCCTAGCCCGCCAAAGGTTCGGAGAATTTGCTGTAAAGCATCAGTGGGTCATGGAGGTGCTCGGCTTTGGTTCAAACTTGATCGGGAACGGCTCGAGATGGGGTCTCACTATGCGCCCGGTGGTCCCCGCCATGATCGCCGCTCGGAAAGCTCAAAATTTGTTGCCCCCGCTCGGTTTTAGGCTAAGGATGTGAAGGAAAAATGTGCCCGAACCCCTCTAGCTTCTGTGTGCGCAACATGAGCAACTCTAACCGAGAATTAAGCGTCGATTTTTGAAAATCTTACCCGGGGTTAGGTTTTCCCCATCCGAGAGGAAAACTTGAAATTCTCGAGCTACGTTGCACGGCTTGAGCTGAAACTTGGGGAGGAGCAGCGTGAAGTCCCGGCACGTCTCGGAGGGTGCTTGCTTGGTCGTGAAAAGCCTCGGTACTAGCTGCCCACGGTGACCCGAGTTGCCCTTTCGCCGGTGAGCTTCGGTTTCTCGCGTCAAATGTTTATTTGTGCGCACCACAAGCCAGGAACGTCGGAGCTGAGCTGTGGAGGATCTTGTACACTCGTTAGCGCTCCGTTTTTGTGTGGACAGCTCGAGCAAAAGGGGAAACGAGCTGGTGGGCAACCGAAAGAAACAGGGTGTCGCCGGCGGCTGCTTTTCGGGTGCGGGAGCAGACGAAAGCCACGAGCACGAGCTGAGCGACTTCGTGTTTGCTTCGGTGGGAGGGATAAGCACCGTGTGAACCGCCTCTGGCGCCCGCGCGTGGGGGGGAGAACTCGAGCAGGAGGTGGCGGTAGCGCCCTCGGTGGCGTTCGGTGCAGACCCCATGGTGATCGAGTCAAACAGAGAAGTGACTTAGAGTGCAAGTCTTCAGTTTGCTCATTGACAAGTGGGTCCACCCCTACTGCTTCCAAAAGATCTTCCAACTTTTGGCACAATGCAAACTTCACTCATATGGAGCTCAAATTTAAAACCCATTTGGCAAATTGACAAGTTTACCTTAGTTTCAAATTTGAATTCAAATTTCGATGAAATTTACAAGTCTCTTTGATATACATATCAAAGCACCTCCAAATTTTCTTAAAATTTGTCTCCCTCATAATTTGGACCTGAGGAATTCAAATATGCCATCTGATCCTTATGTTGGCCCCTGCAAATTAGGGTTTTGAACCAACAGTTTGGAACCCTCATTTTGGAAATGGCCACCTTTGGAGTCACATGATCATTTGACATAAAAAGGAACTTGAAGGCATGTGCTTGCTCATGACCACCTTCTCATGTTCAGCAAAGTTTTTGCATGTGCCAAACCTTGAAATTATACTCAGCTTTATTCACCACTCAAGTTTTGCATTTACAAGTTTTTGGAACTTTTACATACCATTCCATGATTGGCTCTCTAATTTATCTTTGTGCATCTAGGCCTGATATTATGTTGAGTGTTTGTATGTGTGCAAGGTTTCAAGCCAATCCTAAAGAATGTCATTTGACAACCGTAAAGAGGATCTTGCCATATTTAGTTCATACACCCAACCTAGGCCTTTGGTATCCTAAAGGTTCAAAGTTCAATCTCATTGGATACTCCGATGCAGATTATGCCGGATGCAAAGTGGATAGAAAAAGTACCTCCTGGACTTGCCAATTATTCGGTAGGCCCCTAGTTTCTTAGTCCTCCAAGAAGCAAAACTCCATTGCCTTGTCCACACTCGAAGTGGAGTATGTTGTAGCCGGGAGTTGTTGTGCACAACTCCTTTAGATGCGACAAACAAGAAGGGACTATGGTTACAATATGAACCGTATTCCGCCACTTTGTGACAATGAGAGTGCGATTAAAATTGCACATAACCCTATTGAGCACTCTAGGACCAACCATATTGATATCATACATCATTTTTTGAGAGACCATTCAATCAAAGGAGACATAGCCATTTCCCATGTCAAAACTGAGAAACAACTAGTCGATATCTTCACCAAGCCGCTTAATGAAAAATGCTTTTGTGAGCTTAGGAATGAACTAAATATACTTGACTCTTGGAACGTGGCTTGAAACACTGCATACCAGCTTGAATCCTCAAAATCTTACTTACTTTGTGAAAAACTATCCCTTATCTTGATTTTCTCTTGAAAACTATTTAAAATAGTGAATCTTGATGAATAATGACCATTGTCTGATTGTTGATTGCTTAATGGGCATGTTCATCAAGATTATTTGTGAAAATTATGTACTTAGATCACTATTAGATCAAATTCCCAATATTTCCCTGATTTCTACTCTTATCTGTCCAGTTGACCCGGATTAGTCCAGTGTCAACACCAGACTAGTCCGCTCCCTCAGACTAGTCCGGACAGATCTGCCATACCGGACTTGTCCGGTCCTACACCGGACTAGTCCGTATGTCCAGGTTTAAAATGTCTATACCCGCGCCAACCAGTGCTCTCTTCACCTCACAAGCACTTTTGGCTTCTCACTCCTCAAACCCTAGCCCCCAAGGTGATTTTTGATTTTGGCCAACGAAATTGAAGTCCTCTCCAGGGGAAATCTTCTCCTCGACGCGTGGATTCCTCTCTCTGGACTCCTCCGGATCAAATTTCACGTTTCGACTCAAATCTTCACTTTTTCAGTAAAATCTCTCTCAACTCGAGTTCTCATCTTTCCTCTACGTTTGCTCAATTTTCCTGATTCCTAGGCCATGCATTACCTTTCTCGATGCATTTCTAGTGTATCCCTCCTTGTTTTACATGAATTTGTGCTAGATTTATTAAAAATATGAAATTAGGGTTCTTCAGCAGGTCCGGACTAGTCCGGTATCGGGTGCGGATAAGTCCGGTATTCTGGACAAGTCCACACACTGAAAACGGACAAGTCCTGTGACCTGTCAATTGAACCTCTAACTTCTTCCTTCCACAAAATCTACAATCCATCTCATCAATCAATCCTTGATTTTCCTGTCGGGCACGATGTCGTCAGCCTCTGAGGTCATGAATAAGAGACATGACCACATTGCTCAATCCTCTCCTCTCGATGATTCTCTTCCTAAAAGGAGGTGACTGGTTGTTAAGACGGCACAAAGCAAAGATATTGTTGGAGGCTCAACGGCTCCTAGAAGAAGTGTTAACAAGGGCAAACGACTTGCTAGTGGTCCTATTGGTCCATTAAAGAAGAAAGCCCCCATTCACCGCAACAGGCAGCCATCAAGTGATGACTTTACTCGAAGGGGAAGTGAACTTGCTGACAAGTTCAGAGAAATTCATGTGTATGAGCAGCCAAAGCAATGTGCGGACCCAAGATTTTGGAGCAACATCCATGCTGACTACTATGAGCATGTATACATGAAGATGAAGAATCCTGTTGTTGAGAGTCAGTGGCTCAACATTGTTTACTTGCAGTCTAAGAGATGCCAGGCCTATCATTAGGTCCTAGAGGCATTAGAGAGGCATGGCTTGAAGGATATTCTATCCTTTCAATATGACCGGAACAATGAGATCATCACACAGTTCTACTCAACTCTTTAGTTTGCCCGCGATGATGGGGATGAGATGACTTGGATGACACATGGATCCAAATACAGTGTAACCTATGAGGAATTTGCCAAGATACTTCACCATGAACTTACCTTCGAAAATGAGTTTGTCATTCACAACTTGAAGCCTTTGGAGAATAATGAGATGGAATTCTTGTATGATACAAGAATGCCATATGTACCTCCTACTACAAAGTACTTGAAGCCATTCTTTGCCGTGCTCAACAAGATTTTGAGAAAGACCATAGCTCCAAATGATGGAGATGAAGGGACAATCCAAGGGACCCTAAGGACCTTGATGAAAATGATAAGAAAGAAAAGGACCTTCAATGTCTTTGAGTACCTATACAATGGCATTGTAAACATCTCTATCACTCCCAATAGGTCCTGTGGCTATGCACCTTATATCATGTATATGATTGAGAAGGTGACAGGACTTGAGTTTGTCAAAGATGTCTCTCACACGGGTCTGAAGCCTTAGAAGCCTACAGTCTACACTGTTCCCTTTGCTCCTGCCTCACCTGCAGTGGAACGGAAATCCAAGCATACTGATGAAGGCTCAAGGGTGTCGGATGCTACACCTACTCCTGTTACTCCACCCTCTAGAGAGTCCTCCGGTGGTGTGCTCAAGATGCTCTCCTCTATCTTTGGCTGCTGTCGCAAAGTTGAAGTTAACCAACACAAGGAGAGCTTGGCCCAGAAGAGACATCAAAGATACATGAAGACCAACATCAAAGCCATCTGTGAGAAGCTAGATATTGAGCCAGTTGGATCACCACAGATTTCGGAAGACTCTAAAGAAAACTTCACTGAGATGGAACCACTCACTGAGCAAGAGTTTAGTTCTTTTGGGCTTGCAGGTGTCCGCTCCTCCTCCTCAGCATGATCATGACGATGAAGATGAAGATGAAGATAGGACCGAGAGTGAGGGAGGGAGCGGCGATGAGTGATTCCACTCAATTTTTCCCTTTTTGGTGCTTTGACGCCAAAGGGGGAGAGATTGATATTAGTCTTATTTGCTTTATCTTCTTGTGAGCCTTAAGGACTATTGATCATGGACATGTATTTTCAGTTTCATATACTTTTTTATTTCAAACTCCTTTGGATGTGTGATGCTTAATCGATATTGATGTGATGATTACCTTTATTATTGATATGTTTTTATCTTGTGGCGTGTCACATTCTTCTATGACACACTCTTTAGGCATCCCACCATAAAGGGTGCATATATGTGAGAAGTTCTTGTTACTCATTCGTCATTCTCATATATGCACACTTTATGAAAATCAAATTTTATTATTAATTATGTAATCTCAGTTGGTTGTCATCAATCACCAAAAAGGGGGGAGATTGAAAGTGCATCTAGGCATTCCCTTGTGGGTTTTGGACGATTGATGACAAACAAAATTGAGATCCTAATGAACTTGTTGAGATGAATGCAGATTAACTTGTGTAAGGTAGGATTGGTGCACTCAAAAAGTGTAAAATGAAGTGATAAAGAAAAAGGAAAAGGACCGATCTATGAACAAAGCGCAATGTGATTTACTTGTATAGGATGTGTGTGAGAGACACATTCCAAGAGCTCAAAATCTTTGCGTTGGAGTAAGGGCTTAAAACATATCCTAATCACTCATTGTGTGCCGGACTAGTCCACTTAAAACCAGACTAGTCCGTTCAACTCTCTGTTGCTTCACAACACTGTGCACCGGACTAGTCAGTCTGTTCTCGTGGACCGGACTAGTCCGTTCAACTCTCCAGAACCGGCTTAACACAAGGAACCGGACTAGTCCCCTCACGCACTGGACTAGTCCGTTCAACTCTCTGGAACCGGCTTAACACAAGGAACCGGATTAGTCCACTCACGCACCGGACTAGTCCGTTCAACTCTCTAGAAAAGGGCATTCACCTTGCACCGGACTAGTCCATTCAACTTTCTGTAACCACTTTAAAATTAGGGTTTCCACTGTGCCGCATGCCTCGCGTGAATTGTACACAACACACCGGACTAGTCCGGTCAACACAGCAGACTAGTCCGGCCGCCAGGAAACATTAACGGTAACTTTTGGAATCTTTGTATAAATAGAGGTGCATGGCCGCGCATTCCAAAAACACACGAACCCTAGCACCTTCACACGTTCCAAGAGCATAAAAACACTTCTTTCCACTCATTCTAAGCCTAAAAAAAGATCAAATCTTTGAGGACTAGGATTGGATCAAGGAGAGAATCGTTCTTCTCGGTATTGAGATTTTGGTTTGTTTTATCTCACACAACTGCTGATTATAGTTCTGTGTGTGTGTGTGGGAGATAGTGTTACTCATTGTAATCTTGTGGGAACAGTCAATGTGAGAACGTCCCACGTACGATTATTTACCCCTATGTGTGGTTAGTGGATTCGAATCGGCCTTTGTGGTGATTCAACAAGGGAAGGGTTGGTGAATACCCAGTCCTTGGTGGACTCCTCAACGAGGACGTAGATTCATGGGTGGAATTGAGCCTCGGGATAAAAATCTTGTCTCGTGTCTTCTTATTCTTCTTTCAATTATCAATTAGGGTTTGCTAGTACTCATTTGATTTACATTGATATCTTGTGTTAAACTTTATAGTTGCTTTTTATTACTTCATTATCATATTACACTCAAGTTGTCATTTACTTTCCGCTGCATAAATACTTGAAGTAAGAACAAGTCTAAATTTAACTTTTTAATTACGCTCATACCGGACTAGTCTGCACCATACCGGACTAGTCCGGCCTACCTGGATTTTATCTGTTCGCTAAGTGTTTCAGGGAATCGTTAAAAAATTCAAAGAGCCTATTCACCCCCTCTAGGTTACATTCAGTATCACCCGCAAACTGACGGGCAAACCGAGATGACAAATCAGATCTTGGAAGACATGGTGAAAGCTTGCGCTTTGAAGCATGGGCGTAGTTGGGATAATAGCTTGCCATATGCTGAATTCTCGTACAACAACAACTACCAAGCCACCTTGAATATGTCACCTTTTGAAGCATTGTATGGTAGACGGTGTAGAACACCGCTGTTCTGGAATGAGACCAGAGAAAGCCAAGTATTCGGACCCGAAGTGCTGCAAGATGCTGAAAAGCATGTCCAAACGATATGTGAAAACTTGAAGGCCGCTCAGCCACGACAAAAGGGTTATGCGGACAATAGGCAAAGAAGATTGACCTTCAAAGTTGGAGACTTCATGTACCTTAAGGTTTCACCTATCCGAGGCCAACGACGGTTCAATGTCAATGGCAAGCTAGCACCCCGCTACATCAGGCCATTCAAGATTTTGGGCAAGCGAGGAGGTGTAGCCTATCAACTAGAGCTGCCAACACACCTTTCTGACGTGCACGACGTGTTTCATGTATCCCAACTCAAGAAATGCTTAAGAGTACCAAAAGAAAAAGTACCGATGGATGAGCTAGAGCTTCAAGAGGATATGACCTACGTGGAACACCCCGTCAAAATCTTGGACGTAAAGGAAAGGGTCACGAGGAACAAAGTGATCCGTTAGTGCTAGGTACAATGGAGCCATCATACGGAAGCCGAAACTACATGGGAATGTGAGAAAGATCTCTAGGCGGAATTCACTCATCTTTTCTCCACTCTATCGAATCTCGAGGGCGAGATTCATCTTAAGGGGGGTAGGTTTGTAACACACTCAATTTCACTACCATGCATTGGATACATTTTTCATATAGAAAAGCATTAAAAATAGAGAAATATAGAAGCAAAGAAAATAATAAAAGGGAATAGAAATGGGAAATAATGAAAATAAATAGGAAGGGAAAATAAATAAAAAGAAAAAAAAGAAAAAATAAATAAAATAGCCAAATTGGGCCGCCCCAATTTTTCCCCAAATTCCCCCTTCCCCAATTTTTCCAAATTATTCCCAATTTTCCTTATTTTCCCCAAATTCACCTAAATTCCCCTAGGAGGAATTCCCCCCACATTTGGGCAGGATTTTCCCCCAAATTGGCCGCACCAAATTAGGGGGGAACCCTAATTGGGCCCCACCCCCTTGGCCGCAGCACATTAGCGGGGGGAACCCTAGTCCCCCACCTCTAGGACTCTTTTGTTCACCCACCTCTAGGACTCTTTTATTTCCTCACCTCTAGGACTCTTTTGTTCCCCCATCCCTAGGACTCTTTTGGGCTTTCATTTTCTAATTGAATCCTAGCCATTGGATGAAAATAAATAATAAAATCCTAGCCACCCTAGCTCTTTTCCCCCTTATAAATATAACTCCCCCTAGCCGCCCGCCCCTTATTCTTTTTGGCTGCCGCCCCCTTAGTGCCAAGTCTCCGACTCCCCCCTGCCAGAATTTGGCTGCCGTCGAGCCCCGTCTCGCCCCGCCGTCGCCGGAGAAGAAGCCCCCGACGTTCTGCCCTACCCGCATCCCCATAATTCTACACGGAAAATCCTCTGCTGCTGCCATTGCTAGGAGGGAGGCCCTGCCGCAAGGAAGAAGTGAGGTAGGTCTTTGTTACCCCTCTTATGATGTCGCCGCTTTTTCTACGCACCATTTTCTTCACCCCCTGCAAGCAGAAAAATCTGCGTGTGGCCAGACCATGTTTTGGTCGATTTTTCACGGTGGGATTGATCTACAAAGTGGGTCAAGATTATCACCACGTCCACACTTTACCCCAGCAACCTTGATCATCGTAAAACCCCATGAAAGCCTACTAAAACATGCAAGAACACGTACAAACTGGTTTTATAAAACTGCACCATAGGAATTGCGTTCATTCACCTCATTGCATCTAGAGTAAAGTTTGTGCATGATAATTGATTGCTGTAAATTTCATATGTGTGTGGTCGTGAGTAGAAGGACAAGCTCAAGAGGCCATCTACGAGGAGCTACAGCACCAAGACTTTGAGACACTTGAGCAACACGAACCATGGGAGCAAGGCAAGTGCCCCTTGACCATATTGATCCCATGTTTTCGAAACTGTTTTTCTTGCGAAAACTTGTATGCTTGAGTCAACTTGATGGGACACCATTTTTATAGGAGTTTACTAGTTTTGTTAACCATCCTTGTTGCCGTGAAAGTTAATGAGTCGGGTATGGTCGTTTTTCCTTTTTGCTTCGCTCAACTTACGGGATACGGGAAGCTGAAATAAAACTTGTTAGCTACTGCACTCATGATATTAAATATGATGAGAACTTGATGATGTTGATGATCATGGAATTGGGGAGATCTAGGCAAGCTTAGTTCGTGGATGTTGCTGAATGAGATGGTGGTTTACTTGCCGTAGATCTAAGGACCGGTTCATGCGAGCACATGCCAGGAAAACAGTGCCACCACAAGGCCAAATATGGGTGCGGCTTAGCTGACTAATTAGGTCTGTTGCTAGCTTGTTATGGACCGTTGGATGGTGCGGGGAATGGAAGTCGAGAGGGACTGCCCTGGGAACTGCTTGGCACAAGAGGGGCACGTGGGTGGGAGAATGGAGATTCGAGCCTGCCGGTGAAACCCCAGTTGGTCCGTACATCCTAGTGGCCCCTTTGTAAAGTCTATTTTGTGATCTCTTAGCCATACACCGATGGTCGTGTACTGGTATAATGGAGGTTCTCTCTAGTCGCCGACGGGTGACGAAATCACAAACTTGTGGGTAAAGTGGTGCCACCTCTGCAGAGTGTAAAATTATCATGATAGCCGTGCTTCCTGTCACAAGCACCTGGCCAACTTCCATGATTAGAGGCGGAACATGGGATGGTTATTCAGGTATGGTCATTGGGACTGGTTTTGGGACTGTTTTGAGTCATGACAATGAATTTGGCTTCGGTTATATGAAAACGATATGGTTATGAATATTTATGAGTATGAGATGAACATGAGAAATATTATTGGCTGGTTGAGGCTTGATAAATTGTGAATTTTGAAGGAATGTTGATGAATTACTTGGTTATGATGGGATTTAACTCACCTAGAGATAGTTGCTGTTTTTACCATGTTTGTGAAATACAATTTGCTTGCTGCAATGAGCCTTTTTATTGCCTACCTTGTTGTAAGCTACATGTCATACTTTTCCCGCACTTGCTGAGTACGACATGTACTCACCCTTGCATTCCCACATATACATCAGCTACAGGAGAAGAATACTTTGAGGAACATGTGGAGTACTAGGCGTGCACACTACCGTCAACATGCATGTTGAGTTGAAGTTGGAGCCTGCTGATTTAGTCATTTTCCGCTGTCGTTTAGAGTCTTCCGCTGCTAAATAAGTTGGATATTCATGAGTGAGACATTGAGTCAATGTAATAAAGTACTTAAACTTTATTCGTACGTGGTTATATTCTGAATTTCAGTTTGTGGAATACATGTGTATATGTGATGAACATCCTGGGCACACATATGCACTCACTTGGTTCAATTTTCTGAACCGGGTGTCACATTGGTTTTCTCCTGTCTCATTCCAGAACAGGGGTCTTCTACACCGTCTACCATATAGTGCCTCGAAAGGTGACATCTTCAGGCTAGCTTGGTAACTGTTGTTGTATGAGAACTCATCATACGACAAGCTCTTGTCTCAACTATGCACATGTTTCAAGGCACAAGCTCTCAGCATGTCATCCAATATCTAATCCGTTCTCTCGGTTTGCCCATCGGTGATACGCGGAGCTGAAATTCAACCGTGTACCCATGGCTTCATGCAGCTTCTTCCAGAACCTAGAGGTAAATTGAGAACCTTGATCTGAAACTATCCTCTTCGGAACTCCATATACAGCTCGGCTAATTGCACCACGGTGTACTTGGTCCTAACAGGAATGAAGTGGGCTGATTTCATCAATTGGTCCATGATAACCCAAATAGAGTCATAGCCGGACTGAGTACGTTGCAATCTGACTATGAAATTCATACCGATTTCTTCCCAGGGCCTCTGATGCACGTGCGCATAGAGCAACATATTCAGCGATGTCCCTTTTTTATGACATCCAACCAATAGTAAGTTTTTAGGTCCTTATACATCTTTGTACAGAAGGTATTTATGGAATAAGGCGAGCCATGTGCCTCCGGATGTGCTTCACCTTAGGAACACAAATCCTTTTTCCTAACCAAAGCGTGCCATTCTCGTCTTCCTTGAAATCCTTCTCTATCCCTTGTCGGATTCCTTCCTTGATTTCCTTTATCTCCTCATCTGTTGACTTACCATCTCGTATCTCTTGTTCCAGCGTTGAGTTTAGTTCTATCACCTCCATCTCATTTAAGAACCCGATATGTAACCGTTCAAACTCCTTATGTAGCTCGGGTGGCAGCTCCCGAACCGTCAGTTGGTGACATGTTCCATTTCGGCTCAACGCATCCGCTACTACATTAGCCTTCCCGGGGTAATAGTTGTTTCCTACATCATAATACTTGATGAGCTCTAATCATCAACGTTGCCTTAAATTAAGATCCGTTTGCGTGAATATATACTTGAGGCTTTTGTGATCCATCTAGATCTCATATCGTTGACCAAGGATGTAATGCCTCCAAATCTTCAATGCATGTACTACGACTGCAAGTTCCAGATTGTGCGTAGGGTAATTCAGCTCGTGTTTCTTTAATTGCCTTGATGCATAGGCTACCACTTGGCCTTCTTGCATAAGCACACATCCAAGTCTCTGCATTGAGGCGTCATAGTATATATCAAAGCTCTTGCTCACGTCTGGCAACACTAAAACCGGTGCTGTTGTCAATCTCTTCTTTAACCCTCAAAGCTTTCTTGACACACTTGTGTCCACTGAAATAATTTCCCTTTCATCAGCAATGCAGTCATAGGCTTCGCTATTTTGGAGCAATCCTTGATGAACCGACGGTAGTATCCAGATATCCCAAGGAAACTCCAAATGTCCCTCACATTCTGTGGTGGGTTCAACTTCAAAACGTCCCTCACTTTTCCGGGATCAACCGATACACCTCCTTCGGATATGATGTGGCCTAAGAATGATATCTCCTTTAGCCAAAATTGACACTTGCTGAACTTGGCATACAGTTGATGCTCTCGCAGTTTCTGCAATGTCAATCTCAAGTGTTCCTCATGTCCTTCTTTGCTTCTTGAATACACCATGATGTCGTCGATGAAAACCACGATGAACTTGTCCATGTACTCCATGAAGACCTTATTTATGAGGTACATAAAGTATGCGTGCGCATTTGTCAAACCGAATGACATGACGGTATACTAGTACGAAACCATACCGTGTTCAAAATGCCGTCTTGGGTATGTCGGAGGGTTTAATCTTCAGCTAGAAGTATCCTGACCGAAGATGAATCTTAGAAAAAATTTGGGCGTCTTCCATTTGATTAAATAAGTCCTCTATGCGGGGCAGCGGGTACTTATCTTGATCGTCACTTCGTTGATAGACCTATAGCCCACACACATCCTTTGGGTCCATCCTTCTTATCTACGAAGAGCATGGGGGCTCCCCACGGTGATGAGCTTGGGTGTATAAAACCCTTATCTAGCTGCTCTTGAATTTGTTTCTTGAGCTCCGCTAATTCATTAGCAGACATCCTATATGGCCTCTTAGCTATAGGTGCAGTTCTGGGTACTAAATCAATGGCAAACTCAATGTCACGATCAGGTGGCATACTTGGAAGTTCTTCCGGAAACACATCTGAAATATTCTTGAACCACAAGAATATTTTCTAATGTCACTTCTTCCACGTGGTTCAGCGTTGCCTTCTCGGTTGCGGGGTGGGCTGCCTCGAACTCGACACGGGTACCATGCTCACTCATCAACTGCACGATCCTTTTAGCATATTGAGTAACTCTGTGTACTTGCTTAACCAGTCCATTCCAAGTATTATACCAATCCCTTGAGAATCCAAGACGATAAGATTGGCAAGAAAGTCTACCCTCCCTTTTTAAGGCTTACTTTCGGACATACTATATTAGTCCTGATCTCTCCACCGGGAGAATTAACCAACATAGTTTGTTTCATGTGGGATATGGGCAGGTTATACTTGGCAACATACCTGGATGAGATGAATGAATGCGATGCTTCGGAATCAAATAAAATAGTGGCTTGGTTGGAGTTGGCAAGAAACATACCAATCACGATGTCCACAGCTTGTTGTGCTTCCTTAGCGGAGACGTGATTCACATGGCCACAAGCAAAGTTCTGTGGTCCAAGGTCGCCATGTGCTGCTCCTCCATTCGGCCGTGGGTTCTTCTTGTGTACATTGCTCTGCTGTCCAAGGCCTTGCTTGGGGCACTGATTTGCAAAGTGTCCCGCCTCTCCGCATGAGAAGCATGCCTTGTTACCCATAACACCAGGAAGGTTGGGTAGAGGCTGGTTTTGAACATAGGCGCCCATGTTGGGACGGGCGCAGGAGGCATAGGCAAATAGGGTGCTTGCATGATAGGGCGTTGCTGCGGTGGTCGATTAGAGCGAGGTGTATTTGCAGGGCGGAAAGTAGAAGCAGACGAGCCATAGTATGGTGCAGTTGGTGGCATGAAGCGGGTGTGTACATTGCTTCCTTGTGGCTGTCCTTGAGGTTTCATCTTCCTCTTGCCCCCTTGTTCAATCTCACCGATCTTGCTCTCTACCACTATAGCTTTGTCAACAAGCTTCTAGAAGTTTGCATAATCATTGTTGAGCAGCTGGACTTGAATTTCATTGTTTAGTCCTCTCATGAACAAGTATTGCTTCCTGTGGTATGAGTTAATGTTCTCTGGAGCATACCTTGACAGTTGCGTGAACTTGTTGAGGTACTCATTCATGCTCTTCCTTCCTTGCCTGAGACTTTCAAACTCCTGCCTCATTGGGATCATTACTCCCTCAGGGACATAGTGAGAGTGGAAACTCTCCTTGAATTGAGCCCGAGTAATTGTCTCCTTGTTGGCATGAGCATGGCAAAGAGCGTCCCACCAATCAGACGGCTGCTCCCATCAGTTGGTGTGATGCTAAGAGAACCTTCTCCTGATCACTGCATTGAACAATAGCAAGCTTCTTCTAAATGGACTTCTGATGAGGACATCTCTCCTTTGCATACAATACAAGGACCGATCACTAGAGCACGTGCGCATCGGTTGGATCTCCAGGTACGTTCTAGCCTTGTCAATTGTTTTTCAGAACTTACGCTTGTTTCCATGCACGTTTTATTGATTAGGAACAATGGAGAGGACCAACAAGGGCTTGGAGGAGTCCAAGGAGTCAAGTAGGAGGAGATAGGACGTCCACACCAGGGAGGAGTCTAATCCCAACTCGACTTCAACTCCACCTTGGATTCCATAAGCTGCCTTCATCAAAACTGATGCCCCGGATACATACGGAGTCAGATTTGGATGTTCTATATATGGTTCGAACCATAATTACATAAAGCTTCCAATGGAACCGGTCCCACCTCAAAATTCCTTCTGAGTGGACGGAAATCGGCAATACAAGTGGACATCCAGAATCTGTCAGGGTGCTGCGACACCGTCCTTTGGGCCGCTGGCCCGCGTATCGTGTGGAGGCCCATTAGGGTTGCATCCAGGGGTCTTGCACGCCCCTAACTCCTTTTTATTCAGCAGCCGTCGCCACATGAAGGTTTGGTTTTGCTTAGTTTCAATCTGTCATTGAACAGTATCACCGTTCATCGGTTTGTGAGACCCCACTTCGTGATCAATTTAGTTTTAATTGCAATTTCTCTGTTCTTGCTTGTGTTCTTGATTACGCTTGTAGGGATAAGCCTTCATGGCGAGGTCATTCGTGTGACACGGGTGATAATCAATGGAGCAGTGGTGTAGTGATTGTGGGGTTCCGTTCGTTCAGAGCCTTGGATCATCAACGTCGAGATCTCCACCCAATAAAGTTTACCATACCTCTCGGAAGATCGGGACTCATTCTACTATCAACTAGTATCAGATATCAGGTTGACCATGAGGTATACTTGTGTGCCTTTAGATTCATTTTGTTTCAGTCCTATAGTCTATAAAAAGCCACAAAATTTTTTACTTTCCCTGACCTATAACCCTTGCACAGCCTTTTGCACAATTTAGTTTTGGAATCCGTAGTTCTGAGTTCATATCCTAGGTTGAGTTTGCTTGCTGGTTTAGATTTGTTTGGTTCAGTTTTGTTTCTTCTATCCTCTGCCATCTACAAAAGAACCAATCTACAAAAAATTCCATTCACCGATTCGATTCGTATCCATTTCAGTTTCCACCACCACCAAAACCTAATTCGTGGTATCCTCCTTGAAATAGGCATAACTTTTTGCTCGGAACACCGATTGAGGTGCACTTTTTCCTGGAAAGCTATCGAAAAAATCCACATACGATTCACCGGCTATGACGGTCACGGCGATTTCAAAAAAGTTAAAAAAATCTGGAAAGGCCCTCGTTTTGAACTCTTAAGTTCCAGCACCCATTATTTCAAACGCCCCTGGATTTGTACCGATCACATCTTTCATCGGTTTGAGGTAATACTTGGTGCTGTTTCTATTCTTCTGCCCCTGGTTGAGAAAAAAAATTAAAAAAAAAAAGAATTTGATTTCTACTAGTGCTAAAAGACAAAACAGGAGGCTCAAGGGGTTTCTACTTGTGCTGTTTTCTGTGTGAATGCTGAACACTTGCTGATATTGTCTTTGTTGTTCATCATCATTCATCCTTGTTTTCATCATCATTCATCCTTGTTTTCACAACTTGTTGATATTCTTCCTTGCTTGTTGCCACAACTGTTCTAATACAACTTTAGGCCAGCAACTAGGTCAAATTCTTTGGACACTTATTCAGCATTGCTATCTGTTACTAACTTGTGTGCCACATACATATACTGCATTTGAGCCTTTCCAAGCTCCACCTTCTCTCGAGCAGAACAGGTAACCTCTGCAATCACACCCACTATCTGCTTGCTTTCACACCGGTCACTGTTGGCCACCTGCAGTGCTGGTAAGAAATGTGTAAGAGCGGAGTAAGACACATCTTACTGCTTCATTTCCACTCCCACTTCCACTTCAGAGAGCGTAGTAATAGGGTCCTTCACGATCCTTTTACCTTTGTTTTCTGTTTTGTACTAACAATGATAGGAAATAAGTCTATGGATAAGACCTCTGGTTCTACACCTCTGGATGATAATGATTGCGTGTCCCATCTGAACTAAGGGACATGATGCGGGCGATGACTGAAGCATTCAACAACTACCAGACCACTACAACAACCACCTTTCAGAGGCTTCATACATGTGTTGCTGGTCTGACCACACGGTTGGACGAGGTGGAGGCTCGTATTCCCCAACAAACTCCAGCTCCTATCATCCTTGATGCTGACGCACATGCTCACAACGAGACAGAGGATGACTTCAATAACGACGAGGTTGATGCACAGCAGCGCCGTCGCCTTCGATGAAATTGTCAAGGTATGGGAGGTAGACCTCGTCCTCATGCTCCTGAACAAGATAATGATCCTTATGCTAAGATTAAGTTCTCTATTCCACCGTTTTATGGATCTTATGATGCTGAGACTTACTTGGATTGGGAGATGACGGTAGAACAAAAATTATAGCTCTCATCTTGTTCCCAAGCGTCATAGAGTTAGACAAGCCACTAGTGAGTTTAAAGATTTTGCTATTATTTGGTGGAATGAACTTGTCAATACACGTAATGCCACACAGACATGGCATGCGTTAAAAGAAGAGATGCACACTAGGTTTGTTCCTCCTTCATATAGACGTGATCGTCTTAAGAAATTGCAATGCTTTGATCAGGGTAACATGACTATCCAAGAGTACTACCAAGAGTTGCAGAAAGGTATGCTTCGTTGTGGGGTAGTTGAGGATCGGGAAGACCGAATTGTTAGGTTTTATGGGGGCTTGCGGCGTGAGATCCAGGACATAGTTGATTACAAGGAATATCATTCTATTCAACGTTTATTTCAACTAGCTATGTTAGCAGAAAAAGAAGTGCAGGGTCGCCAACAGAAGCGGTGGAACAACACCTTCACTCCACGCCAGCTTCCGGTGCCATCCAAAGCAGCGCCCTCCTCGAGTGTACGTGTGTCTACACCACCATCCACCGGTGTTGTACGCAGAACCGCGCCTTACACATCACGGGGACAGAATAACAGCAAGTCCTAGACACCTCCAGGTGTTGCAGCAAAGACTTCTACACCCAACACTTCCACCAGTCGTACCTCCAATATCAAGTGCCACCGCTGCTAGGGACTTGGCCATATGCAACGAGATTGCCCCAGCAAACGGGCGATCATTGCCACTGCTGATGGTGGGCATGTTAGTGCTTCTGATATTGAAGATGAAAATATTATTGCAGCTATTTCATGTTCTGATGATAGTGCTGAGGAGGTTCTTGGTACATCTGCGACCAACAACTATAGGACTTTGATTGTGCAGCAAGCTTTGAGTGCCACGGTTGGAAAGGACGACAACCGCCAACGTCACAACCTTTTCAACATGTTTCTCATCATCAAGGACTGCCATGTGCATACCATAATTGATGGTGGTAGCTGCAACAATTTGGTGAATGCTGAGGTGGTCAAGAAGCTTGGTTTGATCACACGGGAGCATCCCCACCCTTATCACATTCAATGGTTTAACAACAATGGTATGGTAAAGGTAACACAAACAGCAAGGATATATTTTTCCATTTGTTCTTATCATGATTTTGCTGATTTTGATGTGGTACCTATGGATGCTTTTTCTCTTTTGTTGGGACGTCCTTGGGAGTTTAATACTGACGCTATTCACCATGGTCGATCTAATAAGTATACTCTCATGCATAAGGGCAAGAAAATTGTGTTGCTCCCTATAACTCCTACTAAAATTGTGCAATTTGAGCATGAGAAAAGGACAATGCTAAGCAAAAGGGTGTTTTCAATTCTGAAATTCAGCAACCTATTAAGTTGAAAAATCCTGTTTTGCTTGCAACTAAATCTGATCTTGATGACTTATATGCCTCTAATGGAATTTGCTATGCTTTAGTGTGCAAACATGCTTTATATTCCATTGAGGATGCATCCATTACTTTGCAACCTGCTGTTGCTAACCTTTTGCAGGAGTATATGGATGTTTTTCCATCAGAGATACCCCCTGGATTACCACCTGTGCGAGGCATTGAGCACAAGATTGATTTGATTCCAGAGGCGAGCTTGCCAAACCGTGCCGCCTACAGGACCAACCCCGACGAGACTAAGGAAATTCAGCGACAAGTCCAAGATCTTCTGGACGGCGGGTACATTCGTGGGAGCCTTAGTCCTTCTTCTGTTCCTGTTCTTTTGGTTCCTAAGAAAGATGGCACTTTGCGCATGTGTGTTGATCGTAGAGCTATCAATAACATTACCATTCATTATCGCTATCCTACTCCTAGATTGGATGACATGCTTGATGAGTTGAGTGGTTCTGTTATTTTCTCCAAGATTGATTTACGTAGTGGGTATCATCAGATTCGTATGGCTTTAGGTGATGAATGGAAAACTGCCTTTAAAACTAAATTCAGACTTTATGAATGGTTATTCATGCCATTTGGTTTAACTAATGCACCCAGCTTTTTTATGAGATTGATGAACGAGGTTTTACGTGCTTTAATTGGTAAATTTGTGGTGGTTTACTTTGATCATATCCTTATTTACAGCAAGTCATATGACGAGCATCTTGAACATTTGCGTGTTGTTTTTAATGTCTTGTGTGATGCACGTTTGTTTGGTAACCTTGAGAAGTGCACCTTTTGCATCGATCGTGTGTCTTTTCTTGGTTATGTTGTTGCTTTGCAGGGCATTGAGGTGGACAGGGCAAAGACTGTTGCCATCACAAGCTGGCCACTTCCGACTACGGTCACGCAGGTTCGTAGTTTTCTTGGTCTCGCAGGTTTCTACCGGCGTTTAATGTGGAGTTTCAGCACCATTGTGGCACCTCTCCACGAGTTCACAAAGCATGGAGTGCCATTTCGATGGGGACCAGCACAAGAACAAGCTTTTGATGCTCTCAAGTCGAAGCTCACACAAGCACCATTGCTGCAACTTCCTGATTTTGAGATGACCTTCAAGCTTGAATGTGATGCGAGCGGCATTAGCATTGGAGGAGTGCTCATTCAAGAAGGTAAACCTTTTTCTTTCTTTAGTAAAAAATTGCATGGTCCTTTGCTGAATTATTCTACATATGACAAAGAACTTTATGCTTTAGGGCATGTCTTGCAAACTTGGCAACATTACATATGGTCTAAAGAATCTGTCATACATTCAGATCATGAGTCTTTGAAGTATCTTAAAGGGCAAGCTAATCTGAACAAACGTCATTCTAAATGGATTGAGTTCATAGAGTCATTTCCTTACATAATTAAACATAAGAAAGGGAAAGCCAATGTGATTGCCGATGCTTTATCTAGACGTTATACCATGCTGTCCCAACTTTCTAATAAAATCTTTGGTTTGGAAACCATAAAGAGATTATATGATACTTATTTGGACTTCAAAGATGCTTTTGACAATTGTAGAGAGGGAAGATTGTGGCAAAAATTCCTGCTGCGTGAAGGCCTTCTCTACCGTGCTATTAAGCTGTGTGTTCCAGCTAGCTCCGTTCGTCTTTTGTTTTTGCAGGAAGCGCATGGAGGTGGTTTGATGGGACATTTTGGTGTTAAAAATACAGAGGATGTGCTGTCTGCTCACTTCTTTTGGCCACGAATGAGGAGAGATGTGGAGCTCTACGTTTCACGTTGCACGGCATGCAACAAACCTAAGTCTCGACTTCACCCAATGGTCTTTATATGACTCTTCCTGTTCCTAGTGCACCTTGGGAGGATATTTCAATGGATTTTGTTTTAGGGTTGCCTAGAACAAAGAGGGGGAGGGATAGTGTCTTTGTGGTTGTTAATCGTTTTTCTAAAATGGCACATTTTAGACCCTGCCACAAGATAGATAATGCTTCACATGTTGCTAATTTGTTCTTTAATGAGGTTGTGCGTTTGCATGGTGTTCCCAATACTATTATTTCTGATAGGGATGCTAAGTTTTTGAGCCACTTTTGGAGAACTTTATGGTATAAATTGGGAACAAAGTTACTGTTTTCTACTACTTGTCATCCACAAACTGATGGGCAAACAGAGGTAGTTAATCGTACCTTATCTACTATGTTGCGGGCTGTTTTGAAAGATAATTTTGAGGTTGTGGGAGGAGTGTTTGCCACATATTGAGTTTACTTATAACAGGTCAATTCACTCCACAACCAATTAAGTCCATTTATGGTAGTATATGGTTTCAATCCTCGTGCTCCAATTGATTTGCTACCTTTACCACATTCTGAATTTATTCTAAGTTGCATGAAGCTACGAAGTTGCAAATTGAAAAAATGAATGAAAAGTATCGCATTGCTGCTAGTAAAGGTAGGAAGGAGATAAAATTGGAACCCGGTGATTTGGTGTGGGTTCATTTGAGAAAAGATAGGTTCCCGGATTTGAGAAAGGTCAAGCTCATGCCACGTGCTGCTGGACCTTTTAAGGTTCTTGAAAAGATAAATGACAATGCATATAAACTTGAGTTGTCTCCCAAGTTTGGGGTTAGTCCCACATTTAACATTTCAGATTTGAAACATACTTGGGTGAGGAAGATGAGCTTGAGTCGAGGACGACTCCAATTCAAGAGGGGGAGGATGATGAGGACATCTCTCCTTTGCATACAATACAAGGACCGATCACTAGAGCACGTGTGCGTCGGCTGGATCTCCAGGTATGTTCTAGCCTTGTCAATTGCTTTTCGGAACTTACGCTTGTTTCCATGCATGTTTTATTGATTAGGAACAATGGATAGGACCAGAAAGGGCTTGGAGGAGTCAAAGGAGCCAAGGAGGAGGAGATAGGACGTCCACACCAAGGAGGAGTCCAAGCCCAACTCGACTTCGACTCCACCTCGGGTTCCAGGAGCTGCCTTCACCAAAATTGACGCCCCGGACACATACGGAGTCGGATTTGGACGTTCTATATATGGTTGGAACCAGAATTACATAAAGCTTCCAATGGAACCGGTCCCACATCAAAATTCCTTTTGAGTTGACTGGAATCGTCAAAACAAGTGGACGTCCAGAATCTGTCAGGGTGCTGCGTCACTGTCCTTTGGGCCGCTGGCCCGTGTATCGTGTGGAAGCCCATTAGGGTTGCGTCCATGGGTCTTGCACGCCCCTAACTCTATTTTATTCAGCATACGCCACCACATGAGGGTTGGGTTTTGATTAGTTTCAATCTGTCATCAAACAGTGTCACCATTCATCGGTTTGTGAGATCCCACTTCGTGATCAATTCAGTTTTGATTGCAATTTCTCTGTTCTTGCTTGTGTTCTTGATTGCGCTTGCAGGGATAAGACTTCGTGGCGAGTTCATTCGTGTGACATGGGTGATAACCAATGGAGCAGTGGTGTAGTGATTGTGAGGTTCCGTTCGTTTGGAGCCTTGGATCATCAACGTTGAGATCTCCACCCAATCAAGTTTACCATACCTCTCGAAAGATCAGGACTCATTCTACTATCAACTTCAGACAGTCATCGGCCTCCATAGGATCATTAGCTTGTGCAAAGGTAGGAGGCCTAGTCCTCATGAATTCTCCCAACATGTTGTGAGCCGGTGGTGGTGGTGGCGGCGGTGGTGGGGGTGCAGGAACGGGGTTAGGGTTGTTGTTGTTGGCCTGCAAATGTCCCAACGTTTGTATCATAGTTTGCATGAGATGGTTCTGCATAGCCATCAAACATTCAAGGTTGTTTGCATCATCCCCGAGGTTGACATCCTCAGGAACTTCCACGTTGTCATCCTCATGTGGTTCATTGTTACCATGAGCGTTCCTTCGGTGACGGTTGGAATTTTCCCTCGTCATCTGTGAGAGAGTAGAATAGGAAATAGAAATTCAGATTGATCCCCAAACTATATGCATCAAGGTGTATGAACTAAGCAACTTCTTTTATTAATACCAGCCTATATGAGGATGTGAACAAGTGCCGAAGCATCTCATATCTCTCTACTATGTCTGGATGACGATATTCACCGAAGCGTCCCACAACTCACAGCCGAGCACACAAACACAAGCCATCATCATACAAATTCAGAACACCACTCTTATTCAAGCTACTGCAGTTTAAGCGTTTTTATTACAACTTTATTCAAAAGTAAACCTAAACTTAATCATGAGAACCGGTGTTGTTCTGACCATGTGACGGGGGTGGTCCATACATAGGTGCACGCCATGGTGAGTCGGCAGTCCATGTAGGAGTAAGTGACGCTGGTGCTCCATTTGTTCCCGCTTTGGCACGAGTCTTCTCTTGTTTCTCCAGCAGGTATATCTGCTTGCGGAGGTAGCGGATCTCTTCTTATCCGCTTGTGTAGTGGTTTTCCAACTCGACGAGCATTCTCTGAGACTTGTTAGCAGCTTGTGGGTTGGGAAGAGCTCCTCTGTGGGGTCCAATTCCCTTGTACCACTCTTCCGATACGGGTGCAGCTCAAATATAGTGTTCTCAAGCTGCCCACGGAAAGCGTAGCACAGTCCGCTGAGTGCATCTCATGCAGCAACATCAACAGCTTCTTCCCTTGTGGCCATCAATGTGGGTGCAAAGTGCCGGGTGACAACCCTACCGTTAGATAGGATGGTTACTTCAGCCTTCCACTCTTCATGTCTGAGACAAGTTACTTTGTTGAGGAGGTACTCCGGGTATAACCTACAGCAATCAAGGAACTCTCTCAGCTCCTTGGTTATGTGTCCTCCCTCCATCCCGTTGGATCGGAACTCCTGAGCAGAACGGATGACCCATTCATCATCTTCATTCTTGGTCTCAGCAGGTGGTGGCTCCTCTTCGGATTCATCTTCTTCCGACGTAGCTTCATTGGGCTCCGCTGGGCGTAAGCCCGCGTGGTATTCCTCCTATGGTGCGTACCAATGTTGTTCTTCTTGTGGATCGTCTTCCATGTCATCTTTGATTGGTTCCACCTCTTCCGGATCCTCTTCCTCATGCATAGAGCTACTGACTTCATCTTCATCATGAGGTTCCATCTTCACCTCCTCCCAATCTGGTCCATCGGACACCTCGATGGGGTTAAGTGCACTTCCATGTGGCAGTGGACAAGTTTTCATGTGTGCTGTGCTCCAAGTGACTGGCATCTATAAATAAGACATGAGAAACTTAGAGAAGAAGGAAATAAATCCAAAGTTTCAGTAGATATGAAGCAAGAAAATAGAAGGTGTGGCTGTCCAAAAGAAAAGAAGAAAGAAGGGCTGAAAATAGCACTTTGCGGTGGCTGAGATGACAAGTATAGTGCAGCAGCAAGCAAATTTCAAAAATAGCAATTTAGAGGGGTGTTCCTAGGTGTTTGAGTGTCCATTCTACCTAGGCTTGCGTCCTATGGTCAACGTGGCTCTGATGCCAATTTGTGACACCCGGTTCCGAAAAATGAACCAAATGAACGCATATGTGTGCCCAGGATGTTCATCACACATACACAGATTTATCACAAACTGAAATCAGAATAGAACCACATACAAATAGTGTTTAAGTACCTTATTACAATAACTAAATGTCTCAATCATAGTATCTAACTTATTCTGCAGCAGAAGACTCTAAAAGACAGCGGAAAATAACTAAAATGATGGGGCTCCACTCCGACTCCATAGGCATGCGCACTACCATCAACATGCCAGTGGAGTTGGTTTCCGCTGTCGTTTAGTGTCTTCCGCTGCAGAATAAGTTAGATACTATGATTGAGACATTGAGTTATTTTAATAAGGTACTTCAACACTATTTGTACGTGGATATATTCTGAATTCAGTTTGTGATAAATCTGGGTATGTGTGATGAACATCCTGGGCACACATATGCCTTCACTTAGTTTATTTTTCGGAACCAGGTGTCACAATGGAGGTCCTTGGCCTCAGCCAGGAGGCTCACAGCTCTCTTGTTGAGCTCGAGGACAACTACCTCCTTCTTCTCAAGGATCTCCTCCCGCGCCTGCGCCTTCTCCCTCGCGGACTGGACTCGCACCTTCAACAGGTTGTCCCAGTCCCGGAGGCGCTCCCGCTCGGCCCACTCCTGGTCAAGCACCTCCTGCATCTGGTCCAGGCTCGAGCGAACTGCCCTCACGGCCCTAGGGAGCGGGACGGCCTTTGGCATAGGCAGGTGAGGAACGGCCTCGACCCCCTCTGGCTCTTCATATTTTGGTGGGTCTACCACCACGGCAACCTGCGGAAGAGAAGGAGGAGGACTGGCAACTCGCCCCGCAGCAGCTTCTCCGCTACCAGAGGCGTCTGCGCCCGCCGGTTGGCTGGCCTAGGGGCCCGGGTGTCATCATCCGAAGCCAGACCAGGCACAGGATCAGGCACCGCCACCAGCCTAGGAGCTCCAGCGAAAAAGAAGCTCTGGCTCCTGGGCTGCTGCGGGGGAGGAGTGCTATGCGGAGAAGCCCTGCAAAAGGGAGCATCAAGAATCAACCACACAATCAAGCGGCTCAGTAGGCAACCTGAAATAAAAGGTTGAGCCATACCTGGAGAATTGGAAGGTCCACCTCACGTGGAGCTTCTTATGCGGAGGGCTAGAGCCACTTGGCCCCACGGGTGTCGAGGTTGCCCCCGTCGTCTTTGGGGCTAGTGGGACCTCAGGGGCCTTCGTCGCAGAAGACGGCGTAGCAGTAGCCTTCCCTGCTGCGGGCCTCAACGCCGAAGACGTGCCCTGTACTGGGGATGCCCTTGACGGCTGAGGAGCTGATGGCGCTGCAGGAACCCTCGTCGTCATCGGCGCCGCTTCAGGAGTCTTCCACGACAACGGCTTCCCAACTGGTGACGTGCCGAAAGACTTCTTCTGCATCGTAGGCATGTAAGGGGCCCTCTATGAAGCTCCAGCAGTGCCATGCGTCCTCCCTGCTCCCACGGGGGCTGCTCCGGCAGCAGCAGCTCTAGAGCTGCCACCAGCGCTGGCCGCCGAGCCCAGTGTGGGACCACGGGAAGCCTCGGAATCCCCTGTCTGGGGGCCCAAGACAAAGCTTCCGTCAGGATGGACCAGCTTCCTCTTTTGGCACCCTGCTCGACTCTACGCCGTCCTTGGGCAGCGAGCGAGGACGTGGCGTGGTCACGGGACCACCTCACGACACCTTCTCCTTCCCCTTGATTACGGGGAGGGACCGGCACAGGTGTCGGTTGGTCACTGGCACAACTTCCTCCACCGATCTCGACACCCCGTGAAGCGTCACCAACCTGCCGCACTATGACATCGTTGTCGTCCAGTGTCGGCAGCTCCCTTAACAGCCTCGACCATGCCTGCTGGTTGAAGCAGACAGGTTGGCAGCTCGCTGGCGGGGTGATGGAGTCGTCAATGATCGGGTCGCAGGAGAGCTTCTGCAGCATCATTCTCAGCATCTCCCAATTCGGCGACGACCCAACTCCGCGCGCCAACCGGGTCATGTCGTCCTCCCCGTTGTACTTCCAGGTGGCCGGTGCGTTACTGGAGAAAAGCGATCTGACGTGACAGGAAGTCGACCAGCACCATCAATGATGTCAGGCTTTCCCCCGCTAAGTACTTGATCCTCTCCAGCACCAGCGTGTAGGCGTCCTGCAGATAGGGGATCTCATCCCTGACGGCCTCCTCGGTGATCACCAACCTGTCACACTGTGGCATCGATGTTGTCCAGTGTCGGTAGCTCCTTCAACAGCCTCGACTGTGCTTGCTGGTTGAGGCAGACTGGCTAGCAGCTCGCTGGCGGGGTGATGGAATCGTCGGTGCGAAGCCGGGAAGAACGGATGCCAGAAGCCATGGCGGCGAAAGAAGGTTGAGAGAGCTGGGGAGCAGAGGATTCGAGCGCAAAAGTGGAAAGTGGAAATTGTAAGGGGCAGGAAAGAAAGGAACCGCCCTTCTCCGGAAGACTTCCTTTTCTACGCTCGCAGCCTTTGGCAGGGCAACAGGCGCGATGCTTGGGTTGCCACCGCCAAGCGCTATTCGTGTCCCCAATGACGGACGGGACCCAGGTCCACCCGTGAGACACTTGGGGTCAGGCCAGCCGCGTATTAGGAATGAGGCTCCAGCGGTTCCCAATAAAAGCGGTGCGGTGGAACTACAGTGGTCGACCAGAGAACTGCTGCAGTAAATACCCCAGGGTGGCCCCTCGAGCACGTCTCCATGACCCACCAGTCAAGAGCGGGCACGCATCCATTACGCCGACGATGTGCTGCCGTTTCGACTGTCGAATACTCCTATTACGCCAATGACATGCAGCCTTTTGTCTGCCAGGTACAACTGCACACCCACTACGCTAGAACCTCGCTGCCACTTCAGCTTCCAAAGTGCAGGTTCAAAGATACCACATGGGAAAGATGGAGGCCCCACCTGCGGGATCGTTGTCTCCCTCGAGATGGGCCTGGGGGCCACTGTCGGTACCCTGCAGACCAGGTACCCCCGCTAGAGGTTTGAAGACATTCCAGGCCCCGCCTCCCTGCTAAGGCGGGTGCTGGCGTGGCCACAAGTCCTTGGCCCCAGGGTTGGCCCCAGGGCTGTCACGTGTGCCTAGGCTCTGGAGCAGACACGTACCCTTGGCCCCGGACAAGGCCTCCCTGCTGAGGTGAGGTCCAGATCTTCCACGTGTATCTAGGCTCTGAACCTCCTCCCTGCTGAGGAGGGCTCCCGAGCAGACACGTGCCCTTGGCCCCGGACCAAGCCTCCCCGCTGAGGTAAGGTTCGAAGCTGCCACTTGTATCCGGGCTCTGAACCTCCTCCCTGCTAAGGAGGGCTCCGGAGCATACACGTGCCCTTGGCCCGGGACCAAGCCTCTCCGCTGAGGTGAGGTCTGGAGATGCCACGTGTATCCAGGCTCCAAACCTCCTCCCTGCTGAGGAGGGCTCCGGAGCAGACACGTGTCCTTGGCCCCGGACCAAGCCTACCCGCTGAGGTGAGGTCTGGAGCTGCCACGTGTATCCGGGCTCCAAACCTCCTCCCTGCTGAGGAGGTCTCTGGAGCAAACACGTGCCCTTGACCCCGGACCAAGCCTCCCTGCTTAGGTGAGCTCCAGATCTGCCACGTGTATCCGAGCTCCGAACCTTCTCCCTGCTGAGGAGGGCTCCGAAGCATACATGTGTCCATTGCCCCGGACAAAGCCTCTCCGCTGAGGTGAGGTCCGGTGCTGCCACGTGTATCGGGGCTCTGAACCTCCTCCACGCAAAGGATGGCTCCTGAGCCGCCACGTGTCCCACGATCCATCGTGGGCCGTGGGTTCAAGAAGTCAAGGAGGTAGTGCGCTGTCAGGCCATGCATTCAAGGCTTGCGCCTTCACAGACGCATGGCGCACGGCGCACGCCTCCTCCTTTGCCCGTTCTCCACTATGGTGACAAGAAAGGATGGCGACGCGTGATAGAAGCACAATGCCACCCAACAGCACAGTGCTGCCAAGCAGAGTGAGAGAACGCGGTGACAAGACGATGCCTTCATCATCACCTGCGGCCCAGTCAGAGGCGCTCAGCGCTCCAAGCGGTGGGACTTAACACCTCTGTCAGTTGCTCTAGACATAGATGTAAAGACCCTAGATCGTGTATAGGGTTCAGACATCCTCGGGGCGACCTGTCGTGTAAAGGACTGTGCTGTCCACCCGACATTCGGTTCCGATTCGCACCCTTCCAACACATACGCACAAGCAATACAACAATCACCCCCGTGGATGTAGGGTTTTACGCTCCGGCGGCCCGAACCACGTAAATCTCGGTGTTTACCCGCTCTCTCGAGTTGGATCGCTCTAGGGACGTCAAGCCCCTCCATTTAAAGAACCTCCATGGGCTGCTGCTGTAGCAGACCGGGGGAAGTGTCGTAGCAACACTTCGACAGTATATATCCTAGATTTTAAAATTTTCATCTATGGTTTATTAAATTTTTCTAATTTTTAATTTTAGACGTGGAAATGGCTGAGAATAAAATGATACCTCTTTTATACTTTTATGTACAGTCTGACAAAGAAGATGGATTGAGCGTGAATTTACAATATGCAAGACCTGATCCTACGTACATTCAAATGTTGCAAGCTTTATTGAACCGTCCAAGAGACATGCGAAGATGCAAAAGATAGATAATATCTTATGTCCCTGTATCGACTGCAAAAATAAGATTGCTTGGACAGATACTATAGTAATCCAATCACACTTGGTGAAAAGAGATTTTAATAAAAACTACACAATATGGACAGAGCATGGTGATTTAGATACAAGTGAAGTGAATAATGATGACGAGAAAGGTGTTGGGTATTCTGATGGAGATAATGCTCATATCGATTATGGCCGTGGTAATCATGATGATGAAGATGATAATGAGTTTGATTGTGAGGAGATGTTGCGTCACATGGAACCACATGTGTTGATTTCTTTGGGAACAAGTAAAGGTTTAAGTAAAATGGAGACATTACATAGTGCATCAAAGGAGCTTTTATATGTTGAATCAAAGGGTTGTGATAAAGAGTTTACTACGTTGCGTGTAGTCCTATAACTAATAAATTTGAAGGCCACCCACAGATGGTCCGATTTTAGTTTCACTGATCTTTTGAATCTTCTAGCAGAAATTCTTACAAGTACCAATAAACTGCCCAAAAGCCCTTATAAAGCGAAGAATCTTCTATGTCTGATGTCGCTAGGTGTGACAAAAATACACGATTGTCCGAACCATTATATTTTATATCGTAAAAAGCATGATATTGCAACGAGATGCCCGATCTCTGGTATCAGTAGATACAAGAAAAACTACAATCACCAGTATGTTACCAACATGAATAATACCCAGAAAAATAAAAAGAATTATATTGGCCCTGAGGGTGATTATGACACTTCAGACGATGCAGACGGGAAGAATAAGATAAAGATTCCTTCCTTGGTGTTGTGGTAGCTTTCAGTAATTGATCGCTTGAAGCATTTGTTCTCAAACCCCAAGGAGGCCGAACTTATGCGTTGGCATTCTGAGCAGATCACGAAGAATGACAAACATATTTGACACCCTGATGATGTATCGCAATGGAAAATTTTGATATCCAGTATCCAAAGTTTGCAAAGGAAACAAAAAACATAAGGTTTGCTTTGGGTACAGATGGAATGAATCTGTTTGGTGGAAAAAGGAGCATACACAACACATGACCCATAGTCTTAACGATGTATAACCTACAACCTACCGACCTGGTTGTGTTACAAGAGGAAGTACATTTTATTATCTATTCTTGTCAAAGGTCCAAAACAAGATGGCGTCAAAATTGATGTGTTCCTGGAACCTCTAATGGAGGATATGGCGAAGCTGTGAAATGAATGGGTACGTACATAGGACGAGTACAAGCGGGAGTATTTCATACTAAGAGAAATGATATTCGTTACTGTCCATGATTATCCCGGACTCTTTACATAATCGGGGCAAACTAAAGGGAAGAAAGGTTGTGTAATGTGTGTGGATGGAACTGGTTTCTTGTACCTCACTTCATACATAAAAGTTGACGTACATGAGACACCGGTGGTTTTTGACAGATGCACACAAGTACCAGAAGATGAAAAAACATTTTAATAACAAAACCTAAAAAGGTATTGCATCAAAACCTTATAGTGGAAAACGTGTGTTCGAAAAGGTTAGGGACATTCAGGTTGTTTTTTATAAGGGAAAATAAAGGTACAAAGATAAATAAAACTACATCTTCGGCTGATACAACTACATGGCTCTCAAGAAACAATCAATTTTTTCAGGTATCTTCCATACTTGAATGACCTAAAAATTTGCCACGGTATTGATTTGATGCACGTTACAAAGAACGTATTTGACAGCATAATTGGAACCTTACTAAACATGCCGAGGAAGACAAAGGACGTATTAAAATCACTTATGGATCTAGTAAGTCTTGACATCAGACCAGAGCTTCACCCAATAGAAAAAAGCACCGGGAAGCATTACCTTCCCCCAGCTAGCTACAACTGGACATTGCAGGAGAAAAAAGCAATTGTGAATGCTTGTGTTGGGTCAAACTACCCACGGGTTTCTCATCCAATATCAGCAAACTATTCTCGATGAAAGACTAGTCTCTATTTTGCTACAATTATCATGACTATCGTATAATGATGACAGTGTTCCTCGCCATTGCAGGATTGAGATGTGTTTCCCACCATCCTTTTTTTTGATATGCAAGTACACCTAATCATACATCTTGTGGATCAGATAAAAGCATTGGGCCTCTATATTTACATCATATGTTTCCATTGGAGCGTTATTTAGCAGTATTAAAGGGTTATATGCAGAATCATGCTCACCCAGAGGGTTCAATTATGGAAGGCTACACTATGGAAGAAGTGATTGAGGGTTGCGTTGGTTACATTAAAGATGGAAAAAATATAGGTGTGCCTATACCAGTACATGAGGGTAGACTACATGGGAGAGGCACAGTGGTAGAAAAACTTTCATCGTTCAGGATTTCAAATTAGTACATTTTGCATATTTTGGTATACTACAACAACTCGTGATAGCTGAGTTGTACATCGAGTAACACCAAATTGAGCTTGGTAGAGAAAACCAAGGCCGCGGAGAGGAGTGGATAATGAGAGAGCACATAAGTAATTTCACCGAATGGTTAATGGACAAAAATATACCATACGGAGACTCTATAGAAGAGGCAACAATGAAGAAGTTACCTTCTGGCCCATCCGCTTTGGTGACATCATGGCAAGCATATGACATCAATGGATACACATTTTACACTAAGGCAAAAGAAAGTAAGAGTATTGCACAAAATAGTGGCAATCGTATAGAGGCTTATGGTCCACTAGGGCAGACGACCACATACTTTGGGTTCATAGAGGAAATATGGGAACTGATTATGGCGAAGGAATGCAAATATCCATGTGTAAGTGCTAATGGATCAAACACCTTGATGGTGTGAAAGTTCTACGGTCTCACACTGGTAGACTTAAAGAAAGTGGGCTATAAAGATGACCCGTGGGTTTTCGCCGATCGCATTGCACAAGTTTTTTATGTACAAGATTCAGGAACTGAGAATATGCACGTATTTGTTTTTGGAAAGAAAAATATTGTTGGAGTTGAGAATATGTGAGATAATGAATAGGAATATAAACAATATGAAGAGATGTCCCTCTTCACCGATCCAAAAAACATTGAGCTCGTAGAAAAAAATTAAGAAGGATTTGAAACCCTACATACGAGAAGATGTCAATACAGGAAAAATTATATGAAATAAATTTGATAGATATTGTATATATTTGTAATATTAAATGCAGTGTAATATTGAATTTGTCAAATTTTTATTTTTAATTTATTTTTGAATGGCTTATGTTTTCATAATATTTTTTCATTAGATTTGTTTTCATATGCATGAAACTTGGTCATATGCAACCAAGAACTGTTTACCATACTAAGTTCAGTTTGAAACCCATTTGTACTTATGTCATAATTGTGATTTTAAAAATTTGGGCAACGGCAGAGGCAGCCAGGCCCAACAGAGCAGCTAGTGCGCGAAGCACTACAAGCAGGATAGTCAGGCACAGCCACACAACAGCGCCACAAGCCCATGCACGAACATAGAGTACTGGAGTATAGAGTAGCGGGAGTTCAAGTGAGTTCGGTGCAACAGAGGCATCCAAGCTTAAAAGATGGATGCGGACGAACTAGGTACCCGAGGTGGGACTAAATCCCACCTCTGGACTAAACCCCAACTTCACAGACGGTTCTTATGTAAAACCTCCTGTAAAAATATCACTTCCCAAGTGGTAAAAATTAAGGCCGCCTGTGAAAACTTCACTTCACAAGCGGTGCTTATTATGGACCGCTTGTGAAGATGTTGGGTCACACGCAATTTATTAGCTCCGTGATAACATAATATTGGGATCTTGAGATTAATTTGTCAGCACCCTGATAACTTAATTTTGGATCCACAACCATAGTTCTCCAGGAAGCTTTATCTTTTATTTTGCTCAGAACAATTGAAATAAGAAAGAACAAGATGGTCTTTTCACAGGCGGTCCTTATGTAAAACCGCCTGTGAAAACATGTCTTCACGGGCGGATCCTTTACGGGCCACCTATGAAAATTATATTTCATAGGCGGTTATACTAACAGTCGCCTGTGAAAACTACACTTCAAAGGAGGTGTTACTTACGTTCGCATGTGAAAATTGTTCATACAGCACACACAGAACAAAATAATTAACTTTGTGCATACAACAGAACACACAGAACATGATAATTAACTTTGCAAATCAACCATAGTGTCTGAAAACACTCCAATTATAGGGTTTAGAAAAATACAGAACATCAAATCAACCATTGTGTCCGACATGTAGCATACTTCAAAATAGTACAACAACAAACATCAACATAGTGACATTGAAAATTTCCATCCTAAATAACTAAACGATAGGCCTTCTTTCATATGTTATTTTCTTCAACTTCAAAGACCTATCCCCATCTTCCTACTCCTCTGGTTGAGTTGGACAACGGTCCATTTTTAGACTTAATTGACACTGCTATTTCATGGAGAACATCATCAGCATTATAACAATATCATTTAAATCAGTAAATTTAAAATCAGAGTCATGTAAATATAATCAAGCCAAAAAAATTACCCTTAGCATGTTTACGCTTGACAAACTTGCCCTTGCTATCCCTTGTCCACTTCTAGGTTGTCTTGTGGCCCTTTCATTCAAGGTTGCCTTGTGGCTCTTCGATCATGATACCTGTTTGTTTGGCCTTGGATCCGGTGAGGATACGAAGAGCCTTGCTAGACTCATAATGTGGCAACTGTTTGCCTGAAGAAAGCAGTGTTAAATGTTTAACTTTAATAGTACTCACTTCTAATTCTTTAATGATAAGTTTCACTTCAAAAGGGACCTGATCCTGATCTTCAATCTGATCTCTTTTAGAATATAACCATTTATCTACACAACCTGCAATCATCAGAAGAAGAGGCAGATCAGGGACACTAGGAGCAGGCAAGTCCAGAGGAGGCAAGTCTGGAGGAGAGACTGGTGCAACAACTTCTTTCTCTTTTCCTTTTGAAACATGCTCTGTCACAGGGGGTTCAAAGGTAAGAACGGGACCTGGTACGACCTCTTCTTCCATCGGAATGAAATGAATGTTAGTGATCCTTCTATCATCCTGATCTAAGAAGACTCTACCAGCAGATAGAACCATATAACAAAAAGCATTCCTTGTAGAATACTCAAAGGTTGTTACCCACTCCTTGAACATAGAAATCAACTCTTCCAGTCCCACCATACTCTCCTGGGTCCCAGTAGTCTCCCTCTGTTTCACTAGTGATGATATGTGAGAAGGTCCCACAATCTGTTTTGGGATAACTTGTCGTGAGACTATCGGAACAACCAAACGATGGGCATTACCATTGTGAGAAGGAGGATCAATCTCATCAACCGTAGCAACATTTGCAGAACTAGAAGTGATAGGATAAATTGGGATCGTACAAGAACGGCCTTCCCCTCCACACTCCATACCAAACTTTATCACAATACTATGAGGGATATCCAAGATATTATCAACCACAATGAATGGCAAAACTCGAGCCAGGAAAGGATAGTTCTTATTTTAGAACAACAACTGTACGGAGGTTGAACAACTTGTTTGATGTGCCTATACTTCCTTAAATCCAAAGGAAAGTCGAGAAATAAAACTCATACTCTCTTAGTAAAGATGGTACGCTGGAAGTTCAGGGAAGATTCATCATGCTTAACAAATTGGAAAAGTTGATTTCCAACCTGGTGAGGGTTTACCACAATCACAGCATCTCCATTATACGGGTACTTTAAACGAAACAAACCAATTCCGAAAGGATGAGAACCTAAGTTTATGACATCTAGATGCAAGGTATCCTCTAGGTACTGAACAATATAATCAGAAAGAACACTTTTTTGTGCAGGAGACAGTACCTCTTTTGTGACAACAATGATCATTTCTTCACTGAACCGAGTGATATATCCTGACAGAAAGAAACAACGACGGGCAACCCTATGAACTCTTCCATCTTCAATAGTCATCAGAGGCTGGATGAAGCTGGTAGGATCGAGAGGAAGGTTAGTCATTGGGAAGAACACGCACGAGTAATCTTGTTTCTGAAGGGAGTTATTGAATTGTGAGGATGACCGATAAAGTACTATGGCGAGGATGTTATAAGGATATCCAATGAACGCGACGGTTGAGCCGAAACGCGATCTATCGTGAGAGTAACTGCCCACACTCTGTGCTTAGAGTACAATCACAGGCAGCCATGAGCTAAAACCGCCTGTGATAACACATATTCACATACGGTCATTATTAAGGGTCGTCTGAGAAGTTGAATTTGAACGAAAATATCTGAATTTTATAGGAGGTAATTTATCTTCAGAGGTGGTGGTATTTAAGTGCCGCGTATGAAGAAAAAAAATTGGGCAACAGCCGAGGAATCCATAGACTCTCTAGATTCCAAACAGTCAAATTCAAATATTTTGGTTCAAAGTTGTAAAATTTTAATTCAATATTAATCCGGTTAAAATTCAAATTAATCAGATTCAGCAAAAGAAATGAGCATGTGTTTTGAATTTTTACAATTCCAAAGGCGTCCCTAATAACAGGCCCCCTGTGAAGATGTGTTATCACAGGTGTTCTTTACTAAAGACCGCCTGTGAAAATATGCCCTGATATTTAAAATTCATATCTTATATGTCACCACTTCATTTTTACAAATATATAAAACATACACCATAATCTGTAAAGTTCATTTAGCCCCAAACTATATTATTTATCCACGTAACACTAAAGTATAATATACTTCTGGTTTAATCTTATATATCATCCCTTTTACTCTTGTGTTGGTAAAGTTTGGACATGTAGAAGAGAGCAAATAATAGTAAAAAATAACATTGAGTCTCCTATTGAAATCTAAACTTCAATTCAGATTTTAATTCAAGACTAATCCGGTTAAAATTCAAATTATTCAAATTCGGCAAAAGAAGTGAACATGTGTTTTGAATTCTTCACAATTTCATAGGCGCCCCAACTAAGCACCGCTTGTGAAATATACTTCCAGGTGGTTATACTTTCGGACCGATAATGGATATGTTGGGGCGCGCACAATTTCGGCCCATGAATTGTTCAGGTGCGCGCCACACGTTTGCGCTAGCTTGGGAACTTTTTATCCCACATTGGAATGTTGAGAGCGGTGTACCCGACTTATAACGCGAGGTGCGCTACTATCTTCAAATCCCTTGAGGTTCCTTCCGGGTGTTTATGGTAGGGGACCTTGAAATTAGTTTATCCGGACCAGAATAATGTGTTCTTATGGTCCCCTATCATAATGCTCCGGAAGGCATTTTTTATATTTCTCAGAACAATTGAAAATAAAAAGATTTTGGTTCAAATTCAAATATTTTAATTGAATTCAACTTCACATGCGCCTCTCAAAACAACCGCCTGTGAAGATAAATTCCCTCCTATCAAATTCAAATATTTTGTCAACTTCATGGTCGTGTCTTAATTGGAGCCGCCTATGAAACACTTTCTTTTTTTGTTGGATTTGATTAATTTGAATTTGAACCAAATTAATCTTGAACTAAAATATGAATTGAAGTTCTGATTTCAATAAGAGACTCAAATTTATTTTTTTTACTGTTATTTGCTCACTTCCAAATGTCTAAACTTTACAAACACAAAAGATAGAAGGAATGACATATAACATTAAACCTGAAGTATATTATACTTCAGTTTATTGTGGGCAAATAACATATTTTAGAGTTAAATGAACTTTACAGATTATAGTGTATGTTTTATGTATTTGTAAAAAAAATTAAAGGCTGTCATATAAGAAAAGAATTTAAAATATTAGGGCATATTTTTACAGGCGGTCTTAGGTTAAAATTGCTTGCGATAACACATCTTCACAGGCAGCTACTATTTTTCCCAGCTGTGAAAATAATTTAACAAATTTTTTATTATTATTTCTCTTTATATATGTTTTTGTCGGTACCCTGCAGACCGGGTACCCCCTCGTAGACGGTAAAATATGGCCTGGGCCCCATCTCCCTGCCGAGGCGGGCCCTGGCATAGCCACGTGCCCTTGGCCCTGAGGTCAGTCCTTGGGCTGCCACGTGCGCTTGAGTACAAAAGCCGACACATGCCCTGGGCTCTGGTCCGAGCCTCCCTGCTGAGGTGAGGTCCGGAGCTGCCACGTGTCTCCCGGCTCAGAGCCACCTTCCTGCTGAGGAAGGCTCCGGAGATGACAAGTGCCCTACGCTCCGGTCCGAGCCTCCCCGCAGATGTGAGGTCCGGAGCTGCCACGTGTCTCTTGGCTCAGAGCGACCTCCCTGCTGAGTACAGCTCCAGATCTGAGACGTGCCCTGGGCTCCGGTCCGAGCCTCCCCGCTGACGTGAGGTCCGGAGCGGTCACATATCTCTTAGCTCAGAGTCACCCCCCTGCTGAGGACGGCTCCAAAGCTGACATGTGTAAAAGTTCCAAAAACGTGTATGAATAAAAACTAAAGTTTGAGTTCATATGTGTGGCAAAGACATGAAAAATGGGACATGCTAAAACTTTTCTTCATGCAAGGTAATACATGGATGAACATCCAACATGAGGTTCACCTTTTTACTTAAAAGTGTTGGACCAATAAGGAGTTAAATACCTCTTTGCATGTGAGTTTAAAATTCAGATTTGAAAATTCAAAGTTCACACATATGGTGACCCAAAAACTTTGAATTAACATGCAGCCATATAGTTGAGTTTTTAGGGAAAAGGTTATCACCAACTTTTCAATTGTAGGGTGGGCTCAAAGGAGAGCTAAAGAGAAGAAATTGCAAATTCTAAACCAAATTCAGATTTAGTCTTGCAAATTCAAACTAAATTTGAAGAATTCAAATTCTATCCCACCTTTTTAAAATTTAGCATTTTGGGGAGTGAAAAGATCAGCTTGAGAAGATATTTGGTGAATAAATGGGGGGTGGGACCCACAGGTCATAGAGCTAAAGGAGGAGACTTACTCCCTAAGTTTTGCTCTCGGTGGGGACTTTTCCCGAGCAGCTCGCGAGCGCCACCGAGCAGCTTGCCGGTGACAGCTCCTGCTGCCGGTCTCCATGCGCTGGCGCCCTGGGGTCGGTCCTGGCCGCACCCCCAACGTGATAACGTGCCCCCCGGCCAAAGCAAGGCCCAATTGCTTTCTCCTCCTCGCAAAGAAACCGAGAGCAGAGCACCTCATCGGCGCTGCTCCACTGCCCCTGTCTCCCGGCCAGCCCAGCGCCTCTCTTGCAGGCTCAAGAGGTCACAGAGGTGCGCCAGGAGGTACTGATCCTCATCCCGTCGTCCTCTTGCTCTCCCCCGACGCCGGCTCGCCGGAATTCGATTTTTGGCACCGGCGCACGTATAGAACAGCCTGTGTTTAATTCGTGAAATTCTCCCAAACCGATTGATCATATCTCCTACAATTCAAACCACAGCAACTAGATTCCCTAGCGCCCTCCCACGCCGAAAACCAAAGGAAATCGACCCTCCTATGCCCCGGGCGACGAGAAATCGTCGCCGGCGGCCAAAACTGCCACGGTCCACGGTGACGACTAGGTTGCAGCCACTTCCTGCACGATCTGACCTCCGTTCCATGTTCCTAGAACCATAGGAATGCTGTAGGACATCGTAGCTCGCCGGGAGATGCCTTGGACACGCTGGAACGCGTCCATGTCGAGCTCCCGAGCCGCCCCGCCGGTGCCGACCCACCTACAGCCGTTTTCATGCGGGGAAACCTTGCCCGGCAGCTGCGCCACGTTCCCAGGAGCATGTAGGGCGAAACCGGAGCTCATTTGGTGGAGAAATGAGGGAGAACGAGCCATGCCAAGTTCTCTGCCGGTGTTCACCCGCGGGCTCTGGCGGGAGGTTGAAGAAGCACCTGACCTGTGGGCCCCACGCGCGACTGTGCTGTTTAAAATCAAACAGAGAGTTGTGCAAACTTGTAAAATGCATAACTTGGTGTAGGAAGCTCCAAAAATAGTGAGATAAATTTTTTTGGATTCCTTTAAGAGAGTACTATCCAGAGGTACAACCCAATGATTATGGAAACCCCTGGTTTTGGCTCATTAATTCATAGAAGGAAAAGCTTGTGGGAATTTTTCCAGGAGTTCTATGTATTGGAAAATCCCCAAATTTGGGCAGGAGAGTCTTCCAAAAATACTTGAACTCCAGTATAATTTTCAGAAGCATTGGACCTCATTTGCTTGGCCAAATGTGGTGTTAATTCCTTATGTCTCTGAAAATGGGAAAATAAACAGAGGTCAATTTCAGAATGTTTCCCCAAACTTTAGAACCTCATAACTCTTGCTAGGAATCCCCAAATTTAGTGATTCAAATTGGGTTGGATTCATATTGAATAGCTCTGTCCAAATCTACAACCCAATTTGTATGAAACGAATTATTTAATTCTGGAAAATTCTTGGAAAGTTTTCTGAAAAAGAATTATTGAGGGAGTTTGGTTTATCCAAAAATACCCAAATTTTGCCAGAATATTCTTTTGCATATTATTGACATTATAGAAAATTTTCAGATCATTTGAAGATCATTTTAGTAGGAATTTGCTAAAAACAATCTGCTGTGTTCATAAGAGTCCAGAAACATTTTCAGAAAATATTTCCCACTTCGAAAATCTGTTCTGAGCAATCCATAGCTCCAAAAATCGTAGGAAAATTTAGGCAATCTCTCTGGGACATACTTGGAGTTGTAGTTCACTTAGTTGGGCATGAAAATGCACATTACTACAGAATTAATTCTATTGAGTTCAAATGCTTAAAGAATTGTTCTGGGAGAACTACCCAAGTAAAAGGGCTGAATTTTGGACCAGATGACTCTCATGTGATCAAGAACTCACATGTAAATTATCAGCCCAAGATGAGTCCTGGAACTCTCTGTCCTTATTCTCCATACTTATGTATAAGGGAAAAATACATAAGAGATATTGTGAGAATTATGGAGGACACAATATGACTCCACATTAGCTGCAATTTGGCAAGATAAATCCTTAGGTAGTATAAAACCTGCTGTAAAAGTTTTGAGGGCATTGGAGTTCTTGTTCTTCAGTTGCACTCAAATCTTTTCAGCTTATCTATTATGTTCATTAGAGAAAAGGGTTAGTGTATAGCTAAGGGCCTTAAGGTCAAATTAGTTTAATTCTGTTCTTTGCACAACAGAGGCAATCCAAGCCATGCTTGGCTTTTCCACACAACCTCTGTTCTTAAGAAATTAATTCTATAACTTCTTTCCATTACATTCTATAAAATATGTGCATATGCATCTCAATAGGAACCACAACGAAGGGGACTCAAAGGAGTGATTCATCGAAGTGGATCAAGCTCCGGAGAGTCAAGGTGTGGCGGACCGGAATCCGCTCATCCAGGATCGCAGAGGGTGATGCCGCGCGATGCGACACCCGACAGCACACGTCATAAGAACACAATATATTACATGGGAAAAACAGCTGAAACTGTACAAATAAGTACAAACTTCAGTTACAATTATTTTTCTATTACACAGCGGAAGACTACACTAAACAACTCACGCCCGCCTATCTAGCAAAAGTCGGTTGCCCCGCCCTAGGGCAACCCACACTAGCTGCACGTCTCAGCTCAGCGCGGCGTGTACGGCTCCCACTCAGCCGTGGTCCCCGACGGAGGGTAACCCTCGCCGGTGGACTCGTACTCCGAGTCCGTGGGTGGCTCCTCACCTGAAAAACACTTAAGCAGCAACCGTGAGCACGAAGGCTCAGCAAGGCTTAACCGACTAACCTAAGCATGAAACTCTACATGAGGTATACCAAGACATAGGTTGGTAGCATTTCAGCAAAACGACACGCCTACAAGTTCATCCTTAGTTCATCTTTTAGCAACAAGTTAACAGTTCATGAAATCTGAAATTTAGTAAGCAGTATTTGGTGGCACACATGTAGCAATACAATTATATCAATCAGCATCATTGAATCACCATATTTCATCCATTAGTCTACGTTACGACGCAGTGAACAAGCAGTACTCGTCACCGCGAGGGACGGCGAATCGACTCGATATACACCTGCAGGGAAAACCCAAAGAGCACGTCACGTACGCCCACCCGTGGAGCTGCACAGCACGCTCACTCGATGTCGTACGGGACAACCTTTCACCCAACAGCCCAAACGTCGAACCGGTCGCACCGAAACGAGCAGGAGGTTCCCCACACGGAGCATCTCTCTATGCCCGTTGGCAGATTTCCACCTTGCTGCCCTCAACCTACACCTATAAATCGGTGTGCTATGCCTCGACGCCCGGAGGTTTAGGCTACATCGGTTTATCGGGGCCCATATATCCGATATGCCTTCGGTACGTTCAATACTTGTTCAGCAGGGCCGCACACGGATCGGTCCTCAATCGACACGGGCAGGGCTGCGCACACAAGACTCTCTCTTGCTGCGCCCTAGCCCCTGCCTAGTCTCATTTTCATTACTAAAGTGATCTCACATCACTCAACCGAACCCGTGTGTCCCACTGCCTATCTCGCGAGTAGATTCCAACTACTCGACTTGTACCGAAGTCCTATGACTCATTACGCATAGCCCGTCTACTCGAGGTCTTAGACACTACCCTCACTCTTTTAGGAACCTTTGGTTATGCAAGTGGGGTTCCATTCATCCTACACCTAATGCACAATCATACTTCACATGACTCATGTAAACAAAAGAAGACTTATAAAAAGGTTAATGCAAACCGGGGCTTGCCTTGTTGCTGCTGGTCAGGAGTTAGCTCTTCGCCCGGAAGAAGGAAGTCCAGCACTTCGGGAGTCTCTTCTTCAACGGCTACACGTTAATGAAATACTACATGTTAATTTAGATGCACAGGTGAGTTTTAGAGTAAGACTTCTACTATTAGTTCTAATACCTAGCCTCTATCACCTGGAACTTTGTTTAAGAATTTAAAGATGAACTGGTGTTGGTGGTTTGGCTTGGACTTAATCACATGGTTAAGTGCTAAGTGGTTTTCCCCCTTTTCCATCTTAATACCTTAAGTGGGTAAACAAGACAGGGGTGATCTAGAGCTCCAATGGAGCTGAGAATTTTTATGTGAGTTCCTTGTCACAAGCAAACTCTCTGGACCAAACCTTAGCACTTTTCATGGAATGGTTTGCTCAGAGTAATTTCTTTAGCAAATAAGCAAGGAGGAATTAATTCTGAGGTCAGACCCCTGTTCATGCTCAACTTGATGATCTAGAATTTCAATTATAGCTCATAGAGTTTGCATGAATTTTCCTAGCATTTTTGGATTCAAGGTTTGCCCAGAATTGAATTTCCAAGTTTTGGAAATTCTCTGAAAATGTTTCTGCATTCAAATGAACACAGCACTTTCCAATTTGAATTGCTCTGACCAAATCGACTCCAAATGGTCTGAAACTTTTACAGGGGTTTACTAATGTCCTAAAGAACATTCTGGTGATATTTGGGGATTTTTGGATGAACCAAACTCCCTCTAAAATTCTTTTGCTGAAAAGCTTTAAAGAATTTTCCAGAATTAATTAATGGGTTTCATACAAATTGGGTTGTATCTCTGGACAGAGCTAGGCAAGATGAATCCAACCCAACTTGAATCACTAAATTTGGAGCTTCCTAGCCACGGTTATGGATTTCTAAAGTTTGAGCTAATCCCTGAATTATTTTCCTACAGAAAATCCCCTCCCGCGCTAAACCAGAGGCTGACAGCGGGGCCCGCCCATTTAAATTGAACTAACCGCGCGCTCGCGCGCGATTAACACAGGGGCTGACAGGTGGGGCCGCGCCCTTCGTCTACCTCCCGACGTCGCCGCCCCGAGCCGCCGGAGCTCCGGCGAGGTCAGCGTTCCCGGCGATCTAGCTCACCGGAGCCGACGAGACTCGCCGCCCCCACGTAATCTCGGGTGCTGAACCCGCTGGACACCATGTCGCCGCCGGCTAACCGCCATAGCTCGCCGGCGACGAGCCCTATGCCTCTGTGCTACCTCGGCAATGTGTTCCCGCCCTTCTGACCGTTTTCTTCGTGCGCTAATCGCGTCGCCACACTCAGGGAAACCTCGGGAAACTCGGCATGAGCTCTGTTGGCCCCTAAACGGCCGGCAACCCAGACCTCACCGGCGACCCCCTCCTCCGCCATACTGTCCTAGGGTGAACTTAGGGTTCCGGCGGTGATTTCCTTCCGGTTTTCGAACGAGAAGGGTCGCCAGAACCTCTAGATACTCTCTCACAGCTCCGTTCGGCCTCCCACCCACTATGCTTCCCAAATTTCTGCTAAACCTAATTGGGTCCCGAAAGGAGCTACTCGCCCTAGACTGAGAAATTCTCCGCGCACAGAGGTCGAACCTTGGAACGGTTTGCGCGGTGGTCTTGAGGACGATCTAGCGCTCCACTTTCCTATGGAGGTCGAAGCCGGAAGATGATCACAGCTGGGGTGGCACACGATCGGAGCTCGGGCGACTAGGCTGCTGGTTACAGAACTTCGCGAGAATCAGTAACTCGCCGGCGGTCTCGGGCCTTTTATAGGCTCCTGAGGCCAGGGGAGAGCGCGACACCTGCTGTGCCACCTCCTCTGCCGAAGCAGGAGCTGGCCGGCCGAGGTGGTCGGTCGCCGCCGCTGGCTGCAGCTGGCGAGCGCGCTCGGTCGAGGGGTCGGCTGAAGAGACTTCGGTGCTAAGTCTACTGATCAGTGGGCCTCCCCTCTAACTCTTTTGTTTTTTCCAATTTTCTGAATTCTGTTGTGCCAAAATATCCTCAGCTACTCACAATTTAATGTGAGACTTAGTCACCAAGCCTTTGTTTGAATTTGAATTCTCAAATTCAAACTTTGTTTGGTTAAATTTGCTTCATATTCAAACTGAAATTCAAATTCAGTTTTGAATTCTTGCAAATTTAGCTCTTGACAAGATGAGCTCCAATGGAGATGAAAGTTGGTGGGTTCACTCAGAAAAATGTGCTGAGTATAGATATGGAGCTAACTTTTGAATTTGGGTGATGAAAGTTGCTGCAATTTGAATTTACATTCAAATTGGCCTCCTTTTGAAATAACCCAAAAGTGCCTCCAAAAATTGTTGAATTTGCATGAGCTTTGGACTGAACCTTCCCAAGACTTTTTAAATTCTAGGGGTGAGCTCAACCTCTCATGCTCATTTGTAGAAACCCTATATTATGAAAGTGAAGGCTTTCCCCTCTAATCATTCTTTTGATGGAGGTTACTTGCTCTTCACAACATTTCCTATGGTGTCCAAAATAAAAACTGTGGTGTTGTGAGGTGAAGAAAAGTTTTTGCAAGTCCCTTTTCTTGGGCTTTTACATCCCTCCCCCCTTAAAAGAATCTCGTCCCGAGATTATAAAAGAAGAGATACCGATGTAATAGGGATTTACCCGTGTTGAGAAGCCATAAACTCCGGGTAATTTGAGCGAAGGAACTCCTCGCTCTCCCACGTCGCTTCTTCGGCGGTGTGGTTGCTCCAGAGTATTTTGTAGAACCACAATGTTCTGCTGCGTGTGGTCCTGGCTTTCTCATCAAGAATTCCCACCGGATATTCATCATAGGTTAAATCCGGTTTCAGCTCGCCGATGTCTTCGGTAGGAACAGCAGCTGTATGCTTCAAGCATTTTCGCAGTTGCGAAACATGGAAAATATCATGGACACCAGCCAGAGATGCCGGTAGCTCCAATCGATACGCTGCTGGTCCACACTTCTCGGTGATAGCGTAGGGTCCAATGAAACGGGGAGCGAGCTTCCCCTTCACACCGAATCGGTGCATGCCCTTCATTGGAGATACGCGGAGGTACACGTGTTCCCCAACGTCAAAGTGTAACGGCCTACGCCTCTTATCAGCGTAGCTCTTCTGTCGGGATTGAGCGGCCTTCAAATTGGCTTGAATTGTCCGAACGCGCTCCTCGGCGTCGTTCACCATATCAACCCCGAATGTGACCCTTTCACCGGACTCGCACCAATTTAATGGGGTGCGGCATTTACGACCATAGAGAGCTTCGTAAGGTGCCATTTTGATACTCGCCTGATAACCGTTGTTGTACGAGAATTCCGCCAAGGGTAGGTGATCATCCCAGTTCCTACCATGGTGGATGGCACATGCTCTCAACATGTCTTCCAGGACTTGATTCACCCTTTCTGTCTGACCATCCGTCTGAGGGTGATAGGCGGAGCTCCTGATCAACTTAGTACCCAATGCAGCGTGTAGCTGCTCCCAAAAGCGAGATACAAATAATGCACCTCGATCTGAGACAATGGTCTTGGGTATCCCGTATAGGCATAGAATCTTTGCTATGTATAGCTCCGCATATTTGCCGGCATTGTAACGTGTATTCACCGGAATGAAGTGAGCCGTCTTGGTTAACCGATCAACGATTACCCATATGGAATCATGCTTGTTGGCTGTTAGAGGTAATCCTACAATGAAATCCATGCTCACATCTTCCCATTTCCATGCCGGATCTTCAGGGGTTGCAACAGCCCTGATTTCTTCATGTGATCAGCTTTCACTCGTCTACACGTATCGCACTCGGATACGTACTTAGCTACCTCCCGCTTCATCCGTGTCCACCAAAATTTCTTTTTCAAATCTTGGTACATTTTGTTGCTGCCCGGATGAATGGAGTATTTGGACAAGTGAGCTTCATCGAGGATCTTTTTCCTCAACTTCATATCTCGGGGTACGACTATGCGGTCATTGAACCACAGCGTCCCCTCATCATCCTTCCGGAAACATTTGATCTCCCCATCGTCAATTCGTCTCCGGAGATGTGCCATGCCTTTATCTGTTTTCTGAGCTGCAATGATGTCCTCCCTAATAGTAGGGATGAGGGCAAGGTTGTACAGTGATCCATAAGGAACCAAGTATAAACTTGGCTCTTCCTCCTCCACCGGTGTAATGGTGAGGTGATGGACATGTGATTTCCGACTCAGCGCGTCGGCAACCACATTCGCCTTGCCGGGGTGGTAATGGATCTCAATCTCATAATCTTTGATCAGTTCTAACCACCTCCTCTGCCTCATGTTCAGCTCCTTCTGGGTGAAAATGTATTTCAAGCTCTTGTGGTCGGTGTAAAGATGCACCAAGTTCCCCAGGAGATAGTGCCTCCACATTTTCAGCGCCAACACCACGGCAGCAAGTTCAAGATCGTGAGTCGGGTAGTGCTGCTCATGGTTCCGAAGTTGGCGTGAGCCATAAGCGATCACACGTCCTTCCTGCATCAACACGCAGCCAAGCCCAATACCGGACGCGTCACAATACACGTCGAAGGGCTTTGTTGTATCCGGCTGAGCTAATACCGGGGCTGTTGTGAGATGCTTCACCAATGTTCGGAACGCTTCTTCACACGCGGTGTTCCAAACATATTTTGTCCCTTTCTTCAGCAACTCTGTCATCGGCTTAGCGAGCTTGGAGAAACTTGGGATGAATCTCCGATAGTATCCCGCTAACCCGAGGAAGCTTCTGACTTCATGGACTGAAGTGGGAGCTTTCCATTTCAACACTTGCTCTATTTTACTTGGGTCAACCGCAATGCCTTCAGCTGAGATGATATGTCCCAAAAATGGCACTTGGCTGATCCAAAATTCGCATTTGCTGAACTTGGCGTAGAGCTTGTGGTCTCGCAATCGTTGAAGAACGATCCGCAAGTGTTCGGCATGTTCAGCTTCGGTCTTGGAGTAAACCAAGATGTCGTCGATGAACACTACCACGAACTTGTCCAGCTCCGGCATGAACACCGAGTTCATGAGATACATGAAATGGGCTGGAGCATTTGTGAGACCAAAGGACATGACGAGATATTCGTATAAGCCGTATCTCGTCGAGAATGCCGTCTTCGGGATATCCTCCGCCCGGATCTTGATCTGGTGATATCCAGAGCGAAGGTCCATCTTTGAGAATACACTTGCCCCCACAAGTTGATCAAACAAGATGTCAATACGGGGCAGTGGGTACTTATTCTTGATAGTGACGGCGTTGAGCGGCCGGTAATCCACACACAGCCTCAGGGTCTCATCCTTCTTCTTCACGAATAGCGCCGAGCATCCCCAAGGCGAGGAACTCGGCCTAATGAAACCCTTGCTCAACAAATCATTGAGCTGTTCTTTTAATTCAGCCAGCTCATTTGGAGCCATCTTGTATGGTCTCCGTGATATGGGCGTAGTCCCGGGTGCAAGTTCAATCTTGAACTCGACATCCCGCTCAGGTGGCATGCCCGGAAGATCATCCGGGAACACATCAGGATACTCCCGGACTACGGGGATGTCTTCTAACTTGAGAACTTCAGCATTATTGATTGCTAAAACTTCCCGGACTGGCGTGTCTAACATCATGGAATGCGGACGGTGGAATGGAGAATTCAAGTGGACCGTCCGGGTCCGAGTCTCTAGGACAGCGCCATGGTATTGCAGCCATGACATCCCTAAGATTGCATCAATCTTTTGTCCCATAAGGATTATCAAGGTGGTGGGATATAGCTTCCCGCCTAAGCACAGAGGTGCCTTTGGAATCATCATATTAGCTGAAATCTTCCCTCCCCGTGAGCATATCATATAAGTGCAGTCGGTTGGGAAGACTTGCAATTGATGTTTAGCCACATAAGATGCACTTATAAAGCTGTGGGTTGCACCAGAATCAAATAATATGACGATGGCTTGATGGTTGAGAGTAAACGTACCCGCCAGCACGTTGTCTCCCTCTGGGGCGTCCTCATTGTCGAGGTTGCGGACACCCCCAGTCCGCTGACCAACCTTCTTCGCCGGAGGTCGGCCTCGAGCACCGCCCTGAAACTGGGCTTGTCCGCTGCTCTGCTGCCCCTGGGGACAGTCCTTCGCAAAGTGGCCCGCCTGGCCACACGTGAAGCAGGTGAAACGGGGCGGTCCCCCGCTGATCGGTGGGCGGAAACCTGGGGCGCGTTGTGGCGGTGGAAACGCCCGGGGTACCGTCTGCTGTTGCTGCTGTCTTGGTGGTGGCATCGGCGGACGGAACGGAGGTGCCTGAAAGGGACGTCCCCCGAACCGTTGCGGTCGCGCCGGTGGTTGCCACTGCTGCCCGGATGGTGTCCGATACACCATACGGTACTTCTGGGGAGCGCCACTCCCACTGCTGCTAGGTGGAGCGCTGCGCTTCTTCTGCTCAGCTGCTAACTCCCGCTGAGCGTCCTCTTGCATGATGGCGGCATTGACTAGGTCGTTGAATGTGCCGCGGTTCCATTGTACGAGGTGGGTCTTCATTTCGGGATGTAACCCCCGATAGAAGTGCTCCCTCTTCTTCTCCTCCGTGGAGATGTAGTCTGACGCATACTGCGCCAGATGGTTGAAGGCACGGGAGTAGTCGTGGGCACTCCTCCCGCCCTGCTTTAGTTCCAAAAATTCTTGGAACTTTCTCTTCATTATTCCGGGAGGAATGTGATAGGCGCGGAACGCCTCCCGGAACTCTTGCCATTCCACGGCATGGCCAGCCGGACGTGAGGCGACATAATTCGCCCACCACGCACCAGCGGCACCGTGGAGCTGCTGTGCTGCGAACAGCGTCTTCTGCCGCTCCGTACACTGGAGCAGCCCGAACTTGGACTCGATAGTCCGCAGCCAGTTGTCCGCCTCCAGTGGTTCTTCAGCTTCGGTGAACACTGGAGGGTGCGTACTCATGAAATCCGAGTACGACACTTCGCGGGGCTCACGAGGCCCTCGCTCTTGACGTCCTCCCGCCTGGGACGTATTCTGCACGATCGTGCGGAGCAGGTCGGTCTGCTCCTCACGACCTCCCACCAATGCCGCTATCACATCCGCTAGAGTAAGCGGAGGCGGCGGTGGTGGCTGCTGCTGCGGGGTGCTGTCGTAGGCCGGTGGCTGGGAGTCATCGCCTCCAGCTTGGCTAGAGCCACCAACCTCGTGCGTGGTCCTAGTACGAACCATCTGCAACCATACGACATTAACCATCAGTTCCGCAACATTTTGCATGCAGTCCAATAGAACTGGGGGTAAAAACCTCATGACAACCAAAACATGCAAAATATCTCGTAAGTAGATGATGTAATAACTTTGCACAAGCTACCCCATTACCAGACCAAACACAAGTTAGCTTAATCCAACTTGATGAACCCCCTCTTTGGAAGCTCACCATAACTGGGTTTGGTCTCTACGAGACATTATTATTGCGTTGTCATCACGTATAACACCCTTTTCAATGAGTTCAACCGTCATTCTTCTGTCGGAATGACCAGTTGCTACCTATTCCAAGTTTTGATCTGGTTCTGTGCATTTTCATGACTCAATATGAATACCAAAGTTAAAGTTAACTTCAGTATCTTTCCAACGAGTATGCATTTGCCCCCAGATCAGATTTGGCTAAAAAGTTATGCTAATTCAAAGTCAGCAGAATTTCTGGAAGAATTTTAACAGCACCTCCCTTGGAAGTGGCTGTCTTCAACCCTAATTCTCCCTAATTTCTGTGCTGAAACTTCAGAAACTTTGAATTGCAAAGATGTCACACATCTTCTACTCTTTCTAAGCGTGTATTATATGACAATTTTAGATTTTTCTACTGGGAGTTATATTTGAAAAACATATCAGTTCAGAGGATGTTTTACTCTGCCCTGGTTCTGGACAGTTTACATTCCTCTGGGATTTCAGCCATCTTAAGGCGAGTTTCAGCTCTGGAAGTCTACAACAAAGTTGTAGAGTACTTGAATACCTTTCCAGAGCTATATAGCACACCTCCCTGGGCTAAAAGACCTGTGAGTTATGCCCTGTTGAAGATCAGCAAACATGCTGCCCAAAACAGAGCACTCTGTTTTTCAGTCTCTTTTGGAACTACACTCATCACCATCCCATTCTTATACCCAACCAGGGTCCTAACTGTTGAACCTATAGATTTTAATTCTTTGTCATCATTATACTCATGCATATGCCTACAATGTCTCGGTACTACGTTCCTCACAAAAGAAAATCCTAACCGGATCATACCGGCATATACGTCTCGAGTGTGGCACTAAACGGTCTCTCGCACACGTTTTCTACACGGATACATACGTGGTTAGTACCTGCAGAAGACCACACAATGATGGTGCACTCAAAGTTTGTTCATTTCAGGCAGTTCCATATCTAAAAGTAATTACAAACGCCCGTATCATTTCCATACGGCCGTCCTTGAGCTAAGTCACGTCTCAAGGCACGTGATCGTGTTTCAACACCACACGACGGGGAACCCGAGTATGTCATGAACGGGTCGTCACGGTTGGGAATGTTATCAACCCAACAGATACCACCTACTGCCCTGCAGGGCACGCCGATGGCAAGCGCTGCGTATGTCCTCCTGGGCTATTTCCAGACGAACACACTCTCGCGTTACTGACCACGCGATGGGGTCTCCACTTACTTGCCTAATGCACGCTAGGGATCAGCGTTTCATATGAACTCAGGGACATGAAGAGTCCAAGAGCTTCATATTGACATCTCACACCAAGCTGTGAGATCAATCCCTGAACCACGTTCCTCGTCAGGGAGAGCTAACCGAAATTGAACCGCTTTCGGTGGCGTTCCTTACCATACTTACCAGAGCGTAGGTGCGTCGTTACATAATTGAAATTCAGAATTATAACACATAAGTTAGTCTTTGCCACTTTAAGTAACTAGGCTAATATAGTCCTTACTTGGGCAACTACCGATTCCTCACCGTATACCTAAGTTTTTTCCCATAATGCAGTCCTTAAGTACTGTGCTATCCCCACTGCAGCTCTGATACCAGGCTGTGGCGGACCGGAATCCGCTCATCCAGGATCGCAGAGGGTGATGCCGCGCGATGCGACACCCGACAGCACACGTCATAAGAACACAATATATTACATGGGAAAAACAGCTGAAACTGTACAAATAAGTACAAACTTCAGTTACAATTATTTTTCTATTACACAGCGGAAGACTACACTAAACAACTCACGCCCGCCTATCTAGCAAAAGTCGGTTGCCCCGCCCTAGGGCAACCCACACTAGCTGCACGTCTCAGCTCAGCGCGGCGTGTACGGCTCCCACTCAGCCGTGGTCCCCGACGGAGGGTAACCCTCGCCGGTGGACTCGTACTCCGAGTCCGTGGGTGGCTCCTCACCTGAAAAACACTTAAGCAGCAACCGTGAGCACGAAGGCTCAGCAAGGCTTAACCGACTAACCTAAGCATGAAACTCTACATGAGGTATACCAAGACATAGGTTGGTAGCATTTCAGCAAAACGACACGCCTACAAGTTCATCCTTAGTTCATCTTTTAGCAACAAGTTAACAGTTCATGAAATCTGAAATTTAGTAAGCAGTATTTGGTGGCACACATGTAGCAATACAATTATATCAATCAGCATCATTGAATCACCATATTTCATCCATTAGTCTACGTTACGACGCAGTGAACAAGCAGTACTCGTCACCGCGAGGGACGGCGAATCGACTCGATATACACCTGCAGGGAAAACCCAAAGAGCACGTCACGTACGCCCACCCGTGGAGCTGCACAGCACGCTCACTCGATGTCGTACGGGACAACCTTTCACCCAACAGCCCAAACGTCGAACCGGTCTGTAAGGGCCTCAGTTTTTGACACTCATTTGCAGTGTTCATCACCACACCACACACCTCATTTGAGGAAAAATGATGAACACAAATAAAGAGCAAGTAACAATTATCAACATGCTCATTAGGGAACAAACTCACACATTGCAAAAGTGGTACTTCCCACATGTGATATAGATGGGCTGGACATATGAAAACTCCTACACTTTGCTAAGGATGTCCATGCCAAGTTTCACCCAAATTCAAAACATTTTTGAGGTCATCTTGGGTGTAGATAGGAAAGGGGCAGTTTGAAAACATATTCAAATTCAAACTGTTTTCACCCACTGAATTTAAAAGTGGAAGGCATATTCTTGCTCAGCACATTTTTGTGAGCTCACACACCAATTTTCACTCCATTTGGAGTTGATCTTGACATGAGCTAAGGGGGAGAAATTCAAACTTTATTTGAATTTCAAACTGCACTTGTGCTGAAATTCATTCAAACCAAACCTCATTTGAACTTTGATCAATTCAAATGGCTCTTGGGTGAATAATTTGAGTTGCCAAGGGTAGAATAGGGTTCACTGTTTACCACAGCTGTTAGGAATAAATTTCAGAGGTTAAAAGAGGAGTGGGACCCACATGTCAGCCTCAGCCTCAAAGCAAACCGACTGAACCACAGTTCAGTCGGTTCCCGGCTGTTGTGCGCGCGCGCCACCGAAGGGGCCGGCCGGCGCCAGCTCCTGCTGCGTGCCCCAAGCCGGAGGCCAGCCGGCCGAGCTATTTATTCCCTCCCCGGCGTGCCTCAGTCACCATTTCCCCGAGCTACCGACGTGCGCGACTGCTTTTCCCACTGCCATCGCCGCCGCTCGAGTTCCTGCTTGATCAAGCCGATCGCAGCTCCCTCTTTCCATTCCAAGGTCCCAGCAAGGTACTAGCAACCATCCTCCATCCTTCCCATTGATAGAAATCGATTGAAACCGAGTGATATCGGCTGTGCCGAAAGATCAAACTCGGAACTGGAAACCGCCGCACCTCGGGCTCTCGTGGACAGCCCAACCTGGGCGTTGTCACGCCCGAGCCAAGGCACCCTTGGACACGCAAGTGATCGGTGCTGCTCATCCCCGAGCCACAGCTCGAGTGGTTGCTCACCGGCGGCGAATTTCCACTTTTCCCCTTTCTGTGTGCAGAACGACCCTCGGGTACGATTCTGTTTAATTCGTGCTCTAGAAAGGATTAGAGGGCCTCAGGCCACTCCCACACGAACTAGACACGGTGACGCACAAGTTGCCTTCACAACTCTGAGCCGGAGAACTTCTGTGCCCGGCGTAATTCAAGGTCTACTAATGGCGGAACGCACGGGGGGTATCGGGCGCACGGTGAGGACCTATTTCGGGCCTTCCCCGAGCTGCCCCGAGTTCATGTCGACCTTCTCTGAGGTCCACTGATGCTCCCCGACCGGTTTCCCAAGTAGCTGAGGCACTAGGAGCATCAGCCGACATGGCCGAAGTCGTTCCGATATGGCGGCTCGTCGCCGACCATGCTCCGGCCGTTGTCATGAGCAGCTGACCCTCGGATCATGTTCCCCAAGTAAAAGTAGGCAGGGGCGGCCAGAATCAAGAAGTTTGAAGCTGTACAGCAGCCGGCGGCGAGCTCTCCGGCGAGGTCCCTCGGCGGCGGAGCGCGGGTGTCGCGAGGTTGAAGAAGGGGGTGGACCCCAGCTGTCAGCGGCCGATATTTTGAATCGGGATCCGGCTGCGGCCGGGATCGGGTGTGCTGGCGCGCAAAAGCCTTGTGGGCCGCGGTGTGCTGTCGCTTCGGCGTGCGACGCGTGTCTCCTGGGCCCACGCGCGAGTTTAAACTTTTCCCCGATTTTCAGATTTCCTTCAAACTTCAAATCCTTATAACTTTGGCTAGAAAGCTCCAAATTGAGTGAACCAAATTTTGCTGGATTCAGCTCTTTGAGTACTTTCCAGAAAATCAAGTGTCACTTCATGAAATTCCTTAATTCTCCAGAATTAATTCCTTAAAGTTTAAACTGTTAGGAATTTTAACTGGAGAATCATTTGGAGGAAAATCCTGAAATTTTGCTGAGATGTTCACCAAAATATCCTTGAACTACCATAAAAATTTCAGATCCATTTGAGCTCATTTAGTCCACCTAATGGTGTGATTAGTAAAACTGTTCCAGAGAAAATAGAAAATGTTCAGAAACATTTTCAGAATTTTCTCTGAAATTGTTTAGCTCATATCTTTAGTTAGAGACTTCCAAATTAAGTGAGACCAATTCCATTAGAACCCTCTGAAAATCTAGTTTTCAGAAAGTCATAGTTTGTTTCATGAAAATACCTAGAACACCCTAAAAGCCTTTAATTAAGGTCAAGGACATAATTATTTGTGGAGGGCTCAAATGAGCTTTGCTGCAACTAAAACTTGACCAAGTCTCTGTTTAGGTTGTAACCAAGCCACAGTAAAAGTTTCACAGTCATTAGGTCTATCTAGTAAAGGTTATAGACTTCACAACTTCAAAGTTAATACAAAAGCATTTAATTAATACATACATTGTTCTTATCATGTAGTCGCTAAGGTCGAGGAGGAACCCGAAGTCCTAGACTTCGTTACTCCGGAGGAACAGCTAGCCTACGACCAAGAGCAGCAAGGCAAGCCCCGGTTTGCATTAACCATTTTATAAATTTTTATTGTTTTGAGCACATACTTGTTTTCTTTATGATGTGCATCAGAGTCTTGTTTGGAAACCCCACTGCATAGCCAAGAAAACCATGGGTTGGGGTTTAGGATTGCAAACCCCGTTAGCCACTGCATTGCTAGGATAGAGTAGGATTCGGTACAAGTCGAGTAGTTGGAACTACTCGCGAGAATAGGCTAGAGGCACATTGCTCGGGTAGAGATAGCACATGATACACATGGCAAGAAAATGAGACCGAGCGGAGAGTAAGGGCAGCAGGACTTTGGGGCCTGTGTGCTGTAGCTCCGCTTGTGTCGATTGAGGACCGAGCCGTGTGCGGGCCTGTTGAACAAGCTAGAACAGTACCGAAGACCTACCGGCTATATGGGAACCGGGAAACTGATGTAACTCGGGTAGCTGGGTGTTGAGGCATTGCCCGTCGTTCAGAGGGTAGGTTGAGAGCTCGAGGTGTAAATCAGCTGGCGGCACAGAGATGCGCGTGCAGGGACCTCTTGCTCGGGACGATGGGACCGGTTCAATATTTGGCTAACGGGTGAAAGGTAGTCGCGTACGGCGTCCGTGATGGTTGTTGTAGGCAACATCGAGTACGGGCGTACGTGACGGGTTGTTCGGGTAACCCTGCAGGTGTAAATCGATTATAATCGCCGTCCCTCGCGGTCAGTGAGTACCACTTGTTCACTGTACCGTGACGTAGAAAGAACAGGCTAGTTACATGTTAAAATGTTGCTGATTGAAAGTTGGATATTGATTGTTAATGATATGTTGTAGCTTAGTGCTAACTAAAGTTCTTTTCAACTTTGGGCAAAGTACATGAGAGAAATGCGTTTCTTGTTTGATTGCGGCTCTCTCATGTGCCTTAGCGTAAAGTTCTCCACAACCTGCTGCTAAAACTTGAAAGTAAGGTTCTACTAATTAGGCGAGTCCTTGCAAATGATTTTTACCTCATGCAACCCATCACCCTCATGTAGAAGTTTCATGTTTAGGTGAGACGGGTCAGACTTGCTGAGCCTTCGTGCTCACTGCTTGTGTTTGAAGCTTTTGCAGGGTTCTATGAGGAAGGGACTCCCGAAGAGGAGACGGAACCCCAGGAGGGGAACCCCGTCGAGTGGGAGTCGTGCACGCCGCAGAGTTAGTGTGCGAGTGTGCTAGCAAGGACACGTTCGAGGGCTGAACGTGCACTTGATGCTTAGTCTACGCCCGCGAGTGTGGACTAAACTTATTTTGATGTAAACATGTTAATAAACTTGTTTATGTAATAAAGCTTCCGCTTCCGCTTTGTACCTTTGACGTGTGTTATACGGTGTTGTGCAACGCAGCACCCCTCAGCGTGATCCTGGCTCGACAGGACCAGTGGGGTCGTGTCACGGTCGCACCGAAACGAGCAGGAGGTTCCCCACACGGAGCATCTCTCTATGCCCGTTGGCAGATTTCCACCTTGCTGCCCTCAACCTACACCTATAAATCGGTGTGCTATGCCTCGACGCCCGGAGGTTTAGGCTACATCGGTTTATCGGGGCCCATATATCCGATATGCCTTCGGTACGTTCAATACTTGTTCAGCAGGGCCGCACACGGATCGGTCCTCAATCGACACGGGCAGGGCTGCGCACACAAGACTCTCTCTTGCTGCGCCCTAGCCCCTGCCTAGTCTCATTTTCATTACTAAAGTGATCTCACATCACTCAACCGAACCCGTGTGTCCCACTGCCTATCTCGCGAGTAGATTCCAACTACTCGACTTGTACCGAAGTCCTATGACTCATTACGCATAGCCCGTCTACTCGAGGTCTTAGACACTACCCTCACTCTTTTAGGAACCTTTGGTTATGCAAGTGGGGTTCCATTCATCCTACACCTAATGCACAATCATACTTCACATGACTCATGTAAACAAAAGAAGACTTATAAAAAGGTTAATGCAAACCGGGGCTTGCCTTGTTGCTGCTGGTCAGGAGTTAGCTCTTCGCCCGGAAGAAGGAAGTCCAGCACTTCCGGAGTCTCTTCTTCAACGGCTACACGTTAATGAAATACTACATGTTAATTTAGATGCACAGGTGAGTTTTAGAGTAAGACTTCTACTATTAGTTCTAATACCTAGCCTCTATCACCTGGAACTTTGTTTAAGAATTTAAAGATGAACTGGTGTTGGTGGTTTGGCTTGGACTTAATCACATGGTTAAGTGCTAAGTGGTTTTCCCCCTTTTCCATCTTAATACCTTAAGTGGGTAAACAGGACAGGGGTGATCTAGAGCTCCAATGGAGCTGAGAATTTTTATGTGAGTTCCTTGTCACAAGCAAACTCTCTGGACCAAACCTTAGCACTTTTCATGGAATGGTTTGCTCAGAGTAATTTCTTTAGCAAATAAGCAAGGAGGAATTAATTCTGAGGTCAGACCCCTGTTCATGCTCAACTTGATGATCTAGAATTTCAATTATAGCTCATAGAGTTTGCATGAATTTTCCTAGCATTTTTGGATTCAAGGTTTGCCCAGAATTGAATTTCCAAGTTTTGGAAATTCTCTGAAAATGTTTCTGCATTCAAATGAACACAGCACTTTCCAATTTGAATTGCTCTGACCAAATCGACTCCAAATGGTCTGAAACTTTTACAGGGGTTTACTAATGTCCTAAAGAACATTCTGGTGATATTTGGGGATTTTTGGATGAACCAAACTCCCTCTAAAATTCTTTTGCTGAAAAGCTTTAAAGAATTTTCCAGAATTAATTAATGGGTTTCATACAAATTGGGTTGTATCTCTGGACAGAGCTAGGCAAGATGAATCCAACCCAACTTGAATCACTAAATTTGGAGCTTCCTAGCCACGGTTATGGATTTCTAAAGTTTGAGCTAATCCCTGAATTATTTTCCTACAGAAAATCCCCTCCCGCGCTAAACCAGAGGCTGACAGCGGGGCCCGCCCATTTAAATTGAACTAACCGCGCGCTCGCGCGCGATTAACACAGGGGCTGACAGGTGGGGCCGCGCCCTTCGTCTACCTCCCGACGTCGCCGCCCCGAGCCGCCGGAGCTCCGGCGAGGTCAGCGTTCCCGGCGATCTAGCTCACCGGAGCCGACGAGACTCGCCGCCCCCACGTAATCTCGGGTGCTGAACCCGCTGGACACCATGTCGCCGCCGGCTAACCGCCATAGCTCGCCGGCGACGAGCCCTATGCCTCTGTGCTACCTCGGCAATGTGTTCCCGCCCTTCTGACCGTTTTCTTCGTGCGCTAATCGCGTCGCCACACTCAGGGAAACCTCGGGAAACTCGGCATGAGCTCTGTTGGCCCCTAAACGGCCGGCAACCCAGACCTCACCGGCGACCCCCTCCTCCGCCATACTGTCCTAGGGTGAACTTAGGGTTCCGGCGGTGATTTCCTTCCGGTTTTCGAACGAGAAGGGTCGCCAGAACCTCTAGATACTCTCTCACAGCTCCGTTCGGCCTCCCACCCACTATGCTTCCCAAATTTCTGCTAAACCTAATTGGGTCCCGAAAGGAGCTACTCGCCCTAGACTGAGAAATTCTCCGCGCACAGAGGTCGAACCTTGGAACGGTTTGCGCGGTGGTCTTGAGGACGATCTAGCGCTCCACTTTCCTATGGAGGTCGAAGCCGGAAGATGATCACAGCTGGGGTGGCACACGATCGGAGCTCGGGCGACTAGGCTGCTGGTTACAGAACTTCGCGAGAATCAGTAACTCGCCGGCGGTCTCGGGCCTTTTATAGGCTCCTGAGGCCAGGGGAGAGCGCGACACCTGCTGTGCCACCTCCTCTGCCGAAGCAGGAGCTGGCCGGCCGAGGTGGTCGGTCGCCGCCGCTGGCTGCAGCTGGCGAGCGCGCTCGGTCGAGGGGTCGGCTGAAGAGACTTCGGTGCTAAGTCTACTGATCAGTGGGCCTCCCCTCTAACTCTTTTGTTTTTTCCAATTTTCTGAATTCTGTTGTGCCAAAATATCCTCAGCTACTCACAATTTAATGTGAGACTTAGTCACCAAGCCTTTGTTTGAATTTGAATTCTCAAATTCAAACTTTGTTTGGTTAAATTTGCTTCATATTCAAACTGAAATTCAAATTCAGTTTTGAATTCTTGCAAATTTAGCTCTTGACAAGATGAGCTCCAATGGAGATGAAAGTTGGTGGGTTCACTCAGAAAAATGTGCTGAGTATAGATATGGAGCTAACTTTTGAATTTGGGTGATGAAAGTTGCTGCAATTTGAATTTACATTCAAATTGGCCTCCTTTTGAAATAACCCAAAAGTGCCTCCAAAAATTGTTGAATTTGCATGAGCTTTGGACTGAACCTTCCCAAGACTTTTTAAATTCTAGGGGTGAGCTCAACCTCTCATGCTCATTTGTAGAAACCCTATATTATGAAAGTGAAGGCTTTCCCCTCTAATCATTCTTTTGATGGAGGTTACTTGCTCTTCACAACATTTCCTATGGTGTCCAAAATAAAAACTGTGGTGTTGTGAGGTGAAGAAAAGTTTTTGCAAGTCCCTTTTCTTGGGCTTTTACACAAGGGTGGATCTGCAAGGATACTAACTGCTTATATACGACTACCCTGCAAAACAGTCAAGCTCCGGTTTGCATTTAACAGCTGTTAAGTTTTTATTTTGTACTCACTTTCGGTCAAGATATGAACTGTGCATTAGGTCTAGTGATTGATACTCCTCTTGCATAGCCAAATGACCCATGGAGTATTGGTAGGTGTCTTTCACCGTGTAGAACTGCCATGCTTAAGTACGGTTCGGTAGAAGTCGAGTGGTGAGATGCTACTCGCAGATTTAGGAACAACAGGGCATACGGGATTGGTTCGTAATTGAATTAGCAAGTTAATGTTGAGACCGGAAGGTTGTAGGAGCAGCAGGACATAGGGGCCTGGGTGCTGTAGACCTGTCCGTGTCGGTCAAGGACCGATCCGTATGCGGCCCTGTTGAACAAGTTTGAGTTGTGTACCGGACTCATGCTGGCTATATGGGACCCAGTAAACCGATGTACCTCGGAAAGCTGTCGTTGGGACTTTTCGGGTCGCCTCAGGCGGACGGCCGGTGTGCAGTATGTGGGGAATATTCTCATGACATCTCACGTCAGAAGGTGCACCATGAGAGTAGCTACTGTACGGGGCGACTTGATCGATTCAGCGGGGGTGAAACGGGGGAAAGGCTGCCACGTACGACGTCAGTGATGGTTGTTGTAGGCAACGTCGAGTACGGGCGTACGTGTCGTGTAGTCCGGGTGTTATTGATTCGAATCACCGTCGCTCGCGGAATGGACCGAGCATACTTGTTCTCACAGTCGTGACGTAGTAAGAACTTGCATGAGAAAGGAACTAATCATGTTGATGTGAAGTATTATTCTACCTTGTATGGAAGCTTGATGAATAGGCTAGTGCAAACTCGATTCTTTTATGCCATGAGCAATTTACATCGGGGGAAAGCGTTTCTTGTCTGATTGTGGACTCCCGATGTGGCGTGCCCAGGGTTACTTAAAATGCTGCAATTAATACCTGAAAGTAAGGATTCACTTTTAGGTGAGTTAATTATGCTTATGCCATCCTATGTTAGGTTCATAACCTCACTTAGAGTTTCATGTTTAGGGTGACGGTTAAGTCTTGCTGAGCGTTATGCTCACGGATGCTATCCGAGTTGTTTTGCAGGTAATTGACTCGATGCTTATGAGAAGGGGTGCCGATGAGACTCGGGAATCTCCGAGTGCTTACTCAAAGAGCATCCTTGCCGCTGCAGATTGTCTTCGTGTTGCTAGTAAGGAACGTCCGCGGGCTGGACCGTTCCTTTGTTGCTAGTTTAGATATAAGTCGTGAGAGTGATAGTCTTCCGCCGTAGTTTACTCTGATATAACTATTTGTAAAACATTCTTGTACGCTTCCGCTAAACTATTTATGTAATATGATGTGTGTTCATCGACCCGTGTGCTGTTGGGTGCCGCATAACACGGCACCACCCAACGAGGTCCCGTGGGGCCATCTCAGCGTGGTATCTGAGCTGTTACACATGGTATCAGAGCTGCGTTGGGAACAGAGCACGGATTGAGCATCATATTATGTCAAAAACTTAGGATACGGTGAGATAACGGTACTAGGCCCACATAAGGACTATTATTAGCATATTATGAAGGTGGCTATCTAACTTATGTGTTATGTCGGAAAATCGTGCATCTCGGGACGTCTATGTCTTGGGGGGTGTACGTATGCGCTGTCCACCAGTGCGCACAAGCTGAAGGGTGGAGCCTCATGGGTGGCAGGTAACCCGACTCGCTTTAGTATCCCCTACGACTCTTCATGTTGTTTGGGGTATTCGAGCAGCGTCTGTCCCAGGCGTGCGTGGTGCAATTTGGGAGACCCCGTCACGTGGTCAGTAACGTGAACACGTAGCTCAAGGCATGTTTGGCTTGAGAACACCTGGGCGAGTGATGACGGCCGGGTGTACGAATTGTATGGATACCGGGTTCGGTGTGCAGCCGGACCTGATGATTGAGTGTGGCTTATGTAGGTGCTAACCACGAAAAACCTTAGTGCGTGTAAAACACATTTGCGAGTGACCGTTTTAGTGCCACCTAATGATACGTGTATGCCGGTGTAATCCGGTTAGGTTTTTCTTTGGTGAGGCAACGTAGTACCGTCATATGTCTTACGGTGCATCGTCACCGTACTACACTGGATAGTATTCTCACCTATGGAGAAATCATTGATGACTAACTTTCAAACTAAAAATGGATGTGATAAATCACATATTAGTTACTGAACTCTTCATTTGAACTAAGTTTCAAAGAAGAGAATTACTAGGCTTCTTTTGATCTCAAAAACAGAGTGCTCTGTTCTGGCAGAAGTTTTGCCGAACGTTAACAGAGCGTAACTCTGATTAGCTTGACCCAATGGAGGTGTTTGATACAGTTGTGGAAAGGTTATTAAGTGCTCTACAACTTTTCTGTAGAACTCCAGAGCCAAATCCGACACCAACTTGGTTGAACGTCCAGATGAATGCAAACTGTTCAGAAAACAGAGCAGCTGCAGACTTCTCTGGATGTTGCTGTAAATTAGCCATCACAGTCTGTAGAAAAGTTTCTAAGGGTCATATGATACACCGTTGGAAAGGTTAGGAAATTTGCAACAATTTTGTAGTTCATATTGTGTTCAGAATTGTACTCCATTTGTATGTAAAACTGTGATGAAAACAGCCACATACAAAGGAGGTGCTGGCAAATTTTAGCCAGAAATTCCGTCAACTTTGAACAATCCTAACTTTTGTTCCAGAAATGATCTAGGGGCATGTGAGTACTCGTTGAAAATATACTGAAGTTAACTTTAACTTTGGTATTCAACTTGAGTTATGAAAATGCGAGTAACTGGATCAAATTCTGGGTTAAGTACTGAAAGGTCTGTTTTGTACCGAATGAGGGACTGGATATGTTGGCTTTAGAAAGATGTGTAAACATGAAATTTTGTTATGCTTTCATAAAGTTTTAGCATGTTCATGCTTTACATACTTTCACATACTGCTGAGATCATGTTTTGACTCCCCTCAAAAATTATCTTTGTGCAGTATGGTGCGTACTCATTCTCCGAGTAGGGTTGATAGTTCTCGTCAAGACGATGATGACTCGACTCCACCACGGGCACCGCCATCAACGGTATGGGAGGATGTCATGGCTCAGATGGTCGAGTCAAGTCAAGAGAACACAAGACTACTCCAAGCCTTGGTACAACAGGGCTTACTCCAGCGTGCACAACAGGACGTTCCACCTCGGAACGCCTACTTGGATTTCTTGGCGACACAACCGCCAATCTTCACGGAAGCCCATGAACCAGTGGAAGCTGATCAGTGGCTTCGAGTTATGGAGTCCAAGTTTGGAGTGTTTGAGTGCGACGAGTATCAGAAGACATCATTTGCAGCTCAACAGCTCCATGGAGCCGCCGGAAATTGGTGGTTTGCGTATCTCGCCACCGTTCCGGAAGGCCATCAAGTGGAATGGACGGAATTTCGTGAAGCATTCCGGGCTCGTCACATTCCTATGGGTTTTATCAAGTCCCAGCAGCAAGAATTCAGAAACTTGAAGCAGGGGAACATGAGTGTCCTCGATTATGTCAGACGATTCAACCTTCTGGCACAATATGCTCCTGCTTATGCGACGAGCGAAGCTGCAATGTGTGACTACTTTTTCTATGGCTTGAGTGCCATACTAAAAGAAAAGTTAGCTTTGTTCAATCAAGGCAGTTACACCGAGTTGATCAGTGATGCTCTGCTGCAAGAACAAGCGACACTTGAGTGTCAAGCAGAGAAGAGGGACCGGGAGGATGTGCAAGAAGACACACCAATCGTTCCTCGTAAATACCGTGTGGTGTATCACACACCATCCGATGAGATATGGCAAGCACCAGGGAGATCAACTCCGTACAGATTTCCTGCTCAAGAATCATGTCTTGAAGCAACACCTTTGCCTCAGCAACGAATGACATCTGTTGCATCATTGCTGCAGCCAAGTGCCTCAACTTCTCAACCACAAGTCAACGAAGAACCGGGGAAACCTCCGTGTTCTTATTGCCACCGTTTTGGGCATTTTAGGCAGGAATGCCAGGAGAAGTTGTTGAATACCAGACAGCCATCATCATCACGTGGTATGCCGCCACCTGCTCCAGTCAACATAACAGCATTGCAATCCGGGAGTGTGCAACATCTTGCTATTGAGGATGTCCCGGAGGGAGCACCGGTGTTAGCGGGCATGTTCACACTCAAGGACGTGCCAGTGTTGGTACTTTTTGATTCAGGTGCAACTCACAATTTTATCGGCAAAACATGCGTGGATCAGCACCAATTATCCACCAATACTCCCACAACGAGTTATCTTATACGTTCACCGGGAGGAAATATCTCTGCCAATCAGATTGTGTCCCGAGCAGCTTTGTGTTTGGGTGGAAAAATATACCCAACATCGCTGATTATGTTGGATAGGCAGAAGATAGACATTATATTGGGGATGTCTTGGTTAAATCGTCACGGTGCCGTTCTCAATATCGGTAACCGGACTGTCCAGATTGACTCGCCGATTCACGGACAGCACACACTGTTTTTAGACAGCGAAGATCCAGATATGGTAGAGGCCCACCACACGGAAGCGCTGAAGCTTGAAGATATTCCGGTGGTACGTGATTATTCTGACGTATTTCCCGATGACTTACCGGGCATGCCGCCCGAACGGGACGTCGAGTTCAAAATTGAACTGGCGCCGGGAACGACGCCTATTTCACGAAGGCCTTACAAGATGGCATCTAACGAGCTAGCGGAGTTGAAAGAGCAACTGAATGAACTCATGAGCAAGGGTTTCATACGACCAAGTTCTTCACCTTGGGGTTGCTCAGCACTGTTCGTTAAGAAGAAGGACGAAACACTACGGCTATGTGTTGATTACCGTCCTCTCAATGCTGTCACAATAAAGAACAAGTATCCTTTGCCCCGCATTGACATCATGTTTGATCAACTTGTGGGTGCAAAGGTATTTTCGAAGATGGATCTTCGGTCGGGCTATCATCAAACCAAGATCCGACCGGAGGACATACCGAAGACAGCTTTCTCGACGAGATACGGACTCTACGAGTACCTCGTCATGTCATTTGGGCTAACCAACGCTCCGGCACACTTTATGTATTTGATGAATTCTGTATTCATGCCGGAGCTAGACAAGTTCGTCGTGGTATTCATCGACGACATTTTGGTTTACTCCAAATCTAAAGAAGAGCACGCTGAACATCTGCGTATTGTGCTACAACGGTTGTGGGAGCACCAATTGTATGCCAAGTTCAGCAAGTGCGAATTTTGGATTGATCAAGTGCCTTTCCTAGGCCATATCATTTCAGCAGAGGGCATTGCCGTGGACCCAAGCAAAATTGAACAAGTGCTGAAGTGGGAATCTCCCAAGTCAGTCCACGAGGTCCGAAGTTTCCTAGGTTTAGCAGGGTATTATCGGAGGTTCATTCCGAGCTTCTCAAAAATTGCTAAACCAATGACGGAGCTGCTGAAGAAGGGCTCTAAATACATGTGGAATGCAGCATGTGAAGCCGCATTCAAAACTTTGGTGAAACATCTCACAACGGCTCCAGTTCTTGCTCAGCCGGACACGACGAAGCCATTTGATATATACTGCGATGCATCCGGCATCGGTCTCGGCTGCGTTCTGATGCAAGAAGGGCGTGTAGTCGCCTATGGGTCTCGTCAACTGCGAAACCACGAGCAGCATTATCCAACTCACGATCTTGAGCTTGCTGCAGTGGTGTTGGCATTGAAGATGTGGAGGCATTACCTACTGGGTAATCTTGTTCACCTCTACACCGACCACAAAAGCCTGAAGTATATCTTCACGCAGAAGGAGCTAAATATGAGACAACGGAGATGGTTGGAGATCATCAAAGATTATGAAATTGAGATCCACTATCATCTAGGAAAAGCAAACATGGTTGCCGACGCGCTGAGTCGGAAGGCCCACGTTCACAACTTAGCCGCTGCTGAGTTAGAAGACGAAGAACCAAGCCTCCGTGTCATTCCGTATGGCGCGCTTTATAATCTCGCGCTCATTCCAACAATCCGTGAAGAGATTGTTGAGGCTCAAAGAAGAGACAGAGGTATGTCTCACATACGGAGAAGACTAGACAACGGAGAGGTGAAATGTTTCCGGAAGGATGAGAACGGTACAATATGGTTTAACAACCGTATAGTGGTACCGCGCAATATGAAACTCCGGAAGAAGATCTTGGATGAAGCCCACCTGTCAAAGTTTTCCATTCATCCCGGAAGTAACAAGATGTACCAAGATTTGAAACAGAAATTTTGGTGGACGAGGATGAAGATGGAGATTGCTAAATATGTATCCGAATGCGATACGTGTAGACGGGTCAAGGCTGATCATATGCGGAAAGCCGGATCGCTACAACCTTTGAAGATTCCGGCGTGGAAATGGGAGGATGTGAGTATGGACTTCATCGTCGGATTACCACTCACATCCAAGAAGCATGACTCGATATGGGTGATCGTCGACCGGTTGACGAAATCAGCTCATTTCATACCGGTAAACACTCATTATCGAGCAAGGCAATATGCGGAGTTATTCATCTCCAGAATTATATGTTCACATGGTGTCCCGAAGACCATCATCTCAGATCGAGGTGCGTTGTTCGTTGCTCGGTTTTGGGAGCAGCTGCATGCCTCGTTGGGCACCAAGCTAATTAGAAGCTCCGCATATCACCCTCAAACCGATGGACAAACTGAGAGGGTGAATCAAGTGCTCGAGGACATGTTGAGAGCATGTGCCATCCACCACGGTAGGAATTGGGACGATCACCTACCGCTGGCGGAGTTTTCATACAACAACGGTTATCAAGCGAGTATTAAAATGGCACCGTATGAAGCTCTCTATGGCCGGAAGTGTCGCACACCACTGAATTGGTGTGAGTCCGGCGAAAGAGTTCTGTTTGGGATTGATCTTGTCAACGAAGCCGAAGACCGAGTTCGGTTGATACAAGAGAACTTAAAGGCTGCCCAATCCCGACAGAAGAGCTACGCCGATCAAAGGCGTAGGCCGTTACATTTTGACGTCGGAGAGCACGTATATCTTCGTGTATCTCCGATGAAGGGAATTCACCGGTTCGGTGTAAAGGGAAAACTCGCTCCCCGTTTTATTGGTCCTTTTGCTATCACGGAGAAGTGCGGGCCCGTAGCCTACCGGCTGGAGTTACCGGCAAGTCTAGCGGGTATTCATGATGTATTTCATGTATCACAGCTGCGGAAGTGCCTCAAATTCACCGCTGCTGTTCGCACTGAGGACATCGACGAATTGAAACCGGACCTGACCTACACCGAGCGACCGGTCCAGATTTTGGATGAAAAGATCCAGGTAACCCGGAACCGGACGATCAGATTCTTCAAGGTGCTGTGGAGTAATCACACCGCGGAAGAGGCTACGTGGGAAAGTGAAGATAAAATCCGCACCAACTACCCGGAATTTTTATCTTTGTACAGTTTGTAATTACCTCTCCCGTCTAGTTCCTGTTTTGTAATCTCGGGACGAGATTCTTTTAAGGGGGGAGGAATGTAAAAGTCCCAAAAACGTGTATGAATAAAAACTAAAGTTTGAGTTCATATGTGTGGCAAAGACATGAAAAATGGGACTTGCTAAAACTTTTCTTCATGCAAGGTAATACATGGATGAACATCCAACATGAGGTTCACCTTTTTACTTAAAAGTGTTGGACCAATAAGGAGTTAAATACCTCTTTGCATGTGAGTTTAAAATTCAGATTTGAAAATTCAAAGTTCACACATATGGTGACCCAAAAACTTTGAATTAATATGCAGCCATATAGTTGAGTTTTTAGGGAAAAGGTTATCACCAACTTTTCAATTGTAGGGTGGGCTCAAAGGAGAGCTAAAGAGAAGAAATTGCAAATTCTAAACCAAATTCAGATTTAGTCTTGCAAATTCAAACTAAATTTGAAGAATTCAAATTCTATCCCACCTTTTTAAAATTTAGCATTTTGGGGAGTGAAAAGATCAGATTGAGAAGATATTTGGTGAATAAATGGGGGGTGGGACCCACAGGTCATAGAGCTAAAGGAGGAGACTTACTCCCTAAGTTTTGCTCTCAGTGGGGACTTTTCCCGAGCAGCTCACGAGCGCCACCGAGCAGCTTGCCGGTGACAGCTCCTGCTGCCGGTCTCCATGCGCTGGCGCCCTGGGGTCGGTCCTGGCCGCACCCCCAACGTGATAACGTGCCCCCCGGCCAAAGCAAGGCCCAATTGCTTTCTCCTCCTCGCAAAGAAACCGAGAGCAGAGCACCTCATCGGCGCTGCTCCACTGCCCCTGTCTCCCGGCCAGCCCAGCGCCTCTCCGGCAGGCTCAAGAGGTCACAGAGGTGCGCCAGGAGGTACTGATCCTCATCCCGTCGTCCTCTTGCTCTCCCCCGACGCCGGCTCGCCGGAATTCGATTTTTGGCACCGGCGCACGTATAGAACAGCCTGTGTTTAATTCGTGAAATTCTCCCAAACCGATTGATCATACCTCCTACAATTCAAACCACAGCAACTAGATGCCCTAGCGCCCTCCCACGCCGTAAACCAAAGGAAACCGACCCTCCTATGCCCCGGGCGACGAGAAATCGTCGCCGGCGGCCAAAACTGCCACGGTCCACGGTGACGACTAGGTTGCAGCCACTTCCTGAACGATCTGACCTCCATTCCATGTTCCTAGAACCATAGGGATGCTGTAGGACATCGTAACTCGCCGGGAGATGCCTTGGACATGCTGGAACGCGTCCATGTCGAGCTCCCGAGCCGCCCCGCCGGTGCCGACCCACCTACAACCGTTTTCATGCGGGGAAACCTTGCCCGGCAGCTGCGCCACGTTCCCAGGAGCATGTAGGGCGAAACCGGAGCTCATTTGGTGGAGAAATGAGGGAGAACTAGCCATGCCAAGTTCTCTGCCGGTGTGCACCTGCGGGCTCTGGCGGGAGGTTGAAGAAGCACCTGACCTGTGGGCCCCACGCGCGACTGTGCTGTTTAAAATCAAACAGAGAGTTGTGCAAACTTGTAAAATGCATAACTTGGTGTAGGAAGCTCCAAAAATAGTGAGATAAATTTTTTTGGATTCCTTTAAGAGAGTACTATCCAGAGGTACAACCCAATGATTATGGAAACCCCTGGTTTTGGCTCATTAATTCATAGAAGGAAAAGCTTGTGGGAATTTTTCCAGGAGTTCTATGTATTGGAAAATCCCCAAATTTGGGCAGGAGAGTCTTCCAAAAATACTTGAACTCCAGTATAATTTTCAGAAGCATTGGACCTCATTTGCTTGGCCAAATGTGGTGTTAATTCCTTATGTCTCTGAAAATGGGAAAATAAACAGAGGTCAATTTCAGAATGTTTCCCCAAACTTTAGAACCTCATAACTCTTGCTAGGAATCCCCAAATTTAGTGATTCAAATTGGGTTGGATTCATATTGAATAGCTCTGTCCAAATCTACAACCCAATTTGTATGAAACGAATTATTTAATTCTGGAAAATTCTTGGAAAGTTTTCTGAAAAAGAATTATTGAGGGAGTTTGGTTTATCCAAAAATACCCAAATTTTGCCAGAATATTCTTTTGCATATTATTGACATTATAGAAAATTTTCAGATCATTTGAAGATCATTTTAGTAGGAATTTGCTAAAAACAATCTGCTGTGTTCATAAGAGTCCAGAAACATTTTCAGAAAATATTTCCCACTTCGAAAATCTGTTCTGAGCAATCCATAGCTCCAAAAATCGTAGGAAAATTTAGGCAATCTCTCTGGGACATACTTGGAGTTGTAGTTCACTTAGTTGGGCATGAAAATGCACATTACTACAGAATTAATTCTATTGAGTTCAAATGCTTAAAGAATTGTTCTGGGAGAACTACCCAAGTAAAAGGGCTGAATTTTGGACCAGATGACTCTCATGTGATCAAGAACTCACATGTAAATTATCAGCCCAAGAAGAGTCCTGGAACTCCCTGTCCTTATTCTCCATACTTATGTATAAGGGAAAAATACATAAGAGATATTGTGAGAATTATGGAGGACACAATATGACTCCACATTAGCTGCAATTTGGCAAGATAAATCCTTAGGTAGTATAGAACCTGCTGTAAAAGTTTTGAGGCCATTGGAGTTCTTGTTCTTCAGTTGCACTCAAATCTTTTCAGCTTATCTATTATGTTCATTAGAGAAAAGGGTTAGTGTATAGCCAAGGGCCTTAAGGTCAAATTAGTTTAATTCTGTTCTTTGCACAACAGAGGCAAACCAAGCCATGCTTGGCTTTTCCACACAACCTCTGTTCTTAAGAAAGTAATTCTATAACTTCTTTCCATTACATTCTATAAAATATGTGCATATGCATCTCAATAGGAACCACAACGAAGGGGACTCAAAGGAGTGATTCATCGAAGTGGATCAAGCTCCGGAGAGTCAAGGGTGGATCTGCAAGGATACTAACTGCTTATATACGACTACCCTGCAAAACAGGCAAGCTCCGGTTTGCATTTAACAGCTGTTAAGTTTTTATTTTGTACTCACTTTCGGTCAATATATGAACTGTGCATTAGGTCTAGTGATTGATACTCCTCTTGCATAGCCAAATGACCCATGGAGTATTGGGTAGGTGTCTTTCACCGTGTAGAACTGCCATGCTTAAGTACGGTCCGGTAGAAGTCGAGTGGTGAGATGCTACTCGCAGATTTAGGAACAACAGGGGCATACGGGATTGGTTCGTAATTGAATTAGCAAGTTAATGTTGAGACCGGAAGGTTGTAGGAGCAGCAGGACATAGGGGCCTGGGTGCTGTAGACCTGTCCGTGTCGGTCAAGGACCGATCCGTATGCGGCCCTGTTGAACAAGTTTGAGTTGTGTACCGGACTCATGCTGGCTATATGGGACCCAGTAAACCGATGTACCTCGGGAAGCTGTCGTTGGGACTTTTCGGGTCGCCTCAGGCGGACGGCCGGTGTGCAGTATGTGGGGAATATTCTCATGACATCTCACGTCGGAAGGTGCACCATGAGAGTAGCTACTGTACGGGGCGACTTGATCGATTCAGCGGGGGTGAAACGGGGGAACGGCTTCCACGTACGACGTCAGTGATGGTTGTTGTAGGCAACGTCGAGTACGGGCGTACGTGTCTTGTAGTCCGGGTGTTATTGATTCGAATCACCGTCGCTCGCGGAATGGACCGAGCATACTTGTTCTCACAGTCGTGACGTAGTAAGAACTTGCATGAGAAAGGAACTAATCATCTTGATGTGAAGTATTATTCTACCTTCTATGGAAGCTTGATGAATAGGCTAGTGCAAACTCGATTCTTTTATGCCATGAGCAATTTACATCGGGGGAAAGTGTTTCTTGTCTGATTGTGGACTCCCGATGTGGCATGCCCAGGGTTACTTAAAATGCTGCAATTAATACCTGAAAGTAAGGATTCACTTCTAGGCGAGTTAATTATGCTTATGCCATCCTATGTTAGGTTCATAACCTCACTTAGAGTTTCATGTTTAGGGTGACGGTTAAGTCTTGCTGAGCGTTATGCTCACGGATGCTATCCGAGTTGTTTTGCAGGTAATTGACTCGATGCTTATGAGAAGGTGTGCCGATGAGACTCGGGAATCTCCGAGTGCTTACTCAAAGAGCATCCTCGCCGCTGCAGATTGTCTTCGTGTTGCTAGTAAGGAACGTCCGCGGGCTGGACCGTTCCTTTGTTGCTAGTTTAGATATAAGTCGTGAGAGTGATAGTCTTCCACCGTAGTTTACTCTGATATAACTATTTGTAAAACATTCTTGTACGCTTCCGCTAAACTATTTATGTAATATGATGTGTGTTCATCGACCCGTGTGCTGTTGGGTGCTGCATAACACGGCACCATCAAACGAGGTCCCGTGGGGCCATCTCAGCGTGGTATCTGAGCTTTTACAACATGCGCCCTGGACTCTGGTCCGAGGCTCCCTGCCGAGGTGAGGTCCGGAGCTGCCATGTGTCTCTTGGTTCAGAGCCACCTCCCTGCTGAGGACGACTCTGGAGCTGACACGTGCCCTCGGCTCCGGTCCGAGCCTCCCCGTTGAGGTGAGGTTCAGAGCTGCCACGTGTCCCTTGGCTCAGAGCCACCTCCCTGCTAAGGATGGCTCCAGAGTTGACACATGCCATGGGATCCGACCCATACCTCCCTGCCGAGGTGAGGTCCAGAGCTGCCACATGTCCCCTAGCTTCAAACCCGTTGATAAGAGCACCAAAGCCGCCACGTGCCCCACGATCCATCGTGCGCCGTGGGTCGACAAAGTCAAGAAGGAAGTGCACTACCAGGCTTCGCATTCAAGGCTCACGCCTTCCCCGAAAGCATGGTGCACCACACACACCTCCGTCCTCTGCTTGTTCGCCATTACGGTGAAAAGACAGGACGGCGAGGCATGACAGCGGTACAGTTCTGCCCAACGGCACAAAGCCGCCGAAGCAGGGCGAGAAGATATGGCGACAATACAGCATCTTCATCATCACCTGACACACGGACAGGGGCGCTCAGTGCGCCAGGTGGCGGGACTTAACTCCCCTGCCGACTACTCTACTCAAAGGATGAAGCCCTAGATCATGTATAGGGTTCACCTAGCTTTGGGGCCACCTGTCGGGCCCGAAACCACATTGTAACCCCCAGGCCTTGGACTATAAAAGGACTAGGGTAACCACCTGACATGGGGTTGGTCAGTTCCCAATTCCACCCTCACAAGCACACGCAAGCAAGCAATACAACAAGCACTCCCGTGGACAATGGGTATTACACTCCGATGGCCCAAAAACGTAATCTCGGTGTTCATCCGCTCCCTCAAGCCCAGGTCACGTAGGGCGCCAAGCCCCCTCCAATCAAAGAACCTCGTGGGCTTCTTCCGTAGAAGGCCAGGAGCAGTGTCGCAGCTCACGCACTCCGACATTTGGTGTGCCAGGTAGGGGGCTTTCCGTGCTCTCCACGCGACCATGGTGAACATCACCTCCCATGGCGATCCTCCTCGCCCAACTCGCCATCATCTCTAGACAGGAGACGACGAGGCTACCTCCCGCTCCAGAGCGGACAGGACTGGCCAGGCCGGCAACCAGACGACCAGCGTACCAGCGGCGCTCACAGCGCCCGAGTCCGGCCGAAGCGGCGACCAGACCGCTGGTGTCCCAATGGTGCCCGAGGCGCCTAGGTAGGGATGGGCCGGTGACCATATGGTCGGTGTGCCATCGATGCTCACACCACCAACAGTCGCTTCCTCTCGGCAGCCCTCTACTCCAGCGGTGGTGACAGCACCACCATGACCGAGCCCGAAGAGCGTGCTGGCCGCAGCACGCGCTCTGCTCCACAACCCTCCGGGCAAGGGCGCCACCCCTGAGGCCGTAGAGAAGTGGCGACACGATGTTGACTATCTTGTCGCTGCTGCCATGAACTCTCCTGCCTACAGGAGGCAGCAAGCTGAGCCCTCGCTGGCCCAGTCGCATACGCCGACGGTGGCCCGAGGGACGGCAGCCGCACGCGCGACGGCTACAGTTGACCTCAGGGTTGAGCTGAACCATCGACTTGCAAGCAAAGATGGTCAAACCACCATCGAGCGACACCGAGAGATGCGTCGCAACCTCGAAGGAGAGTATTGCTCTCCGAGCGCTGTACCAGCGGGTCGTGCTCCGCCTACACCTGCCTCTCCAGGGCCAGTAGGGGGCTGCATGGCGCTTGCCCCGCACCTTCGTATGGTGGTCTGGCCACATAAGTTCCGGCCCCATTTGCCGGAAAATATGATGGGACAATCAACCCCGCCGAGTTCCTGCAGATCTACTCCACCTCCATCCTACTTTCCCGTGGCCCTAATCGGCAGGGCCCGGTCATGGCTCATGAACCCACCCAGGCTCCATCATGTCCTGGGAGAGTTGTGCTGGAGGTTCACAGCCAACTCCAGGAGTTTCTACAAGCGCCCTGGCACCGAGCTTGACCTCCACGTCGTGCGTCAGCATGATGGGGAGTCGCTGTGATCCTTCATCCAGTGGTTCTCCCAGGTCAGGAACACCATCCCCCGCATCTCCAATGCCTCCGTCGTTGTCGCCTTCCGGCAAGGCGTTCGCGACAAGAAGATGCTCGAGAAGTTGGCCATGCACGATGTGCAAGACATCTCCGAGCTCTTCAGCCTAGCCGACAAATGTTCCAGGGTGGCGGAAGGCAGAGACTGGCACTCACGACCTGCCTCCACGGCAGGGAGTGACGAAGAGGCTGCTGCTCCACGCAGCAGCAAGAAGAACAAGGCCGGGGGGCAGGAACAAGCCTCTGGTCGGGGCACCCACTGCCGCCCTAGCAGCGCCCGGTGGGGGCCGAGCCCCACGCACTGACAAGCTCCCACAACCATCGTCTACCAGCCATGATGGCCAGTGGTGCCCAGTGCACAACTCCTGCTGCCATGGCGCTAGCGACTGCCGCAAGATCAAGAAGCTTGTGGACCGCTTCCGTGTGCTGCAACAACAGCGGCCGCGCCAAGACGGTGCACCCTCCCGCCAGTGGGAGAGCAAACAAAAGGCCAAGCCTGAGGCCAGCACTGAGCAAGAGATGGAGTATCAAGACGCCACGCGGGCATTGAAAGCTGTCTCTAGCTACTCCGACTCAGACTCTAGGGCCGACAGTGAGCAACGCAAGGCCACGTCTAGTCAGATGCCCCCCCCCCCCGGTCGTGTGACAAGGGAAACACCCTCTTACACTGGTGTATGGGGTTGAGGCCGCCCTCCCCCCAGAACACACCAAGGGCTCATCCCACATCCAGACATACGACGAAGCCATGCAGGACTAGCTTCCGCGTGAAGACATCAGCCTCGCCGACGAGGCAACATGGTTAGAGGCTGCTTGAAATGCGCTACACCGTTAAGCGCTCCAGTGATATCAGCAATGGCACGTGCAAAGTAGACAGCCCAAGGTAGGGCCCCTTGGCGCCTCGGCAACACTTTCTTGGAAGGGGTGACAAACCCTCCCCCAGATGGGAGGTCCCTTCTGAGCAGCAAAAGTACGCCACCCCAGGTGCGCCCACCTAGCCACGTTGGATGGGTACCTCTATGTAAAAGCTAAAGAAAAGTGACTTGCAAAAACTTTTCATCACCTCACAACACCACCGTTTTTATTGTGGACATCTTGTGAAAAATTGTGAAGAGCATGTAACGTCCATCAAAAGGGTATTGGTTCAAACTTCACATAAGATAACACATGAGAGGTTGTTCAAAAACCAATTTAGAGTCATTTACATGTTTGGACCCTAGTTGGATTAAGACCACTGAGTTGATGTACTCAAGTGCAATGGGAGGGTTTGAAAATCAGAATTTGAACTAATGTCCAACTCAAAATTCAAATGAGGGTAGGACATAATGGTGATTCAAAACTGTTGTATTCAAACTCTTGATTGCAGCAGCTAACACAAGAATCAAAGTGCATAATTGGATTCCTTGGGTCCAAATTAGTGGGTAGGCAAAGTTTCAGTAATTTGTGAAAAGGTTTGCTACCCATTTTTCCAAAAAGGATCCAAATGTGCAAAGAATTCAAATATACATTCGAATTTGGGGGAAATTTGTCCAACTATACAAATGTAGCTCAGTTTGAGACTCCAAACATTTGAATTGATCACTTGCCAGATTTTTGGGATCTTTTGAGAGATGAAGGGGTACTGACCAGTGGGCCCCACGTGTCAGTGGGTGGAATAGACTTAACCCCCAAGTTTTCACTCTGTCTCTCAGTCAACCGAAGACCTTCGGTCGAAGAGCCAGCTGCCACGTGCGCCACCGCCTGGGAGGCCACCTCCTGATTCCCTCCCTCGTGCTGGCAACCGGGCAGCAGCTCGTCCCTCCTCTACGTGACCCCCTCTCCACGCAGCTGGGCCGAGCGTGTTGCCTTTCTTCTCCCGATCAGCAAGCGCACCGGGCTCTGCTCGCACATCGACGCCGCTCCTCGACTTTCCACCGTACGCCGCCGCCTGCTCGGCCTTTGCCCGAGCCACCAACACAAAAAGGGAGCACCAGCGCGTGCTCTAGATAACCACCCCGCTACTTCAAGGCGTGGGCGCTTCGTTCAGCCAAAAATCGACGATCGCCGCCGAGAACCGAGGCCACCGGCGGAAAACCGATGTTGCTCTCCGTGGACAGCACACCACGGCCACTTTCACCACCTGATCCCTACACGAAAGAGGTGCGCCTTAGTCTCCAGATCATGTAGCTGCAACCCGCATAGCAGGTAATCGACCGAGCGCAGAGAATTCCTAAGATTCCCGAAAGCTAGTGCATACGGGTAGGGGTCAGTCTACCCCAAAATTCTCGCAGCACAGTCCAAATCCAGCTCGGGTAAGCTTGCACACACCTTCCTCACTTCCTAGCGGCCCTCCTCGACCAAGAATCAAGTGGTATGGTCCAGAAATGACCGGGTTCTTGTTGTTTTTCGGGCCACCATGGGATAACAGCTCGGGTCACTGTGGAGCTCCATGTTGCCGACCTTTTGACACCCTCGAGCTCCCGTGGTGCTCTCCAATCATTTTCCGATCGGTTTGATGCAGTGTAGCGCACTCCCGACCACGCCGAAACCCTAACAGCTGCTGCCACCGTCGGGCGCCCTGTTCCGGTGAGCTACGGCCGCCGGCGACCCCCGAGCCGAGTTCAGCGTCACGAGTTAGGGTGGGGCGGCGAGTCTGGAGTCGGGAGATGGCCGGGAAAGCGGTTCCGGCGACGCTCGCCTGAGGGCGCCGCCGCGGACCCCTGTTTGGTGCGAGGAAGGAGAAGGCCTGCCGGATGGGACCCCCTAGCAGACATTTAAACATTTTAGGATTTTCAGTTCTAGTTTAAACTTTAGAGGGCCACAACTTGGGTAGGAGAATCTAAAAATTGTGAAACAGATTTTGTTGGATTCCTCTAATAGAGTACAATCCAAATATGAAACCCAATTTGTATGAAATCCATTAGCTAGTTCTGGAAAATTCTTTAAAGCTTTTAAGCAAAAGAATTTTAGAGGGAGTTAGTTCATCCAAAAATCCTCACATTTTGCCAGAATATTCCTTAGGATGCTAGTGAACCCCTTTAAAAGTTTCAGACCATTTGGAGTTGATTTGATCAGGGCAATTCAGAGTTGAATGTGCTGTGTTCATTTTAATACAGAAACATTTTCAGAGAATTTCTAAAACATGGAAATTCAGTTCTGGGCAGATCTTAGCTCCAAAAATGTTAGGAAAATTCATGCAAACTCTAAGAGCTATAATCGAAATTGTTGTTCACTAAGTTGGGCATGAACAGGGGGGTTATCTCAGAATTAATTCCTCTTTGCTTATTTGCTAAGAGAATTATTCTGAACAAACCACTCAATGAAAAGTGCTAATTTTTGGTCCAGAGGGTTCTCTTGTGACAAAAAACTCACACAAAAATTCTCAGCTCCATTGGAGCTCTGGATCACCCCTGTTCTGTTTAACCACTTGAGGTGACCAATATGGAAGAGGGGGAAAACCACTTAGCACTTAATCATGTGCTTAGGTCCAAACCCAAACCACTAGCCCCAGTTTCCTTTTAAATTCTTAAACAGAGTTCCAGTTGTTAAAAACTTGTTATTAGAACTTGTAGCAGAAGAATTACAATAAACTCATGTGCATATTCATTAACATGTAGTATTTCATTAACGTGTAGTCGCTGAAGGCGAGGAGGCTCCGGAAGTGCTCGACTTCCTCCTTCCGGAAGAAGAACTAACTACTGACCAGCAGCAACAAGGCAAGCCCCGGTTTGCATTAATCTCTTTTATAAAGTTTTACTTTGTTCACATGTCTAGTATGAAGTATAAATGTGCATTAGGTGTAGGATGCATGGAACCCCACTTGCATAACCAGAATTTTCCTATAAGAGTGAGGGTAGTGTCTAAGGCCTCGAGTAGACAGGCTATGCTTAATCATTCATAGGACTTCGGTACAAGTCGAGTAGTTGGAATCTACTCGCGAGTTAGGTTTGGGACACACGGGATTGGATCGAGTGATGTGAGATCACTTTAGTAATGAAAATGAGACTAGGCAGGGGCCAGGGCGCAGCAAGAGGAAGTCTTGTGTGCGCAGCCCTGTCCGTGTCGATTGAGGACCGATCCGTGTGCGGCCCTGCTGAACAAGTATTGAACGTACCAAAGGCATATCGGATATATGGGCCCTGATAAACCGATGTAGCCTAAATCTCCGGGCGTCGAGGCATAGCACACCGATTTATAGGTGTAGGTTGAGGGCAGCAATGTGGAAATCTGCTAACGGGCATAGAGAGATGCTCCGTGTAGGGAACCTCCTGTCCGTTTCGGTGTGACCGGTTCGACGTTTGGTCTGTTGGGTGAAAGGTTGTCCCGTACGACATCGAGTGAGCGTGCTGTGCAGCTCCACGGGTGGGTGTATGTGACGTGCTCTTTGGGTTTCCCTGCAGGTGTATATCGAGTCGATTCGCCGTCCCTCACGGTGACGAGTACCGCTTGTTCACTGCATCGTAACGTAGATAATTTATGCAATGTTATGCTTCAATATTGCTGTTATGATACAATTGTATTTCTACATGTGTGCCACCAAATTTTTCTTACTAAATTTCAGATTCCTGAACTGTTAAACTTGTGGCTAAAAGATGAACTAAGGATGAACTTGTAGACGTGTCCATTTGCTGCAATTGTACCATCCCATGTTCATTGTACCCTACATGTAGAGTTTCATGCTTAGGTGAGTCGGTTATGTCTTGTTGAGCCCTTGTGCTCACATTTGCTGCTTAAGTGTTTTTCAGTTGAGGAACCACCCACGGACTCGGGTTACAAGTCTACCAGCGAGGGTTACCCTCCGTCGGGGACCACGGCTAAGTGGGAGCCGTACACGCTGCGCTGAGCTGAGACGTGCAGCTAGTGTGGGTTGCCTTAGGGCTGGGCAACCGACTTTTGCTAGATAGGCGGGCGTGAGTTGTATAATGTAGACTTCCGCTGTGTAATAAAGACACTAGTTTATAACTGAGTATTGTACCGGTTTGTACAGTTTAGTTGTTTTTACCATGTAATACAATGTATCCTTATGACGTGTGCTGTCGGGTGTCGCATCGTGCGGCACCACCCTCTGCGATCCTGTATGAGCGGATCCCAGTCCGCCATGGCCTGGTATCAGAGCTGCATTGGGGATAGCACAGTACTTAAGGACTGTATTATGGGAAAACTTAGGTTTATGGTTAGGATTCGGTAGTTTCCCAAGTAAGGACTATATTAGCATAGTTACTTAAAGTGGCAAAGACTAAGCTATGTGTTATAATTCTGAATTTTAATTATGTAACGACGCACCTACGCTCTGGTAAGAATGGTAAGGAACGCCACCGAAAGTGGTTCAATTTCGGTTATCTCCCCTGACGAGGAACGTGGTTCAGGGATAGGTCTCACAGCTTGGTGCGAGACGTCAATATGAAACTCTTGGATCTTCATGTTCCTGAGTTCATATTAAATGCTGATCCCTAGCGTGCATTAGGCAAGTAAGTGGAGACCCTGGGCCTGCTCTGGGTAGCCCTCGGAGGTTATTTTTCAGAGGGGCTGGTCACTCACGGAGAGCTTACGCGTTAGGGACGATGGAAGGAGAAGGTTGACGCAGGGATTTTTTACGTGGTTCAGGCCGCCGGAGCGTAAAACCCTACGTCCACGGTGAGCAGAGATGCTCGTTGTATTGCTTGAGTGTAAGTGTGCAAAGAGTGAAACCCTCAGGTGCGAATGGCTTAGGAGCGAACCCTTGCTAACGTTGTCTACCCGAGTCTTTTATAGTCCAATGCTCGGACGGCTTACAAGGTGGGCCCGGGACCCGACAGGTGGTCCCGAGGAGATTTCCTGCCATCTACTGTATCCTGCGGTTACGCCGGTAGTTGTCTCTGGCGAGGGCTTCTGAGTCTTCGTTTTGCCGCCCTGCCCGCGCCGCAAGCTAGGCGTAGTAGTTGATGACAGCAGGGGCGGCAGGGGATGTCTTCTCACTGCGTTTATTGGTGTACAGCTTCTGACGCGGCGTGCCAGTCTTCACTGCGATGTGACTGGGCACAACGGCACCTGACAGTGGCGTGCTCCGCGCCTCCGTGTCTTGGGAAGGCGTGGGTCTTGAATACCTTGTACGGACAAGGTATGGCGTGTCTTTACTCTTGCTGCCTACCGCGAGGGGGCAGGTAGCGCTGCTGTGCTGCCACGTGGCGGGCCCGGAGCCCTCCTCTGAAGAGAGGGAGGTCCGGCCCCGCAGGACACGTGGAGCCTTCGGAGCTCTCCCTGCGGAGAAGGGAGGTCCGGCTCTGCTGGCCACATGGCGAGCCCGGAGCTCTCCTCTGAGGAGAGGGAGGTCCGGCCCCACAGGACACATGGAGCCTTCGGAGCTCTCCCTGCGAAGAAGGGAGGTTTGGCGCTGCCGGCCACGTGGTGGACCCGGAGCCCTCCTCTGAGGAGAGGGAGGTCCGGCTCCGCAGGACACGTGGGGCTCTCGGAGCTTGCCCCTGCGGAAGGGGCAAAGTCCTTAGGCGATTTCCCCTGTGCGCGGGGGTACCCCATATTGAGGGTACCGACAGTGGCCCCCGGGCCCATCTCGCGGGAGATAACGAGCCCGAGGTGGGCCCCCCGTCTCTTCTACTCCATGCACCTTCTCGAAGACCCGCTTTGACCATTGCTGGAGCACGAACAGTCGCGGGATCGTGGGGGCGTGAACCCTGCTTGATGGCTTCCTTTAATGCGGCGGTTCCCAAGGCTGCCACTACTGCACGTCGCAGCTCCTTTTCAGGGACCGCCGAACCTTCCCGTCGGATCGGCTTCCTGGGGGACTGACTTCTTGGTCCACCGCTTCTGCTAGACGACTTGGGTCCACTTTTCACCGAAGTTTGGTCTTGGAGTTGAAGCAGTTGTCCCAAGCAGCGTATTCGAAGAGTTTCGAATCGCTTTGAATCGCTTCTTGCAAGTTTAAAAGGGGATCTCACCCGCATCTTGGGCTTCCCTTCGCACTTCCCTACGCCTGAGACCTCCTTGTTCCTTCGAGCTCTTGTGCCCTTGTCTTCCAAGCCTTGCGCTTCTGCCGCTAATGGCTTCCAACCTGCCTCCTCCGAGTTTCACCCGATCAGAAGACCTTAGACCGGTGCGCAGGTTGTTAGGGTGGCTTTTGGTGGAGAAGAAATGCTGGCTCTGGCGAGTGACTCTCCCTCTGCACCTGCGGGCGGGGGAGATTATCTTCTTCACCACCTATGTCTTGGCGGGGTTCGTCCCGCCAATCTCTTCGTTCTTCATGGAATTGCTGGAGACGTATGGTCTCCAGCTTCATCACCTCTCCCCCAACTCCGTCACCATGGTCGCCGTCTTCGTGCACTTCTGCAAAATGTTCGTGGGAGTGCGCGCCTCGGTGACGCTCTTCCGCCACTTCTTCGTGCTGCGGGCGACCGGGCGCGGATCGAGGAACCAGCTAGGGGCATGCTATTTTCAACACCGCTGCAAGGACCCAAAGGTCTCCGGGTACCTTCTGCCCTTCGGTGCAGCAAGGTGGGAAAACTGGAGGATCCACTGGGTGATTGTGAAGACTGATGATCACGATTGCCTCCAGTTGCCAACCGGTGCTCCGACTACCGAGCGTCGCTTCTGGGAGGAGAGCCCGGTATTGGAGCCCGAATACGCGCCAATCTTGGCGCAGATCCGGTCCCTGGCAGAGCAGGGATTGACATCTCTGATGGTGCTGGCAAGTTTCTTGTCACGTCGCCTTGCTCCGCTGCAGCAGCGCAGCCGCCCGGCGTGGTATTTCACCGGTATCCACGACTGCACCAGGGTAGAGAGGGGCCCGGATTATACTCCTTCCGAGGAAGAGCTGAGGGAGATATTGTCGGACATCAGCAGCGACCTCCTGGATGAAAACTCCCTGTCGTTGCCAGCTTCCTGCTCCCCTCTCTCCAGGGAGCCGTTGCTGAGATCGAGACTGCTGCGGGAGATGCCGACCCTGGACGACATCGGGATCGTCATGCGTCAGGTTGGAGATGCCTCCCGGGGGATCTCGATCTCCGGGGTTGAGCGCTCTGGGGGGGAGCGCGAGGCGTCACCTGTTGCCCATCCTGCGCCAGGGAAGAAGCACGCATGTCCCCTTCGAGGGCGCTATTTGCACCAAGCTAGGGGACCGGGGTTCTCCTGCGCTCGCCTTCAGAAGGCGTTGATTCGTCGGGCAGCAACCCCAAGAGGCCTATCCCAGTTCAGAAACCGGGGCTCCATGCCTGCTGGAGTGTCCGGCCTTCCCCGGCTAGCGGAGGTTCTGGACCGCAGCGTCCGGAGGCTGCAGCGGCTTCCCCGGCCCCTGGGCCGGTGCGGGTGCCTCCACCTTCCGTGCCGGCTGGGCAGGCTTCTGCGACGGCTGCTGATGCCACGGAGGAGCTGCGGTTGCAGTTGGCGCGTCGTGAACGCGCCGTGGCAGATCGGGAGCGAGCCGTGGCCGCCGAGGAGAAGAAGGTCACCAAGTGGCTGGAGACTTGCGAGGGCGACCTGCAGGCCCGGACCAGTGAGCTGGAGCTTCGGGAGGCAGCTCTGGCGGCCAAGGAGAAGAGATTCTCCGAGAAAGGGCCCAGCGCCCTGCTGGCGGCCGCCAGGGGGTGGAGAAGCTCAAGGCTTCGCGGTCTGTCGAGGCCGAGGCGATCTAGAGCTTTGTTGGTGAAGCGGAGTCCGCTTTGGTGCCCCTTGGTTTCAGCCCCGTGAGGCCGGGGGCTCCGGTGCAGGAGGTGGCTGATGCACTCCCTGCGCTTAAGGCCACATGCGCTAAGCTGGGGCGGCTCGAGACTGTGGTTGCCGACGAGCTCGAAGCTGAGGGGAGGAGCTTGGCAAAGGAAGTTGCCACGCACGTGTTGTCGTGCTTCCGAAGCTGGGACCCCTCCTTCTCCTTGGAGCCGGTGAGGCAGGGCCCCGTCGTCGAGCGGGAGGAAGCCGCCAGGGCCGGAGTCGGGGACGTGGCCGCCCTTGTAGCCTCTAGGTTCCAGCGGGAGTCTGGGGACTCCTAGGCAGTCGCCCCTGCGGCTGGAAGGCCTTGTATCTTTTTTTTTAGTCTATAGTCAAGCTCTTGGAGCTTTAAGTGAATGAATAGACTCTTGATTATTGTGTCCGTTCCTTATCTTCTTCTTGGCTTGGCTTGGCCTGCCCGAGTCCTTAGCTCCGCAAGGAACTCGGAGGTCTTCACCAATCTTGAAGTCTTGCACAGACACCTTCCTCAGGTTCTTGTTGTGTTAAGGGCCCAAGGGGTCTTCGGAGCTCGCCACGTGAGGACAGTGGGAGGTCCGGATCTGCTGGCCACGTGGTGGGCCCGGAGCTCCTCTGAGTAGAGGGTGGTCCGGCCCCGCGGGACACGTGGAGCCTTCGGAGCTCGCTCCTGCGGAGGGGGCGAGGTCCGGCTCTGCCGGCCAAGTGGCGGGCCCGGAGCTATCTTCTGAGGAGAGGGGAATCCCGGCCCCGCCGGACATGTGGGGCCTTCAGAACCTGCCCCTGTGGAAGGGGCGAGGTCCGGATCCTCTGGTCTTGCGTTGGAGTCGTCGAGAGCTCCGGTCCTTCCTTGTGCGGTCCCTGCAGCTATAGCCTGGTGGTCCTGCACACAAGTAGAGGAAACGTAATTCTCCTCAGGGGCTCTCTCTTCCCTTTCTCATAGTCTTATTTGGCTTACCGTCCTGGTCCGGTATACGGGGCTTGGGCAATTCTGTGCGCCCGGCGCCGGGGGTCCTGCTCCCTCCGAGGTCAGGGTACGACCCTCCGGCCACTAGTACTGGACCGTAACGCCAGGGAGGCAGAGTGCACAGGCTTTCGGTACGGAACTATGCAAAGCAGGTTGTACTCCCCTGGACCTCCAAAGGGCAGGGCGCGCACACTTTGGGTCGGAACAAGGCAATGCAGGCTACGCACCCTGGACCCCCCCATGCACAGCGCAAGCTTTTCCTGGAGTTGACCAACTGGCATCGCAGCACCTGACTGGCGGAGGCCTGAGAGGCCCCCTGGCCATTGGCAGGTACATCAAGCACAACGGTAGGATAGCAAATGCTGACTAGGGATGAGAATGGGAAAGGAGAGCTAAGTGTACGGTGAGCATACACGGGAAGTGCGATCATAAAAAATTAATGCGTAATTTAAATGAGCACAAGAGTAAGAGCGTGGTAGAACAGGATTCTTTCTGTATAAATGCCCATAGGAGGAAGAGAGGCTAAACATGGAGGCAACGACCCACCCCATTAAGAAGGGAAGCAAGACTCTACGCTCTTAGGGTCGGAACCAGGCCAAGCTGGATGTAGTCCTGGACCGTCCCCTGGGGCTTATCTGCTACGAGCGCTGTTCCTGGACTCTATGGGATTTATTACAGAAAGGAATAGGCCTGTGCTACCAATGCTCTGAGGATAGAACTTACTGAGGTGTCCTATGTTCCAAGGGTTCGGGAGCGGATCCCCATCCTTGGTGGTAAGGCGTAAGCACCCGGGGCGGCAAACTTTCGTGGCTCAAAAGGGGCCTTCCCGGCTGGGGGAGAGTTTGTCGGTCCCTTCGCGAGAAAGTATGCGCTGCGACACCTGGTCTCCTTCTTGGAGCTCCCGGACATGCACGGCCCTTTGGTGGTAGCGCCGGAGCGCCTGTCGGTACCATGCGTTGCGGAGCGTTGCATGTAATCGAGCCTCGTCGACGAGGTCGATGTCTTCACGCCGGAGCTGGTCCTGCGCGGCTTCTCCCTGGGGGACCAGGGATGCCTTCCTCCATTGGCTCAGGCCGACAAGAGGTTGACAGAGCCAGGGCTGTCCTCGGGAGGTAAAGCCGAGGCACGGTGACGTGCACTCGGGTGGAGCCGGCCCGGTTCTGCACCGCCACGGGCTGGTGCTCGGGCTGCTGCAAGTGCTTGGAGCTTCTCCAAGGCTGACACTGCAGCAGTGCGGTCTCCATGGTCGATGTCTCCACGCCAGAGCTGGTCCTGCGCGGCTTCTCCCTGGGGGACCCGGGGTGTCTTGCTCCATTGGCTCAGGCCGACAAGTGGTTGACAGAGCCAGGGCAGCCCTCGGGTGGTAAAGCCGAGGCACGGTGGCATGCACTCGGGTGGAGCTGGCTCGTTTCTACACCGCCAGCGGCTGGTGCTCGGGCTGCTGCAAGTGCTTGGAGCTTCTCCAAGGCTGACACTGCAGCAGTGCGGTCTCCACGGATTTTGAGGACGCCTGTTGGTGTAGGAATCTTCAAGACTAGGTAGCCGTAGTGGGCTATCACCATGAATCGGTACAGGGCTCGCCTGCCGATGATGGTGCTGAAGAGGAGGTCGATCTCTGCCACATCGAACAGAATGTACTCTGTTCGGTAGCTGTCCGGTGCGCCGAAGGTCACAGGGAGGCAGATGTTGCTGTAGGGGACGACTTGTCCCCGCCCCACCCCTGAGAACGGGCTTGAGGGGGTGAGCTTGGCCATCGGGATTTGCAGCTTTTGGAAAGCTGCACGGCTAATGAGGTTCAGGCCGGCCCCGCCATCTACCAGAACGTGGTACATCTTCATGTTGGCGATGGTGGGAGCTACCAAGAGCGGTAGCTGTCCGGCCCCAGCCATGTTCTTGGGGCAGTCGGTGGCGTCGAAGCTGATGGGGGTCCCCATCCACTTGAGGTGTGGCGCTGCGCTTGGGACAGGAGCCACCGACGCCACTGCTCGGCGCAGAGTCTTGACTGCACTCCGAGACGAGGGGTCAGAGGACCCGCCATAGATGACGTAGAGCGCCTTCTGAGGCTCGTCGTCGCTGGAGCTAGAGTCCTCGTGGTTGTGCACCGCCTTCACGGCGCGCTGGGGCTCCTGGAACTCCATCTGCCGGTCGACATTGTCCTGGGCGTCGAACTTCTGCTTGTCCTCCCTCTGACGGAAGGGAGAGGCGTACGCACGCGGTTGCTTCCCCTGCAGAAGCGCTCCGCGAGCTTCTGAATTTCCCGGAATTCAGCAGAAGTATGGCTGCTGGTGTTGTGCACGGGGCACGGCTCGCCTTGGTCACCGTATGGGGCTGGTGACTGTCGCTTCCTTTTGTCGGGGCGTGGCTCCCGAGCTCCACTGGGTGCTTCTGTGGCAGCAACGGGAGCCGCGGTCGGTGGCTTCATCTTGCCACCGCCCCTGTTCTTGATCTTCTTGCTGCTTCGATGGGAAGCAGCGCCAGATCTGGGCTGTCCTCCGACTTCGGAGGCTGGCTGTGAGTGCCAGTTCCGCCCTTCTGCTGCCCTGGCGCACTTGTCCGCCAGGCTGAAGAGCTCCGAGATGTCGTGCACTTCTGTGGTCGTGAGCTTCTCGAGCATCTTACTGTCCCTTACACCCTGCCGGAACGCCACCACCACAGAAGCATTTTGGATATGGGGGATGGTGTTCCGTACCTGGGAGAACCGCTGGATGAAGGAGCGCAGCGACTCTCCAGGTTGTTGTTGGACAGCGTGGAGATCCAGCTCCGTGCCAGGCCGGGTGTAGGAGCTGCCGAAGTTTGCAGTAAACTGCCGGCAGAGCTCTCCCCAGGAGGTTATGGAACCCTGGGGGAGATTCATGAGCCAAGACCGAGCTGGGCCGGTCAAGGCAACGGGTATGTAGTTGGCCATGACGGCCTCATCCCCTCCTGCAGCAAGGATGGTGGTGGAGTAGATCTGGAGGAACTCCGCCGGGTTGACACTGCCATCGTACTTCTCGGGCAGGTGCGGCCGAAACTTGCGCGGCCACTTCGCGAAGCGAAGGTGTGGCGCCAGGGCCGCACATCCTGCTCCTGTTGCTGCAGGTGTCGGTGCCACGAACGCTTGGTTCGTTGTCGGCACCGTGTACCCCAGCTGAGGCATATGCTGCGCCATAGACCGGGGGCGCCATTTGCAGGGCATATGCTGCGTGGCGTATGCCTGGGGCAGAGATCGTGTAGCGAACGTCTGCAGGCCAGGCTGAGTCGAGGCGGTCGACATGCTGTCGCTGACCTCGTGGTTGCGATGCCTTTCTCGGCGTCGCTCGATGGTCACGCGGGCTTCTTCGCCCAGGTGACATAGCTCCAGCTCCGACCTCAGGTCCGCAGATGGGAGCCTGGTGGAGCGGGAGTCTGCCGTCTGCCCGTCAACCATTAGTGTGCGCGTCAGCGACACACCTGGTTGACCGGAATGTCGTCCCCGCCGAAGCTGAGGGTTGGCGGCGGCAACGATGAGACGGTCGACGTCGCGAATCCACTACTGGGTCGCTGCCTGAGGCGCGTCCCCAGCGGGTGGATTGCGCAGAAGCGCTCGTGCTGCAGCCAGTGCGCTCCCATGGGAGACACTTGGCGCTGCAGCAGATCTTGGGCTTGCTGGAGCCCATGTTGCCGGAGTCGGCTACTGGCTTCTAGCTTGCACCGACACACTCCGCCCTGAGTGTGTCGAGACGTAGTCCTCGCTGGTCACCGTTCGTTGTGAACGTGGGCGTAAGCTCATCGCGCAAGGGAAAAGCCCCCTACCTGGCGCGCCAAATGTTGAAGTGTGCCGTCGACACTTCCCCCGGGCCTTCTCTGGGCAGCCCGCGGAGGTTCTTTTTCGGAGGGGCTAGTCACTCACGGAGAGCATACGCGTTAGGGACGATGGAAGGAGAAGGTTGACGCAGGGACTTTTTACGTGGTTCAGGCCGCCGGAGCGTAAAACCCTACGTCCACGGTGAGCAGAGGTGCTCGTTGTATTGCTTGAGTGTAAGTGTGCAAAGAGTCGAACCCTCAGGTGCGAATGGCTGCAGAGCGAACCCTTGCTAACGTTGCCTACCCGAGCCTTTTATAGTCCAAGGCTCGGGCGGCTTACAAGGTGGGCCCGGGACCCGACAGGTGGTCCTGGGGAGATTGACTGCCATCTACCGTATCCTGCAGTTACGCCGGTAGTTGTCTCTGGCGAGGGCTTCTGAGTCTTTGTCTTGCCGCCCTGTCCGCCGCAAGCTAGGCGTAGTGGTTGATGAAGGCAGGGGCGGTAGGGGATGTCTTGTCACTGCGTTTATTGGTGTACAGCTTCTGACGCGGCGTGCCAGTCTTCACTGCGATGTGACTGGGCACAACGGCACCTGACAGTGGCGTGCTCCGCGCCTCCGCGTCTTGGGAAGGCGTGGATCTTGAATACCTTGTACGGACAAGGTATGGCGTGTCGTTACTCTTGCTGCCTATCGCGTGGGGGCAGGTAGCGCTGCTGTGTTGCCACATGGCAGGCCCGGAGCCCTCCTCTGAGGAGAGGAAGGTCTGGTCCTGCAGGACACGTGGAGCCTTCAGAGCTCTCCCTGCGGAGAAGGGAGGTCCGGCTCTTCTGGCCACGTGGCGGGCCTGGAGCTCTCCTCTAAGGAGAGGGAGGTCCGGCCCCGCAGGACACGTGGAGCCTTCGGAGCTCTCCCTGCAGAGAAGGGAGGTCCGACGCTACTGGCCACATGGCGGGCCCAGAGCCCTCCTCTGAGGAGAGGGAGGTCCGGCCCCGCAGGACACGTGGGGCTCTCGGAGCTTTCCCCTGCAGAATGGGCAAAGTCCTTAGGCGATTTCCCCTGTGCGCGTGGGTACCCCATATTGAGGGTACCAACAATTACCAACAGAGCTCCGGCATACATAGTTGGATACAAGGCAAGTGGGAGACCTAGGAGCTATTCGGGCTGGAACCTAGCAGCTACGAGTTGGGTGACCTCTTCCATGGAAGCCTTTGCCGCTCCCGACAACTCTACGCTGTGGCCGTGTACCACAGGTTCTAGAGAGATGATGGGGTCGCAGCTCCGAAGGCAAGTGAGCACATGCCCTGCCACCATCTGGGCCAGAAATTGGCATTCTGCCTCCAGATGCTCCCCCACGACATTCTCCAGTGCCAGGAGCTTCTCCCTGACTGAGTCCAAGGCAGGGAGCACCTGGCTCACCTCCTAGACCGGCCCTCTTGGGCGCAAGGGGCCAAAGCTGAAGGGTTCCAAAGCCGTCTCCGTGTGGCCGAGGAAGTTCTAGATCTTCTTTGCCTCAGTGGCACGAGAAGCCCAGAGGTTTTCGGGCACCTTGGTGGAAGAAGCAAACTCCCCCGCTGAACTCCTCCTCGCCAACTCCTATTACCAAGTGGCTAGCCCCTGCTCTAGAGAAGCTAGGGCCTGCTCCCTGGTGGCCAGACACGCAGCCTGCTCATCCAGGTAAGACTCCCTGGACGCAGCGGCGCGCTCCCAGTCGTGGATGCCATGAAGTCGCTCCTTCAGGCGCCCCTCCTCCTCCTCATGGGCACCCAGATGACCGGAGAGCTCCCTCTCCCTCGCCTCCGCCTCCTTCTCCTGACGAAGGAGTGTCTCCTGGAGCTCTGTTAGGATCACGTGACACGCATCGTCAGAGGCATGGAGGCCCTCGGCCTTAGCCAGGATGTCCGCCGCATTCTTGTGGAGGTTGGCGACGGCGGCCTCTTTCTTCTCCAGCACCTCCTCCCGAGCCTCGAGCTTCTCCTCCCGAGCCTGAGCCTTCGCCCTGGTAGACTGGACCCATGCCTTCAACAGGTCGTCCCAGTCTCGGAGGCACTCCCACTAAGACCTCAGCTGGGCCCACTCCTGCTCGAGCATGTCCTGCATCTGGTCCAGGCAAGAACGGACAGCTCTCAATGCCCTGGGGATTGGGACAGCCTTCGGCATCGCCAGGAAAGGGATTGCCTCAATGCCCTCTGGCTCTGCATCTTCCCAAGGGGCGATCACCATGGTGACCTGTGTGGAGGGAGGAGGGCTAGCAGCTCGTTCAACAGTAGCCGCGCCGCTCCTTGTGGCGTCCGCGCCTACCGGCTGGTTGGCCTCGGGGGCACGGGTGCCGACATCCGGAGTCGCCCCCGGTGCAGGCTCAGGCACTGACGTTGGTGTAGGAGCTTCAGCAGGGAAGGAGCTCCGGCTCCTGGACCTCTGCGGAGGAGGAGGAGCCGAGATCTGCTGAGGTGCTCTATAATAGGAAGCACCAAGCATCAACTATGCCATCCAGCGGCTCAGTACACAGCCCTGCGAGGTTGAGCGTATCTGGAGGTCTGGAAGTTCCACCCCGCGCGTAGCTTCTTACGTGGGGGGCTCGAGCCACTCGCCCCCGCCAGCATTGAGGTTGCCTCCGATGACTTCGGAGCCAGCGGAATCTCAGGAGTCTTCTTTGCTGAAGACAGCACGACAGGATCCTTCCCTGCCGAGGACCTTGATGCCGAAGATGCACCCTTAGCTGGGGCCGCCCTTGACGGCTGAGAAGCTGACGACGTTGCTGGAGCCTTCGTCGCCGCCGACATCGCCTCAGGAGTCTTCGCCAACGACGGCTTCCGGGCTGGGGACGCGTCTGAAGACTTCTTCTGCATTGTAGGTGCATCGGGGGCCTGCCTTGAAGCTCCAGCAGCGCCAGACGCCCTTCCTGTGGATGCCGGAACTACTCCAGCAGCAGCAGCTCCAGAGCTGCCCTCGGCGCCAGTCGCCAAGCTTGGTGCGGGACCACGGGAAGACTTGGAACCCCCCCCCCCCCCGCCTGGGGGCCGGAGATGAAGCTTCTGTCAGGACGCACCAGCTTCCTCTTCGATGCCCTACTTGACTCTGGGGCATCCTTGGATGGCAAACAAGGACGCGCCATAGGCGCAGGCCTCCCTGCCTACCCCTTCCCTCTATTCGGGAGTGAGTTTGGCGCAAGCCCTGCTTGACCATCGGTGTCGTATGCTCCAGGGATCTTGATGCCCCGCCAGGGATCACCGATCTTTCGCACTGCGACATCGATGTCATCCAGCATCGGCAGATCTCTCAACAGCCTCGACCGTGCATGCGGGTTGAGGTAGATGGGCTGGCAGCTTGCCGGCGGGGTGATGGAGTCATCCTTGATTGGGTCACACGAGAGCTTCTGCAGCATCATCTCCAGAACCTCCCAATCCGGCGATGACCCTGCTCCGCGTGCCAACCGGGTCATGTCGCCCTCTCGGTGTACTGCCAAGCAGCCCAGATGCGCTGCTGGAGAGGGGCAATGTGGAGGGACAGGAAGTCAGCCAGAACCATCAGTGAGGTTAGATCTTCCTCCGCCAAGTACCTGATCCTCTCGAGCACCGGTGTGTAGGCGTCCTGCAGGCCGGTGATCTCATCCCCAGCGGCCACCTCGGCCATCGGCGGGCCACCCGGCAGCTCCAGGCCATCATGGATGTCGTTTTGGGCAATCACCCAGTCCTCCCTCCTATGCTCCCACTTCCTGGGAGTGAAGGAGGCGATTGTGACACCCTCAATTTCATAATCATGTATGCATTCATATTTCATGCAGAGAAACATTTTAAAATAAGTTGAAACAGAGAAAGAATCAAAAAGATAGCCAAAAAGAGCCAATTCTAGTTCACCGAGGAGCGCTGCAGACAATTCCCGTGGCCCGCTGGCCACGTGGCGCCTTCGGAGCTCATGCCCGCGAAGGGGAGAGGTCCGCCACTAAACTGGCTACGTGGCAGGCTCGGGGCTCGTCTCTGTGAAAAGGGGCGAGGTACGACCCCGTGGGACACGTGTTGCCCCCGGAGCTAGCCTCTGCGGAGGAGCGAGGCCAGCCCCGCAGGACAAGTGTCGCCTTCGGAGCTGGTCATTGCGGAACAGAGAGGACCAGCTGTGCGGGACGCGTGTCGCTCTCGGAGCTCACCTCCGAGAGGTCTGGCCCCACCAGACATGTGCCACTCTCGGAGCTCATCTCCAGGAGGTCCTGTCCTACTGGACACGTGTCATCCTCGGAGCTCACTTCCGAGGAAAAGACACTGCAGGACACACGTCAGCCTCGGAGCTCGCCTCCGAAAGGTCCCGCCCTAAGGGAGGTCTGACACTACCGGACACATGTCACCTCCGGAGCTCACCTCCGGGAGGTCCGACACTGATGGACACATGTTGACCTCGGAGCTCGTCTCCGAGAAGTAAGGAAGATTGGCGTTACTGGACATGTGGCATTCTCGGAGCTCACCTCCGAAGAGAGGGGAGATCCATAACAGACACATGGCACTACCGAAGCCCACCTCCGAAGAGAGGGGAGGTCCGGCACTGACACGTGGCACCCCGGAGCCACCTCCAAAGAGAGGGGACGTCCGGAATTGACACGTGGCGTATGAGGAGCTCATCTCTGGAGAGAGGGGAGGTCCTGACCCACCAGACACGTGGCGCACGCGGAGCTCACCTTTGAGGGAGAGGGAGGTCCCGACCCGCCAGGATACGTAGCGCACACGGAGCTCGCCTCTGAGGAGAGGGAGGTCTCGCCCGCCTGACATGCGGCACAACTGGAGCCGCCTCTGCGGAAAAAGGGAGCCCGACCGCCTCTTGACACGTGGAGCCTCCGGAGCTCATCACCGTGGAGGAGACGAGATTTTAAGCGGTTTTTCTTCTGTACGTGCCGGAATTCCGACACGGAAGGAAACCGACATGAATTCCACATTGCTACTGCACCAAATCGATTGGAGATAAGTTGTTAAGATCTAAAAACAATCTGAATATGACTCTTATTCGAATTCCGATCAGAGTAGGACTCTTCGTTTTCCTCTTATAAATAGAACCCAAAACCTTTGGCCGCAACCACGAACTTATTTTCCACCTCCCGAGTCGATGACTTAGAGGCCTAGCCCCCAACTCGCCGAGCTAAACCCCTTCGCCGAAGTTTGACCACCGGAGAGACCACCGATGAGCCCGGACCATGATCGCCATCGCCGGAGGAGAGCCGACGATATGTTTTTGCTGGAGGAAGGACCCGAAGGAAGTAAGGTAGGTCTCCAGTACCACCTTACGACATCATCGCGGTTTTCTTTGCATCTGTTTCTTCGATCCTTTCGAACAGAAGCTTTTTCATGGACAGATCACGTGTTGATCGGTTTGATCTAGATCTTGAGTCCAGATCATCGCCACGTCCACATTTGATCTATACACCTATGTTCATCGTAAAACCCCATGCACAGCCATTAAAACCATGCAAGAACATGCACAAACCGATCTAATAAAACAGCATCATAGGAATAACATGCATCTGCACCATTGCATCTTAAAGTAGAGTTTGTGCATGATGATTGATTGCTATGAATCTTGTATGTGCGTGATCGCAAATAGAAGGACAAGCTCAGGGAGCTATCTATGAAGGATTTCAGAACCAAGATTGTGAGATCCAAGAGCAACAGAAACCGCAAGAACAAGGCAAGTGCCCCATGACCATATTGATCCCATGTTTTTGAAAAACTGTTTTGTTTGCGAAAATGTGTGTGTGCTTGAGTCAACATGATAGGAAACCCTTTCATAGGAGTTTACTAGTTTTGTTAACCACCCTTGTCGCCGGGAAAGTTAATGAGTCGGGTATGGTTTTTGCTTTTATGCTTCGCCGAGTCCATGGGATATGGGAAGCGAGATGGGATGTGTCTAGCTACTGCACTCATAAGAATAATGATAAAAAGAACTTGATGATGAACATGAATCGGGGGAGATCTAAGCAAGCCTGGTTTGTGGATGAGGTAGAATGAGATGGTGGTTTACTTGCCGTAGATCTAAGGACCGGTTCATGCGAGCACATGCTAGGAATACAGTGCCACCAAAAGGCCAAGTATGGATGCGGCTTAGCTGAGTAATTAGGTAAGTTACTAGATTGTTATGGACCGTGAAAGGCGTGGGGAACGGGAGTCGAGTGAGGACTGCCTTGGGAAGTGCATGGCACAAGAGGGGGCCCGTAGGTGGGAGATTTGGAGATTTGAGCTTGCTGGTGAAACCTTAGTGAGTCCATACATATATTAGCCCCTTTGTAAAGGCTATTTTGTGATCTCTTGACCATACACCAACGATTGTGTACTGGTATAATGGAGGTTCTGCAGTCGCCGATGGGTGACGAAATCACAAACTTGCGGGTAAAGTGGTGCCACCTCTGCAGAGTGTAAAACTATCATGATAGCAGTGCTTCCGGTCACAAGCGCATCGCCAACTTCCATGATTAGATGGGATGGTTATTGAGAGGTTATGGTTTTTGGTTTGGTTATCGGTTTGTTATGGTTTGGTTTTCGGGACTGTTGAGTCTGGTAATTAGAATGGTTTCGGACTGTTGAGCCAAAACAATGAGAACGGTCTGGGTTATGAGACGGAATCGAATATGAGATGAAATGGTAGTAAATATGAGATGGTATTCATGAGATGGTAGTGAATACGAGATGGTATTCATGAGCATGAGAAAAAGTTGAGAAAGATTAATGTCTGGTTGAGACATGGAATGTGATGAAACATGATGGAGGTATGTTGATGTTTTTAATATGTTGGGATTAAATTCACATAAAGCTAGTTGTTGTTTTTATCATAATTTGAGAAATAAACTTTGCTTTCTACAATGAGCCTTTATATACCTACCTTGTTGTAAGCTACATGTCATACTTCCCGCACTTGCTGAGTACATCATGTACTCATCCTTGCATTATCATATATCATCAGCAACAGGAGAGGAGTACTTTGAAGATCATGTGGAGTATTAGGCGTGAGGTCCAACATCAACCTTGCCTTGGAGTAGGAGATGGAGCCGCTGCTGCTGCTTAGTTGCTTCCGCAATATTTAGAAGACATCCACTGCTAGAATAAAGACTTCCGCTGCTAGATTTAGTTAGAGACTTCCGCTGCAAGAACACAATAGAGATTGATGTAATAAAGTACTTAATCCTATTCATTCGTGGTTATATATTCTGAATTCAGTTTTTGGTTATATGTGTATGTGTTATGAACATCCTGGGCACACATACGCATCAGTCCAGGTTCCTCACAGAACCAGGGCGTCACAAATTATGGTATCAGAGCCACGGTTGATCGTAGGTCACACGTCTAGTCACAGATTGGTATCAGGGCCATGGTTGATTGTAGGTTGCACGATAGGTCCCAGATTAGCATTAGAGCCACTATGACCATAGGATGCAAGCCTAGGATGCATAGATTGGCATCAAAACCACCTTGACCGTAGGAGGCAAGCCTAGGAGAAGTTACAGATTGATCACAAATTGTTACCATAGGTATCACCCAAACCACCTTGACATAGGGTGAAGTCATAGATTGGTATCACCCTAAAGCACATAGGACTTCCATTGAATAAGCTTGAATAGAAGTTGTGTGAACTTTTGTGATGATTGTTTGTGCTTGTGTGCTTAGTGTGAGTTGTGGGATGATTCAGCGTTGACCATATCCACACATAAGTAGAAGGATGTGAGATGCTTCGGCATGTGTTCACATCCTCATATAGGCTAATATATATAGCCCATCCACCTTGATGCATATAGTTAGGGGAATCCATCTAACCTTCTAACCTCTATTCTATTCAACTCTCTCTCACAGATTGTGAGAGGAAACGTCGGCCATCAAGGGAGGAACGTCCGTGGCAGCCAAGAAGAGGACCACGTCGAAGTTTCTGAGAATGACAACTCCAGAGCTGGTGAAAACAACCTTGAAAGGTTGATGGCTATGCAGAATCAGCTTATGCAAACAATGATTAAAACTTTGGGTCAGTTGCAAGCCAACAACAACAACCCCGTTCCTGCACCACCGCCACCACCACCGCCGGTTCACAACAGACTTGGAGAGTTCATGAGGACTCAACCACTCACTTTTGCACAAGCTAATGATCCCATGGAGGACAATGACTGGTTGAAGTCCATGGAGAAGAAGCTTGCCATAGTTCAATGCAATGACCGAGAGAAAGTTCTCTTCGCATCGCACCAACTTATGGGAGCAGCCGCCCGACTGGTGGGACACCCTTTGTAACGCTCATGACAACCCAGAGACTATTACTTAGACAGAGTTCAAGGAGAGTTTCCGCTCTCATTACATCCATGCTGGTGTCATGATGCTCAAAAGGCAAGAGTTTGAAGGTCTCCACCAGAGCAAGAAAAGTGTGAATGAGTACCTCAACAAGTTCACGCAACTGTCAAGGTATGCCCCCGAAGATGTCAACTCGGACCAAAAGAAGCAGTACCTGTTCATGAGAGGGTTGAACAATGATATCCAAGTTCAGCTCCTCAACAATGACTATGCTAACTTCCAGAAACTTGTTAACAAAGCCATAGTGGTTGATAGAAAGATCCAGGAGATCGAGCAACAGGGCAAGAGAAAGATGCCGTACCAGCCACAAGGGAGCAACGTACACCCTCGGTACATGCCCCCAGCTGCACCACAGTATGGATCGTCCACCTCTACTTTTTGCCCTAATCAGCCACCACAGCAACCTCCTACCATGCAAGCACCTTGTGTGCCTTTGCTTCCAGCGCCCCGTCCTAACGTGGGTGCTTGTGCTCAAAACCCCCGCCCCAATGTACCTGCTGTCGTGGGCAACAAGGCATGCTTTGCATGCGGAGAACCAGGACACTTCGCGAGTCAGTGCCCGAAGAGAGGTCCTGGACAGCAAAGCAACGTGCCCAAGCAGAACCCACGGCCAAACGGAGGAGCCAATCAAGGTAACCGTGTACAGCAGAACTACGCTCGCGGCAACGTGAATCATGTTTCTGCTGAGGATGCGCAATAGGCTGAGGACGTCGTGATTGGTATGTTCCTTGCCAACTCCAACCCAGCCACCATTTTATTTGATTCCGGAGCATCGCATTCCTTCATATCATCCAAGTATGTTGCCAAGTACAATCTACCCATATCACACTTGAAATATACTATGTTGGTTAATTCTCCCGGTGGAGAGATGAGGACTAATATAGTATGTGTGACGCCCTTGTTCTGAGAGAGAACCTCTCGGAACCGAGACTGATGCGTATGTGTGCCCAGTATGTTCATCCACATACACATATCATCGACAAACTGAATTTCAGCATAATACCATGAATAACACGGTTTTATTACATTGTCTCATGAGTCTCAAACTCATGCTAGCAGCGGAAGTCTTAATCTAGCAGCGGAAGTCTTATCCTAGCAGCGGAAGTCTTCTAACTATTGCAGAAGCAACTAAGCAGCAGCAGTGGCTCCATCTCCTACTCCACAGGCAAGGTTCATATTGGATCTCACGCCTAATACTCCACATGCTCTTCAAAGTATTCTTCTCCTGTTGCTGATGATGTATGATAATGCAAGGGTGAGTACATGACGTACTCAGCAAGTGCAGGAAGTATGACATGTAGCTTACAACAAGGTAGGTATAAAAAGGCTCATTGCAGAAAGCAAAGTTTATTTCTCAAAGCACGATAAAAACAGCAACTTAGCTTTAAATGATTGTAATCCCAACATGTATTTAAACATCAACATACCTCCATCGTGATTCATCACTTTTCATGTCTCTTCTAGACATTCATATTTTTCAACTTTTCTCAAGCTCATGAATACCATCTCGTATTCACTACCATCTCATGAATACGATCTCGTATTAACTACCATTTCATCTCATATTCAATTTTGTCTCATACCGAGACCAAATCTCATTGCGATGACTCAACAGTCATGCAACCAATCTCATTACCCGGACTCAACAGTTCCGAAACCAATCCAAAGACCAAACCATAACCAAACAAAAAACCATAACCTCCCAATAACCATCCCATCTAATCATGTGGGTTTTCCAGGCGCTTGTGACCGTAAGCACGGCTATCATGATAGTTTTATACCTTGCCGAGTTTGTACCACTTAACCCACAAGTTTGTGATTTCGTCACCCGTCGGCGACTGCAGAACGTCCATTATACCAGTACACAACCGTCAGTGTATGGTCAAGAGCTCACAAAATAGCCTTTACAAAGGGGCTACTAGATGTATGGACTCACTAAGGTTTCACCGGTAGGCTAGAATCTCCAATTCTCCCACCTACGGGCCTCCTCTTGTGCCACGCAGTTCCCAGGGCAGTCCTCAATTGACACCCATTCCCCGCGCCTTCCACGGTCCATAACAATCTAGTAACTTACCTAATTACTCAGCTAAGCCGCACCCATACTTGGCCTTGTGGTGGCACTGTATTCATGGCATGGCTCGCATGAACCGGTCCTTAGATCTACGGCAAGTAACCACCATCTCATTCTACCTCATTCACAAACCAGGCTTGCCTAGATCTCCCTCCGATTCATGTTCATTAACAACATCAGTTTCTCATTGTTCTTACGAGTGCAGTTAGCTAGACACATCTATCTCGCTTCCCATATCCCATGGACTCGGCGAAGCATAAAAGCAAAAACCATACCTGACTCATCAACTCTCCCGGCGACAAGGGTGATTAACAAAACTAATAAACTCCTATGAAAGGGTTTCCCATAATGTTGACTCAAACAAACACTCCTTTTCGTAAACAAAACAGTCTTTCAAAAACATGTGATCAATATGGTCAAGGAGCACTTGCCTTGTTCTTGCAGTTTCGGTTGCTCTAGGATCTCAAAATCTTGGTTCTGAAATCCTTCGTAGATAGCTCCCTGAGCTTGTCCTTCTATTCACGATTACGCACATACAAGGTTCATAGCAATCAATCATCATGCACAAACTCTACTTTAAGATGCAATGATGCATATGCATGTTGATCCTATGGTACTATCAGTTTTTACGTGTTCTTGCATGGTTTGCATGGCTTTGCATGGTGTTTTACGATGAACAGAGGTGTAAAGATCAAATGTGGACGTGGTGATGATCTGGACTCAAGATCTAGATCAAACCGATCAACACGTGATCTGTCCACGAAAAAGCTTCTGTTTCAAAAGGATCGAGGGAACAGATGCAAAGAAAACCGTGATCATGTCGTGAGGTGGTATTGGAGACCTACCTTACTCTCTTCGGGACCTTTCTCCTAGCAATGGCAGCAAAACAGATCGTCGGTTCTCCTCCGGCGATCTCCGGCGACTGAACTCCGGCGAAGGTGGTTAGCTCGGCGAGTTGGGGGCTAGGGCTCCAAGTCGTCGACTCGGGAGGTAGAAAAGAAGTTTGTGGTTGCGTCCAAAGGTTTTTGGTTCTATTTATAACCGGAAAAAGAAGAGTCCTCCTCCAATTGGATTTCAAATAAGAGCCCTATTTGATTTGTGTTTGAATCTTAACAACTTATCTCTAATCGATTTGTTGCGGAAGCAACATGGAATTCATGTCGGTTTCCTTCCGTGTCGGTGTTCCCGCACGTACAGAAGAAATACCGCTTCAAATCTCGTTACCTTCGTGGTGGTGAGCTCCGGAAGCTCCACGTGTCCAACAGGGACCTGGTTTCCCTTTTTCCGCAGAGACGAGCTACGGTTGTGCCGCCTGTCAAGCGGGCGAGATCTCCCCTCTCCTCGGAGGCGAGCTCCACGTGCGCCACGTGTCCTAGCGGGTCGGGACCTCCCCTCTCTCCAGAGATGAGCTCCGCATATGCCACGTGTCAGTGTCGGACCTCCCCTCTCTTCGGAGGTGGCTCTGAATGTGCTATGTGTCAATTCAGGACCTCCCTCACTTCAGAGGTGAGCTCCGTGAGTGCCACGTGTCAGTTCTGGACCTCCCTCACTTTGGAGGTGAGCTCCTTGAGTGCTACGTGTCAAGCAGCGCTAAATCTTGTTTTCTCCTCAGAGATGAGCTCAGAGGTGACACGTGTTCAACAGTTTCGGACCTCTTGGAGGTGAGCTCCGGAGGTGACACGTGTCCAGTAGTGTCGGACCTCCCGGAGGTGAGCTCCGGAGGTGACACGTGTCTAGTAGGACCGGACCTCTTGGCGGTTAGCTTCGAGAGCGACACGTGTACCGCACGGCTGGACCTTTCTTCTCCGCATTGACTAGCTCCATAGGCGACACGTGTCCTGCGGGACTGGCCTCGCTCCTTCCGCAGAGGCTAGCTCCGGGGGCAACACGTGTCCCACAGGGTCGGACCTCTCCCCTTTTGTAGGGATGAGCCCCGATCCTACCACGTAGCCGGTTTAGCGACGGACCTCTCCCCCTTCACGGGGATGAGCTCCGAACACACCACGTGGCCAGCGGGCTGCAGAAAACGTCTACGGCGCTCTAGGTGAACTGGAATTGGCTCTTTTTGGCTATCTTTTTTTATTTATTTTCTGTTTCTATTTATTTTAAAATGTTTTTCTACGTGAAATATGAATGCATGCAGAAATCGAAAATGAGGGTGTCACAAATCTATCCCCCTTAAATTGAATCTCGCCCTCGAGATTCGATAGTAGAGAATAGATGAGTGAATTCTGTCTTGATGTCTTCCTCACATTCCCATGTAGCTTCTGCTTCCATGTGATGGCTCCATTGTACTTTGCACCAACGGATAACTTTGTTCCTTGTGACCCTTTCCTTCACGTCCAAAATTTGGACAGGATGCTCTGCATAGGTCAGATCCTCTTGAAGTTCAAGCTCTTCCATTGGTACTTGCTCTTCCGGTACTCTCAAGAACTTCTTGAGAATTCTTGAACCACCGGAATGCTTCCCAATGTTGCTCCTTCGATGTGATCCAACGTTGCCTTCTCGGTTGTTGGTGGGGCTGACCCGAACTCGATACGAGTACCGTGCTCGTTTGTCAACTGCACACTCCTCTCAGCACATTAGATTACTCTGTTGTGCTTGCTTAACCAATCCACTCCGAGTATTATGTCAAGCCCTTGGGAATGCAAGACAATGAGGTTGGCAAGAAAGTCTACCCCGCTTATTTTAATGTTTACTTTCGGACATACTATATTAGTCCTCATTTCTCTACCGGGAGAATTAACCAACATAGTATATTTCAAGTGTGATATGGGTAGATTATACTTGGCAACATACTTGGATGATATGAAAGAATGTGATACTCCGGAATCAAATAAAATGGTGGCTGGGTTGGAGTTGTCAAGGAACATACCAATCATGACGTCGTCAGCCTGTTGTTTTTCCTCAGCAGAAACATGGTTCACGTTGCCGCGAGCATAGTTCTGCTGTCCACGGTTCACTTGATTGGCTCCTCCGTTCGGCTGTGGGTTCTGCTTGGGCACGTTGCCTTGCTGTCCAGGACCTCTCTTCGGGCACTGGCTCGCAAAGTGTCCCGTCTCTCCGCATGCAAAGCATGCCTTGTTGCCCACAACAGCGGGGACGTTGGGGCTGGGGTTTTGAACAGGGGTGCCCATGTTTGGACGGGGTGCTAGAGGCAAAGGCACACAAGGTGCTTCCATGACAGGACGTTGCTGTGGTGGTTGATTAGGGCAAAACGATCCATACTATGGTGCAGCTGGGGGCATGTACCAAGGGCGTACGTTACTCCCCTGTGGCTGGTATGGCATCTTTCTTTTGCCCTCTTGCTCGATCTCTTGGATATTACTCTCAACCACTATAGCTTTGTCAATTAGCTTCTATAAGCTGGCATAGTCATTGTTGAGTAGTTGAACTTGGATCTCATTGTTCAACCCTCTCATGAACAAGTACTTCTTCCTCTGGTCTGAGTTGACATCTTCAGGGGCATACCTTGAAAGCTGTGTGAACTTGTTGAGGTACTCATTCACACTCTTCTTTCCTTGGCGGAGACCTTCAAACTCTTGCCGTTTGAGCATCATGACACCAGCAGGGATGTAATTTGAGCGGAAACTCTCCATGAACTCGGTCCAAGTGATATTCTCTTGGTTGTCATGAGCATAACAAAGGGCATCCCATCAGTCGGCGGCTGCTCCAATGAGTTGGTGCGATGCAAAGAGAACTTTCTCTTGATCATTGCACTGAACAATGGCAAGCTTCTTCTCCATGGACTTTAACCAGTCATCAGCCTCCATGGGATCATTAGCTTGTGAGAAAGTGGGTGGTCGAGTGCTCATGAACTCTCCTAGTCGGTTGTGAGCCGGTGGTGATGGCGGTGGTGGTGGCGGGGGTGCAGGAACAGGATTGTTTTTGTTGGCCTGCAGCTGACCCAAAGTTTGGATCATGGTTTGCATGAGCTGATTCTGCATGGCCATCAACCGTTCCAGGTTGTTTTCACCAGCTCTGGGGTTAACAGGAACTTCATCGTGGTCATCCTCTTGGTTGCCACAGACTTTTCTTCCTTGACGACCGGCGTTTTCTCTCACCATCTGTGAGAGAGAGTTGGATAGAATAGTGGTTAGAAGTTTAGATGGATCCCCCTAACTATATGCGTCAAGGTGAATAGACTATATATATTAGCCTATATGAGGATGTGAACAAGTGCCGAGGCATCTCACACCTCTCTACTATGTGTGGATATGGACAACGCTGAAACATCCCACAACTCACACTAATCACACAAGCACAACAATCATCACAAAAGTTCAACCAATCCTATTCAAGCTTCTATTCAATGGGGGTCCTATGTGCTTTAGGGTGATACCAATCTGTGACTTCACCCTATGTCAAAGTGGTTTGGGGTGATACCTATGGTACCAATCTGTGATCCGTCTGTGACTTCTACCTAGGCTTGCATCCTACGGTCAAGGTGGTTCCAATGCCAATCTATGCATCCTAGGTTTGCATCCTATGTCAGCGTGGCTTCTAATATCAATCTGTGATTCCTATTTAGGTTTGTGACCTACAGTCAACCTTGGCTTCTATTGCCAATCTGTGACTAGGCGTGTGACCTACGGTCAACCATGGTTTTGATCCCAATTGTGACCTATCTAGGCATGTGACTTACGATCAACCGTGGCCCTAATGCAATTGGTGATTTCTGTCTAGGCGTGTGATCTACGATCAACCGTGGCTCTGATACCAATCTGTGACGCCCTGGTTCTGAGAGAGAACCTCTCAGAACCGAGACTGATGCGTATGTATGCCCAGGATGTTCATCACACATACACATATCATCCACAAACTGAATTTAAGAATAATACCATGAATAACAGGGTTTTATTACATTGTCTCATGAGTCTCAAGCTCATGCTAGCAGCAGAAGTATTAATCTAGTAGCGGAAGTCTTATTCTAGCAGCGAAAGTCTTCTAACTATTGTGGAAGCAACTAAGCAGCAGCAGCAGCTCCATCTCCTACTCCACAGGCAAGGTTGATGGTGGATCTCACGCCTAATACTCCACATGCTCTTCAAAGTATTCTTCTCCTGTTGCTGATGATGTATGATAATGCAAGGGTGAGTACATGACGTACTCAGCAAGTGCGGGAAGTATGACATGTAGCTTACAACAAGGTAGGTATAAAAAGGATCATTTCAGAAAGCAAAGTTTATTTCTTAAAGCACGATAAAAACAGCAACTTAGCTTTAAATGAGTGTAATCCCAACATGTATTTAAACATCAACATACCTCCATCATGATTCGTCACTTTTCATGTCTCTTCCAGAAATTCATCTTTCTCAACTTTTCTCAAGCTCATGAATACCATCTCGTATTCACTACCATCTCATGAATATCATCTCGTATTCACTACCATTTCATCTCGTATTCAATTTTTTCTCATACCGAGACCAAATCTCATTGCCATGACTCAACAGTCATACAACCAATCTCATTACCCGGACTCAACAATCCCGAAACCAATCCTAAGACCAAACCATAACCAAACCAAAAACCATAACCTCCCAATAACCATCCCATCTAATCATGTGGGTTGTCCAGGCGCTTGTGACAGTAAGCGCGGCTATCATGATAGTTTTATACCCTGCAGAGTTTGTACCACTTTACCCACAAGTTTGTGATTTTGTCACCCGTCGGCGACTGCAGAACCTCCATTATACCAGTACACAACCGTCGGTTTATGGTCAATAGATCAGAAAATAGCCTTTACAAATGGGCTACTAGATGTATGGACTCACTAAGGTTTCACCGGCAGACTAGAATCTCCAATTCTCCCACCTACGGCCCCCTCTTGTGCCATGCAGTTCCCAGGGCAGTCCTCACTCGACTCCCATTCCCCGCGCCTTCCACGGTACATAACAATATAGTAACTTACCTAATTACTCAGCTAAGCCGCACCATACTTGGCCTTGTGGTGGCACTGTATTCCTGGCAAGGCTCGCATGAACTGGTCCTTAGATCTACGGCAAGTAAACACCATCTCATTCTACCTCATTCACAAACCAGGCTTGCCTAGATCTCCCCCCAATTCATGTTCATTAACAACATCAGTTTCTCATTATTCTTACGAGTGCAGTTAGCTAGACACATCTATCTCGCTTCCCATATCCCATGGACTTGGCGAAGCGTAAAAGCAAAAACCATACCAGACTCATCAACTTTCCCGACGACAAGGGTGGTTAACAAAAATAATAAACTCCTATGAAAGGGTTTCCCATCATGTTGACTCAAGCACATACACCTTTTCGCAAACAAAACATTCTTTCAAAAACATGGGATAAATATGGTCAAGGAGCAGTTGCCTTGTTCTTGCGGTTTCGGTTGCTCTGGGATCTCGAAATCTTGGTTCTGAAATCCTTCGTAGATAGCTCCCTGAGCTTGTCCTTCTATTCGCGATTATGCACATACAAGATTCATAGCAATCAATCATCATGCACAAACTCTACTTTAAGATACAATGATGCATATGCATGTTGATCCTATGGTACTATCAGTTTTTACGTGTTCTTGCATGGTTTGCATGGCTTGCATGGTGTTTTATGATGAACAGAGGTGTAAAGATCAAATGTGGACGTGGTGATGATCTGGACTCAAGATATAGATCAAACTGATCAACACGTGATCTGTCCATGAAAAAGCTTCTGTTTTGAAAGGATTGAGGGAACAGATGCAAAGAAAACCGTGATCATGTCGTAAGGTGGTATTGGAGACCTACCTTACTCTCTTTGGGACCTTTTTCCTAGCGATGGCGGCAAAACAGATCGTCAGCTCTCCTCCGGCGATCTCCGGCGACTGAACTCCGGCGAAGGTGGTTAGCTCGGCGAGTTGGGGGCTAGGGCTCCAAGTCGTCGACTCAGGAGGTGGAAAAGAAGTTCGTGGTTACGGCCAAAGGTTTAGGTTCTATTTATAACCAGAAAAAGAATAGTCCTCCTCCGTTTGGATTTCAAATAAGAGTCCTATTTGATTTGTGTTTGAATCTTAACAACTTATCTCTAATCGATTTGGTGCGGAAGCAACGTGGAATTCGTGTCGGTTTCCTTCTGTGTCAGTATTCCCGCGCGTACAGAAGAAATACCGCTTCAAATCTCGTTACCTTCATGGTGGTGAGCTCCGAAAGCTCCACGTGTCCAGCGGAGGCCTGGCTTCCCTTTTTCCGCAGAGATGAGCTCCGGTTGTGCCGCGTGTCAGGCGGGCGAGACATCCCCTCTCTTCGATGGCGAGCTCCGCGTGCGCCACGTGTCCTGGCGGGTCGGGACCTCCCCTCTCTCCAGAGACGAGCTCCGCGTACCGCACATGTCAGTGCCGGATCCCCCTCTCTTCGGAGGTGGCTCTGAATTTGCCATGTGTCAATTCTGGACCTCCCTCACTTCGAAGGTGAGCTCCGTGAGTGCCACGTGTCAGTTCTGGACCACCCTCACTTCGGAGGTGAGCTCCATGAGTGCCACGTGTCAAGCAGCGTCGAATCTTCTTTTCTCCTCAGAGACGAGCTCTGAGGTCGACACGTGTTCAACAGTTTCAAACCTCTTGGAGGTGAGCTCCGGAGGTGACACGTGTCCAGTAGTGTCGGACCTCCCGGAGGTGAGCTCCGGAGGTGACACGTGTCCAGTAGGACCGGACCTCTCGGCGGTTAGCTCCGAGAGCGACACGTGTCCTGCACGGCTGGACCTTTCTTCTCTGCATTGACTAGCTCCGTAGGCAACACGTCTCCTGCGGGACTGGCCTCGCTCCTTCCGCAGAGGCTAGCTCCAGGGGCAACACATGTCCCACGTGGTCGGACCTCTTCCCTTTTGCTGGGATGAGCCCCGAGCCTGCCACGTAGCCGGTTTAGCGGCGGATCTCTCCCCCTTCGCGGGGATGAGCTCCGAACACGCCACGTGGCTAGCGGGCCGCGGAAAATGTCTACGACGCTCTAGGCGAACTGGAATTGGCTCTTTTTGGCTATCTTTTTTATTTCTTTTCTGTTTCTATTAATTTTAAAATGTTTTTCTACATGAAATATGAATGCATGCAGAAATCAAAAATGAGGGTGTCACAAATCTATCCCCCTTAAATTGAATCTCGCCCTCGAGATTCGATAGTAGAGAATAGATGAGGGAATTCTGTCTTGATGTCTTCCTCACATTCCCATGTAGCTTCTGCTTCCGTGTGATGGCTCCATTGTACTTTGCACCAACGGATAACTTTGTTCCTTGTGACCCTTTCCTTCACGTCCAAAATTCGGACAGGATGCTCTGCATAGGTCAGATCCTCTTGAAGTTTGAGCTCTTCCATTGGTACTTGCTCTTCCGGTACTCTCAAGAACTTCTTGAGAATTCTTGAACCACCGGAATGCTTCCCAATGTTGCTCCTTCGATGTGATCCAACGTTGCCTTCTCGGTTCTTGGTGGGGCTGACAATGAGGGTGTCACAGTATGTCCGAAAGTAAACCTTAAAATAAGGGGGGTAGACTTCCTTGCCAACCTCATTGTCTTGGATTCCCAAGGGCTTGACATATACTTGGATTGGATTGGTTAAGCAAGCACAGCGGAGTAATCCAATGTGCTGAGAGGAGCGTGCAGTTGACAAACGAGCACGGTACTCATATCGAGTTTGAGTCAGCCCAACCGGCAACCGAGAAGGCAACGTTGAACCACGTCGAAGGAGCAACATTGGACAATATTCCGGTGGTTCAAGAATTCTCGGACGTGTTCCCGGAAGAACTTTCAGGTATGCCACCTGACCGGGACATTGAGTTTCCATTGATTTGGTACTGGGAACCACACCATATAGGATGCCCGTTAACGAACTGGTAGAACTCAAGAAGCAAATCCAGGAGCAGTTAGAGAAGGGTTTTATACGTCCAAGCTCATCACCATGGGGAGCACCCGTGCTCTTTGTAGACAAGAAGGATGAACCCAAAGGATGTGTGTGGACTATATGTCTCTCAATGAGGTGACAATCAAGAACAAATACCCGCTGCATCATATAGAGGACCTGTTTGACCAGATGAAGGGAGCCCGAGTGTTCTCCAAGATTGATCGTCGGTCGGGATACTTCCAGCTGAATATTAAGCTGTCCGATATACCCAAGACCTCCTTTCGAACACAGTATGGTTCGTATGAATATACCGTTGTGTCTTTTGGGTTAACGAATGCACCCGCATATTTCATGTACCTCATGAATAAAGTCTTCATGGAGTACATGGACAAGTTTGTCATGGTTTTCATCGACGACATCATGGTGTATTTAAAAAGTGAGGAAGAATATGAGGAGCATTTGAGATTGACCTTGCAGAAACTACGAGAGCATCAATTGTATGCCAAGATCAGCAAGTGTCCGTTTTGGCTAAAGGAGATATCGTTCCTAGGCCACATCATCTCCGACGAAGGAGTATCGGTTGATCCCGGAAAAGTGGGAGATGTTCTGAAGTGGAACCAACCGCAAAACGTGAGAGACACTCGGAGTTTTCTTGGGATGGCTGGATACTACCGACGCTTCATCAAGGACTTCTCCAAGATAGCGAAGCCTATGACGGAGTTGCTAATGAAGGGAAAAGCGTTCTAGTGGAACCCAGCGTGCCAAGAAAGCTTTGAAGAGCTCAAGAAAAGGCTAACCACAGCGCTGGTTTTGGTATTGCCAGACGTAAGCAAGAGCTTTGACATATATTGTGACGCATCCAGACAAGGGCTTGGATGTGTGCTCATGCAAGAAGGACAAGTGGTGTCCTATGCCTCACGACAACTAAAGAAACACGAGCTGAATTACCCCACACATGACTTGGAGCTAGCAGCCATAGTGCATGCCTTGAAGATTTGGAGACATTATATCCTTGGTCATTGATGTGAGATCTATACGGATCATAAAAGCCTCAAGTACATATTCACCAAAACAGATTTGAATTTGAGGCAACATCAATGGTTGGAACTAGTCAAGGATTATGATGTTGGAATCAACTATCACCCCAGAAAGGCCAATGTAGTAGCTGATGCATTGAGCCGAAAGGGAGCATGTCACCAACTCACGGTTCGGGAGCTACCACCCGAGCTGCGCAAGGAGTTCGAACGGTTACATCTCGGGTTCTTGAACGAGATGGAAGTGATGGAACTCCACTCTTCGCTGGAACAAGAGATAAGAGATGGCCAATCAACGGATGAGGAGATCAAGGAGATCAAGGAAAGGATCCGACAAGGTATAGAAAAGGACTTCAAGGAAGACGAGAAGGGTACGCTTTGGCTAGGGAAAAGGATTTGTGTGCCTAACGTGAAGCACATCCACGACACGATATTAAAGGCGGCACATGACTCACCTTATTCCATACATTCCGGAAGTACCAAGATGTACAAGGACCTGGAGACTTGTTATTGGTGGGATGGTATGAAGAGGGACATAGCTGAATATGTTGCCCTATGCGACACACGCCAACGGGTGAAGGCCGAACATCAAAGACCAACTGGACTGTTGCAACCCTTAAAGGTACCCGAGTGGAAGTGGGAAGACATCAGTATGGATTTCATCATCGGTTTACCATGTACTCAGTCGGGTTACGACTCCATCTGGGTTATCATGGACCGATTGACGAAAACCGTCCATTTTCTTCCTGTAAAGACCAAGTACAACGTTGCACAACTAGCCGAGCTGTACATGGAGCAAATCGTGTGCCGCCATGGAGCCCCGAAGAGGATAGTCTCAGATCGGGGTTCTCAGTTTACCTCTAGGTTCTGGAGAAAGCTGCATAAAGCTATGGGTACACGACTGGATTTTAGCTCTGCTTACCACCCGCAAACCGATGGGCAAACAGAAAGGACAAACCAAATTTTGGAGGACATGTTGAGAGCTTGCGCCTTGAAACATGGGCATAGTTGGGATAGGAGCTTGCCATATGCCGAGTTCTCGTACAACAAAAGCTATCAAGCCAGCTTGAAGATGTCACCTTTCAAAGCATTGTACGGTAGACGGTGTAGAACGCCGTTGTTTTGGAATGAGACCGGAGAGAACCAAGTGTTGGACCCAAAGTGCTACAAGAGGCTGAGAAGCAAGTCCATACAATACAGGAGAACTTGAAGGCTGCTCAGTCACGACAGAAAGGCTATGCGGACAATAGACGAAGGAAGTTGACTTTTGAAGTAGGAGACTTCATATACCTTAAGGTATCGCCTATCCGAGGCCAACGATGTTTCAACGTCAAAGGCAAGCTAGCACCTCGCTACATCGAGCCATTCAAGATTTTGGGCAAGCGAGGAGAAGTAGCCTATCAACTAGAGCTTCCGATACACCTCTCCGACGTGCATGACGTGTTTCACGTATCCCAGCTCAAGAAGTGCTTGAGAGTACCAGAAGAGCAAGTACCTATGGAAGAAATCGAACTTCAAGAGGATCTGACCTATGCAGAGCACCATGTCCAAATTTTGTACGTAAAGGAAAGGGTCACGAGGAACAAAGTGATCCGTTAGTGCAAGGTACAATGGAGCCATCACACGGAAGCAGAAGCTACATGGGAATGTGAGGAATATATCAAGACAGAATTCCCTCATCTATTCTCTACTCTATCGAATCTCGAGGGCGAGATTCAATTTAAGGGGGGTAGATTTGTGACACCTTCAATTTCATAATCATGTATGCATTCATATTTCATGTAGAGAAACATTTTAAAATAAGTTGAAACAGAGAAAGAATAAAAAATATAGCCAATTCCAGTTCACCGAGGAGCGCTGTAGACAATTCCCGCGGCCCGCTGGCCACGTGGCGCCTTCGGAGCTCATCCCCGCGAAGGGGAGAGGTCAGCTGCTAAACTGGCTACGTGGCAGGCTCGGGGCTCATCTCTGTGAAAAGGGGCGAGGTCCGACCCCGTGGGACACGTGTTGCCCCCAGAGCTAGCCTCTGCGGAGGAGCGAGGCCAGCCCCGCAGGACACGTGTCGCCATTGGAGCTAGTCACTGCGGAAAAGAGAGGACCAGCCGCGAGGGACGCGTGTCTCTCTCGGAGCTCACCTCCGAGAGGTCCGGCCCTGCCAGACACGTGTCACTCTCGGAGCTCATCTCAGGGAGGTACGGTCCTACTGGACACGTGTCATCCTCGGAGCTCCCTTCTAAGGAAAAGACACTGCAGGACACGCGTCAGCCTCCGAGCTCCCCTCCGAAAGGTCCTGCCCTAAGGGAGGTCCGACACTACCGGACATGTGTCACCTTCGGAGCTCACCTCCGGGAGGTCCGACACTACCGGACACGTGTCACCTCCAAAGCTCACCTCCGGGAGGTCCGACACTGATGGACACGTTTCGACCTCAGAGCTCGTCTCTGAGAAGTAAGGAAGATTGGCACTACTGGACACGTGGCATTGTTGGAGCTCACCTCCGAAGAGAGGGGAGGTCTAGAACAGACATGTGGCACTACCGGAGCCCTCCTCCGAAGAGAGGGGAGGTCCGGCACTGACACGTGGCACCCCGGAGCCACCTCCGAAGAGAAGGGAGGTCCGGAATTGACACGTGGTGTATGAGGAGCTCGTCTCTGGAGAGAGGGCAGGTTCCGACCCTCCGGACACGTGGCGCACGCGGAGCTCACCTCTGAGGAAGAGGGAGGTCCTGACCCGCCAGCACACGTGGCGCACACGGAGCTCGCCCTTGAGGAGAGGAAGGTCTCGCCCGCCTGACACGCGGCACAACCAGAGCCGCCTCTGCGGAAAAAGGGAGCCCGGCCTCTGCTGGACATGTGGAGCCTCCGGAGCACATCACCGCGGAGGAGACAAGATTTGAAGTGGTTTTTCTTATGTACGCACAGGAATTCTGACACGGAAGGAAACCGACACTGTCGGTACCCTCAATATGGGGTACCCCCACGCATAGGGGAAAACCGTCTAAGGACTTTGCCCCATCCACAGGGGTGAACTCCGAGGGCACCACGTGTCCAGTGGGGCCGGACATCCCTCTCCTCAAAGGAGAGCTCCGGGCCCACCACATGGCCGGTAGAGCAGGACCCCCCCCTCCGTGGGGGAGAGCTCCGAAGGCTCCACGTGTCCAGCGGGGCCGGACCTCCCTCTCCTCAAAGGAGAGCTTCGGGCCTGCCACGTGGCCAGCAGAGCCAGACCTCCCCCTCCGCGGGGAGAGCACCGAAGGCTCCACGTGTACTGCGGGGCCGGACCTCCCTCTCCTTAGAGGAGAGCTCCGGGCCTGCCACGTGGCCAGCGGAGCCGGACCTCCACCCTCCACGAGGAGAGCTACGAAGGCTCCACGTGTCCAGCGGGACCGGACCTCCCCTCTCCCTAGAGGAGAGCTCCTGGCCCACCACGTGGCAGCGAAGCAGCGCTGCCCGCCCTGCGTGGTAGGCAGCAAGAGTGAAGGTGCACCATGCCCTTACCGTACAAGACATTCAAGACCCGCACCTTCCCAAGACGCGGAGACGTGGCGCACATCTGCCAGGCGCCACTGTTGCTAGTCACAGTCAAGACAGGCCGTGCCTTCCCAAGACGTGAAGACAGGCACACAATGTCAGAGGTTGTACACCAATAAACACAGTGAAAGACATGCCCTGCTGACCCTGCCATCATCAACCACTACGCCAAGCTTGCATCGTAGGCAGGGCGGCAGGACGGAGACTCATAAGCCCTTGCCATAGACAACTACCGGCATCACTGCGAGATATGGTAGATGGCAAGTGTCGAAGTGTTCAGCCGACACTTCCCCCGGGCCTGCACTGGGCAGCCCGCGGAGGTTATTTTTTCGGTGGGGCTAGTCTCTAGCAGAGAGCTTGCGCAGATGGACGAGTTAGTAAGAGCTTGACACGGCGAGTTTTACGTGGTTCAGGCCGCCGGAGCGTAAAACCCTACGTCCACGGCGAGCTATGGAGCTCGCTGTATTGCTTGCTGCTCAGGACCAGAGGCCTGAGCTCAGGGGTGAGTTACAGCTTGAGAGCGTATGGCTAGCGTGTGAGTTGCAAAGTGCGAACCAACAGGGTTCGAACCCTTGCTAACGTTGCCTACCCGAGCCTTTTATAGTCCAAGACTCGGGTGGCTTACAAGGGGGCCTGGGACCTGACAGGTGGTCCCGAGGAGATTGTCTATTATCTACCGTATCTGCAGTTATGCCGGTAGTTGTGTCTGGCGAAGGCTTATGAGTCTTCGTCTTGCAGCCCTGCCCATGCCGCATGCTAGTCGTAGTGGTTGATGACGGCGGGGGCGGCATGGGATGTCTTGTCGCTGTGTTATTGGCTGGCAGGCCCTGACACCGCGCACCAGTCTGTGATGCGACTGGGCGCAACGGCACCTGACAGAGGTGTGCTCCACGTCTCCGCATCTTGGGAAGGCGCGGGCCTTGAATACCTTGTACGGGCAAGGTATGGGGCGTCTTTACGCCCGCTGCCTACCGCTCGGGGGCAGGTAGTGCTGTTCTGCTGGACACGTGGCGGGCCCGGAGCTCTCCTCTGAGGAGGGGGAGGTCCGGCCCCGCAGGACACGTGGAGCCTTCGGACCTCTCCCCCGCGGAGGGGGGAGGTCCAGCTTCTGTCGGCCACGTGGCGGGTCCGGAGCTCTCCTCTAAGGAGGGGGAGGTCCGGCCCCGCGGGACATGTGGCACCTTCGGAGCTCTCCCCACGGAGGGGGAGGTCTGGCTGCTGTAGGCCACGTGGCGAGCCCGGAGCTCTCCTCTGAGGGGAGGGAGGTCCGGCCCCACTGGACACGTGGCGCCTTCGGAGCTTTCCCTGCGGAGAAGGGCAAGACCCTTAGGCATTTTCCCCTGTGCGCGGGGGTACCCCATATCGCGGGTACCGACAGTGGCCCCCGGGCTCACCTCGGGGGAGGTAACGAGCCCGAGGTTAGGCCTTCTCCTACCCGCGCACTTTCTTGTCTTGAGTACTCCTTGTGCTGGCAGGGTTTTGACGGCTTCGGAGTTCAGCCTCTTAGGAGAGGGTGAAGCCTGGCATCGGAGCTCGGTCCGGCTGTGGGGGCGGAGGTCCGGAAGTCATCGGAGCACAGGTCCACGAAGGGCGTGAGGTCCGGCATCAGGGCTCGCCTATGAAAGGAGGGCAAGGGCTGGCATCGGAGCTCGGCCCAGCTGCGGGGGCGGAGGTCCGGAAGTCGTCGGAGCTCAGGCCAGCGAAGGGCGTGAGGTCCGGAGGTCATCGGAGCTCAGGCCAGCGAAGTGCGTGAGGTCCGGCATCAGCGCTCGCCTCTGAAAGGAGGGCGAGGGCTGGCCTCGGAACTTGGCCCAGCCGTGGGGGCGAAGGTCCGGAAGTCATCGGAGCACAGGCCAGCGAAGGGCGTGAGGTCCGGCATCAGCGCTCGCATCTGAAAGGAGGGCGAGGGCTGGCCTTGGAGCTCGGCCTGACTGTGGAGGCGGAGTCCGGAAGTCATCGGAGCTCAGGCCAACGAAGGGCGTGAGGTCCGGCATCAGCGCTTGCCTCTGAAAGGACGGCGAGGGCTGACCTCGGAGCTCGGCCCAGCTGCGGGGGCGGAGTTCCGGAAGTTATCGGAGCTCGTGCCAGCGAAGGGCGTGAGGTCCGGCATCAGCGCTCGCCTCTGAAAGGAGGGCGAGGGTTGGCCTCGGAGCTCGGCCTGGCTGTGGAGGCGGAGTCCGGAAGTCATCGGAGCTCAGGCCAGCGAAGGGCGTGAGATCCGGCATCAGCGCTCGCCTCTGAAAGGAGGGCGAGGGCTGGCCTCGGAGCTCTGCCTGGCTGTGGAGGCGGAGTCCGAAAGTCACGGAACTCAGGCCAGCGAAGGGCGTGAGGCCTGGCATCAGCGCTCGCCTCTGAAAGGAGGGTGAATGCTGGCATCGGAGCTCGGCCCAGCTGTGGGGGCGAAGTCCGGCACTGCTCAGTGGTCCCCCTTTCCTGTCCCTTAGTCTCATTTGGCTTACTGTCCCAGGCCGGAATACGGGGCTCGGGTAATCCAATGCACTTGGTCCCGAAGGTCTGGCCCCAGCCCCAGTCAGGGTGTAACCGTCCGGCCCCCTGGTACTCAGACCGTAGCGCTGGGGGGCAGAGTGCGCATGCTTTGGGTGCAAGACCGGGCAAAGCAAGGCTCCTGACCCCCCGGTCTAGCGTAGGTCTTTTCTCGGAGGAGACCAACTGGCGGTACAGTACCCTCACAGGGGGAGATCCAAAAGGCCACCGGGCCTTTGGCAGGTACCCCAAGCACTACCGTTTTCGGCAGGACAGCAAATATCGACTATGCATGAGAGCAGGAAAGAGGAACCAAGTGTACAATGGACACACACTTTCTAGAGCGTGGGGAGGTGTTCATATAAATTAATGCGTAATTTAAATGAACACCTAGGTAAGCATGGTGAACTTACTGGGGTAGCGTCGGAGCACCTGTCTTCACGCAGAGCAGGTCATGCATGGCTTCGTCGTACGCCGGACACGGGGGGACCCCCATGGCGATCTCAGGGGGAAGCATGGCTTCGGCCCCGCATACCATGTGGAAGGGTAGTTCCCGTGACTCGTCCCTGGGAAGTTCGGCTGGCCCTCGACATGGAGGAGCCGGTATCCCCCGACGGCTCTGGGTGCGCGTCTGCACCGGTTGTGTGGGTCTGCTTGGCGTGGACCTGGCACGCATTGCATCCCTAACCGGTTTGATGGCGTCCAGGTGGCTCTCGGTCAGTAGGAGCCATGCCGGGTGGCTTAACTGACCAACGTGCGGGACGATGAGCGTTCCCAGCACTCGCCTCCTTGGACTACTGCGAGCTAATCGCAGCCTTCCTCCTGGGTTATGCACCGCAATAGGATGTCGTGGCGCCACGCCAGTAAAGATACCAGCGTGTAGCACTTAGCCATCCACACCACCCGTTCAGCGGATGCACGTTCATCAGGAAGGATGTCCTTCAAGGAGTCCCGGACCTCCGTGGTCCATGCATCGGGACTACTTGAGCTTCTGGATCTTGAGCGCTGGGTTGCACGTAGTCCCCAGTGACTCTTACGTTCCTTTGGCGGCATCCAGGGCCGCCGGGACTGTCTAGCTTCGAGGCACTGGTTCAGCCCCTTCGCCCGGCTCGGCGGGCCGGGCTGTGGACCGCAGCAACGTCCTCTCGAAGACTCCTTCGTGCGCAGGGGCTCCGATGGAGGCTTTTGTTGAGAGATCGTCAGCTGCGGCCGTGCAAGCGCGCGGTACATGGCGCAGGTCCAAGGCGAGGAATTCTTTCTCCAACATCCGCACGTGAAGCAGATAAGCAGCTAGCTGTGGGTCATTGCAGGGGCATTCACCCTTAACTTGCTTGATAACTAGCCGGGAGTCGCCCTGCGCCAACAACTGGCGAGCGCCCAGAGACAAGACTGTCTTTTAGGCCAAAGATGAGTGCTTCATACTCTGCCAAGTTGTTGGTTGCCTTGGAATTGAGACGCACCATGTACCCAGACTGCTCCCCCGATGGCATGAGAAGCAGTACGCCGGCACCGGCCCCCTGCTTTCACGAGGAGCCGTCGAAGAAGAGCGTCCAGTGAGGCCCGGTGAAGACCGGAGCTCGGTACTTTGGTTCACCGTCTTTGCGGCCCCCTGGGTCAGCCTTCGTTGGCGTCCACTCAGCCACGAAGTCAGCCAGTGCTTGGCTCTTGGCTGTCTGATGTGGTCGGGAACTCAGCTTGAACTCTGCCATCTTCGGGCTGTCTTCCGGCTTCGGAAGCTGGCAGTGAGTGCCAGCTCCGCCCTCCGGCTGCTCTGGCGCACTTGTCCACCAGGCTGAAGGGCTCGGAGGCATCGCAGACCTCTCTGGTTGCAAGCCTCTCAAGCATCTTCTTGTCCTGGACACTGTCGAAGTGCCGCCATCACAGAAGCACTTTGAATATGTGGAATGGTGTTGCGTACCTGGGAGAACCGCTGGATGAAGGAGCACAGCGACTCCCCAGGTTGTTGCTTGATGGCTTGGAGGTCAAGCTCCGTGCCGGGACGGGTGTAGGAGCTGCGGAAGTTGGCGATGAACTGCCGGCAGAGCTCTCCCCAGGAAGTTATGGAACCCCGAGGGAGGTTCATTAGCCAAGACCGGGCAGAGCCGGTCAAGGCGACGGGGAAGTAGTTTGGCCATGACGGCCTCATCCCCTCCTGCGGCAAGTACGGCGGTGGAGTAGATCTGGAGGAACCCCGCCGGATTGACGCTGCCGTCGTACTTCTCAGGCAGGTGCGGCCGAAACTTGCGCGGCCACCTCGTGAAGCGGAGGTGGGGCTCCAGGGCCGTACATCCTGCCCCTGTTGCTGCAGATGTTGGTGCCGCGAACGCTTGGTTCGCCGCTGGCACAGTGTACCCCGGTATGGGCAAGGTTGCGCCATAGACCGGGGGCGCCGTTTGGAGGACATATGGCTGTGGCATATGCTGCGTGGCATATGTCTGGGGCAGAGTTCGCGTGGCGAAAGTCTGCGCCTCAGGCAGGGTTGAGGCAATCGTCATGCTGACGCCGGCCTCTTGGCTGCGACGCCTTTCTCGTCGCCGCTCGAGGAACATTCGGGCGTCTTGGCCCAGGTGGCATCGTTCCAGCTCAGTACTCAGGTCCGTCGACGGAAGCCTGGTGGAGCTGGAATCCGCCGTCTGTCCATCAACCGTTGGCGTGCGCGTCAGCGACACAGCCGGTTGGCCGGAGCGTCATCCCCGCCGAAGTCAAGGGTTTGCAGCGGCGACGACAAGACGGTCTACCTCGCGAATCCACTGCTGGGTCGCTGCCTGAGGCGCATCCCCAGCAGGCGGATTGTGCAGTAGCGCTCTTGTTGCGGCTAGCGCACCCCCGCCGGGTACGCCCAGCGCTACTGATGACCTGATGCTGGTTGGAGCCTGCATTGCTGGGGTCGGCGCTGCCAGAGCCGGTTGCTGGCTCCCAGTGCAGGTACTGGTGCCGCGAACGCTTGGTTGCGCCTGGCACAGTGTACCCCGGTATAAGCAAGGTTGTGCCATAGGCCAGGGACACCGCTTGCAGAGCACATGGTTGTGGCTTATGCTGTGCGGCGTACGCCTGGGGCAGAGCTCGCGTAGCGAAGGTCTGCCCTCCAGGCTGGGTCGAGGCCGACGTCATGTTGTCGCCAGCCTCTTGAGTGCGACGCCTTTCTCGACGTCGCTCGAGGAACACTCGGGCATCTTGGCCCAAGTGGCACCGTTCCAGCTCTGTCCTCAGGTCTGTCGACGGAAGTTTGGTGGAGCTGGAACCCGCCGTCTGCCCGTCAACCGTTGGCGTGCGCGTCAGCGACACAGCCGGTTGGCCGGAGTGTCGTCCCTGCCGAAGTCGAGGGTTTGAGGCGGCGACGACGAGACGGTCTACCTCGCGAATCCACTGCTGGGTTGCTGCCTAAGGCGCGTCCCCAGCAGGCGGATTGTGCAGTAGCGCCCTTGCTGCTGCTAGCGCACCCCCACCGGGTACTCCAGACGCTACTGAAGGCCTGACGCTGGTTGGAGCCTGCATTGCCGGGGTCAGCGCTGCCAGAGCCGGTTGCTGGCTCCTAGCTTGCCCTGACACACTCCGTCCTGAGTGTGTCATCATGTACTCTCCCCTGGTCACGGTTTGCCGCGGACGCAGGGGGGGAGAGTTTGCCGCTGAAGGAAGCTTGGTCATCTTCGTCGGCGGAAACTCGTCGCGCAAGGGGAAAAGCCCCCTACCTGGCGCGCCAAATGTCGAAGTGTTCAGCCGACACTTCCCCCGGGCCTGCACTGGGCAGCCCGCGGAGGTTCTTTTTTCGGTGGGGCTAGTCTCTAGCGGAGAGCTTGTGCAGATGGACGAGTTAGTAAGAGCTTGACACGGCGAGTTTTACGTGGTTCAGGCCGCCGGAGCGTAAAACCCTACGTCCGCGGCGAGCTATGGAGCTCGCTGTATTGCTTGCTGCTCAGGACCAGAGGCCTGAGCTCGGGGGTGAGTTACAGCTTGAGAGCGTATGGCTAGCGTGTGAGTTGCAAAGTGCGAACCAACAGGGTTTGAACCCTTGCTAACGTTGCCTACCCGAGCCTTTTATAGTCCAAGACTCGGGTGGCTTACAAGGGGGGCCCGGGACCCGACAGGTGGTCCCGAGGAGATTGTCTATTATCTACCGTATCTGCAGTTATGCCGGTAGTTGTCTCTGGCAAAGGCTTCTGAGTCTTCGTCTTGCAGCCCTGCCCATGCCGCATGCTAGTCGTAGTGGTTGATGACGGCGGGGGCGGCATGGGATGTCTTGTCGCTGTGTTTATTGGCTGGCAGGCCCTGACACCGCGTGCCAGTCTGTGATGTGACTGGGCGCAACGGCACCTGACAGAGGTGTGCTCCGCGTCTCCGCGTCTTGGGAAGGCGCGGGCCTTGAATACCTTGTACGGGCAAGGTATGGGCCGTCTTTACGCCCGCTGCCTACCGCTCGGGGGCAGGTAGCGCTGTTCTGCTGGACACGTGGCGGGCCCGGAGCTCTCCTCTGAGGTGGGGGAGGTCCGGCCCCGCAGGACACGTGGAGCCTTCGGACCTCTCCCCCGCGGAGGGGGGAGGTCCGGCTTCTGTCGGCCACGTGGCGGGTCCGGAGCTCTCCTCTAAGGAGGGGGAGGTCCAGCCCCGCGGGACATGTGGCACCTTCGGAGCTCTCCCCACGGAGGGGGAGGTCTGGCTGCTGTAGGCCATGTGGCGAGCCGGGAGCTCTCTTCTGAGGGGAGGGAGGTCCGGCCCCACTGGACACATGGCGCCTTCGGGGCTTTCTCTGCGGAGAAGGGCGAGACCCTTAGGCATTTTCCCCTGTGCGCGAGGGTACCCCATATCGCGGGTACCGACAGCAAGCAATCTCCCCCAGACCACCTGTCAGGTCCCTGGGCCCCCTTTGTAAGCCGCCCGAGCCTTGGACTATAAAAGGCCCAGGTAGGCAGCGTTGCATAGGGTTCAATTCCCTTGGCATTTGTCGAAGTGTGCCGTCGACACTTCCCCCTGTCCTGCTCTGGGCAGCCCGCGGAGGTTCTTTTTCAGAGGGGCTACACCTCTCCCGGAGGGCTTACGCGCTAGGGACGAAGGAAGGAGAAGGTTGACACAGGGATTTTTTACGTGGTTCAGGCCGCCGGAGCGTAAAACCCTACGTCCACGGTGAGCAGAGGAGCTCGTTGTATTGCCTGAATGTTGAATGCCTAAGGTGCGAATGAATCAAACCCCTGAAGAGCGAATAGAGTTCGAACCACTGAGGTGTGAACCCCCCGCAGCGTTGCCTACCCGAGCCTTTTATAGTGCAAGGCTCAGGCGGCTTACAAAGGGAGGACCGGGACCCGACTTGTGGTCCCGGGGATATTGCCTGCCATCTACCATATCTTGCAGTAATGCCGGTAGTTGTCACTGGCGAGGGCTTCCGAGTCTCCGCCCTGTCGCCCTGCCCACGCTGCAAGCTAGGCGTAGTGGTTGATGATGGCAGGGTGGGCAGGGGATGTCTTGTCACTGTGTTTATTGGCGTACAGCCTCTGACATTGCGTGCCTATGTTCACGTCTTGGGAAGGCACGACCTGTCTTGACCGTGACAGGTCACAGTGGTGCCTGGCAGGCGTGCGCCGCGTCTCCGCGTCTTGGGAAGGCGCGGGCCTTGAATGTCTTGTACGCTAAGGGCATGGTGTGCCTATACTCCTGCTGCCTACCGTGCCGGGTAGGCAGCGCTGCTCTGCTGCCACGTGGTGGGCCCGGAGCCCTCCTCTGAGGAGAGGGAGGTCCGCCCCCGCAGGACACGTGGAGCCTTTGGAGCTCTCCCCGCGGAGGGGGGAGGTCCGGCTCTGCTGGCCACGTGGTGGGCTCGGAGCTCTCCTCTGAGGAGAGGGAGGTCCGGCCCCACAGGACACGTGAGCCTTCAGAGCTCTCTCCGTGGAGGGGGGGAGGTCCGGCTCTGCTGGCCACGTGGCGGGCCCGGAGCTCTCCTCTGAGAAGAGGAAGGTCCGGCCCCGCAGGACACGTGGAGCCTTCGGAGCTCCCCCCGCGGAGGGGGGAGGTCCGGCTCTGCTGGCCACGTGGCAGGCCCGGAGCTCTCCTCTGAGGAGAGGGAGGTCCGGCCCCGTAAGACACGTGGAGCCTTCGGAGCTCTCCCTGCGGAGAAGGGAGGTCCGGCTCTACCGGCCACGTGGCGGGCCCAGAGCTCCCCTCTGAGGAGAGGGGGGTCCGGCTCCGTGGGACACGTGGGGATTTTGGAGCTTGCCCCGACAGAGGAGGCAAAGTCCTTAGACGATTTTCCCCTGTGCGCGGGGGTACCCCATATTGAGGGTACCGACAGTGGCCCCCGGGCCCATCTCGGGGGAGATGACGAGCCCAAGGTGGGGCCTCCGTCTCTTCTACCCCGTGCACCTTCTCGAAGACCCGCTTTGACCGTTGTTGGAACACGAACAGTCGTGGGATTGTAGGGGCGTGAGCCCTGCTTGATGGTTGCTTTTAATGCGGCGGTTCCCAAGGCTGCCACTACTACACGTTGGAGCGCTTTTTCGGGAACCGCCGAACCGTCCCGCCGGATCGGCTGCCTGGGGGGCTGACTTCTTGGCCCACCGCTTCTGCTGGACGGCTTGGACCCACTTGTCATCGACGCTTGGTCTTGGAGCTGAAGCGGTTGTCCCAAGCAGCGTATTCGAAGAGTTTCGAATCACTTTGAATCGCGTCTGGGAAGTTTAAAAGGGGATCTCACCCGCATCGCGGCCTTCCCTTCGCACTTCCCTACGCCTGAACCCTCTAGAGTCCTATGAGCACTCAAGCCTTCTCAGCCTCCAAGTTCTTGAGCTTCTGTTGCCAATGGCTTCCAACCTGCCCCCGCCGAGCTTCGCCCGATCAGAAGACCTTAGACCGGTGCGCAGGTTGCTGGAGTGGCTTTTGGTGGAGCAGCGGCGCTGCCTCAAGCGAGGGACTCTCCCTCTACATCTGCGGGCGGGGGAGATTGTCTTCTTCACCGCCTATGGCTTGGCAGGGTTCATCCCGCCAATCTCTTCGTTCTTCGTGTCTGTGTTTTTTTTCATCTTCTTCTTGGCTTCGCCAACCCGAGTCCTTAGCTCCGCAAGGACTTCGGGAGGTCTTCATCGATCTTGAAGTCTTGCACAGACACCTTCCTTAGGAACGTCCAAACACCTTAGGAACGTCCCAAACATTCCTAAAACAACTCTACTTCATGCCTAACACGAAATCCTGTTATAACCAACTCAAAACTTTCCATAAACAAACCATAACCGCCTCAGCCACAGCCTGAGCGCAAAATCCAGCCGGTTGAACCTTTTCAACCATATATCCACTTCCATATCTCTTCACCACGCCTTGGAACCATGTTGCCACGTCCATGCACTCCTTGCACACGTGCAAACACCTTCCAACAACGTCCACGATACCTTCGTATGCATTGTTCTTGATCCAAACATGTTGCGCGACCTCCCGATCAACTCAACCACAATTCCTCCCGAACTTGGTTGTTGAACCTCATCTTCTCCCTAAGACTAGTTCAATGGATCCCATCAACGGCCATGTCTTGAACTCAAGAAACACCTGCACATGAATAAACAACCAATACTTCCGAGTACAAGTCCACGACTTGACTCTCGTTAGTTCCGAAACTACAACATCTTACGTGAGCACCTCACATAAGCATGTTGTTAACCATAGCAAAATGATATCAGCCATAACCACCAAATCACACCAAAAACTTAGTAAAATAATACTAAGCAAACTTTCCATAAGAGTAGAGCAAGTTCGAAATATTGCAAGTTAAAAGCAGAACCATTGCAATCAAGCTCCGAACCTTACCAAAGCAAACCAGATCTTGAACCGGAGCTTACCAAAGCTAGTCGGACCTAGCGCCGGAGCTTACTAAAGCTTAGTCGGACCTAGCACGGAATTTACCAAAGCTAGTCGGACCTAACACCGGAGCTAGCAAAAACAAGTCGGACCTAGCCAAAATAAGTCAGACCTAGACAAAGCAAGTCGGACCTTACGTCGGACCTTGCCGGAGCTACCCAAAACAAGTCAGAACTATCTTCGGACCTTGCAGGAGCTCGGGCCTAGAGTCGGACCTTGTTAAAAAGGTGTTTTGGTAGTATTCAAAACTTTTATCGTCAAAGCCAATGTATTCAGCACACATAGGTCTCACAATCTCCCCCTTGATGAATGCATTGGCAACACCACTTAAAATCCGAACATTGGCTTATTCACATGAAAAGTTTTGAAAAAAATTTCTCCACCTTTGTAAATCAGAAATAAAATGAGAAGAAAAACAAAAATACCAAAAATTCTCCCCCTGAGAAGAATCGTGCCAAAACACTTGTGAATGTGTGCAATGTGTGATCAATTTCTCCCCCTTTGACAATGTATTCAGCAAGGTACAAAAGAGAAATTTTAATTTTTTATGAGCACATGATAACATATACATATAAAACAAAGCGCATCCAAATCATACTATCAAGTAACTTACACTATCACATCAATGAGGTACATAAAGTAGTGTAAGCCATGCTAGAGATCAAGTGTAATTTTCAATTTAAACAAGTCATGATCTCACAAACTTAACTATTTCAAGACCTGAAAGCATGACACTTGTTACTGCATTTTATTTATCATTTAAAGCACAAATTTTGATCTTATGATATTTGCAAGAGATTATATGCAGCATCAGCCTTATTCTAACCAACCAAAGCCAAGCCTATGTCATTTGACAGTCAGAAGCTTAAGAACATGGTTTTAGTCATACACAACTCCTTTCAAGTTCATATCTAAGTGCAATGATACGCCACCTCAAAAAGAAGAAGTGCGATGCATGCATATTCTATTGATATTTTTCTCATTTTTTTATTTTAACATAAAAACTCAACATGTGAGTTGATTACTTGATTAATTCTTTATGATTAAAAGCACTTGTGAGCATGCAACAAGTTCAAAACAGCAAGAAAGTTCGACCATGACCAGATTTAGTGTAAGTAATTATTCCAATTACTAGACATGGTAAAAACTACAAAATGTATAACATGAGTAATGTAGTAAGAACTTTCAGCATGAAAAAGGAATCACAAAGTCATATATGCATGAAATACTATGCTCATATTATTTTAATTTCAGATTCACACATAGACTTCCAAAGTTTCAAAATTCTCCCTCAATTTAAGCCATGAGGATGCATAACCCTTATTTCACTACGAATGTAACAAAAACGAGTGAAATCCAAAGGGCTTGTAAAAATGTCAGCCAATTGTTGTTCGGTATCTACATGGTGAAGCACAATGTTCCCTTTTTCGACATTATCACGGAGAAAGTGATACCTAATGTCAATGTGCTTAGTTCTCGAATGTTGCACAGGGTTTTAAGCAATGCAAATGGCACTAGTGTTATCACATAACAGTGGAACACTATCTAGATCAACCCCATATTTCTTAAGTGTTTGAACAACCCAAATATTTTGTGAGCAAGCACTAGCAGCAGCTACATATTCAGATTTGGCTGTGGATTGTGCAACTGAACTTTGTTTTCTAGAGGGCCAGGCAACAAGTGAATTACCAAGAAAATGACAAGCACCAGAAGTACTTTTTCTATCAATCCTACAACCCCCAAAATCAGCATCGGAAAAAGCTTTCAAAGTAACGGTTGAGGAAGAAGGAAGAAAAATGCCAAATTCTTGAGTTCCATGTAAGTACCTGAGAATCCTTTTGACGGCTTGAAGATGTGAAGCACGTGGGGAGGCTTGAAACCGTGCACAAATACATACTCTGAATTGTATGTCCGGTATTGATGCCGTGAGATACAAAAGTGATCCGATCATGCTTCTATATTCTTTTTGATCAACGGGATCACAATCTTCATCAAGTTCAAGTGTTGTTGCTGATCCCATTGGTGTCCGAAGAGGCTTGCTTTTGTTCATGTTGAAGCGCCTTAGGAGATCTTTTGTATACTTTGTTTGATACAGGTACCCCCTTGGTTTGCTTGATTTGCAGCCCCAAAAAGTACGTGTGTTCTCCCATCATACTCATCTCAAATTCTGAACTCATTGTAGCTGAAAACTTGGACACAAGATCATGAGAAGTACAACCAAAGATAATATCATCCACATACACTTGAACGAATAATGAGTCATTGCCATGCTTAAGCACAAAAAGAGTTTTATCAACCTTGCCCATTGTAAACCCCTTTTCAAGTAAGATTGTTTTTAACCTATCATACCATGCTCTAGGGGCTTGTTTGAGACCGTACAAGGCTTTGGACAGTTTGTAAACATGATTGGAAAAATTTGGATTTTCAAAACCAGGTGGTTGTTTGACATAAACCTCCTCATCTATGTAGCCATTAAGAAAAGCACTTTTAACATCCGTTTGATATAGCTTAAAACTTTTAGATGCAGCAAAGGCTAACAAAATCTTATGGCTTCCAATCTAGCAACAGGAGCAAAAGTTTCATCAAAATCTAGACCTTCAACTTGTGTGAAACCTTGAGCAACCAACCTAGCCTTATTCCTAACCACAACCCCATCCTCACTTTGTTTATTTTTAAACACCCATTTAGTTTCAATTAAAGTGTGACCTTGAGGTGGAGGTACAAGTTTCCAAACATTATTTCTTTCTAAATTTTATAACTCTTATTGCATGGCAATAATCCAAGATTCATTAGTGAGTGCATGTGATATATCTTTGGGTTCAAAAGAAGCAACAAAAGCAGAATGAGCATGAGAATTGGGGTCGAAAAACCTGGATCTTGTAACTCGTTCATGCAAGCTTCAAATAATTTGTTGTGGAGGATGACTGTTGAGAATCCGGAGGGGGGTGGACACTTCACAAGCTTCTTCTTCTTCATGTTCATCACAAATAGATGACCTTTTGACGTAAGGAGGATCTGGACCAGCAATGGTGGTCATCGGTGCTGGCTCTGAATCAAGATCAGGAGCTGGAACAATGTCATTAGCTGCTGAATTTTTCGGGCAGCAGCACCACTTCTTCCTCTTCTTCAACGAAAATACTCTCCCCTTGCTGATATGGATCCGGACCTGCAATATTTGTGAACTAGTACCTGGGCTAGCTTCATCAAAAGAAACCTCACAAGTCTCCACAATTTTGTTAGTATCAAGTAAAAGCACACGATAGACTCTAGTATGAGATGGATAACCATGAAACATGCCATCAACAGATCTAGCTTCAAATTTATCAAGATTACCATGTTTCTTAACAAAGCATATGCATCCAAAGACCCTAAAGTGTGTGACACTAGGCCTATGTCCAAACCTGAGCTCATATGGTGTTTTACCTAGCTTAGCATGCAAGAAAACACGATTTGAGACATAACAAGCGGTTGCAATTGCATCAGCCCAAAATTTCCTAGGAGTTTGATATTTATCAAGCATAGTCCTAGCCATCTCAACTAAGGTTCTGTTCTTTCTCTCTACAACACCGTTTTGTTGAGGTACATATGGTGAAGAAAATTGATGATCTATTGCATTTTCAGCACAAAAGTGATCAAACGATTGATTTTTAAATTCGGTTCCATTATCACTTCTAATTACTATTAAAGATCCTGGGTGATCAATTGATAGTCTAAGAAATAAAGTTCTAAAGTGACTAAAAGCTTCATTCTTAGATGCCATAAAGTAAACCCAAGAGTACCTAGATTAGTTATCAACAATCACAAGAACATACCATTTATCTCCGAAGGATTGAACACGTGAAGGTCCTACGGTGTCAAGGTGTAAAAGTTGACCCGGTTCAGTTGTCATGGTCATTGTGAGAGGAGCATGTGAACCTGCAACCATCTTAGAATGTCTACAAGAGCACTAACACGCGTGAGATGATCAAAGCCTACGTGACCAAGTCTACGATGCCAAAAATATAAATCTTTGGAATCATTTGCAACTACACATCTATTCTTAGAGGAAGACATATCAAAATCAGCTTTAAAAACTCTTCCAAACCGAGACATGTTAAATATAAGCTCACTATTTGAACCTACAACTTTGCAGCAATTTTTATTGAAAATAATTTCCAGATTTTCATCTAGCAATTGTGAAACAGAAAGCAAGTTGTATTTCAAATTTTTGACAAGTGCCAGATCCTTCAAAGTGTAGTGATCATTTCCTCTAACCGAACCCTTAGCAATTATAGGAGTTGAAGAATTATCGGCAAAAGTAACATTCTCTACACGTGACACAAACGAGAGAGAGGAGAACAATTCTTTGTTACCGTTCATGTGGCATGAGCAAACTGAATCCACAATCCAAATGTTCTCCTTCCTCAAGCGTGTAACCTACATAGAAGCACAATACGTCGATGACTCAATACAGGGGTTATTTAAAAGGCATTTAGGAATCCAGTACTGAGTCACACGACGTCCAGCAGGAATAACATGTGAAAGCTGAGATAAAACTGCAGGTTTATGATTCAAAGTGTAACACCCCAAAATCATGTTAAGAGGGGAATTCAAAATTTTTTGGACGTGTTGCATGTGTTGCAAAAATTCGAATTCAAACTGGAATTCAAATTAAACTCAAAACAGAAAAGAAATAGAAAAAGAAAAAGGAAAACAGGAAAAAACCGGCCAGTGGGCCGAAACCCACCAGCCGGCCCAACCGATCCCGCGCCATCCCGCAGCCGCGCGCGCCCCCCTTCATCCCACTGACACGCGGGGCCTGCCAACCTTTCTTCCTCCTCCCGCTCGCGCCCGCGCTCGGCCGGACTCTCTCACCCCGAATCAAAACCGACCGGAAAATCTCGCGTATCCCAGTCGACTTCCGGACCCCGAAGACTCCAGCTCGATCTAAACCAACCCGCCGCCCTCCCCCGTCTATAAAAACCCCGGCATTGTCCCGTTTTCCCCCATGATCCGCCGACTTTCTCTCCGGTGAGAACCCGAGCCCCTCCGGCGAATTCTGCTCGATCTACGCTCGGGAATTCTGATCTAACTCGCTGGTCTTGATCCACCGCCTCCGGGGAACCTTGCAGGTGCAGAAAACTCGGTGATTTGCAGTTCAAACACAGCGCCGACGAGCCTCGCCGTGAATTCACCTCTGACCTCGTCGCCGACCGCCTTCCAGGACCTCCGAGCTCAATAAAACCCCTGAGGTGAGATCCCCGACCTCCCCTCTACCGATCTATGCCATAAAATCACAGTTCTCGGAAGAATTTACGAAGATCCGAAACTCTCCGGCGAGATCGCCACCTCCCGCCGCCGTGCGCCGCCGGGCAGCGCCGCCCGCGATTGATCAGAGCGACGTGGCCGCTTGTGCGCCGTTTATTTTAAATCGCACGGTAGAGTTTAAATCCCCGCGTACCAGTTCGATGTTATAATCTCAGCCGTCTGTTTTAAATCGGACGGTCCACGTCAGCCCCGCATTATAAAGACTGGAATTCTTACACGCTACCCCCTAGGGTTCTCGGAAAATAAGAGCTAGCCCCGGAAACTTCTGATCTAGCCCCTGGAACTTCAGAAAATCATGTAAATTCATTTAAAAATCAGTTTTAGCCCCTGGACTTGATAAAAATTAGGAAAAACCCCTCTGTTAATTGTAGTTAGACCCCTGGAAATTCTTAAAATAAATTAATGGACCCTGTAGTGGGGTGAGTTTACCTTTTTAACCCTATTTGATATTAAAGTTAGGAATTTGAATAAGTGGCTAGTATTTAAAATTTAAAAGGTGGGACAAACATAGTGTCAAATTCAAATTAAAAACTTTCCCAGTACTTAGAAAACCTTGGAGTGAGATAAAAATAGATTTTTGGCTGAAATGAATCTGTATAATTGATTATTCACATTTACTAGTTAGAGGGACACATTTTTAAGTAGAGAATAATTCTGAAAATTAGAAAAATAAATGTAAAATAGTTTACATCAGAGGAAAAGATCAAAAATATATTATTAACTATTTTGGATAAGAATCTATTCTGTTTAGATGATGTGTCTTACTATTTTCATAATAAAGTACCCATTGAGGCATAGGAAGTAAATTTGAAAATATAGCAAGCTAGGTATAAATAATTAGAAAATGATAAATGAAGTTTCCAAAATCCAAAGAATTCAGTTTACAGTGGGTAGAAGGTCTGAAGACACATATGGAGTAGGAAAATACCTTTCATGCATACTTGGTAGCTAAAAGGTGTAGTAATTGAATATAAGGAATTTATTTAAATTGGAAACTCATATATATAGTATGCAAATATAAATGTGAATACAAAAGTAGAAATCATATACACATGTTTAAAAGTGCATGTAAGCCTAAAACCAACACACATAGAGTAACCACAACACATAGAATTGTGAATGGCTTTCATAAATGTGAATGTGTGGTTTGTATGAAGTGGAAGTGTGAACTATGTCTTATGACTTGTTGTTTTCTTTTGCTATGTGGGATGGTATGAGTAGAACCTGCTCCAGAGCAAGTTCTTCCTTTCCAAGATCAAGACTACTCATTTCAAGAGCAGCAGGAAGGAGGCAAGTGTCCTTGACCACTTTGATCCTATGCTAGGATGTGTAGATAGAATTATTTGCATTGTCAAATAAAATATGAAACCCATGCTAGGATGTTTCCCTAGAATTGCATTACCTGGTTTCCTTGTAGCTTGGGTTGGGATTTATTTTATCATGTCATTTATTTACATGCTTATGCTTAGCCATGCTTAGGATGGGATATTTGGGATATGAGATCATCAGTTTATTTTACCATACTCTTGAATGAGATATTGTGAATTATGTAGAGGTAGGGATCAAGGCAAGTTGGATGTTTTGGTTGGTGCTAGGTGCACGAGACTCGGGTTTGTGTTTAGTACTTGCCTAGATCCTAAGGACCGCTTCATGGAGCATGTAACCTGGCTTTACCGTGCCAACCACATGCTGAGATGGGGCAGCTTGGCCAATTAATTAGGTGTATCCCCAGCGTAGTATGGGTGTGTTGGATGGTGCTGGGAATAGGTGTCAGCTGGACTACCATATGAACCGCAAGGCTCAAGAGGGGGCCACTGCAGCGGGGTTGGAGCCTCTTGTATGCTGTTAGAGGTGAAACCTCAGTGGGCCCACGCTTGTCGGGAATCCCTTTGTAAAGGCTTCGTAGTGATCTCCTGGCTACACACCTGGGAAGTGTGAATGTGGTTCGTAGCCACTGGCATAATGGAGGTTCTTTTAGTCCACCCGACAACGGGGGATGAAATCACTACATGTGGGTACAGTGGTGCAAACTCTGCAGAGTCAAAACTGTCATGACAGCCGTGCTCACAGTCATGAGCGGCTTGGACTTATTCATGATTAGAGGATGATGGCTTTGGAAGTTGTGGATGTTAAGCGGGGAGCTTAACATTGGAAATGATGTTATGGTTATTTGATTTGGATGATGGGATGGGAGATTGGGACCATTTCACCTGTGTAGTAATGTAGGTGCTTAATAAGCTAAGGTGATAGGTATTAATTGCGTAGTGCTTTAACCATGAGTTCGACCTCCCCTTGTTCTAGCCATGCATGACATAACTTTCCCACACTTGCTGAGTACCATCGGTACTCAACCTTGCATATTTGTTGGTTTATATTGCTGCTCAGGTCAAGATAATGAGGTGGTGTATAATGACCAAGACTTTGGACCCGAAGAAGGTTTCTAGGTTCATGGAGACCCCCGGGCAACGCCTGTGACGGAGCCCTCAAGAATAATATTCCGCTGCTAGTTTATTTACTTGTGATGAACTTATTATTGTCCAGCAAGACATTTGCTATGTAAGACTTATTTATATTCGACACCTGGCTTGTAATAAATGATGCTTCACTATTTGTCATCACATGTATGAGAAAATGATCCTGGTATACATGTGATATTCACTTGGTTGTTCTTCGGAAAAACCGGGTGTGACACAAAGTTTGAGATTTTTTGTTCTTAACTACTGACCTATGAGGTGTTACATGTGTAGCACGAAAATCAGTAGCTCCGGAGGCAGAAACAGAAGGTCCGGAAGCAAAAACTGAAGCTCCGGAGGCAAAAACTGAAGCTCCGGAGGCAAACTTTAAATATTTCTGACTCATAACAGCAGGTTGCATGTTCCTGACATTCGGTTTAGTATGTGCAGCAAATTTTGCATGAGAGTTATAAGATCTAGCTTGCATTCTTTCCTTTTTATGTTGTTTAGCTAGTCTATAACAAAAATCTATGATATGACCATCTCTACCACAATAGGTACAATGAAATTTAACTTTGTGTTCATGTCTAGATGAGCATGCAGTATGCTTATCTGAACCCGAATGTGACAACACTCCTGCAGATTTAAAAACCACTTCTTTTTGTTTAGGAACTGTTTGAATCAAACCACTTCCTAATGATTTTACAATTTTAGGTGGATGTTCCTCAGCATGAGCATGTGAATCAAAAGCTAATCCAGTTTTATCATTGCAAGACTTGGAAGAATTCAGCAGCAAGTTTAGGTTCTTATTCACCTTACAAAACCGATCTAATATCCTATGCATGTTATCAAGTTTATTTGATAGATCAAGACAATTTTCACATGAAGTTTTTCCTTTTAATTTGCAATTGGAACAATATTTAACTTCATGAGAACGTAAAGCATTGCTCAATATAGAAATTTCTTTCATAGCATCTTGTAGTTTCTTATCAAGATCATCGCAAGTAGAACAATGCAAATCAATTGTAGAACAACAAGTATCTTTCAAGTTTTTATCATTAAGTGCAGCAAGCTTTTTGTTCTTTTCGATTTCAAGTTCAAGTTTATCAAGTGTGGAGGTGTGTGCACTTCTTAGAGAGGACAATTGTTCATATATCAAATCACATGAGGAACAAGTATCATCACTAGGAATCAAGGATTTTAAACGATTAATTTCAGATTCTAGTGACTCAATTTTAACAGCATTGTCCCTAAGCTTTTTGTCCTTTTTCTTAACAATAATAGTGGCACGAGAAATAGCATCACACATTTCTTCGCAAGTAGGACATACCTCTTCGTTGTCACTGTTGTGTTCTGCATCCTCCATACTTGATTTTGATTTGCCCGCCATAAAGCACAAGTTTGCCAGATCATCTTCATCTTCATCACTTCCAATGTCTGCATCACTCGAGCCAAGTTCTTGAAGTGCGGTGATGAAACTGTTTATCAGTTTGTGTCCTGTAAAACCCTTCTTTTTCTTGTTGGTGTTGCCAAAAGAGGACTTGACATTATTCTGCTTTTCATCATGGTTAGAAGGACCTGAAAGGTTAGGGCAATCTGTATGAAAGTGTCCTGTCTTACCATATTCAAAGCATCGTTGTGGTCCGGAGCTTCCTCTCCTTCTAGTTCTCACATTTTGCAATGCTTCTGAGAACCTAGTAGAAAGAAGTACTAGCTCCTCCTCTGGAAACTCCTCAATCTGTTCCGGGGTTAGTGAAGACAGCAAAGCAAGTGTATTGCTAGATGATTGGCCGGAGCTAGGCATATCACGTTGTAAGACAAATGCAATAGTCTTATTTGGGTTCTTACATGATATAATGTCAATTTCATGAGTTTTTAGCTTAGAATAAAGCACATCTAATGTAAGAGTACTCATGACAGTGGATTCACGTATGGATGTTACTTTCATCTCCCAAATTGACATGTCTAATGCACTTAGTAATTGCCTAGCATTTTCAGCATCTGAAAAATTAACATTGACGCTACGCAAGTTGCTGAGAATTTTATTAATGTGAGCAAAGAGGTCATCAATGGACTCACCGGGTTGCATCTCAAAGCGCATGTATTCTTTCTTGAACATATCCTGTCTTACCTCCATGATCGTGTTGGATCCTTCGTGGTAGTTACAAAGTGCTCTCCACACATCGTACGCCGATCGGAGGTGTGCAATACGGTCGAAGTCGCTCTGAGTTAGTCCTTCTATGATCAAGTTCCGAGCCTTGTTGTTGTTGTCGACATCTCTCATGTTTGTAGCCGTGAATTGATCATTTGAAGGCACATCCTAAGGCTTGTACACCTTTTCCCATATTGCAAAGCCTTGCGCCTGGATGAAAGCTTCCATGCGTGCCTTCCAAACCTGAAATCAATACCACTAAGCACAAAAGGTTTGGCGGAGTATTTCTCCATGATGATTAGTCAAAACACGTGCAAATCACAAAGATTAGAGCAACCTGGCTCTGATACCAATTGTAGGATCAAAGTACACGTGTAAAGCTACCAGAGGGGGGTGAATGGTAGATAAAAACTTTTCAGCGGAAGCAACAAAACACCCCTCAGCAGAAAACTGATCTGTTAAAGAAACCGTGTGTGTGACTAACATAAACGTGTTAAACTGTGACAAAACTAGTATAGATTGTAGAGAATCAAGTCACGAAGACGTCACAACAAGAATAATGAAAATCCAATGAGAGAAACTCAAGTTACGATCAAAAGATCGAACAAAGGTCAATCTGTCCTACGCGAGAAAAACAGTTCTGGAATACTGCAAAGAAACTCGTGTAGATCAGAAACCACAAATTCAATGACCGTGAAATTTTCACAGATGATAGATAATCAAGTTGTGAAGACAACCCAAAAATAATGTAAAAGTCCCAAAAACGTGTATGAATAAAAACTAAAGTTTAAGTTCATATGTGTGGCAATGACATGAAAAATGGGACTTGCTAAAACTTTCTTCATGCAAAGTAATACATGGATGATCATCCATGATGAGGCTCACCTTTTTATTTAAAAGTGTTGAACCAATAAGGAGTAAATACCTCTTTGCATGAAAGTTTAAAATTCAGATTTGAAATTCAACGTTCACACATAGGGTGAGCAAAAACTTTGAATAAACATGCAGCCCTATAGTTGGGATTATAGAAAAAATTGTTGCTCACAAACTTTTCATTTATAGGGTGGGCTCAAAAAGGGGTTAAAGAGGAGAATTTGCAAACTTCAACCAAATTCAAATTTGGAAAGCAAATTCAAACTGAATTGGAAGGATTCAAATTCTAACCCACACTTTAAACTCAGAATTGTGGGAATTGAGAGGATCACTTGGAGAAAATATTTGGGGGTTAGAATGTGGGAGGGGACCCACATGGCAGTGAGCTGGAGGCTTAAACTTAACCAGGAAGCACATGAGTTTGGCTTCTGTTCTGCTCGGGCGCCACCGAGGAGTTCCACCGCGCCCCGGGGAACTGGACCCGACACCTCCTGCTGCCTTCCACCCCCCCCCCCCCCCACGCGCGGCCACCGAAGGCGGTCTCCTTCGACGTTATCGTGCCCTCGGCTGAGCAAAGACCGGATTGCTCTCCTCCTCTCGCGTGAACGCCGCACAGCCGTTCTTCCCTCGTTCCCTCTCGGTCGATCGGGAAACCAGCGGAGACCATCGCGCCCACTGCCTCCGAGGGGCTAAACACATAGGCCCAACCGTTGCTCACTTCCCCCGACCCAGAAACCACCAAGTCCCGGCGTTCCCGAGCCCCCAATCAACCATTTCGCGGCGACCTCAAAAGAATCGACGGTCGGCTTCACGTGGACAGCTCTACACAGAAGCTCCCAAGCCCAATCAATCACGGCCACAGGAGCGTTCTGCTGTGTTATTGCTCTCACCCAAAACTTGAAGCAAGTCGTGGAGCGTAGCCGGCAAATTCTGAGGTTTTGCTCCGGCGGCTTCAACCCGAGCATCCGGTATGGAAATCCAAAATTCTCCACTTCTGTTCGTTCTTAGCTCGTCAAACTTTGCACGGAGGATCTGGACTAGCCGGCGGTCATAACCTCTTTAGCATCCGAGGCATGAAATTAACTGGGCACCGCGAATTTGGAGCTCTACCGAGCGTGATCACGGCGGAACCGGTCGGCCGCACGGTGACGTCCGGTTTGCGGCCAGTCCAGGGCCATTTGAGGGCCATGCCAAGCTTGGCGATCGACCACTGATGCTGTAGCACGTGTTTGTCGCTTGGTTAGAGGACTAGGAACCCTGGTCGACGGTGCCGAAAGGCAGCAAGGACCGCCGCACGTCGCCGGGATGTTTCCGGTCACCGGCAACCCTAGATGACCCCGCAGATATGTTCCTCGACATCATAAACGCCCTGGCGGCAAACCTCAGCTCGGGCGGTGGCCGGAGAAGGCGAGCCGGTGAGCTCTGGCGTCGGGCCGGCGAGGGGCAGCGCGGGCGCGGGAAAACAACGGGAGGAAGAAGAAGACCGGGTGGGTCCCAGCCGTCAGCGCCTGTAGAGTTTAAAAAGAGGATCTGTTGTGGCTAGGTTCTTTTGTGGCTACGCGGTACAATCCTGTGAACCGCTGTGGCCCCAATCTGATTGGCTGGGGTTTAAAAAGCGGGCCCAATGGGATTTGCAATAGGAAAATAATCCCTGACTTAGCTCAATCTTTAGAAATTCATATCTCCCTGTAGAAAACTCCAATTTGAGTGATTCCAATTGGTTTGGATTCACCTCTCTGAGTTCTACTCAGATTTCTATGAAAGTCAATATTATATTCTGGAAAATTCTTTGAAGATTTTCTGAAAAAGAATTATTGAGGGAGTTTGGGTTATCCAAACATACCCAAATTTTGCCAGAATATTCTTTAGCATATTATTGACCTACAACCAAATTTCAGCTCATTTGAAGATCATTTGTGTAGGAATTTGCTAAATGCAAACTAATGTGTTCAAAAGAGTCCAGAAACATTTTCAGAAAATGTTTCCCACTTCAAAAATCTGTTCTGAGCAATCCATAGCTTCAAAAATCATAGGAAAATTTAGGCAAGCTCTCTGGGACATACTTGGAATTGTAGTTCACTTAGTTGGGCATGTAAATGCACATTACTACAGAATTAATTCTATTGAGTACAAATGCTTAAAGAATTGTTCTGGGAGAACTACCCAAGTAAAAGGGCTGAATTTTGTACCAGATGACTCTCATGTAATCAAGAACTCACATGTAAATTATCAGCCCAAGATGAGTCCTGGAACTCCCTGTCCTTATTCTCCATACTTATGTATAAGGGAAAAATACATAAGAAATATTGTGAGAATTATGGAGGACACAATATGACTCCACATTAGCTGCAATTTGGCAAGCTAAATCCTTAGGTAGTATAGAACCTGCTGTAAAAGTTTTGAGTCCATTGGAGTTTTTGTTCTTCAGTTGCACTCAAATCTTTTCAGCTTATCTATTATGTTCATTAGAGAAAAGGGTTAGTGTATAGCTAAGGGCCTTAAGGTCAAATCAGTTTAATTCTGTTCTTTGCACAACAGAGGCAAACCAAGCCAGGCTTGGCTTTTCCACACAACCTCTGTTCTTAAGAAAGTAATTCTATAACTTCTTTCCATTACATTCCATGAAACATATGCATATGCATTTCAATAGGGACCACAACGAAGGGGACTCAAAGGAGTGATTCATCAAAGTGGATCAAGCTCCGGAGAGTCAAGGGTGGATCTGCAAGGATACTAACTGCTTATATACGACTACCCTGCAAAACAGGCAAGCTCCAGTTTGCATTTAACAGCTGTTAAGTTTTTATTTTGTATTCACCTTTGGTTAAGATTTGAACTGTGCATTAGGTCTAGTGTTTGATACTCCTCTTGCATAGCCAAATGACCCATGGAGTATTGGGTAGGTGTCTTTCACCGTGTAGAACTGCCATGCTTAAGTACGGTTCGGTAGAAGTCGAGTGGTGAGATGCTACTCGCAGATTTAGGGACAACAGGGGCATACGGGATTGGTTCGTAATTGAATTAGCAAGTTAAAAGTTGAGACCGGAAGGTTGTAGGAGCAGCAGGACATAGGGGCCTGGGTGCTGTAGACCTGTCCGCGTCGGTCAAGGACCGATCCGTATGCGGCCCTGTTGAACAAGTTTGAGTTGTGTACCGGACTCATGCTGGCTATATGGGACCCAGTAAACCGATGTACCTCGGGAAGCTGTCGTTGGGACTTTTCGGGTCGCCTCAGGCGGACGGCCGGTGTGCAGTATGTGGGGAATATTCTCATGACATCTCACGTCGGAAGGTGCACCATGAGAGTAGCTACTGTACGGGGCGACTTGATCGATTCAGCGGGGGTGAAACGGGGGAAAGGCTGCCACGTACGACGTCAGTGATGGTTGTTGTAGGCAACGTCAAGTACGGGCGTACGTGTCGTGTAGTCCGGGTGTTATTGATTCAAATCACCGTCGCTCGCGGAATGGACCGAGCATACTTGTTCTCACAGTCGTGACGTAGTAAGAACTTGCATGAGAAAGGAACTAATCATATTGATGTGAAGTATTATACTAGTGTTGTATTGGATATCGATGAATAGGCTAGTGCAAACTCGATTCTTTTATGCCATGAGCAATTTACATCGGGGGAAAGCGTTTCTTGTTTGATTGTGGACTCCCGATGTAGCATGCCCAGGGTTACTTAAAATGCTGCAATTAATAACTGAAAGCAAGGATTCACTTTTAGGCGAGTTAATTATGCTTATGCCATCCTACGTTAGGTTCATAACCTCACTTAGAGTTTCATGTTTAGGGTGACGGTTAAGTCTTGCTGAGCGTTATGCTCACGGATGCTATCCGAGTTGTTTTGCAGGTAATTGACTCGATGCTTATGAGAAGGGGTGCCGATGAGACTCGGGAACCTCCGAGTGCTTACTCAAAGAGCATCCTCGCCGCTGCAGATTGTCTTCGTGTTCCTAGTAAGAAACGTCCGTGGGCTGGACCGTTTCTTTGTTGCTAGTTTAGACATGAGTCGTGAGAGGGATAGTCTTCCGCTGTAGTTTACTCTGATATATATATTTATTTGTAAAACAATCTTGTACGCTTCCGCTAAACTATTTATGTAATATGATGTGTTTCTGCAAACCGTGTGCTGTTGGGTGCCGCATAACACGGCACCACCCGACGAGGTCCCGTGGGGCCGTCTCAGCGTGGCATCAGAGCCGGTTACACATGGTATCAGAGCTGCGTTGGGAACAGAGCACGGATTGAGCATCATATTATGTCAAAAACTTAGGATACGGTGAGATAACGGTACTAGGCCCACATAAGGACTACTATTATTAGCATATAATGAAGGTGGCTAGCTAACTTATTTGTTATGTCGGAAAAATCGTGCATCTCGGGACGGTTTATGTCTTGGGGGTGCACGTATGCGCTGTCCACCAGCGCACAAGCTGAAGCGTGGAGCCTCACGGGTGGCAGGTAGCCCGACCCGCTTTAGTATCCTCTACGACTCTTCATGTCGTTTGGGGTATTCGAGCAGCGTCTGTCCCAGGCGTGCGTGGTGCAATTTGGGAGACCCTGTCACGTGGTCAGTAACGTGAACACGTAGCTCAAGGCGTGTTTGGCTTGAGAACACCTGGGCGAGTGATGACGGCCGGGTGTACGAACTGTATGGATACCGGGTTCGGTGTGCAGCCGGGCCTGATGGTTGAGTGTGTTTTATGTAGGTACTAACCCCGAAAAACTTTAGTGCGTGTAGAACACGTTTGTGAGTGATCGTTTTAGTGCCACCTAAGGATACGTATATGCCGGTGTAATCCGGTTAGGTTTTTCTTTGGTGAGGCAACGTAGTACCGTCATATGTCTTACGGTGCATCGTCACCGTACTACACTGGATAGTATTCTTACCTATGAAGAAAACATTCATGACTAACTTTCAAACTAAAAATGGATGTGATAAAGCACATATTAGTTACTGAACTCTTCATTTGGACTAAGTTTCAAAGAAGAGAATTACTACGCTTCTTTTGATCTCAAAAACAGAGTGCTCTGTTCTGGCAGAAGTTTTGCCGAACTTTCACAGAGCGTAACTCTGATTAGTTTGACCCAATGGAGGTGTTTGATACGGTTCTGGAAAGTTTATTAAGTGCTCTACAACTTTTCTGTAGAACTCCAGAGCCAAATCCGACACCAATTTGGTTGAACGTCCAGATGAATGCAAACTGTTCAGAAAACAGAGCAGCTGCAGACTTCTCTGGATGTTGCTGTAAATTAGCCGTCACAGTCTGTAGAAAAATTTCTAAGGGTCATATGATACACCGTTGGAAAGGTTAGGAAATTTGCAACGATTTTGTAGTTCATTGTTTGTTCAGAATTGTACCCCAGTTGTATGTAAAACTGTGATGAAAACAGCCACATACAAAGGAGGTGCTGGCAAATTTTAGCCAGAAATTCTGTCAACTTTGAACAATCCTAACTTTTGTTCCAGAAATGATCTAGGGGCATGTGAGTACTCGTTGAAAATATACTAAAGTTAACTTTAACTTTGGTATTCAACTTGAGTTATGAAAATGCTAATAAATGGATCAAATTCTGGGTTAAGTACAGAAGGGTCTGTTCTGTACGGAATGAAGGACGGAATATGTTGGCTTTAGAAAGATGTGTAAACATGAAATTTTGTTATGCTTACATAAAGTTTTAGCATGTTCATGTTGTACATACTTTCACATACTGCTAGATCAAGTTGTGACTCCCCTCAAAATTATGCTTTTGCAGTATGGTGCGTACTCATTCTCCGAGTAGGACTGGAGGTTCTCATCGAGACGGTGATGACTCGACTCCACCAGGGGCACCGCCATCAACGGTATGGACGGATATCATGGCTCAGATGGTCGAGTCAAGTCAAGAGAACACAAGACTACTCCAAGCCTTGGTACAACAGGGCTTACTCCAGCGTGCACAACAGGACGTTCCACCTCGGAACGCCTACTTGGATTTCTTGGCGACACAACCGCCAATCTTCACGGAAGCCCATGAACCAGTGGAAGCTGATCAGTGGCTTCGAGTTATGGAGTCCAAGTTTGGAGTGTTTGAGTGCGACGAGTATCAGAAGACATCATTTGCAGCTCAACAGCTCCATGGAGCCGCCGGAAATTGGTGGTTTGCGTATCTCGCCACCGTTCCGGAAGGCCATAAAGTGGAATGGACGGAATTTCGTGAAGCATTCCGTGCTCGTCACATTCCTATGGGTTTTATCAAGGCCCAACAGCAAGAATTCAGAAACTTGAAGCAGGGGGACATGAGTGTCCTCGATTATGTCCGAAGATTCAACCTTCTGGCACAATATGCTCCTGCTTATGCGACGAGCGAAGCTGCAATGTGTGACTACTTTTTCTATGGCTTGAGTGCCATACTAAAAGAGAAGTTAGCTTTGTTCAATCAAGGCAGTTACACCGAGTTGATCAGTGCTGCTCTGCTGCAAGAACAAGCGACACTTGAGTGTCAAGCAGAGAAGAGGGACCGAGAGGATGTGCAAGAAGACACACCAATCGTTCCTCGTAAATACCATGTGGTGTATCACACACCATCCGATGAGATATGGCAAGCACCAGGGAGATCAACTCTGTACAGATTTCCTGCTCAAGAATCATGTCTTGAAGCAACACCTTTGCCTCAGCAACGAATGACATCTGTTGCATCATTGCTGCAGCCAAGTGCCTCAACTTCTCAACCACAAGTCAACGAAGAACCGGGGAAACCTCCGTGTTCTTATTGCCACCGTTTTGGGCATTTTAGGCAGGAATGTCGGGAGAAGTTGGTAAACACCAGACAGCCATCATCATCAGGTGGTATGTCGCTACCTGCTCAAGTCAACATAACAGCATTGCAATCCGGGAGTGTGCAACATCTGGCTATTGAGGATGTCCCGGAGGGAGCACCGGTGTTAGCGGGCATGTTTACTCTCAAGGACGTGACCGTATTGGTACTTTTTGATTCAGGTGCAACCCACAATTTTATCAGCAAAACATGCGTGGATCAGCACCAAATGTCCACCAATACCCCCACAACGAGTTTTCTCATACGTTCACCGGGAGGAAATATCTCTGCCAATCAGATTGTGTCCCGAGCAACTTTGTGTTTGGGCGGAAAAATATACCCAACATCGCTGATTATGTTGGATAGGCAGAAGATAGACATTATATTGGGGATGTCTTGGTTAAATCGTCACGGTGCCGTTCTCAATATCGGTAACCGGACTGTCCAGATTGACTCGCCGATTCACGGACAGCACACGCTGTTTTTAGACAGCGAAGATCCAGATATGGTAGAGGCCTACCACACGGAAGCGCTGAAGCTTGAAGATATTCCGGTGGTACGTGATTATCCCGACGTATTTCCCGAAGACTTACCGGGCATGCCGCCCGAACGGGACGTCGAGTTCAAAATTGAACTGGCGCCGGGAACGACGCCTATTTCACGAAGGCCTTACAAGATGGCACCTAACGAGCTAGCGGAGTTGAAAGAGCAACTGAATGGACTCATGAGCAAGGGTTTCATACGACCAAGTTCTTCACCTTGGGGTTGCTCAGCGCTGTTCGTTAAGAAGAAGGACGAAACACTACGGCTATGTGTTGATTACCGTCCTCTCAATGCTGTCACAATAAAGAACAAGTATCCTTTGCCCCGCATCGACATCCTGTTTGATCAACTTGTGGGTGCAAAGGTATTTTCGAAGATGGATCTTCGGTCGGGCTATCATCAAATCAAGATCCGGCCGGAGGACATACCGAAGACAGCTTTCTCGACGAGATACGGACTCTACGAGTATCTCGTCATGTCATTTGGATTAACCAACGCTCCGGCACACTTCATGTATTTGATGAATTCTGTGTTCATGCCGGAGTTAGACAAGTTCGTCGTGGTATTCATCGACGACATATTGGTTTACTCCAAATCTGAAGAAGAGCATGCTGAACATCTGCGCATTGTGCTACAACGGTTGCGGGAGCACCAGTTATATGCCAAGTTCAGCAAGTGCGAGTTCTGGATCGATCAAGTGCCTTTCCTAGGCCATATTATTTCAGCAGAAGGTATCGCCGTGGACCCCAGCAAGATTGAACAAGTGCTGAAGTGGGAATCTCCCAAATCGGTCCACGAGGTCCGAAGTTTCTTAGGTTTAGCGGGGTATTATCGGAGGTTTATTCCGAGCTTCTCAAAGATTGCTAAACCAATGACGGAGCTGCTGAAGAAGGGCACTAAATACATGTGGAATGCAGCATGTGAAGCCGCATTCGAAACTTTGGTGAAACATCTCACAACGGCTCCAGTTCTTGCTCAGCCGGACACGACGAAGCCATTCGATGTATACTGTGATGCATCCGGCATCGGTCTCGGCTGCGTTCTGATGCAAGAAGGGCGTGTGGTCGCCTATGGGTCTCGTCAACTGCGAAACCACGAGCAGCATTATCCAACTCACGATCTTGAGCTTGCTGCAGTGGTGTTGGCGTTAAAGATGTGGAGGCATTACCTACTTGGTAATCTTGTTCACCTCTACACCGACCATAAAAGCCTGAAGTACATCTTCACGCAGAAGGAGCTGAATATGAGACAACGGAGATGGTTGGAGCTCATAAAAGATTATGAAATTGAGATCCACTATCACCCGGGAAAAGCCAACGTGGTTGCCGACGCGCTTAGTCGGAAATTCCACGTTCACAACTTAGCGGTTGCTGAGTTGGAAGATGAAGAACCCAGCCTCCGTGTCATTCCGTATGGCGCACTTTATAATCTCGCGCTCATTCCAACAATCCGTGAAGAGATTGTTGAGGCTCAAAGAAGAGACAGAGGTATGTCTCACATACGGAGAAGACTGGACAACGGAGAGGTGAAATGTTTCCGGAAGGATGAGAACGGTACAATATGGTTTAACGACCGTATAGTGGTACCGCGCAATATGAAACTCCGGAAGAAGATCTTGGATGAAGCCCACCTGTCAAAGTTTTCCATTCATCCCGGAAGTAACAAGATGTACCAAGATTTGAAACAGGAATTTTGGTGGACGAGGATGAAGAGGGAGATTGCTAAATACGTATCCGAATGCGATACGTGTAGACGGGTCAAGGCTGATCATATGCGGAAATCCGGACCGCTACAACCTTTGAAGATTCCGGCGTGGAAATGGGAGGATGTGAGTATGGACTTCATCGTCGGATTACCGCTCACATCCAGGAAGAATGACTCGATATGGGTGATTGTCGACCGGTTGACGAAATCAGCTCATTTCATACCGGTGAACACTCATTATCGAGCAAGACAATATGCGGAGTTATTCATCTCCAGAATTATATGTTCACATGGTGTCCCGAAGACCATCATTTCAGATCGAGGTGCGCTGTTTGTTGCTCGTTTTTGGGAGCAGCTGCATGCCTCGTTGGGCACTAAGCTGATTAGGAGCTCCGCATATCACCCTCAAACTGATGGACAAACTGAGAGGGTGAATCAAGTGCTCGAGGACATGTTGAGAGCATGTGCCATCCACCACGGTAGGAATTGTGACGATCACCTACCGCTGGCGGAGTTTTCATACAACAACGGTTATCAAGCGAGTATTAAAATGGCACCGTATGAAGCTCTCTATGGCCGGAAGTGTCGCACACCACTGAATTGGTGTGAGTCCGGCGAAAGAGTTCTGTTTGGGATTGATCTTGTCAACGAAGCCGAAGACCGAGTTCGGTTGATACAAGAGAACTTAAAGGCTGCCCAATCCCGACAGAAGAGCTACGCCGATCAAAGGCGTAGGCCATTACATTTTGACGTCGGAGAACATGTTTATCTTCGTGTATCCCCGATGAAGGGAATTCACCGGTTCGGTGTAAAGGGGAAGCTCGCTCCCCGTTTTATTGGTCCTTTTGCTATCACGGAGAAGTGCGGATCCGTAGCCTACCGGCTGGAGTTACCAGCAAGTCTAGCGGGTATTCATGATGTATTTCATGTATCACAGCTGCGGAAGTGCCTCAAATTCACCGCTGCTGTTCGCACTGAGGACATCGACGAATTGAAACCGGACCTGACCTACACCGAGCGACCGGTCCAGATTTTGGATGAAAAGACCCGGGTAACCCGGAACCGGACGATCCGATTTTTCAAGGTACTGTGGAGTAATCACACCGCGGAAGAGGCGACGTGGGAAAGTGAAGATTATCTCCGCACCAACTACCCGGAACTTTTATCTTTGTACAGTTTGTAATTACCTCTCCCGTCGCGTTCCTCTTTTGTAATCTCGGGACGAGATTCTTTTAAGGGGGGAGGAATGTAAAAGTCCCAAAAACGTGTATGAATAAAAACTAAAGTTTAAGTTCATATGTGTGGCAATGACATGAAAAATGGGACTTGCTAAAACTTTCTTCATGCAAAGTAATACATGGATGATCATCCATGATGAGGCTCACCTTTTTATTTAAAAGTGTTGAACCAATAAGGAGTAAATACCTCTTTGCATGAAAGTTTAAAATTCAGATTTGAAATTCAAAGTTCACACATAGGGTGAGCAAAAACTTTGAATAAACATGCAGCCCTATAGTTGGGATTATAGAAAAAATTGTTGCTCACAAACTTTTCATTTATAGGGTGGGCTCAAAAAGGGGTTAAAGAGGAGAATTTGCAAACTTCAACCAAATTCAAATTTGGAAAGCAAATTCAAACTGAATTGGAAGGATTCAAATTCTAACCCACACTTTAAACTCAGAATTGTGGGAATTGAGAGGATCACTTGGAGAAAATATTTGGGGGTTAGAATGTGGGAGGGGACCCACATGGCAGTGAGCTGGAGGCTTAAACTTAACCAGGAAGCACATGAGTTTGGCTTCTGTTCTGCTCGGGCGCCACCGAGGAGTTCCACCGCGCCCCGGGGAACTGGACCCGACACCTCCTGCTGCCTTCCCCCCCCACGCGCGGCCACCGAAGGCGGTCTCCTTCGACGTTATCGTGCCCTCGGCTGAGCAAAGACCGGATTGCTCTCCTCCTCTCGCGTGAACGCCGCACAGCCGTTCTTCCCTCGTTCGCTCTCGGTCGATCGGGAAACCAGCGGAGACCATCGCGCCCACTGCCTCCGAGGGGCTAAACACATAGGCGCAACCGTTGCTCACTTCCCCCGACCCAGAAACCACCAAGTCCCGGCGTTCCCGAGCCCCCAATCAACCATTTCGCGGCGACCTCAAAAGAATCGACGGTCGGCTTCACGTGGACAGCTCTCCACAGAAGCTCCCAAGCCCAATCAATCACGGCCACAGGAGCGTTCTGCTGTGTTATTGCTCTCACCCAAAACTTGGAGCAAGTCGTGGAGCGTAGCCGGCAAATTCTGAGGTTTTGCTCCGGCGGCTTCAACCCGAGCATCCGGTATGGAAATCCAAAATTCTCCACTTCTGTTCGTTCTTAGCTCGTCAAACTTTGCACGGAGGAGCTGGACTAGCCGGCGGTCATAACCTCTTTAGCATCCGAGGCATGACATTAACTGGGCACCACGAATTTGGAGCTCTACCGAGCGTGATCACGGCGGAACCGGTCGGCCGCACGGTGACGTCCGGTTTGCGGCCAGTCCAGGGCCATTTGAGGGCCATGCCAAGCTTGGCGATCGACCACTGATGCTGTAGCACGTGTTTGTCGCTTGGTTAGAGGACTAGGAACCCTGGTCGACGGTGCCGAAAGGCAGCAAGGACCGCCGCACGTCGCCGGGATGTTTCCGGTCACCGGCAACCCTAGATGACCCCGCAGATATGTTCCTCGACATCATAAACGCCCTGGCGGCAAACCTCAGCTCGGGCGGTGGCCGGAGAAGGCGAGCCGGTGAGCTCTGGCGTCGGGCCGGCGAGGGGCAGCGCGGGCGCGGGAAAACAACGGGAGGAAGAAGAAGACCGGGTGGGTCCCAGCCGTCAGCGCCTGTAGAGTTTAAAAAGAGGATCTGTTGTGGCTAGGTTCTTTTGTGGCTACGCGGTACAATCCTGTGAACCGCTGTGGCCCCAATCTGATTGGCTGGGGTTTAAAAAGCGGGCCCAATGGGATTTGCAATAGGAAAATAATCCCTGACTTAGCTCAATCTTTAGAAATTCATATCTCCCTGTAGAAAACTCCAATTTGAGTGATTCCAATTGGTTTGGATTCACCTCTCTGAGTTCTATCCAAATATGAACTCAGATTTCTATGAAAGTCAATATTATATTCTGGAAAATTCTTTGAAGATTTTCTGAAAAAGAATTATTGAGGGAGTTTGGGTTATCCAAAAATACCCATATTTTGCCAGAATATTCTTTAGCATATTATTGAACTACTAGCAAATTTTCAGCTCATTTGAAGATCATTTGTGTAGGAATTTGCTAAATGCAAACTAATGTGTTCAAAAGAGTCCAGAAACATTTTCAGAAAATGTTTCCCACTTCAAAAATTTGTTCTGAGCAATCCATAGCTTCAAAAATCATAGGAAAATTTAGGCAAGCTCTCTGGGACATACTTGGAATTGTAGTTCACTTAGTTGGGCATGTAAATGCACATTACTACAGAATTAATTCTATTGAGTACAAATGCTTAAAGAATTGTTCTTGGAGAACTACCCAATTAAAAGGGCTGAATTTTGTACCAGATGACTCTCATGTAATCAAGAACTCACATGTAAATTATCAGCCCAAGATGAGTCCTGGAACTCCCTGTCCTTATTCTCCATACTTATGTATAAGGGAAAAATACATAAGAAATATTGTGAGAATTATGGAGGACACAATATGACTCCACATTAGCTGCAATTTGGCAAGCTAAATCCTTAGGTAGTATAGAACCTGCTGTAAAAGTTTTGAGTCCATTGGAGTTCTTGTTCTTCAGTTGCACTCAAATCTTTTCAGCTTATCTATTATGTTCATTAGAGAAAAGGGTTAGTGTATAGCTAAGGGCCTTAAGGTCAAATCAGTTTAATTCTGTTCTTTGCACAACAGAGGCAAACCAAGCCAGGCTTGGCTTTTCCACACAACCTCTGTTCTTAAGAAAGTAATTCTATAACTTCTTTCCATTACATTCCATGAAACATATGCATATGCATTTCAATAGGGACCACAACGAAGGGGACTCAAAGGAGTGATTCATCAAAGTGGATCAAGCTCCGGAGAGTCAAGGGTGGATCTGCAAGGATACTAACTGCTTATATACGACTACCCTGCAAAACAGGCAAGCTCCGGTTTGCATTTAACAGCTGTTAAGTTTTTATTTTGTATTCACCTTTGGTTAAGATTTGAATTGTGCATTAGGTCTAGTGTTTGATACTCCTCTTGCATAGCCAAATGACCCATAGAGTATTGGGTAGGTGTCTTTCACCGTGTAGAACTGCCATGCTTAAGTACGGTTCGGTAGAAGTCGAGTGGTGAGATGCTACTCGCAGATTTAGGGACAACAGGGGCATACGGGATTGGTTCGTAATTGAATTAGCAAGTTAAAAGTTGAGACCGGAAGGTTGTAGGAGCAGCAGGACATAGGGGCCTGGGTGCTGTAGACCTGTCCGTGTCGGTCAAGGACCGATCCGTATGCGGCCCTGTTGAACAAGTTTGAGTTGTGTACCGGACTCATGCTGGCTATATGGGACCCAATAAACCGATGTACCTCGGGAAGCTGTCGTTGGGACTTTTCGGGTCGCCTCAGGCGGACGGCCAGTGTGCAGTATGTGGGGAATATTCTCATGACATCTCACGTCGGAAGGTGCACCATGAGAGTAGCTACTGTACGGGGCGACTTGATCGATTCAGCGGGGGTGAAACGGGGGAAAGGCTGCCACGTACGACGTCAGTGATGGTTGTTGTAGGCAACGTCGAGTACGGGCGTACGTGTCGTGTAGTCCGGGTGTTATTGATTCGAATCACCGTCGCTCGCAGAATGGACTGAGCATACTTGTTCTCACAGTCGTGACGTAGTAAGAACTTGCATGAGAAAGGAACTAATCATATTGATGTGAAGTATTATACTAGTGTTGTATTGGATCTCGATGAATAGGCTAGTGCAAACTTGATTCTTTTATGCCATGAGCAATTTACATCGGGGGAAAGCGTTTCTTGTTTGATTGTGGACTCCCGATGTAGCGTGCCCAGGGTTACTTAAAATGCTGCAATTAATAACTGAAAGCAAGGATTCACTTTTAGGCGAGTTAATTATGCTTATGCCATCCTACGTTAGGTTCATAACCTCACTTAGAGTTTCATGTTTAGGGTGACGGTTAAGTCTTGCTGAGCGTTATGCTCACGGATGCTATCCGAGTTGTTTTGCAGGTAATTGACTCGGTGCTTATGAGAAGGGGTGCCGATGAGACTCGGGAACCTCCGAGTGCTTACTCAAAGAGCATCCTCGCCGCTGCAGATTGTCTTCGTGTTGCTAGTAAGAAACGTCCGTGGGCTGGACCGTTTCTTTGTTGCTAGTTTAGACATGAGTCATGAGAGGGATAGTCTTCCGCTGTAGTTTACTCTGATATATATATTTATTTGTAAAACAATCTTGTACGCTTCCGCTAAACTATTTATGTAATATGATGTGTTTCTGCAAACCGTGTGCTGTTGGGTGCCGCATAACACGGCACCACCCGACGAGGTCCCGTGGGGCCGTCTCAGCGTGGCATCAGAGCCGGTTACAAATAATCACATCAATTGTATCTGTAAAACTCGAGTTATGATAAAACCACCGAAGCAAGGTAGTGCTGAACAGAAACTCGATGAGAAAAACTTATCTTAAACAAGTCGGACGAAAAAAAGGCACAAAAGTTCCTTTAGAATACGAATTTTATTTATCAAAACACAAGAGGAACAGCCCCAAAGTCATGCTCTCCACGAGCCTTGGCCTCCCTTGCTTATATAACCAGCTTTATGGCCAATCCAATTCAAACTAGGACTTCTACTCCTACTTGGATTCAAACTGTAACTTTCCAATACTGCTCAAGACTCTTCTATACGCAGATAGAAGCAAATTTAAGACTTCCAAACACCTTAGGAACGTCCCAAACATTCCTAAAACAACTCTACTTCATGCCTAACACGAAATCCTGTTATAACCAACTCAAAACTTTCCATAAACAAACCATAACCGCCTCAGCCGCAGCCTGAGCGCAAAATCCAGCCGGTTGAACCTTTTCAACCATATCTCCACTTCCATATCTCTTCACCACGCCTTGGAACCATGTTTCCACGTCCATGCACTCCTTGCACAAGTGCAAACACCTTCCAACAACGTCCATGATACCTTCATATGAATTGTTCTTGATCCAAACATGATGTGCGGCCTCCTGATCAACTCAACCACAATTCCTCCCGAACTTGGTTGTTGAACCTCATCTTCTCCCTAAGACTAGTTCAATGGATCCCTGTGGCGGACCGGGATCCGCCCATCTAGGATCGCAGAGGGTGGTGCCGCGCGATGCAACACCCAACAGCACACGTCATAAGGACACAATATATTACATGGGAAAAACAAACTGAACTGTACACAGAGGTACAAACTTCAGTTACAAACTAGTATTTATTTTACACAGCGGAAGTCTACTCTATACAACTCACGCCCGCCTATCAAGCAAAAGTTGGTTGCCCAGCCCTAGGGCAACCCACACTCACGTCTCAGCTCAGCGCGGCGTGTACGGCTCCCACTCAGCCGTGGTCCCCGACGGAGGGTAACGCTCGCCGGTGGACTCGTACTCCGAGTCCGTGGGTGGCTCCTCACCTGAAAAACACTTAAGAAGCAACCGTGAGCACGATGGATCAACAAGGCTTAACCGACTTACCTAAGCATGAAACTCTACATGAGGGGTACAATGGCATAGGATAGTAATGTTGCAGCAAATGGACACGCCTACAAGTTCATTCTTAGTTCATCTTTTAGCAACAAGTTAACAGTTCAGGAAGCTGAAATTTAGTAAGCAATATTTGGTGGCAAACATGTAGCAATACAATATTATATCATAACAGCAATATTGAATCATCACATTTCATACATTAACCTACGTCACGACTCAGTGACCAAGTGGTACTCTTCACTGCGAGGGACGGCGAATCGACTCGATATACACCTGCAGGGAAACCCAAAGAGCACATCACGTACGCCCACCCGTGGAGCTGCACAGCACGCTCACTCGATGTCGTATGGGACAACCTTTCACCCAACAGCCCAAACGTCGAACCGGTCGCTCTGAAACGGACAGGAGGTTCCCTACACGGAGCATCTCTCTATGCCCGTTAGCATATTTCCACCTTGCTTCCCTCAACCTACGCCTATAAATCGGTGTGCTATGCCTCGACGCCCGGAGGTTTAGGTTGCATCGGTTTATCGGGGCCCATATATCCGATATGCCTTCGGTACGTTCAAACTTGATCAGCGTGGGCCGCACGGATCGGTCCTCAATCGACATGGACAGGGCTGCGCACACAAGACTTCCTCTTGCTGCGCCCTAGCCCCTGCCTAGTCTCGTTTTCATTACTAAAGTGATCTCACATCACTCGAACCAAACCCGTGTGTCCCAACCCTAACTCGCGAGTAGATTCCAACTACTCGAATTGTACCAAAGTCCTATGAATTATTAAGCATAGCCTGTCTACTCGAGATCTTAGACACTACCCTCACTCTTATGGAAACATTCTGGTCATGCAAGTGGGGTTCCATTCATCCTACACCTAATGCACATTCATACATCACCCTAAATATGTGAACAAAGCAAAACTTGATAAAAGAGTTAATGCAAACCGGGGCTTGCCTTGTTGCTGCTAGTCAGGGGTTAGTTCTTCTTCCGGAAGGAGGAAATCGAGTACTTCCGGAGCCTCCTCACCTTCAGTGACTACACGTTAATAAAATACTACATGTTAATGAATATGCACATGAGTTTATGGGAATGCTTCTGCTATTAGTTCTAATAACCAGTTTCTAACAACTGGAACTCTGTTCAAGAATTTAAAATGGAACTGGGGATTAGTGGTTTGTGTTTGGACCTATGCACATGATTAAGTGCTAAGTGGATTTCCCCCTCTTCCATATTATTCCCTCAAGTGATTCCACAGAATAGGGGTGATCCAGAGCTCCAATGGAGCTGAGAATTTTTGTGTGAGTTACTTATAACAAGACAACTCTCTGGATCAAAATTTAGAACTTGTCATTGAGTGGTTTGTTCAGAATAATTCTTTTCGCAAATAAGCAAAGAAGAATTAATTCTGAGGAAACACCCTTGTTCATGCCCAACTTAGTGAACTAAAATTTCAATTATATCTCATAGAGTTTGCATGAATTTTCCTAGCATTTTTGGAGCTAAGATTTGCCCAGAACTGAATTTCCAAGTTTTGGAAATTCTCTGAAAATGTTTCTGTATTCAAATGAACACAGCACCTTCAAATTTGAATTGCTCCTATCAAATCAACTCCAAATGGTCTGAAACTTTTATAGCGGTTCACTAACATCCTAAAGAACATTGTGGCAAAATTTGGGGATTTTAGGATGAACAAAACTCCCCCTAAAATTCTTTTGCTGAAAAGCTTTAATGAATTTTCCAGAATTAAATAATAGGTTTCGTACAAATTGGGTGGCATATTTGGATATAGCTATGCAAGATGAATCCAACCCAATTCGAATCACTAAATTTGGAGCTTCCTAGCAAAAGTTATGGGGTTCTAAAGTTTGAACTAAATCTGAAATTCTAAATAAACCGGGGAAAAATTTAAACTCTGACCGTGGGCTCGTTACACACGTGTCACTGCTGGAGCTGAGCCACACGGGGCTACAGACCCCTTTCCCACGCAGCCACACTTGATCCCGGGGCTGCAGTAGATCTGTATTTTTAAACTCCCCGTCGCTGACACATGGGGCCCGCGGGTCGTCTTCTTCCTCGTGTTCCCGCGCCCGCGCGCCGCCGGGCTCGCCGGAGACACGCTGATAATTGCCGCCCGGCCAACTCTCGCGCTCTCCCTCGCTGCCAGGGCCTAGTTCCACCTGCTGAACATGCTGGCACCCTCTCCCCCGACTGGCGGTGGCTCTAACCTAGCCGGCGACGGTGCAGCGGCTCGGCAACCCTTCGGTCACGTCGCCCGGCCAGCTTAGCCCGCCAAAACACCAGTGGACCAGTGCTATAGCACCAGTGGGTGATAAGGAAGATTGTCCTAGTGGTGAAACCGCCCAGGGATGGCTCTATCCTAGGTCTCATCGTGAGCCCGAGCCTTCCTGTCTCAATTGCCGTATCAAAACCTAGAGTTACCCAGCCTACGTACGGTTTCACGCTAGGGCCGTGAGGGGCTAACGAGCGTCGATGAGTGGCGGTTCTGTGTGCAAGATTTCGTGACCTAAGAACAAGGGTGGCGGGTGAATTCGACGTTACCGTGTCGGAAGGTCCGTTCGTGCCCGCCGGGGAACTTTCTTCAAATTCGAGCTCTGTGGTCCAGGTCACGGCCTGAGCTTTGGATACGAGCACCACCGGTCCCTGACGCGTCCAAGACCGTTCTTGCTCAGCCGTGAAAGGCCCTCTGTTGGGCTGTCACCGTGAGCCGAGCTGTGGCGGTTTCTCGGTTGTTACTCGGAACCGTGGAGCTAGGGTTGGGGAAGGTCTAAACTCGACCGTTCTGGTGCCGAGGAGGTAGAGGACGAGTAGCTGGTGTGGTTTTGTGGCTAGGAGAGGCGCTGCTCACGGTGGTTTTCTGAGCTCTCGATCGAACGAAAACGGCGGCGAGCGTAGCGTTCTCTGTTCGTGTGTACAGGACCCGAGCCTCGGTGGTTTTGTGCTGTGGGCGACCGACTGCATTGGGGTTGATCGATCCGGAAGCAGCTCGCCAGCTCGGGCAGGAGACCAGGAGGTGGCAGCGCGAGGGGGTCTGGCGCCGACGCTCCTGTGCGCTGTCTCGGCCGAGAGAGGGAAAGATCAGTGGAAGACTTCTCTGTTAAGTCTACTGACAGGTGGGACCTCCCCTCTAATTCTTTTTCCAAATTTTCTCAATTCTGTTGTGCCAAAATATCCTCAGCTACTCACAATTTAATGTGAGACTTAGTCCCCAAGTCTTAGTTTGAATTTGAATTCTCAAATTTGAACTGTGTTTGGCTAGATTTGCTGCATGTTTAAACTGAAATTTAAATTCAGTTTTGAATTCTTGCAAATTTAGCTCTTGACAAGATGAACTCCAATGAGGATGAAAATTGGTGGGCTTACTCAGAAAAATGTGCTGAGTTTGAATATGAAGCTACTTTTGAATTTGAGTGATGAAAGTTGCTGCAATTTGAATTTACCTTCAAATTGGCCTGTTTTTCAAATACCTCCAAAAGTGTCTCAAAAAGTGTTGGATTTACATGAAATTTGGCCTGAACCTTCCCAAGACTTTTTAATTTCTAGGGGTTAGCTCAACCTCTCATGATCATGTGTAAAAATCCCACTTTGTGAAAAGTGAAGGCTTTCCCCTCTAATCACTCTTTTGATGGAGGTTACTTGCTCTTCACAATATTTCCTAAGATATCCACAACAAAAACTGTGGTGTTGTGAGGTGAAGAAAAGTTTTTGCAAGTCCCTTTTCTTGGGCTTTTACATCCCTCCACCCTTTAAAGAATCTCATCCCGAGATTACAAAAGAAGAGACAGCGATGTAATAGGAACTTACCCGTGTTGAGAGGCCATGAACTCCGGGTAATTTGAGCGAAGGAATTCCTCGCTCTCCCACGTCGCTTCTTCGGCGGTGTGGTTGCTCCAGAGTATCTTGTAGAACCACAATGTCCTGCTACGCGTGGTTCGGGCTTTCTCATCAAGAATTGGCACCGGATATTCATCATATGTCAAATCCGGTTGCAGCTCGCCGATGTCTTCGGTAGGAACAGCAGCGGTACGCTTCAGACGTTTTCTCAGTTGTGAGACATGGAGCACGTCATGGACACCAGCCAGGGGATGCCGGTAGCTCCAGTCTATACGCCGCTGGTCCACACTTCTCGGTGATAGCATAGGGTCCAATGAAACGGGGAGCGAGCTTCCCCTTCACACTGCACCGGTGCACGCCCTTCATCGGAGACATGCGGAGGTACACGTGTTCACCGATGTCGAAGTGCAACGGTCTACGCCTCTTATCAGCGTAGCTATTCTGCCGGGATTGAGCGGCCTTCAAATTAGCTTGAATCGTCCGAACGCGCTCTTCGGCGTCATTCACCACGTCAACCCCGAATGTGATCCTTTCACCGGACTCGCACCAATTTAATGGGGTGCGGCATTTGCGACCGTATAGAGCTTCGTAGGGTGCCATCTTGATACTCGTCAGATAGCTGTTGTTGTACGAGAATTCCGCAAATGGTAGGTGATCATCCCAGTTCCTACCATGGTGGATGGCACATGCTCTCAACATGTCTTCCAGAACTTGATTCACCCTCTCTGTCTGGCCATCTGTCTCAGGGTGGTAGGCGGAGCTTCTAATCAGTTTAGTACCCAAAGCAGCATGCAACTGCTCCCTAAAGCGAGATACAAACAATGCACCTCGGTCTGAGACTATAGTCTTGGGTACACCGTGCAAGCATAGAATCCTGGCGATATATAACTCCGCATATCTGTTGGCATGGAAATGTGTATGTACGGGGATAAAGTGAGCTGACTTGGTTAGTCGGTCAACGATCACCCAAATGGAATCATGTTTGTTGGATGTTAAGGGTAATCCCACAATAAAATCCATGCTCACGTCCTCCCATTTCCATGCTGGAATTTTCAGGGGTTGCAGCAGCCCTGATTTCCTCATATGATCCGCCTTCACTCGTCTACACGTATCACACTCGGATACGTACTTCGCTACCTCCCGCTTCATCCGTGTCCACCAAAATTTCTTTTTCAAATTTTGGTACACTTTGTTGCTGCCCGGATGAATGGAGTACTTAGACAAGTGAGCTTCATCGAGGATCTTTTTCCTCAACTCCATATCCCGGGGTACGACTATGCGGTCATTGAACCATAACGTCCCCTCATGATCTTTCCGGAAACACTTGATCTCTCCATTGTCAATCCGTCTCTGGAGATGTGCCATGCCTTTATCATCTTTCTGAGCTGCACTGATGTCCTCCCTAATAGTAGGGATGAGGGCAAGGTTGTACAGCGATCCATAAGGAACTAAGTATAAACTCGGCACTTCCTCCTCCACCGGTGTAATGGTGAGGTGATGGACATGTGATTTCCGACTCAGTGCATCGGAAACCACATTCGCCTTGCCGGGGTGGTAATGAATCTCAATTTCATAATCTTTGATCAGTTCTAACCACCTCCACTGCCTCATGTTCAGCTCCTTCTGGGTGAAAATGTATTTCAAGCTCTTGTGGTCGGTGTAGAGATGCACCAGATTCCCTAGGAGATAGTGCCTCCACATTTTTAGTGCCAAAACCACTGCAGCAAGCTCAAGATCATGAGTCGGATAGTGCTGCTCATGGTTCCGAAGTTGGCGTGAGCCATAGGCGACCACACGTCCTTCCTGCATCGACACGCAGCCGAGCCCGATACCAGACGCGTCACAATACACGTCGAAGGGCTTTGTTGTATCCGGCTGAGCTAAGACCGGGCTGTTGTGAGATGCTTCACCAATGCTTGGAACGCTCCTTCACACGCCGTGTTCCAAACATATTTTGTCCCTTTCTTCAGCAATTCTGTCATCGGCTTAGCGAGCTTGGAGAATCTTGAAATGAATCTCTGATAGTATCGCGCTAACCCGAGGAAGATTCTGACTTCATGAACTGAAGTGGGAGCCTTCCATTTTAGTACTTGCTCAATTTTGTTTGGGTCAACCACAATGCCTTTTGCTGAGATGATATGTCCCAAGAATGGCACTTGGCTGATCCAAAACTCGCATTTACTGAACTTTGCGTGGAGCTTGTGGTCTCGTAATCGTTGAAGAATGATCTTCAAGTTTTCGGCATGTTCGGCTTCTGTCTTGGAGTAAACCAAGATATCGTCGATGAACACTACCACGAACTTGTCCAGCTCCGGCATGAACACCGAGTTCATGAGATACATGAAATGGGCTGGAGCGTTTGTGAGACCAAAAGACATGACGAGATATTCATATAATCCATATCTCGTCGAGAAGGCCATCTTCGGGATATCCTCCGCCCGGATCTTTATCTGATGATATACAGAGCGAAGGTCCATATTTGAAAACACACTTGCACCCACAAGTTGATCAAACAATATGTCGATGCGGGGCAGTGGGTACTTATTTTTGATGGTGACGGCGTTGAGCGACCGGTAATCCACACACAGCCTCAGGGTTTCATCCTTCTTCTTTACAAACAGCGCCGAGCATCCACAAGGCGAGGAACTCGGCCTAATGAAACCCTTGCTCAACAGATCATTGAGCTGTTCTTTTAGTTCAGCCAGCTCATTGGGAGCCATTTTATATGGCCTCCGTGATATGGGCGTAGTCCCGGGTGCAAGTTCAATCTTGAACTCGACGTCCCGCTCAGGTGGCATGCCCGGAAGATCATCCGGGAACATGTCGGGGTACTCCCGGACTACGGGGATGTCTTCTAACTTGATAGCTTCAGCATTATTAATTGCTGAAATTTCCCGGACTGACGTGTCTAACACCATGGAATGCGGACGGTGGAATGGAGAGTTTAAATGAACTGTCCGAGTCTCTAGGACAGCGCCATGGTGTTGTAGCCATGACATCCCTTTGGCTATCCTGCTCCACTATCCATTCTTATACCGAACCAGGGTCCTAAATGTTGAACCTAGGGATTTTATTTCCTTGTTATCATTATTTTGCATGCATATGCCCATGATATCTCGGTACTACGTTCTTCACAAAAGAAAATCCTAACCAGGTTATACCGGCATATACGTCTCAAGTGTGGAACTAAACGGTCTCTTGCACACGTTAACTACACGGATACATACGTGGTCAGTACCTGCAGAAGACCACACAATAGTGATGCACTCAAGGGTTGTTTTCATTTCAGGCAGGATTATATTAAAAATAAATACAAACGCCCGTATCATTGCCATACGGCCGTCCTTGAGTTAGGTCACGTCTCAAGGTACGTGATCGTGTTTCAACACCACATGACAGGGAACCCGAGTAGGTCATGAACGGGTCGTCACGGTCGGGAATGTTATCAACCCAACAGATACCACCTACTGCCCTGCAGGGCACGCCGATGGCAAGCGCTGCGTATGTCCTCCTGGGCTATTTCCAGACGAACACACTCTCGCGTTACTGACCACGCGATGGGGTCTCCACTTACTTTCCTAATGCACGTTAGGGATCAGCGTTTCATATGAACTCAGGAACATGAAGAGTCCAAGAGTTTCATATTGACGTCTCACACCAAGCTGTGAGACCTATCCCTGAACCACTTTCCTCGTCAGGGGAGCTAACCGAAATTGAACCGCTTTCGGTGGTGTTCCCTACCATGCTTACCAAGCGTAGGTGCGTCGTTACATAATAAAAATTCAGAATTATAACACATAGGTTAGTCTTTGCCACTTTAAGTAACTATGCTAATATAGTCCTTACTTGGGCAACTACCGAATCCTCACTGTAAACCTAAGTATTCCCATACTACAGTCCTTAGGTACTGTGCTATCCCCAATGCAGCTCTGGTACCAGGCTGTGGCGGACCGGGATCCGCCCATCCAGGATCGCAGAGGGTGGTGCCGCGCGATGCGACACCCGACAGCACACGTCATAAGGACACAATATATTACGTGGGAAAAACAAACTGAACTGTACACACAGGTACAAACTTCAGTTACAAACTAGTATTTATTTTACATAGCAGAAGTCTACTCTGTACAACTCACGCCTGCCTATCTAGCAAAAGTTGGTTGCCCAACCCTAGGGCAACCCACACTATCTGCACGTCTCAGCTCAGCGCAGCGTGTACGGCTCCCACTCAGCTGTGGTCCCCGACGGAGGGTAACCCTCGCCGGTGGACTCGTACTCCGAGTCCGTGGGTGGCTCCTCACCTCAAAAACACTTAAGCAGCAACCGTGAGCACGATGGCTCAACAAGGCTTAACCGACTTATCTAAGCATGAAACTCTACATGAGGGGTACAATGGCATAGGATAGTAATGTTGCAACAAATGGACACGCCTACAAGTTCATCCTTAGTTCATCTTTTAGCAACAGGTTAACAGTTCAGGAAGCTGAAATTTAGTAAGCAATATTTGGTGGCAAACATGTAGCAATACAATATTATATCATAACAGCAATATTGAATCATCACATTTCATACATTAACCTACGTCACGACTCAGTGACCAAGTGAACTCTTCACCGCGAGGGACGGCGAATCGACTCGATATACACCTGCAGGGAAACCCAAAGAGCACGTCACGTACGCCCACCGGTGGAGATGCACAGCACGCTCGCTCGATGTCGTACGGGACAACCTTTCACCCAACAGCCCAGACGTCGAACCGGTCGCACCGAAACGGACAGGAGGTTCCCTACACGGAGCATCTCTTTATGCCCGTTAGCAGATTTCCACCTTGCTGCCCTCAACCTACACCTATAAATCGGTGTGCTATGCCTCGACGCCCGGAGGTTTAGGTTACATCGGTTTATCTGGGCCCATATATACGATATGCCTTCGGTACGTTCAAACTTGATCAGCGTGGGCCACACACGGATCAGTCCTCAATCGACACGGACAGGGCTGCGCACACAAGACTTCCTCTTGCTGCGCCCTAGCCCCTGCCTAGTCTCGTTTTCATTACTAAAGTGATCTCACATCACTCGAACCAAACCCGTGTGTCCCAACCCTAACTCGCGAGTAGATTCCAACTACTCGACTTGTACCGAAGTCCTATGAATTATTAAGCATAGCCTGTCTACTCGAGATCTTAGACACCACCCTCACTCTTATGGAAACATTCTGGTCATGCAAGTGGGGTTCCATTCATCCTACACCTAATGCACATTCATACATCACCCTAAATATGTGAACAAAGCAAAACTTGATAAAAGAGTTAATGCAAACCGGGGCTTACCTTGTTTCTGCTGGTCAGGGGTTAGTTCTTCTTCTGGAAGGAGGAAATCGAGTACTTCCGGAGCCTCCTCGCCTTCAGTGACTACACGTTAATAAAATACTACATGTTGATGAATATGCACATGAGTTTATGGGAATGCTTCTGCTATTAGTTCCAATAACCAGTTTCTAACAACTGGAACTCTGTTCAAGAATTTAAAATGGAACTGGGGGTCAGTGGTTTGGGTTTGGACCTATGCACATGATTAAATGCTAAGTGGTTTTCCCCCTCTTCCATATTAATCCCTCAAGTGGTTCCACGGAATAGGAGTGATCCATAGCTCCAATGGAGCTGAGAATTTTTGTGTGAGTTCCTTGTCACAAGACAACTCTCTGGATTAAAATTTAGAACATGTCATTGAGTGGTTTGTTCACAATAATTCTTTTAGCAAATAAGAAAAGAACAATTAATTCTGAGGTAACACCCCTGTTCATGCCCAACTTAGTGAACTACAATTTCAATTATAGCTCATAGAGTTTGCATGAATTTTCCTAGCATTTTTGGAGCTAAGATTTGCCCAGAACTGAATTTCCAAGTTTTGGAAATTCTCTGGAAATGTTTCTGTATTTAAACGAACACAGCACCTTCAAATTTGAATTGCTCTGATCAAATCAACTACAAATGGTATGAAACTTTTACAGGGGTTCACTAACATCCTATAGAACATTCTGGCAAAATTTGGTGATTTTTGGATGAACCCAACTCCCCCTAAAATTCGTTTGCTGAAACGCTTTAAAGAATTTTCCAGAATTAAATAATAGGTTTCATTCAAATTGGGTGGCATATTTGGATATAGATATGCAATATGAATCCAACCCAATTTGAATCACTAAATTTGGAGCTTCCTAGCAAAAGTTATGGGGTTCTAAAGTTTGAACTAAATCTGAAATTCTAAATAAACAGGGGAAAAATTTAAACTCTGACCGTGGGCCCGTTACACACGTGTCACTGCTGGAGCTGAGCCACACGGGGCTACATACCCCTTCCCACGCAGCCACACTTGATCCCGGGGCTGCAGTAGATCTGTATTTTTAAACTCCCCGTCGCTGACACATGGGGCTCGCGGGTCGTCTTCTTCCTCGCGTTCCCGCGCCCGCGTGCCGCCAGGCTCACCGGAGACACGCTGATAATTGCTGCCCGGCCAACTCTCACGCTCTCCCTCGCCGCCAGGGCCTAGTTCCACCTGCTGAACATGCTGGCACCCTCTCCCCTGACCGGCGGTGGCTCTAACCTAGCCGGCGACGGTGCAGCGGCTCGGCAACCCTTCGGTCACGTCGCCCGGCCAGCTTAGCCCGCCAAAACACCGGTGGACCGGTGCTATAGCACCAGTGGGTGATAAGGAAGCTTGTCCTAGTGGTGAAACCGCCCGAGGATGGCTCTATCCTAGGTCTCATCATGAGCCCGAGCCTTCCTGTCTCAATTGCCGTATCAAAACCTAGAGTTACCCGGCCTTCATACGGTTTCACGCTAGGGCCGTGAGGGGCTAACGAGCGTCGATGAGTGGCGGTTCTGTGTGCAAGATTTCGTGACCTAAGAACCAGGGTGGCGGGTGAATTCGACGTTACCGTGTCGGAAGGTCCGTTTGTGCCCGCCGGGGAACTTTCTTCAAATTCGAGCTCTGTGGTCCAGGTCACGGCCTGAGCTTTGGATACGAGCACCACCGGTCCCTGACGCATCCGAGACCGTTCTTGCTCAGCCGTGAAAGGCCCTCTGTTGGGCTGTCACCGTGAGCCGAGCTGTGGCTGTTTCTCGGTTGTTACTCGGAACCGTGGATCTAGGGTTGGGGAAGGTCTAAACTCGACCGTTCTGGTGCCGAGGAGGTAGAGAACGAGTAGCTGGTGTGGTTTTGTGGCTACGAGAGGCGCTGCTCGCGGTGGTTTGCCGGGTTCTTGATCGAACGAAAACGGCGGCGAGCGTAGCTTTCTCTGTTCGTGCGTACAGGACCCGAACCTCGGTGGTTTCGTGCTGTGGGCGACCGACTGCGTTGGGGTTGATCGATCCGGGAGCAGCTCGCCAGCTCGGGCAGGAGACCAGGAGGTGGCAGCGCGAGGGTGTTCGGCGCCGACGCTCCCGTGCGCTGTCTCGGCCGAGAGAGGGAAAGATCAGTGGAAGACTTCTCTGTTAAGTCTAGTGACAGGTGGGACCTCCCCTCTAATTCTTTTTCCAAATTTTCTCAATTCTGTTGTGCCAAAATATCCTCAGCTACTCACAATTTAATGTGAGACTTAGTCACCAAGTCTTAGTTTGAATTTGAATTCTCAAATTTGAACTGTGTTTGGCTAGATTTGCTGCATGTTTAAACTGAAATTTAAATTCAGTTTTGAATTCTTGCAAATTTAGCTCTTGACAAGATGAACTCCAATGAGGATGAAAATTGGTGGTCTTACTCAGAAAAATGTGCTGAGTTTGAATACGAAGCTAAATTTTTAATTTGAGTGATGAAAGTTGCTGCAATTTGAATTTACCTTCAAGTTGGCCTCTTTTTCAAATACCTCCAAAAGTGCCTCAAAAAGTGTTGGATTTACATGAAATTTGGCCTGAACCTTCCCAAGACTTTTTAAGTTCTAGGGGTGAGCTCAACCTCTCATGATCATGTGTAAAAATTCCACTTTGTGAAAAGTGAAGGCTTTCCCCTCTAATCACTCTTTTGATGGAGGTTACTTGCTCTTCACAATATTTCCTAGGATATCCACAACAAAAACTGTGGTGTTGTGAGGTGAAGAAAAGTTTTTGCAAGTCCCTTTTCTTGGGCTTTTACAATCCTGTCGCCAGCCATGTCTTGAACTCAAGCAACACCAGCACATAAATAAACAACCAATACTTCCGAGCAGAAGTCCTCGACTTGACTCTCGTTAGTTCCGAAACTACAACATCTTACGTGAGCACCTCACATAAGCATGTTGTTAACCATAGCAAAATGATATCAGTCATAACCACCAAAACACACCAAAAACTTAGTAAAATAATACTAAGCAAACTTTCCATAAGAGTAGAGCAATTTCGAAACATTGCAAGTTAAAAGCAGAACCATTGCAATCAAGCTCCGAACCTTACCAAAGCTAACCGGACCTTGAACCGGAGCTTATCAAAGCTAGTCGGACCTAGCGCCGGAGCTTACTAAAGCTTAGTCGGACCTAGCACGGAATCTACCAAATCTAGTCGGACCTAGCACCGGAGCTAGCAAAAACAAGTCGGACCTAGCCAAAATAAAACAGACCTAGACAAAGCAAGTCGGACCTTACGTCGGACCTTGCCGGAGCTACCCAAAACAAGTTGGACCTATCGTCGGACCTTGCAGGAGCTTGGGCCTAGAGTCGGACCTTGTTAAAAAGGTGTTTTGGTAGTATTTAAAACTTTTATCGTCAAAGCCAATGTATTCAGCACACATAGGTCTCACAGGGAGGTTGATTTCCGCCACATCGAACAGAATGTACTCTGTCCGGTAGCTGTCTGGTGCCCCGAAGGTGACCGGAAGTCTGATGTTGCCGTAGGGGACGACTTGTCCCAGCCCTACCCCTGAGAACGGACTCGAGGGGGTGAGCTTGGCCATCGGAATTTGCAGCTTCTGGGAAGCTGCACGGCTGATGAGGTTCAGGCCGGCCCCGCCATCTACCAGAACGTGGTACATATTCACGTTGGCGATGCTGGGAGCTACCAAGAGCGGTAGCTGACCGGCCCCAGCCATGTTCTTGGGGCAGTCGGTGGCGTCGAAGCTGATGGGGGTCCCCATCCACTTGAGGTGCGGCGCTGCACTTGGGACAGGAGCCACCGACACCACTACTCAGCGTAGAGTCTTGACTGCACTCCGAGACGAGGGGTCAGAGGACCCGCCATAGATGACGTAGAGCACCTTCCGGCGCTCGTCGTCGCTGGAGCTGGAGTCCTCGTGGTAGTGCACCGCCTTCACGGCGCGCTGGGGCTCCTGGAACTCCATCTGCTGGTCGACATTGTCCCGAGTGTCTACCTTCTGCTTGCTCTCCCTCTGACGGAAGGGAGGGGCGTCCGCACGTGGTTGCTTCCCCTTGTGGAAGCGCTCCGTGAGCTTCTGAATCTCCCCGCACTCAGCAGAAGTATGGCTGCTGGTGTTGTGCACGGGGCACGGCTTGCCGTGGTCACCGTCTGGGGCTGGTGACTGTCGCGGCCTCTTGTCGGGGCGTGGCCCCCGAGCTCCACTGGGTGCTGCTGCTGCAGCAACGGGAGCTGCGGTCGGCGGCTTCATCTTGCCACCGCCCCTGTTCTTGATCTTCTTGCTGCTTCCATGGGAAGCAGCGCCAGATCCGGGCTGTCCTCCGGCTTCGGAGGCTGGCTGTGAGTGCCAGTTCCGCCCTTCTGCTGCCCTGGCGCACTTGTCCGCCAGGCTGAAGAGCTCCGAGATGTCGCGCACTTCTCTGGTCGCGAGCTTCTCGAGCATCGTCTTGTCCCTAACACCCTGTCGGAACGCCACCACCACAGAAGCATTTTGGATATGGGGGATGGTGTTCCGTACCTGGGAGAACCGCTGGATGAAGGAGCGCAGCGACTCTCCAGGTTGTTGTTGGATGGCATGGAGGTCGAGTTCCGTGCCATGCCGGGTGTAGGAGCTGCCGAAGTTTGCAGTAAACTGCCGGCAGAGCTCTCCCCAGGAGGTTATGGAACCCTGGGGGAGATTCATGAGCCAAGACCGAGCTGGGCCGGTCAAGGCGACGGGGAAGTAGTTGCACATGACGGCCTCATCCCCTCCTGCAGCAAGAATGGTGGTGGAGTAGATCTGGAGGAACTCCGCCGGGTTGACACTGCTGTCGTATTTCTCGGGCAGGTGCGTCCGGAACTTGTGCGGTCACTTCGCGAAGCGAAGGTGTGGCGCCAGGGCCACACATCCTGCTCCTGTTGCTGCAGGTGTTGGTGCCGCGAACGTTTGGTCCTCTGTCGGCACCGTGTACCCTGGCATGGGCAAAGTTGCGCCATAGACTGGGGGCACCATTTGCAGGGCATATGGCTGAGGCATATGCTGCGTGGCATATGCCTGGGGCAGAGATCGCGTAGCGAACGTCTGCGGCTCAAGCTGAGTCGAGGCAGTCGACATGCTGTTACCGACCTCATGGTTGCGACGCCTTTCTCGGCGTCGCTCGATGGTCACGCGGGCATCTTCGCCCAGGTGACGTCGCTCCAGCTCCGACCTCAAGTCCACAGATTGGAGTCTGGTGAAGCGCAAGTCTGCCGTCTGCCCGTCAACCGTTGGCGTGCGCGTTAGCGACACACCTGGTTGACCGGGACGTCATCCCCGCCGAAGCTGAGGGTTGGCGGCGGCGACGACGAGACGGTCGACGTCGCGAATCCACTGCTGGGTCGCTGCCTGAGGCGCGTCCCCAGCGGGTGGATTGCGCAGAAGCGCTCGTGCTGCAGCTAGTGCGCTCCCATGGGAGACATTTGGCGCTGCAGCAGATCTTGGGCTTGCTGGAGTCCGTGTTGCCGGAGTCAGCTGCTGGCTTCCAGCTTGCACCGACACACTCCGTCCTGAGTGTGTCGAGACGTAGTCCTCGCTGGTCACCGTTCGTCAGGAACATGGGCGAGGAGAGCTTGCCGCTGAAGGAAGCTTCGTCATCTTCGTCGGCTTAAGCTCGTCGCGCGAGGGAAAAACCCCCTACCTAGCACGCCAAATGTCAAAGTGTGCCGTCGACACTTCCCCCGGGCCTGCTCTGGGCAGCCCGCGGAGGTTCTTTTTTGGAGGGGCTAGACCTCTCCCGGAGGGCTTACGCGCTAGGGACGAAGGAAGGAGAAGGTTGACACATGGATTTTTTACGTGGTTCAGGCCGCCGGAGCGTAAAACCCTACATCCACGATGAGCAGAGGAGCTCGTTGTATTGCCTGAGTGTTGAATGCCTCAGGTGCGAATGAATCGAACCCCTGAAGAGCGAACAGAGTTCGAACCACTGAGGTGTGAACCCCTCGCAGCGTTGCCTACCTGAGCCTTTTATAGTCCAAGGCTCGGGCGGCTTACAAAGGGTGGCCCGGGACCCGACAGGTGGTCCCGGAGAGATTGCCTGCCATCTACCATATCTCGCAGTAATGTTGGTAGTTGTCACTGGCGAGGGCTTCCGAGTCTCCGCCCTGATGCCCTGCCCACGCCGCAAGCTAGGCTTAGTGGTTGGTGATGGCAGGGTCGGCAGGGGATGTCTTGTCGCTGTGTTTATTGGCGTACAGCCTCTGACATTGCGTGACTGTCTTCTCGTCTTGGGATGGCGCGTCCTGTCTTGACCGTGACTGGTCACAGTGGCGCCTGGCAGACGTGCACCGTGCCTCTGCGTCTTGGGAAGGCGCGTGCCTTGAATGTCTTGTACGGTAAGGGCATGGTGCGCCTTTACTCCTGCTGCCTACCGTGCCGGTTAGGCAGCGCTGCTCTGCTACCATGTGGCGGGCCCGGAGCCCTCCTCTGAGGAGAGGGAGGTCCGGCCCCGTAGGACACGTGGAGCCTTCAGAGCTCTCGCCGCGGAGGGGGGAGGTCTGGCTCTGCTGGCCACATGGCGGGCCTGGAGCTCTCCTCTGAGGAGAGGGAGGTCCGGCCCTGCAGGATACGTGGAGCCTTCGGAGCTCTCCCCGCGGAGGGGGGGGAGGTCCGGCTCTGCTGGCCACGTGGCGGGCCCGGAGCTCTCCTCTGAGGAGAGGGAGGTCCGGCCCCGCAGGACACGTGGAGCCTTCGGAGCTCCCCCCGCGGAGGGGGGGGGTCCGGCTCTGCTGGCGACATGGCGGGCCCGGAGCTCTCCTCTGAGGAGAGGGAGGTCCGGCCCCGCAGGACACGTGGAGCCTTCGGAGCTCTCCCTGCAGAGAAGGGAGGTCCGGCTCTGCCGGCCACATGGCGGGCCTGGAGCTCCCCTCTGAGGAGAGGGGGTCCGGCCCCACGGGACACGTGGGGCTTTCGGAGCTTGCCCCTACAGAGGAGGCAAAGTCTTTAGACGATTTTCCCCTATGCGCGGGGGTACCCCATATTGAGTGTACCGACAGCATTCAACACTTAGCCAGTACTCAGCTCATCGCCAAGCTTAGAACTACGGTTCTAAGCCTCAAACAATACAACGAGCACCTCTGCTCACCGTGGACGTAGGGTTTTACGCTCCGATGGACTAAACAACGTAAAAATCACCGTGTCAACCTTCTCCTTCCTTCGTCCAAACACGCGTAGTCTCTCCGAGAGGACTAGCCCCTCCAAAAAAGAACCTCCGCGGGCTGCCCAGAGCAGGCCCGGGGGAAGTGTCGACCGCAGACGCTTCGACATTTGGTGCGCTAGGAAGGGGGTTTTCCCTCTTGCGATAAGCTTACGCTGACAAAGATGACGAAGCTTCCTTCATAGGCAAGCTCCCCTCGCCCTCGTTCCTGGCGAACGATGACCAGCGAGGCCTATGTCTCGACGCACTCAGGACGGAGTGTGTCGGGACAAGCTGGAAGACAGCAGCCGACTCCGACAACACGGACTTCAACAAGCCCAAGATCTGCTGCAGTGCCGAGTGTCACTCATGGAAGTACACTAGCTGCAGCACGTGCGCTCCTGCACAATCCACCTGCTGGGGACGCTCCACAGGGGGCAACCCAGCAGTGGATTCACGACGTCGACCGTCTCGTTGTCGCTGCAATGAACCCTCCGCTCCGGCGGGGATGATGCCCCAGTCAACCGGATGTGTCGCTGTCGCGCACGCCAACGGTTGACGGGCAGACGGCAGACTCCCGCTCCACCAGGCTCCCATCGGCGGACCTGAGGTCAGAGCTGGAGCAGCATCACCTGGGCGAAGATGCCCGCGTGACCATCGAGCGATGATGAGAAAGGCGTCGCAACCCTGAGGTTGGCGACAGCATGTCGACCGCCTCGACTCAGCCTGGGCCGCAGACATTCGCCACGCGATCTCTGCCCCAAGCATACGCCACGCAGCATATGCACCAGCCATATGCCCTGCAAATGGCGTCCCCGGTCTATGGTGCACCTTTGCCCATGCCAGGGTTCACCGTGCCAGTTGCGGACCAAGCGTTCGCGGCACCGGGACCTGCAGCAACAGGAGCAGAGTGTGCGGCCCTGGCACCTCATCTTCGCTTCGCATGGTGGCTGCGCAAGTTCCGGCTGCACCTGCCAGAGAAGTATGACGGCAGCGTCAACCCGGCGGAGTTCCTCCAGATCTACTCCACCACCATCCTTGCTGCAGGAGGGGATGAGGCCGTCATGGCCAACTACTTCCCCGTCGCCTTGACTGGCCCAGCATGATCTTGGCTCATGAACCTCCCCCACGGTTCCATAACCTCATGGGGAGAGCTGTGCCAGCAGTTCACCGCGAACTTCGGCAGCTCCTACACCCGTCCTGGCACGGAGCTCGACCTCCACGCCATCCAACAGCAACCTGGAGAGTCGCTGCGCTCCTTCATCCAGCAGATCTCTCATGTACGGAACACCATCCCCCACATCCAAAATGCTTCAGTGGTGGTGGCATTCCGGCAGGGTGTGAGAGACAAGAAGATGCTCAAGAAGCTCGCCACCAGAGAGGTGTGTGACGTCTCGGAGCTCTTCAGCCTGGCGGACAAGTGTGCCAGAGCAGCAGAAGGCCGCAACTTGCAATCACAGCCAGCCTCCGAAGCCGGAGGACAGCCCGGACCAAGTGCTGCTTCCCATGGGAGCAGCAAGAAGGTCAAGAAGGGCAGCAGTAAGATCAAGCTGCCGACCGGAGCTCCCGTGGCTGCTGCTGCAGCAGCACCCAGCGGAGCTCGGGGGCCACGCCCCCACAAGAGACCATGACAGTCACCAGCCCCTGGCGGTGACCAAAGTGAGCTGTGCCCCGTGCACAACACCAGGAGCCACACTGCTGGTGAGTGCTGGGAGATTGAGAAGCTCGCAGAGCGCCTCCGTGAGGGAAGGCGGCCGCGCGCAGAAGCTCCTCCCTTCCGACAGAGGGAGGGCAAGCAGAAGGTCGATCCCCAGGACAACATCGACCAAGAGATGGGGTTCCAGGAGCCCCAGCGCACCCTGAAGATGGTCCATCACCGCGAGGGCTCTAGCTCCAGCAACGACGAGCGCCAGAAGGCGCTCCACGTCATCTACGGCGGGTCCTCGGACCCCTCATCCCGGAATGCAGTCAAGACCCTGCGCCGAGCAGTGGCGTCGGTGGCCCTTTTCCCAAGTGCAGTGCCGCACCTCAAGTGGGTAGGGACCCCCATCAGCTTTGACGCCTCCGACTGCCCCAAGAACATGGCTGGGGCGGGTAAGCTACCGCTCTTGGTAGCCCCCACCATTGCCAACGTGAAGATGTACCACGTCCTGGTGGATGGCGGGGCCGGCCTCAACCTCATCAGCCGCGCAGCTTTCCAGAAGCTGCAGATCCCGATGGCCAAGCTCACCCTGTTGAGCCCGTTCTCAGGGGTAGGGCTGGGACAAGTCGTCCCCTACGGCAACATCAGCCTACCGGTGACCTTCGGAGCACCGGACAACTACCGGACATAATACATTATGTTCAACGTGGCGGAGGTCCACCTCCCCTTCAATGCCATCATCGGCAGGCCAGCCCTGTACCGGTTCATGGCGGTAGCCCACTACGGCTACCTCGTCTTGAATATGCCTACACCAACAGGCATCCTCAAGATCCGTGGAGACCGCACTGCTGCAGTGTCAGCCTTGGAGAAGCTCCAAGCACTTGTAGCAGCCCGAGCACCTGCCCCTGGCGGTACAGAACCGGGCCACCTCCATCCGAGTGCATGCTACCGTGCCTCGACCTCAGCACCCCGCGTGCAACCCCTCAACGAGGGCGACGTCCCACTGAAGGTCGTCCAAGTCAGCGCCGAACCTGCCCAGACCACCTGGATTGCCGGGGGCTTGGACAGAAAATAGGAAGGCACGCTCATCACCTTCCTCCGGCACAACGTCGACGTGTTTGCATGGCAACGGTCGCAGATGCCGGGAATCCCTAGGGAGGTGATCGAGCATCATCTGAAGATCTTCCCCGACGCCCGGCCAATCCAGCAGAAGCCTCGGAAGCAGTCCATCGAGCGGCAGAACATCATCCGTGAAGAAATCAAGAAGCTGCTGGATGCTGGCTTCATACGGGAGGTCCACCACCCCCGGTGGTTGGCAAACCCAGTCGTCGTCCCGAAGGCCGGCGAGAAGCTCTTGATGTGCATTGACTACACCAATCTCAATAAGGCATGTCCCAAAGATCCATTCCCTCTCCTTAGAATAGATCAAATAGTAGACTCTACATCAGGCTGTGATATGTTATGCTTCCTAGACGCCTACTCAGGCTTTAACCAAATTCCTATGTCTAGAGAAGATGAAGAACATACTGCTTTCATTACAGTAGACAACCTGTATTGTTATGTCTCCATGCCTTATGGTCTAAAGAATGCTCTCCCCACCTTTGTACGCGCTATGCACAAAACCTTTGGAGAGCTAATAAGAGACTTAGTTGAGGTGTATGTCGATGACATCGTTGTCAAAGTCAGGCAGAGCTCATCCTTCTTAGATAACCTAGCTCTAGTCTTTGACAAGCTGCGCTCCACGCGCACCAAGCTGAACCCAGACAAGTGTGTGTTCGGCGTATCCTCTGGGAAGCTCCTCGGATCCCTGGTCTCACACCGAGGGATCGAAGCCAAACCAGAGAAGATCAAGGCCATCGATCTGATGCGGCCCACGGCCCGCATCAAGGATGTCCAGAAGCTTATGGGATGCCTGGCTGCGCTGAGTTGGTTCATACCGAGGTTAGCAGAGCGGGCTCTTCCCTTCTTCAAGCTCCTGCACAAATCCGGTCCGTTTGCTTGGACCGACGAAGCAGAAGAAGCATTCCAGGTGTTGAAGCAGCTCCTGACGATGCTACCCATCATGGTAGCCCCAGAGCCCGAAGAGCACTTGCTGCTCTATATCGCGGCGACAACAGAGGTGGTGAGCATGGTCCTCATCGCAGAGCGGCCGGACCCCTCAACACCGAACCTGCTCCAGCAGCAGAAGACAAGCACCAGGAGATCCCGGAGGTCCAAGACGACCTCCCGGGGGTCCAAGGAGATCTCCCGGAGGCTCAAGATGACCTCCCGAAGCTCCAAGATAACCTCCCGGAGGTCCAACGGGACCTCCCGGGGGTCCAAGATAACCTGCTGGAGGTCCAGCGGGACCTCCTGGGAGTCCAAGACAACCTCCCGGAGGTCCAGCGGGATCTCTTGGGAGTCCAAGATGACCTCCCAAAGGTCCAGACGGACCTCTCAGAGGTCCAAGACGGCCTAGAAGCCCCCGGGTCCCAGCTCCCGGAGGCTCCCCCGGACCCGTTTACCTCCTGTCGGCCTGAGCCAATGGAGGAAGACATCTCAGACCCCAGAGGGAGGGTCCGGACCATCCAGAGGCCCGTCTACTACATCAGCGAAGTCCTCCACGACGCCAAGACAAGGTACCCTGAGGTTCACAACCTGTTGTATGCAGTGCTCGTGGCGTCCAGGAAGCTCCGGCACTACTTCCAAGCCCACCGGATCTCGGTGGTCACCTCCTACCCGCTGAAGACCATCCTTCACAGCCCCAACGCGACCGGCGACGTCGCCAAGTGGGCAGAGGAGCTAGCAGAGTTCGAGCTGGACTTCCTCCCTCGTCACGCAGTCAAGAGCCAAGCACTGGCTGACTTCGTGGCCGAGTGGACGCCATCGACAACCAACCCAGGGGCCCCCGAAGATGGTGAACCAGAGCCCCGAGCTCCGTTCTTCACCGAACCCCACTGGAAGCTCTTCTTCGACGGCTCCTCACGGAAGCAGGGGGCCAGTGCCGGCGTACTGCTTCTCATGCCATCAGGGGAGCAGCTCCAGTACGTGGTGCGTCTCAATTTCAAGGCAACCAACAACATGGCCGAGTATGAAGCTCTCATCTTCGGCCTGAAGACGGTGCTGTCCCTCAGCATCCGCCAGTTGCTGGTCAAGGGCGACTCCCAGCTCATCATCAAGCAAGTCAAGGGTGAATGCTCCTGCAACGACCCGCAACTAGCTGCCTACCTGCTCCACGTCCAGATGCTGGAGAATGACTTTGTTGCCTTGGACCTGCGCCATGTACCACGCACTGACAACACCGTGCCCGACGACCTCTCAAGGAAGGCCTCCACCGGAGCCCCTGTGCCCGAAGGAGCCTTCGAGAGGACGTTGCCGTGGCCCACAGCCCGCCCTGCCAAGCTGCGCGAAGGGGACGAGACCAGCACCTCGAAGCTGGCGGTCCCGGCGACCTTGCAACCATGGCGCCTGCCAAGGATCGTAAGCGTCACTGGGGACTCTGTGCTACCTAGCGCTCAAGATCCAGAAGCTCAAGTAAGACCCGATGCATGGATCACGGAGATCCGGGACTACTTGAAAGACAACATCCTTCCAGATGAACATGTATCCGCTGAACGGATCGTGCGCATGGCTAAAAGATACGCGCTGGTAGAAGGGGATCTCTACCGGTGTGGCGCCAACCACGTCCTATTGCGGTGCATAACCCAGGAAGAAGGTTGCGACTTGCTCGCTGAGATCCATGGAGGCGAGTGCGGGAATCACGCTTCCTCTCGCACGCTCGTCGGTAAAGCCTTCTGGCATGGCTTCTACTGGTCGACAGCACTCTAGGATGCCGTCAAGCTGGTCAAGAGATGCAAGGCGTGCTAGTTTCATGCCAAGCAGATCCACACACCGGCTCAGACGCTGCAGATGATCCCGCCCTCGTGGCCGTTCGCGGTATGGGGGTTGGACATCCTGGGGCCATTCCCCAAAGCCATCGGGGTATTCAGGTACCTCTACATCGCCATCGACAAGTTCACCAAGTGGCCGGAAGCTACACCCGTCATCACCATCAACAAGCAATACGTAGTCAAGTTCATCAAGTCGATCGTCTGCAGGTTCGGGGTCCCGAACAGAATCATCACCGACAACGGGACCCAGTTCACCAGTGCAGCGTTCCAATAGTACTGTGAAGACCTTGGCATCCAGGTGTGCTATGCCTCCGTTGCTCATCCAAAGAGCAATGGGCAAGTCGAGAGGGCCAACACCGAGATCCTTCAGGGCCTCAAGACTCGCACCTATGCCAGCTTGAAGAAACATGGCGCCAAGTGGGTGGACGAGCTTCCGAGTGCACTGTGGGCTAGCCGGATATCCCAAAGCCGGGCCACCGGGGAGACACCCTTCTTCATGGTGTACGGGGCCGAAGCCGTGCTTCCCCCAGAGATCACCATGGGGTCTCCCCGCGTCCGAGCTTACGATGACGCTGCGCAGGACCAGCTGCGGCGTGAAGACATCAACCTCATCGACGAGGCTCGACTACAAGTAACGCTTTGCAACGCACGGTACCGGCAGGCGCTCCGGTGCTACCACCAGAGGTCCGTGCGTGTCCGGGAGCTCAAAGAAGGCGATCTGGTTCTGCAGCGCATACTTTCTCGTGAAGGGACCAACAAACTCACCCCCATCTAGGAAGGCCCCTTCCGAGTCATGAAAGTGTGCCACCCCGGGTGTGTACACCTTTCCACCGAGGACGGGGATCCGATCCTAAACCCTTGGAACATAGAACATCTCCGTAAGTTCTATCCCTAGAGCAATGGTAGCACAGGTCATTTTCTTTCTATAATATATCCCATAGAGTCTAGGAACAGCGCTCGGAGCAACTAAATTCTAGGGGGCGGTCCAGGATTACGTCCAGCTTGGCCTGGTTCCGTACCCTAAGCGCGTAGGCTCTTGCCCCCCCTCATAATGGGATGGGTCGTTGCCTCCATGTATAGCTTGCCTTCCTCCTATGGATGTTTATATGGAAAGAATCCTGTTCTACCACACTCTTACTTATGTGTTCATTTAAATTACGTATTAATTTTTATGATCACACCCCACCCTTGCTAAAAAACAGTGTATGCTCATCATACACTTAGCTTCCCCTTCCCTCTCTCAACCCTAGTCGGCATTTGCTATCCTACTGAAGACGGTCGCGCTTGAGGTACCTGCCGATGGTCAGGGGGCCTTTCGGACCTCCCCCAGTCAGGTGTTGCGATGCCAGTTGGTCACCTCCAGGAAAAACTTGCGCTGTGCATGGGGGGTCCAGGGTGCATAGCCTGCTTTGCCTGGTTCCGTACCCAAAGCGTGAGCACTCTTCCCTTCGAAGGTCAGAGTGTACAGCCTGCTTTGCCTGGTTCCGTACCCAAAGCATGTGCACTCTGCCTCCCCAGCGTTACGGTCCAGTACTAGGGGCCGTACGGTCGTACCCTGACCTCGGAGGGAGCCGGACCTCCGGTGCCGAGCGCACTGAATTGCCCAAGCCCCGTATACTGGCCCAGGACCGTAATCCAAATAAGACTAAGAGACAGCGAAGGGAGAGCCCCCGAGGAGAATTACGATTCCCCTACTTCTGTGCAGGACCTCCTGAGAGGCCTCCCGGACCTCCGGAGCCAGGGTTCAGCACCGCTGTGCTCCGGGCGGACAGGGGGCCCTGGCCTCAGCTCCCCCATAGGAATGTGGTAGGTGTGCCCAAACAATTGGCCACACCTACCAGGGGGCCACTACTGGGACTGCATGAGGGAGGACCGAAGCACCCGGTGGCACTGGAGCTCCGGACTCCAACCAAAGACCAGAAGAGTCGGACGTCACCCCCTCCGCAGGGGTGAGCTCCGAAGGCTCCACGTGTCCAGCAGGGCTGGGCCTCCCTCTCCTCAGAGGTGAGCTCCGAGCCCACCACGTGGCCAGCAGAGCCAGACCTCCCCCCTCCATAGGGGTGAGCTCCGAAGACCCCTTGGGTCCTTATGTCAACAAGAACCCAGGGAAGGTGTCTGTACAAGCTTCAAGATCGGTGGAGACCTCTCAAGGCCCTTGCGGAGTTAAGGGCTCGGGTAGGCCAAGCCAAGAAGAAGAAGTAAAAGTGCACAGGCATGAAGAGAAAAAGGTCAGTTCATTCATCAAAGCTCCATGAGCTGGACTACAGACACAAACAAAAAAAAAGATACAAAGCTGTCGAAGTGTTCAGTCGACACTTCCCCCGGGCCTGCACTGGGCAGCCCGCGGAGGTTCTTTTTTCAGTGGGGCTAGTCTCTAGCGGAGAGCTTGCGCAGATGGACGAGTTAGTAAGAGCTTGACACGGCGAGTTTTACGTGGTTCAGGCCACCGGAGCGTAAAACCCTACGTCCACGGCGAGCTATGGAGCTCGCTGTATTGCTTGCTGCTCAGGACCGGAGGCCTGAGCTCGGGGGTGAGTTACAGCTTGAGAGTGTATGGCTAGCGTATGAGTTGCAAAGTGCGAACCCTTGCTATCGACGCCTACCCAAGCCTTTTATAGTCCAAGACTCGGGCGGCTTACAAGGGGAGTCGGGACCCGACAGGTGGTCCCGGGAAGATTGTTTATTATCTACCGTATCTGCAGTTATGCCGGTAGTTGTCTCTGGCCGAAGGCTTCTGAGTCTTCATCTTGCCGCCCTGCCCATGCCGCATGCTAGTCGTAGTGGTTGATGACGGCGCAGGCGGCATGGGATGTCTTGTCGCGGTGTTTATTGGCTGGCAGGTTCTGACACCGCGCGCCAGTCTGTGATGCAACTGGGCGCAACGGCACCTGACAGAGGCGTGCTCCGTGCCTCCGCGTCTTGGGAAGACGCGGGCCTTGAATACCTTGTACGGGCAAGGTATGGGCCGTCATTACGCCCGCTGCCTATCGCTCGGGGCAGGCAGCGTCGTTCTGCTACCACGTGGCGGCCCCGGAGCCAATCTCAGAGGGGAGAAGGGTCAGTCCCCCGGGGCACGTGGAGCATCTGGACCTCTCCCTGCGGAGGGAGAGGCTCGGCTTCTGTTGGCCGCGTGGCGGGCCCGGAGCTCTCCTCTGAGGAGAGGGAGGTCCGGCCCCGCTGGACACGCGGCGCCTTCGGACCTCTCTCCCGCGGAGGGGGAGGTCCGGCTTCTGCATGCCACGTGGCGGGCCCGGAGCTCTCCTCTGAGGAGAGGGAGGTCCGGCCCCGCCGGACGCGTGGCGCCTTCGGAGCTCTCCCTGCGGAGAAGGGCGAGTTCCTTAGGCATTTTACCCTGTGCGCGGGGGTACCCCATATCTCAGGTACCGACAGTGGCCTCCGGGCCCATCTCGGGGGATATAGCGAGCCCGAGGTGGGACCTCCGTCTCTTCCGATCCGCGCACTTTCTCTAAGTTCCGAATTGACCGCTGCCGGAGCACGAACGGCCATGGGATCGTGGGAGCGTGCGCTCACTTGATGGTTGCTTTTACTACGGCGGTTCCCAAGACTGCCACTTCTGCACGTTGCAGCGCTTTCTTCAGGAACCGCCGAAGTGCCTTGACGGCCCATCTTCACAGGAGACTGACTCCTTGACCCTACCGCTTCAGTTAGGCGGCTTGGGTCCACCCGTCATCGGCACTCGGTCTAGGAACCGAAGCGGTTACCGATGCGGGGTATTCGAAGAGTTCCGAATCGCTTGGAATTGCACCCGGGAAGTTTTTAGAGGGTGTCTTAACCACATTGCAGCTTCCCTTCGCACTTCTCTGCATTTCTTCTCGGACTCTGGTGCTTTTGTTCTCTTGCCCTTGAGTTCTCCGTCGCCATGGCTTCCAACCCGCCACCAGAGAAGAAGCGCGCTTGATCTCCTCCAGCAGCGGCGTCTTTGCCAAGTCGGGATTCTGGGGTGCCTGACACTCCCTCCAGTGGCGACGCGAAGAGGCCCCGGGCTGATGCGCTGGGGGGAGCTTCTGTGGCGTCCCCTGTTCCGCCAGTTCAAACGACCGCGGAGCTGCCGTCAGTGACGGTAGCGGGCTCTGGGAGTCCTACCCTGGCTCGGAAGTCGGGGTTCAGAGCCCACTGGAGTGTCCGCGCTTCCCGGCCTTCCCCGACTTGCGGGGAATCTGTGCCGCTGCGCTCGGAGCCAGGGGCAACTGCCGCGGCTCCCAGGCCAGCGCGAACTTATCCTGTTCCGGTGTGCCCGGACTCCGCGGCGACGTCGTCTCTTCCTGCCGAGACGGCCACCGCGGCCCCCAAGCCAGCGCAGGTCAACCCTGCACTAGGCGGCCCGGCCTTTTCTCCAGCACCGCCTTCCCCGGTTCGCCCCTCTCCTCAGATCAAGGAGCCAGGAGATGAAGAGAGCCCGGCAGGCCTGGCTGCCAGAACCTCGGAGCCAGCTTCTCCTGATCGGCGTCTCGTCTCGGTTGCTGGTGCGTCGGCTCTTCCTGAGGACGAGGTAATGGAGGAGGTCGGGGGGACTGCCCCGGCCTCTGTTGCTCCATTGCCTCTGGCGGATGCCTTCACGCTTGCCGAGACGAGCGTTCGGCAGGTCTTGGCTGCATTAGGGCACGAGCGGGAGGAGTATACGGTTGAACGGGATCGCCTCCTCACCCGGGGGAATCTTTTGCGGGAGAGGACCGCGAAGGTTAAGAGTGAGCTCGACTCCAGGCGGGAGTTGCTCGACTTCAGGGAAGCGCTCCTCGACCGGATGAAGCGGGCTGTTGACCGCATGGACACCCAATCGCGGCGGATCAACAGGGAGACCCTGGAGGCACACGCCCGGGCCGAAGAGAGCCTCTCTGCTGCTGTGGAGATACGGCAGCGGTTGGAGCGGCGTGAAATCGCCGTTGAGGAACGGGAGCGTTCCATGGCAGCTGAGGCGGAGAGGGTCGCCGTGCAGCTGGCTGCGGGCGAGGATGACCTTCGAGCTCGGATAGAGGAGCTGGAGATCCTGAAGGCAGACCTCGACTTGAGGGAGGAACAGGTCTCCCGTGATCGCCGGGCGGTCTTGGACCGGGAGTTGACCGCCAACTTCAAGGCCGCTGAGTTGGAGCGGCTCGCCAAGACTCTCCATCTTCGGGAGAGCTCCCTGGCGGCCAAGGAGAAGGAATTCTCCGAGAGGAACCTGGAGGCTCTGCAGGCGGCCCGCCGCGAGGTGGAGGAGCTCTCAGCCTTGCGGTCCTCCGAGGCTCTTGCGGTCTCAAGCTTCGTGGATCGAGTGGGGTCCGCCCTGATCCCTCTTGACTTCAGCCCGGTGAGGGCCGCGGCTCCTGCATTGAAGGTGGCGGAGGTGATCCCTGCGTTGGATTCGATCGGCGCCAAGCTGGACAGACTAGACTCGGTGGTCGCCAGCGAGCTTGAGACCGAGGGCCGCGGCTTAACTTTAGAGGTCGCCTCGCATGTGCTGGCATGCTTCAAGAGCCGCGACCCCTCTTTTTCGCTAAAGCCAGCGAGAGAGGGCCCGGCCGCGGAGCGGGAGGAAGCTGCCAGGGCTGAAGTCGAGGATGTGGCCGCCCTTATAGCCGCAAGGTTCCGGCGGGAGCCGGGAGGTCCTTATGACTTGTTTCTCCCTTTTCATCGAGTCTGTAGTCCAGCTCATGGAGCCTCGCTTAGTTCGACTCTTTTGGATATTTGTGTCTGTGATGCTTTTTCTCCCCTTCTTGGCTCTGCCTGACTGAGTCCTTAGCTCCGCAAGGTACTCAGAGGCCATCTCCAATCCCGGAGCTTTGCACAGACACCCTCCCCGGGTCCTAACCATGTTAGGGGCCCCCGGAGGTCTCCGGATCTCGCCCTACGGGGGGCTCCAGATCTGCCTGCCACGTGGCGGGTCCGGAGCTCCTCCTTAAGAGGCGGGAGCTCCGGCCATGTCAGACACGTAGGGCTTTCGGAGCCCTCCCACCGAGGGGGGAGGTCCGGTTTCCGCCTGCCACATGGCGAGCCCGAAGCCCTCCTCAAGGGAGGCAAGAGTTCCGGGCCCGCTGGACACGTGGGGCCCCCGGGTCCCGCCCTTGCTGGAGGGGCAGGTCCCGGTCCTTCCAGTCCTAGGCCGGAGTAGCTGGTAGCTCCTTTCCCCCTGCTTCATGCAGTCCCTGTTGCCGCAACCTGGAGGTCCTGCACACAAGCAGAGGAAACGTAATTCTCCTCGGGGGGTCCTCCCCTCCCGTCTCCTAGTCTTATCCGTCTTACGATCCTGATTCGCTATACGGGGCTTGGGCAATTCTGTGCGTGAGGCGCCGGAGCTCCGGCTCCCTCCGAGGTCCGGGTACGGCCGTCCGATCCCTAGTACCGGGCCCTGCGCTGGGGAAGCAGAGTGCACGCGCTTTGGGTTCATGACCAGGCAAAGCGGTCGTACTCCCCTGTACCTCCGGAGGGCAGGATACGCATGCTTTGGGCTCTGGGCCGGCTAAGCTGGATACGCACCCTGGACCCCCCATGCACAACGCAGGCCTTTCCTGGAGGTAACCAACTGGCACCGCAACACCTGACTGGGGGAGGCCCGAGAGACTCACTCGGCCAACGGCAGGTGCCTCAAGCGCAGCCGCCTTCGGCAGGATAGCGAATGCCGACTATGGATGAGCGCAGGAGAGGGGGAGCTAGATGTACGATGAACATACAGAGATAGTGCGATCATAAAAATTAATGCGTAATTTAAATGAGCACATGAGGGAGAGCTAAGTAGAACAGGTCTCTGTATTCGTGCCCATAGGTGGAATTCTGGCTGTACATGGAGGCAATGTTCCGCCTCGTCTACAAGGGAAGCAAGACTCTACGCGCTTAGGGTCGGAACCAGGCTAAACTGGACGTAGTCCTGTACCGTCCCTTGAGACTTAGCTGCCCCAAGCTCGGTTCCTAAATTCTATGGGATCCATTACAGAAGGGAATAACCCTGTTCTACTGATGCTTAGGAAGTAGGACTTACAGTGTTGCTTCATGGCAAGGTTTTTTGGGAACGGATCCCACTCTCGGTTGAAAGGCATGTGTACTTGGGGCGGCAGCTTTCACGATTCGGAAGGTACCTTCCCTGCTGGGGGAGAGCTTATGGGTCCTTCTTGGAATAGAGCGTGCCGCTACACCAGGTTGCCCTCCTGCAGGCCCCCGACGCGTTTGGTTCTTTGGCGGTAGTGCTTAGAGCATTAGCCGAGACCGTGCGTTGTGGGGTGTTCCCTGCAGCCGAGTCTTGTCGATGAGGTTGTTATCTTCGCGCTGGATCAGGTCCTGCACGGCTTCTCCTGGGGGCCCCCGGGGAGTTCTCCCCTTCTGGCTAAGGCCTTCAAGGGGTAGGTGGGCCCGGGCTCGTCTTGGATGACCTAAGGCGTCTTCCCCTTCTGGCAAGGCCTTCAAGGGGTTGACAGACCTTAGGCGGCTCCCGAGAGGTATGTCCGAGGCACGGAGGCGCGCCGCAATTGGCTAACGCCCTGGCCCGTCACTGTCGGAACTGGAGTCCTCAATGTTATGCACTGTCTTCACGACACGCTGAGGCTCCTGAAATCCCACCTGATGGGCAGCGGTGACTGGGGCATCGACCTTCTGTTTGCCATCCCTCTGAGGGTAGGACGGTGCTTCAGCCCTCTGCTGTCTTCCTTTGTGGAAGCGCTTTGCGAGCCTCTGGATCTCCCAGCACTCGGCAGCAGTATGGTTGCAGGTGCCATGCACGGGGCATAGCCCGCCTTGGTCACTGTCTGGGGCCGGTGATTGCCGCTGCCTTTTGTCGGGGCGTGGCCCCCGAGTTCCACTGGTCGTCGCAGCTGCGGCGACGGGGGCCGTGAATGGTGACTTCATCTTGCCACTCCCCCGGTTCTTGGTCTTCTTGCCACCCCCATAGGCAGCAGCACCGGACCCGGGCTGTCCTCCTGACTCGGAGGTCGGCAGAGCGTGCCAGTTCCGCCCTTCAGCTGCTCTGGCGCACTTGTCCGCCAGGCTGAAGAGCTCCGAGACGTCGCGGACCTCTCTGGTCGCGAGCTTCTCAAGCATTTTCTTGTCCCGGACACCCTGTCGGAATGCCACCACCACAGAGGCACTTTGGATATGCGGGATGGTGTTGCGTACCTGAGAGAACCGCTGGATGAAGGAGCGCAGCGACTCCCCAGGCTGTTGCTTGATGGCGTGGAGGTCAAGCTCCGTGCCGGGACGGTTGTAGGAGCTGCCGAAGTTGGCGACGAACTGCCGGCAGAGCTCTCCCCAGGAGGTTATGGACCCCTGAGGTAGATTCATGAGCCAAGACCGAGCTGGGCCGGTCAAGGCGACGGGGAAGTAGTTGGCCATGACAGCCTCGTCCCCTCCTGCGGCAAGTACGGTGGTGGAGTAGATATGGAGGAACTCCGCTGGGTTGACGCTGACGTCGTACTTCTCGGGCAGGTGCGGGCGAAACTTGCGTGGCCACCTTGCGAAGTGAAGGTGGGGTGCAAGGGCCACACATCCTGCACCTGCTGCTGCAGGTACTGGCGCTGCGAACGCTTGGTTCGCACTTGGCACCGCGTATCCCGGCATGGGCAAGGCTGCACCATAGACCGGGGCCGCTGCTTGCGGCACATATAGTTGTGGCATATGCTGCACAGCATATGCCTGAGGCAGGGCTCGCGTGGCGAAGGTCTGCCCTTCTGGTTGTGTCGAGGCCGACGACATGCTGTCGCCAGCCTCATGGTTGCGACACCTTTCTCGGCGTCGCTCGAGGTACACCCGGGCGTCCTGGCCCAAGTGGCACCATTCCAGTTCCCTTCGCAGGTCCGTCGACAGGAGCCTGGAGGAGCTGGAACCCGCCTTTAGCCCGTCAACCGTGGGTGTGCGCGTCAGCGACATAACCGGTTGTCCTGGGCGCCGTCCTCGCCGAAACCGAGGGTTCGCGGCGGCAACGACGAGGCGGTCCACCTCGCGGACCCATTGCTGGGTCGCTGAATGGGGCGCATTCCCCGCAGGTGGGTTGCGCAGCAGCGCTCTTGCTGCAGCTAGCGCACCCCATGGTGTACGCTTAGCGCTGCAGAAGATCTCACACTGGTCAGGGCCTGCATAGCCGGAGTCGGCGTTGCCGGAGTCGGCTGCTGGCTACCCGCTTGTGCCGACACACTCCGTCCTGAGTGTGTCGACATGTACTCCCCAGTGGTCACGGTTCGCCGTGAACGCGGAGGGGGAGAGTTTGCCGCTGAAGGAAGCTTGGTCATCTTCGTCGGCGGAAACTCGTCGCGCTAGGAGAAAATCCCCCTACCTGGTGCGCCAAATGTCGAAGTGTTCAGTCGACACTTCCCCCGGGCCTGCACTGGGCAGCCTGCGGAGGTTCTTTTTTCGGTGGGGCTAGTCTCTAGCGGAGAGCTTGCGCAGATGGAAGAGTTAGTAAGAGCTTGACACGGCGAGTTTTACGTGGTTCAGGCCGCCGGAGCGTAAAACCCTACGTCCACGGCGAGCTATGGAGCTCGCTGTATTGCTTGCTGCTCAGGACCGGAGGCCTGAGCTCGGGGGTGAGTTACAGCTTGAGAGTGTATGGCTAGCGTATGAGTTGCAAAGTGCGAACCCTTGCTATCGACGCCTACCCGAGCCTTTTATAGTCCAAGACTCGGCGGCTTACAAGGGGAGTCGGGACCCGACAGGTGGTCCCGGGAAGATTGTTTATTATCTACCGTATCTGCAGTTATGCCGGTAGTTGTCTCTGGCCGAAGGATTCTGAGTCTTCATATTGCCGCCCTGCCCATGCCGCATGCTAGTCGTAGTGGTTGATGACGGCGCAGGCGGCATGGGATGTCTTGTCGCGGTGTTTATTGGCTGGCAGGTTCTGACACCGCGCGCCAGTCTGTGATGCAACTGGGAGCAACGGCACCTGACAGAGGCGTGCTCCGCGCCTCCGCGTCTTGGGAAGACGCAGGCCTTGAATACCTTGTACGGGCAAGGTATGGGGCGTCTTTACGCCCGCTGCCTATCGCTCGGGGCAGGCAGCATCGTTCTGCTACCACGTGGCGGCCCCGGATCCCTTCTCAGAGGGGAGAAGGGTCAGTCCCGCGGGGCACGTGGAGCCTCCGAACCTCTCCCCGCGGAGGGAGAGGCTCGGCTTCTGTTGGCCGCGTGGCGGGCCAGGAGCTCTCCTCTGAGGAGAGGGAGGTCCGGCCCCGCTGGACCCGCGGCGCCTTCGGACCTCTCTCCCGCGGAGGGGGAGGTCCGGCTTCTGCATGCCACGTGGCGGGCCCGGAGCTCTCCTCTGAGGAGAGGGAGGTCCGGCCCCGCAGGACGCGTGGCGCCTACGGAGCTCTCCCTGCGGAGAAGGGCGAGTTCCTTAGGCATTTTACCCTGTGCGCGGGGGTACCCCATATCTCAGGTACCGACAAAAGCCTTTCGGCTACAAGGGCGACTGCCTAGGAGTCCCCGGCCTCCTGCTGGAATCTAGACGCTACAAGGGCGGTGACGTCTCCGACTCCGGCCCTGGCGACATCCTCCTGCTCGGCGACGGGGCCCCGAACCACCAGCTCCAGAGAGACGGAGGAGTCCCAGCTCCGAAAGCACGCCAGCACGTGCGTGGTAACCTCCTTCGCCATGCTCCGTCCCTCAACTTCGAGCTTGTCGGCGACCACGGCTTCCAGCCTCTCCAGCTTGGCGCCGATGGACTCAAGCGTCAGGATTGCCTCGACCACCTCTTGAGCCGGAGCCCCCATCCTCACGGTGCTGAAGCCAAGAGGCACCAGAGCGGACTCCGGCTGGCCGACGAAGTCCCAAACTGCTCGGGCATCGATGGTCCGCGAAGCGCGGAGCCCCTCCACCTCCTGGCGAGCCGCCAACAGAGCGCCGGGACCTTCCTAGGCAAACTTCTTCTCCTTCGCCGTGATGTCCCGGGCGAGCCTCTCCAGCTCCGACGCTCGAAAGTTGGCAGCAAGTTCCCGGTCCAGCACCTCCTGGCGGTCCTGGGCATCCTGCTCCTCCCTCTCAGCCAGGGAAGCCTCCCGGAGCTCCAGCTCTCCGGTCCTGGCCCTCAGATCGCCTTCGCCTGCCTCCAGCCGCTCGGCGACCTCCTTCTCCTTGGCGGTCATGGTGTGCTCCCGCTCCGCGACGGCGCACTCGCGGCGCGCCAGCTGCAGCCGCAGCTCCTCGTTGGCGTCGGAGCGGGTCCGTACACTAGCATAAGCCTCGCGGGTCTCCTGCAAGGGCCGCCGGGACTCGGAGTCCAGGCAGTCGACGGCCCTCTTCTGGAAGTCGAGGAGCGCCTCCTCAGCGTCGAGCCTCGACTGCTTCGCGTCGAGCTCCTCCTCGACCTCCTGGGTCTGCAGCTTCAGAAGACGCCCCCAGACGCGGAGACGATCCCTCTCATCCGCTAGGGCCTCCCGCTCGCGCTCGAGCGCGGTCTGGACTTGCCAGACGCTGGCCTGGACAAGGTCCAGGGCGTCCGCCAGAGGCAGCGGGGCGGCAGAGACCGAAGCCGCGCAACAAACCTCTTCCATGACGTTGTCATCCGACGGAGGAGGCTCCGACACTGCAGCATCCACGGAGACCGCGACAAGGCGCCGATCTAGAGAAGCCGGTGCTGAAGCAGGGGCACTCCTGACGTGACCCTACTCGCCGCCCACCGGAGGACCCGCGTCAGCTCCTCCCGTTTCAGCACCTGAGGGCAGGACGCCGCCAGCCGGCTCCGCCAAGTCCTCGACAGCCGCCGGCTCCCGAGCTGACGAAGGAGTAGGAGCGGCCGCCGCCGCCGTCTCAGGAACCGGTTCCACCGGGCCAGGAGGAGCAGGCACCTGGACCTGCACGGGGCCGGTGAAGCTGCCACAGTGTCCTGACGCTGTGGCACTGGACTCCTGCCAACCGGAGAAGGCCGAGGAACAGACGCGTCCCCGGCAGCCGAAGAATCCCTGCAAGCACAGGGAGCTCTCAAGACAAGAAAAAGAAGTACACAAGTACTAAAATCCGGTAATAACAAACTTACCGAGGAACGCAAACACTCCAGCAGGCATGGAGCCCTGGCTTACGAGCTGGGGCAGGGACGCCGGAGCCTGCCGTCGCCGCCGGGGCTTGCGCCGAAGACTCCCGGACCGGTGGAGCAGGGGGTGCTCCCGGATCCCCCCTAGAAGACGAAGCAGCAGTGCTCCCGCCGGCAGCACCTCCGGCCCACACGCCGAACCAGCCCCTGAAGCCCGGGGTGCCTGCGTTCCTGGATTATTCCCGGCGGCGCTCCCTCTGGCGCCGCCGCCTGCTGAGCCTGCAGCAGGGACACTCGACGGCCGGGGTACCTGAGCCCCTGGCTCATCCCCGGACGCCACAGCACCGGCGTCCCTCCTCAGAGCTCCACTGCCTGTGGAAGGAGGGTGGGACGCCCGGGTCTCCTCCAACCGCTGCTGTCCGAGGGGAGTCCCATCGGCGCGGAAGACCCGATGCCTCTTGGGGTTGCCGCCCGACGAACCGACGCCTGCCGATGAGGGGCGCGGGGGGACTCTGGTCCCCTGACTCAGCGTGAAGGACGCCCTCGGTGGAGATCGGGAGCGCATCCTTATCGCTGAACTGGAGGCCAGCTCCTTGACCTTCCCCTTATCGGCAGTCCAAGCTCTGTCAACTCCCGACGCGGGTTGGGCATCGGCCGGCGCTTCGCACTCTGCACCAGAGCGGTCTACCCCAGGGATCGAGATTCCCCAGAAGGCTTCTCCAACTTGATGCACGGTGATCCCGATGTCATCCAGCATCGGCATCTTCCGCAGTAGCTCCGCCCTCCATGTCGGCTCCATGAAGAGAGGGACGCAGGAATCTGGGATGGTGAGGAAGCCATCGTCGATGAGGTCGCTGCTCACCCTCGTCACCATCTCCCACAGCACCTCGGCGGATGGGTCAGAGCCTGGACCCTTCTCCAGCCTGGTGCAGTCCTGCTCGCCGGTGTAGTACCACGCCGGATGGATGCACTGCTGGAGTGGCGCAAGGCGGCACAACAGGAAGTCTGTCAGCACCATCAGGGATGTCAACCCCTGATCTGCCAAGAACCGGATCCGCTCCAAGACTGGCGCGTACTCCGCCTCCAGCTCCGGACTCTCCTCCCAGAAGCGGCGCCCGGTGGTTGGACCGTCAGTGGGCAGCTGGAGGCGATCGTGCTCGTCGGTCTTCACGATCACCCAGTCATCCCTCCAGCCTTCCCACCTTGCAGCGCTGAAGGGCAGAAGGTACCCAGAGACCTTCGGGTACTTGCAGCAGTGCTGGAAGCAGTACACCCCCAGTTGATTCTTCGCGCTGCGCCCAGTCGTCCGCAGCACGAAGAAGTCACGGAAGAGCGTCACTGAGGCGCGCACTCCCACAAACATTTCGCAGAAGTGGACGAAGACGGCGGTCATGGCGAAGGAGTTGGGGGAGAGGTGATGAAGCTGGAGGCCGTACGTCTCCAGCAGCGTCACAAAGAATGAGGAGATCGGCGGGACAAACCCCACCAAGGCGTAGGCGGCGAAGAAGACAATCTCCCCCCCTCTCCAGACACAGGGGGAGAGATCCTCGCCGGAGACAGTGCCTCTGCTCCTCCGAATGCCAGCCCAAAAGCTTGCGCATCGTCCCAAGGTCTCTTGACCGGGCGAGGCGCGGCGGAGACAGGCAGGAAGCCATCGAAGACGAAGGCGCAAGAGCTTGGAAGACGAAGAAGGCTTGGGCGCACGAAGGAAACTGGAAGGCTCAGGCGCAGGGAAGTGTGCAAAGGGAAGCCTGGGATGCAGATGAGATCCCATTTTAAACTTCCTAGAAGTGATTTGAAATGCTTCGTATGCGCCGCTCAGGGCAGACGCCCGAGGTACAAGCCCCAGAGCCCATGACAAGGGGGCCCAAGCCGTCCTGCAGAAGCGGTGGACCGACCAATCAGCCCCCCAGGCGGAGAACCCGGCGGTTCCTGACAAGGTGCTGCGATTTGCAGTAGTGGCAGCCTTGGGAACCGCCGCAGTAAAAGCAGCCATCAAGCAGGGCTCACGCCCCCACGACCGTTCGTACTCCGGCAATGGTCAAGGGGAGTCTCCGAGAAGGTGCACGCGGTAGAAGAGATGGAGGCCCGACCTCAGGCTCGTTATCTTCCCCGAGATGGGCCCGGGGGCCACTGCCGGTACCCTCAATATGGGGTACCCCCGCGCATAGGGGAAAACCGTCTAAGGACTTCGCCCCTCCGCAGGGGCGAACTCCGAGGGCACCACGTGTCCAGCGGGGCCGGACCTCCCTCTCCTCAGAGGAGAGCTCTGGGTCCGCCATGTGGCCGGCAGAGCCGGACCTCCCCCCTCCGTGGGGGAGAGCTCCGAAGGCTCCACGTGTCCAGCGGGGCCAGACCTCCCTCTACTCAGAGGAGAGCTCCGGGCAAGCCACGTGGCCAGCAGAGCCGGACCTCCCCCCTCCGCGGGGAGAGTTCCGAAGGCTCCACGTGTCCTGCGGGGCCGGACCTCCCTCTCCTTAGAGGAGACCTCCGGGCCCGCCACGTGGCCAGCAGAGCCGGACCTCCCCCTTCTGTGGGGAGAGCTCTAAAGGCTCCACGTGTCCAGCGGGACCGGACCTCCCCTCTCCTTAGAGGAGAGCTCCGGGCCCGCCATGTGGCAGTGAAGCAGCGCTGCCCGCCCAGCGCGGTAGGCAGCAAGAGTGAAGACGCACCATGCCCTTACCGTACAAGACATTCAAGACCCGCGCCTTCCCAAGACGCGGAGGCACGGCGCACGTCTGCCAGGCGCCACTATGGCCAGTCACGGTCAAGATAGGTTGTGCCTTCCCAAGACTTGAAGACAGGAACGCGATGTGAGAGGTTGTACACCAATAAACACAGCGACAAGACATGCCCTGCCGACCCTGCCATCATAAACCACTACGCCTGGCTTGCGGCGTGGGCAGGGCGGCAGGATGAGACTCAGAAGCCCTCTCCAGAGACAACTACCGGCATTACTGCGAGATATGGTAGTTGACAGGCAATCTCCACGGGACTGCCTGTTGGGTCCCGGGGCCCCCTTTGTAAGCCGCCCGAGCCTTGGACTATAAAAGGCTCGGGTAGGCAGCGTTGCAAAGGGTTAGGTTCCCTTGGCATTCAACACTTAGCTAGTACTCAGCTCATCCCCAAGCTTAGAACTCTGATTCTAAGACTCAAGCAATACAATGAGCACCTCTTCTCACCGTGGACGTAGGGTTGTACGCTCCGGTGGCCTGAACCACGTAAAAATCACCATGTCAACCTTCTCCTTCCTTCGTCCAAACACGCGTAGTCTCTCCGAGAGGACTAGCCCCTCCAAAAAAGAACCTCCGTGGGCTGCCCAGAGCAGGCCCGGGGAAAGTGTCGACCGCAGACGCTTCGACAGACACGAATTCCACGTTGCTACCACACCAAATTGATTGGAGATAAGTTGTTAAGATCCAAAAACAATTTGAATAGGACTCTTATTCGAATTCCGATCAGAGTAGTACTCTTCGTTTTCCTCTTATAAATAAAACCTAGAACCTTTGGCCGCAACCATGAACTTCTTTTCCACCTCCCGAGTCGACGACTTGGAGCCCTAGCCCCCAACTCGCCGAGCTAAACCCCTTCATCGAAGTTTGACCACCGGAGAGATCGCCGACGAGCCCGGACCACGATCGCCATCGCCGGAGGAGAGCCGACTATCTGTTTTTGCTGGAGGAAAGACCCGAAGGAAGTAAGGTAGGTCTCTAGTACCACCTTACGACATCATCGCGGTTTTATTTGCATCTGTTTCTTCGATCCTTTTGAACAGAAGTTTTTTCATGGACAGATCACGTGTTGATCGGTTTGATCTAGATCTTGAGTCCAGATCATCGCCACATCCACATTTGATCTATACACCTCTGTTTATCGTAAAACCCATGTACAGCCATTAAAACCATGCAAGAACATGCACAAACCGATCTAATAAAACAGCATCGTAGGAATAACATGCATCTTCACCATTGCATCTTAAAGTAGAGTTTGTGCATGATGATTGATTGCTATGAATCTTGTATGTGTGTGATCGTGAATAGAAGGACAAGCTCAGGGAGCTATCTACGAAGGATTTCAGAACCAGTATTTCAAGATCCAAGAGCAACAGAAATCGCAAGAAGGCAAATGCCCCTTGACCATATTGATCCCATGTTTTTGAAAAACTGTTTTGTTTGCGAAAACGTGTGTGTGCTTGAGTCAACATGATGGGAAACCCTTTCATAGGAGTTTACTAGTTTTGTTAACCACCCTTGTCACCGGGAAAGTTAATGAGTCGGGTATGGTTTTTGCTTTTATGCTTCGCCGAGTCCATGGGATATGGGAAGCGAGATGGGATGTGTCTAGCTACTGCACTCATAAGAATAATGATAAAAAGAACTTGATGATGCACATGAATCGGGGGAGATCTAGGCAAGCCCGGTTTGTGGATGAAGTAGAATGAGATGGTGGTTTACTTGCCGTAAATCTAAAGACCGGTTCATGCGAGCACATGCCAAGAATACAGTGCCACCACAAGGCCAAGTATGGGTGCGTCTTAGCTGAGTAATTAGGTAAGTTACTAGATTGTTATGGACCGTGGAAGCCGCAGTGAATGGGAGTCGAGTGAGGACTGCCCGGGGAACTGCATGGCACAAGAGAGGGCCCGTAGGTGGGAGAATTGGAGATTCGAGCCTGCTGGTGAAACCTTAGTGAGTCCATACATCTAGTAGCCGCTTTGTAAAGGCTATTTTGTGATCTCTTGACCATACACCGAGGGTTGTGTACTGTTATAATGGAGGTTCTGCAGTCGCCGACAGGTGACGAAATCACAAACCTGTGGGTAAAGTGGTGCCACCTCTGCAGAGTGTAAAACTATCATGATGTGGGGACCACCCCGTGGTTCACCCACTCCAGGATCGCATAGGGTGGGTGCCGTATGATGCGGCACCCAACAGCACACACGAAAAGAATAAAGAACAACATACAAACTTTTATTTGTTATAAAACAGCGGAAGTCTTTTACAAAATATAACTATACAGCGGAAGTAATGTACAATAGTATCCTCTCATCCTAACTATGCAAAAGTGCAGCCGTCCAGCCCGGGGACGCTACATGCTAGCAGCATGAAACTGGAGATCACGGCCGCGTGCAGGGCTCCATCTCGGCCGTGTACCCTGACGGGGGCATCGCCTCGTCCTCGGAACCCTCCTCATAGCTCTCACCTGCATACAGCTCAAATATTGCAACCGTGAGCACGATGGCTCAGCAAGGCTTAACCGTCTAGCCTAGGCATGGAACTCTACATGCAGGGCTGTGTAAGGTAGGAAAGGATTTTGCAATAAAGACACGCCTATAAGTTGATCCTTACTTTCAGTTTTATAGCAGCAGATTCATGTGCCTTAGGCAGCCCCCACATCGGAAGTCCACAATCAAACAAGAAATGCTTTCCTCCGATGTGGTGATACCCAAAACGGAAAGTAAACTTAATTAGCTCTACATCTACAGCATACATGGTTTCCAAAACATTAATATATCATCACAGCATATTATCATTCAACTGGCTTACTTCACTTCTTACTACGTCACGAAACAGTGAACAAGCGGTACTCAAATGACCGGGAGGGACGGTGATTGCAATCAGGAGACACCGGGACAGCACGTTGCATACACCTACTTTCAGAAGCGTGATTCCACACCCCTTCCTACTCTGTTGTATGCAACAACCTTTCAAAGGCAACCCAAAAGCCGAACCGGTCCATCCATAACGGGCAGGAGGTCCCCGCGTGGAGCGTGACTGTGCCTACCGGCAGATTTACACCTTTCTACCCTCAACCCACTCCTATTTACGGTTGGGTAAGCCTCGGCAACCAGGTTAACCATTTACATTGGTTTCCTGCTTATGTCAGTATGCCATCCGGTACTGTTCGATACTTGTTCATCAGGCCCGCACACGATTCCTTGGAAGTTCTGGTGGTGGAGGAGGTGGTTGCTGTTGCGTCGTGGTCTGCTCCGGAGGTGGAGACTCATCACCACGAACTTGACTCAGACCTCCCTCCTCTTGCGTTGAACGTGTCCACACCATTCTGCATTCAGACCATTCAAACGATCAGCACATGTTGGTTTATTTCATCCAGTCTATACAATAGTGATGCGAGAATGGAATAAACAATACGCATAACAGTCACACAAATGGATAAAGTATAAACTTTATGCAACATATACATCCCTCGACCGTGTCACACGATCGAGTTCCAAAGTATTGAACTTTATGGGTTAAAAGTTCATTTCGACCATCGGGGTCACCACGGGATGTTAAGTGTGTTAGCATGCGTAATCCCTCGCTATTGTACTGGACCCAACCATGTACTAACTCGAATTTATATGTTGAATGCATAAACTTTTCGACTCCAACTCGCTGTTTTACAACAGCCACTGGACGTCGAGTTGTGAAACTAAGTGTTTTGGTTGAAATACAGAAAATTCCAAAGAGCATTTGTTCTGCCCTGTTTCTGAACAGTATCTATTCATCTGAGATTTTCATCCATTTGGAAGGAGATTTTGTTCTGGAGCTCTACAGAAAAGATGTAGAGGACTTCTAAACCTTTCCAGAATGGTATCCCACACCTCCATTGGTTCAACCAATCTTAAGTTATGCCCTGTTCAAGTTCAGAAAAATTTCTGCCGAAAACAGGGGAGATTATTCCTAAGATTTTGAGACTGAATCTATACTCCCAATTGACTCTTAGTTCAATATAGGAGTTTACTAACCCCTAAATGGATTCCTAAACTTCATTTTGACTCTTTTCTTTGAAAATAAACTTTTATGCAGTCGGTACTACGTTTCCTCACCAAAGAAAAATCCTAAACCGGTATTTCGGCTTATACGGGTCAAATGGTGGAACTAAAGGCGTCCCTCACACACGGTTACTACACGTCATGTACTAACGTGGTTAATGTACCTGCAGAAGAACACACAATAATTGTGCACACAAGGGTTTTTGACATTTCAGGCAGTTCCATATCATAGTACAAACATACGGTCCGTATCATTGCCATACGGATCGTCCTTGAGTCAAGCCACGTCTCAAGGTACATGGTCGTGTTTTCACACCACACGACGGGGAACCCGAGTAGAGCGCGAACGGGTCGTCACGGTTGGGAATTTTATCAACCCAACGGATACTACCTACTGCCTCATGACCGTTGAGGCACGCCGATGGCGAGCGCTGCGTATGGCCCTTTGAACATTGAACGTTCAAAAGTTGCATACTATCGTGTTGCTTACCACACGATGGGGTATTCTCACTTTTGCCTAAAGCACGCTGGAGATCAGCGTTTTCATATGCTCTCAGAACCTTTGAGAGGTTCAGAGACTCATATTAACTACCGTGCCAAGCCACGGTATATCATTCCATACTATTACTTGTATGGTGAGTTACCGCAATTGATCCGCCTGCGATGGCGTACCTTACCTCTTACCTGACGTCGGAGCGTCGTTACAGAATGTATAACAAATATGTTAGCTTTTCCACCATAATATCTACTACTATCGTAGACCTTATGTGGGCTTAATGACTAATACTCACTCGACTACTTCTAAGTTTTCAAAATAGCTCTTTTTGAGCGTGCTATTCCCAATGCGGTTCTGATACCACGACTGTGGGGACCACCCCGTGGTTCACCCACTCCAGGATCGCATAGGGTGGGTGCCGTACGATGCGGCACCCAACAGCACACACGAAAAGAATAAAGAACAACATACAAACTTTTATTTGTTATAAAACAGCGGAAGTCTTTTACAAAATATAACTATACAGCGGAAGTAATGTACAATAGCATCCTGTCATCCTAACTATGCAAAAGTGCAGCCGTCCAGCCCGGGGACGCTAAACGCTAGCAGCATGAAACCGGAGATCACGGCGGCGTGCAGGGCTCCATCTCGGCCGTGTACCCTGACGGGGGCATCGCCTCGTCCTCGGAACCCTCCTCATAGCTCTCACCTGCATACTGCTCAAATATTGCAACCGTGAGCACGATGGCTCAGCAAGGCTTAACCGTCTAGCCTAGGCATGGAACTCTACATGCAGGGCTGTGTAAGGTAGGAAAAGATTTTGCAATAAAGACACGCCTATAAGTTGATCCTTACTTTCAGTTTTATAGCAGCAGATTCATGTGCCTTAGGCAGCCCTCACATCGGAAGTCCACAATCAAACAAGAAACGCTTTTCTCCGATGTGGTGATGCCCAAAACGGAAAGTAAACTTAATTAGCTCTACATCTACAGCAGACATGGTTTCCAAAACATTAATATATCATCACAGCATATTATCATTCAACTGGCTTACTTCACTTCTTACTACGTCACGAAACAGTGAACAAGCGGTACTCAAATGACCGCGAGGGACGGTGATTGCAATCAGGAGACACCCGGACAACACGTTGCATACACCCACTTTCAGAAGCGTGATTCCACACCCCTTCCTACTCTGTTGTATGCAACAACCTTTCAAAGGCAACCCAAAAGCCGAACCGGTACATCCGTAACGGGCAGGAGGTCCCCGCGTGGAGCGTGACTGTGCCCACCAGCAGGTTTACACCTTGCTACCCTCAACCCACTCCTATTTACGGTTGGGTAAGCCTCGGCAACCAGGTTAACCATTTACATCGGTTTCCTGCTTATGTCAGTATGCCATCCGGTACTGTTCGATACTTGTTCATCAGGCCCGCACACGACTCGGTCCTCAATAGACACCAATAGGGCTACGCACGTGAGACCTCCGCTCACTGCTTCATATCCCCCCTACTGGGTCTCATTTTCTCCATTCCTAATCCATTTTCTATTCTGACCAAACCGTGTGATAAAACCTTACCTCGCGAGTAGATTCCAACTACTCGACTTCTACCGAGGTCCTAAGCATTAGCATGGCATTCTCTACTCACCGAGTTCGTAAACTACCCAACCCTTTATAGGATTTAAAAGGCTATGCAAGTGGGGTTTCAATCACCCTAACTCTAATGCATACAATTCAACTTAGACATAAGTGATACAAATGAAAAGATTTATAAAATGTACTTAAGTGCAAACTGGGGCTTGCCTGGTTGCGAGTCAGAGAAGAAGTGAGCTTCTGGTGGGAGGACGTCCAAGGGCTCCGGTGCGTCCTCAACTTCGGTCACTATTATGAAATGTAATAAAATACATGTGTAAGTATTAAGGATTTATAAGAATTGAACTTCTATTCATAGATACTGCTATTTAGGATCCTTAATTGGCATTGGGACTTTTACAGTGGATACTAGACTCTCTAAGGATGATTTGAGCCAAATTTGGAGACATGTCATTGCACAATGTAGTCTTTAAAATTCCTACAAGTACAATGCTTCTCTGAATTTTGAGCCCAATTCAGGAGCTTTGACATAGCTAATGGTGGAAGATCTAATTAGGGTAAGTCTCCATGGTTCTAACAAAATTTGTTTCACCATTTTTGGAGTTACCATCAAAGAGATATGAATTTTTTTGAAGTTTGGACAGGAGTACTGAAATAATTTCTATTTAAATTGGAATTTCCATATAAAGGCTGAACTTCGGAAGGCAGTTTAGCCTAGCAAATGAACTCCAATGAAACCCGATTTTTTACTGAAAATCAGTAACTATGGAAAGGATTTGCTGCCCAAATCTGGGACTATTTCATAAAGAATTGCTCCTGTAATAAATCCCTAAATGATTTACTAAAAACAATTCTACAGAAATTCCTGGGCATTTTCATAGCCTAAAATTGGTTTCTCTGTGAAGTACTCCTCATGAGGATTCCAACAAAATTGGTCTCACTCTTTTTGGAGTTTTCTACACAAAGTTATGGGCTTGCAAAGATCAGCTAATTCCTGGAATGATTTCCCTAATAGAAACTTCAAATAATTGGAACTGGGCCCACTGTTTTAAATCGGACCAGTGAGATTTCGGCAACACTGGGGGCTACGGGGTTATTCCCGCGCAGCCGCACTGGATCCGGTGCCACAGGCTGATCCCCGCGCGTATACGGAGGCTGACCGGTGGGACCCGGCCCTCCTTCGTCTTCCTCGCGCTGCCCGCGCCTCCCGCGGCGGCGCACGCCGGCGAGGCTCGCCGGGACGGGGTTCCCCTGGTCCAAACTTCATCAAACTCGCTGCCTGTGAGTTCTACACCGTGCTGAACACGATGGTGGGGTCGGGAGCCGATGACAACGGCCGGAAAGGTGCTTGCACCGGCGACCATGTCGAACCTTACTTCGGCGACCTCGCTCTCCCTCAACAGTGGGTCTTTCGGGCTAGGGTTTGCTCCAAAAGCACCAGTGTCCCATGGACAACATCGACCCATAGCTCGCTCTCCATGAAAACCACCGGAGAGGGGACCTCATCGGCGACCCGAGCCTGCAAAACGCCGGCGGTGACAAAAACTCGAAGAACTCCTTCAGTTCTTGATGGTTTCCGGCGCCGTTTGAGCGAGAAGGATCGCAGGAATCTAACAAAGCTTCTCCTAGACCAGGATGAGATCTAGCTATCACAACACGAAGAATTTGATTGTAGACCGAGAAGTGTTGCTATGAACTAGGGTTTGGTAAAACCCAAAATTCTCACTACCCGGTTGATCAATCATCCTGAGGCTTTCGGTAACACGATCTACGGACAACAACACATCTTTCTGGTGCAGGGAAGGGGCGGTGACACCTGCCGTAGCGCGCTGTCCATGGCGAACCGAACGGGGTTCCGCCGAGCACCTCCGATCGCCGGCGCCAATCTCTGGTTTGCGCGTAGCACGAGCTAGGAAGCTTAGGGAAAAGAAAGGTGGAGGCTGAAGCACTCTCTTACGCTTCTTTTTGCTGTTTGGGGCTCAATCATCCGAGCTCGGATGAGCGTGGGCGAGGGAGGAACAGCAATGGCGCCGGGCGGTTCCCTTGTGGAAGAAACCGAGCAGCGGTGAGCGTGTGAGGGGGCAAAAGAACGTTTCGGTGCTTCAGCTGGGGGCGCGCGGAGGTGATCACGCGGCTGAAAAGCAGGAGCTGGCGCGGTGCCGTCCTCGGGAGAGGGTCACGCCGGGAGCTGGCGCGCGGTGATCAGCTCGGGAGAACAGAGAGAGAGGGAAACAGTCGGTTGGTTTGTTTTGGGTGGCTGACAATTGGGCCCCACCTCCCCTTTTATTTAGTCAAACTTTTCTGATATTTTCCCACCAGCCACTCAACATTAAAGACTTGACTTCAACCCAAAGTCATAGTTTGAATTTGCTGAATTCAAATAGTTTTAATTCTGGTGTGAAATTTGGATGTTGTTTGAACATTTGAATTTGAAAAGGAGTTTGAATTCTCCACTTTGTGTTGCCTAAAAAATATAGCAAACCAGCTCCAAAGTTTCCAATTTTTGGCCTGGCTGCTCATTCAAAGGTGGAGGACTCAGTTGTGAAACCAAATTTTGAAATTGAGGGAATTGGAATTTGAAACTGAATTTGGAATTCAGATAAGAGGGCTTTTCTTTTTAATCCCAAAGAAATATGAAAACTTCTCCAAATGAGCTGATTTTTGTAAGGTTGAATATTTGGAATATGAAGATCCAAGCTGTGCATTTAGATCTCCATGTTTGGAAGTTTTAGGAAGTCTAAACCCTCACTTTGAACTTACACTATTATAATTCAAAGTTTTAATTCCCCTCATTTTTGATAAGTGTATATGAGCTGAATTTTCTTGCTACCACTTTTGGGGATTTTATATCCCTCCCCCCTTAAAAAGAATCTCGTCCCGAGATTCCAAAGAAAAGCAAAGCGGGGAGAACTTTACAGAGTATATGATGATAGCAAGTCCGGATAGTACGTTCGAAGATAGTCCTCGATTTCCCATGTCGCCTCATCAGCGGTATGGTTACTCCACAAGACCTTGTACAACCATAAGGTCCGGTTTCTTGTGGCACGAGTCTTTTCATCGATGATCCGGATGGGATACTCCGTGTATGTGAGGTCCGGTTGGAGAACTTCTATGTCTTCTGTGCGGATTTCAGCGGAGGGTTTGAGACACTTCCTCAGCTGAGAGATGTGGAAGACGTTGTGAACATCTGCGAGCGAAGCCGGTAAATCCAAGCGATAGGCCACGGGTCCACATTTTTCAATTACGGCGAACGGACCAATGAATCGCGGCACAAGTTTGCCCTTCACTCCAAAGCGGTGAACTCCCTTCATCAGAGACGCACGGACATAAACATGGTCCCCGATGTCGAAGTCGAGAGGACGGCGTATTTTATCCGCATAGCTTTTCTGACGAGATTGAGCAGCCTTGAGGTTGGCTTGTATCACTCGCACTCGTTCTTCAGCTTCATTCACAAGTTCAATGCCGTAGATGACTCGCTCGCCGGACTCGCACCAGTTGAGAGGTGTGCTGCATTTCCGGCCGTAGAGAGCTTCATACGGCGCCATCTTGATGCTAGCTTGATAGCCATTGTTGTAAGAAAACTCCGCCAACGGCAAATGACCGTCCCAATTCTTGCCGTGGTGGATGGCACAAGCGCGTAGCATGTCTTCCAACACTTGGTTCACCCGTTCGGTTTGATCATCTGTCTGCGGGTGATACGCGGAACATCGGATCAGTTTGGTCCCCAAGGATGCGTGCAACTGTTCCCAAAACTGAGAAACGAACAGTGCACCACGATCTGAAATAATGGAGCAGGGAACACCGTGCAAGCACAAGATCCTTGCAATGTACAGCTCTGCATATTTCCTAGCCATGTAGCCTGTATGTACAGGAATAAAATGAGCCGACTTGGTTAGTCGATCGACTATCACCCAAATCGAGTCATGCTTGTGAGATGTGAGAGGCAACCCGACTATGAAGTCCATGCTAATATCCTCCCACTTCCACGCCGGGATGTTTAATGGTTGCAGCTGTCCGGCTTTTCGCATATGGTCGGCTTTCACTCGCCGACACGTATCACATTCGGATACGTACTTCGCGATTTCTCTCTTCATCCGTGTCCACCAAAACCTGGTTTTCAGATCCTGGTACATCTTGTTGCTGCCCGGATGAATAGAATACTTGGACAAATGAGCTTCGTCCAAGATCTTCTTCCGAAGCTTCATGTCACGGGGTACCACTACACGGTCTTTAAACCATAGTGTACCGTTATCATCCCTTCGGAAGCATTTCATTTCGCCATTCTTCATCCTTCTCCGAATGTGCGACATTCCCACGTCTTTCTTCTGCGCTTCCATAATCTCCTCTCGTATTGTAGGGACGAGAGCAAGATTATACAATGCCCCATATGGAACCAAGTAGAGACTCGGCTCCTCCTCTTCAAGTGGGGTGATGGACAGACTGTTGACATGGGATTTGCGGCTTAATGCATCGGCAGCCACGTTTGCCTTACTGGGATGGTAGTGAATCTCGATCTCATAGTCTTTGATCAGTTATAACCATCTCCGTTGCCACATATTCAACTCTTTTTGAGTGAATATATACTTCAAACTCTTGTGGTCGGTGTAGAGGTACACTAAGTTCCCAAGCAAATAGTGCCTCCACATCTTCAAGGCCAACACCACAGCAGCGAGCTCAAGATCATGAGTCGGATAGTGCTGCTCGTGGTTACGAAGTTGACGTGAGCCATAGGCGACCACTCTGCCTCCTTGCATCAATACACAGCCAAGCCCGATGCCAGACACATCACAATATACGTCGAAGGGCTTGGTCATATCCGGTTGAGCTAACACCGGGGCTGTTGTAAGATGCTTCACTAATGCCTGAAAAGCTTCTTCGCAAGCTGAGCTCAAACCATATTTGATCCCCTTCTTCAACAGTTCAGGCATCGGCTTCGGAAGCTTGGAGAAATTCGGTATGAATCTCCGGTAATATCCTGCTAATCTGAGGAAACTCCTGACTCCGTGGACTGATGTGGGGGACTTCAATTTCAGCACTTGTTCGATTTTGCTTGAATCAACTGCAATACCTTCTGCAGAAATAATGTGACCAAGGAATGGCACTTGGCTGATCCAAAACTTGCACTTGCTGAACTTGGCATAAAGCTTATGGTCTCTTAATCGTTGAAGTACGATATGCAAATGTTTGGCGTGTTCTTCTTCAGACTTGGAGTAAACCAAGATGTCGTCTATGAACACCACCACAAACTTGTCCAACTCCGGCATGAACACTGAGTTCATAAGATACATGAAGTGTGCCGGGGCGTTGGTGAGACCAAAGGACATGACGAGGTATTCATACAACCCATATCCCGTCAAGAATGCCGTCTTCGGAATATCTTCCGCTAGGATCTTGATTTGATGATATCCGGAGTGAAGATCCATCTTTGAAAATACACTTGCACCCACAAGTTGATCGAATAATATATCGATGCGGGGCAGTGGATATTTATTCTTGATGGTGACGGCGTTGAGAGGTCGGTAGTCCACACACAACCTCAAGGTTTCATCCTTCTACTTCACAAACAGCGCCGAGCACCCCCATGGTGAGGAACTCGGTCGAATGAAACCCTTCTTAATTAAGTCATTGATCTGCTCCTTCAATTCAGCCAGCTCATTCGGAGCCATCTTGTACGGTCTCCATGAGATCGGTATCGTCCCAGGTACGAGTTCGATCTTGAACTCGACATCCCTTTCGGGTGGCATGCCAGGGAGATCATCCGGAAAGACATCCGGGTATTCACGGACCACATGAATATCCTCAAGTTTTGTGGCTTCCGTATTATATGTGGCTGGGGCTTCTTGAACCGAATGGTCAAGAATAAGAACATGTGGTTCATGGAGTGGAGAGTTTAGACGAACCACACGTGGAATGATGTCAAGAACAGCACCATGGTGATGTAGCCATGACATTCCTAAAATGACATCAAGTTTTTGACTCTCTAACATGATTAGAGAAGTTGGATATAGATTCCCACCCAACTGTAATGGTGCTCTATAGACCATTCTATCAGCTGTTATTTTCCCACCCGGAGAACATATCAAATATGAATTATTTGTGGGAATGATAGGCAGTTGATATTTAATAACATAAGACTGACTAATGAAATTATGGGTGGCACCGGAGTCAAAAAGTATGACTACAGGATGATCTAAATAGGAGAACGTACCCGCAAGGACGGGTTCGCCTTCCGGCACGTCTTCAATAGCTAAGTGGTGGACGTTGCTGGGTTTTGGTGCAGGTTTCTTGGGCTGATTGCGGGGCTGATTAGCACCCTGATATGGTGCTGCACCCCTGCCCTGTCACGGCTCGGGGCAGTCCCTCGAAATGTGCCCGACACGGCCACACGTATAGCACGTGTAAGGTGTCGGGGTCCCGCCGAGTTGAGGACGGAATCCCGGTGCACGCTGTTGAAACTGAGGCGCACGCGGGACCATCCTTTGCTGCTGCTGTTGCTGTAGTGGATACGTCGGTCGGAAGCCCAGCGCATTATATTGCCGACCGCGAAACTGAGGCGGTCGCGGCGGTGGCTGCCATCTCTGACCGGATGGTGAGCGATACACCACGCGGTATTTTTTTGGCGTCCCACCACTGCTACTCGTCAGCGTGCTGCGTTTCCTCTTGTCAGAACCGCGCTCGCGCTGAGCATTTTCTTGTAGAATCGCGGCATTAACTAGGTCGTTGAATGTGCCGTGATTGCTCTGGGCGAGATGGACCTTCATCTTTGAATTCAGGCCCCGGAAGAAAGCGTTACGCTTGTTGTCTTCCGTCCCCACAAATCCTGGCGCATACTGCACCAGCCGGTTGAATAACCTGGAGTACTCATGAGCACTCCTCTCGCCCTGTCGTAGCGCCAGGAACTCCTGGAGCTTCATTTCCATAACCCCGGGAGGTATGTGATAGGCGCGGAATGCCTCCCAGAACTCCGTCCATGTGACAGCATGGCCAGCCGGTAAGGAGGCGGTGTAGTTCGCCCACCATGTACCGGCTTCTCCTTGAAGCTGTTGCGCTGTGTACAGCGCCTTCTGATGTTCGGTGCATCGTAGCAGCCCGAACTTCGCCTCCAGAGTGCGGATAAAGCTGTCCGCCTCCAAAGGTTCTTCGGCCTCCGTGAAGACCGGTGGATGGGTCACCATGAATTCTGAATACGAACTTTGTTGGGGCTGGCGTTGCCCATTGTCTTGGCGTCCTCCCTGATGGGACGCATTTTTCTGGACTAGCATCCACAGCAACTCGGTTTGCTCGTCGCGCGAGCCGAGCACTGCGGCGAGAACCTCCGCAAGATTCCTTGGAAGTTCTGGCGGTGGAGGAGGTGGTTGCTGTTGCGTCGTGCTCTGCTCCGGAGGTGGAGACTCATCACCACGAACTTGAATCGGACCTCCCTCCTCTTGCGTTGAACGTGTCCGCACCATTCTGCATTCAGACCATTCAAACGATCAGCACATGTTGGTTTATTTCATCCAGTCTATACAATAGTGATGCAAGAATGGAATAAACAATACGCATAACAGTCACACATATGGATAAAGTATAAACTTTATGCAACATATACATCCCTGGACCGTGTCACACGATCGAGTTCCAAAGTATTGAACTTTATGGGTTAAAAGTTCATTTCGACCATCGGGGTCACCACGGGATGTTATGTGTGTTAGCATGCGTAATTCCTCGCTATTGTACTGCACCCAACCATGTACTAACTCGAATTTATATGTTGAATGCATAAACTTTTCGACTCCAACTCACTGTTTTACAACAGCCACTGGACGTCGAGTTGTGAAACTAAGTGTTTTGGTTGAAATACAGAAAATTCCAGAGAGCATTTGTTCTGCCCTGTTTCTGAACAGTATCTATTCATCTGAGATTTTCATCCCTTTGGAGGGAGATTTTGTTCTGGAGCTCTACAGAAAAGTTGTAGAGGACTTCTAAACCTTTCCAGAATGGTATCCCACACCTCCATTGGTTCAACCAATCTTAAGTTATGCCCTGTTCAAGTTCAGCAAAATTTCTGCCGAAAACAGGGGAGATTATTCCTAAGTTTTTGAGACTGAATCTATACTCCCAATTGACTATTAGTTCAATATAGGAGTTTACTAACCCCTAAATGGATTCCTAAACTTCATTTTGACTCTTTTCTTTGAAAATAAACTTTTATGCAGTCGGTACTACGTTTCCTCACCAAAGAAAAATCCTAAACCGGTATTCCGGCTTATACGGGTCAAATGGTGGAACTAAAGACGTCCCTCACACACGGTTACTACACGTCATGTACTAACGTGGTTAATGTACCTGCAGAAGAACACACAATAATTGTGCACACAAGGGTTTTTGACATTTCAGGTAGTTCCATATCATAGTAAAAACATACGGTCCGTATCATTGCCATACGGATCGTCCTTGAGTCAAGCCACGTTTCAAGGTACATGGTCGTGTTTTCACACCACACGACGGGGAACCCGAGTAGAGCGCGAATGGGTCGTCATGGTTGGGAATTTTATCAACCCAACGGATACCACCTACTGCCTCATGACCGTTGAGGCACGCTGATGGCGAGCGCTGCGTATGGCCCTTTGAACATTGAACGTTCAAGAGTTGCATACTATCGTGTTGCTTACCACACGATGCGGTATTCTCACTTTTGCCTAAAGCATGCTGGAGATCAGCGTTTTCATATGCTCTCAGAACCACTGAGAGGTTCAGAGACTCGTATTAACTACCGTGCCAAGCCACGGTATATCATTCCATACTATTACTCGTATGGTGAGTTACCGCAATTGATCCGCCTGCAATGGCGTACCTTACCTCTTACCTGACGTCGGAGCGTCGTTACAGAATGTATAACAAATATGTTAGCTTTTCCACCATAATATCTACTACTATCATAGACCTTATGTGGGCTTAATGACTAATCCTCACTCGACTACTTCTAAGTTTTCAAAATAGCTCTTTTCGAGCGTTCTATTCCCAGTGCGGCTCTGATACCGCGACTGTGGGGACCATCCCGTGGTCCACCCACTCCAGGATCGCATAGGGTGGGTGCCGTACCACCCAACAGCACACACGAAAAGAATAAAGAACAACATACAAACTTTTATTTGTTATAAAACAGCGGAAGCCTTTTACAAAATATAACTATACAGCGGAAGTAATGTACAATAGTATCCTCTCATCCTAACTATGCAAAAGTGCATCCGTCCAGCCTGGGGACGCTACACGCTAGCAGCATGAAACCGGAGATCACGGCGGCGTGCAGGGCTCCATCTCGGCCGTGTACCCTGACGGGGGCATCGCCTCGTCCTCGGAACCCTCCTCATAGCTCTCACCTGCATACAGCTCAAATATTGCAACCGTGAGCACGATGGCTCAGCAAGGCTTAACCGTCTAGCCTAGGCATAGAACTCAACATGCAGGGCTGTGTAAGGTAGGAAAGGATTTTGCAATAAAGGCACGCCTATAAGTTGATCCTTACTTTCAGTTTTATAGCAGCAGATTCATGTGCCTTAGGCAGCCCTCACATCAGAAGTCCACAATCAAACAAGAAAAATTTTCCTCCAATGTGGTGATGCCCAAAACAGAAAGTAAACTTAATTAGCTATACATCTACAGCAGACATGGTTTCCAAAACATTAATATATCATCACAGCATATTATCATTCAATTGGCTTACTTCACTTCTTACTACATCACGAAACAGTGAACAAGTGGTACTCAAATGACCGCGAGGGACGGTGATTGCAATCAGGAGACACCCGGACAACACGTTGCATACACCCACTTTCAGAAGCGTGATTCCACACCCCTTCTTACTCTGTTGTATGCAACAACCTTTCAAAGGCAACCCAAAAGCCGAACCGGTCCATCGGTAATGGGCAGCAGGTCCCCGTGTTGAGCGTGACAGTGCCCACCGGCAGATTTACACCTTGCTACCCTCAACCCACTCCTATTTACGGTTGGGTAAGCCTCGGCAACCAGGTTAACCATTTACATCGGTTTCCTGCTTATGTCAGTATGCCATCCGGTACTGTTTGATACTTGTTCATCAGGCCCGCACACGACTCGGTCCCCAATCGACACCAATAGGGCTACGCACGTGAGACCTCCGCTCACTGCTTCCTATCCCCGCTACTGGGTCTCATTTGCTCCATTCTTAATCCATTTTCTATTCTGACCAAACCGTGTGATAAAACCTTACCTCGCGAGTAGATTCCAACTACTCGACTTCTACCGAGGTCGTAAGCATTAGCATGGTGTCACACCCGGTTTTTCCGAAGAAACAACCAAGTGAATATCACATGTATGCCAGGATCATTTTCTCATACATGTGATGACAAATAGTGAAGCATCATTTATTACAAGCCAGGTGTCGAATATAAATAAGTCTTACATCGCAAATGTCTCAATGGACACTAATGCTTCATCACAATTAAATAAACTAGCAGCGGAATATTATTCTTTAGGGCTCCATCACAGGCGTTGCCCGGGGGTCTTCATGAACCTAAAAGCCTTCCTCGGGTCCAAAGTCTTGGTCATTATACACCACCTCATTATCTTGACCTGAGAAGCAATATAAACCAACAAATATGCAAGGTTGAGTACCAATGGTACTCAGCAAGTGTGGGAAAATCATATCATGCATGGCTAGAACAAGGAAAGGTTGAACTCATGGTTAAAGCACTACGCAATTAATACCTATCACCTTAGCTTATTAAGTACCTACATTACTACACAGGTGAAATGGTCCCAATCTCCCATCCCATAATCATAACCAAATAACCATAACATCATTTCCAATGTTAAGCTTCCCGCTTAACATCCACAACTTCCAAAAACCTTCACTCCTCTAATCATGAATAAGTCCAGGCCGCTCTTAACCGTGAGCACGGCTGTCAAGACAGTTTTTAACTCTGCAGAGTTTGTACCACTGTACCCACAAGTAGTGATTTCATCCCCCGTTGCCGGGTGGACTAAAAGAACCTCCATTATGCCAGTGGCTACGATCCACATTCACACTTCCCAGGTGTGTGGCCAAGAGATCACTACGAAGCCTTTACAAAGGGATTCCCGACGAGCGTGGGCCCACTGAGGTTTCACCCCTAACAGCATACAAGAGGCTCCAACCCCGCTGCAGTGGCCCCCTCTTGAGCCTTGCGGTTCATATGGTAGTCCAGCTGACACCTACTCCCCGCACCATCCAACACACCCATACTACGCCGGGGATACACCTAATTAATTGGCCAAGCTGCCCCATCTCAGCATGTGGTTGGCACTGTAAAGCCGGGTTACATGCTCCATGAACCGGTCCTTAGGATCCAGGCAAGTACTAAACATAAACCCAAGTCTCGTGCACCCAGCACACAACCAAAACATCCAACTTGCCTTGATCCCTACCTCTACATAACTCACAATGTCTCATTCAAGAGTATGGTAATATAAACTGATGATCTCATTTCCCAAATATCCCATTCTAAGCATGGCTAAGCAAATGCATGTAAATAAATGACATGACAAAATAAATCCCAACCCAAGCTACAAGGAAACAAGGTAATGCAATTCTAGGGAAACTTTCCTAGCATGGGTTTCATATTTCATTTGACAATGCAAATAATTCTATCTACACATCCTAGCATAGGATCAAAGTGGTCAAGGACACTTGCCTCCTTCTTGCTGCTCTTGAAATGGGTATTCCTGGTCTTGAAATTGAATAACTTGTTCTTGAACAGGTTCTACTTCATACCATCACACATAGCATAAGAAAAACAACAATCCATAAGACATAATTCACACTTACACTTCATACAACCCACACATTCACATTTATGAAATTCATTCACCATTATATGTGTTGTGGTTACTTTATGTGTGTTAAGTTGTGGCTTGCATGCACTTTTAACCATGTATATATGATTCCTACTTTTGTGTCCACATTTATACTTGCATACAATGTGCCTTCACAATTTCTATCAACCCTAAACTGAATTCTTTGTATTTTAGAAACTCCATTTATCATTTACTAGTTGCTATATTTTCAGATTTATATTCCTATGCATAATTGTGTATTTTATTATTAAATTAGTAATACACATCACCTAGACAGATTAGGTTCTGGTCCTAAATAATTTAAAATCATATTTTGACCATGGCTTATGATGTATACTATTTCATAATTATTTTCCCTATTTTTCTATAACTATTCTTTACTTAAAAATGTGTCCCTATACTAATAAATGTGAATAATAGATAAAACAGATTTATTTCAGCCCAAAAATATATTTTTATCTCACTCCAAAGTTTCCTAAGTACTGAGAAAGTTTTTTAATCAATTTTGACAATTATGTTTGTCCCACTTTTTAATTTTTAAACACTAGTTACATATTCAATTTTCTAAATTAAATACTAAACAGAATTAAAAAGTAAACTCACCCCATTACAGGGTCTATAATATTATTTTCATAATTTCCAGGGGTCTAGCTACACTTATCAGAGGTGTTTTTCCTAATTTCTATTAAGTCCAGGGGCTAAAACTGATTTTTAAATGAATTTACATGATTTTCTGAAGTTCCAGGGGCTAGATCTGAAGTTTCCGGGGCTAGCTCTCAATTCCAGAGAACCCCAGGGGGTAGCACGTAAGAACTCCAGTCTTTATAACGTGGGGTCGACGTGGTCCGTCCGATTTTAAACCGACGGCTGAGATTATAAGATCGAACCGGTACGCGGGGTTTTAAAGTCTACCGTGCGATTTAAAATAAACGGCGCACATGCGGCCACGTCGCTCCGATCGAACGCGGGCGGCGCTGCCGGCGGCGCACGGTGGCGGGAAGCAGCGATCTCGCCGGAAACTTTCGGATCCTCGAGAATTCTGCCTAGAACTGTGATCTTATGGCCTAGATCGGTAGAGGGGAGGTCAGGGATCTCACCTCGGGGGTTTTCTCGAGCTCGGGGGTCCTGGAAAGTGATCGGTGGCGAGGTCCGAGGCAAAACCACGGCGAAGCTCGTCGGCGCTGGATTTACACCGTAACTCTCCGAGTTTTCTGCACCTGCAAAGTTCCCCGGAGGCGGTGGATCAAAACCAGCGAGTTAGATCAGAGTTTCCGAGCTTAGATCGGCCAGAATTCACCGGCGAAGTCTCGGTGCTCACCGGAGTGAAAATCGGCGATCGCGTGAGGAAAACTGATCGGAGCTGGGGTTTTTATAGCCGGGGGAGGGCGGTGGGTCTGTTGTGATCGAGTTGGAGTCCTCTGGGTCCAGAATTCGGCTGCGGGATGCGGTTTCCCGATCGGTTGCGATCGCGCGCGCGGGAGAGAGTCCGAGGTCGCGGGGTTAGGGATGACATGTGGGTCCCACCCGTCAGCGAGGGGCAGCGCGGCGCGCGCGGGGGCGGGCTGGCGCGGGGGTTGCTGGGCCGGCTGGCGGTTTCGGCCCACTGGCCAGTTTTTTCCCGATTTCCTTTTTTTTCCATTTCTTTTCTGTTTTGGGTATAATTTGAATTCCAGTTTGAATTTGAATTTTTGCAAAACATGCAACACGTCCAAAAATTTTTAAATTCCCCTCTAAACAAGGTTTTGGGTTTTGAATCAAAATTTGGGGTGTTACAGCTCTACCCCCCTTAAAAGAAATCTCGTCCTCGAGATTGGTGTTTCTAAGAAAACAATTCCGGAAATTGTGCCTTGAGCTCATCTTCCCGTTCCCAGGTAGCTTCCTCTTCTGAGTGATGCTTCCACTGCACCTTGCACATCCGGATTCTTTTATTTCTGGTGAGGCGTTCCATTGTCTCCAAAATCTTGTATGGTTGCTCGGCATAAGACAAATCTTCAGCTACATCCACTTCATTCATGGGTAACACCTCTTCAGGCGTCCTCAGACATTTCTTGAGTTGTGACACATGGAATACATCGTGCACGTCCGATAGATGAACCGGTAACTCTAGTTGGTACGCCACTTCACCTTTTCTTTCCAAAACTTGAAAGGGTCCGATGTATCGAGGTGACAACTTCCCTTTCACCTTGAACCGACGAAGTCCTCTGATAGGGGACACCTTGAGATAAACATAGTCTCCCACGTTGAAAACGAGCTCTCTTCTTCGTACATCGGCATAGCTCTTTTGGCGTGACTGTGCTATCCTCAAGTTGTTGCGAATCTCCCTCACCTTCGCCTCGGCTTCTTGTAGCACTTCTGGACCAAACACTTTGCTTTCTCCTGTTTGGTTCCAAAATAGAGGAGTTCTGCACTTCCTTCCATACAAAGCTTCAAACGGTGACATCTTCATACTAGCTTGATAGCTGTTGTTATAGGAAAACTCCGCATACGGTAAGTTCTTGTCCCAACTCCTATTGTTTTTAAGTTCACATGCTCTTAACATATCTTCAAGGATCTGATTGGTTCTCTCCGTCTGCCTGTCAGTTTGGGGATGATAGGCAGAGCTGAAATTCAGATGGGTTCCCATGGTTTCATGCAACTTTTGCCAAAACCTCGAGATGAACTGTGTCCCTCGGTCCGATACTATCTTCTTCGGCACTCCATGGTAACACACAATCCTTGACATGTACAATTCTGCCAATTTAGATCCGCTGTAGCTTTCTTTCACAGGGATGAAATGAGCTACCTTGGTTAGCCGATCAATAATGACCCATATTGAATCATACCCGGATTGGGTCCTAGGCAATCCCACGACAAAATCCATGCTGATTTCTTCCCACTTCCATTCAGGCACTTTGAGTGGTTGCAATAATCCCGCGGGTCGTTGATGTTCAGCTTTCACCAACTGACATGTGTCACATAGGGCAACATGTTCCGCGACATCTCGCTTCATGCCATACCACCAATACCTGCTCTTGAGGTCCTGGTACATCTTTGTACTCCCTGGATAAATGGAATAGTCAGAATCGTGAGCCTCCTTCAAAATTAATTCACGGATCTCCTTTACTTCTGGCACACAGATCCTTTTCCCGTGCCACACCGTTCCCTGTTCATCCTCTCTAAAACCAGGAGCTTTATTTTCCTTAATGAGCTGTCTGATCTCTTGTATCTTCTCATCATTCTTTTGGCCCTCGCGTATGTCTTGCTCGAGTGTGGAGTCCACTTCCATGGCGATGGCTTCACCACTATTTACTAGACATAGATTGAGCCTTATAACCTCGTCCTTCAATTCCGCGGGCATGTCCTTCAAGCTCAACTTAATGACCTGCACTTTTCGACTCAAAGCATCGGCCACGACGTTTGCTTTCCCAGGATGATAGTTGATGCCCACATCAAAGTCATTAATTAGCTCTAACCATCTCCTTTGTCGGAGATTGAGATCTGGCTGTGTGAATATGTACTTCAAACTCTTATGATCCGTATATATCTCTGTCCTCTTCCCCATCAAATAGTGCCGCCAAATTTTCAACGCGTGTACCACTGCAGCTAGTTCTAGGTCATGTGTAGGATAGTTCTTCTCGTGCTTCCGAAGCTGCCGGGATGCATATGCCACGACATGTCCTTCTTGCATGAGAACACATCCCAACCCATTTCCAGAGGCATCGCAGTACACTGTGAAATTCTTCTGCATATCTGGCATAACCAGCACTGGGGCCGTTGTCAATCTCTTCTTTAGCTCCTGAAAGCTCGTATCGCACTGTGGCGTCCAGGTGAATGTGATTCCCTTCTCCAACAGTTTGGTGAGAGGTCTCGAGATCTTGGAGAATCCCTCAATAAACCGTCGATAGTATCCAACCAATCCCAAAAAGCTTCGAAATTCCCCGACATTTTCAGGGGTTTTCCACTTCTGGATATCCTCGATTTTGGCGGGATCTACGGAGATTCCTCCCTCCGAGATTATATGTCCTAAAAAGGGAACTCTCTTCAGCCAAAACTCACACTTGCTCAACTTGGCATACAGTTGGTGTTCTCTCAGCCTCTGCAACACCAACCTTAGATGTTTCTCATGTTCTTCTTCATCTTTGGAGAAGACGAGAATATCATCTATGAAAACCACCACAAACCTGTCCAGATATTCCATGAATACCTTGTTCATGAGGTACATGAAATATGCCGGGGCATTGGTTAGCCCGAAAGGCATGACAGTGTATTCATCAGTCCGTAACGAGATACGAAAGCTGTCTTGGGAATATCTGATTGCCTTATCTTGAGTTGGTGGTACCCCGACCTGAGGTCAATTTTTGAGAACACACAAGCTCCCCTCAACTGATCGAACAAGTCTTCAATGCGGGGTAATGGGTACTTGTTTTTGATGGTTACCTCATTCAAGGCACGGTAATCCACGCATAACCTTTGGGTTCCGTCTTTCTTGGGCACAAATATCACCGGAGCTCCCCATGGTGATTCCCTTCTCCAACAGTTTGGTGAGAGGTCTCGAGATCTTGGAGAATCCCTCAATAAACCGTCGATAGTATCCAGCCAATCCCAAAAAGCTTCGAACTTCCCCGACATTTTCAGGGGTTTTCCACTTCTGGATATCCTCGATTTTGGCGGGATCTACGGGGATTCCTCCCTTCGAGATTATATGTCCTAAAAAGGGAACTCTCTTCAGCCAAAACTCACACTTGCTCAACTTGGCATACAGTTGGTGTTCTCTCAGCCTCTGCAACACCAACCTTAGATGTTTCTCATGTTCTTCTTCATCTTTGGAGAAGACGAGAATATCATCTATGAAAACCACCACAAACCTGTCCAGATATTCCATGAATACCTTGTTCATGAGGTACATGAAATATGCCGGGGCATTGGTTAGCCCGAAAGGCATGACAGTGTATTCATACAGTCCGTAACGAGATACGAAAGCTGTCTTGGGAATATCTGATTGCCTTATCTTGAGTTGGTGGTACCCCGACCTGAGGTCAATTTTTGAGAACACACAAGCTCCCCTCAACTGATCGAACAAGTCTTCAATGCGGGGTAATGGGTACTTGTTTTTGATGGTTACCTCATTCAAGGCACGGTAATCCACGCATAACCTTTGGATTCCGTCTTTCTTGGGCACAAATATCACCGGAGCTCCCCATGGTGAGGAACTAGGGCGAATATACCCCTTCTCCGTCAATTCTCTCAAATGATCCTTGAGCTCTTCTAGCTGCTTGGAGTCCATTCGATAAGGTCTCTTGTATATCGGGGCTGTTCCCGGTACTAGCTCAATTGCGAATTCCACGTCACGGTCGGGAGGCATACCTGGCAATTCCTCCGGAAAAACATCTGGATATTCCCTGATAGTCCTGATTTCCTCAACTTTAACCTCCACTTGATTTAATCTAATGTCCCTCCTAGGCTCGTGTATGGTTATGAACTTTACTCGGGTGCCACTGGGGTGAGTTAGTTCCACCGTTCTGGTCGAACAATGGATAATTCCTTTATGTTTGGTCAACCAATCCATACCCAAAATAATATCTATCCCTTGTGAATCTATCACTATGAGGTTAGCAGTAAATACTACCCCATTAATGTATAGGTTCACTTTGGGACACACTTGTCTTGTCCTTATTTCTCCACCTGGAGAGTTTACCGCTAGCATATGGTTCATTTGTGTGGTTGCTAGGTCATGCTTCTTAACAAACCCTTGAACAATGAACGAGTGGGTAGCACCAGAATCAAACAGCAGAGTTGCAAGGTGTAAATTGGCAGGAAACTTACCAACTACCACGTCGGGTGCCTCTTGTGCTTCCTCCATAGTGACGTGGTTCACCCGTCCTCTCACTACATTCTGCTGTTGTGGCTGCGCGGGCTTCTTCTTAGGGCACTTATGGGCATAGTGCCCCACTTCACCACAGCTGAAACATTGCACCCCAACCTTAGGTGCTTGGCCTTTGTTGTCTTGGGGTTGGTTCGGGGGTCCTTGCACTGCGGGTCGAGGTGGATATGCGGGGCGAGGCTGCTGCACAAACTGACGTTGCGGCTGTGCTGGTGCTGCGGGTGGCCTGTAGTTTGGGTTGTACCCTCTTGGTGCTGAATAGGGTACCGCAGCACGGCTTGTCTGCCCCGTAGGTTGCTGCATCATACGTGGGCGGGTGTTGCTTCCTGAGGCCTGATGTGACCACCCCGCCTTTCTCTTATTCTCATTTTCCAGTGCCTTTAGCTTCCTTTCCACCACAAACGCTCTGTCCACCATCTTTTGAAAGCTTTCATACTCATTGGAGGACATTGCACACTGCATCTCTGCGGTAAGTCCTTCCACGAAACAATCTTGTTTCTGCTCATCAGTCTCTATGTCTCGTGGAGCATAACGGGATAGTTGAGTGAATTTAGTGAGGTATTCCCTCACCGTCATGTTTCCCTGCTGCAGTCCCAGAAATTCCTTCCTCTTGTTTTTGAGTTCACCTCATGGGATGTAATGGTTGCGGGAGCTACGCTTGAACTCTTCCCAAGTGATGTTCTCAGGGTCATGATGGGCAGCCACGTAGGCGGTCCACCAATCAGCAGCAGGTCCATTCAATTGATGAGAGGCAAACAGCACCCTCTCATACCCTTGGCATTGTATTATCCTCATCTTACTTTCAATGGTCTTCAGCCAATCATCTGCCTCCAGAGGTTCAGCAGCACTTGCAAACTTGGGAGGTTGAGTTCCTAGAAACTCACTCAACCTTCGTTGGCGTGGTGCAGCTTGTGGAGGTGGAACTTGATGCAAGTTGGCCACCACTTGAGTCAAGTTCTGGATAAGCTGATTTTGATTCTCCAGCATTTGGTGGAGAGGATCAACTTCTTCACGGCGACCACCCCTGTCCTGGCCTCCAGAAAGATGAGGGTTGCATGCCTCATCATTGTTGTTGGCGGGGTTGGCAGCACGTCCTTTTCCTCTTCCGGCCATCTGGCAGAATCAACCAATGTCAATTTGGAATCATTTAGTATCATCTTACTACTTTCATTTGTTTGTTCTTTGAAGTGTTGAGGCTTTGTTAAAATTTTACGAGGGTTTTTATCTCACACCAAATAAATGCACTATTATTTCCTGCGGATTCACACACCAAAGCAAAACAATCTGAAGACGAGGCTGTGGACAATTGCTCATGGCTTCCACAACTCACGTCACACACCAAGCATTATCACACCATTAACTATGTAACGACTCGACTACTCGACCTCCTGCTAGCTAGGGGAAAGACTCTACACTACTCGTCCTCTTGAGCTGGCTCCTCGGGATCTTCCTCCTCATTTCGGCTACCTTCTGACTCTGCTTTGGGTGGGGAGGCTGCTGGTGGAAAGGTGCGACGACGCCTGATCGCTCGGTGATCTGGGGAGTCAGGAGTCCATGGATCACTCACAGTGACACACAGTTCATTCCCATCCCCTCTTTCTCTCGCCTTTAAGCAAGCTCGCAGCAACGCCTCCGTTTCCTTCAGGGTGTCTCGGACATCCTGAAGCTCTTGTTGACACTCCTGCAGTCGAGTGCTGAGCATAGCAGCATCCTCCAAGCACAAGTCCATGTGCTCATGGGAAGTCCCTTGCTGCACTGGTGGGTACTTGTACTCCGTGGTACCACTCTCACGTTGGAGGACATACATGTACTCAGTTTTGTCCAAGTGGCGACGATAGATGTGACTCTGGCAGGTGATGGCCTCCCAGGTGACATCTCTCTCTGCGTCAACTTGTGTTGCTCGACAAGCTGGAGAATGGTGGATCTTCAGTAGCTGATTCTCGTGTATAATCCTCATCTCCGAACTCCATTCTTCCCTCTTCTCACGGATGGTCCTGGTGGAGTTATAGTGGATGATGAGCTTGCCCGTATTGCCTGCGGCTTCGAGCATACGTCGAAGACGGCGCAACAAATCTCCTACTGCCAATCCGTAGGAAAGGTACGTCACTGGACGACTCTCCTCTCTTTCGGCAAGGGTAACTACGGGAACTCTCCCTCCTGTGGACTTACGAGCGGTGCGAATCATGCGAACCATCTAAAACAAAAGAATTTAAAATTAGGTTAGATAAATTCTCAAACAAAAATCCTATTTTGAATGAAAGTTGGGGTAAGATGAAGAAAATGACTCCTTTAATAACACTTTTCCACCCACACCTTGGAAAATAGTTTTTAAGAAAATAGGGCCCTTAAATACGTCCATTTCTACCTAGGTCCATGTTCCTACGGGCAACCTGGCTCTGATACCACCTCTGTCACACCCGGTTTTTCCGAAGAAACAACCAAGTGAATATCACATGTATGCCAGGATCATTTTCTCATACATGTGATGACAAATAGTGAAGCATCATTTATTACAAGCCAGGTGTCGAATATAAATAAGTCTTACATCGCAAATGTCTCAATGGACACTAATGCTTCATCACAATTAAATAAACTAGCAGCGGAATATTATTCTTTAGGGCTCCATCACAGGCGTTGCCCGGGGGTCTTCATGAACCTAAAAGCCTTCCTCGGGTCCAAAGTCTTGGTCATTATTCACCACCTCATTATCTTGACCTGAGCAGCAATATAAACCAACAAATATGCAAGGTTGAGTACCAATGGTACTCAGCAAGTGTGGGAAAATCATATCATGCATGGCTAGAACAAGGAAAGGTTGAACTCATGGTTAAAGCACTACGCAATTAATACCTATCACCTTAGCTTATTAAGTACCTACATTACTACACAGGTGAAATGGTCCCAATCTCCCATCCCATCATCATAACCAAATAACCATAACATCATTTCCAATGTTAAGCTTCCCGCTTAACATCCACAACTTCCAAAAACCTTCACTCCTCTAATCATGAATAAGTCCAGGCCACTCTTAACCATGAGCACGGCTGTCAAGACAGTTTTTAACTCTGCAGAGTTTGTACCACTGTACCCACAAGTAGTGATTTCATCCCCCGTTGCCGGGTGGACTAAAAGAACCTCCATTATGCCAGTGGCTACGATCCACATTCACACTTCCCAGGTGTGTGGCCAAGAGATCACTACGAAGCCTTTACAAAGGGATTCCCGACGAGCGTGGGCCCACTGAGGTTTCACCCCTAACAGCATACAAGAGGCTCCAACCCCGCTGCAGTGGCCCCCTCTTGAGCCTTGCGGTTCATATGGTAGTCCAGCTGACACCTACTCCCCGCACCATCCAACACACCCATACTACGCCGGGGATACACCTAATTAATTGGCCAAGCTGCCCCATCTCAGCATGTGGTTGGCACTGTAAAGCCGGGTTACATGCTCCATTACGTCCACTACACCAAGGACGTGTCCACTACGTCGATGATGTGCTGCCGATTCGACTGGAGAGTACGCCCACTACACCAAGGACGTGCAGCCTTTTCGTCTCCCAGGTACAACCGTTTGTCCACTACGCAGAAATCTCACCACCACTTCGGTTTCCAAAGTGCATGTTCGAAACCACCACACGGGAGAATGGAGGCCCCACCTACGTTCTCGATGCCTCCCCCGAGTTGGACCCGGCGGCCAATGTCGGTACCTGCAGACCGGGTACCCCCACGTAGAGGGTAAAATACGGTCTGGGCCCTGTCTCCCTGCTGAGGCGGGCCCTGGCATAGCCACATGCCCTTGGCTCTAAGGTCAGCCCTAGGGCTGCCACGTGTGCTTGAGTACCAGAGCCGACACCTGCCATGGGCTCGGTCCGAGCCTCCCCGCTGAGGTGAGGTCCGGAGCTGCCACGTGTCTCCCGGCTCAGAGGCACCTCCCTACTGAGGAAGGCTCCAGAGCTGGCACGTTCCCTGGGCTCCGGTCCAAGCCTCCCCGCTGAGGTGAGGTCTGAAGCTGCCATGTGTCTCTTGGCTCAGAGCCACCTCCCTGCTGAGGACGGCTCCGGAGCTGACACGTGCCTTGGACTCTGACCCATACCTCCCCGCCGAGGTGAGATCCGTAGCTGCCACATGTCTCTTGGCTCAGAGCCACCTCCCTGCTGAGGACGGATCCGGAGCTGACACGTGCCCTGGGCTCCGGTCCAAGCCTCCCCACTGAGGTGAGGTCCAGAGCTGCCACGTGTCTCTTGGCTCAGAGCCACCAAACTGCTGAGGACGGCTCCGGAGCTCACACGTGCCATGGGCTCCGGTCCAAGCCTCCCCGCTGAGGTGAGGTCCGGAGATGCCACGTGTCTCTTGGCTCAGATCCACCTCCCTGCTGAGGACGGCTCCGGAGCTGACACGTGCCCTGGGCTCTGACCTGTACCTCCCCGCCGAGGTGAGGTCCGGAGCTGCCACGTGTCCCCTAGCTTCAAACTCGTTAATAAAAGCTCCGAAGCCGCCACATGCCCCACGATCCGTCATGGGCCGTGGGTCGACGAAGTCAAGAAGGAAGTGCGCTGTCAGGCTTCGCATTCAAGGCTCACGCCTTCCCCAGAAGCATGGCACACCATACATCCCTCCATCATCTGCCCGTTCGCCATTATGGTGACAAGACAGGACGGCCAGGCATGACAGCAGTACAGTGCCGCCCAACGGCACGAAGCCGCCCATGCAGGGCGAGAAGACGCGATGACAAGACGGTGTCTTCATCATCACCTGACACACGGACAGGGGCGCTCAGCGCGCCAGGTGGCGGGACTTAACTCTCCCACCGACTACTCTACTCAGAGGATGAAGCCCTAGATCATGTATAGGGTTCACCTAGCTTCGAGGCCACCTGTCGGGCCCCAAGCCACATTGTAACCACCCCGTACATGGACAATAAAAAGACCGGGGTGACCACCTGACAAGGAGTTGGTCAGTTCCCAATTCCACCCTCACAAGCACATGCATCAAGCAATACAACAAGCACTCTCAGGAACATAGGGTATTACGCTCCGGTGGCCCGAACCATGTAAATCCTTGTGTTCATCCGTTCCCTCGAGCCCAGGTTGCATAGGGCGCCAAGCTCCCTCCAATCAAAGAACCTCGCAGGCTGCTTCCGTAGTGTAAAAGCCCCAAACTTCAGCATGCATAGCTCTTTGTAGAATTTAAATCTGCAGGGTCAAATTGAATCTTAACTAGGGTTTCAAATTTGAACTTCAGCTACACGAAATAGAGGAAAGGTTACAAAAGGAATTGAGCCGAAATGCAAATAAAACTGGCAATTCAAATGCAAGCAAAAACGAGGGTTAACACCATGGCATTCAAATTCAAACTATAAGAATTTGCTGCAACCTTTGAAGTTGAATTTAGGAGCCACTGTGCCGGTGGGACCTGCATGTCGTGGGGACAAAAACCACAATTTAATTTCTTTCTCTCAGAGCTTGCCACCGAGGGGGCTGTGCTCCACAAAGCAGTGTGTGCGCTTGCTTACCACGTCGGTTCCTTCAGCTGCTGGTAACCTCAGTGCACAAACCAATTGTTTCTTCCCCTGCTCACTCGATCAACTCATCAGTCCTTCGTTTCCTCACGCGCTCTCTCGAAAAAAACGCCACCCGCCCCTTGGTTGATCGCTGCCTAGTAGTTCCAACGAGTTCGACGACCGGCTGAGCATCTCGAACGCTGCGCCAGTGACTTCCCGACATCCTCAAGCCCTCCTAAGCTCATCCCCGCCCTTCTTCCGCCGTGATCGAGCAGTTCCTCCCCGGAAAAACAGAGCCAACGCCGCCCTCTCGGTTCCACGTCGTCCGGCCGCCCCCGTACCCCTCCGGCTCAAGAAAATCGAATTTAAGGTGCAACACCACGTCTAGCTACTCCTACCGTGGTCCTTTTGCGCTTCCCCGATGCCGGCTCACCGGAATTTTGGTTTTGGCGCTGGAGTACGTGTAGAACCGACCTTAGATAAGTCTTGAAATTCGCCAAAACTGCTTGATCAATGCTCATGCAATTCAAACCACAGCAAGTTGGAGCCCTAGCGCCCTCCCACACCGAAGCTCAAAGAAAACCGGCCTTCTCCACCCCGGGCGACGGGAAGTCGTCGCCGCCGGCGAAAATGGGTCGGTCCACCGTGGACACCCCATGTGCGGACGTTTTCGGCTCGTGTTAGGGGTATAATCGTGTTCTACATGCTTTAGTAGTGCTGTACGGCAGTTTGTCTCATCGGTTTAGGCTCCGGACACGTTCCCCCTCACCGGTGCCGAGCCGCCCCGCCAGTGTCGATGGTCTTCCCGGCGTTTTCATGCTGTAAAACCTTGCCTGGCTGCTAGGCCGTGGTCCGGGGATGGTGTAGGGCGAAACCGTAGCCGATTTGGTGGAGAATAGAAGGAGAACGAGCGGTGCCACCCCTTTGTCCGGCTTGCGCGTGCGATCGCTATGGCGAGAGGTTTAAGAAACACCTGACCTGTGCGCTCGCTTTTAAATTGCTATGTGAAAAATAAAAATATTGAGTTATTCAAACATGGAAAATCCATAACTCTGTGTAGGAAACTCCACAAATGGTGAGACCAATTTCATTGGAATCTTTATGAGGAGTACTTTGCAGAGAAATAAATGGCTAGCTATGAAAATGTCTAGGAATTTCTGTAGAATTATTTTTATTTATAACTTTAGGGATTAATTCCAGGAATATGGTTTGAGGAAATAATCCCATATTTGGTCAGAAGCTCTTTCTCATAGTCCCCTGAGCTCCAGTAAAAATTTCAGGATTTTTGGAGATGATTAAGAGGGCTTAATCAGTAGGTTTTCTCAGGTTTATTTAAATGGGCTGAAAAATCACAGAATAAATTCCAGAAAATAGAATTAAACTTCATGAAGCCATTCGGACAAGCAAAATGGCTTAGAAAATTTTGGAACAATTTTTCCTAGGAACCTTAGGTCCTGGCCTATTAGGATATCAAATTTCTCCATATGACCAAGTCTAATTAAATTCCTATAAATCATTGAAGGTTCAAGGTTCCAAGAATTTTTGTGGCCATATCCTTCCTCAAAAACCTCTGAAAATTTTACCATAAGCTTATCATGAGATTAGAAAGCCCCTGGAAAAATTTCAACCACAGAAGCTGCTGTCTTCATATATTTTATTTCTGTAGTCATATATCTCACTTAAATTCATAATATGACGCATCGTTTATTTGATCATTTCTATAGCGAAACATCTCGCAAAGACTTTGGAGGCCGCTGACTTGAATCCTATTGACAGAAATTTTAGTCGGGATCAACACTAAGGCAAGCCCTGGTTTGCATCAAAATTTACAAGCTTCTATTTGTATTCACTTTATAATGTCTAGCATTTTGATTATTGCACTAAGTCTAGTTTATATGACACTTCACATGCATGACCATATAAATCCTAGGAGTTTGATTTAGAGTAGGTATTTGACTTAATTATAACTGCTGTTATCAAGATAAGAAAAGTGGATTAAAAGAGGCATAACTCGAGTAGGCCGTTTCCTACTCGTGAACCGGGATTAAGGGGGATCAATCGGAAGAGTTGGGAATTGATCCTCTTAGTTGGGAATGGAGACCGGGCAGTATAGATGGAAGGCTCAAGGACGTGGTCCTGTGAACCTAGTCTCTGTCTGAGTCGATTAAGGCCCGTTCTCGTGTGCGGCCCTGTGGGACAAGTTTGAGTTGTGTACCGGATGCATACTGGCTATATGGGACCCAGGAAACTGATGTAACATGGTAACCTGGATGTCGAGGCAATCCCCACCGTCTTATGCAGATGCTGAAAGGATAGAGAAGTCGTATCTATGAGGGTTTGCCATAGTGAGACTTAATCCAAGTCGGTGGGACCGGTTCGATATTTGGGTATCGTGTGAAAGGTTTCCATATACGACGTTGAGGGGATTGGTTGATCACCGGTCTCAGACGGGCGTATGTGTCATGTCAGACGGGTGTTTTTTATTTGAATCACCGTCGCTCGCGGTAGTGAGCATAGTTTTTCTCTGCGTTGTGACGTAGTAAGAAACTGGGGAAAAGGTTAATATGCTTCGTGAGTAATCCTCATAATGGAGACGAGGGATGATCAACACCTTCACTGAGTTTACTTTCTACCTTGAGCTAGTAACGTCAAGACAAAGTGTTTCTTGTTTGATTGTGGAGTCTCAGCGTTGATGGCGCAAGGTACGTAAGGGGTCTAGGGTAGCTCATCAAATTTACCTTCTCCTCGGGCAAGTGGCATCGAGATGAAGCTTTTCTTGTTTGATTGTGGAGTCTCGATGTAAATTGTACGAGGGCTATAAAAGTTTCTTAAAACTTGAAGTAAGGACTCTCCATTAGCTCAAGTTCGTTGTTTATGCAAACTTCTCTAATCAGCCCTCTATTTTCAGCATTTAGAGTTCCATGTGTAGGGTTTCGGTTAAGTCTTGCTGAGCATAAGTTCACGGTTTGTTGATCCACGGTTTTGCAGGTAACGTTGCACAAGGCAACGTTAGGGAGGAAGGGAGATCCGAGTGGGGCAGCACCCAATGAGGGGTGTGAGTCACTTTGGAACCCTGCACGCCGCCGGGTTTTGGTTTGGTGCTAGTGTGAAGCATCCGCGGGCAGGATGGCTTCATTTTGCTTAGCGTAGGCTATAGTTCGTGAGTTATTCTTATCTTCCTCTGCAATGTACACTTGTACATTATTTGTAACAATGTTACATTATGTATTAAAGACATATATTGTTGTGTATGTGTGTTTTTCGGATGTGTGCTGTTGGGTGCCGCATCGCATGGCACCACCCAATGCGATTCCTGAACTGTCGGGCCGGCGTCTCCACAGTCCTGGTATGAGAGCCGCATTGGGAATAGCGCACCTGAAAAGACACACATTTTTAGAGACTTAGAGTTTACGACTGAGGAATCGGTACCAGGCCCACATAAGGTCTTCAGTAGCATAAGTGATGTATGGTGGCTAACTAACTTATGTGTTACTCTATCTGTAACGACACACCGCCGACCAGGTAAGAGGTAAGGTACGCCACCGAAAACGGATCAATTTCGGTTAGCTCCCCTGACGAGTAAAGTGGTTCAGGGTTTAGGTCTCATAGCTTGTTGTGTGACGTCAATATGAAACTCTTGAACTCTTCATGTTCCTAAGTTCATATGAAACGCTAGTCCCTGGCGTGCATTAGGCAAGAAAATAGAAACCCCATCGTGTGGTCAGTAATGCGATAGTATGTTCTTCTAGAAATAGCCTAGGAGGACATATGCAGCGCTTGCTATTGGCGTGCCCTGCAGGGCAGTAGGTGGTATCCGTTGGGTTGATAAAATTCCAAACCATGATGACCCGTTCGCGCTCTACTCAGGTTCCCCGTCGTGTGGTGTGAAAACGCGACCATGTATCTTGAGACGTGACTTGACTCAAGGACGGCCCGTATGGAAATGATACGGGGTGTATGTTTTTATTATGATATGGACCTGCCTGGAATGAGAAACCCTAGGTGTGCATCATTATTGAGTGGTTTTCTGCTGGTACACTAAACATGTATCCGTATTACGAGTAAAACACGTTTGCAAGTGAATGATTCTAGTGACACTAATAGAATGTATATGCCAGATGTAATCCGGTTAGGATTTTCTACTTGTGTGAGGAACGTAGTACCGGCATTATCATGAAAAATTGCATCAACACCTCACTCATCTCATAAATTTGAATATTATTTAACCCTTGAATGAAGACAGTTCAAATGAAGTAGTTAAAACTTGTTTAGAAACTAACTCAAGCATATGTGAGTGTAGAGAGACCTAAAAACAGAGTCCCCTGTTTTGGCAGTGTTTCTGCAGAGATTTGTACAGAGTGTTAATCATTGTATATAAGACCAATGGTAGTGTGTGATATAGTTTTGGAAAGGTGGTGAAGTTCTCTACAACATTTATATAAACCTCTAGGACAGGAACACAACTAAAGTTGGTAAAAAGCTATAGCAACAAAAAACTGCTACAATTGGGTAGAACTGAAACATAGTCTATGTAATTCTACCATAACTTTCAGTGGAAAATCGCTAAGGGTACTGTGATACATTTCTGGAAAGGTCATGAGATATGCTACAACTTTGTAATTCAAGGTTTTGCCAAACCTGGAGAAGAATTAACAGGAATTGTGGATTGAAACTTGGTACCTCTGAGGAGGTGCTGTCAAAATCCTGCCAGAAATTTTGTTAACTTTGAACCATCATATATTTTGATCAAGGAATGAAAAGAGGTCATATAAATACATTTTGAAAAGCTTGGGTGGTTATTTACATGTTTTCTGTTCAACCCCAGGACAGAATCCTTTTGTAAAGAGGTGAAATTCACAGTACAAGCGAAACTTTCCAGAGTACCAATGGCTGTGTATAGTTTCTGTACTGATTGGAATTTTGCGGATAACTTCTTGTATAAGAATTGTAAAATGTGAAATATTACAATTCTGTAAAGCTTACAAATCGTGTTTCGACTTTGTAACTATGAGTTTGGTCCATATAAGTTTCTAACTGTATGGAAAAGTTGACTCAAAGTGAGCACGTACAAGGGAGGTGCTGCTGAAATTCCTCCAGAATTTCTGTCAACCTTGGAAGCTCGTAACTTCTGATCTAGAACTTAGAGGCAAATGGCTATTTTCTGGAAAGGTACTGAGGTTATCTATAACTTTGGTATTTAACCCAAGACATGAAATTGTTGTTTGGACAACAGAAATCTAGGTTGTTTGAGGACCCGTCAATCTGAGACAGAGTGACTATAACTGTGATTATTCGAGTTATTCTTTAAATCCTTTCTGTTAGTTGAATCAGTTTGCGCATAAATCATTTTGCTTACATGTTAAGACTTCATTATCAGTGTTTCACTACTTTGTTCATGGAATAAATCAAGTGATGGTGTTAATCTGATAATGAACTCTTGCAATTGCAGAATGATGCGAACTTCTTCCATGGGTGAAGTGGGAGGTTCTAGTGGTGGTGATAACTCTCCACAGCGGGAGCAGCGAGCTCCGCAAAAGCAGCAGCCACCAGAACCTTCACCTACAGTCACAATAGTGGACATTCTGGCTGCCATGACGGGTGTAAGCGATGAGCGAACCGACTTGCTCCGCACCCTTGTGATGAATACACCCTGTCCAGGGGGATGTCAAGATGAAGACTTTCGCCAACCTCAAACGACTTCATACGTTGAGTTCTTGGCAACTCAACCACCGGTTTTCATAGAAGCCGAGGATGCTCTGGTGGCGGATAGCTGGATCCGTACCATTGAATCTAAGTTTGGGTTGCTCCAATGCACCGAACATCAGAAAGTCTTATATGCGGAGCAACAACTTCACGGGTCCGCCAGTGTATGGTGGGCAATTCAACTCGCCTCCCTACCAACTGGACATCATTTCACATGGACGGAATTCCGGAAGGAATTTCTTGCTTATCATGTTCCTTCCGAAAAAATTCAGTGGAAACTCGAGGAATTTCTAGTCTTAAAACAAGGAGGGAGGGATGCATAAGCACATTTGCAGGTGTTCAATAGATTGGCACAGTATGCGCCTGAATATGTGAACACTGAGGCACGAAAATGCGGATGGTTCTTTCGCAACCTCAATCCCAAGTTAAAAGAAAGGCTGGTCTTAGAAGATAGAAGTAACTTCAACAAGTTGATGAGTGCTGCCATCATGGTTGAAGATGCTCAGCGAGAAGTGCCAGCTGAGAAAAGAAAGAACAGTACACCACCGGATAGTAGCAATATTGCTCCTCAAAAATACCGGATGGTAGACAGTACCTTGAACTGTCAGCTGATGCAGCCGGCTAGACGACTCCAACAATATTCGAGTAGTTCATCTCAATATTCTGAATCCGGACAGCTGCAACAACGGTATATGCAACCACAATATTCTATTCCTCAAGCATTCATGCAGCAACAGAATGCACCCAGTGTCTGTGCTCAGAGTAACATAGAACCGGCTGAGAAACCGTGTTTCATGTGCGGTTATTTGGGTCACATCAGCAGGAAGTGTCCAGAAAGGATAGACCACAGAGGAAATACACTAGAGCAGGGTATGAATCAATCCCGTGCAAAGCTCCAAGGAACAGAACCAAATTCCGTGTGCATCTATCATACAACTCTAGAGGATATGCCGAAAGGTGCACCTGTGCTAGCGGGAACGTTCTCACTCAATCAACTACCCGTAGTGATTTTATTCGACTCTGGAGCCACACACAATTTCATCAGCAAATTATTTATGTGCAAAGCTGAGCTCTCCACCACTACACCGAAAGATCACTACCTTATCAGCTCAACCGGTGGAAACATAGCTGCTAATGAAGTAGTGATCAAAACACCCCTGTGCTTAGGTGGACAATTACCGCACAACCCTCATTGTGTTAGAGGGGCAAAAGATCGATGTGATACTAGGAATGGCGTGGATGATTTACCACTGGGCTGTTCTTGGCATCGGTGCACGGATTGTTCTCTTGGACTCTCTTTTTTACAGTCTCCAAATACTCATACTTGAAGATGTGGAGTCTGAAATGCCAGTTGCGTACCACAGTGTGACCATGAAACTGGAGGATCTTTCAGTGGTCCGTGAGTACCCAGATGTGTTTCCCGACGATCTTCCAGGGATGCCGCCAGAAAGAGACGTGGTACTCAAGATCGAGTTAGCACCGGGAACGACACCGATATCTCGGAGGCCGTAGAAAATGTCTCCAAAAGAATTATCTGCACTGAAAGAGCAAATAAAGGACTTAATGGACAAAGGGTTCATCAGCCTAATCTCATCACCATGGCGCTTTTCAGCCCTCTTTGGAAGAATAAAGGATGAATCACTTCGGTTATGTGTGGATTATCGGCCGTTGAATGCAGTGATGATCAAAAATAAATATCCACTGCCACGGATCGATATATTATTTGATCAGTTAGTGGATGTCAAAGTATTCCACAAGATGGACTTGAGGTCCGGTTATCATCAGATAAAAATCAAAGCGGAGGATATACCGGAGACAGCTTTCTCGACTAGATACGGGCTCTATGAGTATCTAGTCATGTCTTTCGGGCTAACGAATGCACCCGCACATTTCATGTACCTCATGAATTCTGTATTCATGCCATATTTGGATCAGTTTGTCGTGGTATTCATTGACGACATTCTCGTATATTCCAAATCGGAGGAAGAGCACACTAAACGTCTCCATATTGTGCTCCAACGATTGCGAGAACATAAGTTGTATGCCAAATTCAGCAAGTGTGAATTTTGGATCAGCAAGGTACCGTTCTTAGGCCACATTATTACAGCTAGGGTGTGGCCGTAGATCCAACCAAAGTTGAGCAAGTCGTGAAGTGGGAGTCTCCGACATCCGTTCATCAAATACGTAGTTTCCTAGGACTAGAGGGGTATTACCGGAGATTTATTGCCAGCTTCTCGAAGGTGGCTAAGACAATGACAGAATTATTGAAGAAGAGCAGCAAGTATGTATGGACAGAGGCCTGTGAAGAGGCATTTCAAATAAATAAACATCTCACAACGGCACCGGTTTTAGCCCAAACGGATACAACAAAGCCATTCGATGTTTATTGTGATACCTCAGGCATTGGGCTTGGCTTTGTATTAATGCAAGATAGATGCGTGATCACGTATGGGTCTCATCAACTCTGCAACCACGAGCAGCACTACCCCACTCATGATCTAGAACTCAATGCGGTGGTGCTCGCGTTGAAAATGTGGAGGCACTACTTACTCGGAAATTTAGTGCACCTCTACACCGTCCATAAGAACCTCAAGTATATATTCACTCAGAAGGATATCAATATGAGGCAGCGGAGATGGTTGGAATTTATCAAAGATTATGAACTCGAGATTCATTACCATCCGTGCAAAGCTAACGTGGTGACTGATGCACTCAGTCATAAGTCCCACGTGAATAACTTGTCAGCTATTCCAGATGAGGAAGAGGAACCAAGCTTGAGGGTGATTCCGTAAAGGGCATTGTATAATCTTGCTCTCGTGCTTACCATTAGAGAGGAGACTACGCTGAACCTTGTATTTTGAAGTCATAGATCACGTCTATCTCCGAGTATCCCCGATGAAAGGAATTCATCAATTCGGGGTCAAGGGAAATCTAGCTCCTCGTTTTGTTGGTCCGTTCATTATTACGGAATTGTGTGGGCCGCTAGCCTACCGTTTGAGGCTACCAACATCATTATCGGGCATCCACGACATCTTCCATGTATCACAATTGAGAAAATGTTTGAAGGAGCCAACAGAGGTTCTTTCAGGAGACATGGAGACATTACAACAGGATCTCACCTGCAACGAGAAGACAGTATGAATACTCGACGAAAAGACTCGTGAAACAAGGCGTCGATCTTTGCGGTTTTACAAAGTGTTATGGAGTAACCACCCCGACGATGAGGCTACCTGGGAAAGGGAGGATTTTCTACGAACGAATTGCCCAGAATTATTATCGAGCTATAACCAGTAACATTCTTCTTCCATCTCGTTATTTTTACTAATCTCAGGACAAGATCCTTTTAAGGAGAGAGGATTGTAAAAGCCCCAAATTTCAGCATGCACAGCTCTTCGTAGAATTTAAATCTGCGGGGTCAAATTAAATCTTAACAAGGGTTTCAAATTTGAACTTCGGCTACATGAAATAAAGGAAAGGTTACAAAGGGAATTTAGCAGAAAAGGAAATAAAACCGGCAATTCAAATGCAAGCACAAACGAGGGTTAACGCCACGACATTCAAATTCAAACTATTGGAATCTGCTGCAACGTTTGAAGTTGAATTAAGGAGCCACTGTGCCGGTGGGACCCGCGTGTCATGGGGACAAAAAACACAATTTAGTTTCTATCCCTAAGAGCTTGCCGCCGAGGGGGCTGTGCTCCATAGAGCAGCGTGCGCGCTTGCTTTCCACGTCGGTTCCTTCAGCTGCCTGTAACCTCAGTGCACAAACCAATTGTTTCTCCCACTGCTCACCCGATCAACTCATCAGTCCTTCGTCTCCTCACGCGCTCACTCGACAAAAATGCCGCCCACCCCTCGGTTGTTTGCCGCCGAGCAGTTCCAACGAGTTGGACAACCGGCTGAGCATCTCATAGGCTGCGCCGGTGACTTCCCGACATCCTCAAGCCCTCCTCAGCTCATCCCCGGCCTTCTTCCGCCGTGACCGAGCAGTTCTTCCCCGGAAGACAGAGCCGATGCCGCCCTCTCGGTTCCACGTCGCTCGGCCGCTCCCGTACTCCTCCGGCTCAAGAAAATTGACATTAAGGTGTGCCACCACGTCTAGCTACTCCTCCTGTGGTCCTTTTGTGCTTCCCCGATGCTGGCTTGCCGGAATTTGATTTTAGGTGCCGGAGTACGTGTAGAACCAACCATAGATTAGTCTTGAAATTCGCCTAAACCGCTTGATCAATGCTCATGCAATTCAATCCACAGCAACTTGGAGCCCTAGCGCCCTCCCACGTCGAAGCTCGAAGAAAACCGGCCTTCCTCTGCCCCGGGCAATGGGAAATCGCCGCCGCCGACAAAAATGGGTCGGTGCACCGTGGACACCCCATGTGCGGACATTTTCGGCTCGGGTTAGGGGTATAATCGTGTTCTACATGCTTTCGTAGTGCTGTACGGCAGTTTGTCTCATCGGTTTAGGCTCGGGACACGTTTCCCCTCGCCGGTGCCGCGCCGCCCCGCCGGTGTCGATGGTCTTCCCAGCGTTTTCATGCCGTAAGACCTTGCCCGGCTGCTACGCCATGGTTCAGGGGTGGTGTAGGGCGAAACCGGAGCCGATTTGGTGGACAATAGAGGGAGAACAAGCGGCGCCACCCCTCTGTCCGGCTTGCGCGCGCGCTCTCTGGCGAGAGGTTGAAGAAACACCTGACCTGTGGGCCCGCTTTTGAATTGCTATGTGAAAAATGAAAACAGAGAGTTGTTCAAACTTGGAAAATCCATAACTCTGTGTAGGAAACTCCAAAAATAATGAGACCAATTTTGTTTGGACCCTTATGAGGAGTACTTTGCAGAGAAATAAATTGCTAGCTATTAAAATGTATAGGAATTTCTGTAGTATTATTTTTATTTATTACTTTAGGGATTAATTCCAGAAATATTGTTTGAGGAAATAATCCCATTTTTGATCAGAAGCTCTTTCTCATAGTCTCTGAGCTCCAGAAAAAAATTCAGGATTTTTGGAGATGATTAGGAGGGCTTAATCAGTAGGTTTTCTCTGGTTTATTTAAATAGGCTGAAAATCACAGAATAAATTCCAGAAAAAAGAATTAAACTTCACCAAGCCATTCTGACCAGCAAAAAGGCTTAGAAAATTTTGGAACAATTTTTCCTAAGAACCTTTGGTCCAAGCCTATTTGTATATCAAATTTCTCCATATGACCAACTCTAACTAAATTCCTATAAATCATTGAAAGTTGAAGGTTCCAAGAATTTTTGTGGCCATATCTTTCCTCAAAAATCTCTCAAAGTTTTACCATAAGCTTATCAAAAGATTAGAAAGCCCCTGGAAAAAATTCAACCACAGAAGCTGCTGTCTTCATATAGTTTAGTTCTGTAGTCATATATCTCACTTAAATTCATAATGACGCATCGTTTATTTGATCATTTCGATAGCGAAACATCTCGCAAAGACATCGGAGGCCACTGACTTGAATCCTATTGACAAAAAATTTAGTAGGGATCAACACTAAGGCAAGCCCCGGTTTGCATCAAAATTTACAAGCTTCTATTTGTATTCACTTTATCATGTCTAGCATTTTGATTATTGCACTAGTCTAGTTTATATGACACTCCACATGCATGACCCAATAAATCCCAGGAGTTTGATTTAGAGTAGGTTTTTGACTTAATTATAACTGCTGTTATCAAGATAAGAAAAGTGGATTAAAAGAGGCATAACTCGAGTAGGTCGTTTCCTCAATCGGAAGAGCTTTGAATTGATCCTATTAGTTGGGAATGGAGACTGGACAGTATGGATGGAAGGCTCAAGGATGTGGTCCTGTGAACCTAATCTCTGTTTGAGTCGATTAAGGCCCGTTCTCGTGTGCGGCCCTGCGGGACAAGTTTGAATTGTGTACTGGATGCATACTGGCTATATGGGTCCCAGGAAACCGATAACATGTTAACCTGGGTGTCGAGGCAATCCCCATCAACTTATGCAGATGCTAAAAGGATAGAGAAGTCGGCTCTACAAGGATTTTCCGTAGTGAGACTTAATCCAGGTCGGTGGGACCGGTTCGATATTTGGGTGTCGTGTGAAAGGTTGCCAAATACGACGTTCAGGGGATTGGTTGATCACCGGTGTCAGACAAGCGTACGTGTCATGTCAGCCGGGTGTTTTTTATCCGAATCACCTTCGCTCACGGAAGTGAGCATACTTGTTCTCTGTGTCGTGATGTAGTAAGAAACTGGGGAAAAAGTTAATATGCTTCGTGAGTAGTCCTCATAATGGAGATGAGGGATGATCAACACCTTCACTAAGTTTACTTTCTACCTTGGGCTAGTAGCATCGAGACAAAGTGTTTCTTGTTTGATTGCAGAGTCTCAGCATTAATGGCGCAAGGTACTTATGGGTCTAGGATAGCTCACTAAATTTACCTTCTCCTCAGGCAAGTGGCATCGAGATGAAGCGTTTCTTGTTTGATTGTGGAGTCTCGATGTAAATTGTGTGAGGGCTATAAAAATTGCTTAAAACTTGAAGTAAGGACTCTCCATTAGCTCAAGTTCATTGTTTATGCAAACTTCTCTAATCAGCGCTATATTTTCAACATTTAGAGTTCCATATGTAGGGTTTCGGTTAAGTCTTGCTGAGCATAAGCTCGCGGTTTGTTGATCCATTGTTTTGCAGGTAACGTTGCACTAGGCAACGTTAGGGAGGAAGGGAGATCCGAGCGGGGCAGCACCCAATGAGGGGTGTGAGTCTCACTTTGGAACTCTTCAAGCCGTAAGGTTTTGATGTGGTGCTAATGAGAAGCATCCGCGGGCAGGATGGCTTTGTTTTGCTTAGCATGGGCTATAGTCCGTGATTGTATTCTTATGTTCCGCTGCAATGTACACTTGTACATTATTTGTAAAAATGTGACAATAATATGTATTAAAGACATATATTGTTGTGTATGTGTGTTTTTCAGATGTGTGCTGTTGGGTGCCGCATTGCACAGCACCACCCAATGCATTCCTGGACTGTCGGGCCGGCGTCCCCACACGTAGCAGGCCAGGAGCAGTGTCGCAGCTCATGCACTCCAACATTTGGCGTGCCAGGTAGGGGAGCCTTCCGTGCTCTCATTATAACCAATTGAAGTTCAGGTTTCTATAGGAGACTCAAAGTTATTTCTTTATTGTTATTTGCTCACATGCAAATGTCCAAACTTTACAAACACAAGAGATAGAAGGGATGGCATATAAGATTAAAACCTGAAGTATATTATACTTTGATGTTTTGTGGAAAAATAATATACTTTATAGTTAAAAGAACTTTACATATTATTTGTAAAAATGAAGGGATGGCATATAAGATAAAAACTTAAAATGTCAGGGCATATTTTCAAGGGCGGTCTTAGGTTAAAACTGCCTGCGATAATGAAAGTGCATCTAGGCGTCCCTAGTGGGTTTTGGCTGATTAATGACAAACAATTAAAGAACTAATGAGTTTGCAAAGAGTGTATGCGGATTTGAAAAAGAAAAAAGATAGTTGTATCCCTCCAAAAAGGAAAAAGTAAAGGGTGTTGAAGACCTATACATAGAATTTGGGTTTCATTTTTGTTGAGTATAGGAAACATCGTACTATTAAGAGGGACACAATGTCAAGTACGTGTGAAATTGATTGGAGCTCAATTGTTAGAGTTTTATCTAAAAAGAAAGGGTAGACAAGTTTAAAAAGACAGATTCAGGCAAGTTCGGATTTGTCCGGAAACTAGGTCTGGACTAGTCCGCGTTCGGAATTGTCCGGGGTACCCCCCCCCCCCCCCCGAGAAAGAGGTATTGATGTGTCCGGACTTTAGGTCCGGACTAGTCCAAACTCTGGACTTGTCTGATGTGGCATACAGAAAAGTAACTTCTGATGTGTCCAGACTCTAGCCGGACCTATCCGGCAGTTCATGCGGAAAAAAGGTTCTGATATGTTCGGATTTGTCCGGACTCGAAATCTTTTTGAAATTTTAGTGACCGTTGAAGGGGATGTCACTCTGCAAAGTATGGCCCCCCATGTTCGGACTAGTCCGGACTTTAGTAGTTGGCAATAGTAACATTTCGTGGACTCTATAAAAGGAGTCCACTGGTCCCCATTTAAAAGGTTGTCGATTCAAAAGGTTGTCACAAGCATTCTTGAGCTTTTCTAGCCCACTCTCTCACCTTCTTCCACACAAAATTGATTTTTGGTGAAAGTTGAGAGTTTGTGAGCGATTTGAAGTTAGGGCCACCTAGGGATTGAGCTCTCTGATCTATTTTCATTACTTGCTTGTTGCCTTGTGTTTTTTACTCTTGGAAGTGAATCCTAGATGGCTAGGTGTTGCCCGGTGGCTTCCAAGTCATGGAGAGACCCGGGAAGTTTGTATTACACTTGTGATTGTTAGTGGATAAACTGAGTTTGATCTTTGTGATCACTTGGTGAGGATAAAGGTTGAAATAAACCTGGTCCTTCGTGGACTCCTCAACGGAGAAGTAGGTTCCTATGTGGAACCGAACATCGGTGAAAAATTCCCGCGTCATTTTCCACTTACTAACTTGCTTATCGTTAATTGTAATACTTTTATCATATAAATTGTTTTGTGCACTCTTAGGCTTCCAATATCTTGTGATAAGTATTTAGCATCTTTTACTTGCACTAGTTTAAAATAATTGTGCTAGAAATCTTCAAAACACGTTAATTTAAACTTTCACTGCGCTGATCCGGACTAGTCTGGACCTGAACCCCGACAAGTCCAGACTCTATCTGTTTTGTTGAATTAACTGTGTTTTAATTTTTATTAGCCTATTAATCCCGTTCTAGGCAACTTTCAATTGGTATCAGAGCCTAACTCTCTAACTAGGGGGCTTAACTGCTCGGAGAGGCCATGGGGACACAAATGCAAACAACCGAAGCAAGAAACCAAGCGCTTAAGCTTATGGCGGATGGGTCGACTCACCTCACTCTTACACACTTGAGAGTGAGAATGAAGCCAATTCCGTCACGCCGTTTGTGAGAACAAGGCGTGAAAGACAAAGAACATACTCTGATGCCTCAAGTGATGAAGATAAAGAGGTGGAGCGCCTTATGGCCTTGATGAAGAAGAAGAAAAAGAAGAAGAAGAATAAGAAGGAAGAAAAGAAGAAGAAAAAGAAGAAGGGGGAGGAGTCAAAGGACTTCTCCTGGTATCCTTTCAACTATGAGCGCTTAAATACATATACTAATTTTTTCTCTATTCTCGTTGGCAACCCCCCCCCCCCCACCTTGATGCCACAAATTACACAATGTGGAGACACAATATGAAATTGCATCTAATCTCTCTTAACCGCAGACTTTGGAGCATTGCATGCACAGAGGTAGAAATTCCGGAGGATGATGATGAACTCATTCTGGATCAAGAGCAACAAATCTGTCGCAACGCTCAAGCCACAGTTGTAATCATCTCTTCCTTGTCCAAGGAAGAATTTCATAAGGTTGATGGGTTGGAGATTGCAAAAGACATTTGGGATAACCTCAATGTTGCACATGAGGGTACCAAATCTATCCGTGAGGTGAAGATAGAGATGATTGAGGGGGAGATTGGAAGGTTTGCAATAGAGGATGATGAAACTCCATAAAAGATGTACAACCGGCTTAAAGTTCTCATCAACAGAAGCTGAGCTTATGGTTGCAAGAAATGGACCGAGCATGAAGTGGTAAAAAAGATGATTAGGGCTTTCATGGTGTGAAACCTCACACTTTGCACCTTGATACGTGAGAGTCCCAACTTTGATGCCATGACTCCCGATGATGTACTTGGAAAATTTGTCAACCATAAGATGATGGAGAAAGAAGCTAAACATGTAAAGGACTTATACAAAGCAACCTCATCCGAGAAGCATGACATAGCTATCAAGGCGTTCAAGAAATCAAAAGGCAAGGAAGTGAAATAACAAAGCTCAAGTGAAGAGAGTGACGATGAGAGCACAATGGATGATGAATAAATGGTCCTCTTCATTAGAAAATTCAAGAGGATGATGAGAAGGAAGAAGAGTGCAACCTATGAGAACAAGTCCAAGGACAAGACAAGGTCAAGGACAAAAAGAGCTTGCTATAATTATGGCAAGTATGGGCATTACATCGCTAATTGCCCATATGAGAAGAAAGATGAAGATAATGGCAAGAAGAAAAAGAAGGAAACAAAATTTCAAGACAAGAAGAATCTCAAGAAAAAAAATCTTTAGGGCTGCTCATATTGGAAAAGAGGGGGACTCAAATGATGCGAGCTCCTCATCCGAAGATGAAGAAGTGGCTAACATAGCCATCAACAAGCATTCAAGCAAAAAGGTACTATTGACCAATCGAGGCAATTGCAAGAAGGAAAACTACACTTGTCTCATGGCTAAGGAGACAAAGTGTAAGCCATATTCCTTTGGTGGGCCAAAATGGGTGCTAGATAGTGGATGCACAAACCATATGACCGGAGAAAGAAAGATGTTCAGTGCATATGAAGAGAATGATTATCCAAGTGAAAGCATATATTTTGGTGACAATAGCCAAGGAAGAGTGCTTGGTATTGGTAAAATTGCTATTTCCTCCCGACATACAATTTCTCATGTCTTGCATGTAGAGTCTCTTGACTACAATTTCTCCCGACATACGAATGAGGGTGTGACTGTTTTTAGAAAAAGTGAGGACTCAATTGCATCTAAGGGTGTGTTAAAAGGAAAACTCTATCTTGTGGATTTTACCACGAATGGAGCTCAACTTGACACGTGCCTAATTGCAAAAACTAACATGGGCTGGTTGTGACATAGGAAACTAGCCCATGTTGGTATGAGGAATAAAAAAAACTTCTAAACATGGATCACATTCTAGGACTAACAAATGTTGTGTTTGAGAAAGATAGGCCTTGTGGTGCATGTCAAGCCGGAAAGCAAAATGGAGCACCGCATTTTGCCAAAAACATGATGACTACAACAAGACCCTTGGTGTTGCTTCATATGGATCTTTTTGGTCCCATTGCTTACATAAGCATAGGAGGTAACAAATGTGGTCTTGTTATAGTTGATGATTTTTCTCGTTTCACTTGGGAGTTCTTATTGTATGAGATGGGTGAAACGTAAAGGATACTAAAGAAATTCTTAAAGAGAGCTCAAAATGAGTTTGCTTTAAGAATTAAGAAGATTTAAAGCGACAATGGCACCGAACTGAAGTGGACGAGTACCTTGATGAAGAAGGCATCAAGCATGAGTTTTCGGCCCCATACTCCCCTCAACAAAATGGAGTGCCCGAAAGGAAGAATGGCACTCCCATTGAGATTGCAAGAACCATGCTTGATGAGTACAAGACTTTGGATCGGTTTTGGGCGGAAGCGGTTAACACCGCTTGCCATACCACAAACCAACTCTATCTCCATCGATTTTTGAAAGAAAACACCATATGAGCTCCTAACCGGTAACAAACCAAATGTTTTATATTTTCGAGTCTTAGCTAGCAAGTGCTATATCCTTAACAAGAAACCTAGGACTTCTAAATTTGCATCTAAATCTGATGAATGTTTCTTGCTTGGCTATGCCTCAAACACTTGCGCATACCGTGTTTTCAACAAAAACTCCGGTTGTGTTGAAATAACACGTGATGTAGTGTTTGATGAAAGTAATGGCTCACAAGTGGAGCAAGTTGATCAACGTGTGCTAGATGAAGAGGAGGCACCATGCATGGAATTAAGGAGGATGGCTCTTGGTGATGTACGCCCACAAGAGGAGCATTGAGCTCAAGTGGTTCAATCTTCAACACAAGTTGCTCCCCCACCACAAGTGCAAGATCAAGATCAAAACGATCAACAACAAGACTCTCAAGATCAACTTGACCAACATCAAGATGATGACAATGATCAAGGGGGAGACGATGATGAAGATGAAGTTGATCCAAGGCCTCAAGTGGCTCATCCAAGAGTATACCAAAGTGTTCAACGGAATCATCCTCTCGACAACATTCTTGGAGACAACACTAGAGGGGTAACCACTCGATCTCGTGTAGCTAATTTTTATGAACATTACTCGTCTGTCTCTTCTTTGGAGCTCTTAAAGGTGGAAGAGGCAGTAAGAGATCCGGATTGGGTGATGGCCATGCAAGAAGAACTAAACAACTTCAAAAGGAAAAAAGTTTGGGAATTGGTGAAGAGACCAAATGCCAAAATCATGGTTACCAAGTGGGTGTTCCGCAACAAACAAGACGAGTATGGAGTAGTGACAAGAAACAAGGCAAGACTTGTGGCCAAGGGATACTCACAAGTTGAAGGTTTGGATTTTGATGAAACATTTGCTCCCGTAGCTAGGCTTGAGTCAATTCATATTTTATGAGCCTATGCTACTCGCCATGATTACAAGCCTTACCAAATGGATGTGAAAAGTGCATTCCTAAAAGGGTCAATCAAGGAGGAGGTTTATGTGGAGCATCCCCCGGGCTTTCAAGATCAAATATATCCTAATCACGTTTATAAATTGCATAAGGCTCTCTATGGCCTCAAACAAGCTCCTAGGGATTGGTATGAATATCTTAGGGATTTCCTTATTAAAAATGGTTTTAGGATAGGAAAATCCGATTATACACTCTTCACGAAAAATTTTGATGATTATTTATTTGTAGGCCAAATATGTCGATGACATTATATTTGGTTCTACTAACAAGTCTTTTTGTGATGAGTTTAGTAAAATAACGACGTAAAGGTTTGAGATGTCCAAGATGGGGGAGTTGAAGTTCTTATCAGGTTTTCATGTTAAACAACTCAAAGACGGCACATTCATAAGTCAAACAATGTATACTCAAGAAATTTGACATTTACAAGGCCAAGCCCATAGAAACGCCCATGGGGACAAATGGGCATCTAGACCTGAACGAACATGGAACTAGCGTGGACCAAAAGGTATATCGCTCCATGATTGGTTCTTTACATTATCTTTGTGCATCTAGGCCCGATATTATGCTTAGTGTGTGTATGTGTGCAAGATTCAAGCCGCACCAAAAGAATGTCACTTGAGGGCTATTAAAAGAAACTCAAGATATCTAGTTCACACACCTAATATAATACTATGGTAGCCAAAAGGATCAAAGTTTAATCTCATTGGATACTCCGATGTGAATTATGCCGGATGTAAGGGTTGATAGGAAGAGTACATCCGGAACTTGTCAATTCTTTGGTAGGTCTCTTATGTCGTGGTCCTCTAAGAAACAAAACTCCATTGCCTTATTCGCAGCCGAAGCGGAGTATGTTACAGCCGGAAGTTGTTGTGCACAACTTCTCGGATGAACCAAACTCGAAAGGACTATGGTAAGCCATATTCCACTTTTATGTGACAATGAGAGTGCCATTAAAATTGCCCATAACCCCGTTGAGCACTCTAGGACCAAACATATAGATATCCGACACCATTTTTTGAGAGATCACTCAATTAACGGGGGTATAGTCATTTCACATGTTAGGACCGAAAAATAACTAACTGATATCTTTACCAAGCCACTAGATGAGAAATGGTTTTGTGAACTTAGAAACGAGCTAAATATTCTATACTTTAGGAATGTGGCTTGAAGTGTTGCACAACTGCTGTGATTTAGAATAGGTTTGCAAAAATAAGATGGCTAGAAAACATAAAATGAGTGAATTGTGGAAAATGCTCAACTTTAGCTCCAATATGCCTTTTCGACTTAATATGGTCATGGTATGTGTAATAAATTGCTTGGTGGCTAAATTATTCAATATATTGGTGAAAGCTTGTCCAAAATGATCATTAGGTCCAATATAACCTATATATATATACATATAAATAAATAGAACGGACAAGTCCCAACAGTACCGGACTAGTCTGGATACCATTCTAGACAAGTCCGATGTGGAGGTATATAAACCCCCACCTAGCTACAGGGTCTCTTTCTCCCCTTTTCCTTTTGCACTTGCGTGCACAAAAGCACTCCAACCGCCTCAAGGCGATTTTCATCCCACTCCACCAAATCCTCGAGCAAATCATCAAATCTTCAAGTTTGGAGTGCAGGGAACTCTTCCCCATAGATCTCCCCTCGATCCCCTGTAAGATTTCGTGCCTCTACTTCACTTTCGAGAATGACAAAGAAAACAGAGACTCGCGAGATTAGGAACAAGAAGAGAGCGGAAGTTGAGTCTTCGGTTTCTCACGCCAAACACGTGGTCTCCAAGGTTCCTAGGACCACCGTTGACAAGGGCAACGGGTCGGCTTCCCAGTCACGGCGCAACAGCAGTGACAGAGTGTGACGCCCGGTCCCGTGAAAACGGAACCCAGCTAATGCATATGTGTGCCCAGGATGTTCATCACACATACACATATAATCCACAAACTAAATTCAGAATATAACCACGAATAATAGGGTTTAAGTACTTTATTACATCAATCTCTAACTTATTCTTGCAGCGGAAGTCTCTAACTTATTCTAGCAGCGGAAGTCTCTAACGATAGCGGAAGCAACTAAGCATGGCAGCGGCTCCATCTTCAACTCAATCCCCACAGGAAAGTTGACGGTAGATCGCACTCCTAGTACTTCACATGATCTTCAAAGTACTTCTCTCCTGTTGCTGATGTTTGTATGATAATGCAAGGGTGAGTACATGTCGTACTCAGAAAGTGCGGAAGAAGTATGACATGCAGCTTACAACAAGGTAGGAATAAAAAGGCTCATTGCAGAAAGCAAAGTTTATTTCACAAACATGATAAAAACAGTGACTATCTTTAAGTGAATTTAATCCCAACATATATCCAATTAAAACATCAACATACCTCCTTCATAACTCACCACTTTCCATGTCTCATCCAACCATAAATCTTTCTCAACCTTTTCTCATGCTCATGATATCCATAACCATCTCATATTCATAATATCCATAACCATCTCATATTCATATCTCGAAAACCATCTCATATTCAAGAATCAACAGTCCCGAAACTAATACCAAAAACCAAACCATAACCATACCAATGACCATCCCAATAACCATACAAATAACAATCCCATCTAGTCATGTGAGTTGGCCAGGTGCTTGTGACCGTAAGCACGGCCATCATGATAGTTTTACACTCTTAAGAGTTTGCACCACTTTACCCACAAGTTTGTGATTTCGTCACCCGTCGGCGACTGCAGAACCTCCATTATACCAGTACACAACCGTCGGTGTATGGCCAAGAGATCACAAAATAGCATTTACAAAAGGGGCTACTAGATGTATGGACTCACTAAGGGTTCACCAGCAGGCTCGAAACACCATTCTCCCACCTATGGGCCCCCTCTTGTGCCATGCGGTTCCCAGGGCAGTCCTCTCTCGACTCCCATTTCCCGTGCCTTCCACGTCCATAGCAATCTAGTAACTTACCTAATTAGTCAGCTAAGCCGCACCCATATTTGGCCTTGTGGTGGCACTGTATTCCTGGCATGTGCTGGCATGAACCGGTCCTTAGATCTATGGCAAGTAAACCACCATCTCATTCTACCACATCCACGAACCAAGCTTGCCTAGATCTCCCCCGATTCATGTTCATTATCAACATCAAGTACTTATTATCTTTATTCATATGAGTGCAGTAGCTAGACACATTCTATCTCGCTTCCCATATCCCGTGGACTCAGCGAAGCAAAAAGCAAAAACGACCATACCCGACTCATCAACTTTCCCAGCGACAAGGGTGGTTAACAAAACTAGTAAACTCCTATAAAAGGGTTTCCCATCAAGTTGACTCAAGCATACACAGTTTTCGCAACCAAAACAGTTTCAAAACATGGGATCAATATGGTCAAGGGGCACTTGCCTTGTTCCTGTGGCTTCTGTTGCTCACGGATCTCGAAGTCTTGGTGCTGTAGTTCTTCGTAGATAGCTCTCTGAGCTTGTCCTTCTACTCACGACCACACATATACAATATTCACAGCAATATGACACGACCCCACGGTCTTGTCGAGCCAGGATCACGCTGAGGGGTGCTGCGTTGCACAGCACCGGATAACACACATCAAAGGTACAAAGCGGAAGCAAAACTTTTATTACATAAAGTGGTTTATGAACATTTGTACATCAAAATAAGTCCAGTCTACACTCACGGGCGTAGACTACGCATCAAGTCCACGTCCAGCCCTTGAACATGTTCTTGCTAGCATACACGCACACTAACTCTGCGGCGTGCACGACTCCCACTCGACGGGGTTCCCCTCCTGGGGTTCCGTCTCTTCTTCGGGAGTCCCTTCCTCATAGAACCCTGCAAAAGCTTCAAACACAAGCAGTGAGCATGAAGGCTCAGCGAGTCTGACCCGTCTCACCTAAACATGGAACTTCTACATGAGGGGTGATGGGTTACATGAGGTAAAACTCATTTGCAAGGACTCGCCTAATTAGTAGAACCTTACTTTCATGTTTTAGCAGCAGGTAGTGGAGAACCTTACACTAAGGCACATGAGAGGGCCGCAATCAAACAAGAAACGCATTTCTCTCATGTACTTTGCTCAAAGTTGAAAAGAACTTTAGTTAGCTCTAAACTACAGCAATTCATTAGCAATCAAAGTCCATCTTTCAATCAGCAACATTTTAACATGGAACTAGCCTGTTCTTTCTACGTCACGGTACAGTGAACAAGTGGTACTCACTGACCGCGAGGGACGGCGATTATAATCGATTTACACCTGCAGGGTTACCCGAACAACCCGTCACGTACGCCCGTACTCGATGTTGCCTACAACAACCATCACGGACGCCGTACGCAACTACCTTTCACCCATCAGCCAAATGTTGAACCGGTCCAATCGTCCCGAGCAAGAGGTCTCTGCACGCGCATCTCAGTGCCGCCAGCCGATTTACACCTCAAGCTCTCAACCTACCCTCTGAACGACCAGCTATGCCTAAACACCCAGCTACCCGAGTTACATCGGTTTCCCGGTTCCCATATAGCCGGTAGGTCTTCGGTGCTGTTCAGGCTTGTTCAACAGGCCCACACACGGCTCGGTCCTCAATCGACACAAGCGGAGCTACAGCACACAGGCCCCAAAGTCCTGCTGCCCTTACCCTCCGCTTGGTCTCATTTTCTTGCCATGTGTTTCATGTGCTATCTCTACTCAAGTCGAGTGCCTCTAGCCTATGCTCGCGAGTAGTTCCAACTACTCGACTTGTACCGAATCCTACTCTATTTTAGCATTGCAGTAGCTAAAGGGGTTTTCAGTCTTAATCCCAACCCATGGTTTTCTTGGCTATGCAGTTGGGTTTCCAATCAAGACTCTAATGCAAGGAATAATAGTATTCAAGTATGTGCTCAAAACAATAAAAATTTGTAAAAGGGTTAATGCAAACCGGAGCTTGCCTTGCTGCTCTTGGTCGTAGGCTAGCTGTTCCTCCGGAGTAACGAAGTCTAGGACTTCGGGTTCCTCCTCGACCTTAGCGACTACATGATATAAAAAGTACATGTATTAAATTAATGCATTTGTATTAAGTTTGAACTTATGAAGTCTATGACTCTTACTATACAGACCCAATGACTGTGAACCTTTTACTGTGGCTTGGTTACAACCTAAACAGAGACTTGGTTAAGTTTTAGTTGCAGAAAGGCTCATTTGAGCCCTCCACAATTAATTATGCACTTGACCTTAATTGAAGGCTTTTAGGGTGTTCTAAGGATTTTCATGAAACAAACTATGACTTTTTGAAAACTAGATTTTCAGAGGGTTCTAATGGAGTTGGTCTCACTTAATTTGAAGGTTTCTAGCTCAAGATGTGAGCTAAACAATTTCAGAGAAAATTCTGAAAATGTTTCTGAACATTTTATATTTTCTTTGGAACAGTTTCACTAATCACACCATTAGGTGGATCAAATTATCTCAAATTGATCTGAAATTTTTATGGTAGTTCAAGGATAGTCTGGTGAACATTCCAGCAAAATTTCAGGATTTTCCTCCAAAGGATTCTCAAGTTAAAATTCCAAACAGTTTAAACTTTGAGGAATTAATTCTGGAGAATTAAGGATTTTCATGAAGTGAAACTTGATTTGCTGGAAAGTTCTCAGAGAGATGAATCCAACAAAATTTGGTTCACTCAATTTGGAGCTTTCTAGCCAATGTTATGAGGATTTTAAGTTTGAAGGAAATCTGAAAATCGGGGGAAAAGTTTAAATCTGCCGAGGCCCGCGGGGACACGTGTTAAGCGCGGAGGCGACCACACACTGCAGCCCACAGGGTATTTGCGCGCCAGCACACCCGATCCCGGCCACACCCGATCCCGATTTCAAATTTTTAGCCACTGACGCATGGGCCAGCCGGCTTCGTCTTCCTCCCGACGCGCCCGCGCGCTCGCGCCGCCGCTCCTCGCCGGAGCAGACCCAGAGCTCGCCGGCTCGCCGCTGCCGGCCATCCCATGGTCTGAAACTCACCGCCAGGGGGTTGTCTACGTCGAAGAACACGTCGGTGGTGTCAGTTCGGGCTGGCGGTGACCGGAAATAGTCCGGCGACGTGCCGCGGCCTCGGTTGAGGTTCGGCGCCGTCGGCCGTGAGTTCTAACCCGCCAAAACCTCGAACAATCGGTCCTACAGCATCAGTGTACCTCTAGGAAGCTCGAAAAGGTGTCAAAAGGGTTCAAAGATGGCGGCAAGTCGGTCTGCACCGTGTGACCGATCGTGCCCGGCATGACCGCCCTTGATCGAGCTCAAAATTCGTCACTCCTAGACAGTTTCACGTCACGGATGCAGAAAAGAACTTGATCGCCGGCTAGTCCAGCGTCTATGTGCAAGATTTGATAGCTAGAGAAGAATCTTAGAGCGACAATTTGAAGGATCCATACCGGAAGCTCAGTTTAAGGTCGCCGGAGCAAAAACTGAAAATTCGCCGGGGATTCTTCACGGTTTGCTTCCAAACATGGAGGAGAGCAGCACGGCTGTTGCGCGCTCCTGCTGCTTCCCTTGCTGGACCGTGAAAACGCCTGTGGAGCGCTGTCCACGGGCGCCTGACTTTCGGCTGAGGCTAGGTCGCCACGGTGGCGATCGTTCTCAGGCAAGGGAGGTCGGAGCTCGGGGTTTCTGGCGTTGGGGAGGTGGAGTGCGATCTCAGGTTGCTGTCTAGCAGATCAGGAATGAAGGAGGAGATCTTTTGCTGGTTTTCCCGATGGAGCAGAGAGCTGCAGGGAGAAGAACTGCCGCGGCTCGGGGTCACACGCGAGGAGATAAAGCCAGCCGATCCCTGCTCGGGCTGAGGCGGTGCCGGTCGCGTGGAGGCGCGAGCAAGCCGCCCTGGGCGCCAGCGCGTGGAGAGGAAAGCAGCTGGTGGCGCCGGTGGCTGCTCGGTGGAATTTCCCACCGAGGCTGTGACTTTGTGTGCAAGTTTTCCCTCCTCTCTATGACATGTGGGTCCCACCCAGGGTTTTAACCTCTGAAATTTACTCCTAATCACTGTTGTAAACAGTGAGCCCCAAAATACCCATGGTGCTTCAAATTATTCACCCATGAGCCATTTGAATTGATTAGAATCCAAATTGGGTTTGGTTTGAATGAATTTCAGCAGAAGTTCAGTTTAGAATTCAAATAAAGTTTGAATTTGCCCCACTTAGCTCATGTCAAGATCAACTCCAAATGGAGTGAAAATTGGTGTGTGAGCTTACAAAAATGTGCTGAATAAGAATATGCCTCCCACTTTTGAATTCATGGGATAAAAACAGTTTGAATTTGAATATGGTTTTAAACTGCCCTCTTTCGAACTATACCCAAAATGACCTCAAAAAGGTTTTGAATTTGGGTGAAACTTGGCATGGACATCCTTAGCAATGTGTAGGAGTTTTCATATGCCCAGCCCCTCTATATCACATGTGGGAAATACCACTTTTGCAATATGTGAGTTTGTTCTCTAATGAGCATGTTGATGGTGGTTACTTGCTCTTCATTTGTGTTCATCAACTTTCCTCAAATGAGGTGTGTGTGTATGGTGATTAACACTTCAAATATGTGTCAAAAACTGAGGACCTTAAATTCCTCCCCCCTTAAAAGAATCTCGTCCCGAGATTATAAGGTGACAATGAGAGAGAGGACGGTGGAAAATTACCGGATATGCGACGTGAAAAAGTTGGGATAGTTGGCGCGAAGAAATCCTTCGCTCTCCCATGTCGCTTCGTCCATGGAGTGATTACTCCATAGAACCTTGTAGAACCACAACGTACGGTTGCGTGTGGTTCGGGCCTTTTCGTCAATAATCTGAACCGGTTCCTCCCGATAGGTGAGATCCGGTTGCAGTTTTTCAATGTCTTCCAGCTGAACGGTAGTTGATAGCTTGAGACACTTCCTCAGCTGGGAAATGTGAAAGACGTCGTGCACACCGGAAAGTGCTTCTGGTAATTTCAGCCGGTATGCTACTGATCCACATCTTTCGGTAATCTGGAATGGACCGATGAATCGGGGTGCCAACTTTCCTCTCACCCCAAATCTGTTTACGCCCTTCATTGGAGACACACGTAGATAAACGTGATCCCCCACTTCGAATTGTAATGGGCGTCTTCTCCGGTCCACATACTGTTTCTGCCGGGATTGGGCGGCTTTTAGGTTCGCTTGAATCAGTCGAACCTTTTCTTCCGCGTTGTTGACAAGGTCAATCCCGAAGGTAACCCTTTCGCCAAACTCACACCAGTTCAATGGTGTGCGGCATTTCCTTCCGTATAGCGCCTCATAAGGCACCATCTTTATGCTGGATTGGTACCCATTATTGTACGAGAACTCGGCTAACGGCAAGTGATCATCCCAATTCTACTGTGGTTGATAGCGCAAGCTCGTAACATGTCTTCTAAGATTTGATTTACCCGCTCGGTTTGCCCATCCGTCTGCGGGTGGTACGCTGAACTATGGATCAGCTTCGTCCCCAATGCAGCGTGTAGCTGCTCCCAAAAATGGGACACAAATAAAGTGCCCCAATCCGATATGATGGTACAGGGTACGCCGTACAAGCATAAAATCCGTGAGATGTACAGTTCAGCGTACTTCTTGGCGTTGTAGTTGGTGTTGACCGGGATGAAATGGGCAACTTTGGTGAAGCCGGTCGACGATCACCCACACAGAATCATGTTTCTGCAAAGTGGTGGGTAAACCGACGATGAAGTCCATGCTCACGTCCTCCCACTTCCAGGCAGGAATGCCCAGTGGTTGCAGCAGTCCCGGTTTCTGCATATGGTCCGCCTTCACCCTTCGACATGTATCACACTCGGACACGTATTTTGCAGTCTCTCGTTTCATCCGTGTCCACCAAAACTTGCTTCTGAGTTCTTGATACATCTTGTTACTGCTGGGGTGAATAGAAAAATTTGACAAGTGAGCCTCATCAAAGATTTTCTTCCGTAATTCCGGGTTACGGGGTACGACGATCCGGTCCTTGAACCATAGGACGCCGTCTCCGTCCTTCCAGAAACATTTTAACTCCCCACTGTCTACACGTCTCCTCAAATGCGACATGCTCTTGTCATGTTTCTGAGCCGCCGCTATCTCTTCATGGATGGTGGGGATCAAAGCTAGGTTGTATATAGATCCGTGTGGAATCACATGTAGTGGTGGTTCGCTCTCTTCCAACGGTGTGATGGTCAAATTGTTGACGTGTGACTTGCGGCTCAGCGCATCTGCCACTACGTTTGCCTTGCCCGAATGATAATGGATCTCTATTTCGTAATCCTTTATCAATTCTAACCATCTTCACTGCCTCATGTTCAGCTCCTTCTGAGTGAATATGTACTTGAGGCTTTTGTGGTCGGTATATAAATGTACGAGGTTACCGAGTAGGTAGTGCCTCCACATTTTCAGTGCAAGTACCACGGCAGCGAGCTCCAAGTCGTGAGTTGGATAATTCTGCTCATGGTTTCTAAGCTGCCGTGACCCATACGTGACCACTCTTCGGTCTTGCATCAGCACACATCCGAGCCCAATGCTGGATGCATCGCAGTACACATCGAACGGTTTTGTTGTGTCTGGCTGCGCCAAAACCGGTGCTGATGTCAGGTGCTTGACTAAAGGCCTTGAATGCTGCTTCACACGCTGGACTCCAAACATATTTGGTAGCCTTCTTCAGCAGCTCCGTCATAGGCTTGGCAATCTTTGAGAAGTTCGGAATGAACCTCCGATAATATCCCACGAGTCCGAGGAAACTCCGTACCTCGTGAACAGTTCTCGGGGATTTCCAATTCAGCACTTGAGTGATTTTGCTCGGGTCTACAGTGGTACCCTCTGCTGAGATGATATGCCCGAGAAAAAGCACTTGCGATATCCAAAACTCGCATTTTCTGAATTTTGCATATAACTTGTGATCCCGCAGCCGTTGCAAGACTATACGCAGATGCTTCTTGTGATCTTCCTCGGACTTGGAATATACCAGAATGTCGTCGATGAAGACCACGACAAACTTGTCCAGCTCCGGCATGAATACCGAGTTCATTAAGTACATGAAGTGAGCTGGAGCGTTGGTGAGGCCGAAGGACATGACCAGGTACTCATAAAGTCCGTACCTCGTCGAGAAAGCTGTCTTTGGAATGTCCTCCGCCCTTATCTTAATCTGATGGTACCCGGATCTTAAGTCAATCTTGGAAAAGATCTTTGCTTCGACCAACTGATCAAACAACATGTCGATCCGTGGCAACGGGTACTTGTTCTTGATGGTTACGGCATTTAACGGACGATAGTCCACGCATAGCCGCAACGTCTCATCCTTCTTCTTTACAAATAACGCCGAACAGTCCCATGGCGAGGAGCTCGGCCTAATAAAACCCTTTTCCAGCAGGTCCGTTAGCTGTGTCTTCAATTCAGCCAGTTCCTTGGGCGCCATCTTGTACGGCCTTCGGGATATTGGCATGGTTCCCGATGCAAGTTCAATCTTGAACTCCACCTCTCTATCAGGCGGCATCCCCGGTAAATCATCCGGGAATACGTCAGGGAACTCTTGGACCACTGGAATATCTTCCAATCTGATGGTTGTGGCTTGACAGACACTTGGAAGTTTTATTTCTGGACTGTCCAGAAATAAAGAATGAGATTCGTGCACTTCTGAATTTAAGTGCACAACTCGGAGGACGGTGTCTAAAACAGCGCCGTGGCGGGTTAACCACGACATCCCTAAGATGACATCGACCTTTTGTCCCTCTAAGATTATGATAGACGTAGGGTAAACTCTACCCTCTAAGCACAATGGCGCTTTTGGGACCATCATGCTTGCTGAAATTTTCCCACCCGGTGAATAGATCACATAAGGACTATCGGTGGGTAGTATTTGCAAGCTATATTTTTCAATGAAAGCTTGGCTAATGAAGCTATGCGTGGCACCTGAATCAAATAGTACTATGGCAGGATGCTGGTGGAGTTGAAACATACCCGCAAGAATTGGCTCACCCTCCGGCACGTCCTCTATGGCAAGCTGGTGGACAGTGCCGGGCCTAGGGTTTGCCCGCCACGCATTGGTGGGGTTCCGGGGTTGATTCCTCCCCGGAAACTGCGGTGCCACTCCGCCGCCTTGCCTCTCCGGACAACTTCTCGCGAAGTGTCCTGGACGACCACACTTGTAACATGTGGCTGCTGCTGGTGTAGTGCTCGGGGGACGAAAGCCCGGCATGCGCTGCTGAGGTGCATACGCACGCGGCATCGTCTGCTGCTGCTGTTGTTGTTGTGGAGGTGGTACTGACAGTGCCGGCCGGAATGCCGGTGAAGAGTACGGCCGACTGCGGAAAGGCATCGACCTCTGGGGTGGCTGCCAGCGTGAACCTGACGGTGGGCGATTCACCATCCGAAACTTCTGAGAAGGACCGCCTCCTTCTCCGCTGCTCTGCGGCGCGCTTCGCTTTCGCTCCGCCGCCGCCAACTCCTTGCCGGAGTCCTCTTGAACAATCGCAGCGTCAATGATGTCGTTGAGGCTGCCGCGATTGAACATCGCCAGCTTGTCCTTCAGGAGCGGGTTAAGCCCCTGGTAAAAATGGTCCCGCCGCTTCTCGTCGGTATCGGCATGATACGACGCATAAAGCGCGAGATCGTTGAATGTCCTGGAGTATTCCAGCGCGTTCCGGCTCCCTTGCTGCAGGTGTAGAAACTCCTGCGTCTTCCTCTTTATCAAACCTCGCGGTATGTGATAGGCCCGGAAGGCCGTCCGGAACTCCGCCCAGGCCATTACTCGGTCGGTGGGATGTGAAGCACAAAAGTTTGCCAACCACGCGCTCGCGGATCCTTGGAGCTGCTGGACCGCGAACTGAGTCTTGCGCTGCTCGCTTATCTGGAGCAGCCCGAACTTCATCTCTATTGCGCGGAGCCAGTTGTCCGCGTCAGGAGGTTCATCCGCCCTTGAGAATACCGGGGGATGAGTCGCCAGGAAGTCGGAGTAGGAACTCTGTTGGCGCTCCTCACGGTCTTCACGTCTCTCTGGACGAGACGTATTGGCGATAAGAGTTTGCAGCAACTCTGTGTGCTGCTGATGGGAACCCACCATTGCCGCGACAATGTCGGCCAATGTAACCGTTGGCAGTGGCGGTGGCGGTGTTTGCTGTTGCTGCTGTTGCTGCTGCTGTCCTGAGGAGTCCTCGGGAGGCTGTTGGGAGGTCTCTCCCCCTTGGCTAGTACCCCCAACATCCGGGTTGGCACGAGTACGCGTCATTCTGAAATTCAAAACAGCAGCGATTAGGACATGTCATACTTAAAATTCCATATGCAACAGTAGGTATTGAAGTGACACATGAGTAATTTGCACAACATTCACATATATTGATAAAGCATAAATTTTATACAAGATACATTATTCTCGGTGCTCCGAGAAGTCGTGCTCATGTCGTCACTACCTATACATACGCTACTGCTTACACGACATGTCACCGATTTACAAAAGTTGGGTTACACTACCCTAGCAGCCCTACTTAGCAACTGTAACCCCCCTACTCGGAGTAGAACTCGACCTCCCATGGGTCGTCCTCCTCCGGTACCTCTGCTGGTGGCTCTGGATCTACCACCTCTTCTCCCATCTCGGGTTCTCCCATTGCTGGAAAGCCCAAGACCGGTACGCCCAATACCGGAGGCAGAGGTCCTGCAATGCATGCACCTCGTCCATGGCTTGGTTGTAGTTTTCTTCCCAGCCTTTCCCTTCCTCAATAGCGTCGTCCCGCTCTTGAGCAAGGTCCTCATTCTGCTGGGTTAAAGTCTGTACCAGCTCTTGCAACGCCGCGATGTCGACACGGCTTTTCCTCTTCGCCTTCTTCAGACGATGCAACTTATTATGTTGTTCATTCAGTCGCTTGATCGTCGGAAGGAGCACATTGCGGAGTGCGCTATGAGCACTCTCGAAATGATCTCCATGGATTGTGCTCTCCTTGAGATTTGTGGCGAGATGCTCTGTATGAACAGCTTGGCTGTCCATCACAGCATTTCCCGCCCTCATTTGGAGGCTAAGGCTTGCCTCCGTGGGGTTGTACCTTGGGCAACCCGGATCAGCTGCCTCCTGGTACCTCCCTTCCCACACATGCTGAGCCCGTCCCTCCACCGGAATGAGCGCGTATGGAGTGCCCTCCATAGCCTGCACATGTAGTTGTCAGAAACGTGACATGGTGTCACGGGCTGCCACTTGCTACATTCCTTCGGGTTATCTACCTCTCACCGTGACGGTGAACGGCGCCCACCCGGGTGGGTAGGTCCTGCAGGAACCTCGACATGGATTGTCCACGTCTTGTTCCCCTCTTCGCCTTCTTCCTTGGCGAAGTACTGCGGCATCTGGTTGTATCCGAAATACTGAAGTATCTGCCTCAATGCTTCCGGATAGCCGCTACGGTGAGAATAGTGGGACACCACCACCCGTTCTCCAACTGTTTGTCTGCTGTCATCTGTAAAAATATATTTGAGAAATGTTAAATATTTATTTAAACAGTAAACCATTGAGTTATAACATAAGACATGTCATTGAACCCATAACACTTGGAAACACAGTTCAAATTTAAACAAATTTGACTGCTGATCTGCTGTCCAATATGACAGCCCTGACCAGTTTCCATTTCATCCTGATTTAGGCCATACTAAAGGCAAAACTAATTCCGGAGATCAACATCAAAGTTAAATCTAACCTTAATATCTTTCTATAAAGTATTTTCTTGGCCTACGATCTGTCCTGGTTCAATAGTTATGAGATGTCAAAGTTAGCAGAATTTCTGGAGAACATTGGACAGCACCTCCCTGCTTTACTTACTGATTTGATCCAAGAATTCCAGTTAATTCTGTTCCTAATCTGACAAAACTTTCTGTTAAAAAGTTGTAACCCATCTCATAAGATTTCCAGAACTACCTCACTTTCTATTTTTGGATTTTTATGCAGGAAGTTATGCTCAATTTACAGAGAGTTTACAGAGAGTCTTTGCCCTGCCCTGTTTTCTGGACAGTTTCAACTCTACTGTATTTTTCGAGTGTTTAAGGGGTGAAACACCTCTGGACCTAAACAGAAAAGTTGTAAAGCTCTTCCAAACCTTTCCATAAATGTATCATATGACCCCAACCTCGAAAGAACTCAACCTATAACCTCTGATTAACTTCAGCCTTGACTCAGCTGAAAACAGAGTGCTCTGTCCTTAACAACCTAGAAGTTGAAAACTTGTTAACTTTGAATATCCTGATTAAGGGAAGGAGTTACATCAGGTTTTACTACTTTGGATCAAAACCTTCAAGTTTTACATGAAGTTGTTCATTTAGTGGGGTGTGACGTCGATGCGTCACCAGAGCATGTCGGTACTACGTCCTCACAAAGAAAAACCTACTCAACTATCCCGTTATGCCCCACGGGACATAGAGACTGATGAGCAGAAACAAGATTGTTTCGTGGAAGGACTTGCCGCAGAGATGCAGTGTGCAATATCCTCAAAAGAGTATGAAAGCTTCCAAAAGATGGTGGACAGAGCATTTGTGGTAGAAAGGAAGCTAAAGGCCTTGGAAAATGAGAATAAGAGGAAGGCCGGGTGGTCACATCAAGCCTCAGGGAGCAACACCCGCCCACGTCTGATGCAGCAACCTACAGGGCAGACGAACCATGCTGCGGTACCCTACTCAGCACCAAGAGGGTACAACCCGAACTACAGGCCTCCCGCAGCACCAGCACAGCCACAACGTCAGTTTGTACAGCAGCCTCACCCCGCATATCCACCTCGACCAGCAGTACAGGGACCTCCAAACCAACCCCAAGACAGCAAAGGCCAGGCACCTAAGGTTGGGGTGCAATGTTTTAGCTGTGGTGAAGTGGGGCACTACGCCCATAAATGCCCAAAGAAGAAGCCCGCATAGCCACAACAGCAGAATGTGATGCGAGGACGGGTGAACCACGTCACTATGGAGGAAGCGCAAGAGGCACCCGACGTGGTAGTTGGTATGTTTCCTGCCAATTTACACCTTGCAAACCTGCTGTTTGATTTTGGTGCTACCCACTCGTTCATTGCTCAAGGGTTTGTTAAGAAGCATGACCTAGCAACCACACAAATGAACCATATGCTAGCCGTAAACTCTCCAGGTGGAGAAATAAGTACAAGACAAGTTTGTCCCAAAGTGAACCTAGACATTAATGGGGTGGTATTTACTGCTAACCTCATAGTGATATATTCACAAGGGATAGATATTATCTTGGGTATAGATTGGTTGACAAAACATAAAAGAATCATCCATTGTTCGACCAGAACGGTGGAACTAACTCACCCTAGTGGCACAAGAGTAAAGTTCATAACAATACACGAGCCTAGGAGGGACATTAAATTAAATCAAGTTGAGGTGAAAGTTGAGGAAATCAGGACCATCAGGGAATATCCAGATGTTTTTCCGGAGGAGTTGCCAGGTATGCCTCCCGATCGTGAAGTGGAATTCGCAATTGAGCTAGTACCTGGAACAGCCCCGATATACAGGAGACCTTATCGGATGGACTCCAAGCAGCTAGAAGAACTCAAGGATCATTTAAGAGAATTGACGGAGAAGGGGTATATTCGTCCTAGTTCCTCACCATGGGGAGCTCCGGTGATATTTGTGCCCAAGAAGGACGGAACCCAAAGGTTATGCATGGATTACCGTGCCTTGAATGAGGTAACCATCAAGAACAAGTACCCATTACCCCGCATTGAAGACTTGTTTGATCAGTTGAGGGGAGCTTGTGTGTTCTCGAAAATTGATCTCAGGTCGGGATACCACCAACTCAAGATAAGGCAATCTGATATTCCCAAGACAGCTTTCGTATCTCAGTACGGACTGTATGAATACACTGTCATGCCTTTCGGCCTAACTAATGCCCCGGCATACTTCATGTATCTCATGAACAAGGTATTCATGGAATACCTGGACAAATTTGTGGTGGTTTTCATAGATGACATTTTCTCATCTTTTCCAAAGATGAAGAAGAACATGAGAAACATCTAAGGTTGGTGTTGCAGAGGCTAAGAGAACACCAACTATATGCCAAGTTGAGCAAGTGTGAGTTTTGGCTGAAGAGAGTTCCCTTCTTAGGACATATAATCTCGGTGGGAGGAATCTCCGTGGATCCTGCCAAAATCGAGGATATACAGAAGTGGAAGACCCCTGAAAATGTCGGGGAAGTTCGAAGCTTCTTGGGATTGGCTGGATACTATCGACGGTTTATTGAGGGATTCTCCAAGATCTCGAGACCCCTCACCAAACTGTTGGAGAAGGGAATCACATTCACATGGACGTCACAGTGCGAGACGAGTTTTCAGGAGCTAAAGAAAAGATTGACCACAGCCCCAGTGTTGGTTATGCCAGATATGCAGAAGAATTTCACAGTGTACTGCGATGCCTCTGGAAACGGGTTGGGATGTGTTTTCATGTAAGAAGGGCATGTTGTGGCATATGCATCCCGGCAGCTTCGGAAGCACGAGAAAAACTATCCTACACATGACTTAGAACTAGCCGCAGTGGTACACGCGTTGAAAATTTGGCAACACTATTTGATGGGTGTAACACCCCAAATTTTTAGTCAAAACCCAAATTTTGATTTAAAACCCTAAATCATGTTCAGAGGGGAATTTCGAAAATTTTGGACGTGTTGCATGTTTTGCAAAAATTCAAATTCAAACTGGAATTCAAATTATACCCAAAACAGAAAAGAAATGGAAAAAGAAAAAGGAAATCGGGAAAAAACTGGCCAGTGGGCCGAAACCGCCAGCCGGCCCAGCAACCCCCGCGCCAGCCCGCCCCCTCGCGCGCCGCGCTGCCCCTCGCTGATGGGTGGGACCCACCTGTCATCCCTAACCCGAGCCCCCGCGACCCCGGACTTTTCCCCCGAGCGCGCGCGATCGCAACCGATCGGGAAACCCGTCCCCGCAGCCGAATTCCGGTCCCAGCGGACTCCAACTCGATCACAACAGACCCACCGCCCTCCCCCGGCTATAAAAACACCCGATCCAATCAGTTTTTCCCACGCGATCGCCGATTTTCACTCTGGTGAGCACCGAGACTTCGCCGGTGAATTCTGGCCGATCTAAGCTCGGAAACTCTGATCTAACTCGCTGGTTTTGATCCACCGCCTCCGGGGAACTTTGCAGGTGCAGAAAACTCGGAGAGTTACGGTGTAAACGCAGCGCCGACGAGCTTCGCCGTGGTTTTGCCTCGAACCTCGCCGCCGATCACTTTCCAGGACCCCCGAGCTCGAGAAAACCCCCGAGGTGAGATCCCTGACCTCCCCTCTACCGATCTAGGCCATAAGATCACAGTTCTAGGCAGAATTCTCGAGGATCCGAAACTTTCCGGCGAGATCGCCGCTTCCCGCCGCCGTGCGCCGCCGGCAGCGCCGCCCGCGCTCGATCAGAGCGACGTGGCCGCTTGTGCGCCGTTTATTTTAAATCGCACGGTAGACTTTAAAACCCCGCGTACCGGTTCGATGTTATAATCTCAGCCGTCGGTTTAAAATCGGACGGTCCACGTCAGCCCCGCGTTATAAAGACTGGAATTCTTACGTGCTACCCCCTGGGGTTCTCTGGAATTGATAGCTAGCCCCGGAAACTTCAGATCTAGCCCCTGGAACTCCAGAAAATCATGTAAATTCATTTAAAAATCAGTTTTAGCCCCTGGACTTAATAGAAATTAAGAAAAACACCTCTGATAAGTGTAGCTAGACCCCTGGAAATTATGAAAATAATATTATAGACCCTGTAATGGGGTGAGTTTACTTTTTAACCCTGTTTAGTATTTAATTTAGAAAATTTAATATGTAACTAGTGTTTAAAAATTAAAAAGGGGGACAAACATAATTGTCAAAATTAATTAAAAACTTTCTCAGTACTTAGAAAACTTTGGAGTAAGACAAAAATATATTTTTGGGCTGAAATAAATCTGTTTCATCTATTATTCACATTTATTAGTATAGGGACACATTTTTAAGTAAAGAATAGTTATAGAAAAATAGGGAAAATAATTATGAAATAGTATACATCATAAGCCATGGTCAAAATATGATTTTAAATTATTTAGGACCAGAACCTAATCTGTTTAGGTGATGTGTATTACTAATTTAATAATAAAATACACAATTATGCATAGGAATATAAATCTGAAAATATAGCAACTAGTAAATGATAAATGGAGTTTCTAAAATACAAAGAATTCAGTTTAGGGTTGATAGAAATTGTGAAGGCACATTGTATGCAAGTATAAATGTGGACACAAAAGTAGGAATCATATATACATGGTTAAAAGTGCATGCAAGCCACAACTTAACACACATAAAGTAACCACAACACATATAATGGTGAATGAATTTCATAAATGTGAATGTGTGGGTTGTATGAAGTGTAAGTGTGAATTATGTCTTATGGATTGTTGTTTTTCTTTTGCTATGTGTGATGGTATGAAGTAGAACCTGTTCAAGAACAAGTTATTCAATTCCAAGACCAGGAATACCCATTTCAAGAGCAGCAAGAAGGAGGCAAGTGTCCTTGACCACTTTGATCCTATGCTAGGATGTGTAGATAGAATTATTTGCATTGTCAAGTTAAATATGAAACCCATGCTAGGAAGTTTCCCTAGAATTGCATTACCTTGTTTCCTTGAAGCTTGGGTTGGGATTTATTTTGTCATGTCATTTATACACATGCATATGCTTAGCCATGCTTAGAATGGGATATTTGGGATATGAGATCATCAGTTTATATTACCATACTCTTGAATGAGACATTGGGAGTTATGTAGAGGTAGGGATCAAGGCAAGTTGGATGTTTTGGTTGTGTGCTGGGTGCACGAGACTTGGGTTTGTGTTTAGTACTTGCCTGGATCCTAAGGACCGGTTCATGGAGCATGTAACCCGGCTTTACAGTGCCAACCACATGCTGAGATGGGGCAGCTTAGCCAATTAATTAGGTGTATCCCCGGCGTAGTATGGGTGTGTTGGATGGTGCGGGGAGTAGGTGTCAGCTGGACTACCATATGAACCGCAAGGCTCAAGAGGGGGCCACTGCAGCGGGGTTGGAGCCTCTTGTATGCTGTTAGGGGTGAAACCTCAGTGGGCCCACGCTCGTCGGGAATCCCTTTGTAAAGGCTTCGTAGTGATCTCTTGGCCGCACACCTGGGAAGTGTGAATGTGGATCATAGCCACTGGCATAATGGAGGTTCTTTTAGTCCACCCGGCAACGGGGGATGAAATCACTACTTGTGGGTACAGTGGTACAAACTCTGCAGAGTCAAAACTGTCTTGACAGCCGTGCTCACGGTTAAGAGCGGCCTGGACTTATTCATGATTAGAGGATTGATGGTTTTGGAAGTTAAGCGGGGAGCTTAACATTGGAAATAATGTTATGGTTATTGGATTATGATGATGGGATGGGAGATTGGGACCATTTCACCTGTGTAGTGATATAGGTGCTTAATAAGCTAAGGTGATAGGTATTAATTGCGTAGTGCTTTAACCATGAGTTCAACCTCTCCTTGTTCTAGCCATGCATGATATAATTTTCCCACACATGCTGAGTACCATTGGTACTCAACCTTGCATATTTGTTGGTTTATATTGCTGCTCAGGTCAAGATAATGAGGTGGTGTATAATGACCAAGATTTTGGACCCGAGGAAGGTTTTTAGGTTCATGAAGACCCCCGGGCAACGCCTGTGATGGAGCCCTAAATAATAATATTCCGCTGCTAGTTTATTTACTTGTGATGAAGCATTAGTGTCCATTGAGACATTTGCGATGTAAGACTTATTTATATTCGACACCTGGCTTGTAATAAATGATGCTTCACTATTTGTCATCACATGTATGAGAAAATGATCCTGGCATACATGTGATATTCACTTGGTTGTTTCTTCGGAAAAACCGGGTGTGACAGAGGTGGTATCAGAGCCAAGGTTGCCCGTAGGAACGTGGACCTAGGTAGAAATAGACTTATTTAAGGGCCCTATTTTCTTAAAAAAAACTATTTTCCAAGGTGTGGGTTGAAAAGTGTTATTTAAAGAGTTATTTTCTTCATCTTACCCCAACTTTCATTCAAAATAGGATTTTTGTTTGAGATTTTATCTAACCTAATTTTAAATTCTTTTGTTTTAGATGGTTCGCATGATTCGCACCGCTCGTAAGTCCACAGGAGGGAGAGTTCCCGTAGTTGCCCTTGCCGAAAGAGAGGAGAGTCGTCCAGTGACGTACCTTTCCTACGGATTGGCAGTAGGAGATTTGTTGCGCCGTCTTCGACGTATGCTCGAAGCCGCCGGCAATACGGGCAAGCTAATCATCCACTATAACTCCACCAGGACCATCCGTGAGAAGAGGGAAGAATGGAGTTCGGAGATGAGGATTATACACGAGAATCAGCTGCTTAAGATTCACCACTCCCCAGCTTGTCGAGCAACACAAGTTGATGCGGAGAAAGATGTCACCTGGGAGGCCATCACCTGCCAGAGTCACATCTATCGTCACCACTTGGACAAAACTGAGTACATGTATGTCCTCCAACGTGAGAGTGGTACCACGGAGTACAAGTACCCACCGGTGCAGCAAGGGACTTCCCATGAGCACATGGACTTGTGCTTGGAGGATGCTGCTATGCTCAGCACTCGACTGCAGGAGTGTCAACAAGAGCTTCAGGATGTCCGAGACACCCTGAAGGAAACGGAGGCGTTGCTGCGAGCTTGTTTAAAGGCGAGAGAAAGAGGAGATGGGAATGAACTGTGTGTCACCGTGAGTGATCCATGGACTCCTGACTCCCCGGATCGCCGAGCGATCAGGCGTCGTCGCACTTCTCCACCAGCAGCCTCCCCACCCAAAGCAGAGTCAGAAGGTAGCCGAAATGAGGAGGAAGATCCCGAGGAGCCAGCTCAAGAGGACGAGTAGTGTAGAGTCTTTCCCCTAACTAGCAAGAGGTCGAGTAGTCGAGTCGTTACGTAGTTATTGGTGTGATAATGCTTGGTGTGTGACGTGAGTTGTGGAAGCCATGAGCAATTGTCCACAGCCTCGTCTTCAGATTGTTTTGCTTTGGTGTGTAAACCCACAAGAAATAATAGTGCATTTGTTTGGTGTGAGGTATAAACCCTCGTAAAATTTTAACAAAGCTTCAACACTTCAAAGTACAAACAAGTGGAAGTAGTAAGATGATACTAAATGCTTTCAAATTTACATTGGTTGATTCTGCCAGATGGCCGGAAGAGGAAAAGGACGTGCTGCCAACCCCGCCAACAACAATGATGAGGCATGCAACCCTCATCTTTCTGGAGGCCAGGACCTGGGTGGTCGCCGTGAAGAAGTTGACCCTCTCCACCAAATGCTGGAGAATCAAAATCAGCTCATCCAGAACTTGACTCAAGTGGTGGCCAACTTGCATCAAGTTCCACCTCCACAAGCTGCACCACGCCAACCAAGGTTGAGTGAGTTTCTAGGAACTCAACCTCCAAAGTTTGCAAGTGCTGCTGAACCTCTAGAGGCAGATGATTGGCTGAAGACCATTGAAAGTAAGATGAGGATCATACAGTGCCAAGGGTATGAGAGGGTGCTGTTTGCCTCTCATCAATTGCATGGACCTGCTGCTGATTGGTGGACCGCCTACGTGGCCGCCCATCATGACCCTGAGAGCATCACTTGGGAAGAGTTCAAGCGTAGCTTCCGCAACCACTACATTCCGAGAGGTGAACTCAAAAACAAGAGGAAGGAGTTTTTGGGACTGCAGCAGGGAAACATGACGGTGAGGGAATACCTCACTAAATTCACTCAACTATCCCGTTATGCCCCACGGGACATAGAGACTGATGAGCAGAAACAAGATTGTTTCGTGGAAGGGCTTACCGCAGAAATGCAGTGTGCAATGTCCTCAAATGAGTATGAGAGCTTTCAAAAGATGGTGGACAGAGCATTTGTGGTGGAAAGAAAGCTAAAGGCCCTGGAAAATGAGAATAAGAGGAAGGCTGGGTGGTCACATCAAGCCTCAGGGAGCAACACCCGCCCACGTATGATGCAGCAACCTACGGGGCAGACGAGCCGTGCTGCGGTACCCTATTCAGCACCAAGAGGGTACAATCCAAACTACAGGCCTCCCGCAGCACCAGCACAGCCGCAACGTCAGTTTGTACAGCAGCCTCGCCCCGCATATCCACCTCGACCAGCAGTGCAAGGACCCCCAAACCAACCCCAAGACAACAAGGGCCAAGCATCTAAGATTGGGGTGCAATGTTTCAGCTGTGGTAAAGTGGGGCACTACGCCCATAAGTGTCCAAAGAAGAAGCCCACGCAGCCACAGCAGCAGAACGTAATGAGAGGACGGGTGAACCACGTCACTATGGAGGAAGCACAAGAGGCACCCGACGTGGTAGTTGGTAAGTTTCCTGCCAATTTACACCTTGCAACTCTGCTGTTTGACTCTGGTGCTACCCATTCGTTCATTGCTCAAGGGTTTGTTAAGAAGCATGACCTAGCAACCACACAAATGAACCATATGCTAGCGGTAAACTCTCCAGGTGGAGAAATAAGGACAAGACAAGTGTGTCCCAAAGTGAACCTAGACATTAATGGGGTAGTATTTACCGCTAACCTCATAGTGATCGATTCACAAGGGATAGATATTATTTTGGGTATGGATTGGTTGACCAAACATAAAGGAATCATCCATTGTTCGACCAGAACGGTGGAACTAACTCACCCTAGTGGCACAAGAGTAAAGTTCATAACGATACACGAGCCTAGGAGGGACATTAAATTAAATCAAGTGGAGGTGAAAGTTGAGGAAATCAGGACTATCAGGGAATATCCAGATGTTTTTCCGGAGGAGTTGCCAGGTATGCCTCCCGACCGTGACGTGGAATTCGCGATTGAGCTAGTACCGGGAACAGCCCCGATATACAAGAGACCTTATCGAATGGACTCCAAGCAGCTAGAAGAGCTCAAGGATCATTTGAGAGAATTGACGGAAAAGGGGTATGTTCGCCCTAGTTCCTCACCATGGGGAGCTCCGGTGATATTTGTGCCTAAGAAAGATGGAACTCAAAGGTTATGCGTGGATTACCGTGCCTTGAATGAGGTGACCATCAAGAACAAGTACCCATTACCCCGCATTGAAGACTTGTTTGATCAGTTGAGGGGAGCTTGCGTGTTCTCGAAAATTGATCTCAGGTCGGGATACCACCAACTCAAGAAAAAGCAATCTGATATTCCCAAGACAGCTTTCGTATCTCGGTACGGACTGTATGAATACACTGTCATGCCTTTCGGGCTAACCAATGCCCCGGCATATTTCATGTACCTCATGAACAAGGTATTCATGGAATATCTGGACAAATTTGTGGTGGTTTTCATAGATGATATTCTCGTCTTCTCCAAAGATGAAGAAGAACATGAGAAACATCTAAGGTTGGTGTTACAGAGGCTGAGAGAACACCAACTATATGCCAAGTTGAGCAAGTGTGAGTTTTGGCTGAAGAGAGTTCCCTTTTTAGGACATATAATCTCGGAGGGAGGAATCTCTGTAGATCCCGCCGAAATCGAAGATATCCAGAAGTGGAAAACCCCTGAAAATGTCGGGGAAGTTCGAAGCTTTTTGGGCTTGGCTGGATACTATCGACAGTTTATTGAGGGATTCTCCAAGATCTTGAGACCTCTCACCAAACTGTTGGAAAAGGGAATCACATTCACCTGGACGCCACAGTGCGATACGAGCTTTCAGGAGCTAAAGAAGAGATTGACAACAGCCCCAGTGTTGGTTATGCCAGATATGCAGAAGAATTTCACAGTGTACTGCGATGCCTCTGGAAATGGGTTGGGATGTGTTCTCATGCAAGAAGGACATGTCGTGGCATATGCATCCCGGCAGCTTCAGAAGCACGAGAAGAACTATCCTACACATGACCTAGAACTAGCTGCAGTGGTACACGCATTGAAAATTTGGCGGCACTATTTGATGGGGAAGAGGACAGAGATATATACGGATCATAAGAGTTTGAAGTACATATTCACACAGCCAGACCTCAACCTCAGACAAAGGAGATGGTTAGAGCTAATCAATGACTTTGATATAGGCATCAACTATCATCCCGGGAAAGCAAACGTCGTGGCCGATGCTTTGAGTCGGAAAGTGCAGGTCAATAAGTTGAGTTTGAAGGACATGCCCGCAGAATTGAAGGACGAGGTTATAAGACTCAATCTATGTCTAGTAAATAGTGCTGAAGCCATCGCCATGGAAGTGGACTCCACACTCGAGCAAGACATACGCGAGGGCCAAAAGAATGATGAGAAGATACAAGAGATCAGACAGCTCATCAAGGAAAATAAAGCTCCTGGTTTTAGAGAGGATGAACAAGGAACGGTGTGGCACGGGAAAAGGATCTGTGTGCCAGAAGTAAAGGAGATCCGTGAATTGATTTTAAAGGAGGCTCACGATTCTGACTATTCCATTCATCCTGGGAGTACGAAGATGTACCAGGACCTCAAGAGCAGGTATTGGTGGTATGGCATGAAGCGAGATGTCGCGGAACATGTTGCCCTATGTGACACATGTCAGTTGGTGAAAGCAGAACATCAACGACCTGCGGGATTATTGCAACCACTCAAAGTGCCTGAATGGAAGTGGGAAGAAATCAGCATGGATTTTGTCGTGGGATTGCCTAGGACCCAATCCGGGTATGATTCAATATGGGTCATTATTGATCGGCTAACCAAGGTAGCTCATTTCATTCCTGTGAAAGAAAGCTACAGCGGATCCAAATTGGCAGAATTGTACATGTCAAGGATTGTGTGTTACCATGGAGTGCCAAAGAAGATAGTGTCGGACCGAGGAACACAGTTCACCTCGAGGTTTTGGCAGAAGTTGCATGAAACCATGGGAACCCATCTGAACTTCAGCTCTGCCTATCATCCCCAAACCGACGGGCAGACGGAGAGAACTAATCAGATCCTTGAAGATATGTTAAGGGCATGTGCACTCAAAAACAATAGGAGTTGGGACAAGAACTTACCGTATGCGGAGTTTTCCTATAACAACAGCTATCAAGCTAGTATGAAGATGTCACCGTTTGAAGCTTTGTATGGAAGGAAATGCAGAACTCCCCTATTTTGGAACCAAACAGGAGAAAGTAAAGTGTTTGGTCCAGAAGTGCTACAAGAAGCCGAGGCGAAGGTGAGGGAGATTCACAACAACTTGAGGATAGCCCAAACACGCCAGAAGAGTTATGCTGATGTACGAAGAAGAGAGCTCGTTTTCAACGTGGGAGACTATGTTTATCTCAAGGTGTCCCATATCAGAGGACTTTGTCGGTTCAAGGTGAAAGGGAAGTTGTCACCGCGATACATCGGACCCTTTCAAGTTTTGGAAAGAAAAGGTGAAGTGGCGTACCAACTAGAGTTACCGGGTCATCTATCGAACGTGCACGATGTATTCCATGTGTCACAACTCAAGAAATGCCTGAGGACGCCTGAAGAGGTGTTACCCATGAATGAAGTGGAGGTAGCTGAAGATTTGTCTTATGCCGAGCAACCATACAAGATTTTGGAGACAATGGAACGCCTCACCAGAAATAAAAGAATCCGGATGTGCAAGGTGCAGTGGAAGCATCACTCAGAAGAGGAAGCCACCTGGGAACGGGAAGATGAGCTCAAGGCACAATTTCCGGAATTGTTTTCTTAGAAACACCAATCTCGAGGACGAGATTTCTTTTAAGGGGGGTAGAGCTGTAACACCCCAAATTTTTAGTCAAAACCCAAATTTTGATTTAAAACCCTAAATCATGTTCAGAGGGGAATTTAGAAATTTTTGGACGTGTTGCATGTTTTGCAAAAATTCAAATTCAAACTGGAATTCAAATTATACCCAAAACAGAAAAGAAATGGAAAAAGAAAAAGGAAATCGGGAAAAAACTGGCCAGTGGGCCGAAACCGCCAGCCGGCCCAGCAACCCCCGCGCCAGCCCGCCCCCGCGCGCGCCGCGCTGCCCCTCGCTGATGGGTGGGACCCACCTGTCATCCCTAACCCGAGCCCCCGCGACCCCGGACTTTTCCCCCGAGCGCGCGCGATCGCAACCGATCGGGAAACCCGTCCCCGCAGCCGAATTCCGGTCCCAGCGGACTCCAACTCGATCACAACAGACCCACCGCCCTCCCCCGGCTATAAAAACCCCCGATCCGATCAGTTTTTCCCACGCGATCGCCGATTTTCACTCCGGTGAGCACCGAGACTTCGCCGGTGAATTCTGGCCGATCTAAGCTCGGAAACTCTGATCTAACTCGCTGGTTTTGATCCACCGCCTCCGGGGAACTTTGCAGGTGCAGAAAACTCGGAGAGTTACGGTGTAAACGCAGCGCCGACGAGCTTCGCCGTGGTTTTGCCTCGGACCTCGCCGCCGATCACTTTCCAGGACCCCCGAGCTCGAGAAAACCCCCGAGGTGAGATCCCTGACCTCCCCTCTACCGATCTAGGCCATAAGATCACAGTTCTAGGCAGAATTCTCGAGGATCCGAAACTTTCCGGCGAGATCGCCGCTTCCCGCCGCCGTGCGCCGCCGGCAGCGCCGCCCGCGCTCGATCAGAGCGACGTGGCCGCTTGTGCGCCGTTTATTTTAAATCGCACGGTAGACTTTAAAACCCCGCGTACCGGTTCGATGTTATAATCTCAGCCGTCGGTTTAAAATCGGACAGTCCACGTCAGCCCCGCGTTATAAAGACTGGAATTCTTACGTGCTACCCCCTGGGGTTCTCTGGAATTGAGAGCTAGCCCCGGAAACTTCAGATCTAGCCCCTGGAACTCCAGAAAATCATGTAAATTCATTTAAAAATCAGTTTTAGCCCCTGGACTTAATAGAAATTAAGAAAAACACCTCTGATAAGTGTAGCTAGACCCCTGGAAATTATGAAAATAATATTATAGACCCTGTAATGGGGTGAGTTTACTTTTTAACCCTGTTTAGTATTTAATTTAGAAAATTTAATATGTAACTAGTGTTTAAAAATTAAAAAGGGGGACAAACATAATTGTCAAAATTAATTAAAAACTTTCTCAGTACTTAGAAAACTTTGGAGTGAGACAAAAATATATTTTTGGGCTGAAATAAATCTGTTTCATCTATTATTCACATTTATTAGTATAGGGACACATTTTTAAGTAAAGAATAGTTATAGAAAAATAGGGAAAATAATTATGAAATAGTATACATCATAAGCCATGGTCAAAATATGATTTTAAATTATTTAGGACCAGAACCTAATCTGTTTAGGTGATGTGTATTACTAATTTAATAATAAAATACACAATTATGCATAGGAATATAAATATGAAAATATAGCAACTAGTAAATGATAAATGGAGTTTCTAAAATACAAAGAATTCAGTTTAGGGTTGATAGAAATTGTGAAGGCACATTGTATGCAAGTATAAATGTGGACACAAAAGTAGGAATCATATATACATGGTTAAAAGTGCATGCAAGCCACAACTTAACACACATAAAGTAACCACAACACATATAATGGTGAATGAATTTCATAAATGTGAATGTGTGGGTTGTATGAAGTGTAGTGTGAATTATGTCTTATGGATTGCTGTTTTTCTTTTGCTATTTGTGATGGTATGAAGTAGAACCTGTTCAAGAACAAGTTATTCAATTCCAAGACCAGGAATACCCATTTCAAGAGCAGCAAGAAGGAGGCAAGTGTCCTTGACCACTTTGATCCTATGCTAGGATGTGTAGATAGAATTATTTGCATTGTCAAGTTAAATATGAAACCCATGCTAGGAAGTTTCCCTAGAATTGCATTACCTTGTTTCCTTGAAGCTTGGGTTGGGATTTATTTTGTCATGTCATTTATACACATGCATATGCTTAGCCATGCTTAGAATGGGATATTTGGGATATGAGATCATCAGTTTATATTACCATACTCTTGAATGAGACATTGGGAGTTATGTAGAGGTAGGGATCAAGGCAAGTTGGATGTTTTGGTTGTGTGCTGGGTGCACGAGACTTGGGTTTGTGTTTAGTACTTGCCTGGATCCTAAGGACCGGTTCATGGAGCATGTAACCCGGCTTTACAGTGCCAACCACATGCTGAGATGGGGCAGCTTAGCCAATTAATTAGGTGTATCCCCGGCGTAGTATGGGTGTGTTGGATGGTGCGGGGAGTAGGTGTCAGTTGGACTACCATATGAACCGCAAGGCTCAAGAGGGGGCCACCGCAGCGGGGTTGGAGCCTCTTGTATGCTGTTAGGGGTGAAACCTCAGTGGGCCCACGCTCGTCGGGAATCCCTTTGTAAAGGCTTCGTAGTGATCTCTTGGCCGCACACCTGGGAAGTGTGAATGTGGATCGTAGCCACTGGCATAATGGAGGTTCTTTTAGTCCACCCGGCAACGGGGGATGAAATCTCTACTTGTGGGTACAGTGGTACAAACTCTGCAGAGTCAAAACTGTCTTGACAGCCGTGCTCACGGTTAAGAGCGGCCTGGACTTATTCATGATTAGAGGATTGATGGTTTTGGAAGTTAAGCGGGGAGCTTAACATTGGAAATAATGTTATGGTTATTGGATTATGATGATGGGATGGGAGATTGGGACCATTTCACCTGTGTAGTGATATAGGTGCTTAATAAGCTAAGGTGATAGGTATTAATTGCGTAGTGCTTTAACCATGAGTTCAACCTCTCCTTGTTCTAGCCATGCATGATATAATTTTCCCACACTTGCTGAGTACCATTGGTACTCAACCTTGCATATTTGTTGGTTTATATTGCTGCTCAGGTCAAGATAATGAGGTGGTGTATAATGACCAAGATTTTGGACCCGAGGAAGGTTTTTAGGTTCATGAAGACCCCCGGGCAACGCCTGTGATGGAGCCCTAAATAATAATATTCCGCTGCTAGTTTATTTACTTGTGATGAAGCATTAGTGTCCATTGAGACATTTGCGATGTAAGACTTATTTATATTCGACACCTGGCTTGTAATAAATGATGCTTCACTATTTGTCATCACATGTATGAGAAAATGATCCTGGCATACATGTGATATTCACTTGGTTGTTTCTTCGGAAAAACCGGGTGTGACAATGGGGAAGAGGACAGAGATATATACGGATCATAAGAGTTTGAAGTACATCATCGACAGGCTAACCAAGGTGGCTCATTTCATCCCTGTGAAAGAAAGCTACAGCGGATCCAAATTGGCAGAATTGTACATGTCAAGGATCGTGTGTTACCATGGAGTGCCAAAGAAGATTGTGTCGGATCGAGGGACACAGTTCACCTCAAGGTTCTGGCAGAAGTTGCATGAAACCATGGGAACCCATCTGAATTTCAGCTCTGCCTATCATCCCCAAACTGACGGGCAGACGGAGAGAACCAATCAGATCCTTGAAGATATGCTGAGGGCATGTGCACTAAAAAACAATAGAAGTTGGGACAAGAACTTACCGTATGCGGAGTTTTCCTATAACAACAGCTATCAAGCTAGTATGAAGATGTCACCGTTTGAAGCTTTGTATGGGAGGAAGTGCAGAACTCCCCTATTTTGGAACCAAACGGGGGAAAGTAAAGTGTTTGGTCCAGAAGTACTACAAGAAGCCGAGACGAAGGTGAGGGAAATTCGCAACAGTTTGAGGATAGCACAGACACGCCAAAAGAGCTATGCCGATGTACGAAGAAGAGAGCTCGTTTTCAACGTGGGAGACTATGTCTATCTCAAGGTGTCCCCTATCAGAGGACTTCATCGGTTCAAGGTGAAAGGGAAGTTGTCACCTCGATACATCGGACCCTTTCAAATTCTGGAAAGGAAAGGCGAAGTGGCGTATCAACTAGAGTTACCGGCTCGTCTATCGGATGTGCACGATGTATTCCATGTGTCACAACTCAAGAAATGCCTAAGGACGCCTGAAGAGGTGTTATCCATGAATGAAGTGGACGTAGCTGAGGATTTGTCTTATGCCGAGAAACCATACAAGATTTTGGAGACAATGGAACGCCTCACCAGAAATAGAAGAATCCGGATGTGCAAGGTGCAGTGGAAGCATCACTCAGAAGAGGAAGCCACCTGGGAGCGGGAAGATGAGCTCAAGGCACAATTTCCTTAATTGTTTTCTTAGAACCACCAATCTCGAGGACGAGATTTCTTTTAAGGGGGGTAGAGCTGTAACACCCCAAAAATCATGTTAAGACCCTAAATCATGTTAAGAGGGGAATTTAAAAATTTTTGGACGTGTTGCATGTTTTGCAACAATTTAAATTCAAACTAGAATTCAATTTAAATTCAAAACAGAAAAGAAATAGAAAAAGAAAAAAACAAAACAGAAAAAAACCGGCCAGTGGGCCGAAACCCACCAGCCGGCCCAACCAGCACCCGCGCCAGCCCGCAGCCGCGCGTGCCTCTTCCTCCCACTGATAGGCGGGGCTCGCCAGCCTTCTTCTTCCTCGCGCCCGCGCCGGGACTCTCTCACCCGAATCGAAACCGATCGGGAATTCTCGCATATCCCAACCGAATTTCGATCGGGGGATACACAAACTCGATCTAAACCACCCCGCCGCCCTTCCCCGTCTATAAAAACCCCGGCCTCATTCTGTTTTTCCCACGCGATCCGCCGATTTTACTCCGGTGAGAAACCGAGCCCCTCCGGCGAATTCTGGCCGATCTACGCTCGGAAATTCCGATCTAACTCGCTGGTCTTGATCCACCGCCTCCGGGGAACCCTGCAGGTGAAGAAAACTCGGTGACTTGCTGTTCAAACACAGCGCCGACGAGCCTCGCCGTGGTTTCACTTCGGACCTCGTCGCCGACCGCCTTCCAGGACATCCGAGCTCAAGAAAACCCCCGAGGTGAGATCCCTGACCTCCCCTCCACCGATCTATGCCATAAAATCACAGTTCTAGGAAGAATTCCCGAAGATCCGAAACTCTCCGGCGAGATCGCCGCTTCCCGCCGCCGTGCACCGCCGGGCAGCGCCGCCGCGCTCGGTTAGAGCGACGTGGCCGCTTGTGCGCCGTCTATTTTAAATCGCACGGTAGACTTTAAATCCCCGCGTACCGGTTCGACGTTATAATCTCAGCCGTCTGTTTTAAATCGGACGGACCACGTCAGCCCCGCGTTATAAAGACTGGAAATCTTACGTGCTACCCCTGGGGTTCTCGGGAAATAAGAGCTAGCCCCGGAAACTTCTGATCTAGCCCCTGGAACTTCAGAAAATCATGTAAATTAATTTAAAAATCAGTTTTAGCCCCTGGACTTAATAAAAATTAGGAAAAACTCCTCTGTTATGTATACCTAGACCCCTGAAAATTGTTAAAATAATATTATAGACCCTGTAGTGGGGTGAGTTTACCTTTTTAGCCCTGTTTAATATTTAATTTAGGAAATTGAATATGTGGCTAGTGTTTAAAATTTAAGAAGTGGGACAAACGTATTGTCAAAATTAAATTAAAAACTTTCTCAATATTTAGAAAAACTTTGGAGTGAGATAAAAATATATTTTGGGCTGAAATGAATCTGTTTAATTTATTATTCACATTTAGGGACACATTTTTAAGTAAAGAATAGTTCTGGAAAATAGGGAAAATAATTGTAAAATAGTTTACATCAGAGGAAAAGGTCAAAAATATATTAGTAAATATTTTAGATCAGAACCTATTCTGTTTAGATGATGTGTCTTGTTATTTTCATAATAAAGTTCACATTTAGGCATAGGAAATAAATCTGAAAATATAGCAACTAGTAAATGATAAATGGAGTTCTAAAATCCAAAGAATTCAGTTTAGGGTTGGTAGAAATTCTGAAGACACATATGGAGAAGGAAAATACCTTTCATGCATACTTGGTAGCTAAAAGGTGTAGTAATTCAATATAAGGAATTTATTTAAATTGGAAACTCATATATATAGTATGTAAGTATAAATGTGAACACAAAAGTAGGAATCATATACACATGATTAAAAGTGCATGCAAGCCACAAATCAACACACATAGAGTAACCACAACACATATAATGGTGAATGACTTTCATAAATATGAATGTGTGGTTTGTATGAAGTGGAAGTGTGAACTATGTCTTATGGATTGTTGTTTTTCTTTTGCTATGTGTGATGGTATGATGTAGAACCTGCTCAAGAGCAAGTTATTCCTTTCCAAGATCAGGACTACCCATTTCAAGAGCAGCAGGAAGGAGGCAAGTGTCCTTGACCACTTTGATCCTATGCTAGGATGTGTAGCTAGAATTATTTGCATTGTCAATTGAAATATGAAACCCATGTTAGAAAGTTTCCCTAGAATTGCATTACCTTGTTTTCTTGTAGCTTGGGTTGGGATTTATTTTATCATGTCATTTATTATTATGCATATGCTTAGCCATGCTTAGAATGGGATAATTGGGATATGAGATCATCAGTTTATTTTACCATACTCTTGAATGAGATATTGTGAGTTATGTAGAGGTAGGGATCAAGGCAAGTTGGATGTTTTGGTTGTGTGCTGGGTGCACGAGACTCGGGTTTGTGTTTAGTACTTGCCTGGATCCTAAGGACCGGTTCATGGAGCATGTAACCTGGCTTTACAGTGCCAACCACATGCTGAGATGGGGCAGCTTGGCCAATTAATTAGGTGTATCCCCGGCGTAGTATGGGTGTGTTGGATGGTGCGGGGAGTAGGTGTCAGCTGGACTACCATATGAACCGCAAGGCTCAAGAGGGGGGTTGGAGCCTCTTGTATGCTGTTAGGGGTGAAACCTCAGTGGGCCCACGCTCGTCGGGAATCCCTTTGTAAAGGCTTCGTAGTGATCTCCTGGCTACACACCTGGGAAGTGTGAATGTGGTTCGTAGCCACTGGCATAATGGAGGTTCTTTTAGTCCACCCGGCAACGGGGGATGAAATCACTACATGTGGGTACAGTGGTACAAACTCTGCAGAGTCAAAACTGTCATGACAGCCGTGCTCACGGTTAAGAGCGGCTTGGACTTATTCATGATTAGAGGATTGATGGTTTTGGAAGTTGTGGATGTTAAGCGGAGAGCTTAACATTGGAAATGATGTTATGGTTATTGGATTATGATGATGGGATGGGAGATTGGGACCATTTCACATGTGTAGTAACGTAGGTGCTTAATAAGCTAAGGTGATAGGTATTAATTGCGTAGTGCTTTAACCATGAGTTCAACCTCTCCTTGTTCTAGCCATGCATGATACAATTTTCCCACACTTGCTGAGTACCATTGGTACTCAACCTTGCATATTTTGTTGGTTTATATTGCTGCTCAGTTCAAGATAATGAGGTGGTGTATAATGACCAAGACTTTGGACCCGAAGAAGGTTTCTATGTTCATGGAGACCCCAGGGCAACGCCTGTGAAGGAGCCCTCAAGAATAATATTCCGCTGCTAGTTTATTTACTTGTGATGAACTTTTTATTGTCCAACGAGACATTTGCTATGTAAGACTTATTTATATTCGACACCTGGCTTGTAATAAGTGATGCTTCACTATTTGTCATCACATGTATGAGAAAATGATCCTGGCATACATGTGATATTCACTTGGTTGTTCTTCGGAAAAACCGGGTGTGACAGAGAACCGCTGGATGAAGGAGTGCAGCGACTCTCCAGGTTGTTGTTGGATGGCGTTGAGGTCGAGCTCCATGCCAGGCCGGGCGTAGGAGCTCCCGAAGTTTGCAGTAAACTGCCGGCAGAGCTCTCCCCAGGAGGTTATGGAACCCTGGGGGAGATTCATGAGCCAAGACCGAGCTGGGCCGGTCAAGGCGACGGGGAAGTAGTTGGCCATGATGGACTCGTCCCCTCCTGCAGCTAGGATGGCGGTGGAGTAGATTTGGAGGAACTCCGCCGGGTTGACGCTGCCATCGTACTTCTCGGGCAGGTGCGGCCGGAACTTGTGCGGTCACTTCGCGAAGCGAAGGTGTGGCGCCAGGGCCGCACATCCTGCTCCTGTTGCTGCAGGTGTTGGTGCCGCGAACGCTTGGTTCGCTGTCGGGACCGCGTACCCCGGTATGGGCAAGGCTGCGCCATAGACTGGGGGCGCCAATTGCAGGGCATATGGCTGAGGCATATGCTGCGTGGCGTATGCCTGGGGCAGAGATCGCATAGCAAACGTATGCAACCTAGGCTGGGTCAAGGCGGTTGACATGCTGTCGCCGGCCTCGCGATTGCGACGCCTCTCTCGGCGTCGCTCGATGGTCTGGCGGGCGTCTTCGCCCAGGTGACATCGCTACATCTACGACCTCAGGTCCGCAGATGGGAGCCTGGTGGAGCGGGAGTTTGCCGTCTGCCCGTCAACCGTTGGCGTGCGCGTCAGCGACACACCTGGTTGACCGGGACGTCGCCCCCGCCGAAGTTGAGGGTTGGCGGCGGCGACGACGAGACGGTCGACATCGCAAATCCACTGCTGGGTCGCTGACTGAGGCGCGTACCCAGCGGGTGGATTGCGCAGAAGCGCTCGTGCTGCGGCTAGTGCGCTCCCATGGAAGACACTCAGTGCTGCAGTAGATCTTGGGCTTGCCGGAGTCTGCGCTGCCGGAGTCGGCTGCTGGCTTCCAGCTTGCACCGACACACTCCGTCCTGAGTGTGTTGAGACGTAGTCCCCGCTGGTCACCGTTCGTCGTGAACGTGGGCGGGGAGAGCTTGCCGCTGAAGGAAGCTTCGTCATCTTCGCCGGCGAAAGCTCGTCGCGCAAGGGAAAAGCCCCCTACCTGGCACGCCAAATGTCAAAGTGTGCCATCGACACTTCCCCCGGGCCTGCTCGGGGCAGCCCACAGAGGTTCCTTTTTGGATGGGCTAGTCACTCACGGAGAGCTTACACGTTAGGGACGATGGATGGAGAAGCTTGACACAGAGATTTTTTACGTGGTTCAGGCCGTCGGAGCGTAAAACCCTACGTACACGGTGAGCAGAGGTGCTCGTTGTATTGCTTGGCGCTCAGAACCGGAGTTCTGAGCTTGAGGATAACCTGAGTGCTAGAATATATAGAGCGTGAGAGTGTGTAAAAGCCAAACCCCAGTTGCGAATGGATGAGGAGCGAACCGAACCCTTGCTAACGTTGCCTACCTGAGCCTTATATAGTCCAAAGCTCAGGCGGCTTACAAGGTGGGCCCGGGACCCGACAGGTAGTCCCGGGGAGATTGCCTGCCATCTACCGTATCCTGCAGTTAGACCGGTAGTTGTCTCTGGCGAGGGCTTCTGAGTCTTCGTTCTGCCGCCCTGCCCATGCCGCAAGCTAGTCGTAGTGGTTGATGATGGCAGGGGCGGCAGGGGATGTGTTGTCACTGTGTTTATTGGTGCGCAGCTTCCTAACGCGGCGTGCCAGTCTTCACTGCGACGTGACTGGGCACAACGGCACCTGACAGAGGCGTGCTCCGTGTCTCCACGTCTTGGGAAGGCGCGGGTCTTGAATACCTTGTACGGGCAAGGCGTGGTGTGTCTTTACTCTTGCTGCCTACCACGCGGGGGCAGGTAGCGCTGTTCTGCTGACCACATTGCGGGCCCGGAGCTTTCCTCTGAGGAGAGGGAGGTCTGGCCCCGTTTGACACGTGGAGCCTTCAGAACTCTCCCCGTGGAGGGGGGAGGTCCGGCTCTGCTGGCCATGTGGCGGGCCCAGAGCTCTCCTCTGAGGAGAGGGAGGTCTGGCCCCGGTGGACACGTGGAGCCTTCGGAGCTCTCTCCGCGGAGGGGGGAGGTCCGACTTTGTTGGCCACGCGGCGGGCCCGGAGCTCTCCTCTGAGGAGAGGGAGGTCCGGCCCGCTGGACACATGGAGCCTTCGGAGCTCTCCCCGTGGAGGGGGAGGTCCGGCTCTGTTGGCCACGTGGCGGGCCTGGAGCTCTCCTCTGAGGAGAGGGAGGTCCGTCCCCGCAGGACACGTGGCGGCGCCCTCGGAGCTCTCCCCGTGGAGAGAGGCGAGGTCCTTAGGCAGTTTCCCCTGTGTGCGGGGGTACCCCATATTGAGGGTACCGACATCGCCCCTTTTACAGAGGCAAGCTCCGAGCCTGCCACGTAGCCATTTTAGCAGCGGACCTCTCCCCCTTTGCGGGGATGAGCTCCGAAGGCGCCACGTGGCCAGCGGGCCGCGGGAAATGTCTACGGCGCTCTAGGCTTACTGGAACTAGCTCCTTTTAGCTGTCTTTTTATATTCTTTATTTGTTTCTACTAATTTTAAAATGTTTTTCTACATGAAATATGAATTCATGCATGATTACGAAATTGAGGGTGTCACAAATCTACCCCCCTTAAATTGAATCTCGCCCTCGAGATTCGATAGAGTGGAGAATAGATGAGGGAATTCTGTCTTGATTTCTTCCTCACGTTCCCATGTAGCTTCTGCTTCAGTGTGATGGCTCCATTGTACCTTGCACCAATGAATCACTTTGTTCCTTGTGACCCTTTCCTTTACGTCCAAAATTCGGACAGGGTGCTCTGCATAGGTCAGATCCTCTCGAAGTTCAAGTTCATCCATTGGTATTTGCTCTTCCGGTACCCTCAAGCACTTCCTGAGCTGGGATACGTGAAACACGTCATGGATGTCGGAGAGGTGCATCGGGAGCTCTAGTTGATAGGATACTTTTCCTCGCTTGCCCAAAATCTTGAATGGCCCGATGTAGTGAGGTGCTAGCTTGCCTTTGATGTTGAAACGTCATTGGCCTTGGATAGGCGATACCTTAAGGTATACGAAGTCTCCTACTTCGAAAGTCAACTTCCTTCGCCTATTGTCCGCATAGCATTTCTGTCGTGACTGAGCAGCCTTCAAGTTCTCCCGTATTGTTTGGACTTGCTTCTCAACTTCTTGTAGCACTTCGGGTCCAAACACTTGGTTCTCTCTGGTCTCGTTCTAAAACAACGGCGTTCTACACTGTCTACCGTACAATGCTTCGAAAGGTGACATGTTGAAGCTGGCTTGATAGCTGTTATTATAGGAGAATTCAGCATACAGCAAGATCCTATCCCAACTACGCCCATGTTTCAAGGCGCAAGCTCTCAGCATGTCTTCCAAATTTTGGTTTGTCCTCTCGCTTTGTCCATCGGTCTGCGGGTGGTAAGCGGAGCTAAAATCCAGTCGTATACCCATAGCTTCATGCAGCTTCTTCCATAACCTAGAGGTAAACTGGGTACACTGGTCTGAAACTAGCCTCTTCAGGACTCCATGAAGTCACACGATTTGCTCCATGTACAACTCGGCTAGTTGTGCAACGTTGTACTTGATTTTAACTGGAAGGAAATGGGCTGTTTTTGTCAATCGATCCACGATAACCCAGATAGAGTCGTAACCCGACTGAGTACATGGTAATCCGACGATGAAATCCATGCTGATATCTTCCCACTTCCACTCGGGTACTTTCAATGGTTGGAACAGCCCAGCGGGTCTTTGATGTTCGGCCTTCACCGGTTGGCACGTGTCGCATAGGGCAACTTACTCGGCTATGTCCCTCTTCATACCATCCCACCAGTAACAAGTTTTCAAATCCTTGATCTCCTCATCCGTTGCTTGGCCATCCTTTATCTCTTGTTCCAATGAAGATTGGAGTTCCATCACTTCCATCTCGTTCAAAAATCTGAGATGTAACCGTTCGAACTCCTTGCGTAGCTCGAGTGGTAGCTCCCGAACCATGAGTTGGTGACGTGCTCCCTTTCACCTCAATGCATCAGCTACTACCTTGGCCATTCCAGGGTGATAGTTGATTCCAACATCATAATCCTTGATGAGCTCCAACCATCGACGTTGCCTCAAATTCAAATCCGTTTGGGTGAATATGTACTTGAGGCTTTTATGATCCGCATAGATCTCACATCGGTGGCCAGGGATATAATGTCTCCAAGTCTTTAATGCATGCACCACGGCTGCGAGTTGTAATTCATGTGTGGCATAATTCAGCTCGTGCTTCTTTAATTGTCGTGAGGCATAGGATACCACTTGTCCTTCTTGCATGAGCACGCATCCGAGCCCTTGTCTTGATGCGTCACAATATATGTCAACGCTCTTGCTTACGTCCGGCAATACCAAAACCGGCGCTGTGGTTAGCCTTTTCTTGAGCTCCTCAAAGCTTTCTTGGCATGCTGGGGTCCACTAGAACGCCTTTCCCTTCATCAATTGCTCCGTCATAGGCTTCGCTATCTTGGAGAAGTCCTTGATGAAACGGCGGTAGTATCCAGCCATCCCAAGAAATCTCTGAATATCTCTCATGTTCTACGGTTGGTTCCACTTCAGAACATTCCCACTTTTCCGGGACCAACGATACTCCCTCCTCGGAGATGATGTGGCCTAGGAACGATATCTCCTTTAGCCAGAATTGACACTTGCTGAGCTTGGCATACAATTGATGCTCTCGCAGTTTCTGCAAGGTCAATCTCAAATGCTCCTCATGTTTTTCCTCACTTTTTGAATACACCATGATATCGTCGATGAAAACCACGACGAACTTGTCCACGTACTCCATGAAGACCTTGTTCATGAGGTACATGAAATATGCGGGTGCATTCGTTAACCCAAAAGACATGACGGTATATTCATACGAACCATACCGTGTTTGAAAGGCAGTCTTGGGTATATCAGAGGGCTTAATCTTCAGATGGAAGTATCCCGACCGAAGATCAATCTTGGAGAACACTCGGGCACCTTTCATTTGGTCGAACTGGTCCTCTATAAGGGGCAGAGGGTATTTATTCTTGATCGTCACCTCATTGAGAGACATATAATCCACGCACATCATTTGGGTCCCATCCTTCTTGTCCATGAAGAGCACGGGGGCTCCCACGGTGATGAACTTGGGCGTACAAAACCCTTTTCTAGGTGCTCCTGGATTTGCTTCTTGAGCTCCACTAGTTCATTAACGGGCATCCTATATGGTCTCTTTGCTATAGGTGCAGTTCCAGGTACCAAATCAATGGCAAACTCGATGTCCCGGTCAGGTGGCATACCTAGAACTTCTTCCGGAACATGTCTGGAAATTTTTGAACCACCGGAATGCTCTCCAATGTTGCTTCTTCGACGTGGTTCAACGTTGCCTTCTTGGTTGTAGGTTGGGCTGACTCGAACTCAATGCGAGTACCGTGCTCGTTTGTCAACTGCACACTCCTCTCAGCACATAGGATTACTCCGTTGTGCTTGCTTAACCAATCCATTCTGAGTATTATGTCAAGCCCTTGGGAATCCAAGACAATGAGGTTGGCAAGGAAGTATACCCCCCTTATTTTAAGGTTTACTTTCCGACATACTATATTAGTCCTCATCTCTCCACCGGGAGAATTAATCAACATAGTATATTTCAAGTGTGATATGGGTAGATTATACTTGGCAACAAACTTGGATGATATGAATGAATGCGATGCTCCGGAATCAAATAAAATGGTGCCTGGGTTGGAGTTGGCAAGTAACATAGCAATCACGACGTCCTCAGCCTGTTGTGCTTCCTCAGCAGAAACATGATTCACGTTACCACGAGCATAGTTCTGCTGTCCACGGTTGCCTTAATTAGCTTCTCCGTTCTGCCGTGGGTTCTGCTTGGGCACGTTGCTCGGCTGTCCGAGGCCTTTCCTCGGGCACTGGCTCGCAAAGTGTCCCGTTTCTCCGCATGCAAAGCATGCCTTGTTTCCCAAGACAGCAGGAACATTGGGACGGGGGTTTTGAGCATAAGCGCCCATGTTTGGACGGGGCACAGGAGGCAAAGGCACACGAGGTGCCTGCATAACAGGACGTTGCTGTGGTGGTTGGTTAGGGCGAAAAGTCAGAGTGGACGATCCATATTGTGGTGCAGCTGGGGGCATGTACCGGGGGCGTACATTGCCCCCTTGTGGCTTGTATGGCATCTTTCTATTGCCCTCTTGCTCGATCTCCCGGATCTTACTCTCAACCACTATAGCTTTGTCAACTAGCTTCTGGAAGTTTGCATAGTCATTGTTGAGAAGCTGAACTTCGATCTCATTGTTCAGCCCTCTCATGAACAAGTACGGCTTCCGTTGGTCTGAGTTGATATCTTCGGGGGCATACCTTGAAAGCTGCAGGAACTTGTTGAGCTACTCATTCACGCTCTTCTTGCCTTGGCGGAGACCTTCAAACTCTTGCCTTTTGAGCATCATGACACCAGCAGGGATGTAATGAGAGCGGAAACTCTCCTTGAACTCGGTCCAATAGTCTCCGGGTTGTCATGAGCATTACAAAGGGCATCCCACCAGTCAGCGGCTGCTCCCATAAGTTGGTGCGATGCGAAGAGAACTTTCTCTCGGTCATGGCACTGAACTATGGAAAGCTTCTTCTCCATGGACTTCAACCAATCATCAGTCTCCATGGGATCATTAGCTTGTGAAAAAGTGGGTGGTCGAGTCCTCATGAACTCTCCCAATCGGTTGTGAGCCGGTGGTGGTGGCGGCGGTGGTGGCGGTGGTGCAGGAACGGGTTGTTGTTGTTGTTGGCTTGCAGCTGAACCAAAGTTTGGATCATGGTTTGCATGAGCTGGTTCTGCATAGCCATCAACCATTCCAGGTTGTTTGCACCAGCTTCGGGGTTGACATTCTCAGGAACCTCAACGTGGTCATCCTCTTGGTTGCCACAGACGTTCCTCCTTTGTCGGCCAACGTTTTCTCTCACCATCTGTGAGAGAGAGTTGGATAGAATAGAGGTTAGAAGGTTAGATGGATCCCCCTAACTATATGCATCAAGGTGGATGGGCTATATATATTAGCCTATATGAGGATGTGAACAAGTGTCGAAGCATCTCACATCTCTCTACTATGTGTGGATATGGATAACGCTGAAACATCCCACAGCTTACACTAAACACACAAACACAAACAATCATCACAAGGTTCAACCAATCCTATTCAAGCTTCTATTCAATGGGGGTCCTATGTGGTTTGGGGTGATACCAATCTGTGATCAATCTGTGACTTTGTCCTATGGTCAATGTGGGTCTAATGCCAATCTGTGACTTCTACCAAGGCTTGCATCCTATGGTCAAGGTGGTTCCAATTCCAATCTATGCACTATTCCTAGGCTTGCATCCTACGGTCAGCGTGGCTTATAATACCAATCTGTTACTAGGCATGCGTCCTACGGTCAACCGTGGTAGCTTGATACCAATCTGTGACCTTACCTAGGCTTGCAACCTACAGTCAACCGTGGTAGCTTGATACCAATTTGTGACTAGGCGTGGCAGCTCTGAAACTAATCTATGATCTTATCTAGGCTTGCGACCTACAGTCAACCGTGGCTCTGATACCAATCTGTGATCAGCCATGGATTCTGTGGAAAAACCACGGAACCAGGACTGATGCGTATGTGTTCCCAGGATGTTCATCACACATACACATGTAATCCACTAACTGAATTCAGAATATATAACCACGAGTAAGAGGGTTTTATTACAATGTCTTATGAGTCTCTAACTCATTCTAGCAGCGGAAGTCTTGTTCTTGTAGCGGAAGTCTTATTCTAGCAGCGGAAGTCTTCTAAACTATTGCGGAAGCAACTACGCAGCAGCAGCGGCTCCATCTTCTACTCCATTCTATCCCCACAAGCAAGTTGACGGTAGATCACATGCCTAATACTCTATGTGGTCTTCATAGTACTCCTCTCCTGTTGCTGATGATGTATGATAATGCAAGGGCGAGTACATGACGTACTCAGCAAGTGCGGGAAGTATGCCATGTAGCTTACAACAAGGTTGGTATAAAAAGGCTCATTGCAGAAAGCAAAGTTTATTTCTCAAAACATGATAAAAACAGTAACTAGCTTTAAGTGAATGTAATCCAATCATGTATCAACATACCTCCATCATGATTCACCACTTTTCATATCTCATCCGAACATTTATCTTTCTCAAATTTTTGCATGCTCATGAATACCATCTAGTATTCAGTACCATCTCATCTCATATTCAATTCCATCTCATAACCGAGATCAAATGTCATTGCCATGACTCAACATTCATGAAACCAATCTCATTACCCGAACTCAACAGTCATAGAAACCAAATCCAAAGACCAAACCAAACCAATACCATCCCAAAAATCATTCCAATAACCATCCCATCTAATCATGGAAGTTGGTCAGGCGCTTGTGACCAGAAGCACGGCTATCATGATAGTTTTACACTCTGCAGAGGTGGCACCACTTTACCCACAAGTTTGTGATTTCGTCACCCATCGGCGACTGCAGAACCTCCATTATACCAGTACACAACCGTCGGTGTATGGTCAAGAGATCACAAAATAGCCTTTACAAAGGGGCTACTAGATGTATGGACTCACTAAGGTTTCACCAGCAGGCTCGAATCACCATTCTCCCACCTACGGGCCCCCTCTTGTCCCATGCAGTTCCCAGGGCAGTCCTCACTTGACTCCCATTCCCTGCGCCTTCCACGGTCCATAACAATCTAGTAACTTACCTAATTACTCAGCTAAGCCGCACCCATACTTGGCCTTGTGGTGGCACTGTTTTTCTCGCATGTGCTCGCATGAACCGGTCCTTAGATCTACGGCAAGTAACCACCATCTCATTCTACCACATCCACAAACCAAGCTTTCCTAGAACTCCCCTGATTCATGTTCATTATCAATCATCAAGTTCTTATCATCATTATGAGTGCAGTAGCTAGACATATCTATCTCGCTTCCCATATCCCATAAATTAGCGAAGCAGAAAAAAACGACCATACCCAACTCATAAACTTCCCTGGCGACAAGGGTGGTTAACAAAACTAGTAAACTCCTATGAAAGGGTTTCCCATCATGTTGACTCAAGCATACTCAGTTTTCGCAAACAAAACAGTTTCAAAAACATGGGATCAATATGGTCAAGGGGCACTTGCCTTGTTCCTATGGTTTCTGTTGCTCACGGATCTCAAACTCTTGTTGTTGTAGCTCGTCATAGATAGCTCCCTAAGCTTTTCCTTCTACTCATGATCACGCACACACAAGATTCACAACAATCAGTCCTCATGCACAAACTTTTCTCAAGATGCAATGATGCATATGCATGCTAATCCTATGGTGCAGTTTAGTTTGTACGTGTTCTTGCATGTTTTAAGGGACTTGCATGGGGTTTTACGGTGAACAAAGGTGTAGGGATCTAATGTGGATGTGGCGATGATCTGGACTCAAGATCTAGATCAAACCGATAAACACGTGATCTGTCCATGAAAAAGCTTCTGTTCGAAAGGATCAAAGAAACAGATGCGAAGAAAACCGCGATGATGTCGTAAGGTTGTAACGAAGACCTACCTTACTTCTCCTTGGTGTCGGGGCCTTCCTTCTAGCAAGACAGATCGTCGGATCTCTGACTGCGGCGGCGAGGTGTGGTGTGGCTTCAACTATGGCTCACTGGCGGCTAAACTCCGGCGAAGGGGGTTAACTTGGTGAGTTGGGGGCTAGGGCTCCAAGTTGTCGACTCGGGAGGTGGAAAAGAAGTTTGTGGTTGCGGCCAAAGGTTCTGAGTTCTATTTATAAGAGGAAAACGAAGAGTCCTACTCTGATCGGAATTTGAATAAGAGTCCTATTCAATTTGTTTTAGATCTAAACAGCTTATATTCAATGGGTTTGGTGCGGTAGCAACGTGGAATTCGTGTCGGTTTCCTCAGTACCGAGTATTCCCGCGTGTACAGAAAAAAACCACTTCAGATCTCGTCACCCCCACGGTGATGAGCTCCGGAGGCTCCACGTGTCCAGCAGAGGCTGGGCCTCCCTTTTCTACAGAGGCGGGCTCCTGTTGTGCCGCGTGTCAGGCGGGCGAGACCTCCCCTCTCCTTAGAGGCGAGCTCTGCGTGCGCCACGTGTCCTGGCGGGTTGGAACCTCCCTCTACCGCAAAGGCGAGTTCCGCGTACGCCACGTGTCAGTGCCGGACCTTCCCTCTCTTCGGAGGTGAGCTCCGAGAGTGCCACGTGTCAGTTCTGGACCTCCTCTCTCTTCGGAGGTGAGCTCTGAGAATGCCACGTGTCAAGCAGCGCCGAATCTTCCTTTCTTCTCAGAGACGAGCTCCGAGGTCGACACGTGTCCATCAGTGTCAGACCTCCCTTCTTCTTGGAAGTGTGCTCCGAGAATGACATGTGTTCAACAGTGTCGGACCTCCCTTAGGGCGGGTCCTCTTGGAGGCGAGCTTCAAGGCTGACGCGTGTCCTGCAGTGTCTTCTCCTCGGAAGTGAGCTCCGAGGACGACACGTGTCCAGTAGGACAGGACCTCCCGGAGATAAGCTCCGAGAGTGACATGTGTCCCATAGTGTCGGACCTCTCAGAGTTGAGCTCCGAAGGTGACACGTGTTTGGCGGGGCTGGACCTCTCGGAGGTGAGCTCCGAGAGCGACACGTGTCCCACGCGGCTGGGCCTTTCTTCTCCGCAGTGACTAGCTCCGAAAGCAACACGTGTCCTACGGGGCTGGCCTCGCTCCTCCGTAGAGGCTAGCTCCGGGGGCAACACGTGTCCCATGGGGTCGGACCTCATCCCTTTCATAGAGGCAAGCTCCGAGCCTGCCACGTAGCCAGTTTAGCGGTAGACCTCTTCCCCTTCGCGGGGATGAGCTCCGAAGGCGCCACGTGGCCAGAGGGGCGTGGGAAATGTATACGGCGCTCTAGGCGAACTGGAACTGGCTCCTTTTAGCTATCTTTTTTATTCTTTCTATGTTTCTACTTATTTTAAAATGTTTTTCTACATGAAATACGAATTCATGTATGATTACGAAATTGAGGGTGTCACACGTGGAGCCTCTGAAGCTTACCCCTGCGGAAGGATGAGATCCTTAAGCGGTTTTTCCCCTGTGCGCGAGTACCCGGTACTGAGGAAACCGACGCGATTTCTTCCACGCCGTTACCGCACCTAAATCAATTGGAGATAAGTTGTTAAGATCCAAAACAAATTGAATAGGACTCTTATTTGAAATCCAATTGAAGTAGGACTCTTCTTTTCCTCTTATAAATAGAACCCGAAAAGCCCTGGCCGCAATCACTTACCTATTCTTTCCACCCCGAGTCGGCAACTTGGAGGGCCTAGCTCCCAACTCACCGGGTTACACCCCTTCGCCGGAGTTCAGTTGCCGGAGAGCCGCCGTCGAGCCCCGTCAAGCTCGTCATCACCGGAAAAGAGCCGACGATCATAAGAAAGAGAGGTAGGTCTTCGTTACCACCTTACGACATCATTGCGGTTTCTTCGCATCTGTTTCTTTGAACATAAGCTTTTTCATGTGGACAGATCACATGTTGATCGGTTTTTGACGGTGGAATTGATCTAGATCTTGAGTCAACATCATCACCACGTCCACACTTGATCCTTATACCCTTGTTCATCGTAAAACCCCATGCAAAGCCATTAAAACATGCAAGAACACGTACAAACTAAATTAGTGAAGCTGCACCATAGGATTAGCCTGCATCTACACCATTGCATCTTGAGTAAAGTTTGTGCATGATGATTGATTGTGTAAGGGCCTCAGTTTTTGACACATATTTGAAGTGTTCATCACCATACACACACACACCTCATTTGAGGAAAGTTTATGAACACAAATGAAGAGCAAGTAACCACCATCAACATGCTCATTAGAGAACAAACTCACATATTGCAAAAGTGGTATTTCCCACATGTGATATAGAGGGGCTGGCCATATGAAAACTCCTACACATTCCTAAGGATGTCCATGCCAAGTTTCACCCAAATTCAAAACCTTTTTGAGGTCATTTTGGGTATAGTTAGAAAGAGGGCAGTTTGAAACCATATTCAAATTCAAACTGTTTTTATCCCATGAATTCAAAAGTGGGAGGCATATTCTTATTCAGCACATTTTTGAGCTCACACACCAATTTTCACTCCATTTGGAGTTGATCTTGACATGAGCTAAGTGGGGCAAATTCAAACTTTATTTGAATTCTAAACTGAACTTCTGCTGAAATTCATTCAAACAAAACCCAATTTGGATTCTAATCAATTCAAATGGCTCATGGGTGAATAATTTGAAGCACCATGGGTATTTTGGGGCTCACTGTTTACAACAGTGATTAGGAGTAAATTTCAGAGGTTAAAACCCCAGGTGGGACCCACATGTCATAGAGAGAAGGAGGGAAAACTTGCACACAAAGTCACAGCCTCCGTGGGAAATTCCACCGAGCAGCTGTCGGCTGTGCCACCGAGCAGCCACCGGCGCCACCAGCTGCTTTCCTCTCCACGCGCTGGCGCCCAGGGCGGCTTGCTCGCGCCTCCACGCGACCGGCACCGCCTCAGTCCGAGCAGGGATCGGCTGGCTTTATCTCCTCGCGTGTGACCCCGAGCGGCGGCAGTTCTTCTCCCCGCAGCTCTCTGCTCGATCGGGAAAACCAGCAAACGATCTCCTCCTTCGTTCCTGAGCTGCTAGACAGCAACCTAAGATTGCACTCCACCTCCCCAACGCCAGAAACCCCGAGCTCCGACCTCCCTTGCCCGAGAACGATCGCCACCGCGGCGACCTAGCCTCAGCCGAAAGTCAGGCGCCCGTGGACAGCACTCCAGAGGCGTTTTCACGGTCCAGCAAGGGCAGCAGCAGGAGCGCGCAACAGCCGTGCTGCTCTCCTCCAAGTTTGGAAGCAAACCGTGAAGAATCCCCGGCGAATTTTCAGTTTTTGCTCCGGCGACCTTAAACTGAGCTTCCGGTACGGATCCTTCAAATTCTCGCTCTAAGATTCTTCTCTAGCTATCAAATCTTGCACATAGACGCTGGACTAGCCGGCGATCAAGTTCTTTTCTGCATCCATGACGTGAAACTGTCTAGGAGTGACGAATTTCGAGCTCGATCAATGGCGGTCATGGCAAGCACGATCGGTCACACGGTGCCGACCGACTTGCCACCATCTTTGAACCCTTTTGACACCTTGTCGAGCTTCCTAGAGGGACACTGATGCTGTAGGACCGATTGTTCGAGATTTTGGCAGGTTAGAACTCACGGCCGACGGCGCCGAACCTCAACCGAGGTCGCGGCACGTCGCCGGGCTATTTCCGGTCACCGCCAGCCCGAACTGACACCACCGACGTGTTCCTCAACGTAGAAAACCCCCTGGCGGCGAGTTTCAGACCATGGGATGGCCGGCAGCGGCGAGCCGGCGAGCTCCGGGTCTGCTCCGGCGAGAAGCGGCGGCGCGAGCGCGCGGGCGCGTCGGGAGGAAGACGAAGCCGGCTAGCCCATGCGTCAGCGGCTAAAAATTTGAAATCGGGATCGGGTGTGGCCGGGATCGGGTGTTCTGGCGCGCAAAGACCCTGTGGGCCGCAGTGTGTGGTCGCCTCCGCGCTTAACACGTGTCCCCGCGGGCCCCGGCAGATTTAAACTTTTCCCCCGATTTTCAGATTTCCTTCAAACTTCAAATCCTCATAACTTTGGCTAGAAAGCTCCAAATTGAGTGAACCAAATTTTGTTGGATTCAGCTCTCTGAGCACTTTCCAGCAAATTAAATTTCACTTCATGAAAATCCTTAATTCTCCAGAATTAATTCCTCAAAGTTTAAGCTGTTTGGAATTTTAACTGGAGAATCCTTTGGAGGAAAATCCTGAAATTTTGCTGGAATGTTCACCAAAATATCCTTGAACGACCATAAAAATTTCAGATCCATTTGATCCACCTAATGGTGTGATTAGTGAAACTGTTCCAAAGAAAATAGAAAATGTTCACAAACATTTTCAGAATTTTCTCTGAAATTGTTCAGCTCATATCTTGATCTAGAAACCTTCAAATTAAGTGAGACCAACTCCATTAGAACCCTCTAAAAATCTAGTTTTCAGAAAGTCATAGTTTGTTTCATGAAAATCCTTAGAACACCCTAAAAGCCTTCAATTAAGGTCAAGTGCATAATTAATTGTGGAGGGCTCAAATGAGCCTTTCTGCGACTAAAACTTGACCAAGTCTCTGTTTAGGTTGTAACCAAGCCACAGTAAAAGGTTCACAGTCATTGGGTTTGTCTAGTAAGAGTCATAGACTTCATAAGTTCAAACTTAATACAAATGCATTAATTTAATACATGTACTTCTTATATCATGTAGTCACTAAGGTCGAGGAGGAACCCGAAGTCCTAGACTTCGTTACTCCAGAGGAACAGCTAGCCTACGACCAAGAGCAGCAAGGCAAGCTCCGGTTTGCATTAACCCTTTTACAAATTTTTATTGTTTTGAGCACATACTTGAATACTATTATTCCTTGCATTAGAGTCTTGATTGGAAACCCAACTGCATAGCCAAGAAAACCATGGGTTGGGATTAAGATTGAAAACCCCGTTAGCTACTGCAATGCTAAGATAGAGTAGGATTCCGTACAAGTCGAGTAGTTGGAACTACTCGTGAGCATAGGCTAGAGGCACTCGACTCGGGTAGAGATAGCACATGAAACACATGGCAAGAAAATGAGACCAAGCGGAGGGTAAGGGCAGCAGGACTTTGGGGCTTGTGTGCTGTAGCTCCGCTTGTGTCGATTGAGGACCGAGCCGTGTGCGGGCCTGTTGAACAAGCTTGAACAGTACCAAAGACCTACCGGCTATATGGGAACCGGGAAACCGATGTAACTCGGGTAGCTGGGTGTTGAGGCATAGCTGGTCGTTCAGAGGGTAGGTTGAGAGCTTGAGGTGTAAATCGGCTGGCGGCACTGAGATGCGCATGCAGAGACCTCTTGCTTGGGACGATTGGACCTGTTCAACATTTGGCTGACGGGTGAAAGGTAGTTGCGTATGGCGTCCGTGATGGTTGTTGTAGGCAACATCGAGTACGGGCGTACGTGATGGGTTGTTCGGGTAACCCTGCAGGTGTAAATTGATTATAATCGTCGTCCCTCGCGGCCAGTGAGTACCACTTGTTCACTGTACCGTGACGTAGAAAGAACAGGCTACTTGCATGTTAAAATGTTGCTGATTGAAGGATGGACTTTGATTGCTAATGAATTGCTATAGTTTAGAGCTAACTAAAGTTCTTTTCAACTTTGGGCAAAGTACATGAGAGAAATGCGTTTCTTGTTTGATTGCGGCTCTCTCATGTGCCTTAGCGTAAGGTTCTCTACAACCTGCTGCTAAAACTTGAAAGTAAGGTTCTACTAATTACTCGAATCCTTGCAAATGAGTTTTACCTCATGTAACCCATCACCCCTCATATAGAAGTTCCATGTTTAGATGAGACGGGTCAGACTTGCTGAGCCTTCGTGCTCACTGCTTGTGTTTGAAGCTTTTGCAGGGTTCTATGAGGAAGGTACTCTCGAAGAAGAGACGGAACCCCAGGAGGGGAACCCCTTCGAGTGGGAGTCGTGCACGCCGCAGAGTTAGTGTGCGTGTGTGCTAGCAAGGACACGTTCAAGGGTTGGACGTGGACTTGATGCGTAGTCTACGCCCGTGAGTGTAGACTGGACTTATTTTGATGTACAAATGTTCATAAACCACTTTATGTAATAAAAGTTTTGCTTCCGCTTTGTACCCTTGATGTGTGTTATCCAGTGCTGTGCAACGCAGCACCCCTCAGCGTGATCCTGGCTCGATAAGACCGTGGGGTCGTGTCAGTGTTGGTATCAGAGCTCGCTTGAGGTTTAACGCACTAAAAAGGTCATCTTTTTCAAAAATCCAGTGAGGAACGAGTTAGTAGCCCATATAAGGATGTTATTAGTGTATAGAAAGTGGCATACTAACCTATTTGACTATGTCAGAAAATCGTGCATCTCGGGACGTTTATGTCTTGGGGGGTGCACGTAAGCGCTGTCCACCAATGTGCACAAGCTGAAGGGTGGAGCCCCAAGGGTGGCAGGTAACCCGACCCGCTTTGATATCCTCTACGACTCTTCATGTCGTTTGGGGTATTCGAGCATGTGAGACCTATGTGTGCTGAATACATTGGCAATTAGGATAAAAGTTAGCATTAACATTCAAAGTTTTGAATATTGCCAAAACATTCTTCTGTGGCAAGGTCCGACAAGTTCTTTGTTAGGTCCGCCAAGTGTTGGCAAGGTCCGACGCAAGGTCCGGAGAGCTCCTGCAAGGTCCGGAGAGCTTCTGTGAGGTCCGGAGCTTGTTTTTAGGGAGCTCCCGTGAAGTTCAACTCGTAGAACTGCAGCATCTTGTTTTTGCTTTTAACTCGCAATGTTTCAAACTTGCTTTATGGGAAGGTTTGCTTAGTATTAATTTGCTAAGTTTTTAGTGTGTTTTGGTGGTTATGGCTGTTATCATTTGATATGGTTTGCAACATGCTTATGTGACGTGCTCATGTAAGGTGTTGTGGTTTTCGAACTAACGTTGTCGAAGTGTTCGGTCGACACTTCCCCCGGGCCTGCACTGGGCAGCCCGCGGAGGTTCTTTTTTCGGTGGGGCTAGACCCTTGCGGAGAGCTTGCGCGGATGGACGAGTTAGTAAGAGCTTGACACTATGAGTTTTACGTGGTTCAGGCTGCCGGAGCGTAAAACCCTACGTCCACGGTGAGCTAAGGAGCTCGCTGTATTGCTTGCTGCTCAGGGCCGGAGTCCTGAGCTTGGGGGTGAGTTACAGCTTGGGGTGAATGGCTAGAGTATGAGTTGCGGAGGTGCAAACCAACAGGGTCCGAACCCTTGCTAACGTTGCCTACCCGAGCCTTTTATAGTCCAAGGCTCGAGTGGCTTACAAGGGGGGCCCGGGACCCGACAGGTGGCCCCGGGTTGATTTCCTACCAGCTATTATGTCTTGGCGCTGGCGTCGAAGTCCTCGTCCTGCTGCCCTACCCATGCCGCAGGCTAAGTGTAGCGTGTAGTCGTTGGCGATGGCAGGGGCGGCAGGGCGTGTCTTGTCCGGTCTTGTTGCTGCCTTCAATGGCCTGCAGCTTCAGACACTGTACGCCTGTCCTGACTGTGACTGGTCACAGCACCTCCTGACAGGCGTGCGCTGCGCCACTTCGTCTCGGGAAGGCACGGGTCTTGAATGCTTTGTACGGTAAAGGCATGGCGCGCCTTTACTCCTGCTGCCTACCGCGCCGGTCGGCAGCACTGTTCTGCTGGCCACGTGTTGGACCCGGAGCTCTCCTCTGAGGAGGGGGGGAGCTCCGGCTCCGCTGGACACGTGGAGCCTTCGGAGCTCACCCCCGCGGAGGGGGCGAGGTCCGTTCTTCCGGGCCACGTGGCAGGCTCGGAGCTATCCTTTGAGGAGAGGAGAGCCCCGGCCCTGCCGGACACGTGGTGCCTTTGGAGCTCGCCCTTGCGGAGGGGGCGAGGTCCGGCCTCCTAGGCCATGCGGCAGGCCTGGAGCTATCCTCCGTGGGGAGGGGAGCTCCGGCCCTGCTGGACACGTGGCGCCTTCAAACCTCGCCCCTGTAGAGGGAGCGAGGTCCTTAGGAAGTTTTACCCTGTGCGCGGGGGTACCCGGTATTGAGGGTACCGACAGTGGCCCCCGGGCTCACCTCGGGGGAGGTAACGAGCCCGAGGTGAGGCCTTCTCCTACCCGCGCATTTTCTTGTCTTGAGTACTCCCTGTGCTGGCAGGGTCTTGACGGCTTCGGAGCTCAGCCTCTAAGGAGAGGGTGAAGCCTGGCATCGTAGCTCAGCCCTTGTGAAAGGGGGAGGTCTGGCTTCGGAGCTCGCCTCTGAGAAGAGGGGTGGTCCGGGAAGTCATCGGAGCTCAGGCCCACGAAGGGCGTGAGGTCCGGCATCAGGGCTCGCCTCTGAAAGGAGGGCGAGGGCTGGCGTCGGAGCTCGGCCCAGCTGTGGGGGCGGAGGTCCGGAAGTCATCGGAGCTCAGGCCAGCGAAGGGCGTGAGGTCCGGCATCAGCGCTCGCCTCTGAAAGGAGGGCGAGGGCTGGCCTCGGAGCTCGGCCCAGCTGTGGGGGCGGAGGTCCGGAAGTCATCGGAGCTCAGGCCAGCGAAGGGCTTGAGGTCCGGAGGTCATCGGAGCTTAGGCCAGTGAAGGGCGTGAGGTCCGGCATCAGCGCTCGCCTCTGAAAGGAGGGCGAGGGCTGGCCTCAGAGCTCGGCCCAGCTGCGGGGGCGGAGGTCCGGAAGTCATCGGAGCTCAGGCCAGCGAAGGGTGTGAGGTCCGGCATCAGCGCTCACCTCTAAAAGGAGGGCGAGGGCTGGCCTCGGAGCTCGGCCCAGCTGTGGGGGCAGAGTCCGGAAGTCATCGGAGCTCAGGCCAACGAAGGGCGTGAGGTCCGGCATCAGCGCTCGCCTCTGAAAGGAGGGCGAGGGCTGGCCTCGGAGCTCGGCCCAGCCGTGGGGGCGTAGTCCAGAAGTCATCGGAGCTCAGGCCAACGAAGGGCGTGAGATCCGGCATCAGCGCTCGCCTCTGAAAGGAGAGCGAGGGCTGGCCTCGGAGCTCGGCCCAGCTGTGGAGGTGGAGTCCGGAAGTCATCGGAGCTCAGGCCAACGAAGGGCGTGAGGTCCGGCATCAGCGCTCGCCTCTGAAAGGAGGGCGAGGGCTGGCCTCGGAGCTCGGCCCAGCTGCGGGGGCGGAGGTCCGGAGCTGCTCAGTGGTCTCCCCCTTCCTGTCCCTTAGTCTCATTTGGCTTACTGTCCCAGGCCGGGATGCGGGGCTTGGGTAATCCAGTGCACTTGGTCCCGGAGGTCTGGCCCCAGCCCCAGTCAGGGTGTAACCGTCCGGCCCCCTGGTACTCAGACCGTAGCGCCGGGAGGCAGAGTGCACATGCTTTGGGTGCAAGACCGGGCAAAGCAAGGCTCCTGACCCCCCGGTCTAGCATAGGTCTTTCCTTGGAGGAGACCAACTGGCGGTACAGTACCCTTATAGGGGGGTATCCAAAAGGCCACCGGGCCTCTAGCAGGTACCCCGAGCACTACCGCCTTCGGCAGGACGGCAAATATCGACTATGCATGAGAGCCGGAAAGAGGAGCCGAGTGTACAATGGACGCACACTGTTGGGTAGCGTCGGAGCGCCTGTCTTCACGCAGAGCGGATCATGCGTGGCTTCGTCGTACGCCGGACACGGGGGGACCCCCATGGCTGTATCAGAGGGAAGCATGGCTTCGGCCCCGCATACCATGTGGAAGGGTAGTTCCCGTGACCCGGCCCTGGGAAGTGCGGCTGGCCCTCGACATGGAGGAGCCGGTACCCCCCGATGGCTCTGGGTGCGCGTCTGCACCGGTTGTGTGGGTCTGCTTGGCGTGGACCTGGCACGCATTGCATCCCTAACCGGTTTGACGGCGTCCAGGTGGCTCTCGGTCAGTAGGAGCCATGCCGGGTGGCTTAACCGACCAACGTGCGGGACGATGAGCGTTCCCAGCACTCGCCTCCTTGGACTACTGCGAGCTAATCGCAGCCTTCCTCCTGGGTTATGCACCGCAATAGGATGTCGTGGCGCCACGCCAGTAAAGATACCAGCGCGTAGCACTTAGCCATCCGCACCACCCGTTCAGCGGATGCACGTTCATCAGGAAGGATGTCCTTCAAGGAGTCCCAGACCTCCGTGGTCCATGCATCGGGACTACTTGAGCTTCTGGATCTTGAGCGCTGGGTTGCACGGAGTCCCCAGTGACTCTTACGATCCTTTGGCGGCATACAGGGCCGTCGGGACTGTCTAGCTTCGAGGCACTGGTTCAGCCCCCTTCGCCCGGCTCGGCGGGCCGGGCTGTGGACCGCAGCAACGTCCTCTCGAAGACTCCTTCGTGTGCAGGGGCTCTGATGGAGGCTTTCGTTGAGAGGTCGTCAGCTGCGGCCGTGCCAGCGAGCGTTACATGGCGCAGGTCCAAGGCGAGGAAGTCTTTCTCCAACATCCGCACGTGGATCAGATAAGCAGCTAGCTGTGGGTCATTGCAGGGGCATTCACCCTTAACTTGCTTGATAACTAGCTGGGAGTCGCCCTGCGCCAACAACTGGCGAGCACCCAGAGACAGAACTGTCTTTTAGGCCAAAGATGAGTGCTTCATACTCTGCCAAGTTGTTGGTTGCCTTGGAATTGAGACGCACCATGTACCCAGACTGCTCCCCCGATGGAATGAGGAGCAGTACGCCGGCACCGGCCCCCTGCTTTCGCGAGGAGCCGTCGAAGAAGAGCGTCCAGTGAGGCCCGGTGAAGACCGGAGCTCGGTACTTTGGTTCACTGTCTTCGCGGCCCCCTGGGTCAGCCTTCGTTGGCGTCCACTCAGCCACGAAGTCAGCCAGTGCTTGGCTCTTGGCTGTCTGATGTGGTCGGGAGCTCAGCTTGAACTCCGCCGTCTTTGGGCTGTCTTCCGGCTTCAGAAGCTGGCAGTGAGTGCCAACTCCGCCCTCCGGCTGCTCTGGCGCACTTGTCCGCCAGGCTGAAGATCTCGGAGGCATCGCAGACCTCTCTGGTTGCAAGCCTCTCAAGCATCTTCTCGTCCCGGACACTGTCGAAGTGCCGCCACCACAGAAGCACTTTGAATATGCGGAATGGTGTTGCGTACCTGGGAGAACCGCTGGATGAAGGAGCGCAGCGACTCCCCAGGTTGTTGCTTGATGGAGTGGAGGTCAGGCTCCGTGCCGGGACGGGTGTAGGAGCTGCCGAAGTTGGCGATGAACTGCCGGCAGAGCTCTCCCCAGGAAGTTATGGAACCCTGAGGGAGGTTCATTAGCCAAGATCGGGCTGGGCCGGTCAAGGCGACGGGGAAGTAGTTTGGCCATGACGGCCTCATCCCCTCCTGCGGCATATACGGCGGTGGAGTGGATCTGGAGGAACCCCGCCGGGTTGACGCTGCCGTCGTACTTCTCGGGCAGGTGCGGCCGAAACTTGCGCGGCCACCTCGTGAAGCGGAGGTGGGGCTCCAGGACCGTACATCCTGCCCCTGTTGCTGCAGGCGTTGGTGCCACGAATGCTTGGTTCGCCGCTGGCACAGTGTACCCCAGTATGGGCAAGGCTGCGCCATAGACCGGGGGCGCCGTTTGCAGGACATATGGCTGTGGCATATGCTGCGTGGCGTATGTCTGGGGCAGAGTTCGCGTGGCGAAAGTCTGCGCCTCAGGCAGGGTTGAGGCAGTCGTCATGCTGACGCCGGCCTCTTGGCTGCGACGCCTTTCTCGTCGCCGCTCGAGGAACACTCGGGCGTCTTGGCCCAGGTGACATCATTCCATCTCAGTCCTCAGGTCCGTCGACGGAAGCCTGGTGGAGCTGGAATCCGCCGTCTGTCCATCAACCGTCGGCGTGCGCATCAGCGACACAGCCGGTTGGCCGGAGCGTCGTCCCCGCCGAAGTCAAGGGTTTGCGGCGGCGACAACAAGACGGTCTACTTCGCGAATCCACTGCTGGGTCGCTGCCTGAGGCGCGTCCCCAGCAGGCGGATTGTGCTGTAGCACTCTTGCTGCGGCTAGCGCACCCCCGCCGGGTACGCCCAGCGCTACTGAAGACCTGACGCTGGTTGGAGCCTGCATTGCCGGGGTCGGCGCTGCCAGAGCCGGCTGCTGGCTCCCAGTGCAGGTATTGGTGCCGCGAACGCTTGGTTCGCCGCTGGCACAGTGTACCCCGGTATGGGCAAGGCTGCTCCCTAGACCGGGGACGCCGTTTGCGGGGCATATGGTTGTGGCATATGCTGCGCGGCGTATGCCTGGGGCAGAGCTCACGTGGCGAAGATCTGCCCTTCAGGCTGGGTCGAGGCCGACGTCATGCTGACGCCAGCCTCTTGGTTGCGACGCCTTTCTCGGCGTCGCTAGAAGAACACTCGGGCATCTCGGCCCAAGTGGCATCGCTCCAGCTCTGCCCTCAGATCCGTCGTCGGAGGCCTGGTGGAGCTGGAGCCCGCCGTCTGCCCGTCAACCGTGGGCGTTCGCGTCAGCGACACTGCCGGTTGACTGGAGCGTCGTCCCCGCCGGAGTCGAGGGTTTGCGGCGGTGACGACGAGACGGTCTACCTCGCGATTCCACTGCTGGGTCGCTGCTTGAGGCGTGTCCCCAGCAGGCGGATTTTGCAGTAGCGCTCTTGCTGCGGCTAGCGCACCCCCACTGGGCACGCCTAGCGCTACTGAAGACCTGATGCTGGTTGGAGCCTGCATTGCCGGGGTCGGCGCTGCCAGAGCCGGTTGCTGGCTCCCAGCTTGTTTCGACACACTCCGTCCTGAGCGTGTCGACATGTACTCCCCCCTGGTCGCGGTTTGCCGCGGACGCAGGGGGGGGGAGAGTTTGCCGCTAAAGGAAGCTTGGTCATCTTCGTCGGCGGAATCTCGTCGGGCAAGGGGAAAAGCCCCCTACCTGGCACGCCAAATGTCGAAGTGTTCGGTCGACACTTCCCCCGGGCCTGCACTGGGCAGCCCGCGGAGGTTCTTTTTTCGGTGGGGCTAGACCCTTGCGGAGAGCTTGCGCGGATGGACGAGTTAGTAAGAGCTTGACACTATGAGTTTTACGTGGTTCAGGCCGCCGGAGCGTAAAACCCTACGTCCACGGCGAGCTAAGGAGCTCGCTGTATTGCTTGCTGCTCAAGGCCGGAGTCCTGAGCTTGGGGGTGAGTTACAGCTTGGGGGTGAATGGCTAGAGTATGAGTTGCGGAGGTGCAAACCAACAGGGTCCGAACCCTTGCTAACGTTGCCTACCCGAGCATTTTATAGTCCAAGGCTCGAGTGGCTTACAAGGGGGGCCGGGACCCGACAGGTGGCCCCGGGGTGATTTCCTAGCAGCTATTATGTCTTGGCGCTGGCGTCGAAGTCCTCGTCCTGCCGCCCTACCCATGCCGCAGGCTAAGTGTAGCGTGTAGTCGTTGGCGATGGCAGGGGCGGCAGGGCGTGTCTTGTCCGGTCTTGTCGCTGCCTTCAATGGCCTGCAGCTTCAGACACTGTACGCCTGTCCTGACTGTGACTGGTCACAGCGCCTCCTGACAGGCGTGCGCTGCGCCTCTTCGTCTCGGGAAGGCGCGGGTCTTGAATGCTTTGTACGGTAAAGGCATGGCGCGCCTTTACTCCTGCTGCCTACCGCGCCGGTCGGCAGCACTGTTCTGCTAGCCACGTGTTGGACCCGGAGCTCTCCTCTGAGGAGGGGGGGGGGGGGAGCTCCGGCTCCGCTGGACACGTGGAGCCTTCGGAGCTCACCCACGCGGAGGGGGCGAGGTCCGGTCTTCCGGGCCACGTGGCAGGCTCGGAGCTATCCTTTGAGGAGAGGAGAGCCCCGGCCCTGCCGGACACGTGGTGCCTTCGGAGCTCGCCCTTGCGGAGGGGGCGAGGTCCGGCCTCCTAGGCCACGCGGCAGGCCCGGAGCTATCCTCCATGGGGAGGGGAGCTCCGGCCCCGCTGGACACGTGGCGCCTTCAAACCTCGCCCCTGCAGAGGGAGCGAGGTCCTTAGGAAGTTTTACCCTGTGCGCGGGGGTACCCGGTATTGAGGGTACCGAAAAACGTGAGTCAAGTCGAGGACTTGTGCTCGGAAGAATTGGTTGTTTATTCATGTGCAGGTGTTGCTTGAGTTCAAGACATGGCTGGTGACGGGATCCTTGGACTAGTCTCAGGGAGGAGATGAGGTTCCAACAACCAAGTTCGGGAGGAGTTGTGGTTGAGTTGATCGGGGGGCCGCGCAGCATGTTTGGATCAAGGGCAGTGCATATGAAGGTTGCGTGTACGTCGTTGGAAGATGTTTGCACATGTGCAAGGAGTGCATGGACGTGGCAACATTGTTCCAAGGCGTGATGAAGAGAAGTGGACATAAAGAGTTGGTCGGAAAGGTTCAACCGGCTGGATTGCGTACTCAGGCTGAGGCTGAGTCGGATATGGCTCAAATATGGAAGATTTGAGTTGGTTATGATAGGATTTCATGCTAGGCACGAAGTTGAGTTGTTTTAGAAATGTTTAGGACGTTCCTAAGGTGTTTGGAAGTCTCACGATTGCTTCTATCTGCGAATAGGAGAGTCCTGAGCAGTTGTGGTAAGTTAGGATACGAGTCCAATTAGGAGTAGGAGTCCTAGATTGGATTGTTTAGCCTGAGGGCTGGCTATAAAAGCAAGGAAAGCCAGAGCTCTCGTGGGTAGAGAACTTTGGGCTGTTCCTCTTGTGTTTCTATTGAATAAAGTTCATAGTTTCGAGGAGCTTTTGTGCCTTGTTCGTCCGACTTGTTTTTCGTCAAGTCTTTTTCGCCGAGTTTCTGGACAGACCGACGTTGCTTGGGTGTTTCGTTCATAACTCGAGTTTTACAGATCCGATTGACGTGATTCTTTTTGGGTTGTCTTCACAACTCAATTATCTATCATCTGTGAAATTTTCACGAGTTTCGGATCTGTAGTTTTTGAGATACACGAGTTTCTTTGCAGTGTTGCAGATCTGTTTTATATCAGGTAGAACAGATTGATCTTCGTTTAATGTTTTGATCGTATCTCAAGTTTTACTTCGTGTTTTCAAGTGATTCTTGTTGCATTAGATCCGTGACTTGATTCTATACCTCTCTACTGGATTTGTCATGGTTTAACACGTTTGAAAACACTTGCACACACGGTTTCTTTAACCGGTTGATTTTTTGCTGAGGGGTTTTTGTTGTTTCCGCTGCGTAAAGTTTTAATCTACCATTCACCCCCCCTCTGGTAGCTTTTCACGTGCTCTTCGATCCTAAAATTGGTATCAGAGCCAAGGTGCTCTAATCTTTGTGATTTGCACGTGTTTTGACTAACCATCATGGAGAAGTACTCCGCAAAACCTTGTGTGTTCAATGGCATCGATTGTCAGGTTTGGAAGGCGCGGATGGAGGCCTACATACAGGCGCAAGGCTTCACCATATGGGAAAAGGTCTACCGGAACTTCGATGTACCACCCAACGATCAAGTTACGGCTGCGAACATGAGAGATGTTGACAACAACAACAAGGCTCGCAACTTGATCATCCAAGGATTGACTCAAAGCGACTTCGACCGTGTTGCACACCTCCGATCTGCATATGATGTTTGGAAAGCTCTTTGTGACTACCATGAAGGATCCAATACGATCAAGGAGGTAAGGCAATATATGTTCAAGAAAGAATACATGCGTTTTGAGATGCAACCCGGTGAGTCAATTGACGACCTTTTTGCTCGCTTTAATAAAATTCTCAGCAACTTGCGTAGTGTCAATGTTAACTTTTCAGATGCTGAAAATGCTAGACAATTGTTAGGAGCATTAGATATGTCAATTTGGGAGATGAAAGTTACATCTATTCGTGAATCTACTGTCATGAGTTCTCTTACTTTAGACGTGCTTTATTCTAAATTGAAAACTCATGAAATTGACATCATCTCACGTAAAAACCCCAACAAGTCTATTGCATTTGTTTCACAACGTGACATGCCTAGTTCTAGTCAATCATCATCTAGTGGTGCACTCTCTTTGCTGTCCTCTCTAACCCTTGAACAGATTGAAGAGTTTCCAGAGGAGGAGCTTGCACTCATCTCTACTCGGTTCTCAAAAGCATTGCAAAATGTGAGAACTAGAAGGAGAGGAAGCTCCGGACCTCAACGATGTTTTGAATGTGGTAAGACAGGACATTTTCGTACGGAGTGCCCTAACCTTTCAGGTCCGACTTCACGTGAAGAAAAGCAAACAAGGCCGAAGAAATCGTTTGCAAAGAATAAGAAGAAGAAAGATTTATCAGTGCGCAACATAGTGCATAGTATGATCTCTGCACTTCAAGATTTCGGCTCAAGTGATGTGGACACTGGTAGTGATGAAGATGAAGAAGCTATGGCAAATATGTGCTGCATGGCAAGCAAGTCAAGTTCAAGCTCAGAGGAGGCAGAACACAACAGCGACGATGAAGAGGTATGTCCCACTTGCGAAGAAATGTGTGATGCTATTTCTCGTGCCACTGTTATATTAAAGAAAAAGGATAAAAAACTTAGGAACAATGCTGTTAAAATTGAATCACTAGAATCTGAAATTAATCGTTTAAAAACTTTGATTTCTAGTGATGATTCTTGTTCCTCATGTGATTTGATTTATGAACAATTATTCTCTTTAAGAAGTGCACACGCATCTACACTTGATAAACTTGAACTTGAAATTGAAAAGAACAAAGAGCTTGCTGCACTTAATGATAAAAATTTGAAAGATGCTTGTTGTTCTACAATTGATTTGCATTGTTCTTCATGTGATGATCTGAATAAGAAACTAAATGATGCTATGAATGAGATTTCTATTTTGAACAATGCTTTACGTGCGCATGAAGTTAAATATTGTTCAAATTGCAAACTAAAAGAAAAACTTCATGTGAAAACTGCTTTGATCTGTCCAATAAACTTGATGACATGCATAGGACACTAGATCGGTTTTCTAATGCAAATAAGAACCTAAACTTGCTGCTGAACTCTTCCAAGTCTTGTAATGATAAAACTGGTTTAGGTTTTAATTCTCATGCTCATGCTAAGGCACACCCACCTAAAGTTGTAAAGTCATTAGGAAGCGGTTTGATTCAAACAGCTCCTAGACAAAAAGAGGTGATTTTCAAATCTGCAGGAGTACTGTCCCATTCGGGTTCTAATAAACGTGTTGCTTGCTCATCTAGACATGATAATAAGGTTATTTTTCATTGTACCTACTGTGGTAGAGATGGTCATGTCATGGATTTTTGTTATAGACTAGCTAAACACGATAAGAAACAAAGAATACTTGCTAGATCACATAACAACCAAGCAAAATCTGCTAGACCGAATGTTCGGAGCTTGCAACCTGCTGTTATGAGTCAAAAACTTGCTCCCGGACCTACTGTTTTTTGTGCTACATATAACACATCTTCTAAATCAGTAGTTGGGAACAAAAATTTTCGATGTTTGGCTCATAAACCTGCTGTACCTTCTCAGCTTTCGTGTGTTATTCCTGCTGGACGTCGTGTGACTCAGTACTGGATTCCTAAAAGTCTTTTAACTAACCCCAGTATTGAGTCATCGACGTATTGTGCTGCTGTGTAGGTTTCACGTTTGAGGAAGGAGAACATTTGGATTGTGGATTCAGGTTGCTCACGCCACATGACCGGTAACAAAGAATGGTTCTCCTCTCTCTCTTTTGTGTCACGTGTAGAAAATGTTACTTCCGCCGATAACTCTTCTACTCCCATAATTGCTAAAGGTTTGGTTAGAGTAAACAATCTCTACACTTTGAAAGATGTAGAACTTGTTAAAAATTTGAAATACAACTTGCTTTCGGTTTCACAATTGCTAGATGAAATCTAGAGGTTAGCTTTGCTAAAAATTGCTGCAAGGTTGTAGATTCAAAAGGTGAGCTTTTGTTTAACATGTCTAGGTTTGGAAGAGTTTTTAAAGCTGATTTTGATTTGTCAACTTCTAAGAATCGGTGTCTAGTTGCTAGTGATACAAAGGATCTATATTTTTGGCATCATAGACTTGGTCACATAGGCTTTGATCATCTCACTCGTGTTAGTGCTCTCGATCGCATACGTGGGCTGCCGAAGCTTAAAAAGGACAATGATATTGTGTGCTCTTCTTGTAGACATGCTAAGTTTGTTGCAGGTTCACATGCTCCTCTCACAATGACCATGACAGCTGAACCGGGACAACTTTTACATCTTGACACAGTAGGTCCGGCACGTGTTCAATCCTTCGGAGGTAAATGGTATGTGCTTGTGATTGTTGATGATTATTCCAGATATTCTTGGGTTTATTTTATGGCATCTAAGAATGAAGCTTTTAGTCATTTTAGAACTTTATTTCTTAGATTATGTATTGATCACCCAGGATCATTAAAAGCAATTAGAAGTGATAACGGAACTGAATTTAAAAACCAATCCTTTGATCACTTTTGTGCTGAAAATGGAATAGATCATCAATACTCTTCACCCTATGTACCACAACAAAATGGTGTCGTAGAAAGAAAGAACAGGACCTTAGTTGAGATGGCTAGGACTATGCTTGATGAATATCAAACTCCTAGGAAATTTTGGGCTGATGCAATTGCAACCGCTTGTTATGTCTCAAATCATGTTTTCTTGCGTGCTAAGCTTGAAAAACCCCATATGAGCTCCGGTTTGGACATAGGCCTAGTGTTACACACTTTAGGGTTTTTGGTTGCAAATGCTTTGTTAAGAAACATGGTAATCTTGATAAATTTGAAGCTAGATCTGTTGATAGCATGTTTCTTGGTTATCCATCTCATACTAGAGGCTACCGTGTGCTTTTACTTGACACTAACAAAATTGTGGAGACTTGCGAGGTTTCTTTTGATGAAGCTAGCCCAAGTACTAGCTCCGATATTGCAAGTCCAGATCCATATCCGCAGGGGGAGAGTATTTTTATTCAAGAAGATGAAGAAGTGGTGCTGCTGCCCGAAAACTTGGAAGTAAATAACGATCAAGCTGCTGATTTTGCACCACAACCAGCACCAACAGTCACTACTGCTGGTTCGAACCTTCCTCAATCAACAAGCTCTCCTAATCAAAGGTCCGAACATGAAGAAGAAGGTGCTTGTGAAGTGTCTACTCCCCTCCGAGTACTCAAAAGTCATCCTCCACAACAAATCATTGGAAGCTTGCATGAACGAGTCACTCGGTCCAGGTCTTGCGATCCAAACTCTCATGCTCATTCTGCTTTTGTTGCTTCTTTTGAACCCAAGGATATATCACACGCACTCACTAATGAATCTTGGATTAATGCCATGCAAGAAGAGTTAGAAAATTTTGAAAGAAATAATGTTTGGAAACTTGTACCTCCACCTCAAGGTCACACATTAATTGGAACTAAATGGGTATTTAAAAATAAGCAAAGTGAGGATGGGGTTGTGGTTAGGAATAAAGCTAGGTTGGTTGCTCAAGGTTTCACTCAAATTGAAGGTCTAGATTTTGATGAAACATTTGCTCCTGTTGCTAGATTAGAAGCTATAAGAATTTTATTAGCATTTGCTGCATCTAAAGGTTTCAAGTTATATCAAATGGATGTTAAAAGTGCTTTTCTTAATGGCTACATAGAGGAGGAGGTTTATGTTAAGCAGCCACCGGGTTTTGAAAATCCAAATTTTCCTAATCATGTTTACAAACTGTCCAAAGCCTTGTACGGTCTAAAACAAGCCCCTAGAGCATGGTATGATAGGTTAAAAACATTCTTACTTGAAAAGGGGTTTACCATGGGCAAGGTTGATAAAACTCTTTTTGTACTTAAGCATGGCAATGACTCATTATTCATTCAAGTGTATGTGGATGATATTATCTTTGGTTGTGCTTCTCATGATCTCGTGTCCAAGTTTTCAGCTATGATGAGTTCAGAATTTGAGATGAGTATGATGGGAGAACTCACATACTTTTTGAGGCTGCAAATCAAGCAAACAAAATAAGGAACTTTTGTGCATCAAACTAAGTACACAAAGGACCTTCTTAAGCGCTTCAACATGGACAAATGCAAGCCTCTTCGGACACCAATGGGAACAGCAACAACACTTGAACTTGACGAAGATGGTGACCCGGTCGATAAAAAAGAATACAGAAGTATGATTGGATCACTTTTGTATCTCACGGCGTCAAGACCGGACATACAATTCAGCGTATGTCTTTGTGCATGTTTTCAAGCTTATCCACGTGCTTCACATCGCCAAGCCATCAAAAGGATTCTCAGGTACCTACATGGAACTCAAGAATTTGGCATTTTTCTTCCTTCTTCCTCAAACGTTTCTTTGAAAGCTTTTTTGGATGCTGATTTTGGGAGTTGTAGGATTGATAGGAAAAGTACTTCAGGTGCTTGTCATTTTCTTGGTAATTCACTTGTTGCTTGGTCCTCTAGAAAACAAAGTTCAGTTGCACAATCCACGGACGAATCTGAATATGTAGCTGCGGCTAGCGCTTGCTCACAAATTCTTTGGATTGTTCAAACACTTAAGGACTATGGGGTTGATTTAGATAGTGTTCCACTATTTTGTGATAACACTAGTGCAATTTGTATTGCTAAAAACCCCGTGAAACACTCTAGAACTAAGCACATTGACATTAGGTATCACTTTCTTCGTGATGATGTTGAAAAAGGAAACATTGTGCTTCACCATGTCGATACCGAACAACAATTGGCTGATATTTTTACAAAACCTTTGGATTTCACTCGTTTTTGTTTCATTCGTAGTGAAATAGGGGTTATGCATCCTCATGGCTTAAATTGAGGGGGAGTTTTTGAAATTTTGAAAGTCTATGTGTGAATCTGAAACTAAAATAATATGAGCATAGTATTTCATACATATATGACTTTGTGATTCCTTTTACAGGCTGAAAGTTCTTACTACATTACTCATGTTATACATTTTGTAGTTTTTGCCATGACTAGTAATTGGAATAATTACTTACACTAAATCTGGTCATGATCGAACTTTCTTGCTGTTTTGAACTTGTTGCGTGCTCACAAGTGCTTTTAATCATAAAAAAATTAATCAAGTGATCAGCTCACATGTTGAGTTTTCAAATAAAAAATTGAGAAAAGATCAAGAGAATATGCATGCATCGCACTTCTTCTTTTGAGATTGCTTATCATTGCACTAAGATATGAACTTGGAAGGAATTGTGTATGACTAAAACCATGTCCTTAAGCTTCTGATTGTCAAATGACATAGGCTTGGCTTGGTTGGTTAGAATAAGGTTGATGCGGCATATAATCTCTTGCAAATATCATATGATCAACTTTGTGCCTTAAATGATTATGAATAATAAAAATGCAGCAACAGGTGTCATGTTTTCAGGTTTTGAAATAGTTGAGTAAGGGAGATCATGACTTGCTTAAACTGAAAAATACATTTGATCTCTAGCATGGCTTACACTACTTTATGTATCTCATTGATGTGATAGTGTAAGTAACCTGATAGTATGACTTGGATGAGCTTTGTTTTGTATGTATATGTTATAATATGCTCATAACATTTAAAAATTTCTCTTTTGAACCTTGCTGAATACATTGTCAAAGGGGGAGAAATATGTATAAGGAGAGATTTTTTTACACTTTTTACACTTTGCATATGTTATACACTTTCTTCCTTCTCTGATTTTAAAAAATGGGGAGAAATTAATAAAGGGGGAGAAATGAGTTTTCAAATCTTTTCAAAACTTTTCATAAGCCAATGTTCGGATTTTAAATGGTGTTGCCAATGCATTCATCAAGGGGGAGATTGTGAGACCTATTTGTGCTGAATACATTGGCAATTAGGATAAAAGTTAGCATTAACGTTCAAAGTTTTGAATATTGCCAAAACATTCTTCTGTGGCAAGGTCCGACAAGTTCTTCGTTAGGTCCGTCAAGTGTTGGCAAGGTCCGACGCAAGGTCCGGAGAGCTCCTGCAAGGTCGGGAGAGCTTCTGTGAGGTCCGGAGCTTGTTTTTAGGGAGCTCCCGTGAAGTTCAACTCGTAGAACTGCAGCGTCTTGTTTTTTCTTTTAACTCGCAATGTTTCAAACTTGCTTTATGGGAAGGTTTGCTTAGTATTAACTTGCTAAGTTTTTGGTGTGTTTTGGTGGTTATGGCTTTTATCATTTGATATGGTTTGCAACATGCTTATGTGACGTGCTCATGTAACGTGAGTCAAGTCGAGGACTTGTGCTCGGAAGAATTGGTTGTTTATTCATGTGCAGGTGTTTCTTGAGTTCAAGACATGGCTGGTGACGGGATCCTTGGACTAGTCTCAGGGAGGAGATGAGGTTCCAACAACCAAGTTCGGGAGGAGCTGTGGTTGAGTTGATCGGGAGGTCGCGCAGCATGTTTGGATCAAGGGCAGTGCATATGAAGGTTGCGTGTACGTCGTTGGAAGGTGTTTGCACGTGTGCAAGGAGCGCATGGACGTGGCAACATTGTTCCAAGGCGTGATGAAGAGAAGTGGACGTAAAGAATTGGTCGGAAAGGTCCAACGGCTGGATTGCGTACTCAGACTGAGGCTGAGTCGGATATGGCTCAAATATGGAAGATTTGAGTTGGTTATGATAGGATTTCGTGCTAGGCACGAAGTTGAGTTGTTTTAGGAATGTTTAGGACGTTCCTAAGGTGTTTGGAAATCTCACAATTGCTTCTATCTGCGAATAGGAGAGTCCTGAGCAGTTATGGTAAGTTAGGATACGAGTCCAATTAGGAGTAGGAGTCCTAGATTGGATTGTTTAGCCTGAGGGCTGGCTATAAAAACAAGGGAGGCCAGAGCTCTCATGGATAGTGAACTTTGGGCGGTTCCTCTTGTGTTTCTATTGAATAAAGTTCATAGTTTCGAGGAGCTTTTGTGCCTTGTTCGTCCGACTTGTTTTTCGTCAAGTCTTTCTCGCCGAGTTTCTGGACAGACCGACATTGCTTCGGTGTTTCGTTCATAACTCGAGTTTTACAGATCTGATTGACGTGATTCTTTTTGGGTTGTCTTCACAACTAAATTATCTATCATCTGTGAAGTTTTCACGAGCTTCGGATCTGTAGTTTTTGAGATACACGAGTTTCTTTGCAGCGTTGCAGATCTGTTTTATATCGGGTAGAACAGATTGATCTTCGTTTAATGTTTTGATCGTATCTCAAGTTTTACTTCGTGTTTTCGAGTGATTCTTGTTGCATTAGATCTGTGACTTGATTCTCTACCTCTCTACTTGATTTGTCACAGTTGAACACGTTTGAAAACACTTGCACACACGGTTTCTTTAACCGATTGATTTTTTGCTGAGGGGTTTTTGTTGTTTCCGCTGCAAAGAGTTTTAATCTACCATTCACCCCCCTTCTGGTAGCTTTTCACGTGCTCTTCGATCCTACAGGTTCCAAACCGCCAGGACACGTGGCGCACGCAGAGCTCGCCTCTAAGGAGAGGGGAGGTCTCACCCGCCTGACACGCGGCACAACAGGAGCCCGCCTCTGTAGAAAAGGGAGGCCCAGCCTCTGCTGGACACGTGGAGCCTCCGGAGCTCATCACCGTGGAGGTGACGAGATCTGAAGTGGTTTTTTCTTCTGTACGCGTGGGAATACTCGGTACTGAGGAAACCAACACGAATTCCACGTTGCTACCGCACCAAATCCATTGAATATAAGTTGTTTAGATCTAAAACAAATTGAATAGGACTCTTATTCGAATTCCGATCAGAGTAGGACTCTTCGTTTTTCTCTTATAAATAGAACTCAGAACCTTTGGCCGCAACCAAAAACTTCTTTTCCACCTCCCGAGTCGACAACTTGGAGCCCTAGCCCCCAACTCGCCGAGTTAACCCCCTTCGCCGGAGTTTAGCCGCCAGTGAGCCATAGTTGAAGCCACACCACACCTCGCTGCCGCAGTCAGAGATCCGATGATCTGTCTTGCTAGAAGGAAGACCCCGACACCAAGGAGAAGTAAGGTAGGTCTTCGTTACAACCTTACAACATCATTGCGGTTTTCTTCGCATCTGTTTCTTTGATCCTTTCGAACAGAAGCTTTTTCATGGACAGATCACGTGTTTATCGGTTTGATCTAGATCTTGAGTCCAGATCATCGCCACATCCACATTAGATCCCTACACCCTTGTTCACCGTAAAACCCCATGCAAGCCCCTTAAAACATGCAAGAACACGTACAAACTAAACTGCACCATAGGATTAGCATGCATATGCATCATTGCATCTTGAGAAAAGTTTGTGCATGAGGACTGATTGTTGTGAATCTTGTGTGTGCGTGATCATGAGTAGAAGGACAAGCTTAGGGAGTAACAAGGCAAGAGTTTGAGATCCGTGAGCAACAGAAACCACAGGAACAAGGCAAGTGCCCCTTGACCATATTGATCCCATGTTTTTGAAACTGTTTTGTTTGCGAAAACTGAGTATGCTTGAGTCAACATGATGGGAAACCCTTTCATAGGAGTTTACTAGTTTTGTTAACCACCCTTGTCGCCAGGGAAGTTTATGAGTCGGGTATGGTCGTTTTTTTTCTGCTTCGCTAATTTATGGGATATGGGAAGCGAGATAGATATGTCTAGCTACTGCACTCATAATGATGATAAGAACTTGATGATTGATAATGAACATGAATCAGGGGAGTTCTAGGAAAGCTTGGTTTGTGGATGTGGTAGAATGAGATGGTGGTTACTTGCCATAGATCTAAGGACCGGTTCATGCGAGCACATGCGAGAAAAACAGTGCCACCACAAGGCCAAGTATGGGTGTGGCTTAGCTGAGTAATTAGGTAAGTTACTAGATTGTTATGGACCGTGTTAGCGTGGGGAATGGGAGTATAGTGAGGACTGTCCTGGGAACTGCATGGGACAAGAGGGGGCCCATAGGTGGGAGAATGGTGATTCGAGCCTGCTGGTGAAATCTTAGTGAGTCCATACATCTAGTAGCCCCTTTGTAAAGGCTATTTTGTGATCTCTTGACCATACACCGACGGTTGTGTACTGGTATAATGGAGGTTCTGCAGTCGCCGACGGGTGACGAAATCACAAACTTGTGGGTAAAGTGGTGCCACCTCTGCAGAGTGTAAAACTATCATGATAGCCGTGCTTCTGGTCACAAGCGTCTGACCAACTTCCATGATTAGATGGGATGGTTATTGGGATGATTTTTGGGATGGTATTGGTTTGGTTTGGTCTTTGGATTTGGTTTCTGGGACTGTTGAGTCCTGGTAATGAGATTGGTTTCATGACTGTTGAGTCATGGCAATGAGATTTGATCTCGGTTCTGAGATGGAATTGAATATGAGATGAGATGGTAGTGAATACGAGATGGTATTCATGAGCATGCGAAAATTTGAGAAAGATAAATGTTCGGATGAGATATAAAAAGTGGTGAATCATGATGGAGGTATGTTGATACATGATGGGATTACATTTACTTAAAGCTAGTTACTGTTTTTATCATGTTTTGAGAAATAAACTTTGCTTTCTGCAATGAGCCTTTTTATACCTACCTTGTTGTAAGCTACATGGCATACTTCCCGCACTTGCTGAGTACGTCATGTACTCACCCTTGCATTATCATACATCATCAGCAACAGGAGAGGAGTACTATGAAGACCACATGGAGTATTAGGCATGTGATCTACCGTCAACTTGCTTATGGGGATAGAATGGAGTAGAAGATGGAGCCGCTGCTGCTGCTGCGTAGTTGCTTCCGCAATAGTTTAGAAGACTTCCGCTGCTAGAATAAGACTTCCGCTACTAGAACAAGACTTCCGCTGGTAGAATGAGTTAGAGACTTATAAGACATTGTAATAAAACCCTTTTACTCGTGGTTATATATTCTGAATTCAGTTAGTGGATTACATGTGTATGTGTGATGAACATCCTGGGCACACATACGCATCAGTCCTGGTTCCGTGGTTTTTCCACAGAATCCATGGCTGATCACAGATTGTTATCAGAGCCACGGTTGACTGTAGGTCGCAAGCCTAGATAAGATCATAGATTAGTTTCAGAGCTGCCACGCCTAGTCACAAATTGGTATCAAGCTACCACGGTTGACTGTAGGTTGCAAGCCTAGGTAAGGTCACAAATTGGTATCAAGCTACCACGGTTGACCGTAGGACGCATGCCTAGTAACAGATTGGTATTAGAAGCCACGCTGACTGTAGGATGCAAGCCTAGGAACAGTGCATAGATTGGCATTGGAACCACCTTGACCATAGGATGCAATCCTTGGTAGAAGTCACAGATTGGCATTAGACCCACATTGACCATAGGACAAAGTCACAGATTGATCACAGATTGCTATCACCCCAAACCACATAGGACCCCCATTGAATAGAAGCTTGAATAGGATTGGTTGAACCTTGTGATGATTGTTTGTGCTTGTGTGTTTAGTGTGAGCTGTGGGATGTTTCAGCGTTGTCCATATCCACACATAGTAGAGAGATGTGAGATGCTTCGGCACTTGTTCACATCCTCATATAGGCTAATATATATAGCCCATCCACCTTGATGCATATAGTTAGGGGGATCCATCTAACCTTCTAACCTCTATTCTATCCAACTCTCTCTCACAGATGGTGAGAGAAAACGCCGGCCGACAAAGGAGGAACGTCCGTGGCAACCAAGAGGATGACCACGTTGAGGTTCCTGAGAATGTCAACCCCGAGGCTGGTGCAAACAACCTGGAACGGTTGATGGCTATGCAGAACCAGCTCATGCAAACCATGATCCAAACTTTGGTCAGATGAAGCCAACAACAACAACAACCCCGTTCCTGCACCACCGCCGCCACCAACACCGGCTCACAACCGATTGGGAGAGTTCATGAGGACTCGACCACCCACTTTTTCACAAGCTAATGGTCCCATGGAGGCTGATGATTGGTTGAAGTCCATGGAGAAGAAGCTTGCCATAGTTCAGTGCCATGACCGAGAGAAAGTTCTCTTCGCATCGCACCAACTTATGGGAGCAGCCGCTGACTGGTGGGATGCCCTTTGTAATGCTCATGACAACCCGGAGACTATTGGACCAAGTTCAAGGAGAGTTTCCACTCTCATTACATCCCTGCTGGTGTCATGATGCTCAAAAGGCAAGAGTTTGAAGGTCTCCGCCAAGGCAAGAAGAGCGTGAATGAGTAGCTCAACAAGTTCACGCAGCTTTCAAGGTATGCCCCCGAAGATGTTGGTTAATTCTCCCGGTGGAGAGATGAGGACTAATATAGTATGTCAGAAAGTAAACCTTAAAATAAGGGGGGTAGACTTCCTTGCCAACCTCATTGTCTTGGATTCCCAAGGGCTTGACATAATACTCAGAATGGATTGGTTAAGCAAGCACAACGGAGTAATCCAATGTGCTGAGAGGAGTGTGCAGTTGACAAACGAGCACGGTACTCGCATTGAGTTCGAGTCAGCCCAACCTACAACCAAGAAGGCAACGTTGAACCACGTCAAAGAAGCAACATTGGAGAGCATTCTGGTGGTTCAAAAATTTCCAGACGTGTTCCCGGAAGAACTTCTAGGTATGCCACCTGACCGGGACATCGAGTTTGCCATTGATTTGGTACCTGGAACTGCACCTATAACAAAGAGACCATATAGGATGCTCGTTAATGAACTAGTGGAGCTCAAGAAGCAAATCCAGGAGCACCTAGAAAAGGGTTTTATACGCCCAAGTTCATCACCGTGGGAGCCCCCGTGCTCTTCATGGACAAGAAGGATGGGACCCAAAGGATGTGCGTGGATTACAGGTCTCTCAATGAGGTGATGATCAAGAATAAATACCCTCTGCCCCTTATAGAGGACCAGTTCGACCAAATGAAAGGTGCCCGAGTGTTCTCCAAGATTGATCTTCGGTCGGGATACTTCCATCTAAAGATTAAGCCCTCTGATATACCCAAGACTGCCTTTCGAACACGGTATGGTTCGTATGAATATACCGTCATGTCGTTTGGGTTAATGAATGCACCCGCATATTTCATGTACCTCATGAACAAGGTCTTCATGGAGTACGTGGACAAGTTCGTCGTGGTTTTCATCGACGATATCATGGTGTATTCAAAAAGTGAGGAAGAACATGAGGAGCATTTGAGATTGACCTTGCAGAAACTGCGAGAGCATCAATTGTATGCCAAGCTCAGCAAGTGTCAATTCTGGCTAAAGGAGATATCGTTCCTAGGCCACATCATCTCCGAGTAGGGAGTATCGTTGGTCCCGGAAAAGTGGGAATGTTCTGAAGTGGAACCAACCGTAGAACGTGAGAGATATTCAGAGTTTTCTTGGGATGGCTGGATACTACCACCGTTTCATCAAGGACTTCTCCAAGATAGCGAAGCCTATGACGGAGCAATTGATGAAGGGAAAGGCGTTCTAGTGGACCCCAGCGTGCCAAGAAAGCTTTGAGGAGCTCAAGAAAAGGCTAACCACAGCGCCGGTTTTGGTATTGCCAGACGTAAGCAAGAGCGTTGACATATATTGTGACGCATCAAGACAAGGGCTCGGATGCGTGCTCATGCAAGAAGGACAAGTGGTATCCTATGCCTCACGACAATTAAAGAAGCACGAGCTGAATTTCGCCACACATGAATTAGAACTCGCAGCCGTGGTGCATGCATTAAAGATTTGGAGACATTATATCCTTGGCCACCGATGTGAGATCTATACGGATCATAAAAGCCTCAAGTACATATTCACCCAAACGGATTTGAATTTGAGGCAACGTCGATGGTTGGAGCTCATCAAGAATTATGATGTTGGAATCAACTATCACCCTGGAAAGGCCAATGTAGTAGCTGATGCATTGAGCCGAAAGGGAGCATGTCACCAACTCACGGTTCGGGAGCTACCACTCGAGCTACGCAAGGAGTTCGAACGGTTACATCTCAGATTTTTGAATGAGATGGAAGTGATGGAACTCCATTCTTCATTGGAACAAGAGATAAAGTATGGCCAAGCAACGGATGAGGAGATCAAGGATTTGAAAACTTGTTACTGGTGGGATGGTATGAAGAGGGACATAGCCGAGTAAGTTGCCCTATGCGACACGTGCCAACCGGTGAAGGCCGAACATCAAAGACCCGCTGGGCTGTTCCAACCATTGAAAGTACCCGAGTGGAAGTGGGAAAATATCAGCATGGATTTCATCGTCGGATTACCACGTACTCAGTTGGGTTACGACTCTATCTTGGTTATCGTGGATCGATTGACAAAAACAGCCCATTTCCTTCCTGTTAAAATCAAGTACAACGTTGCACAACTAGCCGAGTTGTACATGGAGAAAATCGTGTGCCTTCATGGAGTCCTGAAGAGGATAGTTTCAGACCAGGGTACCCAGTTTACCTCTAGGTTCTGGAAGAAGCTGCATGAAGCTATGGGTATACGACTGGATTTTAGCTCCACTTACCACCCGCAGACCGATGGACAAACCGATAGGACAAACCAAAATTTGGAAGACATGTTAAGAGCTTGCGCCTTGAAACATGGGCGTAGTTGGGATAGGATCTTGCTATATGCTGAATTCTCCTATAATAACAGCTATCAAGCCAGCTTGAACATGTCACCTTTCGAAGCATTGTACGGTAGACAGTGTAGAACGCCGTTGTTTTGGAACGAGACCAGAGATAACCAAGTGTTTGGACCTGAAGTGCTACAAGAAGCTGAGAAGCAAGTCCAAACAATACGGGAGAACTTGAAGGCTGCTCAGTCACGACAGAAAGGCTATGCGGACAATAGGCGAAGGAAGTCGACTTTCGAAGTAGGAGACTTCGTATACCTTAAGGTATCGCCTATCCGAGGCCAACGACGTTTCAACGTCAAAGGCAAGCTAGCACCTCACTACATTGGGGCATTCAAGATTTTGGGCAAGCGAGGAGAAGTATCCTATCAACTAGAGCTCCCGATGCACCTCTCCGACATCCATGACGTGTTTCACGTATCCCAGCTCACGAAGTGCTTGAGGGTACCGGAAGAGCAAATACCAATGGATGAACTTGAACTTTGAGAGGATCTGACCTATGCAGAGCACCCTGTCCGAATTTTGGACGTAAAGGAAAGGGTCACGAGGAACAAAGTGATCCATTGGTGCAAGGTACAATGGAGCCATCACACGGAAGCAGAAGCTACATGGGAACGTGAGGAAGACATCAAGACAGAATTCCCTCATCTATTCTCCACTCTATCGAATCTCGAGGGCGAGATTCAATTTAAGGGGGGTAGATTTGTGACACCCTCAATTTCGTAATAATGCATGAATTCATATTTCATGTAGAAAAACATTTTAAAATAAGTAGAAACAAAGAAATAATATAAAAAGATAGCTAAAAGGAGCCAGTTCCAGTAAGCCTAGAGCGCCGTAGACATTTCCCGTGGCCCGCTGGCCACGTGGCGCCTTCGGAGCTCATCCCCGCAAAGGGGGAGAGGTCCGCTGCTAAACTGGCTACGTGACAGGCTCGGAGCTTGCCTCTGTAAAAGGGGCGATGTCGGTACCCTCAATATGGGGCACGCCCGCACACAGGGAAAACTGCCTAAGGACCTCGCCCCTCTCCACGGGGAGAGCTCCGAGGGCGCCACGTGTCCCGCGGGGACGGACCTCCCTCTCCTCAGAGGAGAGCTCCAGGCCCGCCACGTGGCCAACAGAGCCGGACCTCCCCCCTCCGCGGGGAGAGCTCCGAAGGCTCCATGTGTCCAGCGGGCCGGACCTCCCTCTCCTCAGAGGAGAGCTCCGGGCCCGCCGCGTGGCCAACAAAGTCGGACCTCCCCCCTCCGCGGGGAGAGCTCCGAAGGCTCCACGTGTCCACCGGGGCCGGACCTCCCTCTCCTCAGAGGAGAGCTCCGGGCCCGCCGCGTGGCCAGCAGAGCCGGACCTCCCCCCTCCGCGGGGAGTGTTCCAAAGGCTCCACGTGTTGAACGGGGCCGGACCTCCCTCTCCTCAGAGGAAAGCTCCGAGCCCGCAATGTGGTCAGCAGAACAGCGCTACCTGCCCCCGCGTGGTAGGCAGCAAGAGTAAAGACACACCACGCCTTGCCCGTACAAGGTATTCAAGACCCGCGCCTTCCCAAGACGTGGAGACGCGGAGCACGCCTCTGTCAGGTGCCATTGTGCCCAGTCACGTCGCAGTGAAGACTGGCACGCCGCGTCAGGAAGCTACGCACCAATAAACACAGTGACAACACATCCCCTGCCGCCCCTGCCATCATCAACCACTACGACTAGCTTGCGGCATGGGCAGGGCGGCAGAACGAAGACTCAGAAGCCCTCGCCAGAGACAACTACCGGTGTAACTGCAGGATACGGTAGATGGCAGGCAATCTCCTCGGGACTACCTGTCGGGTCCCGGGCCCACTTGTAAGCTGCCTGAGCTTTGGACTATAAAAGGCTCAGGTAGGCAACGTTAGCAAGGGTTCGGTTCGCTCCTCAGCCATTCGCAACTGGGGTTTGGCTTTTACACACTCTCACGCTCTAGACATTCTAGCACTCATGTCATCCTCAAGCTCAGAACTCCGGTTCTGAGCGCCAAGCAATACAACGAGCACCTCTGCTCACCGTGTACGTAGGGTTTTACGCTCCGACGGCATGAACCACGTAAAAAATCTCTGTGTCAAGCTTCTCCTTCCATCGTCCCTAACGTGTAAGCTCTCCGTGAGTGACTAGCCCATCCATAAAAGAACCTCCGCTGGCTGCCCAGAGCAGGCCCGGGGGAAGTGTCGAGGCACACTTCGACATTTGGCATGCCAGGTAGGGGGCTTTTCCCTTGCGCGACGAGCTTTCACCGGCGAAGATGACGAAGCTTCCTTCAGCGGCAAGCTCTCCCCGCCCACGTTCACGACGAACGGTGACCAGCGGGGACTACGTCTCGACACACTCAGGACGGAGTGTGTCGGTGCAAGCTGGAAGCCAGCAGCCGACTCCGGCAGCGCAGACTCCGGCAAGCCCAAGATCTACTGCAGCACTGAGTGTCTTCCATGGGAGCGCACTAGCCGCAGCACGAGCGCTTCTGCGCAATCCACCCGCTGGGTACGCTCCTCAGTCAGTGACCCAGCAGTGGATTCGCGACGTCGACCGTCTTGTCGTCGCCGCCGCCAACCCTCAACTTCAGCGGGAGCGACGTCCCGGTCAACCAGGTGTGTCGCTGACGTGCACGCCAACGGTTGACGGGCAGACGGCAAACTCCCGCTCCACCAGCCTCCCATCTGCGGACCTGAGGTCGGAGATTGAGCGATGTCACCTGGGCGAAGACGCCCGCCTGACCATCGAGCGACGCCGAGAGAGGCGTCGCAATCGCGAGGCCGGCGACAGCATGTCAACCGCCTCGACCCAGCCTAGGTTGCATACGTTCGCTACGCGATCTCTGCCCCAGGCATACGCCACGCAGCATATGCCTCAGCCATATGCCCTGCAAATGGCGCCCCTGGTCTATGGCGCAGCCTTGCCCATACCGGGGTACGAGGTCCCGACAGCGAACCAAGCGTTCGCGGCACCAACACCTGCAGCAACAGGAGCAGGATGTGCGGCCCTGGCGCCACACCTTCGCTTCGCGAAGTGACCGTGCAAGTTCCGGCCGCACCTGCCCGAGAAGTACGATGGCAGCATCAACCCAGCGGAGTTCCTCCAAATCTACTCCACCACCATCCTAGCTGCAGGAGGGGACGAGGCCGTCATGGCCAACTACTTCCCCGTTACCTTGACCGGCCCAGCTCGGTCTTGGCTCATGAATCTCACCCACGGTTCCATAACCTCCTGGGGAGAGCTCTGCCGGCAGTTTACTGCGAACTTCGGGAGCTCCTACGCCCGGCCTGGCACGGAGCTCGACCTCCACGCCATCCAACAACAACCTGGAGAGTCGCTGCACTCCTTCATCCAGCGGTTCTCCCAGGTGCGGAACACCATCCCACACATCCAAAATGCTTCTGTGGTGGTGGCGTTCTGGCAGGGTGTACGGGACAAGAAGATGCTCGAGAAGCTCGCGACCAGAGAAGTGCGTGACGTCTCAGAGCTCTTCAGCCTGGCGGACAAGTGCGCCAGGGTAGCAGAAGGGCGCAACTGGCACTCACAGCCAGTCTCTGAAGCCGGGGAACAGCCCAGACCAAGTGCTGCTCCCCATGGGAGCGGCGGAAAGGTCAAGAAGGCCAGCGGCAAGATCATGCTGCCGACTGAAGCTCCAGTTGCTGCAGCTGCAGCACCCACTGGAGCTCGGGGGCCACGCCCCGACAAGAGGCCGCGACATTCACCAGCCCCAGACGGTGACCAAGGCAAGCCGTGCCTCGTGCACAACACCAGCAGCCATACTGCTGCTGAGTGCCGGGAGATTCAGAAGCTCGCGGAACGCTTCCGCAGGGGGAAGCAGCCGCGTGCGGACACCCCTCCCTTCCGTCAGAGGGAGGGCAAGCAGAAGGTCGACGCCCAGGACAACATCGACCAGCACATGGAGTTCCAGGAGCCCCAGCGCGCCATGAAGGCGGTGCGCAACCATGAGAACTCCATCTCCAGCGACGATGATTCGTGTCAGTAGCCCACTACGGCTACTTTGTCTTGAATGTGCCTACACTAACAGGCGTCTTCAAGATCTGTGGAGACTGCACTGCTGCTGTGTCAGCCTTGGAAAAGCTCCAAGCATCTGCAGCAGCCCGAGCACCAGCCCCCGGCGGTGCAGAACCGGGCCAGCTCCACCCGAGCCACGCCTCCGTGCCTCGGCCTCACCTCCCGGGGGCCGCACTGGACCTGTCAACCCCCTGTCAGCCTGAGCCAATGGAGGAAGACACCCTGGGTCCCCCAAGAAGGGTCTGTGCCTGTTTACCTCTTGTCAGCATGAGCCAATGGAGGAAGGTACCCCGGGGCTCCCATGCGAAGTCATGCAGGACTAGCTCCGGCGCGAAGATATCAACCTTGTCGATGAGGCATGATTACAAGCAACGCTCCGCAACGCACGGTCCCAGCTGGCGCTCCGGCGTTACCGCCAAAGGACCAAGCGTGTCCGGGAGCTCCAGGGAGGCGACCTGGTGCCGCGGCGCATACTTTCTCGCGAAGGGACCGACAAACTCTCCCCCAGCTGGGCAGGTCCCTTCCGAGTCACAAAAGTTTACCGCTCCGGGTGCGCACGCCTCCCCACCAAGGATGGGGGTCCGCTCCTGAGCCCTTGGAACATAGAACACCACTGTAAGTTCTATCCTCAGATCATTGGTAGCACAGGTCTTTTCCTTTCTGTAATAGATCCCATAGAGTCTAGGAACAGCGCTCGGAGCAACTAAGCCCCAGGGGACGGTCCAGGATTACATCCAGCTTGGCTTGGTTCCGACCCTAAGCGCGTAGGATCTTGCTTCCCCTCATAATGGGGTGGTCGTTGCCTCCATGTTTAGCCTGTGTTCCTCCTACGGACGTTCATACAAGGAAAAACCTGATCTACCACGCTCTTTCTTTTGTGCTCATTTAAATTATGCATTAATTTTTATGACCGCACTTTCCATGTATGCTCACCATACATTTAGCTTTCCTTTCCCACTCTCATCCCTAGTCGGCATTTGCTATCCTACCGAAGACGGTTGCGCTTGAGGTACCTGCCGATGGCCAGGGGGCCTTTCTGGCCTCCCCCAGTCAGGTGCTGCGATGCAAGTTGGTCACCTCTAGGAAAGGCCTGCGCTGTGCATGGGGGGTCCAGGGTGTGTAGCCTGCTTTGCCTGGTTCCGACCCAAAGTGTGCGCGCCCTGCCCTTCGGAGGTCCAGGGGAGTACAGCCTGCTTTGCCTGGTTCCGTACCGAAAGCCTGTGCACTCTGCCTCCCCGGTGTTATGGTCTGGTACTAGGGGCCGGACGGTCATACCATGACCTCGGAGGGAGCCGGACCCTCGGTGTCGGGCGCACAGAATTGCCCAAGCCCCGTATACCGGACCAGGACCGTAAGCCAAATAAGACTAAGATACAGGGAAGGGAGAGCCCCCGAGGAGAATTACTCTTCCTCTACGTGTATGCAGGACCTCCAGGCTTTAGCTGCGGGGACCGCGCAGGGAAAGACCGGAGCTCCAGACTACTCCAAGGCAAGACCGGAGGAGCCGGACCTCGCCCCCTCCGCAGGGACGAGCTCCGAAGACTCCACGTGTCCCACGGGGCCGGACCTCCCTCTCCTCAGAGGAGAGCTCCGAGCCCACCACGTGGCCAGCAGATCCAGACCTCCCCGTCCTCATGGCGCGAGCTACAAAGACCCCTTGGGCCATTAACGCAACAGGGACCCAAGGAAGGTGTCTGTGCAAGACTTCAAGATCGGTGAAGACCTCCGAGGTCCTTGCGGAGCTAAGGACTCGGCCAGGCCAAGCCAAGAAGAAGATAAGCACGGACACAAGAAACAAAGAGCCTGTTCATTCATCAAAGCTCCACGAGCTGGACTACAGACTCAACAAAAGAGAAATAGAAAAGGTACAAGCCCTATGAGTCCCCGGACTCGCGCCGGAACCTAGAGGCGACGAGGGCGGCCACATCCCCGACTTCAGCCCTAGCAACTCCATCCCGCTCTGCGACAGGGCCCTGCCTCACCGGCTCCAGAGAAAGGGAGGGATCCCGGCTCCGGAAGCACGCCAGCACGTGTGTGGCAACCTCCTTCGCCAGACCCCGTCCCTCCGCCTCGAGCTCGCCGGCGATCACCGCTTCGAGCCCGTCCAGTTTGGCGTTGATGGACTCGAGCGCCGGGATCGCCTCGGCCACCTTCTGCGCCGGAGCCTGTGTCCTCACCGGGCTGAAGCCGAGGGGAACCAGGGCGGACCCTGCCTGGTCGACAAAGCTCCAGACCGCATGGGCCTCGACGTACCGTGAAGCCTGGAGCTCCTCCATCTCTCGGCGGATTGCCAGCAGGGCGTCAGGATCCTCCTCGGAGAACTTCTTCTCCTTAGCCGCCAGAGAACCTTCCCGAAGCTGGAGACCCTGGGCGATCCGCTCCAACTCCGATGCCCGGAAGTCGGCTGCCAGCTCCCGATCCAGCACTGCCTGGTGCTCCCGGGAGACCTGCTCCTCCCTCGCGACCAGAGCGGCCTCCCGAATCTCCAGCTCCTTAGCTCGGGCCCTCAAGTCGCCCTTGCCAGCCACCAGCTGTGCGGCGAACTTCTTCGCCTCAGCCGCCAAGGCGCGCTCCCGGTCCGTGACGACGCGCTCGCGGCACACCAGCTTCAGCCGCAGCTCCTCCAGGGCATAGGAGTGCGCCTCGTCCTTGGCATGAGCCTCGCGAGTCTCCTGGTGGAGCCGCCAGGTTTCGGAGTCCAGGCGGTCAACGGCCCTCTTCTGAGCGTCGAGGAGCACCTCTAAGGCATCAAGCTTCGCCCGCCTCAAGTCGAGCTTCGCCCAGACCTCCTGAGTCCGCTGCCTCAAGAGGTGCCCCCAGCTGAGGAGCTGATCCCTCTCCCCTGCCTGTGCCTCCCGCTCACGCTCAAGCGCGGCCAGGACCTGCCTGACGCTCGTCTGAGCAAGGTCCAAGGCGTCCGCCAGGGGCAGCGGGGCAGCAGAGGCCAAAGCCGCGCCTCCGACTTCCTCCATCACATCGTCCTTAGAGGGAGATGATGGCGCCGCAGCATCCACAGGGACCGCAATAAGGCGCTGATCTGAAGAAACAGGTGCCGGAGCAGGACCACTTTCGACGCGCCCCTGCTCGCTGCCCGCCGGAGGGCTAGCAGCCACTCCCACCACCTCCTCAGCACCGGAGGGCTGGGCGCCGCCAGTCGTTCCCACCGAGCCCTCGGCAGTCGCCGGCTTCTGAGTTGGCAATGGAGGACGGATGGGAGCTACCGCCGCCGTCACAGGAGTTGTTCCAGCCGGAACAGATGAGGCCTGCACTGGGCTAGGGGCCGGCGAAGCCGCTGCAGCTTCCGGACGCTGCGGCGCGGATCCTCCGCCGGCTGAAGATAACCGGGGAACAGACTCGCCCCCGGCAGCCGATGAATCCTGAGGGACGCGGACGCTCCAACGGGCACGGAGCCCCGGCTTTCGAGCTGGGGTAGAGCCGCTGGTGCCTACCGCCGGGGTGTGCGTTGGCCGGGGCGCCTGAGCCCTGGGCACACCCCCGGGCATCGTCGCACTGGCATCCCTCCTCGAAGCTCCACCGCCTGAAGAAGGAGGGCGGGGTGCCCGGGGCCCCTCAAACCACCGCTGTCCGAGGGGAGTCTCATCGAAATGGAAGGCCCGAGATCTCTTGGGGCCGCCACCCGACGAACTAACACCTCCAGAAGGAGGATGTGAAAGTACCCCAGTCCCTTGGCTTGGCGCGAACGACGCCGTCGGAGGGGACTGGGTGCGTTTCTTCTCTGGCAGGCTGGATGCCGGCTCCCTGCCCCTCCCCCTATCGGCGGTCCGAGCTCCGTCAGCATTCGGAGGCAGGTTGAAGCCATGGCCAACGAAAGCTCAAGAACTTGGAAGACAAGGGAGCAAGAACTCAGAGGACTCTGGAGGGTTCAAGCTCGGGGAAGTGCGAAGGGAAGCCTGCGATGCAGATAAGATCCCCTTTTAAACTTCCAATACTCGATTCAAATTGATTCGAAACTCTTCGAATGCACTGCTTGGACAACCTCTTCAGCTCCATGACCAAGCGTCAATGACAAGTGGACCCAAGCCGTCCAGCAGAAGCAGTGGGCTAAGAAGTCAGTCTCCCGAGAAGTCGATCCGGCGGGACGCTTCGGCGGTTCCCGAAGAAGCGCTGCGACGTGCAGAAGTGGCAGCCTTGGGAACCACCGTAGTAAAAGCAGCTATCAAGCAAGGCACACGCTCCCACAATCCCGCGACTGTTCGTGATCCGGCAGCGGTCAAAGCGGGTCTTCGAGAAGGTGCGCGGAGTGGAAGAGACTGGGGCCCCACCTCGGGCTCATTATCTCCCCCGAGATGGGCCCGGGGGCCACTGTCGGTACCCTCAATATGGGGTACCCCCGCACACAGGGGAAACTGCCTAAGGACCTCGCTCCTCTCCGCGGGGAGAGCTTCGAGGGCGCCACGTGTCCCGCAGGGCTGGACCTCCCTCTCCTCAGAGGAGATCTTCGGGCCCGCCACGTGGTCAACAGAGCCGGACCTGCCCCCTCCGCGGGGAGAGCTTCGAAGGCTCCACGTGTCCAGCGGGGCCAGACCTCCCTCTCCTCAGAGGAGAGCTCCGGGCCCGCCGTGTGGCCAACAAAGCCGGACCTCCCCCCTCCGCGGGAGATCTCCGAAGGCTCCACGTGTCCAGCGGGGCCAGACCTCCCTCTCCTCAGAGGAGAGCTCTGGGCCCGCCGCGTGGCCAGCAGAGCCGGACCTCCCCCCTCCGCGGGGAGTGTTCCAAAGGCTCCACGTGTTGAACGAGGCCGGACCTCCCTCTCCTCAGAGGAAAGCTCCGAGCCCGCAATGTGGTCAGCAGAACAGCGCTACCTGCCCCCGCGTGGTAGGCAGCAAGAGTAAAGACACACCACGCCTTGCCCGTACAAGGTATTCAAGACCCGCGCCTTCCCAAGACGTGGAGACGCGGAGCACGCCTCTGTCAGGTGCCGTTGTGCCCAGTCACGTCGCAGTGAAGACTGGCACGCCGCGTCAGGGAATGAGAGTCGAGTGAGGACTGCCCTGGGAACTGCATGGCACAAGAGGGGGCTGGTAGGTGGGAGAATGGTGATTCGACCCTGCTGGTGAAACCTTAGTGAGTCCATACATCTAGTAGCCCCTTTGTAAAGGCTATTTTGTGATCTCTTGACCATACACCGACGGTTGTGTACTGGTATAATGGAGGTTCTGCAGTCGCCGACGGGTGACGAATTCACAAACTTGTGGGTAAAGTGGTGCCACCTCTGCAGAGTGTAAAACTACCATGATAGCCGTGCTTCCGGTCACAAGCGCCTGGCCAACTTCCATGATTAGATGGGAAGGTTATTGAGATGATTTTCGGGATGGTATTGGTTTGGTTTGGTCTTTAAGATTTGGTTTTTGGGACTGTTGAGTCCGGGTAATGAGATTGGTTTCATGACTGTTGAGTCATGGCAATGAGATTTCATCTCGGTTATGAGATGGAATTGAATATGAGATGAGATGGTAATGAATACGAGATGGTATTCATTAGCATGTGAAAAGTTGACAAAGATAAATGTTCGGATGAGATATGAAAAGTGGTGAATCATGATGGAGGTATGTTGGTACATGATGGGATTACATTCACTTAAAGCTAGTTACTGTTTTTATCATGTTTTGAAAAATAAACTTCGCTTTCTGCAACGAGCCTTTTTGTACCTACCTTATTGTAAGCTACATGGCATACTTCCCGCACTTGCTGAGTACGTCATGTACTCACCCTTGCATTATCGTACATCATCAGCAACAGGAGAGGAGTACTATGAAGACCACATGGAGTATTAGGCGTGTGATCTACCGTCAACTTGCCTGTGGGAATGGAATGGAGTAGAAGATGGAGCCTCTGCTGCTGCTTAGTTGCTTCCGCAATAGTTTAGAAGACTTCCGCTGCTAGAATAAGACTTACGCTGCTAGAACAAGACTTCCACTGCTAGAATGAGTTAGAGACTCATAAGACATTGTAATAAAACCCTTTTACTCGTGGTTATATATTCTGAATTCAGTTTGTGGATTACATGTGTATGTGTGATGAACATCCTGGAAAAACATACGCATCAGTCCGGGTTCTGTGGTTTTTCCACAGAATCCAGGGAGTCACACCATGTGTCCAGCGGGGGCCTGGCCTCCCTTTTCCGCAGAGACAAGCTCCGGGTGCACCATGTGTCTGGTGGGTGAGACCTCCCTCTCCCTCAGAGGCGAGCTCCGCGTGCGCCACGTGTCTGGCGGGCGGGACCTCCCCTCTACTCAGAGGCGAGCTCCGCGTGCGCCACGTGTCAGTTCCAAACCTCCCCTCTCCTCAAAGGCGAGCTCCGAGAGTGCCACGTGTCAGTTCCGGACCTCCCCTCTCTTCAGAGGCGAGCTCCGAGAATGCCACGTGTCCAGCAGCGTCGGACTTCCTTTCTCCTCAGAGACCAGCTCCGAGGTCGACACGTGTCCAACAGCATCGGACCTCCCTTCCCCTCGGAGGTGAGCTCCGAGGACAATACGTGTCACGTAGTATTGGATCTCCCTTCTCCTCGGAGGTAAGCTCTGAGGATGACACATGTCCCGTGGTGTCAGACCTTCCTTCTCCTCGAAGGTGAGCTCCGGGGATGACACGTGTCCCGCGGGTTGGGCCTTGCTTCTCCGCAGAGACAAGCTCCGAAGGCGACACGTGTCCTGCGGGGCTGGACCTCACTTCTCCGCAGCGACGAGCCCCGGAGGCAACACGTGTCCAGCGGGCCAGACCTTGCCCCTTCCGCAGAGGCGAGCTTGTAAGATCGAAGAGCACGTGAAAAGCTACCAGAGGGGGGGTGAATGGTAGATTAAAACTTTTCGCAGCGGAAACAACAAAAACCCCTCAGCAAAAAATCAATCGGTTAAAGAAACCATGTGTGCAAGTGTTTTCAAATGTGTTCAACCGTGACAAATCAAGTAGAGAGGTAGAGAATCAATTCACGGATCTAATGCGACAAGAATCACTTGAAAACACGAAGTAAAACTTGAGATACGATCAAAACATTAAACGAAGATCAATCTGTTCTACCCGATATAAAACAGATCTGCAACGCTGCAAAGAAACTCGTGTATGTCAAAAACTACAGATCCGAAGCTCGTGAAAATTTCATAGATGATAGATAATTGAGTTGTGAAGACAACCCAAAAAGAATCACGTCAATCGGATCTGTAAAACTCGAGTTATGAATGAAACACCGAAGCAACGTCGGTCTGTCCAGAAACTCGGCGAGAAAGACTTGACGAAAAACAAGTCGGACGAACAAGGCACAAAAGCTCCTCGAAACTATGAACTTTATTCAATAGAAACACAAGAGGAACAGCCCAAAGTTCTCTACCCACGAGAGCTCTGGCCTCCCTTGCTTTTATAGCCAGCCCTCAGGCTAAACAATCCAATCTAGGACTCCTACTCCTAATTGGACTCGTATCCTAACTTACCATAACTGCTCAGGACTCTCCTATTCGCAGATAGAAGCAATCGTGAGACTTACAAACACCTTAGGAACGTCCTAAACATTACTAAAACAACTCAACTTCGTGCCTAGCACGAAAACCTATCATAACCAACTCAAATCTTCCATATTTGAGCCATATCCGACTCAGCCTCAGCCTGAGTACGCAATCCAGCCGGTTGGACCTTTCCGACCAATTCTTTACGTACACTTCTCTTCATCACGCCTTGGAACAATGTTGCCACGTCCATGCACTCCTTGCACACGTGCAAACACCTTCCAACGACTTACACGCAACCTTCATATGCACTGCCCTTGATCCAAACATGATGCGCGACCTCCCGATCAACTCAACCACAGCTCCTCCCGAACTTGGTTGTTGGAACCTCATCTCCTCCCTGAGACTAGTCCAAGGATCCCGTCACCAGCCATATCTTGAACTCAAGCAACACCTGCACATGAATAAACAACCAATTCTTCCGAGCACAAGTCCTCGACTTGACTCACGTTAGTTTGAAAACCACAACACCTTACATGAGCACGTCACATAAGCATGTTGCAAACCATATCAAATGATAACAGCCATAACCACCAAAACACACCAAAAACTTAGCAAATTAATACTAAGCAAACCTTCCCATAAAGCAAGTTTGAAACATTGCCAGTTAAAAGCAAAAACAAGTCGCTGCAGTTCTACGAGTTGAACTTCACGGGAGCTCCCTAAAAACAAGCTCCGGACCTCACAGAAGCTCTCCGGACCTTGCAGGAGCTCTCCGGACCTTGCATCGGACCTTGCCAACACTTGGCGGACCTAACAAAGAACTTGTCGGACCTTGCCACAGAACAATGTTCTGGCAATATTCAAAACTTTGAATGTTAATGCTAACTTTTATCCTAATTGCCAATGTATTCAGCACACATAAGTCTCACAATCTCCCCCTTGATGAATGCATTGGCAACACCAATTAAAATCCGAACATTGGCTTATGAAAAGTTTTGAAAAGCTTTGAAAACTCATTTCTCCCCCTTTATTAATTTCTCCCCATTTTTTAAAATCAGAGAAGGAAGAAAGTGTATAATATATGCAAAGTGTAAAAAAAATCTCTCCTTATACATATTTCTCCTCCTTTGACAATGTATTAGCAAGGTTCAAAAGAGAAATTTTTAAATGTTATGAGCATATTATAACATATACATACAAAACAAAGCTCATCCAAGTCATACTATCAGGTTACTTACACTATCACATCAATGAGATACATAAAGTAGTGTAAGCCATGCTAGAGATCAAATGTATTTTTCAGTTTAAGCAAGTAATGATCTCCCTTACTCAACTATTTCAAAACCTGAAAACATGACACTTGTTGCTGCATTTTTATTATTCATAATCATTTAAGGCACAAAGTTGATCATATGATATTTGCAAGAGATTATATGCCCCATCAGCCTTATTCTAACCAACCAAGCCAAGCCTATGTCATTTGACAATCAGAAGCTTAAGGACATGGTTTTAGTCATACACAATTCCTTCCAAGTTCATATCTTTGTTCAATGATAAGCAATCTCAAAAGAAGAAGTGCGATGCATGCATATTCTCTTGATCTTTTCTCAATTTTTTATTTGAAAACTCAACATGTGAGCAGATCACTTGATTAAATTTTTTATGATTAAAAGCACTTGTGAGCACGCAACAAGTTCAAAACAGCAAGAAAGATCGATCATGACCAGATTTAGTGTAAGTAATTATTCCAATTACTAGTCATGGCAAAAACTACAAAATGTATAACATGAGTAATGTAGTAAGAACTTTCAGCCTGTAAAAGGAATCACAAAGTCATATATGTATGAAATACTATGCTCATATTATTTTAGTTTCAGATTCACACATAGACTTTCAAAGTTTCAAAAACTCCCCCTCAATTTAAGCCATGAGGATGCATAACCCCTATTTCACTACGAATGAAACAAAAACGAGTGAAATCCAAAGGTTTTGTAAAAATATCAGCCAATTGTTGTTCGGTATCGACATGGTGAAGCACAATGTTTCCTTTTTCAACATTATCACGAAGAAAGTGATACCTAATGTCAATGTGCTTAGTTCTAGAGTGTTTCACGGGGTTTTTAGCAATACAAATTGCACTAGTGTTATCACAAAACAGTGGAACACTATCTAAATCAACCCCATAGTCCTTAAGTGTTTGAACAATCCAAAGAATTTGTGAGCAAGCGCTAGCCGCAGCTACATATTCAGATTCGGCCGTGGATTGTGCAACTGAACTTTGTTTTCTAGAGGACCAAGCAACAAGTGAATTACCAAGAAAATGACAAGCACCCGAAGTACTTTTCCTATCAATCCTACAACTCCCAAAATCAGCATCCGAAAAAGCTTTCAAAGAAACGGTTGAGGAAGAAGGAAGAAAAATGCCAAATTCTTGAGTTCCATGTAGGTACCTGAGAATCCTTTTGATGGCTTGGCGATGTGAAGCACGTGGAGAAGCTTGAAAACATGCACAAAGACATACGCTGAATTGTATGTCCGGTCTTGATGCCGTGACATACAAAAGTGATCCAATCATACTTCTGTATTCTTTTTTATCGACCGGGTCACCATCTTCGTCAAGTTCAAGTGTTGTTACTGTTCCCATCGGTGTCCGAAGAGGCTTGCATTTCTCCATGTTGAAGCGCTTAAAAAGGTCCTTTGTATACTTAGTTTGATGCACAAAAGTTCCTTCTTTTGTTTGCTTGATTTGCAGCCCCAAAAAGTATGTGAGTTCTCCCATCATACTCATCTTAAATTCTGAACTCATCATTGCTGAAAACTTGGACACGAGATCATGAGAAGCACAACCAAAGATAATATCATCCACATACACTTGAACGAATAATGAGTCATTGCCATACTTAAGTACAAAAAGAGTTTTATCAACCTTGCCCATGGTAAACCCCTTTTCAAGTAAGAATGCTTTTAACCTATCATACCATGCTCTAGGGGCTTGTTTTAGACCGTACAAGGCTTTGGATAGTGTCACACCCGGTTTTTCCGAAGAAACAACCAAGTGAATATCACATGTATGCCAGGATCATTTTCTCATACATGTGATGACAAATAGTGAAGCATCATTTATTACAAGCCAGGTGTCGAATATAAGTAAGTCTTACATAGTAAATGTCTCGATGGACAATAATAAGTTCATCACAAGTAAATAAACTAGCAGCGGAATATTATTCTTCAGGGCTCCATCACAGGCGTTGCCCGGGGGTCTTCATGAACCTAGAAACCTTCCTCGGGTCCAAAATCTTGGTCATTATACACCACCTCATTATCTTGACCTGAGCAGCAATATAAACCAACAAATATGCAAGGTTGAGTACCAATGGTACTCAGCAAGTGTGGGAAAATCATATCATGCATGGCTAGAACAAGGAGAGGTTGAACTCATGGTTAAAGCACTACGCAATTAATACCTATCACCTTAGCTTATTAAGCACCTACATTACTACACAGGTGAAATGGTCCCAATCTCCCATCCCATCATTATAATCCAATAACCATAACATCATTACCAATGTTAAGCTCCCCGCTTAACTTCCAAAACCATCATTCCTCTAATCATGAATAAGTCCAGGCCGCTCTTAACCGTGAGCACGGCTGTCAAGACAGTTTTGACTCTGCAGAGTTTGTACCACTGTACCCACAAGTAGTGATTTCATCCCCCGTTGCCGGGTGGACTAAAAGAACCTCCATTATGCCAGTGGCTACGATCCACATTCACACTTCCCAGGTGTGTAGCCAGGAGATCACTACGAAGCCTTTACAAAGGGATTCCCGACGAGCGTGGGCCCACTGAGGTTTCACCCCTAACAGCATACAAGAGGCTCCAACCCCGCTGCAGTGGCCCCCTCTTGAGCCTTGCGGTTCATATGGTAGTCCAGCTGACACCTATTCCCCGCACCATCCAACACACCCATACTACGCCGAGGATACACCTAATTAATTGGCCAAGCTGCCCCATCTCAGCATGTGGTTGGCACTGTAAAGCCGGGTTACATGCTCCATGAACCGGTCCTTAGGATCCAGGCAAGTACTAAACACAAACCCAAGTCTCGTGCACCCAGCACACAACCAAAACATCCAACTTGCCTTGATCCCTACCTCTACATAACTCACAATGTCTCATTCAAGAGTATGGTAATATAAACTGATGATCTCATTTCCCAAATATCCCATTCTAGGCATGGCTAAGCATATGCATGTGTATAAATGACATGACAGAATAAATCCCAACCCAAGCTTCAAGGAAACAAGGTAATGCAATTCTAGGGAAACTTCCTAGCATGGGTTTCATATTTAACTTGACAATGCAAATAATTCTATCTACACATCCTAGCATAGGATCAAAGTGGTCAAGGACACTTGCCTCCTTCTTGCTGCTCTTGAAATTGGTAGTCCTGATCTTGGAAAGAAATAACTTGCTCTTGAACAGGTTCTACTTCATACCATCACACATAGCAAAAGAAAAACAACAATCATAAGACATAGTTCACACTTCTACTTCATACAAACCACACATTCATTTTTATGAAATTCATTCACCATTATATGTGTTGTGGTTACTTTATGTGTGTTGAGTTGTGGCTTGCATGCACTTTTAACCATGTGTATATGATTCCTACTTTTGTGTCCACCTTTATACTTACATACTATTTATATGGGTTTCCAATAAATTTCTTATATTCAACTACTTCACCTTTTACTACAAAGTGTGTATGAAAAGTATTATTCTTCCCCATATGTGCTTTCATAACTTCTATCAACCCTAAACTGAATTCTTTGTATTTTAGAAACTCTATTTATCATTTACTAGTTGCTATATTTTCAGATTTATATTCCTATGCATAATTGTGTATTTTATTATTAAATTAGTAATACACATCACCTAAACAGATTAGGTTCTGGTCCTAAATAATTTAAAATCATTATTTTGACCATGGCTTATGATGTATACTATTTCATAATTATTTTCCCTATTTTTCTATGACTATTCTTTACTTAAAAATGTGTCCCTATACTAATAAATGTGAATAATAGATAAAACAGATTTATTTCAGCCCAAAAATATATTTTTATCTCACTCCAAAGTTTTCTAAGTACTGAGAAAGTTTTTAATTAATTTTGACAATTATGTTTGTCCCCCTTTTAAATTTTTAAACACTAGTTACATATTCAATTTTCTAAATTAAATACTAAACAAGGCTAAAATAATGAATTCACCCCATTACAGGGTCTATAATATTATTTTCATAATTTCCAGGGGTCTATCTACACTTATCAGAGGTGTTTTTCCTAATTTCTATTAAGTCCAGGGGTTAAAACTGATTTTTAAATGGATTTACATGATTTTCTAGAGTTCCAGGGGCTAGATCTGAAGTTTCCGGGGCTAGCTCTCAATTCCAGAGAACCCCAGGGGGTAGCACGTAAGAATTCCAGTCTTTATAACGCGGGGCTGACGTGGTCCGTCCGATTTTAAACCGACGGCTGAGATTATAACATCGAACCGGTACGCGGGGTTTTAAAGTCTACCGTGCGATTTAAAATAAACGGCGCACAAGCGGCCACGTCGCTCTGATCGAGAGCGGGCGGTGCTGCCGGCGGCGCACGGCGGCGGGAAGCGGCGATCTCGCCGGAAAGTTTCGGATCCTCGAGAATTCTGCCTAGAACTGTGATCTTATGGCTTAGATCGGTAGAGGGGAGGTCAGGGATCTCACCTCGGGGGTTTTCTCGAGCTCGGGGGTCCTGGAAAGTGATCGGCGGCGAGGTCCGAGGCAAAACCACGGCGAAGCTCGTCGGCGCTGTGTTTACACCGTAAGTCTCCGAGTTTTCTGCACCTGCAAAGCTCCCCGGAGGCGGTGGATCAAAACCAGCGAGTTAGATCAGAGTTTCCGAGCTTAGATCGGCCAGAATTCATCGGCGAAGTCTCGGTGCTCACCGGAGTGAAAATCGGCGATCGCGTGGGAAAAACTGATCGGATCGGGGGTTTTTATAGCCGGGGGAGGGCGGTGGGTCTGTTGTGATCGAGTTGGAGTCCTCTGGGTCCAGAATTCGGGCTGCGGGACGGGTTTCCCGATCGGTTGCGATCGTGCGCGCGGGAGAGAGTCCGGGGTCGCGGGGTTAGGGATGACATGTGGGTCCCACCCGTCGGTGAGAGGCAGCGCGGCGCGCGCGGGGGCGGGCTGGCGCGGGAGTAGCTGGGCCGGCTGGCGGGTTTCGGCCCACTGGCCAGTTTTTTCCCGTTTTCTCTTTTTCTTTTTCCATTTCTTTTCTGTTTTGAGTATAATTTGAATTCCAGTTTGAATTTGAATTTTTGCAAAACATGCAACACGTCCAAAAATTTCTAAATTCCCCTCTGAACATGATTTAGGGTTTTGAATCAAAATTTGGGGTGTTACAGCTCTACCCCCCTTAAAAGAAATCTCGTCCTCGAGATTGGTGTTTCTAAGAAAACAATTCCGGAAACTGTGCCTTGAGCTCATCTTCCCGTTCCTAGGTAGCTTCCTCTTCTGAGTGATGCTTCCACTGCACCTTGCACATCCGGATTCTCTTGTTTCTGGTGAGGTGTTCCATTGTCTCCAAAATCTTGTATGGTTGCTCGGCATAAGACAAATCTTCAGCTACATCCACTTCATTCATGGGTAACACCTCTTCAGGCGTCCTCAGGCATTTCTTGAGTTGTGACACATGAAATGCATCGTGCACGTCCGATAGATGAACCGGTAACTCTAGTTGGTACGCCACTTCGCCTTTTCTTTCCAAAACTTGAAAGGGTCCGATGTATCGAGGCGACAACTTCCCTTTCACCTTGAACCGACGAAGTCCTCTGATAGGGGACACCTTGAGATAAACATAGTCTCCCACGTTGAAAACGAGTTCTCTTCTTCGTACATCAGCATAACTCTTCTGGCGTGTTTGTGCTATCATCAAGTTGTTGCGAATCTCCCTCACCTTCGCCTCGGCTTCTTGTAGCACTTCTGGACCAAACACTTTACTTTCTCCTGTTTGGTTCCAAAATAGGGGAGTTCTGCACTTCCTTCCATACAAAGCTTCAAACGGTGACATCTTCATACTAGCTTGATAACTGTTGTTATAGGAAAACTCCGCATACGGTAAGTTCTTGTCCCAACTCCTATTGTTTTTGAGTGCACATGCCCTTAACATATCTTCAAGGATCTGATTGGTTCTCTCCGTCTGCCCGTCAGTTTGGGGATGATAGGCAGAGCTGAAGTTCAGATGGGTTCCCATGGTTTCATGCAACTTTTGCCAAAACCTCGAGGTGAACTGTGTCCCTCGGTCCGACACTATCTTCTTTGGCACTCCATGGTAACACACAATCCTTGACATGTACAATTCTGCCAATTTGGATCCGCTGTAGCTTTCTTTCACAGGGATGAAATGAGCTACTTTGGTTAGCCTATCAATAATGACCCATATTGAATCATACCCGAATTGGGTCCTAGGCAATCCCACGACAAAATCCATGCTGATTTCTTCCCATTTCCATTCAGGCACTTTGAGTGGTTGCAACAATCCCGCGGGTCGTTGATGTTCTGCTTTCACCAACTGACCTGTGTCACATAGGGCAACATGTTCCGCGACATTTCGCTTCATGCCATACCACCAATACCTGCTCTTGAGGTCCTGGTACATCTTCGTACTCCCAGGATGAATGGAATAGTCAGAATCGTGAGCCTCCTTCAAAATTAATTCACGGATCTCCTTTACTTCTGGCACACAGATCCTTTTCCCGTGCCACACCGTTCCCTGTTCATCCTCTCTAAAACCAGGAGCTTTATTTTCCTTAATGAGCTGTCTGATCTCTTGTATCTTCTCATCATTCTTTTGGCCCTCGCGTATGTCTTGCTCGAGTGTGGAGTCCACTTCCATGGCGATGGCTTCACCACTATTTACTAGACATAGATAGAGCCTTATAACCTCGTCCTTCAATTCTGCGGGCATGTCCTTCAAACTCAACTTATTGACCTGCACTTTCCGACTCAAAGCATCGGCTACGACGTTTGCTTTTCTGGGATGATAGTTGATGCCCACATCAAAGTCATTGATTAGCTCTAACCATCTCCTTTGTCTGAGGTTGAGATCTGGTTGTGTGAATATGTACTTCAAACTCTTATGATCCGTATATATCTCTGTCCTCTTCCCCATCAAATAGTGCCGCCAAATTTTCAAAGCGTGTACCACTGCAGCTAGTTCTAGGTCATGTGTAGGATAGTTCTTCTCGTGCTTCCGAAGCTGCCGGGATGCATATGCCACGACATGTCCTTCTTGCATGAGAACACATCCCAACCCATTTCCAGAGGCATCGCAGTACACTGTGAAATTCTTCTGCATATCTGGCATAACCAACACTGGGGCTGTTGTCAATCTCTTCTTTAACTACTGAAAGCTCATCTCGCACTGTGGCGTCCAGGTGAATGTGATTCCCTTTTCCAACAGTTTGGTGAGAGGTCTCGAGATCTTGGAGAATCCCTCAATAAACCGTCGATAGTATCCAGCCAATCCCAAAAAGCTTCGAACTTCCCCGACATTTTCAGGGGTTTTCCACTTCTGGATATCCTCGATTTTGGCGGGATCTACGGAGATTCCTCCCTCCGAGATTATATGTCCTAAAAAGGGAACTCTCTTCAGCCAAAACTCACACTTGCTCAACTTGGCATATAGTTGGTGTTCTCTCAGCCTCTGTAACACCAACCTTAGATGTTTCTCATGTTCTTCTTCATCTTTGGAGAAGACGAGAATATCATCTATGAAAACCACCACAAATTTGTCCAGATATTCCATGAATACCTTGTTCATGAGATACATGAAATATGCCGGGGCATTGGTTAGCCCGAAAGGCATGACAGTGTATTCATACAGTCCGTACCGAGATACGAAAGCTGTCTTGGGAATATCAGATTGCCTTATCTTGAGTTGGTGGTACCCCGACCTGAGATCAATTTTCGAGAACACACAAGCTCCCCTCAACTGATCAAACAAGTCTTCAATGCGGGGTAATGGGTACTTGTTTTTGATGGTTACCTCATTCAAGGCACGGTAATCCACGCATAACCTTTGGGTTCCATCTTTCTTAGGCACAAATATCACCGGAGCTCCCCATGGTGAGGAACTAGGGCGAATATACCCCTTCTCCGTCAATTCTCTTAAATGATCCTTGAGCTCTTCTAGCTGCTTGGAGTCCATTCGATAAGGTCTCTTGTATATCGGGGCTGTTCCCGGTACTAGCTCAATTGCGAATTCCACGTCACGGTCGGGAGGCATTCCTGGCAATTCCTCCGGAAAAACATCTGGATATTCCCTGATGGTCCTGAGTTCCTCAACTTTCACCTCCACTTGATTTAATTTAATGTCCCTCCTAGGCTCGTGTATCGTTATGAACTTTACTTTTGTTCCACTGGGGTGAGTTAGTTCTACCGTTCTGGTCGAACAATGGATGATTCCTTTATGTTTGGTCAACCAATCCATACCCAAAATAATATCTATCCCTTGTGAGTCTATCACTATGAGGTTAGCAGTAAATACTACCCCATTAATGTCTAGGCTCACTTTGGGACACACTTGTCTTGTCCTTATTTCTCCACCTGGAGAATTTACAGCTAGCATATGGTTCATTTGTGTGGTTGCTAGGTCATGCTTCTTAACAAACCCTTGAGCAATGAACGAGTGGGTAGCACCAGAATCAAACAGCAGAGTTGCAAGGTGTAAATTGGCAGGAAACTTACCAACTACCACGTCGGGTGCCTCTTGTGCTTTCTCCATAGTGACGTGGTTCACCCGTCCTCTCATTACATTCTGCTGTTGTGGCGGCGCAGGCTTCTTCTTCGGGCATTTATGGGCGTAGTGCCCCACTTCACCGCAGCTAAAACATTGCACCCCATCCTTAGGTGCTTGGCCCTTGTTGTCTTGGGGTTGGTTCGGGGGTCCTTGCACTGCTGGTCGAGGTGGATATGCGGGGCGATGCTGCTGCACAAACTGACGTTGCGGCTGCACTGGTGCTGCGGGTGGCCTGTAGTTTGGGTTGTACCCTCTTGGTGCTGAATAGGGTACCGCAGCACGGCTTGTCTGCCCCGTAGGTTGCTGCATCATACGTGGGCGGGTGTTGCTCCCTGAGGCTTGATGTGACCATCCCGCCTTCCTCTTATTCTCATTTTCCAGGGCCTTTAGCTTCCTTTCCACCACAAACGCTCTGTCCACCATCTTTTGAAAACTTTCATACTCATTGGAGGACATGGCACACTGCATCTCTGCGGTATGTCCTTCCACGAAACAATCTTGTTTCTGCTCATCAGTCTCTATGTCTCGTGGAGCATAACGGGATAGTTGAGTGAATTTAGTGAGGTATTCCCTCACCATCATGTTTCCCTGCTGCAGTCCCAAAAACTCCTTTCTCTTGTTTTTGAGTTCACCTCTTGGGATGTAGTGGTTGCGGAAGCTACGCTTGAACTCTTCCCAAGTGATGTTCTCAGGGTCATGATGGGCGGCCACGTAGGCGGTCCACCAATCAGCAGCAGGTCCATTCAATTGATGAGAGGCAAACAGCACCCTCTCATACCCTTGGCATTGTATTATCCTCATCTTACTTTCAATGGTCTTCAGCCAATCATCTGCCTCCAGAGGTTCAGCAGCACTTGCAAACTTTGGAGGTTGAGTTCCTAGAAACTCACTCAACCTTGGTTGGCGTGGTGCCGCTTGGGGAGGTGGAACTTGATGCAAGTTGGCCACCACTTGAGTCAAGTTCTGGATGAGCTGATTTTGATTCTCCAGCATTTGGTGGAGAGGATCAACTTCTTTACGGCGACCACCCCGGTCCTGGCCTTCAGAAAGATGAGGGTTGCATGCCTCATCATTGTTGTTGGCGGGGTTGGCAGCACGTCCTTTTCCTCTTCCGGCCATCTGGCAGAATCAACCAATGTTAATTTTGAAAGCATTTAGTATCATCTTACTACTTTCACTTGTTTGTACTTTGAAGTGTTGAGGCTTGGTTATACTTTTCTGAGGGTTCACACAACACAAATGCAATATTATTTCATGTGGGTTCACACACCAAAGCAAAACAATCTGAAGACGAGGCTGTGGACAATTGCTCATGGCTTCCACAACTCACGTCACACACCAAGCATTATCACACCATTAACTACGTAACGACTCGACTACTCGACATCTTGCTAGCTAGGGGAAAGACTCTACACTACTCGTCCTCTTGAGCTGGCTCCTCGGGATCTTCCTCCTCATTTCGGCTACCTTCTGACTCTGCTTTGGGTGGAGAGGCTGCTGGCGGAGAAGTGCGACGACGCCTGATTGCTCGGCGATCCGGGGAGTCAGGAGTCCATGGATCACTCACGGTGACACACAGTTCATTCCCATCTCCTCTTTCTCTCGCCTTTAAGCAAGCTCTCAGCAACGCCTCCGTTTCCTTCAGGGTGTCTCGGACATCCTGAAGCTCTTGTTGACACTCTTGCAGTCGAGTGCTGAGCATAGCAGCATCCTCCAAGCACAAGTCCATGTGCTCATGGGAAGTCCCTTGCTGCACCGGTGGGTACTTGTACTCCGTGGTACCACTCTCACGTTGGAGGACATACATGTACTCAGTTTTGTCCAAGTGGCGACGATAGATGTGGCTCTGGCAGGTGATGGCCTCCTAGGTGACATCTTTCTCCGCGTCAACTTGTGTTGCTCGACAAGCTGGAGAGTGGTGAATCTTAAGCAGCTGATTCTCGTGTATAATCCTCATCTCCGAACTCCATTCTTCCCTCTTCTCACGGATGGTCCTGGTGGAGTTATAGTGGATGATTAGCTTGCCCGTATTGCCGGCGGCTTCGAGCATACGTCGAAGACGGCGCAACAAATCTCCTACTGCCAATCCGTAGGAAAGGTACGTCACTGGACGACTCTCCTCTCTTTCGGCAAGGGCAACTACGGGAACTCTCCCTCCTGTGGACTTACGAGCGGTGCGAATCATGCGAACCATCTAAAACAAAAGAATTTTAAAAATTAGGTTAGATAAACTCTCAAACAAAAATCCTATTTTGAATGAAAGTTGGGGTAAGATGAAGAAAATAACTCCTTTAAATGACGCTTTTCAACCCACACCTTAAAAAAATAGTTTTTAAGAAAATAGGGCCCTTAAATACGTCCATTTCTACCTAGGTCCACGTTCCTACGGGCAACCTTGGCTCTGATACCACCTCTGTCACACCCGGTTTTTCCGAAGAAACAACCAAGTGAATATCACATGTATGCCAGGATCATTTTCTCATACATGTGATGACAAATAGTGAAGCACAATTTATTACAAGCCAGGTGTCGAATATAAGTAAGTCTTACATAGTAAATGTCTCGATGGACAATAATAAGTTCATCACAAGTAAATAAACTAGCAGCAGAATATTATTCTTCAGGGCTCCATCACAGGCGTTGCCCGGGGGTCTTCATGAACCTAGAAACCTTCCTCGGGTCCAAAATCTTGGTCATTATACACCACCTCATTATCTTGACCTGAGCAGCAATATAAACCAACAAATATGCAAGGTTGAGTACCAATGGTACTCAGCAAGTGTGGGAAAATCATATCATGCATGGCTAGAACAAGGAGAGGTTGAACTCATGGTTAAAGCACTACGCAATTAATACCTATCACCTTAGCTTATTAAGCACCTACATTACTACACAGGTGAAATGGTCCCAATCTCCCATCCCATCATTATAATCCAATAACCATAACATCATTACCAATGTTAAGCTCCCCGCTTAACTTCCAAAACCATCATTCCTCTAATCATGAATAAGTCCAGGCCGCTCTTAACCGTGAGCATGGCTGTCAAGAAAGTTTTGACTCTGCAGAGTTTGTACCACTGTACCCACAAGTAGTGATTTCATCCCCCGTTGCCGGGTGGACTAAAAGAAACTCCATTATGCCAGTGGCTACGATCCACATTCACACTTCCCAGGTGTGTAGCCAGGAGATCACTACGAAGCCTTTACAAAGGGATTCCCGAAGAGCGTGGGCCCACTGAGGTTTCACCCCTAACAGCATACAAGAGGCTCCAACTCCGCTGCAGTGGCCCCCTCTTGAGCCTTGCGGTTCATATGGTAGTCCAGCTGACACCTATTCCCCGCACCATCCAACACACCCATACTACGCCGAGGATACACCTAATTAATTGGCCAAGCTGCCCCATCTCAGCATGTGGTTGGCACTGTAAAGCCGGGTTACATGCTCCATGAACCGGTCCTTAGGATCCAGGCAAGTACTAAACACAAACCCAAGTCTCGTGCACCCAGCACACAACCAAAACATCCAACTTGCCTTGATCCCTACCTCTACATAACTCACAATGTCTCATTCAAGAGTATGGTAATATAAACTGATGATCTCATTTCCCAAATATCCCATTCTAGGCATGGCTAAGCATATGTATGTGTATAAATGACATGACAGAATAAATCCCAACCCAAGCTTCAAGGAAACAAGGTAATGCAATTCTAGGGAAACTTCCTAGCATGGGTTTCATATTTAACTTGACAATGCAAATAATTCTATCTACACATCCTAGCATAGGATCAAAGTGGTCAAGGACACTTGCCTCCTTCTTGCTGCTCTTGAAATTGGTAGTCCTGATCTTGGAAAGAAATAACTTGCTCTTGAACAGGTTCTACTTCATACCATCACACATAGCAAAAGAAAAACAACAATCATAAGACATAGTTCACACTTCTACTTCATACAAACCACACATTCATTTTTATGAAATTCATTCACCATTATATGTGTTGTGGTTACTTTATGTGTGTTGAGTTGTGGCTTGCATGCACTTTTAACCATGTGTATATGATTCCTACTTTTGTGTCCACCTTTATACTTACATACTATTTATATGGGTTTCCAATAAATTTCTTATATTCAACTACTTCACCTTTTTACTACAAAGTGTGTATGAAAAGTATTATTCTTCCCCATATGTGCTTTCATAACTTCTATCAACCCTAAACTGAATTTTTTGTATTTTAGAAACTCCATTTATCATTTACTAGTTGCTATATTTTCAGATTTATATTCCTATGCATAATTGTGTATTTTATTATTAAATTAGTAATACACATCACCTAAACAGATTAGGTTCTGGTCCTAAATAATTTAAAATCATTATTTTGACCATGGCTTATGATGTATACTATTTCATAATTATTTTCCCTATTTTTCTATAACTATTCTTTACTTAAAAATGTGTCCCTATACTAATAAATGTGAATAATAGATAAAACAGATTTATTTCAGCCCAAAAATATATTTTTATCTCACTCCAAAGTTTTCTAAGTACTGAGAAAGTTTTTAATTAATTTTGACAATTATGTTTGTCCCCCTTTTAAATTTTTAAACACTAGTTACATATTCAATTTTCTAAATTAAATACTAAACAAGGCTAAAATAATGAATTCACCCCATTACAGGGTCTATAATATTATTTTCATAATTTCCAGGGGTCTATCTACACTTATCAGAGGTGTTTTTCCTAATTTCTATTAAGTCCAGGGGTTAAAACTGATTTTTAAATGGATTTACATGATTTTCTGGAGTTCCAGGGGCTAGATCTGAAGTTTCCGGGGCTAGCTCTCAATTCCAGAGAACCCCAGGGGGTAGCACGTAAGAATTCCAGTCTTTATAACGCGGGGCTGACGTGGTCCGTCCGATTTTAAACCGACGGCTGAGATTATAACATCGAACCGGTACCCGGGGTTTTAAAGTCTACCGTGCGATTTAAAATAAACGGCGCACAAGCGGCCACGTCGCTCTGATCGAGAGCGGGCGGCGCTGCCGGCGGCGCACGGCGGCGGGAAGCGGCGATCTCGCCGGAAAGTTTCGGATCCTCGAGAATTCTGCCTAGAACTGTGATCTTATGGCCTAGATCGGTAGAGGGGAGGTCAGGGATCTCACCTCGGGGGTTTTCTCGAGCTCGGGGGTCCTGGAAAGTGATCGGCGGCGAGGTCCGAGGCAAAACCACGGCGAAGCTCGTCGGCGCTGTGTTTACACCGTAAGTCTCCGAGTTTTCTGCACCTGCAAAGCTCCCCGGAGGCGGTGGATCAAAACCAGCGAGTTAGATCAGAGTTTCCGAGCTTAGATCGGCCAGAATTCACCGGCGAAGTCTCGGTGCTCACCGGAGTGAAAATCGGCGATCGCGTGGGAAAAACTGATCGGATCGGGGGTTTTTATAGCCGGGGGAGGGCGGTGGGTCTGTTGTGATCGAGTTGGAGTCCTCTGGGTCCAGAATTCGGGCTGCGGGACGGGTTTCCCGATCGGTTGCGATCGTGCGCGCGGGAGAGAGTCCGGGGTCGCGGGGTTAGGGATGACATGTGGGTCCCACCTGTCGGTGAGAGGCAGCGCGGCGCGCGCGGGGGCGGGCTGGCGCGGGAGTAGCTGGGCCGGCTGGCGGGTTTCGGCCCACTGGCCAGTTTTTTCCCGTTTTCTCTTTTTCTTTTTCCATTTCTTTTCTGTTTTGAGTATAATTTGAATTCCAGTTTGAATTTGAATTTTTGCAAAACATGCAACACGTCCAAAAATTTCTAAATTCCCCTCTGAACATGATTTAGGGTTTTGAATCAAAATTTGGGGTGTTACAGATAGTTTGTAAACATGATTAGGAAAATTTGGATTTTCAAAACCCGGTGGCTGCTTAACATAAACCTCCTCTATGTAGCCATTAAGAAAAGCACTTTTAACATCCATTTGATATAACTTGAAACCTTTAGATGCAGCAAATGCTAATAAAATTCTTATAGCTTCTAATCTAGCAACAAGAGCAAATGTTTCATCAAAATCTAGACCTTCAATTTGAGTGAAACCTTGAGCATCCAACCTAGCTTTATTCCTAACCACAACCCCATCCTCACTTTGCTTATTTTTAAATACCCATTTAGTTCCAATTAATGTGTGACCTTGAGGTGGAGGTACAAGTTTCCAAACATTATTTCTTTCAAAATTTTCTAACTCTTCTTGCATGGCATTAATCCAAGATTCATTAGTGAGTGCGCGTGATATATCCTTGGGTTCAAAAGAAGCAACAAAAGCAGAATGAGCATGAGAGTTTGGATCACAAAACCTGGACCGAGTGACTCATTCATGCAAGCTTCCAATGATTTGTTGTGGAGGATGACTTTTTAGTACTCGGAGGGGAGTAGACACTTCAGAAGCACCTTCTTCTTCATGTTCGGACCTTTGATTAGGAGAGCTTGTTGATTGAGGAAGGTCCGAACCAGCAGTAGTGACTGTTGGTGCTGGTTGTGGTGCAAAATCAGCAGCTTGATCATTATTTACTTCCGAGTTTTCGGGCAGCAGCACCACTTCTTCATCTTCTTCAATAAAAATACTCTCCCCCTGCGGATATGGATCCGGACCTGCAATATCGGAGCTAGTACTTGGGCTAGCTTCATCAAAAGAAACCTCGCAAGTCTCCACAATTTTGTTAGTGTCAAGTAAAAGCACACGGTAGCCTCTAGTATGAGATGGATAACCAAGAAACATGCCATCAACAGATCTAGCTTCAAATTTATCAAGATTACCATGTTTCTTAACAAAGCATTTGCAACCAAAAACCCTAAAGTGTGTAACACTAGGCCTATGTCCAAACCGGAGCTCATATGGGGTTTTTCCAAGCTTAGCACGCAAGAAAACACGATTTGAGACATAACAAGCTGTTGCAATTGCATCAGCCCAAAATTTCCTAGGAGTTTGATATTCATCAAGCATAGTCCTAGCCACCTCAACTAAGGTCCTGTTCTTTCTTTCTACGACACCATTTTGTTGTGGTACATAGGGTGAAGAGTATTGATGATCTATTCCATTTTCAGCACAAAAGTGATCAAAGGATTGGTTTTTAAATTCAGTTCTGTTATCACTTCTAATTGCTTTTAATGATCCTGGGTGATAAATAGATAATCTAAGAAATAAAGTTCTAAAATGACTAAAAGCTTCATTCTTAGATGCCATAAAATAAACCCAAGAATATCTGGAATAATCATCAACAATCACAAGCACATACCATTTACCTCCGAAGGATTGAACACGTGCCGGACCTACTGTGTCAAGATGTAAAAGTTGTCCAGGTTCAGCTGTCATGGTCATTGTGAGAGGAGCATGTGAACCTGCAACAAACATAGCATGTCTACAAGAAGAGCACACAATATCATTGTCCTTTTTAAGCTTCGGCAGCCCACGTATGCGATCGAGAGCACTAACACGAGTGAGATGATCAAAGCCTATGTGGCCAAGTCTACGATGCCAAAAATATAGATCCTTTGTATCATTAGCAACTAGACCCCGATGCTTAGAAGTTGACAAATCAAAATAAGCTTTAAAAACTCTTCCAAACCTAGACATGTTAAACAAAAGCTCACCTTTTGAATCTACAACCTTGCAGCAATTTTTAGCAAAGCTAACCTCTAGATTTTCATCTAGCAATTGTGAAACCGAAAGCAAGTTGTATTTCAAATTTTTAACAAGTGCCACATCTTTCAAAGTGTAGAGATTGTTTACTCTAACCGAACCTTTAGCAATTATGGGAGTAGAAGAGTTATCGGCGAAAGTAACATTTTCTACACGTGACACAAAAGAGAGAGAGGAGAACCATTCTTTGTTACCGGTCATGTGGCGTGAGCAACCTGAATCCACAATCCAAATGTTCTCCTTCCTCAAACGTGAAACCTACACAGCAGCACAATACGTCGATGACTCAATACTGGGGTTAGTTAAAATACTTTTAGGAATCCAGTACTGAGTCACACGACGTCCAGCAGGAATAACACGCGAAAGCTGAGAAGGTACAGCAGGTTTATGAGCCAAACATCGAAAATTTTTGTTCCCAACTACTGACTTAGAAGATGTGTTATATGTAGCACAAAAAATAGTAGGTCCGGGAGCAAGCAGGGCCGGGCCTCGCCTCTCCTCAGAGGCGAGCCCCGGGCCTGCCACGTGGCCACCAGAGCCGGACCCCCCTCCACAGGGGTGAGCTCCGAAGGCCCCACGTGTCCAGCAGGGCCGGGCCTCCCCTCTCCTCAGAGGCGATGCCCGGGCCTGCCATGTGGCCAGTAGAGCCGGACCTCACCCCCCTCCGCAGGGGTGAGCTCCGAAGGCGCCACACGTCCAGCAGGGCCGGGCCTCCCCTCTCCTCAGAGGCGAGCCCCGGGCTTGACACATGGCCAGCAGGGCCGGACCTCGCCCCCTCCGTGGGGGTGAACTCCAAAGGCGCCACGTGTCTAGCAGGGCCGGGCCTCCCCTCTCATCAGAGGCGAGCCCCGGGCCTGCCACGTGGCCAGCAGAGCCAGGCCTTGCCCCCTCCGCAGGGGTGAGCTCTGAAGGCGCCACATGTTCAGCAGGGCCGGGCCTCCCCTCTCCTTAGAGGCGAGCCCCGGGCCTAACACGTGGCCGGCAGTGACAGACCTCACCCCCTCCGCAGGGGTGAGCTCCGAGGGCGCCACGTGCCGTGCTGCCCACCCCAGCTCGGTAGACAGCGGGAGTAAAGGCACACCATGCCTTGTCCGATCAAGACATTAAAGACCCGCGCCTTCCCAAGGCGCGGAGACGCGGCGCACGCTCCTGTCAGGTGGCACCGAGACCAGTCACATCACAATTAAGACAAGCACACCGTGTCAGAAGCTGTTGCCCAATAACTATGGCGACAAGACATCCCCTACCGTCCCTGCCATTATCAACCACTACGCCTATCTTGCGGCACGGGCAGGACGGCAGAACGACGACTAAGAAGCCATTGCCAGAGACAACTACCAACATTCACTGCAAGATATGGTAGATGGCAAGAAATCTCCCCGGGGCCACCTGTCGGGCCCATGGGCCCACCTTGTAAGCCGCCCAAGCCTTGAAGTATAAAAGACTCGGGTGGGCAACATTGCAAAGGGTTCGAATACCCGTGGGTTCAGCTCTAGCGCCATTAGAGGGTTGGCGAGTTTGCAACCCAGCTCTAGCGCCATTATCGGCAGCGTCGTCTTGCAAGACAGTCTTCTTAGAGCCTTCCATGTTAGTACTAATAATACAATAAAGTGATTGTTTATCAGCTAATTTTAGAATGAACTGAAGTTATAGAAGGATAACCCTACTCGTCTAATCGGTACTAGTCGCCTAATCACCGACTTGGTCGACTAGGATGACTAATCGTTGACTAGGGTGATTAGTCGACCATAGTAGATCCTAGTTGAAGATCTAGTCATCATACCCATTCTTAATGGTAGTCCCTAGTCGATCCTATATATAAATATATATATATATATATAAAAGAAAAAAAGTCCATTTTACTCCCCTGAACCATGGTCCAAGTCCGGATAATAGTTCAGGGGACCTAGAGACCTGGACCATAGTTAGCGGGGTAAAAATGAACTCTTTCCTATTAGTAATAATAGCACACATAGCATAGCAATTAATAAACTGAAACATAGCAATATTAGCAAATGTGATTCATGCCGGTATGTTAATCCTATGTGGTCAAGCTGATTCATGCCAGAATCAATTACTTGTTAATACATAACACAACAAAAGTGAAATATTATACATTATAAGCCAAGTTTAACACTAAGTACCCATTATTAAATACTCATAGGTCTAAAATAAAAGATACAATACTGCAGAAATCTAATAGTGAAGCCAATGTCGTCGAGTTCACTGTGGTGTACAAGTGTAAATGTGCAACAGTTGCATATGTCTCAGTCAACTAATACAAGCAGAAAATGGTAGCAAAAATAATGTGTCATCTATTTGTAGGTATCATCCTAAATATAAATTGTATTAACTTCAAAAAAAGTTGCTACGATGCAGTTTAAGTTCCCATGTCATTTAGGAACATAATCTTATAAAAAGTGGCTACTATTCAGTTTAAGTTCCCATGTCATTTAGGAAGTAATACACAGAAATCGAAAGGGTAGATTTAATCTATTCGCTCTCTCTAGTTAACTGCAATACTATTAAATATGATGTGATAGTTATTGGTGCTTCCATTCGGATAGGCTACAAAACCGAGCCATATATATTCATTCTTATATCATGCTGTGATATATTTATCCTTGCAAATAATATGAATTCCTTTTGATGAACTATTACAGGGACAATACAATATACTCTCTTTGTCAGGCTCATTCCTACTTGCAGAGGATGGGGTGGGGGGAGGAGGCTGCGGCGGCCCACGATGGAGACGGTGGCGAAGCGGCGCTCGACAGCAAGGTGTGAAAATTTTTTGGCAGCCTAATGGTATCGTTTCAAACATCATGACTTAGGTTTCACGGGATGTGGCTATGATGCTTTATAGAGCCGCCATTTTCACAGGCGGCCGGTAACAAGACGCGCCTGTAAAAAAGTATTTTCATAGGCGGGTCTTAATACGGGTCGTCTATGAAGATCTATTATCACAGGCGGCTTTAACTAAAGACCGTTTGTGAAAATATACCATTACATTTTAAATTCTTATCTTATATGACATTCCTTTATTTTTTACAAATATATAAAACATACACTATAATCTGTAAAGTTCATTTAACTCTGAAGTATATTATTTGTCTACATAACACTAAAATATAATATATTTCAGGTTTAATCTTATATGCCATCCCTCCTATTCTTGTGTTTGCAAAGTTTGAACATTTGGATGTGAGCAAATAACACTAAAGAAATAACTTTGACTCAGCTATTGAAATCTGAACTTCAATTGGTTATAATGATGCATGAAAAAGTTTATGGAAACAAAAATATACAAAAAGAAACAATAATAAAAAAATTATTAAATTATTTTCATAGGCGGGCAAAAATAGTAGCCGCGTGTGAAGATGTGTTATCTGAAAGTTGCCTAGAGGGGGGGTGAATATGCTAACAAAACTTAAGACACAGTTAATTCAACAAAACATACAAAGTCCGGACTTGTCCGGGTTCAGGTCCGGACTAGTCCGGATCAGCGCAGTGAAAGTATAAACTAACGTGTTTTGATGATTCCTAGCAAAATTATTTTAACTAGTGTAAGTAAAAGATGCTAAATACTTATCACAAGATATTGGAAGTCTAAGAGTGCACAAAACAATTCATATGATAAAAAGTACAGCAAGTAGTTTATGAAACCCTAATACTCGAGATTAACGATAAGCAACTAAGTGGACAATGACGCGGGAACTTTTCACTGAAGTTCGGTTCCACAAAGGAACCTACGTCTCCGTTGAGGAGTCCTTGAAGGACCAGGTTTGTTTCAACCTTTATCCTCACCAAGTGATCACAAAGGTCACACTTGGTTTATCCACTAACAATCACAAGTGTAATACAAACTTCCCGGGTCTCACCACGACTTGGAAGCCACCGGGCAACACCTAGCCATCTAGGATTCACTTCCAATAGTAACAAACACAAAGCAACAAGAAAGTAATGCAAATAAATCAAAGAGCTCAATCCCTAGGTGGCCCTAACTCCAAACGCTCACAAACTCTCAACTTTCACTAAAAATCAATTTTGTGTGCAAGAGGGTGAGAGAGTGGGCTAGAAAATCTCAAGAATACTTGTCACAACCTTTTGAATTGTCAGCCTTTGAAATGGGGACTAGTGGACTCCTTTTATAGAGTCCACGAAATGTTACCGTTGCCAAACACTAAAGTCCGGACCCCGACTCCGGACAAGTTCGGACATGGGGGCCACACTCTCCAGAGTGATGTCCCCTTCAACGGTCACTAAAATTTCCAAAATATTCTGAGTCCGGACTGGTCTGGACAAAAGTCTGGACACATCAGAACCTTCTTTTCCGCATGAACGGTCAGATAGGTCCGGCTGTCCGGACTAGTCCGGCTAGAGTCCGGACCCTAGTCCGAACACATCAGGAGCTACTTTTCCGTATGCAACACCAGACAAGTCTGGACCGGAAGTCCGGACACATCAGTACCTCTTTTTCTAGGGGAGGGGGGGGGAGGGTACCCCGGACAAGTCCGGATGCGGACTAGTCCGAACCTAGTTTCAGGACAAGTCCAAACGTGCCTGAATTTGTCCTTTTAAACTTGTCTACCCTTTCTTTTTAGCTAAAACTCTAAGTATAGAGCTTCAATAATTTTCACACCTACTTGACGTCGTGTCCCTCTTAATAGTACGATGTTTCCTATACTCAACAGAAATGAAACCCTAATTCTATGTATAGGTCTTCAACCCTCTACATGATCGAGAAGGGTTGTGAGAGGTAGCGAGGATCTCAAAGTAGATGAAGTTGAAGACGTTGAACTTTTTGTCCCCCTTGAGCCATTGTATCAAATTCCTCGTGTAGGAATTAATGCTTGTTGCATCACCGTCCTTGGGAGTCAACGTATTTCTTAGCAAACGATTGAGCACATTGAAAAAGGGGAGAATACCATGCGTGGAAGGTGGGTTGAATGCATAGTGTTGGTCATACATGAAATCCAAAGCATTATTCATCAATATCTCCTCATTGTGTATTTTGAATGGGGCACTCAAAGTTCATTGCAGCCCTAGGATGTTTGCAAAAATTTTGTACGACACGGTGTATTACTCACCGTGTGTAATCCATGCAATCCTTGATTCTCCATCTCGGTGTAAATACATCTTAGTGTAAAACTGGAGGATCACTTCATGGTTCCATGGGTATTCCATGCCCATAAGCCTCTTGATCCCATGAAACTTGCAGGCTACCTCATCCTCCTTAAACACATCGTTTCCCTCTTTGCCATATAGTCCCGGTCGACCCACTTAACATCAATCATCAGCTTCTTCTTTGTGAGGTAGACGGTGCGATAGTAATCGCAGTGGAAATCCGTCCAAAATATAGGATCAGTGGTCATCTTCTCATAACGGTAAATCTCTTCTTCTCGATCTTACTGGGCATCCATAGCATTCCAGCTGTAGTCCTTGAAACGGATTTGGCGATTTGGGTCCCGAATCGGCGGGGACACCATCAAGGACCCAAGTGGTTCCCCTGCACCCGAACCTCTGTGTGACACCCTCAATTTCGAATCCATGCATGCAGACATAATTCCTATAGAGAAATATTTTAAAAGAAGTAGAACGGGAGAAAAATCATAAAAATGGTGGGGTATGGGAGTAAGATAGCTGAAAAGAGCCAATTCCAGTTCACCGAGGAGTGCCGTCGACACTTCCCACGGCCTGCTGGCCACGTGGTGTCTTTGGAGCTCATCCCTGCGGAGGGGGTGAGGTCCGGCACCGCTGGCCACGTGGCAGGCTAGGAGCTCTGTGAGACCTATGTGTGCTGAATACATTGGCAATTAGGATAAAAGTTAGCATTAACATTCAAAGTTTTGAATATTGCCAAAACATTGTTCTGTGGCAAGGTCCGACAAGTTCTTTGTTAGGTCCGCCAAGTGTTGGCAAGGTCCGGCGCAAGGTCCGGCGCAAGGTCCGGAGAGCTCCTGCAAGGTCCGGAGAGCTTCTGTGAGGCCCGGAGCTTGTTTTTAGGGAGCTCCCGTGAAGTTCAACTCGTAGAACTGCAGCGTCTTGTTTTTGCTTTTAACTGGCAATGTTTCAAACTTGCTTTATGGGAAGGTTTGCTTAGTATTAATTTGCTAAGTTTTTGGTGTGTTTTGGTGGTTATGGCTGTTATCATTTGATATGGTTTGCAACATGCTTATGTGACGTGCTCATGTAAGGTGTTGTGGTTTTCGAACTAACGTGAGTCAAGTCGAGGACTTGTGCTCGGAAGAATTGGTTGTTTATTCATGTGCAGGTGTTGCTTGAGTTCAAGACATGGCTGGTGACGGGATCCTTGGACTAGTCTCAGGGAGGAGATGAGGTTCCAACAACCAAGTTCGGGAGGAGCTGTGGTTGAGTTGATCGGGAGGTCGCGCAGCATGTTTGGATCAAGGGCAGTGCATATGAAGGTTGCGTGTACGTCGTTAGAAGGTGTTTACACGTGTGCAAGGAGTGAATGGACGTGGCAACATTGTTCCAAGGCGTGATGAAGAGAAGTGGACGTAAAGAATTGGTCGGAAAGGTCCAACCGGCTGGATTGCGTACTCAGTCCGAGGCTGAGTCGGATATGGCTCAAATATGGAAGATTTGAGTTGGTTATGATAGGATTTCGTGCTAGGCATGAAGTTGAGTTGTTTTAGGAATTTTTAGGACGTTCCTAAGGTGTTTGGAAGTCTCACGATTGCTTCTATCTGCGAATAGGAGAGTCCTGAGCAGTTATGGTAAGTTAGGATACGAGTCCAATTAGGAGTAGGAGTCCTAGATTGGATTGTTTAGCCTGAGGGCTGGCTATAAAAGCAAGGGAGGCCAGAGCTCTCGTGGGTAGAGAACTTTGGGCTGTTCCTATTGTGTTTCTATTGAATAAAGTTCATAGTTTCGAGGAGATTTTGTGCCTTGTTCGTCCGACTTGTTTTTCGTCAAGTCTTTCTCGCCGAGTTTCTGGACAGACCGACGTTGCTTCGGTGTTTCGTTCATAACTCGAGTTTTAAAGATCTGATTGACGTGATTCGTTTTGGGTTGTCTTCACAACTCAATTATCTATCATCTATGAAATTTTCACGAGCTTCGGATCTGTATTTTTTGAGATACACGAGTTTCTTTGCAGCGTTGCAGATCTGTTTTATATCAGGTAGAACAGATTGATCTTCGTTTAATGTTTTGATCGTATCTCAAGTTTTACTTCGTGTTTTCAAGTGATTCTTGTTGCATTAGATCCGTGACTTGATTCTATACCTCTCTACTTGATTTGTCATGGTTGAACACGTTTGAAAATACTTGCACACACAGTTTCTTTAACCGATTGATTTTTTGCTGAGGGGTTTTTGTTGTTTCCGCTGCGAAAAGTTTTAATCTACCATTCACCCCCTCTGGTAGCTTTTCACGTGCTCTTCGATCCTACAATTGGTATCAGAGCCAAAGTGCTCTAATCTTTGTGATTTGCACGTGTTTTGACTAACCATCATCGAGAAGTACTCCGCAAAACCTTGTGTGTTCAATGGCATCGATTTTCAGGTTTGGAAGGCACGGATGGAGGCCTACATACAGGCGCAAGGCTTCCCCATATGGGAAAAGGTCTACCGGAACTTTGATGTACCACCCAACGATCAAGTTACGGCTGCGAACATGAGAGATGTTGACAACAACAACAACAAGGCTCGCAACTTGATCATCCAAGGATTGACTCAAAGCGACTTCGACCGTGTTGCACACCTCCGATCTGCATATGATGTTTGGAAAGCTCTTTGTGACTACCATGAAGGATCCAATACGATCAAGGAGGTAAGGCAAGATATGTTCAAGAAAGAATACATGCGTTTTGAGATGCAACCCGGTGAGTCAATTGACGACCTTTTTGGTCGCTTTAATAAAATTCTCAGCAACTTGCGTAGTGTCAATGTTAACTTTTCAGATGCTGAAAATGCTAGACAATTGTTAGGAGCATTAGATATGTCAATTTGGGAGATGAAAGTTACATCTATTTGTGGATCTACTGTCATGAGTTCTCTTACTTTAGACGTGCTTTATTCTAAATTGGAAACTCATGAAATTGACATCATCTCACGTAAAAACCCCAACAAGTCTATTGCATTTGTTTCGCAACGTGACATGTCTAGTTCTAGTCAATCATCATCTACTGGTGCACTCTCTTTGCTGTCCTCTCTAACCCTTGAACAGATTGAAGAGTTTCCAGAGGAGGAGCTTGCACTCATCTCTACTCGGTTCTCAAAAGCATTGCAAAATGTGAGAACTAGAAGGAGAGGAAGCTCTGGACCTCAATGATGTTTTGAATGTGGTAAGACATGACATTTTCGTACGGAGTGCCCTAACCTTTCAGGTCCGACTTCATGTGAAGAAAAGCAAACAAGGCCGAAGAAATCGTTTGCAAAGAATAAGAAGAAGAAAGATTTATCAATGCGCAACATAGTGCATAGTATGATCTCTGCACTTCAAGATTTCGGCTCAAGTGATGTGGACACCGGTAGTGATGAAGATGAAGAAGCTATGGCAAATATGTGCTGCATGGCGAGCAAGTCAAGTTCAAGCTCCGAGGAGGCAGAACACAACAGCGACGATGAAGAGGTATGTCCCACTTGCGAAGAAATGTGTGATGCTATTTCTCGTGCCACTGTTATATTAAAGAAAAAGGATAAATAACTTAGGAACAATGCTGTTAAAAATGAATCACTAGAATCTGAAATTAATCATTTAAAAACTTTAATTCCTAGTGATGATTCTTGTTCCTCATGTGATTTGATTTATGAGCAATTATCCTCTTTAAGAAGTGCACACACATCTACACTTGATAAACTTGAACTTGAAATTGAAAAGAACAAAGAGCTTGCTGCACTTAATGATAAAAATTTGAAAGATGCTTGTTGTTCTACAATTGATTTGCATTGTTCTTCATGTGATGATCTGAATAAGAAACTAAATGATGCTATGAATGAGATTTCTATTTTGAACAATGCTTTACGTGTGCATGAAGTTAAATATTGTTCAAATTGCAAACTAAAAGGAAAAACTTCATGTGAAAACTGCTTTGATCTGTCCAATAAACTTGATGACATCCATAGGACACTAGATCGGTTTTCTAATGCAAATAAGAACCTAAACTTGCTGCTGAATTCTTCCAAGTCTTGTAATGATAAAACTGGTTTAGGTTTTAATTCTCATGCTCATGCTAAGGCACACCCACCTAAAGTTGTAAAGTCATTAGGAAGCGGTTTGATTCAAACAGCTCCTAGACAAAAAGAGGTGATTTTCAAATCTGCACGAGTACTGTCCCATTCGGGTTCTAATAAACGTGTTGCTTGCCCATCTAGACATGCTAATAAGGTTACTTTTCATTGTACCTACTGTGGTAGAGATGGTCATGTCATGGATTTTTGTATGTGGCGCCTTCAGAGCTCATCCCTACGGAGGGGGCGAGGTCCGGCTCTGTTGGCCACGTGGCAGGCATGGGGCTCACCTCTGAGGAGAGGGGAGGCCCGGCCTGCTGGACACATGGCGCCTTCAGAGCTCACCCCTGCGGAGGGGGCGAGGTCCTTAGGCGGTTTTCTCCTGTGCGCGGGGGTACCCCATATTAAGGGTACCGACAGTGGCCCCCGGGCCCACCTCGGTGGAGATAACGATCCCGGGGTGGGACCTTCACCTTTTCTACCCCGTGCACTTTCTTGGAAACTCCTTTGGACTGTTGCAAGAGCAGCGGAGGGTCGTGGGGAAGTGACCCCTGCTTCAAAGTTGCTTTAACCGCGGCGGTTCCCAATGCTTCCACTACTGCACGTCGCAGCACCTTGTCAGGAACCTCCGAGTTGTCCGCTTGAGGGACTGACTTCTTGGTCCACTGCCTCCGCAGGGCGGCTTGGGCCCTCTTTTCATTGTCTTTGGGGCTTGGACCTGGATCGTCCGCCCTGAGCAGCACATACGAGGCGTTTTGAATTGCCTCTGGGAGGTTTAAAGGGAACCCCTTCTGCATTGCGGGCTTCCCTTCACACATCTCCCTACGCCTGAGCTTTCCTTGTGTGCCCAAGCCTCCTTTGCTTTGCAAGTTCCTACTCCTTCGCCTCCGATGGTTTCCAACCTGCCCTCGCCGTGCATTGCCCGGACGAAGGACCTTGGGCCGGTGCGCAGGCTCCTTGGATGGCACTCCGAGGAGCAGAAGCTTTGTCTTCGGTGGGGATCTCTTCACTTGCGTCTGGGGAGAGTAGAGACTGTCCTCTTCCTTGCCTATGCATTGTCCAGGTTCGTCCCCCCCCCCCGATTTCTTCCTTCTTCGTGACTCTCCTAGAGACTTATGGTCTCCAGCTCTACCACTGTCGAAGTGTAGCTGTTGACACGTCCCCCGGTCCTGCTCAAGGCAGCCCCCGGAGGTTCTTTTTCAGAGGGGCTAGTCCTCTCGTGAGGGTCTCGTGCGTTGGACGAAGGAAGGAGATGGATGACATGAAGATTTTTACGTGGTTCGGGCCGCCGGAGCGTAAAACCCTACGTCCACGGGAGCAGTGTTGCTCGATGTATTGCTTGGGGCTTAGAACCGGAGTTCTAAGCTTGTGGATGAACTGAGTGACACGACCCCACGGTCTTGTCGAGCCAGGATCACTCTGAGGGGTGCTGCGTTGCACAGCACCGAATAACACACATCAAAGGTACAAAGCGGAAGCAAAACTTTTATTACATAAAGTGGTTTATGAACATTTTTACAACAAAATAGGTTCAGTCTACACTCACGGGCGTAGACTACGCATCAAGTTCACGTTCAGCCCGTGAACGTGTCCTTGCTAGCACGCACGCACACTAACACGGCGGCGTGCACGACTCCCATTTGACGGGGTTCCCCTCCTGGGGTTCCGTCTCCTCCTCGGGAGTCCCTTCCTCATAGAACCCTGCAAAAGCTTCAAACACAAGCAGTGAGCACGAAGGCTCAGCAAGACTGACCCGTCTCTCCTAAACATGGAACTTCTACATGAGGGTTGATGGGTGCATGAGATAAAAACAAGTTGCAAAGACTCGCCTAATTAGTGGAACCTCACTTTCAAGTTTTAGCAGCAGGTTGTGGAGAACCTTAAGCTAAGGCACATGAGAGAGCCGCAATCAAACAAGAAACGCATTTCTCTCATGTACTTTGCCCAAAGTTGAAAGGAACTTTAATTAGCACTAAACTACAGCAAATCATTAACAATCAAGTCCATCTTTCAATCAGCAACATTTTAACATGTAACTAGCCTGTTCTTTCTACGTCACGGTACAGTGAACAAGTGGTACTCACTGACCGCAAGGGACGGCGATTATAATCGATTTACACCTGCAGGGTTACCCGAACAACCCGTCATGTACGCCCGTACTCGATGTTGCCTACAACAACCATCACGGACGCCGTACGCAACTACCTTTCACCCGTTAGCCAAATGTTGAACCGGTCCAATCGTCCCGAACAAGAGGTCTCTGCACGCGCATCTCAGTGCCGCCAGCCGATTTACACCTCGAGCTCTCAACCTACCCTCTGAACGACCAGCTATGCCTCAACACCCAGCTACCCGATTTACATCGGTTTCCAGGTTCCCATATAGCCGGTAGGTCTTCGGTACTGTTCTAGCTTGTTCAACAGGCCCACACACGGCTCGGTCCTCAATCGACACAAGCGGAGCTATAGCACACAGGCCCCAAAGTCCTGCTGCCCTTACTCTCCGCTCGGTCTCATCTTTCTTTCCATGTGTATCATGTGCTATCTCTACCTGAATCGAGTGCCTCTAGCCTATGCTCACGAGTAGTTCCAACTACTCGACTTGTACCGAATCCTACCCTAACTTAGCTTTGCAGTAGCTAACGGAGTTTTGCCATCCTAAACCCAACACCTGGTTTTCTTGGCTATGCAATTGGGTTTCCAAACAAGACTCTAATGCAAGAATTTACGATACTCAAGTAAGTGATCAAAGCAATAAAAATTTGTAAAAGGTTAATGCAAACCGGAGCTTGCCTTGCTGCTCTTGGTCGTAGGCTAGCTGCTCCTCCGGAGTAACGAAGTCTAGGACTTCGGGTTCCTCCTCGACCTTAGCGACTACATGATATAAGAAATACATGTATTAATTTAAATGCGTTGATTGAAATTTAACTTGTGAAGTTTATAAGTCTCATTATACAGACTCAATGACTCTGAAATTTCTATTGTGGCTTGGTTCCCACCTAAACATAGACTTGGTCAAGTTTTAGTTGCAGCAAAGCTCAATTGAGCTCCCCACAAATAATTATATCCTTGACCTTAATTGGAGCTCTTAGGGTATTCTAGGGGTTTTCATGGAGCAAGCCATGACTTTCTAAAAACTAGATTTTCAGAGGGTTCTAATGGAGTTGGTCTCACTTAATTTCAAGGTACCTAGTTAAAGATATGAGCTAAACAATTTCAGAGAAAATTCTGAAAATGTTTCTGAACATTTTCTATTTTCTCTGGAACAGTTTCACTAATCACACCATTAGGTGGATTAAACGAGCTCAAATGGATCTGAAATTTTTATGGTAGTTCAGGGATATTTTGGTGAACATCCCAGCAAAATTTCAGAATTTTCCTTCAAGGGATTCTCCAGTTAAAATTCCAAACAATTTAAATTTTGAGGAATTAATTCTGGAGAATTAAGGATTTTCATGAAGTGAAACTTGATTTGGTGGAAAGTATAGAGCTGAATCCAACAAATTTTGGTTCACTCGATTTGGAGCTTCCTAGCCAAAGATATGAGGATTTGAAGTTTGAACTAAAACTGAAATTCGGGGAAAAGTTTAAACTCTTGCCCGTGGGCCACGGGGACACGTGTTGCGCGCTGAGGCGTCGGCACATCGGGGTCTACGGTTTTTTTTTTCGCGCCAGCACACCGGATCCGAGCCGCAGCTCGATCCCAATTTAAAATATCTGCCGCTGACAGCTGGGGTCCACCCCCTTCGTCTACCTCCCGCCGCCCGTGCTCTGCCGCCGGGGTACCTCGCTGGAGAGCTCGCCGGCAGCCTCTGTGGAGCTCCAAGCTTCATGATTCCGGCCGCCCCTGCCTACTTTCACTTGTGGAACACGATTCTGATCTCAGCTCGTCATGAAAATGGCCGGTACATGGTCGGCGACGAGCAGCCGCTTCGGGAAGACTTCGGCCGTGTCGACGGGCCTCCTTAGCATCTTAACCACTCGAGCAACCAGTCGGGGAGCATCAGTGGACCTTAGGGAAGGTCGACATGAGCTTGAAGCAGCTCGGGGGAGGCCCAAAGTAGGCCCTCACCATGTGCCCGATGCTTCCCGCATGCTCCGCCGTCGGCAAACTTCGAAATACGCCGGGTACAGGGGTTCTTAGGCCAAAGGTTGTGAAGGCAACTTGTGCACTACCGGGTCTAGTTTGTGTGGAAGCGGATTGAGACCCCCTAATCCTTTCTATAGTATGAATTCGACAGAACCGCCCCCGAAGGTCGGTCTGTACTGAGGAAGGGGAAAACCGGAAATTCGCCGCCGGTGAGCAAGCACTCGGGCTGTGGCTCAGGGGTGAGCAGCACCGATCACCAGCACGTACAAGGGTGCCTTGGCTCGGGCGTGACAACCTCCCGGTTGGGCTGTCCACGGGAGCCTGGAGTGCGGTGGTTTTAGGTCACCGAATTGAACTCTTGGTATAGCCGAGATCGACCGGTTTCAGCTGAGTTCTAGCAACGGGGAAGAAAGAGGAGGGTTCCTAATACCTTGCCGTAGCTCTGAAGGGGACGGGGAGACTGTGATCGGAGCTCTCCGATCGGTTCTGAGCGGCAGAGAAAAACTTCCCGGCGCTGTGTTCTTGCGAGGAGGAAATGGCGAGGGCTTCGGCCGAGGAGGGGGGCGCCTTAAGAAGGGGTCCGGAACCGACCCTGGGAACGCACGTGGGCAAGCTGCTGGTGGCGTGGCGGCCTCCCTCGGTGGCGCTCTCGGGAGAAGCTCGGGGACCCGAGTACTGAAAGTCCACTCGGTTGATTTCCTTCAGTGGCTGACATGTGGGTCCCACTTTCAATTTTAACCTCTGATCTTAACTCAAATTCACTGTTGTAAACAGTAGTCCCCACAAAGCCCATGGTGATTTGAATTATCTACCCTTGAGCCATTTGAACTGGTTAGAATTCAAATTGGGTTTGTTTTGAATGAATTTCAGCACATGTTCAGTTTGAAATTCAAATAAAGTTTGAATTTGCTACACTTAGCTCATGTCAAGATCAACTCCAAATGGAGTGAAAATTGGTGTGTGAGCTCACAAAAATGTGCTGAGTAAGAATATGCCTCCCACTTTTGAATTTATGGGATCAAAACAGTTTGAATTTGCATTTGAGTTCAAACTACCCTCTTTCTAGCTATACCCAAAATGATCTCAAAAAGGTTTTGAATTTGGGTGAAACTTGGCATGGACATTCCTAGCAATGTGTAGGAGTTTTCCCAATGCCCAGCCCCTATATGATGTATGTGGGAAATACCACTTTTGCAATATGTGAGTTTGTTTTTATAATGAGCATGTTGATGGTGGTTACTTGCTCTTCAAATGTGTTCATCAATTTGCTTCAAATGAGGTGTGTGTGTGTGGTGATGAACACTTCAAACATGTGTCAAAAACTGAGGCCCTTACATTCCTCCCCCCTTAAAAGAATCCCGTCCCGATATTATAAGGTAAAAATGAGAGAGAGGACGGTGGAAAATTACCGGATATGCGACGTGAAAAAGTCGGGGTAGTTAGCACAAAGAAATCCTTCGCTCTCCCATGTCGCTTCGTCCACAGAGTGATTACTCCATAGAACTTTGTAGAACCACAACGTGCGGTTGCGTGTGGTTCGGGCCTTTTCGTCAATGATCTGAACCGGTTCCTCCCGATAGGTGAGATCCGGTTGCAGTTCTTCAATGTCCTCCAGCTGAACGGTAGTTGATAGCTTGAGACACTTTCTCAGCTGGGAAATATGAAAGACGTCGTTCACACCGGAAAGTGCTTCTGGTAGTCTCAGCCGGTATGCTACTGATCCACATCTTTCGGTAATCTGGAATGGACCGATGAATCGGGGTGCCAACTTTCCTCTCACCCCGAATCTGTTTACGCCTTTCATTGGAGACACACGTAGATATACGTGATCCCCCACTTCGAATTGTAATGGGCGTCTTCTCCGGTCCGCATACTGTTTCTGCCGGGATTGGGCGGCTTTTAGGTTCGCTTGAATCAGCCGAACCTTTTCTTCTGCGTTGTTGACAAGGTCAATCCCGAAGGTAACCCTTTCGCCAGACTCACACCAGTTCAATGGTGTGCGGCATTTTCTTCCGTATAGCGCCTTGTAGGGCGTCATTTTTATGCTGGTTTGGTATCCATTGTTGTACGAGAACTCAACTAACGGCAAGTGATCATCCCAATTCTTGCCGTGGTTGATAGCGCAAGCTCGTAACATATCTTCTAAGATTTGGTTTACCCGCTCGGTTTGCCCATCCGTTTGCGGGTGGTATGCTGAACTACGGATCAGCTTCATCCCCAAGGCAGCGTGCAGCTGCTCCCAAAAACGGGACACAAATAAAGTGCCCCAATCCGATATGATGGTACGGGGTACACCGTACAAGCATAGGATCCGTGAGATGTACAGTTCAGCGTACTTCTTGGCGTTGTAGTTGGTGTTGACCGGGATGAAATGGGCAACTTTGGTGAGCCGGTCGATGATCACCCACACAGAATCATGCTTCTGAAAATTGGTGGGTAAATCGACGATGAAGTCCATGCTCACATCCTCCCACTTCCAGGCAGGAACGCCCAGTGGTTGTAGTAGTCCCGGTTTCCGCATATGATCTGCATTCACCCTTCGACATGTATCACACTCGGACACGTACTTTGCGATCTCCCGCTTCATCCGTGTCCACCAAAACTTGCTTCTGAGTTCTTGATACATTTTTTTGCTGCCGGGGTGAATAGAAAATTTTGATAAGTGAGCCTCATCAAAAATTTTCTTCCTTAACTCTGAGTTACGGGGTACGACGATCTGGTCCTTGAACCATAGGACGCCGTCTCTGTCCTTCCGGAAACATTTCAGCTCCCCACTGTCTACACGTCTCCGCAAATGCTACATGCCCTTGTCATGTTTCTGAGCTGCCGCTATCTCTTCACGGATGGTGGGGATCAACGCTAAGTTGTAGAGAGCTCCATGTGGAATCACATGCAGTGGTGGTTCGCTCTCTTCCAACGGTGTGATGGTCAGATTGTTGACGTGTGACTTGCGGCTCAGAGCATCTGCCACTACATTTGCCTTGTCCGAATGATAATGGATCTCTATTTCGTAATCCTTTATCAATTCTAACCATCTTCGCTGCCTCATATTCAGCTCTTTCTGAGTGAATATGTACTTGAGGCTTTTGTGGTCGGTATATAGATGTACAAGGTTACCGAGTAGGTAGTGCCTCCACATTTTCAGTGCAAGTACCACGGCAGTGAGCTCCAAGTCGTGGGTTGGATAATTCTGCTCGTGGTTTCTAAGCTGCCGTGATCCATACGTGACCACTCTTCGGTCTTGCATCAGCACACATCCGAGCCCAATGCCAGATGCATCGCAGTACACATCGAATGGTTTTGTTGCGTCTGGCTGCGCCAAAACCGGTGCTGATGTTAGGTGCTTGACTAAAGCCTTGAATGCTGCTTCACATGCTGGACTCCAAACATATTTGGTAGCCTTCTGCAGCAGCTCCGTCATAGGCTTGGCAATCTTTGAGAAGTTCGGAATGAACCTCCGATAATATCCCGCAAGTCCGAGGAAACTCCGTACCTCATGAACAGTCCTCAGGGATTTCCAATTCAGCACTTGAGTGATCTTGCTCGGGTCTACAGCGATACCCTCCGCTGAGATGATATGCCCGAGAAAAGGCACTTGCGATATCCAGAACTCGCATTTGCTGAATTTCACGTATAGCTTGTGATCCCGCAGCCATTGCAAGACTATACGCAGATGTTTCTTGTGATCTTCCTCCGACTTGGAATATACCAGTATGTCATCGATGAAGACCACGACAAACTTTTCCAGCTCCGGCATGAATACCGAGTTCATCAAGTACATGAAGTGAGCTGGAGCATTGGTGAGGCCGAAGGACATGACCTGGTACTCATAAAGTCCATACCTCATCGAGAAAGCCATCTTCGGAATATCCTCAGCTCGTATCTTAATCTGATGGTACCCGGATCTTAAGTCTATCTTGGAAAAGATCTTTGCTTCGACCAACTGATCAAACAACATGTCAATCCATGGCAACAGGTACTTATTCTTGATGGTTACGGCATTTAATGGACAATAGTCCACGCAAAGCCGTAACATCTCGTCTTTCTTCTTCACGAATAATGCCGAACAGCCCCATGGCGAGGAGCTCGGCCTAATAAAACCCTTTTCCAGCAGGTCCGTTAGCTGAATCTTCAGTTCAGCCAACTCCTTGGGCGCCATCTTGTACGGTCTTCGGGATATTGGCATGGTTCCCGGTGCAAGTTCAATCTTGAACTCCACCTTTCTATCAGGCGGCATCCCCAGCAAATCGTCCGGGAATACGTCAGGGAACTCTCGGACCACTGGAATATCTTCCAATCTGATGGTTGTGGATTGATAGACACTTGGAAGTTTTATTTCTGGACTGTCCAGAAATAAGGAATGAGACTCGTGCACTCCTGAGTTCAAGTGCACAACTCGGAGGACGGTGTCTAAAACAGCGCCGTGGCGGGTTAACCATGACATCACTAAGATAACATCGACCTTTTGTCCCTCCAAAATTATGAGAGACGTAGGGTATACTCTACCCTCTAAGCACAATGGCGCTTTTGGGACCATCATGCTTGCTGAAATTTTTCCACCCGGTGAACAGATCACATGAGGACTATCGGTGGGTAGTATTTGCAAGCTATATTTATCAATGAAAGCTTGGCTAATGAAGCTATGCGTGGCGCCTGAATCAAATAATACTATGGCGGGATGCTGATGGAGTTGAAACATACCCGCAAGGATTGGCTCTCCCTCCGGCACGTCCTCTATGGCAAGTTGGTGGACAGTGCCGGGCCTAGGGTTTGCCCGCCACGCATTAGTGGGGTTCCGGGGTTGATTCCTCCCCGGAAACTGCGGTGCAACACCGCCGCCTTGTCTCTCCGGGCAACTGCTGGTGAAGTGTCCTGGACGACCACACTTGTAACATGTGGCCGCTACTGGTGTGGTACTCGGGGGACGAAAGCCCGGCATGCGCTGCTGAGGTGCATACGCATGCGGCATCGCCCGCTGCTGCAGTTGTTGTTGTGGAGGTGGTACTGGCAGTGCCGGCCTGAATGCCGGTGAAGAATACGGCCGACTGCGGAAAGGCATCGACCTCTGGGGTGGCTGCCAGCGTGGACCTGATGGTGGGCGATTCACCATCCGAAATTTCTGAGAAGGGCCGCCTCCCTCTCCGCTGCTTTGCGGCGCACTTCGCTTTCTCTCCGCCGCCGCTAACTCCTTGCCGGAGTCCTTCTGGACAATCGCAGCATCAATGATGTCATTGAGGCTGCCGCGATTGAACATTGCCAACTTGTCCTTCAGGAGCGGGTTAAGCCCCTGGTAAAAATGGTCCCGCTGCTTCTCGTCGGTATCAGCGTGATACGGCGCGTAGAGCGCGAGATCGTTGAACGCCCTGGAGTATTCCAGCGCGTTCCGGCTCCCTTGCTGCAGGTGTAGAAACTCCTGTGTCTTCCTCTTCATCAGACCCGGCGGTATGTGATAGGCCCTGAAGGCCGTCCGGAACTCCGCCCAGGTCATAACTCGGTCGGTGGGCTGTGAAGCACAGAAGTTTGCCCACCACGCGCTTGCGGATCCTTGGAGCTGCTGGACCGCGAACTGAGTCTTGTGCTGCTCACTTATCTGGAGCAGCCCGAACTTCATCTCTATTGCGCGGAGCCAGTTGTCCGCGTCGAGAGGTTCATCCGCCCTTGAGAATACCGGGGGATGCGTCGCTAGGAAGTCGGAGTAGGAGCTCTGTTGACGCTCCTCACGGTCTTGACGTCTCTCTGGATGAGACGTATTGGCGATGAGAGTTTGCAGCAACTCCGTGTGCTGCTGATGAGAACCCGCCATTGCCGCGACGATGTCGGCCAACGTAACCGTTGGCAGTGGCGGTGGCGGTGTTTGCTGTTGCTGCTGCTGCTGTTGCTGTCCCGAGGAGTCCTCGGGAGGCTGTTGGGAGTTCTCTCCCCCTTGGGTAGTACCCCCAACGTCCGGGTTGGCACGAGTACGAGTCATTCTGAAATTCAAAACAGCAGCGATTAGCACATGTCATACTTAAAATTCCATATGCAACAGTAGGTATTGAAGTGACACATGAATAATTTGCACAACATTCACATATATTGATGAAGCATAAACTTTATACAAGATACATTATTCTCGGGTCTCCGAGAAGTCGTGCTCATGTCGTCACTACCTATACATACGCTACTGCCTACACGACATGTTACCGATTACAAAACTTTGGGTTACCCTACCCTAGCTGCCCTACTTGGCAACTGTAACCCCCTACTCGGAGTAGAACTCGACCTCCTGCGGGTCGTCCTCCTCCGGTACCTCTGCTGGTGGTTCCGGATCTACCACCTCTTCTCCCATCTCAGGTTCTCCCATTGCTGGAAGGCCCAAGACCACCGGTATGCCCAATACCGGAGGTACGAGGTCCTGCAATGCATGGACCTCGTCCATGGCCTGGTTGTAGTCCTCTTCCCAGCCTTGTCCTTCCTCAATAGCGTCGTCCCGCTCTTGAGCAAGGTCCTCATTCTGCTGGGTTAGAGTCTGCACCAGCTCTTGCAACGCCGCGATGTCGACACGGCTTTTCTTCTTCGCCATCTTCAGACGATACAACTGATTATGCTGTTCATTCAGTCGCTTGATCGTCGGAAGGAGCACATTGCGGAGTGCGCTGTGAGCACTCTCGAAATGGTCTCCACGGCTTGTGCTCTCCTTGAGCCTTGCGGAGAGATGCTCCGTATGAACAGCTTGGCTGTCCATCACGACCTTTCCCGCCCTCATTTGGAGGCTAAGGTTTGCCTCCGCGGGGCTGTACCTAGGGCAACCCGGGTCGGCTGCCTCCCGGTACCTTCCTTCCCATACATGATGAGCCCGTCCCTCCACCAGAACGAGCGCGTATGGAGTGCCCTCCATCGCTCTCACGTGTAGCTGGCAAAAACGTGGCATGGTGTCATGGGCTGCCACTTGCCATATCCCTTCCGGTTGTCTACCTCTCACTGTGACGGTGAACGGCACCCAACCGGGTGCCGTAGGTCCTGCAGGGACTTCGACATGGATTGTCCATGTCTTGTTCCCCTCCTCGCCTTCTTCCTTGGCGATGTACTGCGGCATCTGGTTGTACCCGAAATATTGAAGCATCTGCCCCAATGCTTCCGGATAGCCGCTGCGGTGAGAACAGTGGGACACCACCCACCCGTTCTCCAACAGTTTATCTGCTGTCATCTGTAAAAATATATTTGAGAAATGTCAAATATTTATTTAAACAGTAACCCATTGAGTTATAACATAATACATGTCATTGAACCCATAAAACTTGGAAACATAGTTCAAATTTTAAGCAAATTTGACTGCTGATCTGCTGTTCAACATGACAGCCCTGATCAGTTCCCATCTCAACCTGATTTAGGTCATGTTAAAGGCAAAACCAATTCTGGAGCTCAACATCAAAGTTAAATCTAACTTCAATATCTTTCCAGAAAGTATTTGCTTGGCCTAAGATCTGTCCTGGTTCAAAAGTTATGAGAGGTCAAAGTTAACAGAATTTCTGGAGAAAATTGGACAGCACCTCCCTGCTTTAGGTACTGATTTGATCCAAGAATTCCAGTTAATTCTGCTCCCAATCTGACAAAACTTTCTGTTACAAAGTTTTAACCCATCTCATAAGATTTCCAGAACCACCTTATTTTCTATTTTTGGATTTTTATGCAGGAAGTTATACTCAATTTACAGAGAGTTTACAGAGAGTCTTTACCCTGCCCTGTTTTCTGGACAGTTTCAACTCTACTGCATTTTTCGATTGGTTAAGGGATGAAACACCTCTGGACCTCCACAGAAAAGTTGTAAAACTCTTCCAAAGCTTTCCAGAAATGTATCATATTGTCACACCCGGTTTTTCCGAAGAACAACCAAGTGAATATCACATGTATGCCAGGATCATTTTCTCATACATGTGATGACAAATAGTGAAGCATCATTTATTACAAGCCAGGTGTCGAATATGAATAAGTCTTACATAGCAAATGTTTCGATGGACAATAATAAGTTCATCACAAGTAAATAAACTAGCAGCGGAATAATATTCTTGAGGCTCCGTCACAGGCGTTGCCCGGGGGTCTCCATGAACCTAGAAACCTTCTTCGGGTCCAAAGTCTTGGTCATTATACACCACCTCATTATCTTGACCTGAGCAGCAATATAAACCAACAAAATATGCAAGGTTGAGTACCGATGGTACTCAGCAAGTGTGGGAAAATTATGTCATGTATGGCTACAACAAGGAGAGGTTGAACTCATGGTTAAAGCACTACACAATTAATACCGATGGTGAACTGCAGAGTTTGTACCACTGTACCCACATGTAGTGATTTCATCCCCCGTTGCCGGGTGGACTAAAAGAACCTCCATTATGCCAGTGGATACGAACCACATTCACACTTTCCAGGTGTGTAGCCAGGAGATCACTACGAAGCCTTTACAAAGGGATTCCCGACGAGCGTGGGCCCACTGTGGTTTCACCCCTAACAGCATACAAGAGGCTCCAACCCCGCTGCAGTGGCCCCCTCTTGAGCCTTGCGGTTCATATGGTAGTCCAGCTGACACCTATTTCCCGCACCATCCAACACACCCATACTACGCCGGGGATACACCTAATTAATTGGACAAGCTGCCCCATCTCAGCATGTGGTTGGCACGGTAAAGCCAGGTTACATGCTCCATGAACCGGTCCTTAGGATCCAGGCAAGTACTAAACACAAACCCGAGTCTCGTGCACCCAGCACACAACCAAAACATCCAACTTGCCTTGATCCCTACCTCTACATAACTCACAATGTCTCATTCAAGAGTATGGTAAAATAAACTGATGATCTCATATCCCAAATATCCCATTCTAAGCATGGCTAACCATATGCTAATAATAAATGACATGGTAAAATGAATCCCAACCCAAGCTACAAGGAAACAAGGTAATGCAATTCTAGGGAAACTTCCTAGCATGGGTTTCATATTTCATTTGACAATGCAAATAATTCTATCTACACATCCTAGTATAGGATCAAAGTGGTCAAGGACACTTGCCTCCTTCCTGCTGCTCTTGAAATGGGTAGTCCTGATCTTGGAAAGGAATAACTTGCTCTTGAGCAGGTTCTACATCATACCATCACACATAGCAAAAGAAAAACAACAATCCACAAGACATAGTTCACACTTCCACTTCATACAAACCACACATTCATATTTATGAAAGTCATTCACCATTATATGTGTTGTGGTTACTCTATGTGTGTTGATTTGTCGCTTGCATGCACTTTTAATCATGTGTATATGATTCCTACTTTTGTGTTCACATTTATACTTACATACTATATATATGAATTTCCAAATTAAATAAATTCCTTATATTCAACTACTACACCTTTTTACTACCAAATAAGCATGAAAGGTATTTTCCTTCTCCATATGTGTCTTCATAGTTTCTACCAACCCTAAACTGAACTCTTTGGATTTTAGAAACTCCATTTATCATTTACTAGTTGCTATATTTTCAGATTTATTTTCTTATGCATAAATGTGTACTTTATTATGAAAATAACAAGACACATCATCTAAACAGAATAGGTTCTGATCTAAAATGTTCAATAATATATTTTTGACCTTTTCCTCTGATGTAAACTATTTTACATTTATTTTTCCTATTTTCAGAACTATTCTTTACTTAAAAATGTGTCCCTAAATGGGAATAATAAATTAAACAGATTCAATTCAGCCCAAAATATGTTTTTATCTCACTCCAAAGTTTCCTAAATACTGAGAAAGTCTTTAATTTAATTTTGACAATATGTTTGTCTCACTTTTTAATTTTTAAACACTAGCCACATATTCAATTTCCTAAATTAAATACTAAACAGGGCTAAAAGGTAAACTCACCGCACTACAGGGTCTATAATATTATTTTCAGAATTTCCAGGGGTATAGCTACACTTATCAGAGGGGTTTTTCCTAATTTTTATTAAGTCCAGGGGCTAAAACTGATTTTTAAATGAATTTACATGATTTTCTGAAGTTCCAGGGGCTAGATCAGAAGTTTCCAGGGCTAGCTCTTATTTCCCGAGAACCCCAGGGGGTAGCACGTAAGATTTCCAGTCTTTATAACGCGGGGCTGACGTGGACCGTCCGGTTTTAAACCGACGGCTGAGATTATAACGTCGAACCGGTACGCGGGGATTTAAACCCTACCGTGCGATTTAAAATAAACGGCGCACAAGCGACCACGTCGCTCTGATCGAACGCGGGCGGCGCTGCCGGCGGCGGGAAGCGGCAATCTCGCCGGAGACTTTCGGATCTTCGAGAATTCTTCCTAGAACTGTGATTTTATGGCATAGATCGGTGGAGGGGAGGTCGGGGATCTCACCTCGGGGGTTTTCTTGAGCTCGGAGGTCCTGGAAGGTGATCGGCGACGAGGTCCGAGGTGAATTTACAGTGAGGCTCGTCAGCGCTGTGTTTACACCGCAAGTCACCGAGTTTTCTGCACCTGCAAGGTTCCCCGGAGGCGGTGGATCAAGACTAGCGAGTTAGATCGGAATTTCCGAGCGTAGATCGGCCAGAATTCGCCGGAGAAGGCTCGGGTTCTCACCGGAGGAAAAACAGCAGATCGCGTGGGAAAAACAGAACGAGGCCGGGGTTTTTATAGACGGGGGAGGGCGGCGGGGTGGTTTAGATCAAGTCCGCGTTGCCTACGAACGGAATTCGGTGGGGATGCGCAGGAATCCGGGTCGGTTTTGATCCGGGGTGAGAGAATCTCGGTGCGGGCACGAGGTAGAAGAAGGGCTGGCGGGCCCACCTGTCAGTGGGATGAAGCGGCGCGCGCGGCTGCGGGCTGGCGCGGCGCTGGTTGGGCCGGTTGGTGGGTTGCGGCCCACTGGCCGGTTTTTTTCTGTTTTCTCTTTTTCTTTTTCTATTTCTTTTCTGATTTGAGTTTAATTTGAATTCCAGTTTGAATTTGAATTTTTGCAAAACATGCAACACGTCCACAAAATTTTAAATTCCCCTCTTAACATGATTTTAGGATCTTAACGAAATTTTGGGGTGTTACAGCTCTACCCCCCTTAAAAGAAATCTCGTCCTTGAGATTGGTGGTTCTAAGAAAACAATTCCGGAAATTGTGCCTTGAGCTCATCTTCCCGTTCCCAGGTGGCTTCCTCTTCTGAGTGATGCTTCCACTGCACCTTGCACATCCGGATTCTTTTATTTCTGGTGAGGCGTTCCATTGTCTCCAAAATCTTGTATGGTTGCTCGGCATAAGACAAATCCTCAGCTACGTCCACTTCATTCATTGTGACACCCTCAATTCTGTGAAAAACCACGGAACCGAGAACTAATGCATATGTGTGCCCAGGATGTTCATCTCTACTCCCTCCACAGGCAAGGTTGAGAACAGATCACACGCCATAATGTCCCACTTGATCTTCATAATAGGTTTCTCCTGCTGCTGATGAAGAAATAATAATGCAAGGTTGAGTACAATGATGTACTCAGCAAGTGCGGGAATAACACATGATATGCAGCTCATAAACAAGGTAGGTAATAAAAGGCTTATTTGCAGAAAAGCAGATTTATAAAAACGTGATAAAACAGCAACTTAACTTTAGATGAATGTAATCCCAGCATGTATTAAATTACCAACATACCTTCATCGCTTTCCATGTTCCATCCGAACATTAACCAATCTTTTATTCGTACTCACGAATACCTCCTCGTATTCGCTACCATCTCACCTCATAAAACAACCACATCTCACACCGAGACCAATCTCATGTCATGACCCATCAGTCATGCAACCATCTTATCTCCCGGACTCAACAGTTCCAAACCAATAACCATAACTGATAACCATAACCAAGAACCTTCCCAATAACCATTCCAATAACCATCCCAGTAATCATCCCATCTAATCATGGCAGTTTAGCCAGGTGCTCGTGACCGTAAGCTCGGCTATCATGATAGTTTTAATAACTCTGCAGAGTTTGTACCTCTTTACCCACAAGTTTGTGATTTCGTCACCCGTCGGCGACTGCAGAACCTCCATTTTACCAGTACACAGCCGTCGGTGTATGGTCAAGAGATCACAAAATAGCCTTTACAAAGGGGTTACTAGATGTATGGACTCACTAAGGTTTCACCGGCAGGCTAGAATCTCCAATTCTCCCACCCACGGGCCCCCTCTTGTGCCATGCAGTTCCCAGGGCAGTCCTCACTCGACTCCCATTCCCCGCGCCTTCCACAGTCCATAACATCCTAGCAACTTACCTAATTACTCAGCTAAGCCGCACCGATATTTGGCCTTGTGGTGGCACTGTTATCCTGGCATGTGCATGCATGAACCGGTCCTTAGATCTATGGCAAGTAAAACCACCATCTCATGCTACCTCATTCACAAACCCAGGCTTGCCTAGATCTTCCCTCCGATCCATGTTCATTAACCTCTTCAATTACTTATTATCAGTACGAGTGCAGTTAGCTAGACACATCTATCTCGCTTCCCAATCCCATAAACTCAGCGAAGCATAAAGCAAAAATCATACCCGACTCATAAACTTCCCTGGCGACAAGGATGGTTTAATCAAAACTAGTAAACTCCTATAAAAAGGGTTTCCCATCATGTTTGACTCAGCACACACACCTTTCCGCAAAACAAAACAGTTTTACCCAAAACATAGGATCAACATGGTCAAGGAGCACTTGCCTTGTTCTTGCGGTTCCGGTTGTTCTTGATTCTCAAAGCCTTGTTGCTGCAGCTCGTCGTAGACAGCTTCCTGAGTTTGTCCTGCTTTGTAGGATTCACGTGCATGCAAATTCACAGCAATCAATATCATGCACAAACCCTAAACTAGGTGCGATGATGCACATGCATACTATCCTATGATTAGTTTTCTTAGATCGATCTGTACTTATTCTTGCATGGCTTGCATGGTCAGAGGTGTTCGTGATGATCTGGTCTTTAGATCAAACTGATCATCAAGTGATCTGTCCACGAAAAGGCTTCTGTTCGAAAGGAATTGAAGAACAGATGCAAGGAGATGAATACAATGATATTGAAGTCCTACCTCACGTTTTTCGAGGTCCTCCTCAGACCGCTTGGTTCTTCTTCGATGATCTCCCTTGTTGTGCTTCAGCAATGTTTTGCTCGGCGAGTTAGGGCTAGGGCTCTAAGTCGTCGGCTTAGGAGTTGAAAGAGAAGTTTGTAGTTTCGGCCAGAGGTTTTGGGTTCTATTTATAATCGGGAAGAGAAGAGTCCTAATCTGATTGGATCCCGAATAAGAGTCTCATTCAGATCTTTGTTAGATCCTGACGTCTTATCTTCGGTAACATTGTGGAGTTTAGATCGGTTTCCGTTGCGTACCGGTATCTTTACGCGTAAAAACCGCTCCAGACTCGTTACCTCCATGGTGAAGAGCTCCGGAAGCTCCACGTGTCCTTCCGAGCCTGGTATCTCTTTTCCCGTAGGGACGAGCTCCGGTTGTGCCACGTGTCACGAGCGAGACCTCCCTCTTTTTCGGAGGTGAGCTCCACGCACGCCACGTGTTGGCGCCGGTCTTCCTCTCTTCTTTCCTCAGGGACACGCCCCGCGGTCGACACGTGTCCAATAGAACAGGACCTCTCGCAGGTGAGCTCTGAGATCGACACGTATCCCGCGCGGATGGTCCTCTGATTTCCGCAAGGACTAGCTCCGAGGATGACACGTGTCTTATGAAAAATGCCTTTGCTTCTTCCGCAGCGGCTAGCTCCGCAGTAGCACGTGTCCCATAGGGTCGGGCCTCTTTCCAATTGCGGAGGTGACCCCCGAGCCTGCCACGTAGCTAGTTTAGCGGCGGACCTCTCCCAATTTCTCGGGGATGAGCTCCGAACACGCCACGTGGTCTGCTGGCCGTGGAAATTGCCTTCGGTGCTCTCGGAGAGCTTTATTTGCTATCCTTTTGGTACTTGTCTCTGTTTCTACTCTTCTTAAAATATTTTTCTTCTTCATAAAACATGAACATATGCTGACACCCGAAATGAGGGTGTCACAAATCTACCCCCCTTAAATTGAATCTCGCCCTCGAGATTTGTTAGTAGAAAATGGATGGGGAAATTCTGCCTTAATATCCTCTTCACGCTCCCATGTGGCTTCGGCTTCAGTGTGATGGCTCCATTGTACCTTGCACCATCGAATCACCTTGTTTCGGGTGACCCTTTCCTTTACGTCCAAGATTCGGACAGGGTGTTCTGCGTAAGTCAGGTCCTCTTGAAGTTCAAGTTCTCCCATCGACACTTGTTCCTCTGGTACTCTCAAGCACTTCTTCAGCTGGGATACATGAAACACGTCATGTACGTCGGAGAGGTGGTTTGGGAGCTCTAGTTGATAGGCTACTTCTCCTCGCTTGTCCAAAATCTTAAAGGGTCCGATGTAGCGAGGTGCTAGCTTGCCTTTGACGTTGAAACGTCGTTGGCCTCGGATAGGCGATACCTTAAGGTATACGAAGTCTCCTACTTCAAAGGTCAACTTTCTACGCCTATTGTCCGCATAGCCTTTCTGTCGTGACTGAGCAGCCCTTAAGTTTTCTCGTATCGTCTGAACTTGCTTTTCAGCTTCCTGTAGTACTTCGGGTCCAAACACCTGGTTCTCTCCAGTCTCGTTCCAGAACAGCGGCGTTCTACACCGTCTGCCATATAAGGCTTCGAAAGGCGACATCTTCAAGCTAGCTTGATAGCTGTTGTTATAGGAGAATTCGGCATATGGTAAACTCCTATCCCAACTACGCCCACGTTTCAAGGCGCAAGCTCTCAGCATGTCCTCCAGAATTTGGTTCGTCCTCTCGGTTTGCCCATCTGTTTGTGGGTGATAGGCGGAGCTAAAATCCAGTCGTGTACCCATGGCTTTCTGCAGCTTCCTCCAGAATCTAGAGGTAAACTGAGAACCTCGATCTGAGACTATCCTCTTCGGAACTCCATGACGGCACATGATCTGCTCCATGTACAATTCTGCCAACTGTGTAACGTTGTAACTGGCCTTTACCGGAAGAAAATGGGCAGTCTTCGTCAACCGGTCCACAATGACCCAGATGGAGTCGTATCCTGACTGAGTTCGTGGCAATCCGACAATGAAGTCCATACTGATGTCCTCCCATTTCCATTCAGGTATTTTCAAAGGTTGCAACAATCCAGCGGGTTTTTGATGTTCGGCTTTTACCCGTTGGCATGTGTCGCATAGGGCAACGTATTCGGCTATATCCCTCTTCATACAATCCCACCAATAGCAAGTTTTCAAGTCCTTGTACATTTTGGAGCTCCCTGGATGTATGGAATAGGGTGAATCATGTGCCTCCCGTAATATCATGTCGCGAAGGTGTCTTAGGTTTGGCACACAAATCCTTTTTCCTAGCCAAAGCGTACCCTTTTCATCCTCTTTGAAATCCTTCTCTATCCCTTGTCGGATTCTTTCCTTGATTTCCTTGATCCCTTCGTCCGTTGCTTGGCCCTTTCTTATTTCTTGCTCCAATGAGGAGTGGATCTCCATCATTTCCATGTTATTCAAAAATCCGAGGTGTAACCGTTCGAACTCCTTACGTAGTTCGGGTGGTAGCTCCCGAACCGTGAGTTGGTGGCATGCTCCCTTTCTGCTCAATGCGTCAGCGACCACATTGGCCTTCCCGGGGTGGTAATTGATTCCTACATCATAATCCTTGATGAGTTCTAACCATCGACGTTGCCTCAAATTCAAGTCCGTTTGTGTAAATATGTACTTGAGGCTTTTATGATCTGTATAGATCTCACATCGATGACCAAGGATATAATGTCTCCAAATCTTCAATGCATGCACCACTGCTGCTAACTCCAAATCATGTGTAGGATAGTTAAGCTCGTGCTTCTTTAATTGTCGTGAGGCATAGGCTACCACTTGTCCTTCCTGCATGAGCACACATCCGAGCCCTTGTCTGGATGCGTCACAATATATGTCAAAGCTCTTGCTTACGTCTGGCAATACCAGAACTGGTGCTGTGGTTAGCCTTTTCTTGAGTTCCTCAAAACTTTCTTGGCAGGCTTGTGTCCATTGAAAGATTTTTCCCTTCATTAGCAACTCCGTCATAGGTTTTGCTATCTTAGAGAAGTCTTTAATGAAGCGCCGATAGTATTCTGCCATCGCAAGGAAACTCCGAATATCCCTCACGCTGTTCGGTTGGTCCCATTTCAGAACATCTCTCACCTTTCCAGGATCAACTGATATCCCTTCCTTGGAGATGATGTGGCCTAGGAAGGATATTTCCCTTAGCCAAAATTGACACTTGTTGAGCTTGGCATACAACTGATGCTCTCGCAACTTCTGCAAGGTCAATTTCAGATGTTCTTCATGCTCCTCCTCACTTTTTGAATACACCATAATGTCGTCGATGAAAACCACGACGAACTGGTCCAAGTACTCCATGAAAACCTTATTCATAAGGTACATGAAGTATGCGGGTGCATTCGTCAATCCAAAAGACATAACGGTAATATTCATATGAACCATACCGCGTCCGAAAGGCTGTCTTAGGTATATCGGAGGGCTTAATCTTCAGCTGGAAATATCCCGACCGAAGATCAATTTTGGAGAATACTTGGGCTCCTTTCATTTGATCGAACAGGTCCTCTATACGGGGCAGAGGGTATTTATTCTTGATTGTTACCTCGTTGAGAGACCTGTAGTCCACGCACATTCTTTGGGTTCCGTCCTTCTTGTCCACAAAGAGTACCGGGGCTCCCCATGGTGATGAACTTGGACGGATAAAACCCTTTCCAACTGTTCTTGAATTTGCTTCTTGAGTTCAACTAACTCGTTAACGGGCATCCTATATGGTCTCTTAGCTATGGGTGCAGTTTCAGGTACCAAATCTATGGCAAACTCGATGTCCCGGTCAGGTGGCATACCTGGAAGTTCTTCCGGGAACACATCCGGAAATTCCTGAACCACTGGAATTTTGTCCAATGCTACTCCTTCAACATGGTTCAGGTCCGCCCGTTTGGTCGCTTGCTGGGCTGACTCAAATTCGACACGGATACCGTGTTCGTTCGTCAACTGCACGCTTCTCTCAGCACATTGGATTACTCCATTGTGCTTGCTTAACCAGTCCATTCCGAGTATGATGTCAATCCCATGGGAGTCCAAAACAATAAGGTTGGCAAGGAAGTCTACCCCCCTTATTTTAAGGCTTACCTTAGGACATACTATACTGGTCCTCATTTCTCCTCCGGGAGAATTAACTAGCATAGCACATTCTAAGTGGGATACGGGTAGATGATGCTTGGCAACATAATCGGATGATATGAAGGAATGTGATGCTCCAGAATCAAATAAAATGGTGGCTGGGTTGGAGTTGGCAAGGAACATACCAATTGCGACGTCCTCAGCCTGTTGTGCTTCTTCAGCAGTGACATGGTTAACGTGGCCACGAGCATTGTTCTGCGGTCCACGGTTCCCTTGGTTATCCCCTCCGTTTGGTCGCTGGTTCTGCTTGGGTACATTACTTTGCTGTCCAGGGCCTCTCTTCGGGCACTGGTTAGCGAAGTGGCCTACTTCCCCGCATGCAAAGCATGCCCTGTTGCCTATGGCAGCAGGTACGTTGGGGCGGGGGTTTTGAACAGGAGTGCCATTGTTAGGCCGGGGCGCAGGAGGCATGGGCACTCGAGGTGCCGGTGCAACAAACCGTTGCTGTGGTGGCTGATCAGGGCGGTTCGTAGGAGTGGTCGATCCATACTGCGGTGCAGGGGGCATGTACCTAGGACGTACGTTGCTCCCTTGGCATCTTCCTTTTGCACTCGCGCTCGATCTCTCGGATCATGTTTTCCACCACAATAGCCTTATCAACCAGCTTCTGGAAGCTTACGTAGTCATTGTTGAGGAGCTGAACTTGGATCTCATTGTTCAACTCTCTCATGAACAGGTACTGCTTCCTCTTATCTGAGTTGACATCTTCGGGGGCATACCGGGACAGTTGTATGAACTTGTTGAGGTATTCGTTCACACTTTTCTGTCCTTGGCGGAGACCTTCAAACTCCTGCCTCTTGAGCATCATTACGCCAACAGGGATGTAGTGGGAGCGGAAACTTTCCTTGAACTCAGTCCAAGTGATTGTCTCCGGGTTGGCATGGGCGTTGCTCAAGGCGTCCCACCAGTCAGCAGCTGCTCCCATCAGTTGGTGTGACGCAAAGAGAACCTTTTCTCGGTCGTTGCACTGTACAATGGCAAGCTTCTTCTCCATGGATTTCAACCAATCATCAGCCTCCATTGGATCGCTTGCTTGAGCAAAGGTGGGTGGTCGAGTCCTCATGAACTCTCCCAACCTGTTATGAGCCGGCGGTGGTGGTGGCGGTGGTGCCGGAACGGGGTGTTGGTTGGCCTGCAACTGACCCAAAGTTTGGATCATGGTTTGCATAAGCTGGTTTTGCATGGCCATCAACCTTTCTAGGTTATTTTAGCCAGCTCCAGGGTTAGCAGGAACTTCCTCGTGGTCATCTTCCTGGACGTTCCTTCGGCTGGCGTTTCCTCTCACCATCTGTGAGATAGAAGGTTAGAAGGTTAGGTAGGTCCTTTCAACTATATGCATCAAGGTGAGTTGGACTATATATATTAGCCCTTTATGAGGATGTGAGCAAGTGCCGAAACATCTCACATCTCCTTCTTCTTATGTGTGGATATGGACAACGTTTTTGAGACGTCCCACCACTCACACTAAGCACATATTCACAAATAATCATCACAAGGGCCCACTCAACTCCTATTCAAGGATGGTTTCCTATGTCAAGGTGGTTTCAAGGCCAATCTAAGCTATTCATCCTAGGATGCTTCCTTTGGTCCGCGTAGCTTCTATTTAGGGGTATAACTTGCTGTTAACCCGTGATTCTAATATTAATCAAAGGTTTCTATCTAGGCGTGTAACCTACTGTCAACCCGTGGCTCTGATACCAATCTGTGACGCCCTCAATTCTGTGAAAAACCACGGAACCGAGAACTAATGCATATGTGTGCCCAGGATGTTCATCACACATACACATGCGTTCCACAAACTGAATTCAGATTATATATTACCACGAATAACAGAGTTTATTACAATACCTCATGAGTCTTGGACTCATGCTCTCAGCGGAAGTCTTTATTTCTACGCAGCGGAAATCTTTATTTAAATGCGGAAGCAAAACTAAGCAGAAGTGGCTTCATCTCTACTCCCTCCACAGGCAAGGTTGAGAACAGATCACACGCCATAATGTCCCACTTGATCTTCATAATAGGTTTCTCCTGCTGCTGATGAAGAAATAATAATGCAAGGTTGAGTACAATGATGTACTCAGCAAGTGCGGGAATAACACATGATATGCATCTCATAAACAAGGTAGGTAATAAAAGGCTTATTTGCAGAAAAGCAGATTTATAAAAACGTGATAAAACAGCAACTTAACTTTAGATGAATGTAATCCCAGCATGTATTAAATTACCAACATACCTTCATCGCTTTCCATGTTCCATCCGAACATTAACCAATCTTTTATTCATACTCACGAATACCTCCTCGTATTCGCTACCATCTCACCTCATAAAATAACCACATCTCACACCGAGACCAATCTCATGTCATGACCCATCAGTCATGCAACCATCTTATCTCCCGGACTCAACAGTTCCAAACCAATAACCATAACCGATAACCATAACCAAGAACCTTCCCAATAACCATTCCAATAACCATCCCAGTAATCATCACATCTAATCATGGCAGTTTAGCCAGGTGCTCGTGACCATAAGCTCGGCTATCATGATAGTTTTAATAACTCTGCAGAGTTTGTACCTCTTTACCCACAAGTTTGTGATTTCGTCACCCGTCGGCGACTGCAGAACCTCCATTTTACCGGTACACAGCCGTCGGTGTATGGTCAAGAGATCACAAAATAGCCTTTACAAAGGGGTTACTAGATGTATGGACTCACTAAGGTTTCACCGGCAGGCTGGAATCTCCAATTCTCCCACCCACGGGCCCCCTCTTGTGCCATGCAGTTCCCAGGGCAGTCCTCACTCGACTCCCATTCCCCGCGCCTTCCACAGTCCATAACATCCTAGCAACTTACCTAATTACTCAGCTAAGCCGCACCCATATTTGGCCTTGTGGTGGCACTGTTATCCTGGCATGTGCATGCATGAACCGGTCCTTAGATCTATGGCAAGTAAAACCACCATCTCATGCTACCTCATTCACAAACCCAGGCTTGCCTAGATCTTCCCTCCGATCCATGTTCATTAACCTCTTCAATTACTTATTATCAGTACGAGTGCAGTTAGCTAGACACATCTATCTCGCTTCCCAATCCCATTAACTCAGCGAAGCATAAAGCAAAAATCATACCCGACTCATAAACTTCCCTGGCGACAAGGATGGTTTAATCAAAACTAGTAAACTCCTATAAAAAGGGTTTCCCATCATGTTTGACTCAGCACACACACCTTTTCGCAAAACAAAACAGTTTTACCCAAAACATAGGATCAACATGGTCAAGGAGCACTTGCCTTGTTCTTGCGGTTCCGGTTGTTCTTGATTCTCAAAGCCTTGTTGCTGCAGCTCGTCATAGACATCTTCCTGAGTTTGTCCTGCTTTGTAGGATTCACGTGCATGCAAATTCACAGCAATCAATATCATGCACAAACCCTAAACTAGGTGCGATGATGCACATGCATGCTATCCTATGATTAGTTTTATTAGATCGATCTGTACTTATTCTTGCATGGCTTGCATGGTCAGAGGTGTTCGTGATGATCTGGTCTTTAGATCAAACTGATCATCAAGTGATCTGTCCACGAAAAGGCTTCTGTTCGAAAGGAATTGAAGAACAGATGCAAGGAGATGAATACAATGATATTGAAGTCCTACCTCGCGTTTTTCGAGGTCCTCCTCAGACCGCTTGGTTCTTCTTCGATGATCTCCCTTGTTGTGCTTCAGCGATGTTTTGCTCGGCGAGTTAGGGCTAGGGCTCTAAGTCGTCGGCTTAGGAGTTGAAAGAGAAGTTTGTAGTTTCGGCCAGAGGTTTTGGGTTCTATTTATAATCGGGAAGAGAAGAGTCCTAATCTGATTGGATCCCGAATAAGAGTCTCATTCAGATCTTTGTTAGATCCTGACGTCTTATCTTCGGTAACATTGTGGAGTTTAGATCGGTTTCCGTTGCGTACCGGTATCTTTACGCGTAAAAACCGCTCTAGACTCGTTACCTCCGTGGTGAAGAGCTCCGGAAGCTCCACGTGTCCTTCCGAGCCTGGTATCTCTTTTCCCGTAGGGACGAGCTCCGGTTGTGCCGCGTGTCACGAGCGAGACCTCCCTCTTTTTCGGAGGTGAGCTCCACGCACGCCACGTGTTGGCGCCAGTCTTCCTCTCTTCTTTCCTCAGGGACATGCCCCGCGGTCAACACGTGTCCAATAGAACAGGACCTCTCGCAGGTGAGCTCCGAGATCGACACGTATCCCGCGCGGATGGTCCTCTGATTTCCGCGAGGACTAGCTCCGAGGATGACACGTGTCTTATGAAAAATGCCTTTGCTTCTTCCGCAGCGGCTAGCTCCGCGGTAGCACGTGTCTCATAGGGTCGGGCCTCTTTCCAATTGCGGAGGTGACCCCCGAGCCTGCCACGTAGCTAGTTTAGCGGCGAACCTCTCCCAATTTCTCGGGGATGAGCTCCGAACACGCCACGTGGTCTGCTGGCCGTGGAAATTGCCTTCGGTGCTCTCGGAGAGCTTTATTGGCTATCCTTTTGGTACTTGTCTCTGTTTCTACTCTTCTTAAAATGTTTTTCTTCTTCACAAAACATGAACATATGCTGACACCCGAAATGAGGGTGTCGCATTCATGGGTAACACCTCCTCAGGCGTCCTTAGGCATTTCTTGAGTTGTGACACATGGAATACATCGTGCACATCCGATAGACGAGCCGGTAATTCTAGTTGATACGCCACTTCGCCTTTCCTCTCCAAAACTTGAAAGGTCCGATGTATTGAGGTGACAACTTCCCTTTCACCTTGAACCGACGAAGTCCTCTGATAGGGGACACCTTGAGATAGACATAGTCTCCCACGTTGAAAATGAGCTCTCTTCTTCGTACATCGGCATAGCTCTTTTGGCATGTCTGTGCTATCCTCAAGTTGTTGCGAATTTCCCTCACCTTCGCTTCGGCTTCTTGTAGTACTTCTGGACCAAACACTTTACTTTCCCCTGTTTGGTTCCAAAATAGGGGAGTTCTGCACTTCCTCCCGTACAAAGCTTCGAACGGTGACATCTTCATACTAGCCTGATAGCTGTTGTTATAGGAAAACTCCGCATACGGTAAGTTCTTGTCCCAACTCCGATTGTTTTTGAGTGCACATGCCCTCAACATATCCTCAAGAATCTGATTAGTTCTTTCTGTCTGCCCATCAGTTTGGGGATGATAGGCCGAACTAAAGTTCAGATGGGTTCCCATGGTTTCATGCAGCTTCTGCCAGAACCTTGAGGTGAACTGTGTCCCTCGATCCGACACAATCTTCTTTGGCACTCCATGGTAACACACGATCCTTGACATGTACAGCTCTGCCAATTTGGATCCGCTGTAGCTTTCTTTCACGGGGATGAAATGAGCTACCTTGGTTAGCCTATCAACGATGACCCATATCGAATCATATCCTGATTGGGTTCTAGGCAATCCCACGATGAAATCCATGCTGATTTCTTCCCATTTCCATTCAGGCACTTTGAGTGGTTGCAATAATCCCGCGGGTCGTTGATGTTCTGCTTTCACCAACTGACATGTGTCACATAGGGCAACATGTTCCGCGACATCTCGCTTCATACCATACCACCGATACCTGCTCTTGAGGTCCTGGTACATCTTTGTGCTCCCAGGATGAATGGAATAGTCAGAATCATGAGCCTCCTTCAAAATCAATTCACGGATCTCCTTTACTTTAGGCACACAGATTCTTTTCCCGTGCCACACCGTTCCTTGTTCATCCTCTCTAAAACCAGGAGCTTTATTTTCCTTGATGAGTTGCCTGATTTCTTGTATCTTCTCGTCGTTCTTTTGACCATCGCGTATATCTTGCTCTAGTGTGGAGTCCACTTCCATGGCGATGGCTTCCCCACTATTTACGAGGCATAAATTGAGCCTTATAACCTCGTCCTTTAATTCTGCAGGCATGTCCTTCAAGCTCAACTTATTGACCTGCACTTTCCGACTTAAAGCATCGGCCACGACGTTTGCTTTCCCAGGATGATAGTTGATACGCACATCAAAGTCATTGATTAGCTCTAACCATCTCCTTTGTCTGAGGTTGAGGTCTGGTTGTGTGAAAATGTACTTTAAACTCTTATGATCCGTATATATCTCTGTCCTCTTCCCCATCAAGTAATGCCGCCAAATTTTCAACGCGTGTACCACTGCGGCTAGTTCTAGGTCATGTGTAGGATAGTTCTTCTCATGCTTCCGAAGCTGCCGGGATGCATATGCCACGACATGCCCTTCTTGCATGAGAACACATCCCAACCCGTTTCCAGAGGCATCGCAGTACACCGTGAAGTTCTTCTGCATATCTTGCATAACCAGCACTGGGGTTGTTGTCAATCTTTTCTTTAACTCTTGAAAACTCGTCTCGCACTGTGGCGTCCATGTGAATGTGATTCCCTTCTCCAACAGTTTGGTGAGGGGTCTCGAGATCTTGGAGAACCCCTCAATAAACCGTCGATAGTATCCAGCCAATCCCAAGAAGCTTCGAACTTCCCCAACATTTTCAGGGGTCTTCCACTTCTGTATATCCTTGATTTTGGCAGGATCCACGGAGATTCCTCCCTCCGAGATTATATGTCCTAAGAAGGGAACTCTCTTCAGCCAAAACTCACACTTGCTCAACTTGGCATATAGTTGGTGTTCTCTCAGCCTCTGCAACACCAACCTTAGATGTTTCTCATGTTCTTCTTCATCTTTGGAGAAGACGAGAATGTCATCTATGAAAACCACCACAAATTTGTCCAGATATTCCATGAATACCTTGTTCATGAGATACATGAAGTATGCCGGGGCATTAGTTAGCCCGAAAGGCATGACAGTGTATTCATACAATCCGTACCGAGATACGAAAGCTGTCTTGGGAATATCAGATTGCCTTATCTTGAGTTGGTGGTATCCCGACCTGAGATCAATTTTCGAGAACACACAAGCTCCCCTCAATTGATAAAACAAGTCTTCAATGCGGGGTAATGGGTACTTGTTCTTGATAGTTACCTCATTCAAGGCACGGTAATCCACGCATAACCTTTGGGTTCCGTCCTTCTTGGGCACAAATATCACCGGAGCTCCCCATGGTGAGGAACTAGGACGAATATACCCCTTCTCCGTCAATTCTCTTAAATGATCCTTGAGTTCTTCTAGCTGCTTGGAGTCCATCCGATAAGGTCTCTTGTATATCGGGGCTGTTCCAGGTACTAGCTCAATTGCGAATTCCACTTCACGATCGGGAGGCATACCTGGCAACTCCTCTGGAAAAACATCTGGATATTCCCTGATGGTCCTGATTTCCTCAACTTTCACCTCAACTTGATTTAATTTAATGTCCCTCCTAGGCTCGTGTATTGTTATGAACTTTACTCTTGCGCCACTAGGGTGTGTTAGTTCCACCGTTCTGGTCAAACAATGGATGATTCCTTTATGTTTGGTCAACCAATCCATACCCAAAATAATATCTATCCCTGGTGAATCTATCACTATGAGGTTAGCAGTAAATACTACCCCATTAATGTCTAGGTTCACTTTGGGACACACTTGTCTTGTCCTTATTTCTCCACCCGGAGAGTTTACGGCTAGCATATGATTCATTTGTGTTGTTGCTAGGTCATGCTTCTTAACAAACCCTTGAGCAATGAATAAGTGGGTAGCACCAGAATCAAACAGCAGGGTTGCAATGTGTAAATTGGCAGGAAACTTACCAACTACCACGTCGGGTGCCTCTTGTGCTTCCTCCATAGTGACGTGGTTCACCCGTACTCTCATTACATTCTGCTGTTGTGGCTGCGTGGGCTTCTTCTTTGGGCACTTATGGGCGTAGTGCCCCATTTCTCTGCAACTAAAACATTGCACCCCAACCTTAGGTGCCTGGCCTTTGCTGTCTTGGGGTTGGTTTGGGGGTCGTTGTACTGCTGGTCGAGGTGGATATGCAGGGCGAGGCTGCTGTACAAACTGATGTTGTGGCTGTGCTGGTGCTGCCGAAGGCCTGTAGTTCGGGTTGTACCCTCTTGGTGCTGAGTAGGGTACCGCAGCACGGTTCGTCTGCCCTGCAGGTTGCTGCATCAGACGTGGGCGGGTGTTGCTCCCTGAGGCTTGATGTGACCACCCGGCCTTCCTCTTATTCTTAGTTTCCAAGGCCTTCAGCTTCCTTTCTACCACAAACGCTCTGTCCACCATCTTTTGGAAGCTTTCATACTCATTTGAGGATATTGCACACTGCATTTCTGCGGTAAGTCCTTCCACGAAACAATCTTGTTTCTGCTCATCAGTCTCTATGTCCCGTGGGGCATAACAGGATAGTTGAGTAAATTTAGTGAGGTATTCTCTCACCGTCATGTTTCCCTGCTGCAGTCCAAAGAACTCATTCCTCTTGTTTTTGAGTTCACCTCTTGGGATGTAATGGTTGCGGAAGCTACGCTTGAACTCTTCCCAAGTGATGTTCTCAGGGTCATGATGGGCGGCCATATAGGCGGTCCACCAATCAGCAGCAGGTCCATGCAATTGATGAGAGGCAAACAGCACCCTCTCATACCCTTGGCACTGTATGATCCTCATCTTACTTTCAATGGTCTTCAGCCAATCATCTGCCTCCAGAGGTTCAGCAGCACTTGCAAACTTTGGAGGTTGAGTTCCTAGAAACTCACTCAACCTTGGTTGGCGTGGTGCAGCTTGTGGAGGTGGAACTTGATGCAAGTTGGCCACCACTTGGGTCAAGTTCTGGATGAGCTGATTTTGATTCTCCAGCATTTGGTGGAGAGGGTCAACTTCTTCACGGCGACCACCCCTATCCTGGCCTCCAGAAAGATGAGGGTTGCACGCCTCATCGTTGTTGTTGGCGGGGTTGGCAGCACGTCCTTTTCCTCTTCCGGCCATCTGGCAGAATCAACCAATGTTAATTTGAAAGCATTTAGTATCATATTACTACTTTCACTTGTTTGTACTTTGAAGTGTTGAGGCTTTGTTATACTTTTCTGAGGGTTCATTTCTCACACAAAAACAAATGCAATATTATTTCATGTGGGTTCACACACCAAAGCAAAATAATCTAAAGACGAGGCTGTGGACAATTGCTCATGGCTTCCACAACTCACGTCACACACCAAGCATTAATACACCATTAACTAGCGTAACGACTCGACTACTCGACATCCTTCTAACTTAAGGAAAAACTCTACGCTACTCGTTTTCTTGAGCTGGCTCCTCGGGATCTTCCTCATCATTTCGGCTGCCTTCTGACTCTGCTTTGGGTGGGGAGGCTGCTGGTGGAGAAGTGCGACGACGCCTGATCGCTCGGCGATCTGGGGAGTCGGGAGTCCATATATCATTTACGGTGACACACAGTTCATTCCCATCTCCTCTTTCTCTCGCCCTCAGGCAGGCTCGCAGCAACGCCTCCATTTCCTTCAGGGTGTCCCGAACATCCTGAAGCTCTTGCTGACACTCTTGCAGTCGAGTGCTGAGCATAGCAGCATCCTCCAAGCACAAGTCCATGTGCTCATGGGAAGTCCCTTGCTGCACTGGTGGGTACTTGTACTCCGTGGTACCACTCTCACGCTGGAGGACATACATGTACTCCGTTCTGTCCAGGTGGCGACGATAGATGTGGCTCTGGTAGGTGATGGCCTCCCAGGTGACATCCTTCTCCGCATCGACCTGGGTTGCTCTACAAGCTGGAGAGCGGTGGATTTTAAGCAGCCGATTTTCGTGTATAATCCTCATCTCTGAGCTCCATTCTTTCCTCTTCTCACGGATGGTCCTGGTGGAGTTATAGTGGATGATTAGCTTGCCCGTATTGCCGGCGGCTTCGAGCATACGTCAAAGACGGCGCAACAAGCCTCCTACTGTCAATCCGTAGGAAAGGTACGTCACCGGACGACTCTCTTCTCTTTCGGCAAGGGCAACTACGGGAACTCTCCCTCCTGTGGACTTGCGAGCGGTGCGAATCATGCGAACCATCTAAAAACAAAAAGCATTTAAACTTAGGTTAGATAAACCTTTTAAACAAAAATCCTATTTTGAATGAAAATTGGGGTAAGATGAAGAAAGTGACTCATTAAATAACACTTTCCCACACACACCTTGTAAAAATAGTTTTTAAGAAAACAGTGCCCTTAAATCCGTCCATTTCTACCTAGGTCCACGTTCCTACGGGCAACCTTGGCTCTGATACCACTTCTGTCACACCCGGTTTTTCCGAAGAACAACCAAGTGAATATCACATGTATGCCAGGATCATTTTCTCATACATGTGGTGACAAATAGTGAAGCATCATTTATTACAAGCCAGGTGTCGAATATGAATAAGTCTTACATAGAAAATGTCTCGATGGACAATAATAAGTTCATCACAAGTAAATAAACTAGCAGCGGAATAATATTCTTGAGGCTCCGTCACAGGCGTTGCCCGGGGGTCTCCATGAACCTAGAAACCTTCTTCGGGTCCAAAGTCTTGGTCATTATACACCACCTCATTATCTTGACCTGAGCAGCAATATAAACCAACAAAATATGCAAGGTTGAGTACCGATGGTACTCAGCAAGTGTGGGAAAATTATGTCATGTATGGCTAGAACAAGGAGAGGTTGAACTCATGGTTAAAGCACTACGCAATTAACTCCTATCACCTTAGCTTATTAAGCACCTACATTACTACACAGGTGAAATGATCCCAATCTCCCATCCCATCATCATAATCAAATAACCATAACATCATTTCCAATGTTAAGCTCCCCGCTAAACTTCCATAACCATCAATCCTCTAATCATGAATAAGTCCAAGCCGCTCTTGACCGTGAGCACGGCTGTCATGACAGTTTTGATTCTGCAGAGTTTGTACCACTGTACCCACATGTAGTGATTTCATCCCCCGTTGCCGGATGGACTAAAAGAACCTCCATTATGCCAGTGGCTATGAACCACATTCACACTTCCCAGGTGTGTAGCCAGGAGATCACTACGAAGCCTTTACAAAGGGATTCCCGACGAGCGTGGGCCCACTGAGGTTTCACCCCTAACAGCATACAAGAGGCTCCAACCCCGCTGCAGTGCCCCCCTCTTGAGCCTTGCGGTTCATATGGTAGTCCAGCTGACACCTATTACCCGCACCATCCAACACACCCATACTACGTCGGGGATACACCTAATTAATTGGCCAAGCTGCCCCATCTCAGCATGTGGTTGGCACGGTAAAGCCAGGTTACATGCTCCATGAACCGGTCCTTAGGATCCAGGCAAGTACTAAACACAAACCCCAGTCTCGTGCACCCAGCACACAACCAAAACATCCAACTTGCCTTGATCCCTACCTCTACATAACTCACAATGTCTCATTCAAGAGTATGGTAAAATAAACTGATGATCTCATATCCCAAATATCCCATTCTAAGCATGGCTAAGCATATGCCTAATAATAAATGACATGGTAAAATGAATCCCAACCCAAGCTACAAGGAAACAAGGTAATGCAATTCTAGGGAAACTTCCTAACATGGGTTTCATATTTCATTTGACAATGCAAATAATTCTATCTACACATCCTAGTATAGGATCAAAGTGGTCAAGGACACTTGCCTCCTTCCTGCTGCTCTTGAAATGGGTAGTCCTGATCTTGGAAAGGAATAACTTGCTCTTGAGCAGGTTCTACATCATACCATCACACATAGCAAAAGAAAAATAACAATCCATAAGACATAGTTCACACTTCCACTTCATACAAACCACACATTCATATTTATGAAAGTCATTCACCATTATATGTGTTGTGGTTACTCTATGTGTGTTGATTTGTGGCTTGCATGCACTTTTAATCATGTGTATATGATTCCTACTTTTGTGTTCACATATATACTTACATACTATATATATGAATTTCCAAATTAAATAAATTCCTTATATTCAACTACTACACCTTTTTACTACCAAATAAGCATGAAAGGTATTTTCCTTCTCCATATGTGTCTTCATAGTTTCTACCAACCCTAAACTGAACTCTTTGGATTTTAGAAACTCCATTTATCATTTACTAGTTGCTATATTTTCAGATTTATTTTCTTATGCATAAATGTGTACTTTATTATGAAAATAACAAGACACATCATCTAAACAGAATAGGTTCTGATCTAAAATGTTTAATAATATATTTTTGACCTTTTCCTCTGAAGTAAACTATTTTACATTTATTTTCCCTATTTTCAGAACTATTCTTTACTTAAAAATGTGTCCCTAAATGTGAATAATAAATTAAACAGATTCAATTCAGCCCAAAATATGTTTTTATCTCACTCCAAAGTTTCCTAAATACTGAGAAAGTCTTTAATTTAATTTTGACAATATGTTTGTCTCACTTTTTAATTTTTAAACACTAGCCACATATTCAATTTCCTAAATTAAATACTAAACAGGGCTAAAAGGTAAACTCACCCCACTACAGGGTCTATAATATTATTTTCAGAATTTCCAGGGGTATAGCTACACTTATCAGAGGGGTTTTTCCTAATTTTTATTAAGTCCAGGGGCTAAAACTAATTTTTAAATGAACTTACATGATTTTCTGAAGTTCCAGGGGCTAGATCAGAAGTTTCCGGGGCTAGCTCTTATTTCCTGAGAACCCCAGGGGGTAGCACGTAAGATTTCCAGTCTTTATAACGTGGGGCTGACGTGGACCGTCCGATTTTAAACCGACGGCTGAGATTATAACGTCGAACCGGTACGCGGGGATTTAAACCCTACCGTGCGATTTAAAATAAACGGCGCACAAGCGGCCACGTCGCTCTGATCGAACGCGAGCGGTGCTGCCGGCGGCGCACGGCGGCGGGAAGCGGCGATCTCGCCGGAGACTTTCGGATCTTCGAGAATTCTTCCTAGAACTATGATTTTATGGCATAGATCGGTGGAGGAGAGGTCGGGGATCTCACCTCGGGGGTTTTCTTTAGCTCGGAGGTCCTGGAAGGTGATCGGCGACGAGGTCCGAGGTGAATTCACGGCGAGGCTCGTCGGCGCTGTGTTTACACCGCAAGTCACCGAGTTTTCTGCACCTGCAAGGTTCCCCGGAGGCGGTGGATCAAGACTAGCGAGTTAGATCGGAATTTCCGAGCGTAGATCGGCCAGAATTCGCCGGAGAAGGCTCGGGTTCTCACCGGAGGAAAAACAGCAGATCGCGTGGGAAAAACAGAACGAGGCCGGGGTTTTATAGACGGGGGAGGGCGGCGGGGTGGTTTAGATCAAGTCCGCGTCGCCTACGAACGGAATTCGGCGGGGATGCGCAGGAATCCCGGCGCGGGCGCGAGGTAGAAGAAGGGCTGGCCGGCCCCGCCTGTCAGTGGGAGGAAGCGGCGCGCACGGCTGCGGGCTGGCGCGGCGCTGGTTGGGCCGGTTGGTGGGTTGCGGCCCACTGGCCGGTTTTTTTTCTGTTTTTTTCTTTTTCTTTTTCTATTTCTTTTCTGATTTGGTTTATTTTGAATTCCAGTTTGAATTTGAATTTTTGCAAAACATGTAACACGTCCAAAAATTTTTAAATTCCCCTCTTAACATGATTTTAGTGTCTTAACAAAATTTTGGGGTGTTACACATATGACCCAACCTCGAAAGAAATCAACCTCTAACCTCTGATTAACTTCAGCCTTGATTCAGCTGAAAACAGAGTGCTCTGTCCTTAACAACCTATAAGTTGAAAACTTGTTAACTTTGAATATCCTGATTAAGGGAAGAGGTTACAGCAAAGTTTTAATGCTCCAGATTAAAACTTTCAAGTTTTACAATGAAGTTGTTCATTTAGTGGTGTATGATGTCGATGCGTCAACAGATCATGTCGGTACTACGTCCTCACAAAGAAAAACCTATACCGGACTTAGCCGGTTTCGTTAGTTCAGTGGCACTAAGCGTCACTCGCACACGGATGCTACACGTCTACCGTTTCGTGGTTAGACTACCTGCAAATAACTCAAGCAATCGTCAGACTCGGCTGCACACCGAGCCCTGTATCCATACAATCCGTACACCCGGACGTCATCACTCGCCCGGATGTTCTCAAGCCAAACACGCCTTGAGTTACGTGTTCACGTTTCAGACCATGTGACGGGGTCTCCCAAATTGCACCACGCACGCCAGGGTCAGACGTTGCTCGAATACCCCAAACGACATGAAGAGTCGTAGAGGATATCAAAGCGGGTCGGGTTACCTGCCACCTGTGGGGCTACACCCTTCAGCTTGTGCGCACTGGTGGACAGCGCTTACGTGCACCCCCCCCCCAAGACATACACGTCCCGAGATGCACGATTTTCTGACATAATCAAATAGGTTAGTATGCCACTTTATATACGCTAATAACATCCTTATACGGGCTACTAACTCGTTCCTCACTGGATTTTTGAAAAAGATGACCTTTGTAGTGCGTTAAACTCCAAGCAAGCTCTGATACCACGCTGACACGACCCCATGGTCTTGTCGAGCCAGGATCACGCTGAGGGGTGCTGCGTTGCACAGCACCGAATAACACATATCAAAGGTACAAAGCGGAAGCAAAACTTTTATTACATAAAGTGGTTTATGAACATTTTTACAACAAAATAGGTTCAGTCTACACTCACGGGCGTAGACTACGCATCAAGTTCACGTTCAGCCCGTGAACGTGTCCTTGCTAGCACGCACGCACACTAACATGGTGGCATGCACGACTCCCACTCGACGGGGTTCCCCTCCTGGGGTTCCGTCTACTCCTCGGGAGTCCCTTCCTCATAGAACCCTGCAAAAGCTTCAAACACGAGCAGTGAGCACGAAGGATCAGCAAGACTGACCCGTCTCTCCTAGACATGGAACTTCTACATGAGGGTTGATGGGTGCATGAGATAAAAACAAGTTGCAAAGGACTAGCCTAATTAGTGAAACCTTACTTTAAAGTTTTAGCAGCAAGTTGTGGAGAACCTTACGCTAAGGCACATGAGAGAGCCGCAATCAAACAAGAAACGCATTTCTCTCATGTACTTTGCCCAAAGTTGAAAGGAACTTTAATTAGCTCTAAACTACAGCAAATCATTAACAATCAAGTCCATCTTTCAATCAGCAACATTTTAACATGTAACTAGCCTGTTCTTTCTACGTCATGGTACAGTGAACAAGTGGTACTCACTGACCGTGAGGGACGGCGATTATAATTGATTTACACCTGCAGGATTACCCGAACAACCCGTCATGTACGCCCGTACTCGATGTTGCCTACAACAACCATCACGGACGTCGTACGCAACTACCTTTCACCCGTTAGCCAAATGTTGAACCGGTCCAATCGTCCCGAGCAAGAGGTCTCTGCACGCGCATCTCAGTGCCGCCAGCCGATTTACACCTCGAGCTCTCAACCTACCCTCTGAACGACCAGCTATGCCTCAACACCCAGCTACCCGAGTTACATCAGTTTCCCGGTTCCCATACAGCCGGTAGGTCTTCGGTACTGTTCTAGCTTGTTCAACAGGCCCGCACACGGCTCGGTCCTCAATCGACACAAGCGGAGCTATAGCACACAGGCCCCAAAGTCCTGCTGCCCTTACTCTCCGCTCGGTCTCATCTTTCTTGCCATGTGTATCATGTGCTATCTCTACCCGAGTCGAGTGCCTCTAGCCTATGCTCGCGAGTAGTTCCAACTACTCGACTTGTACCGAATCCTACCCTAACTTAGCTTTGCAGTAGCTAACGGAGTTTTGCCATCCTAAACCCAACACCTGGTTTTCTTGGCTATGCAATTGGGTTTCCAAACAAGACTCTAATGCAAGAATTTGCGATACTCAAGTAAGTGCCCAAAGCAATAAAATTTTGTAAAAGATTAATGCAAACCAGAGCTTGCATTGCTGCTCTTGGTCGTAGGCTAGCTGCTCCTCCGGAGTAACAAAGTCTAGGACTTCAGGTTCCTCCTCGACCTTAGCGACTACATGATATAAGAAGTACATGTATTAATTTAAATGCATTGATTGAAATTTAACTTGTGAAGTTTATAAGTCTCATTATACAGACTCAATGACTCTGAAATTTCTATTGTGGCTTGGTTCCCACCTAAACAGAGACTTGGTCAAGTTTTAGTTGCAGCAAAGCTCAATTGAGCTCCCCACAAATAATTATGTCCTTGACCTTAATTGGAGCTCTTAGGGTATTCTAGGGGTTTTCATGGAGCAAGCCATGACTTTCTGAAAACTAGATTTTCAGAGGGTTCTAATGGAGTTGGTCTCACTTAATTTGAAGGTTCCTAGCTAAAGATATGATCTAAACAATTTCAGAGAAAATTCTGAAAATGTTTCTGAACATTTTCCATTTTCTCTGGAACAGTTTCACTAATCACACCATTAGGTGGATTAAACGAGCTCAAATGGATCTGAAATTTTTATGGTAGTTCAGGGATATTTTGGTGAACATCCCAGCAAAATTTCAGAATTTTTCTACAAGGGATTCTCCATTTAAAATTTCAAACAATTTAAATTTTGAGGAATTAATTCTGGAGAAATAATGATTTTCTGGAAAGTACATCGAGAGCTGAATCCAAGAAAATTTGGTTCACTCGATTTGGAGCTTCCTAGCCAAAGTTATGAGGATTTGAAGTTTGAACTAAAACTGAAATTCGGGGAAAAGTTTAAACTCCTGCCCATGGGCCACCGGGACACGTGTTGCGCGCTGAGGCGTCGGCACACCGGGGTCTACGGGGTTTTTTGCGTGCCAGCACACCGGATCCAAGCCGCAGCCTGATCCCGATTTAAAATATCTGTCGCTGACGGCTGGGGTCCACCCCCCTTCGTCTACCTCCCGCCGCCCGCGCTCTGCCGCCGGGGTACCTCGCCGGAGAGCTCGCCGGCAGCCTCTGTGGAGCTCCAAGCTTCATGATTATGGCCGCCCCTGCCTACTTTCACTTGGGGAACACGATTCTGAGCTCAGCTCATCATGAAAATGGCCGGTACATGGTCGGCGACGAGCAGCTGCTTCGGGAAGACTTCAGCCGTGTCGACCAACCTCCTTAGCATCTTAACCACTCGAGCAACCGGTCGGGGAGCATCAGTGGACCTTAGGGAAGGTCAACATGAGCTTGAAGCAGCTCGGGGGAGGCCCAAAGTAGGCCCTCACCATGCGCCCGATGCTTCCCGCATGCTCCGCGTCGGCAAACTTCAAAATACGCCGGGTACAGGGGTTCTTCGGCCAAAGGTTGTGAAGGCAACTTGTGCCCTACCGGGTCTAGTTTGTGGAAGCGGATTGAGACCCCCTAATCCTTTCTATAGTATGAATTCGACAGAACCGCACCCGAAGGTCGGTCTGTACCGAGGAAGGGGAAAACTGGAAATTCGCCACCGGTGAGCAAGCACTCGGGCTGTGGCTCGGGGGTGAGCAGCACCGATCACCAGCACGTCCAAGGGTGCCTTGGCTCGGGCGTGACAACCTCCCGGTTGGGCTGTCCACGGGAGCCCGAAGTGCGGCGGTTTTAGGTCACCGAATTGAACTCTCGGTATAGCCGAGATCGACCGGTTTCAGCTGAGTTCTAGCAACGAGGAAGAAAGAGGAGGGTTCCTAGTACCTTGCCGTAGCTCTGGAGGGGACGCGGAGGCTGTGATCAGAGCTCTCCGATCGGTTCTGAGCGGCGGAGAAAAACTTCCCGGCGCTGTGTTCTTGCGAGGAGGAAATGGCGAGGGCTTCGGCCAAGGAGGGGGGCGCCTTAAGAAGGGGTCCGGAACCGACCCTGGGCGCGCGCGTGGGCAAGCTGCTGGTGGCACGGCGGCCTCCCTAGGTGGCGCTCTCGGGAGAAGCTCGGGGACCCGAGTACTGAAAGTCCACTCGGTTGATTTCCTTCAGTGGCTGACATGTGGGTCCCACTTTCAATTTTAACCTCTGATCTTCACTCAAATTCACTGTTCTAAACAGTAGTCCCCACAAAGCCCATGGTGATTTGAATTATCTACCCTTGAGCCATTTTAACTGGTTAGAATTCAAATTGGGTTTGTTTTGAATGAATTTCAGCACATGTTCAGTTTGAAATTTAAATAAAGTTTGAATTTGCTACACTTAGCTCATGTCAAGATCAACTCCAAATGGGGTGAAAATTGGTGTGCGAGCTCACAAAAATGTGCTGAGTAAGAATATGCCTCCCACTTTTGAATTTATATGATCAAAATAGTTTGAATTTGCATTTGAGTTCAAACTGCCCTCTTTCTAGCTATACCCAAAATGACCTCAAAAAGGATTTGAATTTGGGTGAAACTTGGCATGGACATTCCTAGCAATGTGTAGGAGTTTTCCCAATGCCCAGCCCCTATATGATGTATGTAGGAAATACCACTTTTGCAATATGTGAGTTTGTTTTTCTAATGAGCATGTTGATGGTGGTTACTTGCTCTTCAAATGTGTTCATCAATTTGCTTCAAATGAGGTGTGCGTATGGTGATGAACACTTCAAACATGTGTCAAAAATTGAGGCCCTTACACTGAGTATGGAGTCAGGGTCGTAATGAGCCGAACCCTTTGCAACGTTGCCTACCCGATCCTTTTATAGTCCAAGGATCGGGCGGCTTACAAAGGGGGCCCCGGGGCTCGACAGGTGGCCCCGGGGTGATTTCCTGCTATCTACCGTATCCCTCAGTGAATGCTGGTAGTTGTATCCGGCAGTAGCTTCTTAGCCTTCGTCCTGCTGCCCTGTCCACGCCGCAAGCTAGGCATAGTGGTTGATGAATGCAGGCTCCGTAGGGCATGTCTTGTCGCTGTGTTTACTGGTGTACAGCCTCTGGCACTGTGCACCTGTCTTGACTGTGACTGGTCACAGTGCCCCCTGACAGGCGTGCGTAGTGCCTCCGCGTCTTGGGAAGGTGCGACCAGTCTTGACTGTGACTGGCCACAGTGCCCTCTGACAGGCATGCGCCACGCCTCCGTGTCTTGGAAGGTGCGGGTCTTGAATGTCTTGTACGGTAAAGGTATGGCGCGCCTTTACTCCCGTTGCCTACCGAGCCGGGGCAGGCAGCATGGCTCTGCAGGCCACGTGGTGGGCCCGGAGCTCTCCTCTGAGGAGGGGGGAGCACCCGGTCCCGCTAGACACGTGGCGCCTTCGGAGCTCACCCCCACGGAGGGGGGAGGTCCAGCTCTGCCTGCCAAGTTGCGGGCCCGGAGCTCACCTCTGACGAGAGGGGAGGTCCGGCCCCGCTGGACACGTGGCACCTTCGGAGCTCATCCCGGCGGAGGGGGGCGAGGTCCGGCTCTTCTGTCCACGTGGCAGACCCGGAGCTCTCCTCTGAGGAGAGGGGGAGCTCCGGCCCCGCTGGACACGTGGTGCCCTCGGAGCTTGCCCCTGTGGACGGGGCGAGGTCTGGCTCTTCTGGCCACGTGGCGGGCCCGAAGCTATCATTACAGGAGAGGGGAGCTCCAGCCCCGCTAGACACGTGGAGCCTTCGGAGCTCTCCCCCACGGAGGGGGGAGGTCCGGATCTTCTGGCCATGTGGCAGGCCCGGAGCTCTCCTCTGAGGAGAGGGGAGCTCCAGCCCCGCTGGACACGTGGTGCCCTCGGAGCTCGCCCCTACGGAGGGGGCGAGGTCCGGCCCTTCTGACCACGTGGCGGGCCCGGAGCTGTCCTCTGAGGAGAGGGGAGCTCCGGCCCCACCGGACACGTGGTGCCTTCAGAGCTCACCCCTGTGGAGGGGACAAAGTCCTTAGGCGGTTTTCTCCTGTGCGCGGGGGTACCCGGTATTGAGGGTACCGACAGTGGCCCCCTGCCCACCTCGGGGGAGATAATGATCCCGGGGTAGGGCTTTTACCTTTTCTATCCCGTGCACTTCCTTCAAACTTCTTTGGACTGTTGCCTAGGCAACGGAAAGGTCGTGGGGACTTGTCTCTTGCTTTGAAAGTTGCTTTTACTGTGGCGGTTCCCAAGGCTGCCATTACTGCACGTCGCAGCGCCTTGTCAGGAATCTCCGGGTTGCCCGTTTGAGGGACTGACTTCTTGGCCCACTGCTTCTGTAGGACGGCTTGGGCCTTCTTGTCATCGTCGCTAGAGATTGGACTTGGCATGTCTGCCCCGGGCGGAGCATACGAAGCATTTCGAATCGCCTCTGGGAGGTTTAATGGGGATTCCCTCTGCATCGCAGGCTCCCCTTTACCCATCTCCCTACACCTGAGCCTTCCGGAGTCTTCTGTGCACCCAAGCCTTCTCTTCCTTCCAAGTTCTTGCCCCTTTGTCTTCGATGGCTTCCAGCCTACCTCCGCCGCGCATCGCCCGTACAAAGGATCTTGGGTCGGTGCTCAAGCTTCTGGGATGACACTCGGAGGAGCAGAGGTGTTGTCTTCGGCGGGGATCTCTTCCCCTGCGTCTGGGGAGAGGGGAGACCATGTAAAATCCCCAAAAGTGGTAGCAAGAAAATTCAGCTCATATACACTTATGAAAAATGAGGGGAATCAAAACTTTGAATTATAATAAGTGTGAGTCCAAAGTGAGGGTTTAGATTTCCCAAAACTTCCAAACATGGAGATCTAAATGCACAACTTGGATCTTTATAGTCCAAATATTCAAGCTTCCAAATTTCAGCTCATTTGGAGGAGTTTTAATATTTGTTTGGGATTAAAAGGAGAAGCCCTCTAATCTGAATTTCAAATTCAGTTTCAAATTCCAATTCCCTCAATTTGAAAATTTGGTTTCACAAAGGTGTTCTCCACCTTTTAATAAGCAGCCATGCCAAAAATTGGAAACTTTGGAGCTGGTTTGCTATATTTTTGAGGCAATACAAAGTGGAGAATTCAAACTCCTTTTCAAATTCAAATGATCAAACCCCATCCAAATTCTACACCAGAATTCAAACCATTTGAATTCTGCAAATTCAAACATAACTTTGGGATGAAGTAAAGCTTTTAATGTTGAGTTGCTGGAGGGAAAAAATATGAGAAAAGTTTTACTAAACAAAGGGGGAAGTGGGGCCCAATTGTCAGCCACCTAAAGCAAACAACCGACTGTTTTCCCTCTCTCTCTCTGTTCCCGGTTGATCGCGGCGCGACAGCTCTCGGAAAAGCGCCCCCCCCCCCCCCCGACGCCCTCACCGAGCCACCGAGCTGGTTCTCGCTGGCCGACGTTGGCACGCGCGTGGGCGATAAGAGCGGCCGCCCGAGTACCCCAGCGCTACTTCTCCTCCTCCTCAGCTCGTGCAGCGCCGCGACCGTCTCACTTCCGCTGAACACCGCCGCTCAGCTCTCTCCGCTCGACCACAGCCCTCCAAGCTCGATAGCTCAAGTGCTCCACAGCAAAGAGCATCGCCTGGACGTGCTCTAGCCCTTGCCAAAGCCCCTTCGAGGTTTGCCGGTACGAACTGCTCGAGAAACGTGGATTGGCGCCAAAGCTTCAAGGTGCCCGAACCTCGCCGTTTCGGCTCTCCGTCGACAGCAGCAACTGGCCGCCCTCTCCCCCGACTTCCTATACAAGAAAGGTGCGTTCACATGTCCTGATCTTGTAGCCGGAAACCGTTTAGCGATTGCTAGAACCGGTGGCGAGAATTTCACCGTTTCCCCAAACTGCACACCGATGGATAGAGCCGGGTCTAACCAAAAATTCGTTGTGCTCGGGGTAGCTTCATGCTAGGTGAGCTTAGAGTAGCTCCAGCACATGCTTGCGCATCTCCCCGAAGTCCTAGCAGCTCAAACGATCGAGTAGAGATGCCAGGTATCGAGTTTTTTGTCACCGCCGGAGTTTTGCGGGCTCGGGTCGCCGGTGAGGTCCCATCTCCGGTGGGTTTCAGGGAGAGCGAGCTATGGGTCGAGGATGTCCATGGGACACTGGTGCTTTTAGAGCCAACCCTAGCCTAAAAGACCCACTGTTGAGGGAGAGCGGGGTCGCCGAAGTAAGGTTCGACATGGTCGCCGGTGCAAGCATCGTTCCGGCCGTTGTCATCGGCTTCCGACCCCACCATCGTGTTCAGCACGGTGTAGAACTCACAGGCGGCGAGTTTGACGAAGTTTGGACCACGGGAACCCCGTTCCGGCGAGCCTCGCCGGTGTGCGCCGCCGCGGGAGGCGCGGGCAGCGCGAGGAAGACGAAGGAGGGTCAGTCCCACCGGTCAGCCTCCGGGTGCGCGCGAGGATCGGTTTGTGGCGCCGGATCTGGTGCGGCTGCGCGGGAATAACCCCGTAGCCCCTGGTGTTGCTAAAATCTGACTGGTCCGAATTAAACCCGTGCGCCCAGCCCAATTATTTGAAGTTTCTATTAGGGAAATAATTTCCGAAATTAGCTGATCTTTGCAAGCCCATAACTTTGTGTAGAAAACTCCAAAAAGAGTGAAACCAATTTTGTTGGAATCCTCGTGAGGAGTACTTCACAGAGAAACTAATTTTAATCTATGAAAATGCCCAGGAATTTCTGTAGAATTGTTTTTAGTAAATCCTTTAGGGATTTATTACAGGAGCAATTCTTTATCAAATATTCCCAAATTTGGGTAGCAAATCCTCTTCATAGATACTGATCTCCAGTAAAAATTTGGGCTTAATTGGAGGTCATTTGATAGGTCAAATTACCTTCTCAAGTTCAGCCTTTATTTGAAAATTCAAATTTAAACAGAAGCTTTTTCAGAACTCCTGTCTAAGTTCAAAAATTCATATCTCTCTGATGGTAGCTCCAAAAATGGTGAAACAAATTTTGTTAGAACCATGGAGACTTACCCTAATCAGATCTTCCACCATTAGTTATGTCCAAGCTCCTGAAGTGGGCTCAAAATTCAGAGAAGCATTGTACTTGCAGGAATTTTAAATACTACATTGTGCAATGACATATCTCCAAATTTGGCTCAAATCATCCTTAGAGAGTCTAGTATCCACTGTAAAAATCTCAAAGCCAATTAAGGATTTTAAATAGCAGTAGCTATGAGTAGAAGTCCAATTCTTATAAATCCTTAATACTTATACATGTATTTTATTACATTTCATAATAGTGACCGAAGTTGAGGATACGCCGGAGCCTTTGGACGTCCTGCCACCAGAAGCTGACTTCCCCTTTAACTCGCAACCAGGCAAGCCCCGGTTTGCACTTAAGTACCGTTTATAAAGTTTTCATTTGTATCATTTATGTCTAGGTTGAATGTTTGCATTAGAGTTAGGGTGATTGAAACCCCACTTGCACAGCCTTTTAAATCCTATGGAGGGTTGGGTAGTTTACAAACTCAACGAATATAGAATGCCATGCTAATGTATAGGATCTCGGTAGAAGTCGAGTGGTTGGAAGCTACTCGCGAGATAGTACTTATCACCGGAAAGAAAAGAGGTAGATAATGGCTTGAGTTGTATGAATATGAGACCCAGCAGGGGGGATAGGAAGCAGTGAGCAGAGGTCTCACGTGCGTAGCCCTGTTGGTGTCAGTTGAGGACCGTCCGTGTGCAGCCCTGCTGGACAAGTATCGAACAGTACCAGATGCATACTGGCATATGGGAACCAGGAAACCGATGTAATTGGTTAACCTGGGTGTCGAGGCTTACCCAACCGTAAATAGGAGTGGGTTGAGGGTAGCAAGGTATAAATCTGCCGGTGGGCACAGTCACGCTCCACGCGGGGACCTCCTACCCGTTACGGATGGACCGGTTCGGCATTTGGGTTGCCTTTGAAAGGTTGTTGCATACAACAGAGTAGGAAGGGGTGTGGAATCACGCTTCTGAAAGTGGGTGTATGCAACGTGTTATCCGGGTGTGTCTTGATTGCAATCACCGTCCCTCGCGGTTATTTGAGTACCCGCTTGTTCACTGTGCTGTGACGTAGTAAGAAGTGAAATAAGCCAACTGAAAATGTTGTATTGATCTTAATGTCTTGAATACCTTGATTGTTGTAGATATAGAGCTAATTAAGTTTATATTCCACTTTGGGCATCTCCACATCGGGGGAAAGCGTTTCTTGTTTGATTGTGGACTTCCGATGTGAGAGCTGTCTAAGGCACATGAACCTGCTGCTATAAAACTGAAAGTAAGGATCAACCTATAGGCGTGTCTTTATTGCAAATTCCTTGTCCCATCTTACATATCCTTGCACGTAGAGTTCCATGCCTAGGGTTGACGGTTAAAACTTGCTGAGCCTTCGTGCTCACGGTTGCAATATTTGAGCTGTGTGCAGGTGAGAGTTATGAGGAAGGTTCCGAGGACGAGGCGATACCCCCGTCGGGGTACACGGCCGAGCTGGAGCCATGCACGCCGCCGTGATCTTCGGTTCCATGCTGCTAGTGTGTAGCGTCCCCGGGCTGGACGGCTGCACTTTTGCTTAGTTAGGGTTTGAGAGCAACTATGTATATAACTTCCGCTGTTAATTAGGTTTTGTAAAAAGACTTCCACTGTTTTATATCAAATAAAAGTTTGTATGTTGATCTTTATTCTTTTCGTGTGTGCTGTTGGGTGCCGCATCGCACGGCACCACCCTATGCGATCCTGGAGTGGGTGAACCACGGGGTGGTCCCCACAGACCATCCTCTTCGTTGCCTACGCCTTGGAGGGGTTCGTCCCGCCGATTTCTTCTTTCTTTGTGACTCTTCTAGAGACTTATAGCCTCCAGCTTCATCACCTCTCCCCGAACTCCTTCGCTCTGGCCGCCGTCTTCGTGCACTTCTACGAGATTTTTATGGGAGTGCGCTCTTCGGTGACGCTCTTCCAGCACTTCTTCTTGCTGCGGATGACCGGGTGCGGCTCGAAGAACCAGCTGGGAGCCTACTACTTCCAGCACCGCTACAAGGACCTGAAGGTCTCCAAGTACCTTCTGCTTTTCAGCGCCTCGAGGTGGGAAGGCTGGAGGGATGACTGGGTGATCGTGAAGACTGATGAGCACGATTGCCTCCAGTTGCCGACTGAGGGTCCATCCACCGGGCGCCGCTTCTGGGAGGAGAGCCCGGAGCTGGAGCCAGAGTACGCGCCAGTCCTGGAGCGGATCCAGTTCCTGGCTGTCGATGTGTGTAACTGACACTTCCCCCGGGCCTGCTCTGGGCAGCCCGCAGAGGTTCTTTTTCGGAGGGGCTAGTCACTCACGGAGAGCTCACGCGTTTGGGATGATGGAGGGAGAAGCTTGACACAGAGATTTTTACGTGGTTCAAGCCGCCAGAGCGTAAAACCCTACGTCCGCGGTGAGCAGAGATGCTCGTTGTATTGCTTGGTGCTCAGGAGCGAACCAAGCGTGAGAGTGTGTAAAAGGCGAACCCTTGCTAATGTTGCCTACCCGAGCCTTTTATAGTCCAAGGCTCGGGAGGCTTACAAGTTGGGCCCGGGACCCGACAGGTGATCCCGGGGAGATTGCCTGTCATCTACCGTATCTGCAGTTACGCCGGTAGTTGTCTCTGGCGAGGGCTTCCGAGTCTTCGTTCTGCCACCCTGCCCATGCGGCAAGCTAGTCGTAATGGTTGATGATGGCAGGGGCGGCAGGGGATGTCTTGTCGCTGTGTTTATTGGCGTACAGCATCTGACGCGGCGTTCCAGTCTTCACTGTGATGTGATTGGGCGCAACGGCACCTGACAGAGGCGTGCTCCGCGTCTCCGCGCCTTGGGAAGGCGCGGGTCTTGAATACCTTGTATGGGCAAGGTATGGCGCATCTTTACTCTTGCTGCCTACCGCGCGGGGAGCTCTCCCCGCGGAGGGGGGAGGTCCGGCTCTGCTGGCCACATAGCGGGCCCGGAGCTCTCCTCTGAGGAGAGGGAGGTCCGGCCCTGCTGGACACGTGGTGCCTTCGGGGCTCTCCCCGTGGAGGGGGGAGGTCCGGCTCTGCTGGCCACGTGGCGGGCCCGGAGCTCTCCTCTGAGAAGAGGGAGGTCTGGCCCCGCTGGACACGTGGAGCCTCCGTAGCTCTCCCCGCGGAGGGGGGAGGTCCGGCTCTGTTGGCCACGTGGCAGGCCCGGAGCTTTCCTCTGAGGAGAGGGACGTCCGGCACCACTGGACACGTGGCGCCTTCGGAGCTCTCCCTATGGAGAAGGGCGAGGTCCTTAGGCAGTTTCCCCTGTGCGCGGGGGTACCCCATATTGAGGGTACCGACAGTGGCCCCCGGGCCCATCTCGGTGGAGATAACGAGCCTGAGGTGGGGCCCTCGTCTCTTCCGCTCCGTACTTGGTTCCATATGGGGCATTATATAATCTTGCTCTCATCCCAACCATAAGAGAGGAGATTATGGAAGCTCAGAAGAAGGACATGGGAATGTCGCACATTCGGAGAAGGATGGAGAATGGCGAAATGAAGTGCTTCCGAAGAGATGAACACGACACTCTATGGTTTAAAGACCGTATAGTGGTACCCCGTGACATGAAGCTTCGGAAGAAAATCTTGGACGAAGCTCATCTGTCCAAGTATTCTATTCATACGGGCAGCAACAAGATGTACCACGATCTGAAAACCAGGTTTTGGTGGACACGGATGAAAAGAGAAATCACGAAATACGTATCCGAATGTGATACGTGTCGGCGTCTGAAGGCCGACCATATGCAAAAAGCCGGACAGCTGCAACCCTTAAATATTCCGGCGTGGAAGTGGGAGGATATCAGCAGGGACTTCATAGTCAGATTACCTCTCACATCTCACAAGCATGACTCGATTTGGGTAATAGTCGATCGACTAACCAAGTCGGCTCATTTCATCCCCGTACATACAAAGTACGTGGCCAAGCAATATGCGGAGCTGTACATTGCAAAGATCTTATGTTTGCACGGTGTTCCCCGCTCCATCATTTCAGATCGCGGTGCGCTGTTCGTCTCTCGGTTTTGGGAACACCTGCACGCATCGTCGGGGACCAAACTGATCCGAAGCTCCGCGTATCACCCGCAAACGGATGGTCAAACTGAACGGGTGAATCAAGTGCTTGAAGACATGCTACGCGCTTGTGCAATCCACCACGGCAAGAATTGGGACGATCATTTGCCGTTGGTGGAGTTTTCCTACAACAATGGCTATCAAGCTAGCATTAAGATGGCGCCATATGAAGCTCTCTATGGCCGGAAATGTCGCACACCTCTCAACTGGTGCGAGTCCGGCGAGCGAGTTATCTACGGCATTGAACTTGTGAATGAGGCTGAAGAACGAGTGCGAGTAATACAAGCCAATCTTAAGGCTGCTCAATCTCGTCAGAAGAGCTATGCGGATAAAAGACGCCGCCCTCTCCACTTCGACATCGGGGACCATGTTTATATCCGTGTGTCTCCGATGAAGGGAGTTCACCGTTTCAGAGTGAAGGGTAAACTTGCGCCGCGGTTCATTGGTCCATTCGTCGTCATTGAAAGATGCGGACCCGTGGCCTATCGCCTGGAGTTACCAGCGTCGCTCGCAGGCATTCACAACGTCTTCCACATCTCTCAGCTGAGGAAGTGTCTCAAACCCTCCGCTGAAATCCGCACAGAAGACATAGAAGTTCTTCAACCGGACCTCACGTACACGGAGTATCCAATCCGGATCATCGATGAAAAGACTCGTGCCACAAGAAACCGGACCTTATGGTTCTACAAGGTCTTGTGGAGTAACCATACCGCTGATGAGGCGACATGGGAAAGCGAGGACTATCTACGAACGTATTATCCGGACTTGCTATCACCATATACCCGGTAAAGTTTTCCCACTTTGCAATTTCTTTGGGAATCTCAGGACGAGATTCTTTTTAAGGGGGGAGGGATGTAAAATCCCCAAAAGTGGTAGCAAGAAAATTCAGCTCATGTATACTTATGAAAAATGAGGGGAATTAAACCTTTGAATTATAATGGTTTAAGTTCAAAGTGAGGGTTTAGACTTCCCAAAACTTCCAAACATGGAGATCTAAATGCACAGCTTGGATCTTCATATTCCAAATATTCACCCTTCCAAATTTCAGCTCATTTGGAGGAGTTTTGATATTTGTTTGGGATTAAAAGGGAAAGCCCTCTAATCTGAATTTCAAATTCAGTTTCAAATTCCAATCCCCTCAATTTCAAAATTTGGTTTCACAACTGAGTTCTCCACCTCTGAATGAGCAGCCATACCAAAAATTGGACACTTTGGAGCTGATTTGCTATATTTTTGAGGCAATACAAAGTGGAGAATTCAAACTCCTTTTCAAATTCAAATGATCAAACCACATTCAAATTTCACACCAGAATTCAAACTATTTGAATTCAGCAAATTCAAACTATGACTTTGGGGTGAAGTCAAGTATTTAATGTTGAGTTGCTGGTGGGAAAATATCAGAAAAATTTACTGAGAAATGAGGAGAGGGGGCTCACTGGTCAGTCACCATAGAAGCAAAAACTCTCTGTTTCACTCGGCTGTTCACGCGCGGGCGCCAGCTCCCGGTCAAACCCACCGGACGACGCCACCGAGCTGCTTCCCCGCTGCCCCGACGTCGGTTCAGGCGCGTGGGTGCTTAAAGCGACCGCCGAGTGCCGTATCTGCCCTCATCCTCATTACCCCGCAGCCTCTCCACGCTCTGCTCGAGCCTCGCGAACCCAAACCCCCGCCCGGCGGAAGAACCCTTCGGCTCATCGATGCCCGGCGAGATCGGCGTGCCTCTCGCGCGGCTGAGCCGCGAGAACGTTGCGCCAGGTCTCTCTCCTGCTCCCCGAAGCCTCAAGTGAACACCAGCACCGGTGGTTGGCACCTACGAGCTGGAATTCCCTTTGGAGCTCCGGTGTTGATCGCCTGTACGCCACATCGTCGCCTAACGGATTTGCGGCCTCTTCCGATCAACAGAAAGGTCCCTGAGGTGCGTGAGGAACCCTTCCTCCTTCCTTTCCACCAGTTCCTGCTTTCTTAGCTCCGGTACCGAGTATTTTGAAGTTTGGTGCCGGCGGTTCTTTAGAAACCCGAGGACCCTTCGAAGAAATTCCTTGTGCTCAGGGTAGCTCCACACTAGATGAGCTTAGAGTAGTTCCAGCACATGCTTGCGCATCTCCCCGAAGTTCTAGCAGCTCAAATGAGCAAGTAGAGATGCCGGGTACCGAGTTTTTGTCGCCGCCGGAGTTTTGCGGGCTCGGGTCGCCGGTGAGGTCCCCTCTCCGGTGGGTTTCAGGGAGAGCGAGCTATGGGTCGAGTATGTCCATGGGACACTGGTGCTTTTGGAGCAAACCCTAGCCCGAAAGACCCACTGTTGAGGGAGAGCGAGGTCGCCGATGTAAGGTTCGACATGGTCGCCGGTGCAAGCATCTTTCCGGCCGTTGTCATCGGCTCCCGACCCCACCATCGTGTTCGGCACGGTGTAGAACTCACAGGCGGCAAGTTTGACGAAGTTTGGACCACAGGAACCCCGTCCCGGTGAGCCTCGCTGGCGTGCGCCGCCGCGGGAGGCGCGGATAGCGCGAGGAAGACGAAGGAGGGCCGGGTCCCACCGGTCAGCCTCCGGGTTCGCCCGAGGATCGGTTTGTGGTGCCGGATCCAGTGCGGCTGCACGGGAATAACCCCGTAGCCCCAGTGTTGCCAAAATCTGACTGGTCCGAATTAAAACAGTGGGCCCAGCTCCAATTATTTGAAGTTTCTATTAGGTAAATAATTCCTGGAATTAGCTGATCTTTATAAGCCCATAACTTTGTGTAGAAAACTTCAAAAAGAGTGAAACCAATTTTGTTGGAATCCTCATGAGGAGTACTTCACAGAGAAACTAATTTTAGGCTATGAAAATGCCCAGGAATTTCTGTAGAATTGTTTTTATAAATCCTTTAGGGATTTATTACAGGAGCAATTCTTTATGAAATATTCCCAAATTTGGTCAGAAAATCCTTCTCATAGTTACTGATCTCCAATAAAAATTTGGGCTTCATTGGAGATCATTTGCTAGGCTAAACTGCTTTCCCAGGTTCAGCCTTTATTTGGAAATTCGAATTTAAACAGAAGCTTTTTCAGAACTCCTGTCTAAGTTCAAAAATTCATACCTCTCTGATGGTAGCTCCAAAAATGGTGAAACAAATTTTGTTAGAACCATGGAGACTTACCCTAATCAGATCTTCCATTTCTAGCTATGTCAAAGCTCCTGATTTGGGCTCAAAATTCAGATAAGCATTGTACTTGTAGGAATTTTAAAGACTACATTATGCAATGACATGTCTCCAAATTTGGCTCAAATCATCCTTAGAGGGTCTAGTATCCACTGTAAAAATCCCAAAGCCAATTAAGGATCCTAAATAGCAATAGCTATGAATAGTAATTCAATTCTTATAAAGCCTTAATACTTATACATCTATTTTGCTACATTTCATTTAGTGACCGAAGTTGAGGACGCACCGGAGCCTTTGGACGTCCTCCCACCAGAAGCTGACTTTCCCTTTAACTCGCAACCAGACAAGCCCCGGTTTGCACTTAAGTACCTTTTATAAAGTTCTTCATTTGTATCACTTATGTCTAGGTTGAAATGTATGCATTAGAGTTAGGGTGATTGAAACCCCAATTGCATAGCCTCTTGACTCCTATGGTGGGTTGGGTAGTTTACATACTCGACGAGTAGAGAATGCCATGCTAATGTTTAGGATCTCGGTAGAAGTCGAGTGATTGGAAGCTACTCGCGAGATAGTACTTATTACACGGGATGAAAAGAGGTAGCAAATGGCTTAAGATATGAAAATGAGACCCAGCAGGGGGGATAGGAAGCAGTGAGCAGAGGTCTCACGTGCGTAGCCCTGTTGGCGTCGGTTGAGGACCGTCCGTGTGCGGCCCTGCTGGACAAGTATCGAACAGTACCGGATGCATACTGGCATATGGGAACCAGGAAACCGATGTAATTGGTTAACCTGGGTGTCGAGGCTTACCCAACCGCAAATAGGAGTGGGTTGAGGGTAGCAAGGTGTAAATCTGCCGGTGGGCACAGTCACGCTCTATGCAGGGACCTCCTACCCGTTACGGATGGACCGATTCGGCATTTGGGTTGCCTTTGAAAGGTTGTTGCATACAACAGAGTAGGAAGGGGTGTGGAATCACGCTTCTGAAAGTGGGTGTATGTGACGTGTTATCCGGGTGTGTCTTGATTGCAATCACCGTCCCTCGCGGTTATTTGAGTACCCGCTTGTTCACTGCGCTGTGACGTAGTAAGAAGTGAAATAAGCCAACTGAAAATGCTGTATTGATCTATTAATGTCTTGAATACCTTGAGTGCTGTAGTTATAGAGCCAATTAAGTTTATATTCCACTTTGGGCATCACCACATCGGAGGAAAGCGTTTCTTGTTTGATTGTGGACTTCCGATGTGAGGGCTGCCTAAGGCATACAAATCCTCTGCTATAAAAACTGAAAGCAAGGATCAACTTATAGGCGTGTCTTTCTTGCAAAGTCCTTTCCTACCTTACACATTCTTGCACATAGAGTTCCATGCCTAGGGTTGACGGTAAAGACTTGCTGAGCCTTCGTGCTCACGGTTGCAATATTTGAGCTGTGTTCAGGTGAGAGTTATGAGGAAGGTTCCGAGGACGAGGCGATGCCCCCGTCGGGGTACACGGCCGAGCTGGAGCCCTGCACGCCGCCATGATCTCCGGTTCCATGCTGCTAGTGTGTAGCATCCCCGGGCTGGACAGCTACACTTTTGCATAGTTAGAATGAAAGAGTGTTAATAAAGAATACTTCCGCTGTATAGTTATATTTTGTAAAAGACTTCCGCTGTTTTATATCAAATAAAAGTTTGTATGTTGTTCTTTAATCTTTTCGTGTGTGCTGTTGGGTGCCGCATTGCACGGCACCACCCTATGCGATCCTGGAGTGGGTGAACTACGGGGTGGTCCCCACAATCCCCATCCTCAGTGGAAAGGCGTACGCACCCGGGACGGCACACTTTTGTGACTCGGAAAGGACCTTCCCAGCTATGGGAGAGTTTGTCGGTCCCTTCGTGAGAATGTATGCACCGCAACACCAGGTCGCCTTCCTGCAGCTCCCGGACACGCACAGACCTTTGGTGGTAGCGTCGGAGCGCTTGTCGGTACCATGCGTTGCGGAGTGCTGCTTGTAATCGAGCCTCGTCGACAAGGTCAATGTCTTCACGCCGGAGGTTGTCCTGCATGGCTTCGTTGTAAGCTCGGACACGGAGGGACTTCATGGTGATCTCTGGGGGAAGCACAGCCTCGGCCCCGTGCACCATGAAGAAGGGTGTCTCTCCGGTGGCCCGGCTCTGGGATATCCAGTTAGCCCATAGTGTGCTCGGAAGCTCGTCCACCCACTTGGCGCCATGTTTTTTCAAACCAGCATAGGTGCGGGTCTTGAGGCCCCGAAGAATCTCGGCGTTGGCCCTCTCAACCTGTCCATTGCTCTTTGGGTGAGCAACGGAGGCGTAGCACACCTGGATGCCGAGGTCTTCGCAGTATTCTTGGAACGCTGCGCTGGTGAACTGGGTCCCGTTGTCAGTGATGATTCTGTTCGGGACCCCGAAGCGGTAGACAATCGACTTGATGAACTTTACTACGGATTGCCTGTTGATGGTGACGACGGGTGTGGCTTCTGGCCACTTGGTGAACTTGTCGATGGCGGCGTAGAGGTACTGGAATCCCCCGACGGTTCTGGGGAATGGTCCCAGGATGTCCAACCCCCATACGGTGAACGGCCATGAGGGCGGGATCATCTGTACCACCTGAGCCGGTGTATGGATCTGCTTGGCGTGGAACTGGCACGCTTTGCAGCTCTCGACCAGCTTGACGGCATCCTGGAGTGCTGTCGGCCAGTAGAAGCCATGCCGGAAGGCTTTACCGACAAGCGTGCATGAGGAAGAGTGACTCCAACATTCGCCTCCATGGATCTCAGCGAGCAACTCGCAGCCTTCCCCCTGGGTTATGCACCGCAATAGGATGTGGTTGGCGCCACGCCGGTAGAGATCCCCTTCTACCAGCGCGTACCTCTTAGCCATGCGCACGATCCGTTCAGCGGATACACGTTCATCAGGGAGGATGTTATCTTTCAAGTAGTCCTGGATCTCCGTAATCCATGCATTGGGTCTGACTTGAGCTTCTGGATCTTGAGCGCTGGGTTGCACGGAGTCCCCAGTGACGCTTACGATCCTTGGCGGCGTCCATGGCTGCAGGGCCGCCGGGACCGCCAGCTTCGAGGTGCTGGTCCAGCCCCCTTCGCCCGGCTCGGCAGGCCGGGCTGTGGGCCGCAGCAACGTCCTCTTGAAGACTCCTTCGGGCACAGGGGCTCCGGTGGAGGCCTTCGTTGAGAGGTCGTCAGCTGCGGCATTGCCAGCGCGCGGTACATGGCGCAGGTCCAAGGCGAGGAAGTCTTTCTCCAACATCTGCACGTGGAGCAGATAAGCAGCTAGCTGTGGGTCATTGCAGGAGCATTCTCCCTTAACTTTCTTGATAACTAGCTGGGAGTCGCCATGTGCCAACAATTGGCGAGCGCCCAGAGACAGGGCTGTCTTTAGGCCAAAGATGAGTGATTCATACTCTGCCATGTTGTTGGTTGCCTTGAAATTGAGAGACGCACCATGTACCCAAACTGCTCCCCCGATGGCATGAGAAGCAGTACGCCGGCACCGGCCCCCTGCTTTGGCGAGGAGCCGTCAAAGAAGAGCGTCCAGTGAGGCCCGGTGAAGACCGGAGCTTGGTGCTTCAGTTCACCGTCTTCGTGGCCCCCTGGGTCAGCCTTCGTTGGTGTCCACTGAGCCACAAAGTCAGCCAATGCTTGGCTCTTGACCGCATGGCGAGGAAGGAAGTCCAACTCAAACTCCACCAGTTCCGCTGCTCATTTAGCGACATTGCCGGTCGCGTGAGGGCTGTGAAGGATCGCCTTCAGCAGATAGGAGGTGACCACCGAGATCCGGTGGGCTTGAAAGTAGTGGCGGAGCTTCCTGGATGCCATGAGCACTGCATACAGCAGCTTGTGGACCTCCAGATACCTTGTCTTGGCGTCGTGGAGGACTTCGCTGATGTAGTAGACAGGCCTCTAGATGGTCCGGACCCTCCCTCCCGGGCCAGAGATGTCTTCATCCATTGGCTCGGGCCTACCGGAGGTAGGTGGGTCCGGGGAAGCTTCCGGGAGCTGGGACTCGAAAGCTCCTAGGTCGCATTGGGCCTCCGAGGGGTCCTGCTGGTTTTCCGGGAGCTCCGGGAGGTCCCGTTGGACCTCCGGGAGGTTGTTGTGGAAGTCCGGGAGGCCCTCTTGGACCCCCGGGAGGTTCTCTTGGAGGTCCGGGAGGCCGTCTTGGACCTCCGGAGTCTCCTGGTGCTTGTCTTCTGCTATCGGAGCAGGCTGTGGTGGCGAGAGGTCCGGGCGCTCTGCAATGAGGACCATGCTCACCACTTCGGTTGTTGCCGCGATGTAGAGCAACAAATGCTCTTCGGGCTCGGGGGCTACCATGATGGGTAGGGTCGTCAGGAGTTGCTTCAACTCATGGAAAGCTTCTTCTGAGTCGTCGGTCCAAACAAATGGACCGGATTTGCGCAGGAGCTTAAAGAAGGGGAGTGCTCGCTCTGCTAGCCTCGGTATAAACCGACTCAGCGTGGCTAGGCATCCTGTGAGTTTCTGGACTTCCTTGATGCGGGCGGGAGGCCGCATCAGGTCGATGGCCTTGATCTTCTCTGAGTTGGCCTCAATTCCCCGGTGTGAGACCAGGAATCCTAAGAGCTTTCCAGAGGATATGCTGAACACACACTTGTCGGGGTTCAGCTTGGTGCGCGTGGAGCGCAGTTTGTCAAAGACTAAGGCCAGGTTATCTAACAAGGATGAACTCTGCCTGACCTTGACAACGATGTCATCGACATACACCTCGACTAAGTCTCTTATTAACTCTCCAAAGGTTTTGTGCATTGCACGTACAAAGGTGGGAAGAGCATTATTTAGGCCATAAGGCATAGAGACATAACAATACAGGCCGTCTACTGTGATGAAGGAGGTGTGCTCCTCATCTTCTCTAGACATAGGGATCTGATGGAAACCCGAATAGGCGTCTAGGAAGCACAGCATGTCACAGCCTGATGTCGAGTCTACTATTTGATCTATTCTAGAGAGAGGGAATGGATCTTTGGGACATGCCTTATTGAGACTGGTGTAGTCGATGCACATCCGAAGCTTCCCGCCGGCCTTCGGGACAACGACGGGGTTCGCCAACCACCGGGGGTGGTGGACTTCCCGTATGAAGCCAGCGTCCATCAGCTTCTTGATTTCTTCTCGGATGAAGTTTTGCCGCTCGATGGACTGCTTGCGAGACTTCTGTTGGACTGGTCGGGTGTCGGGGAAGACCTTCAAGTGGTGCTCAATCACCTCCCTAGGGATCCCCGGCATCTGTGACGGCTGCCATGCAAAAACGTCGATGTTGTGCCGGAGGAAGGTGACGAGCGCGCCTTCCTATTTGCTATCTAGGCCCCCGGCTACCCGGGTGGTCTGGGTAGCATCGGCGCCGACTTGGACGACCTTCAAGGGGACGTCGCCCTCGTCGAGGGGTTGCACACGGGGTGCTGCGGTAGAGGCACGGTGGTGTGCACTCGAGTGGAGCCGGTCCGATTCTGCACTGCCAGGGGCTGGTGCTCGAGCTGCCACAAGTGCCTGGAGCTTTTCCAAGGCTGACACTGCAGCAGTGCGGTCTCCATGAATCCTGAGGACGCCTGTTGGTGTAGGCATCTTCAGGACGAGGTAGCCGTAGTGGGCTACTGTAAAAGCCCAAGAAAAGGGACTTGCAAAAACTTTTCTTCACCTCACAACACCACAGTTTTTATTGTGGAAATCTTAGGGAATATTGTGAAGAGCAAGTAACCTCCATCAAAAGAGTGATTAGAGGGGAAAGCATTCACTTTCACAAAGTGGGATTTGTACACATGAACATGAGAGGTTGAGCTCACCCCAAAAACCTAAACAGTCCTGGGAAGGTTCAGTCCAAGTTTCATGTAAATCCAACACTTTTTGAGGCACTTTTGGAAGTATTTGAAAAAAGGCCAATTTGAATGTAAATTCAAATTGCAGCAACTTTCATCACTCAAATTCAAAAGTTAGCTTCATATTCAAATTCAGCACACTTTTCTGAGTAAGCCCACCAATTTTCATCCTCATTGGAGGTCATCTTGTCAAGAGCTAAATTTGCAAGAATTCAAAACTGAATTTGAATTTCAGTTTAAACATACAGCAAATCTAGCCCAAAACAGTTCAAATTTGAGAATTCAAACTAAGACTTGGTGACTAAGTCTCACATTACATTGTGAGTATCTGAGGATATTTTGGCACCACAGAATTGAGAAATTTTGGAAAAAAAAATTAGAGGGGAGGTCCCACCTGTCAGTAGACTTAACAGAGAAGTCTCCCACTGATTTCCCTCTCTCGGCCGAGACAGCGCGCCAGTCGCGTCGGCGCCGGACCACCTCGTCCAGCCACCTCCTGGTTCCCATCGCTCGCGCTGGCAGCCGGGAAACAGCTCGCCCCCTCCTCTACGTGACCCCCTCCCCACGCAACGAGCCGTACGCGTGCTTCTCTGCAAAACAGCTCCGCCCCGGCTCTGTTTCGTTCACCGGCGCCGCTCCTCCGATTCTCCCCTGTACGCCGACGCCTGCTCGGCCCATGCCCGAGCCGCCAACACAAAAAAGGAGCACCAGCGTGTGCTCTAGCTAACCACCCCACCACATCGCGGCGTTAGCACCGCATTCGACCACAAATCGACGATCGCCACTGAGAACTCAGGCCACCGGCGGAAAGCCGAGGATTGCTCCCCGTGGATAGCACGCCACGGCCAGTTTCACCGCCTGACTTCTACACGAGAAAGGTGCGCCTTAGTCCCCAAATTGTGTAGCTGCAACCCTCATAGCCGTTGATAGACCGAGCGAAAAGAATTCCTAAGAATCCCGAGAACTGGTGCACCCGGGTAGGGGTCGGTCTACCCCAAATTCTAGCTGCACCCTCCAACCCAGCTCGGGTGAGCTTGCACACACCTTCCTTACCCCCTAGCGGCCCTCCTCGACCAAGAATCAAGGGATATGGCCCAGAAATGGCCGGGTTCTGGTTGTTCTTCGGGCCGCCATAGAATAATAGCTCGGGTCACCGTGGAGCGCTAGGTTGCCGACCTTTTCATGGGGTTTGGCGGCCATTTTCATCACCCTCGAGCTTCCACGGTGCTCTCCGACCCTTTTCCGATCGTTTTGATGTGTTGTAACGCATTCCCGACCATGCCGTAACCCTAACCGCCGCTGTCACCGTCGGGAGCCCTGTTCCGGTGAGCTACGGCCGCCGGCGAACCCCGAGCTGAGTTCAGCGTCATGAGTTAGGGCGGGGCGGCGAGTTTGGGGTCGGGAGATGGCCGGGAAAGCGGTTCCGGCGACGCTCGCCGGAGTGCGCCGCCGCGGGCTCCTGTTTGGCGCGAGGAAGGAGAAGACCTGCCGGGTGGGACCCACTGGCAGACATTTAAACAATTTGGAATTTCCAGTTTGTAGTTTAAACTTGGAAGGGCGACAACTTGGGGTAGGAGAGTCCAAAAATTATGAAACAAATTTTGTTGGATTCCTCTAACAGAGTACAATCCAAATATGAAACCAAATTAGTAGGAAACCTATTATTTAATTCTGGAAAATTCTTTAAAGCTTTTCAGCCAAAGAATTTTAGAGGGAGTTTGGTTCATCCAAAAATCCCCAAATTTTGCCAGAAGGTTCCTTAGGATGTTAGGGAACCCTTGTAAAAGTTTCAGACCATTTGGAGTTGATTTGATCAGAGCAATTCAAATTTGAAGGTGCTGTGTTCATTTGAATACAGAAACATTTTCAGAGAATTTTCAAAACTTGGAAATTCAGTTCTGGACAAATCGTAGCTCCAAAATGCTGGGAAAATTCATGCAAACTCTATGAGCTATAATTGAAATTGTGGTTCACTAAGTTGGGCATGAACAGGGGTGCTACCTCAGAATTAATTCTTCTTTGCTTAATTGTTGAGAGAATTATTCTGGGCAAACCACTCAATGAAAAGTGCTAATTTTTGGTCCAAGGGGTTTTCTTGTGACAAGGAACCCACACAAAAATTCTCAGCTCCATTGGAGCTTTGGATCACTCCTGTCCTGTTTAATCACTTGAGGGATTAATGTGGAAGAGGGGGAAAACCACTTAGCACTTAATTATGTGCTTAGGTCCAAGCTCAACTCACTAGCCCCAGTTCAATTTTAAATTCTTAAACAGAGTTCCAGTTGTTAGAAACTGGTTAATAGAACTAATAGTAGAAACATTACCATAAACTCATGTGCATGTTCATTAATATGTAGTATTTTATTAACGTGTAGTCGCTGAAGGCGAGGAGACTCCGGAGGTGTTGGATTTCCTGCTTCCGGACGAAGACATAACCCCTGACCAGCAGCAAAAAGGCAAGCCCCGGTTTGCATTAACTCTTTTATAAAGTTTTTACTTTGTTTACATACGTAGGGTGAAGTATGTATGTGCATTAGGTATAGGATGACTGAAACCCCACTTGCATAACCAAAGGTTCCTAAAAGAGTGAGGGTAGTGTCTAAGACCTCGAGTAGACAGGCTATGCTTAATGTTTCATAGGACTTCGGTACAAGTCGAGTAGTTGGAATCTACTCGCGAGATAGGCTTGGGACACACGGGTTCGGTTGAGTGATGTGAGATCATTTTAGAAATGAAAATGAGACTAGGCAGGGGCTAGGGCGCAACAAGAGGAAGTCTTGTGTGCGCGGACCTGTCCGTGTCAATTGAGGACCGATCCGTGTGTGGCCCACGCTGATCAAGTTTGAACGTACCGAAGGCATATCGGATATATGGGCCCCGATAAACCGATGTAGCCTAAACCTCCGGGCGTCGAGGCATAGCACACCGATTTATAGGTGTAGGTTGATGGCAGCAAGGTGGAAATCTGCCAACGGGCATAGAGAGATGCTCCATGTGGGGAACCTCCTGCTCGTTTCGGTTCGACCGGTTCGACGTTTGGGCTGTTGGGTGAAAGGTTGTCCCGTACGACATCGAGTGAGCGTGCTGTGCAGCTCCACGGGTGGGCGTACGTGACGTGCTCTTTGGGTTTCCCTGCGGGTGTATATCGAGTCGATTCGCCGTCCCTCGCGGTGAAGAGTACCACTTGGTCACTGAGTCGTGACGTAGATTAATGTATGAAATATGTTGATTCAATATTGCTGATATTATATAATATTGTATTGCTACATGTTTGCCACCAAATATTGCTTACTAAACTTCAGCTTCCGGAACTGTTAACTTGTGGCTAAAAGCTGAACTAAGGATGAACTTCTAGGCGTGTCCATTTGCTGCCATATCACTATCCTAGGTCATTGTACACCTCATGTAGAGTTTCATGTTTAGGTGAGTTGGTTAAGCCTTGCTGAGCCTTCATGCGCACGGTTGCTGCTTAAGTGTTTTTCAGGTGAGGAGCCACCCACGGACTCGGAGTACGAGTCCACCGGCGAGGGTTACCCTCCGTCGGGGACCACAGCTGAGTGGGAGCCGTACACGCCGCGCTGAGCTGAGAAGTGCAGCTAGTGTGGGTTGCCCTAGGGCTGGGCAACCAACTTTTGTTAGATAGGCGGGCGTGAGTTGTACAGAGTAGACTTCCGCTGTGTAAAATAAATACTAGTTTGTAACTGAAGTTTGTACCTGTTTGTACAGTTCAGTTTGTTTTTCCCATGTAATATCATCTGTCCTTATGATGTGTGTTGTCAGGTGTCGCATCGTGCGGCACCACCCTCTGCGATCCTGGATGGGCGGATCCCGGTCCGCCACAGCTACTGCCATGAATCGGTACAGTGCTGGCCTGCCGATTATGGCGTTGAAGGGGAGGTCGATCTCCGCCACGTCGAACAGAATGTACTCTATCCGATAGCTGTCCGGTGCCCCAAAGGTCACCGGAAGGCTGATGTTGCCGTAGGGAACGACTTGTCCCGGCCCTACCCCTGAGAACGGGCTCGATGGGGTGAGCTTGGCCATCGGGATCTGCAGCTTCTGGAAAGCAGCACAGCTGATGAGGTTCAGCCCAGCCCCGCCATCTACCAGAACGTGGTACATCCTCACGTTGGCGATGGTGGGCGCTACCAAGAGCGGTAGTTGGCCGGCCCCAGCCATGTTCCTGGGGCAGTCGGTGGCATCGAAGCTGATGGGGGTTCCCATCCACTTGAGGTGCGGCGCGGCACTTGGGAGTGAGCCACCAACGCTACCGCTCGGCGCAGAGTTTTAACCGCGCTTGGGGACGAGGGGTCAGCGGACCCGCCTTAGATGACGTAGAGCATCTTCCGGCGCTCGTCATCGCTGGAGCTGGAGTCCTCATGGTTGCGCACCGCCTTCACGGCATGCTGAGGCTCCTGGAACTCCACTTGATGGTCGGCGTTGTCTGGGGCGTCGACCTTCTGCTTACCCTCCCTTTGACGGAAGGGTGGGGCATCAGTTCGCAGCTGCTTCCCTTTGCGGAAGCGCTCCGCCAGCTTCTGAATCTCCTGGCACTCGGCAGCAGTATGGTAACTGGTGCCGTGCATGGGACATAGCTCTCTTTGGTCACCATCTGGAGCTGGTGACTGCCGCTGCCTTTTATCGGGGCGTGGCCCCCGAGCTCCACTGGGTGCTGCTGCTGCAACAACGGGAGCCGCGGTCGGTGGCTTCACCTTACCACCGCCCCGGTTCTTGATCTTCTTGCCGCTTCCATAGGAAGCGGCGCCAGATCCGTGCTGTCCTCCTGACTTGGAGGTTGGCAGTGAGTGCCAGTTCCGCCCTTCTGCTGCTCTGGCCCACTTGTCCGCCAGGCTGAAGAGCTCTGAGACGTCGCAGACCTCTCTGGTCGCGAGCTTCTCAAGCATCTTCTTGTCCCGGACACCCTGCCGGAACGCCACCACCACAGAAGCATTTTGGATGTGCGGGATGGTGTTCCGTACCTGGGAGAACCGCTGGATGAAGGAGCGCAGCGTCTCCCCGGGTTGTTGCTGGACGGCGTGGAGGTCGAGCTCCATGCCAGGCCGGGTGTAGGAGCTGCCGAAGTTAGCAGTGAACTGCCGGCAGAGTTCTCCCCAAGATGTTATGGAACCCTGGGCGAGGTTCATGAGCCAAGACCGGGCTGGGCCGGTCAAGGCGACGGGGAAGTAGTTGGCCATGACGGCTTCGTCCCCTCCTGCAGCAAGGACGGCGGTGGAGTAGATCTGGAGGAACTCCGCCGGGTTGACGCTGCCGTCGTACTTCTCGGGCAGGTGCGGCCGAAACTTGCGCGGCCACCTCGTGAAGCGAAGGTGTGGCGCCAGGGCCGCACATCCTGCTCCTGTTGCTGCAGGCGTTGGTGTCGCGAACGCTTGGTTCGCTGCTGGCACTGTGTACCCCGGTATGGGCAAGGCTGCACCATAGACCGGGGACACCGTTTGCAGGGCATATGCTGCATGGCGTATGCCTGGGGCAGAGATCACGTGGCGAAAGTCTGCGCCTCAGGCAGTGTTAAGGCAGACGTCATGCTGTCGCCGGCCTCTTGGTTGCGACGCCTTTCTTGCCGTCGCTCAATGAACACTCGGGCATCCTTGCCCAAGTGGCATCGTTCCAGCTCTGTCCTGAGGTCCGTCGATGGGAGCCTGGTGGAGCTGGAATCTGCCGTCTGCCCGTCAACCGTTGGCGTGCGCGCCAGCGACACAGCCGGTTGGCCGGGGCGTCGTCCCCGCCGAAGTCGAGGGTTTGCGGCGGCGACGACGAGACGGTCTACCTCGCGAATCCACTGCTAGGTCGCTGACTGAGGCGCGTCCCCAGCAGGTGGATTGTGCAGTAGCGCTCTTGCTGCAGCTAGCGCGCCCCCGTGGGGGACGCTCAGCGCTGCAGAGGATCTCACGCTCGCTGGAGCCTGCGTTGCTGGAGTCGGCGCTGCCGGAGTCGGCTGCTGGCTTCCAGCTTGCGCTGACACACTCCATCCAGAGTGTGTCGAGACGTAGTCCCCGCTAGTCACGGTCCGTCGTGAACGCGGGGGAGGAGAGCTTGCCGCTGAAGGAAGCTTGGTCATCTTCGCCGGCAAAAGCTCGTCGCGCAAGGGAAAAGCCCCCTACCTGGCGCGCAAAATGTCGAAGTGTGTAGCCGACACTTCCCCCGGGCCTGCACTGGGCAGCCCGCGGAGGTTCTTTTTTCGGAGGGGCTAGTCACTCGCGGAGAGCTTCAGCATAAGGACGATTGAAGGAGAAGCTTGACACAGGGAGTTTTACATGGTTCAGGCCGCGGAGCATAAAACCCTACGTCCACGGTGAGCAGAGGTGCTCGCTGTATTGCTTGCTGCTCAGAACCGGAGTTCTGAGCTTGAGGGTGAGTGATGTCTAGAGTGCGAGTCAACAGAGTTTGAACCCTTGCTAGCGTCGCCTACCCGAGCCTTTTATAGTCCAAGGCTCGAGTGTCTTACAAGGTGGGCCCGGGACCCGACAGGTGGTCCCGGGGAGATTGCCTGCCGTCTACCGTATCTGCAGTTATGCCGGTAGTTGTCTCTGGCGAAGGCTTCCGAGTCTTCGTTCTGCCGCCCTGCCCATGCCGCAAGCTAGTCGTAGTGGTTGATGATGGCAGGGGCGGAAGGGGATTTCTTGTTGCTGTGTTTATTGGCGGGCAGGCTCTGACACGGCGCGCCAGTCTGCGATGTGACTGGGTGCAACAGCATCTGACAGAGGCGTGCTCCGCGTCTCCGCGTCTTGGGAAGGTGCGGGCCTTAAATACCTTGTACGGGCAAGGTATGGCACGTATTTATGCCTGCTGCCTACCGCGCGGGGGCAGGCAGCGTTGCTCTGGTGACCGTGTGGTGGACCCGGAGCTCTCCTCTGAGGAGAGGGAGGTCCGGCCCCGTGGGACACGTGGAGCCTCCAGAGCTCTCCCCGTGGAGGGGGGAGGTCCGGCTGCTGCTGGCCACGTGGCGGGCCCAGAGCTCTCCTCTGAGGAGAGGGAGGTCCGGCCCCACGGGACACGTGGAGCCTTCGGAGCTCTCCCCGTGGAGGGGGGAGGTCCGGCTGCTGCTGGCCACGTGGTGGGTCCGGAGCTCTCCTCTGAGGAGAGGGAGGTCCGGCCCCACACGTGGCGCCTTCGGAGCTCTCCCTGCGGAGAAAGGCGAGGTCCTTAGGCATTTTCCCCTGTGCACGGGGTACCCCATATCGAGGGTACCGACAGTCTGGCTAGCCCACAGTGCGCATGGAAGCTCGTTCACCCACTTGGCACCATGCTTCTCCAAGCTGGCGTCTGCGTCTGCGTCTGCGTTGGCCCCGAAGGATCTCGGCGTTGGCCCTCTCGACATGCCCATTGCTCTTTGGATGAGGGACAGAGGCATATCACACTTGGATGCCAAGGTCTTCGCAGTACTCTGGAATGCTGCACTGGTGAACTGGCTCCCGTTGTCGGTGATGATCCTGTTCGGGACCCCGAACCTGCAGACGATCAACTTGATGAACCTGACTGTGGATTGCTTGTTGATGGTGACGACTGGTGCAGCTTCCGGCCACTTGGTGAACTTGTCGATGGCAACGTAGAGGTACCGGAATCCCTCGACGGCTTTGGGGAAAGCCCCCAGGAATTTCCAACCCCCATACCGCGAACGGCCACGAGGGCGGGATCATCTGCAGCGTCTGCGTCGGTGTGTGGATCTGCTTGGCATGGAACTGGCACGCCTTGCATCTCTTCACCAGCTTGACGGCATCCATGAGGGCTATCGGCCAGTAGAAGCCATGCCGGAAGGCTTTACCGACCAGCGTGCATGAGGAAGCGTGGTTCCCGCACTCGCCTTCGGGGATCTCTGTGAGCAGGTCGCAGCCTTTCTCCTGGGTTATACACCGCAATAGGATGCCGTTGGCGCCACACTGGTAGAGATCCCCTTCTACCAGCGTGTATCTCTTATCCATCCGCACAATCCGTTCAGCAGATGCATGTTCATCAGGAAGGATGTTGTCTTTCAAGTAGTCCCAGACCTCCGTGATCCATGCATCGGGACTGACTTGAGCTTCTGGATCTTGGGCGTTGGGTAGCACGGAGTCCCCAGTGGCGTATACGATCCTTGGCGGGCACCATGGTAGTAGGGCCGCCGGGACCGCCAGCTTCGAGGTGCTGGTCTCGCCCCCTTCGCCCGGCTTGGCAGGTCGGGCTGTGGGCTGCGGCAACGTCCTTTCGATGGCTCCTTCGGGCACCGGGGTTCCGGTGGAGGCCTTCATTGACAGGTCGTCGGCCACGGCGTTGTCGGCGGCGGTACATGGCACATGTCCAAGGCATCAAAGTCCTTCTCCAGCATCTGCACATGGAGGAGGTAGGCAGCCAGTTGTGGGTCGTTGCAGGAGCATTCACCCTTGACTTGCTTGATGATCAGCTGGGAGTCACCCTTGACCAGCACCTGGCGGACGCCGAGAGACAGCGCCGTCTTCAGGCCGAAGATGAGAGCTTCATACTCGGCCATGTTGTTCGTTGCCTTGAAGTTGAGATGCACCATGTACTTGAACTGCTCCCCCGATGGCATGAGGAGCAGTACGCCGGCTCCGGCCCCCTGCTTTTGCGAGGAGCCATTGAAGTAGAGCATCCAGTGGGGCTCGGCGAAGACCGGTGCTCGGGGCTCCGGTTCGCCGCCTTCGGAGCCCCCTGGGTTGGTTGGTGATGGCATCCACTCGGCCACAAAGTCAGCCAGTGCTTGGCTCTTGACCGCATGACGAGGTAGGAAGTTCAGCTTGAAATCCGCCAGCTCCGCTGCCCACTTAGTGATGTTGCCAGTCGCGTTGGGGCTGTGGAGGATGGTCCTCAGCGGGTAGGAGGTGACCACCGAGATCCGGTGGGATTGGAAGTAGTGCCGGAGGTTCCTGGACGCCATGAGCACTGCATACAACAGCTTATGAACCTCCAGGTACCTCGTCTTGGCGTAGTGGAGGACTTCGCTGATGTAGTAGACGGGCCTTTGGAGGGTCCAGATCCTCCCTGGGGGACTCGGTACATCTTCCTCCATTGGCAGCAGCCGACAGGAGGTCCCCAGGTTCGGGGCAGCCTCCGGGGGCTGGGACACGGAGGCTTCTTGGCCGTCTTGGACCTCCGGGAGGTCACCCTAGACCTTCGGGAGGTTGTCTTGGACCTTCGGGAGGTCGTCTTGGACCTCCAGGAGGTTGTCTTGGACCTCCGAGAGGTCCCCTTGGACCTCCGGGAGGTTGTCTTGGAGCTTCGGGAGGTTGTCTTGGACCTCCGGGAGGTTTTCTTGGACCTCCGGGGTCTCCTGGCTGTCGGGGCCCCCCATGGGGCCCGTACAGCCTTGGTGCTTGACTTCTGCTGCAGGAGCAGGTTGCAGTGACGAGGGGTCTGGCCGCTTTGCGAGGAGGACCATGCTCACCACTTCTGTTGTCGCCGCGATGTAGAGCAGCAGGTGCTCACCGGGCTCAGGAGCTACCATGATGGGCAGCGTCGTCAGGAGCTGCTTCAACTCCTAGAATTCTTCTTCTGCTTCTTCGGTCCAAACAAATGGACCGGCTTTGCGCAGGAGCTTGAAGAAGGGAAGAGCCCGCTCAGCTAGCCTTGGTATGAACCGACTGAACGCAGCTAGACATCCCGTGAGCTTTTGGACATCCTTGATGTGAGCCGGGGGTCGCATCAGCTCGATGGCCCTGATCTTCTCTAGGTTGGCTTCGATCCCTCGGTGTGAGACCAGGAATCCAAGGAGCTTTCCAGAGGATACACCGAACACACACTTGTCCGGGTTCAGCTTGGTGCGCGTGGAGCGCAGCTTGTCAAAGACTAGACCTAGGTTATCTAACTAGGATGAGCTCTGTCTGACTTTGACAACGATGTCATCGACATACACCTCAACTAAGTCTCAGATTAGCTCTCAAAATGTTTTATGCATAGCGTGAACAAAAGTAGGGAGAGCATTTTTCAGACCATAAGGCATGGAGACATAACAATACAGGCCATCTACTATAATAAAAGTGATGTGTTCTTCATCTTCTCTAGACATTGGAATTTGGTGGAAGCCTGAGTAGGCATCTAGGAAGCATAACATATCACAGCCTGATGTAGAGTCTACAATTTGATCTATTCTCGGGAGAGGGAATAGATCTTTGGGGCATGCCTTATTGAGACTAGTGTAGTCGATGCACATCCGGAGCTTCCCCCTGGCCTTCGGGACGACAACAGGGTTCGCCAACCACCAGGGGTGGTGGACCTCCCTGTCAGTACCCTCGATACGGGGTACCCCGGCACAGGGGGAAATGCCTAAGGACCTCGCCTTCTCCGCAGGGAGAGCTCCGAAGGCGTCATGTGTCCAGTGGGGCCGGACCTCCCTCTCCTCAGAGGAGAGCTCCGGACCCGCCACGTGGCCAACTGAGCCGGACCTCCCCCCTCCGCGGGGAGAGCTCTGGAGGCTCCGCGTGTCCTGCGGGGCCGGACCTCCCTCTCCTCAGAGGAGAGCTCCGGGCCCGCCACGTGGCCAGCAGAGCAGCGCTGCCTGCCCCCGCGCGGTAGGCAGCAAGAGTAAAGACGCGCCATACCTTGCCTTACAAGGTATTCAAGACCCGCGCCTTCCCAAAGCACGGAGACGCGGGGAAAGCCTCTGTCAGGTGCCGTTGCGGCCAGTCACATCGCAGACTGGCGCGCCGTGTCAGAGCCTGCCCGCCAATAAACGCAGCGACAAGACATCCCCTGCCGCCCCTGCCATCATCAACCACTACGACTAGCTTGCGGCATGGGCAGGGCGGCAGAACGAAGACTCGGAAGCCTACGCCGGAGACAACTACCAGCGTAACTGCAGATACGGTAGATGGCAGGCAATCTCCCCGGGACCACCTGTTGGGTCCCGGGCCCACCTTGTAAGCCGCACGAGCCTTGGACTATAAAAGGCTCGGGTAGGCGACGTTAGCAAGGGTTCGCCTCTTATGCACCCTCGCACCATAGCCATTCGACATCTCACACCCTCAAGCTCAGGACTCCGGTTCTGAGCAGCAAGCAATACAGCGAGCAACTCTGCTCACCGTGGACATAGGATTTTACGCTCCGGCGGCCTGAACCACGTAAAAAATCCCCGTGTCAAGCTTCTCCCTCAATCGTCCCTAACGCTGAAGCTCTCTGCGAGTGACTAGCCCCTCCAAAAAAGAATCTCCGTGGGCTGCCTAGAGCAGGCCCGGGGGAAGTGTCGGCTACACACTTCGACATTTGGCGCGCCAGGTAGGGGGGCTTTTCCCTTGCGCAACGAGCTTCTGCCGGTGAAGATGACGAAGCTTCCTTCAGCGGCAAGCTCTCCCCGCCCATGTTCACGACGAACGGTGATTAGCGGGGACTACGTCTCGACACACTCTGGACGGAGTGTGTCGGCGCAAGCTGGAAGCCAGCAGCTGACTCCGGCAGCGCCGACCCCAGCAGCGCAGGCTCCAGCGAGCGTGAGATCCTCTGCAGCGCTGAGCGTCTCCCACAGGGGCGCGCTAGCTGCAGCAAGGGCGCTACTGCGCAATCCACCTGCTGGGGACGCGCCTCAGTGAGCGACCCAGCAGTGGATTCGCGATGTAGACCGTCTCGTCGTCGCCGCCGCAAACCCTCAACTTCGGCGGGGACGACATCCCGGCCAACGGGCTGTGTCACTGACGCGCACGCCAACGGTTGACGGGCAGACGGCAGATTCCCACTCCACCAGGCTCCCATCGGCGGACCTGAGGACGGAGCTGGAACGATGCCACTTGGGCAAAGATGCCCGAGTGTTCATTGAGCGACGACGAGAAAGGCGTCACAACCAGGAGGCCGGCGACAGCATGTCGACTGCCTCAACCCAGCCTGAGCGCAGACGTTTGCCACGCGATCTCTGCCCCAGGCATACGCCACGCAGCATATGCCCCAGCCATATGCCCTGCAAATGGTGCCCCCGGTCTATGGCGCAGCCTTGCCCATACCGGGGTACACAGTGCCAGCAGCGAACCAAGCGTTCGCGGCGCCAACGCCTGCAGCAACAGGAGCAGGATGTGCGGCCCTAGCGCCACACCTTCGCTTCGCGAGGTGGCTGCGCAAGTTTCGGCCGCACCTGCCCAACAAGTACGATGGCAGTGTCAACCCGGCGGAGTTCCTCCAGATTTACTCCACCACCATCCTTGCTGCAGGAGGGGACGAGGCCGTCATGGACAACTACTTCCCCGTCGCGACCGGCCCAGCCCGGTCTTGGCTCATGAACCTCCCCCAGGTTTCCATAACCTCCTGGGGAGAGCTCTGCCGACAGTTCACTGCTAACTTCGGCAGCTCCTACACCCGGCCTGGCACGGAGCTTGACCTCCACGCCATCCAGCAACAACCTGGAGAGACGCTGCGCTCCTTCATCCAGCGGTTCTCCCAGGTACGGAACACCATCCCGCGTATCCAAAATGCTTCAGTAGTGGTGGCGTTCCGGCAGGGTGTATGGGACAAGAAGATGATTGAGAAGCTCGCGACCAGAGAGGTTCGCGATGTCTCAGAGCTCTTTAGCCTGGCGGACAAGTGCGCTAGGGCAGCAGAAGGGCGGAACTGGCACTCACTGCCAGCCTCCGAGTCAGGAGGACAGCCCGGATCTGGCGCTGCTCCCCATGGAAGCGGCAAGAAGATCAAGAACCGGGGCGGTGGCAAGATGAAGCCACCGACCGCAGCTCCCGTTACTGCAGCAGCAGCACCCAGTGGAGCTCAGGGGGCCACGCCCCGACAAAAGGCAGTGACAGTCACCAGCTCCAGATGGTGACCAAGGCGAGCCATGCCTCGTGCACGGCACCAGTTACCATACTGCTGCCGAGTGCCGGGAGATTCAGAAGCTCGCGGAGCACTTCCGCAAAGGGAAGCAGCTGCGAGCTGATGCCCCTCCCTTCCGTCAAAGCGAGGGCAAGCAGAAGGTCGACGCCCCAGACAACGTCGGCCACCAAGTGGGGTTTCAGGAGCCTCAGCGCGCCATAAAGACAGTACACAACTGTGAGGACTCCAGCTCCAGCGACGACGAGTCAGGGCGGTAACCAACTATGGCTGCCCCCAAAAATCTGTGGAGACTGCACTGCTGCGGTATCAGCCTTGGAGAAGCTCCAAGCAGTTGCAGCAGCCCAAGCACCAGCCCCGGCGGTGCAGAACCGGGCCAGCTCTACCCGAGTGCACGTTTTCGGCCTCACCTCCTGGGGGCCGCCCAGGATCCGTCAACCTCCTGTCGGCCTGAGCCAATGGAGGAAAACATCCTGGGTCTCCCAAGAAGAGTTCGGGTCCTCCTACCTCTTGTCGGCTTGAGCCAATAGGGGAAAGTACCCCGGGGCTCCCGGGAGAAGCCGCGCAGGACCCGCTCCAGCTGAAGATATCGACCTCGTCGGCGAGGCACGATTGCAGGCAACACCCCACAACGCACGGCCCCGGCTGGTGCTCCGGCACTACCGCCAAAGGACCAAGCGCGTCTGGGAGCTACAAGAAGGCGACCTGGAGCCGCGGCGCACACTTTCCCGCGAAGGACCTATAAACTCTCCCCCAGCCGGGAAGGTCCCTTCCGAGTCACAAAAGTTGCCGTCCCAGGTACATACGCCTGTCCACCAAGGATGGGATCCGCTCCCGAACCCTTGGAGCATGGAACATCACAATAAGTCCTACCTCCTGAGCATTAGTAGAACAGGCCTTTAGCTTTCTGTAATAGATCCCATAGGCTCCAGGAACAGCGCTAGGAGCAGCTAAGCCTCAGGGGACGGTCCAGGACTACGTCCAGCTTGGTCTGGTTCCGACCCCAAGCGCATAGAGTCTTGCTTCCCTTCTTAATGGGGCGGGTCGTTGCCTCCATGTTTAGCCTGTCTTCCTCCTATGGGCATTTACACAGAAACATGTTCTACCACGCTTTCACTTATGTGCTCATTTAAATTACGCATTAATTTCTTTGACAGCACTTTCTATGTATGCTCACCGTACATTTAGCTCCCCTTTCCCGCTCTCATCCATAGTCAGCATTTGCTATCCTACCGAAGGCGGTTGCGCTTGAGGCACCTGCCGATGGACAGGGGGCCTTTCGGGCCTCCCCCAGTCAGATGTTGCGGTGCCAGTTGGTCACCTCCAGGAAAGGCCTGCGCTGTGCATGGGGGTCCAGGGTGCGTAGCCTGCTTTGTCAGTTCCGACCCAAAGCGTGCGCGCCCAGCCCTTCGGAGGTCCAGGGGAGTACAACCGCTTTGCCTGGTTCCGTACCCAAAGCCTTGCACTCTGCTTCCCCGGTGTACGGTCCGGTACTAGGGGTCGGACGGTCGTACCCTGACCTCGGAGGGAGCCGGAGCCCCGGCGCCTTGCGCACAGAATTGCCCAAGCCCCGAATACCGGACTAGGACCGTAAGCCAAACAAGACTAAGAGGCGGGGAGGGGAGAACCACCCGAGGAGAATTATGCTTCTTCTACCTCTGTGCAGGATCTCCAGGTTTTAGCTACGGGGACCGCATGAAGGGAGGAGAAAGAGCCATCGACTACTCCAGCACAAAACCGGAGGATCCGGGTTTCACCCATTCTGCAGGGGCAAGCCCCGAAGGCCCCACGTGTCCAGTGGGGCCGGAGCTCCCCTCTCCTCCAGAGGAGCTCCGGGCCCACCACGTGGCCGGCAGAGCCAAGCCTCGCCCCCTCCGCAGGGGTGAGCCCCGAAAGCCCCATGTGTCCAGCAGAGGCTGGACCTCCGTCTTCTCAAAGGAGAGCTCCGGGTCCGCCACGTGGTCGGCAGACCCGGACCTCCCCGTTCGCACGGGGCGAGTTCCGGAGACCTCCGGGGCCCTTAACACAGTAAGGACCCGGGGAAGGTGTCTGTGCAGGGATTCAAGATTGGTGAAGATCTCTGGGTACCTTGCGAAGCTAAGGACTCGGCCAGGCCAAGCCAAGAAGAAGACAAAAGCACACAGACACAGAAAGTAACAAGAGTCTATTCATTCAAGGCTCCATGAGCTGGACTACAGACTCAATAAAAAAAAGAGGGGAAAAGATACAAGTCCTAGGGTTCCCCTGGCTCGCGCCGGAACCTAGAGGCTACAAGGGCAGCCACGTCCCCGACTTCAGCCCTGGCGGCTTCCTCCCGCTCCGCGGCAGGGCCCTGTCTCGCTGGCTCTAGTGAGAAGGAAGGACCCCGGCTCCGGAAGCATGCCAACACGTGCGTGGCAACCTCCATGGCCAGGCCCCGTCCCTCTGCCTCGAGCTCGCCGGCGACCACAGCATCTAGCCTGCTCAGCTTGGCGCCGATAGACTCGAGCGCGGGGATCACCTCGGCCACCTTCAGCGCAGGGGACGCTGTCTTCACCGGGCTGAAGCCAAGGGGGACCAGGGCGGACCCTGCCTGGTCGACGAAGCTCGAGACCGCACGGGCCTCGGAGGACCGCGAGGCCAAGAGCTCCTCTACCTCGCGGTGGGCTGCCAGCAAGGCGTCGAGGCTCCCCTCGGAGAATTCCTTCTCCTTGGCTGCCAGATATCTTTCCCGAAGGTGGAGAGTCTGGGCAAGCCGCTCCAACTCTGATGCCCGGAAGTCGGCTGCCAGCTCCTGATCCAGGATCGCCTGGCGCTCCAGGGAGACCTGCTCCTCCCTCGTGGAAAGGTCTGCCTTTCGGGTCTCTAGCTCCGTAGCCCGGGCTCGCAGGTCGCCCTCGCCCGCCGCCAGCCGCGCGGTGACTTTCTTCGCCTCGGCCGCCATGGAGCGCTCCTGATCCGCAACAGCGCGCCAGCCTCTGCCGCACCTCCTCCAAGGCAGAGAAGTTCTCCTCGGCCCGGGCATGCGCCTCGAGGGCCTCCTTGTGGAGCCGCCGCGTCTCGGAGTCTAGATGGTCGGCAGCCCTCTTCTGACGGTCGAGGAGCGCCTCCATGACATCGAGCGGCTCCCGCCTGGAGTCGAGCTCCCCCTTGACCTCCTCGGTCCGCTCCCTCAAAAGGCGCCCCCAGGTGAGGAGGCGATCCCTCTCACCTACCTGCTCCTCCCGCTCGCGACCGAGCGCGGCCAAGACCTGTCGGACGCTCGTCTGGGCGAGCACGAGGGCGTCTGCCAGGGGCAGCGGGGTGGCAGAGGCCAGAGCGGCACCCCCGACCTCCTCCATCACGTTGTCTTCGGGAGAAGTCAACGCTCTGGCAACCAGGATAAGGCGCCGATCAGGAGAAGCCGACGCTGGGACGGGCTCGCTCCCATTGCGCCCTGGTTCGCTGCCCACCGTAAGGCCCGTGGCAGTTCCTCCCGCTCCGGCAACAGGAGGTGGGACTTTGACAGCCGGTCCCACCGAACCCTCACCGACAGCCGGCTCCCGATCCGGTGAAGAGGGACGAATGGGAGGAGTCGCCGCTGCCACAGGAGCCGGGCTGACCGGCGCAGAAGGAACTTGCGCTGGCTTGGGGGCCGCGGCGACCATCTCGGCTTCCAAGCGCTGCGACGCGGATCCCCCGTCAGTCAGGGATGGCCGGGAAACGGGAGCGTTACCGGCACTCGGGGAGTCCCTACAAACATGGGAAACTCCTGAGTTAAGAAAAGAAGAAGACAACACAGGCTCTAGAATCCGGTAGGCGTCGCTTACCGAGAGACACGAGCGCTCCAACGGGCTCTGAACCCCGGCTTCCGAGCTGGGGTAGGTCCACTAGAGCCCGCCGTCGCCGCCGACGGCTGCCCCGTAGTCGCCCGGGCTGGCGGTCGCCGCCGATGGCTGCCCCGTAGTCGCCCGGGCTGGCGGAGCAGGGGATGCTTCTGAAGCCCCCCTGGACGTCGGCCCGGCTCCTGAAGCTCGGGGCGCCTGAGCTCTTGGCTCGCCCCTGGGCATCGACGCACCAGCACTTTCCCTTGAGGCTCCACCGCCTTAGGAGGGAGGACGCGACGCCCGGGAACTTTCAGCCCGTCATGGCTCAACAGGAGTCCAGTCGGGATGATGAGCCCGAGGCCTCTTGGGGTCGCCACCGGACGGGGCGCCATCTCCAGAAGCAGGGTGCGCAGGCGCCTTGGATCCCTGACTCGGCGCAAACGCCGCCGCCGGAAGAGACCGAGCGTCTTCTTCTCCGGAGGCTTGTTGGAAGCCATGGCAGGAGAAAGCTCAATAACAGGGAAGACAAAGGCGCAAGAACTCAAGGAAGGTGCAAGTGCTGGGAAGTGTGAAGGGAAGCCGCGATGCGGGTAAGATCCCCTTTTAAACTTCCCAGGTGCGATTCAAAGCGATTCGAAACTCTTCGAATACGCCGCTTGGGCAACCGCTTCGGCTCCAAGACCAAGCGTCGATGACAAGTGGACCCAAGTCGTCCAGCTGAAGCGGTGGGCCAAGAAGTCAGTCTCCCAAGGAGACGAGCCGGCAAGACGCTTCGGCGGTTCCTGAAAAAAGCGCTGCGACGTGCAGAAGTTGTGGTGGACCGCGATCCGCTCATCCAGGATCGCAGAGGGTGGTGCCGCACGATGCGACATCCGACAGCACACGTCATAAGAACACAATATATTACATGGGAAAACAACTGAACTGTACAAACAAGTACAAACTTCAGTTACAAACTATTGTTTATTTTGCACAGCGGAAGTCTACACTATACAACTCACGCCCGCCTATCTAGCAAAAGTCAGCTGCTCAGCCCTAGGGCAACCAACACTGGCTGCACTCCTCAGCGCAGCGCGGCGTGTATGGCTCCCACTCAGCCGTGGTCCCCGATGGAGGGTAACCCTCGCCGGTGGACTCGTACTCTGAGTCCGTGGGTGGCTCCTCACCTAAAAAACACTTAAGAAGCAACCGTGAGCACGATGGCTCAACAAGACTTAACCGACTCACCTAGGCATGAAACTCTACATGAGGGGTACAATGAACACAGGATAGTAACATTGCAGCAAATGGACACGCCTACAAGTTCACCCTTAATTCATGTTTTAGCAACAAGTTAACAGTTCAGGAATCTGAAATTTAGTAAGCAATATATGGTGGCACACATGTAGCAATACAATTATATCAATCAGCAATATTGAATCATCACATTTCATACATTAATCTATGTCACGACTCAGTGACCAAGTGGTACTCTTCACCGCGAGGGACGACGAATCGACTCGATATACACCTGCAGGGAAACCCAAAGAGAACGTCATGTACGCCCACCCGTGGAGCTGCACAGCACGCAAACTCGATGTCGTACGGGACAACCTTTCACCCAACAGCCCAAACATCGAACCGGTCGCACCGAAATGGACAGGAGGTTCCCTACACGGAGCATCTCTCTATGGCCGTTAGCAGATTTCCACCTTGCTGCCCTCAACCTACACCTATAAATCGGTGTGCTATGCCTCGACGCCCGTAGGTTTAGGTTACATCGGTTTATCGGGGCCCATATATCCGATATGCCTTCGGTACGTTCAAACTTGATCAGCGTGGGCCGCACACGGATCGGTCCTCAATCAACACGGACAGGGCTGCGCATGCAAGACTTCCTCTTGCTGCGTCCTAGCCCCTGCCAAGTCTCGTTTTCATTACTAAGGTGATCTCACATCACTCGAACCAATCCCGTGTGTCCCAAGCCTAACTCACGAGTAGATTCCAACTACTCGACTTGTACCGAAGTCCTATGAATCACTAAGAATAGCTTGTCTACTCGAGGCTTTAGACACTACCCTCACTCTTATGGAAAAATTCTGGTTATGCAAGTGGGGTTCCATTCATCCTACACCTAATGCACATCCATACTTCATACTAAGTGTTCATAAAGCAAAACTTGAAAAATAGTTTAATGCAAACCGGGGCTTGCCTTGTTGCTGCTGGTCAATAGTTAGCTCTTCTACCTGAAGGAGGAAGTCCAGCACTTCCGGAGTCTCTTCGCCTTCAGCGACTACACGTTAATGAAATACTACATGTTAATTTAAATGCAATGTGTAACTTGAATACATAATACTAATAACTCTAGCTAGCCCTCCCCTTTGGTTCTGAAATTTTTTATGGTGGCTTGGTAGGGTCCTAACCAGAGTCTTGACCAAGTTTCATTTGAAACAAAGTTCATTTGAACCTTGTACAAATAAAAGCCTATATGGTCATTATTTGAGCCTCTAAGTAATTCCAGGGATTTTCATGGATCCAACCATTACTTTCTGGAAACTAGAATTTAAGATGGTTCTAATGGAATTGGTTTCATGTCATTTGAAGAATTCTACTGAGAGTTATGCCCTAATTAAGATTTGAGAAAATCTGAAAAATGTTTCTGTACATTTTTCTATTTTCTGAGGAAGTTCACTTAATCACCCCATTAGGGGGACTAAATGAACCTGGATGAGTGAAATTTTTACTGGGATTCAGGGATTTTCCAATGCACCTCTCAGCCAAATTTCAGAATTTTTCATAAAGTAGTTCTCCAGATAAAATTCCCAACAGTTTAAAATTTAGGGATGTAATTCTGGAAAACTATTCACTTTCATGAGCTGAATTTGGTATTGATGGAAAGTACTCAGAATTCTGAGTTCAGCAAAATTTGGTTCATTGAATTTGGAGTTTCCTAGCCAAAGTTCTATTCATTTGAAGTTTGAACTAAAACTGGAAATTCCAAAAATGTCTAAATCCTGTGGGTGGGTCCATCGCACACGTGTCGACCGCTGGAGCCGAGCCACACGGGGCCACAGACTCCTTCCTGCGCGGTCACACTGGATTCTGGACCACAGAGAATCCCGCATGTTTACCTCCAGCCGCTGACGAGTGGGGCCTCCCCCTTTCGTCTTCCTCCAGCCACCCGCGCGACCCCGCCGCCGAGCTCACCGGAGCTCTCGCCGGAAAGAGGTTTCGGCCCTCGGAACTTGCTGATTCTCGCCGCCACTGCACATTCTTGCATGAGGAACACGTTGCCGGCCTTACCTCGGATAGAGGATGGCCGGAAACCTAGGCACGACAGCGACAGTAGCTGTGGTAGCTTCGGCGGCGTCGCTAGGGCACTGTACTGCCCCAACCTTGCTCCGGTTAGCTCCTATAGCATCGCCATGACCTATGGAGCAACGTCCAGGGCTCTGATCTCGCGAGAAACGTCGCAACCAGGGGCTCACCGTGTGACCTAGGGCGATTTCGGGGAAAACTGGAGAAACTCGAAGAACTGAGGGTTTCCTCGATGGTTCTTCCTAGTTCTTGATCCCACGTGCCCACACGGATGTCTACAACTGGGTTTCTAGGTCTGGGGAGGAGTGGTTCGGTGTGTGAGGCAAATTTTGCCGATTTACCCGAACCGGGATATATCGCAAGCTCTTGGCAAGAACCGGAATTCCGGTCAGCACACCTCATGGCATGCGGCCGGCGTTGTTGGACATGGAGCACACTTCCAGGCGAACCTCCTGGCCCGCTCACTCGACGGGGGATCAAGCCTGGCAGCCGGGCTGGGAGTTTTCGGTCGCAGCGGCTCTACCCGACGTGGAAGGAAAACAAAGAGCTCGGGGGCAGTTTACCGTGGATGGGGCGCCGGGATATCGTGTCTATCACGTCGAGGACGCCTCGGCGAAGCTCGGGGTGAGCTCAGACTCGCTTGCTAGCTTCTGGGACGGGAGGACGCCGGAGCACCGAAAGTTTTCGGGTGTGCGGCGGTGTTTCTTCGTCGAGGGTTTCGGGAACGGTTAAGACCGCAACGGGAGTCTGTTCCGGAGGGAAATATCGCCGGGCGACCGCTTTGTCGACGTGCGCTGTGGGCTGGCGCTCGGTAGGTGGCATTCGCGGAAGCAGCTCGCTGGCGCACGGAGGAAGTTTGCTTCGGCGAGAAACAGAGAGCTGTCCGGTGTTGCACCTCCCTCCCACTGCCTTGTGGGCCCAACTTTCCCCCCTAATCCTTTCCTCCCCATTTCTTTTGTAAATATCCCAGCTACTAAACATTGAATGAGAGATTTAGCCCCCAAGTACTGGTTTGAATTTAAGTTCTCAAATTTAAACTTTTTTGGATTAAATTTGCTTCATGTTTAAACTGAAATTCAAATTCAGTTTTGAATTATTGCAAATTTAGCTCCCGACAAGATGAACTCCAATGGGACTGAAAATTGGTGGGCTTAATCAGAAAAATGCACTGAGTTTGGATATGAAGCTAACTTTTGAATTTGAGTGATGAAAGTTGCTGCAATTTGAATTTACATTCAAATTAGCCTCTTTTTCAAATACCTCCAAAAGTGCCCCAAAAAGTGTTGGATTTGCATGAAACTTGGCCTGAACCTTCCCAAGGCTTTTTAAGTCCTAGGGGTGAGCTCAACCTCTCATGTTCAAGTGTAGAAACCCTACTTTGTGAAAGTGTAGGCTTTCCCCTCTAATCACTCTTTTGATGGAGGTTACTTGCTCTTCACAATTTTTCACAAGCTATCGACAACAAAAACTGTGGTGTTGTGAGGTGATGAAAAGTTTTTGCAAGTCCCTTTTCTTGGGATTTTACATCCCTCCACCCTTAAAAGAATCTCGTCCCGAGATTATAAAAGAAGAGACAGCGATGTAATAGGGACTTACCTGTGTTGAGACGCCATGAACTCCGGGTAGTTTGAGCGAAGGAATTCCTCGCTCTCCCACGTCGCTTCTTCGGCGGGTGTGGTTGCTCCAGAGTATTTTGTAGAACCACAACGTTCGTCTACGCGTGGTTCTGGCTTTCTCATCAAGAATTGCCACCGGATATTCATCATATGTCAAATCCGGTTTCAGCTCGCCGATGGTTTCGGTAGGAACAGCAGCTGTATGCTTCAGACATTTTCTCAGTTGTGAGACATGGAAAACGTCATGGACACCAGCAAGAGATGCCGGTAGCTCCAGTCTATACGCCGCTGGTCCACACTTCTCGGTGATAGCATAGGGTCCAATGAAACGGGGAGCGAGCTTCCCCTTCACACCGAACCGGTGCACGCCCTTCATCAGAGACACGCGGAGGTACACGTGTTCACCAACGTCAAAGTGCAACGGTCTACGCCTCTTATCAGCGTAGCTCTTCTGCCAGGATTGAGCGGCCTTCAAATTAGCTTGAATCATCCGAACGCGCTCTTCGGCGTCGTTCACGACATCAACCCAGAATGTGACCCTTTCACTGGACTCGCACCAATTTAATGGGGTGCGGCATTTGCGACCGTAGAGAGCTTCGTAGGGTGCCATCTTGATACTCGCCTGATAGCCGTTGTTGTACGAGAATTCTGCCAATGGTAGGTCATCATCCCAGTTCCTACCATGGTGGATGGCACATGCTCTCAACATGTCTTCCAGAACCTGATTCACCCTCTCTATTTGGCGATCTGTCTGAGGGTGGTAGGCGGAGCTTCTAATCAGTTTACTACCCAAAGCAGCATGCAACTGCTCCCAAAAGCGATATACAAACAATGCACCTCGGTCTTAGACTATGGTCTTGGGTACGCCATGTAAGCATAGGATCCTGGCTATATATAACTCTGCATATCTGTTGGCATGGAAATGTGTATGCACGGGAATGAAGTGAGCCGACTTGGTTAGTCGGTCAACAATTACCCAAATGGAATCATGCTTGTTGGATGTTAGGGGTAATCCCACAATGAAATCCATGCTCACGTCCTCCCATTTCCATGCTGGAATTTTCAGGGGTTGCAACAGCCCTGACTTCCTCATATGATCCACCGTCACTCGTCTACACGTATCACACTCGGATACGTACTGCGCTACCTCCCGCTTCATCCACGTCCACCAAAATCTCTTTTTCAAATATTGGTACATCTTGTTGCTGCCCGTATGAATGGAGTATCTAGACAAGTGTGCTTCATCGAGGATCTTTTTCCTCAACTCCATATCCCGGGGTACGACTATGCGGTCATTGAACCATAGCGTCCCCTCATCATCTTTCCGGAAACACTTGATCTCTCCATTGTCTATCCGTCTCCGGACATGTGCCATGCCTTTATCATCTTTCTGAGCTGCAATGATGTCCTCCCTAATAGTAGGGATGAGGGCAAGGTTATACAGCTATCCATAAGGAACCAAGTATAAACTCGGCTCTTCCTCCTCCACCGATGTAATGGTGAGGTTATGGACATGTGATTTCCGACTCAGCGCGTCGGAAACTACATTCGCCTTACCGGGGTGGTAATGTATCTCAATCTCATAATCTTTGATCAGTTCTAACCACCTCCTTTGCCTCATGTTCAGCTCCTTCTGGGTGAAAATATATTTCAAGCTCTTGTGGTCGGTGTAGAGATGCACCAGATTCCCCAGGAGATAGTGCCTCCACATTTTCAGCGCCAAAACCACTGCAGCAAGCTCAAGGTCATGAGTCAGATAATACTGCTCATGGTTCTGAAATTGGCGTGAGCCATATGCGACCACACGTCCTTCCTGCATCAACACGCAGCCGAGCCCAATACCGGACTCGTCACAATACACGTCCAAGGGCTTTGTTGTATCCGGCTGAGCTAAAACCGGGGCTGTGGTGAGATGCTTCACCAATGCTTGGAATGCTTCCTCACATGTCGTGTTCCAAACATATTTCATTCCCTTCTTCAGCAATTCTGTCATCGGCTTAGCGAGCTTGGAGAAACTTGGAATAAATCTCCGATAGTATCCCGCTAACCCGAGGAAGCTTCTGACTTCATGAACTGAAGTGGGAGCTTTCCATTTCAGTACTTGCTCTATCTTGCTTAGGTCAACCACAATGCCTTTCGCTGAGATGATATGTCCCAAGAATGGCACTTGGCTGATCAAAAACTCACATTTACTGAACTTGGCGTAGAGCTTGTGGTCTTGTAATCGTTGAAGAACGATCCTCAAGTGTTCGGCATGTTCGGCTTCTGTCTTGGAGTAAACCAAGATATCGTCGATGAACACCACCATGAACTTGTCCAGCTCCGGCATGAACACCGAGTTCATGATATACATAAAATGTGCTGGAGCATTTGTGAGACCAAAGGACATGACGAGATATTCATATAATCCATATCTCGTCGAGAAAGCCATCTTCGGGATGTCCTCCGCCCGGACCTTTATCTGATGATATCCAGAGCGAAGGTCCATCTTTGAGAACACACTTGCACCCACAAGTTGATCAAACAATATGTCGATGCGGGGCAGTGGATACTTATTCTTGATGGTGACGGTGTTGAGCGGCCGGTAATCCACACACAGCCTCAGGGTTTCATCCTTCTTCTTTACAAACAGCGCCGAGCATCCCCAAGGCGAGGAACTCGGCCTAATGAAACCCTTGCTCAACAGATCATTGAGCTGTTCTTTTAATTCAGCCAGCTCGTTCAGAGCCATCTTGTATGGTCTCCGAGATATGGGCGTAGTCCCGGGCGCCAGCTCGATCTTGAACTCAACATCCCGCTCTGGTGGCATGCCCGGAAGATCATCCGGGAACACGTCGGGGTACTCCCGGACTACGGGGATGTCCTCTAACTTGAGAGCTTCAGCATTATTAATTGCTGAAATTTCCCGGACTGGCGTGTCTAACACCATGGAATGCGGACGGTGGAATGGAGAGTTTAAATGAACCGTCCATGTCCGAGTCTCTAGGACAGCGCCATGGTATTGTAGCCATGACATCCCTAAGATTGCATCAATCTTTTGCCCCCTAAGGATTATCAAGGTGGTGGGATATAGTTTCCCACCTAAGCACAGAGGTGCCTTTGGGATCATCATATTTGCTGAGATCTTTCCTCCCGGTGAGAAGATCATATAGGTGCAGTCGGTTGGGAAGATTTGCATTTGATGCTTAGCCACATAGGATGCACTTATAAAGCTGTGGGTTGCACCAGAATCAAACAGTATGACGACGGCTTGATTGTTGAGAGTAAACGTACCCGCCAGCACGTTGTCTCCCTCTGGGGCATCCTCATGGTCGAGGTTGCCGACGCCCCCAGTCCGCTGACCAACCTTCTTGACCGGAGGTCGGCCTCGAGCACCACCCGGGAACTGGGCTTGTCCGCTGCTCTGCTGCCCCTGGGGACAGTCCTTCGCGAAGTGGCCCGCCTGGCCACACGTGAAGCAGGTGAAACAGGGCGGTTCCCCGCTGATCGGTGGGCGGAAACCCGGGGCGCTTTGTGGTGGTGCAAACGCCCGGGGTACCGTCTCCTGCTGCTTCTGCTGTCTTGTTGGTGGCATCGGCGGACGGAACGGAGGTGACTGAAAAGGACGTCCCCCGAACCGTTGAGGTCGCGCCGGTGGATGCCACTGCTGCCCGGATGGTGTCCGATACACCATACGGTACTTCTGAGGAGCGCCACCACCACTGCTGGGTGGAGCGCTGCGCTTCCGCTGCTCAGCTGCCAACTCCCGCTGAGCGTCCTCTTGCATAATCGCGGCATTGACTAGGTCGTTGAAGGTGCCGCGATTCCACTGAACGAGATGTGTCTTCATTTCAGGGTGTAACCCCCCATAAAAATGTTCCCGCTTCTTCTCTTCAGTGGATATGTAGTCTGACACATATTGCGCCAGATGGTTGAAGGCACGGGAGTAGTCATGGGCACTCCTCCTGCACTGCTTCAGTTCCAAAAATTCTTGGAACTTCCTCTTCATGATCCCAGGAGGGATATGATAGGCGCGGAACGCCTCCCGGAACTCTTCCCACTCCACGATATGGCCAGCCGGACGTGAGGCGACATAGTTCGCCCACCATGCCCCAGCGGCACCGTGGAGTTTCTGCGCTGCGAACAGAGTCTTCTGCCGCTCCGTGCATTGGAGCAGCCCGAACTTGGACTCGATGGTCCGCAGCCAGTTGTCAGCCTCCAGTGGTTCTTCAGCTTCTGTGAACACTGGAGGGTGCGTACTCATGAAATCCGAGTACGACACTTCCCGGGGCTCATGAGGCCCTCTGTCTTGATGCCCCCCGCCTGGGACGTATTCTGCACGATCGTGCGGAGCAGGTCGGTCTGCTCCTCATGACCTCCCACCAGTGCCGCTATCACATCCACTAGAGTAAGCGGATGCGGCGGTGGTGGCTGCTGCTGCGGGGTGCTGTCGTAGGCCAGTGGCTGGGAGTCATCACCTCCCTGTTGGCTAGAGCCACCAACCTCGTGCGTGGTCCTAGTATGAACCATCTGCAACCATACGACAATAAACATCAGTCCCGCAACATATTGCATGCAGTCCAATAAAAATAGGCGTAAAAACATCATGACAATAAAACATGCGATACATCTCGTAGGTAGATAATGTAATAACTTTGCACAAGCTACACCATTACCAGACCAAATACAAGCTAGTTTAATCCACCATGATGAACCTCCTCTTTGGAAGCTCACCGCAACTAGGTTTGGTCACTACGAGACGTTACTCGCGTTGCCATCACGTAAACCACCCTTTTATCTTCAATACGACACAAACATGGTCTCTAGTAAAAGAACCTTGAGTGAGACCTATACTCAAATCTTTCACTATTTGAAGATAACCTCTCATGAGTATGTTCTACCCATTGGAAGTACTCAACCCCCTCTAGGGTACAACAAGCTCTCAACTAAGTTCAACTGTCAGTCCTCTGTCAGAATGACCAGCTTCTACATATTAAAGGTTTTGATCTGGTTCTGTGCAGTTTCATGAATCAAGTTGAATACAAAAGTTAAAGATAACTTCATTATCTTTCCAACTAGTATTTATTTGCCCTTATATCAGTTCTGGTTACAAAGTTATGGTAATTCAAAGTCAGCAGAATTTCTGGAAGAATTTTAACAGCACCTCCTTTGGGAAGTTGCTGTTTTCAACTCTGATTCCCACTGAATTCTGTGCTGAAATTTCAGAAACTTCGAATTGCAAAGATGTACCACATCTTCTACCCTTTCTAAAGATGTATCATATGAAAATTTTAAATTTTTCTACTGGGAGTTATGTTTGAAAAACAGAACAGTCCAGAGAGTGTTTAACTCTGTCCTGGTTCTGGACAGTCTACATCCCTCTGGGTTTTAAGCCATCTTAAGGTGAGTTTCAGCTCTGGAAGTCTACAAAAAAAATTGTAGAGTACTAAAATACCTTTCCAGATCTATATACCACACCTCCCTGGGCTAAAATACCTGTGAGTTGTGCTCTGTTGAAGTTCAGCAAACTTGCTGCCCAAAACAGAGCACTCTGTTTTTCAGTCTTTTTGGAACTACACTCATCACTATCTAATTTGTCTACCCAACCAGCGTCCTAAATGTTGAACCTAGTGATTTTAATTCCTTGTTATCATTATTTTTCATGCATATGCCTATGATATATCGGTACTACGTTCCTCACAAAAGAAAATCCTAACCGGATTATACCGGCATATACGTCTCAAGTGTGGCACTAAACGGTCTCTCGCACACGTTTACTACACGGATGCATACGTGGTTAGTACCTGCAGAAGACCACACAATAATGATGCACACAATGGTTTTTCATTTCAGGCAGGACCATATTTAAAAGTAAATACAAACGCCCGTATCATTGTCATACGGCCGTCCTTGAGTTAGATCACGTCTCAAGGTACGTGATCGTGTTTCAACACCACACGACGGGAAACCCGAGTACGTCATGAACGGGTCGTCACGGTTGGGAATGTTATCAACCCAACAGATACCACCTACTGCCCTGCAGGGCATGCCGATGGCAAGCACTGCGTATGTCCTCCTGGGTTATTTCCAGACAAACACACTCTCGCGTTACTGACCACGCGATGGGGTCTCCACTTACTTGCCTAATGCACGCTAGGGATCAGCATTTTATATGAACTCAGGAACATGAAGAGTCCAAGAGTTTCATATTGACGTCTCCCACCAAGCTGTAAGACCTATCCCTAAACCACGTTCCTCGTCAGGGGAGCTAACCGAAATTGAATCCCTTTCGGTGGCGTTCCTTACCAATCTTACCAGAGCATAGGTGTGCCGTTAAATAATTAAAATTCGGAATTATAACACATAGATTAGTCTTTGCCACTTTAAGTAACTATGCTAGTATAGTCCTTACTTGGGCAACTACCGAATCCTCACCGTATACCTAAGTTTTCCCGTAATACAGTCCTTAAGTACTGTGCTATCCCCAATGAAGCTCTGATACCAAGCTGTGGCGGAACGGGATCCGCTCATCCAGGATCGCAGAGGGTGGTGCCGCACGATGCGACACCCGACAGCACACATCATAAGAACACAATATATTACATGGGAAAACAACTGAACTGTACAAACAAGTACAAACTTCAGTTACAAACTATTATTTATTTTACACAGCAGAAGTCTACACTATATAACTCACGCCCGCCTATCTAGCAAAAGTCAGCTGCCCAGCCCTAGGGCAACCAACACTGGCTGCACTCCTCAGCTCAGCGCGGCGTGTACGGCTCCCACTCAGCCGTGGTCCCTGACGGACGGTAACCCTCGCCGGTGGACTCGTACTCCGAGTCCGTGGGTGGCTCCTCACCTGAAAAACACTTAAGCAGCAACCGTGAGAACGATGGCTCAACAAGACTTAACCGACTCACCTAGGCATGAAACTCTACATGAGGGGTACAATGAACACAGGATAGTAACATTGCAGCAAATGGACACGCCTACAAGTTCACCCTTAATTCATCTTTTAGCAACAAGTTAACAGTTCAGGAATCTAAAATTTAGTAAGCAATATATGGTGGCACACATGTAGCAATACAATTATATCAATCAGCAATATTGAATCATCACATTTCATACATTAATCTACGTCACGACTCAGTGACCAAGTGGTATTCTTCACCGCGAGGGACGGCGAATCGACTCAATATACACCTGCAGGGAAACCCAAAGAGCACGTCAAGTACGCCCACCCGTGGAGCTGCACAGCACGCTCACTCGATGTTGTACGGGACAACCTTTCACCCAACAGCCCAAACGTTGAACCGGTCGCACCGAAACGGACAGGAGGTTCCCTACACGAAGCATCTCTCTATGCCCGTTAGCAGATTTCCACCTTGCTGCCCTCAACCTACACCTATAAATCGGTGTGCTATGCCTCGACGCCCGGAGGTTTAGGTTACATCGGTTTATCGGGGCCCATATTTCCGATATGCCTTCGGTACGTTCAAACTTGATCAGCGTGGGCCGCACACGGATCGGTCCTCAATCGACAAGGACAGGGCTGCGCACGCAAGACTTCCTCTTGCTGTGCCCTAGCCCCTGCCAAGTCTCATTTTCATTACTAAGGTGATCTCACATCACTCGAACCAATCCCGTGTGTCCCAAGCCTAACTCGCGAGTAGATTCCAACTATTCGACTTGTACCGAAGTCCTATGATTCACTAAGTATAGCTTGTCTACTCGAGGCCTTAGACACTACCCTCACTCTTATGGAAAAATTCTGGTTATGTAAGTGGGGTTCCATTCATCCTACACCTAATGCACATCCATACTTCATACTAAGTGTTCATAAAGCAAAACTTGAAAAATAGTTTAATGCAAACCGGGGCTTGCCTTGTTGCTGCTGGTCAGTAGTTAGCTCTTCTTCCGGAAGGAGGAAGTCCAGCACTTCCGGAGTCTCTTCGCCTTCAGCGACTACACGTTAATGAAATACTACATGTTAATTTAAATGCAATGTGTAACTTGAATACATAATACTAATAACTCTAGCTAGCCCTCCCTTTGGTTCTGAAATTTTTTATGGTAGCTTGGTAGGGTCCTAACCAGAGTCTTGACCAAGTTTCATTTGAAACAAAGTTCATTTGAACCTTGTACAAATAAAAGCCTATATGGTCATTATTTGAGCCTCTAAGTAATTCCAGGGGTTTTCATGGATCCAACCATTACTTTCTGGAAACTAGAATTTAATATGGTTCTAATGGAATTGGTTCCATGTAATTTGAAGAATTCTACTGAGAGTTATGCCCTAATTAAGATTTGAGAAAATCTGAAAAATGTTTCTGTACATTTTTCTATTTTCTCAGGGCAGTTCATTTAATCACCCCATTAGGGGGACTAAATGAACTTGGATGAGTCTGAAAATTTTACTGGTATTCATGGATTTTCCAGTGCACCTCTCAGCCAAATTTCAGAATTTTTCAAAAAGTAGTTCTCCAGATAAAATTCCCAACAGTTTAAAATTTAGGGATTTAATTCTGGAAAACTATTCACTTTCATGAGCTGAATTTGGTACTGCTGGAAAGTACTCAGAATTCTGAGTTCAGCAAAATTTGGTTCATCGAATTTGGAGTTTCCTAGCCAAAGTTCTATTCATTTGAAGTTTGAACTAAAACTGGAAATTCCAAAAATGTTTAAAATCCTGCGGGTGGGTCCATCGCACACGTGTCGACCGCTGGAGCCGAGCCACACGGGGCCACAGACTCCTTCCCACGCGGCCACACTGGATCCTGGACCACAGAGAATCCCGCACGTTTACCTCCAGCCGCTGACGAGTGGGGCCTCCCCCTTCGTCTTCCTCAAGCCACCCACGCGACCCCGCCGCCGAGCTCGCCGGAGCTCTCGCCGGAAAGGGGTTCTGGCCCTCAGAACTTGCTGATTCTCGCTGCCACTGCACATTCTTGCGTGAGGAACACGTTGCCGGCCTTGCCTCGGATCGAGGATGGCCGGAAACCTAGGAGTGACGGCGACAGTAGCTGTGGTAGCTTTGGCGGCGTCGCTAGGGCACTGTACTGCCCCAACCTTGCTCCGGTTAGCTCCTATAGAATCGCTATGACCTAGGGAGCAACTTCCAGGGCTCTGATCTCATGAGAAACGCCGGCAACCAGGGGCTCACCGTGCGACCTAGGGAGATTTCGGGGAAAACTGGAGAAACTCGAAGAACTGAGGGTTTCCTCGATGGTTCTTCCTAGTTCTTGATCCCACGTGCCCACACGGATGTCTACAACTGGGTTTCTAGGTCTGGGGAGGAGTGGTTCGGTGTGTGAGGCGAATTTTGCCGATTTACCCGAACCGGGCTATATCGCATGCTCTTGGCAAGAACCGGAATTCCGGTCAGCACACCTCATGGCATGCGGCCGGCGTTGTTGGACAGGGAGCACACTTCCAGGCGAACCTCCTGGCCCGCTCACTTGACGGGGGATCAAGCCTAGCAGCCGGGCTGGGAGTTTTCGGTCACGGCGGCTCTACCCGACGTGGAAAGAAAACAAAGAGCTCGGGGGCAGTTTACCGTGGATGGGGCGCCGGGGTATCATGTCTATCACGTCGAGGACGCCTCGGCGAAGCTCGGGGTGAGCTCAGACTTGCTTGCTAGCTGCTGGGACGGGAGGACGCCGGAGCACCAAAAGTTTTTGGGTGTGTGGCGGTGTTTCTTCGTCGAGGGTTTTGGGAACAGTTAAGACCGCGACGGGAGTCGGTTCCGGAGGGAAATATCGCCGGGCGACCGCTTCGTCGACGTGCGCTGTGGGCTGGCGCTCGGGAGATGGCGTTCGGGGAAGCAGCTCGCTGGCGCACGGAGGAAGTTTGCTTCGGCGAGAAACAGAGAGCTGTCCGGTGTTGCACCTCCCTCCCACTGCCTTGTGGGCCCAACTTTCCCCCCTAATCCTTTCCTCCCCATTTCTTTTGTAAATATCCCGCTACTAAACATTGAATGAGAGACTTAGCCCCCAAGTACTGGTTTGAATTTGAGTTCTCAAATTTAAACTTTGTTGGGTTAAATTTGCTTCATGTTTAAACTGAAATTCAAATTCAGTTTTGAATTATTGCAAATTTAGCTCCCGACAAGATGAACTCCAATGGGACTGAAAATTGGTGGGCTTACTCAGAAAAATGCACTGAGTTTGGATATGAAGCTAACTTTTGAATTTGAGTGATGAAAGTTGCTGCAATTTGAATTTACATTCAAATTGGCCTCTTTTTCAAATACCTCCAAAAGTGCCCCAAAAAATGTTGGATTTGCATGAAACTTGGCCTGAACCTTCCCAAGGCTTTTTAAGTCCTAGGGGTTAGCTCAACATCTCATGTTCAAGTGTAGAAACCCTACTTTGTGAAAGTGTAGGCTTTCCCCTCTAATCACTCTTTTGATGGAGGTTACTTGCTCTTCACAATTTTTCACAAGCTATCCACAACAAAAACTGTGGTGTTGTGAGGTGATGAAAAGTTTTTGCAAGTCCCTTTTCTTGGGCTTTTACAGAAGTGGCAGCCTTGGGAACCGCTGCAGTAAAAGCAACCATCAAGTGGGCACACGCTCCCACGATCCTGCGACTGTTCGTGCTCCGGCAACGGTCAATGCGGGTCTTAGATAAGGTGCACGGAATAGAAGAGACGGAGGCCCCACCTCGGGCTCGCTATCTCCCCCGAGATGGGCCCGGGGGCCATGGTCGGTACCCTCGATACGGGGTACCCCTGTGCACAGGGTGAAATGCCTAAGGACCTCACCCTTCTCCGCAGGGAGAGCTCCGAAGGCGCCATGTGTCCAGCGGGGCTGGAACTCCCTCTCCTCAGAGGACAGCTCCGGACCCGCCACGTGGCCAACTGAGCCGGACCTCCCCCCTCCGCGGTGAGAGCTCCGGAGGCTCCGCGTGTCCTGCGGGGCCGGACCTCCCTCTCCTCAGAGGAGAGCTCTGGGCCCGCCACGTGGCCAGCAGAAGCCGGACCTCCCCCCTCCGCGGGGAGAACTCCGAGGGCTCCACGTGTCCCGCAGGGCCGGACCTCCCTCTCCTCAGAGGAGAGCTCCGGGCCCGCCACGTGGCCAGCAGAGCAGCGCTGCCTGCCCCCGCACGGTAGGCAGCAAGAGTAAAGACGCGATATACCTTGCCCGTACAAGGTATTCAAGACCCGCGTCTTCCCAAGGCGCGGAGACGCGGGGCACGCCTCTGTCAGGTGTCGTTGCGCCCAGTCACATCGTAGACTGGCGCGCCGTGTCAGAGCCTGCCTGCCAATAAACGCAGCGACAAGACATCCCCTGCCGCCCCTGCCATCATCAACCACTACGACTAGCTTGTGGCATGGGCAGGGCGGCAGAACGAAGACTCGGAAGCCTACGCCAGAGACAACTACCGGCGTAACTGCAGATACGGTAGATGGCAGGCAATCTCCCCGGGACCACCTGTCAGGTCCCGAGCCCACCTTGTAAGCCGCACGAGCCTTGGACTATAAAAGGCTCGGGTAGGCGACGTTAGCAAGGGTTCGCCTCTTACACACCCTCGCACCCTAGCCATTCGACATCTCACACCCTCAAGCTCAGGACTCCGGTTCTGAGCAGCAAGCAATACAGTGAGCAACTCTGCTCACCGTGGACGTAGGGTTTTACGCTCCGGCGGCCTGAACCACGTAAAAATCACCGTGTCAAGCTTCTCCCTCAATCGTCCCTAACGCTGAAGCTCTCTGCGAGTGACTAGCCCCTCCGAAAAAGAACCTCCGTGGGCTGCCCAGAGCAGGCCCGGGGGAAGTGTCGGCTACACACTTCGACACTCCCGTATGAAGCCAGCATCGAGCAGCTTCTTGATTTCTTGATGGATGAAGTTCTGCCGCTCGATGGACTGCTTCCGGGGCTTCAGCTGGATCGGCCAAGCATCGGGGAAGATCTTCAGATGGTGCTCGATCACCTCCCTAGGGATCCCGGGCATCTGTGACGGTTGCCATGCAAACACGTCGACGTTGTCCCGGAGGAAGGTGATGAGCGTGTGTCGGTACCTGAGATATGGGGTACCCCCGCGCACAGGGTAAAATGCCTAAGGTACTCGCCCTTCTCCGCAGGGAGAGCTCTGAAGGCGCCACGTGTCCGGCGGGGCCGGACCTCCCTCTCCTCAGAGGAGAGCTCCGGGCCCGCCACGTGGCATACAAAAGCCAGACCTCCCCCTCCGCGGGAGAGAGGTCCGAAGACGCCACGCGTCCAGCGGAGCCGGACCTCCCTCTCCGCAGAGGAGAGCTCCGGGCCCGCCACGTGGCATACAGAGGCCGGACCTCCCCCTCCGCGGGGAGAGGTCCGGAGGCTCCACGTGCCCCGCAGGCCGGACCCTTCTCACCTCAGAGAAGGGCTCCGGACCCGCCACGTGGCCAGAAGAATGGTGCTGCCTGCCCCCGAGCGGTAGGCGGCGGGCGTAAAGGCGCTCCACACCTTGCCCGTACAAGGTATTCAAGGCCCGCGTCTTCCCAAGAAGCGGAAACACGGAGCACGCGTCTGTCAGGTGCCGTTGCGCCCAGTCGCATCACAAACTGGCGCGCGGTGTCAGAACCTGCCAGCCAATAAACGCCGCGACAAGACGTCCCATGCCGCCTGCGCCGTCATCAACCACTACGACTAGCACGCGGCATGGGCAGGGCGGCAAGATGAAGACTCAGAAGCCTTCGACCAGAGGCAACTACCGGCGTAACTACAGATACGGTAGATAATAGACAATCCTCCCGGGACCACCTGTCGGGTCCCGGCTTCCCTTGTAAGCCGCCCGAGCCTTGGACTATAAAAGGCTCGGGCAGGCGTCGATAGCAAGGGTTCGCACTTTGCAACTCATACGCTAGCCATACACTCTCAAACTGTAACTCACCCCCAAGCTCAGGCCTCTGGCCCTGAGCAGCAAGCAATACAGCGAGCTCCGTAGCTCGCCGTGGACGTAGGGTTTTACGCTCCGGCGGCCTGAACCACGTAAAACTCGCCGTGTCAAGCTCTCACTAACTCGTCCATCTGCGCAAGCTTTCCGCTAGGAGACTAGCCCCGCCGAAAAAAGAACCTCCGCGGGCTGCCCAGTGCAGGCCCGGGGGAAGTGTCGATCACACACTTCGACATTTGGCACGCCAGGTAGGGGGCTTTTCCCCTAGCGCGACGAGTTTCCGCCGACGAAGATGACCAAGCTTCCTTCAATGGCAAACTCTCCCCCTCCGCGTTCACGGCGAACCGTGACCACTGGGGAGTACATGTCGACACACTCAGGACGGAGTGTGTCGGCACAAGCGGGCAGCCAGCAGCCGACTCCGGCTATGCAGGCCCCGACCAGCGTAAGGTCTTCTGCAGCGCTGAGCATACACCATGGAGGTGCGCTGGCTGCAGCAAGAGCGCTGCTGCGCAACCCGCCTGCGGGGGATGCGCCCCATTCAGCGACCCAGCAATGGGTCCGCGAGGTGGACCGCCTCGTCGTCGCCGCCGCGAACCCTCGGTTTTGGCGAGGACGACGCCCAGGGCAACCGGCTGTGTCGCTGACGCGCACACCCACGGTTGACGGGCTAACGGCGGATTCCAGCTCCTCCAGGCTCCTGTCAACGGACCTGCGAAGGGAACTGGAACGGTGCCACTTGGGGCAGGACACCCGGGTGTACCTCGAGCGACGCCGAGAAAGGCGTCGCAACCAGGAGGCAGGCGACAGCATGTCGTCGGCCTCGACACAACCAGAAGGGCAGGTCTTCGCCATGCGAGCCCCGCCACAGGCATATGCTGCGCAGCATATGCCACAACCATATGCGCCGCAAGTAGCGGCCCCGGTCTATGGTGCAGCCTTGCCCATGCCGGGATACGCAGCGCCAGGCGTGAACCAAGTGTTCACAGCGCCTATACCTGCCGCAACAGGTGCAGGATGTGCGGCCCTTGCACCCTATCTTCGCTTTGCAAGGTGGCCACGCAAGTTCCGCCCGCACCTGCCCGAGAAGTACGACGGCAGCGTCAACCCGGCGGAGTTCCTCCAGATCTACTCCACCGCCGTACTTGCCGCAGGAGGGGACGAGGCTGTCATGGCCAACTACTTCCCCGTCGCCTTGACCGGCCCAGCCCTGTCTTGGCTCATGAATCTACCTCAGGGGTCCATAACCTCCTTGGGTGAGCTATGCCGGCAGTTCGTCGCCAACTTCGGCAGCTCCTACACCCGTCCCGGCACGGAGCTTGACCTCCACGCCATCAAGCAACAACCTGGGGAGTCGCTGCGCTCTTTCATCCAGCGGTTCTCTCAGGTGCGCAACACCATCCCACATATCCAAAGCGCCTCTGTGGTGGTGGCGTTCCGACAGGGTGTCCGGGACGAGAAAATGCTCGAGAAGCTCGCGACCAGAGAGGTCCGCGACGTCTCGGAGCTCTTCAGCCTGGCGGACAAGTGCGCCAGAGCAGCTGAAGGGCGGAACTGGCACGCACTGCCGACCTCCGAGTCAGGAGGGCAGCCCGGGTCCGGTGCTGCTGCCTATGGGGGTGGCAAGAAGACCAAGAACCGGGGGGTGGCAAGATGAAGTCACCATTCACGGCCCCCGTCGCCGCAGCTGCGACGACCAGTGGAGCTCGGGGGCCACGCCCTGACAAAAGGCAGCGGAAGTCACCGGCCCCAGACAGTGACCAAGGCGGGCTATGCCCCGTGCATGGCGCCTGCAACCATACTGCTGCCGAGTGCTGGGAGATCCAGAGGCTCGCAGAGCGCTTCCGCAAAGGAAGACAGCAGAGGGCTGAAGCACCGCCCTACCCTCAGAGGGATGGCAAACAGAAGGCCGACGCCCCAGTCACAGCTGCCCACCAGGTGGGGTTCCAGGAGCCTCAGCGTGTCATAAAGACAGTGCATGGCGGTGAGGACTCCAGTTCCGACGGTGACGGGCCTGGGCGTTAGCCAACTACAGCACGCCTCCGTGCCTCGAACATACCTCTCGGGAGCCGCCTAAGGTCCGTTAACCGCTTGAAGGCCTTGCCAGAAGGGGAAAACGCCTTAGGTCATCCAAGGTGAGCCCGGGTTCACCTACCCCTTGAAGGCCTTAGCCAGAAGGGGAGAACTCCCCGGGGGCCCCCGAGAGAAGCCGCGCATGGCCTGATCCAGCGTGAAGATAACAACCTCGACAAGACTCGGCTTGCAGGGAACACCCCACAACGCACGGTCTCGGCTAATGCTCTAAGCACTACCGCCAAAGAACCAAACGCGACGGGGGCCCGCAAGAAGGCAACCTGGTGAAGCGGCACGCTATATTCCAAGAAGGACCCATAAGCTCTCCCCCAGCAGGGAAGGTCCCTTCCGAATCATGAAAGCTGCCGCCCCAGGTACACATGCCTTTCAACCGAGAGTGGGATCCATTCCCAAAAAATCCTTGCCATGAAGCAACACTGTAAGTCCTACTTACTGAGCATCGGTAGAACAGGGTTATCCACTTCTGTAATAAACCCCATAGAATTTAAGAACAGAGCTTGGGGTAGCTAAGTCTCAAGGGACGGTACAGGACTACGTCCAGTTTAGCCTGGTTCCGACCCTAAGCGCGTAGAGTCTTGCTTCCCTTGTAGACGAGGCGGAACATTGCCCCCATGTACAGCCAGAATTCCACCTATGGGTACGAATACAGAGACCTGTTCTACTTAGCTCTCTCTCTCATGCGCTCATTTAAATTAAGCATTAATTTTTATGATCGCACTATCTCTGTATGTTCATCGTACATCTAGCTCCCCCTCCGCTGCGCTCATCCATAGTCGGCATTTGCTATCCTACCGAAGGCGGCTGCGCTTGAGGCACCTGCCGATGGCCGAGTGAGTCTCTCGGGCCTCCCCCAGTCAGGTGTTGCGGTGCCAGTTGGTCACCTCCAGGAAAGGCCAGCGTTGTGCATGGGGGGTCCAGGGTGCGTATCCAGCTTAGCCGGCCCAGAGCCCAAAGCATGCGCATCCTACCTTCCGAAGGTCCAGGGGAGTACGTCCGCTTTGCCTGGTCATGAACCCAAAGCGTGTGCACTCTGCTTCCCCAGTGCATGGCCCGGTACTAGGGATCGGACGGCCGTACCCGGACCTCGGAGGGAGCCGGAGCTCCGGCGCCTCGTGCACAGAATTGCCCAAGCCCCGTATAGCGGGTCAGGACCATAAGACGAATAAGACTAGGAGACAGGAGGGGAGGACCCCCCGAGGAGAATTACGTTTCCTCTACCTATGTGCAGGACCTCCAGGTTATGGCGACAGGGACTGCATGAAGCGGGGGGAAAGGAACTACCAGCTACTCCGGCCTGGGACTGGAAGGACCGGGACCTGCCCCTCCAGCAGGGGCGGGGCCCCACGTGTCCAGCGGGCCCGGAACTCTCTCCTTCCTTGAGGAGGGCTCCGGGCTCGCCACGTGGCCGGCAGGAACCGGACCTCCCCCCCTCAGTGGGAGGGCTCCAGAAGCCCTACGTGTCCAACATGGCCGGAGCTCCCGTCTCTTGAGGAGGAGCTCCGGACCCGCCATGTGGCAGGCAGACTTGGAGCCCCCCATAGGGCGAGGTTCGGAGACCTCCGGGGGCCCCTAACACGGTTAGGACCCGGGGAGGGTGTCTGTGCGAAGCTCCGAGATTGGAAATGGCCTCTGAGTACCTTGCAGAGCTAAGGACTCAGCCAGGCAAAGCCAAGAAGGAGAGAAAAAGCATCACAGACACAAGTATCCAAGAGAGTCAAATTAAACAAGGCTCCATGAGCTGGACTACAGACTCGATAAAAAAGGGAGAAACAAGTCCTAAGGACCTCCCGGCTCTCGCCGGAATCTTGCGGCTACAAGGGCGGCCACATCCTCAACTTCAGCCCGGGCAGCTTCCTCCCGCTCCGCGACTGGGCCCTCTCTCGCTGGCTCTAGCGAAAAAGAGGGATCACGGCTCTTGAAGCATGCCAGCACATGCGAAGTGACCTCTAAAGCTAAGCTGCGGCCCTCGGCCTCAAGCTCGCTGGCGACCACCGAGTCGAGTCTGTCCAGCTTGGCACCGATCGACTCCAACGCAGGGATCGCCTCTGCCACCTTCAGTGCGGGAGTCGCGGCCCTCACCGGACTGAAGCCAAGAGGGATCAGGGCGGACCCCGCTCGATCCACGAAGCTTGAGACCGCAAGAGCCTCGGAGGATCGCAAGGCTGAGAGCTCCTCCACCTCGCGGCGGGCCGCCTGCAGAGCCTCCAGGTTCCTCTCGGAGAATTCCTTCTCCTTGGCCGCCAGGGAACTCTCCCGAAGGTGGAGAGTCTTGGCTAGCCGCTCCAACTCAGCGGCCTTGAAGCCGGCAGTCAACTCCCGGTCCAAGACCGCCCGGCGATCATGGGAGACCTGTTCCTCCCTCAAGTCAAGGTCTGCCTTCAGAATCTCCAGCTCCTCCATCCGAGCTCGGAGGTCATCCTCGCCCGCGGCCAGCTGCGCGGCGACCCTCTCTGCCTCAGCTGCCACGGAACGCTCCCGCTCCTCAACGGCGAGTTCGCGGCGCTCCAACCGCTGCCGTATTTCCACAGCAGCAGAGAGGCTCTCTTCGGCCCGGGCGTGTGCCTCCAGGGTGTAAGGGCCTCAGTTTTTGACACTCATTTGCAGTGTTCATCACCACACCACACACCTCATTTGAGGAAGAATGATGAACACAAATGAAGAGCAAGTAACAATTATCAACATGCTCATTAGAGAACAAACTTACACATTGCAAAAGTGGTATTTCCCACATGTGATATAGATGGGCTGGACATATGAAAACTCCTACACTTTACTAAGGATGTCCATGCCAAGTTTCACCCAAATTCAAAACCTTTTTGAGGTCAGTTTGGGTATAGTTAGGAAGAGGGCAGTTTGAAACCATATTCAAATTCAAACTGTTTTTATCCAATGAATTTAAAAGTGGGGGCCATATTCTTACTCAGCACATTTTTGTGAGCTCACACACCAATTTTCACTCCATTTGGAGTTGATCTTGACATGAGCTAAGTGGGAGAAATTCAAACTTTATTTGAATTTCAAACTGAACTTGTGCTGAAATTCATTCAAACCAAACCTCATTTGAACTTTGATCAATTCAAATGGCTCATGGGTGAATAATTTGAAATGCCAAGGGTAGTATGGGGTTCACTGTTTACAACAGTGATTAGGAGTAAATTTCAGAGGTTAAAACTGGAGGTGGGACCCACATGTCAGCCACTGCTCAGATCAAACTGACTGAGACTTTCTCACTCGGGTCGCCGAGCCGCAGCGGTGATCGCCACCGAGGCCAGCCGCCGCGCCACCAGATGCTTGCCCACGCGCGGGCATGAGGCGGTGCAGAGCCTTCTTAAGGCGCCTGCCCCCTCCTCGGCCGAGGCACCACAGTTCTCTCCCGCAAGAACTCAGCGCCGGCCGAGAACTTCCGCAGCTCGGACTTGATCGGAGAACGCCGATCGCAGCTCCCTCCTTCCACTCCAGAGCCCCAGCAAGGTACTAGAGACCTTCCTCCATCCTCCCCGTTGCTAGAATTCGATTGAAACCGAGTGATATCGGCTGTGCCGAAAGATCAAAATCGGAACTTGGAACCGCCGCACCTCGGGCTCTCGTGGACAGCCCAACCAGGGCGTTGTCACGCCCGAGCCAAGGCACCCTTGGACGCGCGGGTGACCGGTGCTGCTCATCCCCGAGCCACAGCTCGAGTGGTTGCTCACCGGCGGCGAATTTCCACTTTTCCCCTTTCTGTGTGCAGAACGACCTTCGGGTACGATTCTGTTTAATTCGTGTTCTCGAAAGGATTAGAGGGCCTCAGGCCACTCCCACACGAGCTAGACACGGTAACGCACAAGTTGCCTTCACAACTCTGGGCCGGAGAACCTCTGTGCCCGGCGTAATTTAAGGTCTACTAATGGCGGAACGAACGGGAGGTATCGGGCGCACGGTGAGGACCTATTTCGGGCCTTCCCCGAGCTGCCTCGAGCTCATGTCGACCGTCTCTGAGGTCCACTGATGCTCCCCGACCGATTTCCCAAGTAGCTGAGGTACTAGGAGAGTCAGCCGACATGGCCGAAGTCATTCCGATATGGCGGCTCGTCGCCGACCATGCTCCGGCCGTTGTCATGAGCAGCTGACCCTCGGATCCTGTTCCCCAAGTAAAAGTAGGCAGGGGCGGCCAGAATCAAGAAGTTTGGAGCTGTACAGCAGCCGGCGGCGAGCTCTCCGGCGAGGTCCCTCGGCGGCGGAGCGCGGGTGTCGCGAGGTTGAAGAAGGGGGTGGACCCCAGCTGTCAGCGGCCGATATTTTGAATCGGGATCCGGCTGCGGCCGGGATCGGGTGTGCTGGCGCGCAAAATCCTTTTGGGCCGCGGTGTGCCATCGCCTAGGCGTGCGACGCGTGTCCCCTGGGCCCACGCGCGAATTTAAACTTTTCCCCGATTTTCAGATTTCCTTCAAACTTCAAATCCTTATAACTTTGGCTAGAAAGCTCCAAATTGAGTGAACCAAATTTTGCTGGATTCAGCTCTCTGAGTACTTTCCAGAAAATTAAGTTTCACTTCATGAAATTCCTTAATTCTCCAGAATTAATTCCTTAAAATTTAAATTGTTAAGAATTTTAACCGGAGAATCCTTTGGAGGAAAATCCTGAAATTTTGCTGAGGTGTTCACCAAAATATCCTTGAACTACCATAAAAATTTCAGATCCATTTGAGCTCATTAATCCACCTAATGGTGTGATTAGTGAAACTGTTCCAGAGAAAATAGAAAATATTCAGAAACATTTTCAGAATTTTCTCTGAAATTGTTTAGCTCATATCTTTAGTTAGAGACTTCCAAATTAAGTGAGACCAATGCCATTAGAACCCTCTGAAAATCTAGTTTTCAGAAAGTCATAGTTTGTTTCATGAAAATACTTAGAACACCCTAAAAGCCTTTAATTAAGGTCAAGGACATAATTATTTGTGGAGGGCTCAAATGAGCTTTGCTGCAACTAAAACTTGACCAGGTTTCTGTTTAGGTTGTAACCAAGCCACAGTAAAAGTTTCACAGTCATTATGTCTATCTAGCAAAGGTTATAAACTTCACAACTTCAAAGTTAATACAAATGCATTTAAATTAATACATACATTGCTCTTATCATGTAGTCGCTAAGGTCGAGGAGGAACCCGAAGTCCTAGACTTCGTTACTCCGGAGGAACAGCTAGCCTACGACCAAGAGCAGCAAGGCAAGCCCCGGTTTGCATTAACCTTTTTACAAATTTTTATTGTTTTGAGCATATACTTGTTTCCTTTGTTCTGTGCATTAGAGTCTTGTTTGGAAATCCAACTGCATAGCCAAGAAAACCACGGGTTGGGTTTAGGATTGCGAACCTCGTTAGCCACTGCATTGCTAGGATAGAGTAGGATTCAGTACAAGTCGAGTAGTTGGAACTACTCGCGAGAATAGGCTAGAGGCACATTGCTCGGGTAGAGATAGCACATGATACACATGGCAAGAAAATGAGACCGAGCGGAGAGTAAGGGCAGCAGGACTTTGGGGCCTGTGTGCTGTAGCTCCGCTTGTGTCGATTGAGGACCGAGCTGTGTGCGGGCCTGTTGAACAAGCTAGAACAGTACCGAAGACCTACCGGCTATATGGGAACCGGGAAACTGATGTAATTCGGGTAGCTGGGTATTGAGGCATTGCCCGTCGTTCAGAGGGTAGGTTGAGAGCTCGAGGTGTAAATCAGCTGGCGGCACAGAGATGCGCGTGCAGGGACCTCTTGCTCGGGACGATGGGACCGGTTCAATATTTGGCTGACGGGTGAAAGTTAGTCGCGTACGGCGTCCGTGATGGTTGTTGTAGGCAACATCGAGTATGGGCGTACGTGACGGGTTGTTCGGGTAACCCTGCAGGTGTAAATCGATTATAATCGCCGTCCCTCGCGGTCAGTGAGTACCACTTGTTCACTGTACCGTGACGTAGAAAGAACAGGCTAGTTACATGTTAAAATGTTGCTGATTGAAAGCTGGACATTGATTGTTAATGATATGCTGTAGCTTAGAGCTAACTAAAGTTCTTTTCAACTTTGGGCAAAGTACATGAGAGAAATGCGTTTCTTGTTTGATTGCGGCTCTCTCATGTGCCTTAGCGTAAGGTTCTCCACAACCTGCTGCTAAAACTTGAAAGTAAGGTTCTACTAATTAGGCGAGTCCTTGCAAATGATTTTCACCTCATGCAACCCATTACCCTCATGTAGAAGTTCCATGTTTAGGTGAGACGGGTCAGACTTGCTGAGCCTTCGTGCTCACTGCTTGTGTTTGAAGCTTTTGCAGGGTTCTATGAGGAAGGGACTCCCGAAGAGGAGACGGAACCCCAGGAGGGGAACCCCGTCGAGTGGGAGTCGTGCACGCCGCAGAGTTAGTGTGCGTGTGTGCTAGCAAGGACACGTTCGAGGGCTGAACGTGCACTTAATGCTTAGTCTACGCCCGCGAGTGTAGACTGAACTTATTTTGATGTAAACATGTTCATAAACTTGTTTATGTAATAAAACTTCCGCTTACGCTTTGCACCTTTTACGTGTGTTATACGGTGCTGTGCAACGCAGCACCCCTCAGCGTGATCCTGGCTCGACAGGACCAGTGGGGTCGTGTCAGCGTTGGTATCAGAGCTCGCTTGAGGTTTAACACAGTACAAAGGCCTTCTTTTTCAAAAATCCAGTGAGGAACGAGTTAGTAGCCCGTATAAGGATGTTATTAGTATATAGAAAGTGGCTTAGTAACCTAATTGTTATGTCGGAAAATCGTGCATCTCGGGACGTTCATGTCTTGGGGGGTGCACGTGAGCGCTGTCCACCAGTGCGCACAAGCTGAAGGGTGGAGCCCCACGGGTGGCAGGTAACCCGACCCGCTTTGATATCCTCTACGACTCTTCATGTCGTTTGGGGTATTCGAGCAATGTCTGTCCCTGGCGTGCGTGGTGCAACATGGGAGACCCCGTCACGTGGTCTGAAACGTGAACACGCAACTCAAGGCGTGTTTGGCTTGAGAACATCCGAGCGAGTGATGACGGCCGGGTGTACCAACTGTATGGATTCCGGGCTCGGTGTGCAGCCGAGTCTGATGATTGTTTGAGTTTCTGCAGGTAGCCTTACCACGAAACGGTAGACGTGTAGCATCCGTGTGCGAGTGACGAGTAGTGCCACTGAAATAACGAAGCCGGCTAAGTCCGGTATAGGTTTTTCTTTGTGAGGACGTAGTACCGACATAATCTGGTGATGCATCGACGTCACACCCAACTAAATGAACAACTTCATCTAAAAATTTGAAGGTTTTTATCCAAAGTAGTAAAATTGATGTAACTCCTTCCCTTGTACAGGATATTCAAAGTTAACAAGTTTTCAACTTATAGGATGTTAAGGACAGAGCACTCTGTTTTCAGCTGAATCAAGGCTGAAGTTAATCAGAGGCTAGAGGTTGAGTTCTTTCGAGATTGGGGTCGTATGATACATTTCTGGAAATCTTTGGAAGAGCTTTACAACTTTTCTGTTGAGGTCTAGAGGTGTTTCATCCCTTAACCACTCGAAAAATGCAGTAGAGTCGGAACTGTCCAGAAGACAGGACAGGGTAAAGACTCTCTGTAGACTCTCTGTAAATTGAGCATAACTTCCTGCATAAAAATCCAAAAATAGAAAATGAGGTAGTTCTGGAAAGCTTATGAGATTGGTTACAACTTTGTAACAGAAAGTTTTGTCAGATTAGGAACAGAATTAACTGGGATTCTTGGATCAATTCAGTACCTAAAGCAGGGAGGTGCTGTCCAATTGATTCCAGAAATTCTGTTAACTTTGACATCTCATAACTTTTGAACCAGGACAGATATGAGGCCAAGTAAACACTATCTGGAAAGCTATTGAAGTTAGCTTTAACTTTGATGTTGAGCTCCAGAATTAGTTTTGCTGTTAACATGGCCTAAATCAGGTTGAAATGGAAACTGGTCAGGGCTGTCATGGGAACAGCAGATCAGCAGTCAAATTTGTTTAAAATTTGAACTATGTTTCCAAGTGTTATGAGTTCAAGAACATATCTTATGTTATAACTCGATGGTTTACGGTTTAAATAAATATTTGACATTTCTCAAATATATTTTTACAGATGGCAGCAGATAAACGGTTGGAGAACGGGTGGGTAGTTTCCCACTGCTCTGACCGTAGCGGCTACCCGGAAGCATTGTGGCAATTGCTCCAATATTTCGGGTATAACCAGATGCTGCAGTACTTCGCCAAAGAAGATGGCGAAGGGGGGACAAGACGTGGACGATCCATGTCGAGGTTCCTGCAGGACCTACGCCACCCGGTTGGGTACCATTCACCGTCACGGTGAGAGGAAGACAACCGGAAGGGATGTGGCAAGTGGCAGCCCGTGACACTATGTCACGTTTCTGCCAACTACACGTGCAGGCTATGGAGGGTACTCCATACGCACTCGTTCCGGTGGAGGGACGAGCTCAGCATGTGTGGGAAGAGAGGTACCTGGATGCAACAGACCCGAGTTGCCCAAGGTACAACCCCGCGGAGGCAAACCTCAGCCTCCAAATGAGGGCGGGAAACGCTGTGATGGACAGCCAAGCTGTTCATACGGAGCATCTCGCCACCAAGCTCAAGGAGAGCACAAGCCGTGGAGATCATTTCGAGAGTGCTCACAGCACACTCCGCAATGTGCTCCTTCCGACGATCAAGCGACTGAATGAACAACACAATCAGTTGCGTCGTCTGAAGAAGGCAAAGAAGAAGAGCCGTGTTGACATCGCGGCGTTGCAAGAGCTGGTGCAGACCTTAACCCAGCAGAATGAGGACCTTGCTCAAGAGCGGGACGACGCTATTGAGGAAGGACAAGGCTGGGAAGAGGACTACAACCAGGCTATGGACGAGGTACATGCATTACAGGACCTCGTGCCTCCGGTATTGGGCATACCGGTAGTCTTGGGTCTTCCGGCCATGGGAGAGCCCGAAATGGGAGAAGAGGTGGTAGACCCCGAACCACCAGCAGAAGTACCGGAGGAGGACGACCCACAGGAGGTCGAGTTCTACTCCGAGTAGGGGGTTACGGTTGCCAAGTAGGGCAGCTAGGGTAGCGTAACCCGACTTTTGTAATCGGTGACATGTCGTATAGACAGTAGCGTATGTATAGGTAGTGACGACATGAGCACGACTTCTCGGAGACCCGAGAATAATGCATCTTGTATAAAGTTTATGCTTTATCAATATATGTGAATGTTGTGCAAATTGATCATGTGTCACTTCAACACCTACTGTTGCGTATGGAATTTTTAGTAAGACATGTGCTAATTGCTGCTGTTTTGAATTTCAGAATGACGCGTACTCGTGCCAACCCTGACGTTGGGGGTACCAGTCAAGGGGGAGAGACCTCCCAACCACCTCCCGAGGACTCCTCGGGACAGCAACAGCAACAGCAAACACCGCCACTGCCAACGGTTACATTGGCCGACATTGTCGCGGCAATGGCGGGTTCACATCAGCAGCACACAGAGCTGCTGCAAACGTTAATTGCGAATACGTCTCGCCCAGAGAGACGTCAAGATCGTGAGGAGCGCCAACAGAGCTCCTACTCTGACTTCCTGGTGACTCATCCCCCTGTATTCTCAAGGGCGAATGAACCACTTGACGCGGACAACTGGCTCCGCGCCATAGAGATGAAGTTCGGGCTGCTCTAAATCAGCGAGCAGCGCAAGACTCAGTTCGCGGTCCAGCAGCTCCAAGGATCCGCGAGCGCGTGGTGGGCCAACTTCTGTGCTTCCCAGCCCACCGACCGAGTGATGACCTGGGCGGAGTTTCGGACGGCCTTCAGGGCCTATCATATACCGCCCGGTCTGATGAAAAGGAAGACGCAGGAGTTCTTACACCTGCACCAAGGGAGCCGGAACGCGCTGGAATACTCCAGGGCGTTTAACGATCTCGCGCTATATGCGTCGTATCATGCTGATACCGACGAGAAGCGGCGGGACCATTTTTACCAGGGGCTTAACCCGCTCCTGAAGGATAAGCTGGCGATGTTCAATCGCGGCAGCCTCAACGACATCATTGATGCTGCGATTGTTCAGGAGGACTCCGGCAGGGAGTTGGTGGCGGCAGAGCGAAAGCGAAGCGCGCCGCAGAGCAGCGGAGAAGGAGGCAGTCCTTCTCAGAAGTTTCGGATGGTGAATCGCCCACCATCAGGCCCACGCTGGCAGCCACCACAGCGGTCGGTGCCGTTCCGCAGTCGGCCGTACTCTTCACCGGCATTCCGGCCGGCACTGCCAGCACCACCGCAACAACAACAGCAGCAGCGGGCGATGCCGCGTGCGTTTGCACCCCCGCAACGCATGCCGGGCTTTCGTCCACCGAGTACTCCACCAGCAGCGGCCACATGTTACAAGTGTGGTCGTCCAGGACACTTCGCGAGCAGTTGCCCGGAGAGGCAAGGCGGCGGAGTGGCACCACAGTTTCCGGGGAGGAATCAACCCCGGAACCCTACTAATGCGCGGCGGGCAAACCCTAGGCCTGGCACTGTCCACCAGCTTGCCATTGAGGACGTGCCGGAGGGCGAGCCAATCCTTGCGGGTATGTTCCAACTCCACCAGCATCCCGCTATAGTACTATTTGATTCAGGCGCCACGCATAATTTTATTAGCCAAGCTTTCATTGCTAAACACAGTTTGCCAATACTACCCACCGATAGTCCCTATTTAATTTGTTCACCGGGTGGGAAGATTTCAGCAAGCGTAATGGTCTCCAAAGCACCATTATGCTTAGCGGGTAGAGTGTACCCCACGTCTCTCATTATCTTAGAGGGACAGAAGGTCGATGTCATCCTAGGGATGTCGTGGTTAACCCGCCACGGCGCTGTTTTAGACACCGTCCTTCGAGTCGTGCACTTAAACTCAGAGGTGCACGGTTCTCACTCATTATTTCTGGACAGTCCAGAAATAAAACTTCCAAGTGTCTATCAAGCCACAACCATCAGATTGGAAGACATTCCAGTGGTCCGAGAGTTCCCTGATGTATTCCCGGACGATTTACCGGGGATGCCATCCGATAGAGAGGTGGAGTTCAAAATTGAACTTGCACCGGGAACCATGCCAATATCCCGAAGGCCGTACAAGATGGCGCCCAAGGAGTTGGCTGAACTGAAGACTCAGCTCACGGACCTTCTGGAGAAGGGTTTTATTAGGCCGAGCTCCTCGCCATGGGGCTGTTCGGCATTATTTGTCAAGAAGAAGGATGAGACGCTGCGGCTTTGCGTGGACTACCGTCCATTAAATGCCGTAACCATCAAGAACAAGTACCCGTTGCCACGGATCGACATGTTGTTCGATCAGTTGGTCGAAGCAAAGATCTTTTCCAAGATGGATTTAAGATCCGGGTACCATCAGATTAAGATAAGGGCGGAGGACATTCCAAAGACAGCTTTCTCGACAAGGTACGGACTTTATGAGTACCTGGTCATGTCCTTCGGCCTCACCAATGCTCCAGCTCACTTCATGTATTTAATGAACTCGGTGTTCATGCCGGAGCTGGACAAGTTTGTCGTGGTCTTCATCGACGACATCCTGGTATATTCCAAGTCGGAGGAAGATCACAAGAAACATCTGCGTATAGTCTTGCAACGGCTGCGGGATCACAAGTTATACGCAAAATTCAGCAAATGCGAGTTTTGGATATCGCAAGTGCCTTTCCTCGGGCATATCATCTCAGCAGAGGGTATCGCTGTGGACCCGAGCAAGACCACGCAAGTGCTGAATTGGAAATCCCCGAGAACTGTTCATGAGGTACGGAGTTTCCTCGGACTCGCGGGATATTATCGGAGGTTCATTCCGAACTTCTCGAAGATTGCCAAGCCAATGACAGAGCTGCTGAAGAAGGCTACCAAATATGTTTGGAGTCCAGCATGTGAAGCAGCATTCAAGGCTTTAGTCAAGCACCTAACATCAGCACTGGTTTTGGCGCAGCCAGACACAACAAAACCGTTCGATGTGTACTGCGATGCATCCGGCATTGGGCTCGGATGTGTGCTGATGCAAGACCGAAGAGTGGTCGCGTATGGATCATGGCAGCTTAGGAACCATGAGCAAAATTATCCAACTCACGACTTGGAGCTCGCTGCCGTGGTACTTGCACTGAAGATGTGGAGGCACTACCTACTCGGTAACCTCGTACATTTATATACCGACCACAAAAGCCTCAAGTACATATTCACTCAGAAGGAGCTGAACATGAGGCAACGAAGATGGTTAGAACTGATAAAGGATTACGAGATAGAGATCCATTATCATCCGGGCAAGGCAAACGTTGTGGCAGATGCGCTGAGCCGCAAGTCACACGTCAATAATCTGACCATCACACCATTGGAAGAGAGCGAACCACCACTCCATGTGATTCCACACGGAGCTCTCTACAACCTAGCTTTGATCCCCACCATCCGTGAAGAGATAGCGGCAGCCCAGAAGAATGACAAGGGCATGTCACATTTACGGAGACGTGTAGACAGTGGGGAGTTGAAATGTTTCCGGAAGGACGGAGACGGCATCCTATGGTTCAAGGACCGGATCGTCGTACCCCGAAACCCGGAGTTACGGAAGAAAATCTTTGATGAGGCTCACTTATCAAAGTTTTCTATTCACCCCGGCAGCAACAAAATGTATCAAGAACTCAGAAGAAAGTTTTGGTGGACACGGATGAAGCGAGAGACGGCAAAATACGTGTCCGAGTGTGATACATGTCGAAGGGTGAAGGCAGACCACATGCGGAAACCGGGACTGCTGCAACCACTGGGCATTCCTGCCTGGAAGTGGGAAGACGTGAGCATGGATTTCGTCGTCGGTTTACCCACCACCTCACAGAAACATGATTCTGTGTGGGTGATCGTCGATCGACTCACCAAAGTTGCCCATTTCATCCCGGTCAACACCAACTACAACGCCAAGAAGTACGCCGAACTGTACATCTCACGGATCCTATGCTTATACGGCGTACCCCGTACCATCATATCGGACCGGGGCACTTTATTTGTGTCCCGTTTCTGGGAGCAGCTACACGCTGCCTTGGGGACGAAGCTGATCCGTAGTTCAGCCTACCACCCGCAGACGGATGGACAAACCGAGCGGGTAAATCAGATTCTAGAAGACATGCTACGAGCTTGCGCTATCAACCACGGCAAGAATTGGGATGATCATTTGCCGTTAGCTGAGTTCTCGTACAACAATGGGTACCAAGCCAGCATCAAGATGGCGCCCTACGAGGCGCTATACGGAAGAAAATGCCGCACACCATTGAACTGGTGTGAGTCTGGCGAAAGGGTTACCTTCGGGATTGATCTTGTCAACAACGCGGAAGAAAAGGTTCGATTAATTCAAGCGAACCTAAAAGCCGCTCAATCCCGACAGAAACAGTATGCGGACCGCACACCATTGAACCTCCGAAGGCGCCACGCGTCCGGCGGGGCCGGACCTCCCTCTCCTCAGAGGAGAGCTCCGGGCCCGCCACGTGGCATACAAAAGCCGGACCTCCCCCTCCGCGGGAGAGTGGTCCAAAGACGCCAAGCGTCCAGCGGGGCCGGACCTCCCTCTCCGCAGAGGAGAGCTCCAGGCCCGCCACGTGGCATACAGAGGCCGGACATCCCCCTCCGCGGGGAGAGGTCCGGAGGCTCCACGTGCCCCGCAGGCCGGACCCTTCTCACCTCAGAGAAGGGCTCCGGACCCACCACGTGGCCAGAAGAACGGTGCTGCCTGCCCCCGAGCGGTAGGCGGTGGGCGTAAAGGCGCTCCACACCTTGCCCGTACAAGGTATTCAAGGCCCGCGTCTTCCCAAGACGCGGAAACGCGGAGCACGCGTCTGTCAGGTGCCGTTGCGCCCAGTCGCATCACAGACTGACGCGCGGTGTCAGAACCTGCCAGCCAATAAACGCCGCGACAAGACGTCCCATGCCGCCTGCGCCGTCATCAACCACTACGACTACCACGCGGCATGGGCAGGGCGGCAAGATGAAGACTCAGAAGCCTTCGACCAGAGGCAACTACCGGCGTAACTACAGATACGGTAGATAATAGACAATCCTCCCGGGACCACCTGTCGGGTCCCGGCTTCCCTTGTAAGCCGCCCGAGCCTTGGACTATAAAAGGCTCGGGCAGGCGTCGATAGCAAGGGTTCGCACTTTGCAACTCATACGCTAGCCATACACTCTCAAGCTGTAACTCACCCCCAAGCTCAGGCCTCCGGCCCTGAGCAGCAAGCAATACAGCGAGCTCCGTAGCTCGCCGTGGACGTAGGGTTTTACGCTCCGGCGGCCTGAACCACGTAAAACTCGCCGTGTCAAGCTCTCACTAACTCGTCCATCCGCGCAAGCTTTCCGCTAGGAGACTAGCCCCGCCGAAAAAAGAACCTCCGCGGGCTGCCCAGTGCAGGCCCGGGGGAAGTGTCGATCGCACACTTCGACAGCGTGCTTTCCTATTTGCTGTCCAGGCCCCCGGCTATCCGGGTGGTCTGGGCAGCCTTGGAGCCGACTTGGATGACCTTCAGGGGGACATCGCCTTCGTCGGAGGGCTGCATTTGGGGTGCAGAGGTTGAGGCACGGTGGCATGCACTCGGGTGGAGCTGGCCCGGTTCTGCACCGCCAAGGGCAGGTGCTCGGGCTGCTGCAAATGCTTGGAGCTTCTCCAAGGCTGACACTGCAGCAGTGCGGTTTCCACGGATCCTGAGGGCGCCGGTAGGTGTAGGCATCTTCAGGACGAGGTAGCCGTAGTGGGCTACCACCATGAACCGGTACAGGGCTGGCCAGCCGATGATGGCATTGAAGGGGAGGTCGACCTCCGCCACGTCGAACAGAATGTATTCTGTCCGGTAGTTGTCCGGTGCTCCTAAGGTCACCGGGAGGTTGATGTTGCCGTATGGGATGACTTGTCCCTGCCCTACCCCTGAGAACAGGCTCGATAGGGTGAGCTTGGCGATCGGAATCTGCAGCTTCTTGAAAGCTGTACGGCAGATGAGGTCGAGGCCGGCCCTGCCATTCACCAGGACGCGATGCATGTTCATGTTGGCGATGGTCGGAGCTACCAGGAGCGGTAGCTGACCAGGTTCTTTTTCGGAGGGGCTAGTCCTCTCGTGAGGGTCTCGTGCATTGGACGAAGGAAGGAGATGGATGACATGAAGATTTTTACGTGGTTCGGGCCGCCGGAGCGTAAAACCCTACGTCCATGGGAGCAGTGTTGCTCGATGTATTGCTTGGGGCTTAGAACTGGAGTTCTAAGCTTGGGGATGAACTGAGTATGGAGAAAGGGTCGAAATGAGCCAAACCCTTTGCAACTTTGCCTACATGAGCCTTTTATAGTACTAGGCTCGGACGGCTTACAAAGGGGGCCCCGGGGTGATTTCCTGCTATCTACCGTATCCCGCAGTGAATGTTGGTAGTTGTCTCCGAGAGTAGCTTCTTAGTCTTCGTCCTGCCGCCCTGCCCACGCCGCAAGCTAGGCGTAGTAGTTGATGATGGCAGGGTCGGCAAGGCATGTCTTGCCGCTGTGTTTACTGGTGTACAGCCTTTGGCACTGTGCACCTGTCTTGACTGTGGCTGGTCACAGTGCCCCCTGACAGGTGTGCGTAGCGCCTCCGCATCTTGGGAAGGTGCGACCTGTCTTGACTGTGACTGGCCACAGTGCCCTCTGACAGGCTTGCGCCGCGCCTCCGCGTCTTGGGAAGGTGCGGGTGTTGAATGTCTTGTACGGTAAAGGCATGGCGTGCCTTTACTTCCGCTGCCTACCAAGCCGGGGCAGGCAGCGCGGCTCTGCTGGCCACGTGGTGGGCCCAGAGCTCTCCTCTGAGGAGGGGGGAGCTCTCGGTCCCGCTAGACACGTGGTGCCTTCAGAGCTCACCCCCGCGGATGGGGGAGGTCCGGCTCTGCTGGCCACGTGGCGGGCCTAGAGCTCACCTCTGAGGAGAGGGGAGGTCCGGCCCTGCTGGACACGTGGCGCCTTCGGAGCTCACCCCTGCGGAGGGGGGAGGTCCGGCTCTTCTGGCCACGTGGCAGGCCCGGAGCTCTCCTCTGAGGAGAGGGGGAGCTCCGGCCCCGCTGGACACGTGGCACCCTCGGAGCTCGCCCCTGTGGAGGGGGCGAGGTCCGGCTCATCTGGCCACGTGGCGGGCCCGGAGCTATCCTCTGAGGAGAGGGGAGCTCCGGCCCCGCTGGACACGTGGAGCCTTCGGAGCTCTCCCCCGTGAAAGGGGGAGGTCCGACTCTTCCGGCCACGTGACAGGCCCGGAGCTCTCCTCTGAGGAGAGGGGAGCTCCAGCCCCGCTGGACACGTGGCGCCCTCGGAGCTCGCCCCTGCGGAGGGGGCGAGGCCCGGCCCTTCTGACCACGTGGCGGGCCCGGAGCTGTCCTCTGAGGAAATGGGAGCTCCGGCCCCGCTGGACACGTGGCGCCTTCAGAGCTCACCCCTGCGGAGGGGGCGAAGTCCTTAGGCGGTTTTCTCCTGTGCGCGGGGGTACCCGGTATTGAGGATACCAACAACCACCTTTCCCCAAACTCTTTCGCTTTGGCTTCTGTCTTCGTGCACCTCTGTGAGATGTTCGTGGGGGTGCGCGCCTCAGTGACGCTTTTTCGTCACTTCTTCTTGCTGCGGGCGACCGGGCGCGGCTCGAAGAACCAGCTGGGAGCATACTACTTCCAGCACCGCAACAAGGATCTGATGGTCTCCAAGTACCTTCAACCCTTCAGCGCCTCAAGGTGGGAGAACTGGAGGGATGACTGGGTGATCGTGAGACTGCTGAGCACGATCGCCTTCAGCTGCCGACCGAGGCCCCATCCACTGGGCGCCGCTTCTGGGAGGAGTGCCCGGAGATGGAGCCGGCGTACACGCCAGTCCTGGAGCAGATCCAGTTCCTGGCGGAGCAGGGGCTGACGTCCCTGATGGTGTTGGTGGACTTCCTGTCACGCCGCCTTGCGCCTCTGCGGCAGCGCAACTGCCTGGTGTGGTACTACACCGGCGTGCACGACTGCACCAGGCTGGAGACGGTCTTAGACTCCAACCCGTCCGTCAAGATGCTGAAGGAGATGGTGATGAGGGTAAGCAGTAACATCTTCGATGACCGCTCCCTGTCAATTCCTGCTTCCTGCCTTCCCCTCTTCATGGAGCCAATGCGGAGGTCGAGGCTGCTCCAGGAGATGCCAACCTTGGACGATATCAGCGTCGCCGTGCGCCAGATCGGTGATGCTTCCTAGGGGATCTCGATCACTGAGGTTGACAGCTCTAGAGCGCAGTGCGGGGCATTGCCTGACGCCCAACCCACGCCGAGGAGCGACAGGGCGCCATCTGTTGATAAGGGGAAGGGCAAGGTGCCGGCCCCCAGCCCTCCGTCGAGGAAGCGCTCCCGGTCTCCACCTAGGTCATTGTTCGTGCCGAGTCAGGGGACCGGAGTGTCCTCGCGCTATTCACCTGGGGGCGCCGGTCCGTCAGGCAGCGACCCAAAGAGACCTCGGGTCTCCCATGCCGACGGAACTCCCTTCGGTCAGCGGCGGTCGGAGGAGCCCTGGGCGTCCCACACTCCTTCCACAGGTGGAGCTCCGAGGAAGGACACCGGTGTCGCGGTGTCTGGGGCTCAGCCAGGGGCTCAGGTGCCCCAGTCGTCGAGTGTCCCAGATGCAGGCTCGGCAAGCGGCGGTGCCGGAGGGAGCGCAGCCGGGACTCAACCGGGGGCGCAGGCGCCGCGACCTTCAGGTGCTTCAGGGACTGGCACGGTGAGTGGCGCCAACGGTGCTGCCGGCGGTAGCTCTACTGCTCCAGCTCCCAGGGGGGCTCCGGGTGCGCCCCCTGTTCCGCCGGTCCAGGTGCCTTCGGCGCAGGCCCCGGCGGCGACGGCAGGCTCTGGCAGCCCTGCCCCGCCTTGCAAGCCAGGGCTTCATGCCTGCTGGAATGCCCGTGCCTCTCGGTAAGTTGTACTTACCGAGTCTTAGTACTTGCATACTCCAGTTCTTCTTTTACTCTTGTCTTGAGTGTTCCCTGTGCTTGTAGGGTCTCGTCGGCTGACGGGACGCGTCTGCCCCTCAGCCAACTTCGGCTGGTAGCATCCCAGTGCCGCGGCATCCAGACGCCACGGCAGCTTCACCGGCCCCCGTGCAAGTCCAGGCCTCTCCTTCTTCTAGCCCGGCAGGCTCGGCCTCTGCGACGGCGGCAGCGCCTGTTCCTCCTCCTTCGCCAGCTCAGGAGCTGGCTGCTGGTGAAGACTCGGCGAAGCAGGCTGGCGGCGACCAGCCTTCAGGTGCTGACGCAGGAGGAGCTGGCGCGGGTCCTCAGGTGGGCAGAGAACAGGAGCGCGTCGGGACTAGTCCTGCCTCAGCGCCATCTTCTCCTGATCGGCGCATCGTCGTGGCTCCCTGGGTTCTGTGGCGCCGGCGTCTCCTCCGTCGGATGATGACGCCATGGAGGAAGTTCGCGGTGCAGCTCCGGCCTCTGCTGCTCCACTGTCCCTATCGGAGGCCATGGAACTCGCCCAGTCCAGTGTCCGGCAGGTTCAGGCTGCGCTCGAGCGCGAGCGGGAGGACTTGGCAGACGAGAGGGACCGCCTCCGCGGCTGGGAAAAGCTCTTGAAGCTGCGGACCAGGGAGGTCAAGGAGGAGCTCAACGCTAAGAGGACGAGGCTCAACGCTGAGGAGGAACTCCTCCTTGCGCAGAAGAGCGCCGTCGACCGCCTGGACACCGACACCCGGAAGATCATGCAGGAGGCTCGTGAGGCCTATGACGGTGTTCGGGCCCGCATTGCCACCAACGAGAAGTTCTAGTTGCAGCTGGCACGGCGCGAGTGTGCCATCATGGAGCGGAAGCGCACCGTGGCGGACAAGGAGAAGGAGGTCGCCGAGCAACTGCAGGCGGGAGAAGGCGACCTGAAGGCCAGGGCCGGGGAGCTGGAACTCCGGGAGGCAGCCTTGGCCGAAAGGGAGGAGCAGGTCGCCAAGTACCGCCAGACGGTGCTGAACTGGGAGCTTGCTGCCGACTTCCAGGTGTCGGAGTTGGAGAGGCTCATCCGGGACCTCCAGCTCTGGGAGAACAACCTGGCCGCCAAGGAGAGGAGGTTCACCGAGGAAGGACCTGGCGCCCTGCTGGCGGCTCGTCAGGAGGTGGAGCAGCTCCGGGCTTCGTGGACCATCGAGGCCCGTGGAGTCTGGGACTTCGTTGGCCGGGCGGAGTCTGCTCTAGTGCCTCTCGGCTTCAACCCCGTGAGGACGGGGGCACCGGCACGAGAGGTGGCCCAGGCGCTCCCAGCACTCGAGTCCATCGACGCCAAGCTGGAGAGGCTGGAAGCTGTGATCGCCGACGAGCTCGAGGTCGAGGGGAGGGTCTTGGCGAAGGAGGTCGCCGCGCACGTTCTTACGTGCTTCCGGAGCTGGGACTCCTCCATCTCTCTAGAGCCGGTGGTGTGGGGCCATGTCGTCGAGCAGGAGGAGATCGCCAGGGACGGAGTTGGAGACATCGCCACCCTCATCGCGTCTCGGTTCCAGCGGGAGGCCGGGGACTCCTAGACGCTTGCCCTTGTAGCTGTAGGGCTTTTGTATTGTCTTCTGTTTGTAGAACAGCTCATGGAGCACTTCAACGAATAAGCTTGTTGTTTTATGTGTGTGTGCATTTTGCTTCCTTTTCTTGGCTTGCCCTGGTTGAGCCCTCAGCTCCATCGCCAATCCCGAAGCTTTTTTAGCACAGACACCTCCCTTGGGCCCTTGTTCTCATAAGGACCCAAGGGGTCTCGAGTCAGAATCTAGAGCTCTGGTCTTGAGAAGTCTTGGGACTTCAACACAACCGGGTGCTCCGGTCTTCCCTTGTGTAGTCCCCGTAGTGGCCCCCTGGTAGGTGTGACCAATGCATTGGGCACACCTACCATATTCCTGTAAGGGAGCCAAGGCCAGGGCCCCCTGACCATCCGGAGCACGCCGGTGTTGGAGCTCCGACGCCGGAGGTCCGCGAGGCCTCTCAGGAGGTCCTGCACACAAGTAGGGAAACGGTAATTCTTCTCGGAGGTCCTTCCTTCCCTGTCTCTTAGTCTTATTTGGCTTACAGTCCTGAGCCGGTATACGGGGCTTGGGTAATCCAGTGCACTCGATACCAGAGGTCCGGCTCCCTCCTTGGTCAGGGTGTAACCGTCCGGCCCCTAGTACTAAACCGTAGCGCTGAGGAGGCAGAGTGCGCAAGCTTTGGGAGCAGGACCAGGAAAAGCAGGCTGCACACCCTGTACCTCCAGGGGGGCAGAGTGCGCACGCTTTGGGTGCGGGACCAGGCAAAGTAGGCTGCACACCCTGGACCTCCCGTTCTGGCGTAGGTCTTTCCTGGAGGAGACCAACTGGCGTCACAATACCTTAACAGGGGGAGGTCCGAGAGGCCCCCAGGCCTTTGGCAGGTACCTCAAGCACAACCGCCTTTGGCAGGATGGCAAATGCCGACTAGGCATGAGAGTGGGAAAGGAGAGCCGAGTATACAATGAGCGTACACTGTCTTGAGCATGGGGAGGTGATTATAAAAATTAATGCGTAATTTTAATGAACACATAAGTAAGTGTGGTAGGACAGGGTTCTTTTCATTCATATAAGTCCATAGGAGGAAAACAGGTTGTACATGGAGGCAACGACCCGCCCCATTGTGAAGGGGGTCAGGGCCTACGTGCTTAGGGTACAGGACCAGGCTAAGCCGGACGTAGTCCTGGACCACCCCCGGGGCTTAGTTGCTCCGAGCGCTGCTCCTGGGCTCTATGGGATCTGTTACAGAAAAAAGAAAAACCTGTCCTACCACTGCTCTATGAGTAGAACTTACGGAGGTGTTCTATGTTCCAAGGGTTTGGGAGCGGGTCCCCGTCCTCATTAGCAAGGCGCACGCACCCAGAGCGGCAAACTTTCGTGACTCGGAAGGGACCTTCCCAGCTGGGGGAGAGCTTGTTAGCCCCTTCTCGAGAAAGTATGTGCCGCAGCACCAGGTCGCCTTCCTTGAGCTCCCGAGCATGCACGGACCTCTGGTGGTAGCGCCGGAGCGCCTGCCGGTACCGTGCATTTCGGAGCGTTGCTTGCCATCTTGCCTCGTCGATGAGGTCGATGTCCTCACGCCGGAGCTGGTCCTGCGTGGCTTCGTCGTAAGCTCGGACACGGGGGGACCCCATGGTGATCTCCGAGGGAAGTACGGCTTCGGCCCCGTATACCATGAAGAAGGGTGTTTCCCCTGTGGCCCGGCTCTGGGATGTCCGGCTGGCCCACAGTGCGCATGGAAGCTCGTCCACCCACTTGGCACCATGCTTCTCCAAGCTGGTATAGGTGCGAATCTTGAGGCCCCAAAGGATCTCGGCGTTGATCTCTCTCGACTTGCCTGTTGCTCTTTGGATGAGCAACGGATGCATAGCACACCTGGATGCCAAGGTCTTCGCAGTACTCTTGAAACGCTGCACTGGTGAACTGGGTCCTGTTGTCGGTGATGATCCTGTTTGGGACCCCGAACCTACAGATGATTGACTTGATGAACTTGACTGCGGATTGCTTGTTGATGGTGATGACTTGTGCAGCTTCCGGCCACTTGGTGAACTTGTCGATGGCGACGTAGAGGAACCAGTATCCCCCGACGGCTTTGGGGAAAGGCCCCAGGATGTCCAACCCCCATACCGCGAATGACCACGAGGGTGGGATCATCTGCAGCGTCAGCACCAGTGTGTGGATCTGCTTGGCATGGAACTAGCACGCCTTGCATCTCTTAACCAGCTTGATGACATCCAGGAGGGCTCTCGGCCAGTAGAAGCCATGCCGGAAGGCTTTACCAACCAGCGTGCAGGAAGATGCATGGTTCCCGCACTTGCCTCCGTGGATTTCTGTGAGCAGGTCGTAGCCTTCCTCCTGGGTTATGCACCGCAATAGGATGTCGTTGGTGCCACGCCGGTAGAGATCCCCTTCTACCAGCGTGTATCTCTTAGCCATCCGCACAATCCGTTCAGCGATGCATGTTCATCACGAAGGATGTTGTCTTTCAAGTAGTCCCGGACCTCGTGATCCATGCATCAGGGCTTACTTGAGCTTCTGGATCTTGGGCACTGGGTAGCACGGAGTCCCCAGGGGCGCATACGATCCTTGGCAGGCACCATGGCTGCAGGGCCGCCGGGACCGCCAGCTTCGAGGTGCTGGTCTCGCCCCCTTCACCCGGCTTGGCAGGCCGGACTGTGGGTCACGGCAACGTCCTTTCAAAGGCTCCTTTGGGCACCGGGGCTCCGGTGGATGCCTTTGTTGACAGGTCGTCGGCCACGGTGTTGTCGGTGCATGGTACATGGCACAGGTCCAAGGCTTCAAAGTCCTTCTGCAGCATCTGCACATAGAGCAGATAGGCAGCTAATTGTGGGTCATTGCAGGAGCATTCACCCTTGAGTTGCTTGATGATTAGCTGGGAGTCGCTCTTGACCAACAACTAGCGAACACCGAGAAACAGCACCATCTTCAGGCCGAACATAAGAGCTTCATACTCGGCCATGTTGTTGGTTGCCTTGAAGTTGAGGCGCACCATGTAATTGAACTGCTCCCCCGTTGGCATGAGGAGCAGTATGCCGGCTCCGGCCCCCTGCTTCTGCGAGGAGCCGTCGAAGTGGAGCGTCCAGTGAGGCTCGGTGAAGACCGGTGCCCGGGGCTCCGGTTCTCCACCTTCGGGGCCCCCTAGGTTGCTTGGTGTTGGAGTCCACTCGGCCACGAAGTCAGCCAGTGCTTGGCTCTTGACTGCATGACGTGGTAGGAAGTCCAGCTCGAACTCCGCCAGCCCCGCTGCCCACTTGGCGACATTGCCAGTCACGTTTGGGTTGTGGAGGATGGTCCTCAGCAGATAGGAGGTGACCACCGAGATCCTGTGGGCATGGAAGTAGTGTTGGAGCTTCCTGGACGCCACGAGCACTGCATACAACAGTTTATGTACCTCCAGGTACCTGGTCTTGGCGTTGTGGAGGACTTCACTGATGTAGTAGACGGGCCTTTGGATGATCCGGACCCTCCCTGGGGGATCCGAGACGTCTTCCTCCATTGGCACCGGACCCTGTGACCTCTTGTCCTCTAGGTCCGGGGCAACCTCCGGGGGCTGAGCCCCGGGGACTTCTCGGCCATCTTGGACCTCCGGGAGGTTGACCGTGGTCTCTGGGGGCTTGGCCTCAGAGATATCCTGACTGTCTGGGCCCCCCATGGGGTCTGGACAGCCTTGGTGCTTGACTTCTGCAGCAGGAGCAGGTTGTAGTGGCGAGGGGTCCGGCTGCTCTACGACTAGGACCATGCTCACCACTTTTGTCGTCGCTGCGATGTAGAGCAGTAGATGCTTACCGGGCTCAGGGGCAACCATGATTGGCAACGTCGATAGGTGCTGCTTCAATGCCTGGAATGCTTCTTCTACTTCTTTGGTCCAAACAAATGGACCGGATTTGCGCAGGAGCTTGAAGAAGGGAAGAGCCCGCTCAGCTAGCCTAGGTATAAACCGACTGAGCGCAGCTAGACATCTCGTGAGCTTCTGGATGTCCTTGATGCGAACCGGGGGCCGCATCAGCTCGATGGCCTTGATTTTCTCTAGGTTGGCCTCGATCCCTCGGTGTGAGACCAGGAATCCAAGGAGCTTTTCAGAGGAGACACCGAACACACATTTGTCCGAGTTTAGCTTGGGGCATGTGGAGCGCAATTTGTCAAAGACTAGAGCTAGGTTATCTAACAAGGACGCGCTCTGTCTGACTTTGACAACGATGTCATCGACATACACCTCTACTAGGTTTCGTATTAGCTCTCCAAATGTTTTATGCATAGCACGTACAAAGGTAGGAAGAGCATTTTTCAAACCATAAGGCATGGAGACATAACAATACATGCCATCTACTGTTATGAAAGCAGTGTGTCCCTCATCTTCTCTAGACATTGGTATTTGGTGGAAGCCTAAGTAGGCGTATAGGAAGCATAATAAATCACAGCCTGATGTAAAGTCTACAATTTGATCTATTCTAGGGAGAGGGAATGGATCCTTAGGTCATCCCTTATTGAGACTGGTGTAGTCGATGCACATCCGGAGCTTCCCGCCGGCCTTCGGGACGACAACAGGATTTGCCAACCACCGGGGGTGGTGGACCTCCCGTATGAAGCCATCATCGAGCAACTTCTTTATCTCTTCATGGATGAAGTTCTGCCGCTCGATGGACTGCTTCGGGGCTTCTGCTGGATCGGCCGAGCGTCGGGGTAGATCTTCAGATGGTGCTCAATCACCTCCCTAGGGATCCTGTGACGCCCTCAATTCTGTGGAAAACCATGGAACCGAGAACTGATGCATATGTGTGCCCAGGATGTTCATCACACATACACATATGTTCCACAAACTGAATTCAGATTATATATTACCATAAATAACAGGGCTTTATTACAATGTCTCATGAGTCTTGGACTCATACTAACAGCGGAAGTCTAAATCTAACAGCGGAAGTCTTTATTCTAGCAGTGGAAGTCTTTATTCTAGCAGCGGAAGTCTTCTAACTAATGCGGAAGCAATCAAAGCAGCAGCAGCAGCATCTCTGCTCCATCCCCACAGGCAAGGTTGAGGACAGATTACACGCCTAATGCTCCACCTGGTCTTCATAGTAATCTTCTCCTGTTGCTGATGATGAAATAATATTGCAAGTTTGAGTACAATGATGTACTCAGCAAGTGCGGGAAAATATGATATGTAGCTCATAACAAGGTAGGTATAAAAAGGTTCATTGCAGAAAGCAAAGTTATTTATCAAAACCATGATAAAACAGCAACTTATATTTAAGCGAATGTAATCCCAACATGTACTAAAATACCAATCATACCTCCATTATGTTCATTACCTTCCATGTCCCAACCAGACATTAATCAACCTCATTTTTGCTCACGAATACCTTCTTGTATTCGCTATCATCTCACGAATACCATCTCATATTCGCTACCATTTCATCTCATAAACAATTCCGTCTCACACCGAGACCAACCTCGTTGCCATGACTCAACAGTCATGCAACCAATCTTATCACCCGGACTCAACAATCCTGAAAACTAAACCAAAACCAAACCATCCAAAACCATCCCAAAATATCCATCCAACTAATCATGGAAGTTGGCCAGGCGCTCATGACCGTAAGCTCGGCTATCATGATAGTTTTAGACTCTGCAGAGTTTGCACCTCTTTACCCACAAGTTTGTGATTTTGTCACCCGTCAGCGACTGCAGAACCTCCATTATACCAGTACACAACCGTCGGTGTATGGCCAAGAGATCACAAAATAGCCTTTACAAAGGAGCTACTAGATGTATGGACTCACTAAGGTTTCACCGGCAGGCTAGAATCTCAAATTCTCCCACTCACGGGCCCCCTCTTGTGCCATGCAGTTCCCAGGGAAGTCCTCACTCGACTCCCATTCCCCGCGCCTTCCTCAGTCCATAACAATCTAGCAACTTACCTAATTACTCAGCTAAGCCGCACCCATACTTGGCCTTGTGGTGGCACTGTTATCCTGGCATGTGCTCGCATGAACCGGTCCTTAGATCTACGGCAAGTAAACCACCATCTCATGCTACTTCATTCACAAACCCGGCTTGCCTAGATCTCCCTCCGATCCATGTTCATTAACAACATCAGTTTCTTATTATCATTACGAGTGCAGTTAGCTAGACACATCTATCTCGCTTCCTAATCCCATGGACTCAGCGAAGCATAAAAGTAAAACCATACCTGACTCATAAACTTCCCTGGCGACAAGGGTGGTTTAACCAAAACTAGTAAACTCCTATAAAAGGGTTTCCCATCATGTTTGACGCAACACCCACACCTTTTCACAAACAAAACAGTTTTTCCAAAACATAGGATCAATATGGTCAAGGACACTTGCCTTGATCTGGTTGTTCCAGTTGCTCAAAATCTTGTTGTTGTAGTCCGTCATAGGTAGCTCCCTGAGCTTGTCCTTCTATACATGATCACGCACATACAAGATCCACAGCAATCAATATCATGCATAAACTCTACTTTAAGATGCAATGGTGCATGTTAATCCTATGGTGCAGTTTTTATTAGATCGGTTTGTTCGTGTTCTAGCATGGATTGCATGGTTCTACGATGAACAGGGGTGTTCGGATCAAATGTGGACGTGGCGATGATCTTGTCTTTAGATCAACCTGATCAACAAGTGATCTGTCCACGAGAAAGTTTCTATTTGAAAGGAATCGAAGAACAGATGCAAAGAAAACGCGATGATGACGTAAGGTAGTATTGGAGACCCACCTTACGTTCTTCTTGGTCTCGGGGTCCTTCCCTTAGCAAGACAGATCGTTGGGGCTCAATTCCGGCAATCTCTCTCGACAAAACTCCGGCGAAAGTTTTACTCGACGAGCTGGGGCTAGGGCTCTAAGTCGTCGGCTCAGGAGTTGGAAAAGAAGTTCGTGGTTTCGGCCAAAGGTTCTGGGTTCTATTTATAATCGGGAAGAAAGAGTTCTAATCTGATTGGACTTTGAATAAGAGTCCTATTCGAATTGTCATAGAATCTTAACAACTTATCTTTAGTTGATTTGGTGCGGTAACATTGTGGAATTCATGTTGGTTTCCTCCCGTACCGGTATTTTCACGCGTACAGGAGCAAAAACCGCTCCAGAATTCGGTACCTCCGCGGTGATGAGCTCCGGAAGCTCCACGTGTCCACTGGGGCCTAGTCTCCCCCTTTCCGCAGAGACGAGCTCCAGTTGTGCCGTGTGTCAAGCGAGCGAGACCTCCCTCTCCTTCAGAGGTGAGCTCCGCGTGCGCCACGTATCCTGGCGGTCAGGACCTCCCCTCTATTCGGAGGTGGCTCCGCGCACGCCACGTGTCAGTGCCGGACCTTCCCTCTCTTTGGAGGTGGCTCCGGGTGTGCCACGTGTCCTAACAGCGCCAGACTTCCTTTCTTCTCAGAGACGAGCTCCGAGGTTGACATGTGTCCAACAGTGATGGACCTCCTGGAGATAAGCTCCGGTGGCGACACGTGTCCAATAGAACCGGACCTCTTGGAGGTGAGCTCCGAGATCGACACGTATCCCGTGCGACTGGTCCTCTGATTTCCGTGGTGAATAGCTCCTAAGGTGACACGTGTCCTACGGGACTGGCCTCGCTTCTCCGCAGAGGCTAGCTCTGGGGCAACACGTGTCCCACGGGGTCGGATCCCTCCCCATTTGCGGAGATGAGCTCCGAAGTCACCACGTGGCCAGCGGGCCGCGGTAGTTGTCTTCGGCACTCTTGGTGAACTGGATTTTTGCTCTTTTTGGCTATCTTTTTTATTCTTTCTCTGTTCCCACTTCTTTTAAAATGTTTTCTCTACATAAAACATGAATACATGCAGAACCCAAAAATGAGGGTGTCACAAATCGACCCCCCTTAAATTGAATCTTGCCCTCGAGATTAGTTAGTAGAGAATAGATGAGGGAATTCTGCCTTGATGTCTTCTTCACGCTCCCATGTGGCTTCAGCTTCGGTATGATGGATCCATTGTACCTTGCACCATCGGATCACTTTGTTCCTTGTGACCCTTTCCCTTACGTCCAAAATTTGGACAGGGTGCTCCGCATAAGTCAGGTCCTCTTGAAGTTCAAGCTCTTCCATTGGTACTTGCTCCTCGGGTACTCTCAAGCACTTATTGAGCTGGGATACATGAAACACGTCATGTACGTCAGAGAGATATGTTGGGAGCTCTAGTTGATAGGCTACTTCTCCTCGCTTGTCCAAAATCTTAAATGGTCCGATGTAGCGAGGTGCTAGCTTGCCTTTGACGTTGAAACGTCATTGGCCACGGATAGGCGATACCTTAAGGTATACGAAGTCTTCTACTTCGAAACTCAACTTCCTTCGCCTATTGTCCGCATAGCCTTTCTGTCGTGACTGAGCAGCCTTTAAGTTCTCCCGTATCGTTTGGACTTGCTTTTCAGCTTCTTGTAGCACTTCGGGTCCAAACACCTGGTTCTCTCCGGTTTCGTTCCAAAACAGCGGTGTTCTACACCGTCTACCATACAATGCTTCGAAAGGCGACATCTTCAAGCTAGCTTGATAGCTGTTGTTATAGGAGAATTCATCGTACGGTAAACTCCTATCCCAACTACGCCCATGTTTCAAGGCGCAAGCTCTCAACATGTCCTCCAAAATTTGGTTTGTCCTTTCGGTTTGTGCATCGGTTTTTGGGTGATAGGCGGAGCTAAAATCTAGTTGTGTACCCATAGCTTTCTGCAGCTTCTTCCAAAATCTAGAGGTAAACTGAGAACCTCGATCTGAGACTATCCTCCTCGGGACTCCATGACGGCACACGATCTGCTCCATGTACAACTCAGCTAATTGTGCAACGTTGTACTTGGCCCTTACAGGGAGAAAATGGGCTGTTTTCGTCAATCGGTCCACGATAACCCAGATGAAGTCATAACCCGACTGAGTACGTGGCATCCGACGATGAAATCCATACTGATGTCTTCCCGCTTCCACTCGGGTACCTTCAAGGGTTGCAACAATCCAGCGGGTCTTTGATATTCGGCCTTCACCCGTTGACATGTGCTGCATAGGGCAACGTATTCGGCTATGTCCCTTTTCATACCATCCCACCAATAACAAGTCTTCAAGTCCTTGTACATTTTGGTACTTCCGGGATGTATGGAGTAGGGTGAATCATGTGCCTCCTTTAATATCATGTCACGGATGTGCTTCACGTTAGGCACACAAATCCTTTTTCCTAACCAAAGCGTACCCTTCTCATCTTCTTTGAAATCCTTCTCTATTCCTTGTCGGATCCTTTCCTTGATTTCCTTGATCTCCTCATGCTTTGCTTGGCCATTTCTTATCTCTTGCTCCAATGAAGAGTGGAGTTCCATCACTTCCATGTTGTTCAAGAATCCGAGGTGTAACCGTTCGAACTCCTTGTGTAGTTCGGGTGGTAGCTCCCGAACTGTGAGTTGGTGACATGCTCCCTTCCGGCTCAATGCATCGGCTACTACATTGGCCCTCCCAGGGTGGTAGTTGATTCCAACATCGTAATCCTTGATGAGTTCCAACCATCGACGTTGCCTCAAATTCAAGTCCGTTTGTGTAAATATGTACTTGAGGCTTTTATGATCCATATAGATCTCGCATCGATGACCAAGGATATAATGTCTCCAAATCTTCAATGCATGCACTACTGCTGCTAGCTCCAAGTCATGTGTAGGATAATTAAGCTCGTGCTTCTTTAATTGTCGTGAGGCATAGGCTACCACTTGTCCTTCTTGCATGAGCACACATCCGAGCCTTGCCTGGATGCGTCACAATATATGTCGAAGCTCTTGCTCACGTCCGGCAATACCAAAACCGGCGCTGTGGTTAGCCTTTTCTTGAGCTCCTCAAAACTTTCTTGGCATGCTGATGTCCACTGGAACACTTTTCCCTTCGTTAGCAACTCCGTCATAGGCTTTGCTATCTTAGAGAAGTCCTTGATGAAGCGTCGGTAGTATCCAGCCATCCCAAGAAAACTCCGAATATCCCTCACGTTTTGCGGTTGGCTCCATTTCAGAACATCTCCCACTTTCCTGGGATCAACCGATACTCCTTCCTCGGAGATAATGTGGCCTAGGAACGATATCTCCTTTAGCCAAAATTGACACTTGTTAAACTTGGCATACAATTGATGCTCACGCATTTTCTGCAAGGTCAATTTCAAATATTGTTCATGCTCCTCCTCACTTTTTGAATACACCATAATGTCGTCGATGAAAACCATGACGAACTTATCCAAGTACTCCATGAAAACCTTGTTCATAAGGTACATGAAGTATGCAGGTGCATTTGTTAACCCAAAAGACATGACGGTATATTCATATGAACCATACCGTGTTCGAAAGGCAGTCTTGGGTATATCGGAGGGCTTAATCTTCAGCTGGAAGTATCCCGACCGAAGATCAATTTTGGAGAACACTCGGGCTCCTTTCATTTGGTCGAATAGGTCTTCTATACGGGGCAGAGGGTATTTATTCTTGATTGTCACCTCGTTGAGAGACCTATAGTCCACGCACATCCTTTGGGTCCCATCCTTCTTGTCTACGAAGAGCACGGGGGCTCCCCATGGTGACGAGCTCGGACGTATAAAACCCTTCTCCAACTGCTCCTGAATTTGCTTCTTGAGTTCCACTAGTTCATTGGTGGGCATCCTATAGGGTCTCTTTGCTATGGGTGCAGTTCCGGGTACCAAATCAATGACAAACTCAATGTCCCGATCAGGTGGCATACCTGGAAGCTCTTCTGGAAACACGTCCGAGAATACCTGAACCACTGGAATGTTGTCCAATGTTGCTCCTTCGACGTGGTTCAAAATTGCCCTTTCGGTTGTTTGTTGGGCTGGCTTAAACCCGACACTAATATCGTGCTCGTTTGTCAACTGCACGCTCCTTTCAGCACATTGGATTACTCCGTTGTGCTTGCTTAACCAATCCATCCCGAGTATGATGTCAAGCCCTTGGGAATCCAAGACAATGAGGTTGGCAAGAAAGTCTACCCCCTTATTTTAAGGCTTACTTTCGAACATACTATATTAGTCCTCATCTCTCTACCGGGAGAATTAACTAACATAGCACATTTTAAGTGTGATATGGGTAGGTTATGCTTGGCAACATACTTGGATGATATGAAGAAATGTGATGCTCCAGAATCAAATAAAATGGTGGCTGGGTTGGAATTGGCAAGGAACATACCAATTACGACGTCCTCAGCCTGTTGTGCTTCCTCAGCAGAGACATGGTTCACGTTGCCGCGAGCATAGTACTGTTGTCCACGGTTTCCTTGATTGTCTCCTCCGTTCAGTCGCGGGTTCTGCTTGGGCATGTTGCCTTGCTGTCTAGGACCTCTCCTCGGGCACTGGCTCACAAAGTGTCATGTCTCCCCGCATGCAAAGCATGCCCTGTTGCCTACGGCAGCAGGTACGTTGGGGCGGGGTTTTTGAACAGGAGCGCCCATGTTGGGTCGGGGCACAGGAGGCAAGGGCACACGAGGTGCTTGTGCAATGGGTCGTTGCTGTGGTGGCTGACTAGGGCGGTATGCAGGAGTGGTCGATCCATACTGCGGTGCAGCTGGGGGCATGTACCGAGGTCGTACGTTGCTCCCTTGGGGCTGGTATGGCATCTTCCTCTTGCACTCTCGCTCGAGCTCTCGGATCTTGCTTTCAACTACTATAGCCTTGTCAACTAGCTTTTAGAAGCTCGCGTAGTCATTGTTGAGGAGCCGAACCTGGATCTCATTGTTCAACCCTCTCATGAACAGGTATTGTTTCCTTTGGTCCGAGTTAACATCTTCGGGGGCATACCGGGACAGTTGTGTGAACTTGTTGAGATACTCATTCACGCTTCTCTGTACTTGGCGGAGACCTTCGAACTCCTGTCTCTTGAGCATCATTACACCAGCAGGGATGTAATGAGAGCGGAAACTCTCCTTGAACTCAGTCCAAGTGATCGTCTCCGGGTCGACATGAGCATTGCATAGGACATCCCACCAGTCAGCGGCAGCTCCCATGAGTTGGTGCGACGCAAAAAGAACTTTCTCTCGGTCATTGCACTGCACTATGGCAAGCTTCTTCTCCATGGATTTCAACCAGTCGTCGGCCTCCATGGGGTCGTTAGCTTGAGCAAAGGTGGGTGGTCGAGTCCTCATGAACTCTCCCAGTCTGTTATGAGCCGGCGGTGGTGCCGGAACGGGGTCGTTGTTGTTGGCCTGCAACTGACCCAAAGTTTGGATCATGGTTTGCATAAGTTGATTCTGCATGGCCATCAACCGTTCCAGGTTGTTCTCACCAGCTCCGGGGTTAACAGGAACTTCATCGTGGCCATCCTCTTGGTTTTCACGGACGTTCCTTCGGCCAGCGTTTCCTCTCACCATCTGTGAGAGAGAATGAAATAGAATAGAAGGTTAGAAGGTTTAGATGGATCCCCCTAACTATATGCATCAAGGTGGATTGGACTATATATATTAGCCCATATGAGGATGTGAACAAGTGCCGAGGCATCTCACACCTCTTTCTACTTATGTGTGGATATGGACAACGCTTTGAGACGTCCCACAACTCACACTAAGCACACAATCACAAACAATCATCACAAGGGCCCACACAACTCCTATTCAAGGCTTGTTCAATGGGGGTCCTATATGGCTTATGGTGTTGCCAATCTGTGACCCAACTATGGCCTTTCCTAGGCTTGTATTCTATGTCAAGGTAGTTTCAAGGCCAATCTATGCATCCTAGGCTTGCATCCAATGGTCAGCATGGCTTAGCTACCAATCTGTGTCTGATACCAATCTGTAATCTATCTAAGCGTGTAACCTACCGTCAACCCGTGGCTCTGATACCAATCTGTGACGCCCTCAATTCTGTGGAAAACCACGGAACCGAGAACTGATGCATATGTGTGCCCAGGATGTTCATCACACATACACATACATCCAACAAACTGAATTCAGATTATATATTACCACAAATAACAGGGTTTTATTACAATGTCTCATGAGTCTTGGACTCATACTAACAGCGGAAGTCTTAATCTAACAGCGGAAGTCTTTATTCTAGCAGCGGAAGTCTTTATTCTAGCAGCGGAAGTCTTCTAACTAATGCGGAAGCAATCTAAGCAGCAGCAGAAGCAGCAGCATCTCTGCTCCATCCCCACAGGCAAGGTTGAGGACAGATTACATGCCTAATGCTCCACCTGGTCTTCATAGTAATCTTCTCCTGTTGCTGATGATGAAATAATAATGCAAGTTTGAGTACAATGATGTACTCAGCAAGTGCGGGAAAATATGATATGTAGCTCATAACAAGGTACGTATAAAAAGGCTCATTGCAGAAAGCAAAGTTATTTATCAAAACCATGATAAAACAGCAACTTAACTTTAAGCGAATGTAATCCCAACATGTACTAAAATACCAATCATACCTCCGTTATGTTCATTACCTTCCATGTCCCAACCAGACATTAATCAACCTCATTCTTGCTCACGAATACCTTCTCGTATTCGCTACCATCTCACGAATACCATCTTGTATTCGCTACCATTTCATCTCATAAACAATTCCGTCTCACACCGAGACCAACCTCGTTGCCATGACTCAACAGTCATGCAACCCATCTTATCACCCGGACTCAACAGTCCTGAAAACCAAACCAAAACCAAACCATCCAAAACCATCCCAAAATATCCATCCTACTAATCATGGAAGTTGGCCAGGCGCTCGTGACCATAAGCTCGGCTATCATGATAGTTTTAGACTCTGTAGAGTTTGCACCTCTTTACCCACAAGTTTGTGATTTCGTCACCCATCGGCGACTGCGGAACCTCCATTATACCAGTACACAACCGTCGGTGTATGTCCAAGAGATCACAAAATAGCCTTTACAAAGGGGCTACTAGATGTATGGACTCACTAAGGTTTCACCGGCAGGCTAGAATCTCCAATTCTCCCACCCACGGGCCCCCTCTTGTGCCATGCAGTTCCCAGGGCAGTCCTCACTCGACTTCCATTCCCCGAGCCTTCCTCAGTCCATAACAATCTAGCAACTTACCTAATTACTCAGCTAAGGCGCACCCATACTTGGCCTTGTGGTGGCACTGTTATCCTGGCATGTGCTCACATGAACCGGTCCTTAGATCTACGGCAAGTAAACCACCATCTCATGCTACCTCATTCACAAACCTGGCTTGCCTAGATCTCCCTTCGATCCACGTTCATTAACAACATCAGTTTCTTATTATCATTACGAGTGCAGTTAGCTAGACACATCTATCTCGCTTCCTAATCCCATGGACTCAGCGAAGCATAAAAGTAAAACCATACCTGACTCATAAACTTCCCTGGCGACATGGATGGTTTAACCAAAACTAGTAAACTCCTATAAAAGGGTTTCCCATCATGTTTGACTCAACACCCACACCTTTTCATAAACAAAACAGTTTTTCCAAAACATAGGATCAATATGGTCAAGGGCACTTGCCATGTTCTGGTTGTTCCAGTTGCTCAAAATCTTGTTGTTGTAGTCCGTCGTAGGTAGCTCCCTGAGCTTGTCCTTCTATACATGATCACGCACATACAAGATCCACAGCAATCAATATCATGCATAATTCTACTTTAAGATGCAATGATGCATGTTAATCCTATGGTACAGTTTTTATTAGATCGTTTTGTTCGTGTTCTAGCATGGATTGCATGGTTCTACGATGAACTGGGGTGTTCGGATCAAATGTGGGTGTGGCAATGATCTTGTCTTTAGATCAACCCGATCAACAAGTGATCTGTCCACGAGAAAGTTTGTGTTTGAAAGGAATCGAAGAACAGATGCAAAGAAAATGTGATGATGATGTAAGGTAGTATTGGAGACCCACCTTACGTTCTTCTTGGTCTCGGGGTCCTTTTCTTAGCAAGACAGATCGTTGGGGCTCTCTTCCGGCGATCTCTCTCGACAAAACTCTGGCAAAAGGTTTACTCTCGGTGTGCACTCGGGTGGACCCGGCCCGGTTCTGCACTGCCAGGGGCTGGTGCTCGGGCCGCCGCAAGAGCTTGGAGCTTCTCCAAGGATGACACAGCGGTGGTGCGGTCTCCATGGATCCTGAGGACACCGGTGGGTGTAGGCATCTTTAGGACCAGGTAGCCGTAGTGGGCTACCGCCATAAACCGATACAGGGTCGGTCTGCCGATGATGGCGTTGAAGGGGAGGTCGACTTCTGCAACGTCAAACAGAACGTATTATGTCTGGTAGTTGTCTGGAGCTCCGAAGGTCACCGGGAGACTTATGTTCCCATATGGGACGACCTGTCCCGGCCCTATCCCTGAGAACGGGCTCGACGGGGTGAGCTTGGCCATGGGAATCTATATCTTCTGGAAAGCTGCATGGCTGATGAGGTTGAGGTCGGCCCCGCCATCCACCAGTACGTGATACATCTTCACGTTGGCTATGGTTGGGGCTACCAAGAGAGGTAGCTGTCCAGCTCCAGCCATGTTCTTGGGGCAGTCGGAGGCGTTGAAGCTGATGGGGGTCCCTACCCACTTGAGGTGTGGCGCTGCACTTGGGGTAGGAGCCACCGACGCCACTGCCTGACGCAGGGTCTTGACTGCGTTCTGGGACGAGGGGTCCGAGGACCCTCCGTAGATGACATGGAGCGCCTTCCGGTGCTCGTCTTCACCAAAGTTGGAGTCCCCATGGTTGTGGACCACCTTCACGGTGTGCTGAGGCTCCTGGTACTCCATTTCTTGGTCGCCAATGTCCCGGGGGTCGACCTTCTGCTTGCCTGTCACACCCGGTTTGTCCCCAAAGAACAACCGAGTGAATATCACATGTATGCCAGGATCATTTTCTCATACATGTGATGACAAATAGTGAAGCATCATTTATTACAAGACAGGTGTCGAATATAAATAAGTCTTACATAACATACGTCGCGATGGACGATAATAAGTTCATAACATGTAATAGAACAGCAGCGGAATATAAATCTTGTGGGCTCCGTCACAGGCGTTTCCCGGGGGACTCCATGAACCTAGAATCCTTCCTCAGAACCAAAGTCTTGGTCATTAAACACCACATCATTCTCTTGACCTGAGCAGCAATATAAACCAACAGAAAAGCAAGTTTGAGTACCGTTGGTACTCAGCAAGTGTGGGAAAGTTATGTCATGCATGGCTAGAGCAAAGAGAGGTTGAACTCATGGTTAAAGCACTACGCAATTATTACCTATCACCTTAGCTTATTAAGCACCTACATTACTACACAGGTGAAATGGATCCCAATCCCTCAACCCATCATCATTATCAAGTAAACATAGTCTCATCTCCAATGTTAAGCTTCCCGCTTAACATCAACAACTTCCCAATTCATCATCCTCTAATCATGAATAAGTCCAAGCCGCTCTTGACCGTGAGCACGGCTGTCATGACAGTTTTGACTCTGCAGAGTTTGCACCACTGTACCCACATGTAGTGATTTCATCCCCCGTTGCCGGGTGGACTAAGAGAACCTCCATTATGCCAGTGGTCGCGAACCACATTCACACTTCCCAGGTGTGTAGCCAGGAGATCACTACGAAGCCTTTACAAAGGGATTCCCGATGAGCATGGGCCCACTGAGGTTTCACCCGTAACAGCATACAAGAGGCTCCAACCCCGCTGCAGTGGCCCCCTCTTGAGCCTTGCGGTTCATATGGTAGTCCAGCTGACACCTATTCCCCGCACCATCCAAAACACCCATACTACGCCGGGGATACACCTAATTAATTGGCCAAGCTGCCCCATCTCAGCATGTGGTTGGCACGGTAAAGCTAGGTTACATGCTCCATGAACCGGTCCTTAGGATCCAGGCAAGTACTAAACACAAACCCGAGTCTCGTGCACCCAGCACCAACCAAATCATCCAACTTGCCTCGATCCCTACCTCTACATAACTCATAATGTCTCATTCAAGAGTAAGGTAAACAAGTTGATGATCTCATATCCCACTTATCCCATTCTAAGCATGGCTAAGCATAAGTAATATGAATGAATGACATAATAAAATAAATCCCAACCCAAGCTACAAGGTAACAAGATAATGCAATTCTAGGGAAACTTCCTAGCATGGGTTTCATATTTCAATTGACAATGCAAATAATTCTATCTACACATCCTAGCATAGGATCAAAGTGGTCAAGGACACTTGCCTTCTTCCTGCTGCTCTGGGAATGGAAAGTCTTGGTCTTGGAAGGGGAGAACTTGCTCTGGGGCAGGTTCTACTCATGCCAATACACATAGCAAAAGAAAACAACAATCCATAAGCCATAGTTCACACTTTCACTCATGCAAACCATACATACATACATATGAAAGTCATTCACATTTCTAAGTGTTGTGGTTACCCTACATGTGCTGATTTTTGGCCTACATGCACTTTTAACCATATGTATATGATTTCTAACTTTTGTATTCAGATTTCTACTTGCACACTATATGTGAATTTCCAATTTGAACAAATTCTTTATATTTAATTAATACACCTCTTAGCTACCAAGTTTGCATGAAAGGTAATTTCCTACTCCAAATAGGTTTTCAGATCTTCTACAAAATCCTAAATTGAAGTTTTTGGATTTGGAGACCTCATTTATCATTTTCTAATTATGCATACTTATTTTCCTATATTTTCAGATTTATTTTCTATGCCTAAAAGTGAACTTTACTATGAAAATAGTAAGACACATCATCTAAACAGAATAGGTTCTGATCTAAAATGTTCAATAGTATATTTTTGAATTTCCTCTCTGGTGTGGAACAAAATAAATTTATTTTACTAGTTTTTAGAATTATTTCCTAGCCTAAAATGAGTGTCTAGAGAAAATAAAAATGAGCAACACTTAGGCAAATTTCATTTCAGTCTAAAATCTATTTTTAACTCATTCTAAAGTTTTCCAAGTGCTAGGAGAGTTTAAATTTGAATTTGCACATGTGTTTGCCTTACCTTTTAAATTTAAATCCTAGTCACATATTCAAATTTCTGAATTTAAAATCCTATAGGGTCAAAAAGGCAAATCACCCCTACTGCAGGGTCTAATTTACTATTTCCTAAATTTCCAGGGGTCCAACTACACATAACAGAGGGGTTTTCTTAATTTTTATTAAGTCCAGGGGCTAAAACTGATTTTTTAAATGAATTTACACGAATTTCTGAAGGTCCAGGGGCTAGATCAGAAGTTTCCGGGGCTAGCTCGTGTTTTCCGAAATCCCCAGGGGGGTAGCGCGTAAGAATCCCGGCCTTTATAACGCGGGGCTGACGTGGACCGTCCAATTTAAAACAGACGGCTTAGATTAGATCGCCGAACCGGTACGCGTCGGGTTTATTTCTACCGTGCGATTTAAAATAGACGGCCCCCGAGGGGCCACGTCGCCCTGGCCGGAGCCAGCCCGCGCGCGCGGCGGCGGGGGTGGCGATCTCGTCGGCGCAGCCTCGGTTTTTGCCGCTGTGCGTTAGAACTCGCATCTTTTTGCAGAAATCGACCGCGGAGGGTAGGGGATGCTCACCGAGGGGTTTTTCTGCACTCGGAGGCCCTGGAAGTCGGTCGACGGCGAGCTTCAACGGCGATGGTCTTCGGTGCACGTCGGGGTGGTAGTTGGGGCGCAAGACACGTCGTTTCCTTCACCTGCAGGGCTCCCCGGCAGCGGTGGAACGTGATCAGCACGTTAGATCAGGAAATTTGAGCAAGGATCGTCGGAAATCGGCTGTAGAAACTTCGGTTCTCACCGGAGAGAAAAACGGCCGATCGGGGGGGGGGGAACAGGGCGATTGTCGGCGTTTAAATAGGCGAGGGAGGGCGGCTGGGGTTTGTTTTGATGTGCCGCAGCGCATGGCTGGAGATCGCGGTACAAGGAGCCAGAAAATCGGCGTGGGTGCTGCGGTCGGCGCGGAAGTCGCGCGGCAGTTGGGCGCGCGCGCGAGGAGAGGGATGACACGCGGGCCCCGCGTGTCAGTGAGAGGGTCAGAGGGGGGCACGGGTTTGGGCTGGCACGGGGGGGGTCTTGGGCCGGCTGGCGGGTTTCGGCCCACCGGCCGGTTTCGGTTTTCTTTTTCTTTTTCCTTTTCTTTTTTCTGTTTTGATTTAAATTTGAATTCCAGTTTGAATTTGAATTGCTTTATCACATGCATTACGTCCAAAAAATTTTAAATTCCCCTCTCTAGCAGGTTTTGGGGTGTTACATTGCCCTCACTCTGGCGGAAGGGAGCACCATCTGTGCGCGGTTGCTTCCCCTCGCGGAAGTGCTCCACGAGCTTCTTGATCTCCCAGCACTCACCAGCAGTGTGGCCCATAGTGTTGTGTACCAGGCATGTCTCACTACGGTCACCACCGTCGGGTGACTGCCGTGGTCTCTTGTCGGGGCGCGGCCCCCGAGCTCCGCCGGGTGCTGCAGTTGCAGCAACGGGAGCTCCGGCCGGCGGCTTGACCTTGCCACCGCCTTTCTTCTTGCTCTTCTTGCTGCTCCCTTGGGGCGCAGCACTAGCTCCGGGCTGCCCTACTGCTTTGGAGGCTGGCTGTGAGTGCCATTTGCGCCCTTCTTCTGCTCTGGCGCACTTGTCCGCCAGACTGAAGAGCTCCGAGACATCTTGCACCTCCCTGGTGGCCAACTTCTCGAGCATTTTCTTGTCCCTGACACCCTGTTGAAATGTAACCATAACTGATGCATTCTGAGTGTGGGGGATGGTGTTACGCACCTCGAAGAATCGCTGGATGAAGGAGCGTAGTGATTCCCCTGGTTGCTATCGCACGGCGTGGAGGTCCAGCTCCGTGCTGGGATGCGTGTAGGAGCTGCTGAAGTTCACCATGAACTGTCGTCATAGCTCCCCTCAGGAAGTTATGGAACCCTGGGGCAGGTTCATGAGCCATGACCGTGTCGGGCCGGTCAAGGCGACGGGGAAGTAGTTGGCCATGATGATCTCATCCCCTCCTACCGCGAGGATGGCAGTAGAGTAGATCTGCAAGAACTCTGCTGGGTTGACGCTTCCATCGTACTTCTCCGGCAGGTGCGGCTGGAACTTGCGTGGCCACACTGGGAAGTGGAGGTGGGGCGCCAGGGCCGCACACCCCATCCCTGCTGCTGAAGATCCTGGTGCCACGAACCCTTGGTCTGCTGCGGGCACCGTGTACCCCGGCATGGGCAATGGTGCACCATATACAGGGGGCGCCGACTGCAAGGCATATGGATGCCGCATATGCTGCATGGCGTACGCCTGGGCCAGAGGTCGCATGGCGAACGTCTGAGGCCCAGGCTGAGTCGAGGCAGTTGACATGCTGTAGTCGGCCTCGTGGTTGCGACGCCTTTCCCGTTGTCGCTCGATGGTCATGCAACCATCTTCCCCCAAGTGATGTCGCTCCAGCTCTGTCCTCAGGTCTGCCGTTGAGAGCCTGGTAGAGCGGGAGTCTGCCGTTGAGAGGCTGGTAGAGCGGGAGTCTGCCGTCTGCATGTCAACCGTTGGTGTGTGCGACAGCGACACATCTGGTTGACCGGGGTTTCATCCCCACCGCAGCGGAGGGTTGACGGCAGCAGCGACGAGGTGGTTGACGTCGCGGATCCACTGTTGGGTGGCCCCCTGGGGAGCATCTATAGCAGGCGGATTGTGCAGGAGCGCTCGTGCGGCAGCTAGTGCACTTTCTTGAGCAGCACTCTACGCCGCAGCAGATCTTGAGGTCGTAGGAGTCCACATTGTTGGAGTCCGACGCGGGCTCCCAACCTGTCCCGACACACTCCTCCCTGAGCGTGTCGAGACATGGTTCTCACTGGTCATCGTTCGTCGGGAACGGGGGCGCAAAGAGCCATCCGCTGAAGGAAGCTTGGTCATCTTTGTTGGCGCAGACCTGTCTCGAGAGAGAAAAGCACCCTACCTAGCGCACCAAATGTCAAAGTGTGCCGTCGACACTTCCCCCGGGCCTACTTCAGGAGCAGCCCGCAGAGGTTTTTTTTTCGGAGGGGCTAGCTCTCTCAGAAGGTCGCATTGGTTGTGAGAGGATTGACACAAGGATTTTTACATGGTTCAGGCCGCCGGAGCGTAATACCCTGCGTCCACGGGAGCTGCGTTGCTCGGTGTATTGCTTGCTCTCGTATGAGGATGAGTAGACTGGGTTGCGAACTCGCCAACCCTCTAATGGCGCTAGAGCCGAACTCACGGGTGTTCGAACCCTTTGCAATGTTGCCCACCCGAATCTTTTATACTTCAAGGCTCGGGCGGCTTACAAGGTAGGCCCCGGGGCCCGACAGGTGGCCCCGAGGAGATTTCCTGCCATATACCATATCGAATGCTGGTAGTTGTCTATGGCAATGGCTTCTTAGTCGTCGTTTTGCCGTCCTGCCCGTGCCACAAGCTAGGCGTAGTGGTTGATGATGGCAGGGACGGCACGGGATGTCTTGTCATCGTAGCTATTGGCCAACAGCTTCTGACACGGTGTGCTTGTCTTAATTGTGACGCGACTGGTCTCAGTGCCACCTGACAGGGGCATGCACCGCGTCTCCGTGCCTTGGGAAGGCGCGGGTCTTTAATGTCTTGATCGGACAAGGCATGGCATGTCTTTACTCCCGCTGCCTACCGAGCCGAGGTGGGCAGCACGGCACGTGGCGCCATCGGAGCTCACCCCTGCGAAGGGGGTGAGGTCCGGCACTGCCGGCCACGTGGCAGGCCCGGGGCTCACCTCTAAGGATAGGAGAGGCCCGGCCACACTGAACACGTGGCGCCTTCGGAGCTCGCCCCTGCGGAGGGGGCAAGGCCGGGCTCTGCTGGCCACGTGGCAGGCCCGGGGCTCGTCTGTGAGGAGAGGGGAGGCCCGGCCTTCCTAGACATGTGGCGCCTTCAGAGTTCACCCCCGCGGAGGGGGCGAGGTCTGGCTCTGCTGGCCACGTGGCAGGCCCGGGGCTCGCCTCTGAGAAGAGGGGAGGCCTGGCCCTGTTGGACGCATGGCGCCTTCGGAGCTCACCCCTGCGGAGGGGCATGAGGTCCGGCTCTGCTGGCCACGTAGCAGGCCCGGGGCTCGCCTTTGAGGAGAGGGGAGGCCCGGCCCTGCTGGACATGTGGCGCCTTCGGAGCTCACCCCTGCGGAGGGGGGTTCAGCTCTGCTGGCCACGTGGCAGGCCCGGGGCTCGCCTCTGAGGAGAGGGAAGGCCCGGCCCTGCTGGACACATGGCGCCTTCGAAGCTCACCCCTGCGGAGGGGGCGAGGTCCGGCTCTGCTGGCCACGTGGCAGGCCCAGGGCTCGCCTCTGAGGAGAGGGGAGGCCTGGCATTGCTGGACATGTGGCGCCTTCGGAGCTCGCCCTGCGAAGGAGGCGAGGTCCTTAGGCGGTTTTCTCCTGTGCGCGGGGGTACCCCGTATTGAGGGTACCGACAGAAATAATTCAAGTTCCCAAAAGACACGAAATAAGTTGTAAAGAAAGCAACATTGATCTCTTGCAGCAAGATGTTTCATGGCTGGAACAGTGAGATGAATGCTTATGTTAAGGATAATAATGTCCCAAACCCTAAGAAGATGGAAAAAATCAAGCAAGCTCAGTGGGAAGAATTTGTTCGTCAAAAGACCACACCTGAGGCTGTAGCCCTAAGTCAAGCTAGGTTTGAGCTTGCAAAGAAGAACACTAACCACTATCGCTTGGGATATTATCGTATATGCCCCAAAAATTGAGAAATGGTATAAGATAATAGAGGACGTCGTCAGTCGGGGCAATCCTAACCCATAAAAAGGCTGTGATGAGCGAACTAGGCGATGGGTGTTAGCTCGGTCAGGTTTTACTAACAAGGGCAAACTTGCAAAGCCCGAATCTGGGTCTGAACTAAGTACGAGATTATCAGATATAATTAAAAAACAAGAGAAGGGCATCTTAAAGCCGGTGAGGGAGATGGACCAACTTACTACTGCCCTAGGCAATCCTGAACACAGTGGACAGGTCCGAGCAATTTTTCTCAAATGTCATGGAAAGAGAGGTTCTCAAACGATGCAGTGTCATATAAAAAACAAGATAAATTCAAGAAGACACTTGAAGATATGATTAAAGAAAAGGTCAAGGTGTATGTACAACAAATATTGCATGAACTTAGAGAATTAGAGCAATTGCCATCTGAGAATAAATTGTTGGTGCCAATAACAAATGAGGGTTTTCTATCTCCAACTGCCCTGCCTAGCAGCATAGGATCAGTGCCAACTGCCGTCCCTGTCGATGATATCGTTGAGGACAAATCTTGCCGTCTTCTTGTCCCTATCGGTAGAACAGGTAACAAAACAAAATAGTTTGTCACTGCTACGGCAAAACCATATCATGTCTTCAATGATAATCTTCTTCCTACGTACTATGCTGTGGTGCAACTTTTTGAGATCATCGACATTAATTTTGAAGATTATGAAACAGACCACAACACTCCTGAGGGAATCACAACTCTGGCAGGTTGTCAACAAGTTAATCCATTGGCACCGACGCGACATCATGTTGGGCGATGATCTGATGTGGAGCCCCATCGTTGTATCTCAGAAGACCTCAACCCCGTCTTCTACGTCAAAGGTTCACGAACATCCAATCCCGTTATCTCCTAGCAAGGACGATAGTAAAGATAAACAAGAGCAACCATTTGAACAACATGTTGAAGCAGTACAGGAGCACGCTGAAGAAGTTGAACAACAGGTTGAAGCAGTTTTAGAGCATGCTGAAACCATCCAACTTCCAACAACTGCTCCTCTTACAGTTCATATGCAAGTTTGCTCATACAAAAATAAGAAACCTTCAGAGTCAGTGTCAAACTAGCTGGAAAAGATAAAGAAAATAACTTCAACATCTCATGCTTCATACGTGCCAACAATACAAAATAATGAGATGTGGGAAGAAGACGGGGAAGTTCAAACTCAGGAGTCTTGTTTAGTTAAAATGGGATCTCGATATAGAAGAAGGAGGATGTCCCTCCTGAATTTGAGAATGAGAAGTTGATCATGACAACAGTACAACTTAGCAAACAACCTTTACCGGTCAGAAGAATGCACGAGTGGTACATGTTGTGCAGCACAAAATATGATATTTCGAAGAAGCATTTTGGTGCAGAGGAGGAAACAATAGACGAGCAATTTTCTTTGTAGATCTGTGCCGTTTGTTCTATCGAGGAATGCTCGAAATCAACTTATTACTCATCTAGTGCTTGTATGTGCCTCGAATCTTTCGTACATGCTTTTCTTATTACACACGTACATTGCCTGAGTTTATAACGATTCTGGACTTATTCTTTAGGATGCAATACATGGATAACGAAAAAGTAAAGGGCAAGACGAGTATCCTTGACCCAACAAGGATTGCCAAGTCAAATTTTGAAAGGACAGTGAAGCGGGATTCAGCCCAATAACGGCACATGACACAAAAAGAATTTATAAAGACAATCAGTGATACGATAAAGAAGAGAAAGATGGAAGTCGGATCCTACATAGGACAAGCCATTTATAACTTTATCAAAGCTAGCAAGGACCTCAAAAAGGCTCCGTACCACGAGTAAGTTCGACACATGACGTTTAAATAGTAATTATTGTTAATCATTAACTTAACACTTGTGTTTATACGTGTGTAGTGATCACAACATTTGTATCTTCATCAAGCCAAAGCATGGTACAACGTCGGTCATTGACTCGGATGATTTTGACCCAATCGGATACAAAGATTTTACTGCCATTTTAAAAAGGTACGGCTATTCAATACTTTTATATACACACGTATATAGGTTGGCAATTCTTATATAACAATGCTTGGGCGTTCTACGGGAGATAACTTGGTGGTGAGTGACCTGCGGATAGGACCGTATTGCACGTATCAATGAGTTTTTCTTGTGCTAAGCAGCCTCCTGTCAGTGTCTGTCGGTACCCTCAATATGGGGTACCCCCGCACACAGGGGAAAACTGTCTAAGGACTTTGCCCCCTCCGCAGGGGCAAGCTTCGAAGGCCCCACGTGTCCTACGGGGCCAGACCTCCCTCTCTTCAGAGGAGAGCTTCGGGCCCGCCACGTGGCCGGCAGAGCCGGACCTCCCTTCTCCACAGGGAGAGCTCCGAAGGCTCCACGTGTCCTGCGGGGCCAGACCTCCCTCACCTCAGAGGAGATCTCCGGGTCCGCCACGTGGCCAGCAGAGCCGGACCTCCCCCCTCCGCGGAGAGAGCTCCGAAGGCTCCACGTGTCCTGCGGGGCCGGGCCTCCCTCTCCTCAGAGGAGAGCTCCGGGCCCGCAACGTGGCCAGCAGAACCAGACCTCCCCCCTCCGCGGGGAGAGCTCCGAAGGCTCCACGTGCCGTGGGGGGCCGGACCTCCCTCTCCTCAGGGGAGAGCTCCGGGCCCGCCACGTGGCCAGCAAAGCAGCGCTGCCCATCTGGCGCGGTAGGCAGCAAGAGTAAAGGCGCACCATGCCCTTATCGTACAAGACATTCAAGGCCCGCGCCTTCCCAACACGCGGAGACGCGGCGCACGTCTGTCAGGCGCCACTGTGGCCAGTCACGGACAAGACAGGACGCGCCATCCCAAGACATGGAGATAGGCACACAATGTCAGAGGCTGTACACCAATAAACACAGCGACAAGACATCCCTTGCTGCCCCTGCCATCATCAACCACTACGCCTAGCTTGCGGCGTGGGCAGGGCGACAGGGCGGAGACTCGGATGCCCTCACCAGAGACAACTACCGGCATTACTGCGAGATATGGTAGATGGCAGGCAATCTCCCCGGGACCACCTGTCGGATCCCGCCCCCCCCCCTTTGTAAGCCGCCCGAGCCTTGGACTATAAAAGGCTCGGGCAGGCAACGTTGCAAAGGGTTCGCACTTTAGTGGGGTTCTCACTTTAGCGGGTTCGCACCCCAGTCGGTTCAAACTCCAGTAGACATTCTAGCACACAGCAATACAACGAGCACCTCTGCTCACCGTGGACATAGGGTATTAAGCTCCGGCGGCCCGAACCACGTAAAAAACCCTTGTGTTCATCTCTTTCCTTCATCCAACTACGCTTAGGCTCCCCGTGAGGACTAGCCCCTACGAAAAAGAACCTCCACAGGCTGCCCAGAGCAGGCCCGGGGGAAGTGTCGACATCTACACTTTGACATTTGGTGCGCTAGGAAGGGGGCTTTTCCCTCTCGTGCGTCGAGCTTAAGCCGACAAAGATGGCGAAGCTTCCTTCAGCGGCAAACTTTCCTCGCCCACGTTACCGGCGAACGGTGACCAGCGAGGCCTACGTCTCGATACACTCAGGACGGAGTGTGTTGGGGCAAGCTGGATGCCAGCAGCCGACTCCGGCAACACGGACTCCAGCAGCCCAAGATCTGCTGCAGCGCCGAGTGTCTCCCACGGGAGCGCACTAGCTGCAGCACGAGCGCTTCTTCGCAATCCACCTGTTGGGGATGCGCCTCAGGCAGCAACCCAGCAGTGGATTCCCGACGTTGACCGCCTCGTTGTCGCCACCGTCAACCCTCAGCTATGGTGGGGACGACACCCCAGTCAACCGGATGTGTCGCTGTCACGCGCACCAACGGTTGACGGGCAGACGGCAGACTCCCGCTCCACCAGGCTCCCATCTGTGGACTTGAGGTTGGAGTTGGAACGACGTCACCTGGGTGAAGATACCCGCGTGACCATTGAGCAACGACGGGAAAGGCGTCGCAACCACGAGGTCGGCGACAGCATGTCGACCGCCTCAACCCAGCCTGGGCTGCAGACGTTCGCCACGCGGTCTCTGCCCCAAGCATACGCCACTCAGCATATGCCCCAGCCATATGCCCTGCGGATGGCGCCCCCGGTTTATGGCGCACCTTTGCCCATGCCGGGGTACATCGTGCCAACAGCGGACCAAGCGTTCGCGGCACCAACACCTGCAGCAACCGGAGCGGGGTGTGCGGCTTTGGCCCCACACCTTCGCTTCGCAAAGTGGCCGCGCAAGTTCCGGCCACACCTGCTAGTGAAGTACGACGGCAGCGTCAACCCGGCGGACTTCCTCCAGATCTACTCCACCGCCATCCTTGCTGCAGGAGGGGATGAGGTTGTCATGGCCAACTACTTCCCCGTCGCCTTGACCGGCCCAGCACGGTCTTGGCTCATGAATCTCCCCCAGGGTTCCATAACCTCCTGGGGAGAGCTCTGCTGATAGTTTACTGCGAACTTCGGCAGCTCCTATACCCGACCTAGCACGGAACTCAACCTCCACGTTATCCAGCAACAACCTGGAGAGTCGCCACGCTCCTTCATCCAGCAGTTCTCCCAGGTATGGAACACCATCCCCCATGTCCAAAATGCTTCTATGGTGGTGGCGTTCCGACAGGGTGTAAGAGATAAGAAGATGCTCGAGAAGCTCGCCACCAGAGAAGTGTGCGACATCTCGGAGCTCTTCAGCCTAGCGGACAAGTGTGCCAGGGCAGCAGAAGGGCGCAACTGGCACTCACAGCCAGCCTCCGAAGCCGGAGGACAGCCCGGACCAAGCGTTGCTCCCCAAGAGAGCGGCAAAAAGGTCAAGAAGGGCGGCGGCAAGATCAAGCTGCCGACCCTAGCTCCCGTTGCTGCTGCTGCAGCGCCCACCGGAGCTCGGGGGCCACGCCCCGACAAGAGGCCGCGTCAGTCACCAGCCCCAGGCGGTGACCACAGCGAGCCGTGCCCCATGCACAACACCAGCAGCCATACTGCTGCTGAGTGCCGAGAGATTCAGAAGCTCACGGAATGCTTCCGCAAGGGGAAGCAACTGCGCGCGGATGCCCCTCCCTTCCGTCAGAGGGAGGGCAAGCAGAAGGTCGACGCCCGAGACAACGTCGACCAAGAGATGGAGTTCCAGGAGCCCCAGCGCACCCTGAAGACAGTCCATCACCGCGAGGGCTCCACCTCCAGCGACGACGAGCCTGGAAGATGCTCCACGTCATCTACAGAGGGTCCTCGGACCCCTCGTCGCCGAGCGCAGTCAAGACCCTGCGTCGAGCTGTGGCGTCGGTGGCTCCTACCCCGTGCGTAACACCGCACCTCAAGTGGGTAGGGACCCCCATCACCTTCGACGCCACCGACTGTCCCAAGAACATGGCCAGGGTCGGGCAGCTACCACTCTTGGTAGCCCCCACCATCGCCAACGTGAAGATGTACCACGTCTTGGTGGATGGCGGGGCTGGCCTCAACCTCATCAGCCGTGCAGCCTTCCAGAAGCTGCAAATCCCGATGGCCAAGCTCACCCCCTCGAGCCCGTTCTCAGGGGTGGGGACGGGACAAGTCATCCCCTACGGCAACATCAGCCTACGGTGACCTTCGGGGCACTGGACAACTACCGAACAGAATATATTCTGTTCGACGTGGCGGAGGTCGACCTCCCCTTCAACGCCAGAATCGGCAGCCAGCCCTGCATCGGTTCATGGCGGTAGCCCACTACGGCTATCTCGTCTTGAAGATGCCTACACCAACAGGCGTCCTCAAGATCCGTGGAGACCGCACTGCTGCAGTGTCAGCCTTGGAGAAGCTCCAAGCAATTGTAGCAGCCCGAGCACCAGCCCCTGGCGGTGTGGAACCGGGCCAGCTCCACCCGAGTGCACGCCACCGTGCCTCAACCTCTGCACCCCGAGTGCAACCCCACGACAAGGACGACGTCCCCCTGAAGGTCGTCCAATTCGGTGCCGAAGTTGCCCAGGACACCCGGATTGCCGGGGGCCTGGACAGCAAATAGGAAGGCGCGCTCATCACCTTCCTCCAGCACAATGTCGACGTGTTTGCATGGAAACCGTCGCAGATGCCGGGGATCCCTAGGGAGGTGATCGAGCACCATCTGAAGATCTTCCCCGACGCCCGCCCAATCCAACAGAAGCCTCGGAAGCAGTCCATCAAGCGGCAGAACTTCATCCGTGAAGAGATCAAGAAGCTGCTGGACGCTGGCTTCATACGGGAAGCCCACCACCCCCGGTGGTTGGCGAACCCCGTCGTCGTCCCGAAGGCCAGCGGGAAGCTCTGGATGTGCATCGACTACACCATTCTCAGCATGTCCCAAAGATCCATTCCCTCTCCCTAGAATAGATCAAATAGTAGACTCTACATCAGGCTGTGATATGCTATGCTTCCTAGACGCCTACTCAGGTTTTCACCAAATCCCTATGTCTAGAGAAGATGAAGAACATACTGCTTTTATCACCGTAGACGGCCTGTATTGTTATGTATCCATGCCTTATGGTTTAAAGAACGCGCTCCCCACCTTTGTTCGTGCTATGCACAAAACCTTTGGAGAGCTAATAAGAGACTTAGTCGAGGTGTATGTCGATGACATCGTTGTCAAAGTTAGACAGAGCTCATCCTTGTTAGATAACCTAGCTCTAGTCTTTGACAAGCTGCGCTCCACGCGCACCAAGCTGAACTCAGACAAGTGTGTGTTCGGCGTATCCTCTGGGAAGCTCCTCAGATTCCTAGTCTCACACTGAGGGATCGAGGCTAACCCAGAGAAGATTACGGCCATCGAGCTGATGCGACCCCCCGCTCGCGTCAAGGATGTCCAGAAACTCACGGGATGCCTAGCTGCGTTGAGTCGGTTTATACCGAGGCTAGCGGAGCGGGCACTTCCCTTCTTTAAGCTCCTACGCAAATCCGGTCCTTTTGCTTGGACCGACAAAGCAGAAGAAGCATTCCCGGAGTTGAAGCAGCTCCTGACGACCCTACCCATCATGGTAGCCCCCTAGCCGGAGAGCACCTGCTGCTCTACATCGCGGCGACAGCAGAGGTGGTGAGCATGGTCCTCGTCGCAGAGCAGCCGGACCCCTCATCACCGCAACCTGCTCCAGCAGCAGAAGACAAGCACCAGGAGCTCCCAGAGGTTCAAGACGACCTCTCGAAGCTCCAAGACAACCTCCTAGATGTCCAACGGGACCTCCCGGGAGTCCAAGACAACCTCCCGGAGGTCCAATAGGACCTCCCAAAGGTCCAAGACGGCCTAGAAGCCCCCGGGTCCCAACCCCTGGAGGCTCCCCCGGACCTGTCTACCTCCTGTCGGCCTAAGCCAATGGAGGAAGACATCTCAGGCCCAGGGGGGAGGGTCCGGACCATCTAGAGGCCTGTCTACTACATCAGTGAAGTCCTCCATGACGCCAAGACAAGGTACCTTGAGGTCCATAAGCTGTTGTATGCAGTGCTCGTAGCGTCCAGGAAGCTCCGACACTACTTCCAAGCCCACCGGATCTCTGTGGTCACCTCCTACCTGCTGAGGACCATCCTCCACAGCCCCAACGCGATCAGCAATGTCGCCAAGTGGGCAGCGGAGCTAGCAGAGTTCGAGCTGGACTTCCTCCCTCGTCACACAATCAAGAGCCAAGCATTGGCTGACTTCGTGGCCGAGTGGATGCCATCGACAACTACCCCAGGGGGCCCCGAAGACGGTGAACCGAAGACCCGAGCTCCGGTCTTCACCGAGCCCCACTGGATGCTCTTCTTCGATGGCTCCTCGTGAAAGCAGGGGGCCGGTGCCGGCGTACTACTTCTCATGCCATCGGGGGAGCAGTTCGGGTACATGGTGCATCTCAATTTCAAGGCAACCAACAACATGGCGGAGTATGAAGCCCTCATCTTCGGCCTGAAGACAGCGCTGTCTCTTGGCGCTCGCCAGTTGTCCGCACATGGCGACTCCCAGCTAGTCATCAAGCAAGTCAAGGGTGAATGCTCCTGCAATGACCCACAACTAGCTGTCTAACTGCTCTACGTGCAAATGCTAGAGAAAGACTTCCTCGCCTTGGACCTGTGCCATGTACCGCGCGCCGACAACTCCACGGCTCACGACCTCTCAAAGAAGGCTTCCACCGGCACCCCAACGCCCGAAGGAAACTTCGAGAGGACGTTGCTGCGGCCCACAGCCCGGCCGGCCGAGCCGGGTGAAGGGGGCGGGACCAGCATGTCGAAGTTGGCGGTCTCAGCGACCCTGCAACATGGATCGTAAGCGTCACTGAGGACTCCGTGCTACCCAGCGCTCAAGATCCAGAAGATCAAATCAGACCCGATGCATGGATCACGGAGATCTGGGACTACTTGAAAGACAATATCCTTCCTGATTAACGTGTATCCGCTAAATGGATCGTGCGCATGGCTAATAGATACGCGCTGGTAGAAGGGGATCTCTACCGGCATGGCGCCAACCATGGCCTATTGCGGTGCATAACTCAGGAAGAAGGTTGCGACTTGCTCGCTAAGATCCATGGAGGCGAATGTTGGAGTCACGCTTCCTCATGCATGCTCATCGGTAAAGCCTTCCAGCATGGCTTCTACTGGCCGACAGCGCTCCGGGATGCCGCCGAGCTGGTCAAGAGATGCAAGAAGTGCCAGTTCCATGCCAAGCAGATCCGCACACTGGCTCAGGCGCTACAAATGATCTCGCCCTCGTGGCCGTTTGCGGTATGGGGGTTGGACATCCTGGGGCCATTCCCCAAAGCCGTCGGGGGATTCTGGTACCTCTACGTCGCCATCGACAAGTTCAGCAAGTGGCCAGAAGCTACATCCGTCATCACCATCAACAAGCAATCCGTAGTCAAGTTCATCAAGTCGATCGTCTACAGGTTCAGGGTCCCGAACAGAGTCATCACCGACAATGGGACCTAGTTCACCAGTGCAGCGTTCCAAGACTACTGCGAAGACCTTGGCATCCAGGTGTGTTATGCTTCCGTTGCTCACCCAAAAAGCAACGGGCAAGTCGAGAGGGCCAACGCTGAAATCCTTCGGGGCCTCAAGACTCACACCTATGCCAGCTTGAAGAAGCATGGCGCCAAATGGGTGGATGAGCTTCCGAGCACGCTGTGGGCTAACCGTACATTCCAGAGCCGGGCCACCGGGGAGACACCCTTCTTGGTGTACGGGGCCGAAGTCGTGCTTCCCCCAGAGATCACCATGGGGTCTCCTCGTGTCCGAGCTTACGACGAAGCCACGCAGGACCAGCTTCGGCGTGAAGACATCGACCTTGTCGGCGAGGCTCGATTACAAGCAACGCTCCGCAACGCATGGTACCGGCAGGTGCTCCGGCGCTACCACCAAAGGACCATGCGTGTCCGAGAGCTCAAAGAAGGTGACCTGGTGCTGCGGCGCATACTTTCTTGCGAAGGGACCAACAAACTCTCCCTCAGCTGGGAAGGTCCCTTCCGAGTCACGAAAGTTTGCCGCCCCGGGTGCGTACGCCTTTCCACCGAGGATGGGGATCCGCTCCCGAACCCTTGGAACATAGAACATCTCCGTAAGTTCTATCCCTAAAGCACTGGTAGCATAGGTCTTTTTCTTTCTGTAATAGATATCATAGAGTCCAGGAACAGCGATCAGAGCAACTAAGTCCCAGGGGACGGTCCAGGACTACGTCCAGCTTGGCCAGGTTCCGACCCTAAGCATGTAGGATCTTGCTTCCCTTCTTAATGGGGTGGGTTGTTGCCTCCATGTTTAGCCTGCCTTCCTCCTATGGGCATTTATATGGAAAGAATCCTGTTCTACGACGCTCTTACTTATGTGTTCATTAAATTACGCATTAATTTTTATGATCACACTTTCATATCAAACACAGTGTATGCTCATCGTACACTTAGCTCTCTCTTCCCACTCTCATCCCTAGTCGGCATTTGCTATCCTACCGAAGATGGTCGCGCTTGAGGTACCTGTCGATGGCCAGGGGGCCTCTCGGGCCTCCCCCAGTCAGGTGCTGCGATGCCAGTTGGTCACCTCCAGGAAAAACCTACACTGTGCATGGGGGGTCCACGGTGCGTAGCCTGCTTTGCCTGGTTCTGACCCAAAGCATGCGCACCCTGCCCTTCGGAGGTCCAGGGGAGTATAGCCTGCTTTGCCTGGTTCCGTACCGAAATCCTGTGCACTCTACCTCCCCAGCGTGACGGTCCAGTACTAGGGGTCGGACGGTCGTACCCTGACCTCGGAGGGAGCCGCACCACCGGCGCCGGGCGCACTGAATTGCCCAAGCCCCGTATACCAGACCAGGACTGTAAGCCAAATAAGACTAAGAGACAGGGAAGGGAGAGCCCCCGAGGAGAATTACAGTTCCTCTACTTGTGTGCAGGACCTCCTAGCCTTAGCTCCCCCGCAGGAATATGGTAGGTGTGCCCAAACAATTGGCCACGCCTACCAGGGGTCCACTATGGGACCGCAAGAGGAAGGATTGGAGCTCCCGACTACTCCAACAGCAAGACCAGAGGAGCCGGGCCTCGCCCCCTCCGCAGGGGCGGGTTCCGAAGGCCCCACGTGTCCGGCAGGGCCGGAGCTTCCCTCTCCTCAGACGATAAGCTCCGGGCCCGCCACGTGGTCGGCAGAGCCGGACCTCACCCCCTCCGCAGGGGCAAGCTCTAAAGGCTCCACGTGTCCTGCGGGGCCGGACCTCCCTCTCCTCAGAGGAGACCTCCGGGCCCGCCACATGACCAGCAGAGCCGGACCTCCCCCCTCCGCGGGGAGAGCTCCGAAGGCTCCACGTGTCCCGCAGGGCCGGACCTCCCCCTCCTCAGAGGAGAGCTCCGGGCCCACCACGTGGCCAGCAGAGCCGAACCTCCCCCCGTCCTCACGGGGCAAGCTCCGGAGACCCCTTGGGTCCTTAAATCAGTAAGGACCTAAGGAAGGTGTCTGTGCAAAGCTTCAAGATTGGTGGACACCTCTCGAAGCCCTTGCGGAGCTAAGGGCTCGGCCAGGCCAAGCCAAGAAGAAGAAGATAAAAGACACAGGCACAAAAAACAACAAGAGTCCATTCATTCATCAAGGGCTCCAAGAGCTGGACTACAGACTCAACAAAAACAAAAGATACAAAGCCCTTCGGCTACAAGGGCGGATGCCTAAGAGCCCCCGGACTCCCGTTGGAACCTAGACACTACAAAGGGCGGCCACGTCCCCGACTCCGGCCCTAGCGGTTTCCTCCTGGTCGGCGACAGGGCCCTGTACCACCGGCTCCAGGGAGATGGAGGAATCCCAGCTCTGGAAGCATGCCAGCACATGTGTGGCGACCTCCTTCGCCAAGTTCCTCCCCTCAGCTTCGAGCTCATCGGCGACCACAGTCTTGAGCCTCTCTAGCTTAGCGCCGATGGACTCGAGCGTCGGGATCGCGTCAGCCACCTCTTGAGCGGGGGCCCCCGTCCTCACGTAGTTGAAGCCGAGGGGCACCAGAGCGGACTCCACCTGGACGACGAGGTACCAGACCGTGCGGGCTTCGATGGTCCGCGAAGCGCAAAGCCCCTCCACCTCTTGGTGAGCCGCCAGTTGATGAGGACATCACAACAGTGGATACTCACATTGATATAGAAGGACCAATCACAAGAGCACGAGCACGGTTACTAAATCAGCAGGTGAACTCGTTCCTAACTTCCTACCCATGTGATTTTGAGAATGGATTGCTATTGAATGATTTAATTGTTATTAGGAACCATGGATATGATCAACAAGTAAAGGTAGGAGGATTTGGGGACGTGGAGAACCATATGGGACGTCCACAAGTTGATGGAAACAGTCACCAACTCGGACCCGAGTTCAACTCGGGGTCCAGGAGCAGTCCATCTTAAAACGGATGCCCAGGATGCATACGGACTCCGTTTTCAATGTTCTACATATACATGGAAATATGAGAAGATAAACTTTCCGATGGTTCTAGTCCCACATTAAAATTCGTCAGGAGTCATTGGGAGTTGTCAAAAGAAGTCGAATTTAGAGTTCTGTCCGGTGTTGCACCACCGTATTGGGCTTTTGGGCCTTGTATCCCGTATGAGTCCATTAGGGACGCGTCTAAGGGTCTTATGGATGAACCCTAGCCTTTAAATACTGCAGCCGCCGGCCATATTTGGTGGGTTTTTCTTAGATAAACAGCCGCCGTTCTACGGTTTTTCTGAAACCCCAACTTCGTGATTTTCAGATCGCGTCTTCTACGTTCTTGCTCGTGTTCTCGGTTGCACCTGCAGGGATTAGCCTTCTTGGCGAGGTTAAGCGTATGCTGCACGATTGATAACCAACGGAGCAGTGGTGTAATGATTGCAGGGGTGTTCGAACTGCTCGAGTGCCACGGATCATCAACGTCGAGTTCTCCACCTCAATCGACCTACCTTTCAGAAGATCGGGCCTAAACCACTCATCATTTGGTATCATATTTCAGCTTTCCCGTGAGGTACTTTGATTTCCCACTAGATTAGTTTTTGTTTTTCATACCTAGAGTCCACAGAAAAAGCCACAGAAAAATAGCGTGTTACCGATTCCTAGACTATAGTGCCTGCAAATTTTCATTTTTCAGTTTGCATTGTTGAGTTTGCATTCGTGTGGTCGAGTCTTGTTGCTGGTTTAGCTTTATGTTTTTGGGTCGTAGTTATCGTTTTTCTTCCTTGTCTTTCTTGCTGCTCACTTATTCCATAATCCCTAAACAACAAACCGAGCCACCAAGATCATCGGTTTGCCCTAGCTAGCCGCCTTGCGTGAACTCCCGCATCGCTAGCCCTAGAACAGGTGACAAACCATTGTGCCAGTCCTCCTTCATTCATCACACAACATCCCATCAGCCGTCATTGCTAAATTCTGATTGTTTTTCACATCCTATTGCGAGATCTTTTTCAAAACCGAGTTTGAATCAACATAAAAAACAGTAACTCGGGTAGCCTACCTTAAAACGGCCATAACTTTTGCATACGAACTCGAAATCAGGCGATTTTTTTTCAAATTGATCTACTCAAAATTTCGCAACCGATTTTCCATTGCTTCGCCGTGATTGGCGAAATTTGTTTGGCCAAATTCCCCTCGGAAGATAGACTATCCGGCCTCCGAAGTTTCAGCACAAATTTTAAAGAATCTTCCTGATTTTCTATAGGCCACATCTTACATCCAATTGAGCTGCAAAGTTGTGTGCTTCCTATTTTTGTGCTCTCGAGTAAACAAAAAATATCAAAAAAATATTAAAAAAAAAGTGAAGAGAGCACAGATATTAAAGCATTGACAACACACACTTGAAAACAGTTGGACTATACACTTGTGTTGTACTTGTTGCTTATATCTTCCTGATCTTCTATTTGCCTTTCTACTGCCTTGTGTTGTGCTAGGCCTAGAACACTTGTTAACCAGCAACAGTTCCTACATTGAATACTTATTCAACTTTGTTTTTGCTGTTAACGATTTTTGCTTATTAGCCACCATATTGTGCCATCCAAGCTCCACTTTTCCTCTTGAGCAGTAAAGGTATCTTTGCAATCACTCCACGCTTCATTGGTTCTCACCGTCCACCGTTTACCACCTGCTGTGTCGGTAAGAACACTTGTAAGAACGTGGTAAGACGTTTGAGAGAGAGAGATTGTTTCCTTCCTTCCACTTTTCACATTGCCACTATCCTTTGTAGTTGATAGGGATAACATCTTTTTGTTGTCTTTTGTTTACTACTAACAATGGCAGAAGATAAAAGGGATGATGAATGTGTTCAACATGCTGAGTTGCGTGACATGATGAGGGAAATGACAGATATGTTCACCAAAACCCAAGCATCGACAGAGGCGTCGTTGACGACCTTGAATCACCAACTTGCTGATCTTGTTGTTCAGATGGATACTCTCGAGGCTTGGCTGCCTCTCGCTGAAGATCGTGAAGACGGTGCTAATAATATGGAAGATCATAACAATCAACCACGACTTCCACATTATCTACGAGGTATGGGAGGTAATAATTGTTATAATTACAATGATCGTCATAACAATTTTAATCGCCCTCTTGATGATCCTTTTGCTAAAGTCAAATTTAATATACCCTCTTTTTCTGGTGCTTATGATGCTGAGACATATCTTGATTGGGAGATGACAGTAGAACAGAAATTTAATGCTCACCTTGTTCCTGAACAACATAGAGTTCGTCAAGCCACTAATGAGTTTAAGGATTTTGCTATCATATGATGGAATGAACTTGTAAAAACTAGAACTGATCCTCCAACATGGGATAGATTAAAGGAAGCGATGCGTGTTTGTTTTGTTCCTCCTTCTTTTCAGCGGGACCTTCGCAAAAAATTGCAGCGCTTAGACCAAGGTAACATGTGCGTAGAGGAGTATTATCAAGAGTTACAAAAGGGTATGTTGCGCTGTGGGGTAGTAGAGGACATGGATGATAAAATAGCTCGTTTTTATGGGGGGTTGAGGCGTGAAATTCAGGACATATTTGATTATAAGGAATATGATACTGTTAACAGATTATTTCAGCTGGCTATGTTCGCAGAAAAAGAATTGCAGGCCCGCCAACAGCAGCAGCACCAACGCACGAGGAGCACCTTCACACCGCGTTCGACATCTACACCATCCAAAACAGCACCATCTTCGAGTTTTCCTACTGCCACTACACCATCCAATGGTGGCCAACGAACTTCATCTACTGCTCCATTTCCTCGCGCGCCGGAGGGCAGCAAGATGACACCATTCAAGCCTACGTCTTCCACTCCTTCCACGAGTCGAACTTCCAACATTAAGTGTCACCTCTGCCAGAGAGTTGGTCATGTGATGAAATATTGCCCTAGCAAACGAGCATACATAGCACGAGATGATGGCGGGTATGATAGTACTTCGGATGTTGAAGATGAATATTCTCTTGATACTAACGTTGCAGGACCAAAAGATGACCACTATAGCACAGATGAAGAGGTACTTGGTACTGCAGCAACGGAAAATTATAGAAGCATAATTGTGCAGCGTGCTTTGAGCTCCAAAGTTGAGGCTGATGACAAGCTACAGCGACACAATCTTTTTCACATGTTTCTCATCGTCAAGGACTGCCATGTGCACACTATAATTGATGGAGGCAGTTGCAACAACTTGGTGAACACGGATGTGGTCAAGAAACTTGGGTTGACAACAAGAGCACACCCTCATCCATACCACATTCAGTGGTTCAACAACAGCAGTAAGGTTAGGGTAACACAAACAGCGAGGGTACATTTTTCAATTGGTTCTTACCATGATTTTGCCGATTTTGATGTCGTACCTATGGATGCTTGTTCTCTTTTGTTGGGACGTCCTTGGGAATTTGATACGGATGCTATTCATCATGGTAGAACTAATAAATATACTCTGATGCATAAAGGAAAGAAAATCACTTTGCTTCCTATGACTCCTGATGAAATTGTAAATTTTGAGAAAAGTAAAACACGTGATGATAAGGCAACAAAATCACTAGACTCTGAAAAACAGCAAGTAATTAAGTTAAAATCACCTTCGTTGCTCACAACTAAATCTGACCTTGCTGATTTATTTAATACCAAGGGGATGTACTATGCTTTAGTATGCAAAGAAGCCATGTTTTCAATTCATGAAGTGTCCATTGCATTGCCCCCTGCTGTTGCTAACCTTTTGCAGGATTTTGCGGATGTGTTTCCCCCCGAGATACCCCCTGGATTACCACCTATGAGGGGCATTGAACATAAGATCGACTTGATTCTAGGGTTAAGTTTGCCAAATCGTGCAGCGTACAGGGCGAATCCGGAAGAGACAAGGGAAATTCAGCGACAAGTTCAAGATCTTTTGAACCGTGGGTATATTCATGAAAGCCTTAGTCCTTGTTCTGTTCCTGTTCTTTTGGTTCCTAACAAAGATGGTAGCTGGCGCATGTGTGTTGATTGTAGAGCGATTAATAACATCTCCATTCGATATCGTTATCATATTCCTCACTTAGATGACATGCTTGATGAATTGAGTAGTGCTATTATTTTTACAAAAATTGACTTACGTAGTGGTTACCACCAAATTAGAATGGCACTAGGAGATGAATGGAAAACTGCATTTAAAACCAAGTTTGGACTTTATGAGTGGTTAGTCATGCCTTTTGGTTTAACTAATGCACCTAGCACTTTTATGCGATTAATGAACGAGGTTTTACGTGCTTTTATTGGAAAATTTGTGGTGGTTTACTTCGATGATATCCTCATTTACAGCAAGTCATATGACGAACATCTTAATCATTTACGTGCTGTTTTCAGTGTCTTGAGAGATGCACGTTTGTTTGGTAACCTCGAAAAGTGTGTCTTTTGCACCAATCGAGTTTCGTTTCTTGGATATGTCATTTCATCGCAGGGAATTGAGATGGATGAGGCAAAAATTATGGCGATCACTAGCTGGCCAACTCCATCGACCGTCACGCAGGTGCGTAGTTTTCTTGGTCTTGCAGGTTTGTATCGACGCTTTGTGCGGGATTTCAGCACCATTGCAGCACCTCTCCATGAACTGACGAAGAAGGGAGTGCAGTTTCGATGGGGCGAACAGCAGCAACAAGCTTTTGATGTTCTCAAATCAAAGCTTACACAAGCACCATTGCTACAACTTCCTAATTTTGACAAGACATTTGAGCTAGAATGTGATGCAAGCGGCATTGGTATTGGAGGTGTTCTCATACAAGGAGGTAAACCTGTTGCATTCTTTAGTGAAAAATTGCATGGTCCTTCTTTGAATTATTCCACTTATGATAAGGAATTGTATGCCTTAGTGCGAGTTCTACAAACTTGGCAACATTACCTGTGGTCTAAGGAGTTCGTTATACATTCCGATCATGAATCTTTGAAGTATCTTAAGTGTCAAACCAATCTGAATAAACGACATGCTAAATGGATTGAGTTCATAGAATCATTTCCATACATCATTAAGCATAAGAAAGGGAAGGAGAATGTTATTGCAAATGCATTATCTAGACGTTACACCATGCTCTCCCAACTTGATCATAAAATATTTGGTTTGGAAACAATAAAAGGATTATATCCTACTGATTTGGATTTCAAAGATGCCTTTGAAAATTGTAGAGAAGGAAGAACTTGGAATAAATATGTACTACGGGAGGGCCTCCTCTATCGTGCTAACAAGCTATGTGTTCCTCCTAGTTCCGTTTGCCTATTACTTTTGCAGGAAGCTCATGCAGGAGGTTTGATGGGACATTTTGGAGTGAAGAAAACTGAGGACGTGCTGGCCACACACTTCTTTTGGCCAAAGATGAGACGTGATGTCGAGCGGTAAGTGTCACGATGCACTACTTGTAATAAAGCTAAGTCTCAACTTAATCCACATGGTCTTTATATGCCTCTTCCTGTTCCTAGTGTACCTTGGGAGGATATTTCCATGGATTTTGTTTTGGGATTGCCTAGGACTAAGAGGGGGAGGGATAGTATTTTTGTGGTTGTTGATCGTTTCTCCAAAATGGCACATTTTATACCTTGTCATAAGAATGATAATGGCTCACACAATGCTGATTTGTTTATGACAGAAATTATTCATTTACATGGTGTACCAAATACCATTGTTTCTTATCGTGATGCAAAAATTTTAAGTCATTTTTGTAGAACTTTGTGGTATAAATTGGGAACCAAGCCGCTGTTTTCAATCACATGTCACCCACAAACCGATGGATAAACTGAGATAGTAAATTGTACTCTATTCACTATGTTGCGAGCTGTTCTAAAAACAAATTTAAAGGGTTGGGAGGATTGTTTACCACATATAGAATTTGCTTACAACAGATCAGTTCACTCTACTACAAAGGTAAGCCCATTCCAGGTAGTGTATGGTTTCAATCCCCGTGCTCCTATTGATTTATTACCTTTGCCTCCTTCAGAAACTATAAATTTGGATGCTACACAACGATTTGAATTCATTCTTAAGATGCATGAAACTACAAAGAAAAATATTGGAAGGATGAATGAGAAGTATAGAATTTCTGGTAGTAAAGGTAGAAAAGAAGTAAAACTTGAACCAGGGGACTTGGTATGGCTATATTTGAGAAAAGAACGATTCCCTCACTTGAGAAAATCTGAACTTATGCCACGAGCTGCTGGTCCTTTTAAGATTGTTGAAAAGATCAATGACAATGCATATAAGCTTGAGTTGCCTCCCGATTTTGGGGTTAGTCCAACATTTAATATTTCAGATTTACGACCATACTTGGGGGAAGAAGATGATCTTGAGTCGAGGACGACTCCGAGTCAAGAGGGAGAGGATGATGAGGACATCACAACAGTGGATACTCACATTCATATACAAGGACCAATCACAAGAGCACGAGCACGGTTACTAAATCAGCAGGTGAACTCGTTCCTAACTTCCTAGCCATGTGATTTTAAGAATGGATTGCTATTGAATGATTTAATTGTTATTAGGAACCATGGACATGATCAACAAGTAAAGGTAGGAGGATTTGGAGACGTGGAGAACCAGATGGGACGTCCACAAGTTGATGGAAACAGTTATTAACTCGGACCCGAGTTCAACTCGGAGTCCAGGAGCAGTCCATCTTAAAACGAACGCCCAGGATGCATACGGACTCCGTTTTTAATGTTCTACATATACATGGAAATATGAGAAGATAAACTTTCCGATCGTTCTGGTCCCACATTAAAATTTGTCAGGAGTCGTGGGAAGTTATCGAAAGAAGTCAAATTCAGAGTTCTGTCCGGTGTTGCACCACCGTATTGGGCTTTTGGGCCTTGTATCACGTATGAGTCCATTAGGGACGCGTCTAAGGGTCTTATGGACGAACCCTAGCCTTTAAATACTGCAGCCGCCGGCCATATTCGGTGGGTTTTGCTTAGATAAACAGTCGCCGTTCTACGGTTTTTGTGAAACCCCAACTTCGTGAATTTCAGATCACGTCTTCTACGTTCTTGCTCGTGTTCTCGGTTGCACCTGCAGGGATTAGCCTTCTTGGCAAGGTCAAGCATGTGCTGCACGGTTGATAACCAACGGAGCAGTGGTGTAATGATTGCAGGGGTGTTTGAACTGCACGAGTGCCACAGATCATCAACGTCGAGTTCTCCACCTCAATCGACCTACCTTTCAGAAGATCGGGCCTAAACCACTCATCACCAGTAGGGCACCGAGCCCTTCCTCGAAGAACCTCTTCTCCTTGGCTGCCAGAGAGTTCTCCCGGAGCTCGAGGTCTCGGGTAAGCCGCTCTAGCTCTGATGCCCGGAAGTCAGCTGCTGGCTCTCGGTCCAGCACCGCCTGACGCTCCCTGGAGTCCTGCTCCTCCCTCTCGGCCAGAGCTACCTCCCGAAGCTCCATCTCTTCGGCCTGAGCCTTCAGATCGCCCTCGCCGACCTTCAGCTTCTCGGCGACCTTCTTCTCCTCGGTCGCCACAGCGCGCTCGCGCCGCGCCAGCTGCAGCCGTAGCTCCTCCATGGCATCGGAGCGCGCCTAGACCCTGGCATGAGCTTCACGGGTCACTTGGAAGAGCCGCCGGGTCTCGGAGTCAAGGTGGTCGACGGTCCTCTTCTGGGTGTCAAGGAGCGCCTCCTCGGCATCGAGCCTCGACCGCTTCGCGTCGAGCTCTTCCTCGACCTCCCGAGTCCGCAGCTTAAAGAGCCGTCCCCAGCCGTGGAGGCGGTCCCTCTCGTCCGCCAAGGCCTCCCGCTCGTGCTCGAGCACGGCCAGGACCTGCCGGACGCTGGCCTGGGCAAGCTCCAGGGCGTTCGCCAGAGGCAGCGGGGCAGCAGAGGCCGAAGCCGCACCCCCGACCTCCTCCATCACGTCATCGTACCGAGGAGGAGACACTGGCACCGCAGCATCCACGGAGACTGCGATGAGGCGCCGATCTGGAGAAGCCGGCGCCGGAGCAGGGCCGCTCTTGACGCGCCCCTGCTCGCCACCCGTCGGAGGACCTGCAGCTGCTCCTCCCGCCTCAACATCGAAGGGTTGGATGCCGCCAGCCGGCCCCGCCGAGCCCTCGACAGCCGCCGTCTCCCGAGCTGGCGAAGGAGGATGAACGGGCGCCGCCGCCGTCGCAGGACCCGATCCTACCAGCGCAGAAGGAGGAGCCTGCACCGACTTGGGGGCCGGTGAAGCCGCCACAGCTTCCGGACGCTGCGGCACTGATCCTCCGCTAGCCGGAGATGGCCGGGGAACAGACTCGTTCCCGATAGCCGATGAGTCCCTGCAAGCATGGGGAGCTCTCAGGTTAAGAAAAGAAGAAAAGAACGCAAGTTCTAAAATCTGGTAAGAACAACACTTACCGAGCGACGCGAACACTCCAACAAGCATGGAGCCCCGGTTTCCGAGCTGGGGCAGAGCCGCCGGAGCCTGCCATCGCCGTCGGGGCCTGCGCTGCAGGCACCGGGACCAGCGGAGCAGGGGGTGCTCCCAGAGCCCCCCTAGGAGGCGTAGCAGTAGGGCTCCCGCCGGTAGCGCCTTTGGTGCCGCTCGCCGATCCAGCCCCTAAAGCCCGGGGCGCCTGCGTCCCCAGATGAGTCCTGGCGCTGCTCCTTCTGGCGCCACTGCCTGCCGAGCCTACAGCCGAGACGCTCGTTGGCCGGGGCGCCTGAGCCCTCGGCTCGCCCCCGGACATCGCAGCACCGGGGTCCCTCCTTGGAACTCCTCCACTTGAGGAAGGAGGGCGGGACGCCCGGGGCTCCTCGGACCCCCGCTATCCGAGAGGAGTCCCGTCGAAGTGGAAGACCCAGGCCTCTTGGGGTCGTCGCCTGACGAACCAACGCCTCCTGAAGGCGGGCGCAGGGGTACTCCGATCCCCTGGCTTGGAGCAAACGATGCCCTCGGTGGGGACCGGGTGTCTTTCTTCTCCGGCAAGCTGGAGGACGGCTCCTTGCCCTTCCCCTTGTCAGTGGTCCGAGCTCCGCCGACCTTCGGTGCGGGTTGGGCATCAGGCGATGCCTCATGCTCCACTCTGGGGCGCTCAACCCCAGGGATCGAGATTCCCCGGAAGGCGTCTCCAACCTGACGCACGGTGATCCCAATGTCGTCCAGGTTTGGCATCTTCCGCAGCAGCTCCGCCCTCCACTTCGGCTCCATGAAGAGGGGGACGCAGGTAGCTGGCATGGTGAGGGCGCCGCCGTCAGTGAGGTCGTCGCTCACCCTTGCCACCATCTCGTACAACAGCTCCTCGGATGGGTCGGAATTGAGACTCGTCTCCAGCCTGGTGCAGTCGCGCTCACCGGTGTAGTACCATGCTGGACGACTGCACTGCTGCAGCGGCGCAATACGGCGCGACAGGAAATCTGTCAGCACCATCACGGACGTCAGCCCCTGATTAGCCAGGAACCGGATCCGCTCCAAGACTGGCGCGTACTCCGGCTCCAGCTCCAGGATCTCCTCCCAGAAATGACGCTCGGTGGTCGGACCGTCAGTTGGCGCGTGCTCGTCAATCTTCATGATCACCCAGTCCTCCCTCTAGCCTTCCCACCTCGCCACGCTGAAGGGCAGAAGGTACCCAGAGACCTTCGGATCCTTGCAGCGGTGCTGGAAGTAGTATGCGCCCAGCTGGTTCTTCGAGCCGCGCCTGGTCGTCCACAGCACAAAGAAGTAGCGAAAGAGTGTCACCAAAGTGCGCATTCCCATGAACATTTCGCAGAAGTGCACGAAGACGGCGGCCATGGCGAAGGAGTTGGGGGAGAGGTGATGAAGCTGGAGACCGTACGTCTCCAGCAACGTCACGAAGAAGGAAGAGATTGGCGGGACGAATCCCTCCAAGGCGTAGACGGTGAAGAAGACCACCTCCCCCTTCTCCAAGCACAGGGGGAGAGATCCCCACCGGAGACAGCGCCGCTGCTCCTCCGAGTGCCAGCCTAGCATATTACGCACTGGCCCGAGGTCTTTCGTCCGGGCAAGGCGTGGTGGAGGCAAGTTGGAGGCCATCGGCGGCGGAGGCGCAAGGCTTGGAAGACAGGCGCAAGAGCTTGAGAGACGAAGAGGGCTCGGGCGCAGGGAAGTTTGCAAAGGGAAGCCTGCGATGTGGATGAGATCCCTTTTAAAACTTCCCAGAAGCGATTCAAAACGCTTCGCATGCGCCGCTCAGGGTAGACGCCCCAAGTCCAAGTCCAGGCGTCAATGACAAGTGGACCCAGGCCATCTAGCAGAAGCGGTGGACAAAGAAGTCAGTCCCCCAGGCAGACGAACCGGTGGGACACTTCAGCAGTTCCCGATGAGGCGCTGCGACGTGCAGTACTGACAGCCTTGGGAACCACCGCAGTAAAAGCAACCATCAAGCAGGGCTCGCGCCCCCACGACCCCACGACCGTTCGTGCTCCAGCAACGGTCAAAGGCAGTCTCCGAGAAGATGCGTGGGGTAGAAGAGAAGGAGGCCCCACCTCAGGCTCATTATCTCCCCCAAGGTGGGCTCGGGGGCCATTGTCGGTACCCTCAATATGGGGTACCCCCGCACACAGGGGAAAACTGTCTAAGGACTTTGCCCCCTCCGCAGGGGCAAGCTCCGAAGGCCCCACGTGTCCTGCTGGGCCGGACCTCCCTCTCCTCAGAGGAGAGCTTCGGGCCTGCCACGTGGCCGGCAGAGCCGAACCTCACTTCTCCGCAGGGAGAGCTCCGAAGGCTCCACGTGTCCTGTGGGGCCGGACCTCCCTCTCCTCAGAGGAGAGCTCTAGGCCCGCAACATGGCCATCAGAATCGGACCCCCCTCCGCGGGGAGAGCACCGAAGGCTCCACGTGTCCTGCGGGGCAGGGCCTCCCTCTCCTCAGAGGAGAGCTCCGGGCCCGCCACGTGGCCAGCAGAGTCGGACCTCCCCCCTCCGCCGGGAGAGCTCCGAAGGCTCCACGTGTCCTCCGGGGCCGGACCTCCCTCTCCTCATAGGAGAGCTCCGGGCCTCCCACGTGGCCAGCAAAGCAGCACTGCCCATCCGGCGTGGTAGGCAGTAAGAGTAAAGGCGCACCATGCCCTTATCGTACTAGACATTCAAGGTCCACGCCTTCCCAAGATGCGGAGACGCGGCGCACGTCTGCCAGGCACCACTGTGGCCAGTCACGGACAAGACAGGATGCGCCGTCCCAAGACGTGGAGACAGGCACGCAATGTTACAGGCTGTACACCAATAAACACAGCGACAAGACATCCCCTACCGCCCCTGCCATCATCAACCACTACACCTAGCTTGCGGCATGGGCAGGGCGACAAGGCGGAGACTCGGATGCCCTCGCCAGAGACAACTACCGGCATTACTGCGAGATATGGTAGATGGCAGGCAATCTCCCCGGGACCACCTATCAGGTCCCGGGCCCCCCCTTTGTAAGTCGCCCGAGCCTTGGACTATAAAAGGCTCGGGCATGCAACGTTGCAAAGGGTTCACACTTTAGCGGGGTTCGCACCCCAGTCGGTTCAAACTCCAGTATACATTCTAGCACACAGCAATACAACGAGCACCTCTGTTCACCGTGGACGTAGGGTATTATGCTCCGGCAGCCCGAACCACGTAAAAAACCCTTGTGTTCATCTCTTTCCTTCGTCCAACTACGCTTAGGCTCTCCGTGAGGACTAGCCCCTCCGAAAAAGAACCTCCACGGGCTGCCCAGAGCAGGCCCAGGGGAAGTGCCGACAGCTACACCTCGACAGTGTCCTCTATGCATATTATGTCTGTGAGAATCTTCGTGTGGCGGACCGGTGTCCGCTCATCCAGGATCGCAGAGGATGGTGCCGCGCGATGCGACACCCGACAGCACATGTCATAAGAACACATTATATTACATGGGAAAAACAAACTGAATGTACAAAGTAGTACACTTCTCAGTTACAAACTAAGGTCTTTATTACACAGCGGAAGGTTCTTTTGTACAACTCACGCCCGCCTATCTAGCAAAAGTCGGTTGCCCAGCCCTAGGGCAACCCACACTAGCTGCACGTCTCAGCTCAGCGCGGCGTGTACGGCTTCCACTCAGCCGTGGTCCCCGACGGAGGGTAACCCTCGCCGGTGGACTCGTACTCCGAGTCCGTGGGTGGCTCCTCACCTGAAAAACACTTAAGCAGCAACCGTGAGCACGAAGGCTCAACAAGGCTTAACCGACTCACCTAAGCATGAAACTCTACATGAGGTGTACAATGACATAGGATAGCAATGTTGCAGCAAATGGACACGCCTACAAGTTCATCCTTAGTTCATCTTTTAGCAACAAGTTAACAGTTTATGAAGCTGAAATTTAGTAAGCAATATTTGGTGGCACACATGTAGCAATACAATTATATCATAACAGCAATATTGAATCATAACATTTCATCCATTAGTCTATGTTATGACGCAGTGAACAAGCGGTACTCGTCACCGCGAGGGACGGCGAATCGACTCGATATACACCTGCAGGGAAACCCAAAGAGCACGTCACGTACGCCCACCCGTGGAGCTGCACAGCACGCTCACTCGATGTCGTACGGGACAACCTTTCACCCAACAGCCCAAACGTCAAACCGGTCGCACCGGAACGAGCAGGAGGTTCCCCACACGGAGCATCTCTCTATGCCCGTTGTCAGATTTCCACCTTGCTGCCCTCAGCCTACACCTATAAATCGGTGCGTTATGCCTCGACGCCCGGAGGTTTAGGCTACATCAGTTTATCGGGGCCCATATATCCAATATGCCTTCAGTACGTTCAATACTTGTTCAGCAGGGCCGCACATGGATCGGTCCTCAATCGACACGGGCAGGGCTGCGCACACAAGACTTCCTCTTGCTGCGCCCTAGCCCCTGCCTAGTCTCATTTTCATTACTAAAGTGATCTCACATCACTCAACCGAACCCGTGTGTCCCAAGCCTAAACTCGCGAGTAGATTCCAACTACTCGACTTGTACCGAAGTCCTATGAAACATTAAGCATAGCCTGTCTACTCGAGGTCCTAGACACTACCCTCACTCATATGGACAATTCCTGGTCATGCAAGTGGGGTTCCATCCATCCTATACCTAATGCACAATCATACCTCACATGACACATGTAAACAAATTAAAACTTATAAAAAGGTTAATGCAAACCGGGGCTTGCCTTGTTGCTGCTGGTCAGGAGTCAGTTCTTCCTCTGGAAGCAGGAAGTCGAGAACCTCCGGAGCTTCCTCGCCTTCAGCGACTACACGTTATTGAAATACTATATGTTAATGAATATGCATACAAGTTTATTGTAATACTACTGCTATTAGTTATTATCACCAGTTTCTAACAACTGGAACTCTGTTTAAGAATTTAAATTGGAACTAGGGTTTAGTGCTTTGGGTTTGGACCTAAGTACATGGTTAAGTGCTAAGTGGTTTTCTCCCTTTTCCATATTAATCCCTCCAGTGGTTAAACAGGACAGGGGTGATCCAGAGCTCCAATGGAGCTGAGACTTTTTGTGTGAGTTCCATGTCACAATAAAACCCTATGGACCAATTATTAGCACTTTTCCTTGAATGGTTTGCTCAGAATAATTCTCTTAGGAATTAAGCAAAGAAGAATTAATTCTGAGGTAACAGCCCTGTTCATGCCCAACTTAGTGAACTACAATTTCAATTATAGCTCATAGAGTTTGCATGAATTTTCCTAGAATTTTTGGAGCTAAGATTTGCCCAGAACTGAATTTCCAAGTTTTGGAAATTCTCTGAAAATGTTTCTGTATTCAAATGAACACAGCACCTTCACATTTGAATTGCTCTGATCAAATCAACTCCAAATGGGCTGAACTTTTTACAGAGTTTCACTAATGTCCTAAAGAACATTCTGGCCAAATTTGGGGATTTTTGGATGCACCAAACTCCCCCTAAAATTCTTTTGCTGAAAAGCTTTAAAGAATTTTCCAGAATTAATTAATGGGTTTCATACAAATTGGGTTTCAGATTTGGATTGTACTCTGTTAGAGGAATCCAACAAAATTTGTTTCATAATTTTTGGATTCTCCTACCCCAAGTTGTGGTCCTCCAAAGTTTGAACTACAAACTGGACATTTTAAAATGTTTAAATGTCTGCCAGTGGGTCCCACCCGGCAGTCTTCTCCTTCCTCGCGCCAAACAGGGGTCCGCGGCGGCGCACTCCGGTGAGCGTCACCGGAACCGCTTTCCCGGCCGTCTCCCGACCCCAAACTCGCCGCCCCGCCCCAACTCATGACGCTGAACTCATCTCGGATTTCGCCGGCGGCCGTAGCTCACCGGAACAGGGCTCCCGACGGTGACAGCGGCGGTTAGGGTTCCGGCGTGGTCGGGAATGCGTTACAACGCATCAAAACAATCGGCAAAGGGTCGGAGAGCACCGCGGGAGCTCGAGGGTGATGAAAATGGCCGCCAAACCCCATGAAAAGGTCGGCAACCTAGAGCTCCACGGTGAACCGAGCTATTATTCTATGGCGGCCCGAAAAACAACGAGAACCTGGCCATTTCTGGGTCATTTCCCTTGATTCTTGGTCGAGGAGGGCCACTAGGGAGTGAGGAAGGTGTGTGTCGGCTCACCCGATCTGGTTTGGCCGGTGCAGCTAGAATTTCGGGGTGGACCGACCCCTACTTGGTTGCACTGGTTCTCGGGATTCTTAGGAATTCTCAGCGCACGGTCTATTAATGGCTAGGAGGGTTGCAGCTACACGATTGGGAGACTAAGACGCACCTTTTTCGTGTAGAAGTCCAGCGGTGAAACTGACCATGGCGTGCTGTCCACGGGGAGCAGTCCTCGGCTTTCCGCCGGGGGCCTGAGTTCTCAGTGGCGATCGTCCATTTGTGGTCGAATGCGGTGCTAACACGGCGAGGTGGTGGGATGGTTAGCTAGAGTACACGCTGGTGCTCTCTTTTTGTGTTGGCGGCTCGGGCAAAGGCCGAGCAGACGGCGGCGTGCAGGGGAGAATCGGGGGAGCGGCGCCGGTGACCGAACAGAGCCGGGGCTCGCTGTTTTGCAAAGAAGCGTGCGTACGTCTCGGTGGCTTGGCGAGGGGGTCACGTAGAGGAGAGGGTGCGCTGTTTCCCGGCTGCCAGCGCGAGCGACAGAAACCAGGAGGTGGCCGCTCGGCCAGTGACGCGCGCGCGGCAGCTGGCTGCGCTCGGTTGACTGAGAAACAGAGAGAAGACTTGGGGGCTAAGTCTATTCCACCCAATGACATGTGGGCCCCACTGATCAGTGCTCTCCCACCTCTCAAAAGATCTCCAAAACTTGACAAATGATGAATTCAAATGTTGGGAGTCTCAAACTGATCTACATTGGTACGGTTTGGCAAATTTCCCTCAAATTCAAATGTATATTTGAATTCTTTGCATATTTGGATCCTTTTTGGAAAAATGGGTAGCAAACCTTTTCAAAAATTATTGAAACTCTGCCTCCCCACTAATTTGGACCTGAGGAATCCAATTATGCACTCTGATCCTTGTTTTAGATGCTGCAACCATGAGTTTGAATGTAACAGTTTTGAATCACCCTCTCATGTGTCATGTGTAAACTTTCCCCCTTTGTGAAAGTGTAGGCTTTCCCCTCTAACCACTCTTTTGATGGAGGTTACTTGCTCTTCACACTTTTTCACAATCTATTCACAACAAAACTGTGGTGTTGTGTGGTGATAAAAGTTTTTGCAAGTCCTTTTTCTTGGGCTTTTACACTTCGTGTCGCCGATGAATATAGAGTGAATCGTGAGGATGTAAGTTATCCTTATTGTCGATATTGTATTTTCTTACTTTTGAACTATATTTTCATTGTTACTAGTTTATTCTAATACTTTTATTATATTTTCATTGCAGTACACGAATGTGATCAGAGATTGGTCGGTTGCTAATGATACGGTTGACAAAGGGGTCGATAGGAATGTGGATGAATTGTGTATGTTCATGCGTCACAAAGTTATTCACCGAAAAGAGTTGTTCTTCGACGACATAGGTCCACATTTCGATGTGCCAGAACTTTGCAATTATGATCATGCAACTAGTTTTAGAGAAAACTTGTAAAATATCTGTACATGTGGACTACAATTGAGATATACAAGTTGTTGCATTGTATGTACATGATTGACTTATATTTTATGATTGGTGTGTGAATGTGTATTTGAATTTGAGCAATGTAAATTGTGTTTATGTTGTTTGTATTTGAATTTGAGTTGGAAATTAGAAATAACAACATGTAATTTTGTATAGGGTATATATCTTCACAGGAGGTCAGACGCGAAGAACTGTCTGTGATAATATATTTTCACAGGCGCGCAGTGTGAAGAATGACCTATGATAACAGATTATCACAGGCGGTTAACAGCACAGAACTGTCTGTAACAATATATTTTTACGGGCGGTCGGGGATAACAGAACCGCATGTGATAATATATTTTTGCAGACGGTTTAGATAAATAACCGCATGTAGTATTCTATTTTCACAAGCGGTTATATATGAAGTGACGCATGTGATTATCATTTTTCACACGCTGTCTTTATTAAGAACCGTATGTGATATTCTTTTTTACAGGCGGTCCTACTACAAAACCGTCAGTGAAAAAACATTTTCACAGGCGGTACTGGATTAGAGCCGCTTGTGATAAAATATTTTCACTGGCGGCCTCAAGTTTAGAACCGCTGTGAAAATTCTTTATCACAGGCGATTTTTCCAGCCACCTGTGATAATGGTTATTTTTACAGACGCTTTGTCACATACGGTTTTCAGAACAGCATGTGATAATATGTTTAGGACCGGCTGTGAAAATATTTTTTGTAGTAGTGATAATCTGTGGTTTGGTTGCCAAAACCTGGATATTCTGTTTTTTGGATTTTCAACTCCGGAACTGTACTGCGCCTGTCACAAGTGTGGTTAGGTTCCTCTTGTGACATTGTAGTGAGGGAGATCGGAAAGAATGGCGATGTGTAATTAAAAAAGCATAAGTGAAGGACCCGCTTTATAAGCTTAATACGAAAACAAATCTGCTGCATCCGGTAGGAGATATCAGGACGAGTGAAGGTCAAATAATGTAGAGCTCCAGCGATACCATGATAATGAGTAGCGTCAAGCATCAGAAACGGGTGCACTATACACAAGTGCCAACTGGAGTATTGCGAGGCCTACAATCTGACATACAAGCATGCATGCTCAACAAGATTCTCAAACACGTATTCCTTTGTAAGAGAAAAATATCACTATCATGATGCTCAACAGAAAGTCCCAAAAATAAAGTAAAGGACTCGTATCCTTCATTGAAAACTCAGCAGCAAGTGTAGTACCGATATATTGAAGAAAAGTTTCTAAAAGGTAATGAACATAAAATAGGATTGAAAGATACGAGATTGATATATTGAAGAAAAGTATATAAAAGGTAATGAACATAATATAGGATTGAAAGATACGAGATCAACTATTAGAGGGGGTGAATGATAGATAATGCAAAAAAATTAGCGGAAGGCTCGACCCCTCAACTAAAAATTGTTCTGTATGAAAAACACGTGTTTGAGAGTAGGTTCTCTGAAATCAAACAGGATCAAAACCCTATAGAAAGTAGAGAAACGAGTTAGGAAGCCAACACAACAAAAATCACGTCAATAGGTAGAGTAAAACTCAAGTTATGATAAAAACGTGAACAAAAGTGTGATGAATCTACCCGATAGAAGAACTAACCTGTTATGTTTATGTGTAAACCGTGACTCTAATTACCTTGAAATATTTAAATTTGATATAAAATCAAGTTGTGAAACCAAAACAAAAATAATGAAGTCAATTGGATGTGTAGAATGAAAGTTACGGTCAAAAGATTAAAGCAACATCGATCTGAGCAAAACCGACGAACAAAACTTGAAAAACGACCTACATAACCACAACGCAAAAGCTCGACACAAAACATGACTTCTACTTAGCAAACACATGAAAGCAAGCCGTAAGGGTGTCGTCCACGCAGTCAAGTCCTCTTTATTTATATCCAATGCACTCAGGCCGTAACCAACTAAGACATCTACGAAGGAGTCCTGTTCAACTAGTACACCCCCTAACCTAATTGGACTCTGTCTATTGGCACATGATCAAAATCCTAACCTTCCAAAACTCTTTGGATGCAACCACAAGAGGTATGGACACAAACAACTCAAAATCTGACCCTAACTTGGACTCTCCAGCCCAAAGTCGCAATCAAATCGGAATCAGTTGTTCTCTGGCCAAAACAACCTCATTTTTCTACCAAAACTCATGTTTGAATCCATCTGATTCAAACTACAACTCGGATTCACATACGAATCTAGATTAAACCAACTTTTCACGTTTGAACATGTTGTAATCACGCCATAAACTTGTGCCAACCTCCACACACGTTCAAACACCTTCACCACACCTTGGAACCATGTTGCCACGTTCATACACTCCTTTTACACGTGCACACCTTCCAAACACATTCAACCTTCAATTTTCATCGTCCAAAAAAGTTGAAATCACTTTACAACCTCGTGCCTTCGCTGCGCTTGTGCCCATGACCTCAACACACATTTGGAACACCAGTTGACACGTCTCACGTATCTTCATATGCACTGTTCTTCATCCAAACATGTTGCATGACACCTTTGATCGCCTCAACCACAATTATTCCTGAATTTGGTTGTTGAACCTGAACTTCTCACTAAGTTTAGTTCTAGGATCACCATCACTAGCCATGTATTAACCTTAAGCAACACCTCCACAGGATCAAATAACCTTTTTTACGAGCACAAGTCCGATACTTGACTCTTGTTAGTCCGAACCTCAACACTTTGCATGAAAGCCTGACACAAACGTGTTGCTCACATTCAAACCACCATAATACAAAAAAATCCAGTCCATAAGCACCAAGCATTCTCTTCTACACATCAAAGACAAGTTTAACACGTCTCATGTTAAATCACACCTCAAGCACAAAGTGTATGCCCAAGACGTTAAAATAACCTCATTCAAAAACCTTTTGCAATGTATTTTGTACATGTAAATCTCACAATCTTCCCCTTGATAAATGCAGTGTCAACAACACCTATAGCTGAACATTAGATAATTCACATTTCATAAAAAGTTTTAGCAAAAACAAGAATTTCTCCCCTTTGTGAAGAAATTATCCCCCTTAACAAATTGTCCCCTAGGTAAAATGTAAAGCACTTGTAAATGTGCAATGTGTGATTAAATTTCTCCCCTTTTGACAATGTATTAATCAAGATATATAAAAAAATTTCAATCTAATATATGAGCATATTATGACATATACATATAAAATAAAGCTCATCCAGTCATACTATAAAGTAACTACCACTATCACATCAATAAAATACATAAAGTAGTGGAAGTCATGCTTTGTGAGATAAAAAATATTCCAATTTAAGCAAGCCATGATTTCACTAACTTAATATTTCAAAACTTGAAAATATGACACATATTGCTGTATTTTCAATATTTTTAAATATAAAAGTAAAACTTGCATGTAGAAAGAGATTACATGCAACATCAGTCTTATGCTAACTAATCAAGCCAAGCCTATGTCAATGGACAATCAGAAGATTAAGGGCATGGTTTTAGTCATACACAACTCATTTCAAGTTCATATCTAAGCGCAATGATAAGCATCCTAAAATGAAGTGCGACCAATGCATATTCTCTTGATATTTCTTGTTTTTTACTTTGATCATAAAATCTCAACATGTGGTCCATTGTATGTTTGCTTTCTCGACATTAAAAGCACTTGTGAGCATACAACAACATTAGAACAACAAAAGAAGTTAGAGCATAATCTAATTTAGTGTAAGTATTTATTCAAATTGTTAGTCATGGATGTTAGAGTGTGAGCTGCAACACTCCTTTCGGCCTACTCAGAAGCAGCCGCGAGGTTCATTTTTTCCGGAGGGGGCTAGGCGCCCTACGCGACCTGGGATCGAGAGAGCTGATGAACACCGGGATTTAAGTGGTTCTGGCCGCCGGAGCGTAGTACCCTACGTCCAAAGGGAGTTCTTGTTCTATTGCTTGAGCGTGTTGTCACACCCGGTTTCTCCGAAGAACAACCGAGTGAATATCACATGTATGCCAGGATCATTTTCTCATACATGTGATGACAAATAGTGAAGCATCATTTATTACAAGCCAGGTGTCGAATATAAATAGGTCTTACAAAGCATACGTCTTGATGGACGATAATAAGTTCATAACATGTAAATAGAATAGCAGCGGAATATTATTCTTGTGGGCTCCATCACAGGCGTTGCCCGGGGGACTCCATGAACCTAGAATCCTCTTTCGGGTCCGAAGTCTTTTTCATTGAACACCACATCATCCCCTTGACCTGAGCAGCAATTTAAACCAACAAATATGCAAGTTTGAGTACCGTGGGTACTCAGCAAGTGTGGCAAAGTTATGTCATGCATGGCTAGAACAAGGAGAGGTTGAACTCATGGTTAAAGCACTACGCAATTAATACCTATCACCTTAGCTTATTAAGCACCTACATTACTACACAGGTGAAATGGTCCCCATTCTCCCAACTCATCATCGAAATCAAATAACCATAACATCAATTCCAATGTTAAGCTCCCCGCTTAACATCCTCAACTTCCAAAGCCATCATCCTCTAATCATGAATAAGTCCAAGCCGCTCTTGACCGTGAGCACGGCTGTCATGACAGTTTTGACTCTGCAGAGTTTGCACCATTGTACCCACATGTAGTGATTTCATCCCCCATTGCCGGGTGGACTAAAAGAACCTCCATTATGCCAGTGGCCACGAACCACATTCACACTTCCCAGGTGTGTAGCCAGAAGATCACTACGAAGCCTTTACAAAGGGATTCCCGATGAGCATGGGCCCACTGAGGTTTCACCCCTAACAGCATACAAGAGGCTCCGACCCCGCTGCAGTGGCCCCCTCTTGAGCCTTGCGGTTCATACGGTAGTCCAGCTGACACCTATTCCCCGCACCATCCAACACACCCATACTACGCCGGGGATACACCTAATTAATTGGCCAAGCTGCCCCATCTCAGCATGTGGTTGGCACGGTAAAGCCAGGTTACATGCTCCATGAACCGGTCCTTAGGATCCAGGCATGTACTAAACACAAACTCGAGTGTCGTGCACCCAGCACCAACCAAATCATCCAACTTGCCTCGATCCCTACCTCTACATAACTAATAATATCTCATTCAAGAGTAAGGTAAATAAATTGATGATCTCATATCCCAATTTTCCCATTCTAAGCAAGGCTAAGCATAAGCATGATAATAAATGACATGATAAAATAAATCCCAACCCAAGCTACAAGGAAACAAGATAATGCAATTCTAGGGAAACTTCCTAGCATGGGTTTCATATTTCAATTGACAATGCAAATAATTCTATCTACACGTCCCAGTATAGGATCAAAGTGGTGAAGGACACTTGCCTTCTTCCTGCTGCTCTGGGAATAGAAAGTCTTGGTCTTGGAAAGGGGGAACTTGCTCTGGGGCAGGTTCTACTCATGCCAATGCACATAGCAAAAGAAAACAACAATCCATAAGACATAGTTCACACTTTCACTCCACACATACATACATATGATTGTCATTTACATTTCTAAGTGTTGTGGTTACTCTAGATGTGTTGATTTTTAGCCTACATACACTTTTAAACATATGTATATGATTTCTAACTTTTGTATTCAGATTTCTGTTTGCACACTATATATGAATTTTCAATTTGAACAAATTCTTTATATTTAATTAATATACTTCTTAACTACCAAGTTTGCATGGAAGGTAATTTCCTACTCCAAATAGGTTTTCAGATCTTCTACCAAATCCTAAACTGAAATTTTTGGATTTGGAGACTTCATTTATCATTTTCTAATTATGCATACCTATTTTCCTATATTTTCAGATTTATTTTCTATGCATAAAAGTGAGTTTTAATATTAAATAGTAGGACATATCATCTAAACAGAATAGGTTCTGATCTAAAATATTAAATAATATAGTTTTGAACTTCTCCTCTGATGTGAACTAATTTAAGTTTATTTTATCAGTTTTCAGAATTATTTCCTAGCCTAAAAATGTGTCCCTATAACTAATAATTGTGAACAATCAATTAGACAAATTTATTTCAGCTTAAAATCTATTTTTAACTCATTCTAAAGTTTTCCATGTGCTATGAGAGTTTAAATTTGAATTTACAATGTGTTTGCCTCACCTTTTAAATTTAAATCCTAATCACATATTCAAATTTCTAAATTTAATATCATATAGGGACAAAAAGGTAAATCCACCCTACTACAGGGTCTAATTTATTATTTCATAAATTTACAGGGGTCTAACTACACATAACAGAGGGGTTCTCCTAATTTTTATTAAGTCCAGGGGCTAAAACTGATTTTTAAATGAATTTACACGAATTTCTGAAGTTCCAGGGGCTAGATCAGAAGTTTCCGGGGCTAGCTCGTGTTTTCCGAGATCTCCAGGGGGTAGCGCGTAAGAATCCCGACCTTTATAATGCGGGGCCGACGTGGACCGTCCGATTTAAAACAGGCGGCTGAGATTATAACGCGAAGCGGTACGGGTCAGATCTAATAGGAACCGCACGATTTAAAATGGACGGGCCTCAGGGGGCCACGTCGCCCTGGCCGTGGGCGGGCGGCGCTGCCCGGCGGCGCGCGGCGGCGGGAGGCGGCGATCTCGCCGGAGAACTTCGGATCTTCGTCTATACCTCCTAAAACTGGGATTTCATGGCATAGAATGGTAGAGGGGAGGTCGGGGATCTCACCTCGGGGTTTTTCTTGAGCTCGGAGGTCCTGGAAGACGGTCGGCGGCGAGGTCCGAGATGAAATAGCGGCGGTGCTCGCCGAAGCTGCGTCTAGGGTGCAAAACACCGAGTTTTCTGCACCTGCGTGATTCCCCGTAGGCGGGGGAACATGATCGGCGCGTTAGATCAGAAAACCCGAGCAAGGATCGAGAGAAAACGGTGATCGGAGCTTCAGTTCTCACCGGGGAGAAAATCGGAGTGCGCTGGGGAATTCGGCGAGTTTCGGTGCGGGAATTTCACGAGGGGAGGCGGCGGAGGATCGACTGGGTTATATAGCAGCGTCCGGGGCCGAAGATCGGGCTGTTGGCGCGGTTTTTCGGAGGTTGTTTGGATTCGGGAGAGAGGAGAGTCCCGGGGTCGGCCGAGCGCGCGAGAGGTGGGGGATGACATGCGGGCCCCGCGTGTCAGTGAGAGGAAGAGAGGGGCGCGCGGTTGTGGGCTGGCGCGGGGAAATGGTGGGCCGGCTGGTGGGTTTCGGCCCACTGGCCGGTTGGTTTTTCTTTTTCTTTTTTTTTTCTTTTTCCTTTTCTTTTCTGTTTTGATTTGAATTTGAATTCCAATTTGAATTTGAATTTCTGCACCACATGCAATACGTCCAACAATTATTAAATTCCCCTCTTAATCGATTTTGGGGTGTTACAGCTCTACCCCCCTTAAAAGAAATCTCGTCCTCGAGATTGGTGGTTCTAGGAAAACAATAAACTGTGCCTTAAGCTCGTCTTCTCGCTCCCATGTGGCTTCCTCTTCCGAGTGATGCTTCCACTGCACCTTGCACATCCGGATTCTTTTATTTCTTGTGAGGTGTTCCATTGTCTCCAAAATCTTGACCGGTTGCTCGGCATAAGACAGATCCTCTCGTACGTCAACCTCATTCATGGGTAACATCTCTTCAGGCGTCCTTAGACATTTCTTGAGCTATGACACATGGAATACATCATGCACATCCGATAGGCGAGCCGATAGTTCTAGTTGATATGCCATTTCGCCTTTCCTCACTAGAATCTGAAAAGGTCCTATGTATCGAGGTGATAACTTCCCTTTCACCTTGAACCGACGAAGTCCTCGGATAGGGGACACCTTAAGATAGACATAGTTCCCCACGTTGAAAACGAGCTCTCTTCTCCGTACATCGGCATAGCTCTTTTGTTGTGTCTGTGCTATCCTCAAGTTGTTGCGGATTTCCCTCACTTTCGCCTCGGCTTCTTGTAGTACTTCGGGCCCAAACACTTTACTTTCCCCCGTTTAGTTCCAAAATAGGGGAGTTCTACACTTCCTCCCATACAAAGCCTCAAATGGTGACATCTTCATACTAGCCTGATAGCTATTGTTATAGGAGAACTCCGCATACGGTAAGTTCTTATCCCAACTTCTATTGTTTTTGAGCGCACACGCTCTCAGCATATCCTCAAGGATGTGATTGGTTCTTTCCGTCTGCCCGTCAGTCTGGGGATGATAGGCAGAACTAAAATTCAGATGAGTCCCCATGGTTTCATGCAACTTCTACCAGAACCTTGAAGTGAACTGTGTCCCTCGATCTGACACTATCTTCTTTGGCACTCCATGGAAACACACGATCCTTGACATGTATAATTCTGCCAATTTGGATCCGCTATAGCTTTCTTTCACAGGGATGAAATGAGCTACCTTCGTTAGCCGGTCGGTGATGACCCATATCGAATCATATCCCGATTGGGTCCTAGGTAGTCTCACTATGAAATCCATACCGATTTCTTCCCATTTCCATTCAGGCACTTTGAGTGGTTGCAATAATCCCGCGGGTCGTTGATGTTCTGCTTTCACCAACTGACATGTGTCACATAGGGCAACATGTTCCGCGACATCTCGCTTCATGCCATACCACCAATACTTGCTCTTGAGGTCATGGTACATCTTCGTACTCCCAGGATGAATGGAATAGTCGGAATCATGAGCCTCCTTCAAAATCAATTCACGGATCTCCTTCACTTCAGGCACACAGATTCTTTTCCCGTGCCACATCATACCTTGTTCATCCTCTCTGAACCCAGTGGCTTTATTTTCCATGATGAGTTCTCTAATCTCTTGTATCTTCTCGTCATTCTTCTGACCATTGCGGATGTCTTTCTCTAATGTGGAGTCCACTTCCATGGCGATGGCCTCACCACTATTCACCAGACATAGATTGAGTTTTATAACATCTTCCTTCAATTCTGCTGGCATGTCCTTCAAGCTCAACCTATTGACCTGCACCTTTCGACTTAAAGCATCTGCCACGACGTTCGCTTTCCCAGGATGATAGTTGATGCCCACATCAAAGTCGTTGATCAGCTCTAACCATCTCCTTTGTCTGAGGTTGAGATCTGGCTGTGTGAAAATATACTTTAAGCTCTTATGATCCATATATATCTCTGTCCTCTTCCCCATCAAGTAATGCCGCCAAATCTTCAACGCGTGTACCACTGCAGCTAGCTCTAGGTCATGTGTAGGATAGTTCTTCTCGTGTTTCCGGAGCTGCCGGGACGCATAAGCCACGACATGCCCCTCTTGCATGAGAAAACATCCCAACCCGTTTCCAGAGGCGTCGCAGTACACCGAAAAGTTCTTCTGCATATCTGGCATAACTAGCACTGGGGCTGTTGTCAATCTTTTCTTCAGTTCCTGAAAACTCGTCTCGCACTGCGGTGTCCATGTGAATGTGATTCCCTTCTCCAACAATTTGGTGAGGGGTCTCGAAATCTTGGAGAAACCCTCGATAAACCGTCGATAATACCCAGCCAATCCTAAGAAGCTTCGAACTTCCCCGACATTCTCAGGGGTCTTCCACTTCTGTACATCCTCGATCTTGGCGGGATCTACGGAGATTCCTCCCTCCAAGATTATATGTCCTAAGAAGGGAACTCTCTTCAGCGAAAACTCACACTTGCTCAACTTGGCATATAGTTGGTGTTCTCTCAGCTTTTGCAACACCAACCTTAGATGTTCCTCATGTTCTTCTTCATCTTTGGAGAAGACGAGAATGTCATCAATGAAAACCACCACAAATTTGTCCAGATATTCCATTAATACCTTGTTCATGAGATACATGAAGTATGCCGGGGCATTAGTTAGCCCGAAAGGCATGACGGTGTATTCATACAGTCCGTACTGAGATACGAAAGTTGTCTTTGGAATATCTATTTGTCTTATGTTAAGTTGGTGGTATCCCGACCTGAGATCAATTTTCAAGAACACACAAGCTCCCCTCAACTGATCAAACAAGTCTTCAATGCGGGGTAATGGGTACTTGTTTTTGATGGTTACTTCATTCAACGCACGGTAGTCTACGCATAACCTTTGGGTTCCGTCCTTCTTGGGCACAAATATCACTGGAGCTCCCCATGGTGAGGAACTAGAACGAATGTACCCCTTCTCTGTCAATTCTCTTAAATGTTCCTTGAGTTCTTCCAGCTGTTTGGAGTCCATCCGATAAGGTCTCTTGTATACCGGAGCTGTTCCAGGTACTAGCTCAATCGCGAATTCCACTTCACGATCGGGAGGCATACCTGGCGACTTCTACGGAAAAACATCTGGATATTCCCTGATAATCCTGATCTCCTCCACTTCCACCTCAACTTGATTGAGTTTAATGTCGCTCCTAGGCTCTTGTATGGTTATGAACTCTACTCTGGTGCCACTAGGGTGAGTTAGTTCCACCGTTCTTGTTGAACAATGGATGATTCCTTTATGTTTGGTCAACCAATCCATACCCAAAATAATATCTATCCCTGGTGAATCTATCACTATGAGGTTTGCAGTAAATACTACCCCATTAATGTCTAGATTCACCTTGGGACACACTTGTCTTGTCCTTATTTCTCTACCTGGAGAGTTTACTGCTAGCATATGATCCATTTGAGTTGTTGCTAGATCATGCTTCTTAACAAACCCTTGGGCAATGAACGAGTAGGTAGCACCAGAATCAAACAACAGGGTTGCAATGTGTAAATTGGCAGGAAACTTACCAACTACCACGTCGGGTGCCTCTTGCGCCTCCTCCATGGTCACGTGGTTCACCCGTCCTCGCATCACATTCTGCTGTTGCGGCTGCACAGGCTTCTTCTTTGGGCACTTATGGGCGTAGTGCCCCACTTCACCACAGTTAAAGCATTGCACCCCAACCTTAGGTGCCTGGCCTTTGTTGTCTTGGGGTTGGTTTGGGGGTCCTTGTACTGCTGGTCGAGGTTGATATGTGGGGCGAGGCTGCTGTACAAACTGACGTTGTGGCTGTGCTGGTGCTGACGGAGGCCTGAAGTTCGGGTTATACCCTCTCGGTGCTAAGTAGGGTACCGCAGCACGGCTCGTCTGCCCTGCGGGTTGCTGCATCAGACGTGGGCGTGTGTTGCTACCCGAGGCATGGTGTGACCATCCCGCCTTCCTCTTGTTTTCATTTTCCAATGCCTTCAGCTTCCTCTCCACAACAAATGATTTGTCCACCATCTTTTGGAAGCTTTCATACTCGTTGGAGGACATTGCACACTGCATTTCCGTTGTAAGTCCTTCCACAAAGCAGTCATGTTTCTGCTCATCAGTCTCGATGTCCCGTGGTGCATAACGGGATAGTTGGGTGAATTTAGTGAGGTATTCCCTCACAGCCATGTTTCCTTGCTGCAGCCCCAAGAACTCCTTTCTCTTGTTTTTGAGTTCACCCCTTGGTATGTAATGGTTGCGGAAACTACGCTTGAACTCTTCCCAAGTGATGTTCTCAGGGTCATGATGGGCGGTCACGTAAGCGGTCCACCAATCAGCAGCGGGTCCATGCAATTGGTGAGAGGCAAACAACACCCTCTCATACCCTTGGCATTGTATGATCCTCATCTTGCTCTCAATGGTCTTTAGCCAATCATCTGCCTCTAGAGGTTCAGCAGCACTAGCAAACTTTGGAGGTTGAGTCCCCAGAAACTCACTCAACCTTGGTTGGCGTGGTGCAGCTTGTGGAGGTGGAGCTTGGTGCAAGTTGGCCACCACTTGAGTTAAACTCTGGATGAGCTGATTCTGATTTTCAAGCATTTGGTGGATGGGATCAACTCCTTCACGGCGACCACCCCTGTCTTGTCCTCCAGAAATATGAGGGTTGTCGGCCTCATCGTTGTTGTTGGCAGGGTTGGCACCACGACCCTTTCCTCTTCCGGCCATCTATCATGATCAACCAAATGTAAATTTAAAGCATTACGTATTAACTTCCCAATGTGCTTGTTTAAACTTAAACTTTTTAGGCCTCATTATATTAACACTTTCTGAGGGTTTCATGTCTCACGCGAAAATAAATGCACTCTTAATTCACAGGGGTTCACACATCAAAGCAAAGCAACCCAAAGACGAGGTTGTGGACAAATGCCCATGGCTTCCACAACTCACGTCACACACCAAACATTAACACACAATTAACTAAGGTATTGACTCGACTACTCGATAACTTGCTGAACTAAGGGGAAAGACTCTACACGACTCATATCACTGAGCTGGCTCCTCGGGATCTTCCTCATTATTGCGGCTGCCCTCTGACTCCGCTTTGGGTGGGGAAGCTGCTGGTGGAGAAGTGCGGTGACGCCTGCTCGCCCGGCGATCTGGGGAGTCAGGAGTCCATGTGTCATTCACGGTGACACACAGTTCATTCCCATCTCCTCTTTCTCTTGCCCTCAAGCTGGCTCGAAGCAACGCCTCAGTCTCCTTCAGGGTGTCACGAACATCCTGAAGCTCCTGCTGACACTCCTGCAGTCGAGTGCTGAGCATAGCAGCATCCTCCAAGAAGGTTCATGTGCTCATGGGAAGTCCCCTGCTGCACTGGCGGGTACTTGTACTCCGTTGTACCACTCTCACGCTGGAGGACATACATGTACTCAGTCCTGTCCAGGTGGTGACGGTAGATGTAACTCTGGCAGTTGATGGCCTCCCAGCTGACATCCTTCTCGGCATCGACCTGTGTCGCTCGACAAGCTAGAGAGCGGTGGATCTTGAGTAGCTGATTTTCATGGATAATCCTCATTTCTGAACTCCATTCTTCCCTCTTCTCACGGATGGTCCGGGTGGAGCTGTAGTGTATGATTAGCTTGCCCGTATTGCCGGCGGCGTGGAGCATACGCCGAAGGCGACGCAACAAGCCTCCTACTGCCAACCCGTAGAAGTGGTACGTCACCGGACGGTTCTCCTCTCTCAGGGCAAGGGCAACTACAGGAACTCTCCCTCCGGTGGACTTGCGAGCGGTGCGGATCATGCGAACCATCTAAAACATAAAGCATTTAAAATTAAGTTAGATAAGGGTTTAAACAAAATTTGTATTTCGAATAAAAGTTAGGGTAAGATGAATAAAGTGACCCCATTAAAAAACACCTTCGACCCACACTTTTGTAAAATAGTTTTTAAGAAAATACGGTCCTTAACTACGTCCATTCTACCTAGGTCCACGTTCCTACGGGCAACCTTGGCTCTGAAACCACTTCTGTCACACCCGGTTTCTCCGAAGAACAACCGAGTGAATATCACATGTATGCCAGGATCATTTTCTCATACATGTGATGACAAATAGTGAAGCATCATTTATTACAAGCCAGGTGTTGAATATAAATAGGTCTTACAAAGCATACGTCTCGATGGACGATAATAAGTTCATAACATGTAAATAGAATAGCAGCGGAATATTATTCTTGTGGGCTCCGTCACAGGCGTTGCCCGGGGGACTCCATGAACCTAGAATCCTCCTTCGGTCCGAAGTCTTGGTCATTGAGCACCACATCATCCCCTTGACATGAGCAGCAATTTAAACCAACAAATATGCAAGTTTGAGTACCGTGGGTACTCAGCAAGTTTGGGAAAGTTATGTCATGCATGGCTAGAACAAGGAGAGGTTGAACTCATGGTTAAAGCACTATGCAATTAATACCTATCCCCATTCTCCCAACTCATCATCGAAATCAAATAACCATAACATCAATTCCAATGTTAAGCTACCCGCTTAACATCCTCAACTTCCAAAGCCATCATCCTCTAATCATGAATAAGTCCAAGCCGCTCTTGACCGTGAGCACGATTGTCATGACAGTTTTGACTCTGCAGAGTTTGCACCACTGTACCCACATGTAGTGATTTCATCCCCCGTTGCCGGGTGGACTAAAAGAACCTCCATTATGCCAGTGGCCACGAACCACATTCACACTTCCCAGGTGTGTAGCCAGGAGATCACTACGAAGCCTTTACAAAGTGATTCCCGACGAGCGTGGGCCCACTGAGGTTTCACCCCTAACAGCATACAAGAGGCTCCAACCCCGCTGCAGTGGCCCCCTCTTGAGCCTTGCGGTTCATAAGGTAGTCCAGCTAACACCTATTCCCCGCACCATCCAACACACCCATACTACGCCGGGGATACACCTAATTAATTGGCCAAGCTGCCCCATCTCAGCATGTGGTTGGCACGGTAAAGCCAGGTTACATGCACCATGAATCGGTCCTTAGGATCCAGGCAAGTACTAAACATAAACCCGAGTCTCGTGCACCCAGCACCAACCAAATCATCCAACTTGCCTCGATCCCTACCTCTACATAACTCATAATATCTCATTCAAGAGTAAGGTAAATAAATTATTGATCATATCCCAATTTTCCCATTCTAAGCAAGGCTAAGCATAAGCATGATAATAAATGACATGATAAAATAAATCCCAACCCAAGCTACAAGGAAACAAGATAATGCAATTCTAGGGAAACTTCCTAGCATGGGTTTCATATTTCAATTGACAATGCAAATAATTCTATCTACACGTCCTAGTATAGGATCAAAGTGGTAAAGGACACTTGCCTTCTTCCTGCTGCTCTGGGAATAGAAAGTCTTGGTCTTGGAAAGGGGGAACTTGCTCTGGGGCAGGTTCTACTCATGCAAATGCACATAGCAAAAGAAAACAACAATCCATAAGACATAGTTCACACTTTCACTCCACACATACATACATATGATAGTCATTTACATTTCTAAGTGTTGTGGTTACTATAGATGTGTTGATTTTTAGCCTACATGCACTTTTAAACATATGTATATGATTTCTAACTTTTTTATTCAGATTTCTGTTTGCACACTATATATGAATTTTCAATTTGAACAAATTCTTTATATTCAATTAATATACTTCTTAACTACCAAGTTTGCATGGAAGGTAATTTCCTACTCCAAATAGATTTTCAGATCTTCTACCAAATCCTAAACTGAAGTTTTTGGATTTGGAGACTTCATTTATCATTTTCTAATTATGCATACCTATTTTCCTATATTTTCAGATTTATTTTCTATGCATAAAAGTGAGTTTTAATATTAAATAGTAGGACATATCATCTAAACAGAATAGGTTCTGATCTAAAATATTAAATAATATAGTTTTGAACTTCTCCTCTGATGTGAACTAATTTAAATTTATTTTATCAGTTTTCAGAAGTATTTCCTAGCCTAAAAATGTGTCCCTATAACTAATAAATGTGAACAATCAATTAGACAGATTCATTTCAGCTTAAAATCTATTTTTAACTCATTCTAAAGTTTTCCAAGTGCTATGAGAGTTTAAATTTGAATTTACAATGTGTTTGCCTCACCTTTTAAATTTGAATCCTAATCACATATTCAAATTTCTAAATTTAATATCATATAGGGTCAAAAAGGTAAATCCACCCTACTACAGGGTCTAATTTATTATTTCATAGATTTCTAGGGGTCTAACTACACATAACAGAGGGGTTTTCCTAATTTTTATTAAGTCCAGGGGCTAAAACTGATTTTTAAATGAATTTACACGAATTTCTGAAGTTCCAGGGGCTACATCAGAAGTTTCCGGGGCTAGCTCGTGTTTTCCGAGATCTCCAGGGGGTAGCGCGTAAGAATCTCGACCTTTATAATGCGGGGCCGATGTGGACCGTCCGATTTAAAACAGACGGCTGGGATTATAACGCGAAGCGGTACGGGTTAGATCTAATAGGAACCGCACGATTTAAAATGGACTGGCCTCAGGGGGCCACGTCGCCCTGGCCGTGCGCGGACGGCGCTGCCCAGCGGCGCGCGGCGGCGGGAGGCAGCGATCTCACCGGAGAACTTCGGATCTTCGTCTATACCTCCTAAAACTGGGATTTCATGGCATAGAATGGTAGAGGGGAGGTCGGGGATCTCACCTCGGGGTTTTTCTTGAGCTCGGAGGTCCTGGAAGACGGTCGGCGGCGAGGTCCGAGATGAAATAGTGGCGGTGCTCGCCGGAGCTGCGTCTAGGGTGCAAAACACCGAGTTTTCTGCACCTGCGTGATTCCCCGGAGGCGGTGGAACATGATCGGCGCGTTAGATCAGAAACCCGAGCAAGGATCAAGAGAAAACGGTGATCGGAGCTTCGGTTCTCACCGGGGAGAAAATTGGAGTGCGCTGGGGAATTCGGCGAGTTTCGGCGCGGGAATTTCACGAGGGGAGGCGGCGGAGGATCGACTGGATTATATAGCAGCGTCCGGGGCCGAAGATCGGGCTGTTGGCGCGGTTTTTTGGAGGTTGTTTGGATTCGGGAGAGAGGAGAGTCCCGGGGTCAGCCGAGCGCACGAGAGGTGGGGGATGACATGCGGGCCCCGCGTGTCAGTGAGAGGAAGAGAGGGGCGCGCGGCTATGGGCTGGCGCGGGGAAATGGTGGGCCGGCTGGTGGGTTTCGGCCCACTGGCCGGTTGGGTTTTCTTTTTCTTTTTTTCTTTTTCCTTTTCTTTTTTTGTTTTGATTTGAATTTCAATTCTAATTTGAATTTGAATTTCTGCACCACATGCAATACGTCCAAAAATTGTTAAATTCCCCTCTTAACAGATTTTGGGGTGTTACACGTGTGTGCTTATGCGTTGAGAGATCTGGGATGTGAAATCGCGGAACCCCTGCCGGGTGGTTACCCCGGTCCTTTTATAGCTCAAGGCCGGGGTGGTTACAATGGGGCCTGGGGCCCGACAGGTGGCCCCAAAGCTAAGTGAACCCTATACACAATCTAGGGCTTCGTCCTCTTAGTAGAGCGGCTAGCGGGAGAGTTAAGTCCCGTCGCCCGGCACAATGTGCGCCCCTGACCGTGTGTCAGGTGATGATGAAGACACCGTCTTGTCGCCGCATCTTCTCACCCTGCTTGGGCGGCTTCGTGCCGTTGGGTGGCACTGTACTGCTGTCACGCCTTGCCGTCCTGTCTTGTCACAATAATGGCGAACGGGCAAGGGACGGTGGCGTGTACAGTGTGCCATGCTCCTGGGGAAGGCGCGAGCCTTGAATGTGAAGCCTGACAGCACACTTCCTTCTTGACTTTGTCGTCCCACGGCCCATGAGGATCGCGGGGCACGTGGCGGCTCTGGAGCTCTTTTCGACGGGCTCAGAGCCAGGGGACACGTGGCAGCTCCGGACCTCCCTCAGCGGTGGGGGGAAGGGGGCGGTGCGGGCCGGAGCCCAAGGCACGTGTCTGCACCGGAGTTGTCCTCAGCGGGGAGGCGGCTCAGAGCAAGGGTACATGTGGCAGCCCCAGACCTCACCTTAGCGGGGGGCTAGGGCTGGAGCCTAGGGCACGTGTCCGCATCGGAGTTGTCCTCAGCGGGGAGGCGGCTCAGAGCTAAGGGACATGTGTCAGCAGCGGACCTCACCTCAGCAGGGAGGCATGGGCTAGAGCCCATGGCACGTGTCAGCTCCGGTGCTCATGCGCATGTGTGAGCCCCAAGGCTGACCATGGGGGCCAAGGGCACGTGGCTTACGCTGGGGCCCGCTCAGAAGGGAGGCGGGGCCCAAGCCGTATTTTACCCACTACGCGGGGGTACCTGGTTTGCAGGATAGTTACAGTGGCCCTCAGGCCCATCTTGGGGGAGGCATCGAGACCGCAGGGGGCCCCCATCTCCCCCGCGTGGTGGTTTTGAGGTTGCGCATCCTTGGCGTAGTGGGCGTATTTTTCAGTAGAAGCGGCAGTGGGTCATCGTGTTCACTCTTGATTGATGGGCCACGACGACACACTCGAGGGGTTGCCTCGCGGTAGGCCTACGACCCATTCCTTGGGAACCACCGGACGTTCCCAAGACGTTACTCGCCTGACCCCCAGTGCCTGACCGGTGGGCCTGGACCCTACCCGTCATGGGGGGTCTAGTATTGAGGCGGCATGCTCGAAGGGTTGCCTCGGGGCACTTACTGCGGCAACCAACGGGTTGATCGCCACAGCTCCACCGCGCCACACTTCTCAGGAACAGCCGGACATTTCCGAGATGTTACTCGCCTGGCCCCTGGTGTCTAACGGGTAGACCTTGGTCCTTCCCATCGAAGGGGGAAGTGAGTGGCACCATGCCCGAGGGGTTGCCTTGGGGCACTTTCTGCGGCAACCAAATGGTTGGTTGCACCGCGCTCCTTGGGAACCGCCGAAAATTCCCGGGACGTTATCCGCCCAACCCTCAGTGTTTGACGGGTGGACCCAGGTCCAACCTATCGTTGGGGGAAGTGAATAACCCGCGGCGTGCATAGGTTGAATCCCAATCGTCGCCTCTGTTGCCCTACCAAAGGTAACATATGTGTATAAAAGGAGGCCTTCCGATGTTGGATGGCACCCTTTCCCATCATGTGGCCTTTGTTCTCCTCTTGCACGCTGGAAGCCTCCGCTCCTCAGCACTCTCGCCCACCAGATGCTCTCACACCAGTAGCCTTCTTCGTCCACTTCTGCGAGACGTTTGTGTGTGTGCGTACTTCTGAGGCATCCCACTCCTTGATGACCCCAGATAGAAGCACAAGCCATTCTGATGCATGCCGATGGGAACGGAGGCCATCGGGGACAGGATTCTTGACTTGCAGGGAGTCCCTTTGCCAGTGTCGTGTGGGAAATGTCCTCTAGGTGCCTCGCGGAAGAAGGGCTACCTGCTAGCACCGGAGGAAGGTTAAGTCCAGAGTGATCAAGCCTTCCTCCAGGTACTATTGTGGACAAACAAATCCGACAAAGATGGTGTTTGGCCCACGCGACACTAGATGTCACCGTTGCCTCGGTCCAGCATGCGTTGTTGCCGTCCTTGGTCTTACAGTAGGTAATCGTCTCTTTGCATAGAGATCGTCTTGGGGGACAACCAAGTATGCCACGGAGCAAGAGATTGCTTGACTTGTAGCTGTTGAGTTCCTTAGTCGTCTTGTATCCCCTACTGTATGCCAGAACTATGTCATTAATGAAAGCTTCTTTGTTTCAAGTCTTTCTTTGTCTTGTATTGTCGATGTAGACTTCGGGCCCTTAGCGGCGTAAGGACCCACAGCGCAAGGGTCTGGAATGACTTTAACCGACGTGGATAGCCCCTTGCGGATGTCTTAAGCTTGTCCCTCCGGGTCCTTAGCAGCGTAAGGAACCAGGTCGCCCCGATAGTGCGGATACCACTCCTTCCGGGTCCTTAGCGGCGTAAGGACCTAGGGAAGATCAGTCCTTGTATCCAGCTTGTCTCAGAAGGTCACGTGGCAGCTCCGGACCTCGCCTTAGCGGGGAGGCTCGGGACGGAGCCCAGGGCACGTGTCTGCTCCAGAGCCGTCCTCAGCGGGGAGGCGGCTAGGAGCCAGGGGACACGCGGTAGCCCCGGACCTCACCTCAGCGGGAAGGCTCGGGCCGGAGCCCAAGGCACATTTGAGCTTTGGAACTCAAGCGCATGTGGCAGCCCCTGGGCTGACCTTAGGGCTAAGGGCACGTGGCTTGCTCGTTTACAGTTGATATGCTTGAGGAAGCACAAACTATAAAGGGAGAATGTACAGTACAAGGCAAAACTTTCTCAGTTCAGGCTCTTTCTCATAGGAGGAAACATGCCGTACTAGAAGGTAGCGACCCATCCCAGATGTCGAGGGTGACATGACTCCTCCGGGACTTAGCTGTTCTAAGTGTTGTTCCTAGACACTATGACACCCTTTCAAAGAAAATAAAACCCCACCGCTGCTCTAAGGATAGAACTTACGGAGGTGTTCTATGTTCCAAGGATTGGGTAGAGGTACCCCATCCTCTGTGGCTAGGCACATGCACCCGAGGCGGCATACTTGTATCACTCGGAAGGGACTCTCCCAGCTGCGGGAGAGTTCGTTCCCACCTTCCCGAGAAAGTATTCGCCGTAGCACCAAGTCGCCCACCTCAAGTTGTCTACTCCACACGAACCGTTGTTGATAACGCCGGAGCGCTTGACAGTATCGCGCATTTTGGACAACTGCTTGCCACCTTCGCTCATCGACAAGGTTGATATCTTCACACCGAAGTTGGTCCTATGTGGCTTCGTCGTACGCTCGGACACAGGATGAGCCCATGGTGATTTCTAGGGGGAGGACGACCTCAGCCCCATACACTAGGAAGAAGGGTGTTTCCCCTGTCGAGCGATTGAGGGACGTCTGGCTAGCCCACAGTGCACACAGAAGCTCTTCAACCCAATTAGCACCGTGCTTCTTGAAGCTGTTGAAATTGCACGTCTTGAGTCCCCTGAGTATCTCAACGTTTGCTCTTTCAGTTTGACCGTTACTCTCTAGATGAGCAACAGAAGCATGGCAAACTTGGATTTCGAGGTCTTCGCAACAGTCTTGGAATACTGCACTGGTGAAGTGGGCCCTGTTGTCGGTGATGATTCTGTTTGGGACCCCAAACTGGCAGACAATTGACTTGATGAACTTGACTGCTGACTACTTGTTGATAGTTACTACAGGGGTAGCTTCCGGCCACTTGGTGAACTTGTCTACGACGATGTAGAGGTACCGGTACCCTCTGACGGATCTGAGGAATGGTCCTAGGATGTCCAGCCCCCTCACAGTGAAGGGCCATGAGGGCGGGATCATCTGTAGCGTCTGAGCTGGTGTGTGGATCTGCTTAGCGTGGAACTGGCACGCCTTGCATCTCTTAACCAGGTCGACGCCATCCTGGAGAGCTGTCGGCCAGTAAAAGCCTTGCCCGGGACTTGAGAGGTCCAAAGCGTCTTCTTGTAGAGGTTCGAGACTCGAGGGCCCCAGGCCCCTAGGCCCGGGACTGCACTTTTGGAGCTCGGACCCAGGTGCACACCAGTTGTCAGGTCTAGGCGTTTGAGGCCCAACTAGTTCTTCCTGATGAGGCCCGGGACCGAGGACCCCTGGCCCCTTGGTCCGAGACTGCACTCTGGGAGCTCGGACCTAGATGCACGCCTATTGTCGGGTCCAGATGGTTGGGACCTGTCTGGTTCTTCTTGGGGTGGTCCAGGACCCGAGGGCCCCTGGCCCTCTGGTCCGGGACTGCACTTTGGGAGGTTGGACCTAGATGCACGCCTTTTGCCGGTACTAGGTGTCTGAGACCCGACTAGCTCTTCTTGGGGAGGTCCGGGACTCGTAGCCCCCAAGCCCCTAGGTCAGGAACTGCATTCTGGGAGCTCGGACCTAGATATGCATTGATCATCAGGTCCACCTGCTTGGGACCTGATTACTTCCCCATCCCAAGGATTTCCTGCAGTGTCTGAGCCCTGGGGCTTTAGACCAACAACAGCAAGGGCTTCTTCTGGGACTTGATGGCGACAGAGTTTTGGTCGCTCCGTGACCAGAACCATGCTCATGACCTCGGTTGTGGCAGCGATGTAGAGGAGCAGTGGCTCGCCTTGTTCAGGGGCCACCATGACTGGTAGCATTGTGAGGAACTTTTTCAGCTCCTGGAATGCCTCATCTGCCTCCTCGGTCCATATGAATGGACCAGACTTGCGTAGAAGCTTGAAGAACGGGAGAGTCCGCTCGACTAGTCTAGAGATAAACCGACTGAGCGCAGCCAAGCATCCGGTAAGCTTCTATACATCCTTGATGTGGACCAAGAAACTGAGCAGCTTCCCGGTAGAGACCAAGAATACACATTTGTCTGGGTTCAACTTCGTGTGTGTGGAACACCTTCTGTCGAATACTAGGGCTAGGTTGTCGAGCAGAGATGTTTGTGACTTAACCTTCACTATGATGTCATCGAGATAAACCTCGACCAGGTCTCGAATGAGGTTCCCGAACGTCTTGTGCATTGCACGCACGAAAGTGGGAAGAGCATTCTTAAGACCATAAGGTATGGACACTTAGCAGTATAGACCATCTACTATGATGAAGGCGGTATGTTCTTCATCTCCCCTAGACATAAGTATCTGGTGCAAACCTAAGTATGCATCTATGAAACACAATAGATCACAACCGGATGTGGAATCGACTATTTGGTCTATACGAGGGAGAGGGAACGGATCCTTTGTACATGCCTTATTGAGGGTGGTGTAGTCGATGCACATGCGTAGCTTCCCGCCAGCCTTGGGGACGACAACAGGGTTGGCCAACCATCATGGATGGTGGACCTCTCGGATGAAGCAAACATCGAGCAACTTCTTGATTTCCTCACGGATGAAGTTTGCAGCTCGATGGATTGTTTCCAAGGCTTCTGTTGGACCGACCAGGCGTCAAGATGTATCTTCAATTGGTGCTCAATCACCTCCCTAGGGATCCCGGGCATTTCCGACGGTTGCCAGGCAAACACGTCGACATTGCCCCGGAGGAAGGTGACGAGCATGTCTTCCTATTTGCCTCCAAGTCCCCCGATGATTCGGGTGGACTGAGCGACATTAGGGACGATTTGGACAACCTTTACTGGTACGTCCTCGCCATCCGAGGGCTGCACACGGGGTGCAGATGCCACCCCTCGTTGACGCATTCTTGGAGGCGGATGGCTTGCTTCAGCGTGACCAGGGCGACCTCCTGTGCTGCTACTAGTGCTTGAAGCTTTTCCAGCGCCGAGACAACCGCGGTACGGTCACCGCAGACCTTGAAAACTGACGTTCACCATGGCAGTACCGTGGCTGGGCGAGAAGGCTCGCCATGAGAAGTGATGTTCACCATGGTCGCGTAATGGCGAACAAGCAACGGACGGAGGCGTGTGCAGTGCGCCATGCTTCTGGGGAAGGCGCAAGCCTTGAACGTGAAGCCTGACAGCGCACTTCCTTCTTGACTTCGTTGTCCCACGGCCCACGACGGATCGCGGGGCACGTGGCAGCTCTGGAGCTCTTATCGACGGGCTCGGAGCTAGGGGACATGTGGCAGCTCCGGACCTCACCTCAGCGGGGGGGGGGGGGGGGGGCACAGAGCCCAAGGCACATGTCTGCACCGGAGCGGTCCTCAGCGGGGAGACGACTCAGAGCTAGGGGACACGTGGCAGACCCGGACCTCACCTTACCGGGGAGGGGCTCGGGCCGAAGCCCAGGGCACGTGTCCGCCTCGGAGCTGTCCTCAGCGGGGAGGCGGTTCGGAGCCACGGGACACGTGTCAGCCTCGGACCTCACCTCAGCGGGGAGGCTTGGGCCGGAGCCCAGGGCACGTGTCAGCTCCGGGGCTCATGCGCACGTGTCAGCCCCAGGGCTGACCATGGGGGCCAAGGGCACGTGGCTTGCGCTGAGGCCCGCCTCAATGGGGAGGCGGGGCCTAGGCCATCTTTTACCCACTACGCGGGGGTACCCAGTCTGCAGGATACCAACGATGGCAAAAACTACAGAATGTATAAAAATGAGCAATTCAGCATGTACAAGGAATTACAAAGTCATATATGTATGAAATACTATGCTCATATTTTTTAGTTTAGGTTCATACGTAGACTTTCCAAATGTCAAAACTTCCCCTCAATTGAAGCCATGAGGGTGCAGAACCTCTAGTTTACCCTGAATGTAAGAAAAATGAGTGAAATCTAAAGGTTTCGTGAAAATATCAGTCAATTATTGTTCTATATCTATATGGTGAAGCACAATGTTTCCTTTTTCAATATTATCACGAAGAAAGTGATGCCTAGCATAAATGTGCTTAGTTCTAGAGTGTTGCACGAGATTTTTAGTAATACAAATAGCACTAGTGTTATCACAAAACAGTGTGACACTATCTAAATCAACCCTATAGTCCTTAAGTGTTTGAACAATTCAGAAATTTTTAAAACAAGCGTTAGTAGCAACTATATATTCAAATTTGACCATGGATTGTGCAACTGAATTTTGTTTTGTTGAGGACCAAGTACCAAGTGAGTTACCCAAGAAATGACAAGCACCCGAAATACTCTTTCTATCAATCCTACACCCCTAAAAATCAGTATCTAAAAATTCTCTCAAAATAACGGTTGAGGAAGAAAGAAGAAAAACGTCAAATTCTTGAATTTCATGTAAATACCTTAGTATACTTTTGATGGCATGAAGATGTCATGCACGTGGAGAAGCTTGGAACTGTGCACCTAGATATACGCTGAACTGTATGTCCGGTATTGACGCTGTGAGGTACAAAAGGGACCCAATCATTCTTTTATATTCTTTTTGATCCATGGATTCAACGTCTATATCAAGTTTAAGTTTTGCTGTTGCTTCCATTAGTGTCCGAGTAGCCTTGTTATTTTCCATTTTGAAGTGTCTAAGAAGGTCTTTTGCATACTTCGTTTGATGCACAAAGGTTCCCCCATTGTTTTGCTTGATTTGCAACCCCAAAAAGTATGTGGTGTCTCCCAACATACTCGTCTCAAATTTTGAACTCACCACAGCTTAAAACTTGAACACAAAAATCATGAGATACAAACTCAAAGATAATATCATCCACATACACTTGTGCTGGAATCACACTACAAACTTATACTAACCAGCACACACGTTCAAACGCTATCACCACACCTTAAAACCATGTTTTTTAGATGGAAAGCCTTGGAACCATGTTGACACGTCTATACACTCTTTGCATACGTGCACACATTTCAAACACGTTCAACCTTCAATTTTCATCGTCCAAACATGTTGAAACCACATCACAACCTCATGCCATTACTGCACTTGTGCCAATGACTTCTATTCATATTTAAAATACTACTTGACACGTCCCATGTACCTTAATATACACTGTTTTTTATCCAAACATGTTGCATGACACATTTGACTGTCTCAACTAAAATTCCTCTTAAATTTGGTTGTTGAATCTCAACTCCCCCTACGTTTAGTTCGAGGATCACCATCACCTGCACATAAGCAAACAACCTTTTTTGCGAGCACAAGTATGAGACTTGACTCTCGTTAGATCGAACCACAACACTTTACATGAAATCCCGACACAAATGTGTTACTCACATTCAAACAACCAAAACCAGCATAACACATAAAAACTCAGTCCATAAGCACTAAGCATTCTCTCCTACATATTAAAGCAACAACAACAACAACAACAACCAAGTCTTTATCCCAAGCATGTTAGGGTCGGCTAGACATGAAACTCAATAATTATATATATATATATTTCTTTTACTTCATTGAAGTATATATATATATATATTGTTGTTGTTGTTGTTTTAATAAAGATAAGATTAAAATGTCCCATGTCAAATAACATGTCAAACACAAAAGTGTATGACCAAAATTTTACATTAAACTCACTAAAACATCTTTTGCCAATGTATTCATCACATCTAGATCCCACACAGAGTATCACCTGCACAAAGAAATAAATGGTGCCGGAACATTAGTGATATACAAATAATGAAGAATCAAACTTGGTAGCAGTGAAACCAAGAGTCATAATACTATTCAAATTGGATGAGGTAGTTACTAATAACACCAAACAGTGTCTTAGTGCCTCTCCTACGGTTGTCAGGAAGCCAAAATCAGAATGTCTCTCCTACTGTGTCATAGAAAGCATAACATATAATACTGTTTTTTTGGAGGACATTGGGGTAGTGTCTAGGATAGCTTCGATTAGCGATTTGGAGAATATCAGATTTCTCCTAATTTGCGCAAACACTTGATGCTAACATACAGACAGCGTGTGCAGAGAGACATTTGCAATTTTACTAGTGAACTCGCTAAAATATCATTATAATAGGAACCGGTTCGCTCGTTTACCATCGAGACATTATAACTTAACTCGTAGCCCTCTCTGATAAATGAAAAACACAGGAAAAGACTAAAATACACTCAACTCTTTTATTATCTCTTATTTGAAAACAACCGTATGGAAGCACGCTGGATTAAAAAACAGCCATATGAGAGATAAAAAAAATACATGCCACTACAAGCTTGCTGAATAAAAAAACTGCATTCTCTCAACCTGTCCGGCATGGGGTGGAGGGAAAGGAACAAAGATGATACTGGTGGAGGGTAATTTTGACTTTACAGTCATTACAAATATATAAATGGTAAATAAATGAACTGGTTTTTATTATAATAGTATTTTAAGAAGTTTACTATTTTAGTGAAACCTACAGCGGTAAAATTACAAATGTCGAGTAGTAGGCTCTCGCAAAATTCAAGAGAGGTCTCTGGGTTTAGAATTTCTGGATTTCTTCCATAAACCCTAACCCTTCTCTACTGCCCTGCCCATGGCGCCGCCGCCGCCAAAGAATCTGGTGCTCGCGGCCTCCTCCGCGGACGCCGGCGTGGCCGCGTGGGACCTCCGCACCGGCGCGGAGGACATCCGGCTTCGCCCCTGCGCCTCCTGCCCGCGCGCGCTCGCCTCTGTCGGCGACCGGTTCCTCGCCGCCGCTCAGGCCCCTCCCCCTGGCGGCAACTCATGCACCGTCCACTTCTACCATTGGGATAAGGTATGCGCCCTCCGTGCTAGCCGCTAAACGACACGCTGAGACCCTGATTTGGGATGTCGCTTCTTTGTTTGAATTGCAGCCGCAGGTGGCCGTCAAGAGCTTTCCCGCCGAGCCGATCCACGTGCTTATCGCGGACCCGGAGGGGAGCTACCTCATTGGCGGTGGCGGCAAGGGCAATATATACTTGTGGGAGGTATGTGCGTTGTGGTTTCACTTGTTTAGTTATTATTAAGGGCTCTGTTTGTTTTGAAGGTGGTGCAAAATTCGTGCTATGCTTTTGGTTTATTAGGAGGCAATGTATGAAATGGTTGCTGGGTAGGTGAGTAGTGGTTACTCCAAATTGAACTGGGGTCTGGGGCTGGTGTTCTAGTTGTTCTGATTTTTTTTCAATTAATGATCTTAAATAGTCGAGGGAACTAGATTGAGCAGTGTTTTGTAGTCTGTCGTGTGCTTTAATATGCTTATTACTAAAGAATTTGTATTTTGAGCGCGAAAGATTTGAACCTTTTGGATTGGTTCAGCCTGATATTGCTTTGTATTATGCTGGAACAGGTGCATGTTTTGTATCAATGTCTGACAAAGTCAACATCTTCTAAAATGTGTAACTATTCCATAAGATAAAGAACTCCAACGTTTACTGATTAAAGCCGAGGTTGTTCCATAAGATAAAGTGCTCCAACGTTTTTGCGGTCGAGGCAGAAACTGACCACAGAAATGTTGTTCAAATATATGTTGCTTGCATTTATTTATTCCATTCTCCATCCATGGCCTTGGCGCAGCGGTAAAGCTGTTGCCTTGTGACCATGAGGTCACGGGTTCGAGTCCTGGAAACAGCCTCTTGTAGAAATGCAGGGAAAGGCTGCATACAAAAGACCCAAGTGGGTCAGGCCCTTCCCCGGACCCTGCGCAAGCGGGAGCTACATGCACCGGGCTGCCCTTTCTTTTTTTATTCTCCATCCATGGCCCAATGATAACTCCGCCTATGTTGTAATGACATAGCCGGTCCCAAGCCCGGGTAAAGGAGGAGGGGGTTGTGATAGGCTTGGCGAGCCAACAACTACACTTAGCCACTCTCATGGAAATGAAACCCAATAGAAATTCGTTGGGGCGTAACCCTCTTAGCGACGCGCCATATCGGAACCCGGGTATGGTGTTAAGTGGGCAAGGGCCGGGTCGCCACCGCCTTAGTGGCGCGCCATATCGGAACCCGGATATGGTGTTAAATGAGCAAGGGCCGGATCGCCATCACCTTAGTGGCGCGCTACATCATCGCCCGGATGTAGTGATAAGTGAGCAAGGGTCTTTGCATCTTACTCGACGGGTGCAAAGCGTAAGGAAGCTAGCCGAGGAACATAGATTTCGGGTGGGTAGTTGGAATGTAGGATCCTTGACGGGGAAGCTACGTGAGTTAGTAGATGTTGCCATTAGGAGACGAGTAAATATCCTTTGTGTATAAGAGACTAGATGGGCGGGTCAAAAGGCGAGAGAAGTCGAGAATACCGGTTTCAACCTTTGGTATTCTGGTTCGGCTGGGACTAGGAATGGCGTAGGTGTTCTAATAGATAAGAGTCTTAAGGATGGAGTAGTGGATGTTCGAAGACGAGGGGATAGGATCATCTTAATCAAGATAGTAATTGGGGACATTGTCTTGAACGTCATTAGTGCTTATGCCCCACAAGTTGGGCTCAACATGAATGCTAAGAGGCAATTTTGGGAGGACTTGGAGGATATGGTTAGTAGTGTACCGATAACCGAGAAACTCCTCATAGGGGGAGATCTCAATGGTCATGTGGGTGCAACTAACGTAGGATTTGAAGGAGTACATGGAGGTTCTGGATGCGGCGATAGAAATCAAGAGGGTAAGGACATCCTAGACTTTGCCGTAGCCTATGATCTGTTGATAGCTAACACCCTCTTTAGGAAGAGGCAATCTCACCTAGTGACCTTTAGTAGTGCCCAACACTCTAGCCAGATTGACTTTGTCCTCACTAGGAGAAAGGATAGACGGGAGTGTCTAGATTGTAAGGTGATCCCGGGGGAGTGTGTTGTGACACAACATAAGTTTGTGGTAGCTGACTTTCACTTCCATACATGTTCTTTGCGGGACAAAGGTGTCAAAATCACAAGAACAAAGTGGTGGAAGTTGAAGGGAGAATCACAAGAATCCTTTAAAAATAGGGTGATCACAGAAGGACCCTGGGCAGAAAATGGAGATGCAGATAGTATGTGGATGAAGATGGCAACTTGCATTAGGAAGGTAGCTAGTGAGGTGCTCGGTGTGACAAAGGGAAAGAAACTTATAGATAAAGACACTTGGTGGTGGAATGAGGATGTACAAAAGGCCATTAAGGAGAAGAAGGAGTGTTACAAGAGATGGCATAATGATAGAAACGCAAGCAACATGCTTAAGTACAAAGAGGCTAAGAAGAATGCAAGGCGGGTTGTGAGTAAGGCAAGAGGACAAACCTATGATAAGTTATATGAGAGACTAGGGACAAAAGAAGGTGAAAAAGACATATACAAGGTAGCAAAAATCCGCGAGAGAAAGATGAGGGATCTCAATCAAGTTAAATGCATCAAAGATGAGTCTGACCGCATTCTAGTGAAGGATGAAGAGATTAAGAATAGATGGCGTGATTACTTTAATGGGCTATTCAATGATGGGAATGAGAGCACTATGGTTGAGTTGGATGACTCCTTTGATGACTCCAACAGGCGGTTCGTGCGGAGGATACAAGAGTTTGAGGTTAAGGAGGCCTTAAAAAGGATGAAAGGAGGAAAGGCCCTCGGCCCTGACGATGTCCCTATTGAGGTGTGGAGATGTCTTGGGGACGTCGCAATAGTATGGCTCACAAAGCTATTCAACCACATTTTTCGGTCAAACAAGATGCCTGAAGAATGGAGGAAAAGTATATTAGTACCTATCTTCAAAAATAAAGGAGATATTCAAAGTTGTACTAATTATCGAGGTATTAAGCTTATGAGTCATACTATGAAGCTTTGGGAGAGAGTGATTGAACACCGCCTGAGGAAAGTGACCAATGTCACTAAAAACCAGTTTGGTTTTATGCCTGGGAGGTCTACAATGGAGGCGATTTTCTTGCTTCGTCAGCTTATGGAGAGATATAGGGAGCAGAAGAAGGACTTGCATATGGTGTTCATCGACTTGGAGAAGGCGTACGACAAGATACCAAGGTCAGTCATGTGGTGGGCACTAGAGAAACATAAAGTGCCAACAAAGTACATTACCCTTATCAAGGATATGTACAATAATGTTAGGACAAGTGTGCGCGTAAGTGATAGTGAGACTGATGCATTTCCTATCACGGTAGGATTACATCAAGGATCAGCTTTGAGCCCATACATCTTTTCCTTGGTCATGGATGAGGTGTCGAAGGATATACAAGGGGATATCCCTTGGTGCATGCTCTTTGCTGATGATGTAGTGCTGGTAGATGAAACTAGAGATGGTGTTGATAAGAAATTAGAGTTATGGAGACAAACCTTAGAGTCCAAGGGGTTTAGACTTAGTAGGACCAAAACCGAGTATATGAGGTGCGACTTTAGTGGTGTTGGTCGTGAAGAGGGAAATGTTAGTCTACAAGGACAAATAGTACCTAGAAGGGACTCTTTCCGATACTTAGGATCAATGTTACAAAGCAATGGCGATATTGATGAGGATGTTTGCCACAGGATCAAGGTAGGGTGGATGAAATGGCGACAAGCCTCTGGAATCCTATGTGATAGGAAAGTCCCACAAAAGCTAAAAGGGAAGTTCTATAGGACGGTGATCAGACCCGCGATGCTCTATGGGGCGGAATGTTGGCCAACTAAACGGCAACATGTCCAACAAATGAGTGTCGCAGAGATGCGCATGCTACGGTGGATGTGTGGGCACACGAGAAGAGACCGAATAAGGAATGAGGCGATTCGTGATAAGGTAGGGGTGGCGCCGATTGAAGAGAAGTTAGTCCAACATCGGCTTAGGTGGTTTGGACATATCCAACGGAGACCTCTAGAAGCACCGGTTAACAGTGGGATTTTAAGAGGTAGAGAAAATATTAGGAGGGGTAGAGGACGACCAAGGTTGACCTGGGAGGAGGCGGTAAAACGAGATTTGAGAGATTGGAATGTATCCAGAGACTTAGCTCATGATAGGACCGCATGGAAAGTAGCAATTCATGTGCCAGAATCGTAGTCTTGTTTTTTTTTCTTTTCTCTTTTTCTTTTCCTTTTTTCTTATTTCTTTTCTCTTTTCTCTTTTTCCTTTTTCTTTTTTCCTTTTTTTCTTTTTTTTCCTTTTTTCCCCCTTGTTCTCATATCTCTTCCTCTGTTTTACTTCATTGATATTGGGTTTCATGTCTAGCCGACCCCAACAGGCTTGGGATAAAGGCTTGGTTGTTGTTGTTGTTGTTGTATCCATGGCCCAATGATATTAGCTGGCCTGGCACAATGCAAAAGCATGAGCTGACATTGATTTAGTGGTCATGGCTACTCTTTGGTTGCTCTGGAAGGAGTAATGAACACATTTTCCATCAAACATAGAGACAGACAAGTGTCGTTGTAAATTGTAATGTTGTTTAAAGAGGAGCTGATCTTCTTGACCTTTGTAGGTACAGAGAAGTAGGGTAGGACCCATATTGCTCCTATCCTGTCAGGCATTGTACATTTTTTTAATTTCCTTTGCTAGTTTTTGGGTTTATCAGACAGATAATTGCAGTTATCTTCCTTTAGTCCACAAAAACGCTAATGCTGCTATCACACTTGATAACCGTTTCCTAGAACAAAATGGCATTTTTGTTTTTTTAAATATCCACACTTTGCAGTCACTTCAGACAAAACTAAAATAGAACCCATGCTCCTCTTTCAAAATTTATGGAATGTTTGTCCCCTTTTTATTTGTTTATTTTAATTGGTACCATAACGTAGGTGAGTATATTGATCCCTTCTTTCCTGGTGGGTTCCATTTGCAGTTTATGGCTTTATGCAAAACCTGATCCATGCAGCACCTTTGTTGTCAACACGGAAACTGTCTATGCTATTTTTCTGATATTTTGAAACACATGCATGATTTATACTAAAAACTATTCATTCTTACATGATATTTTCTTTGGTGGTGGTGTATAGGTGGCAGGTGGAGAGCTTCTCTACACATGGCATGCACACTATCGTGGTGTTAGGTGCCTCGCCCTCTATGACTATTTGCTTGTATCAGGATCAGAAGATGGGAGCATTAAAGTTTGGGATCTCATCATGTCAGTTGGTTCTTGTGTTAACATAGTGTTATATAATTTTATATGTGACCTAATTGGGTTTGGTTGTGTTGATTGCAGGTTGCTTGATGAGCAATCAAGGTTGGAGGCTAATACACTGTACGTGTATAACTTCAGTCAGCATGCCCTGCCTGTAACTGATATTGCTTGCTTCCTAGGAGGCATTGTTGTCTCATCTTCAGAGGATCGAACCTGTAAAGTATGCAACTTTATTCTACCTTGACTTTAGCCCTATGCAGAAGTGCAAATGTACATTTGTTCCTGTGGCTTGTTAGCCATCCTTATTTATAGCATTTACCAGTAGCACATTTGAGCTAATTGTGTAAATATATTTGTTCTTTTTCACCAGATTTGGAGTTTGACTGAGGGTAGGATTCTAAGAAGCATTTCATATCCTGCTATTATTGATTCAGTTGCACTAGACCCAAGAAGTCATATCTTCTATGCTGGTGGTAGAGATGGAAAAATATATGTCACTGCTATGGGTGTTGATGTTAGCTCCCATAGCGGTGATGACTCATCCATTCTTGGTGCATTGGATGACCACAGGTGTGAAAATTGACCTAGTTCTTATCAGTTTTTCTTTCCTCCCTGTAATAAAGTTTATAACATGTAGGCTTGAAGTTCCCTTACATCTTTCATGGGTTATACTGGTTAGAAATTCTCTCATATACTATCTGTTTAGGCTTTAGTGAACGTGTAGCATCTTGTGAAGTAATGCACTGACGGAAGCAGCACTTTCTTATATTGGATTTTAGAAATAAGAGCATAACTTAGAGGATATAAGGATTTTCTCAAATTTAGAACTGAAGGATTACAATTTGGGAACCATGTGTTGCTTCTACTCGTTAAAATAGTAAGATGTCAAAAGGAATAACGAAAATTCCAAAAGCCTTTATATTGTACGATCACAAAAATTCAGCTTTGGATGAAGCTGACAACATGGAGAGTGTGCAGTCCTTGCAATTCTGTTTCTGCATGCATGTCATGTAGTGGCCACTGAGAGAAAGAGACAGCTCCAGTGTCCTGTTGTATCTTTGAAATAGTTTACAATTTTTACACACGTTACTAAAGATGGGAGTGCCTTTTATATCCAGATCCTCATTGTTAACAAAATTGTGGGAGCCGTATTTTTCTAACGTTTAAGTAGCCCCCCTCATATTTCTGTTTCTGTGTTGCTCCAATATTTGGAATATACAGGTAGGCTGAATGTCTGGTTGATCTGCATTTTGTACATAGTAATATAAAAAGCAAATGCTTTATTGAAATGAATATGTTAGATATGGATCAGATTTGTTCCACACTAGCATCAGAATACTTTGCTTAATATGTATTAGTATGTAGTCATTATTTGCTAGTGAGGGTTAGGGACAATGCTCAGCATCAGTCTTTGCGCAAGGGGCAGGACAATGTGCACTACAATCATCTGCTGAGCTAAGCAGAGTAGTCAGAGTAGGAGAAAAGGAGAGTAGGAGTGAGTTAATGCTGGGATCAGCACTGTATGAGCGGCTGCACTGTTCCGGACAGCTGGAGTACACCTCTGGGTTCCAGACTTGGGCTATATAAATATGGGAAGTGTTATTCTCTAAGCAGTTCAGCTGCATTTCCTCAAAACCACAGAGTTCAACCTCGTTAGAGGAAGTATAGAGGAAAAACCGAGAGAGGGGGCGGGAATACGAAGTGCACAAGAGTGAAATAGTCAGTGAGACATAATACAAAGTGAGTGAACTACCTGATGAATTTAACATAAAAATACAAAACACATACCTGTTTACTGGAGTGTAGGACCAACATATGGTATCAAAGGCAGATCACTCATTGTCGGCGAAGGAATGACATCACCTGAGCGCGGATGTTGTGCCCAATGTGGTCGTCGTCACATGTTCTCTGTGTCTCTGATCAGGAGCTGGAGCTGCAACAGACATAAGAGGAGTCTAGGGCACCATGCTTCTGGGCAAATTGTTGTGAACAGGACCGTGCTTAAGATCGGTGGTACTTCCACCTTCCCGACTCATGCACGCCAACTATATAGAGTGTGTGCTGATGATGAAGGTGTTACTCCAAGCGTGTGGGCTATCGGCCATCGTCGAGTTAGGGACCGACGACGAGGTAGAGGAGCACCTGGCTCTGCAGGTCATTCTTCATGCTGTCACACCTGACCTCATCTCCACTTGCCACCAATTGCACTGCCAAGGAGGCGATGGGCAAGCTCCTATCACTTAGGGATGCGTCACCCACAAGACAGAGTTGTGGCAATTGTGGAAGGACTACGAGAATTTCTAGTTCCGCGATGGCGAGTCTATGGAGGACTGTCTTGCAGCTGAGCTCAATGGTGTCCAAACTAGCGGGTCTCGGGTGCGCATCATCCCGTCAAAGTATGAGAAACTCGCGTTGTCTGTTGAGACGTTGCTTGACCTGTCAACGCTCTCCATCGATGATGTCACTAGGTAACTAAAGGTGGTCGAGGACCGTGCAACAGCCGCAACAACGTCCTCAGGGATGAAGCTCCTGCTCACAGAAGAAGGGTGGGAGGCAAGGAAGAAGGAGAAGCAGAGGCGGGAGAGGTCATGCGGTGACATGAACGCCCGAGTGCGGCAGCATGGGAAATTGGCCTAGAGAAAGCCGGAATAGGGACACTTGTGAGAGTAGGCCCGAGTCACAGGCCAAAGAAAAGTGCCACAATTGTGGCCGTGTGGGACATTGAGCAAGAGAGTGTCGAATGCGCCAAGAGCATGCCCATCTCGTCCTGGAGGACAACGAGCTGACATTGCTGCTGGTGGACACCTGCACGTTAGGAATGGCGTCAGAGTGGCTGGAGCAGGAGGTGGACCTAGGCGAGGTTCACGGGCATGCTCACCTCGGTCGCGTTGGGGAAGCCATCGGATACTGATGGTACTCCTCATGGTCTTTACGGAGAAATCAAACTCCTTCGTTGAGGCCGAACTTGACCCAAGGTGGAGGAATGCGATGGTAGAAGAGATGAAGTCCCATCACCGAGAACAAAACTTGGGAGCTGGTTGACCTATCGGCTAACTATTGGCCAATTGGGCTGAAATGGGTGTCAAGGTGAAGAGGAACGTTGATGGGTAGCTGGTCAAGCATAAGGCAAGGCTCGTAGCCAAGGGCTACGTGCAAAGAGGGGGGGTTGACTTTGGCAAAGTCTTTACCCTGATCATGTGGATGGAGTCCATGCGGCTTCGTTTGACATTAGTAGCATGTTGGGGCTGACGCGTCCATCACATAGATGTCAAGTTAGCCTTCCTCAACGACGAGCTAGAGGAGGTCTATGTTCAAAAACCGTAGGGTTTCATCAAGAAGAAGCAAGAGGGGAAGGTGCTTAGGCTATGCAAGGCATTGTATGGGCTCTGGCAAGCACCAAGAGCCTGATGCAAAGTTGGATGAAAGTCTGAGAAACTTAGGCTTTACCAAGGGTGTTGACAATAATGCCATTTACACCTGATGTTCTGGTCCAGCTCCTGATCATTGGGGTGTTTGTAGATGACTTGATCATAGCATTTAAAAAGGCGTCGCCTAGGCGTCTAGGTGCTTGGCCGGTTGACTCGTCTGGCCACCGCCATCCAGGCTGCCTGCCCCCAGTCATGCCTGCTGTTGGGCAAGAGAAACCAGCAATAACGAGGTAATCCTATTCCAATAATATGCTGGTCTTATATAGCTGGTTACACCGTGATTTTATTTTCATTTAGCACTCTTCTTTTCCTAATAGGACTACTTCTCTAATCTAAATGATAACCTTTTCATCTTTAGGAGCTACCATATTTATGGATTTCCTGCCTTATAGACTTCTAAACATAACTCCTTATTTATGGATAGGAGTCCCTAAATAAGGCAGAAAATCAATAGGTTGTTGGGAACAATCACCGTTGCTTAGACTACAACAGCGAACAAACACACGTGAGGAAGAACAAACATGGGAATTTTGGTGTAAACATGGGAATTTTGGTGTTGCACTGACTTGGCAGTATTTCTGATATTTTCTTGCATTATCTAAAGACTATAGTGACTAGTAACTGCAGCCATAACCTGCACTAAAATGTGCATTACAACTGACTAGTAACTGCAACCTTAATCTGCACTAAAGCTCATTATAAACCGCAGTCATAACCAACACTAAAGCGCATTATAACTTAACTGCAGCCATAATCTGCACTAAAAGAAATAAACAGCGCACAGGTTTATTCATCAATCCCCCCTAATCTTTGTGCGCGAGCTTTGTGTTGATGATGTCGCTACGGTTGCAAAGATCACGAAGACGATCACGTCCGAGTGGTTTTGTAAGCATGTCCGCCAGCTGGTCACTAGTGTTGATGTACTCCATCACCATCTTGCCATCATTGACATAGTCATGAAGAAAATGATAAAGAAGCTTAATGTGTTTGCACCGGTCGTGCTGACCTGGGTCCTTGGCGAGAGCAATGGCAGACTTGTCGTCGATGTAGAGTATAGGTGTGGCGACGTCTCTGTTCAGTAAATCAGCGAACAATCGCGAAAGCCAGAGACCTTGACAGGTTGTAGTAGCACCTGCGATATACTCCGCTTCACAGGAGGAGAGCGCCACCACTTGTTGCTTTTGAGATTGCCAAACTCACCGGGCTTCCACAAAGAAAGAAGAAAATGCCCGACGTGCTCTTGCTATCATCATGATCACAAGCTGGGTCTGAGTCGCTGTAGCCGACCAGTTTGAGTGCTCTAGTGTCCCGATTGAAAATACACTCATAGTCCAACGTACCAGTGATGTAGCGCAGTAGATGCTTCACAACACTCATGTGTTCAATCGTTGGAGCCTCCATAAATATGCTGACATACCCAACAGCGAACACAATGTCAGGGTGAGTGTGTACCAAGTATCTCAAACTCTCAACAATGCCCCTGTACAGCTTGGCATCAACTGACGGATTAATACTTGATTTGCTCAGTTTGAGTCTTGGATGCATTGGCACATTGCAGGAGTTGCAGTCCTCCATCCCTGCTTTGTGAAGAATTTTCCTTGCATATGCACTTTGACTCGAGGTAATGCAACCATTAGATTGTGTTACCTCGATGCCAAGATAGTAGCTAAGGGGACCAAGATCGCTCATCTTGCAGAGCTGCTTCATCTCAGTGTTGAACTTGTCCACCTCCTGCTGCGGTGCACCCACAATGATGAGGTCGTCGACATGCACCCCAACAAGCAGCAATGTGTGTCGGTGCCTTGAACGTAGGCTGCATGTTCGGTGGTGCTGCACCTAAACCCGAGTGACAACATGGTGCTGTCAAGCTTGGCGTTTGTCGGTACCCTCAATATGGGATACCCCCGTGCACAGGGAAATCGCCTAAGGACTTTGTCCCTTCCGCAGGGGTAAGCTCCGAAAGCCCCACGTGTCCTGCGGGGCCGGACCTCCCTCTCCTCAGAGGAGGGCTCCGAGCCCGCCACGTGGCCGGCAGCGCCGGACCTCCCTTCTCCGCAGGGAGAGCTCCGAGGGCTCCACGTGTCCAGCGGGGCCGGGCCTCCCTCTCCTCAGAGGAGAGCCCTGGGCCCGCCACGTGGCCAGCAGAGCCGTACCTCCCCCCTCCGCGGGGAGAGCTCCCAAGGCCCCACGTGTCCCGAGGGGCCGGACCTCCCTCTCCTCAGAGGAGAGCTCCGGCCCCGCCACGTGGCCGCAGAACAGCGCTACCTGTCCCCGCGCGGTAGGCAGCAAGAGTAAAGACATGCCATACCTTGTCCGTACAAGGTATTCAAGACCCGTGCCTTCCCAAGACGCGGAGACGCGGAGCACGCCGCTGTCAGGTGCCGTTGTGCCCAGTCGCATCGCAGTGAAGACTGACACGCCGCATCAGAAGCTGTACGCCAATAAACGCAGCAACAAGACATCCCCTGCCGTCATCAACCACTACGCCTAGCTTGCGGTGTGGGCAGGGCGGCAAGATGAAGACTCAGAAGCCCTCGCCAGAGACAACTACCGGCGTAACTGCAGGATACGTTAGATGACAGGCAATCTCCTCGGGACCACCTGTCGGGTCCCGAGCCCACCTTGTAAGCCGCCTGAGCCTTGGACTATAAAAGGCTCGGGTAGGCAACGTTACAAGGGGTTCGGCTTCTTGCACACTCTCACGGTAGGTTCGAGCTCTGTCGGGTTCGCCTCTTAGCTCAGTTCATCCTCGAGCAATACAACGAGCACCTCTGCTCACCGTGGACGTAGGGTTTTACGCTTCGGCGGCCTGAACCACGTAAAAAATCTCCGTGTCAAACTTCTCCTTCCTTCGTCCCTAACACTTAAGCTCTCCGTGAGGGATTAGCCCCTCCGAAAAAGAACCTCCGCGGGCTGCCCAGTGCAGGCCTGGGGGAAGTGTCGATAGCTACACTTCGACAGCGTTCCTCGCCCTCGGTGCTTGGCGAAGGCCATAAAGTGCCTTGCGCAGCTTGTAGACTTTGTTCTCCTGTCCTTAACCTCAAAACCAAGTGGCTGAGTGACAAACACAAGTTCCTCAAGTTCGCCATTGAGAAATGCTGACCTGACATCCATGTGGTGTAACAGCCAACCATGGTGCGCGGAGATGGCGATCAGAAGGCGCACTGACTCCATTCATGCAACTAGAGCAAAAACTTCCTCAAAGTTTACCCAGCATGTTGTGAGTAGTCCTTGGCTACCAATCTTACTTTGTGCTTGATGATGATACCACTCGCATCTTTCTTCAGTTTGGAAACCCACTTTAGCCCAATGGCTTTCTGGGATGGTGGTAGCTCGACAAGTGTCTAGGTGTTGTTGTTGTTGATGGCTTGCAGTTCCTCCAGCATGGCTTGACGCTATTCTGAGTGTGGCTCGGCCTCAGCAAACGTAGTGGGCTTCTTTCCAAGAGAGGTGCAACTCCTCAGGCTGAGAAGTTGCAAAAACATCATCAAGCATCCTGTAACGTGCCGGTGCATCTTCCTCATCCAGATCCAAAGTCCTCCTTGCTGCAGTGGCGGCGACACAAACTCCACCGTCGGCAGCTCGTCGTTGAGAGTGTGCACCCCGTTAGAGCTCTGTGTCGAGCTTGCCTCCACTGCTGGTGCTCCCGCAGCGGATGTCGATGGCAATGTACGGCTCGAGGATGACTTATGACTTGGTGTAGACATTGCAACTCCCCCATTCGCCTGTTGTCCGAGTGCCAGTGACATGGTATTCCATCGTGAATATGTCACTTGATGATGGTGCAAAGTCGACGCTTAAGCTCCAGTCCCACGATGTGGCCTCGTCAAAGACGACATCATGGGTAATGTGGAGATGCTTGGCGAAGGGGTCGTAGACGCGATACCCCTTAGTCCCCAGCTCGTAACCAAGGAACACCATCGGGACACTCCTGTCTTCAGCTTGCCGGCATGGGGTTTGGTCGTCTTGACATATGCCATGCAACGGAACACACGAAGATGGTGCACAACAGACTTCCTGTCGTACCATGCTTCATACGGAGTCTTGCCCTCCACTGCACGTGTTGGTGCTCTGTTCAGAAGATAAACTGCCAAATTGACAGCTTCTCCCTAGATATTGCAGGCATATTATTGGCCTTCATCATGCTACATGCCATCGCTAGCACTGTCTGGTTCCTTCGTTCGACGACTCCATTTTGTTGTGGCGAATATGGAGTCGTCAAAACTCACCGCCACAATCTGTTCGCAGCGTGCGTAGTTGGGTGTTGGCCTCCAGCTCAGCAATAGCTTTGAACCGCTTTATAGCTTCCAATGCTTCATTCTTGGCCTCTAGCAGCGTGAGCCACATGTACAGCGACATGTCATCCACGAGCAGAAGAAGATACTTCTTGCCCGCAGGTGTGGCTGGTTTGATGGGACCACACCAATCACCATGGACGAGCTCTAGTGGCTCCGTCGCGCGGTACAACGCCTACTGCGGGAAGGAGGCCTAATGTTGCTTGGCGGCAAGGCATGCTTCACACAGCTGGTCAGCGTGGTGGATGGTTGGAAGCCCACGCACCATGCTGTGGCGTGCGAGCAGTTGGAGCGCCTTGAAGTTGACGTGCCCGTATCGCACATGCCAGCGCCATGAGTCATCACCAAGACTGGCCTTCATACACACTGGTTGCATGAGTGTAAGTGGAAGGATGTACATACGATTGCGTGAACGATTCACATTCGCAAGAAGTTGCTGTTGATAATCCCAGACATGCAGCACACCATCCTTGATGAGCACGTGACATCCGATCTCATCAAGTTGCCCTGTGGGCTGATCTGCCCCTGGCCCAGGCCGGCCCCTCCCTGGCCCAGGGCGGCCAGAACTGGGCCAAGTGGGCTGGTCAGCCCTGGCCCAGGCCGGGCCCCCTTTCTAGAAGGTTTTTGAGTTTAATCTTCTTAGAGATAGATTAAAAGATCCTTTGTAACAGATTAGGACTCTTGTAAGGGGGGCTATATATACAAGCCAAAAACACCCCAAATTGTGAGAGAGATCAATACAGAAAATTTTCCTCCACTTTTCTAACCCTAGCCGCCTCTCTCCCTCCTGCCCTAGCCGCCGCACAAGCTTCTGCCCTAGCCGCCGCCTCCTGTGCAGCCCTAGCCGCCACCAGGGGCTAGAACCAGCCGCCGCCCCTGATTTTCGCATCTGTTCCAGGAAGAACTCGGCGAGTTCTTCTCTGTTTCTCTGTTCTTCGATCTGATCAGCACCAGGGGCGCTTTCTACTCTCTCTGTCCTCTCTGTTCTGCACACAGGATCTACCCTGTTCTGATCTGCACCGCAGGTGCATAACAGATCTGTTCTGGCCGAACAGATCCGATCAGCACACCTGCAGAGCCAGAAACAGGGCTGAACAGGCCGGATTTCCAACAATCGTGGTATCAGAGCCGGTTTCAACCCTAGGCTGAATTCTGCAAGATGTCGTCTACACCTACAAGCAGCGGCAGCGCCATCAGCCATGGCACACCCTCACCGGCAGCTCGTGAGGTGAACACCGGGACGGGGTTCCCCGTGCTCACCAAGACCAACTACGCGGAGTGGGCTGTCATGATGAAGATCAAGCTGAAGGCGCGGCTGCTTTGGAAGGCCGTGGAGGAGGGGAACGTGAGCGAGCAGGAAGACATGATGGCGCTTGACATCTTGGTCAGCGCTGTCCCGCCGGAGATGATCACGACGATCGGAGAAAAGAGGACGGCGAAGGAGGCATGGGACACGATCGCCATCATGCGGGTCGGGGCCGACCGCGTGAAGAAGACGACGGCGCAGCAACTCCGGAAGGAGTTTGAAGACGCTGTCTTCAAGGATGGCGAAAGCGTGGAGGACTTCTCCCTCCGCCTGAGCGGCATGCTATCACGGCTTGCGTCGCTAGGGGAGGAGATAGGAGAAGAGAGGGCCGTGGAGAAGCTCCTGCGAAGCGTTCCAGAACGCTTCCAACAGATCGTGGTGGCGATCACGACACTGCTGGACGTGTCGACCCTCACCTTGTCGGAGGTGACGGGGCGTCTCAGGGCGGCTGAGAACGCTTTCGACTCGACGCAGCGGAAGGGAGGAGTACACAATGGCCAGCTGTACCTCACTCGGGAGGAGTGGGAGGCACAGCGGAAGGAGGAGTGGTCTACCCAGTCCGCGGGTTCTTCTAAGAGGGGCGGCCGAAAGGGCCCGCCCAAGAAGAACGGAGGCAAGAAGGGAGGTTCCGGGAAGGATATTCCGCGGGACCAGTGCAGGAAGTGCGGGAAGAAGGGCCACTGGGCCAGGGAGTATCGGTCGAAGCCTAAGGAGGAGCCGCAGCAGCAGGCTTTCGTGGCAAAGGTGGAAGAGGAGGGCGCCTTGTTTATGACAAGGGTGGCCTCAGTACAGGAGGAGCCTGTACAGGAACGTCCTATGCGCCCACTGGAGATAGTGGAGGGACGTGTCTTCGCTCACCGCAGCAACGACGATGACTTTGATGACACTCGTTGGTACCTCGACACGGGCGCGACCAACCACATGACGGGTTCGCGCGCCGTCTTCTCCGAGCTTGACGAAAATGTCGTCGGAACCATCAAGTTCGGCGATAATTCCGTCGTGCGTATCCAGGGGAAGGGTACGGTCTTATTCGCCGCCAAGACGGGTGAGCACAGGAGGCTCACCGGCGTCTACCTCATCCCACGCCTCACCACCAACCTCATCAGCGTCGGCCAGCTGGATGAGGATGGCTACAGCATCACGGTGCAAGGAGGAGTGATGCACATACGGGATGAGCAGCAGCGTCTCCTCACACGAGTTCAGCGCGACGACAGCAAGCTGTACTCCATCAGGCTCAACATCACACGTCCGGTTTGCCTAACCGCGAGGCGTGATGATGTTGCGTGGCGTTGGCACGAACGCTACGGACACGTCGGCTTCCAGGCGCTTCGGAAGTTGGCACGAGAGGAGATGGTGCTCGGGCTTCCGAAAATTGATCATGTCGATCAATTGTGCGAAGCTTGCTTGGTCGGGAAGCAGAGGCGCTCCAGCTTCCCCAAGCAAGCTCGGTGGCGCGCGGAGGGCGCGCTCGACCTTGTCCACGGCGACATCTGCGGGCCTATCACGCCGACGACTCCAGGTGGCAAGAAGATATTCTTGTTGCTTGTGGATGACATGAGCCGCTATATGTGGTTTTATCTTCTAGCAACCAAGGACAAGGCGCCAGACTTAATTCAGCAATTCAAGGCAACAGCTGAATTAGAGTCCGGGAGGAGGCTGAAGTTACTCTGTACTGATCGCGGAGGGGAGTTCACCTCACAGGAGTTCGGCGAGTACTGCGCTCAGCACGGAGTACAACGTCAGCTCACAGCCCCGTATACGCCGCAGCAAAACGGGGTTGTGGAGCGGCGCAACCAGACGGTGGTCGGCATGGCGAGGAGCATGTTGAAGGCGAAGGGTATGCCCGGGATATTTTGGGGTGAGGCAGTTATCACGGCTGTCTATATCCTGAATCGATCCCCTACCCGCGGCCTCGACGGGAAGACGCCATATGAAGCTTGGCATGGAGAGCGACCAGCCGTCAATTATTTCCGAACTTTTGGGTGCGTGGGGCATGTCAAGAACACGCGCCCCAACCTGAAAAAGTTGGAAGACCGGAGTACTCCGATGATTTTTCTTGGCTATACTGCAGGGACGAAGGGATATCGGATGTATAATCCGGCTGATGGGCGTACACACATATCACGTGACGTGATATTCGACGAGGCGGCCAAGTGGGACTGGGGAGAAGGAGCAGGAGAAGAGGACTACACCGCCTTCCACGTCGACTCCTTAGGTCCAGCAGGTGCTGGACCTGCTGTTTCAGCACCCGTAGAGGTGCTGCAGGGTCCGGAGGGGCCGAACAGCACCCCTGCAGTGCCCAGGAGGGGCACAGAAGGGTCTGTACAGACCCTAGGAGTTTCTGCGCCAGCATCCAGATCTGCTGGAGAGAGTCCAGCACCTGCAGCGTCGCCCCAAGGGCCCCTGCAGGGACTGTCCAGCGCAAATCAGGGCTGGGACAGTCCTGCACGGGGGTCAGCAGCAGCGGGGGATTCCGGACTTGAAGATTCCAGCACCTTCGTCACGCCCCGGAATCCTCCACGGCCCATCCGCTTCGCCACGCCGCCGACGGACGTCGGCAGCAACGTCGACGCCTACCACGACGACAACGCTGCACTTCGGTTCCGCACGATGCGCAACGTGCTGGGAACCCTCACCCCTCCTGGTCGGGCTGAGCGCCCACCAAGCTTGGAGGAGGGGGAGCTTATGTTCACCACCGCGGAGGAGCCCACGTCCTTCGCCGATGCTGAGGAACACCCGTGCTGGAGACGGGCCATGCTCGAGGAGATGGAGTCCATTGAAGAAAACAAGACGTGGCAACTTGTTGATCTTCCTGCAGGACACAAGCCCATTGGCCTCAAATGGGTGTTTAAGGTGAAGAAGGACGAGCATGGGGAGGTGGTGAAGCACAAGGCTCGATTGGTGGCAAAAGGCTATGTCCAACGGCAAGGAATAGACTTTGACGAGGTATTTGCTCCTGTAGCTCGTCTCGAATCTATTCGCTTGCTCCTTGCAGTTGCTGCACACAAGGGGTGGGAGGTACACCACATGGACGTGAAGAGCGCCTTCCTGAACGGCGACTTGATGGAGGAGGTGTACGTCTCCCAACCCACTGGCTTCATCATCGACGGAGCCGAACACAAGGTGTATCGGCTCAAGAAAGCTTTATATGGACTTCGTCAGGCGCCCAGGGCCTGGAATGCCAAGCTCAACGATAGCTTGCTATCACTTGGTTTCCAGAAGAGTACGAGCGAGCACGGGATCTACTTCCGTGGAGCTGCAGAGGAGAAGCTCATCGTCGGTGTGTACGTCGACGACCTCGTGATTACAGGAGGCGGCACGATCAAGAAGTTCAAGGAGGAGATGATGAAGCGGTTCAAGATGAGCGACTTGGGTCTCCTGTCGTATTATCTTGGTCTGGAGGTGCGGCAGACCGAAGAAGGGATAAGCGTTGGGCAGGCGGCCTACGCTTCCAAACTTGTCTCTAAAGCTGGCCTGGAAGGATGCAATCCCTGTGCATTTCCCATGGAGCAAGGCCTCAAGCTTTGCAAGACAAGTGATAGCCCGTTGGTGCATGCAACGGACTATAGGAGCTTGGTTGGAGGGCTGCGATACTTGGTGAACACACGTCCTGATCTTGCCTACTCGGTCGGGTACGTGAGTCGGTTTCTGGAGGAGCCCAAGGAGGATCACTTTGCTGCAGTCAAACGCATTGTACGCTACATAGCCGGTACAATCAACTATGGAGTCTTCTATGCAAGAGGAGGAGACATGGAGCTTATTGGGTACTCGGATAGTGACTATGCGGGAGACGTGGAGGACCGCAAGAGCACAAGCGGGGTGCTGTTTTGTCTTGGAAACAGCCCCGTTTCATGGCAGTCCTGCAAGCAGAAGGTGGTGGCCTTGTCCTCATGTGAAGCAGAGTATATCGCAGCAGCTCAAGGGGCATGTCAAGGTGTATGGATGGCACGGCTGATGGAGGACTTAGCTGGAAAATCGAAGGCGCCGGTGCTGAGGGTTGATAACAAGTCAGCTATAGACTTGAGCAAGAACCCGGTACACCATGACAGGAGCAAGCACATCGACGTCAAGTACCACTACATACGGGAGTGTGTGGACAACGGTACTATTGTGCTTGAGCAAATCTCCACTCAAGACCAGATGGCGGACATCTTGACCAAGGCTCTTGGAAGACAGAAGTTCGTGGAGATGAGGAGAAGGATCGGGATCCTAGACATGGGCCAGTGTCAGGATCAGGAGGAGAATGTGGGCTGATCTGCCCCTGGCCCAGGCCGGCCCCTCCCTGGCCCAGGGCGGCCAGAACTGGGCCAAGTGGGCTGGTCAGCCCTGGCCCAGGCCGGGCCCCCTTTCTAGAAGGTTTTTGAGTTTAATCTTCTTAGAGATAGATTAAAAGATCCTTTGTAACAGATTAGGACTCTTGTAAGGGGGGGCTATATATACAAGCCAAAAACACCCCAAATTGTGAGAGAGATCAATACAGAAAATTTTCCTCCACTTTTCTAACCCTAGCCGCCTCTCTCCCTCCTGCCCTAGCCGCCGCACAAGCTTCTGCCCTAGCCGCCGCCTCCTGTGCAGCCCTAGCCGCCACCAGGGGCTAGAACCAGCCGCCGCCCCTGATTTTCGCATCTGTTCCAGGAAGAACTCGGCGAGTTCTTCTCTGTTTCTCTGTTCTTCGATCTGATCAGCACCAGGGGCGCTTTCTACTCTCTCTGTCCTCTCTGTTCTGCACACAGGATCTACCCTGTTCTGATCTGCACCGCAGGTGCATAACAGATCTGTTCTGGCCGAACAGATCCGATCAGCACACCTGCAGAGCCAGAAACAGGGCTGAACAGGACGGATTTCCAACATGCCCAATGCTCAGAATGTTGCTCCTCAACCGAGGGATGTGGTAGACGTTCGTCAAGGCACGATGGTGACCTTGCTTGGTGATGAACACGATTGTGTCACGACCGCAGATCTCGACGATGGAGCTGTCGCCGAAACGTATAGAGCCAACAATGTTGCGGTCGAGCTCTGCAAATGCGGTTGCATCCCCGGTCATGTGGTTGGAGGCTCCCGTGCCGAGGTACCAAACAACATCGCGCGGAGCTTCATCATTGATGTTAGTGATGACCTTCTTCTCATTCAGGAACACACGTTCACCAGCGTCCGCGTGTTCCGTTTCTCAATAGGAGCCATGACAACAGATAACAGCAACGTTGGTTCTTTGTTGGTAGCTTCAACCTAAGACAAATGCACCATCTTTCTCTTTTTCTTGCGGCAGTCTCGGGCCCAATGATCCTTTTTGCCGCAGTACAGACACATATCATCCTTTGATGGAGGTAGCGTTGCCGCTTGATCGTGAGCCCTGCACAGATCTTGCAACGCGCGGCCATGCCATTCTTGTTGTGGCCCTTCCCGTAGCAATGCCATTGTGATGAGCCACTCGAGGACCCGCTTGAATGGGACTTCCTGTTGGAGTTGTCACCATTCTCGCGGTTCTTCATACGTGAGATAGAGTTTTTCAGTGGTTTCACCATAGGAGGGGCCAATCACTACGTCCCATGCCTCTGCTGCCTTGAGTCGGCCGACGAGGTCCACTGGGAGCATGTTGAGGTCAAGCAGGGTCTCGATCGCCATCGCAATCTATGAGTAGCATGGAGGTACAACCTGCAATATCTTGCAAACAACATCTTCATCAGTGTGAATGTCACCTAGTGTCGTCAGCTTGCAGCGAGCGTCGTTGCGCGTGTGGCGAATTCTTTTGCAGACTCGCCCTCACGGAACATGAGCGCATAGCGACGCAGCGTCTGGGCGTTCGCCTTCCGCACACGGTCGCAGCGAGCCCATACAGACGCGATGGCATCCTAGGCTCGCTTGGCAGACCCCTTTGCCGCGAGGCCTACCATCATCTCTTGTGGCACGGCATGGAGAATGGCCTCCAAGGCCATCCATCTTCACTGAAGTCGGCGTCATCGTAGGCCACGACATCCCAAAGGTCCCTGGCCTCGAGCATGACCTTCATCAGCACCGCCCAATCATTGTAGTTCAATCTCATGAGTGTCGGCCAGTTCGTGGAACCACCAACATCCTTGATGACGTGCTGGTGAACCACGTCGTCCCGATTGGCGTTTGTACGGTGGCATCCGTGACGTGGAGGCGGTGACGGCGAGACATGGCGCCCTATGCACTGTCGCCTTAGAGCCAGTGACGGTCCATGGGCTGGCGGGATGGACATGATCACACGGAATCGGCCTCGCTCTGGTTACCACATGTTGGAAAAAATCACTGTCGCTTAGACTACAACGCGAACAAACACACGAGGAAGAACAAACACAGGAATTTTGGTGTTGCACTGACTTGGCAGTATTTCTAATATTTTCTTGCACTATTTAAAGAGTAGTGACTAGTAACAGCAGCCATAACCTGCACTAAAATGTGCATTACAACTGACTAGTAATTGCAACCTTAACTTGCACTAAAGCTTATTACAAACTGCAGTCATAACCAACACTAAAGCGCATTATAACTTATTAGTAAGTCATAACCAACTCTAAAGCGCATTATAATTCATTAGTAACTGCAGCCATAATCTGCACTAAAAGAAATAAACAACACACAGGTTTATTCATCATAGGTATGACAGGTCTTAAAGATGAAAATCTTGTTTCCATTTAGATTAGGAAAGTAAATTCATAATAGATTAGGAAATGAAGAGTCCTAGATGGAAACAAAATCAAAATGTGACCAGCTGTATAAGGTCAGCATATTATTAGAATAGAATCCCCTTGTTATTCTTGTCCGGATTTCCAATACCCGCCACCACCTAGGCCGCCATCGCTGATCTGTTAGGTGCCATGGACGACATCTAGGTGCCTTTTTAAAACACTGCTTGATCATCATAAGGGCTAGCAAGGAGGTCATCAATGTCTTCACTGCGCGAAATGGCAGCTCGATTCAATGTGAGTGGCCCGCAGCTACTACCTGGTATTGGGGTAGAGCAGGGAGGAAACAAGATCGGAGTCTCGCGGAGTGTCTACCCGCAGAACCTAGTGGAGAGAGCAGGGTTGAAGGACTGCAAGCTAACTTCAACGCTAATGGAGGAGCGTTGTAGCTGTTCAAGGGGATTGTGGAGCAGGCAGTGGACGCGAGGAGCTTTCGCAACATCGTTGGTGGTCTACACTGCCTAGTCCACACTCGACCAAACATTGCCTTTGCAATGGGTTATGTCAGCAAGTTCATGGAGGAGCCACATGAAGATCATCTCCTAGCCTTCAAGCTCATTCCGCGCTATGTCCTCTGGGACAATCGGTCATTGACTAGTCTACAGCAAAGAGAAGGAGAAGGTGCTGGAGTTAGCCGGGGTGAGCGACAACGACATGGCCGACGATGTTGACGATCAGAAGAGCACCACAGGGGTTCCCTTTCGCCTTGACTAAAGTTTGATCACATGGCAGTTGCAAAAGCTGAGGGTGGTGGCCCTTTCAACTTGCAAGGCATAATATATCACTGCTGCCGCTGCTGCCTGCCAGGGGAAATGGATTCATTGACTTCTTTAAGAGCTGAAAAGAGATGAGGTGAAGGCACTAAGGCTGCTGGTGGACAATAAGTCGGCTATCGCCCTGTGCAAGAACCTGCTGCTCCATGACCGCAACAAGCACATTGATGTGCTGCTCCATTTCATTCAATATCGGGTCGATCATGAGCAGATCTCTCTTGGATTTGTGGAGACTGGCAATCAGCTTGCTGATATCCTCATTAAGGCACTGGGGAGGATCCGGTTCAGGGAGATGTTCTCCGAGCTTGGGATGGACAAGGTGAGAGGAGAGCAACACATTTGAGGGGTAGAAATGTGAGTTAAATATGTTCCTCACTAGCATCAGAACAACAACAACAACATCCAAGCCTTTATCCTGAGCATATTGGGGTCGGCTAGACATGAAACCTAATAATTATATATATATATATATATATATATATATATCAATGAAGTAAAAGAGAGGAAGGAGATATAAGAATAACAAGGAAAAAAGAAAAAAAAAACAAGACTAAGATTCTGGCACATGAATTGCTACTTTCCATGCGGTCCTATCACCAGAAATTTTGCTTTATATGTATTAGTATGTAGTCGCCAGCAGCGTTTTCAAGGCGGTGCCTAGGCGTCCGGTCGGTGGCGGGTGGACGCCAGGGTGGCTCGCCTCGCCTAGCCGGGTATCGCCGCCGCCGGCGCCGCCTCCGCCCACCTCCGTAGCCCCCTCCGCCCCGCCGCCACATCGCCTGGCACCGCCGTCGGTGCCACCGCCACTGCCGCCGCCACCGCTGTCCACCCCTAGCGCTGCTGCAGATCTTCGCCTAGCGCCGCCCCGTTGCCTCACAGGGCCGCCACCGCCTCACAGTGTCACCGCCGCCGGCAGTGGAGAAAAGAGGGAGAGAGGGTGAGGAGAAAACTAGGATAGGTAACTTTTATATACCCCCCAGTGAAAATGAGGGCCGTCTGATCTCATCCGACGGTCCACAATAGTTGGGACGAAGTGAGGCCCGCCCGCCCGTCTGCCTCCACCCGCCCGCCCGCCTCCTCCTCCGCCTAGCTGGCTGCGCCCCTCCTCTGCTGCCGCCGGCGCACCCGCCGTCGCTACCCGCCTCGGGTGCCTGGCCAGCCGCCTAGGCGGGCGCCTGGGCGTCCAGGCGCCCCGCTGGCGCCTAGGCGGGCATTCACAAGCTTGGTCGCCAGTGTGGGTTAGGGGCAATGCTCAGCATCAATTTTTGCTCAAAGGGTAGGGGAATCTGCATTATAATCACCTGCTGAGCTATGCAGAGTAGTTAGAGAAAAGGAGAGTAGGAGGGAGTTAATGCTGGAATCAATACTGTATGAACGGCTGTACTGTTCCAGCCATCAGGACACTGTTCCGGCGGCCGGCACACCTCTGTGTTCCAGACTTGGGCTATATAATGATGGGAAGTGTTCTTCCCTATGCGACTGCTGCTTTCTCTCACAACCAGAGTCCAGTCTCATCAGAGGAAGTAGAGAGAAAAATGAGATAGGAGGAAACACCAAGTGCGCAAGAGTGAAAAGTGAGACATAATACAAAGTGAACAATTAGCTGCTGAATTCAGCACAAAAACACAAACCACATGCCTGTTTAGTGGCATCCAGGTCCAACATTAGAAAGTCCTGCTCTGTTCACTTTTAAGTTCTTTTATAATGTTAATTTCTTATTATTTTTGTAGCAAGATTTCTTGAACTAATCCCTGTAAATTGTTTAACTTATCCAGCAAGGCAGTAACCAGCTTAGCAGCAAGCTCAGATGGACTCATACTAGTGTCTGGTTCAGAGGATGGTAATGTTCGGGTTTGGGATACTAGAAGTCAGCAAGTAACCCGAAAATTCAAGCATTCCCAAGGTTTCGCTCTTAAAACATTGCATGAAAAGGCTATTTTTATGCTTAAAATCACCTTTATTTTTAATGTTAATCTGATGTCGTGACAATCTTAATGTTTTAGTTTGTACATCACTGTCTGGCATTGGTATACTATCGTGAGTTGACAACATTCTGCATTGACTTTAGTACCAGAGAAACCCAATAGCCATATATCTTTGCCGCCAAAGGCAGTAGATTAATAGTCTCTGTCCAACAGAATGGCATATTTAATACGCTAGAAAGTTTAGGTTGTGTGCCAAATGTCTGATGTTCACTGATAGGCTGTTCCATCAATATATCCTATGGACTTGCCAAGCTGAACACTTGTAGTCTACAAAAGGGAAAAAACATCTTAGCTGAGGAGTCCTTGTTTACAAAAGAGTAAATGCACTAGAGGTCCATGAACTTTTATTTTGCATTTCTAGGTCCATGTGCTTATCCATCTATGTCATCCAGGTCTACATATTTCTTCTTGATTCATGAACTTTTCAAGTGATGCAGTGCAAGTCCTACTATTTCACCCAGTATTTTGGATCCAACATGGCACACACCACACTAGATACGATGTATGGGTCCACACATTAGTATCATTTCTCTGACTCCATTTTCTTGGCTGAGCAATGCCACTGAGAAAATCATGTTGGTCACCACTCCCTACCAAGGCTGATACAGACATACAGTATATAATGTCGACTAAACTGCAACAAAAAATAGGCAGGACGACTAGTCGACCCTCAGACAACTAGTCGACACTAGTCGCCTGAGGGTCGACTAGACTTGAAAACATTGCTAATACTACAGAAAGGAGTGTCGTGTGCTCCCTCACCTCTCCACCTGGTCCATTCCCCTTCATCGGCCTGATTCGAACGAGCAGGGTGGACTGCACCCTGAGGGCGAGCTCTCATCCACATATTGATTCTGGGGATGGTGACTACAGCCGCATCTGCATGAATCTGGGCACCCGACGGTGTTGCAGATGGTTCGTGCAAAAGCGGTTGCAGCCACCCAGCGAGCCCCCCACACTCTCCGTCTCTCCGGTAAGATCCAAGGAACCTTGAGCTTGGTCTAGTTCTTGCAACGGTGATGCACGGTCATGCCGCATCGGATCTAAATAGTCGGTAAAAGGGTATTGACCTGCAGTGCATCACTTAAAAAATTCATTGACCTAGAACTGCTCTGAAGAAGTTCATGCACCAAAAACTGCAATGAAAAGTTGAATGACACAGACACATTTATGGACCCAAAAAATGCAAAATATATGTTTATGGACATGAACGATATAGGCAGACAAGTTCATGGACCTCTAGTCATTTGACTCTTAGAGAACATTGATAGGAAGAAACAAGTATTAGCCCTCTGGATGGTTTCTATTATAACCAAGAGATGAAGTTTGTCTTCGTGGATACACATTGAGTTTCCGGTGCCCTTGTGGAACTTTAATTTAGTGTCGCTAATGTACCCTCCTCATTTTATTTCTGAATCATGTTTCATAATTTATCATGCCCCTTCACAGGTCCAGTAACCAATGTACTGATTGTAACACCAAAACGAAAAAATTTGCCACCCCTACAACCATTACGTAAAGTCTGCTCAGCACATGGAGAAGCTGAAGTGCGTGCTGTAATTCTGCCTCGGCCTGAGAACGATTTTCCTGTTGCTGGAAATTCAAGCTCTATTTTTTTTGAGCGCTGCTTGGAGGCGCTTCAGGTATATCTTATTTCATCTTTCATTCAACGTGATACTTCCAGCTTTCAATTGCATGATTTTTCTCTTATCATTTTGCTTTGTTCCAGAAGCATGGTGGTTCTTCCAGGCCTTTTGAGTCTGGGTTGAGCACTCTGTATGGCGCACCAAACCACCAGGGAGCAGAATGGAGAAGTAGATACTTAGACTTGCAGGATTTATTTGTGCATGAAGTTCTTGATCAGATGCCATCAAGGGACGCATGATATCATGCATCCATGTATCGTAGTTTATTCTTGATAATTAGGTGAGTCATACATCATAACTTACCTTTCTGATTGATCATAGGTGGCATTAAAGAGTCTGTGTTTTTAGCATAGTGGTTTATCCTAAATGATCTTATGGTTCTCATTGTTTTTCTTGCAATAGGAAGCGATTTTAATAATAAGTACACAAGTTTTTTCCCTTTTAATATTTCTTCTTGCGCTTTTGTTTCAGCCATGGAAATTTGTGCTGTTTGGAACATGTGCCGGAGTGATCTAGGAAGCGGGGAGTCCCAATGTAAGCCACGGATGAGGCCATTGAAGTAATCAAACGGCAATACTTGTTGACATGAGTCATTCTAACACCAGGAATAGGAAAAAATTTGGCGAAGATAAAGAAAATTGATTGTACTGTTGGTCCACAAGTACTTTAGCTAAGAGCAACTTTTAGGTGGTCCCTTGCTTCCCTGATCAAGATGCACTACAAAATGCATATGTAAAACTCCAACAAAACTAAGGTTGGGTTGTGCAAATTGCCATCTACTATGATGCAGAATTTGATGTCTGAAAAATACTTGTACAAAGCACATCGATGCCCGCATGCCCATGTACATTGTTGTCATGAAAAATGACAGTAACATATTCATGCTTGTACGACTGGGGAATATTATATGTTGGCCTGCGAGCGTCCTACATCACAAGCGCCCACTCGGCCCCATATGACGCGCTTCACAACGACCTCACGTGGTAATGCCGCCGTCTCCGGAACTGCGTAGCTCAAGTCTTTGACACACGAGGCTTCTTCACTAGGGTGTCCATCAACCTTACTGTGGATATCAATTATTGTTGGAGCTAGCTCAAGATCAAGCTCAGAACTAGCATTAGAATCTTGCCAGACAACAAAATGCCCACCAACACGAACGCCACTGTTCTTTTGTGTTGCTCGAATCGGCTAAAAAGAACAATGGTCACAACACGATTTATAAGCGTTGGCGCTGACAAAACAACCTCCTGTGGCCATCGTGCGCATGTACACACGAGCTCCACGCGACCCGGAGACCCCTCTCGTAGGTGAGTCGTTCGCTCCAGCGCAAGACCCACTTGTGGTTCGAGTTGTCTGGTCCATCGTGGTCCGTGGCGGACGCGCTCCGCTTCCAACGCCCACGCACACTGACCAAATAGTTAACTGAACGCACGCACGCTAACCAAATCGATAAACTGAACGCACACAACACATGGATGCGACGCATGCGGCGCACGCCTGTACCATACACCATGGTGTGGTTTATTCCTAAGACAGGGGGATTAATCAGGTCATGATAATTAGATTAGGGAAAAGTAATCAATCAATTAACAGCCTGTCAAGGAGATACATATATAGGGGGACACAGCTTAAGGGCTAAGCAACCCTAATACAAAGGACCAAAATGCCCCTGCCCCCCTAATACACGTACAGTCCAACACCCCCCCACAGTCCCAACATCTAGCCACGGCAGATGTTGAGACTGGACCGAAACTCGGTGAACACCGTCGAAGGAAGTCCCTTGGTGAAGATGTCGGCGAACTGCGATGACGTTGGAACGTGCAGGACTCGCACCTCCCCGAGAGTCACCCGCTCACGAACGAAGTGAAGGTCGATCTCCACGTGCTTCGTGCGCTGATGCTGTACCGGGTTGGTGGAGAGGTAGACGGCGCTGACGTTATCGCAGTAGACCAACGTACTCCGGGCGAGGGGGGGGGTGTAGCTCCTAAAGCAGCTGCTGAAGCCAGGAGGACTCGGCCACGCCGTTGGCCACGGCGCGGTATTCCGCCTCGGCACTCGAGCGGGACACCACGTGCTGCCGCTTCGAGGACCAGGAGACGAGGTTGCCGCCCAGGAAGACGGCGTAGCCAGAGGTGGACCGGCGGGTGTCCGAGCAACCTGCCCAGTCAGCGTCGGTGTAGACAACCAGCTCGGAGGCAGAGTCGCGCCGCAGAAGGAGTCCGTAGTCGTGGGTGCCACGCAGGTACCGAAGGATCCGCTTCACTGCCGTGAGATGCGGCTCCCGCGGATCATGCATGTGGAGACACACCTGCTGAACCGCGTAGGAGATGTCCGGTCTGGTGAAGGTGAGGTACTGTAGTGCACCTGCAAGACTCCTGTAAGTGGTGGGGTCGGCGACCGGGGCGCCATCGGTCGAAGACACCTTCGCGTGGGTGTCCACGGGAGTGGAGCACGGCTTGCAATCAGCCATGCCCGCTCGCTCGAGGATATACAGGCAGTACTGGCGCTGGTGGAGGAAAAGAGCACCAGGGCGTTGCTCGACCGCAACGCCCAGGAAGTGGTGGAGCTGGCCGAGATCCTTCATCGCGAACTCGTGCTGCAGGGCAAAGATCGTGCGCTGAAGAAGAGCCGGGCTGGACGCTGTGAGGACAATATCGTCCACGTACAGAAGGAGGTAGACAGTGTCACCCTCACGCCTGTAGACGAAGAGAGAAGTGTCCGACTTGGCCTCGACGAAGCCGAGCGAGGCCAGGAAGGAGGCGAACCGGCTGTACCAAGCCCGAGGCGCCTGCTTCAGCCTGTACAGGGACTTGTTCAGCCGGCAGACCATGTCTGGACGGGCTGAATCAACGCACCCTGTCGGCTGACTGCAGTACACCGTCTCCGTCAACGTCCCGTGGAGGAAGGCGTTCTTGACGTCCAGCTGGTGGATAGGCCAAGAACGCGACAGAGCCAGCGACAGAACGGTGTGAACCGTCGCCGGCTTCACCACGGGGCTGAAAGTCTCGTCGTAGTCGACGCCGGGACGCTGCGTGAAACCGCGAAGCACCCACCTTGCCTTGTACCTCTCCAGATACCCATCTGCCTTCCTCTTATGCGTAAACACCCACTTGCCCGTGACAACATTGCCACGACCAGGACGGGGAACCAGGTCCCAGGTCCGGTTGGCAAGCAGGGCCGCATACTCTTCTTCCATAGCCCGACGCCAATGAGGATCGGCGAGGGCGCTACGGACAGAAGAGGGGATAGGCGAGATGGGTGACGAGGCAGGCTCCGGGGGGGGGGGGGGGGGGGGGTCGAGGACGAGAAAACGACCCCGGAGAAGCGCTCCACAGGACGAAGGACCCCGGCGGCCCGTCGAGTCACCATCAGGTGAACGTGACGAGGGTCCTGGTGAAGCAGCGGAGGGTGATATACCAGATCCTCAGGGCGCGAAGAGGATGTTCCACCATCCCGCGCTCGTCGCTGATAGACAAGAGCGGGGTCAGCGTACCGCGCTGCAGGAGCCGCGCGTGGTGCAGTAGTCGAAGTCGGGGACGTCGAGGCCGCGCACGGCGCGACTGCTGGTGTCGGGGACGCCGAGGCCGCGCTTGGCGCAGCAGGCATCGGCAGGGACGCCGGAGCTACGCTCGGCGCAGCAGGTGTCGTCGGGGCCGCGCGTGGCGCAGCAGATGTCATCGGGGCCGCGCGTGGCGCAGCGGGCGACGCCGGGGACACTGGGGCCGCGCGTGGCGCAGCTGGCGGCGTCAGAGACGCCGGTGCCGTGCGTGGCGCTGCAAGTGGCGTCAGGGACGCCGGGGCCGCGCGTGGCGCAGCAGGTGGAGTCAGGGACGTCGGTGTCACGTAAGGTACAGCAGGTGGTGTGGAAGACGCCGAAGCTGCGCGTGGCGCAGCGGGAGGGTAACCTGCAAGAGGTAAAAGACAAGGTCACGGTACAGGAGCGGCCTCGGGGTCAGTGGAGAAGAGGGAATCCAACTCAGCGACGGATTCAGAAGACGAGGTGGAAAAAGGAAAGGAAGACTCGTCGAAGACGACGTGTCGGGAGATCAAGATACCACGGGTGGTAGGGTCAAGGCACCGGTACCCCTTGTGGTCAGGGGAGTACCCAAGGAAAACACACCGAGTCGAGCGAGGCACAAGCTTATGGGAAGCTGTGGCGGAGAGGTTAGGGTAGCAAGTGCACCCGAACACTCGAAGGTGGTCGTAGAGAGGAGGGGTGCCGAACAAAGCGAAGTGAGGGGTGGGAGCATTAATCGCCTTAGTAGGAAGGCGATTAATGAGGTAGGTGGTGGTGTGAAGCGCCTCCGCACAGTAACGAGCAGGGATAGAAGCCTGAAACATCAGAGAGCGCATGACATCGTTGGTGGTCCGAATCATGCGCCCAGCCTTGCCGTTCTGGGGGGAAGTGTACGGGCAAGACATGCGCAACTGAACACCGCGAGAAAGCAGAAAGTCACAGAACGCAGAGTTGTCAAACTTGCGCCCGTTATCGCACTGGACCGCACGGATCGTGCGCTCAAACTGGGTGGACACCCAAGCGAAGAAGTGAGAAAGAGTGTCGAACGTATCAGACTTATGTCGCAAGGGAAAAGTCCACGAATAGTGCGAAAAATCATCAACGATCACCAAGTAATACTTATATCCAGAAACACTGAGAACAGGTGAAGTCCAAAGATCACAATGAATCAAATCAAAGATGCGCTCGACACGAGTGACAAAATGCGGAAAGGGAAGTCGAACGTGGCGACCCAACTGACAAGCATGGCAAAGAGACTCATGAGTACCCCGAGTACACGGAATCGCTGAACTACCAGACAACTTCGACATAGCATCAACACCAGGGTGGCCAAGCCGACGATGCCAAATAGTCGAAGAAGCCGTCGTAGTCGATGTTAGAGTACACAAAATAAAATAGCAGCAACATTACAGCAGCAAGAACAACTAAAAAAACACTATTACATTCAGCATTTCATCCGAAAAAAATATTTCTGCAGCATTCCAGGAGGAGTCATGGTTCTGGTATTTTTGGAAATCAGATACCGAGTACTGTAACCTGAAAGTACCTGAAATATTATTGGGTTTTGCGATGAATACCTACCCGAGAAACGGTTTAGGGTTTCGGTATTGGGTTTTTTTCAGGTTGGAGTTTGTGTTGGGTTTAGGTTTTATGCCCATCGCTATGGATTGGACATCAATAAATTCTTAGGCTGAAATGTAAAGTCTGATTTTTTAAGTCATTTTTTTAGTTGTGTCCTCCAGTCGTATAAGTCAACCAACCATCTCCACTGCAGCTCGAAGACGAGCTGCTTAAAACGAGAGATGAAATGCTATATACAGTTAGTATGCCTTCATGGGCTGACGCCGTAGCAACCCATTATGGCGGCGGTTTGGGTTAGCGCTCCTATATATAAAGAGACTACATGCCAATTGTAATCAAGCAAGAAAATAGATCTAAATACTATTTAGGGACCCATCTGTGATTCCCCAAGGACCAATCAGCGTACCTGCAAAAATGTGTTCATGGTGCTGTTGTGCTATTCCAACTCATAAACGACATCAAAGATTGGAAGAGAGATGGCGCACAGAGCCACCGATTACTGGACGTGTATATAGCCGGTCGGCCAAGGCGTAGATACGTATAAAATAAGATAATTATTGCAGTGCTTTCCCTCGACCAGTGCCTTCCGTCGCCCGAGGCCCAACCACCCGTCGCCCCGACCCCGCCGAGGACTTCCATCTACGGCGGCCCAAGCGTCGCTCCCTTTCTTGAATCGGCGTCCGCGCGAGCGTCATCTGTGCGCTTCGCCGGAGGCCCACCAAGTACAAGGTAACCCTCACAACGCCACATGCTGCCTCTTAATTACTTCATCTTGTTCCCGTACTGTGTTGTTTGGTGCATGCATCATGCTTGAACGAATTATGAAAATGCCCTTCGATAGTGACGGTACCCTCAAGACCGGGCACCCCGCGTGTAAGAGTAAAAGAAGGTATACGTTAGCACGTATGCAGAAGACAGGGGCCCAGCCTGCCGACTGGCCCCAACCGCCAGCTAGGGTGCACTCATGAGAAGGCGTGTGCCCTAGACTTCGGGCCCGATCACCTGCTAAGGAGGGCTCCGAAGCTGCCATGTGTCTACAGGCTCTGAGCCTCACTACCGGCCGAGGATGGCTCCGGAGCCACCACGTGTCCGATGATGCTGAGCCCGACCTCCCACCAGGGAGGGCTCCGGCATTGCCACGTGTCCGGAACCTCCGAGCCATGTCTTCCGTCAGAGAGAGCTTCGGAGGTGCCACGTGTCCTACGGCCCTAGGCCCGACCTCCAGTACGGGAGGGCTCTGGTGCTGCCACGTGGGCAACAACTCCAGGCGTCCGGAGGTGCCACGTGTCCTACGGCTCTGAGCCCGACCTCCAGCATGGGAAGGCTCCAGTGCTGCCACGTGGGAAACAACTCCGGACCCCTCGCTACTCCGCAAGTCTGCTCTGGTGAGGACGCGTGTCCCGGGGGCCAGCCACTCGGACACCGCGCTGACAAGCAATGGACAGATAGCCAAGGAGTAAAGGGGAAGGTGCGCTGTCCGGCTGTGCATTCAAGGCTCGCGCCTTCCCTAGAAGCATGGCTCACGGCGCACGCCTCCGTCCTCCATCTGTTCACCATTACGGTGACAAGACAAAGCGGTGAAGCGTGACGGCGGAACAGTGCCGCCCAACGGCACAAAGCCGCATAGCAGAGCGAGAAGACGCGGCGGCAAGACGTGGTCTTCATCATCACCTGCAACCCGGTAAGAGGCACCCTGCGTGTCAGGCGGCGCGCCTTGACTCCTCCAACAGCAACATTACATATAGATGTAAATACCCTAGCTCATGTATAGGGTACGGACAGCCGCGGAGCCACCTGTCAGGCCCCGGGCCACATTGTAACTGCCCCGACCATGGGCTATAAAAGGATCAGGGCAGCCTCCGGGCAAAGGTTTCGCAACCCTACAATCTCACACACTCATACGCGCAAGCAATACAACAATCACACCGTGGACGTAGGGTATTACGCTCCGGCGGCCCGAACCACATAAATCCTCATGTTCATCCTCGCCATTGTGCTACAACGCTCAAAACCACTAAGCCCCTCCTAAAAAAGAACCTACGCGGGCTGCTCTAGAGCAGACCGGGGGAAGTGTCGCAGGAAACACTTCGACATTTGGCGCGCCAGTTAGGGGGCTTCTTGGTTTTTGAAGCTGGTCGTGAACCTCACAATGGTGAACATCCAGTCTCTCGGAGGCTCTTCCCGCCTCTAGCGTCACCAGCAGCAGAGGGAGCAGGAAGCCCCATCCAATTCCAGAGTGGGACCAACTACGCCGGTGGCAGCCCCTATAGCGACAGCGCCCGTTGCCACCTGGAAGCCTTTGGTTGCGATGGCGTCGCAAGCACCGACTGAAGCCAGCCCGGAGAGTGCACTGCTAGCAGTGCACACGCTCCTGCACAACCCCCGAGCGCGGGAGCGTCCCCGTCCTCTGCAGAGCAGTGGTGCAACGACGTCGACCACCTGGTTGTCGCCGCGCTGAACTCGCCGTGCCACCGGAGACAGCGACCAGAGACGGTACAGCTGCCGGCCCGTACCCTAACGAGGGATTACAGGATGGCAGCCATCCACTCGACAGCGATGTCTAGGCTCTCCACTGCAGACCTCAGAGCCAAGATGGACGACCGTCGCCATCAAAAAAAAAAGACGGCCGTGTCACCAGCAAGCGACAGCACGAGTGGCGTCACAACCTCGAGGAGGAGTATGGTACCCCGGGTGCCATGCGCCCCATCTACGTGGGCCAGAACCCCGTCCCCCAAGGGTCAGTGGGAGGCTGCATGGCTCTGGCCCCACACCTTCGTATGGCGGTGTGGCCATGCAAGTTCCGGCCGCACTTGTCGGAGAAGTTCGATGGGACAGTCAACCCCGTCGAGTTCCTGCAGATCTACTCCACGGCCATCCTAGCTGCAGGAGGGGATGAGGCCATCATGGCCAACTACTTCCCCGTGGCCTTGACCGGGTGAGCCCGATCATGGCTCATGAACTTGCCCCAGGAGTCTATAACCTCCTGGAAAGAGTTCCTACACCCGACCAGGCACGAAGGTCAACCTCCATGCCCTCCAGCAGAAATCCGGAACGCACAATACTGCCAGGCGCTGCAGCGCTACCACCAGCGAACTGTGCGGAGCAGAAAGCTGCGGGTGGGTGACCTGGTCCTCCGGCGAATAAGTTCCCGAGAGGGGTCCAAAAAACTTCCCCCCCACTAGGAAGGACCCTTCCGGGTGACACAAGTACGCCTACCAGGATGCGTCCACCTGGCGATGGAGGATGGCTACCCGATTCCAAATCCTTGGAACATTGAGCACCTCCGTAAGTTTTACACGTAGCTTAGGGTAGGGCAGTCTTTTTTCTGTAAAAGAGCCATAGTGCCTAGGACTAGTGCTCAGATCAACTAAACTCTGGGGGGGGGTGTCCGGCTACCCCTGTCATCCCGGAGTGGATCGTTGAACTCCTGTACAGCCTGGCTCCTCCTATGTAGCACCATGATAAAGAAAACTCTTGCCCTACCTTATGCACGTCTACATTTTTGCAGCTTTCCTTTCAAGATTTCGTATATTTTTGCGTGCCTCTCTACGTGTACATAGTTGTGTTTCTCTCTCTCGCTCTTGGCCAAAATTATGTCGTCCTGCTACAAGGCAGAAATGCCTAAGGCACCTGTGTTGTCTCTGGACCCCTTGGTTATCTTCCTGCTCGGGTCCGGTGGTGCCAGAAGGACGCCGCCTCCTTCGGAGTGCCCTGCCAGCGGGAGGTCTAGGGTGTGTATCCTACTTAGCCTGGTCCTGTACCCTAAGCATGCACACTCTGCCTCTTCAGCGCAACACCCAAGTGTTGGGGGCCCGGATGGCACACCACCCTGGGAAGGATGGTAACCATGGTCCAGACACTACTACACTGAATTGCCAGGTCCTGTAGCTTAGCAGAGGACCATAAGCCATAATGGGGCCAGCGAGCACGGAAAATACAGCTACAAGGCATGGTTACCCCTTTTCTTCTAGTGTTTGTGCAGGCCACTGGGCTCCGCTCCGTGGGGTTGGTCCTAGAACACCAACTTTCCTAGGGGGACACTCTCGGACCCCCAAGGCTGGCGTCTCCCGAAGGGTACAGAGCTAGTGTCTTGCGCCTTTTTGGTAGGCGTCCCCAAACATTTGGGCGCACCTACCAGGGGCCATCACAACTGGTCAAGGCAAACAAGACGGCCAGACCCCTGCAATGCACAAGAAGGAAGTGGGTACATATCTACAGCAAGCAACAAGGAAGCATCAACCACTTTGGAAAATGAGAGAGCCTCCGGTCCTTGCGACATCAAGGACCAATGGACCTCGCAAAAGCTAATGTAGTCCTTCCTGCCGGACCCTGCGTTGCCGCAAACCTAAGGGAGAGACTACGACAAGCAATCAAGTACACAGGCCTCGAGAGGCTGAAGGATGAGAGACCAACAAAAGGACTTTCATTCACCAACACAGAAGTACAAGACAAGACAAAAAAAGACAAAAGAAAGATACAAAGGCCAGGGCCTGCCTAGGACTCGCCCGCACCACGCCTAAACCGCTCGGCGACGAGGGCCCCTAAGTCTTCGACCTCAGACCGAGCTGCCGCCTCCCTCGCAGCGATGGGGCCTTGGACTACCAACTCCAGGGAGACACTAGGGTCCCAGCTTCTGAAGCAAGTCAACACATGTGTTGCTACCTCCTTAGACAGGGCCTTTCCCTCCGCCTCCAGCTAGTCAACGACAACGTCTTCCACCGCTGCCATCTTCATGCCTGCAGAGTCAAGCGTAGGGAGCACTTGGCTCATCTCCTGCGAGGGCTCGCTGGCGCGCACCGGGCTGAAGCCGAAGGGCACCAGTGCCGACTCGGCACGACCCAAGAAGTCCCAGACTTGCTGGACCTCCGCCGTGCGTGAAGCCCGGAGCTCCTGAAGCTCACGCCGTGCTGCTGCCAAGGCTGCTGTGTCGCTTTCGGAGAGTCTTCTCTCCCTGGCAGCCAACGCCGCCTCCCAGGCATCAAGCTCACGGGAACGGCGCTGCAGTCCCTCCTCGCGGAGTGAAGCTTTGAATCCTGCAGCCAAGAGGTCTTGGCGCTCCTTCATCTGCCTCTCTCGCTCCTCATCCAGAGAGGCCTGCTGGTGGCCCAAGTTGTCGGCCTGAGACTTCAGATCGGCCTGCTCCCGCTGCAAGCGCAACGAAGACTCCTCCTCCTTCTCAGCTAGCTCGCGCTCGCGCTCGCCTACTGCGATCTCACAGTGAGCCAGCGTTAGCCGTAGCTCTTCCAGGGTTGTAAGGCGAGCATTGGCTATCCGGTGGGCCTCGTTGGCTACTGCCCAGAGCTCCTTGGACTTCTTGTCCAACTTATCAACATGGTCCCGCTGTTGGATGGTCAGTTGCTGCTCCTCCCGCAAGCGAGCCTCCTTCATCTCCAGCCTCCTCCATGTCTCCCGGGTCTGAAAGTTGAGCAACCTTTCCCAACCACTGAGGCGCTCCTCCTCCTGCTGAATGGCCTCTCGCTCTTGGTCCAGCGCGAGCTGAACTTGGCGGAGGCTTGCCTGAGCCGAGGCCACGGCCTCAGACAAGGGACCCGCTCGACACGTGCCGGAGCCTCCTGGGCGTCATCCTCTGGGATGTCGATGGCCGTCGGAGTAGGCACCAAGATGCAGGGACCCAGGGAAGCTTCGGCTTGGTCCTCGGAAGGAGGCGGATGAGCTTCTGGCTTGAGAGTGCTATCCTCCGGGATAGGGGCCACAACATCCGGCGCACCTTCATCGACGGCAGGAGCGGGCTCGTTGCCACGTGCTGGCGGAGCCTCGTCAGCTTTAGTTGGCCTGGGATCAGGCCCTAGAGCTTGCACGGATGGAGGTGCCTGGCTAGGGTCCTCCGCACCAGGGGCCGCCGGGGAGACATCTGCAGAAGAGGAAAGCGTCGTGGACGTCGCCGACACTCGAGGGTTCGCACTTTGGGCTGTAGTAGTCCCAGCAGCCGCCGGCGGATTGCTGGAGCGCTTCCAGGAACACCTGTGGACAGAGCCCTGTGTAATAAACAGGGTCAGCGGACAACATCAAAGCATAACCAGAAGCAGCAAGGGCTGGCCTCAGATGATCTACCTTGGGCCGGCGAAGCTCTATGAAGTGGCTCGGAATTGCTTGCCCAGGCCTCCGGAGCCACCAGACCCCTGGCTGCAGCTGGTCTCTTCTTTGACGACGGAGGCGGTGGAGCAGCAGGGGTTCCCTTTGTGGGACCGGCCGTGCTTCCTCTGGTCTCGTCCTGCAGTTCAACCACTGCAGGCTTAACGGGCTGGGTGCCGAGGTAAAGCTCCCGTCTGCATGCATCAGCCTCCGCTTCTTCCTGGGGGAGCTAGACTGGTGGGCCGCCGGTGCCTTCCCCGTTCCCTTGTCCAGGCTTGGAGTGGAGGAGTTCGAAGCTGCGGAACCTGGCGCGGCAGTGCTTGGAGCATAAGGGGCCGAAGCAGAGGAAGCAACCTTCCGTCACTCGCTCTAGTCACCCCAGGGATCGCTACTCTTCGAGCGTCGCCAACCTACCGGGGAGCGATGTCGATGTCATCCAGTGTCAGCATCATCTTCAGGAGCTGTGATCTCAACTCCAGGTCCATAAAGATGGGTAAGCACGACGCTGATGAGTTGATGAGATCGTCGGAGACGCCACCAGTTCCAACATCGACACAAAACTTCCCCAACATGGCGTCCAGGAGCTCCGTCTTCAAGTTGGTCCCGGTACCACGCTCCAGGCGAGACGAGTCATTCTCGCCGGTGTCCATCGAGACTGCGTGGCAACAATTCTAGAGGGGAGCGATGCACCGACTCAGGAAGTCGGCCAACACCATCAGCAAAGACAACCCCCGATCCACTAGGAGCTTAATCCTCGCCAGCACAGGGGAGTAGGCGCTCTGAAGGTGGGGAATCTTCTCCCAGCTGGTCCGCATGGTCGAAGGGGGGAGTCATTAGATCCAACCAGTCATGGGCGTCGGTCTTCACGATGACCCAGTCATCCCTCTAGTTCTCTGACTTATTGGGGCAGAGGGGAGATATGTACGTCGCTATAGACCTTGTGCGATGCTGGAAGTAGTAGGCGCCCAGGAAGCTCGAGCTTCTCCCCGACGACCGCAAGATGAATGCCCGAAATAGCTGCATCGACGGCCGCACCCCTCTAAACATCTCGCAGAGGTGGACGAAGATCGACACCAGCACGAGGGAGTGCGACGTCAGGTGCTGCAGCTGGAGCCCGTAGAACTCCAGTAGGGTCAGGAAGAAGGAAGAAACGGGGAGGGCGAGCCCCGCTAGCATGTACCCGGTGAAGACGACGACTTCGCCGGTTTGGAGGTCTATGAGTGGGAGGGATCTGCAGGGAATCCTCCCATCGTATTGAGGTGCGTGCTAACCGATCAGGCGCCTCATGCACCCCACATCAGTAGCGCTTTGGAGACGAGACTCTTGGAACTTCATCACCATTGGAGCTGGAAGAGAAAGCAAGGAGGCGAGGAGACTAGAGCAAAAGGAAGAAAGAAGAGGCGCAAGGAACCAAATGAAGGAGGGGACTCCTGCCAGCTGCAGAGGACCTCTTTATTTACCCTGACTCTTCGGAAATCGCCGAGCGTGACGTGCCCGACAAAATCGTGCCCGCATCGGCTATACCGCCAAGCACAGAGGAGCTAGGCGCACTCAGCAGACAGTGTGGGCAAAAATCACCATGATTCCAATGGATAAAAGTGGTTCCCCGAGAAACCCTGACAGAAGGAAGAGCAGGGGCCGTATTGGGAATCGTCGCAAGTAATGCAGCAGTTGAGCCAATATGCGCCCCCTCGACCCTCCAACAATAAAGGGACACCTGTCCGAGACGGCAGAGGAGTCTCTGTAACTGATGCAAGACCCGAAGACCACCACGTGGGATTTTGATAGAGGCCCCATCGGCAAGAGCCTTCGTCAAGACCGGGTACCCCCGCGTGTAAGAGCAAAAGAAGACATACGCCAGCACGTATGCAGAAGACAGGGACCCAACCTACAGGCTGGGCCCAACCGCTAGCTAGGGAGCATTCATGTGAACGCGTGTGCCCTAGGCCTCGGGTCCTACCACCTGCTAAGGAGGGCTCCGAGGCTGCCACATCTCTTCGAGCTCTGAGCCCCACTACCGGTCGAGGATGGCTCCAGATCCGCCACGTGTCCGATGGTGCCAGACCCGACCTCCTGCCAGAGAGGGCTCCAGCACTGCCACGTGTCTAGAACCTCCAAGCCACGTCTCCGACCAATGATAGCTCTAGAGGTGCCACGTGTCCTACGGCTCCGAGCCCGACCTCTAGCATGGGAGTGCTCCGGTGCTGCCACGTGGGCAACAACTCCAGGCGTCCCTTCCAGCAAAGGAGGGCTCCGGAGGTGCCACGTGTCCAACGGCCTTGGACCCAACCTCCAGCATGGGAGGGCTCCAGTGCTGCCACGAGTCCAACGACTCCGGACCCCTCACTACTCCGCAAGACTGCTCCGGTGACGACGCGTGTCCCGGGGGCTAGCCACCCGGACGCTGCGTTGATAAGCAACGAGCAGATAGCCAAGGAGTAAAGAGGAAGGTGCGCTGTCAGACCGTGCATTCAAGGCTCACGCCTTCCCCAGAAGCATGGCTCACGGCGCACGCCTCTGTCCTCTTCATGTTCACCGTTATGGTGACAGGACAGAGTGGCGAGGTGTGACGGTGGAACAGTGCCGCCCAACGACACAGAGCCGCTCGACAGAGCGAGAAGACACGGCGACAAGATGGGGTCTTTATCATGACCTGCTACCCGGTCAGAGGTGCACGACGTGGCAGGCGTCGCGTCTTGACTCCTCCGACAGCGACATTACATATAGCTATAAATGTCCTAGCTCATGTATAAGGTACGGACGGTCGCGGGGCCACATGTCGGGCCCCAAGTCACATTGTAGCTGCCCCAGCCTTGGGCTATAAAAGGATCAGGGCAGCCTCCGGGCAAAGGGTTCGCAACCCTGCAATCTCACACACTCATACGCACAAGCAATACAACAATCACACCATGGACGTAGGGTATTATGCTCCGGCGGCCTGAACCACGTATATCCTCTTGTTCATCCTCGCCATTGTGCTACGACGCTCAAAACTATTAAGCCCCTCCTAAAAAGGAACCTCCGCGGGCTGCTCCAGAGCAGACGGGGGGAAGTGTCGCAGGAAACAGTTCGACAACTGCCTCTTAATTACTTCGTCTTGTTCCCGTACTGTGTTGTTTGGTCCATGCGTCATGCTTGAACAAACTATGAAATGCCCTTGGATGTTTAGATTAGTGGTAGTGATAAGCACGGGAATCAAATTAGATGGACGATTTACACTTGTTTGAGATATTTGCGACCTAGTTGTTGTTAAGTCTAGAGCGGTGTTGCATAAGATTTGCTATGTAAATTTGCTACATTAGTGCACATCATAGACACTTTTTCATTTCTTTTTAGATATTCCGTGAAACCATTTCCGTCAAACCGATAATCTATGATTTATATGATAAGTTTTGATATGATGTTCTAATATGATGTGTTATGATAAGAGTTGTTTACAAGATAAGTTTGAGAGACCGTCTAATTTTGACGTGTTTCCAATCCGATAGACCCATTTTAAAAAATTCTAACATATCTTATACCGAATTCATTTCCGACGATATCATTTTGGACTCTAATTCTGAAATTATTATATGAATACACTACTAGAAAAACCATTATCACAGGTGCCTCATTTTTTAGACCCATGCGGTCCGTAAAAAATATGCATGTGATGTCGAATGAATTAATAGCCGCCTATGATGAATGAACATCATAGATGGCTCGCAACGGAAAATCGCCTGTGTAAACATATCGATTTTCACAGGCGAACCATGGAGTAGGAGCCGACTGTAATATTGCCCATTAATACAGACGCTGAAGCGACCGGGAGTAGGAGCCGTCTGCAATATTAGCTATTAATACCGAGGGTAACACGGCTTTGGATTTAATTTGAAGCCACATTAATACAGGCGGCTGAAGCAACCGAAAGTAGGAGCCGCCTGCAATATTGACCATTAATACCGAGGGGATCGGGACGCGCCTTTGACACCAATTCGAAGCCACCAAACGTCGCGGCCTGGTATACATTAACCACATTTAGTATCAAACAAAAAGACAACAAACAATTCGATAATCGATAACAAAAATTCATCATCAAACACACATTCATTAAAAAATATTTTTTTACAAACAGCAAAAGAAAAATATAGACGATCGCCTAGTCCTCCGGTGGTGGAGGAATCCCACACTTGTCGGCGATCGCCTCCACCAACTTCCTGCTTCCTTCCACCCCAAGTACCTCACCGACCGTCTCCCGCATCGCCTTAATACGATCGGCCACTGCACTTAACCCGAAGAGGTAGTGAGTTATGGTGTCCATTCTAGTAAATTCTAGAAGTCAACCAAGACCCAGAAGCTCCATGGCTTCAGATGTACCATTAAATACATCCTTCGCCATCTGCTGCCGCAACGGTGATAGGTCGTCTGCCTCTGCCCTAAGGGCAATCGGACTCTGCTCTAGGAAAGCGAGTTTCCCAAGCAGGTACAATCTCTCTTCCGCCCAGGAAGGCGGCGGAGGTGCCGTTGGAGTCGGGGACGAAGGCGCGGTTGGATCCAGGGGCGTAGGTGCGGTTGGACCCTAGGACGGAGGCGCGGTTGGAACCGGGGACGGAGGTGCGGCGAGTGGAGAGCATGGTCGGGAGCGCTTCGTCAGTGGTTCCATTGAGACTAGGGCTACGGTGCGGGGAGGAAGACGAAGACTAGAGGGAAGAGAAAGACTGTGATGGTGGTGCAAAGAAGGAGAATGTGCAAGTTATAATGGTGTGGAGAAGGAGAGGTTGGATCACTTTGAATTCTATGCGCGAATGGCAACGACCGCACGATACAGACGGACCGTGGAGTAGGAGCCACCTGTGCCCATTAATACAGGTGGTTGAAGCGACCGGGCGTGCGCGCCTTTTCGGTTACCGAGGGGAACGCGCGTAGTACATGCATCCTTAGAGTTACACAGGCGAATAATCTTATGTTACAAACCACCTGTGATAAACATTCTTCACAGGCGGACAATCGTAGGTAAAGAACCGCCTGTGATAATGGAGTTATCACAGACGACTAGTCGTAGGTATAGAATCGCGTGTGAAAATTGTAGCATGCACCATTCCACAAAAGTTCTAGCAGAAAAATATGTCTCACATGGTAGCATGCATTACAGGGCCTCAAAATGTCAAGTTGCACAAATGCAACATCTCCAGCACAACTTGCCTTCTGTCCAAAAGCTCTAGTATCCATCAGTCGGTTTCATGGATCGGCTCCGAGCCACTGGTCCCACCAGCATCTGTTTCTAGCTGGTTGATGTACGCCGAGCTTAATGGAGGAAGTGACACACCCCTTGCTTGATCCTATGGATCCCCTCTAACCGGCAGCTCGGTGATGACAGGTCTCGGAAGTGGTGATCTCGTGCCAAGTATTGTCACACCGGCCAGGGCCGCCCCTTGTGCACGTTGTTCAAAATGTTTTCACAGACAGTCTTTACTTGAAGGAAAAACAGAGGAAAATTTTATATGCACACGAGCAGAGGAAAAACAGAGCTCACCCGTACACATAGAGATGAAGCAACACTCAGCCGACCATGGCTTCAAGCGTAGTGTATTTCACTGTTGAAGTCTACAGCCAACTCAAAGCCAATATTTCACTTTATAAATTTTGTTAAGTTTTTAAAGCATACCAACATGTCAAAATTCAAATATTAAAAGAGAAAATTTGTGAAATTAAAATATTAAAGCTTCATTACTATACTACAAATATATAAAATATATGCCATATATTTTTTCTAGCATTGACATCTTCTCGCATATAGGGTTTCAAATCCTTTTAATGCTTCTTCCTACACGCTTGATGTTGTCTGGATCGGTGAAAAGGTACATATCTTCATATTGATTATATTCCTCTTCATTATATCCCACATTCTCAACCCTAGCAATATTTTGCTTTCCAGAAACAACTACGTGCATCTTCTCGGTTCCTGGATCCTGTACATAAAAAACTTGTGCAACACGATCGGCGAGAACCCACGAGTCATCTTTATAACCCACTTTGTTCAAGTCTACCAGTGTCAGCCCGTAGTTTTCCATTTTCACACCATCAGGATGTTTGACCCACTAGCACTTAAACACGAACATTTGCATTCTTTCGCCATAATCGAGTTCTCATATTTCTTCTATGAACCCAAAGTATGTGGTCTTCTGCCCTTCTGGATCATAAGCCTCTATACGAACACCACTATTTTGTGCAACGGTCTTACCGTCTTTTTCTTTAGTGTAAAATATGTAACCATTGATGTCATATGATTGCCATGATGTCACCAAAGCAGATGGGTCAGAAGCTAACTTATTTATTGTTGCCTCTTCATCACAGTCTCCGTCTGGTATATTTTTGTCCATTAACTCATTCAGTAAAACGTCTTCTGTGCTCTTTCGTGACCTAGTCCTCTATGTGGCCTTGGTTTTTTCTACGAAACTCAATTTTGTGTTCCTCGATGTACGACTCAGCTATTGCGAGCTGTTGTAGTACACCAAAATGTGCACAGTGTACTAATTTCTAATCCTAAATGATAAAAGTTTTCTTACCCACTTTGCCTCTCCCACATAGTCTACCCTCATGTACTGTTATAGGCACACCTATCGGATTTCCATCTTTGATATAATCAGCGCAACCCTCAATCACTTCTTCAGTAGTGTATCCTTCCATAATTGAACCCTCTGGGTGAGCACAGTTCCACACATAACCCTTTAATGCTCCTAAATATCTCTCTAACGGAAACATACGATGTAAATATAGTGGCTCCAATGCTTTTATCAGATCGACAAGATGTATTATTAGGTGTACTTACATATTGAAAAAGGATGATGGGAAAACATCTCAAGCTTGCACATAGTCTCGGCGATGTACGTTTTCAAATAGTCTAAGTCTTCCCAGGCTATCACCTTTTGCGATACTGCATTAAAGAAGTAATACAAACGTGTGATGACAACTTTTACATTCTCAGGTTTGATGACCTTTATTGTAATAATACGTGTGCAGTAAACACTACATCCTGATCTTCATCAAGCCAACACAGGGTTTGGCAACGGTCTTGGACTCAGCTGATTACTCACAAGATACTTACAAAGATTTTCTTGACATTTTGAGAAGGTACGGTTATTCGATACTTTTAATATACACACACATATATAGGTTGGCAACTCTTATATGACATTCCTTGTATGACAGTGATTGGTGGTTTTACGCGAAAAAACTTGGTGGTCAGGGACCTGCTAATAAGGATGCATTGCATATATCAACATATTATCCTTGTCCCAAGCAGCCTTCTAGGAGCGTCTTATGTGGGTATTACGTATGCGAGCATCTTCGGACCTCCTGTGAATATAGAGTGAATCGTGAGGATGTATGTTATCCTTAATGCCAATATTGTATTTTCCTTACTTTTGAGTTCCATTTTCATTGTAACTAGCGTATTTTAATACTACTATGTTATCGTTGTCACCAACACATTCTAAACCTTGTTATGTGTTTCATTGCAGCACATAAATAATGTGGACGAAGAATGGCCGGTTTCTAGAGATATGCCTGGTGGAGGAGTCGAGAATATTGCGAGTGAACTGTGTCACTTCATGCTCGCGAAATTTTCCACCGAAAAGGGCAGTTCTTCAATGACACAGGTGTAATAGCTGATGTGCCAAACCTTTGCCAGTATACTGATTGTTTTTTGGGGAAAAACTTGTAAACTATGCATTGAGATGTATTGTATTTACGTATTGTGACACCTATATGTTTTGAATACATTGGCTATGACGATAAAAGTTTTGAATTCTGCCAAATCACTCTTTTTGTCAAGGTCCGACTTGCTATGGATAGGTCCAACATGTGTTTGGTTAGCTCCGGCGATAGGTCTGACTAGCTTTGGTAAGTTCCTTTGCTAGGTTCTGCTAGCTTTGGTAAGCTCCGGCTCAAGGTCCGGTTTATTTTGGCAAGGTCCGGAGCTAAATCACAATGGTTCTATTTTTACCATGTAAATATTTTGAACTTGCTTTACATCTATGGAAAGTTTTCTTAGTATTCTTTTATTAAGTTTTTGAAGTGTTATGGTTGTTTACGGTGGTTAATATTTTGCTATGGTTTGCGACATGCTTATGTGAGGTGTTCATGTAAGGTGTTGTGATTTTTGGAACTACCGTGAGTCAAGTCACGGACCTGTGCTCGAAAGTATTGGTTGTTTATTCATGTGCAGGTATTGCTTGACTTCAAGATATGGCTGGTGACAGGATCCATTGAACTAGTCTTAGGGAGAATATGAGGTTCAACAACCAAGTTCGGGAGGAATTGTGGTTGAGTTGATCGGGAGGTCGCGCAACATGTTTGGATTAAGAACAATGCATATGAAGGTATCGTGAACGTCGTTGGAAGGTGTTTGCACATGTGCAAGGAGTGCATGAATGTGTATACATTGTTCCAAGGCATGGTGAAGAGATATGGAAGTGGAGATATAGTTGAAAAGGTTCAACCGGCTGGATTTTGCGCTCAGGCTGCGGCTGAGGCGGTTATGGTTTGTTTATGGAAAATTTCGAGTTGGTTATAATAGGATTTCGTGTTAGGCATGAAGTAGAGTTATTTTAGGAATGTTTGGGACGTTCCTAAGGTGTTTGGAAGTCTTAAGATTGCTTCTATATGTGTGTAGAAGAGTCTTAAACAGTATTGGAAAGATACAGTTTGAATCTAAGTAGGAGTCCTAGTTTGAATTGGGTTGGCCTTAGGGCTGGTTATATAAGCAAGGGAGGAAAAGGCTCATGGTCTGCACTACTTTGGGCTGTGCCTCTTATATTTTGATCAATAAAATTTGTATTTTAGAGGAGCTTTTGTGCCTTGTTCGTCCGACTTTTTTTGTCGAGCCTTTCTCGTCGAGTTTCTGGACAACACGACAGTGCTTCGGTGTTTTGATCATAACTCAAGTTTTACAGATCCAATTGACATGATTCCTTTTGGGTTGTCTCTAAAACTTGATTATATATCATCTTTGAAAATTTCACGGTCCTTGGATTTGTAGTTTCTGATCTACACGAGTTTCTTTGCAGTGTTGCAGATCTGGTTTTTACTCGAGTAGAACAGATTGACCCTCGTTTGATCTTTCGATCATAACTTGAGTTATTTTTTATGGATTTCCATGATTCTTGTTGTTGTGTCTTTGTGACTTGATTCTCTGTAATATATACCACTTTTGTCACGGTTGAACACGTTTAGATCTGTCGTATACACGGTTTCTTTAACAGAACGATTTTCTATCGAGGGGTTTTTTTTGCTTCCGCTAAAAAGTTTAAATCTACCATTCACCCCCTATGGTTCACGTGCTCTTCGATCCTACAATTGGTATCAGAGCCATGGTGCTCTAATCTTTGTGATTTGCACGTGTCTTGACTAATCATGATGGAGAAATACTCCACGAAACCTTCTGTGTTTAGTGTCATTGATTTTCATATTTGGAAGGCACGTATAGGGGCTTTCATCCAGGCGCAAGGCTTCGCGATATGGGAAAAGGTGTACAAGCCTTATAACGTGCCGCATAACAATCAAGTCACGGCTAAAAACATGAGAGATGTCGACAACAACAACAAAGCATGGAACTTGATCATACAAGGATTAACTCAAAGTGACTTTGACCGTGTTGCACAACTCCGATCTGCATAAGATGTGTGGAAAGCACTTTGTGACTACCACGAAGGATCCAACACGATCAAGGTAAGACAAGATATGTTCAAGAAAGAATATATGCGCTTCGAGATGCAACCCGGTGAGTCAATCTATGACCTCTTTGCTCGCTTCAATAAAATTCTCAGCGACTTGCGTAGTGTCAACGTTAATTTTTCAGATGCCGGAAATGCTAAACTATTACTAAGTGCACATGTCAATTTGGGAGATGAAAGTTACATCTATTCGTGAATCTACTGTCATGAGTAAACTTACATTAGATGTGGTATATTCTAAGTTAAAAACTCATGAAATTGACATAATATCACGTAAGAACCCCAACAAGTCTCTTGCATTTGTTTCACAAAGTAACATGCCTAGCTCTAGTCAATCTTCATCTTCTGGTACACTTTCTTTGTTGTCATCTCTAACCCTTGAACAGATTGAAGAGTTTCCAGAGAAAGAACTTGCACTCATCTCTACTCGGTTCTCAAAAGCATTGCAAAATGTGAGAACTAGAAGGAGAGGAAGTGTCGGACCTCAACGATGCTTCGAATGTGGTAAGACATGACATTTTCGTATGGATTTCCCTAACCTTTCAGGTCCTACTTCCCGTGATAAAAAGCAAACTAGGACGAAGCACTCCTCTGCTAACGATAAGAAAAAGAAGAAGGGTTTTATAGGACACCAATTGGTAAATAGTTTTATCTTTGCACTTCAAGAACTTAGCTCGAGCGATGTGGACATCGGAAGTGACGAAGATGAAGATGATTTGGCAAACTTATGCTTCATGGCGGGCAAGTCAAGTTCAAGTATGGAGGAGGAAGAACACAACAGCGACAATGAAGAGGTATGTCCTACTTGCGAAGAAATGTGTGATGCTATTTCTCGTGCCACTGTTATAGTTAAGAAAAAGGACAAAAAGCTTAGGGACAATGTTGTTAAAATTGAGTCACTAGAATCTGAAATTAATTATTTGAAATATTTGATTCCTAGTGATGATTCTTGTTCCTCATGTGATTTAATATATGACCAATTATCCTCTCTAAGAAGTACATATATCTCCACACTTGATAAACTTGAGTTAGAGATTGAAAAGAACAGAGAGCTTGCTGCACTTAATGATAAAAACTTGAAAAATGCTTGTTGTTCTACAATTGATTTACATTGTTTTACTTGTGATGATCTTAATAAGAAACTACAAGATGCTATGAATGAAATTTCTATATTGAACAATGCTTTACGTTCTCATGAAGTTAAGTATTGTTCCAACTGTAAACAAAAAGGAAAAACTTCATGTCTAAACTGCCTAGACTTGTCTAAGAAATTTGATGACAAGAATAGGACACTAGAGCGGTTTTATAATGGGAATAAGAATCTGAACTTGCTGTTGAATTCTTCTAAATCTTGCAAGGATAAAATTGGTTTAGGTTTTGATTCCCATGCTCATGCTAAAGCACATCCACCTAAAACTGTAAAGTCATTAGGAAGTGGTTTAATTAAAATAGTTCCTAAAAAAAGAAGTGGTTTTTAAATCTGCAGTAGTGTTGTCTCATTCGGTTTCCAAATAAACATGTTGCCTGCTCATCTAGACATATACATAAAGTTAAATTTCATTGTACTTACTATGTTAGAGATGGCCATGTCATAGATTTTTGTTATAAACTAGCTAAGCAACAGGAAAAAAAAGAATGATTGTTAGATCACATAACAACTGTGCAAAACCTGCTGTAACGAGTCAAAAACATGTAAAGTATGCTTCCGGACCTATTGTTTTTAGTGCTACTCATGTAACACCTCGTAGGTCAGTAGTTGGGTACAAAAATCTTCAAACTTTGGCTCATATACCTGTTGTTTTATCTCAGCCTTTGTGTGTTACTTCTGCTAGACGTCATGTGACTCAGTACTGGATTCCTAAATTCCTTTTGACTAACCCAAGTATTGAGTCATCGACGTATTGTACTTCTATGTAGGTTGCACGCTTGAGGAAGGAGAACATTTGGATTGTGGATTCAGGATGCTCACGCCACATGACCGGTAACAAAGAATGGTTCTCCTTCCTCTCTTTTGTGTCACATGTAGAAAATGTTACTTTTACCAATAATTCTTCAACTCCAATAATTGCTAAGGGTTCGGTTAGAGTAAATAATCACTACACTTTAAAAGATGTGGCACTTGTTAAAAATTTGAAATACAACTTGCTTTCTGTTTAATAATTGCTAGATGAAAATTTTGAAGTTATTTTCACTAAAAATTGTTGCAAGGTTGTAGATTCAAATAGTGAGCTCATTTTAATATGTCTCGGTTTGGAAGAGTTTTTAAAGCTGATTTTGATATGTCATCCTCTAAGCATAGATGTCTAGTGGCTAATGATTCAAAAGAATTATATTTTTGGCATCATAGACTTGGTCACGTAGGCTTTGATCATATCACACGTGTTAGTGCTCTTGATCGCATACGTGGGCTGCCTAAGCTTAAAGGGGACAAAGAAATTGTGTGCTCTTCTTGTAGACATGCTAAGATGGTTGCAGGTTCACATGATCCTCTCACAATGAACACGACAACTGAACCGGGTCAAGTTTTGCACCTTGACACCGTAGGACCTTCACGTGTTCAATCCTTCGGAGCTAAATGGTATGCTCTTGTGATTGTTGATGACTATTCTAGATACTCTTGGGTTTATTTTATGGCATCTAAAAATGAAACTTTTAATCACTTTAGAACCTTATTTCTTAGATTATCAATTGATCACCCAGGATCTTTAAAAGCAATTAGAAGTGATAACGGAACCGAATTTAAAAATCAATCATTTGATCACTCTCGTGCTGAAAATGGAATAGATCATCAATTTTCTTCACCATATGTACCTCAACAAAACGGTGTTGTAGAGAGAAAGAACAGAACCTTAGTTGAGATGGCTAGGACTATGCTTGATGAATATCAAACTCCTAGAAAATTTTGTGCTGATGCAATTGCAACTGCTTGTTATGTCTCAAATCGTGTTTTATTGCGTGCTAAGCAAGGTAAAACACCATATGAACTTCGTTTTGGACATAGGCCTAGTGTCACACACTTTTGGGTCTTTGGTTGCAAATACTTTGTTAAGAAACATGGTAATCTTGATAAATTTGAACCTTGATCCATTAATGGCATGTTTCTTGGTTACCCATCTCATACTAGAGGCTACCGTGTGCTTTTACATGATACTAACAAATTTATGGAGACTTGTGAGGTTTCTTTTGATGAAGCTAGCCTAGATACTAGCTCTAATATTGCAGCACCAGACCCATACCCGCAGGGGGAGAGTATTTTCATCAAAGAAGATGAAGAAGTGATGTTGCTGCCCGAAAATTCAGGAGCTAATGACATTGTTCCAGATCCTGATTTTGATTCACAACCAGCACCGATGACCACCATTGCTGGTCCAGATCGTCCTCAAGTCACAAGTTCTTCAATTTGTGATGAACATGAAGAAGAAGGAGCTTGTGAATTGTCTACTCCCCTCCGGGTCCTCAAAAGTCATCCTCCACAACAAATGATTGGAAGCTTGCACGAACAAGTCACACGGTCCAGCTATGATGAGTTCAGAATTTGAGATGAGTATGATGGGAGAACTCACATACTTTTTGGGGCTGCAAATCAAGCAAACCAAGGAGGATACTTTTGTACATAAAACAAAGTGTACAAGAGACCTTCTTAAGCGATTCAACATGGACAAAAGCAAGTCTCTTCTGACACCAATGGGTACAGCAACGACATTTGAACTTGATGAAGATGGTGAACCCGTGGATCAAAAAGAATATAGAAGTATGATTGGATCACTTTTGTACCTCATGGCATCAAGACCGGGATACAATTCAGCGTATGTCTTTGTGCATGATTTCAAGCTTCCCCACGTGCTTCACATCGTCAAGCCGTCAAAAGAATTCTCAGGTACTTACATGGAACTCAAGAATTTGGGATTTTTCTTCCTTCTTCCTCAATCGTTACTTTGAAAGCTTTTTTTATGCTGATTTTGGGGTTGTAGAATTGATAGGAAAAGTAATTCAGGCGCTTGTCATTTTCTTGGTAATTCACTTGTTGCTTGGTCCTCTAGAAAACAAAATTCAGTTGCACAATCCACAGCCGAATCTGAATATATAGCTGCTGCTAGCGCTTGCTCATAAATTATTCAGATTGTTCAAACACTTAAGGACTATGGGGTTGATCTAGATAGTGTTCCACTATTTTTTGATAACACTAGTGCCATTTGCATATGAGATGACTTTTTGGTGAATTGAGATGCTTTTTAGAGTATATTGTTTCTACTGTGTGAATGTGCATACGAAATTAACCTGTAAATTAGATATAACAACATATAGTACCTAACAAACCACCTGTGATAATATAATTTTATAGACGACTTATCGTAGGTAACGAACTGCCTGTGATAAAGATTCTTCACAGGCGGACAGTCGTAGGTAACGAACTGCATGCGATAATGGAATTATCACAGGTGGATACTCTTTACGTTACAATCCGCCTGTGATAAACATTCTTCACAACCGAACAGTCATAGGTAAAGAACCGCCTGCGATAATGTAGTTATCACAAGCGGATACTCTTTACGTTACAAACCACCTATGATAAAGACTCTTCACGGGAATATATTCTTTACGTTACAATCCGCCTGTGGTAAACATTCTTCACAGGCGGACACTCGTAGGTAAATAACCGTCTGCGATAATAGAGTTATCACAGGTGTATACTCTTTACGTTACAAACCGCCTGTGATAAAGATTCTTCACAGGCGGATACTCTTTACGATACAATCCGACTGTGATAAATATTCTTCACAGGCGGAAAGTCGTAGGTATAGAACCTCCAGCGATAATGGAGTTATCACAGGCGGAAACTTTTACGTTACAAACCGCCTGTGATAAAGAGTATTCATCGGCGGATTCATGAAGGTTAAGACCCTCTGTGATGACTTTTTTCATAGGCGGTTTATGTTTCTGCCTGTTAAAATAGCTAATTATCACAGGCTCTTCATTTCAGGCGGTTTTGAAAACTGCGTATGATAATACATTTAGAGCCGACTGAGATGAAGCTTGTTGTAGTAGTGATATGGAAACAGTTTAGTCTTTTATGCTCGGTATTTGGCCATTTTCATCCCTAGTAGCCACTCCCTCCGCCATCTACATGGATACTACCAAACTATTGCATATGTTGCTAGGATGACCTGGATCATCTTTGATTATATTTTTTAATCAACTTTATTTGCCTTTTGTTGGATCTAGTCAATGAGCACCTGATGTTTTTTGTACTTTCATAGTACAAGTGTTTTAATCTATCACTATAGAGGTTCTTGAACATATCTCCAGCATACCAGCACTTGATATTCAAGATGAGGTACATGTGCCCTACCGTTTCAGTGAGACCACTTACAGTTGGGTCACATCAGAAATCTGAAATAAATAAACACTCTCGGGGGAATAGTGGATTGGTTTACTCAAACCAGAGATTAAATAAATGAAATAAAAAATTATAGAGTAAAGTGAACTTTTGGTGTACTTCAGCTATCAGGAGAGAGAAATAAACTTGTTCCATGAGAGAATGTTGCATGGAAGGATTTATCCCTTAAAGAAAAATCTATATAAATTATGTCGGTCGGAATTTGGGATTGGATTAAAACTGTCCTTCTGGTCGAGAGGAGATATATGCCTTTGGCTTGGCTGCAGTATGTTGGGCAACTTGGAAAGCTAAGAATCGGGCATGATTGTGAGGACCGTGGGTCTCGACATTACAGGAATCACATTGGATGGTGTCGTGCGATGTGATATCTAACAACACACTTCAAAAGACATTCATATTACATCACATAAGTTTGAACCAATAAGTTCAAATAAACATTCTACAGCGCAAGTCTTGTCTCTACTCACACACTACTTATATTATGCAAAATAACGAACAGTCCAACCCACAGACTGTTCATTCTAGCAGCAGCTCCTCAAGGCGGCGTGCAGGGCTCTCATTCAGCCGTATACCCCGATGGGGGTGTGGCCTCCCAGTCAAGCCCTTCGTCAGACGAGGCCATAGATGGCCCATCACCTGCAGCAACAGCTTATATAGCAATAGTGAGCACGAAGGCTCAGCAAGTCTTAACTGACTCATCCTAAACATGAAACTCTACATGAGTAAAGGTTTCTAACATAGGCAGAAAATGTTTTTCATAAAAGACTCACCTAAACCATAGGTTCTTAACTTCATTTTTAGCCCAGATTAAGCCTCTAGTGCTACACAACATCGTGACTTTACAATCAAACAAGAAATACTTCATCTTGATGTTGCTTATGAATTAAAGTTTAGTTTACACTAATCATACTTCACACAAGGTAGTAATGCAATATCAACTCATTATTATCAAAGTTATTCCTAGTATAACACCCTCAAAATTACTATGATGCATTGCATACATTTTCATATAGAGAAGCATTTAAATAGAAGAAGAAATAAAGAGAGGAATATAGAAGCAAATAAAATAATAAAAGGAAATAGAAATGAAAAATAATGAAAATAAATATAAAAGGAAAATGAATAAAAATAAAAAATAAATAAAAATAGCCAAATTGGGCCACCCCAATTTTTCCCCAAAATTCCCCAATTTTCCCCTAAATTCCCCTCTCCCCTAATTTACCAAATTTTTCCCAATTTTCTTGATTTTCCCCAAATTCCCCAAAATTCTCCTAGGGGGATTTCCCCCCACATTTGGGGGGATTTTCCCCCAATTTGGCCGCACCAAATTAGGGGGGGCGTATTGGGCCCCACCCCCTTAGCCGTAACCCATTAGGGGGGGGACTTAGCCGCCCCCCTTTGGACTCTTGTGGGTTTTTATTTTCTAATTAAATCCTAGCCATTGGATAAAAATAAATAATAAAATCCCAGCCCCTAGCTCCCACCTCTTTTAAAATTAAATCTCAGCCATTGGATATTAGGATTGCTAAAATCCTAGGCACCCTAGCCCTTTTCCCCATTATAAATATAACTCCCCCTAGCCGCCCCACCCCTCTTTTTTTTGGCTGCCGCCCCCCTGCTGCCAAGTCGCCACCCCCTGCCAGAATTTGGCCGCCATCGAGCTCCGTCACGTCTCGCCGTCGCCGGAGAAGAAGCCCCCAACGTTCTGCCGTAGCCGCAACCTCATAATTCTTCCAAGAAAAATCTCCCGCTGCTGCCATTGCAAGGAGGGAGGTCCTGCCGCAAGGAAGAAGTGAGGTAGGTCTTCGTTACCCCTCTTACAACATCGCCGCTGTTTCTACACACCCGTTTTCTTCACCACCCCCCCCCCCCCCCCCCGTGAACAGAAAATTCTGCGTGTGGACAGACCATGTTTTGGTCAATTTTTGACGGTGAAATTAATTTACACATTGTGTCAAGATCATAACCACGTCCACACTTGATCCCAGCAACCTTGATCATCATAAAACCCCATGAAAGCCTACTAAAACATGCAAGAACACGTACAAACTGGTTTTGTAAAACTGCACCATAGGAATTACAATCATTGACCTCATTGCATCTTGAGTAAAAATTGTGCATGATAATTGATTGCTTTAAATTTTGTATGTGCGTTGTCGTAAGTAGAAGGACAAGCTAAGAGGTCATCTACAAGGAGCTACAGTACCAAGACTTCGAGACGCTTGAGCAACACGAACCACAGGAGCAAGCCAAGCGCCCCTTGACCATATTGATCTCATGTTTTGAAACGGTTTTGCTTGCGAAAACTCGTATGCTTGTGCCAACTTGATGGGACACCCTTTTATAGGAGTTTACTAGTTTTGTTAACCACCCTTATCGCCGGGAAAGTTGTTGAGTCGGGTATGGTCGTTTTTCCTTTTGCTTCGCTTAATTTATTAGATACGAGAAGCTAAAATAAAACATGGTTAGCTACTGCACTCATAAGATCAAACATGAATGATAACTTGCTGATGTTAATGAGCATGGAATCGGGGAGATCTAGGCGAGCTTGGTTCATGGATGTTGCTGAATGAGATGGTGAGTTGTTTGTCGTAGATCTAAGGACCGGTTCATGCGAGCACATGCGAGGAAAACAGTGTCACCACAAGGCCAAATATGGGTGCGGCTTAGCTGACTAATTAGGTGTGTTGCTAGCTTGTTATGGACCGTTGGATGGCACGGGGAATGGGAGTCGATGAGGACTGCCCTGGGAACTGCATGGCACAAGAGGGGGCCTGTGGGTGGGAGAATGGAGATTCGAGCCTGCCGGTGACAGCTCAGTGGGTCCGTACATCCTAGTAGCCCCTTTGTAAAGTCTATTTTGTGATCTCTTGGCCATACACTGAAGGTTGTGTACTGGTATAATGGAGGTTCTTTCTAGTCGCCGACAGGTGATGAAATCACGAACTTGTGGGTAATGTGGTGCCACCTCTGCAAAGTGTAAAACTATCATGACAGTCGTGCTTCTGGTTACAAGCACCTGGCCGACTTACATGATTAGAGGCAAAACTTGGGATGTTTATTTGGGTATGGTCATTGGGATTGGTTTTGGAACTGTTTTAAGTCATGAAAATGAATTTGGTTTCCGTTATATAAAAAAGATATGGTTATGAATAATTATGAGTATGATATAAACTTGAGAAAGATTAATGGCTGGTTGAGACTTGATATATGGTGAATTATGATGAAGGAATATTGATGATTAACTTGGTTATGATGGGATTTAACTTACCTAGAAATAGTTGTTGTTTTTACCATATTTGTGAAATAAAATTTGCTTGCTGCAATGAACCTCTTTATTTCCTACCTTGTTCTAAGCTACATGTCATACTTTTCCCGCACTTGATGAGTACGACATGTACTCACCCTTGGATTCCCACATATACATCAGCTACAGGAGAAGAATACTTCGAGGAACATGTGAGTACTAGGCATACGCACTACCGTCAACATGCTTGTGGAGTTGAAGTTGGAGCTTGCTGTTTTAGTCATTTTCCGCTGTCGTTTAGAGTCTTTCGCTACTAAATAAGTTGGATATTCATGAGTGATACATTGGGTCATTGTAATAAATTACTTAAACACTATTCGTACGTGGTTATATTCTGAATTTCAGTTTGTGGAATACATGTGTATGTTTGATGAACATATTGGACACACATATGCATTCACTTGGTTCATTTTCGGAATCGGGTGTCACACCTACATCCAACTACTCTTTATTTACTACGTCACAGCGCAGTGAACAAGCGATACTCAAATAGCCGCGAGAGACGGTGATTGCAATCAGGAGACACTAGGTAATACACGACATGTACGCCCATACTAGAAGTTGCCCGAGGCACGCTCTCTTTCTGCCATACACGGCCACCTTTCACGCGGACGCTTAATCGTTGAACCGGTCCTACCATCTCGAGCAGGAGGTCCCTACACGGAGCAAGCATCCTAGACGGAGCCCGTTAGCAGATTTACACCTTGCTGCCCTCAACCAACACCCTTAAGACAGCGAGCAATGCCTCAGCAACCAAGTTAACCAAGTTACATCGGTTTTTTGGGGCACATATATCCAGTATGCTACCAGTATAGTTCAAACTTGCCCAGCAGGGCTGCAAACGGACGGTCCTTGATCGACATAAGCAGAGCTACGCACACAAGACCTCCACGTCTTGTTACACCCTACATATTTGCCCCGTCTTATTATCAATTGAGTCGGACATGTTTTGCGATCCTCCGCGTTCCCTATTCTTTCTCTCGTGAGTAGATTATAACTACTCGACTTCTACCGAATACTTTCTATGACTTTAAGCCTAGGACGAGTCCATACAACATTATACTAAGCTACCCATGAAGAAAAAAATTATTTGGTCATGCTATTGGGGTTTCAATCACCTTAACCTAATGCACATCCTATAACTATTACTCATATGTTATAAAGGAAAATGTCATAAAAGTTGTTAAATGTAAATCGGAGATTGCCTTGTTGCTGATTTGGTTCCCATTTAGTCTTCGGAGGAAGACTTGAGAGTGGCCCCGGAGTCTCCTCGAGTTCGGAAACTAAGCGATATGAATAAATGCAATAATTTGTATTACTTATATGAATGAAATTCATATGTGATATAAAATGTATTGATAAATGACACCAATGCCCCTTAGATTTCTGTGGTAGCTAACATGGATCATCACTGATGTGCTAGCCAAGTTTCATGATTTGTTACTTAAGTATGTGTTCATCATAATTCCTTAGAGCTTTAATCTTCTCTAAATTTTTAGAGAAAATTCGGGGCTTTGACATGCAACAAAGTATGCTATTCATATAGTACACGTCAACAGAGTCTAGTAAAATTGGTTTCACAATTTTATAAGCTATTTACAGAAAGATATGGCTTTTACAAGTTGCTAACAATTTCTGAAATTGTTTTTGGGAATTTTCAGGGACCTAGGGCAAAATACTATTATATACCCTACTTAGCAATGTCCACTGAAGCTGAAATTTGTCCTGATGATCAAAGGTATTATAAAGGAGGTCCTGGCCAAATTTAGGATTTTTCCTAATATGGGATCTTCTATAATTAATTTCTAAAGATTTAACTTAAAGGAATTAATAAGCAAAATCCAGAGACTTTCATACCAATTAAATGGTATTGCCAAGAAGTACTGGTCACAAAGATTCTAAAAAAATTTCTTTGAGAAATTTTGGACAATCCTACCAAAAGATATGAATTTCTGAAGTTTGCAATAAAACTGAAATTATTTCCTACTAAAAATCCTTTAAACAGTCGTCCGGAATCACCCATTTAAATAGGACCACTCAGAAGCAACATGGGGCTACAGAGTAATACCCCCTGCGCTGCCACACCGGATACCAGCCACAACTGATCAAACAGTCGCTGACACCTGGGACCCACCGAGTCATCTTCTACCTCTCGACGCCCGCCCTCTCCGCGGCGGCGCACGATGGCAAGCTCGCCGCTGCGGCGTTACCGGCCATCCGGATCCTCCAAACTCGCCACCAATGCCTAACTTTGCACGCTGAGCACGCTGGTGATGGTCGGAACATGGCTGACCACGGCGACAGCGGCTCAAAGCTCACCGGTGACGGTGTTCTAGCTCGGGAAGGCCTCTTTTCGATCGGGTTTTGCTCCTACAGCATCGCCGGATCACGTGGAGCATGAAAATGAACCAAGAAGCCGATGAAAATGGTCGGAACCTAGAGTTCACCTGTGAAACGAAAGGTTTTCATCGCCGGCGCAAAAACTCGGTGAACTCCTCGTTTTCTTGGGCAAAACTTGTTCTACTTCTTCCTACACCTGCATATGTTTTCCTAGAGAATGTCCCTAGACGCACACGATCCCTAAATGATCGTGTGAGGTGAATTTCAGCTCGAACGGTTCAAATGAACACACCGAGGGAAAAATGGGAAATACTTTGCATCCGAGGGATGATATGAAGATTGGCTTTCACTGTGAGTAAGAAAGATCTCCGCGCACCTTTTCTCTTTTGGGATCGAGGCACGAAAGTGGCATTGTGCCGCTGTCATGCCTCGTCGCCCTATCTTGTCATTGTGGTGGCGAACAGGCGGAGCAAGGAGGCGTGCGCCGTGCACCATGCTTCTGGGGAAAGCACGAGCCTTGAATGCTTGGCCTGACAGCGCACTTCCTCCTTGACTTCTTCAACCCATGGCCTATGACAGATAGTGGGGCACGTGGCGGCTCCGGAGCACTCCTCCGTGAGGAGGAGGTTAAGAGCCCGGGTACACGTGCCAGCACCGGACCTCACCTCAACGGGGAGGCTAGGTCCAGGGCCAAGGGCACGTGTCGGCTCCGGAGCCCTACTCAGCAGGGAGGAGGTTCCGAGCCCGGGTACACGTGGCAACACTGGACCTCACCTCAACAGGGAGACTAGGTCCGAGGCGAAGGGCACGTGTCAGCTCTGGAGCTCTCATCAGCAGGGAGGAGGTTCGGAGCCCAAATACACGTGGCAACTCCGTACCTCGCCTCAGTGGGAAGGCTAGGTCCGGGGCCAAGGGCATTGTGTCGGCTCCGGAGCCCTCCTCAGCAGGGAGGAGGTTTGGAGACAGGTACACATGACAGTGCCGGACCTCACCTCAGCGAAGAGGCTCGGTCCGGGGCCAAGGACACGTGTTGGTTCCAGAGCCTAGGCGCACGTGGCAGCCCCGGGGTCAACCTCGGGACCAAGGACACGTGGCCTCGCTAGCGCCCGCCTCAGCAGGGAGGCGGGGTCTAGGCTGTCTTCAACCTTCCACACGGGGTACCCGGTTCACACGGTACCGACAATCATTATGTTTAGATTTAATACTACAGTATGGTATTCAACATGAGTATTTTTATAAAAAAGTTAAACATTTTACGAATTTGGAACATATTGTTTTAACATTTCATACGAATCAACATATTAGATTTGTTATGTTCATTTTTGTGAATATTTTTAAAAAGTTATTTAAAATATTAAAATAGGTTTAAAAATATTGATTATGTTATTTAAAAATATTAAATATTGTTTGGTGGACTAATTAGGCCGGATTGATCAGGTTTACTGGGCTCTTCGGCTGATCTACATCATGGCCGCCCTAGGTCGCTATGACGATGCTTCTCTGGCTCAATCTCCTCCACGGTTTCCCTGGGGCGCCGCCGCAAGATTCCAGCTCCTCCCTCCAGGGAGTCGGACTCCCTCCTCCCCTCGGCTCGTCGCTCTGCGCGCCCCGGCTGCCGGCGAGCTCATTCACGCAGCCCGCGCCTGCAGCCTCCGGAAGGGTCGAAAGCGCCTGCCGGCGGCAGGTGTTGGCCTGCCGTGCGTCGATTGCTTGCTAGTCCCTGTAAGTATCAGCACGCCACAGGATCTGGCATTCCCTACTCTGCCTGAACATATAAGCTGAGAGATGAGAGGGTTTGAAATTCTGAATGAGTCGATCAAGTCGAAATCATGATTTTTTTGCTTCTGTTTCCATTATTTTTATAGAAATTTTGCTACCTGCAACGGGCCTTCTACTTCATGTTTCATACTGTCATATCTATTGCTATGCCCTGATCATTTATTGTGTCAGCCAGTGTGACTAGGACTGGACAATGAATGCTGCTTTATTTTCTTGATTCAAGTGAGTCTATCTTTTGTTTGGATTTTGATTGGCCTTTCAATCTTCAAGTAGGAGCTCTTCAGAGCAGGAAGCATCGGGTCAGCATGGTTCACTTCAAAAACAGGTACATGGTGATGGAGGTCTTTATTGATGCGTGCAGGGGGGAATGTGACCCTGTCATACTGACCCAGTCCAATATAATGAAAGTGATTAGAGACAGCATTCAGCTCAACTTTGGTGCGTGTAGCCTTGCTGCATCCCTCGGAGCGTTGCAAGGTACCAGTTCCTCCTGAAACCTCATGAACTAAAGTGTGTTGTAGCTGGCTCTATTTAGGACTTGGTCACTTATAGGCTCTGCTAATTTTCAGTGAAGTATGTTAATCCATTGACAAAGCTTTGCATAATCCGAGTATCACGGGAAGAACACCAGAAAGTATGGGCTGCTATTACAATGGTGAGGAGCATCGGGAAAATTCCTATATCATTCAACCTGCTGGATGTGAGTGGTGAGTGAGTCGCTACCTGTGGATGATGGTACCAATCAGTTTAGTTGTTATATTTCAGTTACTTTATTTCTTTTGTATTATCCTAATTTTTCTGAATACCTGAGTAATTAGAGAAGGGGGGCTGGCGCAGCGGCAAAGCTGTTGCCTTGTAATCATGAGGTCATGGGTTTGAGTACTGGAAACAGTCTTTTACAGAAATGTAGGGAAATGTTGTGTACAAAATACCCAAGTGGGTCGGGCCCTTCACTAAACCTTGCGTAAGCGGGAGCTACATGCACGGGCTGCTCTTTCTTTTTTTACCTGAAAGTAATTAGGTAGAATGGATTAAGAAAGTATTTGATATTGCTATGTCTTGTTAGTACCAAGCTATCTATACATATAGATAATGAAGCTATCTATACATATAGATAATAAAGCATTTAATATAGTCAAGCCTGTATTTTCCCTATCTAAACTCAAGGATGCTATTGTTTCCACGAGCCAAATTTGGATACTCAGTTTTAGAAGATATATTGAAGCACTCTGCCTTATCTTAGGGGTACTTTGCTGTTTTTTCAAGAGACATGTAGTTTATTAAAAGCCGAACCGCCACTTTTGAGCTCATCATCTCATTCGTATGTTCAGGAACCATCAGGGCGTGCAGGAAAGCTGCATTGGAGTGCGATGAAGCAAAATTTGAGCAATACAAGTTGGCTGCTGGTGACCGCATCTCGCCAGAGATAATCCAGTCTGCACAGAGCTGCTTTGACAGAATCAGAGGGCTAGAGAGTTGATGAGTTCATTTGATACAGTTTCTTGTCCTCCTTTTGTCACTTCACAATCTGGTGCTATGGTGCATAGCATTGAATGAGCACCTCTTGGTCTGAATAGTAAGGTTCCTTGACAATTTGTTCTCGTATCTGTTGTGATATGTTTGTTACAGTTCAGTGATTATGGACCTGGATCTATCATAAGCGAGCAGCAGCTGATGCACATAAGCGCATCAGTGTTCAAAAATCATGTACTACAGGATGCGTGTAGGATCAAATAATTTCCGTGAGATCCACTAGTATAACCAGGTACAAGGACCAATGTCATTGACACCACGGAACAACAGCTGAGCAACCAGTCCAAGAAGACTAACCTAGAAAAAATAAGTCAAGAGAAGCTAATGACAGTAAACTGCGCATGCAAACACCTCGCGTGAGAGTTGTAGTGCTCGTACCTCAAGATTTAGGTATGGACTGAAGTAAAGATACAGCTATGTATTAGGAACAATAAAAACAATTCAGTCTTGTAACTGCAGGAGTATTCAGACTGCATTGAAAATATCGACCTTACATGGATGAGATTGGCTATTTCTTCTCAGCGATATTACGACCTGCTGAGTATAAATTGCTCACATCTCGCCTAACTTCACCTGTGGTGCGGTCCTGCTCTACCATCACAGAGGTAACATTCAGCAGATCTCATGCACTGTGATTCATTGGCCTTAAGACAAGAATACGTTACCTTCACAGCCTTTTGCTGATCACAAAATTGACTATCCTTCAGAAAAAAAAATTAATTTAATTTAATTTTTTTTCTGAAAAAATAAAGAATAGACAGCCCGGTGCATGTAGATTCTGCTTACGCAGAGTTCAGGGAAGTGTCCGACCCACCTGTGTCTTTTATACGTAACCTTTCCTTATGTTTCTGCAATAGCTGTTTCTAGTACCTGAACCCGTGACCTTAAGGTCACAAGAGGATAGCCTTACCGCTGCGCCATGACCCCCTTCTTCAAAAATTTATAATGGTAATAAGAAAAACTGAATTCGCAATTACTCCCCCGTTTAAAAATAAATGATGTTGGTTAGTTTGATTACGTCATTTATTTTAAAATGGAGTATATAGCATGCATCTAAATTTATATATCTAGAAATAACCTTTTTCCGGACCCCATAATCTGTGGAAGCCTTGGCTACTAGGTTCACTATTTTATTTTAATAATAGTTTCTTAAGAGATCATGATTTGAGTTGATGACAACAGGTCAAAAGTAACAGACTAAGATTTATTACATCCCACTTCTTATTATTAGTTTGAACAAATGTATTGTCATTTTCAGCATTTGCTCACTGATATAATGGGCTATGACCATGGTATATCACAATGAAGGGTCATCAATGAATTATAAATTAACTACCATAATTATGTTGATCAGCATCATCATGTGCTATGTAGTTCAACACAAATTATGACAGAGTCGGGAAACACAAGGGACATAAGAACCGTCATGTCAGCATTAGAAAAATACTCCTATAAAGGGCAGAATACATTACATCTAACACGGATTATAGACTAATGAATCACCAAGAAAAGGCCCGGTGACTTTTGCTAAGGCTCAAACAATCACAATGGTCAAATTAAGAGAACTTTATAGATCTCGACATAGATCATTTGGATGCACCAAACAATACAAATTTGTTGAATTTGCAACCTAGCGATACCTTATACAACAGTTCTTGTTTGCAAATTTCAATACAAGGTAAAGGTAGCTTGGCGTCAGCAACCAAGTACAAAACAATGTTGAATTTGCAACCTAGCGATACCTTATACAACAGTTCTTGTTTGCAAATTTCAATACAAGGTAAAGGTAGCTTGGCGTCAGCAACCAAGTACAAAACAAAGCAGCAACTCTTTTGCCTACACCTCCAAAGTTCCCCATGGTAGGATACCCAATAACTTCAGGTATGAAGAGGCCCATCAGACCTGCCAATTAAGACCAACGAGGAGACAAAATCAGTACAGTAACATGTAGTCCAGTAAAATGTCTGGAAGCGAACATATGTGTGCAGCTGTGATCTGCCCCGTTTCCATAAGATCTCGTGTCAGTGAGAGCTTGGAAATCCAATACTCCCTCTGTTTCAAAATAAATGACGCTGATGTTCAAAATTAAACTAATCAGCGTCATTTATTTTGAAACGAAGGGAGTACTAACAATGCTCGTTTGGTCATTTAGAAGAAAGATGTTTGTATGACCATAGAAATAGCAAAATGAACCAGACTAGTAACATTTTATTTACAACATGATTGCGCTGATTGATCCCCAAACACCAACAGTACGGAAACTTTACCACAAAGAAAGGTTTCATTCAAAAATTGGATACGGATTTCACATTTCCACATATCAAATCGCACTACATGGCAAGATATATAACATCAGATTGAAGACAAGCAGCGATTTCGCGCAATACCTGACGAGACCACGAGGCCCCAATGCGCATCGATTCCCCGACGGAGATCAGTGATGATGATGGTTGTGGTCGTTGGGAGACGCTGAGCATCCCTCGCCGCCACCACTGGTGCCCTCTCCGGCGTCTCGCTGCGGACACCGGCGGCCGCCTCCACCCCCGCCGCCGGGGGCCTCGTCGTCGCTGCAATCCTCGTCGAAGGGGACCTCCTTGTGGAAGATGCAGCACTTCTTGGAGCTCTTCCGGCCGAGGCACTCGTTGTCGACCGTCCCCTCCTTCCACGTCACCTTCTTCTTCGCCCGCCGCTTCAATCGCAGCACCACCGCCTCCGGCGGCGCCGGCGCGGCCGTTGGTGGCGGCGCGGAGGATGAGGAGGGGGATGGATCGACCGTGACGGTCACGGATCCGGTGGATGACTGCGGCGGGGCACGGGTTGCCATGGCGATTCGGGATTTCTCTTCCCAATTTCTCGCCTTATTTGGGGCCTGTTTGGGACAGCTTTTTAGTCAGCTTTTTAACAAATTTAAGCACTTAAGCCTCCAAACACCTAGCTTTTGTTACAACTTATTAAAAAATCGCTTCTTCAAATGAACTACGAAACCGCATTACAGAAAAGCGGCATTCCACCAGCTTCTCGTCGCTTCTGTGCATCCAAGTTACGAAAATACCCCTGAAGTTCAAAGAAATTTACCCGCAACTGCCATCATATAAATAGATATTGGTCCAGGGCCAGCCCTCACAATTCCTCTCCCGAGCTCCGTGCGCCGCCTCCGTGACCTCGCTGCGGCAGCTGCAGGTACGGTCCTCCCTCCCCCGCCGGCCACGGAAAGAAGCTCCCGCCGCCCCCTCCCCGACCGGCCACGAGAGATCCGCCGCAGCCGCCCCCCACGACCGGCCACGGCATAGCCCCCCCCCCCCCCCCCCCCCCGCGACTCTCGCCGGCCGTGGCTGAACCCGACTCTCGCCGGCCACGGCTGAAAGCCCCCCCCCCCACCCCACCCCCCACCCCCTACTCTCGTCGGCCATGGCTGCAAAGAAATTATTTATTCTTTTACAGAATGATTACCTAGATTGTTACAGTGATCCTGAATTCATTGGTAAGGTTTGTTATTTACTTATAGTTCTAATTTTGTTGAATACCTTTTCATGCTGATAATTTTTCTTTAGCTCTTGTGATTTGATTGATGTTTTTCTTTATATAGATTGGAACTGATATTGAAAACTACATGTGCTCCTGGCTAGTTGTGCAAGCACTTGAGCATTCTTACGAGAGTCAAAAGCAAATTCTATTTGTAAGTCAACTGCAGACTCTTTTCAGTTATTTAAAGGTTATTATTGTCTAAACTAAACACTTGATCCTGCAGAAAAAATATGAAAAGAAAGATCCATCATGTGTGAGAACAAAAAAGACATGACAAAAGTGACCAATTCCGACCTTTTGTTCTACGCGCTATTTCTGGAGTATGAGAACGTGAGCTACAAGAAGCTGATTTCAGAAATTGAAGCCCAGCCGAGCATCCCTGTTCAGAACGTTTTGAAGTACTTGCATAATATTTACAAGAGACAAAAGTAGGGGCTTTTGGATAGGAGTTGTTCTCTAGAGTGTATTTGAAAGATAACTGAAGTGTTTGATCCATGAGTATATGTTGGTTGTTTTGTTATTTGCATCTCATTCGAGGGAGCTAATGGTTTCATGAGCCTGCTAAAAGTACCAATAGGCATGATTACGTCCAGTATCAAAAGAAACAAAGGAATGCATGAAAACAGAAATGTCCCTAGCTTATATGACTTCAGGGAATAAAATCTTTTGGGCATCAAAGTGTTACTTGTTCCGTTTTGAAATATTCAATGCTGGAATATTTCGAAATGGGGGAGTATTATTAGAACAAAGAATTATAACGTTTTTATTTTTTTGATAAAACTTTATTTTATGATATTAAAGACTTATATCATATTATTTTATCATGTATATGAATATTAAATAGTTCTAATCCTGTGGAAAATAAAATACAACAGAGAAACTAATTTAAAGTTAGTTTATATAAATGTTAAAAAACATCATGGCCAATTCAGACATTTTCACTTTAAAACACTAAATTAGCACATTCAAAAGCAGACAGCCAAACGCCTAGCTTATTTTAATAGTTGCTTCTCGGGCCAGCTGCTTCTTACAGCAGCTAGAAATAAATCAGCTTCTCAACAAGTTTCAGCTGTACCAAACAGGGCCTTGGACAATTCTGGAAGTATTGTTTTGCTACAGTTATATGCGCGTTCCCCGTAGTAAAAGAAACGCGTGAAAACATTATTTAAAATTAACATATTTTCTAGCACATGTACGGATCTAGATTGAATGACTATATTTATATTTTTTATAGTGAATATATTAATATTTTATATAATTCACATTATATGAAAAGTAAAGGTAGAATTATCAATTATATCCTTCAACTTTGGTGAGAGCCTCAATTTAGTCACTCAACTATTAAAGTGACCGATTTCATCCATAAACTTTAAGGTTCGGTTTCAATTTAGTCCTTTGTTCTGAGTTGGCAAAGGATCTTATAGTTTTATTATTAGATAATATTTTGTGCAACCTGAAATCATTTTACTTTGAACCTTCGAACATGTATTGCTCATTTATTGCAAGTAAATTACTTTGAAATTTATATTTTTTAATCACCATCACGTGACTGCTAGTTAGAACAAAACTAACTCATGCAAAGAACAAATCGTGATGGAGCGTTATATAAAAACAACACGTGCACCACATGCACATAAAGCAAAGGGTAAAATTAAATTAGACTCAAATATTTAAGTTTAAGTATAAAATTATTCACTTTGATAGTTGAGGGACGAAATTGATCCTTTAACCAAAGTTAGAGGACGAAATCGACTATTCTATCAAAAGCAACTAATAATAAGCCCAAGACTCTTATAATAGATACAACAAGCATAGATTAAAAATGAATGTTAATTTCAGACAAATTAGAATTAACATTTCTGATACTTAAACTATAAAGCGCGAGTAATGCCGGATGTTTCTTCACCCAACGAGATAATACAACATTATTGACTGCTATTTCTCGTCCCAAAATTTCAAAACATGTTGCGACGAACCTTTGCTACTGCGAATGGTTTGTCCGGTGGTTGGATGAACCATTATTAGAAGCAATGGTTTGCCCGGAGGCTGACGAATCATCACCAAGGGGGTCACCTGTAAGATTGCAAAATGCAATTTTGTAAACGAGTCCCCAACGGATGGTTCACCATTAGATGGGCCCACATCAGGTGAAGAAGGTGTACTCCTCCATCATGATTGAGTTTGACACACTACATTGGGACGCGTCAGCTGTGGCGCGTGGACCGTCGTCGCTTTGCACGCTGGACCTCATATTCGGGCTCACACAGTCGCTGATGGTGTTTGACATTTGTGTCCAGCAGCACTACGCTTATTGAGTGATGAGGTAGTTTAGCTTGGCTGAGAAGTCCATGGGTCCTCGGGCCATTGACATAACAGGAAATCGACATATTTTCATGGGCCGAAAACCCATGAAAATACGATGAAAACTCACGAAAATACATAATTTCGTCGGTTTTGAACTTATTTTCGTCGGCCGCGGGCTCATGAAAATAATCTGTCGAAAATAACTTTAACTTCGTCGGCGCCTCATGAAAATAGGTGTATTTTTGTCGGCCGAAGGTGGCCCACGAAAACAATTATTTTTGTGGGTCAAACAGGGGCACACGAAAATAAAGAAAGTTGTTTTCGTGGGCCACAACTTGGCCCACGAAAATAACGTGCACCTTATTTTCGTGGGCCAGTGAATAGCACACGAAAATACAGTGGGTTATTTTCGTGGGCCATTTGGCGGCCCATGAAAATAACTTGCACTTTATTTTCATGGGCCAAACAGCAGCCCACGAAAATAGTCACATGATATTTTCATGGGCCAGTTTACAGCCCACGAAAATAATATGACACTATTTTCGTGGGCTACAGAGTGGCCTACGAAAATAATATGACACTATTTTCGTGGGCCACATTTGGCCCACGAAAATACATGAAATAACAGTACAAAAATACTTATTTTCCGTTCCAAACAGATATCATAAATTTATAAACAGATATCATAAAACACATTATTATTCACAACAAATACAACAAACTCAAATTAACATTATAACATTCATACATAGTCTCAAAATATCATTCCCAACACACATGTAAATATCCATACAACTACATAGAAGACAATCATTGTCAATTCAAACACAACCTAACAAATTGCTCCGACAAGCTAATCTTTCGCTCGCCGTTTTCCTGTTTCAAGCCAAATATGATGCAAGTAGTGAGCTCCATTTAAAAATACGATACGTAATATATGATGCAAATGAAAACTTGAAACTTTAGGGGATTCTTTTATAAATTATGATCACTTACCTAATTGCTACCACCGGGAGCAAAGAATTGATCGATAAAGTCGTCCCCTCCACCCTGTCCTGCTGAAGAAGTTCCTTGCAAATTTGTAATAATAGGACTTTGAAAGTTTTGAGCCCTTGATGATGATCCCTAGATAAACAATAATACATGTTACAAGTATACTAACAGTTTATAAAACTAAAAGAGAACATAACGATAACATTGTCCTCTAGGTAAATTTTTGAAGCTCCCATTTTCTTGTTCATCATCTGTCCAAGCTTCTCCTTGTAGTATAAGCACACAGCTGTGATCCTTGCATTGGACATCATATCATTCACAACTTTACGTGCAGCTTTGTGGAATACTTTGTGTGCTCTAGACTCGAGAGCGGCGTCATGATCATCGGGCAAGCGATATCGTTCCTTCAAAAAATATATAATTTGTATTAAAAAAATATAATAGATATAATTATAATTAAGTATAGTGAACACATACCCAAAAATCATGCCAGACGGCACCTGCCACATTCTAATGCACAGCATGTGGAGCAATCCTATAGTGCTCCCAATTTATTGCAGGTTTCTCTTCACCTTTAATATTCACAAGACCTGGATAATGATGACGACATATAGCACCCAACACCGCATTAGGCTGCCTACGATGTTGTCGTCCATTCCAATCCAGGTCATCCCATTGCCTACAAGCCAATTTAACAACATATAATATTTATAAAAACATTATATCTATAATTCAATACTGAGATTTATATTTACTTACCAGTCACCGACTGGAGTGATCCGTAATTTCTGTTGTGGAGGCATAGCCAGCGGGAGAGTGTTTGAAGACCGATACTTGAATGATTGCGGCAACTCTCCCGTATCGGTGTCATCCCCCTCGTCCTCCTCAGCCTCGACTTCCCCCTCGGCTTCCTCATCAATATAGTCTCTTACCCTTTGTTGTTCTTGCCCCGCAGAAAGTCCTCTCCCTTGATCTTCTCGACAATCCTCCTGACCCTCCTCCTGGATCTCCTGCTCCACCTGACATTTGAAAAATTATGTTTCGCAATATAATATATGAATAATATAATAAAATTAAAAAGACATAAACCTGTTCATTAGCTTGTTCCATGCATCTTCTAAATGCCTCTCGTCTACTATTATTTGAGGCACTCCCTTGAAAAAGTGAGTTTTGACTATGTGAAGAGCTAGCAGACCGACTTCCACTCTTACTTGAGGAGCCAAAAAGCCCCTTAGCTATATTCTTAAGACCATGCGGCATCCTGTTCAGAAAACTTGGTAAGAATTAAATACTTAATAATACAAACAGAAGTAATGAAAATAAATTCAAATATAATATAAATCAATTACATGATTAGAATTCAGCATGATCCGATATTACTTCGGTAACATGTTGACCAACTTTCTTCTTCTGTCCCACCTTAACTTTTTTAGTGCTACGTCTTTTTCTTTTAACCACTACGACATTTTCGCATTTGTTGTCTTCAACATCACCAACTAATGTATCAAGACCTAAACCATCATCTATATTAAAAGATGGTGGAATATCATCCTCTTGGTACACTTCATCTTCTTCTTCTTGATAACCAGCATCACCAGGGGCATATAACCGTTCTCTTGGATTAACTTTATATACGACCCACCAAGCACTCAACTTCGTACAAGGATATGGTAGGTAGTAAACCAACTCAGCTTGATGAGCAAGAACATAATTATCGCATCCAAGAAGTCTATTTTCATGTTTTACCTCTACCATACCAAATTCATTCTGTCGTGTTCCCCTGTTATTATCAAACCAGTCGCGATGGAAAAAAATAACTCTAAGATCTTTGGAACCACCAAATTTAAACTCCACGATGTTTTGAATAATCCCATAATAGTTAGTTTCATGCCCCTGTGCATCACATGCTCTAGTACAACTCCACTATTTGTCGTGGCTGCAAGGGGATGTTTTGCTTCAAATTTGGCCGAACGAAATCGAAACTCATTTACGTCGTAACGATCAAAACTCCTTGCTGTTATGGTTCCTTGAGAAAGTTGTCGTAGGTCCTCATGAATATTAGCATCGACCATGCACTACGAAGTAAATAAAATATTAGTTCTACTAATCAGATTAATTTGGGAGTGATAAACGTAACATGTAAGAAGAGAACGTTACATGCTTCCAAAACCAATTAACGAAGTTAGGACCCCATGAAGGCCATCACGACGCATTTTATCTAATTGTTTGCTTGTTGGTTGCCGCGCATACTTCCAAAACTGTAAAATATTATTATATTAGAATATCTCATATAAAATATGAGAAAAACGTAAGTTGTTAGAAAAAAACAACCATCTCTTCGATGTTTGTGTACATATATAACATACATGAATTCCATTCTTCTTCTGAAACCACATGTCTACTGCTGCCACCAACAGTTTTTCCCTTCCACGAAAAAATACTTAGATCTCCTGCAGGAGTTTCTTTATCTATGTGGTACCTTATTGTTGGAGCATACACATTATGTTCTTCTACAAAGAATATGCTTAAAAAGTATGCTACCTTTTTAGAGCAAATGCTTCTGCAATACACCCTTCTACCCTTGCTTTGTTCAAAATCATTGCTCTAAGTTTCTTTAAGGTCATTTCAATGTGATACATCCATCGATATTGTACGGGACCATAAACTTTAGCTTCGTAAGGCAAATGCACAAGTAGATGTTGCATTACATTCATAAATCCTGGCGGAAATACCTTTTCCATTTTGCAAATGAGTGAAGGTACTTCTTTCTCTAATTTTTCCATCATCTGAACTGTAATTTCTTTTGCACATAGTTGTCTATAAAAAAAACTTAGTTCCGCAAGTACTCTCCACACATCCTGATGCACATATCCTCGGAGCATTACTGGAAGAAGTCTTTCCATTATTATATGATAATTGTGACTTTTAATATTATTTAATACCCAATTTTCAAGATTTGTCGTGCGCCTTAACCCAGCACAGTAACCGTCCGGAAACTTCAGTTGTTGCAACCACTTTAGAACTTCTTTCCTTTCACTAACTTTAAGGCAAAATAGAGCACGTGACAATCTCTGTTTTCCACTACCATCCTGTTTGACTTCTAGAGTCGGACGATTACAAATCTCTGCTAAATCTTTTTGAGCTTTTAAATTATCTTTTGTCTTTTTTAAATTAAAACATGTGCTAATAATGCTTTCTGCTACATTACGTTCTTGGTGCATTACATCAATATTGTGTAGCAGTAACAATGACTTAACATAAGGAAGATCCCATAAGCCACATATATGAGTCCAGTTGTGCTCGTGACCAAATCCAACAAACCCATCATCTGTAGGGACAAGTTGACTAAGCCATTCAGCAACCTCAACACTAGTCAAACGTTTTGGCGGACCCTTTGTTACAATAGTATCCTTTCGAAATGTATTAACTTGTCTTCGAAATGGATGATTTGCTGGTAGAAATCGTCGGTGGCAATAAAAAAACACACCTTACCCCCATGAGTAAGTCTGAAACAATCAGAGTCTGACCCACATATTAGACAATAAAGTTTGCCGTGTGTACTCCATCCTGAAAAAACCCCGTATGCAGGAAAATCATGAATTGACCACAAGTATGCTGCTCGCAAGTTGAATTTCTCATTTTTGTAGCTATCATACGCTTCTACTCCGGTCCACAATTCTTTTAACTCCTCAATCAATGGTTGAAGAAAAACGCCTAAACATTTTCCTGGATGTTTACAACCGGGAATGATTAGAGACAAGAACATATATTCATATTTCTCACATAGCTGGTGGAAGGTTGTATGGTATAGCAAAAACCGGCCAACATGAGTATGAGGCAGAAGATGTGTTGAATGGTGTGAAACCATCGGTGGCCAAACCAATACGAACATTTCTAGCATCTTTTACAAAATACTCATCAAAAGAGTCCAAAGTCTTCCATGCCTGGGCATCAGATGGGTGGGTCATAACTCCCTTTACTTCACGCACACCTTCCTTATGCCACCGCATGTGTATTGCAGTTGATTTAGATAAAAACAACCGTTTCAGCCTAGGTGCAAGAGGCATGTAACGAAGTTGTTTCACTACCACTTTTGTCTTCACTGATTCACCGTCCTCATTTGTGGCCTCAATGTATCGAGATTCTTTACAAACCGAACATTGTGTCAGATTTGCATTCTCCTTCCAGAAAAGCATACAGTTGTTACGACAACAATCAATCTTTTCGTACTTCATACCAAGGCCTGCCAACAATTTCTTTGACTGATACATGTCTCTCAGCAACTTATGATTCAGCGAAAGAATGTCTGATATCAAATCTATAAGATCATTGTAACACTTATTCGATAAATTGTACTTTGATTTTATAGACATGAGACGAGTAACGGTCGAAAGAAGAGATACTTTAGTGTGCTCATGCAACTGTTCATGTGATGCTGAAAGAATTCTATAGAATTCTTCAACTTCCGGTTCAGGAACTTCTTTAGATGTATCTACACCACGACCACGATCTGGTGCTTCAACCATATCTTCCATTCTATCCTCGTTATCACCATCTATGTCATCAGCATCAACATTACTCTGGTATAACTCGCCATGCTCATACCATGTTTCATAACCTGGCATAAAACCAAATCGACAAAGATCTCATTCCATTTCAAACTTCTCTTTGCATAAAAAGTTACGACACTTGTTGCACGGGCATTTCACAAAACGGTTGTTCGATAAAGAGAAAGCTCGAGTAATAAATGCCTTAATATTGATGGCCCATTCATCCGAAGGCGCAGCATTCTTCCGCCAACCATCATACATCCATCGTCTATCATCACCCATGTTCTAAGCTATATAATATAAGAAATTAGAGCTCATAAATATATATGTTGCAACTAAGAATATAGCAAGAATAAATGATTATTTAATTACGTTCACTATAAATTTATTGTAAGGGATAGGTCCTAAACCCACCCAAGAGTGACCGAGAGGAGCGTGCTTATAACGAGACGTGGGGTCCGGATCCAGACAAAATTTCGGCAGCATAACCCCGCTGTTCTCCAACTGCACGCCCGACAATGGTGCAGCGGAGAACATTAGGATTACGCCGTCGAAATTTCGTCCAAATCCAGACCCCCCGTCTCGTTATAAGCACACTCCCTCGGTCACTCCGAGGCTGTCCAAAAAGGGACAATTCCGAACCTACACGTCTCACATGCGTAACGCATGTGAGACGGGTCGGTCCGAAACAGGTGACGCATATTATATAGGTTACGTGAATCTTATTTTTTAAAGTGAATTTTGAGAGAGGTAAGAACGCGAGACGGGAGGAAAGAATGAGAGAGAGACAGTGAAGTGGACCACTTGACCTCATTTCTGAAGTAAATGGAGTGGCGGCGGGCGACGAGCCCGCCCTTGCTCGCCCCGAGGCCGTGGACTCGGCAACAGTCGAGTCGTCCAAGGACGGCGCTTCGGTTTGCGGTCATGTGCTTCTGGTCCCGGCGAACGGCGCCCCGCGACCTTGTCACGAGCAGCGCGGTTTCTACGGCGTGGCTCGAACAGGTGGCGGCGGCGTAATGAATTCGAGAGCTCGTGGCCCAAGCTAAATCGAGTTTATTTTCGTGTGCCATGCAAACCCACGAAAGTAACGGCTCTCCTTTCGTGAGCCGGAGCCGACATCCACGAAAATATTCTTTTATTTTCGTGAGCCACGAAAACCCACGAAACTAATGCGTCTATTTTCATGTGCCGCCGCCGTAACCCACGAAATTAAGAGTGAGTCACCGACAACAACTGCTGCAGTAAACGCCTATAATTTCATGTGCCGGTACAGTAAAACGCCTATAATGAAACTACGATGACCTAGGGTCATAAGTTTAGCTTGAGCTTAATAGTAATTCATAGAAACTAAAATAATTCAAGATTTTAGTTTGAGTTTATCAGTAATTCATTAAAGCAAAAAAGTCTACTTTATCTTCTTAATTTTCTACAATGGACAAATTTTTCTTTAACTAACTTGTCCTATGGCTACAAACCAAACAGCTACAAAAATTCCCTTTCTTTACTAGCTGCACTAATCTTGGGTCACTTCGATTATGATATAAAAACTGCACTATAAATGTTAGTGAATAATTAAAGATTACCTTAGGATAAACTCGGCGAGTTGAGCCGAGCAGCGCGACGAAGTGCCGAAGCGTCGGACGAGCTGCGGTCAGCACAACAACACGAAATGCTGCGGTGGCGAGTCGATCGGCACACCTCGAAGCTGCACGGTGGAGCCGGGCCGAGAAGTGAACAAAATGGCACAGCAGGACGAGAAGCACACGCGCGACCGGCGAGTGTCCGGCAGGGAGTTAGAGCTGTAGCTGTCGCGGTGGCCGGCGTGACCGAGAGCTGCGGAGCAGCTGCCTGGGTGTGCAGCGCTGCTAGCGTGGGCTGCCAGGCGCTGGTACTGCACGGGCAGGAGGCGCGGCGCAGCAATGCTGAGAGCTGGAGGCGGCCGCCGGGCGCAGCGCAGCACTGCCGAGAGCTGGAAGCGGCCGCCGGGCGCAGCGCAGCACTGCCGAGAGGTGGAGGCAGCCGGTGAAGCGGCCGGCGACCAGCAGCAGACGAGCATCGGTGAAAGGGCGCGGCGCGGTGTGTCGGCACTGGTAGCTGTGCTTGGGAACAAAGGACCTTTATGTCATGTATTTTCGTGAGCCGGACAACAACCCACGAAAATAACTTCTACAATTTCGTGTGCCAGCGATAGAACCCATGAAAATATTGTTTACTTTCGTGAGCCAGTGCTAGGCCGACGAAAACAAGTCTGACATCCGGCTCGGAAACCCACAACCCTGTCAGCAATTTCGTGAGCTCGGGAAGAAAGCTCACGAAAATAAAACGTATCTCGCACGGGAAACAAGGGTGCACAGAATTTCGTGAGCCACGGGGTTGGCCAACGACAATAACCATGATAATTTCGTGTGCCGTCAATGAAGCCCACGAAAATAAACACAAATTTCGTGACCACATGGTTGGCCGACGAAAGTACGATACAATTTCGTGCGCCTGTCGGAGGCCGATGAAAATAAACCTGCCATGGTCGGCTCGGAAACCCACAAAACTGTCTGCAATTTCGTGAGCGCCGGGACGAAGCCGATGAAAATACACCTAAAAACAAGGGTGCGTGCAATTTCGTGAGCTAGACCAAGCCGACGACAATACACCGTATAATTTCGTGTGCCCTGTGCAGGCCGACGACAATAGGCCCTATAATTTCGTGTGTCCGCTCTGAAACCCACGAATCTAATTACTTTCGTGCGCTCTTAGGAGGCCGACGACAATACCTTCAGACATTACAGGTAATTTCGTGAGCTAGTCGCAGGACCGACGAAAATAACATATGTTTTCGTGTGCTAGCTTCTGAACCCACGAAAGTAAACCTAATTTCGTGAGCCTCTTCGTAGACCCACGAAAATAAGCACATGTTTTCGTGAGCTGTCTCGTGGCTCACGAAAATAAATTTATTTTCGTGAGGGCCCACGAAATTACAACCGACTCACGAAAATATATCGTTTTCCTGTAGTGTGACATCATTCTAAGGAACATTCATGGGTAAGTGTTAGTCATCTCGCTACATAAATTTCGTATTGTATCAACAGTACCAAACTATATATCATGCTGGCAAGTGGACCCGTCGTGGTATTAGCCCACGCGATCTTTTAGGCTTCATGCGTCGAGCCATAAGTTGACGATTGGGTGCACGCGACCGACATGGTGGTGGTTGAGTACAAGCGGCACGACGACCCATCCTACGTGGCCTTCCGTGGTTTCTCACCCGTCCTCGTCCTTACGCAGCTGTCATGGGGGAGTCCCATGTGGCTTCTATGCATGACATGTACGCGGTTCGTCGAGATCAGCAGTCTTTGAAACGGTAAGCCGTTTACTACTGTAATATAAGTACTTATAATATGTTAAATCGACTAATAAAATTTTCATTGTATAGTTTGAGATCATCATACAGACTTGGTTCCACGCTTGTCTATGCTAGCGAGGTTGGATTGGAGGATTGACATATAAGGAGCAGAAAGCTACGCACGAGAGGATCGTGGACGGACATGGACATGCCACAAGTGTGATGAGTCATCGACCCTTGGACAATGTGTTACACGGCTCTTTGCAAGCATCGACACAATGTCACAATGTTGGACTTCCGATGAGGTCCTCACCTTCACCCGTGGACGCGGGGCTCTACAACTCCAGTTGTGCAGTTGCAGGAGAGGGAACATCCCAACTGACTGATCCCTATTATCCTGGTAAGTTTTACATCCGTTTTTTAGTTTTTTCAAATTTTAATATATAACTAATTTTCATCATATTGTTCATGTGCTTAGAATTCGGCGGTTCGGCGTCGATGTGTCAATCCTCATGGGCGACTTTGTTTTTTAGAACTCCCTTGGACGTCATTGGTGCTTCGTAGCACATGGTTTGCCAGGAGGTGGGCTCACATCAGGTGAACAAGGTGTACTCCTCCATCATGATGGAGTTTGACATACTACGTCGTGATGCATCGCGTGGGAGTTGTACATCATAACGGCTACTACTAGTGTGCTGCTGTGCGGAGTGTCGTTGCTTTGCTCACTGGACCTGGCGTTCTCGCTCATACATGCGATGATGGTGTTTGACATCTGTGTCCAGCCGCACTACGCTTATTGAGTGATGAAGCAATTCCGCTTGGTTGAGTTCTCGGAGCCTCAAGCCATTGACATGATTCCGGGGAACGTTCATGGGTAAGTGTATGTCATCTTGATACCTACGTAAATTTTGTATTACATCAATGTACTAAATTATATATGATGCTGGCAAGTGAACCTGTCGGGGTATGGCCCAGACGAGCCTTTGGGTTTCACGCGTCTAGCCATAAGTTGACTACTGGGTGGATACGACCGACATAGTGGGGTCGAGCACAGGGCACACCAAGGTGCATCCTATGGGACCACCCTCCTATGGTTCCTCGATCATACTCATTCTTACACAGCTATCATGGAGGAGTCCCACGTGACTTCTGTGAACAACATGTTCGTGGTTCATCAAGATCAGGCGATTGTTGAAGCGCTAAGTCGTTTATTGTGTCTTGAAGCAAGCCTTGATCCTTAAACACCTTACAAAACCGAAAGAAGCGTGCCCTATTAAGTCTAAGCATGTTGATACATGTTGTGTCATTCCTCCAAATTCTAGTGTTAAGATAATCAAGTCTTCTTCTATCCCTTACATCCATTGGCCCATATCTAATTGTTGGTCTACTCATATTCCTCTTTCTTTCTCTAGACTCAATGATCATGGCCATCATTGATAACAACATATATGTCGCAGCTGCATAAATCAAAACATTGGTCCTGTTTTCCATCTAAATAAAATGAAACAAACATGACAACATTGTGATTAAACTAGAAACAAATTATAAATAAACTGCTCATACTGATTTATTCCAATCAAACTGTAGATAAACAACACGCTGTCATAAAACTGCAAATAAACAACATGTTGTCATAAAACTACAAATAAGCAGCATGCACAATGAGCCTGGAACTTTTAACAATGATATAAAATTGTTTAAACTATAGTGGCATACAATGAAATATAAATGTGCTGTTATAGGTATATAGCATGTTTCATGCATCTCAGAATGTGCTGCAAACATCAATCACTAATGACTATCAAATCCAGCACTCAGCACATTCAACACTAACGACTATATCAAATCAAGCATTGCATGGGAATCTCCTCACCGTGCTAGGGGATCACACCGAAGCCGACCGCAACGAAGACTCACTGATATTTGGTGCGCGGATCTGAAAAAGGAAAAAGAACTGCGTGAGGCATCGCGTGAGGAAGAAGAAGGCTGGTGGAGGAAAGATGAAGGGGCCAAATTCCCACCTGAGGCGGCTGATCGACAGGGGGGCTCGCTGCCGTGGGGAGGGAGGGGGAGCAGTTGCCTAAAGGGGGTGGATAGGCTAATTTAATCCTGAAACACAATAACCAGCAGATTCGGATATGTCCAAAATATCTCGGACAAGTCCAAAATTTCGGATGTCTAATAAAATAAGACAAGTCCCAAATGGGTCGCACCCATCCGCGAACCCTGCGCAAGCGGGAGCTACATGCACCGGGCTGCCCTTTTTTTAATAAAATAAGACAAGTCCGAGGTTAGTCACAGTGGAGATAAGTATGACTAGTTCTAGGTCAAGTGTATGAATAATATGATCTAGCATCAACAATTAAACAATACTAGCAACCTATTTGCATGAATTTGATGATCTAAAGTTTCGAATTACTAAGAGCTGGGATTAGGTCACACAAGTAAAAGTGACTGTCAGTACCCTCAATACGGGGTACCCCCGCGCATAGGGGAAAATGCCTAAGGATCTCGCCCTTCTCCGCAGGGAGAGCTCCGAAGGCGCCATATGTCCAGCGGGGCCGGACCTCCCTCTCCTCAGAGGAGAGCTCCGGAACCGCCATGTGGACAACTGAGCCAGACCTCCCCCCTCCGCGGGGAGAGCTCCGGGGGCTCCACGTGTCCTGCGGGGCCGGACCTCCCTCTCCTCAAAGGAGAGCTTCGGGCCCGCCACGTGGCCACCAGAAGCCGGACCTCCCCCCTCCGCGGGGAGAGCTCCGAAGGCTCCACGTGTCCCGCGGGGCCGGACCTCCCTATCCTCAGAGGAGAGCTCCGGGCCCGCCACGTGGCCAGCAGAGCAGCGCTGCCTGCCCCCGCGCGGTAGGCAGCAAGAGTAAAGACGCGCCATACCTTGCCCGTACAAGGTATTCAAGACCCGCGCCGTCCCAAGGCGCGGAGACGCGGAGCACGCCTCTGTCAGGTGCCGTTGCGCCCAGTCACATCGCAGACTGGCGCGCCATGTCAGAGCCTGCCCGCCGATAAACACAGCGACAAGACATCCCCTGCCACCCCTGCCATCATCAACCACTACAACTATCTTGCAGCATGGGCATGGCGGCAGAACGAAGACTCGGAAGCCCTAGCCAGAGACAACTACCGGCGTAACTGCAGATACGGTAGATGGCACGCAATCTCACCGGGACCACCTCTCGGGTCCCGGGCCCATCTTGTAAGCCGCTCGAGCCTTGGACTATAAAAGGCTCGGGTAGGCAACGTTAGCAAGGGTTCGCCTCTTACGCACCCTCGCACTCTAGCCATTCGACATCTTACACCCTCAAGCTCAGGACTCCGGTTCTGAGCAGCAAGCAATACAGCGAGCAACTCTTCTCACCGTGGACGTAGGGTTTTACGCTCCGGCGGCCTGAACCACGTAAAATCCCCGTGTCAAGCTTCTCCCTCAATCGTCCCTAACGCTGAAGCTCTCCGTGAGTGACTAGCCCCACCAAAAAAGAACCTCCGCGGGCTGCCCAGAGCAGGCCCGGGGGAAGTGTCGGCTACACACTTTGACAGCGACAATATGAAATGCGGTAAACAAGTAAATGAGCACAAGTGGACATAAGAATTTTTCACCGGAGTTTAATTCCACACAAGAATCTACGTCTCTGTTGAGGAGTCCACAAAGGACCGGGTCTCTTTCAACTCTAACCCTCACCAAGTGATCACAACGATCCAACTTGGTTTTTTCACTATCGAATCAATGGTGAATACAAACTTTTCGGGTCTCACCACAAGTTGGGAGCCACCGGAAGACACCTAACCCTCTAGGGACAAAGTCCCAAGAGTAATAAACACAAACCACAGTAGCAGAGAGGAGAAATGATCAACAAGCTCAATCCAAGGTGTGCTTCTGTTGACAACACTCACTAACTCTCAAATCTTCACAAGATTTGATTTTGTGTACTAGGAGGTGTGAGAGAGGTTTTGAAATGCTCAAGAGTGCTGGTGGATGTGCTAGGGTTGATCAACTTTTAAATGGGCACAAGATCTCTCATTTTATAGGGGCCCTCAACATGTTACCGTTGCCAACCACTAAATTTCGGACATGCCCGAAATACACTTCTGACATGTCCGAGATTGAGGACCAACGTCCTCACCTGATACCAATTTGAATTTAGCCGTTGATTCCACTTTGGACATGTCCAACATTTTCAGACATGCCCGAAGTCACATATCCGACCTCAACCTCGGATATCCTAAGACTTCGGATATGTTTAAAATATTTCGGTCATGTCCGAAGTTATACGGAGTGTACTTGTTTGAATATTTCAGACATGTCTAGAACTATATAGAGACTACTTGTCCGATCTTTTTCGGATATGTCCGGACCTATACAGAGAGTACTTGTCCGAACTTTTCAGACATGTTCAGACCTAAATAGAGAGTATTTGTCTAAAGTTTTCTAACATGTTCGACACTTATCTGAAAAATCTCTCGGACATTTTCGGACTTCGGACATGCCCGACATATGTCTGGTATGCCCGAATATATACAGAGAACACTTTTTTGAGTTTCTCTGACATGTCCAATCATACTTAACTTAGAAAACTCCCAAAGTCTGTAGACTTGGGACATGTCCGAACTTTTTCGGATGTGTCCGAGTCTATAAAGAGAGTACTTTTCTGAATTTTTCGGATATGTCCGAATCTAAACAGAGAGTACTTGTCCGAATACTTCTGACATGTCCGATGTTAATTAACTTATGACCTCTATACTAAAAGTTTTTTTATTACGATTGAACTTTGACATTTTCTTAGTTGTGTGTTGTGTCCCTCATAATGGTACATGTCGGTACCCTCAATACCGGGTACCCCCGCGCACAGCATAAAACTTCCTAAGGACCTCGCTCCCTCTGCAGGGGCGAGGTTTGAAGGCGCCATGTGTCCAGCGGGGCCGGAGCACCCCTCCCCACGGAGGATAGCTTCGAGCCTGCCACGTGGCCCAGGAGGCCGGACCACACCCCCTCCGCGGGGGTGAGCTCTGAAGGCTCCATGTGTCCAGCGGAGCCGGAGCTCCCCCTCTCCTTAGAGGAGAGCTTCGGGTCCGACACGTGGCCAGCAGAGCAGTGCTGCCGCCTGGTGCGGTAGGCAGCAGGAGTAAAGGCGCGCCATGCCTTTACTGAACAAAGCATTCAAGACCCGCACCTTCCCAAGACGCGAAGACGCGGAGCACGCCTCTGTCAGGTGCCGTTGCGCACAGTCACATCACAGACTGACGAGCAGTGTCAGAACCTGCCAGCCAATAAACACAGCGACAAGACATCCCCTGCCGCTCCCGCCGTCATCAACCACTACGACTAGCATGCGGCATGGGCAGGGCGGCAGAACGATGGCTCGAAAGCCTTCGCCAGAGACAACAGCCAACATAACTGCGGATACGATAGTCGGCAGGAAATCTCCCCGGGACCACCTGTCGGGTCCCGGGCCCCCCTTGTAAGCCGCACGAGCCTTGGACTATAAAAGGCTCGGGTAGGCAACGTTAGCAAGGGTTCGCACTCCAGCAACTCATACCCTAGGCATAACTCATCCTCAAGCTCAGAACTTCGGTTCTGAGCAACAAGCAATACAGCGAGCATCTCAGCTCACCGTGGACATAGGATTTTACGCTCCGGCGGCCCGAACCACGTAAAACTCACCGTGTCAAGCTCCTCCCAAACTCGTCCCTACACTTAAGCTCTCCGCAAGCGACTAGCCCCTCCGAAAAAGAACCTCCGCGGGCTTCCTAGAGAAGGTCCGGGGGAAGTGTCGACCACACACTTCGACATTTGGCGCGCCAGGTAGGGGGTTTTTCCCTTGCGCGACGAGTTTCTGCCGACGAAGATGACTAAGCTTCCTTCAGCGGCAAGCTCTCCTCCCCCGCGTTCACGGCAAACCGTGACCAGCGGGGAATACGTGTCGACGCACTCATGACGGAGTGTGTCGGCGCTAGCTGGAAGCCAGCAGCCGACTCCGGCAACGCCGACTCAGGCAATGCAGGCTCCAACCAGTGTGAGATCTTCTGCAGCGCTGAGCGTACCCCACGGGGGAGCGCTAGCTGCAGCAAGAGCGATACTGTGCAACCCACCTGCTCTGGACGCACCCCATTCAGTGACCCAGCAATGGATTTGCGAGGTAGACCGTCTCGTCGTCGCCGCCGCAAACCCTCGGCTTCGGCGGGGACGACGCTCCGACCAACCGGCTGTGTCGCTGACGCGCACGCCAACGGTTGACGGACAGACGGCGGATTCCAGCTCCACCAGGCTTCCGTCGCCGGACCTGAGGACAGAGCTGGAACGGTGTCACTTGGGCCAAGATGCCCGGGTGTACCTCGAGCGACGTCGAGAAAGGCGTCGCAACCAAGAGGCTAGCGACAGCATGACGTCAGCCTTGACCCAACCTGAGGCACAAACCTTCGCCACGCGATCTCTGCCCCAGGCATACGCCACGCAGCATATGCCACAGTCATATGCCCTGCAAACGGCGCCCCCGGTCCATGGCGCAACCTTGCCCATACCGGGGTACACTGTGCCGGTGGCGAACCAAGCGTTCATGGCACCAACGCCTGCAGCAACAGGAGCAGGATGTGCGGCCCTGGCGCCCCACCTTCGCTTTGTGAGGTGGCTGCGCAAGTTTCAGCCGCACCTGCCCGAGAAGTACGACGGCAGCGTCAACCCGCGGAGTTCCTCCAGATCTACTCCACCGCCGTACTTGCCGCAGGAGGGGAGGAGGCCGTCATGGCCAACTACTTCCCCGTCGCCTTGACCGGCCCAGCCCGGTCTTGGCTCATGAACCTCCCCCAGGGTTCCATAACTTCCTGGGGAGAGCTCTGCCGACAGTTCATCGCCAACTTCGGCAGTTCCTACACCCCGGCCTGGCACGGAGCTCGACCTCCACGCCATCAAACAACAACCTGGGGAATTACTGCGCTCCTTCATCCAGCGGTTCTCCCAGGTACGCAACACCATCCCCCACATTCTGAATGCATCAGTGGTGGTCGCATTCCGACAAGGTATGAGGGACAAGAAGATGCTCGAGAAGTTGGCCACCAGGGAGGTGCAAGACGTCTCGGGGCTCTTCAGCCTGGCGGACAAGTGCGCTGGAGTAGAAGACGGGCGTCATTGGCACTCACTGCCAGCCTCCGAAGCCGGAAGACAGCCCGAAGACGGCGGAGTTCAAGATGAGCTCCCGACCACGTCAGACAGTCAAAAGACAAACACTGGCTGACTTCGTGGCTGAGTGGACGCCAACGAAAGCTGACCCAGGGGGCCACGAAGACGGTGAACCAAAGCACCGGCTCCGGTCTTCACCGTGCCTCAATGGACGCTCTTCTTCGACGGCTCCTCGCGAAAGCAGGGGGCCGGTGCCGGCGTACTGCTTCTCATGCCATCGGGGGAGCAGTCTGGGTACATGGTGCGTCTCAATTCCATGGCAACCAACAACTTGGCAGAGTATGAAGCACTCATCTTTGGCCTAAAAGACAGTCCTGTCTCTGGGCGCTCGCCAGTTGTTGGCGTAGGGCGACTCCCAGCTAGTTATCAAGCAAGTTAAGGGTGAATGCCCCTGCAATGACCCACAGCTAGCTGCTTATCTGCACCACGTGCGGATGTTGGAGAAAGACTTCCTCGCCTTGGACCTGCGCCATGTACCGCGCGCTGGCAAGGCCGCAGCTGAGGACCTCTCAACGAAGGCCTCCACCGGAGCCCCTGTGCCCGAAGGAGTCTTCGAGGGGACGTTGCTGCGGCCCACAGCCCGACCCACCGAGCCGGGCGAAGGGGGCTGGACCAGCACCTCGAAGCTGGCGGTCCCAGCGGCCCTGCAGCCATGGACGCCGCCAAAGGATCATAAGCGTCACTGGGGACTCCGTGCAACCCAGCGCTCAAGATCCAGAAGCTCAAGTAGTCCCGATGCATGGACCACGGAGGTCCGGGACTCCTTGAAGGACATCCTTCCTGATGAACGTGCATTCGCTGAACGGATTGTGCGGATGGCTAAGTGCTACGCGCTGGTATCTTTACTGCCGTGGCGCCACGGCATCCTATTGCGGTGCATAACCGAGGAGGAAGGCTGTGACTAGCTCGCAGTAGTCTACGGAGGCGAGTGCTGGGAACGCTCATTGTCCCGCACGCTGGTCGGTTAAGCCACCCGGCATGGCTCCTACTGACCGAGAGCCACCTGGACGCCATCAAACCGGTTAGGAGATGCAACGCGTGTCAGGTCCACGCCAAGCAGACCAACACAACCGGTGCAGACGCGCACCCAAAGCCATCGGGGGATACCGACTCCTCTATGTCGAGGGCCAGCCGGACTTCCCAGGGCCGGGTCACGGGAACTACCCTTCTACATGGTATGCGGGGCCGAAGCCATGCTTCCCCCTAAGATCGCCATGGGGGTCCCCCCATGTCCGAGCGTACGACGAAGCCACGCATGACCCGCTCTGCGTGATGACATGGCGCTCCGACGCTACCAAAGTAAGTTCACCATACTTACTTAGGTGTTTATTTAAGTTACGCATTAATTTATATGATCACCTTCCAACACTCTAGACAGTGTACATCCATTGTACACATGGTTCCTCTTTCCTGCGCTCATGCATAGTCAATATTTGCCATCCTGCCAAAGGTGTTAGTGCTTGGGGTACCTACCAGAGGCTCGGGGGTTTTTCGGACCTCCCCTTGTAAGGGTACTGTACCGCCAGTTGGTCTCCTCCGAGAAAAGACCTATGCTAGACCGGGGGGTCAGGAGCCTTGCTTTGCCCGGTCCTGCACCCAAAACATGCGCACTCTGCCCCCCAGCGCTACGGTCTGAGTACCAGGGGGCCGGACGGTTACATCCTAACTGGGGCTGGGGGCTAGACCTCCGGGACCAAGTGCACTGGATTACCCAAGCCCCGTATTCTGGCCCGGGACAGTAAGCCAAATGAGACTAAGGGACAGGAAAGGGAGGACTTCTGAGCAGTACCGGACTCCGCCCCCACAGCTGGGCTGAGCTCCGAGGCCAGCCCTCGCCCTCCTTTCAGAGGCGACCGCTGATGCCGGACCTAACGCCCTTCGCTGGCCTGAGCTCCGATGACTTCCGGACCTCCGCCCCCCACAGCTGGGCCGAGCTCCGAGGCCAGCCCTTGCCCTCCTTTCAGAGGCGAGCGCTGATGTCGGACCTCACGCCCTTCGCTGGCTTGAGCTCCGATGACTTCTGGACCTCCGCCCCCCACAGCTGGGCCGAGCTCCGAGGCCAGCCCTCGCCCTCCTTTCAGAGGCGAGCGCTGATGCCGGACCTCACGCCCTTCGCTGGCCTGAGCTCCGATGACCTCCGGACCTCACGCCCTTCGCTGGCCTGAGCTCCGATGACTTCCGGACCTCCGCCCCCGCAGCTGGGCCGAGCTCCGATGCCAGCCCTCGCCCTCCTTTTAGAGGCGAGCGCTGATGCCGGACCTCACGCCCTTCGCTGGCCTGAGCTCTGATGACTTCCGGACCTCCGGCCCCCATAGCTGGGCCGAGCTCCGAGGCCAGCCCTCGCCCTCCTTTCAGAGGCGAGCGCTGATGCCGGACCTCACGCCTTCGCTGGCCTGAGCTCCGATGACCTCCGGACCTCACGCCCTTCGCTGGCCTGAGCTCCGATGACTTCTGGACCTCCGCCCCCGCAGTTGGGCTGAGCTCCGATGCCAGCCCTCGCCCTCCTTTCAGAGGCGAGCGCTGATGCCGGACCTCACGCCCTTCGCTGGACTGAGCTCCAATGACTTCCGGACCTCCGCCCCCGATAGCTGGGCCGAGCTGCGAGGCCAGCCCTCGCCCTCCTTTCAGAAGCGAGCGCTGATGCCGGACCTCATGCCCTTCGCTGGCCTGAGCTCCGATGACCTCCGGACCTCACGCCCTTCACTGGCCTGAGCTCCGATGACCTCCAGACCTCACGCCCTTCGCTGGACTGAGCTCCGATGACCTCTGGACCTCACGCCCTTCGCTGGCCTGAGCTCCGATGACTTCCGAACCTCCGCCCCCCACAGCTGGGCCGAGCTCCGAGGCCAGCCCTCGCCCTCCTTTCAGAGGCGAGCGCTGATGCCGGACCTCACGCCCTTCGCTGGCCTGAGCTCCGATGACTTCCGGACCTCCGCCCCCCACAGCTGGGCCGAGCTCCGAGGCCAGCCCTCGCCCTCCTTTCAGAGGCGAGCGCTGATGTCGGACCTCACGCCCTTCGCTGGCCTGAGCTCCGATGACTTCCGGACCTCCGCCCCCCACAGCTGGGCCGAGCTCCGAGGCCAGCCCTTGCCCTCCTTTCAGAGGCGAGCGCTGATGCCGGACCTCACGCCCTTCGCTGGCCTGAGCTCCGATGACCTCCGGACCTCACGCCCTTCGCTGGCCTGAGCTCTGATGACTTCCGGACCTCCGACCCCGCAGCTGAGCAGAGCTCCGATGCCAGGCTTCACCCTCTCCTCAGAGGCTGAACTCCGAAGCCGTCAAGACCCTGCCAGCACAGGGAATACTCAATACAAGAAAGTGTGCGGGTAGGAGAAGGCCCCACCTCGAGCTCGTTACCTCCCCCAAGGTGAGCCCGGGGGCCACTGTCGGTACCCTCAATACCGGGTACCCCCGCGCACAGCATAAAACTTCCTAAGGACCTCGCTCCCTCCGCAGGGGCGAGGTTTGAAGGCGCCATGTGTCCAGCAGGGCCGGAGCACCCCTCCCCACGGAGGATAGCTCCGAGCCTGCCACGTGGCCCAGGAGGCCGGATGACACCCCCTCCGCGGGGGTGAGCTCTAAAGGCTCCACGTGTCCAGCGGAGCCGGAGCTCCCCCTCTCCTCAGAGGAGAGCTCCGGGTCCGACACGTGGCCAGCAGAGCAGTACTGCCGCCCGGTGCGGTAGGCAGCAGGAGTAAAGGTGCGCCATGCCTTTACCGAACAAAGCATTCAAGACCCGCGCCTTCCTAAGACGCGAAGACGCGGAGCACGCCTTTGTCAGGTGCCGTTGCCCCGAGTCACATCACAGACTGACGCGCAGTGTCAGAACCTGCCAGCCAATAAACACAGCGACAAGACATCCCCTGCCGCCCTGCCGTCATCAACCACTACGACTAGCATGCGGCATGGGCAGGGCGGCAGAACGATGGCTCGGAAGCCTTCGCCAGAGACAACAACCAACATAACTGCGGATACGATAGTCGGCAAGAAATCTCCCCGGGACCACATGTCAGGTCTCGGGCCCCCCTTGTAAGCCGCACGAGCCTTGGACTATAAAAGGCTCGGGTAGGCAACGTTAGCAAGGGTTCGCACTCCAGCAACTCATACCCTAGGCATAACTCATCCTCAAGCTCAGGACTCCGGTTCTGAGCAACAAGCAATACAGCGAGCACCTCAGCTCACCGTGGACGTAGGGTTTTACGCTCCGGCGGCCCGAACCACGTAAAACTCGCCGTGTCAAGCTCCTCCCAAACTCGTCCCTACGCTTAAGCTCTCCGCAAGCGACTAGCCTCTCCGAAAAAGAACATCCGCGGGCTGCCCGGAGCAGGTCCGGGGGAAGTGTCGACCACACATTTCGACAGTACAACATTCCTTTACTCAAGAAAATAAAACACTTGTTTGTCGCCGCCGCTGGGAGGGAGGGGGAGTGCTCACCGTTGCCTGCGGGTTCGGTAGGGGGGGGGGGGGGGCGTCGCCGCCGTGGGGAGGGAGGGGGGAGCGCTCGCTGCTTCTTGGCTGTGTTTTTTTTCCTCTGACTCGCGCGTGGTGGAGGCGATGACCAGAGAGCCGACACGCTGCCTACGTGCTGCTCGCGGGAGGTGGGACAGACTCGTCCGCCTATTTTTAGAGGGATCGTTCCGTCCCACATTGAGAGAAATATTCCTTTCAGAGGATAGCCCATCCTATATGTCCCTAAAACAAACACTATCAAAAGTGGACTCGCCCCATCGCGTCCGGCCATCCCTCAAACCAAACATACTCTAAGTACTTATGATATGATTAAATCGACTAACAAAATTTTCATTGTACAGTCTGGGATCATCATCTAGACTCGGTTCTACTCCTTATCTATGCTAGCTAGGTTGGATAGGAGATTGATAGATCAGGGGTAGAAAGCTACGAACGAGAGGAACATCGACGAACTGGGACATGTCCTGTGTGCAATGAGTTATCGTCCCTCGGAATGCGTTACACAGCTCTTTGCAAGTGTCAACATATAACGTTACACTGCTGGGTTGGCGGCTGAGGAGGCGCAAGCAGGAATGAGCCGCTGGGATTCCAGTTACTTGGGCTGATGGACTGGTTTTCCAGTTATTGTGCTAGATTAGGGTAACTCGGTTAATCAGAAATAAAATAAAAAAATGGTTTTCACAAAGTCCTAATCAAATGCCTTGGTTTGGTGGATTTTAGTTCCAGTTCAATCGATTTTGGTGTCTAGTTTTTGTTGTTGTTGCCCAGGCTGACTCCAGGGGCCACTGAGCACCCCTCGTGCTAACAAGCACACATACTACAAAGGACATACGGATCAGTTAGCTGAAGGCTTTGGGTCAAACGGTACTGTTTGTATTATGCGCCAGATTGAAAGATCGATGGTCTTAGGCTCCCATATCCGTTGATGGTATTGGACGATGGGAGGGATGTTGTATGGTCACAGTTCAAACATGCTCTAGGACTACAGGAAAACAACTTGGGCAGGCCCGGCCACTATGGCAGGATACTGTGGTTCGAATGCACAACGTAAGCCTTCTATGCTCACGGTTGAACCTTTAGCATCATCACTATCACAAGAAATACTTTTCTTTCAAACAAATTATTCTGCTCCAATTAGAAAGATAGGCCAGATGATGTTGGAGCATGGATGTGATCAAATAGCTCAAGTTTATCTTTATCAGCAGCGATCTTCTAAAGAAACTATGCATCTCATGTTTTCATGTCAGGCACGAGAAAGTACTGCCTTCAGCTACAATCTGTTTTTCTCTGCTACAAATTACAGCCATCCAATTTTCACATTCGCAACACAGGAACACGCTCTAGGGGGAGGGGGTATCAAAATGTGTTAATTAAGAATCAAATTGGCGTTGATTGCAAGTTGATCAGTCAACGATACGCTGATAATCTACAAAACCTTTGCTCATCAGAGAAAGCCCTTCTGGGTTGTGTGCTTCAATGTCAACATGTCTAATCCCTGGCACAATCTTCTTGATCTCCGACTCCAGACGATCCACTTCATACCCCAGTGCATCAACAACATCCTCACCTGTTGAAGCAGTCATTTCAGAACTCAGACCAAGATAGGAAGCATAGATCCAACTTCAGAGCACAGTACATACCATAGTTAGCCATGACCATTAGTAATTGTGCATCATCCTTGGCCGTCGCAGCCTTCCGGAACTGTATAAAGGAAGAATACAAAGTTGAAGATCTAGAAGTGCTCGTCGCAGAAAAATTTAAGAGATTAAGCAGTCAAAAAAACAAAACTGTTTCAGTTATTCTTATGTTTTACAATATTAGTCCTAACCTTTTCAAAAACACCAAACAATCATTACGTGGTAAAGCATGAGCAGGCTCTACTTTTCATCATACCTTTCAATTCAAGATTATTGAGACTTGACATATGAAAGTAGCAACTTCATAGAAGCTTAATAAATATAATGTTCCTAATTCATACTTCTTAATATAGCTAGCAAGTAAGAGATATGTTAGACAACAACAACATCCAAGCCTTTATCCCAAGCATGTTAGGGTCGGCTAGACATGAAACCCAATAATTATATATATATATATATATATATATATCAATAAAATAAAAGAGAGAAAGAGATATAAGAATAACAAACAAAAAAGAAAAAAAAACAAGAAAAAGATTCTGGCACATGAATTGCTACTTTCCATACGGTCCTATCATGAATTAAGTCTCTGGATACATTCCAATCTCTCAAATCTCGTTTTACCGCCTCCTCTCAGGTCAACCTTGTGTCGTCCTTTTACAAAACAATGACGATATTGATAAGGATGTTTGCCACAGGATCAAGGTAGGGTGGATGAAATGGCGACAAGCCTCTGGAATCCTATATGATAGGAAGGTCCCACAAAAGCTAAAAGGGAAGTTCTATAGGACGGTGATCAGACCCACGATACTTTATGGGGCGGAATGTTGGCCAACTAAACGGCAACATATCTAACAAATGAGTGTTGTAGAGATGTGCATGCTACGGTGGATGTGCGGGCACATGAGAAGAGATCGAATAAGAAATGAGGCGATTCAAGATAGGGTAGGGGTGGCGCCGATTGAAGAGAAGTTAGTCCAACATCGACTAATATGGTTTGAACATATCCAACGGAGACCTTCAGAAGCACCGGTTAACAGTGGGATTTTAAGAGGTAGAGATATGTTAGATTAATACAAAATGCCAGAACAATATCAGCGGGCTGGACAAACATCAATGGTTGACAGCTAAAATTTTGGCAGATTTTGACCACACTATTAGGGCATTTAATAACCAAGAACATAAAGAAAAGATAGGAATTATTTCACCACATTACCAACACAAGAATAAAAGTACCGCAAGCTCATTGACTATTTATTGTGGATAACAATTTTGACAGAAAAACACCTGTTTTGCCCATGTTTCACGTCCAGTCCTTTCCAAGTAATTTTGCACAAGAACAACTCCATTGAAATCTGTGAGACAAGGTCAAAGAAATTACAACCAGATATCATAGAGAACTTTAAAGATTTTTTCCCTATAGAAAAAAATTTGGAGAGGGATACAAATTAGGTAAAGCACTCATAAAATATCACTGAAAAAACAATTTTTGAAAACAAGTAATCAAGTTAAGATGTCAACAAAAACGAAGAACCATCCATGTTAGAGCCAATCTTGTTTTTGGATGCGAGTTAGATTGGGGCTGGTGAGTGACGCTGAGTCTTCACTGTATTGGTCTAGGTCTCTAGTTTAGGAAGGGAATAAAGAGTCCCTAGGGATAGAAATAGTTGCAGCATTTTCAAAATAAGTTTATAGCCCTAGTAGGACTACACATGTACCCTATATAAGAAAAAAATAGAGGAGCTGCTGGGACAATAAGAACCAGCGCCAGATTTCCATCAATTGGTATTATATCTTTAGATTGATCTAATTCGCTGCCCACAGGAGGAGCAATATGTGCTCCCAGGGTGGTCAATCACGATGCCGCAGGGCCACCATGTGCTGTTGGTGGGGAAGGTGAAGCCGAAGAAGCACACGGCGATGGAGATCGCAGTGAAGATCGACGTCGCAACAACGAACTTGGGTGGACAACACGGCAAGAGCGCCATGGGAGTCACCCCTAGAGCGAGAACCTCACCTACTTCACCAGGATCAGGTACCCAGCGCAGGCGGGGCACAATGAGTCTGCCAAGTTGTGCGTCAACCGGGTGCTCAACCACTGCAGCGCCGTGGGGCGCGCGTACGGGAACCGGCTCGGTGTCATCAAGCTGCTCCTCGTCAGGATCGAGAGCAGCATGGACGGGATCTTCGATGCTGACAAATGGGCCAACACCATCAACGTAGGGCTAGGAGCTGGCCTTCTCTACCGCTTAGTGGTCGGGCCATGATCGGCAGTATTCGATTACATTGTTGAAGGGCTCATGGCCAACACCGGCATCGTGGAGAAGCGGGCTCTCGAGAGATACGTGCCTGAGCAGATGGAAGAGGAGGCACTTCGTAGAGAGAGCAGGCGCTGGCGCACGTGAGGAGGCCACAACCTTGTCCTTGGCTGTGATGAGGAGATTAAGGCACGGCTCCCGCGATCAAGGTTTAAAATGGGCACCTGGACGCTCAAGTGCCCGCCTAGGCGGCTAGCCAGGTGCTCGAGGCTACTGCGGCGGGCGAACGGAGGTGAAGGTGGGCGAAGGCTGGCAGGCGTCGATGCGGCGTTGGCCGGATGTAGGTGGGGCGGCGTCGGGTCTAGGCCCGACTCCTCCCGATTGTTGCGGCGATGGGCGGCCATGCGAATTGACCGGCCATGGCGTTCGGGCCGAAGCGCCTGTATGCCTACGCAACGACTGGACATCGCCTTAATAACACTACCCGCGATGGAGGCTTCATCAAGTATGGCACAAGTAGATCTGGCTAGAGGTGTACCCTCCGTTTGCGACGACGAGGGTGGTCGTGAGCATCTCATATCGAGATGTTTAGGATGTAAAGATGAGTGTCATCCCGAGATTGAGTGCATGGAATGTAAAGATGTGTTCCATCCCGATACTGAGTGCACGAGATGTAAATATATGTTCCATCCCAAGATCAAGTGTAGGGGGGTGTAAAGATGTGTTCCATCCTGAGATCGAGTGCATGGAATGTAAAGATGTATTCCATCCCAAGTTTAAGTGCGGGGTGGAAGAGGTGTGTTCGTCATCCTATGGATGTAGAGATGATTACCATCTCAAGATTGAGTGCAGAGTAGAAGAGTTTCAGCATCTAAAAAATTAGTGCAAGTGTGTGGGGGACGATGGAGTGTTCATCGTATGTTAAGGTTGCAGTTTTTGAAGAAAACAAGATTAAGGGGGTGATCGTTACAGTTAATCTTGTTTTTGAATGTGAGTTGGATTGGAGCTGGTGAGTGCAGCTAAGGAGTCATATTGTATTGGTATAGGTCTCTAGTTTAGCAAAGAAATAGAGAATCCTAGGGATAGAAATAGTTGTTGCAGTTTTGAAATAGGTTTAAAGAGTTTTAGTAGAGAAGTAAGCAAGAGTCCTAGTAGGACTTCAGATGTACCCCTATATAAGAAATGGAATAGAGGGGTTGCTACGACGATGAGGAACATTTGATTTCCAACAATCCACCTCTCCCCTTATCCCTGCCCATGAGAGCATCTCCAACAATGCCCAAGAAATAGCCGCCTCCCAAAATACTGGTTTTGGCCTTCCTAAAAACTCTTGGGACTAAACAAATATACCCCCTCCAGCCAGGCGCCAGTGTGACCAGTCACAGTCAAGACAGGCGCACAGTGTCAGAAGCTGCAGACCATTGAAGGCAGCGACAAGACATTGCCCTACCGCCCCTGCCATCACCAACGGCTGCACGCTACACCTAGCCTGCAGCATGGGCAGGGTGGCAGGACGAGGACCTCGACGCCAGCGCCAAGACATAGAAGCTGGTAGGAAATCACCCTGGGGCCACCTGTCGGGTCCCCGGGCCCACCTTGTAAGCCGCCCAAGCCTTGGACTATAAAAGGCTCGGGTAAGCAACGTTACAAGGGGTTCGCCTCTTACACACTCTCGCACCATAGCCATTCGACATCTTACACCCTCAAGCTCAGGACTCCGGTTCTAAGCAGCAAGCAATACAACGAGCAACTCTGCTCACCGTGGACGTAGGGTATTACGCTCCGACGGCCTGAACCACGTAAAAATCCCCGTATCAAGCTTCTCCCTCAATCGTCCCTAACGCTGAAGCTCTCCGTGAGTGACTAGCCCCTCCGAAAAAGAACCTCCGCGGGCTGCCCAGAGCAAGCCTGGGGGAAGTGTCGGCTACACACTTCGACATTTGGCGCGCCAGGTAGGGGGCTTTTCCCTCTCGCGCGACGAGCTTAAACCGACGAAGATGATGAATCTTCCTTCAGCGGCAAGCTCTCCTCGCCCACGTTCCCGATGAACGGTGACCAGCGAGGCCTACGTCTCGACACACATGATGGAGTGTGTCGGGGCAAGCTGGAAGCCAGCAGCCGACTCCGGCGACGCGGGCTCCAGCAAGCCCAAGATCTGCTGCAGCGCCGAGTGTCTCCTAAGCAAGCGCGCTAACCGCCGCAGAAGCGCTCCTGGACAATCCGCCTGCTGAAGACGCCCTCCAGGGGGCCACTCAGCAGTGGATCCGCGACGTCAACGACCTCGTCGCTGCTGCCGTCAATCCTCCGCTGCAGCGGGGACGACGCTCTGCTCAACCATCTACCTCGTCGTCGAGGCAAGTTGGTGAGCAACACCTCGGATCGCGCGGTACCGGCAGACGCCCTGGCGCCACCGGTCCGTGCATGGGTGCCCAAGACAGGCGCTCCGGCGCTATCCTAGTAAGTTCACCATACTTAGGTGTTCATTTAAATTACGCATTAGATAGTGTACGCCCATTGTACACTCGATTCCTTTTTCCTGATCTCATGCATAGTCGACATTTGCTATCCTGCCGAGTGCGGTCGCGCTTAGGGTACCTGCCGATGGCCTGGGGGCCTCTTGGACCTTCCCCCAGTCAGGGTCCTATGACACCAGTCGGTCTCCTCCAGGAAAAGACCTACGCCAGAGCGAGGGGACCAGGAGCCTTGCTTTGCCCGGTCCAGCACCCAAAGGATGCGCACTCTGCCTCCCCAACGCTATGTTCTGAGTACTAGGGGGCCGGACGATTACACCCTGACTAGGGCTGGGGGCCGAACCTCAGGGACCAAGTGCACTGGATTGCCCGAGCCCCGTATTCCGGCCCGAGACAATAAGCCAAATAAGACTAGGAGATAGGGAAGGGAGGACCTCTGAGCAGACCCGGTCATCACCCCCTCCGTAGGGGTGAACTCTGAAGCCGAGTCTCACCCCTCCCACTGGGGTGAGCTCCAATGACCTCCCGGACCTCCCCTCTTCTCAAAGGCGGAGCTCTGATGACCTCCGGACCTCACGCCCTCCGTGGGCCTGAGCTCCGATGCCGGCCCTCGCCCTCTCCTTAGAGGTGAGCTCTGAAGCCGGACCTCACCCTCTTCTCAGAGGCTGACCTCCGAACGTCACGCCCTCCGTGGGCCTGAGCTCTGATGCCGGACCTCATGCCGTCCGCTGGCCTGAGCTCCGATGACCTCCGGACCTCACGCCCTCCGTGGGCCTGAGCTCCGATGCCGGCCCTCGCCCTCTCCACAGAGGCGAGCTCCGAAGCCGGACCTCACCCTCTCCTCAGAGGCTAAGCTCCGATGACCTCCGGACCTCACGCCGTCCGCTGGCCTGAGCTCCAAAATGACCTCCGGACCTCACGCCCTCCGTGGGCCTGAGCTTTGATGTCGGCCCTCGCCCTCTCCACAGAGGCGAGCTCCGAAGCCGGACCTCACCCTCTCCTCAGAGGCTGAGCTCCGATGACCTCCGGACCTCACGCCCTCCGTGGGCCTGAGCTCCGATGCCGGCCCTCGCCCTCTCCACAGAGGCAAGCTCCGAAGCCGGACCTCACCCTCTCCTCAGAGGTTGAGCTCCAATGACCTCCGGACCTCACGCCCTCCGTGGGCCTTGTTAGATATAATCCCGTTTTTCTAAATAATTAGTGTTAGAGATAGAGTCCTAGTCCAATAAGAGTAGGAGTTAGAATTAGATAAGGACTCTGTAATTTGGGGCTATATATACAGCCCCCCTTGAGAATAAGAGAAGAGAAGAGATTAGAGGAAATTAACCCCGGATTTCCAACATTTGGTGCTCCCGTGAGGAAGGAGAGAGAAAAATTTGAGGATTTGTTAGGTGCACACAAGGTGTATCCGGAGTTCTTCGCTTCTTTGCTAGAAATACACAGGAGGTGTACATGGAATATGGTGACTGATTCAGAAGCTGCTGCTCGGTTTTTCACCACGTATGTCAGACATTGTGATAGAAGCAAACTTCTACGATGTGACGTCGTGGGACCTGTTGGCAAACTACAACCTGCGCGACTTGGGATATTTCTTCACGTTACGCAGGCAGAGCAAGCCTCGAGTACAGCGGTCCGGCGGTGGCGGCAGCATCTGGAAGCATAGCGTGACCAAGTGCGCACAGTCGATTTCTAACATGGGAGTTGTGGTGCAGTGGCGTTTGGTCAAGTTTTGCTTCTACATGCGCGGAGAACTCGGGAAGCGTCGTAGCACGGGATGGATCTTGGAGGAGTACGAGATCACTGACCCGAGGTGCTATCGCCACGACGATGAAGGTGACGAAGAAGAATATTGGGTGCTTTGTCGCGTGAGGAAAGCAGGCCAATGCGAGGTGTGCTCGAGATGAAGACGTGACCATCTCGAATATGTGGTCGGAATGAAGATGTGTCCATTCCGAGATCAAATGCAGGATGAAGATGAGTCCATCCTGGGGTTGAAGATGTGACCAACCTAAATGCGTATGCAGGATGAAGATGAGTCCATCCTGGGTTGAAGATGTGACCAACCCGAATTTGTGTGCAGGATGAAGATGCGGCCATCCTGGGGATGAAGACGTGCCCATCCCAAAATTGAGTTGTGCAGGGTGTAGATGTGACCATCCTAGGGGTGCAGTTGTGTCCATCCTGAAAGTGTGTTTAGGGTGGAAGTGTGTCTCCATCCTAATTAGTGTGAGTGTAAACTAGAAAAACGAGATTAGGGGGTGATTGTTAGATATAATCCCGTTTTTCTAAATAATTAGTGTTAGAGAGAGTCCTAGTCCAATAAGAGTAGGAGTTAGAATTAGATAAGGACTCTGTAATTTGGGGCTATATATACAGCCCCCCTTGAGAATAAGAGAAGAGAAGAGATTAGAGGAAATTAACCCCGGATTTCCAACAGGCCTGAGCTCCGATGACCTCCGGACCTCACGCCCTCCGTGGGCCTGAGCTCCGATGCCGGCGCTCGCCCTCTCCTCAGAGGCTAAGCTCCGATGACCTCCGGACCTCACGCCTTTCGTGGGCCTGAGGTCCGATGCCGGACGACACCCCTATCGCAGGGGCGATCTCCGAAGCCGGACCGTGCGCCCTACACTGGGCTGAGGTCCGATGCCGAACAATACCCCTATCGCAGGGGCGATCTCCGAAGCCGGTCGCCACCCCCAGGGGTGAACACCGAAGCCAGACCGTGCGCCCTACACTGGGCTGAGGTCCGATGCCGGACGATACCCCTATCGCAGGGGCGATCTCCGAAGCCGGTCGCCACCCCCAGGGGTGAACACCGAAGCCGGACCGTGCGCCCTACACTGGGCTGAGGTCCGATGCCGGACGATACCCCTATCGCAGGGTCGATCTCCGAAGTCGGTCGCCACCCCCAGGGGTGAACACCGAAGCCGGACCGTGCGCCCTACACTGGGCTGAGGTCCGATGCCAGACGATACCCCTATCGCAGGGGCGATCTCCGAAGCCGGTCGCCACCCCCAGGGGTGAACACCGAAGCCGGACCGTGCGCCCTACACTAGGCTAAGGTCCGATGCCGGACGATACCCCTATCGCAGGGGCGATCTCCGAAGCCGGACCTCCCCTCTTCTCGGAGGCAGAGTTCCGATGACTCCGGCCCTTGCCCTCTCCTCAGAGGCGAGCCCCGATGCCGGACCTCCCCGCTTCTTAGAGGCGGAGCTCCGATGACCTTCCGGACCTCCCCTCTCCTCGGAGGCAGAGTTCCAATGACTTCCGGACCTCCCCTCTCCTCGGAGGCAGAGTTCCAATGACTTCCAGCCCTCGCCCTCTCATCGGAGGCAGAGTTCCGATGACTTCCGGCCCTCGCCCTCTCCTCAGAGGCGAGCCCCGATGCCGGACCTCCCTTCTTCTCAGAGGCGGAGCTCCGATGACCTTCCGGACCTCCCCTCTTCTGAGAGGCAGAGCTCCGATGACCTTCCGGACCTCTACTCTCCTCAGAGGCGAATCTCCGATGACCTTCCGGACCTCCCCTCTTCTGAGAGGCAGAGCTCCGATGACCTTCCGGACCTCTACTCTCCTCGGAGGCTGAGTTCCGATGACTTCCGGTCCTCGCGCCCTCCTCAGGACTGAGCTCCGATGACCTCCCGGACCTCCCCTCTTCTCAGAGGCTGAGCTCCGATGCCAGACCTCACCCCCTCAGTAGGGGTGACCTCTGATGTCAGTCTACACCCCCTCCATGGGGGTGAGCACCGAAGCCGGACCTCTACCTCTCCTCAGAGGCGAGCTCCGAAGTCGGACCTCCCCCTTTCACAAGGGCTGAGCTCCGATGTCAGGCTTCACCCTCTCCTTAGAGGCTGAACTCCGAAGCCGTCGAGACCCTGCCAGCGCAAGGAGTACTCAAGACAAGAAGGTGCGCGGGAAGAAGAAGGCCCCACCTCGTCTCGTTACCTCCCCCGAGATGGGCCCGGGGGCCACTGTCGGTACCCTCAATACCGGGTACCCAGCAGAGCAGCGTTGTCCGCCCAACGCGGTAGGCAGCAGGAGTAAAGGCGTGCCATGCCTTTACCGTACAAAGCATTCAAGACCCGCGCCTTCCCAAGACGTGGAGGCACGGCGCACGCCAGCCAGGCGCCAGTGTGACCAGTCACAGTCAAGACAGGCGCACAGTGTCAGAAGCTGCAGACCATTGAAGGCAGCGACAAGACATGCCCTACCGCCCCTGCCATCACCAACGGCTGCACGCTACACCTAGCCTGCAGCATGGGCAGGGTGGCAGGACGAGGACCTCGACGCCAGCGCCAAGACATAGAAGCTGGTAGGAAATCACCCCGGGGCCACCTGTCGGGTCCCCAGGGCCCACCTTGTAAGCCGCCCAAGCCTTGGACTATAAAAGGCTCGGGTAGGCAACGTTACAAGGGGTTCGCCTCTTACACACTCTCGCGCCCTAGCCATTCAACATCTTACACCCTCAAGCTCAGGACTCCGGTTCTGAGCAGCAAGCAATACAACGAGCAACTCTGCTCACCGTGGACGTAGGGTATTACGCTCCGGCGGCCTGAACCACGTAAAAATCCCCGTGTCAAGCTTCTCCCTCAATCGTCCCTAACGCTGAAGCTCTCCGTGAGTGACTAGCCCCTCCGAAAAAGAACCTCCGCGGGCTGCCCAGAGCAGGCCCTGGAGAAGGGTCAGCACCTTAGCTAATTTGCATGATTCTCTTGTGAAGTTCTTGGACCTAAGGTGGTTTGGACATCCCGCGAAGACCTCCAGAAGCACCGGTTAACAGTGGGATTTTAAGGGGTCTAGAAAATATTAGGAGGGGTAGAGGACGACCAAGGTTGACTTGGGAGGAGACGGTAAAATGTGAGACTGGAATGTATCTAGAGACTTAGCTCATGATAGGACTGCATGAAAAGTAACAATTCATGTGTCAGAATCTTAGTTTTTTTCTGTTACTCTTATATCTCTTTCTCTTTTACTTCATTTAAAAATATAAAAAAATTGTTGGATTTCATGTCTAGCCCACCCAACGTGCTTGGGACAAAGGCTTTGTTGCTGTTGTTGAGGAAGTTCCAGAACTGTTAGGCTACTATGCGCCGATCGGTTCACCCCAAAAGCTTAATCTGATAGGAAGGGTGGCAATTCATTTATATTTCAACACTCCCCTTCACGTGCAGACTCTCTTGAGCCGCAAACGTGGAATAGGAGTCGGCCGCAATTTATTTCAATAAATCGCGCCCGCTAAGATTCGAACTCGAGACCTCTGGCCCTGATACCATGTTAAGCTACTATGCACCGATCAGTTGCACCGAAAAGCTTGAGCTGATAGGAAGAGTGGACAATTCACTTATATTTCAACAAGAACCAATCCATGACTCAAAAAGTGGAGAACCTACATCCCTACTCCACAAACCCAATATTTGGTTTTAGGGAAGGCATATTGGGAACTGATGCAGATGCTTTAAGTTCTAGAAGTGCCTGCCCCAGCAGACATGCATATGCAGGGAATTGCCTCATTGCAAATGAAGGCATAATCAGCCACAAATAACTCAGTAATCCTTGTCCAGAAAACGAATTCAAGAAAGAAAAGAAAATAGTTTGATTCAGTGTCTTACTTCCAAGAACAAATCATAAACAGCTGTAACAATATTTTAAAAATGGTGTTAGATGTTTGGCCGCCTGTTGCTAGAAGAAAACCTCATGGTTCAGGTTTTGATACTAGTTCTCTTATGAAGAACACATGTAAAGCTGTTAACCACAGTAGACAAATTCCTTTCTATAAAGCAGGGCCAAATCTTTTTGCCTAAATCAATATTTTAAAAGGGCGCTTGGACGCCTAGGCAACCGCCGGGCGCCTGAATGCCAAGGCGCCCGCCTAGGCGGCCAGCCATGGTGTCCAAGCAGGAGGGCCTGGACGCCTAGGCGGCATCGCCGAGGTGACACCTTTTACACAGTGGCCTAAATAAACTCATGCTTGCAAAATCAACACCATTTATATTAAAAACAATAGTGGGTCTGATGACTCTTGGAATTAGAAGCAATGGGTACACACTTCAATGACGTCACAGCCCATGTTTCATTATGGTATCAACACACTGAGTTATGATAATTAAATAATTGCTTCAAAGCAGGAGAATGCCAGGATGTAAGGGACGTACCGATTTCTGCTTTGAATCTGAAAAATCCTGGTCCAATGACCTCACTTTTGCAATCATAAAGAGCATCTACAACCTGCATGAGCAAGAAAATTAGCTTCATGGAAAAATTTCCATGAATTTTTCGAAATTACATGGCCCAAAAACTCACCATATCAGACTTCAGAAATTCAAGAACCCTCTGCATGTCATGATCATCAATAGCCCGGCCAATTAAAGCATGCCTGTTCCTCTGAATAAGAAAAATAGCAACCTACAAAGAGCAGAAACATTAAAAAACTATCTATGAACCCGAACGGACCAAAAATAACCAGCACGGAGAAAAGAATCATAAGAAAATGAGATGTGCAAACAGTAGCTAGAGCAAAAATAAATAGAAGCAGCTTAAACTTCAATAAAAAAGGTAATGTTGGACATTGCAGCAATGAAGTGTTATACAAGTCTTCAACACAAATGAAAATATTTAGCCAAACTCTTATTGCAGTATTGCACTTTTATATTTTCAGTCTTCACTTATAGAAATGCAGAGAAGGGCTGTGTACAAAAACACAAAGTGGACCAGACCCTTTACCCGGGCCGCCCTTTATATTTTCAGTCTTCAAGTTTCGATTTTTGTAAAAACAACACTTTTTGTCCAAGTTGTATCCCTCATAAAACCAAAACAGGTTTTGAATTATTAAACTCAAAATTGAAGATCAAAATGAGATGTGCAAACATTACCCAAAGTGAAAAAAGCAGTTTTCACTTGGATAAAAAGTGATGTTGGACTTCACAAATATGTTGTTGTGAAAGTATTCACCACAAATGGAAATATTCGGCTAAACTCTTACCTCACATTTTTATTCAGTCTTCCAGTTTTATTTTTCACAAAAATGGTGTCTTTTGTTGGAAACCGGCGTCCAAAAACACCAGAACTGCCTCTGATCTTCTAGCTGCAGAAGTACAGAGGCTACACAGCTGTCCAGCAAGGAGTATACTGTAGCAGATCACGTGGTGAACAGATGCAATCTCCTCACGTGAAGACAAGAATAGCTTCACATGCAACCTGCCTGGTTGCAGCTGCTTGCTTACGTGCAGCACAGAAGCTACATGGGAGTTGCTGACGTCTAGAGACAAATTGATCTGCAATTGCAGATCACGCCTGGAGGCTAGGGCTGGTAGGAGGCCGCGGCTCCAAGAGAGGGAGAGGTGGCTGCGGCTAGGGCAGAGGCTAGGCCGGCGGCTAGGGCAGGAGGGAGAGAGGCGGCTAGGGTTAGAAAAGTGGAGGAAAATTTTCTGTATTGATCTCTCTCACAATTTGGGGTGTTTTTGGCTTGTATATATAGCCCCCCCTTACAAGAGTCCTAATCTGTTACAAAGGATCTTTTAATCTATCTCTAAGAAGATTAAACTCAAAAACCTTCTAGAAAGGGGGCCCGGCTTGGGCCAGGGCTGACCAGCCCACTTGGCCCAGTTCTGGCCGCCCTGGGCCAGGGAGGGGCCGGCCTGGGCCAGGGGCAGATCAGCCCACATTCTCCTCCTGATCCTGACACTGGCCCATGTCTAGAATCCCGATCCTTCTTCTCATCTCCACGAACTTCTGTCTTCCAAGAGCCTTGGTCAAGATGTCCGCCATCTGGTCTTGAGTGGAGATTTGCTCAAGCACAATAGTACCGCTGTCCACACACTCCCGTATGTAGTGGTACTTGACATCGATGTGCTTGCTCCTGTCATGGTGTACTGGGTTCTTGCTCAAGTATATAGCTGACTTGTTATCAACCCGCAGCACCGGCGCCTTCGATTTTTCAGCTAAGTCCTCCAGCAGCCGTGCCATCCATACACCTTGACATGCCCCTTGAGCTGCTGCGATATACTCTGCTTCACATGAGGACAAGGCCACCACCTTCTGCTTGTAGGACTGCCATGAAACGGGGCTATTTCCAAGACAAAACAGCACCCCGCTTGTGCTCTTGCGGTCCTCCACGTCTCCCGCATAGTCACTATCCGAGTACCCAATAAGCTCCATGTCTCCTCCTCTTGCATAGAAGACTCCATAGTTGATTGTACCCACTATGTAGCGTACAATGCGTTTGACTGCAGCAAAGTGATCCTCCTTGGGCTCCTCCAGAAACCGACTCACGTACCCGACCGAGTAGGCAAGATCGGGACGTGTGTTCACCAAGTATCTCAGCCCTCCAACCAAGCTCCTATAGTCCGTTGCATGCACCAATGGGCTATCACTTGTCTTGCAAAGCTTGAGGCCTTGCTCCATGGGAAATGCACAGGGATTGCATCCTTCCAGGCCAGCTTTAGAGACAAGTTTGGAAGCGTAGGCCGCCTGCCCAACGCTTATCCCTTCTTCAGTCTGCCGCACCTCCAGGCCAAGATAATACGACAAGAGGCCCAAGTCGCTCATCTTGAACCGCTTCATCATCTCCTCCTTGAACTTCTTGATCGTGCCGCCTCCTGTGATCACGAGGTCGTCGACGTACACACCGACGATGAGCTTCTCCTCTGCAGCTCCACGGAAGTAGATCCCGTGCTCGCTCGTACTCTTCTGGAAACCAAGTGATAGCAAGCTATCGTTGAGCTTGGCATTCCAGGCCCTGGGCGCTTGACGAAGTCCATATAAAGCTTTCTTGAGTCGATACACCTTGTGTTCGGCTCCGTCGATGATGAAGCCAGCGGGTTGGGAGACGTACACCTCCTCCAGTAGATCGCCGTTTAGGAAGGCGCTCTTTACGTCCATGTGGTGTACCTCCCACCCCTTATGTGCTGCAATTGCAAGAAGCAAGCGAACAGACTCTAGACGAGCAACAGGAGCAAATACCTCGTCAAATTCTATTCCTTGCCGCTGGACATAGCCTTTCGCCACCAAACGAGCCTTGTGCTTCACCACCTCTCCATGCTCGTCCCTCTTCACCTTGAACACCCATTTGAGGCCAATGGGTTTGTGTCCTGCAGGAAGGTCAACAAGCTGCCACGTCTTGTTTTCTTCAATGGACTCCATCTCCTCAACCATGGCCCGTCTCCAGCAAGGGTGTTCCTCGGCGTCGGCGAAGGACGTAGGCTCCTCCGCGGTGGTGAACATAAGCTCCCCCTCCTCCAGACTCGGTGGGCGTGGTGGGCGCCCAGGAGGGGTGAGGGTTCCCGACACGTTGCGCATCGTGCGGAACCGAAGTGCAGCGTTGTCGTCGTGGTAGGCGTCGACGTTGCTGCCGACGTCCGTCGGCGGCGTGGCGAAGCGGATGGGCCGTGGAGGGTGCCGGGGCGTGACGAAGGTGCTGGAATCTTCAGTCTCGGAATCCCCCGCTGCTGCTGACCCCCGTGCAGGACTGTCCCAGCCCTGATTTGCGCTGGACAGTCCCTGCAGGGGCCCTTGGGGCGACGCTGCAGGTGTTGGACCCTCTCCAGCAGGTCTAGAGGCTGGCGTAGGAACTCCTAGGGTCTGTACAGACCCTTCTGTGCCCCTCCTGGGCACTGCAGGGGTGCTGTTCGGCCCCTCCGGACCTTGCAGCACCTCTCCGGGTGCTGAAACAGCAGGTCCAGCACCTGCTGGACCTAAGGAGCCGACGTGGATGGCGGTGTAGTCCTCTTCTCCTACTCCTTCTCCCCAGTCCCACTTGGATGCCTCGTCGAATATCACGTCACGTGATATGTGTGTACGCCCATCAGCCGGATTATACATCCGATATCCCTTCGTCCCTGCAGCATAGCCAAGAAAAATCATCGGAGTACTCCGGTCTTCCAACTTTTTCAGGTGGGGGCGGGTGTTCTTGACATGCCCCACGCACCCAAAAATTCGGAAATAATTGACGGCTGGTCGCTCTCCATGCCAAGCTTCATATGGCGTCTTCCCGTCGAGGCCGCAGGTAAGGGATCGATTCAGGATATAGACAGCCGTGATAACTGCCTCACCCCAAAATATCCCGGGCATACCCTTCGCCTTCAACATGCTTCTCGCCATGCCGACCACCGTCTGGTTGCGCCGCTCCACAACCCCGTTTTGCTGCGGCGTATACGGGGCTGTGAGCTGACGTTGTACTCCGTGCTGAGCGCAGTACTCGCCGAACTCCTGTGAGGTGAACTCCCCTCCGCGATCAGTACGGAGTAGCTTCAGCCTCCTCCCGGACTCTAATTCAGTTGTCGCATTGAATTGCTGAATTAAGTCGGGCGCCTTGTCCTTGGTTGCTAGAAGATAGAGCCACATATAGTGGCTCATGTCATCCACAAGCAACAAGAACATCTTCTTGCCACCTGGAGTCGTCGGCGTGATAGGCCCGCAGATGTCGCCGTGGACAAGGTCGAGCGCGCCCTCCGCGCGCCGCCGAGCTTGCTTGGGGAAGCTGGAGCGCCTCTGCTTCCCGACCAAGCAAGCTTCGCACAATTGATCGACATGATCAATTTGCGAAAGCCCGAGCACCATCTCCTCTCGTGCCAACTTCCGAAGCGCCTGGAAGCCGACGTGTCCGTAGCGTTCGTGCCAACGCCACGCAACATCATCACGCCTTGCGGTTAGGCAAACCGGACGTGTGATGTTGAGCCTGATGGAGTACAACTTGCTGTCGTCGCGCTGAACTCGTGTGATGAGACGTTGCTGCTCATCCCGTATGTGCATCACTCCTCCTTGCACCGTGATGCTGTAGCCATCCTCATCCAGCTGGCCGACGCTGATGAGGTTGGTGGTGAGGCGTGGGATGAGGTAGACGCCGGTGAGCCTCCTGTGCTCACCCGTCTTGGCGGCGAATAGGACCGTACCCTTCCCCTGGATACGCACGACGGAATTATCGCCGAACTTGATGGTTCCGACGATGTTTTCGTCGAGCTCGGAGAAGACGGCGCGCGAACCCGTCATGTGATTGGTCGCGCCCGTGTCGAGGTACCAACGAGTGTCGTCAAAGTCATCGTCGTTGCTGCGGTGAGCGAAGACACGTCCCTCCACTATCTCCAGTGGGCGCATAGGACGTTCCTGTACAGGCTCCTCCTGTACTGAGGCCACCCTTGTCATAAACAAGGCGCCCTCCTCCTCCGCCTTTGCCACGAAAGCCTGCTGCTGCGGCTCCTCCTTAGGCTTCGACCGACACTCCCTGGCCTAGTGGCCCTTCTTCCCGCACTTCCTGCACTGGTCCCGCGGAATATCCTTTCCGGAACCTCTCTTCCTGCCTCCGTTCTTCTTGGGCGGGCCCTTTCGGCCGCCCCTCTTAGAAGAACCCGCGGACTGGGTAGACCGCTCCTCCTTCCGCTGTGCCTCCCACTCCTCCCGAGTGAGGTACAGCTGGCCGTTGTGTACTCCTCCCTTCCGCTGCGTCGAGTCGAAAGCGTTCTCAGCCGCCCTGAGACGCCCCGTCACCTCCGACAAGGTGAGGGTCGACACGTCCAGCGGTGTCATGATCGCCACCACGATCTGTTGGAAGCAATCTGGAACGCTTCGCAGGAGCTTCTCCAAGGCCCTCTCTTCTCCTATCTCCTCCCCTAGCGACGCAAGCCGTGATAGCATGCCGCTCAGGCGGAGGGAGAAATCCTCCACGCTTTCGCCATCCTTGAAGACAGCGTCTTCGAACTCCTTCCGGAGTTGCTGTGCTGTTGTCTTCCTCACGCGGTCGGCCCCGACCCGCATGATGGCGATCGTGTCCCATGCCTCCTTCGCCGTCCTCTTTTCTCCGATCGTCGTGATCATCTCCGACGGGACAGCGCTGACCAAGATGTCAAGCGCCATCATGTCTTCCTGCTCGCTCACGTTCCCTCCTCCACGGCCTTCCAAAGCAGCCGTGCCTTCAGCTTGATCTTCATCATGACAGCCCACTCCGCGTAGTTGGTCTTGGTGAGCACGGGGAACCCTGTCCCGGTGTTCACCTCACGAGCTGCCGGTGAGGGTGTGCCATGGATGATGGCGCTGCCGCTGCTTGTAGGTGTAGACGACATCTTGCAGAATTCAGCCTAGGGTTGAAACCGGCTCTGATACCACGATTGTTGGAAAACCGGCGTCCAAAAACACCAGAACTGCCTCTGATCTTCTAGCTGCAGAAGTACAGAGGCTACTCAGCTGTCCAGCAAGGAGTATACTGTAGCAGATCACGTGGTGAACAGATGCAATCTCCTCACGTGAAGACAAGAATAGCTTCACATGCAACCTGCCTGGTTGCAGCTGCTTGCTTACGTGCAGCACAAAAGCTACACGGGAGTTGCTGACGTCTAGAGACAAATTGATCTGCAATCGCAGATCACGCCTGGAGGCTAGGGCTGGTAGGAGGCGGCGGCTCCAAGAGAGGGAGAGGTGGCTGCGGCTAGGCCGGCGGCTAGGGCAGAGGCTAGGCCGGCGGCTAGGGCAGGAGGGAGAGAGGCGGCTAGGGTTAGAAAAGTGGAGGAAAATTTTCTGTATTGATCTCTCTCACAATTTGGGGTGTTTTTTGCTTGTATATATAGCCCCCCCTTACAAGAGTCCTAATCTGTTACAAAGGATCTTTTAATCTATCTCTAAGAAGATTAAACTCAAAAACCTTCTAGAAAGGGGGCCCGGCTTGGGCCAGGGCTGACCAGCCCACTTGGCCCAGTTCTGGCCGCCCTGGGCCAGGGAGGGGCCGGCCTGGGCCAGGGGCAGATCAGCCCACATCTTTTGTCCTAGTTTTGTCCTCCATAAAACCAAGAGGTAAACTCAAAAACTCAAGATTGAAATACTATCCACAAACTGCCACGTGTATAGTGGCTACATAAGGACAGCCTCATTCAGGCATTCAAACACGAGAGTGGGCAAAGAGGTGCTACCTTCATACCTTCTGCCACGACACACGCACACGCACCCCCACACGCACGCGCGCATTATAGTTTATGTTTAACAATGAACAAATAATAAAAAATGTGGTTCAAGTATCTGGCCAGGATATATTCACATAGAGAATGTCCAAGTGATTGAAGAAGTGATTTTGTTCATTAAATTGGCTTCAAATTTTGTGAAGGTTACAGGGTCTAATGTAAAAAAGTTGACACACCAAAGTGGCTCAGCATTACATAGACAAAACAACAGAGGAATTTGGATTCACATGAAGATTAAGTATCAGGTGCACAGGAGTATATTGGTGAACATATGTACAGACAAGCTTGATCCCTAGTACCAATCTGGTTGGCCCAAGTGGGAGGTAGGTATTCACTAACCCACTTCTGCATCTTTTTATTTGACCATAAAAATTGGGACTAAACTCTGCCTATGATGCAATGACATAGCCAGTCTCAAGCCCGGGTAAAGGAGGAGGGGTTGTGATAGGCTTGGCGAGCCAACAACTACACTAAGCCATTCTCATGGAAATGAAACCCAATAAAAATTTGTTGGGACGTAACTCTCTTAGCGACACGTCATATCAGAACCCGGGTATGGTGTTAAGTGGGCAAGGGCCGGGTCGCCACCGTCTTAGTGGCGTGTCATATCGGAACCCCGATATGATGTTAAATAGACAAGGGTCAGAACGCCACCACCTTAGTGACGCACTACATCGCTCGGATGTACGGATGTAGTGATAAGTGAGCGAGGGTCTTTGCATCTTACTCGACGGATGCAAAGGGCAAGGAAGCTAGCTAAGGAAAATATATTTCGGGTGGGTAGTTGGAATATAGGATCCTTGACGAGGAAATGTGAGTTAGTAGATTTTGCGATTAGGAGACGCGTAAATATCCTTTGTGTAAAAAGACTAGATGGGCGGGTCAAAAGACGAGAGAAGTCGAGAATACCAGTTTCAAGCAGTGTTATCCTAAACGGCCTAAACGGCCTGTTTAAACGTGTTTAAACGCTAAACAGAGGGCAACTGCATAGTTTAGCCCCTAAACGTTAGATTAAACGGTTGACCCGTTTAAACGGGTCAACGCCCGTTTAAACGGGCTAAACGAAACGGATTTTAAACGTGTTTAAACGTGTTTAGGCAAAGTGAACTTACAATTCTAAGTCAGATCCAGATTTCAAATTAATATCACAAAATTATTAAAATCAAAACATTTTCTAAGCTTCACTTAAACACATTAGAAGTTATATTACTTGTGTTTCAAAAAATATAATAAAAACAACATTAGCAGCTGAAGGTTAAAATATTTGTTTAGTTTACTACATGCACAATTTTTCAGTCTCAATATTATTATTTGGTGGTCTGATATTGTGATTGTCTCTTTAATTTTTATATAATGTCGAAGTTAAATTTATTCCTATTTCCTAACATGAATTTGAACTTGATTTGAACATCTACCATAGAGCAGAATAGTAAAACATATTTTTTTCTTGCTACTACAGTACACACCGTTTAATCCATTTAAACACCGTTTAAACGCCGTCTAAACCTTCTAAACGGTAAACAGAGCTCCACCGACTGTTTACCGTTTACCGTTTAGGATAACACTGGTTTCAACTTTTGGTATTCTAGATCGGCTAAGATTAGGAATGGCGTAGGCGTTCTAATAGATAAGAGTCTCAAGGATGGAGTAGTGGATGTTCGAAGACGAGGGGATAGAATCATCTTAGTCAAGATAGTTATTGGGGACATTGTCTTGAATGTCATTAGTACTTATGCCCCACAAGTTGGGCTCAACATGAGTGCTAAGAGGCAATTTTAGGAGGACTTGGAGGATATAGTTAGTAGTGTACCGATAACCGAGAAACTAGTCATAGGAGAAGATCTCAATGGTCATGTTGGTGCAACTAATGTAGGATTTGAGGCTTTGGATGCGGCGATAGAAATCATAAGGGTAAATACATTCTAGACTTTACCGTAGCCTATGATCTGTTGGTTGTTAACAGCCTCTTTAGGAAGAGGCAATCTCACCTAGTGACCTTTAGTAGTGTCCAACACTCTAGCCAGAATGACTTTCTCCTCACTAGGAGAAGGGATAGACGGACGTATTTAGATTATAAGGTGATCTCCGAGGAATGTGTTGTGACACAACATAAGCTTGTGGTAGTTGACGTGTTTTGCGGGACAAAGGTGTCAAAATCACAAAAACAAGGTTGTGGAAGTTGAAAGGATAATCACAAGAATCCTCTAAAAATAGGGTGGTCACAGAAGGACCCTGGGGGAACATGGAGATGCAGATAATATGTGGGTGAAGATGACAACTTGCATTAGAAAGGTAGCTAGTGAGGTGTTTGGTGTGACAAAAGAAAAGAAACTTGTAGATAAAGACACTTGGTGGTGAAATGAGGATATACAAAAGGCCATTAAGGAGAAGGAGTGTTACAAGAGTTGAAATCATGATACAAACGCAAGCAACATGCTGAAGTACAAAGAAGCCAGGAAAAATGCAAAGTGGGTTGGGTTGTGATTATATGAGAGACTAGAGATAAAAGAAGGTGAAAAGGACATATACAAGATGGCAAAAATTCACGAGAGAAAGATGAGGAATTTCAATCAAGTTAAATGCATCAAATATTAGATAGATCGCATTCTAGTGAAGGATGAAGAAATTAATAATAAATGGCGAGATTACTTTAATGCGCTATCCAATGATGGCAATGGAAGCATTATACTCGAGCTGGATGACTCCTTTGATGACTCCAACAGACGGTTCGTGCGGAGGATACAAGAGTTTGAGGTTAAGGAGGCCTTAAAAAGGATGAAATGAGGAAAGACCCTCGGCCTTGATGATGTCCCTATTGAGGTGTGGAGATGCTTTTGGGATGTGGCAATAATATGGCTCACAAAGCTATTCAACCACATTTTTCAGTCAAACAAGATGTCTGAAGAGTGGAGGAAAAGTATATTAGTATCTATCTTCAAGAATAAAGAAGATATTTCAAGTTGTACTAATTACCGAGGGATTAAGCTTATGAGTCATACTATGAAGTTTTGGGGGAGAGTGATTGAACACCGAGGAAAGTAACTAATGTCACTAAAAACCAGTTTGATTTTATACCTAGGAGGTCTAATATGGAGACGATTTTCTTACTTTGTCAGCTTATGGAGAGATATAGGGAGCAAAAGGACCTACATATGGTGTTCATTGACTTGGAGAAGGCGTATGACAAGATACCAAGGCCGGTGATGTGGTAGGCGCTAGAGAAACATAAAGTGCCAACAAAGTACATTACCCTTATAAGGATATGTACAATAGTGTTGTGACAAGTGTGCGCGTAAGTGATAGTGAGACCGATACATTTCCTATCATGATAGGACTACACCAAAGATCAGCTTTGAGTCCATTCCCCATACATCTTTTCCATAGTGATGGATCTGGTGTCGAGGGATATACAAGGGGATATCCCTTGGTGCATGCTCTTTGCCGATGATGTAGTGTTCGTAGATGAAACTAGGGATAGCGTTTGTCGGTACCCTTGATATGGGGTACCCCCGCACACAGGGGAAAATGCCTAAGGACCTCGCTCTTCTCCGCAGGGAGAGCTCCGAGGGCGCCACGTGTCCAGCGGGGCCGGACCTCCATCTCCTCAGAGGAGAGCTCCGGACCCGCCACGTGGCCAGCAGCAGCCGGACCTCCCCCTACCGCGGGGAGAGCTCCGAAGGCTCCACGTGTTCCGCGGGGCCGGACCTCCCTCTCCTCGGAGGAGAGCTCCGGGCCCGCCACGTGGCCAGCAGCAGTCGGACCTCCCCCCTCCACGGGGAGAGCTCCGAAGGCTCCACGTGTCCCGCGGGGCCGGACCTCTCTCTCCTCAGAGGAGAGTTCCGGACTCGCCACGTGGCCAGCAGAGCAACGCTGCCTGCCCCCGCGCGGTAGGCAGCAGGCGTAAAGACGCGCCATACCTTGCCCGTACAAGGTATTCAAGGCCCGCGCATTCCCAAGACGCGGAGACGCGGAGCACGCCTCTGTCAGGTGCCGTTGCGCCCAGTCACATCGCAGACTGGCGCGTCGTGTCAGAGCCTGCCCGCCAATAAACACAGCAACAAGACATCCCCTGTCGCCCCTGCCATCATCAACCACTACGACTAGCTTGCGGCATGGGCAGGGCGGCAGAACGAAGACTCGAAAGCCTTCGCTAGAGACAACTACCAGCATAACTGCATATACGATAGTCGGCAGGCAATCTCCCCGAGACCACCTGTCGGGTCCCGGGCCTACCTTGTAAGCCACTCGAGCCTTGGACTATAAAAGGCTCGGGTAGGCAACGTTAGCAAGGGTTCGAACTCTGTGAACTCGCAATCCAGAGATCTCACACCCTCAAGCTCAGGACTCCGGTTCTGAGCAGCAAGCAATACAGCGAGCAACTCTGCTCACCGTGGACGTAGTGTTTTATGCTCCGGCGGCCTGAACCACGTAAAAATCCCCGTGTCAAGCTTCTCCCTCAATCGTCCCTAACGCTGAAGCTCTCCGCAAGTGTCTAGCCCCTCCGAAAAAGAACCACCGCGGGCTGCCCAGAGCAGGTCCGAGGGAAGTGTCGACCACACACTTCGACAGCGTTGATAAGAAATTAGAGCTATGGAGATAAACCTTAGAGTCCAAGGGTTTAGACTTAGTAGCACCATGACCGAGTATATGAGGTGTGACTTTAGTGGTGTTGGTTGTGAAGAGCGAAATGTTAGTCTACAAGGTCAAATAGTACTTAAGAGGTGGTTATTGTTGTATGTTTCACAGGGAGGAATCCAGCTCGGGAGATCAAGTTTCCTCACGGCTCGAGAGACAAACAAGCCAAGACAAGACAAGAAACCAAGGCCGAAGCAAGACTTAGTTCTCAGGAGGATTCAAAACATGTGAATTCTTATGTTTTCGTCGTGTCAAAGTTCTAGAAAGAGTCTGCACGATATTGTTGGTGCCTTAGAGATAAGATAGAGATTAGAGAGTCCTAGCTTAAACTTAAAATAGATAGAGTCGTCAAGCTTTATACCGAGGCTATATAAAGGTAGCCTTCTGTCGAGAATAACAATGCAATCAAATTTCGATCAAACAACTTTTGTTCTTCACTTGTTCTTTAGTTTTTCATAGCTCTTAGACATAGTTCGTAGCCCTTTGATGTTTTGCCGAGTAAAACATCCGATTTCTCTCCAAGTAAGTGAGACTTATCACGTTCCTACCTCAAGAACCTCGAGTTCATCCAAGTTTCGGTGACTAACGTCGAGATTGATCACAAAACAGACGACTCCAACAATCTATTCACCAACAGAAAGGACACTTTTTGATACTTAGTATCAACATTACAAAGCGATGGCGATATTGACGAGGATGTTTGCCACAAGATCAAGATAGGGTGGATGAAATAGAGACAAGCCTCTACAATCCTATATGATAGGAAGCCCCCACAAAAGCTAAAAGGAAAGTTCTATAGGATGGTGAACAGATCCGCGATGCTATATGGGGCGGAATGTTGGCCAACTATAAGGCAACATGTCCATCAAATGAGTCTCACGGAGATGCGCATGCTGCGGTGGATGTGCGAGCACACAAGAGACCGAATTAGAAACGAGGCAATTCATGATAGGGTAGGGATGGGACCGATTGAAAAGAAGTTAGTCCAACATCGACTAAGGTGGTTTGGACATATCTAGCGGAGACCTTCAGGTGCACCAATTAACAGTGAGATTTTAAGGGGTAGAAAAAATATTAGGAGGGGTAAAGGACGACCACGGTTGACTTGGGAGGAGGCGGTAAAACGAGACTTGAGAAATTAGAATATATCTAGAGACTTAGCTCATGATAGGACTGCATGAAAAGTAGCAATTCATGTGCCAGAACCTTAGTCTTTTTGTCACTCTTATATCTCTTCCTCTCTTTTACTTCAATTAAAAATAATAAAAAAAATGTTGGGTTTCATGTCTAGCCTACCCCAACATGCTTGGGACAAAGGCTTTGTTGTTGTAAAAAAATTGGGACAAAATCAACTGAATTGGGGGAAGGAATCTCCCACCTCCCACTTGGACAATCAGATTGGATCTGGGTAACAAGATTGTGTTCGTGCATACATGCACCAATTTACTCATGGGGGCTTTTTTAGAAAAAAATATGAGCCAATATAGGTAAACATGCAAACGTGCAAGAAAAACAGCATACCATTCCTAGTAGGTTTCCGACAATGATTGAACCAACTGGATCATACATAGCATTTCCTGTCATTTGTACAGCCACTAAAGATGCTCCAGCAATTACAAGGCCTGTAACAGCAGCACCATCCTATAGGACAATGTTTAGATGAGAATCATAAGAAGGCAAAAAATGGTAGGGATGAATGGTACATGAATTTGAAATCTAAATAGTAAATACACCGATATCAGATGATAGTCCCTATTAATTAAGTAACCATCAGGCTTGGCACTATGGCAGAGGAGAAAATCAGTAGGATTCGGCTATTGAACTAAATGGGAAAAAATTGATAGGTAGTCACATTACTCACTTCAGTCATGACAGCAACTGAAGTTGGATCATGACCACGCCAGATATAGTCCCTTACACTCATCCCTTCTGCTTCTGCACCTTTCTTAACAGCCTTTATAGCAACAAGCAGTGAAGCACCTAACAGACAGAAGGATTACTCAAGTCAAGTATAGTAAAAAGACAAATAGAAATGTTATGGGTGAGAGGAGCAGAAACTGAATGGTACCTTCAATTAGGAATGACCCACCAATCACTAATGCAGCATAATGAATGTTCTCCGGGGGCTGTCAACAAAAGTTTGTGACCATTGTACGTGGGCAATAACATTTTATAATAAAACGTAATGTTGTGATGAGAATCAAATGGCAGTTTGGCATCATACATGGGAATTCCATAAATTTTGAACTCCATGCACAATGGTAGCACCTGAACCCAAGCAAAATATTCCAACCGCAGATATTAAGGACCATACAAATCTTTCCTTAGAATATCCATAGCTGCAAAGGAAATTAAGTTAGGATTAACAATTGTCACATAAGCCATAATTGGAGGTTATGGCACGTCTCGTAAATCTGAAGCATGTTTTCTGATGCCTAATAATTGGCGCAGATGATAAATACCAGGCTTTTTTCTAATCCTCAGTCCATGGTATTTTACTTCAAAGAAACGGAGTGGGTTTCTTCCGTAAATGGAATGAATTTACCAAACACAAAAGGCACAGTAAAGAAAGTTATTTTTTATTTGCTGTCAAATAGAGTGCATTCCAAAATAACTATATATACATACGGGTGTATTGCATCTGGAGCACGTCTTGAGCTTCTCAAACCATATGCAAGAAGAGCCTGAAATTTAATGAATAGTCCTTGTATTATTAGATCCTGATCATGAAATAGAAAATAAAGGTATAAACATATAAACTGCCATATAAAGGATAGCATTACTTGGTTAGCAAAGTCTGCAACTGAATGAACCATCTCAGCTAGCATAACATGACTTGATGTGGCAATCCACACACCAAACTTGAGCGAGAAGACGAGAAAGTTACACCACAGTGCCGTGTTAACCGCTCGGTGGCTGAGGTCACATTCCATTAGCAATTACATTAAAAATGGTACATCAACAGATAACCGTACAAATAACATGCAGTAAGTACATTCCATTAGTATAACCCTTCCCCAGATCCCACATGTGTGGGAGCCTTCGGCACTGGATACGCCCTTTTTTTTAGTAAGAAAGAACCTTATTCTCTATATCTCACATTATCTAATGCCTCCCACTTCCCATAATATACTGATCCTCATTCAGTAAGAAGAATAACACATATCTCCTGTCTCAGTATAGATAGAGGCAGCCGAATTTATGCTCTAACATACCACAGAGCATACCCCCCCCCCAACATTTATCTGACATAGGTGTCATGTGGTGAACCCTTTAACTCGCAAGGTTTTGTATAAGAATCACCTAGTAGATCCTGATACACCAAAACGCAAGACTTGGCAAATCAGTTAACAACATGCCCCTGGATACGCAATGTTCTAAGAGAGAATGGGACAAGGAGATCACTTGTGCTCATCGTCGAAATGTGCCTTCTTCTTGCCCTTGCCCACACGCAGAGAATGGCCTGCACCGAAGCAGCATAACCATCACAACGGCCAGGCACTTAACCTACCGAACAAACAACAAAGGACAAGGAGGACAGAAGAGCGGATCGATCCGTCCTTTTCTTACTGCGGGAGATAGTGAGCCGCACGGGCGGCGTGTCGGAGCTAGAGAGGCGGGAGGCCGCGGGAGGGAGGCCCCGCCACCCGCTGCGGAGGCCGAGAAGCCCCGCGGCGCCGGACGCAGAGGTGAGAAGCCGATGGAGCGAGAAAGCGGAGGGAGGCGGCGGCGCGGGCGATGACGGGCCCTCGTCGTCGTCGCGGCGGGATGACAGGAGGAAGTGAGGCGAACACCGCGAGAGGAGACGCTGTGGGGAGGAGGCGGAAGAGAGGAGGCGGAAGCGGAAGGCGGCCGCGGCGGCGAGGGGGCGGCGCATTTAGGCGTGCCGGCGCCGCCGGTGGTGCTGCCGCGGGTGGGGTGCAGCTTCCATTCGAGGGAGGGGGATATACCGATATAGGGGCGCAGGATTTTTCGGCGTGCAGTGGGCTCCTGTCACGATTGCAGCGCTGCAGACTGGGGGACAGGGAGAGCGAAAGGCTGAAAGCCATGGGCCGGTTTGGCAGATCGTCACCGTTTCGTTCCATGAAGAATCAACTCGGCTGTTCTATTTCCATACGAAATTGTTGGAAAGTTCAGAACTGATTTTGTGCCTCACGGCCGCCTTGCGCCGTTGGGGCAAGCAGCTACCTTCTTTTTATTAGTTCGACTTGTTTGAGTTCGAGTTGAAACTCATTGAATCGGAGGTGGATCTTTTGAATTTAAGTTAAAAAAACTCTTCAATCTGAGGCGAACCCTTCAACTTTTTCAAATCCAAGTTCAAACTCCTTGAACCAGGGTTGGGATTTTCGAAATGGAACTGAAAAACCTCGAAATTTAATTGAAGCCTTTATAAAATTAACATGAAGTCATCCGGTTGCAGCTAATTACCTCAAAGAGAGTTAAAATTCATGAAGAATTGAACGATAGCTACAAACAAAATGTGTCAATCCCAATAGCTAGGTCATTGCAATAAGCTGCACTAGGACAAAAATGTTTGGCAATAGAGACAGTAATAGCTGAGACTGCGGCTACAGGTCCCCTGGATTTGTTGCATGTTGTGGATCAATCGCATGAATCAAGCCAGGGTGCAGAATAAATGATGGGTTAGTTTTTCCTATATGGTTCTTTCATCATGTTTGAAGAAGACAATCCTGGTTCTGACTCTCTCTCTCTCTTATACTCACTTTATAGAACAGTTAATTTAGTTTATATTAAAATTGATTTTTTATTAAATATCATATATTATAGAACAGGGGTATATAATTATTGAAGGGGACGCTTCTCCCCTCTAATCATATTTTTAAGTAAATGCCTAATGCTTGCCGTCGGTACCCTTAAGACCGAGTACCCCTGCGTGTAAGAGCAAGAGAAGTCATGCGTCAGCATGTGAGCAGAAGACAGGGACCTAGCCTGCAGGCTGGGCCCAACCACCTGCTAAGGAGGGCTCCGAGGCTGCCACATGTCTTCAGGTTTCGAGCCTTACTAGCGGTTGGGGCTGGTTCCGGAGCTGCAACATGTCCGATGGTGTCGGGCCCGACCTCACGCCAGGGAGGGCTCCGACACTGCCACGTGTCAAGAACCTACGGGCACGCCTCCCACCAAGTATAGCTCCGGAGGTACCACGTGTCCTATGGCTCCGGGTGCGACCTCCAGCATAGGAGGGCTCCGGAGCTGCCATGTGGACAACAACTCTCGGCGTTCCTTCCCGCCATGGAGAGCTCCAGAGGGGCCACGAGTCCTACGGCCCCGGGCTCGACCACCAGCGTGGGAGGGATCCGGTGCTGCCACGTGTCCAACGACTCTGGACCTCTCCCCCCTCAGCAAGATAGCTCCGGTGATGACGCAGGTCCCGGGGGCCAGCCACCCGGACGTTGTGCCGATAAGCAACGGGCAGGTGGCCAAGGAGTAAAGAGGAAGGTGCGCTATCAGGCCATGCATTCAAGGTTCGCGCCTTCCCCAGAAGCATGGTACGCGGTACACGCCTCCGTCCTCTGCCTGTTGACCATTACAGCGACGAGACAGGGCGACGAGGCGTGACAACAGAACAGTGCCGCCCAACAGCACAGAGCCTCCTAGAAGAGCGAGGAGACACGGCGACAGACGGGGGCATCATCATCATCGGCTACCCGGTCAGAGGCGCCCGACGTGTCAGGTGACGCGGCTTAACTCCTCCGATGTAACACCCCAAAACCTGCTAAAGAGGGAAATTTAAAATTTTTGGACGTAATGCATGTGGTGAAGCAATTCAAATTCAAACTGGAATTCAAATTTAAATCAAAAATGAAAAAGAAAAGGAAAAAGAAAAAGAAAAATTGCCAGTGGGCCGAAACCCATCTCAGTCGGCCCAAAATCCGTGCCCGCTTCCCTTCCCCCTCCCTCTCTCTCTGACGCGGGGGGCACGCTTGTCATCTTCTTCCCCCCTCCCCCGCACGCCCCAACTACCCCGATCTTCCCGCACCGATCGTGGCTGCTCCAACCGGTTTCCACGCCCGATCTTCGGCAGGACACTACTGCATATCCAAACCAACCCTCCGCTGCCCTCCCTCGCCCATTTAAACACTGAAATCCGCCCCTTTTTCCTCCCCGATCAACTCGTTTCAGTTCCCGGTGAGACCGAGACCCCCTCCGCCGTTTTCTCTCAACCCTCGCCCGTTTTCTCTGATCTAACGCATGTATGGTGTTCCACCGCCGCCGGGGAGCTCGCAGGTGACGGAAGTTCCAGGAGTTTGCGCCCCAGCCACTGCTTCGATGAGCACCGAAGGCCATCGCCGTTGAAGCTCGCCGCCGACCCCATCTAGCCACGTAGGGATCAAGAAAACCACTGAGGTGAGGCCCGCTACTTCCCCTCTGTCGTTTGCTACCAAAAAGGGCGGGTGTTAGAGTCTGTAGATGAAGATCCGCGACCTCGCCGGCGAGATCGCACCGCTGCCGCCGTGCGCCGCCGCGCGCGTGGGCGAACTCCGGCCAGGAGCGACGTGGCCTCTTATGGGTCGTCTATTTTAAATCGTGTGGCGCATAATAGGAACCCGGCGTACCCCTTCGCAATCTAATCGTGACCCTTCATTTAAAATCGGACGGTCCACGTCAGCCCCGCATTATAAAGGCTAGAAATCTTGCGCGCTACCCTCTGGACTTGTTAGAAAAGAATAGCTAGCCCCTGAAACCTTATGATCTAGCCCCTAGATTTTCATAAATTCATATAAATTCATTTAAAAATCAGTTTTAGCCCCTGGACTTAATAAAAATTAGGAATCCCTCTCTGTTTTATGTAAGTAGGCCCCTAAAAATTTAGGAAATAGTAAATTAGACCCTGCAGTAGAGAGGATTTGCACTTCAGACCCTATAGGATATTAAATTCAGAAATTTGAACATGTGATTAGGAGTTAAATTCAAATGGTGATGCAAACACATGTGCAAATACAAATTTAAATTTTCCTAGCACTTGAAAAACCTTTAGAATGAGTTAAAAGCTGATTTTAGGCTGAAATGAGATTTCACTAAGTGCTGCCTACTTTTATTATTTCTAGAAATACATTTTTAGGCTAGGAAATAATTCTGAAAATGGGTAAAACAAATTTAATTTGATCCCCACAAGAGGAGAAGTTCAAAAATATTTTTTTGAACATTTTAGATCAGAACCTATTCTGTTTAGGTGATATGTCTCACTATTTATATATTAAAGTTCACTTTTAGGCATAGAAAATAAATCTGAAAATATAGGAAAATAGGTATGCATAATTAGAAAATGTTAAATGAGGTCTCCAAATCCAAAAACTTCAAATTAACATTTTGTAGAAGATCTGAAAACCTATTTGGAGTAGGAAATTATCTTTCATTGCAAATTTTGTGGCTAAGAAGTGTAGTATCCAATGTAGAAAAGTTGTTCGAATTGGAAATTCATATATAGTGTGCAAATAGAAATCTGAATAGAAAAGTTAGAAATAATATATATATGTTTAAAAGTGCATGTAGGCCTAAAATCAACACATCTAGGGTAACCACAACACTTAGAAATGTGAATAACTTTCATATGTATGTATGTGTGGTTTGCATGAGTGAAAGTGTGGACTATGGCTTATGGATTGTTGTTTTCTTTTGCTATGTGTATTGGCATGAGTAGAACCAGGCCCAGAGCAGGTTCTCACCTTTCAAGACCAAGACTTTCCATTCCCAGAGCAACAGGGAGAAGGCAAGTGTCCTTGACCACTTTGATCCTATACTAGGATGTGTAGTTAGAATTAAATTGCATTGTCAATTTGGAATATGATACCCAAGCTAGGAAGTTTCCCTAGATTTTCATTATCTTATTTCCTTGTAGTCTGGGTTGGGATTTATTTTATTATGTCATTCATTCATATTATTTATGCTTAGCCATGCTTATAATGGGATAAGTGGGATATGAGATCATCAACTTGTTTACCTTACTCTTGAATGAGATATTATGAGTTATGTAGAGGTAGGGATCGAGGCAAGTTGGATGATTTGGTTGGTGTTGGGTGCACGAGACTCGGGTTTGTGTTTAGTACTTGCCTGGATCCTAAGGACCGGTTCATGGAGCATGTAACCTGGCTTTACCGTGCCAACCACATGCTGAGATGGGGCAGCTTGGCTAATTAATTAGGTGTATCCCCGGAGTAGTATAGGTGCTTTGGATGGTGCGGGGAATAGGTGTCAGCTGGACTACCATATGAACCGCAAGGCTCAAGAGGGGGCCACTGCAACGGGGTTGGAGCCTCTTGTATGCTGTTAGGGGTGAAACCTCAGTGGGCCCATGCTCGTCGGGAATCCCTTTGTAAAGGCCTCGTAGTGATCTCCTGGCTACACATCTGGAAAGTGTGAACGTGGTTCACGGGCACTGGCATAATGGAGGTTCTTTTAGTCCACCCGGCAACGGGGGATGAAATCACTACATGTGGGTACAGTGGTGCAAACTCTACAGAGTCAAAACTGTCATGACAGCCGTGCTCACGGTCAAGAGCGGCTTGGACTTATTCATGATTAGAGGATGATGAATTGGGAAGTTGAGGATGTTAAGCGGGAAGCTTAGCATTGGATATGAGATTATGGTTACTTGATATTGATGATGGGTTGAGGGATTGGGACCATTTCACCTGTGTAGTAATGTAGGTGCTTAATAAGCTAAGGTGATAGGTATTAATTGCGTAGTGCTTTAACCATGAGTTCAACCTCACCTTGCTCTAGCCATCCATGACATTACTTTGCCACACTTGCTGAGTACCAACGGTACTCAAGCTTGCTTTTCTGTTGTTTTAAATTGCTGCTCAGGTCAAGGGGATGATGTGGGATTCAATGACCAAGACTTCGGACCCGAAGAAGGATTCTAGGTTCACGGAGTCCCCCGGGCAACACCTGTGACGGAGCCCACAAGATTTATATTCCGCTGTTGTTTTATTTGCATGTTATGAACATATTATTGTCCATCGAGACATATGTTATGTAAGATTTATTTATATTCGAACATTTGGCTTGTAATATAATGATCCTTCACTATTTGTCATCACATGTATGAGAAAATGATCCTGGCATACATGTGATACTCACTCGGTTGCTCTTTGGAGAAACCGGGTGTGACAGAAGTGGTATCAGAGCCAAGGTTGCCCGTAGGAATGTGGACCTAGGTAGAAATGGACGTATTTAAGGACCCTATTTTTCTTAAAAACTATTTTACAAAGGTGTGGGTTGAAAGAGTTATTTAATGGGGTCACTTTATTCACCTTGTCCCAACTTTTATTCAAAATACAATCCTTATTTAATTCTTATCTAACTTGATTTTAAATGCTTTATGTTTTAGATGGTTCGCATGATCCGCACCGCCCGCAAGTCCACCAGAGGGAGAGTTCCTATAGCTGCCCTTGCCTTGAGAGAGGAGAACCGTCCGGTGACGTACCACTCCTACGGGTTGGCAGTAGGAGGCTTGTTGCGCCGTCTTCGGCGTATGCTCCACGCCGCCGGCAATGTTGGCAAGCTGATCATACACTACAGCTCCACCAGGACCCTCCGTGAGAAGCATGAAGAATGGAGCTCAGAGATGAGGATTATCCATGAAAACCAGCTGCTCAAGATCCACCGCTCTCGAGCTTGTCGGGTGACTCAGGCCGATGTTGAGAAGGATGTCACCTGGGAGGCCATCACCTGCCAGAGTTACATCAACCGTCGCCACCTGGACAGGACTGAGTACATGTATGTCCTCCAGCGTGAGAGTGGCACCGCGGAGTATAAGTACCCGCCAGTGCAGCAGGGGACTTCCCACGAGCACATGGACATGTGCCTGGAGGATGCAACTATGCTCAACACTCAACTGCAGGAGTGCCAGCAGGAGCTTCAGGATGTTCGTGACGCCCTGAAGGAGACTGAGACGTTGCTTCGCGCCAGCTTGTGGGCGAGAGAAAGAGGAGATGGGAATGAACTATGTGTCACCGTAAATGACACATGGACTCCTTACTCCCCAGACCGCCGGGCGAGCAAGCGTCGCCGCACTCCTACACCAGCAGCTTCCCCAGCTAAAGCGGAATCAGAGGGCAGCCGCAATAATGAGGAAGACCCCGACGAGCCAGCTCAGTGATACGAGTTGTTTAGAGTCATTTCCCTTATTTCAGCAGGTTATCGAGTAGTCGAGTCAATACCCTATTTATTTGTGTGTTAATGTTTGGTGTGTGACGTGAGTTGTGGAAGCCATGGGCATTTGTCCACAACCTCGTCTTTAGGTTGTTTTGCTTTGGTGTGTGAACCCCTATGAATCAATAGTGCATTTATTTACACGTGAGAGGTGACGCCCAAAGACCCATGTGAAATCTTCGGAAATTGTCTAAATATTAAGGCCTCAAAAGCTTAAGTTTAAACAAACAATTCGTGAAGTTAACATATAATGCTTTAAATTAACATTTGGTTGATCATGATAGATGGCTAGAAGAGGAAAAGGTCGCGGTGCCAACCCCAACAACAACAATGATGACGCCGCCAATCCTCACCTTCCTGGAGGACAAGACAGGGGTGATCGCCGTGAAGGAGCTGACCCTATCCACCAAATGCTCGAAAATCAGAATCAACTCATCCAGAGTCTAACTCAAGTGGTGGCCAACTTGCACCAAGCTCCACCCCCACAAGCTGCACCACGTCAACCAAGGTTGAGTGAGTTTCTGTTAACTCAACCCCCAAAGTTTGCAAGTGCTGCTGAACCTCTGGAGGCAGATGACTGGTTAAAGACCATAGAGAGCAAGATGAGGATCATCCAATGCCAAGGGTATGAGAGGGTGCTGTTTGCCTCTCACCAATTGCATGGACCTGCTGTTGATTGGTGGACCGCCTACGTGGCAGCCCATCACGACCCCGAGAACATCACTTGGGAAGAGTTCAAGCGCAGTTTCCGCAACCACTACATACCCAGGGGTGAACTCAAGAACAAGAGAAAGGAGTTCTTGGGACTGCAGCAAGGCAACATGACTGTGAGGGAATACCTCACCAAGTTCACCCAATTATCCCGTTATGCACCACGGGACATCGAAACCGATGAGCAGAAACAGGACTGTTTTGTGGAGGGACTTAGCATGGAGATGCAATGTGCAATGTCCTCCAACGAGTATGAAAGCTTCCAAAAGATGGTAGACAGAGCGTTTGTTGTGGAGAGGAAGCTGAAGGACTTGGAGAATGAGAACAAGAGGAAGATGGGATGGTCACACCAAGCATCAAGCAGCAACACACGTCCATGTCTGATGCAGCAACCGGCAGGGCAGACGAGCCGTGCTATGGTACCCTACCCGACACCAAGAGGGTACAACCCGAACTTCAGACCTCCATCAGCACCAGTACAGCCGCAGCGTCAGTTTGTGCAGCAGCCACGCCCCACTTATCAACCTCGACAAGCACGACAAGGGCCACAGAACCAACCCCAAGATAACAAAGGCCAGGCACCTAAAGTTGGGGTGCAATGTTTCAATTGTGGTGAAGTGGGGCACTACGCTCATAAGTGCCCAAAGAAGAAGCCCATGCAGCCACAGCAGCAGAATGTGATGCGAGGACGGGTGAACCACGTGACCATGGAGGAAGCGCAAGAGGCACCTGACGTGGTAATTGGTAAGTTTCCAGCAAATTTACACATTGCAAACCCATTGTTCGATTTTGGTGCTACCCACTCATTCATTGCTCAAGGGTTTGCTAAGAAGTATGACCTAGCAACAACACAAATGAACCATATGTTAGCAGTGAACTCTCCAGGGGGAGAAATAAGAACAAGACAAGTGTGTCCCAAGGTGAACCTAGACATTAATGGGGTAGTATTTACTGCAAACCTCATAGTGATAGATTCCCAAGGGATAAATATTATTTTGGGTATGGATTGGTTGACCAAACATAAAGGTATCATCCACTGTTTGACCAGAACGGTGGAACTAACTCACCCTAGCGGCACAAAAGTGAAGTTCATAGCCGTGCAAGAACCTAAGAGGGACATTAAACTCAATCAAGTCGAGGTGGAAGTGGAAGAGATAAGGATTATCAGGGAATATTCAGACGTTTTTCCGGAGGAGTTGCCAGGTATGCCTCCAGATCGTGAAGTGGAATTCGCGATTGAACTAGTACCTGGAACCGCCCCAATATACAAGAGGCCTTATCGGATGGACTCCAAACAGCTGGAAGAACTCAAAGAACATATAGGAGAATTGATAGAGAAGGGGTATATTCGTCCTAGTTCCTCACCATGGGGAGCTCCCGTGATATTTGTGCCCAAGAAGGACAGAACCCAAAGGTTATGCGTAGACTACCGTGCGTTGAATGAAGTAACCATCAAGAACAATTACCCATTACCCCGCATTGAAGACTTATTTGATCAGTTGAGGGGAGCTTGTGTGTTCTCAAAAATTGATCTCAGGTCGGGATACCACCAACTGAAGATAAGGCAAACTGACATTCCAAAGACAACTTTCGTATCTCGGTACGGGCTGTATGAATACACCGTCATGCTCTTCGGGCTAACTAATGCCCCGACATATTTCATGTACCTCATGAACAAGGTATTCATTGAATATCTGAATAAATTTGTGGCGGTTTTCATTGATGACATTCTCGTCTTTTCCAAAGATGAAGAAGAACATGAGAGACATTAAGACTGGTGTTGCAAAAGCTTAGAGAACACAACTATATGCCAAGCTGAGCAAGTGTGAATTTTGGCTGAAGAGAGTTCCCTTCTTAGGACATATAATCTTGGAGGGAGGAATCTCTGTAGATCCCGCCAAGATCGAGGATGTGCAGAAATGGAAGACTCCTGAAAATGTAGGGGAAATTCGAAGCTTCTTAGGATTGGCTGGTTATTATCGATGATTCATTGAGGGTTTCTCCAAGATATCGAGACCCCTCACCAAATTGTTAGAGAAGGGAATCACATTCACATGGACACCGGAGTGTGAGACAAGTTTCCAAGAACTGAAGAAAAGATTGACAACAGCCCCGTTGCTAGTTATGCCAGATATGCAGAAGATTTTTTCGGTGTACTGCGATGCATCTGGACACGGGTTGGGATGTGTTCTCATGCAAGAGGGGCATGTCGTTGCCTATGCGTCCCGACAGCTCCGAAAACACGAGAACTATCCTACGCATGACCTAGAACTACCCGCAGTGGTCCACACATTGAAGATTTGGCGGCATTACTTGATGGGAAAGAGGACAGAGATATATACGGATCATAAGAGCTTAAAGTACATTTTCACACAGCCAGATCTCAACCTCAGACAAAGGAGATGGTTAGAGCTAATCAACGGCTTTGATATGGGCATCAACTATCATCCTGGGAAAGTGAACACCGTGGCTGATGCTTTAAGCCGGAAGGTGCAGGTCAACATGCTGAGTTCAAAGGACATGCCTACAGAATTGAAGGAAGAGGTTGCAAAACTCAATCTATGTCTGGTGAATAATGGTGAGGCCATCGCCATGGAAGTGGACTCCACATTGGAACAAGACATACACAACGGTCAGAAGAATGACGAGATGATACAAGAAATTAGAGAACTTATCAAAGAAAATAAAGCCCCTGGGTTCAGAGAGGATGAACAAGGTACGGTGTGGCATGGGAAAAGAATCTGTGTGCCTGAGGTGAAGGAGATCCGTGAATTGATTTTGAAGGAGGCTCATGATTCCGACTATTCCATTCTCCCTGGGAGTACGAAGATGTATCATGACCTCAAGAGCAGATATTGGTGGTATGGCATGAAGCGAGATGTCGCGGAACATGTTGCCCTATGTGACACATGTCAGTTGGTGAAAGCAGAACATCAATGACCCGCGGGACTGTTGCAACCACTCAAAGTGCCTGAATGGAAATGGGAAGAAATCAATATGGATTTCATAGTGGGACTACCCAGGACCCAATCGGGATATGATTCGATATGGGTCATCATCGACATGCTAACTAAGGTAGCTCATTTCATCCCCGTGAAAGAAAGCTACAGTGGATCCAAATTGGCAGAATTGTACATGTCAAGAATCGTATGTTTTCATGGAGTGCCAAAGAAGATAGTGTCATATCGAGGGACACAGTTCACCTCAAGGTTCTGGCAGAAGTTACATGAAACCATGGGAACTCATCTGAATTTTAGTTCTGCCTATCACCCCCAGACTGACGGGCAGACGGAAAGAACCAATCAAATCCTTGAGGATATGCTGAGAGCGTGTGCACTCAAGAACAATAGGAGTTGGGATAAGAACTTACCGTATGCGGAGTTCTCCTACAACAACAGCTATCAGGATAGTATGAAGATGTCACCATTTGAGGCGTTGTATGGGAGGAAGTGCAGGACTCCACTATTTTGGAACCAAAACAGGGGAAAGTAAAGTGTTTGGGCCCGAGGTACTACAAGAAGCCAAGGCGAAAGTGTGGGAAATATGCAACAACTTGAGGATAGCCCAGACCCGACAAAAGAGTTATGCCGATGTACGGAGAAGAGAGCTTATTTTCAACGTGGGGGACTATGTTTATCTCAAGGTGTCCCCTATCCGAGGACTTCGTCAGTTCAAGGTGAAAGGGAAATTATCACAGCGATACATCGGACCCTTCCAGATTCTGGAGAGGAAAGACGAAGTGGCATATCAACTAGAACTACCGGCTCGCATATCAGATGTGCACGATGTATTCCATGTGTCACAACTCAAGAAATGTTTAAGAACACCCGAAGAGATGTTACCCATTAATGAGGTGGACGTACGAGAGGATCTTTCTTATGCCGAGCAACCGGTCAAAATTTTGGAGACAATGGAACGCCTCACAAGAAATAAAAGAATCCGAATGTGCAAGGTGTAGTGGAAGCATCACTCGGATGCAGAAGCCACATGGGAGCGAGAAGACGAGCTCAGGCACAGTTTCCGGATTTGTTTTCCTAGAATCACTAATCTCGAGGACGAGATTTCTTTTAAGGGGGGTAGAGTTGTAACACCCCAAAACCTGCTAAAGAGGGGAATTTAAAAATTTTGGACGTAATGCATGTGGTGAAGCAATTCAAATTCAAACTGGAATTCAAATTTAAATCAAAACAGAAAAAGAAAAGGAAAAAGAAAAACGACCAGTGGGCCGAAACCCATCTCAGCCGGCCCAAAATCCGCGCCCGCTTCCCTTCCCCCTCCCTCTCTCTCTCTGACGCGCGGGGCCTGCTTGTCATCTTCTCCCCCCTCCCCCGCGCGCCCCAACTACCCCGATCTTCCCGCGCCGACCGCGGCTGCTCCAACCGGTTTCCACGCCCGATCTTCGGCAGGACGCTACTGCATATCCAAACCAACCCTCCGCCCCCCTCCCTCACCCATTTAAACGCTGAAATCCGCCCCTTTTTCCTCCCCGATCAACTCATTTCAGTTCCCGGTGAGACCGAGACCCCCTCCGTCGTTTTCTCTCAACCCTCGCCCGTTTTCTCTGATCTAACGCATGTATGGTGTTCCACCGCCGCCGGGGAGCTCACAGGTGACGGAAGTTCCGGGAGTTTGTGCCCCCGCCACTGCTTCGACGAGCACCGAAGGCCATCGCCGTTGAAGCTCGCCGCCGACCCCATCTAGCCACGTAGGGTTCAAGAAAACCACTGAGGTGAGGCCCCCTACCTCCCCTCTGCCGTTTGCTACCAAAAAGGGTGTGTGTTAGCGTCTGTAGATGAAGATCCGCGACCTCGCCGGCGAGATCGCATCGCTGCCGCCGTGTGCCACCGCGCGCGCGGGCGAACTCCGGCCAGGAGTGACGTGGCCTCTTGTGGGCCGTCTATTTTAAATCATGTGGCGCATAATAGGAACCCGGCGTACCCCTTCGCAATCTAATCGTGACCCTCCATTTAAAATCGGACGGTGCACGTTAGCCCCGCATTATAAAGGCTGGAAATCTTGCGCGCTACCCCCTGGACTTGTTAGAAAAGAATAGCTAGCCCCTGAAACCTTCTGATCTAGCCCCTGGACTTTTAGAAATTAATGTAAATTCATTTAAAAATCAGTTTTAGCCCCTGGACTTAATAAAAATTAGGAAAACCTCTCTGTTTTGTTTAAGTAGGCCCCTGAAAATTTAGGAAATAATAAATTAGACCCTACAGTAGGGAGGATATTTGCACTTCAGACCCTATAGGATATTAAATTCAGAAATTTGAACATGTGATTAGGAGTTAAATTCAAATGGTGATGCAAACACATGTGCAAATACAGATTTAAATTTTCCTAGCACTTGGAAAACCTTTAGAATAAGTTAAAAGCTGTTTTTAGGCTGAAATGAGATTTGACTAAGTGCTGCCTACTTTTATCATTTCCGGAAATACATTTTTAGGCTAGGAAATAATTCTAAAATGGGTAAAACAAATTTAATTTGATCCCCACCAGAGGGGAAGTTCAAAAATATTTTATTGAACATTTTAGATCAGAACCTATTCTGTTTAGGTGATATGTCTCACTATTTTAATATTAATGTTCACTTTTAGGCATAGAAAATAAATCTGAAAATATAGGAAAATAGGTATGCATAATTAGAAAATGTTAAATGAGGTCTCCAAATCCAAAAACTTCAAATTAAGATTTTGTAGAAGATCTGAAAACCTATTTGGAGTAGGAAATTATCTTTCATTGCAAAATTTGTGGCTAAGAAGTATAGTATCCAATGTAGAAAAGTTGTTCGAATTGGAAATTCATATATAGTGTGCAAATAGAAATCTGAATAGAAAAGTTAGAAATAATATATATATATGTTTAAAAGTGCATGTAGGCCTAAAATCAACACATCTAGGGTAACCACAACACTTAGAAATGTGAATGACTTTCATATGTATGTATGTGTGGTTTGCATGAGTGAAAATGTGGACTATGGCTTATGGATTGTTGTTTTCTTTTGCTATGTGTATTGGCATGAGTAGAACCAGCCCTAGAGTAGGTTCTCACCTTTCAAGACCAAGACCTTCCATTCCGAGAGCAGCAGGAAGAAGGCAAGTGTCCTTGACCACTTTGATCCTATACTAGGATGTGTAGTTAGAATTAAATTGCATTATCAATTTGGAATATGATAACCAAGCTAGGAAGTTTCCCTAGATTTTAATTATATTATTTCCTTTTAGCCTGGGTTGGGATTTATTTTATTATGTCATTCATTCATATTATTTATGCTTAGCCATGCTTATAATGGGATAAGTGGGATATGAGATCATCAACTTGTTTACCTTACTCTTGAATGAGATATTATGAGTTATGTAGAGGTAGGTATCGAGGCAAGTTGGATGATTTGGTTGGTGCTGGGTGCACGAGACTCGGGTTTGTGTTTAGTACTTGCCTGGATTCTAAGGACCGGTTCATGGAGCATGTAACCTGGCTTTACCGTGCCAACCACATGCTGAGATGGGGCAGCTTGGCCAATTAATTAGGTGTATCCCCGGTGTAGTATGGGTGTTTTGGATGGTGCGGGGAATAGGTGTCAGCTGGAACCACAAGGCTCAAGAGGGGGCCACTGCAGCGGGGTTGGAGCCTCTTGTATGCTGTTAGGGGTGAAACCTCAGTGGGCCCATGCTCGTCGGGAATCCCTTTGTAAAGGCCTCATAGTGATATCCTGGCTACACACCTGGGAAGTGTGAACGTGGTTTGCAGCCACTGGCATAATGGAGGTTCTTTTAGTCCACCCGACAACGGGGGATGAAATCACTACATGTGGGTACAGTGGTGCAAACTCTGCAGAGTCAAAACTGTCATGACAGCCGTGCTCACGATCAAGAGCGGCTTGGACTTATTCATGATTAGAGGATGATGAATTGGGAAGTTGAGGATGTTAAGCGGGAAGCTTAACATTGGATATGAGATTATGGTTACTTGATATTGATGATGGGTTGAGGGATTGGGACCATTTCACCTGTGTAGTAATGTAGGTGCTTAATAAGCTAAGGTGATAGGTATTAATTGCGTAGTGCTTTAACCATGAGTTCAACCTCACCTTGCTCTAGCCATGCATGACATTACTTTCCCACACTTGGTGAGTACCAACGGTACTCAAGCTTGCTTTTCTGTTGGTTTAAATTGTTGCTCAGGTCAAGGGGATGATGTGGGATTCAATAACCAAGACTTCGGACCCGAAGAAGGATTCTAGGTTCACGGAGTCCCCCGGGCAACACCTGTGACGGAGCCCACAAGATTTATATTCCGCTGCTGTTTTATTTACGTGTTATGAACATATTATTGTCCATCGAGATGTATGCTATGTAAGATTTATTTATATTCAAACACTTGGCTTGTAATATAATGATGCTTCACTATTTGTCGTCACATGTATGAGAAAATGATCCTGGCATACATGTGATACTCAGATAGCAACGTTGCATGTAGCTATAAATATCCTAGCTCATGTATAGGGTACAGATAGCAGCGGGGCCAGCTATCGAGCCCCGGGCCACATTGTAACTGCCCCGGCCTTGGGCTATAAAAGGACCGGGGGAGCCTCTAGGCAGAGGGTTCGCAACCCAGCCAACTCACTCTCACACATGCGCAAGCAATACAACAATCTCACCATGGATGTAGGGTATTTCGCTCAGGCGGCCCGAACCACGTAAATCCTCGTGTTCATCCTCGCCATCATGCTCCGACGCTCAAGACCACTAAGCCCCTCCTAAAAAAGAACCTCCGTGGGCTATTCCGGCAGACCGGGGGAAGTGTCGCAGGAAAACACTTTGATATTTGGCGTGCCAGGTAGGGGGCTTCTTGGTTTTTGAAGCTGTTCGTGAAGCCCGCGATGGTGAACATCCAGTCTGTTGGAGGCTCTTCCCGCCCCTCGCACTGCCAGCAGTAGAGGGAACAGGAAGCCTCGTCCCGCTCTAGAGTGGGACCGGCTACACCGGTGGCAGCTCCTACAGCAACGGTGCCCATTGCCACCTGGCAGCCTTCGGTGGCGACGACGTCGCAAGCGCTGACCGAAGCCAGCCAAGAGAGCGTGCTGCTAGCAGCTCGTGCGCTCATCCACAACCTTCCAAGCGCGGGAACTTCCCGTTCGCTGTGGATCAGTGGCGCAACGACGTCGACCACTTGGTCGTCGCCATGATTAACTCGCTAGCAGCTACAGGGGGCTAGGGGCCACGCACCGATAAGCGCTCGTGGCAGCCGTCCAACAGCGACGACGGCGACCAGAGGTACCCGGTCCACAACACCAAGCAGCACAGCGACAGCGAGTGCCGGGAGATCCATAAGCTAGCGGAGCGCTCCCGAGAGCTCCGACAGCAGCGCCAGGATGGTGCACCCTTCTGGCAGCGGGAGGGCAAGCAAAAGGCTGACCCGGAGGTCAGCAACAACCAGGAGATGGAGTTCCAAGACACCAAGCAGGCGTTGAAGGCCATCTATGACCAAGGAAAGGGCTTCAACTCCGACCACAGCCTGGACATGCGTTGAAGGACGCTCCACGTGATGTACGGGGGGTCATGGGACATCACGTCCCGATGAGACGTCAAGACCCTCCGGCGGGAGGTCATGGAAGTAGCGCCCTCCCCCAAGCCAGCTCCCTACCGCAAGTGGATGGAGATGGAGATTAGCTTCACCGCCTCCAACTGCCCGTAGAACATGGGGGGAGCTGGGCAGCTGCCGCTCATAGTCTCCCCGACCATAGCTAACGTGAAGCTCTACCACGTGCTGGTCGATGGAGGGGCGGGCCTCAACCTCATCAGTCTTGCACCCTTCCAGAAGCTGCAGATCCCGATGGGAAAGCTGACCCCGTCGTGCCCATTCTCTAGAGTGGGCCCAGGGTCCATTCTTCCATGTTGTAGTATCTCCCTCCCAGTGACGTTCGGGACGCCTGAGAACTACTGCACCGAGGGCATCGTCTTCGACGTGGAAGAGGTCAACCTCCCCTTCAACGCCATCCTCGACAGGCCGGAGTTGTATCATTTCATGGCCGTAGCTCATTACGGCTACCTAGTGCTGAAGATGCCGACCTCGACTGGCATCCTCAGGGTCCGAGCAGACCGAACCGCCGGAGTCGCAGCGCTGGAGAAGCTCCAAGCTCTTGCAGCTTCAAAGGTGGAGGCCTCCGGGAGTGTTGGGACAAGCAAAGAGCCACCCAGCACACAACAACGTGGCTCTTCCTCTGTGCCCCGCATTCAGCCTTTGGGTGCGGAGGATGTCCCGGTCAAGGTCATTCAGATCAGTGAGGATGCTGCCCAGACCACCCGGATTGTGGGAAACTTGGGCAACAAATAGGAACTCGCGCTCATCACCTTCCTCCAGGCCAACGTCGATGTGTTTGCTTGGCAACCATTGCAAATGCCTGGGATCCCCAGGGAGGTGATCGAGCACCATCTGAAGATCCACCCCGACGCCAAGCCAGTGATGCAGAAGCCTCGGAAGCAGTCATTCGAGCGACAGAACTTCATCCGTTAAGAAATCAAGAAGCTACTCAACGCCAGCTTCATCCGAGAAGCCCACCATCCAAGATGGTTCGCCAACCCTGTCGTGGTACCCATAGCTGGCGGGAAGCTTTGGATGTGCATCAACTACATCATCCTAAACAAGACATGCCCTAAGGACACCTTTCCCCTCCCACGAATAGATCAGATTGTAGATTCTACTTCTGGCTATGATCTACTGTTCTTCCTAGATGCTTATTCTGGTTTTCATCAAATACCCATCTCTAGAGAAGATGAAGAGCACATTGCTTTTATAATAGTAGACGACCTTTACTGTTATATCTCTATGACTTATGGCCTTAAAAATGCCTTGCCTACCTTTGTACGTGCCATGCATAAGACATTCAGGGACCTAATAAGGGACTCAGTGGAGGTATATGCTGATGACATAGTCGTAAAGGTCAACTCGCATATATCTCTGTTAGATAACCTAGCCTTAGTCTTCGATAAACTACGCACAACACGCACCAGGCTGAACCCAAATAAGTGCGTGTTTGGAGTCTCTGCCGGGAAGCTCCTCGGTTTCTTGGTCTCGCACCAAGGAATCGAAGCTAACCCCGACAAGATCAAGGCTATAGAGATGATGCCCCTCCCGCTTCAGTCAAGGACGTACAAAAGCTCACGGGATGCCTGGCCGCTCTCAGTCGGTTCATCTCCCGGCTGGCAGAGCATGCTCTCCCATTCTTTAAGCTTCTACGGAAGATCGGGCCCTTTGTCTAGACTGAAGAAGCTGACAAAGCCTTCCAAGAGTTGAAGCAGTACCTCACCTCGCTACCGATCATGGTAGCTCCGGAGCCGGGTGAGCACCTACTGCTCTACATCTCCACGAAGGAAGAAGTCGTTAGCATGGTTCTGGTCGTTGAGCGGCCAGAGCCCGAGCGACTCCAAATACCAAGCGAAGATCCTGCTGCTGGTCCAAAGTCTCAGGACCCGGATCCTGTAGGAGAGCCTGGGGTAGCTCCAGGCCAGGATGCTCCCGAATCCTAGCTCCCGAAGGTCGGATTCCAAGACCAAGAAGCTGCAGGCCTCCTGCCAATGGAGGAAGATGTTTCGGACCCCTTTGGGATAGTCCGGACTACTCAATGACCGGTCTACTACATCAGCAAGGTCCTCCATGACGCCAAGACACGGTATTCGGAGGTCCACAAGCTGCTCTACGCGGTGTTGATCGCGTCAAGGAAGCTCCACCACCACTTCCAAGCTCACAAGGTCTCGGTGGTAACAACCTACCCGCTGAATATGGTGCTCCACAGCCCCAACGCAACGGGGAATATAGCAAAGTGGACAGCTGAGCTAGTGGAGTTCGACCTTGACTTTCTACCACGCCACGCCGTCAAGAGCCAGGCACTGGCAGATTTTGTGGCGGAATGGACTCCGTCTCCATGCCACCTAGAGGGACAAGATGACGGCGACCCGGAGCCCAGAGCCCCGGTATTCACTGGACCCCACTAGACACTCTACTTCGACGGCTCCTCACGCAAGCAAGGTGCCGGAGCGGGGGTCCTGCTCATCTCGCCAGCGGGAGAGCAGTTCAAATACATGGTGCACCTCGACTTCAAGGCAACGAACAACATGGCAGAGTACGAAGCCCTCATATTTGGGTTGAGTACTGCCCTTTCTCTAGGCATGCGGCAGATGCTAGTTAAAGGAGACTCCCAACTCATCATCAAACAAGTCGAGCATGAGTGCTCCTGCAATGATCCTCAGCTAGCTGCCTACCTTATCCATGTGCAGAAGATGGAGAAGGAATTTCATGCCTTGGAGTTGTGCCATATCCCCTATGCCAACAACGCGGTGGCAGACGACCTTTCAACAAAAGCCTCTACATGGACTTCGGTCCCCGAAGGTGTCTTCGAAAGGAAGCTATTGCGTCCAACATCGTGGCCTACCGAACCAGGCAAAGGGGGCGAGTCTAGCACCTCGAAGCTGGCAGCGCTAGTGGCCCTGCAACCATGGTGCCCACGGAGGATCGTATGCGTCACCGGGGACTCCGTGCAACCCAGCGCCCAAGATCTAGAAGCTCAAGTAGGTTCTGATGCATTGATCACGGAGGTCCGGATCTACTTGAAGGACAACATCCTTCCCAATGAACATGTATTCGCTGAACAGATCGTTCGTATGGCTAAGAGATACACACTGGTAGATGGTGATTTCTACCAGCGTGGCGCCAACATTGTTCTATTGCGGTGCATAACTCGTGAGGAGGGGTGCGAGCTACTCGCAGTGATCCATGGAGGCGAGTGCGACAACCACGCTTCGTCCCGCACGCTGGTTGGTAAGGCCTTCTGGCATGGCATGTACTGGCCGATAGCTCTCCTGGATGCCGTCGAGCTGGTCAAGAGATGCAAGGCATGGAAGTTCCACGCCAAGCATATTCGCACATCGGCGCAGACGCTGCAGCTAATCCCGCACTCATGGCCATTCACAGTATGGGAGCTGGACATCCTGGGGCCATTCCCCAGAGCTGTCGAAGGGTACCGGTACCTCTACGTCGCCGTAGACAAGTTCACCAAGTGGACGAAAGCAACCCTTGTGGTCACCATCAACAAGCAGTCCGCAGTAAAATTCATCAACTCAATCATCTGCCGCTTCAGGGTCCCGAACAGGATCATCACCGACAAAGGGGCCCAGTTCACCAGTGCAGCATTCCAAGAATACTATGAGGACCTTGGTATCCAGGTCTGCTGTGCGTCCGTTGCTCACCCAAAGAACAACGGCCAAGTCGAGAGAGCTAACGCAGAGATACTCAAAGGCCCCAATACGCGTACATACGTTGGCTTGGAAAAGCATGGCGCCAACTTGATTGATGATCTTCCATGCGCGCTATGGGCTAGCCGAACATCACCCAGTCGAGCAACAGGGGAGACTCCCTTCTTCTTAGTCTACAGGGCCGAGGCCCCCCCCCCCCCAGAGATCACATTGGGCTCCCCTCGTGTCAAGGCATACGACGAAGCCACACAGGACCAGTTGCGGCGTGAAGATCTCGAGCTCGTCGACGAGCACAGATGGCAAGCAGCAATCCGGAATGCACGGTACCGCTAGGCGCTCCGGCGCTATCACCAGTGGTCCGTGCGGAGCAGAGAGCTGTGGGTGGGTGACCTGGTGCTCCGGCGAATACTTTCCCGGGAGGGGTCCAACAAGCTTTTCCCCCACTGGGAAGGGCCCTTCCGGGTGACACAAGTATGCCGACCAGGATGCGTCCGCCTAGCGACGGAGGATGGCTACCTGATTCCAAACCCTTGGAACATTGAACACCTCCATAAGTTTTACCCGTAGCTTAGGGTAGGGTAGTCTCTTTGTGTAAAAGGGCCATAGTGCCTAGGTCCAGTGCTTAGATCAACTAAACTTCAGTGGGGTCCGGCTACCCCTGTCATCTCGGAGTGGGTCGTTGAACTCCTGTACAGCCTGATTCCTCCTACGTAGCACCATGATAAAGAAAACTCTTGTCCTACCTAATGGACGTCTACATTTTTGCAGCTTTCCTTTCAAGCTTGCGTGTATTTTTGCGTGCCTCTCGACTTGTACATAGTTATGTTTCTCTGTCTCGCTCTTGGCCGAAATTATGTTGCCCGGCTACAAGGTGGAAATACCTGAGGCACCTGTGTTGTCTCTGGACCCTTTTGTTACCTTCCTGCTCGGGTCCTGTGGCGCCAGAAGGTCGCCCCCCCTTCGGAGTGCCCTTCTAGCGGGAGGTCCAGGGTGTGTAGCCTACTTAGCCTGGTCCTGTACCCTAAGCGTGCACACTCTGCCCCGTCAGCGCAGCACCCAAGTGCTAGGGACCCGGATGTCACACCACCCTAGGAAGTATGGTAACCATGGTCCAGACACTACTACACTAGATTGCCCAGGCCTTGTAGCTTAGGAGAGGACCATAAGCCATAATGGGGCCAACGGACAGGGAAAATACAACTACATGGCACGGTTACCCCTTTCTTCTAGTGTTTGTGCCGACCACAGGGCTCCGGTCTGTGGTGTTGCTTATGGAACACCAGCTTTCCTAGGGAGCCTCGTTCGGACCCCCAAGGCTAACGTCTCCCGAAGAGTCCGGAGCTGGCGTCTTGTGCCTTTTTGGCAGGTGTCCCCAAACACTTGGGCACACCTGCCAGGCGGCCATCACGACTGGTCAAGGCAAGCAAGACAGCCGGACACGTGCAACACGCAACAAGGAAGTGGGCACATATCTACAGCAAGCAACAAGGAAGCATCAACCACTTTGGCAAGTGAGAGAGCCTCGGGTCTTTGCGGCATCAAGGACCAAGGGACCTCGTGAAAGCTAAAGTGGTCCTTTCTACCGAACCTTGCACCGAGTGGCTGAAGCACGAGAGGCTGACAAAAAGTCTATCATCTATCAGCACTGGAGTACAAGACAAGACACAAAAGATAAAAGAAAGATACAAAGGCCGGGGCCCGCCTAGGACTCGCCCGCACTACGCCTAAACCGCTCGGAGATGAGGGCTCCCAGGTCTTCGACCTCAAACCGAGCTGCCGCCTCCCGCAGCGATGGGGCCTTGGACGACCGGCTCCAGGGAAACACTGGGATCCCAGCTTCAGAAGCAAGTCAACACATGTGTTACCACCTCCTTAGCCAGGGCCTTTCCCTCCGCCTCCAGCTGGTTGACGACAACATCTTCCAACGCTGCCATCTTCAAGCCTGTGGAGTCAAGCGCAGGGAGCACTTGGTCATCTCCTACGAATACTCGCCGACGCGCACCGGGCTGAAGGGCACCTGTGCTGACTCGGCGCGGCCCAGGAAGTCCTAGACTTGCTAGACCTCTGCTGTGCGCGAAGCCCGGAGCTCCTGAAGCTCGTTCAGTGCCGCTGCCAGGGCTGCTGCGTCGCTCTCGGAGAGTCTTCTCTCCTTGGCAGCCAACATCACCGCCCGTGCATCAAGCTCATGGGCATGACACTGCAGTCCCTCCTTGCAAAACGAGGCATTGAATTTTGTAGCCAGAAGGTCCTAGCGCTCCTTCATCTACCTCTCCCGCTCCTTGTTCGGAGAGGCCCGCTAGCGATCCAAGTTGTCAGCCCGGAACTTCAGCTCAGCCTGCTCTCTCTGCAAGTGCGACAAAGTGTCCAAATCCTTCTCCGCTAGCTCGTGCTCTCCTACGGTGATCTCACGACGAGCCAGCGCTAGCCGTAGCTCCTCCAGGGTGGCGAGGCGATCGTTGGCCACCTGGTGGGCCTCTTTGGCTTCTGCCCAGAGCTTTTTGGACTGCTTGTCTAGCTGATCAACTAGGTTCCGCTGTCGGTTGGTCAGTTTCTGCTCCTCCCGCAAGCGAGCCTCCTTTGTCTCCAACCTCCTCTATGTCTCTTGGGTCAAGAGCTTGAGCAGATTTTCCCAACCAACGAGGCGCTCCTCCTCTTGATGGATGGCTTCCCGCTCCTGGCTTAGCACGAGCTGAACTCTATTGAGGATTGCCTGAGACGAGGCCACGACCTCAAACAAGAGGATCTGCTCGACACGTGCCGGAGTCTCCTGGGCGTTATCCTCCGAGATGTCGATCACCATCGGAGTAGGCACCTGGATGCAGGGGCCCAAAGAAGTTTCGACTTGGTCCACGGAAGGAGGCGAGTGTACTTCCCGGCTGGGGAGTACTACCCTCTGGAGTAGGGGCTGCAGCATCCGACGCACCCTCGTTGACGGTGGGAGCAGGCTCGTCGCCATGTGCCGATGGAGCCTTTTCAGCCGCAGCTGGCCCGGAACCAGGCCCCGGAGCCTGGACCAATGGAGGACACTGGATGGGGTCCTCCGCACCAGGGGCCCTCGGGGAGACATCTGCAGAAGAGGCAGGCGACGTGGACGATGCCGGCGCTAGAGGGTCCGCGACCTGAACTGAAGCAGTCCCAGAAGCCGGATGCAAATCGCTGGACAACTTGGGCACCGGAGCTCTCCCACGAGCACTTGCGGATGGAGCCATACATAAAGAACAGGGGTCAGGAGACAACCTCAAAACATAACCAAAAGCTGCAAGGGCTGGCCTAGGATGATCTACCTGGGGCCGGAGAAGCTCCATGAAGCGGCTCGGAAGCGCTTGCCCGGACCTCTGGAGCCACCAGATCCCCCGGCTGCAGCCGCCCTCTTCGTCGACGGCGGAGGTGCTGGAGTTGCAGGAGCTCCCTTTGCGGGCTTGGATGAAGGACCGGCCGCACTGCCTCCGGTCGCACCCTCCGGTTCAACATCAGCGGCGCTTGGGTTTGCCGCAGGCGCCGCGGGGTCGGATGCCAAGATGAAGCTCCCGTCCACACGTATCAGTATCCGCTTCTTCACGGGGGAGCAAGGCCGGGGGGCCATCGGCGCCTTCCCCTTTCCCTTGTCCTGGCTTGGGGCTGAGGAAGTCGGAACCGCGGAGCCCGGCGCGACGGTACTTGGAGCAGCAGGGGCCGGAGCGGAGGAAGCAGTCCCCCCATCGCTTGCTCTAGTCACACTTGGGATCGTTATTCTTCGTGAAGCGTCGCCAACCTACCGGGGAGCGATGTCGATGTCGTCCACCGTCGGTATCTTCTTCAGGAGCCGCGATATCAACCCCTGGTCCATGAAGATGGGCAAGCACAACGCTGGTGGGTTGATGAGATCGTCAGAGTTGCCACCAGTTCCAACATCCACGGACAGCTTCCCCAACATGGTGTCCAGGAGCCCCGTCTTCAAGTTGGTCCCCAGACCATGCTCCAGGTGAGTCGAATCATTCTCGCCGGTGTACATCCAGGCCGCATGGCAACGACTCTGGAGAGGGGCGATGCGCCGACTTAGGAAGTCAGCCAACACCATGACAGCCCCTGGTCTGCCAAGAGCTTAATCCTCGCCAGCACAGGGGAGTAGGCGCTCTGAAGCTGGGGCAACTCATCCCAGCTGGTCCGCGTGGTCGAAGAGGAAGAAGTTGGCAGATCCAGCCATCGTGGACGTCAGTCTTCACGATGACCCAGTCATCCCTCCAGGTCTCCCACTTGTTGGGGGAGAGGGGAGAGATGTACGTCGCCATAGATCTGGTGTGATGCTAGAAGTAGTAGGCGCCCAGGAAGCTCGACCTCCTTCCCGACGACCACAGGACAAAGAACATCTGGAACAGCTGCACCGACGGCCACACCCCCACAAACATCTCACAGAGGTGGACGAAGATCGACCCAACACGAGGGAGTGCGGCGTCGGGTGCTGCAGCTGGAGCCTGTAGAACTCTAGTAGGGTCAGGAAGAAGTGGGGAAGGCGAGCAGCATGTACCCAATGAAGACGACGACTTCTCCGGGCTGAAGATCTACGAGCGGGAGGGATCCGCAGCGAATTTCCCGTCGAAGTGGGGCGCGTGCCAGCCGATCAAGTGCCTCACGAGCCCCACATTGCCGATGCTTCGGAGACGAGACACTCGGAGGTTCGTCGCCATTGGAGCAGGAAGAGAAGCAGGGAAGCAAGGCGGCCACAATGAAAAGAAGGAAGGAGAGGTGCAAGGAAGCAAATGAAGGAGCAGACTCCTGCCAGTTGCAGAGGACCTCTTTATTTGCCCCTGACTCTTCGAAAACTGTCGAGCGTGGCGTGCGGATGAATCGCACACGCATCGGCTATATCACCGAGGGCAGAGGCGCCAGGTCCACTCAGTAGACAGAGTGGGCAAAAAGCGCCATGGTTCCAATGGATAAAAGCGGTTCCTCGAGAATGCCTGACAAGAGAAAGAGCAGGGATCGTGTTGAGAACCGCCGCAAGTAATGCGGCAGTTGGGCACAGTTTGCGCTCCCATGACCCTCAAACAATAAAGAGACACCTGTCCGTGATAGCAGAGGAGTCTCTTCGACTGAAGCAAGGTTAGAAGACCACCACGCGGGGTTTTTGACGGAGGCCCCATCCGCAAGAGCCTACGTCTCTGTCCATATCGGCCCAGGGGCGACTGTCAGTACCCTCAAGACCGGGTACCCCGCGTGTAAGAGCAAGAGAAGCCATGCATCAGCACGTGAGTAGAAGATAGGGACCCAGCCTGCAGGCTGGGCCCAACCACCTGCTAAGGAGGGCTTCGAGGCTGCCACATGTCTTCAGGCTCCGAGCCTTACTAGCGGCTGGGGCTGGTTCCGGAGCCGCAATGTGTCCAGTGGTGCCAGGCCCGACCTCCCGCCAGGGAGGGCTCTGACACTGCCACGTGTCAAGAACCTACGGGCATGCCACCCACCAAGGATAGCTCCGGAGGTACCACGTGTCCTACGGCTTCGGGCCCGACCTCCAGCATAGGAGGGCTCTGGAGTTGCCAAGTGGACAACAACTCCCGACGTTCCTTCCTGCCAAGGAGAGCTCCAAAGGGGCCACGAGTCCTATGGTCCCAGGTTCGACCACCAGCATGGGAGGGCTCCGGTGCTGCCACGTGTCCAACGATTCTTGACCTCTTCCTCATCAGCCAGGCAGCTCCGGTGATGATGCAGGTCTCGGGGGCCAGCCACCCGGACACCGCGCCGACAAGCAATGGGCATGTGGCCAAGGAGTAAAGGCGAAGGTGCGCAGTAAGGCCATGCATTCAAGTTTCATGCCTTCCCTAGAAGCATGGTACGCGTTGCACCCCTCTGTCCTCCGCCTGTTCACCATTACGGTGATGAGACAGGGCGACGAGGCGTGACAACAGAACAGTGCCACCCAAAGGCACAGAGCCGCCCAGCAAAGCAAGGAGACGCGACGACAAGACGGGGACTTCATCATCATCGGCTACCTGGTCAGAGGCGCCCGGCGTGTCAGGCGGCGCGCCTTAACTCCTCCGACAGCTATGTTGCATGTAGTTGTAAATATCCTAGCTCATGTATGGGGTACAGATAGCGACGGGCCACTTGTCGGGCCCGGGCCACTTGTCGAGCCCCGGGCCACATTGTAGCTGCCTTGGCCTTGGGCTATAAAAGGACCGGGGAAGCCTCCGGGCAGAGGGTTCCCAACCCAGCCAACTCACTCTCACATACGCGCAAGTACAACAGCCTCACCGTGGACGTAAGGTATTTTGCTCAGGCGGCCCGAACCACGTAAATCCTCGTGTTCATCCTCGCCATCGTGCTCCGACGCTCGAGACCACTAAGCCCCTCCTAAAAAAGAACCTCCACGGGCTGTTCCGATAGACCGGTGAAAGTGTCACAGGAAAACACTTCGACACTTGCCATCGTCGAAGAATGGTGGATGCGGTTAACGTAACGCAGCACTAACAAATCGGTGCTTCGATTGTAGTCATTGAAGTCTCAAATAAAGCTCTGTCAGCATTCTGTCACACCCGGTTTTTCCGAAGAAACGACCAAGTGAATATCACATGTATGCCAGGATCATTTTCTCATACATGTGATGACAAATAGTGAAGCATTATTTATTACAAGCCAGGTGTCGAATATGAATAAATCTTACATCGCAAATGTCTCAATGGACAATAATACGTTCATCACAAGTAAATAAACTAGCAGCGGAATATTATTCTTGAGGGCTCCATTACAGGCGTTGCCCGGGGTCTCCATGAACCTAGAAACCTTCTTCGGGTCCAAAGTCTTGGTCATTATACACCACCTCATTATCTTGACCTGAGCAGCAATATAAACCAACCAAATATACAAGGTTGAGTACCAATGGTACTCAGCAAGTGTGGGAAAATTATATCATGCATGGCTAGAACAAGGAGAGGTTGAACTCATGGTTAAAGCACTACACAATTAATACCTATCACCTTAGCTTATTAAGCACCTACATTACTACACAGGTGAAATGGTCCCAATCTCCCATCCCATCATCATAATCCAATAACCATAACATCATTTCCAATGTTAAGCTCCCCGCTTAACTTCAAAAACTATCAATCCTCTAATCATGAATAAGTCCAAGCCGCTCTTGACCGTGAGCACGGCTGTCATGACAGTTTTGACTCTGCAGAGTTTGTACCACTGTACCCACATGTAGTGATTTCATCCCCCGTTGCCGGGTGGACTAAAAGAACCTCCATTATGCCAGTGGCCACGAACCACATTCACACTTCCCAGGTGTGTAACCAGGAGATCACTACGAAGCCTTTACAAAGGGATTCCCGACGAGCGTGGGCCCACTGAGGTTTCACCCCTAACAGCATACAAGAGGCTCCAACCCCGCTGCAGTAGCCCCCTCTTGAGCCTTGTGGTTCATATGGTAGTCCAGCTGACACCTATTCCCCGCACCATCCAACACACCCATACTACGCCGGGGATACACCTAATTAATTGGCCAAGCTGCCCCATCTCAGCATGTGGTTGGCACTGTAAAGCCAGGTTACATGCTCCATGAACCGGTCCTTAGGATCCAGGCAAGTACTAAACACAAATCCGAGTCTCGTGCACCCAGCACACAACCAAAACATCCAACTTGCCTTGATCCCTACCTCTACATAACTCACAATATCTCATTCAAGAGTATGGTAAAATAAACTGATGATCTCATATCCCAAATATCCCATTCTAAGCATGGCTAAGCATATGCATAATAATAAATGACATGATAAAATAAATCCCAATCCAAGCTACAAGGAAAACAAGGTAATGCAATTCTAGGGAAACTTCCTAGCATGGGTTTTCATATTTCATTTGACAATGCAAATAATTCTATCTACACATCCTAGCATAGGATCAAAGTGGTCAAGGACACTTGCCTCCTTCTTGCTGCTCTTGAAATGGGTAGTCCTGATCTTGGAAAGGAATAACTTGCTCTTGAGCAGGTTCTACATCATACCATCACACATAGCAAAAGAAAAACAACAATCCATAAGACATAGTTCACACTTCCACTTCATACAAACCACTCATTCATATTTATGAAAGTCATTCACTATTACATGTGTTGTGGTTACTCTATGTGTGTTGATTTGTGGCTTGCATACACTTTTAAACATGTGTATATGATTCCTACTTTGGTGTTCACATTTATACTTACATACTATATATATATGTGTTTCAAATTTAAATAAATTTCTTATATTCAACTACTACACCTTTTCACTACCAAGTATGTATGAAAAGTATTTTTTTCTTCTCCATATGTGCCTTCAGAATTTCTACCAACCCTAAACTGAATTCTTTGGATTTTAGAAACTCCATTTATCATTTACTAGTTGCTATATTTTCAGATTTATTTTCCTATGCATAAATATGTACTTTATTATGAAATTAGTAATACACATCATCTAAACAGAATAAGTTCTGGTCCTAAATAATTTAATAACATATTTTGACCTTTGTCTCTGATGTAAACTATTTCACAATTATTTTCCCTATTTTCTAGAACTATTCTTTACTTAAAAATGTGTCCCTAAATGTGAATAATAAATTAAACAGATTCAATTCAGCCCAAAATATGTTTTTATCGCACTCCAAAGTTTCCTAAATACTGAGAAAGTTTTTATTTTAATTATGACAATATGTTTGTCCCACTTTTTAATTTTTAAACACTAGCCACATATTCAATTTCCTAATTTAAATACTAAACAGGGCTAAAAAGGTAAACTTACCCCACTACAGGGTCTATAATATTATTTTCAGAATTTCCAGGGGTCTAGCTACACTTATCAGAGGTGTTTTTCCTAATTTTTATTAAGTCCAGGGGCTAAAACTGATTTTTAAATGAATTTACATGATTTTCTGAAGTTCCAGGGGCTAGATCAGAAGTTTCCGGGGCTAGCTCTTATTTCCCGAGAACCCTAGGGGGTAGCACGTAAGATTTCTAGTCTTTATAACGCGGGACTGACGTGGACCGTCCGATTTTAAACCGACGGCTGAGATTATAACGTCGAACCGGTACGCGGGGATTTAAACCCTACCGTATGATTTAAAATAAACGGCGCACAAGTGGCCACGTCGCTCTGATCGAGCGCGGGCGGCGCTGCCGGCGGCGCACGGCGGCGGGAAGCGGCGATCTCGCCGGAAACTTTCGGATCTTCGGAAATTCTTCCTAGAACTGTGATTTTATGGCATAGATCGGTAGAGGAGAGGTCGGGGATCTCACCTCGGGGGTTTTCTTGAGCTCGGAGGTCCTGGAAGGTGATCGGCGACGAGGTCCGAGGTGAAACCACGGCGAAGCTCGTCGGCTCTGTGTTTACACCGCAAGTCACCGAGTTTTCTGCACCTGCAAGGTTCCCCGGAGGCGGTGGATCAAGACCAGCGAGTTAGATCGGAATTTCCGAGCTTAGATCAGCCAGAATTCGCCGGAGATGTCTCGGTTCTCACCGGAGGAAAAAATCGGCGATCGCGTGGGAAAAACAGAACGAGGCCGGGGTTTTTATAGACGGGGGAGGGCGGTGGGTTTGTTTAGATCGAGTGGGAGTCCTCCGGAACCAGAATTCGGCCGGAAATCCGGTCGGTTGCGATCGCGCGCGCGCGGGTGAACAGTCCGAGTTTCGGACGATCGGGGGGTTAGGGATGACAGGTGGGTCCCGCCTGTCTGAGAGAGAGAGCGCGGGCGCGCGGCTGCGGGCTGGCGCGGGGGCAGGTTGGGCCGGCTGGTGGGTTTCGGCCCACTGGCCGGTTTTTTTTTCTGTTTTCTCTTTTTCTTTTTCTGTTTCTTTTTCTTTTCTGATTTGAGTTTAATTTGAATTCCAGTTTGAATTTGAATTTTTGCAAAACATGCAACACGTCCAAAAATTTTTAAATCTCCCTCTTAACATGATTTAGGGTTTTGAATCAAAATTTTGGGGTGTTACACACGACCACCAACAACATCAACAACCACCTCTACAGTGGTGGTGGGTAAAAAAACCTGAACCCGAACAACAAAAAAACACGAACTAGAACTCGAAAAACCTAAAAACCGAAACTCGAATCATTTTCTGGGTAGGGATTCACAAAACCCAAAAATATTTGGGGTATTTTCGGGTAGGGATTCGTAAAACCAGAAATACCCTAATACATAATCCGCTTTCTTTGGGGTCTCGGATGTGGGCGGCCGTCTCACCGGATAGTATTTTTTACTTATAGATTTATGGATAAGATTATAATAATTTAAAAGTCAGCTAGTCAGATTTTAAAAGACGGACATAAATTAAATGTGACCATCTATTTTTAGATGTTATTGTTGTTGTAATCTTGTTGCTATTTTATTGTGTTGTTGCAATGTTAATGAAATCTTTTTTTGCTGCTTGACGGGGTAAGGTACCCAGGGTACCCAAGAGGTAACCGACTAGACAGTCATGAGGGGACAGGTAGCTCCGCGGGTCCCAACCTAGGGCCCGGACTCAGGACGACGCAACAACAAGACTCGGCCCTGAGAAGCGAGCCAACCTCCAATGTCGGAAGAGACGTCCGACCTCCAAGCCCAGCAACAAGGCCAGAGTGAAGAGTAATCCGGGCTAGAGCCCGGATCAGAGGCGAACGAGAGGCTTAAATTCGACGTGATGGGATGATAGAAGAAATTCAAGGCGGAGTGGAAAGCCACGTGCGATAAGACAAGCACAATGCCGAGCCATCATCACCATCCGTCCCATACCGCTTGGCGTGGGTGTATAGAGACGGAAAGTAGACGTAGACAGTAGACTAGATGGGAGCAGGTGTACTCATCGCTCATGCACCGCTTTGGGTCGCGTTAGGCGCTGACACACCATGTAAACCCTTGTCCCATTTACGAGGAGTCGGCGGGTATATATAGGTGTCCGGGCTTTAAAAAGGAGGCTCGGAACCTCCTCTCGCACAACAAAAATAGCTCACATGCACACACGCGACACTTAGGATTTCTCCTTGCTCTCGCACAAGGGACATCCTTGCTTGTAACCACGGTTCCTCAAACCGTCTGAGCTAATACAAGACCGACGAACACCCCATACTGGACGGAGGACACGTTGTCCGAACCAGTATAAATCATTATTTTTGTTAGCTAGCCATTCAGATATAAAGCGCGCAACATTTGATTATGCCACTAACACTGCTGAAATGTTAATTTATTGCTGTTTTGGCTTAGTTGTAATGCCACTATTCGGGTAATATGATTACCCGAACCCGAAATTTCGGATAATCAAAAATTTGGGTATAGTTTCGGGTAGTGATTCTTAAAATCCGATTTTTTTTTAAAACCAAATTTTCCGACCCGAAATTTGGAGTAATACCGAATGCCGACCGCTACTCTACAGCCTCCACGTCCTACAACAACACAATCTCCAGTCAGGCCCCTTCTTCCAGGACAAGGAGCTACCTGTAGGAGGCAGCAATCGTGCAGGCCACAAGCCCACAACTGATAACGGACTGGAGTAGGCTTCTTCATCCACGACAAGTCCACTCCAATAACCTCAGTGCGTTCTCCTCATACAGGAAGTTGTGCCTGATACCAATGGCCCCTACACACTGAGGCAATGGCGAGGTTACTGGCTTCAATGGTGAACAAGACCCTTAATGTCATGCGCGGTTGCACAAATGCCAGGCGCGGGCGCGCCCGCGACGTGTGCCGCGCGGCTGAGCACGCTAGGCAGGCGCCCAGTAGGGGGTTAGCCTCTTGGGCTAAAGATAGAAACTTAGAGTTGTTTTGGAAATTCCTAGAATAAAGGATAACCTTCCCTATTTCGGTTGGGCCATTGGCCATATCTGCTTGTAATCGTTGGACAAATGGAAGGCAAGGATTATTTCCCTAATTCTCTTTCTATTAAGCCTGCGACTAAGGGGATAACCTCGCCGGAGAAGACGGCTGATGGCTACGAGCTGCGTAGCCGCGGTCCGGTCAGTCGGGGGTTCGGCACCCTTGACAACCTGGTATCACGGTCACGTCGGTCCTCCAACACCCGCTCCACCCACTCTTCCACAGCCGCCGCCCACCTCCCTAGCCCTCCACCATCGTCGTAGCCCTCCACCGCTCCCGCGCCACGGCCAGCAGCCATGAGCGATTCCACTATCACCGATATGATGGAGATGTTGAAATCCATCACCACGGAGATGAAAACCATGAAGGCCGACATGGAGGCTTTGAAGGAGAAGTCGGCCTCACCATCGGACAGCGGTGCCGGCGGCCGCCCGGAGGGGCCGCGTGATCTTGATCGCCCCCCAAGATTCCAAAAACTGGATTTTCCCTGCTACGACGGCAAGACCGATCAGATGCTCTTCATCAACAAGTGCGAATCCTATTTTCGCCAACAGCGGACCATGGCAGAGGAAAGCGTGTGGATGGCCTTGTATAATTTGGAGGCCGTCGTGCAACTCTGGTACATCCAACTCCAGGAGGACGAGGGCACGCCACCGTGGGGGCGATTCAAGGAGCTCCTGAACTTGCGGTTTGGGCCTCCCCTCCGCTCAGCTCCACTGTTTGAGCTAGCCGAGTGCCGGCATACAGGGACTGTGGAGGAGTAATCCAATCGCTTCCAGTCCCTCCTGCCTCGCGCGGGTCATCTTGATGAGGCTCAGCGCGTCCAGCTCTTCACCGGTGGACTCCTGCCACCGCTCAGCCAGCCGTACGCATCCACAATCCGGAGACGCTCGCGGCCGCCATGAGCCTGGCGCGCCAAGTGGAGTTGATGGACATCGACCGCCTGGTGCAGCCTACACCTCGGGCGCTCATGCGTGGCATCCTTCCCGTTCCCACACCCCAGCCAGCGCTTCTGGTGCCCCAGCAGCAGCTGGCGTTCCCTGCTCCTCCGGTGGACGCACAGCAGGGTCGTGGCAAGGTCAACCAGAGACGCCTCGCCCCGGACGAGATGGTCGAACGACGCCGTCTGGGCCTTTGTTTTAATTGCAATGGAAAATATACCTGTGGCCATAATAGATTCTGCCGGCGCATCTTCTTCCTTGAAGGAGTGGAGATCGAGGATGTCACGGAAGCCGCTGGCGACGCGGAGCTCGACGCCGAGGCGCCTTGTTTTTCCTTACAAGCCGTGGTTGGGGTTTCCATTGCGGGCACCATGCAGATCGCCGTGACACTAGGCGCCGCGTCACTCGCCGCCCTCCTCGACTCCGGCAGCACGCACAACTTCATCTCGGAGGAGACGGCACGACGCTCTGGTCTACCGCTCTGCCAACGCCCCCGCCTCACAGCCTTGGTTGCCAATGGCGAACGGTTCACCTGCGCCGGCGTCATCAGCGACGCGCCCCTGCTCATCGACGGTGATTCGTTCCCGGCCGACCTCTACGTCATGCCATTGGCAGGATACGATGTCGTACTTGGCATACGGTGGCTCGGTGTGTTGGGGCCCATTGTTTAGGACCTCGGCCACCGGCACATGTCCTTCCAGCACCAGGGGCGCCCTGTCTCCTGGACCGGCGTGGCCAGCCCCTCCGTGCCGGCCCTGGGCGCAACAACAGAGGCCGGTCCCCTCTTGGAGGCGCTGCTGCTCTCGTTGGGAGGCTCTTTGTGGACCCTGTCGGTCTACCCCCCAAGCGTGCGCCCGACCACCACATCATTCTCAAGCCCGACGCCCAGCCAGTCGCCGTCCGCCCTTATCGGTACCCCGCGGCGCACAAGGACGAGTTGGAGCGGCAGTGTGCCGCCATGATTGATCAAGGGATCGTACACCGCAGCGACTCGCCATTCTCGTTGCCCGTCCTCCTCGTCAAGAAAACCAATGGTGCATGGCGTTTCTGCGTCGACTACCGGGCGTTGAACGCGCTCACTGTTAAGGATGCTTTTCCGATCCCGGTGGTCGACGAGCTCCTCGACGAGCTCCATGGCGCCAAGTTCTTCACCAAACTAGACCTCCAGTCCGGGTACCACCAGGTGCGCATGCGCCCGGAGGACGTGCACAAGACGGTGTTCCGCACCCACGACGGCCTATACGAGTTCCTGGTGATGGCATTCAGGCTGTGCAACGCCCCGACGGCATTCCATGCCTTGATGAACGCCGTTTCGTCCTGGTATTTTTTGATGATATTCTGATTTACAGCAAGATATGGGCTGATCATCTTCGCCACCTCCGGGCCGTCCTTGACGAGCTACGCCGCCATCAACTCTTCGTCAATCGCACCAAGTGCTCGTTTGGTGCTCCCTCCGTCGCCTACCTCGGCCATGTCATTTCCGCGGCGGGCGTGGCCATGGACCCGGCCAAGGTGCAGGCGATCCATGATTGGCTGGCTCCATGTTCACCACGTGCTGTGCGTGGTTTCCTCGGTCTCGGCGGGTACTACCGCAAGTTCGTCCACAACTACGGGGCGATCGCTGCATCTCTAAAGGCCCTACTCAAGAAGGAGGGATTCTCCTAGGACGACGCGGCGACCGCGGCATTCACAGCGCTCAAGGCCGCTGTCACATCTGCCCCCGTCCTCGCCATGCCCGACTTCACCAAGCTATTCACCGTCGAGTGCGACGCGTCAACGTTCGGCTTCGGTGCAGCCCTGGTCCAGGAGGGCCATCCGGTCGCCTTCTTCAGCAGGCCGGTGGCGCTACGCCACCACTCACTGGCCACCTACGAGCGCGAGCTCATTGGCCTCGTCCAGGCGGTACAGCACTGGCGCCCGTATCTCTGGGACGGCGCTTCATCATCAAGACTGACCACTACAGCCTGAAGTACCTCCTCGATCAGCACCTCACCACGATCCCTCAGCATCACTAGGTCGGCAAGCTCCTGGGATTTGATTTCTCGGTGGAGTACCGGTCGGGTGCCACGAACATCGTCGCCGACGCCCTCTCCCGTCGTGACAATGACGAAGGGGAGGTGATGGCTATTTTGGCGCCTCGCTTTGACTTCATCGAGCGCCTCCGCCATGCACAAGCCACTGATCCGGCCCTGACCACCATCCACAATGAGGTTCAGGCTGGCAACCGCACCGCCCCATGGGCACTGGTGGACAGCATGGTCGCCTTCGACGGCTGCCTGTACATTCCCCCGGCGTCGCCGCTGCTGCAAGAGATCGTGGCCGCGGTCCACAACGACGGTCATGAGGGCATCCACCGCACCCTCCACAGGCTCTGGCAGGATTTTCATTTTCCCAACATGCATCGCTTGGTGCAGGATTTCGTGAACGCATGCATTACCTATCAGCAGTACAAGTCCGACCACCTCAGGCCGGCCGGTCTGCTGCAGCCACTGCCGGTTCCGTCTGCTGTGTGGGCTGACATCGGCATCGACTTCATCGAGGCGCTGCCGAAGGTGCAAGGCAAGATGGTCATCCTCTCCGTCGTGGATCGCTTCAGCAAGTACTGCCATTTCATACCCCTGGCGCACCCCTACAATGACGAGTCCATCGGTCACGCTTTCGTTGCCGACATCGTTCGCCTCCATGGCGTCCCGCAATCCATCGTTTCGGACCGCGATCCAGTGTTCACCTCGGCGTTCTGGCAGGAGCTCATGCAACTCACTGGGACAAAAGCTCTACATGTCGTCCGCCTTTCACCCGCAGACGGACGGCCAGACCGAGGCCGCCAACCGGGTCATCGTCATGTATCTGCGCTGCTTCACTGGTGACCGTCCCCGGCAGTGGCTCCGTTGGTTGCCATGGGCAGAGTACACCTACAACACCGCCTATCAGTCATCGCTCCACGAAACTCCGTTTCGTGTGGTCTATGGCCGGGACCCCCCGACCATCTGCTCCTATGAGCCCGGCGAGACCCGCGTCGCAGTGGTCGCCCAGGAGATGGAGGAGTGAACTGCCTTCCTCGACAACATCCGCTATCGCCTTGAACAGGCACAGGTGGTTCAGAAGCGTATCTACGACCAGCACCGCAGGCCGGTGTCCTTCCAGGTCGGCGATTGGGCTCTTCTTCGCCTTCAGCAGCGGGCAGCAGCATCACTCCCACGCTCGGCAAAAGGGAAACTCAAGCCGCAATACGTCGGACCGTACCAGGTGACGGAACTCATCAACGAGGTGGCTGTGCGGCTCCATCTTCCTCCCAGCGTGTTCGCCTTCATGATGTATTCCATATCGGCGTCCTAAAGATGTTTATTGGTAACCCGCCGGCCGATCCACCGCTGCTGCCTCCGCTCCTGCACGGTGCTGTGGTGCCTGCACCTGCCCGGATGACTCGAGCTCGGCTGGCCCGGGGAGTACGCCAGATGCTCGTGGAATGGCAGGGAGAACCACCTGCTTCGTCTATGTGGGAGGATCTGGACGACTTCCGTGCTCGGTTCCCTTCCTTTCAGCTCGAGGACGAGCTGGACTTTGAGGCGGGGAGAGATGTCATGTGCGGTTGCACATATGACAGACGCGGGCGCGCCCACGACGTGCGCCGCGCGGCTAAGCGCGCTGGGCAGGCGCACGGCAGGGGTTAGTCTCTTGCGCTAAAGATAGAAACTTAGAGTTATTTTGGAAATTCCTAGAATAAAGGATAACCTTCCCTATTTCGGTTGGGCCATTGGCCATATATGCTTGTAATCGTTGGACAAATGGAATGCAAGGATTATTTCCCTAATTCTCTTTCTCTCTCTGTTAAGCCTGCGGCTGAGGGGATAACCTCGCCGGAGAAGACGGCCGGCGGCTACGAGCTGCGTAGCCGCGGTCCGGTCAGTCGGGGTTCGGCGCCCTTGACACTTAACCTGAACATGCTCAAACCAATCACACGCTCATACCTCCTGTGAGGTATTAATATGCATCACATATGTTCCACGAACATTCAGATCAAGATATCATCTATGCAGCTGTGTAAGCTCGATCTAAGCCGTCACTGCATATTATCAGCATGCCAAACCACACCGATATGGGCATTGCTGCATAACGCGCTATCTGATCAGAGCCTTCACTCTCACCGGTTTCTACTCAACCAGAGTACCTATAGAAGGGATGCTAGCTCAGTCAAATACTAAGGCATATGAAATATCATTTTTTAAAGAAAAAAAATAGTCCTAATACCGTGATTCTATTTGATGCTGGCCAACAGGTTCGGTTTCAGAAGAAGCAACCTTATCAAGGATCTGACGTATCTGATATGCACATGGCCAGCCAAAAATATGTAGGCTATCTGGTTTTAATGCTAGTAGAAGAAGCACCAGTAGCAGAAAAGTTTATTACTAATGACACAGGACTTTTCGAAAAAATACTAATGATATAGCAGAAGCGATTTTCGTACCTAATGTTAACTAGATGCACGCAGAATAAATTACAACTTGGACAAAGCCAACCTATAGTGATCACACCTTTCACAGTAAGCACTTTCCACTTATATTTATCAAACGTAGGAAAACATAACTATATATTGCTTTTAATGGAAATTGAGCACCTGATTGTTGATAGATTTTTCTTTTTTATCCATTTTAGTCAGGTATTAAACCAGTAAGAGAAAAGGATGGTTAGTAGTCATGTGTATATGATTTAAGCCCCCATAACATTGAGAACCTGATAGCTTTTTTTTTTCTATATACCCTATATTGACAGATAGACCTTGAATTACAAATGGACCATTGTTCATTACTCTGCACAACAATACTATTAGAGTAGCAATCGTGGCTGTATTAGATGGATGATAATGTTGAGGTACAGGTCTGATTATATAGAGGGATTAGGAGGGGAAAAAGGACTAAACTACCCCTAACCCTAATCCCTCACTAATGACTAATACACCCCTGTGACATACACATAATCACAGTGTCTAACACCCCCCCGCAGTCACAACATCTAGCCACTGCAGATGTTGAGACTGGACCGAAACTCGGAGAACAGCGATGACGGGAGGCCCTTTGTGAAGATGTCGGTGAACTGCGTCATCATCGGGACATGGTGTACCCGAACCTCGCCGCGTGCAACCCGCTCACGAACAAAGTGGAGGTCAATCTCCACATGTTTCGTGCGCTGATGCTGGACCGGGTTGGTGGAGAGGTACACAGCGCTGACGTTGTCGCAGTAGATGAGGGTGCTCCTGGCGACGGGAGTGTGGAGCTCCTGAAGCAGCTGCTGGAGCCAGGAGGCCTCAGCTACGCCGTTAGCCACGGCGCGATATTCCGCCTAAGCACTCGAACGCGACACCACGGGCTGTCGCTTTGAGGACCAGGAGACGAGGTTACCGCCCAGGAAGACGGCGTACCCAGAAGTAGAACGTCGTGTGTCCGGGCAGCCTGCCCAGTCAGCATCGGTGTACACGACCAGCTCGGAGGCCGTGTCACGTCGAAGAAGGAGGCCATAGTCGAGAGTACCTCGTAGGTACCGAAGAATCCGCTTCACAGCGGTGAGGTGCGGCTCCCTCGGGTCATGCATGTGGAGGCACACCTGCTGAACTGCATACGAGATATCCGGCCTGGTGAAGGTGAGGTACTGAAGAGCACCTGCAAGACTCCTGTAAGTAGTGGGGTCAGAGAAGGGTGTCCCATCGGTAGCGGAGAGCTTCACCTGAGTATCCACTGGAGTGGAGCACGACTTGCACTCAGCCATGCCCGCTCGCTGGAGGATATCTAGGCAGTACTGTCACTGGTGAAGGAATAAGCCGCCTGGTCCGTCCTCGACTGCAATGCCCAAGAAGTGGTGGAGACGACCCAGGTCCTTCATAGTGAACTCCTGCTGTAGAGCAGAAATGATGCGCCGAAGCAGAGCCGGACTAGATGCTGTTAGTACAATGTCATCGACGTACAGTAGGAGGTAAGCAGTGTCACTGCCACGTCGATAGACAAACAGCGAAGTGTCCGACTTAGCTTCGACGAACCCATGTGAGACCAAGAAGGAGGCGAACCGGCTATACCAGGCTCGCGGTGCCTGCTTCAGTCCGTACAGAGATTTGTTCAGCTTACAGACCATGTCTGGGTGAGCTGAATCAACAAACCCCACCGGTTGACTGCAGTACACCGTCTCGGTCAGTGTACCGTGGAGGAAGGCATTCTTGACGTCCAACTGGTGGACATGCCAAGAACGCGAGAGAGCCAGCGACAGAACGGTACGAACCATCGTCGGCTTTACCACCGGGCTGAAGGTCTCATCGTAGTCGACTCCAGGGCGCTGAGTGAAACCCCGGAGTACCCACCGTGCCTTGTACCTCTCCAAGGTACCATCCGCCTTCTTCTTGTGTGTGAACACCCACTTGCCCGTGACAACATTGCCACGACCAGGACGGGGATCCAGGTCCCAGGTCCGGTTGGCAAGCTGAGCCTCATACTCTTCCTCCATAGCGCGGCGCCAGTGAGGGTCGGCGAGGGCGCTACGCACGGAAGTAGGTATGGATGAGATCGAAGAAGAATCGGTCGGTGGAGAAGTCGTCGACGAGAAGGCAGCTCCGGCGAAGCGCTCAACTGACCAAAGACTCCCGGACGCATGTCGAGTCACCATCGGATGGATGTGACCAGGATCCCTGTGGAGAAGAGGAGGGTTGTACACCGGACGCTCGGGTACAACAACCTTCTCTCGTCTCGGGGCCACGCAAGGTGCAGCTGGAGTCGGGCCGCCCCCCGTGCTCGTCGCTGGTAGTCAAGTACGGGGTCGGCGAAGCGAGAAGTCGTCGTCGGTGCTGCTCCTGGTGCGTCTAGTGACGTCGGGCTTGCTGCAGGTGATGTCGGGGAAGCTGAGGCTGCACGTGGCGCAGTAGTCGACATCGGGGACGCCAAGGCCGCGCTTGGCGCAGCAGGCATTGTCGGAGACACCGGGGCCGCGCATGGTGCAGTGGGTGACGTCGGGGACGCCGAGGCCGCGTGTGGCGCAGATGGTGGCATCGGGGACGCCGGTGCCACGCGTGGCGCAGCAAGTGGTGTCAGGGACGCCGGGGCCACGTAAGGCACAGCAGGTGGCGTGGAATACGCTGAAGTCGTGCGTGGTGCAGCAGGTGGGTAACCTGTAAGAGGTAACTGACAAGGTCGCTGTACAGGAGCGGCCTCGGGGTCAATAGAGAAGAGGGAATCCAACTCAGCGACGGAGTTAGAGGACGGGGTGGAAAAGGGAAAGGAAGACTCGTCGAAGACGACGTGTCGGGAGATCAAGATACGACGGGTGGTAGGGTCAAGGCACCTGTACCCCTTATGGTCAGGGGAATACCCAAGGAAAACACACTGAGTCGAGCGAGGCGCAAGCTTATGGGGAGCTGTGGCAGAGAGGTTCAGGTAGCAAGCGCACCCGAAGACTCGAAGATGGTCGTAAAGAGGATGGGTGCCGAACAAAGTGAAGTGAGGGGTGGGAGCACTAATTGCCTTAGTAGGAAGGCGATTAATGAGGTAGGTGGCAGTGTGAAGCGCCTCCGCCCAGTAGCGAGCAGGGGTAGAAGCCTGAAACATCAGGGAGCGCATGACATCGTTGGTGGTCCAAATCATGCACTCAGCCTTGCCGTTCTGGGGGGAAGTGTACGGGCATGACATGCGCAACTGAACACCGTGATAAAGCAGAAAGTCACGGAACGTAGAGTTGTCAAACTCGTGCCCATTGTCGCACTGGACCGCACAAATCGTGCGCCCAAACTGGGTGGACATCCAAGCGAAGAAGTGAGAAAAAGTACCGAAAGTATCAGACTTCTGTCGCAAGGAAAAAGTCCACGAATAGTGCGAAAAATCATCCACGACCACCAAGTAATACTTGCATCCAGAGACACTAAGAACAGGTGAAGTCCAAAGATCACAGTGAATCAAATCAAATGTGTGCTCGACACGAGTGACAGAGTGCGGAAAAGGAAGTCGAACATGGCGACCCAACTGACAAGCATGGCAAAGAGACTCATGAGTACCCCGAGTACACGAAATCGCTGAACTACCAGACAACTTCGACATAGCATCAACACCGGGGTGGCCAAGCCGACGATGCCAAATGGTCGAAGAGGCTGTCGTAGTCAGGGCAAGAGGCGGAGCGGAAGCAGGAAGACGCATCGTGTACAGGGGACCCGTACTATCACAACGAAAGAGAAAGCGTCGAGTAGTAAGATCCTTCACAGTTACACCATAAGGGTCAAACTCAAGGGAAACATGGTTGTCAGTAGTAAAACGACGAACGGAAAGAAGATGCTGAATGATGTCAGGAGCAACAAGAACATCACGTAGCTGAAATGAATCCGGTGAACCCGACTCACCTACAGAGGTGACTGGAAGAGTCGACCCATTTCCAACAATGATAGATGAAGGATCAGAGGGACGGGAAGGGTGGGTAGAGGAGAGGATACCGACGTCAGGGGTGGTGTGGTACGAGGCACCGGAGTCCACCACCCAGTCAGGGCCACACGGCGTAAGACCCTGCCGGTAGATCGACGGTGTAGAGCGGGTCGCGACATGCCCTGGTGGTGGCGGCGCCGGGAAGGAAGACAACACGCTCGGACCCTCGACGGTGGTGTCAACAGAGTAGGCAATAGCCGATCCAGGTACATCAGTCGATGGCGGCCGAGAAGAACCTCCTAGGGTGGCAGCAGGCCAGGCGGTGCCGTCGTGGGGGGCTGCAGGACCGGCGGCCCAAGGGGCGGCTGCAGCTGCTGCGGGCCAGGCAGCGGCGCCATCGTGGGGCACTGTAGAGGCGACGACGACGGGCCAGGCGGCAGCAGCGGCTCGAGGGGTGGCAGCGCTGGGGGCTGCAAGGGCGCCGGCGGCGTATGGTGGCAGCGGGGTGGCCCTTGAGGCGGCCCAGGGTAGCGACGCGGCGCCTACGGCGGCCCAGGGTGGTAGCGCGGCTGTGGCCCAGGGTGGCGGCGCGGCTGCGGCGGCGTGGCTGGGGTGCACACCAGGGTCGCGGGAGGGCAGGGTGGCGGGCCGGCAGCATGGCAGGCGGGCATTCTCGGGGCAGCGGCTACTTCGGGCTTCGGCGCCTCGTGGCGCGCGTATGGGAGATGGGGCTCCGGCTCGGCCGCTCGAGGATTCGGGCGGCGGGACGGCACCGCGGCAGACCAGCAGGTCTCGGGGCGGCGAGGCGGCAAGCTGGGGTGGTGTGGGGGTCGCTCGGGTGCAGGTGGCGCCGCAGCGCAGGTGCGCGGCGCCTCAGCAGCGGCGGCGGCAGCGCAGGCATGCGGGGCGCCGGTGGCGGCGGCGGCGCAGGGCCACTGCAGTGGCGGTGGCTGGGCCTGGGTCATTAGGGTTAGGGTTAAGCCCTAATCCTAATTAGTTCCTAGCTGATACCATATTAGAGTAGCAATTGTGGCTGTATTAGATGGATGATAATATTGAGGTACAGGTCTGATTATATAGAGGGATTAGGAGGGGAAAAGAACTAAACTACCCCTAACCCTAATCCCTCACTAATGATTAATACGCCCCTGTGACACACACATAATCACAGTGTCTAACAAATACCATTTTGATGAAAAAAAAATGCAAACCCCCATAATGTTGGGACTACTACGAATATCATCTCAGGCACAAAAGTCCAGGACCAAAAGAAGATGTTGCACTAAATTATCGTACCCAATTTTTCTCCTTTTTTGTTTAAAATAGCTCAATCCATAGGGCATTCCTAAAAAGGCATTATTTCCTGCTCTGAGCACCTAGTCCGAAGACATTTTGACAGACTGAATGTATGTTAACTCGAGAAAGAAATTGTTGTCATTTAGCAAATTCAGCTCTGTATATTAAACATAGAGAGAAATAATATTCCACAGTCACCATTGATCTAAGATTTAAAGTCAAGCCTTGAACACATAATAAGCTTCACAACAGAGCTGTGGCATCTCAAGCAATTGAGCAAAATTACTATTTAGCAATTCACCATAAGTGCGACACATGAGCTTTGAAAATATATCATCAACAGAATGAGTAGTCTACAACATTCATTGAAAAAACATTCACTGAATTAAGTAGCTCATATACGGTAGCTTACAAGGTAGCAATATAGAAAAACCCAAGCACCAGTACGAATTATGTAACACTCAAACTTTTCAAAAAAATTTAAACAGAACAAATCACATAGGGTTTGCATCATTTTGTGTGCATTTGAATAGGAGTTTAAGTTTTGTATCACGCTAGAATGTAAGTTTGAACTTGAATCAAATTTGAAACTAAAAACAAAAGAAAAGGAGAGGGAATCAAATGGGCTGAAAACTCACTGGCCGGCCACTCCAGCTCCGAAGCCAGCCCAGCCAGCCTGCCACTTTTCTTCTCCTCTCTCTCACCCACTGCCACACGGGACCCGCCTGTCAGCTCCCTTCTCTTTCCCAACCGCTACCACGCCGATCGCCCGCGCCGCGTGTGTCGCGCCCATGTTGCCCGCTTGCCCCGCGCTGGTAGCACGAACTGACAACTGTCCCGCCCCCACCTCTGCGCACACTCCACCCATTTGAATCCCCCCGAACCCCCATTTTCCTCCGCCGCTTGCCCTCTTTTAAATTCGGTGAGTACCACCGCTGCTCACCACCGTTTGACCAAAATTCCGATCCTCTCCCTCTTTCTAAGACACCCTCCACGCTCACACGATCGCAGGAAAGATCGCCGACTGGAAATCGTTGAGGAATTTCAATCCTAGCGTTCCATCGATAACAGCAAGAAGCAAACATTGGTGAGTTTGTGTCTTATGGCAATCAATTCAAGCCTAATCACAATAGATGGTATGAAGACCTTCTAATGTTGTTTGTCGTCTTAGCACTCTTTTCGAGAAAAAGGATAAGAAATCTAGGAAGTACATGTTAAAATTGCCTCACTAGAATTTGAAATTGAACGTTTGAAAACTATGATTACTAGTGATGATTTCTGTACTTCTTATAAGTTGATTTATGATAATTATCCTCTTTAAAGATGTGCATACCTCTACACTTAATCAACTTGATCTTGAGATTGAAAAGAGTAAAAATCTAGTTGTAACAATTAGCAAAAACGTGAAAGATGCTAGATGTTCAACTGATTTGCACTGTTATAGCTGCCATGATTTTAATGTGAAACTGCATGATGCTAGAGCAAATTTTTTTTGCTTTGAATTATGATTTACGTACAAAGGAGGTTCATTCTTGTTTTAATTGCAAATTAAATGCGAAAATCATCATGTGAAAATTGCCTAGATCTGTCCAAGAAACTTGATGACGTGCATAGAAGTCTAGATCAGTTCTGAAGTGGGAATAATAAACTAAACTTGTGTTATGAATTCTTGTAATTCTATCGATGATAAAATTGGTTTAGATTTTGATTCTCATACTCTTGCTAAGTCTAACCCATTCATGGTTGTAAAGTCACTAGGAAGTGGTTTCATTAAAACTATTCCTATGCAAAAGAGGAGGTTTTTAGGTCGGCGGAGATGTTGTCTCACTCGGTTGACAAGAAATAAGTTGCTAACTCATCTATACATGAACATAAAAAGAAATTCATTGTACATTCTGTAGTAGAGATGGACATGTCATACATTTTGTTATATACTAGCTAAACAAAATAAAAAAGAGAAAGTATAGCTAAATCTCATAATAATTGAGCTACACTTTCTGTTCATAATGTTAGACGCACACACCCTGTTAAGTCAAAAACATGCAAATTTTGATCCCAAACCTACTAGTTTTCGTGCCACGGATGCCACACCTTGTAGGTCAGTAGCTGGATGCAAGAATTCTCATATTTTAGCTTATAAACCATATGTATTTTCTCAAATTTCGTGTGCTTTTTCTGTTGGACGTCGTGTAACTCAGTACTGAATTTATAAATGTCTCTTTACTAACCCTCTATTGAGTATTCGACGTTTTTTGCTGCTGTTTAGGTAGCACTCTTGAGAAAGGAGAACATTTGGCATGTGGATTCATGATGCTCACACCACATGCCCTAGTAACAAATAATGGTTCTCCTCCCTCACCTTATGTGTCATTTGTAGAATATATTACTTTTGCCAATAATTCTTCAACTCCTGTCATTGCTAAGGGTTCGGTTAGGCTTAACAATCACTACACTTTGAAAGATGTGACACTTTTTGAAAACTTTAAATACAACTTGCTTTCTGCTTCACAACTGCGAGATGAAAATCTAGAGTTTAGTTTCACTAAAAACAGTTGCGAAGTTGTAGATTTGAAAAGCGAGCTTATCTTTAACATGTATCAGTCTGAAAGAGTCTTTAAAAACTAATTTTGATATTTTATCTTCTAAGTATAGATGTCTAGTTGCTAATGATTCAAATGATTTATATTTTTGGCATGTAGAATTGGTCATGTAGGTTCTGATCATCTAACATGTGTTAGTTGTCTAGATCACATACGTGGGTTGCCTAAGATAGAAGACAACAATATTATGTTATATTCTTGTAGAAATGCTAAGATAATTGCAGTTACTTATGCTCCATTCACAATGACCATGACAACAAAACTGAGACAACTCCTATACCTTGATACTGTTGGTCCTTCAAGTGTTCAATCATTTCGAGATAAATAGTATGTACTTGTGACTGTTAAAGATTATTCTAGATATTCTTGGGTTTTCTCACAGCATCTAAGGATGACTTTTAGTCACTTTAGAAGTTTATTACTTATATAGTCACTTGATCGCCCAGGATCTTTAAAAGCAATTAGAAGTGATAATGGAATTGAGTTTAAAAATCAATCATTTGATCATTTCTGTGATGAAAAAGGAATAGATTAGTAATTTTCTTCATCACATGTGTCTCAACAAAATGGTGTAGTAGAAAAAAGAACAAGACATTAGTTGAGATAGCTAGGACTATGCTTGATGAATATCAAACTCCTAGAAAAATTTGGGCATATGCGGTTGCAACAACTTATTATATCTCAAATCGAGTTTTTTGAGAGGTAAGCTAAGAAAAACACCCTATAAGTTTCGGTTCGGACATAGGCGTAGTATCAAACACTAGGATTTTCGGTTGCAAGTGTTTTATAAGAAACATGTTAATCTTGATACTCTTGAAGCTAAATCTGTTGATGGAATGTTTCTTGGTTATCTACCTCACACTAGAGTCTATTGTGTGTTTTTTCTTGACAAATTGTAGACTTGAGAGATTTCTTTTGATGAAGCTAGCCCAGGTACTGGCTCTAACAGTGTAGGTCCATGCGCATATCCTCAGCGTTGTTGGAAGCAAAAAATGGTTGTGATATTTTGCAGGTATGAGAAGCCGAGAAATGAAGTAAAGAGGGTCTTTTATCTCAAGAATTCAAGGTACAGAAGATTTGGCAAAAGAACCTACCCAAGACCAGAGGAACATTGCAGGATTGCCTTTTTATCTTGGAAACTCAAGATACAAGTGACCGGTGGGAGTTCAACCCGAGAAGACCGAGTTACCTCGTGACCGCAAGATAAATCAGCTAAATTGCAAGATACAAAGGCCGTGCAGACTTAGGAATTCTCGGTAGAACAAAAAACGTTGTAAATATTAGATTGCATCGTGTCAAGTGTTCTAGAAGGTCTTGCAAAACATTCGGTCGTGCCTTAACGATAGATTGAAGTCTAGTTTAAACATAGGAGATCGGATCTCACAGTTTGTGTCGAGTCTACAAAAAGGCAGCTCTCTGTCGAGTAAAAGAACCTGTCGGAGTGTGATATTCGACACTCCCCCCGGCCGGCTACAGAAGCAGCCCGTGGAGGTTCTTTGTTTGGAGGGGCTTGGCATTTCTAGCGCGATCTGGCCCGAGAGAGCAGGTGAACACCGAGATTTACGTGGTTCGGGCCACCAGAGCGTAATACCCTACGTCCACGGGAGTGTTTGCTGTATTGCTCGTGCGTACGAGTGTGGGAGTCGCTGGGTTGCGAACCATTTGTTGGGTGGACACCGCGGTCCTTTATGGTCCAAGGCCGGGGTGGCTTAAATGTGGCTTGGGGCCCGACAGGTGGCCCTGAAGCTATACGAACCCTATACATGATCTAGGGTTTTACACTCTGAGTAGAGTAGTTGATGGGGGGAGTTAAGTCCCGCCGTCTGGCGCACTGAGCGCCCCTATCCACGTGCCAGGTGATGATGAAGACGTCGTCTTGTCGTCGCGTCTTCTCGTCCTGCTGGGCGGCTCTGTGCCATTGTTGCGGCACTGTACCGCTGTCATGCCTCGCCGCCCTGTCTTGTCACCCTAATGGCGAACGGGCGAGGGACAGAGGCGTGCCCTATGCGCCATGCTTCTGGGGAAGGCGCGGGCCTTGAATGCATAGCCTGACAACGCACTCCCTCCTTGCTCGTGTGGGCACCAGAGCCATCCTCAGTAGGGTGTGGGGACCACCCCGTGGTTCACCCACTCCAGGATCGCATAGGGTGGTGCCGTGCGATGCGGCACCCAATAGCACACACAAAAATAATTAAAGAACACCATACACACTTTTATTGTATATAAAACAGCGGAAGTCTTTTTACAAAAACTTAATTAACAGCGGAAGTAGTATTTACAGCTAAACTCTTAGCCTAGCTATGCAAAAGTGCAGCCATCCAGCCCGGGGACGCTACACACTAGCAGCACTCCAACAAAGATCACGGTGGCGTGCAGGGCTCCATCTCGGCCGTGTACCCTGACGGGGGCATCGCCTCATCCTCGGAACCCTCCTCATAGCTCTCACCTGCATACAGCTCAAATATTGCAACAGTGAGCACAATGGCTCAACAAGGCTTAACCGGCTAGCCTAGGCATGGAACTATACATGCAGGGATGTGTAAGATAGGAAAACGGACTTTGCAACAAAGACACGCCTATAAGTTGATCCTTACTTTCAGTTTTATAGCAGCATATTCATGTGCCTTAGGCAGACCTCACATCGGAAGTCCACAATCAAACAAGAAACACTTTCCTCCGATGTGGTGATGCCCAAAGCGGAAAATAAACTTAATTAGCTCTACATCTACAGCAGACATGGTTTCCAAAACATTAATATATAATCACAGCATATTATCATTCATCTGGCTTACTTCACTTCTTACTACGTCACAGAACAGTGAACAAGCGGTACTCAAATAACCGCGAGGGACGGTGATTGCAATCAGGAGACACCCGGACAACACGTTGCATACACCCACTTTTAGAAGCGTGATTCCACACCCCTTCCTACTCTGTTGTATGCAACAACCTTTCAAAGGCAACCCAAATGTCGAACTGGTTCATCCGTAATGGGCAGGAGGTCCCCGCGTGGAGCGTGACTGTGCCCACCGGAAACCTTGCTACCCTCAACCCACTCCTATTTACGGTTGGGTAAGCCTCGGCACCCAGGTTAACCATTTACATCGGTTTCCTGCTTATGTCAGTATGCCATCCGGTACTGTTTGATACTTGTTCATCAGGCCCACACACGACTCGGTCCTCAATCGACACCAACAGGGCTACGCACGTGAGACCTTCGCTCACTGCTTCCTATCCCCCCTGCTGGGTCTCATTTTCTCCACTCTTAAGCCATTTTCTATTCTGACCAAACCGTGTGATAAACCTTACCTCGCGAGTAGATTCCAACTACTCGACTTCTACCGAGTTCTAAGCATATTAGCAGGGCCTTGTCTACTCGTCGAGTCTGTAAGCTATCCAACCCTTCATAGGATTTAAAAGGTTATGCAAGTGGGGTTCCAATCACCCTAACTCTAATGCAAGCATTCACCCTAGACATAAGTGATACAAATAAAGAATTTGCAAAAGTACTTAAATGCAAACCGGGGCTTTCCTGGTTGCGAGTCAAACGGGAAGTTAGCTTCAGGTGGCAGGACGTCCAAATGCTCCGGCGTATCCTCAACTTCGGTCACCAAATGAAATGTAGCAAAATATTCGTATAAGTGTTAATGACTAATAAGAATTAAACTTCTATTCATTACTACTACAATTTAGGATCCTTAATTGGCTTCAGAATTTTTACAGTGAAGACTAGACTCTCTAAGGATGATCTGAGCAAAATTTGGAGAAATGTCATTGGACATTGTGGTCTCCAAAATTCCCACAAGCACAAGGCTTCTCTGAATTTTGAGCCCAAATAAGGAGCTTTGACATAGCTAACAGTGGAAGATATGATTAGGGTAAGTCTCCATGGTTCTAACAAAATTTGTTTCACCATTTTTGGATCTACCAACAGAGAGATATGAATTTTTGAAGTTGGACAGGAGTTCTGAAAAGTTTCTGTTTAAATTTGAATTTTCAAAAAACGGCTGAACTTTGGAAGGCAATTTAGCCTAGCAAATGAACCCCAATGAAGCCCAAATTTTTACTGGAGATCAGTAACTATGAAAATGACTTGCTGCATAAAATTGGGAATGTTTCATAAAGAATTGCTCCTGGAATAAATCTCTAAAGGATTTACTAAAACAATTCTACAGAAATTCCTGGGAATTTTCATAGCAAGCAATTTGTTTTTCTGTGAAGTACTCCTCCTAAGGATTCCAACAAAATTGGTCTCACCCTTTTTAGAGTTCCCTACACAAAGTTATGGATTTTTCAAACTTGAATAACTTTCTGTTTAAAATCTACACAGGGACTCAGAGGGAGGGCCCACTCGTCAGGTCTTTCTTCAACCTCTCGACCGTCCCCCGCGTGCGCACGCCGGACCTGACAGTGGCATGCCTTGTTCTTGCCCGTTTCTCCACCATTCTTCCTATGGTTTTGTGCTACGTCACCCTCGGATCACCGCCAAGCTGCCGGGCAAGGTTTCGGGCCATGAAAACGCCGGGAAACTCGTCGGCGACGGCGAGGCGGCTCGGTGGCGCGGCGTCGGCGATGACCCACACGTACAAAGACTCAACCGATGATCTAAGGGGCCGTACACCATCCCTGGAGTACGTAGGACACGATGCTACCCCTAGCCGGAGCTGAAAACGCCCGCAAATAGGAGCTCGACGGTGAACCGAGCCGTTTCAGCTGGCGGCGTCAGATTCTCGTCGCTAGGGTTGCAGAAAGGATGGTTTGCGTCATGCTTCAGCGTGGGAGGGCGCTAGAGGCTCTACTAGCTGTGTCTAAGACCGGAGACCTGATGATCCAACGTGTGTGAAGAATTTCTCGAAGTTGGCTCGTTGGTCCTCCACGTGCACCGTCGGAAGTCGTCAAATTCCGGCTAGCCGGCGGTGGTAAAGTACCAAATGACATCGGTATGAGAAACTAGACTCTATGACGCACCTCTGGGTGGTTTTTCTCGCGCTGTGGAGGTCGGAGTTGGCCGGGAGACGGGGAACCGAGGCGGCGATGTCGAGCTCTGTTTTCTTCGGAGCAGAATGGCTCGGCACCGGTGCAGACGGTCAGCCACGAGCTGAGGACGGTTGGAAAACGTCGAGGAGGCTCCGGCGGAGCTGGTGGTAGCTCAGCTAGGTGCTGGTGTCGTTGGAAGACGATCAACACCGGGCACCCGAGCGGACTAGCCTAGCGCGGTGGTTTTTGCTCATGCGCTTGAGCAGAGAAGGGAGAGGCACGTCGGTGGAAGGCCGAGAGGGTAAGGGAAATTGTGCTGCGGCTGTGGCACGGACGGGTGATCAAGTAGCCGGAAGAATCAGGAGGTGGCGCGGTGCACCTCGGGCGCGGGTAGTAACCGGGAGCTGTCGCACTCCCGCTGTTCGACCGCAGTCGGCTGAGGCAGCAGCACTTGTGTGTGGCTGACAAAGAGGTCCCACCACTTCTAATTCCTATCCAATTTTTCCACTGATATTTCTCCCCCAGCTACTCAACAATTAAGGCTATACTTTTACACCAAGTCATTGTTTGAAAAGTTGAATCCAAACTGTTTTGAATTCTGGTGTGAAGTTTGAATTGAGTTTGGTCATTTGAATTTGAAATAAAATTTGAATTTTCCCTTTTGCCGTGCTCCAAAAACATAACACACCAAGTCCAAAGTTTCCAAATTTTGGCATGGCTGCTAATTGAGGGAGTTGGAATTTGAAACTGAATTTGAAATTCAGATTAGAGGGCTTCTCCTTTTAATCCCAAACAAATATTAAAACTCCTCCAAATGAACTGAAATTTGGAAGGGTGAATATTTGGACTATGAAGATCCAAGTTATGAATTTATATCTCCATGTTTGGAAGTTTTTGGGAAGTCTAAATCCTCACTTTGAACTTACACCATTATAATTCAAAGTTTTAATTCCCCTCATTTTTCCTAAGTGTACATGAGCTGAAATTTTCTTGCTACCACTTTTTTTTGGGGATTTTACTTCCCTCCCCCCTTAAAAAGAATCTTGTCCTGAGATTCCAAAAAATGCAAAGTGGAGAACTTTACTGGTTATATGATGATAGCAAGTCCGTATAATTGGTTCGTAGATAATCCTCGCTTTCCCATGTCGCCTCATCAGCGGTATGGTTACTACACAAGACCTTGTAGAACCATAGGGTCTGGTTTCTTGTAGCACGAGTCTTTTCATTGATAATCCGGATTGGATACTCCGTGTACGTGAGATCCGGTTGAAGAACTTCTATGTCTTCAGTGCGTATTTCAGCGGAGGATTTGAGGCACTTCCTCAGCTGAGAAATATGGAAGACATTGTGAATTCCTGCGAGCGACGCCAGTAAATCCAAGCGATAGGCCACGGGTTCACATCTTTCAATGACGGTGAACGGACCGATGAACCGTGGCGCAAGTTTTTCCTTCACTCCGAAACAATGAACTCCCTTCATCGGAGACACACGAACATAAACATGGTCCCCGATGTCGAAGTGGAGAGGGCGACGTCTTTTATCCGCATAGCTTTTCTGACGAGATTGAGCAGCCTTGAGATTGGCTTGTATTACTCGCACTCGTTCTTCAGCTTCATTCACAAGTTCGATGCCGTAGATAACTCGCTCGCCGGACTCGCACCAGTTAAGTGGTGTGCGGCATTTCCGGCCGTAGAGAGCTTCATACGGCGTCATCTTGATGCTAGCTTGATAGCCATTATTGTAAGAAAACTCCGCCAACGGCAAATGATCGTCCCAATTCTTGCCGTGGTGGATGGCACAAGCGCGTAGCATGTCTTCAAGCACTTGATTCACTCGTTCAGTTTGACCATCCATCTGCGGGTGATACGCGGAACTTTGGATCAGTTTGGTCCCCAACGACGCGTGCAGCTGTTCCCAAAACCGAGCGACGAACAGCGCAACGCGATCTGAAATAATGGAGCGGGGAACACCGTGCAAGCATAATATTCTTGCAATATAAAGCTCCGCATATTTCTTGGCCACGTAGCCCATATGTACGGGAATAAAATGTGCCGACTTGGTTAGTCGATCGACTATCACCCAAATCGAATCATGGTTGTGGGAGGTGAGAGGTAACCCGACTATGAAGTCCATGCTTATATCCTCCCACTTCCATGCCGGAATGTTCAATGGATGTAGCTGTCCGGCTTTACGCATATGGTCGGCTTTCACACGCCGACACGTATCGCATTCGGATACGTACTTTGCGATTTCCCTTTTCATCCGTGTCCACCAAAATCTGGTTTTCAGATCCTGGTACATCTTGTTGCTGCCCAGATGAATAGAATACTTGGACAGATGCGCTTCGTCCAAGATTTTCTTCCGAAGCTTCATGTCATGGGGTACCACTATACGGTCTTTAAACCATAGTGTACCGGTATCATCTCTTCGGAAGCATTTCATTTCGCCATTCTTCATCCTTCTCTGAATGTGCGGCATTCCCACGTCTTTCTTCTGCGCTTCCATAATCTCCTCTCGTATTGTAGGGACGAGAGCAAGATTATACAATGCCCCATATGGAACCAAGTACAGACTCGGCTCATCCTCTTCAAGTGGGGTGATGGACAGACTGTTGACATGGGATTTGCGGCTTAAGGCATCGGCAACCACGTTTGCTTTACCGGGATGGTAGTGAATCTCAATCTCATAGTCTTTGATCAGTTCTATCTCCATTGCTGCATATTCAACTCCTTTTAAGTGAATATATACTTCAGACTCTTGTGGTCGGTGTAGAGGTGCACTAAGTTCCCAAGCAAATAGTGCCTCCACATTTTCAATGCCAACACCACAGCAGCAAGCTCAAGATCATGAGTCGGGTAGTGCTGCTCGTGGTTACGAAGTTGACGTGAGCCATAGGCGACCACTCTTCCCCCTTGCATCAATATACAGCCAAGCTCGATACCGGACGCATCACAATATACATCAAAGGGCTCGGTTGTATCCGGTTGAGCTAACACCAGGGTTGTTGTAAGATTCTTCACTAATGCTTGGAAAGCTTCTTCACAAGCTAAGCTCCAAACATATTTGATCCCCTTCTTCAACAATTCAGTCATCGTCTTAGCAAGCTTGGAGAAATTTGGTATGAATCTCCGATAATATCCTGCTAACCTGAGGAAACTCCTTACTTCGTGGACTGATGTGGGGGAGTTCCATTTCAGCACTTGTTCGATTTTGCTTGGATCAACTGCAATGCCTTCTGCAGAAATAATGTGACCAAGGAATGGCACTTGGCTGATCCAAAACTCACACTTGCTGAACTTGGCATAAAGCTTATGGTCTCACAATCGTTGAAGCACGATATGCAAGTGTTTGGCGTGTTCTTCTTCAGACTTGGAGTAAATCAAGATGTCGTCTATGAACACCACCACAAACTTGTCCAACTCCGGCATGAACACTGAGTTCATAAGATACATGAAGTGTGCCGGGGCGTTGGTGAGACCAAAGGACATGACGAGGTATTCATACAACCCATATCTCGTCGAGAAGGCCGTCTTCGGAATATCTTCCGCTCAGATCTTGATTTGATGATATCCGGAGCGAAGATCCATCTTTGAAAATACACTCGCACCACAAGTTGATCGAATAATATATCGATGTGGGGCAGTGGATATTTATTCTTGATGGTGACGGCGTTGAGAGGTCGGTAGTCCGCACACAACCTCAAGGTTTCATCGTTCTTCTTCACAAACAGCGCCGAGCATCCCCATGGCGAGGAACTCGGTCGAATGAAACCCTTCTTCATTAAATCATTGAGCTGCTCCTTCAGTTCAGCTAGCTCATTAGGAGCCATCTTGTACGGTCTCCGTGAGATCGGTGTCGTCCTCGGTACAAGTTCAATCTTGAATTCGACATCCCTTTCGGGTAGCATGCCCGGGAGATCATCCGGAAAGACATACGGGTATTCAGGGATCACACGAATATCCTCAAGTTTTGTGGCTTCCGTGTTATATGTGGCTGGAGCTTCTTGAACCGTGCGGTCAAGAATAAGAACATGTGGTTCATGAAGTGGAGAGTTTAAACGAACCACACGTGGAATGATGTCAAGGACAGCACCATGGCGATGTAGCCATGACTTTCCTAGAATGACATCAAGCTTATGACTCTCTAATATGATTAGAGAAGTCGGATATAGATTCCCACCCAATTGTAATGGTGCTCTATAGACCATCCTATCAGCTGTAATTTTCCCACCCGGAGAACATATCAAGTATGAATTATTTATGGGAATGATAGGCAATTGATATTTAATAACATAAGACTGACTTATGAAATTATGGGTGGCACTAGAGTCAAAATGTATGACTACGGGATGATCTAAGTAAGAAAACGTACCCGCGAGGACGGGTTCGCCTTCCGGCACATCTTCGATGGCTAAGTGGTGGACGTTGCCGGGTTTTGGTGCTGGTTTCTTGGGATGATTACGGGGCTGATTAGCACCCTGATACGGTGCTGCACCCCTGCCCTGTCACGGCTCGGGGCAGTCCCTTGAAATATGCCCGACACAGCCACACGTGAAGCACGTGTAAGGTGTCGGGGTCCCTCCGACTTGAGGATGGAATCCTGGTGCACGCTGTTGAAACTGAGGCGCACGCGGGACCATCCTTTGCTGCTGCTGTTGCTGTGGTGGATACGTCAGTCAGAAGCCTGGCGCATTATATTGTCGACCGCGGAACTGAGGCGGTCGCGCGTGGCTGCCATCTCTGACCGGATGGTGAGCGATACACCACGCGGTATTTTTGTGGCGTCCCACCACTGCTGCTCGTCAGCGCGCTGCGTTTCCTCTTATCAGAACCGCGCTCGCGCTGAGCATTCTCTTGTAGAATCGCGGCATTAACGAGGTCGTTGAATGTGCCACGATTGCTTTGGGCGAGATGGACCTTCATCTTGGAATTCAGGCCCCAGAAGAACGCGTTGCGCCTGTCATCTTCCGTTCCCACAAATCCTGGCGCATACTGAGCCAGTCGGTTGAATAACCTGGAGTACTCATGAGCACTCCTCTCGCCTTGTCGTAGCGCCAGGAACTCCTGGAGCTTCCTTTCCATAACCCTGGGAGGTATGTGATAGGCGCGGAACGCCTCCCGGAACTCCATCCATGTGACGGCATGGACAGACGGTAAGGAGGCGGTGTAGTTTTCCCACCAGGTACCGGCTTCTCCTTGAAGCTGTTGCGCTGCGTACAGCACCTTCTGGTGTTCGGTGCATCGTAGCATTCCGAACTTCGCCTCCAGAGTGCGGATAAATCTGTCCGCCTCCAAAGGCTCTTCGGCCTCCGTAAAGACCGGTGGATGGGTCGCCAGGAATTCTGAATAAGAACTTTGTTGGGGCTGGCGTTGCCCATTGTCTTGGTGCCCGCCCTGATGGGATGCATTCTGCTGGACTAGCATCCGCAGCAACTCGGTTTGCTCGCCGCGCGAGCCGAGCACTGCAGCGAGAACCTCCGCAAAATTTCTTGGAAGTTCTGGCGGTGGAGGAGGTGGTTGCTGCTGCGTCGTGGTTTGCTCTGGAGGTGGAGACTCATCACCAGGAACCTGACTCGGACCTCCCTCCTCTTATGTGGACCGTGTACGCACCATTCTGCATTCACATCATTCAAACGATCATCACATGTTGGTTTAGCTCATCCAGTCTATACAATGGTTGCGAGAATGGAATAAATAATGCGCATAACAATCACACATATGGATAAAGTATAAACTTTATACAACATATACATCCCTGGACCATGTTCCAAGATCAGGTTCCAAAGTAATGAACTTTAGGGATTAAAAGTTCATTTCGACCATCGTAGGTCGCCACGGGATGTTAGGTGTGTTAGCATGCGTAATTCCTCGCTATTGTACTGGACCCAAACATGTATCCACTCGAAATGATATGTCGAATGCATAAACCTTTCGACTCCAACTCGCTGTTTTACAACAGCCACTGGATGTCAAATTGTGAAACTAAGTGTTTCAGTTGAAACACTTCAACATGGTGTTCACTGTCCAGCTTCTGGTCCCGCTGACCAGTCTGGATAACTCAACAGTTTTGACCACCTTAGAGGCAAAGTATGGACTAGAGTTAAACAACAAAGTTGTAGTAGACTCAACAAGGAATTCATATTGTATTTATTTGACTCTATGGCCATCCTAGTTTGTGAGTTATGATTCCTACAAGTTGACAGAATTTTCTCAGGAATTTTGACAGCACCTCCTTTACAAGTTGCTGTTCTATTCACAAAATTCCAACTAATTCTGTCCTCAATCTTGGGAAACACTGAACTACAAAGTTGTAGGACATTTCCTACACTTTCTAATGATGTCTTTATTGACCCTTATAAATTTTTCTATCGAAAGTTGTGGTCGAAATACAGAGAATTCCAGAGAGCATTTTTGGTCTGCCCTGTTTCTGGACAGTGTATACTCATCTGAGATTTTCATCCATTTGGAGGGAGATTATGTTCTGGATCTCTAAAGCAAAGTTGTAGAGGACTTCAAAACCTTTCCAGAATGGTATCCCACACTTCCATTGGTTCGACCAATCCTAAGTTATGTCCTGTTTATGCTCAGCAAAATTTCTGCTGAAAACAGGGGAAATTGTTCCTAAGTCTTTGGAAATGAATCTACACTCCCAATTGACCCTTAGCTCAATATGGGAGTTCAATAAGCCTTAAATAGAATCCTAAACTTCATTTTGACTCTTTTATTTGAAAAATATCCTTTTATGCAGTCTCGGTACTACGTTTCCTCACCAAAGAAAAATCCTAAACCGGTATTCCGGCATATACGTGTCAAATGGTGGAACTAAGAACGTCACTCACAAATGCTTTCTACACGTCATACACTAACGTGGTTAATGTACCTGCAGAAGAACACACAATAATGGTGCACACAAAGGTTTTTGAATTTTCAGGAAGTTCCATATCATAATAAAAACATACGGTCCGTATCATTGCCATACGGATCGTCCCTGAGTCAAGCCACGTCTCAAGGTACATGGTCATGTTTTCACACCACACGATGGGGAACCTGAGTAGAGCATGAACGGGTCGTCATGGTTGGTAATTTTATCAACCCAACGGATACCACCTACTGCCTCATGACCGTTGAGGCACGCCGATGGCGAGCGCTGCGTATGGCCCTTTGAACATTCAAGAGTTGCATACTATCGTGTTGCTTACCACACGATGGGGTATTCTCACCTTTGCATAAAGCACGCTGGAGATCAGCGTATTCATATGCTCCCAGAACCATGAAGAGGTTCAGAGACTCATATTCACTACCGTGCCAAGCCACGGTATATCCTTCCATACAATTGCTCGTATGGCGAGCTACCGCAATTGATCCACCTACGGTGGCGTACCTTACCTCTTACCTGACGTCGGAGCGTCGTTACAGAATGTATAACAAATATGTTAGCATTTCCACCATAATATCTACTACTATCATAGACCTTATGTGGGCTTCTTAACTAATCCTCACTCAACTACTTCTAAATTTTCAAAATAAGCTCTTTTCGAGCGTGCTATTCCCAATGCGGCTCTAATACCACGTCTGTGGGGACCACCCCGTGGTTCACCCACTCCAGGATCGCATAGGGTGGTGCCGTGCGATGCGGCACCCAACAGCACACACGAAAATAATTTAAGAACAACATACAAACTTTTATTGAATATAAAACAGCGGACATATTTTTACAAAAACTTAATTAACAGAGGAAGTAGTATTTACAGCTAAACTCTAAGCCTAGCTATGCAAAAGTGCAGCCGTCCAGCCCGGGGACGCTACATACTAGCAGCACTCCAGTGAAGATCACGGCGGCGTGCAGGGCTCCATCTCGGCCGTGTACCCTGAGGGGGCATCGCCTCATCCTCGGAACCCTCCTCATAGCTCTCACCTGCATACAACTCAAATATTGCAACCGTGAGCACGATGGCTCAGCAAGGCTTAACCGACTAGCCTAGGCATGGAACTCTACATGCAGGGATGTGTAAGATAGGAAAACGGACTTTGCAACAAAGACACGCCTATAAGTTGATCCTTACTTTCAGTTTTATAGCAGCAGATTCATGTGCCTTAGGCAGCCCTCACATCGGAAGTCCACAATCAAACAAGAAACGCTTTGCTCCGATGTGGTGATGCCCAAAGCAGAAAATAAACTTAATTAGCTCTACATGTACAGCAGACATGGTTTCCAAAACATTAATATATCATCACAGCATATTATCATTCATCTGGCTTACTTCACTTCTTACTACGTCACAGAACAGTGAACAAGCGGTACTCAAATAACTGCGAGGGACGGTGATTGCAATCAGGAGACACCCGGACAACACGTTGCATACACCCACTTTCAGAAGCGTGATTCCACACCCCTTCCTACTCTGTTGTATGCAACAACCTTTCAAAGGCAACCCAAATGTTGAACCGGTCCATCCATAACGGGCAGGAGGTCCCAACGTGGAGCGTGACTGTGCCCACTGACAGATTTACACCTTGCTACCCTCAACCCACTCCTATTTACGGTTGGGTAAGCCTCGGCACCCAGGTTCACCATTTACATCGGTTTCCTGCTTATGTCAGTATGCCATCCGGTACTATTCAATACTTGTTCATCAGGCCCGCACACGACTCGCTCCTCAATCGACACCAACAGGGCTACGCACGTGAGACCTCCGCTCACTGCTTCCTACCCCCCTGCTGGGTCTCATTTTCTCCACTCTTAAGCCATTTTCTATTCTGACCAAACCGTGTGATAAACCTTACCTCGCGAGTAGATTCCAACTACTCGACTTCTACCGAGGTCCTAAGCATATTAGCAGGGCATTGTCTACTCGTCGGGTCTGTAAGCTGTCCAACCCGTCCAACCCTTCATAGGATTTAAAAGGTTATGCAAGTGGGGATCCAATCACCCTAACTCTAATGCAAGCATTCACCCTAGACATAAGTGATACAAATAAAGAATTTGCAAAACTACTTCAAAGCAAACCGGGGCTTGCCTGGTTGCGAGTCAAATGGGAAGTTAGCTTCAGGTGGCAGGACGTCCAAAGGCTCCGGCGTATCCTCAACTTCGGTCACTAAGTGAAATGTAGCAAAATATTTGTATAAGTGTTAAGGACTAATAAGAATTAAATTTCTATTCATTACTACTACAATTTAGGATCCTTCATTGGCTTTGGGATTTTTACAGTGAAGACTGGACTCTCTAAGGATGATCTGAGCAAAATTTGGAGAAATCTCATTGCACATTGTGGTCTCCAAAATTCCCACAAGCACAAGGCTTCTCTGAATTTTGAGCCCAAATCAGGAGCTTTGACATAGCTAACAGTGGAAGATCTGATTAGGGTAAGTCTCCATGGTTCTAATAAAATTTGTTTCACCATTTTTGGAGCTACCAACAGAGAGATATGAATTTTTGAAGTTGGACAGGAGTTCTGAAAAGTTTCTATTTAAATTTGAATTTTCATATAAAGGCTGAACTTTGGAAGGCAATTTAGCCTAGAAAACGAACTCCAATGAAGCCCAAATTTCTGCTGGAGATCAGTAACTATGAAAAGGACTTGCTGCCCAAAATTGGGAATGTTTCATAAAGAATTGCTCCTGGAATAAATCTCTAAAGGATTTACTAAAACAATTCTACAGAAATTCCTGGGCATTTTCATAGCAAGCAATTTGTTTTTCTGTGAAGTACTCCTCCTAAGGGTTCCAACAAAATTGGTCTCACCCTTTTTAGAGTTCCCTACACAAAGTTATGGATTTTTAAAACTTGAATAACTTTCTGTTTAAAATCTACACTGGGACTCAGAGGGGGGGAGCACTCGTCAGGTCTTTCTTCAACCTCTCGACCGTCCCCCGCGCGTGCATGCTGGACCCGACAGTGGCGCGCCTTGTTCTTGCCTGTTTCTCCACCATTCTTCCTACGGTTTCGTGCTATGTCACCCTCGGATTACAGCCAAGCTGCCGAGCAAGGTTTCGGGCCATGAAAACGACGGGAAACTCGTCGGCGACGGCGAGGCGGTTCGGTGGCGCGGTGCCGGTGATGACCCACACGTACAAAGCCTCAACCGATGATCTAAGGGGCCGTACACCATCCCTGGAGTACTTAGGACACGATGCTACCCCTAGCCGGAGCTGAAAACGCCCGCAAATAAGAGCTCGACGGTGAACCGAGCCGTTTCAGCCGGCTGCGATGGATTCTCGTTGCTAGGGTTGCAGAAAGGATGGTTTGCGTCATGCTTCAGCATGGGAGGGCGCTAGGGGCTCTAGTAGCTGTGTCTAATACTGGAGACCCGATGATCCAACGTGTGTGAAGAATTTCACGAAGTTGGCTCGGTTGGTCCTCCACGTGCACCGTCGGAAGTCGTCAAATTCCAGCTAGCCGGCGGTGGTAAAGTACCAAAGGACATCGGTATGAGAAACTAGACTCTATGACGCACCTCTGGGTGGTTTTCCTCGCGCTGTGGAGGTCGGAGTCGGCCGGGAGACGGGGAACCGAGGCGGCGATGTCGAGCTCTGTTTTCTTCGGAGCAGAACAGCTCGGCACCGGTGCAGATGGTCAGCCACGAGCTGAGGACGGTTGGAAGACGTCGAGGAGGCTCTGGCGGAGCTGGTGGGTAGCTCAGCTAGGTGCTGGTGTCGTTGGAAGACGATCAACACTAGGCACCCGAGCAGACTAGCCTAGCGCGGTGGTTTTTGCTCATGCGCTCGAGCAGAGAAGGGAGGGGCACGTCGGTGGAAGGCCGAGAGGGCAAGGGAAATTGTGCTGCGGCTGTGGCACAGATGGGTGATCAAGTAGCCGGAAGAATCAGGAGGTGGCGTGGTGCACCTCGGGCGCGGGTCGTAACCGGGAGCTGTCGCGCTCCCGCTGTTCGACCGCAGTCGGCTGAGGCGGCAGCACTTGTGTGTGGCTGACAAAGATGTCCCACCACTTCTAATTCCTATCCAATTTTTCCACTGATATTTCTCCCCCAGCTACTCAACAAATAAGGCTATACTTTCACACCAAGTCATTGTTTGAAAAGTTGAATCAAACTGTTTAGAATTCTGGTGTGAAGTTTGAATTGAGTTTGGTCATTTGAATTTGAATTTTCCCTTTTGCCGTGCTCCAAAAACATAGCACACCAAGTCCAAAGTTTCCAAATTTTGGCATGGCTGCTAATTCAAATGTGTAGAACACATTTGTGAAACCAAATTTGCAAATTGAGGGAGTTGGAATTTGAAACTGAATTTGAAATTCAGATTAGAGGGCTTCTCCTTTTAATCCCAAACAAATATTAAAACTCCTCCAAATGAACTGAAATTTGGAAGGGTGAATATTTGTACTATGAAGATCCAAGTTATGAATTTAGATCTCCATGTTTTGAAGTTTTTGGGAAGTCTAAATCCTCACTTTGAACTTACACCGTTATAATTCAAAGTTTTAATTCCCCTCATTTTTCCTAAGTGTACATGAGCTGAAATTTTCTTGCTACCACTTTTTTTTGGGGATTTTACATAGGGAGGAGGTTCAGAGCCCACCGATACGTGGCAGCTCCGGACCTCACCTCAGCGGGGAGGCTCAGATCAGAGCCAATGGCACGCGTGGACACAGGAGCCGTCCTCAGCAGGGAGGAGGTTCAGAGCCCACCGACACATGGAAGCTCCGGACCTCACCTCAGTGGGAAAGCTCGGACTAGAATCAAGGACACATGTGGGCATCATAGCAAAGCTCATGTGGCATCCACGGGGCTGACCTCGGGCCAATGGCACGTGTCTACGTTGGCACCCGCCTCTATGGGGAGGCGAGGCCTGGGCTGTCTTTTTCCCTCCACATGGGGGTACCCGGTCTGCAGGGTACCAAAAGTGGCCCCGGTCCCATCTTGGGGATCTTTCCCGCGTGGTGGTTTTTGAGCCTGCACTTTAGAAGCCGAAGTGGTTGTGAGATTTTAGCGTAGTGGTTGTACCTGGGAGGCGAAAAGGCTGCACGCCCTTGTCGTAGTGGGCGTGCGTCTGCTCTTGACTTGAGGGTCGCGGCGATGTTCTCGAGGGGTTGCCCCAGGGCATTTACTGCAGCAGCCTTTGGGTTGTCCCCTGCATTTCCACCACCCCGCTTTCCTTGGGAACCGCCGGACGTTCCTGAGAATTTACCCGCTTGGCCCCCAACGTCTGATGGGTGGACCTGGGTCTCATCCGCCATTGGGGTGGTGGTCTGTGCACGGAGGTGGAAACCCAGACGTCGCGCCTGTTGCCCTGCCAAAGGTTGCGGACATAGAAAAAGAAGCCTTCTGGAGAAGGGCGGTTCCTTCCTGCCTTTCGTGATCTTTGTCCTCCTTCTACGCGCTCGAAGCCTTCACTCTCCAGCGCTCTCATCTTCTCACACCACCATGTCTTCTGGCCTCTGTTCTTCCAGGCTCCATAACGATGGCGACATCACACTTGTGAGGCGCCTGCTCGGCTGGCAGTCAGCCACATTCCACGGAAAGATCTGTCACGGGAGGGTCCCACTGACCGACATTCAACCCGGCGTGGTTGTTCTATTCACCTCGTACGTGCTGTCCAGGTTCGCCCTCCTAGCGTCGTCCTTCCCCCTCACTCTGATAGAGGTGTATGGGCTCCAGCTGCAGCACCTTACGCTGCACGCCCTCGCTCTGGTGGCCATCTTCGTCCACTTCGGCGAGATGTTCGTGTACGTGCAACCTTTGGTGCGGCTCTTCAGGGCATTTTTCTCCTTGAGGGCCTCGGAGAGAAGCACAAGCCACCTGGGGGCTTACTACTTCCAGCACCGAGGGAGGAGCTCCACGACTTACATCGCGTCCTTCACTCCCGGGAAGTGGGAGCACTGTAGGGAGAACTGGGTAATTGCCCAAACTGATGTCCACGACCGCCTGGAGCTACCGGGTGGCCCGCCGATGGCCAAGGTGGCTGTTGGGGTTGATATTCCCGACTCACAGGATGCCTACATGCCTGTGCTGGAGAGGATCAAGTACTTGGCGGAGGAAGGCTTGACCTCACTGATGGTCTTGGCTGACTTCCTGTCCCGCCGGATCGCCCCTCTCCAGCAGCGCGTCCAGCCTGCCTGGCAGTACACCGGGGAGGGCAACATGACACGGTTGGCGTGCGGAGCGGGATCATCACCGGATCGGGAGGTGCTGGGGACGATGCTGTAGAAGCTCTCTTACGACCCGATCTCCGACGACGCCATCACTCCGCCGGCAAGCTGTCAGCCCGTCTACCTCAACCCACAGGCGCGGTCGAGGCTGCTGAGGGAACTGCCGACACTGAACGACATCGATGCCAAAGTGGGGCAGATCGGCGGTCCCTCACGTGGCATTGAGATCCCTAGGATGGATAGCGCCGGTGGCCAGGCGTGGCCTGCGCCGAACTCACTCCCAAACAGAGGGATGGAGTTGGCTGGTAGATTTGATCCCGTGGAGCGCCCTCGTCCACCGCCCAAGAATGCCCCAGAGTCGAGTAGGGCACTGAAGAGGAGGCTGGTCCGTTCCGACGGACGCTCCATCTCGGGCCCCCAGGCGAGGGGTTCCCAGGCTTCCCGTGGTCCTGCACTGGGCTCGATGACTGGTACCGGTGGCAGCTCTGGAGCTGCTTCTGCCGGAGCAGCCCCGGTGGCTGCGGCAAGGGTGGCTGGCGCTATTGGAGCTTCAAGGAGGGCCCCCGAGGCACCTTCGTTATAAAAGGGGCCTTTGGGTGCGTCCCCAGCTCGGAAGCCATCTTTGGGGAAGGCTCCTGAAGTGGCATTGTCGGCGACGAGGGTTCCAGCAGCGCCGTCGGCTCCTCAGCCGTCGAGGGCAGCCCCAACACAGGGCGCATCTGCGGCATCGAGGTCCTCAACAGGGAAGGCTCCTACTACGCCGTCTTCGTTGACGAAGACCCCTGAGGTTCCACCGGCTCCAAAGCGGAAGGAGGCGACCTCAACGCCGGCGGGGGCGAGTGGCTTGATCCCTCCGCGTAAGAAGCTCCGCGCGGGATGTAACTTCCATACCTCCAAGTACGGCTCAACCTTTCTATATAGGTTGTGTACTGAGCCTCATGATAGTGTAGTTGACTCTTGATATTTCTCCTTGCAGCGCCCCTCAGCAGAGCACCTCTCCTCCTCCTACTCGCAGCAGTCTGGGAGCCGGAGCTCCTTCTTCGCTGAAGATCCAACACCGGTGGCAGTGCCTGACCCTGCGCTTGGGGTGGCTCCGGATGTCGGTACCCGGGCCCCCGAGGCCAGCCAACCGGCGGGTGCGGATGCCTTTGGTAGCGGCACGGCTGCTGCTGAGCAAGCTGCCAATCCTCCTCCTCTTCCTCCGCAGGATGCTGTGGTGGTAGCCCCACGGGAAGATGGAGAACCGGAGGGTGTCAAGGCAGTCCCTCGCCTGGCAATGCCAAAGGGTGTCCCGCTCCCCAGGGTCGTGAGAGCAGTCCGATCTAGCCTGGACAAGATGCAGGATGTGCTCGAGCAGAAGTGGACCGAGGTGAGGTCTGAGCGGGAGCACCTCCGGGACTGGGACGACCTACTGAAGACGCGGGTCCAGTCTGACAGGGCAAGGGCACAGGCTCAGGAGGAGCAGATTGAGGCGCGGGAGGAGGTCCTCAAGGAGAAGGAGCCACAAGAATGTGGTGCACCTCCTGGCTGAGGCTAAGGACCTCCATGCCACCGCCGATGCACGCCTCACGGGTCTGATGGAGCTTTAAGAGATGCTCCTTCATCGGTATAAGGAGGCAGAGGCAAGGGAGAGGGAGCTCTACGATTGTTTGGCCACTCATGAGGAGGAGCGGGGACGCTTGAAGAAGAGGCTTCAAGGCGTCTATGACCGGGAGCTTGCCGCTTCGTCTAGGGAGACTGACCTGGATGAGTGCACCGCATGGCTGGCCACCAAGGAGCAGGCCCTGGCTGCTATGGAGTAGGATCTAGCCGCCAGGGAGCAGGAGCTGGCGAGGAGGAGTTTGGCGGGGGAGCTGGCTTCTTCCACCAAGGTGGTCGAAGACCTCCGGGCTTCTCGTGCTGATGAGGCAGAGAAGGTCCGCGACTTCTTCGGACGCGTGGAAGCGGCACTGGAACCCTTCGGCCTTGGCCCCCTGCTGTCTAGCGGTCCGGCCTAGGAGGTCAGACAGGTGCTCCTTGCCCTGGACTTAGTTGGGAAGAAGCTCCTGACGCTGGAGAACGTCATGGGGGAGCAACTGGAGGCTGAAGGCAAGGCTCTGGCTCAGTAGGTGGCAGAGCATGTGCTCTCCTTCCTTCAGAGCTGCGACCCCAACATCTCCCTGGAACCTGTGGTGCAGGGCCACAACGCGGAGCTATCGGGGGCCAAGTCTACTGTGGAGGAGGTCGCCTGACTTGTAGCCTCTAGGTTCCAGCGTGGAGAGCTCCTAGGCTTCCCCTCGCCTTGTATCCTCCTTTGTGTGCCGGAGCTATGCCATTTAATAAAGACTCTTGTGTCAAGTCTGGTGCTGTCTTGAGTTGTTGATGTAGACTTCGGACCCTTGGCAGCGCAAAGGTCCGAAATTACTTAGCCGAGGTGGATAGCTCCTTGCCGATGTCCCGAGATTGTTCCTCCAGGTCCTTGGCAGCGCAAGAACCCAGAGCACTCCAGTAGTGTGGCTAACACACTTCTCGGGTCCTTGGCAGCGCAAGGACCCGAGGGGACCTCGGCTAGTGTCTTCAGCTTATCGTAGCCGGAGCCCCGAGTCTTCTGCTTGGTGCTACAGCGGTCCGACGTACTGCCCACATGATTCCCCATTAAGGCCCCCTGGTAGGTGTGGCCCTTGAGTTGGGGCGCACCTACCAAGTAGACCAGAGGAGGCAGGACGTCAGCATCGTTCCTCCTGGGAGTTCCGGGACGCCAAAGATCTGTTTGGACCTGCAGACATGGCAGAAGAAAGGGAGTAGTCGTGCTCTCTGGCCTTGTTAGTTTTGCTACGGCTTACGGTCCTCAACCGAGCTGCAGGGCTTGGATAATTAGATGTGGGTCGTCCGGGCTATGGTTATAGCCTTGCCTAGGGGTATGAGCCGTCCGGTTCCCTGGTATTGAGCTGTAGCGCTAGAGAGGCAGAGTGTGTAGGCTTGGGGTACGAAACCAGGCAAAGCAGGCTACACACCATGGACCTCCCGCTGGTGTAAGCCTTTCGGGGGAGGGACCTTTTGGCACCATAGGGCCCCCAGGCAATGGGCCAACCAAAGGGTCCCAATTTATGGTTAAAACTTTACTCAGGGGTACGGGCCTTCCGGTTCCCCGGTACTGAGTTGTAGCGCTGAAGAGGCATGGTGAGCACGCTTGGGGTAAAGAACCAGACAAAGCAGGCTACACACCCTGGACCTCCAGCTGGCGTAAGCCTTTCGGGTGAGGTACTTTCAGCACCATAGGCCCCCAAGGCAGTGAGTGTGGGGACCACCGCCCCGACAGTCCAGGGATCGCATTGGGTGGTGCCATGCGATGCGGCACCCAACAGCACATATCCGAAAAACACACATTCACAACAACATATGTCTTTAATACATATCATTGTCACATTTTACAAATAATGTACAACGTACATTTGCAGCAGAAAGATAAGAATACAACTCACGAGCTATAGCCTATGCTACGCGAAAGGAAGCCATCATGCCCGCGGATGCTCCACACTAGCAATACACCAAAACGCGACAGTGTGCAGCGTTCCGAGTGAGACTCACACCCCTTATTGGGTGCTGCCCCAGTCGGATCTCACTTCCTCCCTAACGTTGCCTATGCAATGTTACCTGCAATACAATGGATCAACAAACCATGAGCTTATTCTCAGCAAGACTTAACCGAAAATCTACACATGGAACTCTAAATGCTGGAAATAGAGGGCTGAATACAGAGAATTTGCATAAACGATGAACTTGAGCTAACAGAGAGTCCTTACTTCCAGTTTTTATTCATATTTTATAAGCCTCGCACAATTTACATCGAGACTCCACAATCAAACAAGAAATGCTTCATCTCGATGCCACTTGTCCGAGGTGAAAGTAATTTTAGTAAGAGCTATCCTAGACCAATACATACCTTGCGCCATCAACACCGAGACTCCACAATCAGACAAGAAACGCTTTGTCTCGATGCCACTAGCCCAAGGTAGAAAGTAAATTTAGTGAAAGTGTTTATCATCACTCATATCCAATATGAGGATTACTCACGAAGCATATTAACCATTTCCCAAGTTTCTTACTACGTCACGATTCAGTGTACAAGTATGCTCACTACATCGAGCGACGGTGATTCGAATCAATAACACCCGGATGACACGACACATATGCTCGTCCGAGAAAGTTGATCAACCAATCCTCTCAACGTCGTATGTGGCAACCTTTCACAAGACACCCACATGTCGAACCGGTTCCACCGACCCAGAGTAAGTCTCAGTATGCAAACCCTCCTAATGACGCTTCTCTCTCCTTTTAGCATCTGCATGGGACGGTGGGGTATTGCCTCGACACCCAGGTTAACATGTTACATCGGTTTCTTGGGACCCATATAGCCAGTATGCATCCGGTACAAGATCAAACTTGTCTAGCGGCGCCACACACGAGAACGGTCCTCAATTGACTCAGACAGAGACTAGGCTCATAGGACCACATCCTTGATCCTTCCATCCATACTGCCCGATCTCCATTTCCCTATTTAGTGGATCAATCCCAACTCTTCTGATTAATCCCCCTTAATCCCTGTTCACGAGTAGGAAACTGCCTACTCGAGTTATGCTTCTTCAATCCATTTTTCTTAACATGATCATAGCTGTTATACTTAAGTGAAAAGTTAATCTAACAAATATTCCAGGGATTTATTGGGTCATACATGTGGAGTGTCATACAACCTAGACTTAATGCAAAAATAACAATTTTAGACATTATAACGTGTATACAAATATAAACTTGTAAATTTTGATGCAAACCGGGGCTTGCCTTAGTGTTGATCCCAACTAATGTTTTTGTTAGTAGAATCAAGTCAGTGTCCTCCGAAGTCCTCTCGATAATTCCCTCGACCGAAATGATCAATTAAACGAATGTGTCACATTATGAAATAATGTGCTATATAAAACTACAGAAGCAAACTATATGAAGACAGAGGATTCTGGGGTTGAAATTTTTACAGAAGCTTTCTAATCTCATGATAGGGTTATGAAAATTTTCAAAGGTTTTTGATAAAGGAGTTGGCCACCATAATTATTGGAAGATTTAACCTACAAGGGTTTATAGGAAAATAAAGCAGACTTTCTCCTATGGACTAATGTGATATTCTGAGAAGTCTGGACCTAAGGGTTCTAGGAAAATCTGTTTCAAATTTTCTAAGTCTTCTGCTGGCCAGAATTGCTTATTGAAGCTTAATCTGTTTTTTTTTCTGTAAATGGATTCTGTGATTTTTAGCTAATTTACTCAACCCGTGAGAAAATCTACTGATTAAGCCCTCTTAATCAGCTCCAAAAATCCTAAGATATTTAGTGGAGATCAGGAACTAGGAGAAATATTTTCTGACCAAAAGTGGGACAATTTCGTAAAGCAATATTCCTGGAATTAATCCCTAAAAGATTTACTAAAAAGAATTCTACAGAAAATCCTGGACATTTTCATAGCAAGAAATTTGTTTCTCTGCAAAGTACTCCTTCTAAGGATTCCAACAAAATTTGTATCACTTTTTGGAGCTTCTTACCCAAAGTTATGGGTTTGCAAAGGCTGCACAGTTTCTGGATTTATTTGGCTGAAGAAAAATGCTTTCACACGCTGACAGTGGGGCCCCCTCGTCAGACCCTTCTTCTACCTCGCGACCAGAGCACCCCGCGCACAGAGCTCGACCATGGCATGCCTCGTTCTCTCTCATTTCTCCACCATTTTCACTCCGGTTTCATGCTACGTGACCCTCAGAAGATGGCGCAGCTACCGGGCAAGGTTTTACCGCATGAAAACGCCGGGAAGACGATCGGCACCGGCGGCGGCGATCGGTGGCGCGGCACCGACAAGGAGTGGCGTGTCCTGAGCCAAATTCAACGAGCCAATATGCCCTACAGCATCCCCAAAGGTCGTGGAACATGAATCTATACCCTAAACGAGCGGAAAACGGCAGCAAGTATGGGCTCGACGGTGGACCGAGCCGTTTTGGCCGGCGGTGGCGATTTCTCATCGCCCCACTTGTAGAATGGAGGGTTTGCTGCGGGATTTGGTGTGGGGGGTTGCTAGGGTCGCTAGATGCTGTGGCTAGAACCGAATGAAGGATGATGAAGTCGGTTGGAAGAATTTCCCGATTGGAGGGGCGCCGGTTCTTCACCTACACCGGTGCAAAACTTTGAATTCCGGTTCACCGGTGTCGGGGAGAAACAAAAGGAGTCTGGGAGGATGATCTAGACGTCGTAGTGCACCTTAGGAGGAGGTTGCTCGTGCCGGAGAGGCGCTGGACGGGCTGAACGATGAGTAGCTGTGAGGGTGGCGTGGCTCTGTCTTGCGGAGGAAGAAATGGCTCGACAGCATTGGAGGAATCCGGGCACGGGCTGGTGATGTTTCCGGGATGTCTAGGAATGATCAGCGCAGCTCTCAGGTGGCTCAACCGGGCGCCAAAGTCACCGGAAACCGATCGGCGATGAGCAGCAGAGGGTGGGTGCTGTTTTCCTTCAGGTGAACGTGCGAGGAAATTTTGTGCCGTGGGTTTGCTCGTGCGAGGCAGAGAAGGAACAATTGAGTTGTGCAGCCACTGATATTTAGTGAGCAGCTGAGCACCAAGGAGTGAACCGCCTCAGGGAGCAGCAGGCACACAGCCAGCTCGGTGGAGCACTCCCCCCCCAGTGTCAAGCTTCCACAGAGGAGAAAACCAATTAGCTGGCTTTGTTGCAGTGATAGGTGGGCCCCCTCCAAATAACAGTGGCTCCACAATTCAAATTCAAAAGTTGCAGAAAACTCCAAAAACTGAATTTGAACCTGCAGATTTATATTCTAAAAAGAATAGGCATGCTGAAAATGGGGATTTTACAATGAGACAACCAAAGGGTCCCAATTTATGGTTAAAACTGTACTTAGGGGTACAGGCCGTCCAGTTCCCCAATACTGAGCTGTAGCGCTGAAGAGGCAGGGTGTGCACGCTTCGGGAACGGAACAAGGCAAAGAAGGCTACACACCCTGGACCTCTCGCTGGCGTAAGCCTTTCGGGGGAGGGACCATTCGACACATTAGGGCCCCCGAGCAACGAGCCAACCACAGGACCCCCATGTACACCACAGGTACCTCAAGAAGACCTGCCTCAAGAAGGATAGCACATCTCCTACTAAGGATGGCACAGGAAAAAGCAGCTGGCCATACAGCCGGAGCAGTATGGAAAGAAAGCACGAAAAAGAAAAGGGGGCGATGTCCATGGTCCGGTTACTTTTTTGTCCGTAGGCATGTACCTTCCGGCCCCGAAGTACTCAGTTGTAGCACAGGGGAGGCAGTCCGGCAGGCTTAGGGTACAGAACCAGGCTAAGCAGGCTGCGCGCCCTGGACCTCCCGTGGGTGTTAACCTTTCAGCGAGAGGGCCTTCTAGTGTTACGGGACCTAGGACAAGTGTGACACCCTCATTTTTGGGTTCTGCATGTATTCATGTTTCATGTAGAGAAAACATTTTAAAAGAAGTGGGAACAGAGAAAGAATCAAAAGGATAGCCAAAAAGAGCAAAAATCCAGTTCACCAAGAGCGCTGAAGACAACTACCGCGGCCCGCTGGCCACGTGGCGCCTTCGGAGCTCATCTCCGCAAATGGGGAGAGGTCCGCCGCTAAACTGGCTACGTGGCAGGCTCGGGGCTCATCTCCGCAAACGGGGAGAGGTTTGACCCCGTGGGACACGTGTTGCCCCGGAGCTAGCCTCTGCGGAGAAGCGAGGCCAGTCCCACAGGACACGTTTCACCTTAGGAGCTATTCACCGCGGAAATCAGAGGACCAGTCGCGAGGAAACGTGTCGATCTCGGAGCTCACCTCCAAGAGGTCCGGTTCTATTGTACACGTGTCGCCACCGGAGCTTATCTCCAGGAGGTCCGTCCATGTTGGACACGTGTCAACCTTGGAGCTCGTCTCTGAGAAGAAAGGAAGTCTGACGCTGTTAGGACACGTGGCACACCCGGAGCCACCTCCGAAGAGAGGGAAGGTCCGCCACTGACACGTGGCGTGCGCGGAGCCACCTCTGAATAGAAGAGTAGGTCCCGACCGCCAGTATACGTGGCGCATGCGGAGCTCACCTCCGAAGGAGAGGGAGGTCTCGCTCGCTTGACACGCGGCACAACCGGAGCTCGTCTCTGCGGAAAGGGGGAGACCAGGCCCCGGTGGACACGTGGAGCTTCCGGAGCTCATCACCGCGGAGGTAACAAATTCTGGAGCGGTTTTTGCTTCTGTACGCGTGGAAATACCGGTACGGGAGGAAACCGTCATGAATTCCACAATGTTACCGCACCAAATCAACTAAAGATAAGTTGTTAAGATTCAACGACAATTTGAATAGGACTCTTATTCGAAGTCCAATCAGATTATAACTCTTTCTTCCTGATTATAAATAGAACCCAAAACCTTTGGCCGAAACCACGAACTTCTTTTCCAACTCCTGAGCCGACGACTTAGAGCCCTATCCCCAGCTCGCCTAGTAAACCTTTCGCCGGAGTTTTGTCGAGAGAGATCGCCGGCAGAGAGCCCCAACGATCTGTATTGCTAAGAGAAGGACCCCGAGATCAAGAAGAACGTAAGGTGGGTCTCCAATACTACCTTACGTCATCATCGCATTTTATTTGCATCTGTTCTTCGATTCCTTTCAAACAGAAACTTTCTCGTGGACAGATCACTTGTTGATCGGGTTGATCTAAAGACAAGATTATCGCCACGTCCACATTTGATCCGAACACCCCTGTTCATCGTAGAACCATGCAATCCATGCTAGAACACGAACAAACCGATCTAATAAAAACTGCACCATAGGATTAACATGCATCATTGCATCTTAAAGTACAGTTTATGCATGATATTGATTGCTGTGGATCTTGTATGTGCGTGATCATGTATAGAAGGACAAGCTCAGGGAGCTACCTATGACGGACTACAACAATAAGATTTTGAGCAACCGGAACAGCCAGAACAAGGCAAGTGCCCTTGACCATATTGATCCTATGTTTTGGTGTTGAGTCAAACATGATGGGAAACCCTTTTATAGGAGTTTACTAGTTTTTGTTAAACCACCCTTGTCGCCAGGGAAGTTTATGAGTCGGGTATGGTTTTACTTTTATGCTTCGCTGAGTCCATGGGATTAGGAAGCGAGATAGATGTGTCTAGCTAACTGCACTCGTAATGATAATAAGAAACTGATGTTGTTTATGAACATGGATCGGAGGGAGATCTAGGAAAGCCGGGTTTGTGAATGAGGTAGCATGAGATGGTGGTTTACTTGCCGTAGATCTAAGGACCGGTTCATGCGAGCACATGCAAGGATAACAGTGCCACCACAAGGCCATGTATGGGTGTGTCTTAGCTGAGTAATTAGGTAAGTTGCTATATTGTTATGGACTGAGGAAGGCGCGGGGAATGGGAGTCAAGTGAGGACTGCCCTGGGAACTGCATGGCACAAGAGGGGGCCCGTGGGTGGGAGAATTGGAGATTCTAGCCTGCCGGTGAAACCTTAGTGAGTCCATATATCTAGTAGCCCCTTTGTAAAGGCTATTTTGTGATCTCTTGGACATACACCGACGGTTGTGTACTGGTATAATGGAGGTTCTGCAGTCGTCGACAGGTGACGAAATCACAAACTTGTGGGTAAAGAGGTGCAAACTCTGCAGAGTATAAAACTATCATGATAGCCGAGCTTACGGTCACGAGCGCCTGACCAACTTCCATGATTAGTTGGATGGATATTTTGAGATGGTTTTGGATGGTTTGGTTTTTAGGACTGTTGAGTCTGGGTGATAAGATGGGTTGCATGACTGTTGAGTCATGGCAACGAGGTTGGTCTCGGTGTGAGACATAATTGTTTATGAGATGAAATGGTAGCGAATACGAGATGGTATTCGTGAGATGGTAGCGAATACGAGAAGGTATTCGTGAGCAAGAATGAGGTTGATTAATATCTGGTTGGGACATGGAAGGTAATGAACATAACGGAGGTATGACTGGTATTTTACTACATGTTGGGATTACATTCGCTTAAAGATAAGTTGCTGTTTTATCATGGTTTTGATAAATAACTTTGCTTTCTGCAATGAGCCTTTTTATACCTACCTTGTTATGAGCTACATATCATATTTTCCCGCACTTGCTGAGTACATCATTGTACTCAAACTTGCATTATTATTTCATCATCAGCAACAGGAGAATATTACTATGAAGACCAGGTGGACCATTAGGCATGTAATCTGTCCTCAACCTTGCCTGTGGGGATGGAACTGAGATGCTGCTGCTTAGATTGCTTCCGCATTAGTTAGAAGACTTCCGCTGCTAGAATAAAGACCTCCTCTGCTAGAATAAAGACTTCCACTGCTAGAATAAAGACTTCCGCTGTTAGATTAAGACTTCCGCTGTTAGTATGAGTCAAGACTCATGAGACATTGTAATAAAACCCTGTTATTTGTGGTAATATATAATCTGAATTCAGTTTGTGGAACATATGTGTATGTGTGATGAACATCCTGGGCACACATATGCATCAGTTCTCGGTTCCGTGGTTTTCCACAGAATTGAGGGTGTCACAACAAGTATGTAGAACAGGCTCTGGACATGCCGTTTACAGTTGATATGCATGAGTGAGCACAAACTGTAAAGTGTACGCAGGGTAAGACAATATTTTCTCATTTCAGACTTCCTTCATAGGAGGAGACAAGCCGTACAAGAAGGGAGTGATCCGCTAGGGATGGCAAGAGTAGCAGGACTCCTCCGGAGCTGATCTGTTCTAGGCGCTACTCCTAGACTCTATGACACCCTTTCAGAGAAAAAGAAGAATCCTACCGCTGCGCTAAGGATAGAACTTATGGTGGCGTGCTATGTTTTTGGATTGAGTAGAGGTACCCTATTTTCCGTGGCTTGGCGGACGCACCTGGGGCGGCATACTTGTGTTGTTCGGACGGAACCCTCCTAGCTGGGGGAGGGTTTGTCATCCCTTCTCGATAAAGTATTCGCCGAAGCGCCAGGTGGCCCCACCTTGGGTTGTCTACTCCGCCGTACCACTGCTGATATTGCCAGAGCGTTTCACGGTGTAGCGCATCTGAGCAGCCGCTAGCCACATTTCCTCGTCGACGAGGTCGATATATTCACGCTGGAGCTGGTCCTGTGTGGCTTCGCCGTATGTTCGGACGTGGGATGAGCCCATGGTGGTTTCCAGGGGGAGGGCGTCCTTGACCCCCTACACCAGTGTAAGAGGGTGTTTCCCTGTGCGAAGGGGGGAGATGTCTGGTTAGACGTGGAGCCTCTTGCGTCGCTCATTTTCGGTGCTCAAGTCGGAGTGGCCGTAGACGGATTTCAACGCCCGCTCAGCGTCTTGATACTCCATCTCTTGCTTAGCATTGGCCTCAGGTTTGGCCTTTTTTGCCCTCCCGCTAGCGGGAGGGCGCACCGTCTTGACACGGCCGCTGCTGTTGCAGCTCACGGAAGCGCTCCGCAAGCTTCGTGATCTCATGGCAGTCGCTGGTGCTGTGACGGTTGGAGTTGTGCACCGGGAACCACTGGCTGTCATTGCTGGCAGACGACGGTCGTGGGCGCTTGTCGGTGCGTGGGGCTCGGCCCCCACTGGCCGCTGCATGGGCGACAATGGGTGATCGAGCCACAGGCTTGTTCTTGCCTCCGGTCTTGTTCTTCTTGGCACTGTGCCAAGCAACGGCTTCCCCAGCACTCCCTGGCACAGAGGCATGTCGTGAGTGCCAGTCTCGGCCTTCCACCGCTCTGACGCACTTGTCTGCTAGGCTGAAGAGCTCGGAGACATCCTGGAAGTCGTGCGTGGCAAGCTTCTCGAGCATCTTCATGTCGCGGACTCCCTGCCGGAAGGCGACGATGACGAAGGCGTTGGAGATGCGAGGGATGGTGTTCCTACCCTTGGATAATCGCTGGATGAAGGATCGCAGCGACTCCCCATCACGCTGACACATGGCGTGGAGGTTGAGCTCGGTGCCGGGGCGCGTGTAGGAGCTCCCGATGTTGGCTGTGAATTTCCAGCACAACTCTTCCCAGGACGTGATGGTGCCTGGGGGAAGGTTCATGTGCCATGACCGAGCAGTGCCTGTCAGGGCCACGGGGAAGTAGTTGGCCATGATGGCCTCATCCCCTCCTGCAGCAAGAAATGGAGGTGGAGTGGATCTGTAGGAACTCGGCGGGGTTGATCATCCCGTCGTATTTCTCCGGCAAGTGGGGACGAAACATGGGTGGGCAGACCACCATGCGAAGGTGTGGGGCGAGCGCCATGCAGCCCCCTACTGCTCCTGGAGAGGCAGGGGCTTGTGCGGCACGTCCCGCTGGTACGGTGCTCGTGGAGCCAAACTCTTCTTCGAGGTTGCGAAGCCTCCTCGGTGTCGCTAGATGGTGGTACCACCATACTTGCTTGCGCCACGTCGGTTTAGCTCAACCCTGAGGTCGGCAGTGGCTGTCGCATGCATAGCCGCCTTCCCACGGACCGCCGTTGGCATACGCGACTGGGCCAGCGAGGGTTCAGACAACTGTCTCCTGTAGGCAGGAGAGTTCATGGCTGTGGCAATGAGGTGGTAGACGTCGTGTCACCACTGCTCTGCCGCCTCGGGGGTGGCACCTTCGCCCGGAGGATTGTGGAGGAGTGCGCACACTGCTGCTAGCATTGATTCCACCGTTCGGGTAGTGGGCCGCCATGAAGTAGCGGCCACTAGCACCGAGGGCGCTGAGGGGGCGGCGACCGTCTGGTCACCAGCCTGGCCAGACCTGGGCACCGTGTGCACTGCAGGCATACCGACCAACTGGTTGCCGGCCTGGCAAAACCTACCCGCCCTGGAGCGGGAGGTGGCCTCGTGAGGTGGTCTCGTCGTCTCCTGTATGGAGACGGTGGCGAGTCAGGCGATAAGTCTCGCCGAGTGGGGTGATGTTCACCATGGTCGCCTAGAGGGTGCGAAAAGTCCCCTACCTGGTGCGCCAAATGTCAGAGTGTGAGCTTCGACACTCCCCCAGCCTGCTACAGGAGCAGCCCACAGAGGTTCTTTGTTTGGAGGGGCTTGGCGTCCCTAGCGCGATCCGGCCAGAGAGAGCGGGTGAACACCGAGATTTATATGGTTCGGGCCGCCGGAGCGTAATACCGTATGTCCATGGGAGTGTTTGTTGTATTTCTCGTGCGTACGAGTGTGGGGGTTGCTGGGTTGCGAACCCTTTGTACGATGGACACACCAGTCCTTTTATAGTCTAAGGCTGGGGTGGTCACAATGTGGCTTGGGGCCCGACAGGTGTCTCCGAAGCTATACGAATCCTATACATGGTCTAGGGTTTTACACTCTGAGTAGAGTAGTCGGTGGGGGGGGGGGGGTTAAGTCCCGCCACCTGACTCACTGAGCGCCCCTGTCCCCCTGTTAGGTGATGTTGAAGACGACGTCTTGTCATCGCGTCTTCTCGTCCTGCTGGACGGCACTGTACCGCCGTCACGCCACGCCGCCCTGTCTTGTCACCATAATGGTGAATGGGAGGAGGACGGAGGCGTGCGCTGTTGTAACACCCTCAAATTCATTACCATGCATCGCATACATTCTTCATGTAGAGAAGCATTGTAAAAGAAATAGAAATGGAGAAAGAACCCTAGAAATGGAGAAAGAACTATAGAAATGGAGAATAAACCATAGAAATGGAAGAATGAACCATAGAAATAGAGAAAGAACCATAGAAATGGAGAAAGAACCATAGAAATGGAGGAAGAACCATAGAAACGGAGAAGGGAATATAGAAATGGAGAATGGGACATAGAAATGGAGAATGGGACATAGAAATGGAGAGGGGAATGTAGAAATGGAAAAGGGGACATAGAAATGGTGAGAAATGGAAAAAGATAGCTGAAATGAGCATTCCCAAATTTTCTCGAAAATCCCCCCCCCCCAAAATTTCCAAATTCCCCAATTCCACAAAAGGGGAATTTTCCCCACATTTGGGGGAATTTAATTCCCAATGCTGCCACCCAGATTAAAGGGGAAAAGTTGGTTGAGTTCCAAATTGACTAGGACTCTTGGTTGAGTTCTAATTGGAGTAGGACTCCTCCCTTCTCCCCCTTATAAATACAACCCCAGCCCCCCCTTTTGGCCGCAGCCTCCCCCTCCCCCTCTCCCCCCCAAGTTGCCGACTTGGAGCCCCTCCCCATCCAAGTCGCCGAGTTGGCACCCCCTCTGCCGGAGTTTGGTCGCCGGTGAGCCCCACAGACGATTCCCACCATCGAGCCCCGCCATCGAGCCCCACCATTGAGCCCCGCCGTTGGCCCCGCCGTCGATCCCCGTCGTCGAGCCCCGTCATCGAGACCCGCCGACGAGCCCCGTCACGCCTTGCCGTCGCTGGAAAAGAAGCCGATGATCTGTCCTACCCGAATCTTCCATAGAAAAATTCCCCGCTGCTGCCATTGCTAGGAGGAAGGCCCTGCCACCAAAAGGAAGTGAGGTAGGTCCCCATTACCCATCTTACGACGTCGCCGCTCTTTCTACGCATCCGTTTTCTTCGCCCCCTTCGAGCAGAAACTTTTGCGTGTGGACAGATCGTGTTTTGATCAATTTTTGATGGTGGAATTGATCTATATCTTTAGTCAAGATCATCACCACGTCCACACTTGATCCCATCACCCTTGTTCATCATAAAACCCCATGAAAGCCCGTAAAAACATGCAAGAACACGTACAAACTGGTTTAATAAAACAGCACCATAGGATTTTCATTCATCTACCCCATTGCATCTTGAGTAAAGTTTGTGCATGATGATTGATTGCTGTAAATTTTGTATGTGCGTGGTCGTGAGTAGAAGGACAAGCTCAAGAGGCCATCTACGAGGAACTATAGCACCAAGACTTCGAGATGCTTGAGCAACAAGAACCACGGGAGCAAGGCAAGTGCCCCTTGACCTTATTGATCCCATGTTTGGAAACTATTTTGTTTGTGAAAACCCGTATGCTTGAGTCAACTTGATGGGACACCCTTTTTATAGGAGTTTACTATTTTTGTTAACCATCTTTGTCACCGGGGAAGTTTATGAGTTGGGTATGGTCGTTTTTCCTTTTTGCTTCGCTTAATCTATGGGATAAGGGAAGTTGAATTAAAATATGTTTAGCTACTGCACTCATATGAATAATGATGATGAGAACTTTATGATATTAATGAGCATGGAATTGGGGAGATCTAGGCAAGCTTGGCTCGTGAATGTTGCTGAATGAGATGATGATTTACTTGCCGTAGATCTAAGGACCGGTTCATACCAGCATATGCCAGGAAAAACAGTGTCACCACAAGGCCAAATATGGGTGCGGCTTAGCTGACTAATTAGGTGTTGCTAGCTTGTTATGGACCGTTGGATGTCGAGAGGGACTGCCCTAGAAACTGCATGACACAAGAGGGGACCCGTGGGTGGGAGAATGGTGATTCAAGCCTGCCGGTGAAACCTCAGTGGGTTCATACATCTAGTAGCCCCTTTGTAAATGCTATTTTGGGATCTCTTGGCCATGCACTGATGGTTGTGTGCTGGTATAATGGAGGTTTTACAGTCGCCGATGGGTGACAAAATCACGAACTTGTGGGTAAAGTGGTGCCACCTCTCCAAAGTAAAAACTATCATGATAGCCGCGCTTCCGGTCACAAGCACCTGGCCAACTTCCATGATTAGAGGGAAAACTTGGGATGGTTATTCGGTATGGTTATGGTATGGTCATTGGGATTGGTTTTGGGACTGTTTTGAGTCATAACAATGAGTTTGGTTTTGGTTATATGAATATGAGATGGTTATGAACATTTATGAGCATAAGATGAACTTGAGAAAGATTAATGGCTGGTTGAGACTTGATAAATGGTGAATTTTGGTGAGAGAATGTTGCTGAATTACTTGGTTAAGTTGGGATTTAATTTACCTAGAAATAGTTGCTGTTTTTACCATGTTTATGAAATAAAACTTGCTTGCTGCAATGAGCCTTTTTATTGCCTACCTTGTTGTAAGCTACATGTCATACTTTCCCCACACTTGCTGAGTACGACATGTACTCACCCTTGCATTACCACATAAATATCAGCTACAGGAGATGAGTACTTCAAGGACCATGTGGAGTACTAGGCGTGCGAACTACCATCAACATGCCTGTGGAGATGAAGATCGAGCCTACTGTTTAGTTATTTCCGCTGTCGTTTATAGACTTCCGCTGCAACAATAAGCTTCATGAGTGAGACTTTGAGCCATTGTAATAAAGTAATTAAATACTATTTATTCGTGGTTATATTCTGAATTCAGTTTGTGGTTACATGTGTATGTGTGATGAACATCTTGGGCACACATATGCATTCACTTGGTTCTATTTTCGGAACCGGGTGTCACAGGTTGGTATCAGAGCCACGTTGACTGTAGAACGCAAGCCTAGGTATAATGGACACTCTAAAACAAATAGGCACACCCTTCTAAACTGCTATTTTCTACTGCACTTTATTTGTCAATTCAGCCACCGCGAAGTGCTATTTTCAGCCCCTCTTTTTCTCTTCTATTGGACAGCAACACTTTTGCTTTCTTGCTTCATAGCTTCTGAAGTTTTGAAGTATTTTCTTCCTTCCCTAAAGTTTCTCATGTCCTATTTATAGATGCAGGTGATAAGGAGCATGGCACACATAAATACTCGTCCACCATCACGTCGGAGTGCACTTAACCCCATTGAGGTGTACGATGGACCATATTGGGATGAGGTGAAGACGGAACCTCATGATGAAGAGGAAGTCAATAGCTCTATGCATGAGGAAGAAGATCTGGAAGAGGTGGAACCATTCAAAGACGATATGGAGGATGATCCACAAGAACGGCATTGGTACGCACCTCAGGAGGAGTTTCACACGGGCTTACACCCCGTGGAGCCTCATGAAGCTGTGACGGGAGGAGATGAACCCGAGGAGGAGCCACCCCTTTCTGAGACCAATAATGAAGGTGATGAATGAGCCAACCATTCAGTTCAAGAATTTCGGTCCGACGGAATGGAAGGAGGACACATATCTAGGGAACTCAAAGAATTTCTGGATTGCTGCAGCTTATACCCAGAATATCATCTCAAGAAAGTCCCTCGTCTCGGACATGAAGAGTGGAAGGCTGACGTGACCATCCTATCTAACGGTAGGGTTGTCACCCGGCACTTCACACCCACATGGAGAGCTACAAGGGCAGAAGCTATCGATGATGCTGCATGGGAAGCACTCACCGGACTGTGCTACGCCTTCCATGAGCAGCTTGAGGACACAACTTTTGAGCTGCACCCGTATCGGAAGAGTGGTACAAGGGAGATCATTGGACCCCATGTAACAGCTCTTTCAAACCCACAAGCTGCTGACAAGTCTCAGAGGTTGCTCGTGGAGTTAGGAAACCGCTACGCAAGCACACAAGAAGAGATCCGTTACCTCCGCAAGAAGCTGTATTTGCTGGAGAAACAAGAGGAGACTCGTGCCAACGCGGGAGCAAATGGAGCACCAGAATCATGTAAACCTACATGGACTGCCGACTCACCATGGCTTGCGCCCATATATGGACCGCCCCCGTCATACGGTGAGAACAGCACCGGTTCTCACTATTAAGTTTAGGTTTCCATTGAACAAATCTGTAATAGGAACGTTTAGATCATAGTAGCTTGAATAAGAGTGGTGTGCTGAATTTTTGTGATGATTGCTTGGTTTGTGTGCTGATGTGAGTTGTGGGACGCTTCAGCAAATGTCCACATCCACACATAGTGGAGGGATGTGAGATGCTTCGGCACGTGTTCACATCCTCATATAGACTGAAATTAATAAAGAAGAAAGTTAGTTCATACACCTTGATGCATATAGTTGGGGGATCAATCTAAACTTCCATTTCCTATTCTACTCTACTGTGACACCCGGTTCCGAAAATCGAACCAAGTGAATGCATATGTGTACCTAGGATGTTCATCACACATACACATGTAATCCACAAACTGAATTCAGAATGTAACCACGAATAAATAGTGTTTAAGTACTTTATTACAATGACTCAAGGTCTCACTCATGAATCTCTAACTTATTCTTGCAGCGGAAGTCTCTAAACGACAGCGGAAATAACTAAACAGCAGGATCCAGTCTTCAACTCCACAGACATGTTGATGATAGTTCGCACGCCTAGTACTCCACATGGTCCTCGAAGTACTCATCTCCTGTAGCTGATGTTTATGTGGTAATGCAAGGGTGAGTACATGTCGTACTCAGCAAGTGCTGGAAAAGTATGACATGTAGCTTACAACAAGGTAGGAAATAAAAAGGCTCATTGCAGCAAGCAAATTTTATTTCACAAACATGATAAAAATAGCAACTAAGTCCAGATGAATTTAATCCCAATATAACCAAGTAAAATAGCAACATTCTTTCATCATAATTCACCATTTATCAAGTCTCATCCAGCCATTAATATTTCTCAAGTTCATCTCATGCTCATAAATATTCATAACCATCTCATATTAATATAGCCAAAACCAAACTCATTGTCATGACTCAAAACTATCCCAAAACCAATCCCAATGACCATACCATAACCATACCGAATAACCATCCCAAGTTTCCCATCTAATCATGGAAGTTGGCCAGGTGCTTGTGACCGGAAACACGGCTATCATGATAGTTTTACACTCTGCAGAGGTGGCACCACTTTACCCACAAGTTCGTGATTTCGTCACCCGTCGGCGACTGCAGAACCTCCATTATACCAGTACACAACCATCGGTGTATGGCCAAGAGATCACAAAATAGCCTTTACAAAGGGGCTAATAGATGTATGGACTCACTGAGGTTTCACCGGTGGGCTCGAATCACCATTCTCCCACCCACGGGCCCTCTCTTGTGGCATGCAGTTCCCAGGGCAGTCCTCCTCGACTCCCATTCCCCATGCCATCCACGGTCCATAACAAGCTAGCAACACACCTAATTAATCAGCTAGGCCGCACCCATACTTGGCCTTGCGGTGGCACTGTTTTCCTGGCATATTCTTGCATGAACCGGTCCTTAGATCTACGGCAAGTACCACCATCTCATCCAACAACATTCACGAACCAAGCTTGCCTAGATCTCCCCGATTCCATGCCCATTATCATCATCAATATCTCATCATAATTATTCATATGAGTGCAGTAGCTAGACATGTTTTATTTCAGCTTCCCGTATCCCGTGAATTAAGCGAAGTAAAAAGGGAAAACGACCATACCCGACTCGTCAACTTTCCCGGCGACAAGGATGGTTAACAAAACTAGTAAACTCCTATAAAAGGGTGTCCCATCAAGTTGACTCAAGCATACGAGTTTTCGCAAACAAAACAGTTTCAAAACATGGGATCAATATGGTCAAGGCCATCCTTGTAGATGCCTCTTGAGCTTGTCCTTCTACTCACAACCACGCACATACAAAATTTACAGCAATCAATCATCATGCACAAACTTTACTCAAGATGCAACGAGGTAGATGAATGCAAATCCTATGGTGCAGTTTTATTAATCCAGTTTGTACGTGTTCTTGCATATTTTAACGGGCTTTCATGGGGTTTTATGATGAACAAGGGTGTAGGGATCAAGTGTGGACGTGGTGATGATCTTGGCTCAAGATCTACATCAATTCCACCATCAAAAGCGATCAAAATGCGATCTATCCATACGTAAAAGTTTCTGCTCGAACGGGGCAAAGAAAACGGATGCGTAGAAACAGCGGCGACGTCGTGTGGACGTGGTGATGATCTTGACTCAAGATCTACATCAATTCCACCATCAAAAGCGATCAAAATGTGATCTATCCACACGTAAAAGTTTCTGCCCGAACGGGGCAAAGAAAACGGATGCGTAGAAACAGCGGCGGCGTCGTAAGATGGGTAATGAAGACCTACCTCACTTCCTTTTGGTGGCAGGGCCTTCCTCCTAGCAATGGCAGCAGCGGGGAATTTTTCTATGGAAGATTAGGGCAGGACAGATCGTCGGGCTTCTTCTCCGACGATGGCGAGGCGTGACGGGGCTCGACGGCGGCCAAATTACAGCAAGGGGGAAACTTGGCGACTTGGCAGTAAGGAAGGGGGCTTGGCAGCAGGGGGGCGTCCAAAATAGAGAGGATTTCGTCCAGGGGGTGGGGGTTATATTTATAAGGGAGAAAAATGGAGAGTCCTACTCCAATTGGAAGATCTTAACAAACTTGTCTCTTGTGGTGCGGCAGCCTTGGGGATTTTATCCCCAAAATGTGGGGAAAATTCCTTTTTGGGGAATTGGGGAATTTAGAAATTTTGGGGAAATTTGGGGAAATTCGGGATGTGGGGAACCCCTTCCGGGATTCACACTCCAGGATACACATTGGGTGGTGCCGTGCGATGCGGCACCGAACAGCATACACGAAAAGAACCATAAAGTACAAAGTCTTTTATTTCTCAAGATAATGTCATTTACAAAATATTGTACCACGAGGGTACATGCAGCGGAATATACATACACATTACTCTAGGTCCTAACTATGCAAAAGAGAAGATGTCCAACCCGCGGACGCTTCTTACTAGCTTCCACAAAGATGTGTGCAGCGGCAGGGTTTCCGGTGAGTCGCTGATGGCTCACCGAACAACCATCTTCATAGCAAATTTTATAACCTGCAAAACACTAATAATGCAACCGTGAGCACAATGGCTCAGCAAGACTTAACCGACACTCCTAAACATGGAACTCTAAATGCAAGGATTACTAACATAGGAAAAGTATGATGCAATGACGACACGCCTACACGTTAATCCTTACTTTCAGTTTAATAGAAGCAGATTATTATGCCTTAGGCAGCCCTCACATCAGATGTCCACAATCAAACAAGAAAAGCTTTCCTCCGATGTGGTGATGCCCAAAGTGGAAGATAAACTTAATGAGCTCTACACTATAACATATATGGTTTGCAATACAATTAACTTAAGAACTTCACGACAGCAATGATTCGTTTCACTTCATCTGGAAGTTGTTACTACGTCACAACGCAGTGCACAAGTGGTACTCATATAACCGCGAGGGATGGTGATTGCAATCAGGCACACCCGGAATACATGACACATACACCTGCCTCGAAAGACTCACGCGAGCTCTTTCTTACGTTGTATGCAGAAACCTTTCACCCGTCACTCCAATGCCGAACCAGTTCCGCCGACCCACCAGAAGGGCCACTACACTGAACACGTCGAAGTTGCTCCGCTAGCGGGTTTACACCTCTGACACCAACCCCCAAAGGACGACCGTATAAGTTTCGACATGAGAGTACCCGAGTTACATCGGTTTATCAGGTCCCATATATCCGATATGCATCCGGTACTTTTCAAACTTGCTCAGCAAGGCGGCATACGCATCGGTCCTTAACCGCCACAAACAGAGCTACAGCAACACAGGCCCAACGTCCTGCTGCTCCTACTCTCAGCTCGGTCTCATTTTCCATTCCAAAACTTTCATTCTCTAGAATCATACCCCGCTGAATCAACCTCCTAAACTCGCGGGTAGCTTCCAACTACCCGACTTGTACCGGATCCTATACAACTTTAGCCTAGCAGAAGCTACACGAAGGTAATCTATTCTACCATGTACTCCAAGGGTTTGTGGGTTATGCATTTGGAGTATCAATCACCTTGACCTAATGCACAATACATACTAGACCCATAAAAGTGATACAAAGCAAAATATAACTAAAAAGTTGTTAAATGCAAACTGGGGCTTGCCTTATGTTGCTGCAGGTTTATTTATACTTTATAGTTAGTATCTTGGCGATGACTAAATCTTCAACTTGCTGATCCGAGTCGAGTTCCTCGTCGAACTCCTTCATCGTGCTTCCTACCGATATGAATATGCACAGTTTTATGTTGCAAGTAAAAACATTATAAAACAAAAGTGTTTTATGACTTAAGAAGAGTTCAGACTATCTAAGATTTGAGAATTTGGTTTGGCTATGTGCTGGAACAGAGAAAGGAACATTTTGAGTATTGGAGGTTATTGGAACTAAAGTGCAAAGAACTATAAAATGGACATAATTGGCAGAAAACTGGAGAAGATGATCTCAACTTGCTCTGAAAGTTTTACAGTGCACCATAGATCTTACATAGGTATGGCTTGCAAAATTTCAGACAAAGTTGATGGAAGATGTGGCCTAGGGAATTTTCTTACTATTTGGCTTCTCTGAAATCCTATGGCAATTATATTGTCTTTTCATGCTCCAAATTTGGTTTTTCAGAGACTTGAGAGTCTCATGAGTCCATAGGACTTGGTTTCACCATTTTTGGAGCCTCCTACACAGAGATATGGATTTTCCATACTTGGTTAAAAGTCTGAAAATGTCTCTGTTCATTTTCCCATTTTCAAAGACATAGAGGATCAAACAATATTTGGCCAAGCAAATTGTGTCCAATGCCTCTGAAAATTTTACTGGAGTTCAAATATTATTGGAAGAATGTCCTGCCTAAATTTGGGAATTTTTCAATTAACAAAACTCCTGTAAAAATTCATACACGATTTTCCTTAAATGAAATAATGAGACAAAACCAGGGATTTTCATAAACATTGGGCTGCATCCCTGAATAGGACTCTTTGAGAGGAATCCAAAAAAATTTATTTCATAATTTTTGGACACTCCTACACAAAGTTATGGCTCTCCAAAGTTTGAACTGAAATGGGAAAATCTGGAAAATGTTTAAATGCCAACAGTGGGTCCCACTCTTCATTCCTAACCTTCAGCCTCGCGCCAAACAGAGCAGTGGCGGCTCCCTCCGGCGAGGTCGCCGGAAAGGCATTTCGCAGCCACCTCCGGACCCCCAGCTGGCCGCCCCCCCCATTTCCCCCACGCTGAACACGTTGGTGAGGTCGCCGGCGGCTGAAACTCGCCGGAAAACAGGGCGCACCGGCAACAGCAAACCGTAGGGCTCCGGCGAGGTCTTGCACGGTGAATTCTCCACCAAATGGTCGGTTCTTGGGCTCTAAAGCACCGGGGGATCGTATAGAAGACCGACATGAGGTCTAAACAAGCCAGGGAGAGATCCAAACCTATCGGCACTGTGCGCCCGATATGGTCCAGCGGTATACCCTTGAAAAGAACTCGGATTCCTTGCTCTACACTCAATTTCTTGGTCTAAAATCGATGGAGGAGGTGTGCTAGGCAGTTAAGAACTTGTGTGCGGAGTTTGAAACACAACCAACACGAATTGAGGACGAATTTTGCAATTCCTTACCTCAAGGTCAGTTTTGGCCGCCCGGGAGAAAAACTTGAAATTCTCCCTCTGTGATCAATGGCTAGGGCTGAGCTTCAGAGGTGGCTTGCTTGGGCGTGATCACTTCTGGTTTGGGCTGCCCACGGTGATAGTTCCGGTTTTTCAGCGTTTACCCGAGAGCTGCAGATTCTTTGCTGATTTCCGGTGCTAACGAGCTCGGGGCCGTGGGGGAAAGTTGCTGGCCGGCTAGAGCACTCGGGGGCGCGGCTCTTTGCTGTTGGGGGCTCGAGCAATCGGGCTCTGGTGGTGGCTGTGTGAAGGGGAGAAGAACAGAGCGGCTGCTGTGTTGTTCTTGGGAGCAAAACTCACGGGAGCGCAGAAGACCGAGGAGGAAGCGAAGAAGCTTTGTTGCACTCGCTGTGGGGAAGATCAGACCAAGTAGAGAAGCAAGAAAAGCAGGAGGTGGCGCCCAAACTTGGCCCCGAAGTCCCTGCCAGTGTGCTGTCGGGAGCTGGAGCGGGGAGGAAAGACAGAGTCGGTTCACTCCCTATGTAGCTGACAGATGGGGTCCACCTCTCCCCCTTATTCCCCAATTTCCTTTTTAAAAATAGCAAACGAGCTCCAAATTTGATCAAACTCGGAGGGTAGGCCAAAAGAAATGTGAGCAACACAAGGTGCACTCAAATTTAAATTTTGGTGAAGTCGGAATTTGAAACTGAGATTTAAATTCAATTTCAAATTTTCTCCTGTTTAAATTCCAACAAATAGGAAATCCTTTTCAAATGCTCTGAAAATTTGCCAGGCTATTATTGGATGTGTGGAGGACCAAATGATAGCTTTAGATCTCTGTGTTTGGGAATTTTTGCAAGTTCAAGTTTCGACTTGGAGCTCACACCGTTAAATTCAAAAGTTTAAATTCCCTCTCGTTTTCTCGGTATGACTTGTAGCTCCACTTGCTTGAGTTTTGGGATTTCACATCCCTCCCCTCTTAAAAAGAATCTCGTCCCGAGATTCATAAAGAAGAGACGAAGCGGTAGAGAAGGAATTACCTTCTATGAGCAGCAAGTCCGGGTAGTTCGAACGGAGGTATTCTTCACTATCCCATGTTGCTTCCTCCGTGGTATGATTGCTCCATAATACCTTATAGAATTGGAGCGTCCGATTCCTTGTCGACCGAGACTTTTCATCAATAATCTGGATTGGATGCTCGGCATAAGAGAGATCCGGTTGCAATGTCTTGAGATCTTCATTGCGGACAGCAGTGGTATTCTTGAGACATTTCCGAAGCTGAGAGACGTGAAATATATCATGCACTCCAGCGAGATTTGTCGGTAGCTCAAGCCAGTAAGCTACGGGTCCACATTTCTCTGTGATAGCAAATGGACCGATAAACCGGGGAGCGAGCTTCCCTTTTACACCGAATCGGTGAACTCCTTTCATTGGAGATACGCGGAGATATACGTACTCTCTGACGTTGAAGTTCAGCGGTCGACGTCGCTGGTCTGCATAACTCTTCTGTCAAGATTGAGCATCCTTTAAATTTGCTTGTATGACCTGAACTCGTTCTTCGGCGTCATTGACAAGGTCAATCCCGAATGTCACCCTTTCACCGGATTCGCACCAATTCAGCAGTGTGTGACATCTCCGGCTGTAGAGAGCCTCATACGGTGCCATCTTGATACTCGTTTGATAGCTGTTGTTGTACGAGAATTCCACCAACGGTAGATAAGCATCCCAGTTCTTACCGTGGTGGATGGCACACGCTCTCAACATATCTTCCAAGACATGATTCACCCTCTCAGTTTGCCCATCTGTTTGAGGGTGATTGACACGACACCAATTGTCTTATCGAGCCAGGATCACGCTGAGGGGTGCTGCGTTGCACAGCACCGTATAACACACGTCAAAGGTACAAAGCGGAAGCGAAATTTTATTACATAAACAAGTTATGAACATGTTTACATCAAAATAAGTTCAGTCTACACTCGCGGGCATAGACTAAGCATCAAGTGCACGTTCAGCCCTCGAACCTGTCCTTGCTAGCACACACACACACTAACTCTGCGGCGTGCACGACTCCCACTCGACGGGGTTCCCCTCCTAGGGTTCCGTCTCCTCTTCGGGAGTCCCTTCCTCATAAAACCCTGCAAAAGCTTCAAACACAAGCAGTGAGCACGAAGGCTCAGCAAGTCTGACCCGTCTCACCTAAACATGGAACTTCTACATGAGGGTAATGGGTTACATGAGGTAAAAATCATTTGCAAGGACTCGCCTAATTAGTAGAACCTTACTTTCAAGTTTTAGCAGCAGGTTGTGGAGAACCTTACGCTAAGGCACATGAGAGAGCCGCAATCAAACAAGAAACGCGTTTCTCTCATGTACTTTGCCCAAAGTTGAAAAGAACTTTAGTTAGCTCTAAGCTACAGCATATCATTAACAATCAATGTCCAGCTTTCAATCAGCAACATTTTAACATGTGACTAGCCTGTTCTTTCTACGTCACGGTACAGTGAACAAGTGGTACTCACTGACCGCGAGGGACGGCGATTATAATCGATTTACACCTGCAGGGTTACCCGAACAACCCGTCACGTACGCCCGTACTCGATGTTGCCTACAACAACCATCACGGACGCCGTACGCAACTACCTTTCACCCGTCAGCCAAATATTGAACCGGTCCCATCGTCCCGAGCAAGAGGTCTCTGCACGCGCATCTCTGTGCCGCCAGCCGATTTACACCTCGAGCTCTCAACCTACCCTCTGAACGACGGGCAATGCCTCAATACCCAGCTACCCGAGTTACATCAGTTTCCCGGTTCCCATATAGCCGGTAGGTCTTCGGTACTGTTCTAGCTTGTTCAACAGGCCCGCACACGGCTCGGTCCTCAATCGACACAAGCGGAGATATAACACACAGGCCCCAAAGTCCTGCTGCCCTTACTCTCCGCTCGGTCTCATCTTTCTTGCCATGTATATCATGTGCTATCTCTACCCGAGCAATGTGCCTCTAGCCTATTCTCGCGAGTAGTTCCAACTACTCGACTTGTACCGAATCCTACTCTATCCTAGCAATGCAGTGGCTAACGAGGTTTTCAATCCTAAACCCAACCCATGGTTTTCTTGGCTATGCAGTTGGGTTTCCAATCAAGACTCTAATGCAAAGAACAATATTCAAAGATGTGCTCAAAACAATAAACATTTGTAAAAAGGTTAATGCAAACCGGAGCTTGCCTTGCTGCTCTTGGTCGTAGGCTAGCTGTTCCTCCGGAGTAACGAAGTCTAGGACTTCGGGTTCCTCCTCGACCTTAGCGACTACATGATATAAGAAACATATGTATCAATTTAAATGCATTTGTATTAACTTTGAAGTTGTGAAATCTATAACCCTTGCTAGACAGACCTAATGACTGTGAAACTTTTACTGTGGCTTGGTTACAACCTAAACAGAGACTTGGTCAAGTTTTAGTTGCAGCAAAGCTCATTTGAGCCCTCCACAATTAATTATGTCCTTGACCTTAATTGGAACTCTTAGGGTGTTCTAGGAATCTTCATGAAGCAAACTATGACTTTCTGAAAACTAGATTTTCAGAGGGTTCTAATGGAGTTGGTCTTACTTAATTTGAAGGTTCCTAGCTAAAGATATGAGCTAAATAATTCCAGAGAAAATTCTGAAAATGTTTCTGAACATTTTCTATTTTCCCTGGAACAGTTTCATTAATCACACCATTAGGTGGATTAAATGAGCTTAAATGGATCTGAAACTTTTATGGTAGTTCAAGGATATTTTGGTGAACATCTCAGCAAAATTTCAGGACTTTCCTCCAAAGGATTCTCCAGTTAAAATTCCTAACATTTTAAATTTTGAGGAATTAATTCTGGAGAAATAAGGATTTTCATGAAGTGAAACTTGATTTGCTGGAAAGTACTAGGAGAGCTGAATCCAGCAAAATTTGGTTCACTCAATTTGGAGCTTTCTAGCCCAAGTTATGAGGATTTGAAGTTTGGAAGGATTCTGAAAATCGGGGAAAAGTATAAACTCTCGGGGCCCACGGGGATACGTGTCGAGCGCGGAGGTGTCCGGCACACCGGAGCTTACAGGGTATTTGCGCGCCAGCACAACCGATCCCCGGCCACACCCGATCCTGATTTAAATTCTACAGCCGCTGACACGTGGGCCAGCCGACTTCGTCTTCCTCCCGCCGTTCTCTCGCGCCCGCGCCGCCGACCTCGCCGGAGCAGACCCGGAGCTCGACGGCTCGCCGCTGCCGGACCTCCCATGGTCTGAAACTCGCCGCCAGGGGGTTGTCGACATCGAGGAACACGTCGGTGGTGTTAGGTCGGGCTGGGGGTGACCGGAAATAGCTCGGCGACGTGCCGCGGCCTCGGTGGAGGTTCGGCGCTGTCGACCGTGGGTCCTAACCCGCCAACACCCCGAACAAACGGTCCTACAGCATCAGTGTACCTCTAGGAAGCTCGACAAGGTGTAAAAAGGGTTCAGGGATGGCAGCAAGTCGATCGACACCGTGTGACCGATCGTGTCCGCCATGACCGCCCTTGATCGAGCTCGAAATTCGTTACTCTTAGACAGTTTCACGCCACGGATGCAGAAAAGAACTTGATCGCCGGCTAGTCCAGCGTCTACGTGCAAGATTTGATGACCTCCGAAAGATCATAGAGCGAGAATTTAAAGAAACCGTACCGGAAGCTCGGGTTACGGTCGCCGGAGCAAAAACTAGAAATTCTCTGCGGATTCTTCACGGTTGGCTTCCAAACTTGGAGGAGAGCAGCACGGTGGTCGCGCGCTCCTATTGCCTCTCTTGCTGGACCGTGTAAACGCCTGGGGAACGCTGTCCACGGGCACCTGACTCTCGGCTGAGGCTAGGTCGCCGCGGTGGCGATCGCTCTTGGGCAAAGGAGGTCGGAACTCGGGGTTTCGGGTGTTGGGGAGGTGAAGTGCGACCTCAGGTGGCTGTCTAGCAGCTCAAGGACGAAGGAGGAGATGGTTTTGCTGATTTTCCCGATTGAGCAGAGAGCTGCGGCGAGAGACAATGCCGCTGCTCGGGTTTGCCCGCGAGAAGATAAAGCCGGCCGACTCCTGCTCGGCTGAGGCGGTGCCGGTCGCGTGGGGGCGCGAGCAAGCCGCCCTGGGCGCCAGCGCGCGGAGGGGGAAGCAGCTGGTGGCGCCGGTAGCTGCTCGGTGGCACAGCCGACAGCTGCTCGGTGGAATTTCCCACCGAGACTCTGACTTTGGTTGCAAGTTTCTCCTTCTTCCCTCTACGACATGTGGGTCCCACCCAGGGTTTTAACCTCTGAAATTTACTCCTGATCATTGTAGTGAACAGTGAACCCCATAGTACCCCTGGTGATTCAGATTATTCACCCTTGAGCCATTCGAATTGAATAGGATTCGAATTGGGTTTGATTTGAGTGAATTTCAGCACAAGTGCAGTTTTGAATTCAAATGAAGTTTGAATTTGTCCCACTTAGCTCATGTCAAGATCAACTCCAAATGGAGTGAAAATTGGTGTGTGGGTTCACAAAAATGTGCTGAGTAAGAATATGCCTCCCACTTTTAAATCCATGGGATAAAAACAGTTTGAATTTGAATATGGTTTCAAACTGCCCTCTTTCTAACTATACCCAAAATGACCTCAAAAAGGTTTGGAATTTGGGTGAAACTTGGCATGGACATCCTTAGCAAAGTGTAGGAGTTTTCATATGTCCAGCCCACCTATATCACATGTGGGAAATACCACTTTTGCAATATGTGAGTTTGTACTCTAATGAGCATGTTGATAATTGTTACTTGCTCTTCATTTGTGTTCATCATCCTTCCTCACATGAGGTGTGTGGTGTGGTGATGAACACTGCAAATGTGTGTCACAAAAACTGAGGCCCTTACATTCCTCCCCCCTTAAAAGAATCTCGTCCCGAGATTATAAGGTGAAAGTGAGAGAGAGGATGGTGGAAAAATTACCGGATATGCGACGTGAAAAAGCTGGGGTAGTTAGTGCGAAGGAATTCTTCGCTCTCCCATGTCGCTTCGTCCATGGAGTGATTGCTCCATAGAACCTTGTAGAACCACAACGTACGGTTGCGTGTGGTTCGGCCCTTTTCATCAATAATCTGCACCGGTTCCTCCCGATAGGTGAGATCCGGTTGCAGTTCTTCAATATCCTCCAGCTGAACGGTAGTTGATAGCTTAAGACACTTCCTCAGCTGGGAAATTTGAAAGACGTCGTGCACACCGGAAAGTGCTTCTGGTAATTTCAACCGGTATGCCACTGATCCACATCTTTCGGTAATCTGGAATGGACCGATGAATCGGGGTGCCAATTTTCCTCTCACCCCAAATCTGTTTACGCCCTTCATTGGAGACACCCGTAGGTATACGTGATCTCCAACTTCGAATTGTAATGGGCGCCTTCTCCGGTCCGCATACTGTTTCTGTCGGGATTGAGCGGCTTTTAGGTTCGCTTGAATCAGTCGAACCTTTTCTTCCGCGTTGTTGACGAGGTCAATCCCGAAGGTAACCCTTTCGCCAGACTCACACCAGTTCAATGGTGTGCGGCATTTTCTTCCGTATAGCGCCTCGTAGGGCGCCATATTGATGCTGGCTTGGTACCCATTGTTGTACGAGAACTCGTCTAACGGCAAGTGATCATCCCAATTCTTGCCGTGGTCGATAGCGCAAGCTCGTAGCATGTCTTCTAGAATCTGATTTATCCACTTGGGTTGTCCATCCGTCTGCGGGTGGTAGGCTGAACTACGGATCAGCTTCGTCCCCAAGGCAGCGTGTAGCTGCTCCCAAAAACGGGACACAAATAAAGTGCCCCGGTCCGATATGATGGTACGGGGTACGCCGTATAAGCATAGGATCCGTGAGATGTACAGTTCAGCGTACTTCTTGGCGTTGTAGTTGGTGTTGACCGGGATGAAATGGGCAACTTTGGTGAGCCGATCGACGATCACCCACACGGAATCATGTTTCTGTAAGGTGGTGGGTAAACTGACGATGAAATCCATGCTCACGTCCTCCCACTTCCAGGCCGGAATGCCCAGTGGTTGCAGCAGTCCCGGTTTCCGCATATGATCTGCCTTCACACTTCGACATGTATCACACTCGGACACGTATTTTGCAACCTCGCGCTTCATCCGTGTCCACCAAAACTTTCTTCTGAGTTCTTGATACATCTTGTTGCTGCCGGGGTGAATAGAAAACTTTGATAAGTGAGCCTCATCAAAGATTTTCTTCCGTAATTCCGGGTTTCGGGGTACGACGATCCGGTCCTTGAACCATAGGACGCCGTCTCCGTCCTTCTGGAAACATTTCAACTCCCCACTGTCTACACGTCTCCGCAAATGTGACATGCCCTTGTCATTCTTCTGGGCTGTCGCTATCTCTTCACAGATGGTGGGGATTAAAGCTAGGTTGTAGAGAGCTCCGTGTGGAATCACATGTAGTGGTGGTTCGCTCTCTTCCAACGGTGTGATGGTCAGATTATTGACGTGTGACTTGCGGCTCAGCGCATCTGCCACTACGTTTGCCTTGCCCGGATGATAATGGATTTCTATCTCGTAATCCTTTATCAATTCTAACCATCTTCGTTGCCTCATGTTCAGCTCCTTCTGAGTGAATATGTACTTGAGGCTTTTGTGGTGGTATATAAATGTACGAGGTTACCGAGTAGGTAGTGCCTCCACATTTTTAGTGCAAGTACCACGGCAGCGAGCTCCAAGTCATGAGTTGGATAATTTTGCTCATGGTTCCTAAGCTGCCATGATCCATACGCGACCACTCTTCGGTCTTGCATCAGCACACACCCGAGCCCAATGCCGGATGCATCGCAGTACACATCGAATGGTTTTGTTGTGTCTGGCTGCGCCAAAACCGGTGCTGATGTCAGGTGCTTGACTAAAGCCTTGGATGCTGCTTCACATGCTGGACTCCAAACATAGTTGGTAGCCTTTTTCAGCAGCTCTGTCATTGGCTTGGCAATCTTCGAGAAGTTCGGAATGAACCTCCGATAATATCCCGCGAGTCCGAGGAAACTCCGTACCTCGTGAACAGTTCTCAGGGATTTCCAATTCAGCACTTGAGTGATCTTGCTTGGGTCCACAGCGATACCTTCCGCTGAGATGATATGCCCGAGGAAAGGCACTTGCGATATCCAAAACTCGCATTTGCTGAATTTTGCGTATAACTTGTGATCCCGCAGCCGTTGCAAGACTATACGCAGATGTTTCTTGTGATCTTCCTCCGACTTGGAATATACCAAGATGTCGTCAATGAAGACCACGACAAACTTGTCCAGCTCCGGCATGAATACCGAGTTCATTAAGTACATGAAGTGAGCTGGAGCATTGGTGAGGCCGAAGGACATGACCAGGTACTCATAGAGTCCGTACCTCGTCGAGAAATCCGTCTTCGGAATGTCCTCAGCCCTTATCTTAATCTGATGGTACCCAGATCTTAAATCCATCTTGGAAAAGATCTTTGCTTCGACCAACTGATCAAACAACATGTCGATCCGTGGCAACGGGTACTTGTTCTTGATGGTTACGGCATTTAATGGACGATAGTCCACGCAAAGCCGCAACGTCTCATCCTTCTTCTTGACAAATAATGCCGAACAGCCCCATGGTGAGGAGCTCGGCCTAATAAAACCCTTCTCCAGAAGGTCCGTGAGCTGAGTCTTCAGTTCAGCCAACTCCTTGGGCGCCATCTTGTACGGCCTTCGGGATATTGGCATGGTTCCCGTTGCAAGTTCAATCTTGAACTCCACCTCTCTATCGGGTGGCATCCCCGGCAAATCGTCCGGGAATACATCAGGGAACTCTCGGACCACTGGAATGTCTTCCAATCTGATGGTTGTGGCTTGATAGACACTTGAAAGTTTTATTTCTGGACTGTCCAGAAATAATGAGTGAGAACCGTGCACTTCTTAGTTTAAGTGCACGACTCGAAGGACGGTGTCTAAAACAGCACCATGGCGGGTTAACCACGACATCCCTAGGATGACATCGACCTTCTGTCCCTCCAAGACAATGAGAGACGTGGGGTACACTCTACCCACTAAGCATAATGGTGCTTTGGAGACCATTACGCTTGCCGAAATCTTCCCACCCGGTGAACAAATTAAATATGGACTATCAGTGGGTAGTATTGGCAAACTGTGTTTAGCAATGAAAGCTTGGCTAATAAAATTATGCGTGGCGCCTGAATCAAACAGTACTATAGCGGGATGCTGGTGGAGTTGGAACATACCCGCAAGGATTGGCTCGCCCTCCGGCACGTCCTCAATGGCAAGCTGGTGGACGGTGCCAGGCCTAGGGTTTGCCCGCCGCGCATTAGTAGGGTTCCGGGGTTGATTCCTCCCCGGAAACTGTGGTGCCACTCCGCCGCCTTGCCTCTCCAGGCAACTGCTCGCGAAGTGTCCTGGACGACCACACTTGTAACATGTGGCCGCTGCTGGTGGAGTACTCGGTGGACGAAAGCCCGGCATGCATTGCGGAGGTGCAAACGCACGCGGCATCGCCCGCTGCTGCTGTTGTTGTTGCGGTGGTACTGGCAGTGCCGGCCGGAATGCCGGCGAAGAATACGGCCGACTGCGGAACGGCATCGACCGCTGTGGTGGCTGCCAGCGTGGACCTGATGGTGGGCGATTCACCATCCGAAACTTCTGAGAAGGACCGCCTCCTTCTCCGCTGCTCTGCGGCGCGCTTCACTTTCGCTCTGCCGCCGCCAACTCCTTGCCGGAGTCCTCCTGAACAATCGCAGAATCAATGATGTCGTTGAGGCTGCCGCGATTGAACATCGCCAACTTGTCCTTCAGGAGCGGGTTAAGCCCCTGGTAAAAATGGTCTCGCCGCTTCTCGTCTGTATCAGCATGATACGACGCATATAGCGCGAGATCGTTAAATGCCCTGGAGTATTCCAGCGTGTTCTGGCTCCCTTGTTGCAGGTGTAGGAACTCCTGCGTCTTCCTCTTCATCAGACCTGGCGGTATATGATAGGCCCTGAAGGCCGTCCGGAACTCCGCCCAGGTCATCACTCGGTCGGTGGGCTGTGAAGCACAGAAGTTGGCCCACCACGCGCTCGCGGATCCTTGGAGCTGCTGGACTGCGAACTGAGTCTTGCGCTGCTCGCTGATTTGGAGCAGCCCGAACTTCATCTCTATGGCGCGGAGCCAGTTGTCCGCGTCAAGTGGTTCATCCGCCCTTGAGAATACAGGGGGATGAGTCGCCAGGAAGTCGGAGTAGGAGCTCTGTTGGCGCTCCTCACGATCTTGACGTCTCTCTGGGCGAGACGTATTGGCGATGAGAGTCTGCAGCAACTCTGTGTGCTGCTGATGCAAGCCCGCCATTGCCGCGACAATGTCGGCCAATGTAACCGTTGGCAGTGGCGGTGGCGGTGTTTTCTGTTGCTGTTGCTGCTGTTGTCCCGAGGACTCCTCGGGAGGTGGTTGGGAGGTCTCTCCCCCTTGACTAGTACCCCCAACGTCAGGGTTGGCACGAGTACGCGTCATTCTGAAATTGGAAACAGCAGCGATTAGCACATGTCTTACTTAAAATTCCATAAGCAACAGTAGGTATTGAAGTGACACATGATTAATTTGCACAACATTCACATATATTGATAAAGCATAAACTTTATACAAGATACATTATTCTCGGGTCTCCGAGAAGTTGTGCTCATGTCGTCACTACCTATACGTACGCTACTGTCTACACGACATGTCACCGATTACAAAAGTTGGGTTACGCTACCCTAGCTGCCCTACTTGGCAACCGTAACCCCCTACTCGGAGTAGAACTCGACCTCCTGTGGGTCGTCCTCCTCCGGTACTTCTGCTGGTGGCTCTGGATCTACCACCTCTTCTCCCATTCCGGGTTCTCCCATTGCTGGAAGACCCAAGGCCACCGGTATGCCTAACACCGGGGGCACGAGGTCCTGCAATGCATGCACCTCGTCCATAGCCTGGTTGTAGTCCTCTTCCCAGCCTTGTCCTTCCTCAATAGCGTCGTCCCGCTCTTGAGCAAGGTCCTCATTCTGCTGGGTTAGGGTCTGCACCAGTTCTTGTAACGCCGCGATGTCGACCCGGCTCTTCTTCTTTGCCTTCTTCAGACGACGCAACTGATTGTGTTGTTCATTCAGTCGCTTGATCGTCGAAAGGAGCACATTGCGGAGTGCGCTGTGAGCACTCTCGAAATGATCTCCACGGCTTGTGCTCTCCTTGAGCTTGGTGGCGAGATGCTCCGTATGAACAGCTTGGCTGTCCATCACAGCGTTTCCCGCCCTCATTTGGAGGCTGAGATTTGCCTCGGCGGGGTTGTACCTTGGGCAACTCGGGTCTGTTGCCTCCAGGTACCTCTCTTCCCACACATGCTGAGCTCGTCCCTCCACCGGAACGAGTGCGTATGGAGTGCCCTCCATAGCCTGCACGTGTAGTTGGCAGAAACGTGACATAGTGTCAAGGGCTGCCACTTGCCACATCCCTTCCGGTTGTCTTCCTCTCACCGTGATGGTGAATGGCACCCAACCGGGTGGCGTAGGTCCTGCGGGAACCTCGACATGGATCATCCACGTGTTGTTCCCCTCTTCGCCTTCTTCCTTGGCGAAGTATTGCGGCATCTGACTATACCCGAAATATTGGAGCATTTGCCACAATGCTTCCGGGTAGCCGCTACGGTCAGAACAGTGGGAAACTATCCACCCGTTCTCCAACTGTTTATCTGCTGCCATCTGTAAAAATATATTTGAGAATTGTCAAATATTTATTTAAACAGTAAACCATTGAGTTATAACATAAGATATGTCATTGAACCCATAACACTTGGAAACATAGTTCAAATTTTTAAACAAATTTGACTGCTGATCTGCTGTTCCCATGACAGCCTTGACCAGTTTCCATTTCAACCTGATTTAGACCAGGTTAAAGCAAAACCAGTCCTGGAGCTCAACATCAAAGTTGAAGCTAACTTCAATAGCTTTCCAGCCAGTATTTGCTTGGCCTAAGATCTGTCCTGGTTCAAAAGTTATGAGATGTCAAGATTAACAGAATTTCTGGAATCAATTGGACAGCACCTCCCTGCTTTAGGCACTGAATTGATCCAAGAATCCCAGTTAATTCTGTTCCCAATCTGACAAAACTTTCTGTTACAAAGTCGTAACCCATCTCATAAGCTTTCCAGAAGTACCTCATTTCCTATTTTTGGATTTTTAAACAGGAAGTTATGCTTAATTTACAGAGAGTTTACAGAGAGTCTTTGCTCTGTCCTGTTTTCTGGACAGTTTCAACTCTACTGCATTTTTCGAGTGGTTAAGGGATGAAACACCTCTGGACCTCAACAGAAGAGTTGTAAAGCTCTTCCAACGCCTTTCAGAAATGTATCATATGACCCCAACCTCGAAAGAACTCAACCTCTAACCTCTGATTAACTTCAGCCTTGATTCAGCTGAAAACAGAGTGCTCTGTCCTTAACATCCTATAAGTTGAAAACTTGTTAACTTTGAATATCCTGTTCAAGGGAAGGAGTTACATCAAGTTTTACTACTTTGGATCAAAACCTTCAAGTTTTTAAATGAAGTTGTTCATTTAGTTGGGTGTGACGTTGATGCGTCACCAGATTATGTCGGTACTACGTCCTCACAAAGGAAAAACCTATACCGGGCTTAACCGGCTTCGTTAGTTCAGTGGCACTACTCGTCACTCGCACACGGATGCTACACGTCTACCGTTTCGTTGTCAGGATACCTGCAGAAACTCAAACAATCATCAGACTCGGCTGCACACCGAGCCCGGAATCCATACAGTTGGTACACCCGGCCGTCATCACTCACCCGGATGTTCTCAAGCCAAACACGCCTTGAGTTACGTGTTCACGTTTCAGACCACGTGACGGGGTCTCCCAAGTTGCACCACGCACGCCAGGGACAGACGTTGCTCGAATACCCCAAACGACATGAAGAGTCGTAGAGGATAATAAAGCGGGTCAGGTTACCTGCCACCCGTGGGGCTCCACCCTTCAGCTTGTGCGCACTGGTGGGCAGCGCTTACGTGTACCCCCCAAGACATAAACGTCCCGAGATACACGATTTTCCGACATAACAAATAGGTTAATAAGCCACTTTCTCTATACTAATAACATCCTTATACGGGCTACTAACTCGTTCCTCACTGGATTTTTGAAAAAGAAGACCTTTGTACTGTGTTAAACCTCAAGCGAGCTCTGATACCAACGCTGACACGACCCCAATGGTTTTGTCGAGCCAGGATCACACTGAGGGGTGCTGCGTTGCACAGCACCGTATAACACACGTCAAAGGTACAAAGCGGAAGCGAAATTTTATTACATAAACAAGTTATGAACATGTTTACATCAAAATAAGTTCAGTCTACACTCGCGGGCGTAGACTAAGCATCAAGTGCACGTTCAGCCCTCGAACCTGTCCTTGCTAGCACACACACACACACACTAACTCTGCGGCGTGCACGACTCCCACTCGACGGGGTTCCCCTCTTGGGGTTCCGTCTCCTCTTCGGGAGTCCCTTCCTCATAAAACCCTGCAAAAGCTTCAAACACAAGCAGTGAGCACGAAGGCTCAGCAAGTCTGACCCGTCTCACCTAAACATGGAACTTCTACATGAGGGTAATGGGTTACATGAGGTAAAAATCATTTGCAAGGACTCGCCTAATTAGTAGAACCTTACTTTCAAGTTTTAGCAGCAGGTTGTGGAGAACCTTACGCTAAGGCACATGAGGGAGCCACAATCAAACAAGAAACGCATTTCTCTCATGTACTTTGCCCAAAGTTGAAAAGAACTTTAGTTAGCTCTAAGCTACAGCATATCATTAACAATCAATGTCCAGCTTTCAATCAGCAACATTTTAACATGTGACTAGCCTGTTCTTTCTACGTCACGGTACAGTGAACAAGTGGTACTCACTGACCGCGAGGGACGGCGATTATAATCGATTTACACCTGCAGGGTTACCCGAACAACCCGTCACGTACGCCCGTACTCGATGTTGCCTACAACAACCATCACGGACGCCGTACGCAACTACCTTTCACCCGTCAGCCAAATATTGAACCGGTCCCATCGTCCCGAGCAAGAGGTCTCTGCACGCGCATCTCTGTGCCGCCAGCCGATTTACACCTCGAGCTCTCAACCTACCCTCTGAACGACGGGCAATGCCTCAATACCCAGCTACCCGAGTTACATCAGTTTCCCGGTTCCCATATAGCCGGTAGGTCTTCGGTACTGTTCTAGCTTGTTCAACAGGCCCGCACACGGCTCGGTCCTCAATCGACACAAGCGGAGCTATAGCACACAGGCCCCAAAGTCCTGCTGTCCTTACTCTCCGCTCGGTCCCATCTTTCTTGCCATGTATATCATGTGCTATCTCTACCCGAGCAATGTGCCTCTAGCCTATTCTCGCGCGTAGTTCCAACTACTCGACTTGTACCGAATCCTACTCTATCCTAGCAATGCAGTGGCTAACGAGGTTTTCAATCCTAAACCCAACCCATGGTTTTCTTGGCTATGCAGTTGGGTTTCCAATCAAGACTCTAATGCAAAGAACAATATTCAAAGATGTGCTCAAAACAATAAACATTTGTAAAAAGGTTAATGCAAACCGGAGCTTGCCTTGCTGCTCTTGGTCGTAGGCTAGCTGTTCCTCCGGAGTAACGAAGTCTAGGACTTCGGGTTCCTCCTCGACCTTAGCGACTACATGATATAAGAAACATATGTATCAATTTAAATGCATTTGTATTAACTTTGAAGTTGTGAAATCTATAACCCTTGCTAGACAGACCTAATGACTGTGAAACTTTTACTGTGGCTTGGTTACAACCTAAACAGAGACTTGGTCAAGTTTTAGTTGCAGCAAAGCTCATTTGAGCCCTCCACAATTAATTATGTCCTTGACCTTAATTGGAACTCTTAGGGTGTTCTAGGAATCTTCATGAAGCAAACTATGACTTTCTGAAAACTAGATTTTCAGAGGGTTCTAATGGAGTTGGTCTTACTTAATTTGAAGGTTCCTAGCTAAAGATATGAGCTAAATAATTCCAGAGAAAATTCTGAAAATGTTTCTGAACATTTTATATTTTCCCTGGAACAGTTTCACTAATCACACCATTAGGGGGATTAAATGAGCTCAAATGGATCTGAAATTTTTATGGTAGTTCAAGGATATTTTGGTGAACATCTCAGCAAAATTTCAGGACTTTCCTCCAAAGGATTCTCCAGTTAAAATTCCTAACATTTTAAAATTTGAGGAATTAATTCTGGAGAAATAAGGATTTTCATGAAGTGAAACTTGATTTGCTGGAAAGTACTCGGAGAGCTGAATACAGAAAAATTTGGTTCACTCAATTTGGAGCTTTCTAGCCCAAGTTATGAGGATTTGAAGTTTGGAAGGATTCTGAAAATCAGGGAAAAGTCTAAACTCTCGGGGCCCGCGGGGATACGTGTCGAGCGCGGAGGTGTCCGGCACACCGGAGCTTACAGGGTATTTGCGCGCCAGCACAACCGATCCCCGGCCACACCCGATCCTGATTTAAATTCTACAGCCGCTGACACGTGGGCCAGCCGACTTCGTCTTCCTCCCGCCATTCTCTCGCGCCCGCGCCGCCGACCTCGCCGGAGCAGACCCGGAGCTCGCCGGCTCGCCGCTGCCGGACCTCCAATGGTCTGAAACTCGCCGCCAGGGGGTTGTCGACGTCGAGGAACACGTCGGTGGTGTCAGGTCGGGCTGGGGGTGACCGGAAATAGCTCGGCGACGTGCCGCGGCCTCGGTGGAGGTTCGGCGCTGTCGACCGTGGGTCCTAACCCGCCAACACCCTGAACAAACGGTCCTACAGCATCAGTGTACCTCTAGGAAGCTCGACAAGGTGTAAAAAGGGTTTAGGGATGGCGGCAAGTCGATCGGCACCGTGTGACCGATCGTGTCCGCCATGACCGCCCTTGATCGAGCTCGAAATTCGTTACTCTTAGACAGTTTCACGCCACGGATGCAGAAAAGAACTTGATCGCCGGCTAGTCCAGCGTCTACGTGCAAGATTTGATGACCTCCGAAAGATCATAGAGCGAGAATTTAAAGAAACCGTACCGGAAGCTCGGGTTACGGTCGCCGGAGCAAAAACTAGAAATTCTCTGCGGATTCTTCACGGTTGGCTTCCAAACTTGGAGGAGAGCAGCACGGTGGTCACGCGCTCCTATTGCCTCCCTTGCTGGACCGTGTAAACGCCTGGGGAACGCTGTCCACGGGCGCCTGACTCTCGGCTGAGGCTAGGTCACCGCGGTGGCGATCGCTCTTGGGCAAAGGAGGTCGGAACTCGGGGTTTCTGGTGTTGGGGAGGTGAAGTGCGACCTCAGGTGGCTGTCTAGCAGCTCAAGGACGAAGGAGGAGATGGTTTTGCTGATTTTCCCGATTGAGCAGAGAGCTGCGGCGAGAGACAATGCCGCTGCTCGGGTTTGCCCGCGAGAAGATAAAGCCAGCCAACTCCTGCTCGGCTGAGGCGGTGCCGGTCGCGTGGGGGCGCGAGCAAGCTGCCCTGGGCGCCAGCGCGCGGAGGGGGAAGCAGCTGGTGGCGCCGGTAGCTGCTCGGTGGCACAGCCGACAGCTGCTCGGTGGAATTTCCCACCGAGACTCTGACTTTGGTTGCAAGTTTCTCCTTCTTCCCTCTATGACATGTGGGTCCCACCCGGGGTTTTAACCTCTGAAATTTACTCCTGATCACTGTAGTGAACAGTGAACCCCATAATACCCCTGGTGATTCAGATTATTCACCCTTGAGCCATTCGAATTGAATAGGATTCGAATTGGGTTTGGTTTGAGTGAATTTCAGCACAAGTGCAGTTTTGAATTCAAATGAAGTTTGAATTTGTCCCACTTAGCTCATGTCAAGATCAACTCCAAATGGAGTGAAAATTGGTGTGTGGGTTCACAAAAATGTGCTGAGTAAGAATATGCCTCCCACTTTTAAATCCATGGGATAAAAACAGTTTGAATTTGAATATGGTTTCAAACTGCCCTCTTTCTAACTATACCCAAAATGACCTCAAAAAGGTTTGGAATTTGGGTGAAACTTGGCATGGACATCCTTAGCAAAGTGTAGGAGTTTCCATATGTCCAGCCCACCTATATCACATGTGGGAAATACCACTTTTGCAATATGTGAGTTTGTACTCTAATGAGCATGTTGATAATTGTTACTTGCTCTTCATTTGTGTTCATCATCCTTCCTCACATGAGGTGTGTGGTGTGGTGATGAACACTGCAAATGTGTGTCACAAAAACTGAGGCCCTTACAGTGATATGCGGAGCTTCTAAGCAATTTGGTTCCCAAAGATGCGTGCAGCTGTTCCCAGAAACCAGAAACGAACAGTGCACCACGATCTGAAACTATTGTTCTTGGAACTTTATGCTGGCATGATATCCGCTCAATGTATAACTCCGCATATTTCTTGGCATTGAATCTCACATTCACTGGTATGAAGATTTATGCAGACCAGCGATAATATATATCACCGTGTGTAAGCAATATATCACCGGTTGTTCTTGATGATAATCACCCGTACTTGCCAGTGATAATTTTCTCTTCCTCTAACTTTCCTTGTGCTCAAGTTCAGCTATTTCTTGAATCATAGCGGCATTGACTAACTCGCTATAATTCCCTTTGTTGCATTGTGCCACTTTTGTCCGAAGCTTCATATCAAGGCCTCGGAAGTAGTAATGACACTTCATCGTCTCGTTATGCACATAAGCGGATGCATATTGTACTAAACGGTTAAATTCCGTAAAGTACTTCATGACACTCATGCATTCTTGTTTGAGTTCATAGAACTCTTCAATTCTAGTTTCGACAATGCCCTCACAAATATGACGTGCACGGAAAGCATCACGAAACTCCGTCCACGTCACACGATGGCCTTCAGCGATCTTAGCAAGATATTCAGACCACCAAGCCCCAGCAGATCCATGAAGATGCTGAGCGGCAAATAAAGCCTTCTCATATTCATCACACTGGAGCATTCCCAATTTAGATTCAATCACCCGGAGCCAATGATCTGCCTCCAAGGCTTCTTTAGCTTCAGAGAATACCGGTGGTTGTCTTGCTAGAAAATCCAAATAAGTGTTCAGTGTGGGGTTTTGCTGTGAGGTCTCTTGTCGGATGCCTTGCTGCTTCAACAACTCAAGAGACTCAGCTATTCTTCCCAACACCTCCGCCAGTCCGGTTGATGATGGCGGTGATCGTCGCTGCGGCGAATCATTTCCATCCCGACTGGAACCACCAACCTCATACCCGGGATGAGTATGATCCATACTGCAAGAGCGAGCAATTTACGGTTAATATCCAAGAGTGTACTCAGCTTTAACTCAAAATGATTAACCGCAAAAGCATCACATCAACTGTGCAGCATATATGAAGGAAACAATGTTTTTGACAATTCCGAAATATAACCAATGATTGTTGAAGTTGTCAAACACTTAAATCAACAGCAAGGAATGATGAAAGATGACTAATGAATATGTCATGGAACTTAGAGAATTATAAAAACCTTCATGTCCACAACAAGTCCTAAGTTACATGGGCAATGAGCAATGCTCTGTTCAGTATGACCCTTGGACCTTAATCCCAGAATTTGATTATGAAAATGGCCGTTTCATGTCTCAAGTTGAATATCAAAGTTTTTTGATAACTTCAATATCTTTCCAACGAATATTTATTTGCCTTCATATCATTTCTGTATCAGGAGTTATAATATTTCAAAGTTGACAGAAATCTGGAACAATTTTGACAGCACCTTCTCTGAAAGTGTCTGTTTTGTCCGCAAGATTTTATAAAATTAGACTCCAAATCAGGATAAACTTTGCACTACAAAGTCATAGGAAATATCACAAACTTTTTAACGGTGTCTTACATGACCATTAGAGATTTTTCTACAAGAAGTTATGGTTGAAATACACAAAATTCCAGAGAGCATTTTTGGTCTGCCCTGTTTCTAAACAGTTACCACTCATCTGAGGTTTTCAGCCATTTGGAGGGAGATTCTGTTCTGGAGTTGTACAGAAAAGTTGTAGAAGACTTCAAAGCCTTTCCAGAAATGTATCCCTCACCTCCATTGGTTCATCCAGTCAAAAGTTATGCCCTGTTCAAATTCAGCAAACATTCTGCCAAAACAGGGGAGATGGTTTCTAAATAATTGAGATGGAAACTATAGTCCCAATTGACTCTTAGTTCAATATAGGAGTTCAGTAACCCCTAATGGAATCCTAGACTCCTAAATTACTATTTTCTTTTAAAACATTCTTTTTCATGCAGTTAAGAACATTTCACGGTACTACGTTTCCTCACCAAATAAAAATCCTAACCGGCGTTACACCGGCATATACGTCTCAAGGGGTGGCACTAAAACGATCACTCACACACGTGCTCTAAACGGAATGTTCTACTCGTGGTTAAGTACCTGCAGAAAAACAATCAATAGTGATGCACACAAAGGTTTTCCATTTCAGGCAGGTCCATATCATAGTAAAAACATACGCCCCATATCATTGCCATACGGGCCGTCCTTGAGCCAAGTCACGTCTCAAGGTACATGGTCGTGTTTTCACACCACACGACAGGGAACCCGAGTAGAGCACGAACGGGTTGTCACGGTTGGGAATTTTATCAACCCAACGGATACCACCTACTGCCTCATGACCGTTGAGGCACGCTGATGGCGAGCGCTGCGTATGGCCCTTTGAACATTGAACGTTCAAGAGTTGCATACTATCGTGTTGCTTACCGCACGATGGGGTATTCTCACTTTTGCCTAAAGCACACTGGAGATCAGCGTTTTCATATGCTCTCAGAACCATAGAGAGGTTCAGAGACTCATATTAACTACCGTGCCAAGCCACGGTATACCATTCTATACTATTACTCGTATGGCGAGTTACCACAATTGATCTGCCTGTGGTGGCGTACCTTACATCTTACCTCCACGTAGGTGCGTCGTTACAGAATTGAAATACTGAATATTAACACACTGTTAGCATGCCACCTTAAGTAACTATGCTACTAATAGTCCTTATGTCAGCATACTACATGTTCCTCACTCGTATACTTCTAAGTTTTCAAAAATAAGCTCTTTTCATGCATGCTATTCCCAATGCGGCTCTGATACCACGCCTATGGGGGAACCCCTTCCGGGATCCACACTCCAAGATACACATTGGGTGGTGCCGTGCGATGCGGCACCGAACAGCATACACGAAAAGAACCATAAAGTACGAAGTCTTTTATTTCTCAAGATAATGTCATTTACAAAATATTGACGAGGGTACACGCAGCGGAATATACATACACATTACTCTCGGTCCTAACTATGCAAAAGAGAAGACGTCCAGCCCGCGGACGCTTCTTACTAGCTTCCACAAAGATGTGTGCAGCGGCAGGGTTTCCGATGAGTCGCTGATGGCTCACCGGACAACCATCTTCATAGCAAATTTTATAACCTGCAAAACACTAATAATGCAACCGTGAGCACGATGGCTCAGCAAGACTTAACCGACACTCCTAAACATGGAACTCTACATGCAAGGATTACTAACATAGGAAAAGTATGATGCAATAACGACACGCCTACACGTTAATCCTTACTTTCAGTTGAATAGCAGCAGATTATTATGCCTTAGGCAGCTCTCACATCGGAAGTCCACAATCAAACAAGAAACGCTTTCCCCCGATGTGGTGATGCCCAAAGTGGAAGATAAACTTAATGAGCTCTACACTATAACATACATGGTTTGCAATACAATTAACTTAAGAACTTCACGACAGCAATGATTCATTTCACTTCATCTGGAAGTTGTTACTACGTCACAACGCAGTGAACAAGTGGTACTCTTATAACCGCGAGGGACGGTGATTGCAATCAGGACACACCCGGAATACACGACACATACACCCACCTCGAAAGACTCATGCGAGCTCTTTCTTACGTTGTATGCAGCAACCTTTCACCCGTCACTCCAATGCCGAACCAGTTCCGCCGACCCATCAGAAGGGCCACTACACTGAACACGTCGAAGTTGCTCCGCTAGCGGGTTTACACCTCTGACACCAACCCCCAAAGGACGACCGTATAAGTTTCAACACGAGAGTACCCGAGTTACATCAGTTTATCATGTTCCATATATCCGATATGCATCCAGTACTGTTCAAACTTGCTCAGCAGGGCGGCATACGCATCGGTCCTTAACCGACACAAACAGAGCTACAGACACACAGGCCCAACGTCCTGCTGCTCCTACTCTCTGCTCAGTCTCGTTATCCATTCCAGAACATTCATTCTCTAGAATCATACCCCGCTGAATCAACCTCCTAAACTCGCGGGTAGCTTCCAACTACCCGACTTGTACCGGATCCTATACAACTTTAGCTTAGCAGAAGCTACACGAAGGTAACATATTCTACCCTGTACTCCAAGGGTTTGTGGGTTATGCATTTGGAGTATCAATAACCTTGACCTAATGCACAATACATACTAGACCCATAAAAGTGATACAAAGCAAAATATAACTAAAAAGTTGTTAAATGCAAACCGGGGCTTGCCTTATGTTGCTGCAGGTTTATTTATACTTTATAGTTAGTATCTTGGCGATGACTAAATCTTCAACTTGCTGATCCGAGTCGAGTTCCTCATCGAACTCCTTCGTCGTGTTTCCTACCGATATGAATATGCACAGTTTTATGTTGCAAGTAAAAACATTATAAAACAAAAGTGTTTTATGACTTAAGAAGAGTTCAGACTATCTAACATTTGAGAATTTGGTTTGGCTATGTGCTGGAACAGAGAAAGTAACATTTTGAGTATTGGAGGTTTTTGGAACTAAAGTGCAAAGAACTATATAATGGACATAATTGGCAGAAAACTGGAGAAGATGATCTCAACTTGCTCTAAAATTTTTACAGTGCACCATAGATCATACTGAGGTATGGCTTGCAAAATTTCAGACAAAGTTGATGGAAGATGTGGCCTAGGGAATTTTCTTACTATTTGGCTTCTCTGAAATCCTATGGCAATTATAGTGTCTTTTCATGCTCCAAATTTGGTTTTTCAGAGACTTGAGAGTCTCATGAGTCCATAGGACTTGGTTTCATAATTTTTGGAGCCTCCTACACAGAGATATGGATTTTCCAAACTTGGTTAAAAGTCTGAAAATGTCTCTGTTCATTTTCCCATTTTCAGAGACATAGAGGATTCAAACAATATTTGGCCAAGCAAATTGTGTCCAATGCCTCTCAAAATTTTACTGGTGTTCAAAGATTATTGGAAATGTCCTGCCTAAATTTGGGAATTTTCCAATTAACAAAACTCCTGTAACATACAAAATTTTCCTTAAATGAAATAATGAGCCAAAACCAGGGATTTTCATAAACATTGGGCTGCATCCCTGGAAAGGACTCTTTGAGAGGAATCCAACAAAATTTGTTTCATAATTTTTGGACACTCCTACACAAAGTTATGGCTCTCCAAAGTTTGAACTGAAATGGGAAAATCTGGAAAATGTTTAAATGCCCACAGTGGATCCCACTCGTCATCCCTAACCTTGAGCCTCGCGCCAATCAGAGCAGTCGCGGCTCCCTCCGGTGTGGTCGCCGGAAAGGCACTTCCCAGCCACCTCCGGACCCCCTGCTGGCCGCCCCTCCATTTTCCCCCACGCTGAACACGTTGGTGAGGTCGCCGGCGGCTGAAACTCGCTGGAAAACAGGGCGCACCGGCAACAGCAAACCCTAGTGCTCCGGCGAGGTCTTGCACGGTGAATTCTCCACCAAAATGGTCGGTTCTTGGGCTCTAAAGCACCGGGGGATTGTATAGAAGACCGACATGAGGTCTAAACAAGCCGGGGAGAGATCCAAACCTATCGGCACTGTGCGCCCGATATGGTCCAGCGGTATACCCTTGAAAAGAACTGGGATTCCTCGCTCTACACTCAATTTCTCGGTCTAAAATCGATGGAGGAGGTGTGCTAGGCAGTTAAGAACTTGTGTGCGGAGTTTGAAACACAACCAACACGAATTGAGGATGAATTTTGCAATTCCTTACCTCAAGGTCAGTTTCGGCCGCCCGGGAGAAAAACTTGAAATTCTCCCTCTGTGATCAATGGCTAGGGCTGAGCTTCGGAGGTGAGCAACTAGGCTTGTAGGTGCACCGATGGGGTGGCTTGCTTGGGCGTGATCACTTCTGGTTTGGGCTGCCCACGGTGATCAGTTCCGATTTTTCAGCGTTTACCCGAGAGCTGCAGATTCTTTGCTGATTTCCGGTGCTAACGAGTTCGGGGCCGTGGGGGAAAGTTGCTGGCCGGCTAGAGCACTCGGGGGCGTGGCTCTTTGCTGTTGGGGGCTCGAGCAATCGGGCTCTGGTGGTGGCTGTGTGACGGGGAGAAGAACAGAGCGGCTGCTGTGTTGTTCTTGGGAGCAAAACTCACGGGAGGCAGAAAACCGAGGAGGAAGCGAAGAAGCTTTGTTGCACTCGAGAGTGGGGAAGATCAGACCAAGTAGAGAAGAAAGCAAAGCAGGAGGTGGCGCCCAAACTTGGCCCTGAAGTCCCTGCCGGTGTGCTGTCGGGAGCTGGAGCTGGGAGGAAAGACAGAGTCGGTTCACTCCCTGTGTAGCTGACAGATGGGGTCCACCTCTCCCCCTTATTCCCCAATTTCCATTTTAAAAATAGCAAACGAGCTCCAAATTTGATCAAACTCGGAGGGTAGGCCAAAAGAAATGTGAGCAACACAACGGTGCGCTCAAATTTGAATTTTGGTGAAGTCAGAATTTGAAACTGAGATTTAAATTCAAATTTTCTCCCGTTTAAATTCCAACAAATAGGAAATCCTTTTCAAATGCTCTGAAAATTTGCCGGGCTATTATTGGATGTGTGGAGGACCAAATGATAGCTTTAGATCTCCGTGTTCGGGAATTTTTTCAAGTTCAAGTTTCGACTTGGAGCTCACACCGTTAAATTCAAAAGTTTAAATTCCCTCTCGTTTCCTCGGTGTGACTTGTAGCTCCACTTGCTTGAGTTTTGGAATTTCACATCCCTCCCCCCTTAAAAAGAATCTCGTCCTGAGATTCATAAAGAAGAGACGAAGCGGTAGAGAAGGAATTACCTTCTATGAGCGGACAGCAAGTCCGGGTAGTTCGAACGGAGGTATTCTTCACTCTCCCATGTTGCTTCCTCCGCGGTATGATTGCCCCTTAATACCTTATAGAATTGGAGCGTCCGATTCCTTGTCGACCGAGATTTTTCATCAATGATCCGGATTGGATGCCCGGCATAAGAGAGATCCAGTTGCAATGTCTCGAGATCTTCATTGTGGATAGCAGTGGTATTCTTGAGACATTTCTGAAGCTGAGAGACGTGAAATATATCATGCACTCCAGCGAGATTTGTCGGTAGCTCAAGCCAGTAAGCTACGGGTCCACATTTCTCCATGATAGCAAATGGACCGATAAACCAGGGAGCGAGCTTTCCTTTTACACCGAATCGGTGAACTCCTTTCATTGGAGATACGCGGAGATATACGTACTCTCTGACGTTGAAGTTCAGCGGTCGACGTCGCTGGTCTGCATAACTCTTCTGTCGAGATTGAGCAGCCTTTAAATTTGCTTGTATGACCCGAACTCGTTCTTCGGCGTCATTGACAAGGTCAATCCCGAATGTCACTCTTTCACTGGATTCGCACCAATTCAGCGGTGTGCGACATCTCCGGTCGTAGAGAGCCTCATATGGTGCCATCTTGATACTTGTTTGATAGCTGTTGTTGTACGAGAATTCCGCCAATGGTAGATAAGCATCCCAGTTCTTACCGTGGTGGATGGCACACGCTCTCAACATATCTTCCAAGACTTGATTCACCCTCTCAGTTTGCCCATCTGTTTGAGGGTGATATGCGGAGCTTCTAAGCAATTTGGTTCCCAAAGATGCGTGCAGCTGTTCCCAGAAACGAGAAACGAACAGTGCACCACGATCTGAAACTATTATTCTTGGAACTCCATGCTGGCATAATATCCGCTCAATGTATAACTGCGCATATTTCTTGGCATTGAATCTCACATTCACCGGTATGAAGTGTGCTGATTTGGTTAATCAGTCAACGATTACCCAAAGTGAATCATGCTTTCGAGATGTGAGTGGTAACCCGACAATAAAATTCATACTCACATCTTCCCACTTCCATGCCAGAATATGAAGGGGCTGCAGCAACCCAGATTTCTTCATGTGATCTGCTTTCACCCTTCGACACATATCGCACTCGGATACGTATTTAGCTATTTCCCGCTTCATCCGTGTCCACCAAAACTTGCTTCTCAAATCTTGGTACATCTTGTTGCTTCCTGGATGAATGGAAAATTTTGATAGATGAGCCTCGTCTAATATTTTCTTACGAAGCTCCATGTCCCTCGTTACGGCTATACGGTTTTTGATCCATAGCGTACCATTCTCATCTTTCCGGAAGCACTTAGCTTCTCCTTTGTCTATTTTCTTCCGGATATGGGCCATGCCTTTATCTTTCCTTTGAGCCTCTACAAGTTCATCACAAATTGTAGGAATGAGGGCAAGGTTAAACAATGACCCATAGGGAACTAAGCGCAGGCTCGGTTCTTCTTCTTCCATTGCAGCCATGGTTAGGATATGAACATGTGATTTCCGGCTAAGGGCGTCAGCAACCACATTCGCTTTTCCAGGATGATAATGAATCTCCAGTTCATAATCCTTGATTAACTCTAACCATCTTCGCTGCCTCATATTTAGTTCCTTTTGTGGGAAGATGTATTTTAAACTCTTGTGGTTTAGAGACCTTGGAGAAATTCGGAATGAATCTCCGGTAGTACCCCGCTAAACCGAGAAAGCTGCGGACTTTGTGGACTGACTTTGGTGAACCCTGTAGGATCGAAGTACATGTGTAAAGCTACCATAGGGGGGTGAATGGTAGATAAAAACTTTTCAGCGGAAGCAACAAAACACCCATAGCAGAAAACCGATCTGTTAAAGAAACTGTGTGTGCGACTAATATAAACGTGTTAAACTGTGACAAAACTATTATAGATTGTAGAGAATCAAGTCACTAAGACATCACAACAAGAATCATGAAAATCCGTTGAGAGAAACTAAAGTTACGATCGAAAGATCGAACAAAGGTCAATCTGTCCTACGCGAGAAAAACAGTACTGCAAAGAAACTCGTGTAGAGCAGAAACCACAAATTCAATGACCGTGAAATTTTCACATATGATATACAATCAAGTTGTGAAGACAACCCAAAAAGAATCACATCAATTGGATCTGTAAAACTCGAGTTATGATAAAACCACCGAAGCAAGGTAGTGCTGAACAGAAACTCGACGAGAAAAACTTGTCTGAAACAAGTCGGACAAACAAGGCACAAAAGTTCCTTTAGAATACGAATTTTATTTATCAAAACACAAGATGAACAGCCCCAAAGTCGTGCACCACGAGCCTTGGCCTCCCCTTGCTTATATAACCAGCTCTATGGCCAATCCAATTCAAACTAGGACTCCTACTCCTACTTGGATTCAAACTGTAACTTTCCAATACTGCTAAAGACTCTTCTATACGCAGATAGAAGCAATCTTAAGACTTCCAAACACCTTAGTAACGTCCCAAAAATTCCTAAAATAACTCAAATTCGTGACCCACACGAAATCCTATCATAACCAACTCAAAACTTTCCATATTTGAGTCAAACACAACTCAGCCGCAGCCTGAGTCCATAACCTAGTCGGTTGGACCTTTCCGACCAATTCTTTACGTCCACATCTCTTCATCACGCCTTGGAACCATGCAGCCACGTCCATGCACTCCTTGCACACGTGCAAACATCTTCCAACGACGTCCAAGATACCTTCATATGCATTGTTCTTGATTCAAACATACTGCGCAACCTCCCGATCAACTCAACCATAATTCCTCCTGAACTTGGTTGTTGAACCTCATCTTCTCCCTAAGACTAGTTCAATGGATCCCGTCACCAGCCATGTCTTGAACTCAAGCAACACCTGCAAATGAATAAACAACCAATACTTCCGAGCACAAGTCCTCGACTTGACTCTCGTTAGTTCCGAAACTACAACATCTTACGTGAGCACCACACATAAGCATGTTGTAAATCATAGCAAAATGATATCAGCCATAACCACCAAAACACACCAAAAACTTAGTAAAATAATACTAAGAAAACTTTCCATAAGAGTAAAGCAAGTTCGAAATATTGCAAGTTAAAAGCAGAACCATAGCAATCAAGCTCCGAACCTTACCAAAGCTAACCGGAGCTTACCAAAGCTAGTCGGACCTAGCGCCGGAGCTTACTAAAGCTTAGTCGGACCTAGCACGGAACTTACCAAAGCTAGTCGGACCTAGCACCGGAGTTAGCAAAAACAAGTCAGACCTAGCCAAAATAAGTCAGACCTAGACAAAGCAAGTCGGACCTTACGTCGGACCTATCGTCGGACCTTGTTAAAAAGGTGTTTTGGTAGTATTCAAAACTTTTATCGTCAAAGCCAATGTATTCAGCACACATAGGTCTCACAATCTCCCCCTTGATGAATGCATTGACAACACCAGTTAAAATCCAAACATTGGCTTATTCACATAAAAAGTTTTGAAAACAATTTCTCCACCTTTGAAATCAGAAATAAAATGATAAGAAAAACAAAAATACCAAAAATTCTCCTCCTGAGAAGAATCGTGCCAAAACACTTGTGAATGTGTGCAATGTGTGATCAATTTCTCCCCCTTTTACAATGTATTCAGCAAGGTATAAAAGAGAAATTTTAATTTGTTATGAGCACGTTATAACATATACAAATAAAACAAAGCTCATCCAAATCATACTATCAAGTAACTTACACTATCACATCAATGAGATACATAAAGTAGTGTAAGCCATGCTAGAGATCAAGTGTAATTTTCAATTTAAGCAAGTCATGATCTCACAAACTTAACTATTTCAAGACCTGAAAGCATGACACTTGTTACTGCATTTTATTTATCATTTAAAGCACAAATTTTGATCTTATGACATTTGCAAGAGATTATATGCAGCATCAGCCTTATTCTAACTAACCAAGTCAAGCCTATGTCATTTGACAGTCAGAAGCTTAAGGACATGGTTTTAGTCATACACAACTCCTTTCAAGTTCATATCTAAGTGCAATGATGAGCCATCTCAAAAGAAGAAGTGTGATGCATGCATATTCTCTTGATGTTTTCTCATTTTTTTATTTGAACATAAAAACTCAACATGTGAGTTGATTACTTGATTAATTCTTTATGATTAAAAGCACTTGTGAGCATGCAACAAGTTCAAAACAGCAAGAAAGTTCGACCATGACCAGATTTAGTGTAAGTAATTATTCCAATTACTAGGCATGGTAAAAACTACAAAACGAGTAATGTAGTAAGAACTTTCAGCATGAAAAAGGAATCACAAAGTCATATATGCATGAAATACTATGCTCATATTATTTTAATTTCAGATTCACACATAGACTTCCCAAGTTTCAAAATTTTCCCTCAATTTAAGCCATGAGGATGCATAACCCCTATTTCACTACGAATGTAACAAAAACGAGTGAAATCCAAAGGTTTTGTAAAAATATCAGCCAATGGTTGTTCGGTATCTACATGGTGAAGCACAATGTTCCCTTTTTCGACATTATCACGGAGAAAGTGATACCTAATGTCAATGTGCTTAGTTCTCGAATGTTGCACGGGGTTTTTAGCAATGCAAATGGCACTAGTGTTGTCACAAAACAGTGGAACACTATCTAGATCAACCCCATAGTCCTTAAGTGTTTGAACAATCCAAAGAATTTTTGAGCAAGCACTAGCAGCAGCTACATATTCAGATTCGGCTGTGGATTGTGCAACTGAACTTTGTTTTCTAGAAGACCAGGCAACAAGTGAATTACCAACAAAATTACAAGCACCAGAAGTACTTTTCCTATCAATCCTACAACCCCCAAAATCAGCATCGGAAAAAGCTTTCAAAGTAACAGTTGAGGAAGAAGGAAGAAAAATGCCAAATTCTTGAGTTCCATGTAAGTACTTGAGAATCCTTTTGATGGCTTGACGATGTGAAGCACGTGGGGAGACTTGAAACCGTGCACAAAGACATACGCTGAATTGTATGTACGGTCTTGATGCCGTGAGATACAAAAGTGATCCGATCATGCTTCTATATTCTTTTTTATCAACGTGATCACAATCTTCATCAAGTTCAAGGGTTGTTGCTGTTCCCATTGGTGTCCGAAGAGGCTTGCTTTTGTCCATGTTGAAGCGCCTTAGGAGATATTTTGTATACTTTGTTTGATGCACAAAGGTACCCTCCTTGGTTTGCTTGATTTGCAGCCCCAAAATGTACGTGAGTTCTCCCATCATACTCATCTCAAATTCTGAACTCATCATAGCTGAAAACTTGGACACAAGATCATGAGAAGCACAACCAAAGATAATATCATCCACATACACTTGAACGAATAATGAGTCATTGCCATGCTTAAGCACAAAAAGAGTTTTATCAACCTTGCCCATGGTAAACCCCTTTTCAAGTAAGAATGTTTTAACCTATCATACCATGCTCTAGGGGCTTGTTTGAGACCGTACAAGGCTTTGGACAGTTTGTAAACATGATTAGGAAAATTTGGATTTTCAAAACCAGGTGGTAGTTTGACATAAACCTCCTCATCTATGTAGACATTAAGAAAAACACTTTTAACATCCATTTGATATAGCTTAAAACCTTTAGATGCAGCAAAACCTAACAAAATTCTTATGGCTTCTAATCTAGCAACAGGAGCAAAAGTTTCATCAAAATCTAGACCTTCAACTTGTGTGAAACCTTGAGCAACCAACCTAGCCTTATTCCTAACCACAACCCCATACTCACTTTGTTTATTTTTAAACACCCATTTAGTTCCAATTAAAGTGTGACCTTGAGGTGGAGGTACAAGTTTCCAAACATTATTTCTTTCAAAATTTTCTAACTCTTCTTGCATGGCAATAATCCAAGATTCATTAGTGAGTGCGTGTGATATATCTTTGGGTTCAAAAGAAGTAACAAAAGCAGAATGAGCATGAGAATTGGGGTCGAAAAACCTGGATCTTGTAACTTGTTCAACCGAGCTTCCAATAATTTGTTGTGGAGGATGACTTTTGAAAATCCGGAGGGGAGTGGACACTTCACAAGCTTCTTCTTCTTCATGTTCATCACAAATAGATGATCCTGTGACGTGAGGAGGATCTGGACCAGCAATGGTGATCGTCGGTGCTGGCTGTGAATCAAGATCAGGAGCTGGAACAATGTCATTAGCTGCTGAATTTTCGGGCAGCAGCACCACTTCTTCCTCTTCTTCAACGAAAATACTCTCCCCCTGCGGATATGGATCCGGACATGCAATATTTGAACTAGTACCTGGGCTAGCTTCATCAAAAGAAACCTCACAAGTCTCCACAATTTTGTTAGTATCAAGTAAAAGCACATGGTAGCCTCTAGTATGAGATGGATAACCAAGAAACATGCCATCAACAGATCTAGCTTCAAATTTATCAAGATTACCATGTTTCTTAACAAAGCATTTGCAACCAAAGACCCTAAAGTGTGTGACACTAGGCCTATTTACAAACCTGAGCTCATATGGTGTTTTACCTAGCTTAGCACGCAAGAAAACACGATTTGAGACATAACAAGCGGTTGCAATTGCATCAGCCCAAAATTTCCTAAGAGTTTGATATTCATCAAGCATAGTCCTAGCCATCTCAACTAAGGTTCTGTTCTTTCTCTCTACAACACCGTTTTATTGAGGTACATATGGTGAAGAAAATTGATGATCTATTGCATCTTCAACACAAAAGTGATCAAACGATTGATTTTTAAATTCGGTTCCATTATCAATTCTAATTGCTCTTAAAGATCCTGGGTGATCAATTGATAATCTAAGAAATAAAGTTCTAAAGTGACTAAAAGCTTCATTCTTAGATGCCATAAAGTAAACCCAAGAGTATCTAGAATAGTCATCAACAATCACAAGAACATACCATTTACCTCCGAAGGATTGAACACGTGAAGGTCCTATGGTGTCAAGGTGTAAAAGTTGACCCGGCTCAGTTGTCATGGTCATTGTGAGAGGAGCATGTGAACCTGCAACCATCTTAGCATGTCTACAAGAAGAGCACACAATTACTTTGTCCCCTTTAAGCTTAGGCAGCCCACATATGCGATCAAGAGCACTAACACGCGTGAGATGATCAAAGCCTACGTGACCAAGTCTATGATGCCAAAAATATAAATCTTTGGAATCATTTGCAACTAGACATCTATGCTTAGAGGAAGACATATCAAAATCAGCTTTAAAACTCTTCCAAACCGAGACATGTTAAAAATAAGCTCACTATTTGAACCTACAACTTTGCAGCAGTTTTTATTGGAAATAATTTCCAGATTTTCATCTAGCAATTGTGAAACAGAAAGAAAGTTGTATTTCAAATTTTTTACAAGTGCCACATCCTTCAAAGTGTAGTTATCATTTACTCTAACCAAACCCTTAGCAATTATAGGAGTTGAAGAATTATCAGCAAAAGTAACATTCTCTACACGTGACACAAAAGAGAGAGAGGAGAACCATTCTTTATTACCGGTCATGTGGCGTGAGCAACCTGAATTCACAATCCAAATGTTCTCCTTCCTCAAGCGTGTAACCTACATAGAAGCACAATACATCGATGACTCAATACTGGGGCTAGTTAAAAGGCATTTAGGAATCCAGTACCGAGTCACACGATGTCCAGCAGGAATAACATGCGAAAGCTGAGATAAAACAACAAGTTTATGAGTCAAAGTTTGAGATTTTTTGTTCTTAACTACTGACCTATGAGGTGTTACTTGTGTAGCACGAAAATCAGTAGCTCCGGAGGCAAAAACAGAAGGTCCGGAGGCAAACACTAAAGCTCCGGAGGCAAAAACTGAAGCTCCGTAGGTAAACTTTGAATATTTCTGACTCATAACAGCAGGTTGCATGTTCCTGACATTCCGTTTAGTATGTGCAGAAAATTTTGCATGAGAGTTATAAGATCTAGCTTGTATTCTTTCCTTTTTATGTCGTTTAGCTAGTCTATAACAAAAATGTATGACATGACCATCTCTACCACAATAGGTACAATGAAATTTAACTTTGTGTTCATGTCTAGATGAGCATGCAGTATGCTTATTTGAACCCGAATGTGACAACACTCCTGCAGATTTAAAAACCACTTCTTTTTGTTTAGGAACTGTTTGAATCAAACCACTTCCTAATGATTTTACAATTTTAGGTGGATGTTCCATAGCATGAGCATGTGAATCAAAACCTAAACCAGTTTTATCATTGCAAGACTTGGAAGAATTCAGCAGCAAGTTTAGGTTCTTATTCCCATTACAGAACCGATCTAATGTCCTATGCATGTTATCAAGTTTATTTGATAGATCAAGGCAATTTTCACATGAAGTTTTTCCTTTTAATTTGCAACTGGAACAATATTTAACTTCATGAGAACGTAAAGCATTGTCAAATATATTAAATCACATAAGGAACAAGAATCATAACTAGGAATCAAGGATTTTAAACAATTAATTTCAGATTCTAGTGACTCAATTTTAACAGCATTGTCCCTAAGCTTTTTGTCCTTTTTCTTAACAATAATAGTGGCACGAGAAATAGCATCACACATTTCTTCACAAGTAGGACATACCTCTTCGTTGTCACTGTTGTGTTCTGCATCCTCCATACTTGATTTTAATTTGCCCGCCATGAAGCACAAGTTTGCTAGATCATCTTCATCTTCATCACTTCCAATGTCTACATCACTCGAGCCAAGTTCTTGAAGTGCGGTGATGAAACTGTTTATCAGTTTGCGTCCTGTAAAACCCTTCTTTTTCTTGTTGGTGTTGCCAAAAGAGGACTTGACTTTATTCTGCTTTTCATCACGGTTAGAAGGACCTGAAAGGTTAGGGCAATCTTTACGAAAGTGTCATGTCGTACCAAATTCAAAGCATCGTTGAGGTCCGGAGATTCCTCTCCTTCTAGTTCTCACATTTTGCAATGCTTTTGAGAACCTAGTAGAAAGAAGTACTAGCTCCTCCTCTGGAAACTCCTTAATCTGTTCCAGGGTTAATGAAGACAGCAAAGCAAGTGTATTGCTAGATGATTGGCCGGAGCTAGGCATATCACGTTGTGAGACAAATGCAATAGTCTTATTTGGGTTCTTACGTGATATAATGTCAATTTCATGAGTTTTTAGCTTAGAATAAAGCACATCTAATGTAAGAGTACACATGACAGTGGATTCACGTATGGATGTTACTTTTATCTCCTAAATTGACATGTCTAATGCACTTAGTAATTGCCTAGCATTTTCAGCATCTGAATAATTGTCACACCCGGTTTCTCCGAAGAACAACCGAGTGAATATCACATGTATGCCAGGATCATTTTCTCATACATGTGATGACAAATAGTGAAGCATCATTTATTACAAGCCAGGTGTCGAATATAAATAAGTCTTACATAGCATATGTCTCGATGGACAATAATAAGTTCATAACATGTAAATAAAATAGCAGCGGAAATATTATTCTTGTTGGCTCCGTCACAGGCGTTGCCAGGGGGACTCCATGAACCTAGAAACCTTCTTCGGGTCCAAAGTCTTGATCATTAAACCCCACATCATTCTCTTGACCTGAGCAGCAATATAAACCAACAAATATGCAAGGTTGAGTACCGATGGTACTCAACAAGTGTGGGAAAGTTATGTCATGCATGGCCAGAACAAGGATAGGTTTAACTCATGGTTGAAGCACTACGCAATTATTGCCTACCACCTTAGCTTATTAAGCACCTACATTACTACACAGGTGGAATGATCCCAATCTCCCATCCCATCATCATAATCAAATAACCATAAAACCATTTCCAATGTTAAGCTCCCCGCTTAACATCCACAACTTACAAAGCCAATCATCCTCTAATCATGAATAAGTCCAAGCCGCTCTTGACCGTGAGCACGGCTGTCATGACAGTTTTGACTCTGCAGAGTTTGCACCACTGTATCCACATGTAGTGATTTCATGCCCCGTTGCCGGGTGGACTAAAAGAACCTCCGTTATGCCAGTGGCTACGAACCACATTCACACTTCCCAGGTGTGTAGCCAGGATATCACTACGAAGCCTTTACAAAGGGATTCCCAACCAGCGTGGGCCCACTGAGGTTTCACCCCTAACAGCATACAAGAGGCTCCAACCCCGCTGCAGTGGCTGTAAGGGTCTCAGTTTTTGACACACATTTGCAGTGTTCATCACCACACCACACACCTCATTTGAGGAAGGATTATGAACACAAATGAAGAGCAAGTAACAATTATCAACATGCTCATTAGAGAACAAACTCACACATTGCCAAAGTGGTATTTCACACATGTGATATAAGGGGGGCTGGACATATGAAAACTCCTACATTTTGCTAAGGATGTCCATGCCAAGTTTCACCCAAATTCCAAACCTTTTTGAGGTCATTTTGGGTATAGTTAGAAAGAGGGCAGTTTGAAACCATATTCAAATTCAAACTGTTTTTATCCCATGAATTTAAAAGTGGGAGGCATATTCTTACTCAGCACATTTTTGTGAGCTCACACACCAATTTTCACTCCATTTGGAGTTGATCTTGACATGAGCTAAGTGGGAGAAATTCAAACTTTATTTGAATTTCAAACTGAACTTGTGCTAAAATTCATTCAAACCAAACCTCATTTGAACTTTGATCAATTCAAATGGCTCATGGGTGAATAATTTGAATCACCAGGGGTATTTTGGGGCTCACTGTTTACAACAGTGATTAGGAGTAAATTTCAGAGGTTAAAACCCCGGGTGGGACCCACACATCATAGAGAGAAGGAGGCAAAACTTGCACACAAAGTTACAGCCTCGGTGGGAAATTCCACCGAGCAGCTGTCGGCTGTGCCACCGAGCAGCTACTGGCGCCACCAGCTGCTTCCCCTCTCCGCGCGCTGGCGCCCGGGGCGGCTTGCTCGCGCCCCCACGCGACCGTCACCGCCTCAACGGGGTGAAGACCGGGTGCCTTCTTATTCCCGTGAGTGACACTGGGCGGCGCCATTCCTTTTCTTCCCGAGCTCTCGGTCGATCGAGAAAACACAGCAAAAAATCGTGTTCTCGCCTCTCCGAGTTGCCAGGCAACATCCTGAGCTCGAGCACCACCCTCCCAACGCCTGAACCACCGGGTTTCGGCCCCTGTTCCCGTGATCAACGACGACCGCCGCAGTTTAGCTGAAGGACGGCAATCGGTCTCACGTGGGCAGCACACTACAGCCACTTCCACGACCGAGCAAGGGCGGCAACAGGAGCGCACGGGCTCCACGCTGCTTCCACCTAAAGCTCAAGCCACGCCGTGAACTCTTGTCGGCGAATTCTCAGTTTTTGCTCCGGCGACCGTAAACCGAGCTTCCGGTACGGTTTCTTTAAATTCTCGCTCTATGATCTTTCGGAGGTTATCAAATCTTGCACATCGACGCTGGACTAGCCGGCGATCAAGTTCTTTTCTGCATCCATGGCATGAAACTGTCTAGGAGTGACGAATTTTGAGCTCGATCGAGGGCGGTCATGGCGGGCACGATCGGTCACACGGTGCTGACCGACTTGCCGCCATTTCTAAACCCTTTTGGCACCTTGTCGAGCTTCCTAGAGGTACACTGATGCTATAGGACCGTTTGTTCGAGGTGTTGGCGGGTTAGGACCCACGGTCGACAGCGCCAAACCTCAACCGAGGCCGCGGCACGTCGCCGAGCTATTTCCGGTCACCCCCAGCCCGACCTGACACCACTGACGTGTTCCTCGACGTCGACAACCCCCTGGCGGCGAGTTTCAGACCATGGGAGGTCCGGCAGCGACGAGCCGGCGAGCCCCGAGTCTTCTCCGGCAAGGTCGGCGGCGCGGGCGCGAGAGAACGGCGGGAGGAAGACGAAGCCGGCTGGCCCACGTGTCAGCGGCTGAAGAATTTAAATCGGGATCGGGTGTGGCCGGGGATCGGCTGTGCTGGCGCGCAAATACCCTGTGAGCTCCGGTGTGCCGGACACCTCCGCGCTCGACACGTGTGGTATCTCCGGTGTGCCGGACACCTCCGCGCTCGACACGTGTCCCCGCGGGCCCCCGAGAGTTTAAACTTTTTCCCCAATTTTCAGAATTCTTCCAAACTTCAAATCCTCATAACTTTGGCTAGAAAGCTCCAAATCGAGTGAACCAAATTTTGTTGGATTCAGCTCTCTGAGTACGTTCCAGCAAATCAAGTTTCACTTCATGAAAACCCTTAATTCTCCAGAATTAATTCCTCAAAGTTTAAACTGTTAGGAATTTTAACTGGAGAATCCTTTGGAGGAAAATCCTGAAATTTTGCTGGGATTTTTACCAAAATATCCCTGAACTACCATAACAATTTCAGATCCATTTGAGCTCATTTGATCCACCTAATGGTGCGATTAGTGAAACTGTTCCAGGGAAAATAGAAAATGTTCAGAAACATTTTCAGAATTTTCTCTGAAATTGTTTAGGTCATATCTTTAGTTAGGAACTTCCAAATTAATTGAGACCAACTTCATTAGAACCCTCTGAAAATCTAGTTTTCAGAAAGTCATAGTTTGTTTCATGAAAATCTTTAGAACACCCTAAAAGCCTTTAATTAAGGTCATGTACATGATTAATTATGGAGGGCTCAAATGAGCTTTGCTGCAACTAAAACTTTACCAAGTCTCTGTTTAGGTTGTGACCAAGCCACAGTAAAAATTTCACAGTCATTGGGACTGTCTAGTAAGAGTTATAGACCTCGCAAGTTAAAAGTTAATACAACTGCATTTAAATTAATACATGTATTGCTTCTATCATGTAGTCGCTAAGGTCGAGGAGGAACCCGAAGTCCTAGACTTCGTTACTCCGGAGGAACAGCTAGCCTACGACCAAGAGCAGCAAGTCAAGCTCCGGTTTGCATTAACCTTTTTACAAATTTTTATTGTTTTGAGCACATACTTGTTTCCTTTATTCTATGCATTAGAGTCTTGTTTGGAAGCCCCACTGCATAGCCAAGAGAACCATGGGTTGGGTTTAGGATTGCAAACCCCGTTAGCTACTGCATTGCTATGATAGAGTAGGAATTCGGTACAAGTCGAGTAGTTGGAACTACTCGCGAGCATAGGCTAGAGGCACTCGACTCGGGTAGTGATAGCACATGAAACACATGGCAAGAAAATGAGACCAAGCGGAGGGTAAGGGCAGCAGGACTTTGGGGCCTGTGTGCTGTAGCTCCGCTTGTGTCAATTGTGGACCGAGCCGTGTGCGGGCCTGTTGAACAAGCTAGAACAGTACCGAAGACCTACCGGCTATATGGGAACCGGGAAACTGATGTAACTCGGGTAGCTGGGTATTGAGGCATTGCCCGTCGTTCAGAGGGTATGTTGAGAGCTTGAGGTGTAAATCGGCTGGCGGCACGGAGATGCGCGTGCAGAGACCTCTTGCTCAGGACGATGGGACCGGTTCAATATTTGGCTGACGGGTGAAAGGTAGTTGCGTACGGCGTCCGTGATGGTTATTGTAGGCAACATCGAGTACGGGCGTACGTGACGGGTTGTTCGGGTAACCCTGCAGGTGTAAATCGATTATAATCGCCGTCCCTCGCGGTCAGTGAGTACCACTTGTTCACTGTACCGTGACGTAGAAAGAACAGGCTAGTCACATGTTAAAATGTTGCTGATTGAAAGCTGGACATTGATTGTTAATGATATGCTGTAGCTTAGAGCTAACTAAAGTTCTTTTCAACTTTGGGCAAAGTACATGAGAGAAATGCGTTTCTTGTTTGATTGCGGCTCCCTCATGTGCCTTAGCGTAAGGTTCTCCACAACCTGCTGCTAAAACTTGAAAGTAAGGTTCTACTAATTAGGCGAGTCCTTGCAAATGATTTTTACCTCATGTAACCCATTACCCTCATGTAGAAGTTCCATGTTTAGGTGAGACGGGTCAGACTTGCTGAGCCTTCGTGCTCACTGCTTGTGTTTGAAGCTTTTGCAGGGTTCTATGAGGAAGGGACTCCCGAGGAGGAGACGGAACCCCAGGAGGGGAACCCCGTCGAGTGGGAGTCGTGCACGCCGCAGAGTTAGTGTGCGTGCGTGCTAGCAAGGACGCGTTCAAGGGCTGAACGTGCACATGATGCTTAGTCTACGCCCGCGAGTGTAGACTGAACTTATTTTGATGTAAACATGTTCATAACTTGTTTATGTAATAAAATTTCGCTTCCGCTTTGTACCTTTGACGTGTGTTATACGGTGCTGTGCAACGCAGCACCCCTCAGCATGATCCTGGCTTGACAGGACCTTGGGGTCGTGTCAGCGTTGGTATCAGAGCTCGCTTGAGGTTTAACACAGTACAAAGGTCATCCTTTCCAAAATCCCAGTGAGGAACGAGTTAGTAGCCCGTATAAGGATGTTATTAGCATATATAAAGTGGCATATTAACCTATTTGTCTATGTCGGAAAATCGTGTATCTCGGGACGTTTATGTCTTGGGGGGTACACGTAAGCGCTGTCCACCAGTGCGCACAAGCTGAAGGGTGGAGCCCCACGGGTGGCAGGTAACCCGACTCGCTTTTATATCCTCTACGGCTCTTCATGTCGTTTGGGGTATTCGAGCAACATCTGTCCCTGGCGTGCGTGGTGCAACTTGGGAGGCCCCGTCACGTGGTCTGAAACGTGAACACGTAACTCAAGGCGTGGTTGGCTTGAGAACATCCGGGCGAGTGATGACGGCCGGGTGTACGAACTGTATGGATTCCGGGCTCGGTGTGCAGCCGAGTCTGATGATTGTTTGAGTTTCTGCAGGTAGCCTGACCACGAAACGGTAGACGTGTAGCATCCGTGTGCGAGTGACGTTTAGTGCCACTGAAATAACGAAGCCGGCTAAGTCCGGTATAGGTTTTTCTTTGTGAGGACGTAGTACCGACATAATCTGGTGACGCATCGACGTCACACCCCATTAAATGAACAATTTCATTTAAAAACTTGAAGGTTTTGATCCAAAGTAGTAAAACTTGATGTAACTCCTTCCCTTGAACAGGATATTCAAAGTTAACAAGTTTTCAACTTATAGGTTATTAAGGACAGAGCACTCTGCTTTCAGCTGAACCAGGGCTGAAGTTAATCAGAGGTTAGAGGTTGAGTTATTTCGAGGTTAGGGTCATATGATACATTTCTGGAAATCTTTGGAAGGTCTTTACAACTCTTCTGTTGAGGTCCAGAGGTGTTTCATCACTTAACCAATCGAAAAGTACAGTAGAGTTGAAACTGTCCAGAAAACAGGACAGAGTAAAGACTCGCTGTAAACTCTCTGTAAATTAAGCATAACTTCCTGCTTAAAAATCCAAAAATAGAAAATGAGGTAGTTCTGGAAAGATTATGAGGTGGGTTACAACTTTGTAACAGAAAGTTTTGTCAGATTAGGAACAGAATTAACTGGGATTCTTGGATCAAATCAGTACCTAAAGCAGGGAGGTGCTGTCCAATTTTCTCCAGGAATTCTGTTAATTTTGACATCTCATAACTTTTGAACCAGGATAGATCTTAGGACAAGCAAATACTTTCTGGACATCTATTGAAGTTAGCCTTAACTTTGATGTTGAGCTCCAGAACTGGTTTTGCCTTTAACATGGCCTAAATCAGGTTGAAATGGAAACTGGTCAGGGCTGTCATGGGAACAGCAGATCAGCAGTCAAATTTGTTAAAAATTTGAACTATGTTTCCAAATTTTATGGGTTCAATGACATGTTTTATGTTATAACTCAGCGGTTTACTGTTTAAATAAATATTTGACATTTCTCAAATATATTTTTACAGATGACAGCAGATAAGCAACTGGAGGACGGTTGGGTGATGTCCCACTGTTCTCACCGTAACGGCTACCCGGAAGCATTGTGGCAAATGCTCCAATATTTCGGGTACAACCAGATGCCGCAATACTCCGCCAAGGAAGAAGGAGAAGAGGGGAACAAGACATGGATGATCCATGTCGAGGTTCCTGCAGGACCTACGCCACCCGGTTGGATGCCATTCACCGTCACGGTGAGAGGAAGACAACCGGAAGGGATGTGGCAAGTGGCAGCCCGTGACACTATGTCACGTTTCTGCCAACTACACGTGCAGGCTATGGAGGGCACTCCATACGCACTCGTTCCGGTGGAGGGACGAGCTCAGCATGTGTGGGAAGAGAGGTACCTGGAGGCAACGGACCCGAGTTGCCCAAGGTACAACCCCGCGGAGGCAAATCTCAGCCTCCAGATGAGGGCGGGAAACGCCGTGATGGACAGCCAAGCTGTTCATACGGAGCATCTCGCCACAAAGCTCAAGGAGAGCACAAGCCGTGGAGATCATTCGAGAGTGCTCACAGCGCACTCCGCAATGTACTCCTTCCGACGATCAATCGACTGAATGAACAGCACAATCAGTTGCATCATCTGAAGAAGGCAAAGAGAAAAAGCCGTGTCGACATCGCGGCGTTACAAGAACTGGTGCAGACCCTAACCCAGCAGAATGAGGACCTTGCTCAAGAGCGAGACGACGCGATTGAGGAAGGGCAAGGCTGGGAAGAAGATTACAACCAAGCCATGGACGAGGTGCATGCATTGCAGGACCTCGTACCTCCGGTGTTAGGCGTACCAGTGGTCTTGGGTCTTCCAGCAATGGGAGAACCCGGAATGGGAGAAGAGGTGGTAGATCCAGAGCCACCAGCAGGGGTACCGGAGGAGGACGACCCACAGGAGGTCGAGTTCTACTCCGAGTAGGGGGTTACGGTTGCCAAGTAGGGCAGCCAGGGTAGCGTAACCCAACTTTTGTAATCGGTGACATGTCGTGTAGACAGTAGCGTATGTATAGGTAGTGACGACATGAGCACAACTTCTCGGAGATCCGAGAATAATGTATCTTGTATAAAGTTTATGCTTTATCAATATATGTGAATGTTGTGCAAATTAATCATGCGTCACTTCAATACCTACTGTTGCTTATGGAATTTTAAGTAAGACATGTGCTAATTGCTGCTGTTTTGAATTTCAAAATGACGCGTACTCGTGCCAACCCTGACGTTGGGGGTACCAGTCAAGGGGGAGAGACCTCCCAACCACCTCCCGAGGACTCCTCGGGACAACAACAGCAACAGCAGCAACAGCAACAGCAAACACTGCCACCGCCACTGCCAACGGTTACATTGGCCGACATCGTCGCGGCAATGGCGGGCTCGCATCAGCAACACACAGAGTTGCTGCAGACTCTTATTGTGAATACGTCTCGCCCAGAGAGACGTCAAGACCGTGAGGAGCGTCAACAGAGCTCCTACTCCGACTTCCTGGCAACTCATCCCCCGGTATTCTCAAGGGCGGATGAACCACTTGACGCGGACAACTGGCTCCGCGCCATAGAGATGAAGTTCGGACTGCTCCAGCTCAGCGAGCAGCGCAAGACTCAGTTCGCGGTCCAGCAGCTCCAAGGATCCGCGAGCGCGTGGTGGGCCAACTTCTGTGCTTCACAGCCCACCGACCGAGTGATGACCTGGACGGAGTTCCGGACGGCCTTCAGGGCCTATCATATACCGCCAGGTTTAATGAAGAGGAAGATGCAGGAGTTCTTACACCTGCAGCAAAGGAGCCGGAACGCGCTGGAATACTCCAGAGCGTTCAACGATCTCGCGCTCTACGCGTCGTATCACGCAGATACAGACGAGAAGCGGTGAGACCATTTTTACCAGGGGCTTAACCCGCTCCTGAAGGACAAGTTGGCGATGTTAAATCACGGCAGCCTCAACGACATCATTGATGCTGCGATTGTTCAGGAGGACTCCGGCAAGGAGTTAGCGGCAGCGGAGAGAAAGCGAAGCGCGCCGCAGAGCAGTGGAGAAGGAGGCGGTCCTTCTCAGAAGTTTCGGATGGTGAATTGCCCACCATCAGGTCCACGCTGGCAATCACCACAGCGGTCGATGCCATTCCGCAGTCGGCCGTACTCTTCACCGGCATTCTGGCCGGCACTGCCAGCACCACCGCAACCACAACAGCAGCAGCGGGCGATGCCGCGTGCGTTTGCACCTCAGCAACGCATGCCGGGCTTTCGTCCACCGAGCACTCCACCAGCAGCGGCCACTTGTTACAAGTGTGGTCGTCCAGGACACTTTGCGAGCAGTTGCCCGGAGAGGCAAGGCGGCGGAGTGGCACCACAGTTTCCGGGGAGGAATCAACCCCGGAACCCTACTAATGCGCGGCGGGCAAACCCTAGGCCCGGCACTGTCCACCAACTTGCCATTGAGGACGTGCCGGAGGGCGAGCCAATCCTTGCGGGTATGTTCCAACTCCACCAGCATCCCGCTATAGTACTGTTTGATTCAGGAGCCACGCATAATTTTATTAGCCAAGCTTTCATTGCTAAACACAGTTTGACAATACAACCCACCGATAGTCCATATTTAATTTGTTCACCGGGTGGGAAGATTTCAGCAAGCGTAATGGTCTCCAAAGCACCATTATGCTTAGCGGGTAGAGTGTACCCCACGTCTCTCATTATCTTAGAGGGACAGAAGGTCGATGTCATCCTAGGGATGTCGTGGTTAACCCGCCATGGCGCTGTTTTAGACACCGTCCTTCGAGTCGTGCACTTAAACTCAGAGGTGCACGGTTCTCACTCATTATTTCTGGACAGTCCAGAAATAAAACTTCCAAGTGTCTATCAAGCCACAACCATCAGATTGGAGGACATTCCAGTGGTCCGAGAGTTCCCTGACGTATTCCCGGACGAATTGCCGGGGATGCCGCCTGATAGAGAGGTGGAGTTCAAGATTGAACTGGCACCGGGAACCATGCCGATATCCCGAAGGCCGTACAAGATGGCGCCCAAGGAGTTGGCTCAACTGAAGACTCAGCTCACGGACCTTTTGGAGAAGGGTTTTATTAGGCCAAGCTCCTCGCCATGGGGCTGTTCGGCGTTATTTGTCAAGAAGAAGGATGAGACGTTGCGGCTGTGCGTGGACTATCATCCATTGAATGTCGTAACCATCAAGAACAAGTACCCGTTGCCACGGATCGACATGTTGTTTGATCAGTTGGTCGAAGCAAAGATCTTTTCCAAGATGGATTTAAGATCCGGGTACCATCAGATTAAGATAAGGGCTGAGGACATTCCGAAGACGGCTTTCTCGACGAGGTACGGACTTTATGAGTACCTGGTCATGTCCTTCGGCCTCACCAATGCTCCAGCTCACTTCATGTACTTAATAAACTCGGTATTCATGCCGGAGCTGGACAAGTTTGTCGTGGTCTTCATCGACGACATCCTGGTATATTCCAAGTCGGAGGAAGATCACAAGAAACATCTGCGTATAGTCTTGCAATGGCTGCGGGATCACAAGTTATACGCAAAATTCAGCAAATGCGAGTTTTGGATATCGCAAGTGCCTTTTCTCGGGCATATCATCTCAGTGGAGGGTATCGCTGTGGACCCGAGCAAGATCACTCAAGTGCTGAATTGGAAATCCCCGAGAACTGTTCACGAGGTACGGAGTTTCCTCGGACTCGCGGGATATTATCGGAGGTTCATCCCAAACTTCTCGAAGATTGCCAAGCCAATGACAGAGCTGCTGAAGAAGGCTGCCAAATATGTTTGGAGTCCAGCATGTGAAGCAGCATTCAAGGCTTTAGTCAAGCACCTGACATCAGCACCGGTTTTTGCGCAGCCAGACACAACAAAACCGTTCGATGTGTACTGCGATGCATCCGGCATTGGGCTCGGATGTGTGCTGATGCAAGACCGAAGAGTGGTCACGTATGGATCACGGCAGCTTAGAAACCATGAGCAAAATTTTCCAACTCACGACTTGGAGCTCGCTGCCGTGGTACTTGCACTAAAAATGTGGAGGCACTACCTACTCGGTAACCTCGTACATTTATATACCGACCACAAAAGCCTCAAGTACATATTCACTCAGAAGAAGCTGAACATGAGGCAACGAAGATGGTTAGAACTGATAAAGGATTACGAAATAGAGATCCATTATCATCCGGGCAAGGCAAACGTAGTGGCAGATGCGCTGAGCCGCAAGTCACACGTCAACAATCTGACCATCACACCGTTGGAAGAGAGCGAACCACCACTACATATGATTCCACATGGAGCACTCTACAACCTAGCTTTGATCCCCACCATCCGTGAAGAGATAGCGGCAGCCCAGAAGAATGACAAGGGCATGTCACATTTGCGGAGACGTGTAGATAGTGGGGAGCTGAAATGTTTCCGGAAAGACGGAGACGGCGTCCTATGGTTCAAGGACCGGATCGTCGTACCCCGTAACCCGGAATTACGGAAGAAAATCTTTGATGATGCTCACTTATCAAAGTTTTCTATTCACCCCGGCAGCAACAAAATGTATCAAGAACTCAGAAGCAAGTTTTGGTGGACACGGATGAAGCGTGAGACTGCAAAATACGTGTCCGAGTGTGATACATGTCGAAAGGTGAAGGCAGACCACATGCGGAAACCGGGACTGCTACAACCACTGGCATTCCTGCCTGGAAATGGGAGAATGTGAGCATGGACTTCATCGTCGGTTTACCCACCACCTTGCAGAAACATGATTCTGTGTGGGTGATCGTCGATCGGCTCACCAAAGTTGCCCATTTCATCCCGGTTAACACAAACTACAACGCCAAGAAGTACACTGAACTGTACATCTCACGGATCCTACGCTTGTACGGCGTACCCTGTACTATCATATCGGATCGGGGCACTTTATTTGTGTCCCGTTTTTGGGAGCAGCTACACGCTGCCTTGGGGACGAAGCTGATCCGTAGTTCAGCATACCACCCGCAGACGGATGGACAAACCGAGCGGGTAAATCAGATTTTAGAATACATGCTACGAGCTTGCGCTATCAACCACGGCAAGAATTGGGATGATCACTTGCCGTTAGCCGAGTTCTCGTACAATAATGGGTACCAATCCAGCATCAAGATGGCATCTTACGAGGCGCTATACGGGCGGAAATGCCGCACACCACTGAATTGGTGTGAATCTGGCGAAAGGGTTACCTTCGGGATTGACCTTGTCAACAACACGGAAGAAAAGGTTCGACTGATTCAAGCGAACCTAAAAGCCGCTCAATCCCGTCAGAAACAATATGCGGACCGGAGAAGGCGCCCATTACAATTCGAAGTTGGAGCTCATGTATATCTACGGGTGTCTCCAATGAAAGGCGTAAACAGATTTGGGGTGAGAGGAAAGTTGGCACCCCGATTCATCGGTCCATTTCAGATTACCGAAAGATGTGGATCAGTGGCATACCGGCTGAAATTACCAGAAGCACTTTCCAGTGTGCACGACGTCTTTCACATTTCCCAGCTGAGGAAGTGTCTTAAGCTATCAACTACCGTTCAGCTGGAGGATATTGTAGAACTGCAACCAGATCTCACCTATCGGGAGGAACCGGTGCAGATTATTGATGAAAAGGCCCGAACCACATGCAACCGTACGTTGTGGTTCTACAAGGTTCTATGGAGTAATCACTCCATGGACGAAGCGACATGGGAGAGCGAAGAATTCCTTCGCACTAACTACCCCGAATTTTTCACGTCGCATATCCGGTAATTTTCCACCGTCCTCTCTCACATTTTCACCTTATAATCTCGGGACGAGATTCTTTTAAGGGGGGAGGAATGTAAGGGCCTCAGTTTTTGCATACATTTGCAGTGTTCATCACCACACCACACACCTTATTTGAGGAAGGATGATGAACACAAATGAAGAGCAAGTAACAATTATCAACATGCTCATTAGAGAACAAACTCACACATTGCCAAAGTGGTATTTCACACATGTGATATAAGGGGGGCTGGACATATGAAAACTCCTACATTTTGCTAAGGATGTCCATGCCAAGTTTCACCCAAATTCCAAACCTTTTTGAGGTCATTTTGGGTATAGTTAGAAAGAGGGCAGTTTGAAACCATATTCAAATTCAAACTGTTTTTATCCCATGAATTTAAAAGTGGGAGGCATATTCTTACTCAGCACATTTTTGTGAGCTCACACACCAATTTTCACTCAATTTGGAGTTGATCTTGACATGAGCTAAGTGGGAGAAATTCAAACTTTATTTGAATTTCAAACTGAACTTGTGCTGAAATTCATTCAAACCAAACCTCATTTGAACTTTGATCAATTCAAATTGCTCATGGGTGAATAATTTGAATCACCAGGGGTATTTTGGGGCTCACTGTTTACAACAGTGATTAGGAGTAAATTTCAGAGGTTAAAACCTCGGGTGGGACCCATACGTCATAGAGAGAAGGAGGCAAAACTTGCACACAAAGTTACAGCCTCGGTGGGAAATTCCACCGAGCAGCTGTCGGCTGTGCCACCGAGCAGCTACCGGCGCCACCAGCTGCTTCCCCTCTCCGCGCGCTGGCGCCCAGGGCGGCTTGCTCGCGCCCCCACGCGACCGTCACCGCCTCAACGGGGTGAAGACCGGGTGCCTTCTTATTCCCGTGAGCGACACTGGGCGGCGCCATTCCTTTTCTTCCCGAGCTCTCGGTCGATTGAGAAAACACAGCAAAAAATCGTGTTCTCGCCTCTCCGAGTTGTCAGGAAACATCCTGAGCTCGAGCACCACCCTCCCAACGCCTGAACCACCGATGTTCGGCCCCTGTTCCCGTGATCAACGACGACCGCCGCAGTTTAGCTGAAGGACGGCGATCGGTCTCACGTGGGCAGCACACTACAGCCACTTCCACGTCGATCAAGTTCTTTTCTGCATCCGTGGCGTGAAACTGTCTAGGAGTGATGAATTTTGAGCTCGATCGAGGGCGGTCATGGCAGGCACGATCGGTCACACGGTGCCGACCGACTCGCCGCCATTTCTAAACCCTTTTGGCACCTTGTCGAGCTTCCTAGAGGTACACTGATGCTGTAGGACCGTTTGTTCGAGGTTTTGGCGGTTTAGGATCCACGGTCGACAGCGCCAAACCTCAACCGAGGCCGCGGCACGTCGCCGAGCAATTTCGGTCACCCCCAGCCCGACCTGACACCACCGACGTGTTCCTCGACGTCGACAACCCCCTGGCGGCGAGTTTCAGACCATGGGAGGTCCGGCAGCGACGAGCCGGCGAGCCCCGAGTCTGCTCCGGCAAGGTCGGCGGCGCGGGCGCGAGAGAACGGCGGGAGGAAGACGAAGCCGGCTGGCCCACGTGTCAGCGGCTGAAGAATTTAAATCGGGATCGGGTGTGGCCGGGGATCGGCTGTGCTGGCGCGCAAATACCCTGTGAGCTCCGGTGTGCCGGACACCTCCGCGCTCGACACGTCTGGTATCTCCGGTGTGCCGGACACCTCCGCGCTCGACACGTGTCCCCACGGGCCCCCGAGAGTTTAAACTTTTTCCCCAATTTTCAGAATTCTTCCAAACTCCAAATCCTCATAACTTTGGCTAGAAAGCTCCAAATCGAGTGAACCAAATTTTGTTGGATTCAGCTCTCTGAGTACTTTCCAGCAAATCAAGTTTCACTTCATGAAAATTTTAATTCTCCAGAATTAATTCCTCAAAGTTTAAAGTGTTAGGAATTTTAACTGGAGAATCCTTTGGAGGAAAATACTGAAATTTTGCTGGGATGTTCACCAAAATATCCCTGAACTACCATAAAAATTTCAGATCCATTTGAGCTCATTTGATCCACCTAATGGTGTGATTAGTGAAACTGTTCCACGGAAAATAGAAAATGTTCAGAAACATTTTCAGAATTTTCTCTGAAATTGTTTATCTCATATCTTTAGTTAGGAACTTCCAAATTAATTGAGACCAACTTCATTAGAACCCTCTGAAAATCTAGTTTTCAGAAAGTCATAGTTTGTTTCATGAAAATCCTTAGAACACCCTAAAAGCCTTTAATTAAGGTCAAGTACATGATTAATTGTGGAGGGCTCAAATTAGCTTTGCTGCAACTAAAACTTGACCAAGTCTCTGTTTAGGTTGTGACCAAGCCACAGTAAAAATTTCACAGTCATTGGGCATGTCTAGTAAGAGTTATAGACCTCGCAAGTTAAAAGTTAATACAACTGCATTTAAATTAATACATGTATTGCTTCTATCATGTAGTCGCTAAGGTCGAGGAGGAACCCGAAGTCCTAGACTTCGTTACTCCAGAGGAACATCTAGCCTACGACCAAGAGCAGCAAGGCAAGCTCCGGTTTGCATTAACCTTTTTACAAATTTTTATTGTTTTGAGCACATACTTGTTTCCTTTATTCTGTGCATTAGAGTCTTGTTTGGAAGCCCCACTGCATAGCCAAGAGAACCATGGGTTGGGTTTAGGATTGCAAACCCCGTTAGCTACTGCATTGCTATGATAGAGTAGGAATTCGGTACAAGTCGAGTAGTTGGAACCACTCGCGAGCATAGGCTAGAGGCACTCGACTCGGGTAGTGATAGCACATGAAACACATGGCAAGAAAATGAGACCAAGCGGAGGGTAAGGGCAGCAGGACTTTGGGGCCTGTGTGCTGTAGCTCCGCTTGTGTCGATTGAGGACCGAGCCGTGTGCGGGTCTGTTGAACAAGCTAGAACAGTACCGAAGACCTACCGGCTATATGGGAACCGGGAAACTGATGTAACTCGGGTAGCTGGGTATTGAGGCATTGCCCGTCGTTCAGAGGGTAGGTTGAGAGCTTGAGGTGTAAATCGGCTGGCGGCACGGAGATGCGCGTGCAGAGACCTCTTGCTCGGGACGATGGGACCGGTTCAATATTTGGCTGATGGGTGAAAGGTAGTTGCGTACGGCGTCCGTGATGGTTGTTGTAGGCAATATCGAGTACGGGTGTACGTGACGGGTTGTTCAGGTAACCCTGCAGGTGTAAATCGATTATAACCGCCGTCCCTCACGGTCAGTGAGTACCACTTGTTCACTGTACCGTGACGTAGAAAGAACAGGCTAGTTGCATGTTAAAATGCTGCTGATTGAAAGATGGACTTGATTGCTAATGAATTGCTGTAGTTTAGAGCTAACTAAAGTTCTTTTCAGCTTTGGGCAAAGTACATGAGAGAAATGCGTTTCTTGTATGATTGCGGCTCTCTCATGTGCCTTAGCGTGAGATTCTCCACAACCTGCTGCTAAAACTTGAAAGTAAGGTTCTACTAATTAGGCGAGTCCTTGCAAATGCTTTTTACCTCATGTAACCCATCACCCCTCATGTAGAAGTTCCATGTTTAGGTGAGACGGGTCAGACACTGCTTGTGTTTGAAGCTTTTGCAGGGTTCTATGAGGAAGGGACTCCCGAGGAGGAGACGGAACCCCAGGAGGGGAACCCCGTCGAGTGGGAGTCGTGCACGCCGCAGAGTTAGTGTGCGTGCGTGCTAGCAAGGACGCGTTCAAGGGCTGAACGTGCACTTGATGCTTAGTCTACGCCCGCGAGTGTAGACTGAACTTATTTTGATGTAAACATGTTCATAACTTGTTTATGTAATAAAATTTCGCTTCCGCTTTGTACCTTTGACGTGTGTTATACGGTGCTGTGCAACGCAGCACCCCTCAGCGTGATCCTGGCTCGACAGGACCTTGGGGTCGTGTCAGTGGCCCCCTCTTGAGCCTTGCGGTTCATATGGTAGTCTAGCTGACACCTATTCCCCGCACCATCCAACACACCCATACTACGCCGGGGATACACCTAATTAATTGGCCAACCTGCCCCATCTCAGTATGTGGTTGGCACGGTAAAGCCAGGTTACATGCTCCATGAACCGGTCCTTAGGATCCAGGCAAGTACTAAACACAAACCCGAGTCTCGTGCACCCAGCACCAACCAAATCATCCAACTTGCCTTGACCCCTACCTCTACATAACTCATAACATCTCATTCAAGAGTATGGTAAATAAACTGATGATCTCATATCCCAATTATCCCATTCTAAGCATGGCTAAGCATAAGCATATGAATAAGTGACATGATAAAATAAATCCCAACCCAAGATACAAGGAAACAAGGTAATGCAATTCTAGGGAAACTTCCTAGCATGGGTTTCATATTTCAATTGACAATGCAAATAATTCTATCTACACATCCTAGTATAGGATCAAAGTGGTCAAGGACACTTGCCTTCTTCTTGCTGCTCTGAGAATGGAAAGTCTTGGTCTTGGAAGGAAAGAACTTGCTCTGGGGCAGGTTCTATTCATACCATCACACATAGCAAAAGAAAACAACAATCCATAAGACATAGTTCACACTTTCACTTCATACAAACCAAACATTCACACCTATGAAAGTCATTCACACTTCTAAGGGTTGTGGTTACTCTATGTGTGGTGATTTTTGACCTATATGCACTTTTAAACATATGTATATTATTTCTAACTTTTGTATTCAGATTTCTGTTTGTACACTACATATAAATTCCCAATTTAACCAAATTCTTTAATACCCTCTTTAGCTACCAAGAGTGCATGCAAGGTAATTTCCTACTCCAAATGGTTTTCAGACCTTCTACCAATCCTAAACTGAATTATTTGGATTTTGGAAACTTCATTTATCATTTTCTAGTTATTCACACCTAGCTTGCTTTATTTTCAGATTTATTTCCTATGCCTAAATGTGAACTTTATTAGGAAAATAGTAAGACACCTCATCTAAACAGAATAGGTTCTGATCTAAAATATTAAATAATATATTTTTGAACTTCTCCTCTGATGTGAACTAATTTAAATTTATTTTATCAATTTTCAGAATTATTTCCTAGCCTAAAAATGTATCCCTAGAACTAATAAATGTGAACAATCAATTAGACAGATTCATTTCAGCTAAAAATCTATTTTTATCTCACTCCAAAGTTTTCCAAGTGCTAGGAAAGTTTAAATTTGAATTTACAATGTGTTTGTCCCATCTTTTAAATTTTAAATACTAATCACATAGTCAAATTCCTAATTTTAATATCACATAGGGTTAAAAAGGTAAACTCACCCCACTACAGGGTCTATTATATTATTTTAAGAATTTCTAGGGGCCTAACTATGCATAACAGAGTGGTTTTGCTAATTTTTATTAAGTCCAGGGGCTAAAACTGATTTTTAATTGAATTTACATGAATTTCTGAAGTTCCAGGGGCTAGATCAGAAGTTTTCGGGGCTAGCTCGTATTTTCCGAGATCCCCAGGGGGTAGCGCGTAAGATTCCCGGCCTTTATAACGCAGGGCTGACGTGGACCGTCCGATTTAAAACTGACGGCTGAGATTATAACGTCGAACCGGTACGCGGGGATTTAAATTCTACCGTGCGATTTAAAATAGACGGCGCACAAGCGGCCACGTCGCTCTGATCGAGCGCGGGCGGCGCTGCCCGGCGGCGCGCGGCGGCGGGAGGCGGCAATCTCGCCGGAGAGCTTCGGATCTTCGTAAATTCTTCCTAAAACTGGGATTTTATGGCATAGATCGGTAGAGGGGAGGTCGGGGATCTCACCTCGGGGGGTTTCTTGAGCTCGGAGGTCATGGAAAGCGATCGGCGACGAGGTCCGAGGTGAATTCACGGTGAGGCTCGTCCGCGCTGTGTTTGAAGCGCAAACCAACGAGTTTTCTGCACCTGCGTGGTTCCCCGGAGGCGGTGGATCAAGATCAGCGCGTTAGATCAGAAATCCCGAGCGAAGATCGAGCGAAATTGGCTGGAGAAACTCGGGTTCTCACCGGAAAGAAAAGCGGCTGATCGTGGGTGAAAATCGGGTAGATGCCGGTGTTTATATAGCCGGGGAGGGGCGGCGTTCGGTTGTGATCGAGTTTGCGTCGTCCAGAACCGAAATTCGGCTGGGATACGCGAGTATCCGAGGCGGTTTTGATTCGGAGGTGAGAAGAGTCCCGGTCGGCCGAGCGCGCGCGCGAGGAGGAAGAAGATGGCGGGCCCCACACGTCAATGAGAAGAAAGCGGGGCGCGCGGCCGCGGGCTGGCGCGAGGGGTGAGGTGGGCCGGCTGGTGGGTTTCGGCCCACTGGCCGGGGGGGTTTGTTTTTTTCTTTTTCTTTTTCTTTTCTGTTTTGAGTTTAATTTGAATTCCAATTTGAATTTGAATTTCTGCACCACATGCAATACGTCCAAAAATTTTTAAATTCCCCTCTTAACAGGTTTTGGGGTGTTACAGCTCTACCCCCCTTAAAAGAAATCTCGTCCTCGAGATTGGTGGTTCTAAGAAAACAATTCCGGAAACTGTGCCTTAAGTTCGTCTTCTCACTCCTATGTGGCTTCCTCTTCCGAATGATGCTTCCACTGCACCTTGCACATCCGAATTCTTTTATTTCTTGTGAGGCGTTCCATTGTCTCCAAAATCTTGGATGGTTGCTCGGCATAAGACAGATCCTCAGCTACGTCAACCTCATTCATGGGTAACATCTCTTCAGGTGTTCTTAGACATTTCTTGAGCTGTGACACATGGAATACGTCATGCACATCCGATAGGCGAGCCGGTAATTCTAGTTGATACGCCACTTCACCTTTCCTCTCCAGAACTTGAAAGGGTCCGATATATCGAGGTGATAACTTCCCTTTCACCTTGAACCGACGAAGTCCTCGGATAGGGGACACCTTGAGATAGACATAGTCCCCCACGTTGAAAACGAGCTCTCTTCTTCGTACATCGGCATAGCTCTGTTGTCGTGTCTGTGCTATCCTCAAGTTGTTGTGGATTTCCCTCACTTTCGCCTCGGCTTCTTGTAGTACCTCGGGTCCAAACACTTTACTTTCCCCTGTTTGGTTCCAAAATAGTGGAGTTCTGCACTTCCTCCCATACAAAGCCTCAAATGGTGACATCTTCATACTAGCCTGATACTGTTGTTATAGGAGAACTCCACATACGGTAAGTTCTTATCCCAAATCCAATTGTTTTTGAGTGCACACGCTCTCAGCATATCTTCAAGGATCTGATTGGTTCTTTCCGTCTGCCCGTCAGTTTGGGGATGATAGGCAGAACTAAAATTCAGATGGGTTACCATGGTTTCATGCAGCTTCTGCCAGAACCTTGAGGTGAACTTTGTCCCTCGATCCGACGCTATCTTCTTTGGCACTCCATGGTAACACACGATCCTTGACATGTACAACTCTGCCAATTTGGATCCGCTGTAGCTTTCCTTCATGGGGATGAAAGGAGCTACCTTGGTTAGCCTATCGATGATGACCCATATCGAATCATATCCTGATTGGGTCCTAGGCAGTCCCACTATGAAATCCATACCGATTTCTTCCCATTTCCATTCAGGCACTTTGAGTGGTTGCAATAATCCCGCGGGTCGTTGATGTTCTGCTTTCACCAACTGACATGTGTCACATAGGGCAACATGTTCCGCGACATCTCGCTTCATGCCATACCACCAATACCTGCTCTTGAGGTCCTGGTACATCTTCGTACTCCCAGGATGAATGGAATAGTCAGAATCGTGAGCCTCCTTCAAAATCAATTCACGGATCTCCTTTACTTCAGGCACACAAATTCTTTTCCAGTGCCATACCGTACCTTGTTCATCCTCTCTGAAACCAGGGGCTTTATTTTCCTTGATGAGTTGTCGGTTTTCTTGTATATTCTCGTCATTTTTTCGACCATCGCGTATGTCTTGCTCTAGTGTGGAGTCCACTTCCATGGCGATGGCTTCACCACTATTCACCAGGCATAGATTGAGTCCTATAACATCATCCTTCAATTTTGCAGGCATGTCCTTCAAGCTCAACCTATTGACCTGCACTTTCTAGCTTAAAGCATCCGCCACGACGTTTGCTTTCCCAGGATGATAGTTGATGCCCACATCAAAGTCATTGATTAGCTCTAACCATCTCCTTTGTCTGAGGTTGAGATCTGGCTGTGTGAAAATGTACTTTAAACTCTTATGATCCGTATATATCTCTGTCCTCTTCCCCATCAAGTAGTGCCGCCAAATTTTCAACGCGTGTACCACTGCGGCTAGTTCTAGGTCATGTGTGGGATAGTTCTTCTCGTGTTTCCGGAGCTGCCGGGACGCATAAGACACGACATGCCCTTCTTGCATGAGAACACATCCTAACCCGTTTCCAGAAGCATCACAGTACACCGAAAAGTTCTTCTGCATATCTGGCATAACTAGCACTGGGGCTGTTGTCAATCTTTTCTTTAACTCCTGAAAACTCGTCTCGCACTGCGGCGTCCATGCGAATGTGATTCCCTTCTCCAACAGTTTGGTAAGGGGTCTCAAGATCTTGGAGAATCCCTCAATAAACCGTCGATAGTATCCAGCCAATCCCAAGAAGCTTCGAACGTCCCCGACATTCTCAGGGGTCTTCCACTTCTGTATATCCTCGATCTTGGCGGGATCTACGGAGATTCCTCCCTCTAAGATTATATGTCCTAAGAAGGGAACTCTCTTCAGCCAAAACTCACACTTCCTCAACTTGGCATATAGTTGGTGTTCTCTCAGCTTCTGCAACACCAACCTTAGATGTTTCTCATGTTCCTCTTCATCTTTGGAGAAGACGAGAATGTCATCTATGAAAACCACCACAAATTTGTCCAGATATTCCATGAATACCTTGTTCATGAGATACATGAAGTATGCCGGGGCATTAGTTAGCCCGAAAGGCATGACTGTGTATTCATACAGTCCGTACCGAGATACGAAAGCTGTCTTTGGAATATCAGTTTGCCTTATCTTAAGTTGGTGGTATCCCGACCTGAGATCAATTTTCAAGAACACACAAGCTCCCCTCAACTGATCAAATAAGTCTTCAATGCGGGGTAATGGGTACTTGTTCTTGATGGTTACTTCATTCAACGCACGGTAGTCTACGCATAACCTTTGGGTCCCGTCCTTCTTGGGCACAAATATCACTGGAGCTCCCCATGGTGAGGAACTAGGACGAATGTACCCCTTTTCTGTCAATTCTCTTAAATGTTCCTTGAGTTCTTCCAGCTGTTTGGAGTCCATCCGGTAAGGTCTCTTGTATATCGGAGTTGTTCCAGACACTAGCTCAATTGCGAATTCCACTTCACGATCGGGTGGCATACCTGACAACTCCTCCGGAAAAACATCTGGATATTCCCTGATGATCCTGATCTCCTCCACTTCCACCTCAACTTAATTGAGTTTAATGTCCCTCCTAGGCTCTTGTATAGTTATGAACTTTACTCTTGTCCCACTAGGGTGAGTTAGTTCCACCGTTCTTGTCGAACAATGGATGATTCCTTTATGTTTGGTCAACCAATCCATACCCAAAATAATATCTATCCCTTGTGAATCTATCACTATGAGGTTTGCAGTAAATACCACCCCATTAATGTCTAGATTCTCCTTGGGACACACTTGTCTTGTCCTTATTTCTCCCCCTGGAGAGTTTACTGCTAGCATATGGTTCATTTGTGTTGTTGCTAGATCATGCTTCTTAACAAACCCTTGGGCAATGAACGAGTGGGTAGCACCAGAATCGAACAACAGGGTTGCAATGTGTAAATTGGCAGGAAACTTACCAACTACCATGTCAGGTGCCTCTTGCGCCTCCTCCATGGTCACGTGGTTCACCCGTCCTCGCATCATATTCTGCTGTTGCGGCTGCACGTGCTTCTTCTTTGGGCACTTATGGGCGTAGTGCCCCACTTCACCACAGTTAAAGCATTGCACCCCAACCCTAGGTGCCTGGCCTTTGTTGTCTTGGGGTTGGTTTGGGGGTCCTTGTACTGCTGGTCGAGGTTGATATGTAGGGCGAGGCTGCTGCACAAACTGACGTTGTGGTGGTGCTGGTGCTGCCGGAGGCCTGAAGTTCGGATTGTACCCTCTCGGTGCTGAGTAGGGTACCGCAGCATGGCTCGTCTGCTCTGCGGGTTGCTGCATCAGACGTGGGCGGGTGTTTCTACCCGAGGCTTGGTGCGACCACCCGGCCTTCCTCTTGTTTTCATTTTCCATGGCCTTCAGAAAGATGAGGGTTGCCTGCCTCATCATTGTTGTTGGCGGGGTTGGCAGCACGACCCTTTCCTCTTCCGGCCATCTATCATGATTAACCAGATGTTAATTTAAAGCATTACGTATTAACTCACCAGTTTTTGCTTGTTTAAACTTTAAGATTTTGAGAACTTATTTCATTTATATTTTCTGAAGATTTCATGCCTTATGTGAACATAAATGCACTCTTAATTCATATGGGTTCACACACCCAAGCAAAACAACCTGAAGACGAGGTTGTGGACAAACGGCCATGGCTTTCACATCTCACGTCACACACCAAGCATTAACACACCATTAACTAAGGTAACGACTCGACTATTCGACATCCTGCTAAACTAAGGGAAGGACTCTACACTACTCGTATCACTAAGCTGGCTCCTTAGGATCTTCCTCATTATTGCGGCTGCCTTCTGACTCCGCTTTGGGTGGGGAGGCTGCTGGTGGAGAAGTGTGACGACGCCTGATCGCCCGGCGATCTGGGGGGTCAGGAGACCATGTGTCATTCACGGTGACACACAGTTCATTCCCATCTCCTCTTTCTCTCGCCCTCAAGCAGGCTCGAAGCAACGCCTCGGTTTCCTTCAGGGTGTCACGAACATCCTGAAGCTCCTGCTGACACTCCTGCAATCGAGTGCTGAGCATAGAAGCATCCTCTAAACACAAGTCCATGTGCTCATGGGAAGTCCCCTGCTGCACTGGCGGGTACTTGTACTCCGTGGTACCACTCTCGCGCTGGAGGACATACATGTACTCAGTCCTGTCCAGGTGACGATGATAGATGTGACTCTGACAGGTGATTGCCTCCCAGGTGACATCCTTCTCCGCATCGACCTGTGTCGCTCGACAAGCTGGAGAGCGGTGGATCTTGAGCAGCTGATTTTCATGGATAATCCTCATCTCTGAACTCCATTCTTCCCTCTTCTCTCGGATGGTTCTGGTGGAGCTATAGTGTATGATTAGCTTGCCCGTATTGCCGGCGGCTTGGAGCATGCGTCGAAGACGGCGCAACAAGCCTCCTACTGCCAATCCGTAGGAAAGGTATGTCACTGGACGGCTCTCCTCTCTTTGGGCAAGGGCAACTACGGGAACTCTCCCTCCTGTGGACTTGCGAGCGGTGCGAATCATGCGAACCATCTAAAACATAAAGCATTTAAACTTAAGTTAGATAAAATTTAAACAAAAATCCTATTTTGAATAAAAGTTGGGGTAAGATGAAGCATGTGACCCCATTAAATAACACTTTTCAACCCACACATCGTAAAATAGTTTTTAAGAAAATAGGGCCCTTAAATACGTCCATTTCTACCTAGATTCACGTTCCTACGGGAAACCTGGCTCTGATACCACTTCTGTCACACCCGGTTTCTCCGAAGAACAACCGATTGAATATCACATGTATGCCAGGATCATTTTCTCATACATGTGATGACAAATAGTGAAGCATCATTTATTACAAGCCAGGTGTCAAATATAAATAAGTCTTACATAGCATATGTCTCGATGGATAATAATAAGTTCATAACATGTAAATAAAATAGCAGCGGAAATATTATTCTTGTGGGCTCCATCACAGGCGTTGCCCGGGGGACTCCATGGACCTAGAAACCTTCTTCGGGTCCAAAGTCTTGATCATTAAACCCCACATCATTCTCTTGACCTGAGCAGCAATATAAACTAACAAATATGCAAGGTTGAGTACCGATGGTACTCAGCAAGTGTGGGAAAGTTATGTCATGCATGGCTAGAACAAGGATAGGTTTAACTCATGGTTGAAGCACTACGCAATTATTGCCTACCACCTTAGCTTATTAAGCACCTACATTACTACACAGGTGAAATGATCCCAATCTCCCATCCCATCATCATAATCAAATAACCATAACACCATTTCCAATGTTAAGCTCCCCGCTTAACATCCACAACTTCCAAAGCCAATCATCCTCTAATCATGAATAAGTCCAAGCCGCTCTTGACCGTGAGCACGGCTGTCATGACAGTTTTGACTCTGCAGAGTTTGCACCACTGTACCCACATGTAGTGATTTCATCCCCCGTTGCCGGGTGGACTAAAAGAACCTCCATTATGCTAGTGGCTACGAACCACATTCACACTTCCCAGGTGTGTAGCCAGGAGATCACTAAGAAGCCTTTACAAAGGGATTCCCGACGAGCGTGGGCCCACTGAGGTTTCACCCCTAACAGCATACAAGAGGCTCCAACCCCGCTACAGTGGCCCCCTCTTGAGCCTTGCGGTTCATATGGTAGTCCAGCTGACACCTATTCCCCGCACCATCCAACACACCCATACTACGCCGGGGATACACCTAATTAATTGGCCAAGCTGCCCCATCTCAGCATGTGGTTGGCACGGTAAAGCCAGGTTACATGCTCCATGAACCGGTCCTTAGGATCCAGGCAAGTACTAAACACAAACCCGAGTCTCGTGCACCCAACACCAACTAAATCATCCAACTTGCCTTGATCCCTACCTCTACATAACTCATAACATCTCATTCAAGAGTATGGTAAATAAACTGATGATCTCATATCCCAATTATCCCATTCTAAGCATGGCTAAGCATAAGCATATGAATAAGTGACATGATAAAATAAATCCCAACCCAAGCTACAAGGAAACAAGGTAATGCAATTCTAGGGAAACTTCCTAGCATGGGTTTCATATTTCAATTGACAATGCAAATAATTCTATCTACACATCCTAGTATAGGATCAAAGTGGTCAAGGACACTTGCCTTCTTCTTGCTGCTCTGAGAATGGAAAGTCTTGGTCTTGGAAGGGAAGAACTTGCTCTGGGGCAGGTTCTATTCATACCATCACACATAGCAAAAGAAAACAACAATCCATAAGACATAGTTCACACTTTCACTTCATACAAACCAAACATTCACACCTATGAAAGTCATTCACACTTCTAAGGGTTGTGGTTACTCTATGTGTGGTGATTTTTGACCTATATGCACTTTTAAACATATGTATATTATTTCTAACTTTTGTATTCAGATTTCTGTTTGTACACTACATATAAATTCCCAATTTAACCAAATTCTTTAATACTCTCTTTAGCTACCAAGAGTGCATGCAAGGTAATTTCCTACTCCAAATGGTTTTCAGACCTTCTATCAATCCTAAACTGAATTCTTTGGATTTTGGAAACTTCATTTATCATTTTCTAGTTATTCAAACCTAGCTTGCTATATTTTCAGATTTATTTCCTATGCCTAAATGTGAACTTTATTAGGAAAATAGTAAGACACCTCACCTAAACAGAATAGGTTCTGATCTAAAATATTAAATAATATATTTTTGAACTTCTCCTCTGATGTGAACTAATTTAAATTTATTTTATCAATTTTCAGAATTATTTCCTAGCCTAAAAATGTATCCCTAGAACTAATAAATGTGAACAATCAATTAGACAGATTCATTTCAGCTAAAAATCTATTTTTATCTCACTCCAAAGTTTTCCAAGTGCTAGGAAAGTTTAAATTTGAATTTACAATGTGTTTGTCCCATCTTTTAAATTTTAAATACTAATCACATAGTCAAATTCCTAATTTTAATATCACATAGGGTTAAAAAGGTAAACTCACCCCACTACAGGATCTATTATAATATTTTAAGAATTTCTAGGGGCCTAACTATGCATAACAGAGGGGTTTTGCTAATTTTTATTAATTCCAGGGGCTAAAACTGATTTTTAATTGAATTTACATGAATTTCTGAAGTTCCAGGGGCTAGATCAGAAGTTTCCGGGGCTAGCTCGTATTTTCCGAGATCCCCAGGGGGTAGCGCGTAAGATTCCCGGCCTCTATAACGTGGAGCTGACGTGGACCGTCCGATTTAAAACTGACGGCTGAGATTATAACGTCGAACCGGTACGCGGGGATTTAAATTCTACCGTGCGATTTAAAATAGACGGCGCACAAGCGGCCACGTCGCTCTGATCGAGCGCGGGCGGCGCTGCCCGGCGGCGCGCGGCGGCGGGAGGCGGCAATCTCGCCGGAGAGTTTCGGATCTTCGTAAATTCTTCCTAAAACTGGGATTTTATGGCATAGATCGGTAGAGGGGAGGTCGGGGATCTCACCTCGGGGGGTTTCTTGAGCTCGGAGGTCCTGGAAAGCGATCGGCGACGAGGTCCGAGGTGAATTCACGGTGAGGCTCGTCCGCGCTGTGTTTGAAGCGCAAACCAACGAGTTTTCTGCACCTGCGTGGTTCCCCGGAGGCGGTGGATCAAGATCAGCGCGTTAGATCAGAAATCCCGAGCGAAGATCAAGCAAAATTGGCTGGAGAAACTCGGGTTCTCACCGGAAAGAAAAGCGGCTGATCGTGGGTGAAAATCGGGTAGATGCCGGTGTTTATATAGCCGGGGAGGGGCGGCGTTCGGTTGTGATCGAGTTTGCGTCGTGCAGAACCGAAATTCGGCTGGGATACGCGAGTATCCGGGGCGGTTTTGATTCGGATGTGAGAAGAGTCCCAGTCGGCCGAGCGCGCGCGAGGAGGAAGAAGATGGCCGGCCCCACACGTCAGTGAGAAGAAAGCGGGGCGCACGGCTGCGGGCTGCCGCGGGGGGTGAGGTGGGCCGGCTGGTGGGTTTCGGCCCACTGGCCGGGGGGTTTGTTTTTTTCTTTTTATTTTTCTTTTTCTTTTCTGTTTTGAGTTTAATTTGAATTCCAATTTGAATTTCTGCACCACATGCAATACGTCCAAAATTTTTTAAATTCCCCTCTTAACAGGATTTGGGGTGTTACAATAATTAACATTGACGCTACGCAAGTTGCTGAGAATTTTATTAAAGCGAGCAAATAGGTCATCAATGGACTTACCGGGTTGCATCTCAAAGCGCATGTATTCTTTCTTGAACATATCCTATCTTATCTCCTTGATCGTGTTGGATCCTTCATGCACAAAGTGCTCTCCACACATCGTACGCCGATCGGAGGTGTGCAACACGGTCGAAGTCGCTCTGAGTTAGTCCTTGTATGATCAAGTTCCCCGCCTTGTTGTTGTCGACATCTCTCATGTTTGTAGCCGTGACTTGATCGTTTGAAGGCACATCATAAGGCTTGTACACCTTTTCCCATATTGCAAAGCCTTGCGCCTGGATGAAAGCTTCCATGCGAGCCTTCCAAACCTGAAAATCAATACCACTAAACACACAAGGTTTGGTGGAGTATTTCTCCATGATAATTAGTCAAAACACGTGCAAATCACAAAGATTAGAGCAACCTGGCTCTGATACCAATTGTAGGATCGAAGTACATGTGTAAAGCTACCAGAGGGGGGGTGAATGGTAGATAAAAACTTTTCAGCGGAAGCAACAAAACACCCCTCAGTAGAAAATCGATCTGTTAAAGAAACCGTGTGTTCGACTAATATAAACGTCTTCAAATGTGACAAAACTAGTATATATTGTAGATAATCAAGTCATGAATACATCACAACAAGAATCATGAAAATCCGTTGAGGGAAACTCAAGTTACGATCGAAAGATCGAACAAAGGTCAATCTGTCCTACGCGAGAAAAACAGTTCTAGAATACTGCAAAGAAACTCATGTGGATCAGAAATCACAAATTCAGTGACCGTCAAATTTTCATAGATGATAGATAATCAAGTTGTGAAGACAACCCAAAAAGAGTTACATCAATTGGATCTGTAAAACTCGAGTTATGATAAAACCACCGAAGCAAGGTAGTGCTGAACAGAAACTCGACGAGAAAAACTTGTCTGAAACAAGTCGGACGAACAAGGCACAAAAGTTTCTTTAGAATACGAATTTTATCTATCAAAACATAAGAGGAACAGCTCCAAAGTCGTGCACCATGAGCCTTGGCCTCCCCTTGCTTATATAACCAGCTCTATGGCCAATCCAATTCAAACTAGGACTCCTACTCCTACTTGGATTCAAACTGTAACTTTCCAATACTGCTCAAGACTCTTCTATACGCAGATAGAAGCAATCTTAAGACTTCCAAACACCTTAGGAACGTACTAAACATTCCTAAAATAACTCAAATTCGTGACCCACATAAAATCCTATCATAACCAACTCAAAACTTTCCCTAAGACTAGTTCAATGGATCCTGTCACCAGCCATGTCTTGAACTCAAGCAACATCTGCAAATGAATAAACAACCAATACATCCGAGCACAAGTCCTCGACTTGACTCTCGTTAGTTCCGAAACTACAACATCTTACGTGAGCACCTCACATAAGTATGTTGTAAACCATAGCAAAATGATATCAGCCATAACCACCAAAAACACACCAAAAACTTAGTAAAATAATACTAAGAAAACTTTCCATAAGAGTAAAGCAAGTTTGAAATATTGCAAGTTAAAAGCAGAACCATTGCAATCAAGCTCCGAACCTTACCAATGCTAACCGGACCTTGAACTGGAGCTTATCAAAGCTAGTCGGACCTAGCGCCGGAGCTTACTAAAGCTTAGTCGGACCTAGCATGGAACTTACCAAAGCTAGTCGGACCTAGCATCGGAGCTAGCAAAAACAAGTCGGACCTAGCCAAAATAAGTCAGACCTAGACAAAGCAAGTCGGACCTTACGTTGGACCTATCGTCGGACCTTGCAGGAGCTCGGACCTAGAGTCAGACTTTGTTAAAAAGGTGTTTTGGTAGTATTCAAAACTTTTATCGTCAAAGCCAATGTATTTAGCACACATAGGTCTCACAAACTCCAATTCAGCACTTGGACAATCTTGCTCGGATCAACGGCGATGCCTTCTGCAGAAACAATGTGCCCAAGAAATGGCACTTGGTTAATCCAAAATTCGCACTTGCTGAATTTTGCATATAGTTTGTGATCCCGTAAGCGTTGGAGCACAATATGCAAATATTTGGCGTGTTCTTCCTCTGACTTAGAATATACTAGGATATCGTCGATCAAGACCACGACGAACTTGTCCAGCTCCGGCATGTAGAATGAATTCATCAAGTACATAAAATGGGCCGGAGCATTAGTGAGTCCGAATGACATGATGAGATACTCATATAACCCGTATCTCGTCGAGAATTCTGACACGACCCCATTGGTCCTGTCGAGCCAGGATCACGCTGAGGGGTGCTGCGTTGCACAGCACCGTATAACACACGTCAAAGGTACAAAGCGGAAGCAGAAATTTTATTAATAAACAGGTTTATGAACTTGTTTACATCAAAATAAGTTTAGTCTACACTCGCGGGCGTAGACTAAGCATCAAGTGCACGTTCAGCCCTTGAACGTGTCCTTGCTAGCACACATGCACACTAACTCTGCGGCGTGCACGACTCCCACTCGACGGGGTTCCCCTCCTGGGGTTCCGTCTCCTCTTCGGGAGTCCCTTCCTCATAGAACCCTGCAAAAGCTTCAAACACAAGCAGTGAGCACGAAGGCTCAGCAAGTCTGACCCGTCTCACCTAAACATGGAACTTCTACATGAGGGTAATGTGTTACATGAGGTAAAAATCATTTGCAAGGACTCGCCTAATTAGTAGAACCTTACTTTCAAGTTTTAGCAGCAGGTTGTGGAGAACCTTACGCGAAGGTACATGAGAGAGCCGCAATCAAACAAGAAACGCATTTCTCTCATGTACTTTGCCCAAAGTCAAAATGAACTTTAATTAGCTCTAAACTACAACAAACCATTAACAAGCAAAGTCCATCTTTCAATCAGCAGCATTTTAACATGTAACTAGCCTGTTCTTTCTACGTCACGGTACAGTGAACAAGTGGTACTCACTGACCGCGAGGGACGGCGATTATAATCGATTTACACCTGCAGGGTTACCCGAACAACCAGTCACGTAGGCCCGTACTCGATGTTGCCTACAACAACCATCACGGACGCCGTACGCGACTACCTTTCACCCGTTAGCCAAATGTTGAACCGGTCCAATCGTCCCGAGCAAGAGGTCTCTGCACGCGCATCTCAGTGCCGCCAGCCGATTTACACCTCGAGCTCTCAACCTACCCTCTGAACGACCAGCTATGCCTCAACACCCAGCTACCCGAGTTACATCGGTTTCCCGGTTCCCATATAGCCGGTAGGTCTTCGGTACTGTTCTAGCTTGTTCAACAGGCCCGCACACGGCTCGGTCCTCAATCGACATAAGCGGAGCTATAGCACACAGGCCCCAAAGTCCTGCTGCCCTTACTCGCCGCTCGGTCTCATTTTCTTGCCATGTGTATCATGTGCTATCTCTACCCGATCAATGTGCCTCTAGCCTATTCTCGCGAGTAGTTCCAACCACTCGACTTGTACCGAATCCTACTCTATCCTAGCAATGCAGTAGCTAACGGGGTTTGCAATCCTAGACCCAACCCATGGTTCTCTTGGCTATGCAGTGGGGCTTCCAAACAAGACTCTAATGCACATAATACAGGAAACAAGTATGTGCTCAAAACAATAAAAAGTTTTAAAAAGGTTAATGCAAACCGGAGCTTGCCTTGCTGCTCTTGGTCGTAGGCTAGCTGTTCCTCCGGAGTAACGAAGTCTAGGACTTCGGGTTCCTCCTCGACCTTAGCGACTACATGATAAGAGCAATATATGTATCAATTTAAATGCATTTGTATTAACTTTGAAGTTGTGAAGTCTATAACCCTTGCTAGACAGACCTAATGACTGTGAAACTTTTACGGTGGCTTGGTACAACCTAAACAGAGACTTGGTCAAGTTTTAGTTGCAGCAAAGCTCATTTGAGCCCTCCACAATTAATTATGTCCTTGACCTTAATTGGAACTCTTAGGATGTTCTAGGAATTTTCATGAAACAAACTATGACTTTCTGAAAACTAGATTTTCAGAGGGTTCTAATGGAGTTGGTCTCACTTAATTTGAAGGTTCCTAGCTAAAGTTATGAGGATTTGAAGTTTGAAGGAAATCCGAAAATCGGGGAAAGTTGAAATCTCGCGGGGGCCCGCGGGGACACGTGTCGAGCGCGGAGGTGTCCGGCACACCGGAGATACCACACGTGTCGAGCGCAGAGGTGTCCGGCACACCGGAGCTGACAGGGTATTTGCGCGCCAGCACAGCGGATCCCCGGCCACTCCAGATCCCGATTTAAATTCTTCAGCCGCTGACACGTGGGTCAGCCGGCTTCGTCTTCCTTCTGCCGTTCTCTCGCGCCCGCGCCGCCGACCTCGCCGGAGCAGACTCGGGGCTCGCCGCTGCCGGACCTCCCATGGTCTGAAACTCGCCGCCAGGGGGTTGTCGGCGTCGAGGAACACGTCAGTGGTGTCAGGTCGGGCTGGGGTGACCGGAAATAGCTCGGCGACGTGCCGCGGCCTCGGTTGAGGTTCGGCACCGTCGACCATGGTTTCTAAACCTGCCAACACCTCGAACAAACGGCCTTATTGCATCAGCGTACCTCTAGGAAGCTCGACAAGGTGTCAAAAGGGTTCAGGGATGGCGGCAAGCTGGTCGGCACCGTGTAACCGATCGCGCCCGCCATGACCGCCCTTGATCGAGCTCGAAATTCGTCACTCCTAGACAGTTTCACGCTACGGATGCAGAAAAGAACTTGGTCGCCGGCTAGTCCAGCGTCTATGTGCAAGATTTGATGACCTCCGAAAGATCATAGAGCGAGAATGTAAAGAAGCCGTACCGGAAGCTCAGTTTAAGGTTGCCGGAGCAAAAACTGAGAATTTGCCGGCGAGAGTTCACGGCGTGGCTTGAGCTTCAGGTGGAAGCAACGTGGAGTTCGTGCGCTCCTGTTGCCGCCCTTGCTCGGCCGCGGAAGTGGTTGCAGTGTGCTGCCCGCGTGAGACCGATCGCCGTCCTGCAGCTAAACTGCGGCGGTCGTCGTTGGTCACGGGAACAGGGCAGAAACCCGGTGGTTCAGGCGTTGGGAGGGTGGTGCGCGACCTCCGGTGGCTGTCTAGCAGCTCAGGAACGAAGGAGATTGTTTTGCTGGTTTTCCCGATTGAGCAGAGAGCTGCGACGAGAAACAATGCCACTGCTCGGTTCTGCCCACGAGAAGATAAAACCGGCCGACTCCTGCTCAGTGGAGGCGGTGCCGGTCGCATGGGGGCGCGAGCAAGCCGCCCTGGGCACCAGCGCGCGGAGGGGGAAGCAGCTGGTGGCGCCGGTAGCTGCTCGGTGGCACAGCCGACAGCTGCTCGGTGGAATTTCCCACCGAGACTCTGACTTTGGTTGCAAGTTTCTCCTTCTTCCCTCTATGACATGTGGGTCCCACCCGGGGTTTTAACCTCTGAAATTTACTCCTAATCACTGTAGTAAACAGTGAGCCCCATAATACGCCTGGTGATTCAAATTATTCACCCATGAGCCATTTGAACTGAGTAGAACTCAAATTGGGTTTGGTTTGAGTGAATTTCAGCACAAGTCCGGTTTTGAATTCAAATAAAGTTTGAATTTGTCCCACTTAGCTCATGCCAAGATCAACTCCAAATGGAGTGAAAATTGGTGTGTGAGCTCACGAAAAATGTGCTGAATAAGAATATGCCTCCCACTTTTAAATTCATGGGATAAAAACAGTTTGAATTTGAATGTGGTTTCAAACTGCCCTATTTCTATCTATACCCAAAATGACCTCAAAAAGGTTTGGATTTGGGTGAAACTTGGCATGGACATCCTTAGCAATGTGTAGGAGTTTTCATATGTCCAGCCCATCTATATCACATATGGGAAATACCACTTTTGCAATATGTGAGTTTGTTTTCTAATGAGCATGTTGATAATTGTTACTTGCTCTTCATTTGTGTTCATGATCCTTCCTCAAATGAGGTGTGTGGTGTGGTGATGAACACTGCAAATGTGTGTCAAAAACTGAGACCCTTACATTCCTCCCCCCTTAAAAGAATCTCGTCCCGAGATTATAAGGTGAAAATGAGAGAGAGGACGGTGGAAAATTACCGGATATGCGACGTGAAAAAGTTGGGGTAGTTAGTGCGAAGAAATTCTTCGCTCTACCATGTCACTTCGTCCATGGAGTGATTTCTCCACACAACCTCGTAGAACCACAACGTACGGTTGCGTGTGGTTCGGGCCTTTTCATCAATAATCTGCACCGGTTCCTCCCGATAGGTGAGATCCGGTTGCAGTTCTTCAATATCCTCCAGCTGAATGGTAGTTGATAGCTTAAGACACTTCCTCAGCTGGGAAATGTGAAAGACGTCGTGCACACCGGAAAGTGCTTCTGGTAATTTCAGCCGGTATGCCACTGATCCACATCTTTCGGTAATCTGGAATGGACCGATGTATCGGGGTGCCAACTTTCCTCTCACCCCAAATCTGTTTACGCCCTTCATTGGAGACCCCCGTAGGTATACGTGATCTCCAACTTCGAATTGTAACGGGCGCCTTCTCCGGTCCGCATACTGTTTCTGTCGGGATTGAGCGGCTTTTAGGTTCGCTTGAATCAGTCAAACCTTTTCTTCCGCGTTGTTGATGAGGTCAATCCCGAAGGTAACCCTTTCGCCATACTCACACCAGTTCAACGGTGTGCGGCATTTCCTACCATATAGCGCCTCGTAAGGTGCCATCTTGATGCTGGCTTGGTACCCATTGTTGTACGAGAACTCGGCTAACGGCAAGTGATCATCCCAATTCTTGCCGTGGTCGATAGCGCAAGCTCATAGCATGTCTTCTAAGATTTGATTTACCCGCTCCGTTGGCCCATCCGTCTGCGGGTGGTATGCTGAACTACGGATCAGCTTCGTCCACAAGGCAGTGTGCAGCTGCTCCCAAAAACGGGACACAAATAAAGTGCCCCAATCCGATATGATGGTACGGGGTACGCCGTACAAGCATAGGATCCGTGAGATGTACAGTTCAGCATACTTCTTGGCGTTGTAATTTGTGTTGACCGGGATGAAATGGGCAACTTTGGTGAGCCGATCGACGATCACCCACACAGAATCATGTTTCTGCAAGGTGGTGGGTAAACCGACGATGAAGTCCATGCTCACGTCCTCCCACTTCCAGGCAGGAATGCTTAGTGGTTGCAACAGTCCCGGTTTCCGCATATGATCTGCCTTCACCCTTCGACATGTAGCACACTCGGACACGTATTTTGCAACCTCGCGCTTCATCCGTGTCCACCAAAACTTTCTTCTGAGTTCTTGATACATTTTGTTGCTGCCGGGGTGAATAGAAAACTTTGATAAGTGAGCCTCATCAAAGATTTTCTTCCGTAATTCCGGGTTACGGGGTACGACGATCCGGTCCTTGAACCATAGGACGCCGTCTCCGTCCTTCCGGAAACATTTCAACTCCCCACTGTCTACACATCTCCGTAAATGTGACATTCCCTTGTCATTTTTCTGGGCTGCCGCTATCTCTTCACGTAGTGGTGGTTCGCTCTCTTCCAACGGTGTGATGGTCAGAGTATTGACGTGTGACTTGCGGCTCAGCGCATCTGCCACTACGTTTGCCTTGCCTGGATGATAATGGATTTCTATCTCGTAATCCTTTATCAGTTCTAACCATCTTCGTTGCCTCATGTTCAGCTCCTTCTGAGTGAATATGTACTTGAGGCTTTTGTGGTCGGTATATAAATGTACGAGGTTACCAAGTAGGTAGTGCCTCCACATTTTTAGTGCAAGCACCACGGCAGCGAGCTCCAAGTCGTGAGTTGGAAAATTTTGCTCATGGTTTCTAAGCTGCCGTGATCCATATGCGACCACTCTTCGGTCTTGCATCAGCACACATCCGAGCCCAATGCCGGATGCATCGCAGTACACATCGAACGGTTTTGTTGTGTCTGGCTGCGCCAAAACCAGTGCTGATGTCAGATGTTTGACTAAAGCCTTGAATGCTGCTTCACATGTTGGACTCCAAACATATTTGGTAGCCTTCTTCAGCAGCTCCGTCATTGGCTTGGCAAACTTCGAGAAGTTCGGAATGAACCTCCGATAATATCCCGCGAGTCCGAGGAAACTCCGTACCTCATGAACAGTTCTCGGGGATTTCCAATGCAGCACTTGAGTGATCTTGCTCGGGTCCACAGCGATACCCTCCGCTGAGATGATATGCCCGAGAAAAGGCACTTGCGATATCCAAAACTCGCATTTGCTGAATTTTGCGTATAACTTGTGATCCCGCAGCCGTTGCAAGACTATACGCAGATGTTTCTTGTGATCTTCCTCCGACTTGGAATATACTAGGATGTCGTCGATGAAGACCACGACAAACTTGTCCAGCTCCGGCATGAACACCGAGTTCATTAAGTACATGAAGTGAGCTGGAGCATTGGTGAGGCCGAAGGACATGACCAGGTACTCATAAAGTCCGTACCTCGTCGAGAAAGCCGTCTTCGGAATGTCCTCAGCCCTTATCTTTATCTGATGGTACCCGGATCTTAAATCCATCTTGGAAAAGATCTTTGCTTCGACCAACTGATCAAACAACATGTCGATCCGTGGCAACGGGTACTTGTTCTTGATAGTTACGGCATTTAATGGACGATAGTCCACGCAAAGCCGCAACGTCTCATCCTTCTTCTTGACAAATAATGCCGAACATCCCCATGGTGAGGAGCTCGGCCTAATAAAACCCTTCTCCAGAAGGTCTGTGAGCTGAGTCTTCAGTTCAGCCAACTCCTTGGGCGCCATCTTGTACGTCCTTCGGGATATTGGCATGGTTCCTGGTGCAAGTTCAATCTTGAACTCCACCTCTCTATCGGGCGGCATCCCCGGCAAATCGTCCGGGAATACATCAGGGAACTCTCGGACCACCGGAATATCTTCCAATCTGATGGTTGTGACTTGATAGACACTTGGAAGTTTTATTTCGGGACTGTCCAGAAATAACGAGTGAGACTCGTGCACTTCGGAGTTCAAGTGCACGACTCGGAGGACGGTGTCTAAAACAGCGCCGTGGCGGGTTAACCACGACATCCCTAAGATGACATCGACCTTTTGTCCCTCTAAAATTATGAGAGACGTAGGGTAAACTCTACCCTCTAAGCACAATGGCGCTTTTGGGACCATCATGCTTGCTGAAATTTTCCCACCCGGTGAACAGATGACATAAGGACTATCGGTGGGTAGTATTTGCAGGCTATACTTATCAATGAAAGCTTGGCTAATGAAGCTATGCGTGGCGCCTGAATCAAATAGTACTATAGCGGAATGCTGGTGGAGTTGGAATATACCCGCAAGGATTGGCTCGCCCTCCGGCACGTCCTCAATGGCAAGCTGGTGGACAGTGCCGGGCCTAGGGTTGGCCCGCCGCGCATTAGTAGGGTTCCGGGGTTGATTCCTCCCCGGAAACTGTGGTGCCACTCCGCCGCCTTGCCTCTCCGGGCAACTGCTCGCGAAGTGTCCTGGACGACCACACTTGTAACATGTGGCCGCTGCTGGTGGAGTGCTTGGCGGACGAAAGCCCGGCATGCGTTGCGGAGGTGCAAACGCACGCGGCATCGCCCGCTGCTGCTGTTGTTGTTGCGGTGGTACTGGCAGTGCCGGCCGGAATGCCGGTGAAGAATACGGCCGACTGCGGAACGGCATCGACCGCTGTGGTGGCTGCCAGCGTGGACCTGATGGTGGGCGATTCACCATCTGAAACTTCTGAGAAGGACCGCCTCCTTCTCCGCTGCCCTGCGGCGCGCTTCGCTTTCGCTCTGCCACCGCTAACTCCTTGCCGGAGTCCTCCTGAACAATCGCAGCATCAATGATGTCGTTGAGGCTGCCGCGATTGAACATCGCCAATTTGTCCTTCAGGGGCGGGTTAAGCCCCTGGTAGAAATGGTCCCGCCGCTTCTCGTCGGTATCAGCATGATACGACGCATATAGCGCGAGATCGTTAAACGCCCTGGAGTATTCCAGCGCGTTCCGGCTCCCTTGTTGCAGGTGTAGGAACTCCTGCGTCTTCCTCTTCATCAGACCTGGCGGTATATGATAGGCCCTGAAGGCCGTCAGGAACTCCGCCCAGGTCATCACTCGGTCGGTGGGCTGTGAAGCACAGAAGTTGGCCCACCACGCGCTCTCGGATCCTTGGAGCTGCTGGACCGCGAACTGAGTCTTGCGCTGCTCACTGATCTGGAGCAGCCCGAACTTCATCTCTATGGCGCGGAGCCAGTTGTCCGCGTCAAGTGGTTCATCCGCCCTTGAGAATACCGGGGGATGAGTTGCCAGGAAGTCGGAGTAGGAGCTCTGTTGATGCTCCTCACGGTCTTGACGTCTCTCTGGGCGAGACGTATTCGCAATTAAAGTTTGCAGCAGCTCCGTGTGCTGCTGATGTGAACCCGCCATTGCCGCGACTATGTCGGCCAATGTAACTGTTGGCAGTGGCGGTGGCGGTGTTTGCTGTTGCTGTTGCTGCTGCTTTCCTGAGGAGTCCTCGGGAGGTGGTTGGGAGGTCTCTCCCCCTTGGCTAGTACCTCCAACATCAGGGTTAGCACGAGTACGCGTCATTCTGAAATTCAACACAGCAGCAATTAGCACATGTCTTACTTAAAATTCCATAAACAACAGTAGGTATTGAAGTGACACATGATTAATTTGCACAACATTCACATATATTGATAAAGCATAAACTTTATACAAGATACATTATTCTCGGGTCTCCGAGAAGTCGTGCTCATGTTGTCACTACCTATATGTACGCTACTGTCTACACGACATGTCACCGATTACAAAAATTGGGTTACACTACCCTAGCTGCCCTACTTGGCAACTGTAACACCCTACTCGGAGTAGAACTCGACCTCCTGTGGGTCGTCCTCCTCCGGTACCTCTGCTGGTGGCTCTGGATCTACCACCTCTTCTCCCAATCCGGGTTCTCCCATTGCTGGAAGACCCAAGACTACCGGTACGCCTAACACCGGGGGCACAAGGTCCTGCAAAGCATGCACCTCGTCCATAGCTTGGTTGTAGTCCTCTTCCCAGCCTTGTCCTTCCTCAATAGCGTCGTCCCGCTCTTGAGCAAGGTCACCATTCTGCTGGGTTAGGGTCTGCACCAGCTCTTGCAACGCCGCGATGTCAACACGGCTCTTCTTCCTTGCCTTCTTCAGATGACGCAACTGATTGTGTTGTTCATTCAGTCGCTTGATCGTCGGAAGGAGCACATTGCGGAGTGCGCTGTGAGAACTCTCGAAATGATCTCCACGGCTTGTGCTCTCCTTGAGCTTTGTGGCGAGATGCTCCGTATGAACATCTTGGCTGTCCATCACGGCGTTTCCCGCCCTCATCTGGAGGCTAAGGTTTGCCTCCGCGGGGTTGTACCTTGGGCAACTCGGGTCCGTTGCCTCCAGGTACCTCTCTTCCCACACATGCTGAGCTCGTCCCTCCACCGGAACGAGTGCGTACGGAGTGCCCTCCATAGCCTGCACGTGTAGTTGGCAGAAACGTGCATAGTGTCACGGGCTGCCACTTGCCACATCCCTTCCGGTTGTCTTCCTCTCACCGTGACGGTGAATGGCACCCAACCTTGTGGCATAGGTCCTGCAGGGACTTCGACACGGATCGTCCACGTCTTGTTCCCCCCTTCGCCTTCTTCCTTGGCGAAGTATTGCGGCATATGGTTGTACCCAAAATATTGGAGCATTTGCCACAATGCTTCCGGGTAGCCGCTACAGTCAGAACAGTGGGAAACCACCCACCCGTTCTCCAACTGTTTATCTGCTGCCATCTGTAAAAATATATTTGAGAATTGTCAAATATTTATTTAAACAGTAAATCTCTGAGTTATAACATAAAACATGTCATTGAACCCATAAAACTTGGAAACATAGTTCAAATTTTAAACAAATTTGACTGTTGATCTGCTGTTCCCATGACAGCCCTGACCAGTTTCCATTTCAACCTGATTTAGGCCATGTTGAAGGCAAAACCAATTCTGGAGCTCAACATCAAAGTTAAAGTTAACTTCAATAGCTTTCCAGAAAGTGTTTGCTTGGCCTAAGATCTGTCCTGGTTTAAAAGTCATGAGATGTCAAAGTTAACAGAATTTATGGAAACAATTGGGCAGCACCTCCCTGCTTTAGGTACTGAATTGATCCAAGAATCCCAGTTAATTCTGTTCTTAATATGACAAAACATTCTGTTACAAAGTTGTAACCCATCTCATAAGCTTTCCAGAACTACCTCATTTTCTATTCTTGGACTTTTATGCAGGAAGTTATGTTTAATTTACATAGAGTCTACAGAGAGTCTTTACTCTGTCCTGTTTTCTGGACAGTTTCAACCCTACTGCATTTTTCGAGGGGTTAAGGGATGAAACACCTCTGGACCTCAACAGAAGAGTTGTAAAGATCTTCCAAAGCTTTCCAGAAATGTATCATACGACCCCAACCTCGAAAGAACTCAACCTCTAACCTCTGATAAATTTCAGCCTTGATTCAGCTAAAAAAAACAGAGTGCTCTGTCCTTAACAACCTATAAGTTGAAAACTTGTTAACTTTGAATATCCTGTTCAAGGGAAGGAGTTACATCAAGTTTTACTACTTTGGATCAAAACCTTCCAGTTTTTGCAATGAAGTTGTTTATTTAGTTGGGTGTGACGTCGATGCGTCACCAGATTATGTCGGCACTACGTCCTCACAAAGAAAAACCTATACCGGACTTAGCCGGCTTCGTTATTTCAGTGGCACTAAATGTCACTCGCACACGGATGCTACACGTCTACCGTTTCGTGGTAAGGCTACCTGCAGAAACTCAAACAATCATCAGACTCGGCTGCACACCGAGCCCGGAATCCATACAGTTCGTACAACCGGCCGTCATCACTCGCCCGGATGTTCTCAAGCCAAACACGCCTTGAGTTACGTGTTCACGTTTCAGACCACGTGACGGGGTCTCCCAAGTTGCACCACAAACGCCAGGGACAGACGTTGCTCGAATACCCCAAACGACATGAAGAGTCGTAGAGGATATCAAAGCGGGTCAGGTTACCTGCCACCCGTGGGGCTCCACCCTTCAGCTTGTGCGCATTGGTGGACAGCGCTTACGTGCACCCCCAAGACATGAACGTCCCGAGATGCACAATTTTCCGACATAACAAATAGGTTAATATGCCACTTTCTATATGCTAATAACATCCTTATACGGGCTACTAACTCGTTCCTCACTGGATTTTTGAAAAATAAGACCTTTGTACTGTGTTAAACCTCAAGCGAGCTCTGATACCAGCGCTGACACGACCCCATTGGTCCTGTCGAGCCAGGATCACGCTGAGGGGTGCTGCGTTGCACAGCACCGTATAACACACGTCAAAGGTACAAAGCGGAAGCAGAAATTTTATTACATAAACAGGTTTATGAACTTGTTTACATCAAAATAAGTTTAGTCTACACTCGCAGGCGTAGACTAAGCATCAAGTGCACGTTCAGCCCTTGAACGTGTCCTTGCTAGCACACACGCACACTAACTCTGCGGCGTGCACGACTCCCACTCGACGGGGTTCCCCTCCTGGGGTTCCGTCTCCTCTTCGGGAGTCCCTTCCTCATAGAACCCTGCAAAAGCTTCAAACACAAGCAGTGAGCACAAAGGACTTCTACATGAGGGTAATGGGTTACATGAGGTAAAAATCATTTGCAAGGACTCGCCTAATTAGTAGAACCTTACTTTCAAGTTTTAGCAGCAGGATGTGGAGAACCTTACGCGAAGGTACATGAGAGAGCCGCAATCAAACAAGAAACGCATTTCTCTCATGTACTTTGCCCAAAGTCGAAATGAACTTTAATTAGCTCTAAACTACAACAAACCATTAACAAGCAAAGTCCATCTTTCAATCAGCAGCATTTTAACATGTAACTAGCCTGTTCTTTCTACGTCACGGTACAGTGAACAAGTGGTACTCACTGACTGCGAGGGACGGCGATTATAATCGATTTACACCTGCAGGGTTACCCGAACAACCAGTCACGTAGGCCCGTACTCGATGTTGCCTACAACAACCATCACGGACGCCGTACGCGACTACCTTTCACCCGTTAGCCAAATGTTGAACCGGTCCAATCGTCCCGAGCAAGAGGTCTCTGCACGCGCATCTCAGTGCCGCCAGCCGATTTACACCTCGAGCTCTCAACCTACCCTCTGAACGACCAGCTATGCCTCAACACCCAGCTACCCGAGTTACATCGGTTTCCCGGTTCCCATATAGCCTGTAGGTCTTCGGTACTGTTCTAGCTTGTTCAACAGGCCCGCACACGGCTCGGTCCTCAATCAACACAAGCGGAGCTATAGCACACAGGCCCCAAAGTCCTGCTGCCCTTACTCTCCGCTCGGTCTCATTTTCTTGCCATGTGTATCATGTGCTATCTCTACCCGATCAATGTGCCTCTAGTCTATTCTCGCGAGTAGTTCCAACCACTCGACTTGTACCGAATCCTACTCTATCCTAGCAATGCAGTAGCTAACGGGGTTTGCAATCCTAGACCCAACCCATGGTTCTCTTGGCTATGCAGTGGGGCTTCCAAACAAGACTCTAATGCACAGAATACAGGAAACAAGTATGTGCTCAAAACAATAAAAAGTTGTAAAAAGGTTAATGCAAACCGGAGCATGCCTTGCTGCTCTTGGTCGTAGGCTAGCTGTTCCTCCGGAGTAACGAAGTCTAGGACTTCGGGTTCCTCCTCGACCTTAGCGACTACATGATAAGAGCAATATATGTATCAATTTAAATGCATTTATATTAACTTTGAAGTTGTGAAGTCTATAACCCTTGCTAGACAGACCTAATGACTGTGAAACTTTTACGGTGGCTTGGTTACAACCTAAACAGAGACTTGGTCAAGTTTTAGTTGCAGCAAAGCTCACTTGAGCCCTCCACAATTAATTATGTCCTTGACCTTAATTGGAACTCTTAGGGTGTTCTAGGAATTTTCATGAAACAAACTATGACTTTCTGAAAACTAGATTTTCAGAGGGTTCTAATGGAGTTGGTCTAACTTAATTTGAAGGTTCCTAGCTAAAGTTATGAGGATTTGAAGTTTGAAGGAAATCCGAAAATCGGGGAAAGTTGAAAATCTCGCGGGGGCCCGCGGGGACACGTGTCGAGCGCGGAGGTGTCCGGCACACCGGAGATACCACACGTGTCGAGCGCGGAGGTGTCCAGCACACCGGAGCTCACAGGGTATTTGCGCGCCAGCACAGCCGATCCCCGGCCACTCCCGATCCCGATTTAAATTCTTCAGCCGCTGACACGTGGGTCAGACGGCTTCGTCTTCCTTCCGCCGTTCTCTCGCGCCCGCGCCGCCGACCTCGCCGGAGCAGACTCGGGGCTTGCCGGCTCGCCGCTGCCGGACCTCCCATGGTCTGAAACTCGCCGCCAGGGGGTTGTCGACGTCGAGGAACGCGTCGGTGGTGTCAGGTCGGGCTGGGGTGACTGGAAATAGCTCGGCGACGTACCGCGGCCTCGGTTGAGGTTCGGCACCGTCGACCGTGGTTTCTAAACCTGCCAACACCTCGAACAAACGGCCTTATTGCATCATCGTACCTCTAGGAAGCTCGACAAGGTGTCAAAAGGGTTCAGGGATGGCGGCAAGCTGGTCGGCACCGTGTAACCGATCGCGCCCGCCATGACCGCCCTTGATCGAGCTCGAAATTCGTCACTCCTAGACAGTTTCACGCTACGGATGCAGAAAAGAACTTGGTCGCCGGCTAGTCCAGCGTCTATGTGCAAGATTTGATGACCTCCGAAAGATCATAGAGCGAGAATGTAAAGAAGCCGTACCGGAAGCTCAGTTTAAGGTTGCCGGAGCAAAAACTGAGAATTCGCCGGCGAGAGTTCACGGCGTGGCTTGAGCTTCAGGTGGAAGCAACGTGGAGTTCGTGCGCTCCTGTTGCCGCCCTTGCTCGGCCGCGGAAGTGGTTGCAGTGTGCTGCCCGCGTGAGACCGATCGCCGTCCTGCAGCTAAACTGCGGCGGTCGTCGTTGGTCACGGGAACAGGGCAGAAACCCGGTGGTTCAGGCGTTGGGAGGGTGGTGCGCGACCTCCGGTGGCTGTCTAGCAGCTCAGGAACGAAGGAGATTGTTTTGCTTGTTTTTCCGATTGAGCAGAGAGCTGCGACGAGAAACAATGCCACTGCTCGGTTCTGCCCACGAGAAGATAAAGCCGGCCGACTCCTGCTCAGTGGAGGCGGTGCCGGTCGCATGGGGGTACGAGCAACTCCACCTGGGCGCCAGCGCGTGGAGGGGGAAGCAGCTGGTGGCGCCGGTAGCTGCTCGGTGGCACAGCCGACAGCTGCTCGGTGGAATTTCCCACCGAGACTCTGACTTTGGTTGCAAGTTTCTCCTTCTTCCCTCTATGACATGTGGGTCCCACCCGGGGTTTTAACCTCTGAAATTTACTCCTAATCACTGTAGTAAACAGTGAGCCCCATAATACCCCTGGTGATTCAAATTATTCACGCATGAGCCATTTGAACTGAGTAGAACTCAAATTGGGTTTGGTTTGAGTGAATTTCAGCACAAGTCCGGTTTTGAATTCAAATAAAGTTTGAATTTGTCCCACTTAGCTCATGCCAAGATCAACTCCAAATGGAGTGAAAATTGGTGTGTGAGCTCACCAAAAATGTGTTGAATAAGAATATGCCTCCCACTTTTAAATTCATGGGATAAAAACAGTTTGAATTTGAATGTGGTTTCAAACTGCCCTCTTTCTATCTATACCCAAAATGACCTCAAAAAGGTTTCGGATTTGGGTGAAACTTGGCATGGACATCCTTAGCAATGTGTAGGAGTTTTCATATGTCCAGCCCATCTATATCACATATGGGAAATACCACTTTTGCAATATGTGAGTTTGTTTTCTAATGAGCATGTTGATAATTGTTACTTGCTCTTCATTTGTGTTCATGATCCTTCCTCAAATGAGGTGTGTGGTGTGGTGATGAACACTGCAAATGTGTGTCAAAAACTGATACCCTTACAAATGCCGTCTTGGGTATGTCTTCCGCCCGGATTTTTATCTGGTGATATCCGGACCGAAGGTCCATCTTCGAGAAAACCTTAGCACCCACTAGTTGATCGAAAATCATATCAATACATGGTAGTGGATACTTGTTCTTGATAGTTACGGCATTGAGCGGACGATAGTTGTAAAGGTCCCAAAATTATGAATACAAAGAAACACTCGTTTGCAAAGTTTTGTTTCATGTACATGAAATTTGGGACTTGTTAAAAACTTTTTTCCACATGTGATAACACACATGAGGGCTTTCTTCACACGAGTCAAATGTTCATTTGAGGACTTGGAACCCTAGAGGGGTCTAAAACAAAGATGGGAAGTCCCCATATGTGTGAGAAAGCAAAAATCAGATTTGGAACAATTTGTTCAAACAAAAATTCAAATGAGAAAAACACAATGGAATTCAAAACTGTTGTGCTAAAAATCTCATTTGCAGCAGCCAAAATAAAAAAATCAGATTTCATATTTGAATTCCTTGAGTCCAAATTAGGGGGTGTGCAAAGTTTCATGATTTATGGAAATAGTTTGCAACTCATTTTGCAAAATGGACTTTAAAAGACAAAGAATTCAAATACCTATTTGAATTTGGATGAAACTTGCCCAATTATCCAAATACATACCAGATTTGAATTCCCACAATTGAATTCACTCAACATTCAAACTTGGGAGATATTTGGAGGGGGGATAAGGAGGACTGATCAGTGGGTCCCACATGTCATTGTGGGAACTGAAAATTTGCAAAAGATCTAAGTGTTGGGTCTCTGTTTGCCTCCTTCAGTCGGCAACCGAGACCGAGGGCGCAGCTCCGCTCGACACCGCGATCAGCCGACGCCTCCACCTCCTGCTGAATTTCGTCGCGCTGGAGAAGCCGCCCGACCGTCTTATACCCTCTGCCGTGCTCCTCTTCGCTCATTCCCGAAGACCAGCACCGCTCTGCTTCTTTCCTCGCGCGAGAAACAGCCGCAGCTTCCAACGCCGTCCGCTCGATCGGCCACCGCCATAACTAGAGTGTGAAGCCTCGGTTGAGCAGACGAGCAACACCACCATCGTCCCCACGACCTCCTCGAGCCATCGCCAAGCGCGTTCGTGCCCTCTACGCCGAGAACATCGAGTTTCCGCGGTGGCCGAACACCCCGGCGGCAACGTGCTCCCGTGGATAGCTCCACAGAGAGACTTTCACGACCAAGGAGGCGGTCCATGGGACGCGCAAGGTCTCCGTGCAGCTTCCATCCGAAGCACCGAGTCTGTCTCGGCCTCTCAACAACGAATTTCAAAGATCCTCTCCGGCCGGTGAAAACTGACCCGCGGGTATGAATCGACGAAATTCTCGAGTTATATTCATTTAGAGCTCTGCAAATTTCGCACATAGAATCTAGACTGGTGTAGCAACTTTTATTCTTCACAAAACGTCGCATGAAACCCATGGTAGACGGCTTGTTTCAAGCTTTTCCATCGGCTACCACAATAAGGGGCATCGGGTGCACGATGAAACCTAGGTTGGAGCCGTTTCCGAGCCCATATGCGGCCATGCCGGGCAGGGCAAACCTCCACTAGTGCTGTAGATCCTTTCCAGGGGACTTCTGGCGGGCTAGAGCATCGGGGCAACGTTGCCGGACTCCCTCAGAGCCGCTGCACCGGTGCGGGGTGGTTTAGGAACCTCGCCGGTCTGGGGAAGTCCCACCATCGTGTTCCTCGGGATAAAATAGGGCCTGGCGGCGAGTGACAGCTCGGGAGTTGGTCGGAGCGACGAAAACCGGCGAACTCCGGCGAGCCCGGCGGCGCAGAAGCGAGGGGGCGGGAGGTAGACGAAGGTGCTACCGGCCCCACGCGTCAGTCGCACGGGAACAGTGGACCGGATACTCTGTGGCGCGGGATCGGCTGTGACAGCGCGGGAAACAATTCTGTAGCCCGTGTGGCGCGCTCCCGACAGCAGACACGTGTCCCTGGTCCCACAGTCAGGTTTAAACTTTTCCCCGGATTTATTCAAATCCCAGATTTTTCCCCAAACTTTAGAAGAGCATAACTTTTGCTAGGAACCTCCACATTTAGTGATTCAAATTGGGTTAGATTCAGATTGACAAACTCTATCCAATTATGCAACCCAATTTGTATGAAAGTCTTTATTTAGTTCTGGAAAATTCTTTAAAGCTTTTCAGCAAAAGAATTTTAGAGGGAGTTTGGTTTATCCAAAAATCCTCAAATTTTGCCAGGATATTCTATAGGGTGTTATTAGACTCCTGTAAAAGTTTCAGCTCATTTGGAGTTGAATTGATCAGGGTAATTCAGATTGTAAGTTCCTGTATTCAAATGAATACAGAAACATTTTCAGAGAATTTCCAAAACTTGTAAATTCAGTTCTGGGAAATTCTTAGCTCCAAAAATCCTAGGAAAATTCATGTAGACTCTATAAACTATAATTGAAATTGTGGTTCAATGAGTTTGACATGAAAATGGATGTTACCTCAGAATTAATTCATCTTTGACTAAACACTTAGAGAATTATTCTGAACAAACCATTCCATGAAATGTGCTAGATTTTGGTCCAGAGGACTTTCTCGTGACAAGGAACTCACATGAAAATTCTCAGCTCCAGTAGAGCTCTGGATCACCACTGTCAGGTGTGATCCCTTAAGGTGATCAACACTTCAGTGGGAAAAGCACTTAATAAGTGATCTTAGTGTTTAAGCCCAACCCAAACCACTAGCACCAGTGTCATTTTAAATTCTTAAACAAAGTTTCAGTTTTGAAATGGTTGTTAGATCTTATGAGCAAAAGCTTTTCAATTAAATACATATGCATGATCATATCGTGTAGCATATACGTGAAGAAGGTGAGAAGGACTTGAAGTGAAGATCAAGGAGGAAGGAGAACAAGTGATCAAGCTCCAAGTGGTCGTCACTAACTGATTGTAACAGTAGTCACCTGCAAAACAGGCAAGCCCCGGTTTGCACTTGAACCATTTTATAAAACATTTTCATTTGTAGAGATCATAGCTTTGCATCGTTGATTGCATTACGTCTAGATGATATTGAAAACTCCACTTGCATGACAAGAAACACCTATGAGAGAAAGGGTAGAATAGCAACTCCTCGAGGGAATTTGGCTACGCTAATGTTAGTAGGAAAGGTCCGGTAGAAGACGAGTAGTTGGAATCTACTCGCGAGTTTAGGGCTGGTTTACTCGGAACGGGTCCGAATTAGAAAGAATGATGAAGGTTCACACTTAAGAAATGGAGACCGGGCAGGGAGGTTTAGATGCAGCAGGTTGCAGGCCGTGCGTGCATAGCCCTGCCTGTGTCGGTTAAGGCCCGTCCGTGCTTGGCCCTGTTGGACAAGTTTGAGTTGTGTACCGGGCACATACTGGCTATATGGGACCCAGGAAACCGATGTACCTTGGGAGATCCATAGTGGAACTTTTCCAACTGCCTTAGGCTTTCGGCGTTAGGGTAGCAGGAGGTAACTCGCTCAAGAACATACCACAGCGGGTATGCACCTTGAGGGAACTTGCGTACTCGGGGCAGTTGGACTGCGTCCAATGTGGAAGATCTTGGGAAAGGTGGCCGCGTACAACGTCAGTCGAGGTTGCTGCCGGCAACTCGGAGTACAGGTGTACGTGTCGTGTAGTCCGGGCGTGTACTGATTCGAATCACCGTCGCTCGCGGTCATATGAGCATACTTGCCCACTGCGTCTTGACGTAGTAACAACTGGAATTGTTTATCTTTGAACTTGATAAGGCTGTGCTATAACTTGTATTGCAACCATGATTGAATTAGAGATAGGCTCATTAAAGTTTACTTTCACTTTGTGCAAGGAGCATCACAACAAAGCGTTTCTTGTTTGATTGTGGAGTTGCGATGCTTTTCGGCTCAAGGTCTGCACAATGAGGCTTGAAATCTGAAAGTTAAGGATCAACTTTAGGCGAGTCCTTTATGCAAATCTAGCCAACCCAATTGCAACCGTCTTGCATGTAGAGTTTCTTGCTTAGGAGAGACGGGTCAGACTTGCTGAGCCTATGTGCTCACGCTTGCTATATAAGTGGTTTTGCAGGTTAACAACGATGCTGGAAAGAAGGTTGTCCGGTGAGACTCGGGAACTCCCGAGTCAGGTAACACACGGAGAACCGAGCCGCTGCTGCTTGTCTTCGTGTTGCTAGCGAGAGGAGTCCGCGGGCTGGACTTCATCTCGGGTGCTCTTAGTTATTCGACGTGAGTTGATAAATACTTCCGCTGTAGTTACTTGATGTAAAGTATTTACAAAGAAAAACATTTAAGCTTCCGCTATTGTTTTATGTAATACATTGTTCCTCATATGTGTGCTGTTGGGTGCCGCACAACACGGCACCACCCAATGCGATTCCCGGGCGAGTGGCCTGTCTCGGTTGAGCGGTTCGCGTCAGCGTGGTATTAGAGCTGAGCCCTGACTCAGTCGGTACCGCGCACGTCTCAGTTGGTATCAGAGCCGCATTGGGAATAGCACACGGAATAAGGATGGTATTACGACAAAAATTTAGGTTCCGGTGAGGATACGGTACTAGGCCCACATAAGGATTACTATTAGCTTAATATGAAGGTGGCAACCTAACTTACTTGTTATGTCAGAAAATCGTGCATCTCGGGACGAGTTATGTCTTGGGGGGTGCACGTAAGCGCTGTCCACCAGTGCGCACAAGCTGAAGGGTGGAGCCCCGCGGGTGGCAGGTAACCCGATCCGCTTTAGTATCCTCTACGACTCTTCATGTCGTTTGGGGTACTCGAGCAACGTCTGTCCCAGGCGTGCGTGGTGCAATTTGGGAAACCCCGTCACGTGGTTAGTAACGTGAACACGTAGCTCAAGGCGTGTTTGGCTTGAGAACACCTGTGCGAGTGATGACGGACGGGTGTAAGAACTGTATGGATACCGGGTTCGGTGTGCAGCCGGACCTGACGATTGAGTGTGACTTATGCAGGATTAACCACGAAACCGTAGTACGAATAGTACACGTTTGCGAGTGACCGTTTTAGTGCCACCTAAGATACGTTATATCGGTATAATCCGGTTAGGATTTTCTTTTGGTGAGGCTACGTAGTACCGACATGCTTCTTACGGTGCATCGACGCCGTACTAAACATAATAACCCCTTTCCTTTGAAGAAATGACTCATGAACTAACTTTCAACTAAAAACGGAAGTTTGAAACAAATATTAGTTACTGAACTCTTATTTTGAGCTAAGATTCAAATGAGAGGAAGATTAGACTTCAAAGATTTCAAAAACAGAGTGCTCTGTTTTCAGCAGAAATTTGTGCTGGACTTCAACAGAGCATAACTCTGAGTAGCTTGACCTAATTAAGGTGTATGATAGAGTTCTGGAAAGATTTTCAAGTGATCTACAACTTATTTGTAGAGCTCCAGAGCTAAATCACATGCTAAATGGGTAGAAAGTTCAGAGTAGAGTAAACTGTCCAGAACCAGGACGGTAACAAAACCTCTCTGGACCTTTCTGTTTTTAAGCCATAACTTTCTGTAGATAAACCTTTAAGGAGCCTATGATACACCATAGGAAAGATTATGAATGTGCAACATTGTTGTAGATCAAAGTTTGTTCAGGTTCTTATTGTATTTACATATACAACTGTGATAAAATCAGCCATGTACAAAGGAGGTGCTGGCAAATTTTATCCAGGAATTCTGTCAAATTTGGAAAAATCATAATTTTTAATCCGGAGATGATCTGGGGGCACATGAGTACTCGTTGGAAAGATACTGAAGTTAACTTTAACTTTGGTATTCAACTTGAGTTATGAAAATGCTCTTAACTAGGTCAAAATCTGGAGATAGTGCAGAAAGGTCTGTTCTGTACAGATAGGCTGAATAACTATGCCTACTAAGGAGTTTTGTAAACATGAATTTTGTTACTGCTTTCATAAAGTGTTGACACAATCATGTTTCCATTAGTCTCACATACTGCTGAGTTCTTGCTTAACTCATCTCAACTACATTTTGCAGTATGGTTCGTAATCGCTCTAGGAGTAGGGCCAGAAGTTCTAGTCGAGGTGGTGAGGCTTCTATCCCACCATCGGGACCACCATCCACGGAATGGATGGATCTTATGACTCGAGTTGTCGAGTCTAACCAAGAGAACACTAGGCTACTCCAAGAAGCAACACAAGAACACACACGCTTACTCCAAGCTTTGGTACAGCAAGGCGTACTCCAGAACACGCAACAAGTCGTTCCACCTCGGAACGCTTATCTGGACTTCTTGGCGACTCAACCGCCTATCTTTACCGAAGCCACCGAACCTGTCGAAGCAGATCAATGGCTTCGTGTCATGGAGTCTAAATTTGGAGTATTCAAGTGTGATGAATACCAGAAGACAAAGTTTGCCGCTCAACAACTCCATGGAGCCGCCGGAAACTGGTGGGTGGAATATCTTGCCACCATTCCGGAGGGCCATCAAGTAACATGGAGAGAGTTTTGTGAAGCCTTTCGTACTCGTTACATACCACTAGGTATTGTCAAGGCAAAGCGGGAGGAATTTTTGGGCTTGAAGCAAGGGGACATGAGTGTCCTCGAGTATGTCAGGAGATTCAATCTTTTGGCCCAATATGCTCCCGAATATGTGGCGAAAGAAGAAGCACGGTGTGACCTATTCTTTCATGGCCTGAGTGGCATATTACGGGAGAAGCTGGCCGTACATAATAACGGCAGTTACACCGACATGGTCAATGCGGCTTTCATTCAAGAGAAGCCAACACTTGAGTGGCAAGCAGAGAAGAGAAAGATGAGTGAGATCGAGCAGGCTAGCACAAGTTATGTGCCTCAGAAGTACCGTTTGGTGTATCAAATGCCATCCGGTGAAAGATGGAGTCCATCTGTACGATCTACTCCTCAGAGATTGATTACTGGTCAAGTTCTACAACTTGCACCACCTCCACTGCCGCAGCATCAGACGATGGTTTGTGCTCCATCGCTGCAGCCATATGTACCTAGCAGTCCACCGCAAGTCAACGAAGAACCGGAGAGGCATCCGTGTCTTACTTGTGGGCGTAAGGGCCATTATGCTAGGCAATGTCTGGAGGGAATTCGAGGCTACGGGTCATCATATTTACAACAATACGACCCGTACCTTAATCTGCAGATAGGAGGGCAGATAAGGGGCAACATTCACTATACTGTGATTGATGATGTTCCGGAAGGAGAAGCCGCTTTAGCAGGGATATTTTCTCTGAATCAGCTACCGGTTTTAGTTCTCTTTGATTCCGGTGCCACACACAACTTCATTAGCCAATCTTTTGTGGCTCAACATCAGCTCCAAACCGTTTATACAAAGAGGCAATACCTCATATCTTCGCCCGGGGGCAGCAGTACCGCAAGCGAGGTTGTCTCCCGAGCACCTCTTTGTTTGGGGGGTAAAATATACCCTACGACCCTCATTATTCTTGAAGGTCTGAAGATCGACATCATTTTGGGGATGTCGTGGTTGAATTACCACAGAGCGGTTCTTAACATCAGCTCCAGGACCGTTGAGCTCAACTCCCCACAGCACGGTCTTCATGTATTACTTCTGGGCGCCAGACGGCAACAGATTGCAACAGTGAACCACACGGAAGCTGTCAAGATAGAGGACATTCCGGTGGTACATGAGTATCCGGATGTGTTTCCCGACGAGTTACCGGGCATGCCGCCCGAGCGAGACGTTGAGTTCAAGATCGAACTTATACCGGGAACCACACCGATATCACGAAAGCCGTACAAGATGGCACCCAATGAACTGGCAGAATTGAAGACGCAGCTGAATGACCTAATAAGCAAGGGATTTATACGACCAAGTTCGTCACCTTGGGGTTGTTCAGCGTTGTTTGTCAAAAAGAAGGACGGAACACTACGGCTTTGTGTTGATTATCGTCCTTTGAACGCCGTTACCATCAAGAACAAGTATCCACTACCTCGCATTGATATGCTCTTCGATCAATTAGTGGGTGCGAAGGTATTCTCGAAGATGGATCTTCGGTCCGGATATCATCAGATTAAGATCCGGGCAGAAGATATTCCGAAGACGGCATTTTCAACGAGATACGGGCTGTATGAGTATCTCGTTATGTCTTTTGGTTTGACCAACGCCCCGGCACACTTTATGTACCTGATGAATTCAGTGTTCATGCCGGAGTTGGATAAATTCGTCGTGGTCTTCATCGACGATATCTTGGTGTACTCCAAGTCAGAGGAAGAACTTGCTGAACATCTGCATATTGTGCTACAAAGATTGCGAGATCATCAGCTTTATGCAAAATTCAGCAAGTGTGAATTCTGGATTAATCAAGTACCTTTTCTCGGACACATTATTTCAGCGGAGGGCATCGCTGTAGATCCGAGTAAGATTATCCAAGTACAGAAATGGGAGTCACCAAAGTCAGTACATGAAATCCGAAGCTTCCTCGGTTTAGCGGGTTACTACCGGAGGTTTATTCGGAGTTTTTCCAAGATTGCTAAACCGATGACGGAATTGTTAAAAAAGAATACCAGATTTCTGTGGGGTGCTGCGTGTGAACAAGCTTTCAAGACCTTAGTGAAGCATCTCACGACAGCCCCAGTTCTTGCTCAGCCGGATACGACAAAGCCATTCGACGTTTATTGCGATGCATCTGGCATCGGTCTTGGCTGCGTGCTGATGCAAGAAAGACGAGTGGTCGCTTATGGATCTCGTCAACTCAGAACTCACGAGCAGCATTATCCAACTCATGATCTTGAGTTAGCTGCCGTGGTCCTTGCTTTGAAGATGTGGAGGCATTACTTGCTCGGAAATCTTGTACACCTCTACACCGACCACAAGAGCTTGAAGTACATCTTCACTCAGAAAGAATTGAACATGAGGCAACGAAGATGGCTAGAGCTCATTAAGGATTATGAACTAGAGATTCATTATCATCCAGGAAAGGCGAATGTGGTCGCCGATGCGCTTAGTCGTAAGGCGCATATCCATCACCTAACTATTGCTGAAATGGATGATAAAGAACCAAGTCTCCGTGTCATCCCGTATGGAGCTCTCTATAATCTTGCTCTCATTCCTACCATCCGAGAGGAGATCATTGAGGCTCAACGAAAAGACAAGGGTATGTCTCACATACGACGAAGATTAGACAACGGAGAAATGAAGTGCTTCCGGAAGGATGATGAGGGTACTTTGTGGTTTAACGACCGGATTGTAGTACCCCGGGATATGGGACTACGGAAGAAAATTTTGGATGAAGCTCATTTGTCCAAGTTTTCCATTCATCTGGGCAGTAATAAAATGTACCAAGATCTCCGGAAGAAGTTTTGGTGGACACGTATGAAACGTGAAGTTGCAAAGTACGTTTCAGAATGTGATACGTGTCGAAGAGTCAAGGCCGACCATATGAAGAAGTCAGGCCTGTTGCAGCCATTGCAAGTACCGGCATGGAAGTGGGAAGACTTGAGTATGGATTTCATCGTCGGGTTGCCGATGACCTCCCACAACCATGATTCGATTTGGGTAATCGTGGACCGATTAACCAAATCAGCGCATTTCATCCCTGTGCATACTAGGTACAACGCAAAGCAGTATGCGGAGCTGTACATAGCGCGGATCTTGTGCTTACATGGAGTTCCCCGCACCATTGTGTCAGATAGAGGATCGCTATTCGTAGCCCATTTCTGGGAGCAGCTACATGCATCCTTGGGGACAAAGTTGATTAGAAGCTCTGCATATCACCCTCAAACCGATGGGCAAACTGAGAGGGTGAATCAAATACTAGAGGATATGCTAAGAGCATGTGCCATCCACCACGGTAAGAGCTGGGACGATCACTTACCGCTGGCGGAGTTCTCGTACAACAACGGATATCAGACGAGCATCAAAATGGCACCATATGAAGCTCTATACGGCCGGAAGTGCCGTACACCATTGAATTGGTGCGAATCCGGTGAACGAGTGACGTTCGGGGTTGATCTTGTCAATAAAGCCGAAGAGAGAGTTCGGATAATACAAGAGAACCTCAAAGCTGCCCAATCTCGTCAAAAGAGCTACGCGGACCAGAGACGTCGACCGCTGCATTTTGAAGTCGGAGAGCACGTGTATCTTCGTGTGTCTCCGATGAAGGGGATTCATCGGTTCGGTGTCAAGGGGAAACTTGCTCCCCGATTCATCGGTCTGTTTACTATCACGGAGAAGTGCGGAACTGTAGCCTACCGGCTGGAACTACCGGCAAGCCTTGCCGGTATTCACGACATATTTCACGTGTCCCAGCTGCGGAAGTGTCTCAAGTTTACAGCTGCCATCCGCACCGAAGACCTCGACGAGTTGAAGCCGGATCTCACCTATGTCGAGCAACCTGTGCAGATTATCGATGAAAAGACCCAGACCACTAGGAACCGGACTTTAAAATTTTACAAAGTCCTGTGGAGTAATCATACCCCGGAAGAGGCGACGTGGGAAACCGAAGATTACATCCACAAGAATTATCCGGAGCTTTTGTCATAAACCTTGTAATTACCTCCCACCTCACCTTCTTTTGAATCTCGGGACGAGATTCCTTTTAAGGGGGGAGGAATGTAAAGGTCCCAAAATTATGAATACAAAGAAACACTCGTTTGCAAAGTTTTGTTTCATGTACATGAAATTTGGGACTTGTTAAAAACTTTTTTCCACATGTGATAACACACATGAGGGCTTTCTTCACACGAGTCAAATGTTCATTTGAGGACTTGGAACCCTAGAGGGGTCTAAAACAAAGATGGGAAGTCCCCATATGTGTGAGAAAGCAAAAATCAGATTTGGAACAATTTGTTCAAACAAAAATTCAAATGAGAAAAACACAATGGAATTCAAAACTGTTGTGCTAAAAATCTCATTTGCAGCAGCCAAAATAAAAAAAATCAGATTTCATATTTGAATTCCTTGAGTCCAAATTAGGGGGTGTGCAAAGTTTCATGATTTATGGAAATAGTTTGCAACTCATTTTGCAAAATGGACTTTAAAAGACAAAGAATTCAAATACCTATTTGAATTTGGATGAAACTTGCCCAATTATCCAAATACATACCAGATTTGAATTCCCACAATTGAATTCACTCAACATTCAAACTTGGGAGATATTTGGAGGGGGGATAAGGAGGACTGATCAGTGGGTCCCACATGTCATTGTGGGAACTGAAAATTTGCAAAAGATCTAAGTGTTGGGTCTCTGTTTGCCTCCTTCAGTCGGCAACCGAGACCGAGGGCGCAGCTCCGCTCGACACCGCGATCAGCCGACGCCTCCACCTCCTGCTGGATTTCGTCGCGCTGGAGAAGCCGCCCGACCGTCTTATACCCTCTGCCGTGCTCCTCTTCGCTCATTCCCGAAGACCAGCACCGCTCTGCTTCTTTCCTCGCGCGAGAAACAGCCGCAGCTGCCAACGCCGTCCGCTCGATCGGCCACCGCCATAACTAGAGTGTGAAGCCTCGGTTGAGCAGACGAGCAACACCACCATCGTCCCCACGACCTCCTCGAGCCATCGCCAAGCGCGTTCGTGCCCTCTACGCTGAGAACATCGAGTTTCCGCGGTGGCCGAACAACCCGGCGGCAACGTGCTCCCGTGGACAGCTCCACAGAGAGACTTTCACGACCAAGGAGGCGGTCCCTGGGACGCGCAAGGTCTCCGTGCAGCTTCCATCCGAAGCACCGAGTCTGTCTCGGCCTCTCAACAACGAATTTCAAAGATCCTCTCCGGCCGGTGAAAACTGACCCGCGGGTATGAATCGACGAAATTCTCGAGTTATATTCATTTAGAGCTCTGCAAATTTCGCACATAGAATCTAGACTGGTGTAGCAACTTTTATTCTTCACAAAACGTCGCATGAAACCCATGGTAGACGGCTTGTTTCAAGCTTTTCCATCGGCTACCACAATAAGGGGCATCGGGTGCACGATGAAACCTAGGTTGGAGCCGTTTCCGAGCCCATATGCGGCCATGCCGGGCAGGGCAAACCTCCACTAGTGCTGTAGATCCTTTCCAGGGGACTTCTGGCGGGCTAGAGCATCGGGGCAACGTTGCCGGACTCCCTCAGAGCCGCTGCACCGGTGCGGGGTGGTTTAGGAACCTCGCCGGTCTGGGGAAGTCCCACCATCGTGTTCCTCGGGATAAAATAGGGCCTGGCGGCGAGTGACAGCTCGGGAGTTGGTCGGAGCGACGAAAACCGGCGAACTCCGGCGAGCCCGGCGGCGCAGAAGCGAGGGGGCGGGAGGTAGACGAAGGTGCTACCGGCCCCACGCGTCAGTCGCACGGGAACAGTGGACCGGATACTCTGTGGCGCGGGATCGGCTGTGACAGCGCGGGAAACAATTCTGTAGCCCGTGTGGCGCGCTCCCGACAGCAGACACGTGTCCCTGGTCCCACAGTCAGGTTTAAACTTTTCCCCGGATTTATTCAAATCCCAGATTTTTCCCCAAACTTTAGAAGAGCATAACTTTTGCTAGGAACCTCCAAATTTAGTGATTCAAATTGGGTTAGATTCAGATTGACAAACTCTATCCAATTATGCAACCCAATTTGTATGAAAGTCTATATTTAGTTCTGGAAAATTCTTTAAAGCTTTTCAGCAAAAGAATTTTAGAGGGAGTTTGGTTTATCCAAAAATCATCAAATTTTGCCAGGATATTCTTTAGGGTGTTATTAGACTCCTGTAAAAGTTTCAGCTCATTTGGAGTTGAATTGATCAGGGTAATTCAGATTGTAAGTTCCTGTATTCAAATGAATACAGAAACATTTTCAGAGAATTTCCAAAACTTGTAAATTCAGTTCTGGGAAATTCTTAGCTCCAAAAATCCTAGGAAAATTCATGTAGACTCTATAAACTATAATTGAAATTGTGGTTCAATGAGTTTGACATGAAAATGGATGTTACCTCAGAATTAATTCATCTTTGACTAAACACTTAGAGAATTATTCTGAATAAACCATTCCATGAAATGTGCTAGATTTTGGTCCAGAGGACTTTCTCGTGACAAGGAACTCACATGAAAATTCTCAGCTCCAGTAGAGCTCTGGATCACCACTGTCAGGTGTGATCCCTTAAGGTGATCAACACTTAAGTGGGAAAAGCACTTAATAAGTGATCTTAGTGTTTAAGCCCAACCCAAACCACTAGCACCAGTGTCATTTTAAATTCTTAAACAAAGTTCCAGTTTTAAAATGGTTGTTAGATATTATGAGCAAAAGCTTTTCAATTAAATACATATGCATGATCATATCGTGTAGCATATACGTGAAGAAGGTGAGAAGGACTTGAAGTGAAGATCAAGGAGGAAGGAGAACAAGTGATCAAGCTCCAAGTGGTCGTCACTAACTGATTGTAACAGTAGTCACCTGCAAAACAGGCAAGCCCCGGTTTGCACTTGAACCATTTTATAAAACATTTTCATTTGTAGAGATCATAGCTTTGCATCGTTGATTGCATTACGTCTAGATGATATTGAAAACTCCACTTGCATGACCAGAAATACCTATGAGAGAAAGGGTAGAATAGCAACTCCTCGAGGGAATTTGGCTACGCTAATGTTAGTAGGAAAGGTCCGGTAGAAGACGAGTAGTTGGAATCTACTCGCGAGTTTAGGGCTGGTTTACTCGGAACGGGTCCGAATTAGAAAGAATGATGAAGGTTCACACTTAAGAAATGGAGACCGGGCAGGGAGGTTTAGATGCAGCAGGTTGCAGGCCGTGCGTGCGTAGCCCTGCCTGTGTCGGTTAAGGCCCGTCCGTGCTTGGCCCTGTTGGACAAGTTTGAGTTGTGTACCGGGCACATACTGGCTATATGGGACCCAGGAAACCGATGTACCTTGGGAGATCCATAGTGGAACTTTTCCAACTGCCTTAGGCTTTCGGCGTCAGGGTAGCAGGAGGTAACTCGCTCAAGAACATACCACAGCGGGTATGCACCTTGAGGGAACTTGCGTACTCGGGGCAGTTGGACTGCGTCCAATGTGGAAGATCTTGGGAAAGGTGGCCGCGTACAACGTCAGTCGAGGTTGCTGCCGGCAACTCGGAGTACGGGTGTACGTGTCGTGTAGTCCGGGCGTGTACTGATTCGAATCACCGTCGCTCGCGGTCATATGAGCATACTTGCCCACTGCGTCTTGACGTAGTAACAACTGGAATTGTTTATCTTTGAACTTGATAAGGCTGTGCTATAACTTGTATTGCAACCATGATTGAATTAGAGATAGGCTCATTAAAGTTTACTTTCACTTTGTGCAAGGAGCATCGCAACAAAGCGTTTCTTGTTTGATTGTGGAGTTGCGATGCTTTTCGGCTCAAGGTCTGCACAATGAGGCTTGAAATCTGAAAGTTAAGGATCAACTTTAGGCGAGTCCTTTATGCAAATCTAGCCAACCCAATTGCAACCGTCTTGCATGTAGAGTTTCTTGCTTAGGAGAGACGGGTCAGACTTGCTGAGCCTATGTGCTCACGCTTGCTATATAAGTGGTTTTGCAGGTTAACAACGATGCTGGAAAGAAGGTTGTCCGGTGAGACTCGGGAACTCCCGAGTCAGGTAACACACGGAGAACCGAGCCGCTGCTGCTTGTCTTCGTGTTGCTAGCGAGAGGAGTCCGCGGGCTGGACTTCATCTCGGGTGCTCTTAGTTATTCGACGTGAGTTGATAAAGACTTCCGCTGTAGTTACTTGATGTAAAGTATTTACAAAGAAAAACCTTTAAGCTTCCGCTATTGTTTTATGTAATACATTGTTCCTCATATGTGTGCTGTTGGGTGCCGCACAACACGGCACCACCCAATGCGATTCCCGGGCGAGTGGCCTGTCTCGGTTGAGCGGTTCGCGTCAGCGTGGTATTAGAGCTGAGCCCTGACTCAGTCGGTACCGCGCACGTCTCAATAGTCCACACATAACCTCAGAGTCATATCCTTTTTCTTGACGAACAGCGCGGAGCATCCCCATGGTGATGAACTGGGTCGAATGAAGCCTTTGCTTAACAAATCATTCATCTGCTCCTTCAGCTCCGAGAGTTCCTTCGGTGCCATTTTATACGGCCTCCGAGATATGGGTGTGGTTCCCGGTGCTAGTTCAATTTTGAATTCCACTTCATGTTCGGGTGGCATGCCCGGTAGATCATCGGGAAATACGTCCGGATAATCCCGGACCACTGGAATGTTCTCCAGTTTCTTAGCTTCAACAGTGTGGACAGCAGTGACTTCCGGTGCAACATTGTGGCGGATCGGGATCCGCCCATCCAGGATCGCAGAGGGTGGTGCCGCACGATACGACACCCGACAGCACACATCATAAGGACAGATGATATTACATGGGAAAAACAAACTGAACTGTACAAACAGGTACAAACTTCAGTTACAAACTAGTATTTATTTTACACAGCGGAAATCTACTCTGTACAACTCACGCCTGCCTATCTAGCAAAAGTTGGTTGCCCAGCCCTAGGGCAACCCACACTAGCTGCACTTCTCAGCTCAGCGCGGCGTGTACGGCTCCCACTCAGCCGTGGTCCCCGATGGAGGGTAACCCTCGCCGGTGGACTCGTACTCCGAGTCCGTGGGTGGCTCCTCACCTGAAAAACACTTAAGCATCCACCGTGAGCACGAAGGCTCAGCAAGGCTTAACCGACTCACGTAAACATGAAACTCTACATGAGGTGTACAATGACCTAGGATAGTGATATTGCAGCAAATGGACACGCCTACAAGTTCATCCTTAGTTCAGCTTTTAGCCACAAGTTAACAGTTCCGGAAGCTGAAATTTAGTAAGCAATATTTGGTGGCAAACATGTAGCAATACAATATTATATCATATCAGAAATATTGAATCAACATATTTCATACATTAATCTACGTCATGACTCAGTGACCAAGTGGTACTCTTCACCGCGAGGGACGGCGAATCGACTCGATATACACCTGCAGGGAAACCCAAAGAGCACGTCACGTACGCCCACCCGTGGAGCTGCACAGCACGCTCACTCGATGTCGTACGGGACAACCTTTCACCCAACAGCCCAAACGTTGAACCGGTCGCACCGAAACGAGCAGGAGGTTCCCCACACGGAGCACCTCTCTATGCCCGTTGGCAGATTTCCATCTTGCTTCCCTCAACCTACACCTATAAATCGATGTGCTATGCCTCGATGCCCGAAGGTTTAGGCTACATCGGTTTATCGGGGCCCAAATATCCGATATGTCTTCGGTACGTTCAAACTTGATCAGCGTGGGCCGCACACGGATCGGTCCTCAATCGACACGGACAGGGCCGCGCACACAAGACTTCCTCTTGTTGCGCCCTAGCCCCTGCCTAGTCTCATTTTCATTTCTAAAATGATCTCACATCACTCAACCAAACCCGTGTGTCCCAAGCCTATCTCGCGAGTAGATTCCAACTACTCGACTTGTACCTAAGTCCTATGAAACATTAAGCATAGCCTGTCTACTCGAGGTCTTAGACACTACCCTCACTCTTTTAGGAACCTTTGGTTATGCAAGTGGGGTTTCAATCATCCTATACCTAATGCACATACATACTTCACCCTACGTATGTAAACAAAGTAAAAACTTTATAAAAGAGTTAATGCAAATGGGGGCTTGCATTGTTGCTGCTGGTCAGGGGTTAAGTCTTCGTCCGGAAGCAGGAAGTCCAACACTTCCTGAGTCTCCTCGCCTTCAGCGACTACATGTTAATAAAATACTACATATTAATGAACATGTACATGAGTTTATGGTAATGTTTCTACTATTAGTTCTATTAACCAGTTTCTAACAACTGGAACTCTTTTTAAGAATTTAAAATTGAACTGGGGCTAGTGAGTTGACCTTGGACCTAAGCACATGATTAAGTGCTAAGTGGTTTTCCCCCTCTTCCATATTAATCCCTCAAGTGATTAAACAGGACAGGGGTGATCCAGAGCTCCAATGGAGCTGAGAATTTTTGTGTTGGTTCCTTGTCACAAGAAAACCCCTTGGACCAAAAATTAGCACTTTTCATTGAGTAGTTTGCCCAGAATAATTCTCTCAACAATTAAGCAAAGAAGAATTAATTCTGAGGTAGCACCCCTGTTCACGCCCAACTTAGTGAACCAAATTTCAATTATAGCTCATAGAGTTTGCATGAATTTTCCTAGCATTTTGGAAGCTACGATTTGTCCAGAACTGAATTTCCAAGTTTTGGAAATTCTCTGAAAATGTTTCTGTATTCAAATGAACACAGCACCTTCAAATTTGAATTGCTCTGATCAAATCAACTCCAAATGGTCTGAAACTTTTACAAGGGTTCACTAACATCCTAAGGAACCTTCTGGCAAAATTTGGGGATTTTTGGATGAACCAAACTCCCTCTAAAATTCTTTGGCTGAAAAGCTTTAAAGAATTTTCCATAATTAAATAATAGGTTTCCTACTAATTGGGTTTCATATTTGGATTGTACTCTGTTAGTGGAATCCAAAAAATTTGTTTCATAATTTTTGGACTCTCCTACCCCAAGTTGTGTCCCTTCCAAGTTTAAACTACAAACTGGAAATTCCAAATTGTTTAAATGTCTGCCAGTGGGTCCCACCCAGCAGGTCTTCTCCTTCCTCGCGCCAAACAGGAGCCCGTGGTGGCGCACTCCGGCGAGCATCGCTGGAACCGCTTTCCCGGCCATCTCCCGACCCCAAACTCGCCGCCCCGCCCTAACTCATGACGCTGAACTCAGCTCGGGGTTCGCCGGCGGCCGTAGCTCACCGGAACAGGGCTCCCGACGGTGACAGCGGCGGTTAGGGTTCCGGCGTGGTAGGGAATGCGTTACAACGCATCAAAACGATCGGAAAAGGGTCGGAGAGCACCGTGGAAGCTCGAGGGTGATGAAAATGGCCGCCAAACCCCATGAAAAGGTCGGCAACCTAGCGCTCCACGGTGACCCGAGCTATTATTCTATGGCGGCCCGAAGAACAACCAGAACCCGGCCATTTCTGGGCCATATCCCTTGATTCTTGGTCGAGGAGGGCCGGTAGGGGCTAAGGAAGGTGTGTGCAAGCTCACCCGAGCTGGGTTGGACGGTGCAGCTAGAATTTCGGGGTAGACCGACCCCTACCCGGGTGCACCAGTTCTCGGGATTCTTAGGAATTCTCTGCGCTCGGTCTATCAACGGCTATGAGGGTTGCAGCTACACGATCTGGGGACTAAGGCGCACCTTTCTCTTGTAGAAGTCAGGCGGTGAAACTGGCCGTGGCGTGCTATCCACGGGGAGCAATCCTCGGCTTTCCGCCGGTGGCCTGAGTTCTCAGTGGCGATCGTCGATTTGTGGTCGAATGCGGTGCTAACGCCGCGATGTGGTGGGGTGGTTAGCTAGAGCACACGCTGGTGCTCCTTTTTTGTGTTGGCGGCTCGGGCAAGGGCCGAGCAGGCGTCGGCGTACAGGAGAGAATCGGAGGAGCGGCGCCGGTGAACGAAACAGAGCCGGGGCAGAGCTGTTTTGCAGAGAAGCACGCGTATGGCTCGTTGCGTGGGGAGGGTGTCACATAGAGGAGGGGGCGAGCTGTTTCCCGGCTGCCAGCGCGAGCGACGGGAACCAGGAGGTGGCTGGCCGAGGCGGTCGGGCGCTGACGCGGCTGGCTTGCTGTCTCGGCCGAGAGAGGGAAAATCAGTGGGAGACTTCTCTGTTAAGTCTACTGACAGGTGGGACCTCCCCTCTAATTCTTTTTCCAAATTTTCTCAATTCTGTGGTGCCAAAATATCCTCAGCTACTCATAATTTAATGTGAGACTTAGTCACCAAGTCTTAGTTTGAATTTGAATTCTCAAATTTGAACTGTTATGGGCTAAATTTGATGTATGTTTAAACTGAAATTCAAATTCAGTTTTGAATTCTTGCAAATTTAGCTCTTGACAAGATGACCTCCAATGAGGATTAAAATTGGTGGGCTTACTCATAAAAATGTGCTGAATTTGAATATGAAGCTAACTTTTGAATTTGAGTGATGAAAGTTGCTGCAATTTGAACTTACATTCAAATCGGCCTCTTTTTCAAATACTTCCAAAAGTGCCTAAAAAAGTGTTGGATTTACATGAAACTTGGACTGAACCTTCCCAGGACTGTTTAGGTTTTTGGGGTGAGCTCAACCTCTCATGTTCATGTGTACAAATCCCACTTTGTGAAAGTGAATGCTTTCCCCTCTAATCACTCTTTTGATGGAGGTTACTTGCTCTTCACAATATTCCCTAAGATTTCCACAATAAAAACCGTGGTGTTGTGAGGTGAAGAAAAGTTTTTGCAAGTCCCTTTTCTTGGGCTTTTACAAACATTTCTCAGAATCAACGTATGTTGCCCGTGCTTCTTTGAATTCAGCTGCACCGTTTGTGAACTAATATCAAAGATAGCTTGGTGATGTGTCAACCAACCCATTCCCAAGATGATGTCAATCCACAAGCCTTCCAGGATGATAAGAGTAGTAGGATATGTCCGCCCATCCAAACATATAGGCGCTCGAGCAACAATTCTGCCCGCTGTCCTACTACCTCCCAGTGAATTAATATGATATGATGCGGCCAAGGTCGTTGATGGTACTTGGTGCTTAACCACAAAATCTTTGCTGATAAAATCATGTGTAGCACTCGAGTCGAACAACACAAGCGTGGGCTGATCACGTAGGCTGAACATGCCCGCCAACACGGGTTCTCCTACGGGAACATCTTCAACTGCCATATAATTTACGTTTCCCACTTCCAGTGATGTTCTCCTTGACCGACCATAGAATTTCTTTGCAGCTTGAGATGACATGTGACTGCTGCTTTGCTGGGTCACTTGACTTTCCTGAAAAATATGCTCTACATTGCTACGAGTACTGTATGATGTGAGCTCAGGATCTTCATAATATGAAAGTGATTGATATTCTTGTGCACCTTGTTGAAGTGGGGGTGCACAACTACTCATTTGCTGCTGTTGCAGCAGTGGTTGAACCTCCATGGGTGAATATGGACAGTATTGCATCTGAGGTAGTTCGTCAAAGGACTGAATCTCCACCCCGGATGGTAAGCAATATATCACCGGTTGTTCTTGATGATAATCACCCGTACTTGCCAGTGATAATTTTCTCTTGCTCTTACTTTCCTTGTGCTCGAGTTCAGCTATTTCTTGAATCATAGCGGCATTGACTAACTCGCTATAATTCCCTTTATTGCATTATGCCACTTTTTGTCCGAAGCTTCACATCGAGGCCTCGGAAGAAGTAATGACACTCCATCATCTCGTTATGCACATAAGCGGATGCATATTGTACTAAACGGTTAAATTCCGTAAAGTACTTCATGACACTCATGCCTTCTTGTTTGAGTTCATAGAACTCTTCAATTCTAGTTTTGACAATGCCCTCACAAATATGACGTGCACGGAAAGCATCATGAAACTCCGTCCACGTCACACGATGGCCTTCAGCGATCTTAGCAAGATATTCAGACCACCAAGCCCCAGCAGATCCATGAAGTTGCTGAGTGGCAAATAAAGCCTTCTCATATTCATCACACTGGAGCATTCCCAATTTAGATTCAATCACCCGGAGCCAATGATCTGCCTCCAAGGCTTCTTTAGCTTCATAGAATACCGGTGGTTGTCTTGCTAGAAAATCCAAATAAGTGTTCAGTGTGGGGTTTTGCTGTGAGGTCTCTTGTCGGATGCCTTGCTGCACCAACAACTCAAGAGACAGCCATTCTTTCCAACACCTCCGTCAGTCCGGTTGATGATGGCGGTGATCGTCGCTGCGGCGAATCATTTCCATCCTGACTGGAACCACCAACCTCATACCCGGGATGAGTATGATCCATACTGCAAGAGCGAGCAATTTACGGTTAATATCCAAGAGTGTACACAGCTTTAACTCAAAATGATTAACCGCAAAAGCATCACATCAACTGTGCAGCATATATGAAGGAAACAAGGTTTTTGACAATTCCGAAATATAACCAATGATTGTTGAAGTTTGTCAAACACTTAAATCAACAGCAAGGAATGATGAAAGATGACTAATGAATATGTCATGGAACTTAGAGAAGTATAAAAACCTTCATGTCCACAACAAGTCCTAAGTTACATGGGCAATGAGCAATTCTCTGTTCAGTATGACCCTTGGACCTTAATCCCAGAATTTGATTATGAAAATGGCCGTTTCATGTCTCAAGTTGAATATCAAAGTTTTTGATAACTTCAATATATTTCCAACGAGTATTTATTTGCCTTCATATCATTTCCGTATCAGGAGTTATAATATTTCAAAGTTGACATAAATCTGGAACAATTTTGACAGCACCTTCTCTGAAAGTGTCTGTTTTGTCCGCAAGATTTTATAAAATTAGACTCCAAATCAGGAGAAACTTTGCACTACAAAGTCGTAGAAAATATCACAAACTTTCCAACGGTGTCTTACATGACCCTTAGATATTTTTCTACAAGAAGTTATGGTTGAAATACAGAAAATTCCAGAGAGCATTTTTGGTCTGCCCTGTTTCTAGACAGTTACCACTCATCTGAGGTTTTCAGCCATTTGGAGGGAGATTCTGTTCTGGAGTTCTACAGAAAAGTTGTAGAAAACTTTACCTCCATTGCTTCAACCGGTCAAAAGTTATGCCCTGTTCAAATTCAGCAAACATTCTGCCAAAACAGGGGAGATGGTTTCTAAATAATTGAGATGAAAACTATAGTCCCAATTGACTCTTAGTTCAATATAAGAGTTCAGTAACCCCTAATGGAATCCTAGACTCCTAAATTACTCTTTTCTTTGAAAACATTCTTTTTCATGCAGTTAAGAACATTTCAAGGTACTACGTTTCCTCACCAAATCAAAATCCTAACCGGCGTTACACCGACATATACGTCTCAAGGGGTGGCACTAAAACGATCACTCACGCACGTGTTCTAAACGGAATGTTCTACTCTTGGTTAAGTACCTGCAGAAAAACAATCAATAGTGATGCACACAAAGGTTTTCCATTCCAGGCAGGTCCATATCATAGTAAAAACATACGCCCCGTATCATTGCCATATGGGCCGTCCTTGAGCCAAGTCACGTCTTAAGGTACATGGTTGTGTTTTCACACCACACGACGGGGAACCCGAGTAGAGCGCAAACGGGTCGTTGCGGTTGGGAATTTCATCAATCCAACGGATACCACCTACTGCCTCATGACCGTTGAGGCACGCCGATGGCGAGCTCTGCGTATGTCCCTTTGAACATTGAACGTTCAAGAATTGCATACTATCGTGTTGCTTACCGCACGATGGGGTATTCTCACTTTTGCCTAAAGAACGCTGGAGATCAGCATTTTCATATGCTCTCAAAACCATAGAGAGGTTTAGAGACTCATATTAACTACCGTGTCAAGCCACGGTATACCATTCCATACTATTACTCGTATGGCGAGGTACCGCAATTGATCCGCCTGCGGTGGCATACCTTACCTCTTACCTCCACGTAGGTGCGTCGTTACAGAATTGAAATACTGAATATTAACACACTGTTAGCTTGCCACCTTAAGTAACTATGCTACTAATAGTCCTTATGTGGGCATACTACACGTTCCTCACTCGTATACTTCTAAGTTTTCAAAAATAAGCTCTTTTCATGCGTGCTATTCCCAATGCGGCTCTGATACCACGCCTGTGGGGAACCCCTTCCGGGATCCACACTCCAGGATACACATTGGGTAGTGCCGTGCGATGCGACACCGAACAGCATACATGAAAAGAACCATAAAGTACAGCCTTTTATTTCTCAAGATAATGTCATTTACAAAATATTGTACCACGAGGGTACACGCAGCGGAATATACATACACATTACTCTCGGTCCTAGCTATGCAAAAGAGAAGACGTCTAGCCCATGGACGCTTCTTACTAGCTTCCACAAAGATGTGTGCAGTGGCAGGGTTTCCGGTGAGTCGCTGATGGCTCACCGAACAACCATCTTCATAGCAAATTTTATAACCTGCAAAACACTAATAATGCAACCGTGAGCACGATGGCTCAGCAAGACTTAACCGACACTCCTAAACATGGAACTCTACATGCAAGGATTACTAACATAGGAAAAGTATGATGCAATAACGACACGCCTACATGTTAATCCTTACTTTCAGTTTAATAGCAGCAGATTATTATGCCTTAGGCAGCTCTCACATCGGAAGTCCACAATCAAACAAGAAACGCTTTCCTCCGATGTGGTGACGCCCAAAGTGGAACATAAACTTAATGAGCTCTACACTATAACATACATGGTTTGCAATACAATTAACTTGAGGACTTCACGACAGCAATGATTCATTTCACTTCACCTGGAAGTTGTTACTATGTCACAACGCAGTGAACAAGTGGTACTCATATAACCGCGAGGGACGGTGATTGCAATCAGGACACACCCGGAATACATGACACATACACCCACCTCGAAAGACTCACACGAGCTCTTTCTTATGTTGTATGCAGCAACCTTTCACCCGTCACTCCAATGCCGAACCAGTTCCACCGACCCATCAGAAGGGCCACTACACTGAACATGTCGATGTTGCTCCGCTAGAGGGTTTACACCTCTGACACCAACCCCCAAAGGACGGCCGTATAAGTTTCGACACGAGAGTACCCGAGTTACATCGGTTTATCGGGTCCCATATATCCGATATGCATCCGGTACTGTTCAAACTTACTCAGCTGGGCGGCATACGCATCGGTCCTTAACCGACACAAACAGAGCTACAGCCACACAGGCCCAACGTCCTGCTGCTCCTACTCTCTGCTCGGTCTCATTTTTCATTCCAAAACTTTCATTCTCTAGAATCATACCCCGCTGAATCAACCTCCTAAACTCGCGGGTAGCGCCCAACTACCCGACTTGTACCGGATCCTATACAACTTTAGCCTAGCAGAAGCTACACGAAGGTAACTATTCTACCCTGTACTCCAAGGGTTCGTGGGTTATGCATTTGGAGTATCAATCACCTTGACCTAATGCACAATACATACTAGACCCATAAAAGTGATACAAAGCAAAATATAACTAAAAAGTTGTTAAATGCACACCGGGGCTTGGCTTATGTTGCTGCAAGTTTACTTATACTTTATAGTCAGTATCATGGTGATGACTAAATCTTCAACTTGCTAATCCGAGTCGAGTTCCTCGTCGAACTCCTTCGTCGTGTTTCCTACCGATATGGATATGCACAGTTTTATGTTGCAAGTAAAAACATTATAAAACAAAAGTGTTTTATGACTTAAGAAGAGTTCAGACTATCTAAGATTTGAGAATTTGGTTTGGCTATGTGCTGGAACAGAGAAAGGAACATTTTGAGTATTGGAGGTTTTTGGAACTAAAGTGAAAAGAACTATATAATGGACATAATTGGCAGAAAACTGGAGAATATGATCTCAACTTGCTCTAAAAATTTTACAGTGGACCACAGATCATACAGAGGTATGGCTTGCAAAATTTCAGACAAAGTTGATGGAAGATGTGGCCTAGGGAATCTTCTTACTATTTGGCTTCTCTGAAATCCTATGGCAGTTATAGTGTCTTGTCATGCTCCAAATTTGGTTTTTCAGAGACTTGAGAGTCTCATGAGTCCATAGGACTTGGTTTCACCATTTTTGGAGTCTTCTATACAGAGATATGGATTTTCCAAACTTGGTTAAAAGTCTGAAAATGTCTCTGTTCATTTTCCCATTTTCAGAGACATAGAGGATTCAAACAATATTTGGCCAAGCAAATTGTGTCCAATGCCTCAGAAAATTTTACTGGAGTTCAAGGATTATTAGAATAATGTCCTGCCCAAATTTGGGAATTTTCCAATTAACAGAACTGTAAAAATTCATACAAGATTTTCCTTAAATGAAATCATGAACCAAAACCAGGGATTTTCATAAACATTGCGCTGCATCCCTAGATTGTACTCTTTGAGAGGAATCCAACAAAATTTCTTTCATAATTTTTGGACACTCCTACACAAAGTTATGGCTCTCCAAAGTTTGAACTGAAATGGGAAAATCTGGAAAATGTTTAAATGCTGACAGTGAGTCCCCCTCGTCATCCCTAACCTTCAGCCTCGCGCCAAACAGAGCAGTGGCGACTCCCTCCGGCGAGGTCGCCGGAAAGTCACTTCCCAGCCACCTACGGACCCCCTGCTGGCCGCCGCCCCATTTTTCCCCACGCTGAACACGTTGGTGAGGTCACCAGCGGCTGAAACTCGCTGGAAAACAGGGCGCACCGGCAACAGCAAACCCTAGGGCTCCGGCAAGGTCTTGCACGGTGAATTCTCCACCAAATGGTCGGTTCTTGGGCTCTAAAGCACCGGGGGATCGTATAGAAGACCGACATGAGGTCTAAACAAGCCGGGGAGAGCTCCAAACTTATCGGCACCGTGCGCGCGATATGGTCCAGCGGTATACCCTTGAAAAGAACTCGGATTCCTCGCTCTACTACACTCAATTTCTCAGTCTAAAATCGATGGAGGAGGTGTGCTAGGCAGTTAAGAACTTGTGTGCGGAGTTTGAAACACAACCAACACGAATTGAGGACGAATTTTGCAATTCCTTACCTCAAGGTCAGTTTCGGCCGCCTGGGAGAAAAACTTGAAATTCTCCCTCTGTGATCAATGGCTAGGTCTGAGCTTCGGAGGTGAGCAACTAGGCTTGTAGGTGCACCAATGGGGTGGCTTGCTCGGGCGTGATCACTTCTGGTTTGGGCTTCCCACGGTTATCAGTTCCAGTTTTTCAGCGTTTACCAGAGAGCTGCAGATTCTTTGCTGATTTCCGGTGCTAACGAGCTCGGGGCTGTGGGGGAAAGTTGCTGGCCGGCTAGAGCACTCAGGGGCGCGGCTCTTTGCTGTTGGGGGCTCGAGCAATCAGGATCTGGTGGTGGCTGTGTGACGGGGAGAAGAACAGAGCGGCTGTTGTGTTGTTCTCGGAAGCAAAACTCACGGGAGCGCAGCAGACCGAGGAGGAAGCAAAGAAGCTTTGTTGCACTCGCTGTGGGGAAGATCAGACCAAGTAGAGAAGCAAGCAAAGCAGGAGGTGGCGCCACAAACTTGGCCCTGAAGTCCCTGCCAGTGTGCTGTCGGGGGCTGGAGCGGGGGAGGAAAGACAGAGTCGGTTCACTCCCTGTGTAGCTGACAGATGGGTCCACCTCTCCCCCTTATTCCCCAATTTCCGTTTTAAAAATAGCAAACGAGCTCCAAATTTGATAAAACTAAGAGGGTAGGCCAAAAGAAATGTGAGCAATACAACGGTGCACTTAAATTTGAATTTTGGTGAAGTCAGAATTTGAAACTGAGATTTAAATTCAAATTCGAATTTTCTCCCGTTTAAATTCCAACAAATAGCAAATCCTTTTCAAATTCTCTGAAAATTCGCCGGGATATTATTGGATGTGTGGAGGACCAAATGATAGTTTTAGATATCCGTGTTCAGGAATTTTTGCAAGTTCAAGTTTCGACTTGGAGCTCACACCGTTAAATTCAAAAGTTTAAATTCCCTCTCGTTTTCTCGGTGTGACTTGTAGCTCCACTTGCTTGAGTTTTGGGATTTCACATGGGAATGGCTCATTTCAACTATCTTTTTCCCATTCCTCACCATTTCTATATCACTTGCTCCATTTCTACATTCCCCTCTCCATTTCTATGTCCCATTCTCCATTTCTACATTCCCCTCTCCATTTCTATGTCCCATTCTCCATTTCTACATTGTCCTTCTCCATTTCTATGCCCCATTATTCATTTCTATATTCCCTTCTCCATTTCTGTGGTTTTTCCTCCATTTCTATGGTTCCTTCCTCCATTTCTATGGTTCGTTCTCCATTTCTATGGTTCCTTCCTCCATTTATATGGTTCTTTCTCCATTTCTATGGTTCTTTTCTCCATTTCTATGGTTCTTTCTCCATTTTATATTTCTTTCTCCATTTCTATATTTCTTTCTCCATTTCTACTTCTTTTATAATGTTTCTCTACATGAAAAATGTATGCAATGCATGGAAATGAATTTTAGGGTGTTACAAACCTACCCCCCTTAAACTGAATCTCGCCCTTGAGATCCGATAGAGTGGAGAATAGATGAGGGAATTCTGCCTTGAGATCTTCCTCATGCTCCCATGTAGTTTCGGCTTCCGTGTGATGGCTCCACTGTACCTTGCACCAACGGATCACTTTGTTCCTCGTGACCCTTTCCTTCACGTCCAAAATTTTGACAGGGTGCTCCGCGTAGGTCAGATCCACTTGAAGCTCGAGCTCATCCATCGGTATTGTTCTTCCGGTACTCTTAAGCACTTTTTGAGTTGGGATACGTGAAACATGTCGTGTACATCGGAGAGGTACGTTGGCAGCTCTAGTTGATAGGCTACTTCTCCTCGCTTGCCCAAAATCTTGAATGGCCTGATGTAGCGAGGTGCTAACTTTCCTTTGACGTTCAACCGTCGTTGGCCTCGGATAGGCGATACCTTAAGATACACAAAGTCTCCCACTTCGAAGGTCAATCTTATTCGCCTATTGTCCGCATAACCCTTTTGTAGTGACTGAGCGGCCTTCAAGTTTTCACGTATCGTTTGGACTTGCTTTTCGGCGTCTTGAAGCACTTCGGGTCCGAATACTTGGCTTTCTCCGGTCACATTCCAGAACAGCGGTGTTCTACACCGTCTACCATACAATGATTCGAAAGGTGACATCTTCAAGCTGGCTTGGTAGCTGTTGTTGTATGAGAATTCAGCATACGACAAGCTCCTATCCCAACTACGCCTATGTTTCAAGGTGCAGGCTCTCAACATGTCTTCCAAATTTTGATTTGTCCTCTCAGTTTGCCCGTCGGTTTGCGGGTGATAAGAGGAGCTAAAATTCAGCCGTGTACCCATGGCTTCATGCAGCTTCTTCCGGAACCTAGAGGTAAATTGAGAATCCCGATCTGAAACTATCCTCTTCGGAACTCCATGGCGACACACGATTTTCTCCATATACAGCTCGGCTAGTTGTGCGACGCGGTACATGGTTCTAACAGGAAGGAAATGGGCTGTTTTCGTTAACTGGTCCACAACAACCCAAATAGAGTCATAATCCGACTGAGTACATGGCAATCCGACTATGAAATCCATGCTGATGTCTTCCACTTCCACTCGGGTACTTTCAATGGATGCAACAGTCCAGCGGGTCTTTGATGTTCGGCCTTCACCCGTTGGCACGTATCGCATAAGGCAACATATTCAGCTATGTCCCTTTTCATACCATCCCACCAATAGCAAGCTTTCAGGTCCTTGTACATCTTTGTACAGCCAGGGTGTATGGAATAAGGTGAGTCATGTGCCTCCTTTAATATCGTGTCGCGGATGTGCTTCACGTTAGGCACACACATCCTTTTCCCTAACCAAAGTGTGCCTTTCTCGTCTTCCTTGAAATCCTTTTCTATGCATTGTCGGATTCTTTCCTTGATTTCCTTGATTTCCTCATCCGTTGCTTGGCCATATCGTATCTCTTGTTCCAGCGAGGAGTTCAGTTCTATCACTTTCATCTCGTTCAAGAACCCGAGATGTAACCGTTTGAACTCCTTGCACAGATCGGGTGGAAGCTCCCGAACCATGAGTTGGTGATATGCTCCCTTTCGTCTCAAAGCATCAGCTGCTACATTGGCCTTTCTGGGGTGATAGTTGATTCCAACATCATAATCCTTGATGAGTTCCAACCACCGACGTTGCCTCAAATTAAGATCCGTTTGCGTGAATATATACTTGAGGCTTTTGTGATCCGTATAGATCTCACATCGGTGGCCAAGGATATAATGCCTCCAAATCTTCAAGGCATGTACCACAGCTTCAAGTTCCAAGTCATGTGTGGGGTAATTCATCTCATGTTCCTTTAGTTGTCTCGATGCATAGGCTACCACTTGTCCTTCTTGCATGAGCACACATCGAAGCCCTTGTCTTGATGCGTCACAATATATGTCGAAGCTCTTCCTCACGTCCAGCAATATCAAAACCGGCGCTGTAGTTAATCTCTTCTTTAGCTCCTCAAAGCTTTCCTGACACGCTGGTGTCCACTGAAATGCTTTCCCCTTCATTAGCAATTCAGTCATAGGCTTCGCTATTTTGGAGAAATCCTTGATGAACCAGCGGTAGTATCCAGCCATCCCAAGGAAACTCCGAATATCTCTTACATTCTGCGGTAGGTTCCACTTTAAAACGTCTCCCACTTTTCTGGGATCAACCGATATCTCCTTTAGCCAAAATTGACACTTGCTGAACTTGGCATAAAATTGATGCTCTCGCAGTTTCTGCAACGTCAACCTCAAGTGTTCTTCGTGTTCTTCCTTGCTTTTCGAATACACCATGATATCATTGATGAAAACCACGATGAACTTGTCCAAGTACTCTATGAAGATCTTATTCATGAGGTACATAAAGTATGCGGGTGCATTCGTTAACCCAAAAGACATAACGGTATATTCATACGAGCCATACCGTGTTCGAAATGTAGTCTTGGGTATGTCAGAAGGCTTAATCTTCAGCTGGAAGTATCCTGACCGAAGATCAATCTTGGAGAAAATTCAGTCACCTTTCATTTGGTCCAACATGTCCTCTATACGGGGCAGCGGGTATTTATTCTTGATCCTCACCTCATTGAGAGACCTATAATCCACACACATCCTTTGGATCCCATCCTTCTTGTGTACAAAGAGCACAGGGGCTCCCCATGGTGACGAGATTGGGCATATAAAACCCTTTTCTAGCTACTCCTGAATTTGCTTCTTGAGCTCCACTAGTTCATTAGCTGGCATCCTATACGGCCTCTTCGCTACAGGTACAGTTCCGGTACTAAATCAATAGTAAATTCAATGTCTTGGTCAGGTGGCATACCTGGAAGTTCTTCCGGGAACACATCTGAATATTCTTGAACCACCGGAATGCTTTCCAACGTCGCTTCTTCGATGTGTTTCAGCGCTGCCTTCTCGGTTGCCGGTTGGGCTGACTCGAACTCAATACGAGTACCGTGCTCATTTGTCAACTGCACGCTCCTCTCAGCACATTGAATCACTCCGTTGTTCTTGCTTAACCAATCCATTCCAAGTATTATGTCAATCCCTTGGGAATCCAAGACAATAAGGTTGGCTAGAAAGTCTACCCCCTTATTTTAAGGCTTACTTTCGGACATACCATATTAGTCCTCATCTCTCCACCGGGAGAATTAACCAACATAATTTGTTCCATGTGTGATATGGGCAGATTATACTTGGCGACGTACTTGGATGATATGAATGAATGTGATGCTCTAGAATCAAATAAAATAGTGGTTGGGTTAGACTTTACAAGGAACATACCAGTCACGACGTCCTCAGCTTGTTGTGCTTCCTCAGCGGAGACATGATTCACATTGCCACGAGCGTAGTTCTGCTGTCCGCGGTTACCTTGTGTAGCTCCTCCATTTGGCCGTGGGTTCTGTTTCGGAGCGTTGCTCGGCTGTCCAAGGCCTTTCTTGGGGCACTGACTTGCAAAGTGTCCCGCCTCTCCGCATGAAAAACATGCTTTGTTGCCCATAACAGCAGGAACGTTGGGGTGAGGCTGGTTTTGAGCATAGGCGCCCATGTTGGGACGGGGCGCAGAAGGCAAAGGCATACGGGGTGCTTGCATAACAGGGAATTGCTGCGGTGGATGATTAGGGCAAGGTGGATTTGCGGGGCAGAAAGTAGAAGCGGACGAGCCATAATGTGGTGCAGCTGGTGCCATGAAACGAGGACGTACATTGCTCCCTTGTGGCTGTCCTTGGTATGGCATCTCCCTCTTGCCCTCTTGCTCGATCTCATGGATCTTGCTCTCAACCACTATAGCTTTGTCAACAAGCTTCTGGAAATTTGCATAATCATTGTTGAGCAGCTGAACATGGATCTCATTGTTCAGCCCTCTCATGAACAAGTATTGCTTTCTTTGATCTGAGTTGACATCTTCTGGAGCATACCTTGACAGCTGCGTGAACTTGTTGAGGTACTCATTTACGCTCTTCCTTCCTTGGCGGAGACCCTCAAACTCTTGCCTTTTTAGCATCATAACTCCAGCAGGGACGTAATGAGAGTGCAAACTCTCCTTCAATTCAGCCCAAGTGATAGTCTCCTGGTCGACATGAGCATTGCAAAGAGCATCCCACCAGTCAGCGGCTGCTCCCATAAGGTTGTGCGATGCGAAGAGAATTTTCTCCTGATCATTGCACTGAACAATAGCAAGCTTCTTTTCCATGGACTTCAACCAATCATCAGCTTCTATGGGGTCATTAGCTTGTGCAAAAGTAGGCGGTCGAGTCCTCATGAACTCTCCCAATTTGTTGTGAGCCGGCTGGGGTGGCGGTGGCGGCGGTGGGGGTGCAGGAACGGGGTTAGCATTGTTGTTGTTGTTGGCCTGCAGCTGACCCAACGTTTGTATCATAGTTTGCATGAGCTGGTTCTGCATAGCCATCAACCGTTCAAGGTTACTTGCATCAGCCCCGGGGTTAGCATTTTCAGAAACTTCAACGTTGCCATCCTCTTGTGGTTCATTGTTGCCACGAGCGTTCCTCCTTTGACGGTTGGCGTTTTCCCTCACCGTCTGTGTGAGAGAGAGTAGAGTAGAATTGAAAATAAAAGTTTAGATTGATCTCCCCAACTATATGCATCAAGGTGTATGAACTAAGTATCTTCTTTTATTAATTTCAGCCTATATGAGGACGTGAACATGTGCTGAAGTATCTCACATCTCTCCACTATGTGTGGATGTGGACATTCACCGAAGCGTCCCACAACTCACATCAGCACATAAACACAAGAAATCATCACAAAGGTTCAACACACCACTCTTATTCAAGCTACTATGATTTAAACGTTCCTATTACACCTTATTCAATGGGAATCCAAATCTTAATCATGTGAACCGGTGCTGTTCTCGCTGTGTGACGGGGGTGGTCCATACATGGGCGCACGCCATGGTGAGTCAGCAGTCCATGTAGGGTTATATGATGCTGGTGCTCCATTCACTCCCGTATTGGCACGAGTCTCCTCTTGTTTCTCCAGCAAATACAGCTTCTTGCGGAGGTAACGGATCTCTTCTTGTGCGCTTGCGTAGCGGTTTCCTAACTCCACGAGTAACCTCTGAGACTTGTCAGCAGCTTGTGGGTTGGAAAGAGCTGTTACATGAGGTCCAATTATCTCCCTTGTGCCACTCTTCCGATACGGGTGCAGCTCAAAAGTGGTGCCCTCAAGCTGCTCATGGAAGGCCTAGCACAGTCCGATGAGTGCTTCCCATGCAGCATCATCGATAGCTTCTGCCCTTGTAGCTCTCCATGTGGGTGTTTAGTGCCGAGTGACAACCCTACCGTTAGATAGGATGGTTACGCCAGCCTTACACTCTTCATGTCTGAGACGAGGGACTTTCTTGAGAAGATATTCCGGGTATAGGCTGCAGCAATCCAGGAATTCTTTGAGCTCCCAGGATATGTATCCTCCTTCCATTCTGTCGGACCAAAATTCTTGAACTGAATAGTTGGCCCATTTATCACCTTCATTCTCGGCCTCAGCAAGGGGTGACTCCTCCTCGGGTTCATCTCCTCCCGTCATAGCTTCATGAGGCTCCACGGGGTGTAAGCCCACGTGAAACTCCTCCTGAGGTGCGCACCAATGCTGTTCTTGTGGATCATCCTCCATATCGTCTTCGAATGGTTCCACATCTTCCGGGTCCTCTTCCTCATGCATAGAGCTATTGACTTCTTCTTCATCATGAGGTTCCGTCTTCACCTCCTTCCAATATGGTCCATCGGACACCTCAATGGGGTTAAGTGCACTCCCACGTGGTGGTGGATGAGTTCTTATGCGTGATGTGCTCCTGATCATCGGCATCTATAAATAAGGCATGAGAAACTTTAGAGAAGGAAGAAATAACTCCAAAACTTCAGAAGCTTTGGAGCAAAAAAGCAAAAGTGTTGCTGTCCAATAGAGGAGAAAAAGAGGGGCTGAAAATAGCACTTTGCGGTGGCTGAATTGATAAGTAAGGTGCAGTAGCAAGCAATTTTCGAAAATAGCAGTTTAGAGAGGTGTTCCTATGTGTTTTAGTGTGTCCATTCTACCTAGGCTTGCGTCCTACGGTCAATGTGGCTCTGGTACCAGTCTGTGGCACCCGGTTCCAAAAATTGAACCAAGTGAATGCATATGTGTGCCCAGGATGTTCATCACACATACACATGTAATCCACTGTGACACCCTCATTTTGGGGTTCTGCATGTATTCATGTTTTATGTAGAGAAAACATTTTAAAAGAAGTGAGAACAGAGAAAGAATAAAAAAGATAGCCAAAAAGAGCAAAAATCCAGTTCACCAAGAGCGCCGAAGACAACTACCGCGGCCCGCTGGCCACGTGGCGCCTTCGGAGCTCATCTCGGCAAATGGGGAGAGGTCCGCCGCTAAACTGGCTACGTGGCAGGCTCAGGGCTCATCTCCGCAAATGGGGAGAGGTCCGACCCCGTGGGACACGTGTTGCCCCGAAGCTAGCCTCTGCGGAGAAGCGAGGCCAGTCCCGCAGGACACGTGTCACCTTAGGAGCTATTCACCACGGAAATGAGAGGACCAGTCGGCGGGATACGTGTCGATCTCGGAGCTTACCTCCAAGAGGTCCGGTTCTATTGGACACGTGTCGCCACCGGAGCTTATCTCTGGGTGGTCCATCACTGTTGGACACGTGTCAACCTCGGAGCTCGTCTCTGAGAAGAAAGGAAGTCTGGTGCTGTTAGGACACGTGGCACACCCGGAGCCACCTCCGAAGAGAGGGAAGGTCCGACACTGACACGTGGCATGCGCGGAGCCACCTCCGAATAGAGAGGAGGTCCCGACCGCCAGGATACGTGGCGCACGCGGGGCTCACCTCCGAAGGAGAGGGAGGTCTCACTCGCTTGACACGCGGCACAACTGGAGCTCGTCTCTACAGAAAGGGGGAGACCAGGCCCCGGTGGACATGTGGAGCTTCCGGAGCTCATCACCGTGGAGGTAATGAATTCTGGAGCGGTTTTTGCTTCTGTACGCGTGGAAATACCGGTACGGGAGGAAACCAACATGAATTCCACAATGTTACCGCACCAAATCAACTAAGGATAAGTTGTTAAGATTCAACGACAATTTGAATAAGACTCTTATTCGAAGTCCAATCAGATCAGAACTCTTTCTTCCCAATTATAAATAGAACCCACAACCTTTGGCTGAAACCACGAACTTCTTTTCCAACTCCTGAGCCGACGACTTAGAGCCCTAGCCCAGCTCGCCGAGTAAACCTTTCGCCGGAGTTTTGTCGAGAGAGATCGCCGGAAGAGAGCCCCAACGATCTGTCTTGCTAAGAGAAGGACCCGGAGACCAAGAAGAACGTAAGGTGGGTCTCCAATACCACCTTACATCATCATCACGTTTTCTTTGCATCTGTTCTTCGATTCCTTTCAAAGAGAAACTTTCTTGTGGACAGATCACTTGTTGACCGGGTTGATCTAAATACAAGATCATCGCCACGTCCACATTTGATCCGAACACCCCTGTTCATCGTAAAACCATGCAATCCATGCTAGAACACGACCAAACCGATCTAATAAAAACTGCACCATAGGATTAACATGCATCATTGCATCTTAAAGTAGAGTTTATGCATGATATTGATTGCTGTGGATCTTGTATGTGCGTGATCATGTATAGAAGGACAAGCTCAGGGAGCTACCTACGACGGACTACAACAACAAGATTTTGAGCAACCGGGACAGCCAGAACAAGGCAAGTGCCCTTGACCATATTGATCCTATGTTTTGGTCTTGAGTCAAACATGATGGGAAACCCTTTTATAGGAGTTTACTAGTTTTGGTTAAACCACCCTTGTCGCCAGGGAAGTTTATGAGTCGGGTATGGTTTTACTTTTATGCTTCGCTGAGTCCATGGGATTAGGAAGCGAGATAGATGTGTCTAGCTAACTGCACTCGTAATGATAATAAGAAATTGATGTTGTTAATGAACATGGATCGGAGGGAGATCTAGGCAAGCCAAGTTTGTGAATGAGGTAGCATGAGATGGTGGTTTACTTGCCGTAGATCTAAGGACCGGTTCATGCGAGCACATGCCAGGATAACAGTGCCACCACAAGGCCAAGTATGGGTGCGGCTTAGGTGAGTAATTAGGTAAGTTGCTAGATTGTTATGGACTGAGGAAGGCGCGGGGAATAGGAGTCGAGTGAGGACTGCCCTGGGAACTGCATGGCACAAGAGGGGGCCCGTGGGTGGGAGAATTGGAGATTCTAGCCTGCCAGTGAAACCTTAGTGAGTCCATACATCTAGTAGCCCCTTTGTAAAGGCTATTTTGTGATCTCTTGGCCATACAACGACGGTTGTGTACTGGTATAATGGAGGTTCCGCAGTCGCCGATGGGTGACAAAATCACAAACTTGTGGGTAAAGAGGTGCAAACTCTGCAGAGTCTAAAACTATCATGATAGCCGAGCTTACGGTCACGAGCGCCTGACCAACTTTCATTATTAGTTGGATGGATATTTTGGGATGGTTTTGGATGGTTTGGTTTTCAGGACTGTTGAGTCCGGGTGATAAGATGGGTTGCATGACTGTTGAGTCATGGCAACGAGGTTGGTCTCGGTGTGAGACGGAATTGTTTATGAGATGAAATGGTAGCGAATACGAGATGGTATTCGTGAGATGGTAGCGAATACGAGAAGGTATTCGTGAGCAAGAATGAGGTTGATTAATGTCTGGTTGGGACATGGAAGGTAATGAACATAACGGAGGTATGATTGGTATTTTAGTACATGTTGGGATTACATTCGCTTAAAGATAAGTTGCTGTTTTATCATGGTTTTGATAAATAACTTTGCTTTCTGCAATGAGCCTTTTTATACCTACCTTGTTATGAGCTACATATCATATTTTCCTGCACTTGTTGAGTACATCATTGTACTCAAACTTGCATTATTATTTCATCATCAGCAACAGGAGAAGATTACTATGAAGACCAGGTGGAGCATTAGGCGTGTAATCTGTCCTCAACCTTGCCTGTGGGGATGGAGCAGAGGTGCTGCTGCTGCTGCTTAGATTGCTTCCCCATTAGTTAGAATACTTCCGCTGCTAGAATAAAGACTTCCGCTGCTAGAATAAAGACTTCCGCTGTTAGACTAAGACTTCCGCTGTTAGTATGAGTCCAAGACTCATGAGACATTGTAATAAAACCCTGTTATTTGTGGTAATATATAATCTGAATTCAGTTTGTGGAACATATGTGTATGTGTGATGAACATCCTGGGCACACATATGCATCAGTTCTCGGTTCCGTGGTTTTCCACAGAATTGATGGCGTCACAGATTGGTATCAGAGCCACGGGTTGGCGGTAGGTTACACGCTTAGATAGATCACAGATTGGTATCAGACACAGATTGGTAGCTAAGCCACGCTGACCATAGGATGCAAGCCTAGGATGCATAGATTGGCCTTAAAACTAACTTGACATAGGATACAAGCCTAGGAAAGGCCATAGTTGGGTCACAAATTGGCAACACCCTAAGCCATATAGGACCCCCATTGAACAAGCCTTGAATAGGAGTTGTGTGGGCCCTTGTGATGATTGTTTGTGATTGTGTGCTTAGTGTGAGTTGTGGGATGTCTCAAACGTTGTCCATATCCACACATAAGTAGAAAGAGGTGTGAGATGCCTCGGCACTTGTTCACATCCTCATATGGGCTAATATACATAGTCCAATCCACCTTGATGCATATAGTTAGGGGGATCCATCTAAACCTTCTATTCTATTTCGTTCTGTCTCACGGATGGTGAGAGGAAACGCCGGCCGAAGGAACGTCCGTGACAACCAAGAGGATGACCACGATGAAGTTCCTGTTAATCCCGGAGCTAGTGAGAACAACCTGGAACGGTTGATGGCCATGCAGAATCAACTTATGCAAACCATGATCCAAACTTTGGGTCAGTTGCAGGCCAACAACAACAACCCTGTTCCTTCACCACCGCCACTACCACCGCCGGCTCATAACAGACTGGGAGAGTTCATGAGGACTCGACCTCCCACCTTTGCTCAAGCTAACGACCCCATGGAGGCCGACGACTGGTTGAAATCCATGGAGAAGAAGCTTGCCATAGTGCACGTCAATGACTGAGAGAAAGTTCTTTTTGCGTCGCACCAACTCATGGGAGCTGCTGCTGACTGGTGGGATGCCCTATGCAACGCTCATGTCGACCCGGAGACGATCACTTGGACTGAGTTCAAGGAGAGTTTCCGCTCTCATTACATCCCTGCTGGTGTAATGATGCTCAAGAGACAGGAGTTCGAAGGTCTCCGCCAAGGACAGAGAAGCGTGAATGAGTATCTCAACAAGTTCACGCAACTGTCCCGGTATGCCTCCGAAGATGTTAACTCGGACCAAAGGAAGCAATACCTGTTCATGAGAGGGTTGAACAATGAGATCCAGGTTCAGCTCCTCAACAATGACTACGCGAGCTTCCAGAAGCTGGTTGACAAAGCTATTGTAGTTTAAAGCAAGATCCAAGAGATCGAGTGAGAGTGCAAGAGGAAGATGCCATACCAGCCCCAAGGGAGCAACGTATGACCTCGGTACATGCCCCCAGCTGCACCGCAGTATGGATCGACCACTCCTCATAACGCCTAGTCAGCCACCACAGCAACGACCCGTTGCACAAGCACCTCGTGTGCCCTTGCCTCCTGTGCCCTGACCCAACATGGGCGCTCCTGTTCAAAACCCCCGCCCCAACGTACCTGCTGCCGTAGGCAACAGGGCATGCTTTGCATGCGGAGAGACAGGACACTTCACGAGCCAGTGCCCGAGGAGAGGTCCTGTACAGCAAGGCAACGTGCCCAAGCAGAACCCGCGACCGAACGGAGGAGACAATCAAGGAAACCGTGGACAGCAGTACCATGCTCGCGGCAACGTGAACCATGTCTCTGCTGAGAAAGCACAACAGGCCGAGGACGTCGTAATTGGTATGTTCCTTGCCAATTCCAACCCAGCCACCATTTTATTTGATTCTGGAGCATCACATTCCTTCATATCATCCAAGTATGTTGCCAAGCATAACCTACCCATATCACACTTAAAATGTGTTATGTTAGTTAATTCTCCCGGTGGAGAGATGAAGACTAATATAGTATGTCTGAAAGTATGCCTTAAAATAAGGGGGGTAGACTTCCTTGCCAACCTCATTGTCTTGGATTCCCAAGGGCTTGACATAATACTCGGGATGGATTGGTTAAGCAAGCACAACGGAGTAATCCAATGTGCTGAAAGGAGCGTGCAGTTGACAAACGAGCATGGTATTCGTGTTGAGTTTAAGCCAGCCCAACAAACAACCGAAAGGGCAATTTTGAACCACGTCGAAGGAGCAACATTAGACAGCATTCCAGTGGTTCAGGGGTTCTCGGACGTGTTTCCAGAAGAGCTTCCAGGTATGCCACCTGATCGGGACATTGAGTTTGCCATTGATTTGGTACCCAGTACTGCACCCATAGCAAAGAGACCCTATAGGATGCCCACCAATGAACTAGTGGAACTCAAGAAGCAAATTCAGGAGCAGTTGGAGAAGAGTTTTATACGTCCCAGCTCGTCACCATGGGGAGCCCCCGTGCTCTTCGTAGACAAGAAGGATGGGACCCAAAGGATGTGCGTGGACTATAGATCTCTCAACGAGGTGACAATCAAGAACAAATACCCTCTGCCCCGTATAGAAGACCTATTCGACCAAATGAAAGGAGCCCGAGTGTTCTCCAAAATTGATCTTCGGTCGGGATACTTCCAGCTGAAGATTAAGCCCTCCGATATACCCAAGACCGCCTTTCGAACACGGTATGGTTCATATGAATATACCGTCATGTCTTTTTGGTTAACAAATGCACCCGCATACTTCATGTACCTTATGAACAAGGTTTTCATGGAGTACTTGGATAAGTTCGTCGTGGTTTTCATCGACGACATTATGGTGTATTCAAAAAGTGAGGAGGAGCATGAAGAACATTTGAAATTGACCTTGCAGAAAATGCGTGAGCATCAATTGTATGCCAAGTTTAAAAAGGGTCAATTTTGGCTAAAGGAGATATCGTTCCTGACACGAACCCACGGTCTTGTCGATCCAGGATCAAGCTGAGAGGTACTGCGTTGCACAGCACCGGATAACACACATACAAGGTACAAAGCGGAAGCAAAATTTTATTACATAAACTGGTTTCTGAACATGTTTACATCAAAATAGGTCCAGTCTACACTCACGGGCATAGACTACGCATCAAGTTCACGTTCAGCCCGTGAACGTGTCCTTGCTAGCACACACGCACACTAACACGGCGGCGTGCACGACTCCCACTCGACGGGGTTCCCCTCCTGGGATTCCGTCTCCTCTTCGGGAGTCCCTTCCTCATAGAACCCTGCAAAAGCTTCAAACACAAGCAATGAGCACGAAGGCTCAGCAAGACTGACCCGTCTCTCCTAAACATGGAACTTATACATGAGGGGTGATGGATACATGAGATAAAACAATTTGCAAAGGACTCGCCTAACTATTGGAACCTTACTTTCAAGTTTTAGCAGCAGGTTGTGGAGAACCTTACGCTAAGGCACATGAGAGAGCCGCAATCAAACAAGAAACACATTTCTATCATGTACTTTGCCCAAAGTTGAAAAGAACTTTAGTTAGCTCTAAACTACAGCAAATCATTAGCAATCAGAGTCCATCTTTCAATCAGCAACATTTTAACATGTAACTAGCCTGTTCTTTCTACGTCACGGTACAGTGAACAAGTGGTACTCACTGACCGCGAGGGACGGCGATTATAATCGATTTACACCTGCAGGGTTACCCGAACAACCCGTGACGTACGCCCGTACTCGATGTTGCATACAACAACCATCACGGATGCCGTACGCAACTACCTTTCACCCGTTAGCCAAATGTTGAACCGGTCCAATCGTCCCGAGCAAGAGGTCTCTGCACGGCCTACCCTCTGAACGACCAGCTATGCCTCAACACCCAGCTACCCGAGTTACATCAGTTTCCCGGTTCCCATATAGCCGGTAGGTCTTCGGTACTGTTCTAGCTTGTTTAACAGGCCCGCACACGGCTCGGTCCTTAATCGACACAAGCGGAGCTACAGCACACAGGCCCCAAAGTCCTGCTGCCCTTACTCTCGGCTCGGTCTCATTTTTCTTGCCATGTGTATCAAGTGCTATCTCTACCCAAGTCGAGTGCCTCTAGCCTATGCTCGCGAGTAGTTCCAACTACTCGACTTGTACCGAATCCTACACTATCTTAACATTGCAGTAGCTAACGGGATTTGCAATCCTAAACCCAACCCATGGTTTTTCTTGGCTATGCAATTGGGTTTCCAAACAAGACTCTAATGCAAGGAATCATAATACTCAAGTAAGTGTTCAAAACAATAAAAATTTGTAAAAAGGTTAATGCAAACCGGAGCTTGCCTTGCTGCTCTTGGTCGTAGGCTAGCTGCTCCTCCGGAGTAACGAAGTCTAGGACTTCGGGTTCCTCCTCGACCTTAGCGACTACATGATATAAGAAGTACATGTATTAAATTAGTGCATTTGAATTGACTTTTAAACTTGTGGACCTTCTAAGTCTCACTAGTCTGAGACAGACCCAAATACTGTGAAACTTTTACTGTGGCTTGGTTACAACCTAACCAGAGACTTGGTCAAGTTTTAGTTGCAGCAAAGCTCATTTGAGCCCTCCAAAATTAATTATGTACTTGACCTTAATTGAAGGCTTTTAGGGTGTTCTAAGGATTTTTATGAAACAAGTTATGACTTTCTGAAAACTAGATTTTCAGAGGGTTCTAATGGAGTTGGTCTCACTTAATTTGAAGGTTCCTAGCTAAAGATATGAGCTAAACAATTTCAGAGAAAATTCTGAAAATGTTTCTGAACATTTTCTATTTCCTCTGGAACAGTTTCACTAATCACACCATTAGGTGGATCAAAAGAGCTCAATGGACCTCAAATTTTTATGGTAGTTCAGGGATATTTTGTTGAACAACCCAGCAATTTCAGAATTTTTCCCCAAGGGATTCTCGAGTTAAAATTCCAAACAATTTAAACTTTGAGGAATTAATTCTGGAGAATTAAGGCTTTTCATGAAGTGAAACTTGATTTGCTGGAAAGTGCTCAGAGAGCTGAATCCAACAAAATTTGGTTCACTCGATTTGGAGCTTTCTAGCAAAAGTTATGAGGATTTGAAGTTTGAATGAAATTTGAAAATCGGGAAAAAGTTTAAATTTGCGGGTGGGCCACGGGGACACGTGTTGCGCACTGATGCGTCGGCACACCGTGGTCTGCGGGGTTCCTGCACGCCAGCACAACGGATCCCAGCCGCACCCGATCCTGATTTGAATTTTTAAGTCGCTGACGCGTGGGCCAGCCGGCTTCGTCTTCCTCCCGACGCTCCTTCGCGCCCGCGCCGCATCCCCTCGCCGGAGCAGACTCGGAGCTCGCCGGCTTGCCGCTGCCGGGCATCGCACGGTCTGAAACTCGCCGCCAGGGGGTTATCGACGTCAAGGAACAAGTCGGTGGTGTCAGTTCGAGCTGGCGGTGACCGGAAATAGCCCGGCGACGTGCGGCGGCCTGGGTTGAGGTTTGGCACCGTCGGCCGTGGGTTCTAACCCGCCAAGACCTTGAAAAATCGGTTCTACAGCATCAGTACACCTCTAGGAAGCTCGACAAGGTTTCAAAGATGTTCAAAGATGGCGGCAAGTCGGTCGGCACCATGTGACCGATCGTGCCCGCCATGAACGTCCCTGATCAAGCTTAAAATTCGTCTCTCCTAGTCGGTTTCATACCATGGATGCAAAAAGGAACTTGATCGCCGGCTAGTCCAGCGCCTATGTGCAAGATTTGATAACTTAAGAAGGATCATAGAGCGGGAATTCGAAGAATCTGTACCGGAAGCTCGGTTTAAGACCGCCGGAGCAAAATCTGGAAATTTGTAGCGGATTCTTCATGGTTTGCTTCAAGACTTGGAGGAGAGCAACACGGTGGTCGCGCACTCTTGCTGCCGCTCTTGCTGGACCGTGAAAGCTCCTGTGGAACGCTGTCAACGAGCGCCTGACCTTCGGCTGAGGTTAGGTCGCCGCTGTGGCTATCGTTCTCGGGCAAGGGAGGCCGGAGCTCGGGGTTTTTGGCGTCGGGGAAGTGGAGTGTGACCTCAGGTTGCTGCCTAGCAGCTCGGGGAAGGAGGGAGCACGATGTTTTCACGGTTTCCCGATCAGGCAGAGAGGCGGAAGCCGGGGGAACTCGGTGTGCACTGAGGAGAAGGAAATGAGCGATGATCGTCTCGGTGGAACGCCTTAAGAGGACCCCGGACCGACCCTGGGCTCGCGTGTGGAAGCGGGAAGCAGCTGGTGGCGCTGCTCCTCCTCGGTGGCGGACGGGCAGCTCTCAGTGGCGTTGAACCGGCAGCTTCTCGGTGGAATTTCCCACCGAGGCTGCGACTTTGTGTGCAAGTCTTCACTCTTATCTCTATGACATGTGGGTCCCACCCTCAATTTTAACCTCTGAACTTAACTCCAATTTACTGTTGTAAACAGTAGTTCCCACAAAGCCCCTGGTGATTTGAATTATCAACCTTTGAGCCATTTGAATTAGTTAGAATTCAAATTGGGTTTGGTTTGGATAAATTTCAGCACATGTTCAGTTTGAAATTCAAATAAAGTTTCAATTTGCCCCACTTAGCTCATGTCAAGATCAACTCCAAATGGAGTGAATATTGGTGTGCGAGCTCACAAAAATGTGCTGAGTAAGAATATGTCTCCCACTTTTGAATTCATGGGATAAAAACAGTTTGAATTTGAATGTAGTTTCAAACTGCCCTCTTTCTAGCTATGCCCAAAATGACCTCAAAAGGTTTTGAATTTGGGTGAAACTTGGCATGGACATTCCTAGCAATGTGTAGGAGTTTTTCATATGCCCAGCCCCTATATATTACATGTGGGAAATACCACTTTTGCAATACGTGAGTTTCTTCTCTAATGAGTATGTTGATGGTGGTTACTTGCTCTTCAAATGTGTTCATCAACTTCCTTCAAATGAGGTGTGTGTGTGGTGATGAACACTTTAAATATGTGTCTAAAAACTGAGGCCCTTACATTCCTCCCCCCTTAAAAGAATCTCGTCCCGAGATTATAAGGTGAAAACGAGAGAGAGGACGGTAGAAAATTACCGGATATGCGACGTGAAAAAGTCGGGGTAGTTAGCGCAAAGAAATCCTTCGCTCTCCCATGTCGCTTCTTCCACGGAGTGATTACTCCATAGAACCTTGTAGAACCACAACGTACGGTTGCGTGTGGTTCGGGCCTTCTCATCAATAATCTGAACCGGTTCCTCCCGATAGGTGAGATCCGGTTGTAGTTCTTCAATGTCCTCCAGCTGAACGGTAGTAGATAGCTTAAGACACTTCCTCAGCTGGGAAATGTGAAAGAAGTCGTGCACACCGGTAAGTGCTTCTGGTAATTTCAGCCGGTATGCCACTGATCCACATCTTTCGGTAATCTGGAATGGACCGATGAATCGGGGTGCCAACTTTCCTCTCACCCCAAATCTGTTTACGCCCTTCATTGGAGACACATGTAGATATACGTGATCCCCGACTTCGAATTTTAATGGGCGTCTTCTCCGGTCCGCATATTGTTTCTGATGGTATTGGGCGGCTTTTAGGTTCGCTTGAATCAGCCGAACCTTTTCTTCCGCGTTGTTGACAAGGTCAATCCCGAAGGTAACCCTTTCGCCAGACTCACACCAGTTCAATGATGTGCGGCATTTTCTTCCGTATAGCGCCTCATAGGGCGCCATCTTAATGCTGGCTTGGTACCCATTGTTGTACGAGAACTCGGCTAATGGCAAGTGATCATCCCAATTCTTGCCGTGGTTGATAGCGCAAGCTCGTAGCATGTCTTCTAAGATCTGATTTACCAGCTCGGTTTGCCCATCCGTTTGCGGGTGGTATGCTGAACTACGGATCAGCTTCGTCCCCAAGGCAGCGTGTAGCTGCTCCCAAAAACGGGACACAAATTAAGTGCCCTGGTCCGATATGATGGTACGGGGTACTCCGTACAAGCATAGGATCCGTGAGATGTATAGTTCAGCGTACTTCTTGGCGTTGTAGTTGGTGTTGACCAGGATGAAATGGGCAACTTTGGTGAGCTGGTCGACGATCACCCACACAGAATCATGCTTCTGAAAAGTGGTGGGTAAACCGACGATGAAGTCCATGCTCACATCCTCCCACTTCCAGGCAGGAACGCCAAGTGGTTGTAGCAGTCCCGGTTTCCGCATATGATCCGCCTTCACCCTTCGACATGTATCACACTCGGACACGTACTTTGCGATTTCCCACTTCATCCGTGTCCACCAAAACTTGCTTCTGAGTTCTTGATACATTTTGTTGCTGCCGGGGTGAATAGAAAACTTTGACAAGTGAGCCTCATCAAAGATTTTCTTCCGTAATTCTGGGTTACGGGGTACGACGAACCGGTCCTTGAACCATAGGACGCCATCTCCGTCATTCTGAAAACATTTAAGCTCCCCACTGTCTACATGTCTCCCCAAATGCGACATGCCCTTGTCATGTTTCTGAGCTGCCGCAATCTCTTCATGAATGGTGGGGATCAAAGCTAGGTTGTAGAGAGCTCCATGTGGAATTACATGCAGTGGTGGTTCGCTCTCTTCCAACGGTGTGATGGTCAGATTGTTGACGTGTGACTTGCGGCTCAGCGCATCTGCCACTACGTTTGCCTTGCCCGGATGATAATGGATCTCTATTTCGTAATCCTTTATCAGTTCTAACCATCTTCGCTGCCTCATGTTCAGCTCCTTCTGAGTGAGTATGTACTTGAGGCTTTTGTGGTCGGTACATAGATGTATGAGGTTACCGAGTAGGTAGTGCCTCCACATCTTGAGTGCAAGTACCACGGCAGCGAGCTCCAAGTCGTGAGTTGGATAATTCTTCTCATGGTTTCTAAGCTGCCGTGACCCATACGCGACCACTCTTCGGTCTTGCATCAGCACACATCCAAGCCCGATGCCGGATGCATCGCAGTACACATCAAACGGTTTTGTTGTGTCTGGCTGCGCCAAAACCGGTGCTGATGTTAGGTGCTTAACTAAAGCCTTGAATGCTGCTTCACACGCTGGACTCCAAACATATTTGGTAGCCTTCTTCAGCAGCTCCGTCATAGGCTTGGCAATCTTCGAGAAGTTCGGAATGAACCTCCGATAATATCCCGCGAGTCCGAGGAAACTCCGTACCTCGTAAACAGTCCTCGGGGATTTCCAATTCAGCACTTGCGTGATCTTGCTCGGGTCTACAGCGATACCCTCCGCTGAGATGATATGCCCGAGAAAAGGCACTTGCGATATCCAGAACTCACATTTGCTGAATTTCGAGTATAGCTTGTGATCCCGCAGCCATTGCAAGACTATATGCAGATGCTTCTTGTGATCTTCCTCTGACTTGGAGTATACCAGTATGTCATCGATGAAGACCACGACAAACTTGTCCAGCTCTGGCATGAATACCGAGTTCATCAAGTACATGAAGTAAGCTGGAGCATTGGTGAGGCCGAAGGACATGACCAGGTACTCATAAAGTCCGTACCTCGTCGAGAAAGGCGTCTTCGGAATGTCCTCCGCCCTTATCTTAATCTGATGGTACCCGGATCTTAAGTCCATCTTGGAAAAGATCTTTGCTTCGACCAACTGATCAAACAACATGTCAATCCGTGGCAATGGGTACTTGTTCTTGATGATTACGGCATTTAATGGACGATAGTCCACGCAAAGCCGCAACGTCTCATCTTTCTTCTTTACAAATAATGCCGAACAGCCCCATGGCGAGGAGCTCGGCCTAATAAAACCCTTCTCCAGGAGGTCCGTGAGCTGAGTCTTCAGTTCAGCCAACTCCTTGGGCGCCATCTTGTACGGCCTTCGGGATATTGGCATGGTTCCCGGCGCAAGTTCAATCTTGAACTCCACCTCTTCTCCCATCTCGGGTTCTCTCATTGCTGGAAGGCCCAAGACCACCGGTATGCCCAATACCGGAGGTACGAGGTCCTGCAATGCATGCACCTCGTCCATGGCCTGGTTGTAATCTTCTTCCCAGCCTTGCCCTTCCTCAATAGCGTTGTCTCACTCTTGAGAAAGGTCCTCATTCTGCTGGGTTAGGGTCTGCACCAGCTCTTGCAACGCCGCGATGTCGACATGGCTTTTCTTCTTCGCCTTCTTCAGACGATGCAACTGATTATGCTGTTCATTCAGTCGCTTGATCGTCGGAAGGAGCACATTGCGGAGTGCGCTGTGAGCACTCTCGAAATGGTCTCCACGGCTTGTGCTCTCCTTGAGACTTGCGGCGAGATGCTCCGTATGAACAGCTTGGCTGTCCATCACGGCATTTCCCGCCCTCATCTGGAGGCTAAGGTTTGCCTCCGCGGGGCTGTACCTTGGGCAACCCGGATTGGCTGCCTCCCAGTACCTCCCTTCGCACACATGATGAGCCCGTCCGTCCACTGGAACGAGCGCGTATTGAGTTCCCTCCATAGCCTGCACGTTTAGTTGGCAGAAATGTGACATGGTGTCACGGGCTGCCACTTGCCACATCCCTTCCGGTTGTCTACCTCTCACCGTGACGGTGAACGGCACCCAACCGGGTGGCGTAGGTCCTGCAGGGACTTCGACATGGATTGTCCACGTCTTGTTCCCCTCTTCACCTTCTTCCTTGGCGAAGTACTGCGGCATCTGGTTGTACCCGAAATATTGAAGCATTGTGGCAAATGCTTCCGGATAGCCGCTGCGGTGAGAACAGTGGGACACCACCCACCCGTTCTCCAACTGCTTATCTGCTGTCATCTGTAAAAATATATTTGATACATGTCAAATATATATTTAAACAGTAAACCATTGAGTTATAACATAAGACATGTCATTGAACCCATAAAACTTGGAAACATAGTTCAAATTTTAAGCAAATTTGACTGCTGATCTGCTGTTCAACATGACAGCCCTGATCAGTTTCTATCTCAACCTGATTTAGACCATGTTAAAGGTTCTGGAGTTCAACATCAAAGTTAAAGCTAACTTCAATAGATTTCCAGAAAGTATTTTCTTGGCCTAAGATCTGTCCTGGTTCAAAAGTTATGAGAGGTCAAAATTAACAGAATTTCTGGAGAAAATTGGACAGCACCTCCCTGCTTTAGGTACTGATCTGATCCAAGAATCCCAGTTAATTCTGTTCACAATCTGACAATACTTTCTGTCACAAAGTTGTAAACCATCTCATAAGATTTCCAGAACTACCTCATTTTCTATTTTTGGATTTTTATGCAGGAAGTTATGCTCAATTTACAGAGAGTTTAAGAGAGTCTTTGCTCTGCCCTGTTTTCTGGACAGTTTCAACTCTACTGCATTTTTCGATTGGTTAAGGGATGAAACACCCCTGGACCTCAAAAGAAGAGTTGTAAATCTCTTCCAAAGCTTTCCATAAATGTATCATAAGACCCCAACCTCGAAAGAACTCAACCTCTAACCTCTGATTAACTTCAGCCTTAATTCAGCTGAAAACAGAGTGCTCTGTCCTTAGCAACCTATAAGTTGAAAACTTGTTAACTTTGAGTATTCTGCTTAAGCGAAAGAGTTACATCAAGTTTTACCACTTGGGATCAAAACGTTCAAGTTTTAAATGAAGTTGTTCATTTAGTGGGGTGTGACGTCGATGCGTCACCAGATCATGTTGGTACTACGTCCTCACAAAGAAAAACCTATACCGGACTTAGCCAGCTTCGTTACTTCAGTGGCACTAAGTGTCACTCGCACACGGATGCTACACGTCTACCATTTCGTGGTTAGACTACCTGAAAATAACTCAAGCAATCGTCAGACTTGGCTGCACACCGAGTCTGGTATCCATACAGTTCGTACACCTGGCCGTCATCACTCGCCCGGATGTTCTCAAGCCAAACACGCCTTGAGTTACGTGTTCACGTTTCAGACCACGTGACGGGGTCTCCCAAATTGCACCACGCACGCCAGGGACAGACGTTGCTCGAATACCCCAAACGACATGAAGAGTCGTAGAGGATATCAAAGAAGATCGAGTTACCTGCCACCCGTGTTGCTCCACCCTTCAGCTTGTGCGCACTGGTGGACAGCGCTTACGTGCACCCCCCAAGACATAAACGTCCCGAGAAGCATGATTTTCCGACATAGACAAATATGTTAGTATGCCACCTTCTATACGCAAATAACATCCTTATACGGGCTACTAACTCGTTCCTCACTGGATTTTTGAAAAAGATGACATTTGTAGTGCGTTAAACCTCAAGCGAGCTATGATACCAACGCTGACACGACCCCACGGTCTTGTCGAGCCAGGATCATGCTGAGGGGTACTGCGTTGCACAGCACCGGATAACACACATACAAGGTACAAAGCGGAAGCAAAATTTTATTACACAAACTGGTTTCTGAACATGTTTACATCAAAATAGGTCCAGTCTACACTCACGGGCGTAGACTACGCATCAAGTTCACGTTCAGCCCGTGAACGTGTCCTTGCTAGCACACACGCACACTAACACGGCAGCGTGCACGACTCCCACTCGACGGAGTTCCCCTCCTGGGATTCCGTCTCCTCTTCGGGAGTCCCTTCCTCATAGAACCCTGCAAAAGCTTCAAACACAAGCAGTGAGCACGAAGGCTCAGCAAGACTGACCTGTCTCTCCTAAACATGGAACTTCTACATGAGGGGTGATGGGTACATGAGATAAAAAAATTTGGAAAGGACTCGCCTAATTATTGGAACCTTACTTTCAAGTTTTAGCAGCAGGTTGTGGAGAACCTTACGCTAAGGCACATGAGAGAGCCGCAATCAAACAAGAAACGCATTTCTCTCATGTACTTTGCCCAAAGTTGAAAAGAACTTTAGTTAGCTCTAAACTACAGAAAATCATTAGCAATCAGAGTCCATCTTTCAATCAGCAACATTTTAACATGTAACTAGCCTGTTCTTTCTACGTCACGGTACAGTGAATAAGTGGTACTCACTGACCGCGAGGGACAGCGATTATAATCGATTTACACCTGCAGGGTTACCCTAACAACCCGTCACGTACACCCGTACTCGATGTTTCCTACAACAACCATCACGGACGCCGTACGCAACTACCTTTCACCCGTTAGCCAAATGTTGAACCGGTCCAATCGTCCCGAGCAAGAGGTCTCTGCACGCGCATCTCAGTGCCACCAGCCGATTTACACCTCGAGCTCTCAACCTACCCTCTGAACGACCAGCTATGCCTCAACACCCAGCTACCCGAGTTACATCAGTTTCCCGGTTCCCATATAGACGGTAGGTCTTCGGTACAGTTCTAGCTTGTTCAACAGGCCTGCACACGGCTCGGTCCTCAATCAACACAAGCGGAGCTACAGCACACAGGCCCCAAAGTCCTGCTGCCCTTACTCTCCGCTCGGTCTCATTTTTCTTGCCATGTGTATCATGTGCTATCTCTACCCGAGTCGAGTGCCTTTAGCCTATGCTCGCGAGTAGTTCCAACTACTCGACTTGTACTGAATCCTATACTATCTTAGCTTTGCAGTAGCTAACGGGGTTTGCAATCCTAAACCCAACCCATGGTTTTTCTTGGCTATGCAATTGGGTTTCCAAACAAGACTCTAATGCAAGGAATCATAATACTCAAGTAAGTGCTCAAAACAATTAAAACTTGTAAAAGGTTAATGCAAACCGGAGCTTGCCTTGCTGCTCTTGGTCATAGGCTAGCTGCTCCTCCGGAGTAACGAAGTCTAGGACTTCGGGTTCCTCCTCGACCTTAGCGACTACATGATATAAGAAGTACATGTGTTAAATTAATGCATTTGAATTGACTTTTATACTTGTAGACCTTCTAAGTCTCACTAGACAGACCCAAATACTGTGAAACTTTTACTGTGGCTTGGTTACAACCTAACCAGAGACTTGGTCAAGTTTTAGTTGCAGCAAAGCTCATTTGAGCCCTCCACAATTAATTATGTACTTGAGCTTAATTGAAGGATATTAGGGTGTTCTAAGGATTTTCATGAAACAAGCTATGACTTTCTGAAAACTAGATTTTCAGAGGGTTCTAATGGAGTTGGTATCACTTAATTTGAAGGTTCCTAGCTAAAGATATGAGCTAAACAATTTCAGAGAAAATTCTAAAAATGTTTCTGAACATTTTCTATTTTCTCTGGAACAGTTTCACTAATCACACCATTAGGTGGATCAAATGAGCTCAAATGGACCTCAAATTTTCATGGTAGTTCAGGGATATTTTGGTGAACATCCCAGCAAAATTTCAGAATTTTCCCCCAAGGGATTCTCCAGTTAAAATTCCAAACAATTTAAAATTTGATGAATTAATTCTGGAGAAGTAAGGCTTTTCATGAAGTGAAACTTGATTTGCTGGAAAGTGCTAGGAGAGCTGAATCCAACAAAATTTGGTTCAATCGATTTGGAGCTTTCTAGCCAAAGTTATGAGGATTTGAAGTTTGAATGAAATCTAAAAATCAGGAAAAAGTTTAAACTTGCGGGTGGGCCACGGGGACACATGTTACGCACTGATGCGTCGGCACACCGTGGTCTGCGGGGTTCCTGCACGCCAGCACAACGGATCCCAGCCGCACCCGATCCCGATTTTAATTTTTAAGTCGCTGACGCGTGGGCCAGCCGGCTTCGTCTTCCTCCCGATGCTCCTTCGCGCCCGCGCCGCCTCCCCTCGCCGGAGCAGACTCGGAGCTCGCCGGATTTCCGCTGCCGGCCATCGCACGGTCTGAAACTCGCCGCCAGGGGGTTATCGACGTCAAGGAACACGTCGGTGGTGTCAGTTCGAGCTGGCGGTGACCGGAAATAGCCCGGCGACGTGCGGCAGCCTCGGTTGAGGTTCGGCGCCATCGGCCGTGGGTTCTAACCCGCCAAGACCTCGAACAATCGGTTCTACAGCATCAGTACACCTCTAGGAAGCTTGACAAGGTTTCAAAGGTGTTCGAAGATGGCGGCAATTCGGTCGGCACCGTGTGACCGATCGTGCCCGCCATGAACATCCCCGATCAGGCTTAAAATTCGTCTCTCCTAGTCAGTTTCATACCACGGATGCAAAAAGGTGACACGACCCCACGGTCTTGTCGAGCAAGGATCACGCTGAGGGGTGCTGCGTTGCACAGCACCGAATAACACACATCAAAGGTACAAAGCGGAAGCAAAACTTTTATTACATAAAGTGGTTTATGAACATTTGTACCTCAAAATAAGTCCAGTCTACACTCACGGGCGTAGACTACGCATCAAGTTCACGTTCAGCCCTTGAACGTGTCCTTGCTAGCACACACGCACACTAACTCTGCGGCGTGCATGACTCCCACTTGACGGGGTTCCCCTCCTGGGGTTCCGTCTCCTCTTCGGGAGTCCCTTCCTCATAGAACCCTGTAAAAGCTTCAAACACAAGCAGTGAGCATGAAGGCTCAGAAAGTCTGACCCGTCTCACCTAAACATGGAACTTCTACATGAGGGGTGATGGGTTACATGAGGTAAAAATCATTTGCAAGGACTCGCCTAATTAGTAGAACCTTACTTTCAAGTTTTAGCAGCAGGTTGTGGAGAACCTTACGCTAAGTCACATGAGAGAGTCGCAATCAAACAAGAAACGTATTTCTCTCATGTACTTTGCCCAAAGTTGAAAGGAACTCTAGTTAGCTCTAACTACAACAAACCATTAACAAGCAAAGTCCAGCTTTCAATCAGCAACATTTTAACATGTAACTAGACTGTTCTTTCTACGTCACGGTACAGTGACCAAGTGGTACTCACTGATTGCGAGGGACGGCGATTATAATAGATTTACACCTGCAGGGTTACCCGAACAACCCGTCACGTACGCCCCTACTCGATGTTGCCTACAACAACCATCACGGACGCCGTACGCGACTACCTTTCACCCGTTCGCCAAATGTTGAACCGGTCCAATTGTCCCGAGCAAGAGGTCTCTGCACGGGCATCTCAGTGCCGCCAGCCGATTTACACCTCGAGCTCTCAACCTCCCTCTGAACGACCAACTATGCCTCCACACCCAGCTACCCGAGTTACATCGGTTTCCTGGTTCCCATATATCCGGTAGGTCTTCGGTACTGTTCTAGCTTGTTCAACAGGCCCGCACACGGCTTGGTCCTCAATCGACACAAGCGGAGCTACAGCACACAGGCCCCAAAGTCCTGCTGCCCTTACCCTCCGCTCGGTCTCATCTTTCTTGTCATGTGTATCATGTGCTATCTCTACCCGAGTCGAGTGCCTCTAGTCTAAGCTCTCGAGTAGTTCCAACTACTCGACTTGTACCGAATCCTACTCTATCTTAGCATTGCAGTAGCTAACGGGGTTTGCAATCCTAAGCCCAACCCATGGTCTTCTTGGCTATGCAATTGGGTTTCCAAACAAGACTCTAATGCAAGGAATCATAATACCCAAGTAAGTGCTCAAAACAATAAAAATTTGTAAAAGGGTTAATGCAAACCGGAGCTTGCCTTGCTGCTCTTGGTCGTAGGCTAGCTGCTCCTCCGGAGTAACGAAGTCTAGGACTTCGGGTTCCTCCTCGACCTTAGCGACTACATGATAGAAGAAATACATGTATCAGTTTAAATGCATTTGTAAAAAGTTTGAATTTGTGAAGCTTATAAGTCCCACTAGACAGACTCAATGACTATGAAACTTTTACTGTGGCTTGGTTACAACCTAAACAGAGACTTGGTCAAGTTTTAGTTGCAGCAAAGCTCATTTGAGCCCTCCACAATTAATTATGTACTTGACCTTACTGAAGGCTTTTAGGGTGTTCTATGGATTTTCATGAAACGAACTATTACTTTCTGAAAACTATATTTTTAGAGGGTTCTAATGGAATTGGTCTCACTTAATTTGAAGTTTTCTAGCTAGAGATATGAGCTAAACAATTTCAGAGAAAATTCTGAAAATGTTTCTGAACATTTTCTATTTTCTCTGGAACAGTTTAACTAATCACACCATTAGGTTGATCAAATGAGCTCAAATGGATCTGAAATTTTTATGGTAGTTCGGGGATATATTGATGAACATCCCAGCAAAATTTCAGGATTTTCCCCCAAAGGATTCTCCATTTAAAATTCCAAACATTTTAAAATTTGAGGAATTAATTCTTGAGAAATATGGATTTTCATGAAGTGAAACTTGATTTGCTGGAACGTGCTCAGAGAGATGAATCCAACAAAATTTGGTTCACTCGATTTGGAGCTTGCTAGCCAAAGTTATGAGGATTTGAAGTTTGAAGGAAATCTGAAAATCGGGGAAAAAGTTTAAATCTGCCGGGGCCCGCGTGGACACGTGTTAAGCGCGGAGGTGACCGCACACCGAGGCCTACAGGGTCTTTGCGCGCCAGCACACCCGATCCCGGCCACACCTGATCCTGAATTAAAATTTTGAGCCGCTAACGCGTGGGCCAGCCGGCTTCGTCTTCCTCCCGACGCGCCCGCGTGCCCGTGCCGCCTCCCCTCGCCGGAGCAGACCCGGAGCTCGCCGGCTTGCCGCTGCCGGCCATCCCATGGTCTGAAACTCGCCGCCAGGGGGTTGTCGACGTCAAGGAACACGTCGGTGGTGTCAGTTCGAGCTGGCGGTGACCGGAAATAGCCCGGCGACGTGCCGCGGCCTCGGTTTAGGTTCGGCGCCATCGACCGTGGGTTCTAACCCGCCAACGCCTCGAACAATCGGTTCTACAGAATTAGTGTACCTCTAGGAAGCTCAATGAGGTGTCAAAATGGTTCAAAGATGGCGGCAAGCTGGTCGGTACCATGTGACCGAGCGTGCCCGCCATGACCGCTCTTGATCGAGCTCAGAATTCGTCACTCCTAGACAGTTTCACACCGCGGATGCAGAAATGAACTTGATCGCCGGCTAGTCCAGCTTCTACGTGCAGGATTTGATAACCAAAGAAGGATATAGAGTGAGAATTTGAAGAATCCGTACCAGAAGCTCAGTTTACGGTCGCCGGAGCAAAAACTGTAAATTCTCCGTGGATTCTTCACGGTTTGCTTCCAAACTTGGAGGAGAGCAGCACGGCTGTTGTGCGCTCCTGCTGCTACCCTTGCTGGCCCGTGAAAACGCCTGTGGAACGCTGCCCACGAGCGCCTGACCTTCGGCTGAGGCTAGGTCGCCGCTGTGGCGATCGTTCTCGGGCACGGGAGGTCCGAGCTCGGGGTTTTTGGCGTCGGGGAGGTGGAGTACAATCTCAGGTTGCTGTCTAGTAGCTCAGGAACGAAGGAGGAGATCGTTTGCTGGTTTTCCCGATCGAGCAGAGAGCTGCGCTGCTCAGGGTTGTACGCGAGGGGATAAAGCCAGCCGATCCCTGCTCGGGCTGAGGCGGTGCCGGTCGCGTGGAGACGCGAGCAAGCCACCCTGGCACCAGCACGCGCGGGAAGGAAGCAGCTGGTGGCGCCGGTGGCTTCTCGGTGGCACAGACGACAGCTGCTCGGTGGAATTTCTCACCGAGGCTGTGACTTTGTGTGCAAGACTTCCCTCCTTCTCTCTATGACATGTGGGTCCCACCCGGGGTTTTAACCTCTGAAATTTACTCCTAATTACTGTTGTAAACAGTGAGCCCCAAAATACCCCTGGTGATTCAAACTATTCACCCATGAGCCATTTGAATTGATTAGAATTCAAATTGGGTTTGGTTTGAATGAATTTCAGCACAAGTTCAGTTTGGAATTCAAATAAAGTTTGAATTTGTCCCACTTAGCTCATGTCAAGATCAACTCCAAATGGAGTGAAAATTGGAGTGTGAGCTCACAAAATTGTGCTGAATATGAATATGCCTCCCACTTTTGAATTCATGGGATAAAAACAGTTTGAATTTGAATATGGTTTCAAACTGCCCTCTTTCTAGCTATACCCAAAATGACCTCAAAAAGGTTTTGAATTTGGGTGAAACTTGGCATGGACATCCTTAGAAATGTGTAGGAGTTTTCATATGCCCAGCCCCTCTATATCACATGTGGGAAATACCACTTTTGCAATATGTGAGTTTGTTTCCTAATGAGCATGTTGATGGTGGTTACTTGCTCTTCATTTGTGTTCATCAACTTTCCTCAAATGAGGTGTGTGTGTATAGTGATGAACACTTCAAATATGTGTCAAAAACTGAGGCCCTTACATTCCTTCCCCCTTAAAAGAATCTCATCCCGAGATTATAAGGTGAAAATGAGAGAGAGGACGGTGGAAAATTACCAGATATGCTACGTGAAAAAGCCGGGGTAGTTAGTGCGAAGAAATCCTTCGCTCTCTCATGTCGCTTCGTCCACGGAGTGATTACTCCATAGAACCTTGTAGAACCACAACGTACGGTTGCGTGTGGTTCGGGCCTTTTCATCAATAATCTGCACCGGTTCCTCCCGATAGGTGAGATCCGGTTGCAGTTCTTCAATATCTTCCAGCTGAACGGTAGTTGATAGCTTAAGACACTTCCTCAGCTGGGCAATGTGAAAGACGTCGCGCACACCAGAAAGTGCTTCTGGTAATGTTAGCCGGTATGCCACGATCCACATCTTTCGGTAATCTGGAATGGACCGATGAATCGGGGTGCCAACTTTCCTCTCACCCCAAATCTGTTTACGCCCTTCATTGGAGACACACGTAGGTATACGTGATCCCCGACTTCAAATTGTAATGGGCGTCTTCTCCGGTCCACATACTGTTTCTGACGGGATTGGGCGGCTTTTAGGTTAGCTTGAATCAGTCGAACCTTCTCTTCCGCGTTGTTGACAAGGTCAATCCCGAAGGTAACCCTTTCGCCAGACTCACACCAGTTCAATGGTGTGCGACATTTCCTCCTGTATAGCGCCTCATAAGGCGCCATCTTGATGCTGGCTTGGTACCCATTATTGTACGAGAATTCGGCCAACGGTAAGTGATCATCCCAATTCTCGCCGTGGTTGATAGCACAAGCTCGTAGCATGTCTTCTAGTATCTGATTCACCCGCTCCGTTTGCCCATCCGTCTGCGGGTGGTATGCTGAACTACGGATCAGCTTCGTCCCGAATGCAGCGTGCAGCTGCTCCCAAAAATGGGACACAAATAAAGTGCCCCAATCCGATATGATGGTACGGTGTACGCCGTACAAGCATAGGATCCGTGAGATGTACAGTTCAGCGTACTTTTTGGCGTTGTAGTTGGTGTTGATCGGGATGAAGTGGGCAAGTTTGGTGAGCCGATCGACGATCACCCACACAGAATCATGTTTCTGCAATGTGGTGGGTAAACCAACGATGAAATCCATGCTCACGTCCTCCCACTTCCAGGCAGGAACGCCCAGTGGTTGTAGCAGTCCCGGTTTCCGCATATGGTCTGCCTTCACCCTTCGACATGTATCATACTCGGACACGTACTTTGCAGTCTCCCGCTTCATCCGTGTCCCCCAAAACTTGCTTCTGAGTTCTTGATACATTTTGTTGCTGCCGGGGTGAATAGAAAACTTTGATAAGTGAGCCTCATCAAAAAATTTCTTCCGTAACTCCGGGTTACGGGGTACGATAATCCGGTCCTTGAACCATAGGATGCCGTCTCCGTCCTTCCGGAAACATTTCAACTCCCCACTGTCTACACGTCTCCGCAAATGCGACATGCCCTTGTCATGTTTCTGAGCTGCCGCTATCTCTTCACGGATGGTGGGGATCAAAGCTAGGTTGTACGGAGCTCCGTGTGGAATCACATGTAGTGGTGGTTCGCTCTCTTCCAACGGTGTGATGGTCAGATTGTTGACGTGTGAATTGCGGCTCAGCGCATCTGCCACTACATTTGCCTTGACCGGATGATAATGGATCTCTATTTCGTAATCCTTTATCAATTCTAACCATCTTCGTTGCCTCATGTTCAGCTCCTTCTGAGTGAATATGTACTTGAGGCTTTTGTGGTTGGTATATAAATGTACGAGGTTACCGAGTAGGTAGTGCCTCCACATTTTCAGTGCAAGTACCACGGCAGCGAGCTCCAAGTCGTGAGTTGGATAATTCTGCTTATGGTTTCTAAGCTGCCGTGACCCATACGTGACCACTCTTCGGTCTTGCATCAGCACACATCCGAGCCCAATGCCGGATGCAACGCAGTACACATCGAACGGTTTGTTGTGTCTGGCTGCGCCAAAACCGGTGCTGATGTCAGGTGCTTGACTAAAGCCTTGAATGCTGCTTCACATGCTGGACTCCAAACATATTTGGTATCTTTCTTCAGCAGCTCCGTCATAGGCTTGGCAATCTTTGAGAAGTTCGGAATGAACCTCCGATAATATCCCGCGAGTTCGAGGAAACTCCGTACCTCGTGAACGGTTCTCGGGGATTTCCAATTCAGCACTTGAGTGATCTTGCTCGGGTCCACAGCGATACCCTCCGCTGAGATGATATGCCCGAGAAAAGGCACTTGCGATATCCAAAACTCGCATTTGCTGAATTTTGCCTATAGCTTGTGATCCCGCAGCCGTTGCAAGACTATACGCAGATGTTTCTTGTGATCTTCCTCTGACTTGGAATATACCAGTATGTCGTCGATGAAGACCACGACAAACTTGTCTAGCTCCGCCATAAATACCGAGTTCATCAAGTCCATGAAGTGAGCTGGAGCATTGGTGAGGCCGAAGGACATGACCAGGTACTCATAAAGTCTGTACCTTGTCGAGAAAGCCGTCTTCGGAATGTCCTCAGCCCTTATCTTAATCTGATGGTACCCGGATCTTAAGTCCATCTTGGAAAAGATCTTTGCTTGAACCAACTGATCAAACAATATGTCGATCCGTGGCAACGGGTACTTGTTTTTGATGGTTACGGCATTTAATGGACGATAGTCCACGCAAAGCCGCAACATCTCATCCTTCTTCTTTACAAATAATGCCGAACAGCCCCATGGCGAAGAGCTCGGCCTAACAAAACCCTTCTCCAGAAGGTCCGTTAGCTGGGTCTTCAATTCAGCCAATTCCTTGGGCGCCATCTTGTACGGCCTTCGGGATATTGGCATGGTTCCCGGTGCAAGTTCAATCTTGAACTCCACCTCTCTATCAGGCGGCATCCCCGGCAAATCGTCCGGAAATACATCAGGGAACTCTCGGACCACTGGAATATCTTCCAATCTGATGGTTGTGGTTTGATAGACACTTGGAAGTTTTATTTCTGGACTGTCCAGAAATAAGGAGTGAGACTTGTGCACTTCTGAGTTCAAGTGCACAACTCGGAGGACGGTGTCTAAAACAGCTCCGTGGCGGGTCAACCACGACATCCCTAAGATGACATCGACCTTTTGTCCCTCTAAGATTATGAGAGACGTAGGGTAGACTCTACCCTCTAAGCACAATGGCGCTTTTGGGACCATCATGCTTGCTGAAATTTTCCCACCCGGTGAACAGATCACATAAGGACTATCGGTGGGTAGTATTTGCAAGCTATATTTATCAATGAAAGCTTGGCTAATGAAGCTATGTGTGGCGCCTGAATCAAATAGTACTATGGCGGGATGCTGGTGGAGTTGGAACATACCCGCAAGGATGGGCTCGCCCTCCGGCACGTCCTCTATGTCAAGCTGGTGGACGGTGCCGGGCCTAGGGTTTGCCCGCCGCGCATTAGTAGGGTTCCGGGGCTGATTCTGTCCCGGGAACTGTGGTGCAACTCCGCCTCCTTGCCTCTCCGGGCAACTGCTCGCGAAGTGTCCTGGACGACCACACTTGTAACATGTGGCCGCTGCTTGTGCGGTGCTCGGGGGACGAAAGCCCGGCATGTGTTGCTGAGGTGCATACGCACGCGGCATCATCCGCTGCTGCTGTTGTTGTTGCGGAGGTGGTACTGGCAGTGCCGGCCTGAATGCCAGTGAAGAGTACGGCCGACTGCGGAAATGCATCGACCTCTGGGATGGCTGCCAGCGTGGACCTGATGGTGGGCGATTCACCATCCAAAACTTCTGAGAAGGACCGCCTCCTTCTCCGCTGCTTTGCAGCGCGCTTCGCTTTCTCTCCGCCGCCGCCAACTCCTTGCCGGAGTCCTCCTGAACAATCGCAGCATCAATGATGTCGTTGAGGCTGCCGCGATTGAACATCGCCAACTTGTCCTTCAGGAGCGGGTTAAGCCCCTGGTAAAAGTGATCCCGCAGCTTCTCGTCGGTATCTGCGTGATACGACGCGTAGAGTGCGAGATCGTTGAACGACCTGGAGTATTCCAGCGCGTTCCGGCTCCCTTGCTGCAGGTGTAGAAACTCCTGCGTCTTTCTTTTCATCAGACCTGGCGGTATGTGATAGGCCCTGAAGGCCGTCCGGAACTCCGTCCAGGTCATAACTCGGTCGGTGGACTGTGAAGCACAGAAGTTTGCCCACCACGCGCTCGCGGATCTTTGGAGCTGCTGGACCGCGAACTGAGTCTTGCGCTGCTCACTTATCTGGAGCAGCCCGAACTTCATCTCTATTGCGCGGAGCCAGTTGTCCGCGTTAAGAGGTTCATCCGCCCTTCAGAATACTGGGGGATGAGTTGCCAGGAAGTCGGAGTAGGAGCTCTGTTGACGCTCCTCACGGTCTTGACGTCTCTCTGGGCGAGACGTGTTGGCAATAAGAGTTTGCAGCAACTCCGTGTGCTGCTGATGTGAACCCGCCATTGCCGCGACGATGTCGGCCAATGTAACCGTTGGCAGTGGCAGTGGCGGTGTTTGCTGCTGCTGCTGCTGCTGTCCCGAGGAGTCCTTGGGAGGCTGTTGGGAGGTCTCTCCCCCTTGGCTAGTACCCCCAACGTCCGGGTTGGCACGAGTACGCGTCATACTGAAATTCAAAACAGCAGCGATTAGCACATGTCAGACTTAAAAATTCCATATGCAACAGTAGGTATTGAAGTGACACATGAGTAATTTGCACAACATTCACATATATTGATAAAGCATAAACTTTATACAAGATACATTATTCTCGGTTCTCTGAGAAGTCGTGCTCATGTCATCACTACCTATACATACGCTACTGCTTACACGACATGTCACCGATTACAAAAGTTGGGATACACTACCCTAGCTGCCCTACTTAGCAACTGTAACCCCCTACTCGGAGTAGAACTCAACCTCCTGCTGGTCGTCCTCCTCCGATACCTCTGCTGGTGGCTCTGGATCTACCACCTCTTCTCCCATCTCGGGTTCTCCCATTGCTGGAAGACCCGAGACCACCGGTATGCCCAATACCGGAGGTACGAGGTCCTGCAAAGCATGCACCTCGTCCATTGCTTGGTTGTAGTCTTCTTCCCAGCCTTGCCCTTCCTCAATAGCATCGTCCCGCTCTTGATCAAGGTCCTCATTCTGCTGGGTTAAAGTCTGTACCAGCTCCTGCAACGCCGTGATGTCGACACGGCTTTTCCTCTTCGCCTTCTTCAGACGATGCAACTGATTATGTTGTTCATTCAGTCGCTTGATCCTCGGAAGGAGCACATTGCGGAGTGTGCTGTGAGCACTCTTGAAATGGTCTCTACGGCTCGTGTTCTCCTTGAGCTTTGTGGCGAGATACTCCGTATGAACAGCTTGGCTGTCCATCACGGCGTTTCCCGCCCTCACCTGGAGGCTGAGATTTGCCTCAGTGGGGCTGTACCTTGGGCAACTCGGGTCCGTTGCCTCCAGGTACCTCTCCTCCCACACATGCTGAGCCCGTCCCTCCACCGGAATGAGTGCGTATGGAGTACCCTCCATAGCCTGCACGTGTAGTTGGCAGAAACGTGACATAGTGTCACGGCTGCCACTTGCCACATCCCTTCCGGTTGTCTTCCTCTCACCGTGACGGTGAACGGCACCCAACCGGGTGGCGTAGGTCCTGCAGGGACTTCGACATGGATTGTCCACGTCTTGTTCCCCTCTTCGCCTTCTTCCTTGACAAAGTACTGTGGCATCTGGTTGTATCCGAAATATTGAAGCATTTGCCACAATGCTTCCGGATAGCCGCTGCGGTGAGAACAGTGGGACATCACCCACCCGTTCTCCAACTGCTTATCTGCTGTCATCTGTAAAAATATATTTGAGAAATGTCAAATATTTTTTTAAACAGTAAACCATTGAGTTATAACATAAGACATGTCATTGAACCCGTAAAACTTGGAAACATAGTTCAAATTTTAAACAAATTTGACTGCTGATCTGCTGTTCCCATGACAGCCCTGATCAGTTTCCATCTCAACCTGATTTAGGCCATCCTAAAGGCAAAAACAATTCTGGAGCTCAACATCAAAGTTAAATATAACTTCAATAGCTTTCGAGAAAGTATTTTCTTGGCCTAAGATCTGTCCTGGTTCAAAAGTTATGAGATGTCAAAGTTAACAGAATTTCTGGACAAAATTGGACAGCACCTCCCTGCTTGAGGTACTGATTTGATCCAAGAATTCCAGTTAATTCTGTTCCTAATCTGACAAAACTTTCTGTTACAAAATTGTAACCCATCTCATAAGCTTTCCATAACTACCTCATTTTCTATTTTTTGATTTTTATGCAGGAAGTTATACTCAATTTACAGAGAATTTACAGAGAGTCTTTGCTCTGCCCTGTTTTCCGGACAGTTTCAACTATACTGCATTTTTCGATTGGTTAAGGGATGAGATACACCTGGACCTCAACAGAAAAGTTGTAAAGCTCTTCCAAAGCTTTCCATAAATGTATCATATGACCCCAACCTCGAAAGAACTCAACCTCTAACCTCTGATTAACTTCAGTCATAACTCGGCTGAAAACAGAGTGCTCTGTCCTTAACAACCTATAAGTTGAAAACTTGTTAACTTTGAATATCCTGATTAAGGGAAGAGGTTAGAGCAATTTTTACTACTTTGGATCAAAACCTTCAAGTTTTAAATTAAGTTGTTCATTTAGTGGGGTGTGACGTCGATGCGTCACCAGATTATGTCGGTACTACGTCCTCACAAAGAAAAACCTATACCGGACTTAGCCGGCCTCGTTAATTCAGGGGCACTAAGTGTCGCTTGCACACGGATGCTACACGTCTACCATTTCATGGTCAGACTACCTGCAGAAACTCAAACAATCGTCTGACTCGGCTGCACACCGAGCCCGGAAATCATACAGTTCGTACACCCGGCCGTCATCACTCGCCCGGATGTTCTCAAGCCAAACACGCCTTGAGTTACGTGTTCACATTTCAGACCACGTGACAGGGTCTCCCAAGTTGAACCACCCACGCTAGGGACAGACGTTGCTCGAATAACCCAAACGACATGAAGAGTCGTAGAGGATATCAAAGCGGGTCGGGTTACCTGCCACCCGTGGGGCTCCACCCTTCAGCTTGTGCGCACTGGTGGACAGCGCTTACGTGCACCCCCCAAGACATAAACATCCCGAGATGCACGATTTCCAACATAGTCAAATAGGTTAGTATGCCACTTTCTATACACTAATAACATCCTTATACGGGCTACTAACTCGTTCCTCACTGGATTTTTGGAAAAGATGACCTTTTAGTGCGTTAAACCTCAAGAGAGCTCTGATACCAACGCTGACACGACCCTACGGTCTTGTCGAGCCAGGATCACACTGAGGGGTGCTGCGTTGCACAGCACCGAATAACACACATCAAAGGTACAAAGCGGAAGCAAAACTTTTATTACATAAAGTGGTTTATGAACATTTGTACATCAAAATAAGTCCAGTCTACACTCACGGGCATAGACTACGCATCAAGTTCACGTTCAGCCCTTGAACGTGTCCTTGCTAGCACACACGCACACTAACTCTGCGGCGTGCATGACTCCCACTCGACGGGGTTCCCCTCCTGGGGTTCCGTCTCCTCTTCGGGAGTCCCTTCCTCATAGAACCCTGCAAAAGCTTCAAACACAAGCAGTGAGCACGAAGGCTCAGCAAGTCTGACCCGTCTCACCTAAACATGGAACTTCTACATGAGGGGTGATGGGTTACATGAGGTAAAAATCATTTGCAAGGACTCGCCTAATTAGTAGAACCTTACTTTCAAGTTTTAGCAGCAGGTTGTGGAGAACCTTACACTAAGTCACATGAGAGAGCCGCAATCAAACAAGAAACGCATTTCTCTCATGTACTTTGCCCAAAGTTGAAAGGAACTTTAGTTAGCTCTAACTACAACAAACCATTAACAAGCAAAGTCCAGCTTTCAATCAGCAACATTTTAACATGTAACTAGCCTGTTCTTTCTACGTCATGGTACAGTGAACAAGTGGTACTCACTGACCGCGAGGGACGGCGATTATAATCGATTTACACCTGCAGGGTTACCCGAACAACCCGTCACGTACGCCCGTACTCGATGTTGCCTACAACAACCATCACGGAGGCCGTACGCGACTACCTTTCACCCGTTAGCCAAATGTTGAACCGGTCCAATCGTCCCGAGCAAGAGGTCTCTGCACGCGCATCTCAGTGCCGCCAGCCGATTTACACCTCGAGCTCTCAACCTACCCTCTGAACGACCAGCTATGCCTCAACACCCAGCTACCCGAGTTACATCGGTTTCTCGGTTCCCATATATCCGGTAGGTCTTCGGTACTGTTCTAGCTTGTTCAACAGGCCCGCACACGGTTCGGTCCTTAATCGACACAAGCGGAGCTACAGCACACAGGCCCCAAAGTCCTGCAGCCCTTACCCTCCACTCGGTCTCATCTTTCTTGTCATGTGTATCATGTGCTATCTCTACCCGAGTCGAGTGCCTCTAGCCTATGCTCACGAGTAGTTCCAACTAGTCGACTTGTACCGAATCCTACTCTATCTTAGCATTGTAGTAGCTAACGGGGTTTGCAATCCTAAGCCCAAACCATGGTCTTCTTGGCTATGCAATTGGGTTTCCAAACAAGACTCTAATGCAAGGAATCATAACACCCAAGTAAGTGCTCAAAACAATAAAAATTTGTAAAAGGGTTAATGCAAACCGGAGCTTGCCTTGCTGCTCTTGGTCGTAGGCTAGCTGCTCCTCCAGAGTAACGAAGTCTAGGACTTCGGGTTCCTCCTCGACCTTAGCGACTACATGATAGAAGAAATACATGTATGAACTTAAATGCATTTGTATTAAGTTTTAACTTGTGAAGCTTATAAGTCCCACTAGACAGACTCAATGACTATGAAACTTTTACTGTGGCTAGGTTACAACCTAAACAGAGACTTGGTCAAGTTTTGGTTGCAGCAAAGCTCATTTGAGCCCTCCACAATTAATTATGTACTTGACCTTACTGAAGGCTTTTAGTGTGTTCTAAGAATTTTCTGTAAGGGCCTCAGTTTTTGACACACATTTGCAGTGTTCATCACCACACCACACACCTCATTTGAGGAAGAATGATGAACACAAATGAAGAGCAAGTAACAATTATCAACATGCTCATTAGAGAACAAACCTACACATTGCAAAAGTGGTGTTTCCCACATGTGATATAGATGGGCTGGACATATGAAAACTCCTACACTTTACTAAGGATGTCCATGCCAAGTTTCACCCAAATTCAAAACCTTTTTGAGGTCAGTTTGGGTATAGTTAGGAAGAGGGCAGTTTGAAACCATATTCAAATTCAAACTGTTTTTATCCAATGAATTTAAAAGTGGGGGGGCATATTCTTACTCAGCACATTTTTGTGAGCTCACACACCAATTTTCACTCCATTTGGAGTTGATCTTGACATGAGCTAAGTGGGAGAAATTCAAACTTTATTTGAATTTCAAACTGAACTTGTGCTGAAATTCATTCAAACCAAACCTCATTTGAACTTTGATCAATTCAAATGGCTCATGGGTGAATAATTTGAATTGCCAAGGGTAGTATGGGGTTCACTGTTTACAACAGTGATTAGGAGTAAAGTTCAGAGGTTAAAACTGGAGGTGGGACCCACATGTCAGCCACTGCTCAGATCAAACCGACTGAGACTTTTTCACTCGGGTCGCCGAGCCGCAGCGGTGATCGCAACCGAGGCCAGCCGCCGCGCCACCAGCTGCTTGCCCACGCGCGGGCATGAGGCGGTGCAGAGCCTTCTTAAGGCGCCTGCCCCCTCCTCGGCCGAGGCACCACCGTTCTTCCCCGCAAGAACTCAGCGCCGGCCGAAAATTTCCGCAGCGCGGACTTGATCGGAGAACGCCGATCGCAGCTCCCTCCTTCCACTCCAGAGCCCCAGCAAGGTACTAGAGACCTTCCTCCATCCTCCCCGTTGCTAGAATTCGGTTGAAACCGAGTGATATCGGCTGTGCCGAAAGATCAAAATCGGAACTTGTAACCGCCGCACCTCGGGCTCTCGTGGACAGCCCAACCAGGGCGTTGTCACGCCCGAGCCAAGGCACCCTTGGACGCGCAGGTGACCGGTGCTGCTCATCCCCGAGCCACAGCTCGAGTGGTTGCTCACCGGCGGCGAATTTCCACTTTTCCCCTTTCTGTGTGCAGAACGACCTTCGGGTACGATTCTGTTTAATTCGTGCTCTAGAAAGGATTAGGGGGCCTCAGTCTGCTCTCACACGAGCTAGACACGGTAACGCACAAGTTGCCTTCACAACTCTGGGCCGGAGAACCACTGTGCCCGGCGTAATTTGAGGTCTACTAATGGCGGAACGAACGGGCGGCATCGGGCGCACGGTGAGGACCTGTTTCGGGCCTTCCCCGAGCTGCCTCGAGCTCATGTCGACCTTCTCTGAGGTCCACTGATGCTCCCCGACCGATTTCCCAAGTAGCTGAGGTGCTAGGGTAGTCAGCCGACATGGCCGAAATCGTTCTGAGGTGGCGGCTCGTCGCCGACCATGCTCCGGCCATTGTCATGAGCAGCTAATCCTAGAATCCTGTTCCCCGAGTAAAAGTAGGAAGGGGCGGCCAGAATCGAGAAGTTGGGAGCTGTACAGCAGCCGGCGGCGAGCTCTCCGGCGAGATCCCTCGGCGGCGGGGCGCGGGTGTCGCGAGGTTGAAGAAGGGGGTGGACCCCAGCTGTCAGCGGCCGATATTTTGAATCGGGATCCGGCTGCGGCCAGGATCGGGTGTGCTGGCGTGCAAAATCCTTGTGGGCCGCGATGTGCCATCGCCTAGGCGCGCGACGCGTGTCCCCTGGGCCCACGCGCGAGTTTAAACTTTTCCCCGATTTTCAGATTTCCTTCAAACTTCAAATCCTTATAACTTTGGCTAGAAAGCTCCAAATTGAGTGAACCTAATTTTGCTGGATTCAGCTCTCTTTGTACTTTCCAGAAAATCAAGTTTCACTTCATGAAATTCCTTATTTCTCCAGGATTAATTCCTTAAAGTTTAAACTGTTAGGAATTTTAACTGGAGAATCCTTTGGAAGAAAATCCTGAAATTTTTCTGAGATGTTCACCAAAATATACTTGAACTACCATAAAAATTTCAGACCAATTTGAGCTCATTTAATCCACCTAATGGTGTGATTAGTGAAACTGTTCCAGAGAAAATAGAAAATGTTCAGAAACATTTTCAGGATTTTCTCTGAAATTGTTTAGCTCATATCTTTAGTTAGAGACTTCCAAATTAAGTGAGACCAACTCCATTAGAACCCTATGAAAATCTAGTTTTCAGAAAGTCATAGTTTGTTTCATGAAAATTCCTAGAACACCCTAAGAGTTCCAATTAAGGTCAAGGACATATTTAATTGTGGAGGGCTCAAATGAGCTTTGCTGCAACTAAAACTTGACCAAGTCCCTGTTTAGGTTGTAACCAAGCCACAGTAAAAGTTTCACAGTCATTAGGTCTGTCTAGCAAGGGTTATAGACTTCACAACTTCAAAGTTAATACAAATGCATTTAAATTGATACATATGTTTCTTATATCATGTAGTCGCTAAGGTCGAGGAGGAACCCGAAGTCCTAGACTTCGTTACTCCGGAGGAACAGCTAGCCTACGAACAAGAGCAGCAAGGCAAGCTCCGGTTTGCATTAACCTTTTTACAACTTTTTATTGTTTTGAGCACATACTTGTTTCCTTTATTCTGTGCATTAGAGTCTTGATTGGAAGCCCCACTGCATAGCCAAGAGAACCATGGGTTCGGTTTAGGATTGCAAACCCCGTAAGCTACTGCATTGCTAGGATAGAGTAGGATTCGGTACAAGTCGAGTAGTTGGAACTACTCGCGAGAATAGGCTAGAGGCACATTGCTCGGGTAGAGATAGCACATGATACACATGGCAAGAAAATGAGACCGAGCGGAGAGTAAGGGCAGCATGACTTTGGGGCCTGTGTGCTGTAGCTCCGCTTGTGTCGGTTGAGGACCGAGCCGTGTGCGGGTCTGTTGAACAAGCTAGAACAGTACCGAAGACCTACCGGCTATATGGGAACCGGGAAACTGATGTAACTCGGGTAGCTGGGTATTGAGGCATTGCCCGTCGTTCAGAGGGTAGGTTGAGAGCTCGAGGTGTAAATCGGCTGGCGGCACAGAGATGCGCGTGCAGAGACCTCTTGCTCGGGACGATGGGACCGGTTCAATATTTGGCTAACGGGTGAAAGGTAGTCACGTACGGCGTCCGTGATGGTTGTTGTAGGCAACATCGAGTACGGGCGTACGTGACGGGTTGTTCGGGTAACCCTGCAGGTGTAAATCGATTATAATCGCTGTCCCTCGCGGTCAGTGAGTACCACTTGTTCACTGTACCGTGACGTAGAAAGAACAGGCTAGTTACATGTTAAAATGTTGCTGATTTAAAGCTGGACATTGATTGTTAATGATATGCTGTAGCTTAGAGCTAATTAAAGTTCTTTTCAACTTTGGGCAAAGTACATGAGAGAAATGCGTTTCTTGTTTGATTGCGGCTCTCTCATGTGCCTTAGCGTAAGGTTCTCCACAACCTGCTGCTAAAACTTGAAAGTAAGGTTCTACTAATTAGGCGAGTCCTTGCAAATGATTTTTACCTCATGCAACCCATTACCCTCATGTAGAAGTTCCATGTTTAGGTGAGACGGGTCAGACTTGCTGAGCCTTCGTGCTCACTGCTTGTGTTTGAAGCTTTTGCAGGGTTCTATGAGGAAGGGACTCCCGAAGAGGAGACGGAACCCCAGGAGGGGAACCCCGTCGAGTGGGAGTCGTGCACGCCGCAGAGTTAGTGTGCGTGTGTGCTAGCAAGGACACGTTCGAGGGCTGAACGTGCACTTGATGCTTAGTCTACGCCCGCGAGTGTAGACTGAACTTATTTTGATGTAAACATGTTCATAAACTTGTTTATGTAATAAAACTTCCGCTTCCGCTTTGCACCTTTGACGTGTGTTATACGGTGCTGTGCAACGCAGCACCCCTCAGCGTGATCCTGGCTCGACAGGACCAATGGGGTCGTGTCAGCGTGGTATCAGAGCTCGCTTGAGGTTTAACACAGTACAAAGGTCTTCTTTTTCAAAAATCCAGTGAGGAACGAGTTAGTAGCCCGTATAAGGATGTTATTAGTATATAGAAAGTGGCTTATTAACCTATTTGTTATGTCGGAAAATCGTGCATCCTGGGACGTTCATGTCTTGGGGGGTGCACGTAAGCGCTGTCCACCAGTGCGCACAAGCTGAAGGGTGGAGCCCCACGGGTGGCAGGTAACCCGACCCGCATTGATATCCTCTACGACTCTTCATGTCGTTTGTGGTATTCGAGCAACGTCTGTCCCTGGCGTGCGTGGTGCAATTTGGGAGACCCCGTCACGTGGTCTGAAACGTGAACACGTAACTCAAGGCGTGTTTGGCTTGAGAACATCCGGGCGAGTGATGACGGCCGGGTGTACGAACTGTATGGATTCCGGGCTCGGTGTGCAGCCGAGTCTGACGATTGATTGAGTTTCTGCAGGTAGCCTGACCACGAAACGGTAGACGTGTAGCATCCGTGTGCGAGTGACGAGTAGTGCCACTGAAATAACGAAGCCGGCTAAGTCCGGTATAGGTTTTTCTTTGTGAGGACGTAGTACCGACATAGTCTGGTGATGCATCGACATCACACCCAACTAAATGAACAACTTCATTTAAAAACTTGAAGGTTTTGATCCAAAGTAGTAAAACTTGATGTAACTCCTTCCCTTGAACAGGATATTCAAAGTTAACAAGTTTTCAACTTATAGGTTGTTAAGGACAGAGCACTCTGTTTTCAGCTGAATCAAGGCTGAAGTTAATCAGAGGTTAGAGGTTGAGTTCTTTCGAGGTTGGGGTCGTATGATACATTTCTGGAAAGCGTTGGAAGGGATTTACAACTCTGCTGTTGAGGTCCAGAGGTGTTTCATCCCTTAACCACTCGAAAAATGCAGTAGAGTTGAAACTGTCCAGAAAACAGGACAGAGCAAAGACTCTCTGTAGACTCTCTGTAAAATTAAGCATAACTTCCTGCTTAACAATCCAAAAATAGGAAATGGGGCACTTCTGGAAAGCTTATGAGATGGGTTACGACTTCGTAACAGAAAGTTTTGTCAGATTGGGAACAGAATTAACTGGGACTCTTGGATCAATTCAGTACCTAAAGCAGGGAGGTGCTGCCCAATTGTTTCCAGAAATTCTGTTAACTTTGACATCTCATAACCTTTGAACCAGGACAGATCTTAGGCCAAGCAAATACTGGCTGGAAAGCTATTGAGGTTAGCTTCAACTTTGATGTTGAGCTCCAGGACTGGTTTTGCTTTTAACCTGGCCTAAATCAGATTGAAATGGAAAACTGGTCAAGGCTGTCATGGGAACAGCAGACCAGCAGTCAAATTTGTTTAAAATTTGAACTATGTTTCCAAGTTTTATGGGTTCAATGACATGTTTTATGTTATAACTCAATGGTTTACTGTTTAAATAAATATTTGACATTTCTCAAATATATTTTTACAGATGGCAGCAGATAAACAGTTGGAGAACGGGTGGGTAGTTTCCCACTGTTCTGACCGTAGCGGCTACCCGGAAGCATTGTGGCAAATGCTCCAATATTTCGGGTACAATCAGATGCCGCAATACTTCGCCAAGGAAGAAGGCGAAGAGGGGGACAAGACGTGGATGATCCATGTCGAGGTTCCTGCAGGGCCTACGCCACCCGGTTGGGTGCCATTCAACGTCACGGTGAGAGGAAGACAACCGGAAGGGATGTGGCAAGTGGCAGCCCGTGACACTATGTCACGTTTCTGCCAACAACACGTGCAGGCTATGGAGGGAACTCCATACGCACTCGCTCCGGTGGAGGGACGAGCTCAGCATGTGTGGGAGGAGAGGTACCTGGAGGCAACAGACCCGAGTTGCCCAAGGTACAACCCCGCGGAGGCAAATCTCAGCCTCCAAATGAGGGCGGGAAACGCTGTGATGGACAGCCAAGCTGTTCATACGGAGCATCTCGCCACCAAGCTCAAGGAGAGCACAAGCCGTGGAGATCATTTTGAGAGTGCTCACAGCGCACTCCGCAATGTGCTCCTTCCGACGATCAAGCGACTGAATGAACAACACAATCAGTTGCGTCGTCTGAAGAAGGCAAAGAAGAAGAGCCGTGTTGACATCGCGGCGTTGCAAGAGCTGGTGCAGACCCTAACCCAGCAGAATGAGGACCTTGCTCAAGAGCGGGACGACGCTATTGAGGAAGGACAAGGCTGGGAAGAGGACTACAACCAGGCTATGGACGAGGTGCATGCATTGCAGGACCTCGTGCCCCGGGTATTGGGCGTGCCGGTAGTCTTGGGTCTTCCAGCCATGGGAGAACCCGGAATGGGAGAAGAGGTGGTAGACCCCGAGCCACCAGCAGAGGTACCGGAGGAGGACGACCCACAGGAGGTCGAGTTCTACTCCGAGTAGGGGGTTACGGTTGCCAAGTAGGGCAGCTAGGGTAGCGTAACCCAACTTTTGTAATCGGTGACATGTCGTGTAGACAGTAGCGTATGTATAGGTAGTGACGACATGAGCACGACTTCTCGGAGATCCGAGAATAATGTATCTTGTATAAAGTTTATGCTTTATCAATATATGTGAATGTTGTGCAAGTTAATCATGCGTCGCTTCAATACCTACTGCTGTTTGTGGAATTTTGAGTAAGACATGTGCTAATTGCTGCTGTGTGGAATTTCAGAATGACGCGTACTCGTGCCAACCCTGATGTTGGAGGTACTAGCCAAGGGGGAGAGACCTCCCAACCACCTCCCGAGGACTCCTCGGGACAGCAGCAGCAACAGCAACAGCAAACACCGCCACCGCCACTGCCAACGGTTACATTGGCCGACATTGTCGCGGCAATGGCGGGCTCGCATCAGCAGCACACAGAGTTGCTGCAGACTCTCATCGCCAATACGTCTCGCCCAGAGAGACGTCAAGAGCGTGAGGAGCGCCAACAGAGCTCCTACTCCGACTTCCTGGCGACTCATCCCCCTGTATTCTCAAGGGCGGATGAACCACTTGACGCGGACAACTGGCTCCGCGCCATAGAAATGAAGTTCGGGCTGCTCCAAATCAGCGAGCAGCGCAAGACTCAGTTCGCGGTCCAGCAGCTCCAAGGATCCGCGAGCGCGTGGTGGGCCAACTTCTGTGCTTCACAGCCCACCGACCGAGTGATGACCTGGGCGGAGTTCCGGACGGCCTTCAGGGCCTATCATATACCGCCAGGTCTGATGAAGAGGAAGACGCAGGAGTTCCTACACCTGCAACAAGGGAGCCGGAACGCGCTGGAATACTCCAGGGCGTTTAACGATCTCGCGCTATATGCGTCGTATCATGCTGATACCGACGAGAAGCGGCGAGACCATTTTTACCAGGGGCTTAACCCGCTCCTGAAGGACAAGTTGGCGATGTTCAATCGCGGCAGCCTCAACGACATCATTGATGCTGCGATTGTTCAGGAGGACTCCGGCAAGGAGTTGGCGGCGGCAGAGCGAAAGCGAAGCGCGCCGCAGAGCAGCGGAGAAGGAGGCGGTCCTTCTCAGAAGTTTAGGATGGTGAATCACCCACCATCAGGTCCACGCTGACAGCCACCACAGCGGTCGATGCCGTTCCGCAGTCGGCCGTATTCTTCGCAGGCATTCCGGCCGGCACTGCCAGTACCACCGCAACAACAACAGCAGCAGCGGGCGATGCCGCGTGCGTTTGCACCTCCGCAACGCATGCCGGGCTTTTGTCCACCGAGTACTCCACCAGCAGCGGCCACATGTTACAAGTGTGGTCGTCCAGGACACTTCGCGAGCAGTTGCCCGGAGAGGCAAGGCGGCGGAGTGGCACCACAGTTTCCGGGGAGGAATCAACCCCGGAACCCTACTAATGCGCGGCGGGCAAACCCTAGGCCCGGCACTGTCCACCAGCTTGCCATTGAGGACGTGCCGGAGGGCGAGCCAATCCTTGCGGGTATGTTCCAACTCCACCAGCATCCCGCTATAGTACTGTTTGATTCAGGCGCCACGCATAATTTTATTAGCCAAGCTTTCATTGCTAAACACAGTTTGCCAATACTACCCACTGATAGTCCATATTTAATTTGTTCACCGGGTGGGAAGATTTCAGCAAGCGTAATGGTCTCCAAAGCACCATTATGCTTAGCGGGTAGAGTGTACCCCACGTCTCTCATTATCTTAGAGGGACAGAAGGTCGATGTCATCCTAGGGATGTCGTGGTTAACCCGCCACGGCGCTGTTTTAGACACCGTCCTTCGAGTCGTGCACTTAAACTCAGAAGTGCACGGTTCTCACTCATTATTTCTGGACAGTCCAGAAATAAAACTTCCAAGTGTCTATCAAGCCACAACCATCAGATTGGAAGACATTCCAGTGGTCCGAGAGTTCCCTGATGTATTCCCGGACGATTTGCCGGGGATGCCACCCGATAGAGAGGTGGAGTTCAAAATTGAACTCGCACCGGGAACCATGCCAATATCCCGAAGGCCGTACAAGATGGCGCCCAAGGAGTTGGCTGAACTGAAGACTCAGCTCACGGATCTTCTGGAGAAGGGTTTTATTAGGCCGAGCTCCTCGCCATGGGGCTGTTCGGCATTATTTGTCAAAAAGAAGGATGAAACGTTGCGGCTTTGCGTGGACTACCGTCCATTAAATGCCGTAACCATCAAGAACAAGTACCTGTTGCCACGGATCGACATGTTGTTTGATCAGTTGGTCGAAGCAAAGATCTTTTCCAAGATGGATTTAAGATCCGGGTACCATCAGATTAAGATAAGGGCGGAGGACATTCCAAAGACAGCTTTCTCGACAAGGTACGGACTTTATGAGTACCTGGTCATGTCCTTTGGCCTCACCAATGCTCCAGCTCACTTCATGTACTTAATGAACTCGGTGTTCATGCCGGAGCTGGACAGGTTTGTCGTGGTCTTCATCGACGACATCCTGGTATATTCCAAGTCGGAGGAAGATCACAAGAAACATCTGCGTATAGTGTTGCAACGGCTGCGGGATCACAAGTTATACGCAAAATTCAGAAAATGCGAGTTTTGGATATCGCAAGTGCCTTTCCTCGGGCATATCATCTCAGCGGAGGGTATCGCTGTGGACCCGAGAAAGATCACGCAAGTGCTGGATTGGAAATCCCGGAGAACTGTTCATGAGGTACGGAGTTTCCTCGGACTCGCGGGATATTATCGGAGGTTCATTCCGAACTTCTCGAAGATTGCCAAGCCAATGACAGAGCTGCTGAAGATTGCTACCAAATATGTTTGGAGTCCAGCATGTGAAGCAGCATTCAAGGCTTTAGTCAAGCACCTGACATCAGCACCGGTTTTGGCGCAGCCAGACACAACAAAACCGTTCGATGTGTACTGCGATGCATCCGGCATTGGGCTCGGGTGTGTGCTGATGCAAGACCGAAGAGCGGTCGCGTATGGATCACGGCAGCTTAGGAACCATGAGCAGAATTATCCAACTCATGACTTGGAGCTCGCTGACGTGGTACTTGCACTAAAAATGTGGAGGCACTACCTACTCGGTAACCTCGTACATTTATATACCGACCACAAAAGCCTCAAGTACATATTCACTCAGAAGAAGCTGAACATGAGGCAACGAAGATGGTTAGAACTGATAAAGGATTACGAAATAGAGATCCATTATCATCCGGGCAAGGCAAACGTAGTGGCAGATGCGCTGAGCCGCAAGTCACACGTCAACAATCTGACCATCACACCGTTGGAAGAGTTTACCCACCACCTTACAGAAACATGATTCGGTGTGGGTGATCGTCGATCGGCTCACCAAAGTTGCCCATTTCATCCCGGTCAACACCAACTACAACGCCAAGAAGTACGCTGAACTGTACATCTCACGGATCCTATGCTTATACGGCGTACCCCGTACCATCATATCGGACCGGGGCACTTTATTTGTGTCCCGTTTTTGGGAGCAGCTACACGCTGCCTTGGGGACGAAGCTGATCCATAGTTCAGCCTACCACCCGCAGACGGATGGGCAAACCAAGCGGGTGAATCAAATCCTAGAAGACATGCTACGAGCTTGCGCTATCAACCACGGCAAGAATTGGGATGATCACTTGCCGTTAGCCGAGTTCTCGTACAACAATGGGTACCAAGCCAGCATCAAGATGGCGCCCTACGAGGCGCTATACGGAAGAAAATGCCGCACACCATTGAACTGGTGTGAGTCTGGCGAAAGGGTTACCTTCGGGATTGACCTTGTCAACAACGCGGAAGAAAAGGTTCGACTAATTCAAGCGAACCTAAAAGCCGCTCAATCCCGTCAGAAACAGTATGCGGACCGGAGAAGGCGCCCATTACAATTCGAAGTTGGGGACCACGTATATCTACGGGTGTCTCCAATGAAGGGTGTAAATAGATTTGGGGTGAGGGGAAAGTTAGAACCCCGCTTCATCGGTCCATTCCAGATTACCGAAAGATGTGGATCGGTGGCATACCGGCTGAAATTACCAGAAGCACTTTCCGGTGTGCACGATGTCTTTCACATTTCCCAGCTGAGGAAGTGTCTCAAGCTATCAACTACCGTTCAGCTGGAAGACATTGAAGAACTGCAACCGGATCTCACCTATCGGGAGGAACCGGTGCAGATTATTGATGAAAAGGCCTGAACCACACGCAACCGTACGTTGTGGTTCTACAAGGTTCTATGGAGTAATCACTCCATGGACGAAGCGACATGGGAGAGCGAAGAATTCCTTCGCGCTAACTACCCCGACTTTTTCACGTTGCATATCCGGTAATTTTCCACCGTCCTCTCCCTCATTTTCACCTTATAATCTCGGGACGAGATTCTTTTAAGGGGGGAGGAATGTAAGGGCCTCAGTTTTTGACACACATTTGCAGTGTTCATCACCACACCACACACCTCATTTGAGGAAGAATGATGAACACAAATGAAGAGCAAGTAACAATTATAAACATGCTCATTAGAGAACAAACCTACACATTGCAAAAGTGGTGTTTCCCACATGTGATATAGATGGGCTGGACATATGAAAACTCCTACACTTTACTAAGGATGTCCATGCCAAGTTTCACCCAAATTCAAAACATTTTTGAGGTCAGTTTGGGTATAGTTAGGAAGAGGGCAGTTTGAAACCATATTCAAATTCAAACTGTTTTTATCCAATGAATTTAAAAGTGGGGGGCATATTCTTACTCAGCACATTTTTGTGAGCTCACACACCAATTTTCACTCCATTTGGAGTTGATCTTGACATGAGCTAAGTGGGAGAAATTCAAACTTTATTTGAATTTCAAACTGAACTTGTGCTGAAATTCATTCAAACCAAACCTCATTTGAACTTTGATCAATTCAAATGGCTCATGGGTGAATAATATGAATTGCCAAGGGTAGTATGGGGTTCGCTGTTTACAACAGTGATTAGGAGTAAAGTTCAGAGGTTAAAACTGGAGGTGGGACCCACATGTCAGCCACTGCTCAGATCAAACCGACTGAGACTTTTTCACTCGGGTCGCCGAGCCGCAGCGGTGATCGCCACCGAGGCCAGCCGCCGCGCCACCAGCTGCTTGCCCACGCGCGGGCATGAGGCGGTGCAGAGCCTTCTTAAGGTGCCTGCCCCCTCCTCGGCCGAGGCACCACCGTTCTTCCCCGCAAGAACTCAGCGCCGGCCAAAAATTTCCGCAGCGCGGACTTGATCGGAGAACGCCGATTGCAGCTCCCTCCTTCCACTCCAGAGCCCCAGCAAGGTACTAGAGACCTTCCTCCATCCTCCCCGTTGCTAGAATTCGGTTGAAACCGAGTGATATCGGCTGTGCCGAAAGATAAAAATCAGAATTTGTAACCGCCGCACCTCGGGCTCTCGTGGACAGCCCAACCAGGGCGTTGTCACGCCCGAGCCAAGGCACCCTTGGACACGCAGGTGACCGGTGCTGCTCATCCCCGAGCCACAGCTCGAGTGGTTGCTCACCGGCGGCGAATTTCCACTTTTCCCCTTTCTGTGTGCAGAACGACCTTCGGGTACGATTCTGTTTAATTCGTGCTCTAGAAAGGATTAGGGGGCCTCAGGCCGCTCTCACACGAGCTAGACACGGTAACGCACAAGTTGCCTTCACAACTCTGGGCCGGAGAACCGCTGTGCCCGGCGTAATTTGAGGTCTACTAATGGCGGAACGAACGGGCGGCATCGGGCGCACGGTGAGGACCTGTTTCGGGCCTTCCCCAAGCTGCCTCGAGCTCATGTCGACCTTCTCTGAGGTCCACTGATGCTCCCCGACCGATTTCCCAAGTAGCTGAGGTGCTAGGGTAGTCAGCCGACATGGCCGAAATCGTTCTGAGGTGGCGGCTCGTCGCCGACCATGCTCCGGCCATTGTCATGAGCAGCTAACCCTAGAATCCTGTTCCCCGAGTAAAAGTAGGCAGGGGCGGCCAGAATCGAGAAGTTGGGAGCTGTACAGCAGCCGGCGGCGAGCTCTCCGGCGAGATCCCTCGGCGGCGGGGCGCGGGTGTCGCGAGGTTGAAGAAGGGGGTGGACCCCAGCTGTCAGCGGCCGATATTTTGAATCGGGATCCGGCTGCGGCCAGGATCGGGTGTGCTGGCGTGCAAAATCCTTGTGGGCCGCGATGTGCCATCGCCTAGGCGCGCAACGCGTGTCCCCTGGGCCCACGCGCGAGTTTAAACTTTTCCCCGATTTTCAGATTTCCTTCAAACTTCAAATCCTTATAACTTTGGCTAGAAAGCTCCAAATTGAGTGAACCAAATTTTGCTGGATTCAGCTCTCTGAGTACTTTCCAGAAAATCAAGTTTCACTTCATGAATCCTTTGGAAGAAAATCCTTAAATTTTTCTGAGATGTTCACCAAAATATCCTTGAACTACCATAAAAATTTCAGACCAATTTGAGCTCATTTAGTCCACCTAATGGTGTGATTAGTGAAACTGTTCCAGAGAAAATAGAAAATGTTCAGAAACATTTTCAGAATTTTCTCTGAAATTGTTTAGCTCATATCTTTAGTTAGAGACTTCCAAATTAAGTGAGACCAACTCCATTAGAACCCTATGAAAATCTAGTTTTCAGAAAGTCATAGTTTGTTTCATGAAAATTCCTAGAACACCCTAAGAGTTCCAATTAAGGTCAAGGACATATTTAATTGTGGAGGGCTCAAATGAGCTTTGCTGCAACTAAAACTTGACCAAGTCCCTGTTTAGGTTGTAACCAAGCCACAGTAAAAGTTTCACAGTCATTAGGTCTGTCTAGCAAGGGTTATAGACTTCACAACTTCAAAGTTAATACAAATGCATTTAAATTGATACATATGTTTCTTATATCATGTAGTCGCTAAGGTCGAGGAGGAACCCGAAGTCCTAGACTTCGTTACTCCGGAGGAACACCTAGCCTACGACCAAGAGCAGCAAGGCAAGCTCCGGTTTGCATTAACCTTTTTACAACTTTTTATTGTTTTGAGCACATACTTGTTTCCTTTATTCTGTGCATTAGAGTCTTGATTGGAAGCCCCACTGCATAGCCAAGAGAACCATGGGTTCGGTTTAGGATTGCAAACCCCGTTAGCTACTGCATTGCTAGGATAGAGTAGGATTCGGTACAAGTCGAGTAGTTGGAACTACTCGCGAGAATAGGCTAGAGGCACATTGCTCGGGTAGAGATAGCACATGATACACATGGCAAGAAAATGAGACCGAGCGGAGAGTAAGGGCAGCAGGACTTTGGGGCCTGTGTGCTGTAGCTCCGCTTGTGTCGGTTGAGGACCGAGCCGTGTGCGGGCCTGTTGAACAAGCTAGAACAGTACCGAAGACCTACCGGCTATATGGGAACCGGGAAACTGATGTAACTCGGGTAGCTGGGTATTGAGGCATTGCCCGTCGTTCAGAGGGTAGGTTGAGAGCTCGAGGTGTAAATCGGCTGGCGGCACAGAGATGCGCGTGCAGAGACCTCTTGCTCGGGACGATGGGACCGGTTCAATATTTGGCTAACGGGTGAAAGGTAGTCGCGTACGGCGTCCGTGATGGTTGTTGTAGGCAACATCGAGTACGGGCGTACGTGACGGGTTGTTCGGGTAACCCTGCAGGTGTAAATCGATTATAATCGCCGTCCCTCGCGGTCAGTGAGTACCACTTGTTCACTGTACCGTGACGTAGAAAGAACAGGCTAGTTACATGTTAAAATGTTGCTGATTTAAAGCTGGACATTGATTGTTAATGATATGCTGTAGCTTAGAGCTAATTAAAGTTCTTTTCAACTTTGGGCAAAGTACATGAGAGAAATGCATTTCTTGTTTGATTGCGGCTCTCTCATGTGCCTTAGCGTAAGGTTCTCCACAACCTGCTGCTAAAACTTGAAAGTAAGGTTCTACTAATTAGGTGAGTCCTTGCAAATGATTTTTACCTCATGCAACCCATTACCCTCATGTAGAAGTTCCATGTTTAGGTGAGACGGGTCAGACTTGCTGAGCCTTCATGCTCACTGCTTGTGTTTGAAGCTTTTGCAGGGTTCTATGAGGAAGGGACTCCCGAAGAGGAGACGGAACCCCAGGAGGGGAACCCCGTCGAGTGGGAGTCGTGCACACCGCAGAGTTAGTGTGCGTGTGTGCTAGCAAGGACACGTTCGAGGGCTGAACGTGCACTTGATGCTTAGTCTACGCCCGCGAGTGTAGACTGAACTTATTTTGATGTAAACATGTTCATAAACTTGTTTATGTAATAAAACTTCCGCTTCCGCTTTGCACCTTTGACGTGTGTTATACGGTGCTGTGCAACGCAGCACCCCTCAGCGTGATCCTGGCTCGACAGGACCAATGGGGTCGTGTCATTTTCGTGAAACAAACTATGACTTTCTGAAAACTAGATTTTTAGAGGGTTCTAATGGAATTGGTCTCACTTAATTTGAAGGTTTCTAGCTAGAGATATGAGCTAAACAATTTCAGAGAAAATTCTGAAAATGTTTCTGAACATTTTCTATTTTCTCTGGAACAGTTTCACTAATCACACCATTAGGTGGATCAAATGAGCTCAAATGGATCTGGAATTTTTATGGTAGTTCAGGGATATTTTGGTTAACATCCCAGCAAAATTTCAGGATTTCCCCCAAGGATTATCCAGTTAAAATTCCAAACAGTTTAAATTTTGAGGAATTAATTCTGGAGAAATAAGGATTTTCATGAAGTGAAACTTGATTTGCTGGAACGTGCTCAGAGAGCTGAATCCAAAAAATTTGGTTCACTCCATTTGGAGCTTTCTAGCCAAAGTTATGAGGATTTGAAGTTTGAAGGAAATCTGAAAATCGGGGAAAAAGTTTAAATCTGCTGGGGCCCGCGGGGACACGTGTTAAGCGAGGAGGTGACCGCACACCGAGGCCCACAGGGTCTTTGCGCGCCAGCACACCCGATCCCGGCCACACCCGATCCTGATTTAAAATTTTGAGCCACTGACGCATGGGCCAGCCGGCTTCGTCTTCCTCCCGATGCGCCCGCGCGCCCGCGCCGCCTCCCCTCGCCGGAGCAGACCCGGAGCTCGCCGGCTCGCCGCTGCCGGCCATCCCATGGTCTGAAACTCGCCGCCAGGGGGTTGTCGACGTCAAGGAACACGTCGGTGGTGTCAGTTCGGGCTGGCAGTGACCGGAAATAGCCCGGCGACGTGCCGCGGCCTCGGTTGAGGTTCGGCGCCGTCGACCGTGGGTTCTAACACGCCAACACCTCGAACAATCGGTTCTACAGCATCAGTGTACCTCTAGGAAGCTCGACAAGGTGTTAAAAGGGTTCAAATATGGCGGCAAGCTGGTCGGCACCGTGTGACCGAGCGTGCCCGCCATGACCGCTCTTGATCGAGCTCGGAATTCGTCACTCCTAGACAGTTTCACACCACGGATGCAGAAAGGAACTTGATCGCTGGCTAGTCCAGCGTCTACGTGCAAGATTTGATAACCAAAGAAGGATCATAGAGCGAGAATTTTAAGAATCCGTACCGGAAGCTCGGTTTACGGTCGCCGGAGCAAAAACTGGAAATTCTCCATGGATTCTTCACGGTTGCTTCCAAACTTGGAGGAGAGCAGCACGGCTGTTGCGCGCTCCTGATGCAACCCTTGCTGGCCCGTGAAAATGCCTGTGGAACGCTGTCCACGAGCGCCTGACCTTCGGCTGAGGCTAGGTCGCCGCTGTGGCAATCGTTCTCCGGCACGGGAGGTTGGAGCACGGGGTTTTTGGCGTCAGGGAGGTGGAGTACGATCTCAGGTTGCTTTCTAGTAGCTCAGGAACGAAGGAGGAGATCGTTTGCTGGTTTTCCCGATCGAGCAGAGAGCTGCGGGGGAAAAATCTGCCGCTGCTCAGGGTTGTACGCGAGGGGATAAAGCCAGCCGATCCCTGCTCGGGCTGAGGCGGTGCCGGTCGCGTGGAGACGCGAGCAAGCCGCCCTTGGCGCCAGCGCGCGCGGGAAGGAAGCAGCTGGTGGCGCCGGTGGCTTCTCGGTGGCACAGCCGACAGCTGCTCGGTGGAATTTCCCACTGAGGCTGTGACTTTGTGTGCAAGACTTCCCTCCTTCTCTCTATGACATGTGGGTCCCACCCAGGGTTTTAACCTCTGAAATTTACTCCTAATTACTGTTGTAAACAGTGAGCCCCAAAATACCCCTGGTGATTCAAATTATTAACCCATGAGCCATTTGAATTGATTAGAATTCAAATTGGGTTTGGTTTGAATGAATTTCAGCACAAGTTCAGTTTGGAATTCAAATAAAGTTTGAATTTGTGCCACTTAGCTCATGTCAAGATCAACTCCAAATGGAGTGAAAATTGGAGTGTGAGCTCAAAAAATTGTGCTGAATATGAATATGCCTCCCACTTTTGAATTCATGGGATAAAAACAGTTTGAATTTGAATATGGTTTCAAACTGCCCTCTTTCTAGCTATACCCAAAATGACCTGAAAAAGGTTTTGAATTTGGGTGAAACTTGGCATGGACATCCTTAGCAATGTGTAGGAGTTTTCATATGCCCAGCCCCTCTATATCACATGCGGGAAATACCACTTTTGCAATATGTGAGTTTGTTTTCTAATGAGCATGTTGATGGTGGTTACTTGCTCTTCATTTGTGTTCATCAACTTTCCTCAAATGAGGTGTGTGTGTGTGTATGGTGATGAACACTTCAAATATTTGTCAAAAACTGAGGCCCTTACAAAAGGAAATTGATCGCCGGCTAGTCCAGCGCCTATGTGCAAGATTTGATAACTTAAGAAGGACCATAGAGCGGGAATTCGAAGAATCCGTACCGGAAGCTCGGTTTAAGACCGCCGGAGCAAAATCTGGAAATTCATAGCGGATTCTTCACGGTTTGCTTCAAGACTTGGAGGAGAGCAACACGGTGGTCGCGCGCTCCTGCTGCCGCTCTTGCTGGACCGTGAAAGCCCCTATTGAACGCTGTCCACGAGCGCCTGACCTTCGGCTGAGGTTAGGTCACCGCTGTGGCGATCATTCTTGGGCAAGGGATGCCGGAGCTCAGGGTTTTTGGCGTCGGGGAAGTGGAGTGTGACCTCAGGTTGCTGCCTAGCAGCTCGGGGAAGGAGGGAGCGTGATGTTTTCACGGTTTCCCGATCGAGCAGAGAGGCGGAAGCCGGGGAACTCGGTGTGCACTGAGGAGAAGGAAATGAGCAATGATCGCCTTGGTGGAACGCCTTAAGAGGACCACGGACCAACCCTAGGCTCGCGTGTGGAAGCGGGAAGCAGCTGGTGGCGCTGCTCCTCCTCGGTGGCGCACGGGTAGCTCTCGGTGGCGTTGAACCGGCAGCTGCTCGGTGGAATTTCCCACTGAGGCTGTGACTTTGTGTGCAAGTCTTCACTCTTATCTCTATGACATGTGGGTCCCACCCTCAATTTTAACCTCTGAACTTAACTCCAATTTACTGTTGTAAACAGTAGTTCCCACAAAGCCCCTGGTGATTTGAATTATCAACCTTTGATCCATTTGAATTAGTTAGAATTCAAATTGGGTTTGGTTTGGATAAATTTCAGCACATGTTCAGTTTGAAATTCAAATAAAGTTTGAATTTGCCCCACTTAGCTCATGTCAAGATCAACTCCAAATGGAGTGAAAATTGGTGTGTGAGCTCACAAAAATGTGCTGAGTAAGAATATGTCTCCCACTTTTGAATTCATGGGATAAAAACAGTTTGGATTTGAATGTAGTTTCAAACTGCCCTCTTTCTAGCTATGCCCAAAATGACCTCAAAAGGTTTTGAATTTGGGTGAAATTTGGCATGGACATTCCTAGCAATGTGTAGGAGTTTTTCATATGCCCAGCCCCTATATATTACATGTGGGAAATACCACTTTTGCAATATGTGAGTTTGTTCTCTAATGAGTATGTTGATGGTGGTTACTTGCTCTTCAAATGTGTTCATCAACTTCCTTCAAATGAGGTGTGTGTGTGGTGATGAACACTTTAAATATGTGTCCAAAACCTGAGGCCCTTACAGTTCCTAGGCCACATTATCTCCGAGGAAGGAGTATCGGTTGATCCCCGGAAAGTGGGAGATGTTCTGAAATGGAGCCAACCGCAAAACGTGAGGGATATTCGGAGTTTTCTTGGGATGGCTGGATACTACCGATACTTCATTAAGGACTTCTCTAAGATAGCAAAGCCAATGATGGAGTTGCTAACGAAGGGAAAAGCATTCCAGTGGACATCAGCATGCCAAGAAAGTTTTGAGGAGCTCAAGAAAAGGCTAACCACAGCACCGGTTTTGGAATTGCCGGACGTGAGCAAGAGCTTCGACATATATTGTGACGCATCCAGGCAAGGGCTCAGATGTATGCTCATGCAAGAAGGACAAGTGGTAGCCTATGCCTCACGACAATTAAAGAAGCACGAGCTTAATTATCCTACACATGACATGGAGCTAGCAGCAGTAGTGCATGCATTGAAGATTTGGAGACATTATATCCTTGGTCATCGATGCGAGATCTATACGGATCATAAAAGCCTCAAGTACATATTTACACAAACGGACTTGAATTTGAGGCAACGTCGATGGTTGGAACTCATCAAGGATTACAATGTTGGAATCAACTACCACCCTGGTAGGGCCAATGTAGCAGCCGATGCATTGAGCCAGAAGGGAGCATGTCACCAACTCACGGTTCGGGAGCTACCACCCGAACTACGCAAGGAGTTCGAACGGTTACACCTCGGTTTCTTGAACAACATGGAAGTGATGGAACTCCACTCTTCATTGGAGCAAGAGATAAGAAATGGCCAAGCAACAAATGAGGAGATCAAGGAAATCAAGCAAAGGATCCGACAAGGAACAGAGAAGGATTTCAAAGAAGATGAGAAGGGTACGCTTTGGCTAGGAAAAAGGATTTGTGTGCCTAACGTGAAGCACATCCGTGACATGATATTAAAGGAGGCACATGATTCACCCTACTCCATACATCCCGGAAGTACCAAAATGTACAAGGACTTGAAGACTTGTTATTTGTGGGATGGTATGAAAAGGGACATAGTCGAATACGTTGCCCTATGCGACACATGTCAACAGGTGAAGGCCGAACATCAAAGACCCGCTGTATTGTTGCAACCCTTGAAGGTACCCGAGTGAAAGTGGGAAGACATCAGTATGGATTTCATCGTCGGATTGCCACGTACTCAGTCGGGTTATGATTCCATCTGGGTTATCGTGGACCAATTGACGGAAACAACCCATTTTCTCCCTGTAAGGGCCAAGTACAACGTTGCACAATTAGCCGAGTTGTACATGGAACAGATTGTGTGCCATCATGGAGTCCCGAGGAGGATAGTCTCAGATCGAGGTTCTCAGTTTACCTCAGGATTTTGGAAGAAGCTGCAGAAAGCTATGGGTACACGACTAGATTTTAGCTCCGCCTATCACCCACAAACCGATGGACAAACCGAAAGGACAAACCAAATTTTGGAGGACATGTTGAGAGCTTGCGCCTTGAAATGTGGGCGTAGTTGGGATAGGAGTTCACCGTATGCCAAATTCTCCTATAACAACATCTATCAAGCTAGCTTGAAGATGTCGCCTTTCGAAGCATTGTACGGTAGACGGTGTAGAACACTGCTGTTTTGGAACGAAACCGGAGAGAACCAGGTGTTTGGATCCGAAGTGCTGCAAGAAGCTGAAAAGCAAGTCCAAATGATACGGGAGAACTTAAAGGCTGCTCAGTCACGACAGAAAGGCTATGCGGACAATAGGCGAAGGAAGTTGACTTTCAAAGTAGGAGACTTCGTATACCATAAGGTATCGCCTATCCGTGGCCAACGACGTTTCAACGTCAAAGGCAAGCTAGCACCTCGCTACATCGGACCATTTAAGATTTTGGACAAGCGAGGAGAAGTAGCCTATCAACTAGAGCTCCCAACATATTTCTCCGACGTACATGGCATGTTTCATGTATCCCAGCTCAAGAAGTGCTTGAGAGTACCCAAGGAGCAAGTACCAATGGAAGAGCTTGAACTTCAAGAGGACCTGACTTATGCGGAGCACCCTGTCCGAATTTTGGACGTAAGGGAAAGGGTCACAAGGAACAAAGTGATACGATGGTGCAAGTGTCAATGGAGCCATCATACCGAAGCTGAAGCCACATGGGAGCGTGAAGAAGACATCAAGGCAGAATTCCCTCATCTATTCTCTACTAACGGATCTTGAGGGCGAGATTCAATTTAAGGGGGGTAGATTTGTGACACCCTCATTTTTGGGTTCTGCATGTATTCATGTTTCATGTAGAGAAAACATTTTAAAAGAAGTGGGAACAGAGAAAGAATAAAAAAGATAGCCAAAAAGAGCAAAAATCCAGTTCACCAAGAGCGCCGAAGACAACTACCGCGGCCTGGCCACGTAGCGCCTTCGGAGCTCATCTCTGCAAATGGGGAGAGGTCCGCCGCTAAACTGGCTACGCGGCAGCCTCGGGGCTCATCTCCGCAAATGGGGAGAGGTCCGACCCCGTGGGACACGTGTTGCCCTGGAGCTAGCCTCTACAGAGAAGTGAGGCCAGTCCCGCAGGACACGTGTCACCTTAGGAGCTATTCACTGCGGAAATCAGAGGACCAGTCGCGCGGGATACGTGTCGATCTCGGAGCTCACCTCCGAGAGGTCCGGTTCTATTGGACACGTGTCACCACCGGAGCTTATCTCCGGGAGGTCCGTCACTGTTGGACACGTGTCAACCTCGGAGCTCGTCTCTGAGAAGAAAGGAAGTCTGGTGCTGTTAGGACACGTGGCACACCCGGAGCCACCTCCGAAGAGAGGGAAGGTCCATCACTGACACGTGGCGTCTGCGGAGCCACCTCCGAATAGAGAGGAGGTCATCCGCCAGGATACGTGGCGCACGCGGAGCTCACCTCCGAAGGAGAGGGAGGTCTCGCTCGCTTGACACGCGGCACAACCGGAGCTCGTCTCTGCAGAAAGGGGGAGACCAGGCCCCGGTGGGCACGTGGAGCTTCCGGAGCTCATCACCGCGGAGGTAACGAATTTTGGAGCGGTTTTTGCTTCTGTACACGTGGAAATACTGGTATGGGAGGAAACCGACATGAATTCCACAATGTTACCGCACCAAATCAACTAAAGATAAGTTGTTAAGATTCAATGACAATTTGAATAGGACTCTTATTCGAAGTCCAATCAGATTAGAACTATTTCTTCCCGATTATAAATAGAACCCAGAACCTTTGGCCGAAACCACAAACTTCTTTTCCAACTCCTGAGCCGACGACTTAGAGCCCTAGCCCCAGCTCGCCGAGTAAACCTTTCGCCGGAGTTTTGTCGAGAGAGATCGCCGGAAGAGAGCCCCAACGATCTGTCTTGCTAAGAGAAGGACCCCGAGACCAAGAAGAACGTAAGGTGGGTCTCCAATACTACCTTACGTCATCATCGCATTTTCTTTGCATCTGTTATTCGATTCCTTTCAAACAGAAACTTTCTCGTGGACAGATCACTTGTTGATTGGGTTGATCTAAGGACAAGATCATCGCCACGTCTACATTTGATCCGAACACCCCTGTTCATCGTAGAACCATGCAATCCATGCTATAACACGAACAAACCGATCTAATAAAAACTGCACCATAGGATTAACTTGCATCATTGCATATTAAAGTAGAGTTTATGCATTATATTGATTGTTGTGGATCTTGTATGTGTGTCATCATGTATAGAAGGACAAGCTCAGGAAGCTACCTACGACGGACTACAACAACAAGATTTTGAGCAACCGGAACAGCTAGAACAAGGCAAGTGCCCATGACCATATTGATCCTATGTTTTGGAAAAACTGTTTTGTTTGTGAAAAGGTGTGGGTGTTGAGTCAAACATGATGGGAAACCCTTTTATAGGAGTTTACTAGTTTTGGTTAAACCACCCTTGTCGCCAGGGAAGTTTATGAGTCGGGCATGGTTTTACTTTTATACTTCGCTGAGTCCATGGGATTAGGAAGCGAGATAGATTTGTCTAGCTAACTGCACTCGTAATGATAATAAGAAACTGATGTTGTTAATGAACATGGATCGGAGGGAGATCTAGGCAAGCCGGGTTTGTGAATGAGGTAGCATGAGATGGTTGTTTACTTGCCGTAGATCTAAGGACCGGTTCATGCGAGCACATGCCAGGATAACAGTGCCATCACAAGGCCAAGTATGGGTGCGGCTTAGCTGAGTAATTAGGTAAGTTGCTAGATTTTTATGGACTGAAGAAGGAGCGGGGAATGGGAGTCGAGTGAGGACTGCCCTGGGAACTACATGGCACAAGAGGGGGCCTGTGGGTGGGAGAATTGGAGATTCTAGCCTGCCGGTGAAACCTTAGTGAGTCCATACATCTAGTAGCCCCTTTGTAAAGGCTATTTTGTGATCTCTTGGCCATACACCGACGGTTGTGTACTGGTATAATGGAGGTTCCGCAGTCGCCGACGGGTGACAAAATCACAAACTTGTGGGTAACGAAGTGCAAACTCTACAGAGTCTAAAACTATCATGATAGCCGAGCTTACGGTCACGAGCGCCTGGCCAACTTCCATGATTAGTTGGATGGATATTTTGGGATGGTTTTGGATGGTTTGGTTTTGGTTTGGTTTTCAGGACTATTGAGTCCGGGTGATAAGATGGGTTGCATGACTGTTGAGTCATGGCAACGAGGTTGGTCTCGGTGTGAGACGGAATTGTTTGTGAGATGAAATGGTAGCGAACACGAGATGGTATTCGTGAGATGGTAGCGAATACGAGAAGGTATTCATGAGCAAGAATGAGGTTGATTAATGTCTGGTTGGGACATGGAAGGTAATGAACATAAAAGAGGTATGATTGGTATTTTAGTACGTGTTCGGATTACATTCGCTTAAAGATAAGTTGCTGTTTTATCATGGTTTTGATAAATAACTTTGCTTTCTGCAATGAGCCTTTTTATACCTACTTTGTTATGAGCTACATATCATATTTTCCCGCACTTGTTGAGTACATCATTGTACTCAAACTTGCATTATTATTTCATCATCAGCAACAGGAGAAGATTACTATGAAGACCAGGTGGAGCATTAGGCGTGTAATCTGTCCTCAACCTTGCCTGTGGGGATGGAGCAGAGATGCTGCTGCTGCTTAGATTGCTTCCGCATTAGTTAGAAGACTTCCGTTGCTAGAATAAAGACTTCCACTGCTAGAATAAAGACTTCCGCTGTTAGATTAAGACTTCCGCTGTTAGTATGAGTCCAAGACTAATGAGACATTGTAATAAAACCCTGTTATTTGTGGTAATATATAATCTGAACTCAGTTTGTGGAACATATGTGTATGTGTGATGAACATCCTGGGCACACATATGCATCAGTTCTCGGTTCCGTGGTTTTCCACAGTATTGAGGGCGTCACATCCACAAACTGAATTCAGAATATAACCACGAATAAATAGTGTTTAAGTACTTTATTACAATGACTCAAGGTCTAACTCATGAATCTCTAACTTATTCTTGCAGCGGAAGTCTCTAAACGACAGCGCAAATAACAAAACAGCAGGCTCCAGTCTTCAATTCCACAGGCATGTTGACTGTAGTTCGCACGCCTAGTACTCCACATGGTCCTACAGGTACTCATCTCCTGTAGCTGATGTTTATATGATAATGCAAGGGTGAGTACATGTCGTACTCAGCAAGTGCGGGAAAAGTATGACATGTAGCTTACAACAAGGTAGGAAATAAAAAGGCTCATTGCAGCAAGCAAATTTTATTTCACAAACATGATAAAAAAAGCTAAGTCTAGATGATTTTAATCCCAATATAACCAAGTAAAACAGCAACATTCTTTCATCATAATTCACCATTTATCAAGTCTCATCCAGCCATTAATCTTTCTCAAGTTCATCTCATGCTCATAAATATTCATAACCATCTCATATTCATATAGCCAAAACCAAACTCATTGTCATGACTCCAAACTGTCCCAAAACCAATCCCAATGACCATACCATAACCATACCGAATAATTATCCCAAGTTTTCCGTCTAATCATGGAAGTTGGCCAGGTGCTTGTGACCGGAAGCATGGCTATCATGATAGTTTTACACTCTGCAGAGGTGGCACCACTTTACCCACAAGTTCGTGATTTCGTCACCCGTCGGTGACTGCAGAACCTCCATTATGCCAGTACACAACCGTCGGTGTATGGCCAAGAGATCACAAAATAGCCTTTGCAAAGGGGCTACTAGATGTATGGACTCACTGAGGTTTCACCGGCAGGCTTGAATCACCATTCTTCCACCCACGGGCCCCCTCTTGTGCCATGCAGTTCCAAGGGCAGTCCTCCTCGACTCCCATTCCCCGCGCCATCCACGGTCCATAACAAGCTAGCAACACACCAAATTAATCAGCTAAGTCGCACCCATACTTGGCCTTGTGGTGGCACTGTTTTCCTGGCATATTCTTGCATGAACCGGTCCTTAGATCTACGGCAAGTACCACCATCTCATCCAGCAACATGCATGAACCAAGCTTGCCTAGATCTCCCCGATTCCATGCCCATTATCATCATAAGGATCTCATCATCATTATTCATATGAGTGCAGTAGCTAGAAATGTTTTATCTCAGCTTCCCGTATCCCGTGAATTAAGCGAAGCAAAAAGGAAAAACGACCATACCCGACTCATCAACTTTCCTGGCGACAAGGATGGTTAACAAAACTAGTAAACTCCTATAAAAGTGTGTACCAGCAAGTTGACTCAAGCATACGAGTTTTTGCAAACAAAACAGTTTGGAAACATGGGATCAATATGGTCAAGGGGCACTTGCCTTGCTCCCGTGGTTCTTGTTGTTTAAGCATCTCAAAGTCTTGGTGCTGCAGATCCTCGTAGATGGCCTCTTGAGGTTGTCCTTCTACTCACAACCACACACATACAAAATTTACAGCAATCAATCATCATGCACAAACTTTACTCAAGATGCAATGGGGTAGATGAATGCAAATCCTATGGTGCAGTTTTATTAATCCAGTTTGTAAGTGTTCTTGCATGTTTTAACGAGCTTTCATGGGGTTTTATGATGAACCAGGGTGTAGGGATCAAGTGCGGACGTGGTGATGATCTTGACTCAATATCTAGATCAATTCCACCGTCAAAAGCTGTAACACCCTCAATTTCGTAATCATGCATACATTCATATTTCATGTAGAGGAACATTTTAAAATAAGTAGAAACAGAGAAGAAATAAAAAAGGTAGCTAAAAAGAGCCAGTTCCAGTTCACGGAGAGCGCTGTAGACACTTCCCGCGGCTTGCTGCCCACGTGCCGTGTTGGGAGCTCATCCTTACGTAGTGGGGAGAGGTCCAGCACCGCCAGACACGTGGCAGGCTCGGGGCTAGCCTCTGTGGAAGGGGCGAGGTCCCAACCGCAGGACACGTGTTGCCCCGGGGCTTGTCTCTGTGGAGAAGCGAAGTCCAGCCCCGCAGGACACGTGTCGCCACCGGAGCTAGTCGCTACTGGAGAGCGAGGCCCAGAACTGCAGGACACGTGTCACCATCGGAGCTCACTTCCGAGAGGTCCGACACTGCAGGACACGTGTCGCTCTCAGAGCTCACTTCCGAGAGGTCCGGTCCTACTGGACATGTGTCACCTCCGGAGCTTACCTCCGGGAGGTCCGACACTACTGGACACATGTCACCTCCGGAGCTTACCTCCGGGAGGTCCGACACTACTGGACACGTGTCATCTCCGGAGCTTACCTCCGGGAGGTGCGACACTGTTGAACACGTGTCACCTCCGAAGCTCGCCTCTGGGAGGTCCGACGCTGATGGACATGTGTCATCCTCGGAGCTCACCTCCGAGGAGAAGGCATTACTTGACACGTGTCGACTTCGGAGCTCGCCTCCGAGAGGTCCCGCCCTAAGGAAGGTCCGGCACTGACATGTGGCGTGCGCGGAGCTCGTCTCTGTATAGAGGGGAGGTCCCGACCCACCAGACACGTGGCGCACGCGGAGCTCACCTCTGAGCGAGAGGGAGGTCCCGACTTGCCAGGACACGTGGCGCGCGCGGAGCTCACCTCCGAGGAGAGGGGAGGTCTCGCCCGCCTGACACGTGGCACAACCGGAGCCCGCCTCTGTGGAAAAGGGAGGCCCGGCCTCCGCTGGACACGTGGAGCCTCCAGAGCTTATCACCGCGGAGGAGACGAGATTTAAGCGGTTTTTCTTCGGTACACAAGTGCCCGACACGGAGGAAACCGACACGAACTCTTGTACGTTGAATACTGTAACCAAAACAATTAGAGATAAGTTGTTAAGATTCAAACACGAATCAAATGAGACTCTTATTTGAAATCCAATCAGATTAGGACTCTTCTTTTCCCGATTATAAATAGAACCTGAAACAACCCCTTGGCCGTAACACGTTCTCAAGTCGACGACTTAGAGGCCCTAGCCCCCAAAACTCGCCGAGCTAAACCCCTTCACCGGAGACCGCCGACAAGCTCTACATCACTAGAAAGAAGATCCCGAGACCCAGGAGAAGTGAGGTCGGTCTTTGTTACCATCTTACAACATCATTGCGGTTTTCTTTGCATCTGTTCTTCGATCCCATCGAACAGAAGCTCTTTCATGTGGACAGATCACGTGTTGATTGGTATGATCTTAAGTCGATATCATCACCACGTCCACATTTGATCCGTACACCTCTGTTCATTGTAAAACCCCATTCAAACCCATGAAAGAACACGTACAAACTGATCTAATAAAACTGCACCATAGGATTAACATGCATATACACCATTGCATTTTGAGTAAAAGTTTGTGCATGATATTGATTGCTGTAAATCTTGTGTGAGCATGATTGTAAGTAGAAGGACAAGCTTACGACGAACTACAACCTCAAGACTTTGAGATCCAAGAGCGCCAGAAACCACAAGAACAAGGTAAGTGCCCCTTGACCATATTGATCCCATGTTTTGGAAACTGTTTTGATTGCGAAAATTGTTTATGCTTGAGTCAACTTGATGGGGAACCCTTTGATAGGAGTTTACTAGTTTTGTTAACCACCCTTGTCGCCGAGAAAGTTAATGAGTCGGGTATGGTCGTTTTTGGTTTATGCTTCGCTGAGTCCACAGGATTATGGGAAGCGAGATAGATTATGTCTAGCTACTGCACTCATGGGAATAATGATAATGAAAACTTTATGAACATGAATCGAGGGAGATCTAGGCAAGCTTGGGTTGTGGAAGTGGTAGAATGAGATGGTGGTGTACTTGCTGTAGATCTAAGGACCGGTTCATGCGAGCACATGCCACGAAAACAGTGCCACCACAAGGCCAAGTATGGGTGCGGCTTAGCTTACTAATTAGGTAAGTTACTAGATTGTTATGGACCGTGGAAGGCGCGGGGAATGGGAGTCGAGTGAGGACTGCTCTGGGAACTGCATGGCACAAGAGGGGGGCCGTAGGTAGGAGAATTGGAGATTCTAGCCTGCCGGTGAAACCTTAGTGAGTCCATACATCTAGTAGCCCCTTTGTAAATGCTATTTTATGATCTCTTGACCATACACCGACGGTTGTGTACTGGTATAATGGAGGTTCTGCAGTCGCTGACGGGTGATGAAATTACAAACTATTGGGTAAAGTGGTGCCACCTCTGCAGAGTGTAAAACTATCATGATAGCCGAGCTTACGGTCACAAGCGCCTGGACAACTCACATGATTAGATGGGATGGTTATTGGGATTGGTTTTTGGTTTGGTTATGGTTTGGTCTTTGGATCTGGTGTCGGGACTGTTCAGTCCTGGTAATGAGATTGGTTTTAGACTGTTGAGTCGAAACAATGAGCTTTGGTCTCGGTTATGTGACGGGATTAAAACATGAGATGAGATGGTAGTGAATACAAGATGGTATTCATGAGCATAAAGAGTTGAGAAAGAATAATGTCCGGATGGGACATGGAAAGTGGTGAATCATGATGGAGGTATGCTGATGTTTAAATACATGTTGGGATTACATTTACTTAAATCTAGTTGCTGTTTTTATCATGTTTTGTGAAATAAACTTTGCTTTCTGCAATGCGCCTTTTTATACCTACGTTGTTGAAGCTACATGTCATACTTTCCGCACTTGCTGAGTACGTCATGTACTTACCCTTGCACTATCATACATCATCAGCAACAGGAGAGGAGTACTATGAAGACCACGTGGAGTATTAGGAGTGTGATCTGCCCTCAACCTTGCCTGTGGAGTAGAAGATGGAGCCGCTGCTGCTGCTTAGTTGCTTCCGCAATAGTTTGAAGACTTCCGCTGCTAGAATAAGACTTCCGCTGCTAGGATAAGACTTCTGCTGCTAGAATGAGTTCAAGACTCATAAAACATTGTAATAAAACCTTATTCATTCATGGTTATATATTCTGAACTCAGTTTGTGGATGATATGTGTATGTGTGATGAACTCCTGGGCACACATACACATCAGTCTCGGTTCAGAGAGGTATCCTCTCAGAACAGGGGCGTCATAGATTGTGGTATCAGAGCCACGGTTTATCGTAGGTCACACGCCTAGATAGGCCTCAGTTTAGTATTAGAAGCCACACTGACATAGGTTGCAAGACTAGGTAGAATGAATAGAATTGGCATTGAAACCACCTTGACCATAGTATGCAAGCCTAGGATTGGTATCACCCCAAAACCACATAGGACCCCCCATTGAATAAACTTGAATAGGAGTTGTGTGAACTTTTGTGATGATTGTTTGTGCTTGAGTGCTTAGTGTGAGTTGTGAGACGTTTCAGCGTTGTCCATATCCACACATAGTAGAGAGATGTGAGATGCTTCAGCATGTGTTCACATCCTCATACAATAGAAGATATGTAGTTCATACCCTTGATGCATATAGTAGGGGAATCCATCTAAACTTCTAACCTCTATTCTACTCAACTCTCTCTCACAGATGGTGAGAGGAAACGCCGGCCGTCAAGGGAGGAACATCCGTCGCAACCAAGAGGATGACCACATTGAGGTTCTTGAGAATGGTAACCCCGGAGCTGGTGAAAACAATCTGGAACGGTTGATGGCCATGCAGAATCAGCTCATGCAAACCATGATCCAAACTTTGGGTCAGCTGCAAGCCAACAACAACCCTGTTCCGGCACCACCACCGCCACCACCGTCGGCTCACAACTGACTGTGAGAGTTCATGAGGACTCGACGGCCTACCTTTTCACAAGCTAATGATCCCATGGAGGCCGATGACTGGTTGAAGTCCATGGAGAAGAAGCTTGCCATAGTTCAGTGCAATGACCAAGAGAAAGGTCTCTTCGCATCGCACCAACTCATAGGAGCAGCCGCTGATTGGTGGGACGCTCTCTGCAACGCTCATATCAACAAGGATATGATCACTTGGGCTGAGTTCAAGAAGAGTTTCCGCTCTCATTACATCCCTGCTGGTGTCATGATGCTCAAGAGGCAAGAGTTCGAAGGTCTCCGCCAGGGCAGGAAGAGCGTGAATGAGTACCTCAACAAGTTCACGCAACTATCACGGTATGCTCCTGAAGATGTCAACTCAGACCAACGGAAGCAGTACCTGTTCATGAGAGGGTTGAATAATGAAATCCAAGTTCAACTTCTCAACAATGACTATGCGAGCTTCCAGAAGCTAGTCGACAAAGCCATAGTGGTTGAGAGCAAGATCCGGGAGATCGAGCAAGAGGGCAAAAGGAAGATGTCATATCAGCCGCAAGGGAGCAACGTATGCCTCGGTACATGCCCCCAACTGCACCGTAGTATGGCTCGTCCACCTCTAGTTTTTGCCCTACTCAGCCACCATAGCAACGTCCTACCATGCAAGTGTGGGACGCCCGCGGCCCGGGAATCGCAGTGGGTGGTGCCGTGTGATGCGGCACCCAATAGCATGCATGAAAAGACGATAAGAACATAATGACATCATTTTGTTACTCAAGATAATTTCTTTTACAACATAATGTACACACGCAGCGGAAATTTAAATTTGCTGGACAAACTACTCACTCTCGACCCTAACTACGCCGAAGAGAAGTCGTTCAGCCCGTGAACGCTTCCTACTAGCTTCACCAAAGAAAGGCAGCGGCTAGGTTTCCGATGAGTTGAACGAACCGTGAGGTTCGTCGTCTCACCGACCAACCCTCTTCATAGCAGGCATCCTGCTACCTGCAAAAACAACTCAGAAGCAACCGTGAGCACTAAGGCTCAACAAGACTTACCCGTCACTCCTAAACATGCAACTCTACATGCAGGGGTAGTGAAAGAGTAGGCATAGGAATTTGCAAAATGCATCTTGACTAAACTTGATCCTTATATTCAGATTCTTATAGCCTTCATTTTAGTGGTCCTCACGCCTCACAACATCGGAAGTCCACAATCAAACAAGAAACGCTTATCCCGATGTTGCTAGCCTAAGGTGGAAATGAAATTTAGTTGGCTCTATAACTACTTCAGTCAAGGTTCCAATACAGTGATTAATCCACAAACAGCAAGTTAAGAGACTTAGTTTCTCTTTTTACTAAGTCACGGCGCAGTGGGCAAGTATGCTCAATCCTCTTCCGCGAGCGACGGTGATTCGAATCAATAACAACCCGGAATACACGACACATACACCCGCCTCGAAAGACTCTCTCAAGAGCTCTTTCTTACGTTGTATGCAGCAACCTTTCACACGACACCCCGACATAGAAAAACGCTTCGCGCCGAGCAGGATGGTCCTCTACGCGGACACGTCGAAGTTGCCCGCTAAAGGATTTACACCTCCCGCCTTCTCAACGCCATTCCCACGCGAAGGATGAGTTTCTATATCACGGTCCATCGTGTTACATCGGTTTCATGGGTCCCATACCCCACTATATATCCGGTACAGCTCAATCTTGTCCAGCAGGGCCGCATACATACGGTCCTTAACCGACACGGACGGGGCTACAACCAACCTCCACATTTGCCTTACCATCCCGGTCCAGGCCAAATGTGGTCTCAAGCATTGTCACACCCATCGCAGGTCGAGACCAACCTTGAGCGTTCCATCCTACAGGAACATCCCCGTCCCCATCTCATATTCATGAGGGTGCTCTTATCATTTATCTCTCGCGAGTAACTCCATTACTCGAACTTTCTCGCGAGTAGCTTTTTACTACTCGACTTCTACCGAGCTAGCTACAACATTAGCCTAGCATCTACAACGAGGCAAAGCCTACACTAAACCTTCTAATCAGGGATGTAATAGTCATGCAAGTGGGTTTCAATCATCCTAGACATAATGCACTCAAGTCTAATAAACATGATGTGATGTAAAGCAAAATTTAAAACGGTAACGATATGCAAACCGGGGCTTGCCTTGCTCAACGGTTTTGTTAGAAGCTAGGAGTTAGTCTTCCTCCGGAGAATCCGCCAAACTCGTCCCGAGATGGAGATCCTCGCTGTAGAGTCGAGTCCTCGTCGAACGTCGACGTCACGTGAGCTATTAAGATGATTTATGCACATGTATTCACAAGCAATTTAGAAAATGATTCAAAACTGTTGTTGTACAAGTTAACTCACACATAAGAGAGATAAACAACAGCAAGGTTTCTGTTGTTGGATCTATAACCTTAGAGATGATGAAAGCTAGGGTGAAAAGAGATACTAATAATCACCATGTGATTAAGTCCATTATATGAACACTTAAACCTAAAAGATGGTAGCTCAAGTTCCAGAGGTCCAATGAAGCTGAGAATTTAACCACAGCCTCTATGGAAGGTATTCAGACAGTGTGCAAAAATTGAGCTCATGAAATGGCTTCATGTGAGCACAACAAATCCTTATGTGGTTTTCACTAATCTGCCTTTACCCCCTAGATATTAAGCTTTCCTATGCTGCAAAGTAGGATTTTTGTGAAGTACAAAATGTCCTGAGTCCATAGGAATTGGTTTTACCATTTTTGGGAGTTTCCTACATGGAGATATGGATTTTTCAAAGAATGGTGAAAAGCTGAAATTGTCTCTGTTTATTTTCCTATTTTTCAGAGACATAAGGAATGAACACATTATTTGACCACGAAAATTAGGTCCAATGCCTCTGAAAGTTTTACTGGAGTTCAAGGAATTTTGGAAGAATGTCCTGTCAAAATTTGGGAATTTTCCAATAAACAGAACTCCTGTAAAAATTCATACAAAGTTTTACTTAAATGAATTAATGAGCCAAATTCAGGGATTTTCATAAACATTGGTCTGCACCCCTGGATAGTACTCTTTGAGAGGAATCCAACAAAATTTGTTTCACAATTTTTGGACACTCCTACACAAAGTTATGGCTCTCCAAAGTTTGAACTAAAGTGGGAAAGCAAGCACCTTGTGTGCCTTTGCCTCCGGCGCCTCGTCCTAACATGGGCGCCCCTTCTCAAAACCCCCGCTCCAACGTACCTGCTGTCGTGGGCAACAAGGCATGCTTTGGATGCGGTGCAACAGGACACTTTGCGAGCCAGTGCCCGAAGAGAGGTCCTGGACAGCCAAGCAACGTGCCCAAGCAGAACCCACGGCCGAACGGAGGAGCCAATCAAGGCAACCGTGGACAGAAGAACTACGCTCGTGGCAATATGAACCATGTTTCTGCTGAGGAAGCGCAACAGGCTGAGGACGTCGTGATTGGTATGTTCCTAGCCACCTCCAACCCAGCCACCATTTTATTTGATTCCGGAGCATCACATTCATTCATTTCATCCAAGTATGTTGCCAAGCACAATCTACCCATATCACACTTGAAATATACTATGTTGGTTAATTCTCCCGGTGGATAAATGAGGACTAGTATAGTATGTCCGAAAGTAAACCTTAAAATAAGGGGGTAGACTTCCTTGCCAACCTCATTGTCTTGGATTCCCAAGGGTTTGACATAATACTCGGAATGGATTGGCTAAGCAAGCACAACGGGGTAATCCAATGTGCCGAGAGGAGTGTGCATTTGACAAACGAGCATGGTACCCGTATTGAGTTCGTGTCAGCCCATCCGGCAACCGAGAAGGCAACGTTGAACCACGTCGAAGGAGCAACATTGGAAAGCATTCCGGTGGTTCAAGAATTCTCGGACATGTTCCCGGAAGAACTTCTAGGTATGCCACCTGACCGGGACATTGAGTTTGCCATTGATCTAGTACCCGGAACTGCACCTATAGCAAAGAGACCATATAGGATGCCCATTAATGAACTGGTGGAACTCAAGAAGCAAATTCAGGAGCAGCTAGAGAAGGGTTTTATACGTCCAAGCTCGTCACCATGGGGAGCCCCCGTGCTTTTCGTAGACAAGAAGGTTGGGACCCAAAGGATGTGTGTGGACTATAGGTCTCTCAACGGGGTGAAGATCAAGAACAAATGCCCTCTGCCCCGTATAGAGGACCTATTTGACCAAATGAAAGGAGCCCGAGTATTCTCCAAGATTGATCTTTGGTCGGGATACTTCCAGCTGAAGATTAAGCCCTCCGATATACCCAAGACCGCCTTTCGAACACGGTATGGTTCGTATGAATATACCGTTATGTCTTTTGGGTTAACGAATTCACCCGCATATTTCATGTACCTCATGAACAAGGTCTTCATGGAGTACTTGGACAAATTCGTCATGGTTTTCATCGACGACATAATGGTGTATTCAAAAAGTGAGGAAGAACATGAAGAACACTTGAGATTGACATTGCAAAAGATGCGAGAGCATCAATTGTATGCCAAGCTCAGCAAGTGTCAATTTTGGCTAAGGATATATCGTTCCTAGGCCATATCATCTCCAAGGAGGGAGTATCGGTTGATCCCAGAAAAGTGGGAGATGTTCTGAAGTGGAACCAACCGCAGAACGTGAAGGATATTCGGAGTTTCCTTGGGATGGCTGGATACTACCGCCGGTTCATCAAGGATTTCTCTAAGATAGCAAACCTATGACGGAGTTGCTAACGAAGGGAAAAGCGTTCCAGTGGACCCCAGCGTGCCAAGAAAGCTTTAAGGAGCTCAAGAAAAGGCTAACCACAGTGCCGGTTTTGGTATTGCCGGACTTGAGCAAGAGCTTTGACATATATTGTGACGCATCAAGACAAGGGCTCGGATGCATGCTCATGCAAGAAGGACAAGTAGTAGCCTATGCGTCAAGGCAACTAAAGAAGCACGAGCTGAACTATCCCACACATGACTTGGAGCTAGCAGCCGTGGTACATGCCTTGAAGATTTGGAGACATTATATCCTTGGTCATCAATGCGAGATCTATACGGATCATAAAAGCCTCAAGTACATATTCACCCAAACGGATTTAAATTTGAGGCAACGTCGATGGTTGGAACGCATCAAGGATTATGATGTCAGAATCAACTATCACCCCGGAAAGACCAATGTAGTAGCTGATGCATTGAGCTGAAAGGGAGCATGTCATCAACTCACGGTTCAGGAGCTACCACCCGAGCTACGCAAGAAGTTCGAATGGTTACATCTCGGGTTTTTGAACGAGATGGAAGTAATGGAACTCCACTCTTCATTGGAGCAAGAGATAAGAGATGGCCATGCTACGGATGAGGAAATTAAGGAGATCAAGAAAAGGATCCACCAAGGCATAGAAAAGGACTTCAAGGAAGACGAGGAGGGTACGCTTTGGTTAGGGAAAAGGATTTGTGTGCCTAACGTGAAGCACATCTGCAACACGATATTAAAGGAGGCACATGACTCACCTTATTCCATACATCCTGGCAGTACAAAGATGTACAAGGACTTGAAGACTTGTTACTGGTGGGATGGTATGAAGAGGGACATAGCCGAATATGTTGCCCTATATGACACATGCCAACGGGTGAAGGCCGAACATCAAAGACCCACTGGACTGTTGCAACCATTGAAGGTACCCGAGTGGAAGTGGGAAGACATCAGTATGGATTTCATCGTCGGTCTACCACGTACTCGATCGGGTTACGACTCCATCTGGGTTATCGTGGACCGATTGACGAAAACAGCTCATTTTCTTCCTGTTAAAACCACGTACCGCGTGGCATATCTAGCCGAGCTGTACATGGAGCAAATCGTGTGCCGCCATGGAGTCCCGAAGAGGATAGTCTCAGATCGGGGTTCTCAGTTTACCTCTAGGTTCTGGAGGACGCTGCATGAAGCCATGGGTACACGGCTAAACTTCAGCTCTGCTTATCACCCACAAACCGATGGCAAACTGAGAGGACCAACCAAATTTTGGAAGACATGTTGAGAGCCTGTGCTTTGAAACGTGGAAGGAGTTGGGATAAGAGCTTGCCATATGCTGAATTCTCATACAATAACAGCTACCAAGCCAGTTTTAAGATGTCACCTTTTGAAGCTTTGTACGACAGACGGTGTAGAACGTCGTTGTTTTGGAACGAGACTGGAGAGAACCAAGTATTTGAACCCGAAGTGTTACAAGAGGCTGAGAAACAAGTCCAAACGATACAGGAGAACTTGAAGGCTGCTCAGTCACGACAGAAAGGTGTAGGATCGAAGTACACGTGTAAAGCTACCAGAGGGGGGTGAAAGGTAGATAAAAACTTTTCAGCGGAAGCAACAAAACACCCCTCAGCAGAAAACCGATCTGTTAAAGAAACCATGTGTGTGACTAATATAAACGTGTTAAACTGTGACAAAACTAGTATAGATTGTACAGAATCAAGTTACAAAGACTCCACAACAAGAATCATGAAAATCCGTTGAGAGAAACTCAAGTTACGATCGAACAAAGGTCAATCTGTCCTATGCGAGAAAAACAGTTCTGGAATACTGCAAATAAACTCGTGTAGATCAGAAACCACAAATTCAATGACTGTGAAATTTTCACAGATGATATGGTAAAACCACCGAAGCAAGGTGGTGCTGAACAGAAACTCGACGAGAAAAACTTGTCTGAAATAAGTCGGACGAACAAGGCATAAAAGTTCCTTTAGAATACGAATTTTATTTATCAAAACACAAGAGGAACAGCCCCAAAGTCGTGTGCTCACGAGCCTTGGCCTCCCTTGCTTATATAACCAGCCCTAAGGCCAACCCAATTCAAACTAGGATTCCTACTCCTACTTGGATTCAAACTGTAACTTTTCAATACTGCTCAAGACTCTTCTACACGCAGATAGAAGCAATCTTAAGACTTCTAAACACCTTAGTAACGTCCCAAACAACACGAAATCCTATCATAACCAACTCAAAACTTTCTATATTTGAGTCAAACACGACTCAGCCGCAGCCTGAGTCCATAACCTAGTCGGTTGGACCTTTCCGACCAATTCTTTACGTCCACATCTCTTCATCACGCCTTGCAACCATGCAGCCACGTCCATGCACTCCTTGCACACGTGCAAACATCTTCCAACGACGTCCAAGATACCTTCATATGCATTGTTCTTGATTCAAACATACTGCGCAACCTCCCGATCAACTCAACCACAATTCCTCCCGAACTTGGTTGTTGAACCTCATCTTCTCCCTAAGACTAATTCAATGGATCCCGTCACCAGCCATGTCTTGAACTCAAGAAACACCTGAACATGAATAAACAACCAATACTTCCGAGCACAAGTCCTCGACTTGACTCTCGTTAGTTCCGAAACTACAACATCTTACGTGAGCACCTCACATAAGCATGTTGTAAACCATAGCAAAATGATATCAGCCAAAACTACCAAAACACACCAAAAACTTAGTAAAATAATACTAAGCAAACTTTCCATAAGAGTAAAGCAAGTTTGAAACATTGCAAGTTAAAAGCAGAACCATTGCAATCAAGCTCCGAACCTTACCAAAGCTAACCGGAGCTTACCAAAGCTAGTCGGGCCTAGCGCCGGAGCTTACTAAAGCTTAGTCGGACCTAGCACGGAACTTACCAAAGCTAGTCGGACCTAGCACCGGAGCTAGAAAAAACAAGTCGGACCTAGCCAAAATAAGTGAGACCTAGACAAAGCAAGTCGGACCTTACGTCAGACCTATCGTCGGACCTTGCAGGAGCTCGGACCTAGAGTCGGACCTTGTTAAAAAGGTGTTTTAGTAGTATTCAAAACTTTTATCGTCAAATCCAATGTCTTCAGCACATATAGGTCTCACAATCTCCCCCTTGATGAATGCATTGGCAACACCACTTAAAATCTGAACATTGGCTTATTCACATGAAAAGTTTTGAAAACAATTTCTCCCCCTTTGTAAATCAGAAATAAAATGAGAAGAAAAACAAAAATACGAAAAATTCTCCCCCTAAGAAGAATCGTGCCAAAACACTTGTGAATGTGTGCAATGTGTGATCAATTTGTTATGAGCACATTATAACATATACATATAAAACAAAGCTCATCCAAATCATACTATCAAGTAACTTACACTATCACATCAATGAGATACATAAAGTAGTATAAGCCATGCTAGAGATCAAGTGTAATTTTCAATTTAAGCAAGTCATGATCTCAAAAACTTAACTATTTCAAGACCTGAAAGCATGACAATTGTTGCTGCATTTTATTTATCATTTAAAGCACAAATTTTGATCTTATGACATTAGCAAGAGATTATATGCAGCATCAGCCTTATTCTAACCAACCAAGCCAAGCCTATGTCATTTGACAGTCAGAAGCTTAAGGACATGGTTTTAGTCATACACAACTCCTTTCAAGTTCATATCTAAGTTCAATGATAAGCCATCTCAAAAGAAGAAGTGCGATGTTTGCATATTCTCTTGATCTTTTCTCATTTTTTTATTTGAACATAAAAACTCAACATGTGAGTTGATTACTTGATTAATTCTTTATGATTAAAAGCACTTGTGAGCATGCAACAAGTTCAAAACAGCAAGAAAGTTTGACCATGACCAGATTTCGTGTAAGTAATTATTCCAATTACTAGACATGGTAAAAACTACAAAATGTATAACACGAGTAATGTAGTAAGAACTTTCAGCATGAAAAAAGAATCACAAAGTCATATATGCATGAAATACTATGCTCATATTATTTTAATTTCAGATTCACACATAGATTTCCCAAGTTTCAAAATTCTCCCTTAATTTAAGCCATGAGGATGCATAACCCCAATTTGACTACGAATGTAACAAAAACGAGTGAAATCCAAAGGTTTTGTAAAAATGTCAGCCAATTGTTGTTCGGTATCTACATGGTGAAGCACAATGTTCCCTTTTTCGACATTATAACAGAGAAAGTGATACCTAATGTCAATGTGCGTAGTTCTCGAATGTTGCACGGGGTTTTTAGCAATGCAAATGGCACTAGTGTTATGACAAAACAGTGGAACACTATCTAGATCAACCCCATAGTTCTTAAGTGTTTGAACAATCCAAAGAATTTGTGAGTAAGCACTAGCAGCAGCTATATATTCAGATGCGGCTGTGGATTGTGCAACTGAACTTTGTTTTATAGAGGACCAGGCAACAAGTGAATTACCAAGAAACTGACAAGCACCAGAAGTACTTTTCCTATCAATCCTACAACCCCCAAAATCAGCATCGGAAAAAGCTTTCAATGTAATGGTTGAGGAAGAAGGAAGAAAAATGTCAAATTCTTGAGTTCCATGTAACTACCTGAGAATCCTTTTGACGGCTTGATGATGTGAAGCACGTGGGGAGGCTTGAAACCGTGCACAAAGACATATGCTGAATTGTATGTCCGGTCTTGATGCCGTGAGATACAAAAGTGATCCGATCATGCTTCTATATTCTTTTTGATCAACGAGATCACAATCTTCATCAAGTTCAAGTGTTGTTGTTGTTCCCATTGGTGCCCGAAGAGGCTTGCTTTTGTCCATGTTGAAGCGCCTTAGGAGATCTTTTGTATACTTTGTTTGATGCACAAAAGTACCCTCCTTGGTTTGCTTGATTTGCAGCCCCAAAAAGTATGTGAGTTCTCCCATCATACTCATCTCAAATTCTGAACTCATCATAGCTGAAAACTTGGACACAAGATCATGAGAAGCACAATCAAAGATAATATCATCCACATACACTTGAACGAATAATGAGTCATTGCCATGCTTAAGCACAAAAAGAGTTTTATCAACCTTGCCCATGGTAAACCCCTTTTCAAGTAAGAATGTTTTTAACCTATCATACCATGCTCTAGGGGCTTGTTTGAAACCGTACAAGGCTTTGGACAGTTTGTAAACATGATTAGGAAAATTTGGATTTTCAAAACCAGGTGGTTGTTTGACATAAACCTCCTCATCTATGTAGCCACTAAGAAAAGCACTTTTAACATCCATTTGATATAGCTTAAAACCTTTATGTCACAACCGGTTTTTCCGAAGAACAACCAAGTGAATATCACATGTATGCCAGGATCATTTTCTCATACATGTGATGACAAATACTGAAGCATCATTTATTACAAGCCAGGTGTCGAATATAAATAAGTCTTACATAGCAAATGTCTCGATGGACAATAATAAGTTCATCACAAGTAAATAAACTAGCAGCGGAATATTATTATTTAGTGCTCAGTCACAGGCGTTGCCCGGGGGTCTCCATGAACCTAGAAACCTTCTTCGGGTCCAAAGTCTTGGTCATTATACACCACCTCATTATATTGACCTGAGCAGCAATATAAACCAACAAAATATGCAAGGTTGAGTACCGAGGGTACTCAGCAAGTGTGGGAAAATTATATCATGCATGGCTAGAACAAGGAGAGGTTCAACTCATGGTTAAAGCAATACGCAATTAATACCTATCACCTTAGCTTATTAAGCACCTACATTACTACACAGGTGAAATGGTTCCAAGCTCCCATACCATCATCATAATCAAATGACCATAACATCATTTCCAATGTTAAGCTCCCCGCTTAACATCCACAACTTCCAAAACCATCACTCCTCTAATCATGAATAAGTCCAAGCCGCTCTTGACCGTGAGCACGGCTGTCATGACAGTTTTGACTCTGCAGAGTTTGTACCACTGTACCCACATGTAGTGATTTCATCCCCCGTTGCCGGGTGGACTAAAAGAACCTCCATTATGCCAGTGGCTACGGACCACATTCACACTTCCCAGGTGTGTAGCCAGGAGATCACTACCAAGCCTTTACAAAAGGATTCCCGATGAGCGTGGGCCCACTGAGGTTTCACCCCTAACAGCATACAAGAGGCTCCAACCCCGCTGCAGTGGCCCCCTCTTGAGCCTTGCGGTTCATATGGTAGTCCAGCTGACACCTATTCCCCGCACCATCCAACACACCCATACTACGCCGGGGATACACCTAATTAATTGGCCAAGCTGCCCCATCTCAGCATGTGGTTGGCATTGTAAAGCCAGGTTACATGCTCCATGAACCGGTCCTTAGGATCCAGGCAAGTACTAAACACAAACCCGAGTCTCGTGCACCCAGCACACAACCAAAACATCCAACTTGCCTTGATCCCTACCTCTACATAACTCACAATATCTCATTCAAGAGTATGGTAAAATAAACTGATGATCTCATGTCCCAAATATCCCATTCTAAGCATGGCTAAGCATATGCATAATAATAAATGACATGATAAAAATAAATCCCAACCCAAGCTACAAGGAAACAAGGTAATGCAATTCTAGGGAAACTTCCTAACATGGGTTTCATATTTCAATTGACAATGCAAATAACTCTAGCTACACATCCTAGCATGGGATCAAAGTGGTCAAGGACACTTGCCTCCTTCTTGCTGCTCTTGAAATGGGTAGTCCTGATCTTGGAAAGGAATAACTTGCTCTTGAGCAGGTTCTACATCATACCATCACACATAGCAAAAGAAAAACAACAATCCATAAGACATAGTTCACACTTCCAATTCATACAAACCACACATTCATATTTATGAAAGTCATTCACCATTACATGTGTTGTGGTTACTCTATGTGTGTTGATTTGTGGCTTGCATACACTTTTAATCATGTGTATATGATTCCTACTTTGGTGTTCACATTTATACTTACATACTATATATATATATATATATGTGTGTGTGTGTGTGTGTTTCAAATTTAAATAAATTCCTTATATTCAACTACTACACCTTTTCACTACCAAGTATGTATGAAAAGTATTTTTTTTCTTCTCCATATGTGCCTTCAGAATTTCTACCAACCCTAAACTGAATTCTTTGGATTTTAGAAACTCCATTTATCATTTACTAGTTGCTATATTTTCAGATTTATTTTCCTATGCATAAATGTGTACTTTATTATGAAATTAGTAATACACATCATCTAAACAGAATAGGTTCTGGTCCTAAATAATTTAATAACATATTTTGACCTTTGCCTCTGATGTAAACTATTTCATAATTATTTTCCCTATTTTCTAAAACTATTCATTACTTAGAAATGTGTCCCTAAATGTGAATAATAAATTAAACAGATTCAATTCAGCCCAAAATATGTTTTTATCTCACTCCAAAGTTTTCTAAATACTGAGAAAGTTTTTAATTTAATTATGACAATATGTTTGTCCCACTTTTTAATTTTTAAACACTAGCCACATATTCAATTTTCTAATTTAAATACTAAACAGGGCTAAAAAGTTAAACTTACCCCACTACAGGGTCTATAATATTATTTTCAGAATTTCTAGGGGTCTAGCTACACTTATCAGAGGTGTTTTTCCTAATTTTTATTAAGTCCAGGGGCTAAAACTGATTTTTAAATGAATTTACATGATTTTCTGGAGTTCCAGGAGCTGGATCAGAAGTTTCCGGGGCTAGCTCTTATTTCCCGAGAACCCCAGGGGGTAGCACGTAAGATTTCCAGTCTTTATAACGCGGGGCTGACGTGGACCGTCCGATTTTAAACCGACGGCTGAGATTATAACGTCGAACCGGTACGCGGGGATTTAAACCCTACCGTGCGATTTAAAATAAACGGCGCACAAGCGGCCACGTCGCTCTGATCGAACGCGGGCGGCGCTGCCGGCGGCGCACGGCGGCGGGAAGCGGCGATCTCGCCGGAAACTTTCGGATCTTCGGGAATTCTTCCTAAAACTGTGATTTTATGGCATAGATCGGTAGAGGGGAGGTCGGGGATCTCACCTCGGGGGTTTTCTTGAGCTCGGAGGTCATGGAAGGTGATCGGCGATGAGGTCCGGGGTGAATTCACGGCGAAGCTCGTCGACGCTGTGTTTACACCGCAAGTCACCGAGTTTTCTGCACCTGCAAGGTTCCCTGGAGGCGGTGGATCAAGACCAGCGAGTTAGATCGGAAATCCCGAGCTTAGATCGGCCAGAATTCGCCAGAGAAGTCTCGGTTCTCACCGGAGTAAAAACGGCGGATCGCGTGGGAAAAACAGAATGAGGCCGGGGTTTTTATAGACGGGGGAGGGCGGCGGGGTGGTTTAGATCGAGTTCGCGTCGCCTACGAACGGAATTCGGCGGGGATGCGCAGGAATCCGGGTCAGTTTTGATTCGGGGTGAGAGAATCCCGGCGCGGGCGCGAGGTAGAAGAAGAGCTGGCGGGCCCCGCCTGTCAGTGGGAGGAAAAGGCGCGCGCGGCTGCGGGCTGGCGCGGGGGCTTGTTGGGCCGGCTGGTGGGTTTCGGCCCACTGGCCGGTTTTTTTCTGTTTTCCTTTTTCTTTTTCTATTTCTTTTCTGTTTTGAGTTTAATTTGAATTCCAGTTTGAATTTGAATTTTTGCAAAACATGCAACACGTCCAAAAATTTTTAAATTCCCCTCTTAACATGACTTAGGGTCTTAACAAGATTTTTGGGGTGTTACATCTCTACCCCCCTTAAAAGAAATCTCGTCCTCGAGATTGGTGGTTCTAAGAAAACAATTCCGGAAATTGTGCCTTGAGCTCATCTTCCCGCTCCCATGTGGCTTCCTCTTCTCAGTGATGCTTCCACTGCACCTTGCACATCCGGATTCTTTTATTTCTGGTGAGGCGTTCCATTGTCTCCAAAATCTTGTATGGTTGCTCGGCATAAGACAAATCCTCAGCTACGTCCACTTCATTCATGGGTAACACCTCTTCAGGCGTCCTCAGGCATTTCTTGAGTTGTGACACATGGAATACATCGTGCACATCCGATAGACGAGCCGGTAACTCTAGTTGATACGCCACTTCGCCTTTCCTTTCCAGAACTTGAAAGGGTCCAATGTATCGAGGTGACAACTTCCCTTTCACCTTGAACCGACGAAGTCCTCTGATAGGGGACACCTTGAGATAGACATAGTCTCCCACGTTGAAAACGAGCTCTCTTCTTCGTACATCGGCATAGCTCTTTTGGCGTGTCTGTGCTATCCTCAAGTTGTTGCGAATTTCCCTCACCTTCGCCTCAGCTTCTTGTAGTACTTCTGGACCAAACACATTACTTTCCCCTGTTTTGTTCTAAAATAGGGGAGTTCTGCACTTCCTCCCGTGCAAAGCTTCAAACGGTGACATCTTCATACTAGCTTGATAGCTGTTGTTATAGGAAAACTCCGCATACGGTAAGTTTTTATCCCAACTCCGATTGTTTTTGAGTGCACATGCCCTTAGCATATCTTCAAGGATCTGATTGGTTCTTTCCGTCTGCCCATCAGTTTGGGGATGATAGGCAGAACTAAAGTTCAGATGGGTTCCCATGGTTTCATGCAACTTCTGCCAGAACCTTGAGGTGAACTGTGTCCCTCGATCCGACACAATCATCTTTGGCACTCCATGGTAACACACGATCCTTGACATGTACAACTCTACCAATTTGGATCCGCTGTAGCTTTCTTTCACGGGGATGAAATGAGCTACCTTGGTTAGCCTGTCGATGATGACCCATATTGAATCATATCCTGATTGGGTCCTAGGCAATCCCACGATGAAATCCATGCTGATTTCTTCCCATTTCCATTCAGGCACTTTGAGTGGTTGCAATAATCCCGCGGGTCGTTGATGTTCTGCTTTCACCAACTGACATGTGTCACATAGGGCAACATGTTCCGCGACATCTCGCTTCATGCCATACCACCAATACCTGCCCTTGAGGTCCTGGTACATCTTCGTACTCCCAGGATGAATGGAATAGTCAGAATCGTGAGCCTCCTTCAAAATCAATTCACGGATCTCCTTTACTTCAGGCACACAGATCCTTTTCCCGTGCCACACCGTACCATGTTCATTCTCTCTAAAACCTGGAGCTTTATTTTCCTGGATGAGTTGTCTGATCTCTTGTATCTTCTCATCATTCTTTTGGCCCTCGCGTATGTCTCGCTCGAGTGTGGAGTCCACTTCCATGGCGATGGCTTCACCACTATTTACTAGACATAGATTGAGCCTTATAACCTCATCCTTCAATTCTGCAGGCATGTCCTTCAAGCTCAACTTATTGACCTGCACTTTGCGACTTAAAGCATCGGCCACGACGTTTGCTTTCCCAGGATGATAGTTGATGCCTACATCAAAGTCATTGATTAACTCTAGCCATCTCCTTTGTCTGAGGTTGAGGTCTGGCTGTGTGAATATGTACTTCAAACTCTTATGATCCGTATATATCTCGGTCCTCTTCCCCATCAAATAGTGCCGCCAAATTTTCAACGCGTGTACCACTGCGGCTAGTTCTAGGTCATGTGTAGGATAGTTCTTCTCGTGCTTCCGAAGCTGCCGGGATGCATAAGCCACGACATGCCCTTCTTGCATGAGAACACATCCCAACCCGTTTCCAGAGGCATTGCAGTACACCGTGAAATTCTTCTGCATATCTGGCATAACCAACACTGGGGCTGTTGTCAATCTTTTCTTTAGCTCCTGAAAACTCGTCTCGCACTGTGGCGTCCATGTGAATGTGATTCCCTTCTCCAACAGTTTGGTGAGGGTTCTTGAGATCTTAGAGAATCCCTCAATAAACCGTCGATAGTATCCAGCCAATCCCAAGAAGCTTCGAACTTCCCCGACACTTTCAGGGGTCTTTCACTTCTGTATATCCTCGATTTTGGCGGGATCTACGGAGATTCCTCCTTCTGAGATTATATGTCCTAAGAAGGGAACTCTCTTCATCCAAAACTCACACTTGCTTAACTTGGCATATAGTTGGTGTTCTCTCAGCCTTTGCAACACCAACCTTAGATGTTTCTCATGTTCTTCTTCATCTTTGGAGAAGACGAGAATGTCATCTATGAAAACCACCACAAATTTGTCCAGATATTCCATGAATACCTTGTTCATGAGATACATGAAGTATGCCGGGGCATTAGTTAGCCCGAAAGGCATGACAGTGATTCATACAGTCCGTACCGAGATACGAAAGCTGTCTTGGGAATATCAGATTGCCTTATCTTGAGTTGGTGGTATCCCGACCTGAGATCAATTTTCGAGAACACACAAGCTCCCCTCAACTGATCAAAAACGTCTTCAATGCGGGGTAATGGGTACTTGTTCTTGATGGTTACCTCATTCAAAGCACGGTAATCCACGCATAACCTTTGGGTTCTGTCTTTCTTGGGCACAAATATCACCGGAGCTCCCCATGGTGAGGAACTAGGGCGAATATACCCCTTCTCCGTCAATTCTCTCAAATGATCCTTGAGTTCTTCTAGCTGCTTGGAGTCCATCCGATAAGGTCTCTTGTATATCGGGGCCGTTCCAGGCACTAGCTCAATTGCAAATTCCACTTCACGATCGGGAGGCATACCTGGCAATTCTTCCGGAAAAAGATCTGGATATTCCCGGATAATCCTGATCTCTTCCACTTTCACCTCAACTTGATTTAATTTAATGTCCCTCCTAGGCTCGTGTATTGTTATGAACTTTACTCTTGTGCCACTAGGGTGAGTTAGTTCCACCGTTCTGGTCGAACAATGAATGATTCCCTTATGTTTGGTCAACCAATCCATGCCCAAAATAATATCGATCCCTTGGGAATCTATCACTATGAGGTTAGCAGTAAACACTACCCCATTAATGTCTAGATTCACCTTGGGACACACTTGTCTTGTCCTTATTTCTCCACCTGGAGAGTTTACGGCTAGCATATGGTTCATTTGTGTTGTTGCTAGGTCATACTTCTTAACAAACCCTTGAGCAATAAACGAGTGGGTGGCACCAGAATCAAACAGCAGGGTTGCAAGGTGTAAATTGGCAGGAAACTTACCAACTACCACGTCGGGTGCATCTTGTGCTTCCTCCATAGTGACGTGGTTCACCCGTCCTCTCATTACATTCTGCTGTTGTGGCTGCGCGGGCTTCTTCTTTGGGCACTTATGGGCATAGTGCCCCACTTCACCACAGCTAAAACATTGCACCCCAACCTTAGGTGCTTGGCCTTTGTTGTCTTGGGGTTGGTTCGGGGGTCCTTGCACTGCTGGTCAAGGTGGATATGCAGGGCGAGGCTGCTGTACAAACTGACGTGGTGGCTGTGCTGGTGCTGCCGGTGGCCTGTAGTTCGGGTTGTACCCTCTTGGTGCTGAGTAGGGTACCGCAGCACGGCTCGTCTGCCCCGTAGGTTGCTGCATCATACGGGGGCGAGTGTTGCTTCCCGAGGCTTGATGTGACCAACCGGCCTTCCTCTTATTCTCATTTTCCAAGGCCTTTAGCTTCCTTTCCACCACAAATGCTCTGTCCACCATCTTTTTGAAGCTTTCATACTCATTCGAGGACATTGTACACTGCATCTCTGCGGTAAGCCCTTCCACGAAACAATCTTGTTTCTGCTCATCAGTCTCTATGTCCCGTGGGGCATAATGGGATAGTTGGGTAAATTTAGTGAGGTATTCCCTCACCGTCATGTTTCCCTGCTGCAGTCCCAAAAACTCCTTCCTCTTGTTTTTTAGTTCACCTGTTGGGATGTAATGGTCGCGGAAGCTACACTTGAACTCTTCCCAAGTGATGTTCTCAGGGTCATGATGGGCGGCCACGTAGGCGGTCCACCAATCAGCAGCAGGTCCATGCAATTGATGAGAGGCAAACAGCACCCTCTCATACCCTTGGCACTGGATGATCCTCATCTTACTTTCAATGGTCTTCAGCCAATCATCTGCCTCCAGAGGTTCGGCAGCACTTGCAAACTTTGGAGGTTGAGTTCCTAGAAACTCACTCAACCTTGGTTGGCGTGGTGCAGCTTGTGGAGGTGGAACTTGATGCAAGTTGGCCACCACTTGAGTCAAGTTCTGGATGAGCTGATTTTGATTCTCCAGCATTTGGTGGAGGGGATCAACTCCTTCACGGCAACCACCCCAGTCCTGGCCTCCGGAAAGATGAGGGTTGCATGCCTCATCGTTGTTGTTGGCGGGGTTGACAGCACGTCCTTTTCCTCTTCCAGCCATCTGGCAGAATCAACCAACGTTAATTTGAAAGCATTTAGTATCATCTTACTACTTTCATTTGTTTGTACTTTGAAGTATTGAGGCTTTGTTATACTTTTACGAGGGTTCATATCTCACACCAAATAAATGCACTATTATTTCATGTGGGTTCACACACCAAAGTAAAACAATCTGAAGACGAGGCTGTGGACAATTGCTCATGGCTTCCACAACTCACGTCACACACCAAGCATTAACACACCATTAACTTAACGTAACGACTCGACTATTCGACATGTTGCTAACTAAGGGAAGGACTCTACACTACTCGTTTTCTTGAGCTGGCTCCTCAGGATCTTCCTCATCATTTCGGCTGCCTTCTGACTCTGCTTTGGGTGGAGAGGCTGTTGGTGGAGAAGTGCGACGACGCCTTATCGCCCGACGATCTGAGGAGTCAGGAGTCCATGTATCATTCGCGGTGATACACAGTTCATTCCCATCTCCTCTTTCTCTCGCCCTCCGGCAGGCTCACAGCAACGCCTCCGTTTCCTTCAGGGTGTCCCGAACATCCTGAAGCTCTTGCTGACACTCCTGCAGTCGAGTGCTGAGCATAGCAGCATCCTCCAAGCACAAGTCCATGTGCTCATGGGAAGTCCCTTGCTGCACTAGCGGATACTTATATTCCGTGGTACCACTCTCACGCTGGAGGACATACATGTACTCAGTCCTGTCCAGGTGGCGACGATAGATGTGACTCTGACAGGTGATGGCCTCCCAGGTGACATCCTTCTCCGCGTCGACCTGTGTCGCTCGACAAGCTGGAGAGTGGTGGATCTTAAGCAGATGATTTTCGTGTATAATTCTCATCTCTGAACTCCATTCTTCCCTCTTCTCACGGATGGTCCGGGTGGAGTTATAGTGGATGATTAGCTTGCCCGTATTGCCGGCGGCTTCGAGCATACGCCGAAGTCGGCGCAATAAGCCTCCTACTGCCAATCCGTAGGAAAGGTACGTCACCGGACGGCTCTCCTCTCTCTCGGCAAGGGCAACTACGGGAACTCTCCCTCCTGTGGACTTGCGAGCGGTACAAATCATGCGAACCATCTAAAAAAAAGAGAATTTAAACTTAGGTTAGATAAACTCTTAAACCAAAAATCCTATTTTGAATGAAAGTTGGGGTAAGATGAAGAAAGTGACTCATTTAAATAACACTTTTCAATCCACAACTTTGAAAAATAGTTTTTAAGAAAATAGGGCCCTTAAATACGTCCATTTCTACCTACGTCCACGTTCCTACGGGCAACCTTGGCTCTGATACCACTTCTGTCACACCTGGTTTTTCCGAAGAACAACCAAGTGAATATCACATGTATGCCAGGATCATTTTCTCATACATGTGATGACAAATAGTGAAACATCATTTATTACAAGCCAGGTGTCGAATATAAATAAGTCTTACATAGCAAATGTCTCGATGGACAATAATAAGTTCATCACAAGTAAATAAACTAGCAGCGGAATATTATTCTTTAGGGCTCCGTCACAGGCGTTGCCCGGGGGTCTCTATGAACCTAGAAACCTTCTTCGGGTCCAAAGTCTTGGTCATTATACACCACCTCATTATCTTGACCTGAGCAGCAATATAAACCAACAAAATATGCAAGGTTGAGTACCGAGTGTACTCAGCAAGTGTGGGAAAATTATATCATGCATGGCTAGAACAAGGAGAGGTTGAACTCATGGTTAAAGCACTACGCAATCAATACCTATCACCTTAGCTTATTAAGCACCTACATTACTACACAGGTGAAATGGTCCCAAGCTCCCATACCATCATCATAATCAAATGACCATAACATCATTTCCAATGTTAAGCTCCCCGCTTAACATCCACAACTTCCAAAACCATCACTCCTCTAATCATGAATAAGTCCAAGCCGCTCTTGACCGTGAGCACGGCTGTCATGACAGTTTTGACTCTGCAGAGTTTGTACCACTGTACCCACATGTAGTGATTTCATCCCCCGTTGCCGGGTGGACTAAAAGAACCTCCATTATGCCAGTGGCTACGGACCACATTCACACTTCCCAGGTGTGTAGCCAGGAGATCACTACGAAGCCTTTACAAAGGGATTCCCGACGAGCGTGGGCCCACTGAGGTTTCACCCCTAACAGCATACAAGAGGCTCCAACCCCGCTGCAGTGGCCCCCTCTTGAGCCTTGCGGTTCATATGGTAGTCCAGCTGACACCTATTCCCCGCACCATCCAACACACCCATACTACGCCGGGGATACACCTAATTAATTGGCCAAACTGCCCCATCTCAGCATGTGGTTGGCACTGTAAAGCCAGGTTACATGCTCCATGAACCGGTCCTTAGGATCCAGGCAAGTACTAAACACAAACCCGAGTCTCGTGCACCCAGCACACAACCAAAACATCCAACTTGCCTTGATCCCTACCTCTACATAACTCACAATATCTCATTCAAGAGTATGGTAAAATAAACGGATGATCTCATGTCCCAAATATCCCATTCTAAGCATGGCTAAGCATATGCATAATAATAAATGACATGATAAAAATAAATCCCAACCCAAGCTACAAGGAAACAAGGTAATGCAATTCTAGGGAAACTTCCTAACATGGGTTTCATATTTCAATTGACAATGCAAATAACTCTAGCTACACATCCTAGCATGGGATCAAAGTGGTCAAGGACACTTGCCTCCTTCTTGCTGCTCTTGAAATGGGTAGTCCTGATCTTGGAAAGGAATAACTTGCTCTTGAGCAGGTTCTACATCATACCATCACACATAGAAAAAGAAAAACAACAATCCATAAGACATAGTTCACACTTCCACTTCATACAAACCACACATTCATATTTATGAAAGTCATTCACCATTATATGTGTTGTGGTTACTCTATGTGTGTTGATTTGTGGCTTGCATACACTTTTAATCATGTATATATGATTCCTACTTTGGTGTTCACATTTATACTTACATACTATATATATATATATGTGTGTGTGTTTCAAATTTAAATAAATTCCTTATATTCAACTACTACACCTTTTCACTACCAAGTATGTATAAATTTTTTTTTTCTTCTCCATATGTGCCTTCAGAATTTCTACCAACCCTAAACTGAATTCTTTGGATTTTAGAAACTCCATTTATCATTTACTAGTTGCTATATTTTCAGATTTATTTTCCTATGCATAAATGTGTACTTTATTATGAAATTAGTAATTTCTGCTAGGTGAATGGGAAAATACGAATTAAGAGCCTTCGGTCGATTTAGTTACACATCATCTAAACAGAATAGGTTCTGGTCCTAAATAATTTAATAACATATTTTGACCTTTGCCTCTGATGTAAACTATTTCACAATTATTTTCCCTATTTTCTAACACTATTCATTACTTAAAAATGTGTCCCTAAATGTGAATAATAAATTAAACAGATTCAATTCAGCCCAAAATATGTTTTTATCTCACTCCAAAGTTTTCTAAATACTGAGGAAGTTTTTAATTTAATTATGACAATATGTTTGTCCCACTTTTTAATTTTTAAACACTAGCCACATATTCAATTTCCTAATTTAAATACTAAACAGGGCTAAAAAGTTAAACTTACCCCACTACAGGGTCTATAATATTATTTTCAGAATTTCTAGGGGTCTAGCTACACTTATCAGAGGTGTTTTTCCTAATTTTTATTAAGTCCAGGGGCTAAAACTGATTTTTAAATAAATTTACATGATTTTCTGTAGTTCTAGGGGCTAGATCAGAAGTTTCCGGGGCTAGCTCTTATTTCCCGAGAACCCCAGGGGGTAACACGTAAGATTTCCAGTCTTTATAACGCGGGGCTGACGTGGACCGTCCGATTTTAAACCGACAGCTGAGATTATAACGTCGAACCGGTACGCAGGGATTTAAACCCTACCGTGCGATTTAAAATAAACGGCGCACAAGCGGCCACGTCGCTCTGATCAAACGCGGGCGGCGCTGCCGGCGGCGCACGGCGGCGGGAAGCGGCGATCTCGCCGGAAACTTTTGGATCTTCGGGAATTCTTCCTAGAACTGTGATTTTATGGCATAGATCGGTAGAGGGGAGGTCGGGGATCTCACCTCGGGGGTTTTCTTGAGCTCGGAGGTCCTGGAAGGTGATCGGCGACGAGGTCCGAGGTGAATTCACGGCGAAGCTCGTCGGCGCTGTGTTTACACCGCAAGTCACCGAGTTTTCTGCACCTGCAAGGTTCCCCGGAGGCGGTGGATCAAGACCAGCGAGTTAGATCGGAAATTCCGAGCTTAGATCGGCCAGAATTCGCAGGAGAAGTCTCGGTTCTCACCAGAGTAAAAACGGCGGATCGCGTGGGAAAAACAGAATGAGGCCGGGGTTTTTATAGACGGGGGAGGGCGGCGGGGTGGTTTAGATCGAGTTCGCGTCGCCTACGAACGGAATTCGGCGGCGATGCGCAGGAATCCGGGTCGGTTTTGATTCGGGGTGAGAGAATCCCGGCGCGGGCGTGAGGTAGAAGAAGAGCTGGCGGGCCCCGCCTGTCAGTGGGAGGAAAAGGCTCGCGCGGCTGCGGGCTGGCGCGGGGGCTGGTTGGGCCGGCTGGTGGGTTTCGGCCCACTGGCCGGTTTTTTTCTGTTTTCCTTTTTCTTTTTCTATTTATTTTCTGTTTTGAGTTTAATTTAAATTCCAGTTTGAATTTGAATTTTTGCAAAACATGCAACACGTCCAAAAATTTTTAAATTCCCCTCTTAACATGACTTAGGGTCTTAACAAGATTTTTGGGGTGTTACACTTTAGATGCAGCAAAAGCTAACAAAATTCATATGGCTTGTAATCTAGCAACAGGAGCAAAAGTTTCATCAAAATCTAGACCTTCAATTTGTGTGAAACCTTGAGCAACTAACCTAGCCTTATTCCTAACCACAACCCCATCCTCACTTTGTTTATTTTTAAACACCCATTTAGTTCCAATTAAAGTGTGACCTTGAGGTGGAGGTACAAGTTTCCAAATATTATTTCTTTCAAAATTTTCTAACTCTTCTTGCATGGCAATAATCCAAGATTCATTAGTGAGTGCGTGTGATATATCTTTGTGTTCAAAAGAAGCAACAAAAGCAGAATGAGCATGAGAATTGGGGTCGAAAAACCTGGATCTTGTAACTCGTTCATGCAAGCTTCAAATAATTTGTTGTGGAGGATGACTTTTGAGAATCCGGAGGGGAGTGGACACTTCACAAGCTTCTTCTTCTTCATGTTCATCACAAGTAGATGAGCTTGTGACGTGAGAAGGATATGGACCAGCAATGGTGGTCGTCGGTGCTGGCTGTGAATCAAGATCAGGAGCTAGAACAATGTCATTAGCTGCTGAATTTTCGGGCAGCAGCACCGCTTCTTCCTCTTCTTCAACGAAAATACTCTCCCCCCTGCGGATATGGATCCGGATCTGCAATATTTGAACTAGTACCTGGGCTAGCTTCATCAAAAGAAACCTCACAAGTCTCCAAAATTTTGTTAATATCAAGTAAAAGCACACGGTAGCCTCTAGTATGAGATAGATAACCAAGAAACATGCCATCAACAGATCTAGCTTCAAATTTATCAAGATTACCATGTTTCTTAACAAAGCATTTGCAACCAAAGACTCTAAAGTGTGTGACACTAGGCCTATGTCCAAACCTGAGCTCATATGGTGTTTTACCTAGCTTAGCACGCAAGAAAACACGATTTGAGACATAACAAGCGGTTGCAATTGCATCAGCCCAAAATTTCCTAGGAGTTTGATATTCATCAAGCATAGTCCTAGCCATCTCAACTAAGTCTCTGTTCTTTCTCTCTACAACACCGTTTTGTTGAGGTACATATGGTGAAGAAAATTGATGATCTATTGCATTTTCAGCACAAAAGTGATCAAACGATTGATTTTTAAATTCGGTTCCATTATCACTTCTAATTGCTCTTAAAGATCTTGGGTGATCAATTGATAATCTAAGAAATAAAGTTCTAAAGTGACTAAAAGCTTCATTCTTAGATGCCATAAAGTAAACCCAAGAGTATCTAGAATAGTCATCAACAATCACAAGAACATACCATTTACCTCCGAAGGATTGAACACGTGAAGGTCCTACGGTGTCAAGGTGTAAAAGTTGACCCGGGTCAGTTGTCATGGTCATTGTGAGAGGAGCATGTGAACCTGCAACCATCTTAGCATGTCTACAAGAAGAGCACACAATTTCTTTGTCCTCTTTAAGCTTAGGCAGCCCACGTATGCGATCAAGAGCACTAACACGCGTGAGATGATCAAAGCCTACGTGACCAAGTCTACAATGCCAAAAATATAAATCTTTGGAATTATTTGCAACTACACATCTATGATTAGAGGAAGACATATCAAAATCAGCTTTAAAAACTCTTCCAAACTCAGACATGTTAAAAATAAGCTCACTATTTGAACCTACAACTTTGCAGCAGTTTTTATTGAAAATAATTTCCAGATTTTCATCTAGCAATTGTGAAACAGAAAGCAAGTTGTATTTCAAATTTTTGACAAGTGCCACATCCTTCAAAGTGTAGTGATCATTTACTCTAACCGAACCCTTAGCAATTATAGGAGTTGAAGAATTATCGGCAAAAGTAACATTCTCTACACATGACACAAGAGAGAGAGAGAGGAGAACCATTCTTTGTTACCGGTCATGTGGCGTGAGCAACCTGAATCCACAATCCAAATGTTCTCCTTCCTCAAGCATGTAACCTACATAGAAGCACAATACGTCGATGACTCAATACTGGGGTTAGTTAAAAGGCATTTAGGAATCCATTACTGAGTCATACGATGTCCAGCAGGAATAACATGCGAAAGCTGAGATAAAACAGCAGGTTTATGAGTCAAAATTTGAGATTTTTTGTTCTTAACTACTGACCTATGAGGTGTTACTTGTGTAGCACGAAAATCAGTAGCTTCGGAGGCAAAAACAGAAGGTCCGGAGGCAAAAACTGAAGCTCCGGAGGTAAACTTTGAATATTTCTGACTCATAACAGCAGGTTGCATGTTCCTGACATTCGGTTTAGTATGTGCAGCAAATTTTGCATGAGAGTTATAAGATCTAGCTTGCATTCTTTCCTTTTTATGTTGCTTAGCTAGTCTATAACAAAAATCTATTACATGACCATCTGTACCACAATAGGTACAATGAAATTTAACTTTGTGTTCATGTCTAGATGAGCATGCAGTATGCTTATTTGAACCCGAATGTGACAACACTCCTGTAGATTTAAAAACCACTTCTTTTTATTTAGGAACTGTTTGAATCAAACCACTTCCTAATGATTTTACAATTTTAGGTGGATGTTCCTTAGCATGAGCATGTGAATCAAAACCTAAACCAGTTTTATCATTGCAAGACTTGGAAGAATTCAGCAGCAAGTTTAGGTTCTTATTCCCATTACAAAACCGATCTAATGTCCTATGCATGTTATCAAGTTTATTTGATGGATCAAGGCAATTTTCACATGAAGTTTTTTCTTTAAATTTGCAATTGGAACAATATTTAACTTCATGAGAACGTAAAGCATTGTTCAATATAGAAATTTCTTTCATAGCATCTTGTAGTTTCTTATCAAGATCATCGCAAGTAGAACAATGCAAATCAATTGTAGAACAACAAGCATCTTTCAAGTTTTTATCATTAAGTGCAGCAAGCTTTTTGTTCTTTTCGATTTCATGTTCAAGTTTATCAAGTGTGGAGGTGTGTGCACTTCTTAGAGAGGACAATTGTTCATATATTAAATCACATGAGGAACAAGAATCATCACTAAGAATCAAGGATTTTAAACGATTAATTTCAGATTCTAGTGACTCAATTTTAACAGCATTATCCCTAAGCTTTTTGTCATTTTTCTTAACAATAATAGTGGCACGAGAAATAGCATCACACATTTCTTCACAAGTAGGACATACCTCTTCGTTGTCACTGTTGTGTTCTGCATCCTCCATACTTGATATTGATTTTCCCGCCATGAAGCACAAGTTTGCCAGATCATCTTCATCTTCATCAATTCCAATGTCTACATCACTCGAGCCAAGTTCTTGAAGTGCGGTGATGAAACTGTTTATCAGTTTGCGTCCTGTAAAACCCTTATTTTTCTTGTTGGTGTTGCCAAAAGAGGACTTGACTTTATTCTGCTTTTCATCACGGTTAGAAGGACCTGAAAGGTTAGGGCAATCTGTACGAAAGTGTCCTGTCTTACCACATTCAAAGCATCGTTGAGGTCCGGAGCTTCCTCTCCTTCTAATTCTCACATTTTGCAATGCTTTTGAGAACCTAGTAGAAAGAAGTACTAGCTTCTCCTCTGGAAACTCCTCAATCTGTTCCAGGGTTAGTGAAGACAGAAAAGCAAGTGTATTACTAGATGATTGGCCGGAGCTAAGCATATCACGTTGTGAGACAAATGCAATAGCCTTATTTGGGTTCTTGCATGATATAATGTCAATTTCATGAGTTTTTAGCTTAGAATAAAGCACATCTAATGTAAGAGTACTCATGACAGTGGATTCACGTATGGATGTTACTTTCATCTCCCAAATTGACATGTCTAATGCACTTAGTAATTGCCTAGCATTTTCAGCATCTGAAAAATTAACATTGACGCTACGCAAGTTGCTGAGAATTTTATTAAAGCGAGCAAAGAGGTCATCAATGGACTCACCGGGTTGCATCTCAAAGCGCATGTATTCTTTCTTGAACATATCCTGTCTTACCTCCTTGATCGTGTTGGATCCTTCGTGGTAGTCACAAAGTGCTCTCCACACATCGTACGCCGATCGGAGGTGTGCAACACGGTCGAAGTCGCTCTGAGTTAGTCCTTGTATGATCAAGTTTCGAGCCTTGTTATTGTTGTCGACATCTCTCATGTTTGTAGCCGTGACTTGACCGTTTGAAGGCACATCGTAAGGCTTCTACACCTTTTCCCATATTGCAAAGCCTTGCGCCTGGATGAAAGCTTCCATGCGTGCCTTCCAAACCTGAAAATCAATATCACTAAACACACAAGGTTTGGCGGAGTATTTCTCCATGATGATTAGTCAAAACATGTGCAAATCACAAATATTAGAGAAACCTGGCTCTGATACCAATTGTAGGATCGAAGTACACGTGTAAAGCTACCAGAGGGGGGTGAATGATAGATAAAAACTTTTCAGCGGAATCAACAAAACACCCCTCAGCAGAAAACCGATCTGTTAAAGAAACCGTGTGTGCGACTAATCTAAACGTGTTAAACTGTGACAAAACTAGTATAGATTGTAGAGAATCAAGTTACAAAGACGTCACAACAAAAATCATGAAAATCCGTTGAGAGAAACTAAAGTTACGATCAAAAGATCGAACAAAGGTCAATCTGTCCTACGCGAGAAAAACAATTCTGGAATACTGCAAAGAAACTCGTGTAGATCAGAAACCACAAATTCAATGACCGTGAAATTTTCACAGATGATATATAATCAATTTGTGAAGACAGCCCAAAAAGAATCACATCAATTGGATCTGTAAAACTCAAGTTTTGATAAAACCACCGAAGCAAGGTAGTGCTGAACAGAAACTCGACGAGAAAAACTTGTCTGAAACAAGTCGGACGAACAAGGCGCAAAAGTTCCTTTAGAATACAAATTTTATTTATCAAAACACAAGAGGAACAGCCCCAAAGTCGTGTTCCCATGAGCCTTGGCCTCCCTTGCTTATATAACCAGCCCTAAAGCCAACACAATTCAAACTAGGACTCCTACTCCTACTTGGATTCAAACTGTAACTTTCCAATACTGCTCAAGACTCTTCTACACGCAGATAGAAGCAATCTTAAGACTTCCAAACACCTTAGTAACGTCCCAAACATTCCTAAAACAACTCAAATTCGTGACCCACACGAAATCCTATCATAACCAACTCAAAACTTTCCATATTTGAGTCAAACATGACTCAGCCGCAGCCTGAGTCCATAACCTAGTCGGTTGGACCTTTCCGACCAATTCTTTACGTCCACATCTCTTCATCACGCCCTGGAACCATGCAGCCACGTCCATGCACTCCTTGCACACGTGCAAACATCTTCCAACGACGTCCAAGATACCTTCATATGCATTGTTCTTGATTCAAACATACTGCGCAACCTCCCGATCAACTCAACCACAATTCCTCCCGAACTTGGTTGTTGAACCTCATCTTCTCCCTAAGACTAGTTCAATGGATCCCATCACGATCCATGTCTTGAACTCAAGCAACACCTGCACATGAATAAACAACCAATACTTCCGAGCACAAGTCCTCGACTTGACTCTCGTTAGTTCCGAAACTACAACATCTTACGTGAGCACCTCAAATAAGCATGTTGTAAACCATAGCAAAATGATATCAGCCATAACAACCAAAACACACCAGAAACTTAGTAAACTAATACTAAGCAAACTTTCCATAAGAGTAAAACAAGTTCGAAACATTGCAAGTTAAAAGCAGAACCATTGCAATCAAGCTCCAAACCTTACCAAAGCTAACCGGACCTTGAACCGGAGCTTACCAAAGCTAGTCGGACCAAGCGCCGAAGCTTACTAAAGCTTAGTCGGACCTAGCACGGAACTTACCAAAGCTAGTCTGACCTAGCACCAGAGCTAGCAAAAACAAGTCGGACCTAGCCAAAATAAGTCAGACCTAGACAAAGTGTAAGGGCCTCAGTTTTTGACACATGTTTAAAGTGTCATCACCACACACACACCTCATTTGAAGCAAGTTGATAAACACATTTGAAGAGCAAGTAACCACCATCAACATGCTCATTAGGGAACAAATTCACATATTACAAAAGTGGTATTTCCCACATGTGATATGCAGGGGCTGGGCATATGAAAACTCCTACATGGTACTAGGAATTTCCATGCCAAGTTTCACCCAAATTCAAAAAATTTTTTAAGGTCATTTTGGGTATAGATAGAAAGAGAGCAGTTTGAACTCAAATGCAAATTCAAACTGTTTTGATTCCATAAATTCCAAAGTGGGAGGCATAATCTTACTCAGCACATTTTTCTGAGCTCACACACCAATTTTCACTCCATTTGGAGTTGATCTTGACATGAGCTAAGTTGGGCAAATTCAAACTTTATTTGAATTTCAAACTGAACATGTGCTGAAATTTATCCGAACCAAACCCAATTTGAAGTCTAACCAATTCAAATGGCTCAAAGGTTGATAATTCAAATCACCAGGGGTTTTGTGGGAACTACTGTTTACAACAGTGAATAGGAGTTAATTTCAGAGGTTAAAATTGAAAGTGGGACCCACATGTCAGCCACTGAAGGAAATCAACCGAGAAGACTTTCAGTACTCGGGTCCCCGGGCTTCAGCTGTCATCGCCACCGAGGGAGGCCGCCGCGCCAGCAGCTGCTTGGCCACGCGCGCGGCAGGGTCGGTTCCGGACCCCTTCTTAAGGCGCCCCCCCTCCTCGGCCGAAGCCCTCGCCATTTTCTCCCCGCAAGAACACAGCGCCGGGAAACTTTCTTCCGCCGCTCAGAACCGATCGGAGAGCTCCGATCACAGCCTCCCCGTCCCCTCCAGAGCTACGGCAAGGTACTAGGAACCCTCCTCCTTCTTCCCCATTGCTAGAACTCAGCTGAAACCGATCGATCTCGGCTATACCGAGAGTTCAATTCGGTGACCTAAAACCGCCACACTTCGGGTTCCCGTGGACAGCCAAACCGGGGGGGTTGTCACGCCAGAGCCAAGGCGCCCGTGGACGCTCTAGTGACCGGTGCTGCTCACCGCAAGCCACAGCCCAAGTGCTTGCTCACCGGCGGCGAATTTCCAGTTTTCCCCTTTCGGGGTGCAGATCGACCTTCGGGTGCGGTTCTGTCAAATCCCTACTCTAGGAAGGATTAGAGGGCCCCAATCTGCTCTCACACAAACTAGACACGGTAGCGCACAAGTTGCCTTCACAACCTTTGGTCTGAGAACCTCTGTAACCGGCGTATTTCAAAGTTTACCGACGGTGGAGCATGCGGGAGGCATCGGGCGCACGGTGAGGGCCTACTTCGGGCCTCCCCCGAGCTGCTTCAAGCTCATGCTGACCTTCCCTACGGTCCACTGATGCTTCCCGACCGGTTTCTCGAGTGATTGGAGTGCTAAGGAGGTCGGCCGACACGGCCGAAGTCTTCCGGAGGCGGGGGCTCGTCGCCGACCATGCACCGGCCATTGTCATGACGAGCTGAGCCCAGAATCCTGTTCCCCGAGTGAAAGTAGGCAGGGGCGGCCAAAATCGTGAAGTTTGGAGCTCCACAGAAGCTGCCGGTGAGCTCTCCGGCGAGGTATCACGGCGGCAGAGCGCAGGCGGCGAGAGGTAGACGAAGAGGGTGGGACCCGGCTGTTAGCGGCAGATATTTTAAATCGAGATCGGGCTGTGGCTGGGATCTGCTGTGCTGGCGCGCAAAAACCCTGTAGGCCTCAGTGTGCTGACGCCTCCGCGCCCAACACGTGTTACCATGGCCCACCCGCAAGTTTAAACTTTTCCCCGATTTTCAGATTTCATTCAAACTTCAAATCCTCATAACTTTAGCTAGGAAGCTCCAAATCGAGTGAACCTAATTTTGTTGGATTCAGCTCTCTGAGAACTTTCCAGAAAATCAAGTTTCACTTCATGAAAATCCTTAATTCTCCAGAATTAATTCCCCAAAATTTAAACTGTTTGGAATTTTAACTGGAGAATCCTTTGGAGGAAAATTCTGAAATTTTGCTGGTATGTTCATCAAAATATCCCTGAACTACCATAAAAATTTCAGATCCATTTGATCTCATTTAATTCACCTAATGGTGTGATTAGTGAAACTGTTCCAGAGAAAATAGAAAATGTTCAGAAACATTTTCAGAATTTTCTCTGAAATTCTTTAGCTCATATCTTTAGCTAGGAACCTTCAAATTAAGTGAGACCAACTCCATTAGAACCTTCTGAAAATATAGTTTCCAGAAAGTCAGGGCTTGCTCAATGAAAATCCCTAGAATACCCTAAAAGCTCCAATTAAGGTCAAGGACATAATTAATTGTGGAGGGCTCAAATGAGCTTTGCTGCAACTAAAACTTGACCAAGTCTGTGTTTAGGTTGTGACCAAGCCACAGTAAAAGTTTCACAGTCTTTGGGTCTGTCTAGTGAGACTTAGAAGGTTCACCAGTTTGAATCTCAGTTCAAATGCATTTAATTAATGCATGTACTTCTTATATCATGTAGTCGCTAAGGTCGAGGAGGAACCCGAAGTCCTAGACTTTGTTACTCCGGAGGAGCAGCTAGCCTACGACCAAGAGCAGCAAGGCAAGCTCCGGTTTGCATTAACCGTTTTACAAACTTTTATTGTTTTGAGCACTTACTTGAGTATTATGATTCCTTGCATTAGAGTCTTGTTTGGAAACCCAATTGCATAGCCAAGAAAACCCTGGGTTGGGTTTAGGATTGCAAACCCCGTTAGTTACTGCAAAGCTAAGTTAGGGTAGGATTCGGTACAAGTCGAGTAGTTGGAACTACTCGCGAGCATAGGCTAGAGGCACTCGACTGGGGTAGAGATAGCACATGATACACATGGCAAGAAAGATGAGACCGAGCAGAGAGTAAGGGCAGAAGGACTTTGGGGCCTGTGTGCTGTAGCTCCGCTTGTGTCGATTGAGGACCAAGCCGTGTGCTGGACTGTTGAACAAGCTAGAACAGTACCGAAGACCTACCGGCTATATGGGAACCGGAAAACCGATGTAACTCGGGTAGCTGGGTGTTGAGGCATAGCTGGTCGTTCAGAGGGTAGGTTGAGAGCTCGAGGTGTAAATTGGCTGGCGGCACTGAGATGCGCGTGCAGAGACCTCTTGCTCGGGACGATTGGACCGGTTCAATATTTGGCTAACGGGTGAAAGGTAGTTGCGTATGGCGTCCGTGATGGTTGTTGTAGGCAACATCGAGTACGGGCGTACGTGACGGGTTGTTCGGGTAACCCTGCAGGTGTAAAACGATTATAATCGCCGTCCCTCGCGGTCAGTGAGTACTACTTGTTCACTGTACCATGACGTAGAAAGAACAGGCTAGTTACATGTTAAAATGTTGCTGATTGAAAGATGGACTTGATTGTTAATGATTTGCTGTAGTTTAGAGCTAATTAAAGTTCCTTTCAACTTTGGGCAAAGTACATGAGAGAAATGCGTTTCTTGTTTGATTGCGGCTCTCTCATGTGCCTTAGCGTAAGGTTCTCCACAACCTGCTGCTAAAACTTGAAAGTAAGGTTCCACTAATTAGGCGAGTCCTTTGCAACTTGTTTTTATCTCATGTACCCATAACCCCTCATGTAGAAGTTCCAAGTTTAGGAGAGACGGGTCAGTCTTTCTGAGCCTTCGTGCTCACTGCTTGTGTTTGAAGCTTTTGCAGGGTTCTATGAGGAAGGGACTCCCGAAGAGGAGACGGAACCCCAGAAGGGTAACCCCGTCGAGTGGGAGTCGTGCACGCCGCCGTGTTAGTGTGCGTGCTAGCAAGGACACGTTCACGGGCTGAACGTGGACTTGAACGTGGACCTATTTTGATGTAAAAATGTTCATAAACCACTTTATGTAATAAAAGTTTTGCTTCCGCTTTGTACCTTTGATGTGTGTTATCTGGTGCTGTGCAACGCAGCACCCCTCAGCGTGATCCTGGCTCGACAAGACCGTGGGCTCGTGTCACAAAGCAAGTCGGACCTTACGTCGGACCTATCGTCGGACCTTGCAGGAGCTCGGACCTAGAGTCGGACCTTGTTAAAAAGGTGTTTTGGTAGTATTCAAAACTTTTATCGTCCAAGCCAATGTATTCAGCACACATAGGTCTCACAAAAGGCTATGCGGACAATAGGCGAAGAAAGTTGACTTTTGAAGTAGGAGAAGTAGTCAACTGGAGCTCCCGGTGCACCTCTCCGACGTGCATGACGTGTTTCACGTATCCCAGCTCAAGAAGTGTTTGAGAGTTCCGGAAGAACAAGTACCAATGGATGAGCTCGAGCTTCAAGAGGATCTGACCTATGTAGAGAACCCAGTCCGAATTTTGGACGTAAAGGAAAGGGTCACGAGGAAAAAAGTGATCCAATGGTGCAAGGTACGATGGAGCCATCACACGGAAGCAGAAGCTACATGGGAACGTGAAGAAGACCTCAAGGCAGAGTTCCCTCATCTATTCTCCACTACCGAATCTCGAGGGCGAGATTCAATTTAAGGGGGGTAGGTTTGTAACACCCTCAATTTCAGAATCATGCATACATTCATATTTCATGTAGAGGAACATTTTAAAATAAGTAGAAACAGAGAAGAAATAAAAAAGGTAGCTAAAAAGAGCCAGTTCCAGTTCACTGAGAGTGTTGTAGACACTTCCTGCGGCCTGCTGGCCACGTGGTGTGTTGGGAGCTCATCCCTGCGTAGTGGGGAGAGGTCCGGCACCGCCACACACGTGGCAGGCTCGGGGCTAGCCTCTGTGGAAGGGTCGAGGTCCCAACCGCAGGACACGTGTTGCCCCGGGGCTTGTCTCTGCGGAGAAGCGAAGTCCAGCCCCGCAGGACATGTGTCGCCACCGGAGCTAGTCGCTACGGGAGAGCGAGGCCCAGAACTGCGGGACATGTGTCACCCTCGGAGCTCACTTCCGAGAGGTCCGACACCACAGGACACGTGTCCCTCTCGGAGCTCACTTCCGAGAGGTCCGGTCCTACTTGACATGTGTCACCTCCGAAGCTTACCTCCGGGAGGTCCGACACTACTGGACACGTGTCACCTCCGGAGCTTACCTCCAGGAGGTCCGACACTACTGGACACATGTCATCTCCGGAGCTTACCTCCGGGAGGTCCGACACTGTTGAACACGTGTCACCTCCAGAGCTCGCCTCCGGGAGGTCCGACGCTGATGGACACGTGTCATCCTCGGAGCTCACCTCCGAGGAGAAGGCATTACTTGACACGTGTCGACGTCGGAGCTCGCCTCCGAGAGGTCCCGCCCTAAGGGAGGTCCGGCACCGACACGTGGCATGCGCGGAGCTCGTCTCTGTATAGAGGGGAGGTCCCGACCCACCAGACACGTGGCGCACGCGGAGCTCACCTCTGAGGGAGAGGGAGGTCCCGACCCGCAAGGACACGTGGCGCACGCGGAGCTCGCCTCAGAGGAGAGGGGAGGTCCCGCTCGACTGACACGCGGCACAACCGGAGCCCGCCTCTGTGGAAAAGGGAGGCCCGGCCTCCGCTGGACACGTGGAGCCTCCGGAGCTCATCACCGCGGAGGAGACGAGATTTAAGCGGTTTTTCTTCGGTACACGAGTGCCTGACACGGAGGAAACCGACACGAACTCTTCTACGTTGAATACTGTAACCAAAAAAATTAGAGATAAGTTGTTAAGATTCAAACACGAATCAAATGGGACACTTATTTGAAATCCAATCAGATTAGGACTCTTCTTTTCCTGATTATAAATAGAACCCAAAACAACCCCTTGGCCGTAACACGTTCTCAAGTCGACGACTTAGAGGCCCTAGCCCCCAAAACATGCCGAGCTAAACCCCTTCACCGGAGACTGCGGACAAGCTCGCCATCGCTGGAAGAGAGCCCCGACAATCTATCTTGCTAGGAGGAAGATCCCGAGACCCAGGAGAAGTGAGGTAGGTCTTCGTTACCACCTTACGACATCATTGCGGTTTTCTTTGCATCTGTTCTTCGATCCCTTCAAACAGAAGCTCTTTCATGTGGACAGATCACGTGTTGATCGGTTTGATCTTAAGTCGAGATCACCACCACGTCCACATTTGATCCCTACACCTCTGTTCATTGTAAAACCCCATGCAAATCCATGCAAGCCATGCAAGAACACGTACAAACTGATCTAATAAAACTGCACCATAGGATTAACATGCATATACACCATTGCATCTTGAGTAAAAGTTTGTGCATGATATTGATTGCTGTAAATCTTGTGTGTGCATGATTGTAAGTAGAAGGACAAGCTCAGGGAGCTATCTACGATGAACTACAACCTCCAGACTTCGAGATCCAAGAGCGCTAGAAACCACAGGAACAAGGTAAGTGCCCCTTGACCATGTTGATCCCATGTTTTGGAAACTGTTTTGATTGCGAAAAGTGTTTATGCTTGAGTCAACTTGATGGGGAACCCTTTGATAGGAGTTTACTAGTTTTGTTAACCACCCTTGTTGCCGGGAAAGTTAATGAGTCAGGTATGGTCATTTTTGGTTTATGCTTCGCTGAGTCCACGGGATTATGGGAAGCGAGATAGATTATGTCTAGATACTGCACTCATGAGAATAATGATAATGAAAACTTGATGAACATGAATCGGGGGAGATCTAGGCAAGCTTTGGTTGTGGAAGTGGTAGAATGAGATGGTAGTGTACTTGCCATAGATCTAAGGACCGGTTCATGCGAGCACATGCTAGGAAAACAGTGCCACCACAAGTCCAAGTATGGGTGTGGCTTAGCTGACTAATTAGGTAAGTTACTAGATTGTTATGGACCGTGGAAGGCGCGGGGAATGGGAGTTGCGTGAGGACTGCCCTGGGAACTGCATGGCACAAGAGGGGGCCCGTAGGTGGGAGAATTGGAGATTCTAGCCTGCCAGTGAAACCTTAGTGAGTCCATACATCTAGTAGCCCCTTTGTAAAGGCTATTTTGTGAACTCTTGACCATACACCGACAGTTGTGTACTGGTATAATGGAGGTTCTGCAGTCGCCGACGGGTGACAAAATCACAAACTATTGGGTAAAGTGGTGCCCCTCTGCAGAGTGTAAAACTATCATGATAGCCAAGCTTACGGTCACAAGCGCTTGGACAACTCACATGATTAGATGGGATGGTTATTGGGATTGGTTTTTGGTTTGGTTATGGTTTGGCCTTTGGATCTGGTGTCGGGACTGTTGAGTCCTGGTAATGAGATTGGTTTCGGACTGTTGAGTCGAAACAATGAGCTTTGGTCTCGGTTATTAGACGGGATTAAAACATGAGATGAGATGGTAGTGAATACAAGATGGTATTCATGAGCATAAAGAGTTGAGAAAGAATAATGTCCGGATGGGACATGGAAATTGGTGAATCATGATGGAGGTATGCTGATGTTTAAATACATGTTGGGATTACATTTACTTAAAGCTAGTTGCTGTTTTTATCATGTTTTGTGAAATAAACTTTGCTTTATGCAATGAGCCTTTTTATACCTACCTTGTTGATACTACAGGAATCGGGACTATAGACGACGGCTGGAAACCGTCGTCAATAAGGACACTACCGTCGTCAATAACTTATTGACGACGGTAAATGTTTACAGACGACGGTTTCCAGCTGTTGTCAATTATTAGTCGTCAATAAGTTTATTGACGACGGTAACCGTCGTCAATAAATTTATTGACAACAGCTAAATCTAGCTGTCGTCAATAAACTTATTGACGACAGCTAAATCAGGCATACATCATACATGTCATACTTTCCGCACTTGCTGAGTACGTCATGTACTCACCCTTGCATTATCATACATCATCAGCAACAGGAGAGGAGTACTATGAAGACCACGTGGAGTATTAGGAGTCTGATCTGCCCTCAACCTTGCCTGTGGAGTAGAAGATGGAGCCACTGCTGCTGCTTAGTTGCTTCCGCAATAGTTAGAAGACTTCCGCTGCTAGAATAAGACTTCCGCTGCTAGGATAAGACTTCCGCTGCTAGAATGAGTTCGAGACTCATGAAACATTGTAATAAAACCTTATTCATTCGTGATGATATATTCTGAACTCAGTTTGTGGATGATATGTGTATGTGTGATGAACATCCTGGGCACACATACGCATCAGTCTCGGTTCAGAGAGGTTTCCCCTCAGAACAGGGGCCACAAAAGCGATCAAAATGCCATCTGTCCACACGTAAAAGTTTCTGCTCGAAGGGGGCGATGAAAACGGATGCGTAGAAACAGCGGTGACGTCATAAGATAGGTAATGAAGACCTACCTCACTTCCTTTTGGTGGCTGGGCTTCCTCCTAGCAATGGCAGCAGCGGGAAATTTTTCTCTGGAAGGTTAGGGCAGGACAGATCGTCGGGCTTCTTCTCCGGCGACGGCGAGGCGTGACGGGGCTCGACGGCTGCAAAATTCCGGCAACGGGGGGAGGGGGATGTAACACCCCAAAACCTGTTAAGAGGGGAATTTAAAAAATTTTGGACGTATTGCATGTGGTGCAGAAATTCAAATTCAAATTGGAATTCAAATTCAACTCAAAACAGAAAAGAAAAATAAAAAGAAAAAGACAAAACCCCCGGCCAGTGGAACGAAACCCACCAGCCGGCCCACCCGCCCCCACGTCAGCCCGCAGCCGCGCGCCCCCCTCTCTCCCACTGACACGCGGGACCCGCCTGTCATCCCCGACCTCCCGCTCGCGCCAACCGCCGGACTCTTCCGCGCGCGCCCGATCACAACTAACCCGGAAATCCGCGTCCCCCAGCCCGACTCCCGGTCCCGGATGACTCAAACTCAATATAAACAGACACGCCGCCCTCCCTTGTCTATAAAAACGCCGGCATCGACCCTTTTCCCCACCCGATCGCCTGTTTTTCATCCCGGTGAGAACCGAAGCTCCGATCACCGTTACCTCTCGATCTCTGCTCAAATTTTCCGATCTAACGCGCTGATCGTGCTCCACCGCCTCCGGGGAATCACGCAGGTGCGGGAAACTCGGTGATTTGCGCTTCAGACACAGCGCCGACGAGCATCGCCGCGATTTCATCTCGGACCTCGTCACCGACCGCCTTCCAGGACCTCCGAGCTCAAGAAAAACCCCGAGGTGAGATCTCCGACCTCCCCTCTACCGATCTATGCCATGAAATCCCAGTTTTAGAAAGAATAGACGAAGATCCAAAGTTTTCCGGCGAGATCGCCGCCTCCCGCCGCCGCGCGCCGCCGGGCAGCGCCGCCCGCGCACGGTCAGAGCGACGTGGCTGCTTATGCGCCGTCTATTTTAAATCGCACGGTGGAGTTAAAACCCGCGCGTACCGGTTCAGCGATCTACTCTCAGCCGTCTGTTTTAAATCGGACGATCCACATCAGCCCCGTATTATAAAGGCAGGGATTCTTACGTGCTACCCCCAGGGGATCTCGGAAAATACGAGCTAGCCCTGGAAACTTCTGATCTAGACCCTGGAACTTCAGAAATTCATGTAAATTCATTTAAAAATCAGTTTTAAACTCTGGACTTAATAAAAATTAGGAAAAACCCTCTGTTATGTGTAGCTAGACCCCTGGAAATTTATGAAATAATATAACAGACCCTGTAGTGAGGTAAGTTTACCTTTTTAACCCTATATGACATTAAAATTATAAATTTAGATATGTAATTCAGATTTAAATTTAAAAGGGTGAGACAAGCACATTGTAAATTTAAACTTAAACTCTCCTAACACTTGGGAAACTTTAGAATGAGTTAAAAAAATAGATTTTTTTAGCTGAAATGAATCTGTCTAGTTGATTGTTCATATTTATTAGTTATAGAAACATATTTTAGGCTAGGAAATAATTCTGAAAATTGGAAAAATGAATTTAAATTAGTTCACATCAGAGGAGATGTTCCAAGATATATTATTTAATATTTTTTATCAGAACCTATTCTGTTTAGATGATATGCCCTACTATTTAATATTAAAGTTTACTTTTAGTCATAGAGAATAAATCTGGAAAATATAGGAAAATAGGTGTGCATGACTAGAAAATGATAAATGAAGTCTCCAAATCCAAAGACTTCAGTTTAGGGTTTGGTAGAAAATCTGAAAACCCATTTGGAGTAGGAAAATACCTTCCATGCAGACTTGGTAGCTAAAGGGGTGTGTTAATTGAATATAAAGAATTTGTTTAGAATTGAAATTCATATATAAAGTGTGCAAATAAAAATCTGAATACAAAAGTCAGAAATCATATACATATGTGTAAAAGTGCATATAGACCAGAAATCAACACATGTAGAGTAAACACAACACATAGAAATGTGAATGATTTTCATATGTATGTATGTGTGGAGTGAAAGTGTGAACTATGTCTTATGGATTGTTGTTTTTTTGCTATGTGTGTTGGCATGAATAGAACCTGCCCCAGAGCAAGTTCTTCCCTTCCAAGATCAGGACTATCCATTCCCAGAGCAGCAGGAAGAAGGCAAGTGTCCTTGACCACTTTGTTCCTATACTAGGATGTGTAGATAGAATTATTTGCATTGTCAATTGAAATATGAAACCCATGCTAGGAAGTTTCCCTAGAATTGCATTACCTTGTTTTCGTTGTAGCTTGGGATGGGATTTTGCTTTATTATGTCATTCATTCATATTACTTATGCTTAGCCATGCTTAGAATGGGATAAGTGGGATATGACATCATCAACTTGCTTACCTTATTCCTTAATGAGATATTATGAGTTATGTAGAGTAGGGATCAAGGCAAGTTGGATGATTTGGTTGGTGCTGGGTGCACGAGACTCAGGTTTGTGTTTATTACTTGCCTGGATCCTAAGGACCGGTTCATGGAGCATGTAACCTGGCTTTACCGTGCCAACCACATGCTGAGATGGGGCAGCTTGGCAAATTAATTAGGTGTATCCCCGGCGTAGTATGGATGTGTTGGATGGTGCGGGGAATAGGTGTCAGCTGGACTACCATATGAACCGCAAGGCTCAAGAGGGGGCCACTGCAGCGGGGTTGGAGCCTCTTGTATGATGTTAGGGGTGAAACCTCAGTGGGCCCACGCTCGTTGGGAATCCCTTTGTAAAGGCTTCGTAGTGATCTCCTGGCTACACACCTGGGAAGTGTGAATGTGGTTCGTAGCCACTGGCATAATGGAGGTTCTTCTAGTCCACCCGGCAATGGGGGATGAAATCACTACATGTGGGTACAGTGGTGCAAACTCTGCAGAGTCAAAACTGTCATGACAGCCGTGCTCACGGTCAAGAGCGGCTTGGACTTATTCATGATTAGAGGTTGATGACTTTGGAAGTTGTGGATGTTAGGCGGGGAGCTTAACATTGGAAATGGTGTTATGGTTATTTGGTTATGATGATGGGATGGGAGATGGTGACCATTTCACCTATGTAGTAAGGTAGGTGCTTAATAAGCTAAGGTGGTAGGCAATAATTGCGTAGTGCTTCAACCCTGAGTTCAACCTCTCCTTGTTCTAGCCATGCATGAAATAACTTTCCCACACTTGCTGAGTACCATCGGTACTCAACCTTGCATATTGTTGGTTTATATTGCTGCTCAGGTCAAGAGAATGATGTGGTGTTTAATGATCAAAACTTTGGACCCAAAGAAGGTTTCTAGGTTCATGGAGTCCCCCGGGCAACGCCTGTGACGGAGCCCACGAGAATAATATTCCGCTGCTATTTTATTTACATGTTATGAACTTATTATTGTCCATCAAGACATATGTTATGTAAGACTTATTTATATTCGACACCTGTCTTGTAATAAATGATGCTTCACTATTTGTCATCACATGTATGAGAAATGATCCTGGCATACATGTGATATTCACTCGGTTGTTCTTCGGAGAAACTGGGTGTGACAGGGGACTTGGCAACTTGGCAGCAAGTTAGGGGGCTTGGCAGCAGGGGGGAGTCCAAAATAGAGAGGATTTCGGCCAGGGGGTGGGGGTTATATTTATAAGGGGGAAAAGGGAGAGTCCTACTCCAATTGGAGCTCAAATAAGAGTCCAATTCAATTTTTTTGGATCTTAACAAAATTATCTCTTGTGGTGCGGAAGATTGGGGATTTTATCCCAAAAATGTGGGGAAAATTCCTTTTTTTGGGGAATTGGTGAATTTAGAAATTTTGGGGGAAATTTGGGAATGGCTCATTTAAGCTATCTTTTTCCCATTCCTCACCATTTGTATGTCACTTGCTCCATTTCTACATCCCCCTCTCCATTTCTATGTCCCATTCTCCATTTCTACATTCCCCTCTCCATTTCTATGTCCCATTCTCCATTTCTACATTGCCCTTCTCCATTTCTATGACCCGTTCTCCATTTCTATATTCCCTTCTCTATTTGTGTGGTTTTTCCTCCATTTCTATGGTTCCTTCCTCCATTTATATGCTTCTTTCTCCATTTCTATGGTTCCTTCCTCCATTTCTATGGTTCTCTCTCCATTTCTATGGTTCTTTTCTCCATTTCTATGGTTCTTTCTTCATTTCTATAGTTCTTTCTTCATTTCTATAGTTCTTTCTCCATTTCTACTTCTTTTATAATGTTTCTCTACATGAAAAATGTATGCAATGCATGGAAATGAATTTAACGGTGTTACATCTACTCTCTCTTACAGATGGTGAGGGAAAACTCCAACCGTCAAAGGAGGAACGCTTGTGGCAACAATGAGCCACAGGAGGATGGCAATGTTGAAGTTCCTGAAAATGCTAACCCCGGGGCTGATGCAAACAACCTTGAACGGTTGATGGCTATGCAGAACCAGCTCATGTAAATGATGATACAAACATTGGGTCAGCTGCAGGCCAACAATAAAAACAATCCTAACCCTGTTCCTGCACTACCGCCACCACCACCACCACCGGCTCACATCAGATTTGGAGAGTTCATGAGGACTAGGCCGTCTATTTTGCACAAGCTAATGACCCCATGGCGGCTGATGATTGGCTGAAGTCCATGGAAAAGAAGCTTGCTATTGTTAAGTGCAATGATCGGGAGAAAGTTCTCTTCGCATCGCACCAACTTATGGGAGCAGCCGCTGACTGGTGGGACGCTCTTTGCAATGCTCATGTCAACCAGAAGACTATCACTTGGGCTGAATTCAAGGAGAGTTTCCATTCTCATTACGTCCCTGCAGGAGTCATGATGCTTAAAAGGCAAGAGTTTGAGGGTCTCCACCAAGGAAGGAAGAGCGTGAATGAGTAACTCAACAAGTTCACGAATCTGTCAAGGTATGCTCCAGAAGATGTCAACTCAGATCAAAGAAAGCAATACTTGTTCATGAGAGGATTGAACAATGAGATCCAAGTTCAGCTGCTCAACAATGACTATAAAAATTTCCAGAAGCTCGTTGACAAAGCTATTGTGGTTGAGAGCAAGATCCGTGAGATTGAGCAATAGGGCAATAGGAAAATGCCATACCAAGGACAGCCACAAGTGAGCAATGTACGTCCCCGTTTCATGCCACCAGCTGCACCACATTATGGCTAGTCCGCTTCTACTTTCCGCCCTGCAAATTCACCTCGCCCTAATCAGCCACCGCAGCAACGTCCTGTTATGCAAGGACCCAATATGCCTTTGCCTCTTGCGCCCTGTCCCAACATGGGCGCCTATGCTTAAAACCAGCCTCGCCCCAACATTCCTGCTTTCATGGGCAACAAAGCATGTTTTTCATGCGGAGAGGCGGGACACTTTGCAAGTCAGTGCCCGAAGAAAGGTCTTGGACAGCCGAGCAATGCACTCAAGCAGAACCCATGGCCGAATGGAGGAGCTAATCAAGGTAACCGTGGACAAAAGAACTACGCTCGTGGCAATGTGAACCATGTCTCCGCTGAGGAAACACAACAAGCTGAGGACGTCGTGATTGGTATGTTTCTTGCCAACTCCAACCCAACCACTGTTTTATTTGATTCCAGAGCATCGCATTCATTCATATCATCCAAGTATGTTGCCAAGTATAACCTGCTCATATCACACATGAAACAAACTATGTTGGTTAATTCTCCCGGTGGAGAGATAAGGACTAATATAGTTTGTCCGAAAGTAAACCTTAAAATAAGTGGGGTAGACTTTCTTGCCAACCTTATTGTCTTGGATTCCCAAGGGATTGACATAATACTTGGAATGGATTGGCTAAGCAAGCACAGCGGAGTGATTCAATGTGCTGAGAGGATCGTGCAGTTGACAAGTAAGCACGGTACTCGTATTGAGTTTGAGGCAGCCCAACCGGCAACCGAGAAGGCAGCGCTGAACCACGTCGAAGAAGCAACATTGGAAAGCATTCCGGTGGTTCAAGAATATTCATATGTGTTTCCTGAAGAACTTCCAGGTATGCCACCTGACCGGGACATTAAATTTGCTATTAATTTAGTACCCCAACTGCACCTATAGCAAAGAGGCCGTATAGGATGCCCGCTAATGAACTAGTGGAGCTCAAGAAGCAAATTAAGGAGCAGCTAGAAAAGGGTTTTATACGCCCAAGCTCGTCACCATGGGGAGCCCCGTGCTCTTTGTAGACAAGAAGGATTGGACCGAAAGGATGCGTGTGGATTATAGGTCTCTCAATGAGGTGACAATCAAGAATAAATACCCGCTGCCCCGTATAGAGGACCTGTTCGACCAAATGAAAGGTGCCCGAATTTTCTCCAAGATTGATCTTCGGTCGGGATATTTCCAGCTGAAGATTAAGCCCTCCGACATACCCAAGACAGCATTTTGAACACGGTATGGTTCGTATGAATATACCATCATGTCTTTTGGGTTAACGAATGCACCCGCATACTTTATGTATCTCATGAATAAGGTCTTCATGGAGTACTTGGACAAGTTCATCGTGGTTTTCATCGACGATATCATGGTGTATTCGAAAAACAAGGAAGAACACGAAGAACACTTGAGGTTAACATTGCAGAAACTGCGAGAGTATCAATTGTATGCTAAGTTCAGCAAGTGTTAATTTTGGCTAAAGGAGATATCGTTCCTAGGCCACATCATCTCCGAGGGAGGAGTATCGGTTGATACCGAAAAAGTGGGAGATGTTCTGAAGTGGAACCAACCGCAGAATGTGCGAGATATTCGGAGTTTCCTTGGGATGTCTGGATACTACCGCCGGTTCATCAAGGATTTCTACAAAATAGCAAAGCCTATGACTGAATTTCTAATGAAGGGGAAAGCATTTCAGTGGACACCAGCGTATCAAGAAAGCTTCGAGGAGCTAAAGAAGAGATTAACCACAGCGACGTGAGCAAGAGCTTCGACATATATTGTGACGCATCAAGACCAGGGCTTGGATGTGTGCTCATGCAAGAAGGACAAGTGGTAGCCTATGCATCGAGACAACTAAAGAAACATGAGCTGAATTACCCCACACATGACTTGGAACTTGCAGCCGTGGTACATGCCTTGAAGATTTGGAGGCATTATATCCTTGGACACCGATGTTAGATCTATACGGATCACAAAAGCCTCAAGTATATATTCACACAAACGGATCTGAATTTGAGGCAACATTGATGGTTGGAACTCATCAAGGATTATGATGTTGGAATCAACTATCACCCCAGAAAGGCCAATGTAGTAGCTGATGCGTTGAGCCGAAAGGGAGCATGTCACCAACTCACGGTTCGGGAGCTGCCACCTGACCTTCGCAAGGAGTTCGAACGGTTACATCTCGGGTTCTTGAACGAGATGGAGGTGATAGAACTGAACTCCTCGCTGGAACAAGAGATACGAGATGGCCAGACAACGGAGAGGAAATCAAGGAAATCAAGGAAAGAATCCGACAAGGCATTAAAAAGGATTTCAAGGAAGACGAGAAAGGCACACTTTGGTTAGGGAAAAGGATTTGTGTGCCTAACATGAAGCACATCCGTGACACGATATTAAAGGAGGCATATGACTCACCTTATTCCATACATCCCGGCTGTACAAAGATGTACAAGGACCGGAAAACTTGCTGTTGGTGGGATGGTATGAAATGGGACTGACACGACCCCAATGGTCCTGTCGAGCCAGGATCACGCTGAGGGGTGCTGCGTTGCACAACACCGTATAACACACGTCAAAGGTACAAAGCGGAAGCGAAATTTTATTACATAAACAAGTTTATGAACATGTTTACATCAAAATAAGTTCAGTCTACACTCACGGGCGTAGACTAAGCATCAAGTCCACGTTCAGCCCTCGAACGTGTCCTTGCTAGCACGCACGCACACTAACTCTGCGGCGTGCACGACTCCCACTCGACGGGGTTCCCCTCCTGGGGTTCCGTCTCCTCCTCGGGAGTCCCTTCCTCATAGAACCCTGCAAAAGCTTCAAACACAAGCAGTGAGCACGAAGGCTCAGCAAGTCTGACCCGTCTCACCTAAACATGGAACTTCTACATGAGGGGTGATGGGTACATGAGGTAAAATTATTTGCAAAGGACTCGCCTAATTAGTAAAACCTTACTTTCAAGTTTTAGCAGCAGGTTGTGGCGAACCTTACGCTAAGGCACATGAGAGAGCCGCAATCAAACAAGAAACGCATTTCTCTCATGTACTTTGCCCAAAGTTTGAAATAAAATTTAGTTAACTCTAAACTACAGCAAGTCATTAGCAATCAATGTCCAGCTTTCAATCAGCAACATTTTAACATGTAACTAGCCTGTTCTTTCTACGTCACGGTACAGTGAACAAGTGGTACTCACTGACCACAAGGGACGGCGATTATAATCGATTTACACCTGCAGGGTTACCCGAACAACCCGTCACGTACGCCCGTACTCGATGTTGCCTGCAACAACCATCACGGACGCCGTACGCAACTACCTTTCACCCGTCAGCCAAATATTGAACCGGTCCCATCGTCCCGAGCAAGAGGTCTCTGCACGCGCATCTCCGTGCCGCCAGCCGATTTACACCTCGAGCTCTCAACCTACCCTCTGAACGACGGGCAATGCCTCAATACCCAGCTACCCGAGTTACATCGGTTTCCCGGTTCCCATATAGCCGGTAGGTCTTCGGTACTGTTCTAGCTTGTTCAACAGGCCCGCACACGGCTCGGTCCTCAATCGACACAAGCGGAGCTACAGCACACAGGCCCCAAAGTCCTGCTGCCCTTAACCTCCGCTTGGTCTCATTTTCTTGCCATGTGTTTCATGTGCTATCACTACCCGAGTCGAGTGCCTCTAGCCTATGCTCGCGAGTAGTTCCAACTACTCTCGACTTGTACCGAATCCTACTCTATCTTAGCAATGCAGTGTCTAACGAGGTTTTCAATCCTAACCCCAACCCATGGTTTTCTTGGCTATGCAGTTGGGTTTCCAATCAAGACTCTAATGCAAAGAATCACAACAATATTCAAAGATGTGCTCAAAACAATAAAAATTTGTAAAAAGGTTAATGCAAACCGGAGCTTGCCTTGCTGCTCTTGGTCGTAGGCTAGCTGCTCCTCCGGAGTTACGAAGTCTAGGACTTCGGGTTCCTCCTCGACCTTAGCGACTACATGATAGAAACAATATATGTATCAATTTAAATGCATTTTGTCTTGAGTTTGAAGTTGTGAAGTCTATCACCTTTGCTAGACAGACCTAACGACTGTGAACCTTTTATTGTGGCTTGGTTACAACCTAAACAGAGACTTGGTCAAGTTTTAGTTGCAGCAAAGCTCATTGGAGCCCTCCACAATTAATTATGTCCTTGACCTTAATTGGAACTCTTAGGGTGTTCTAGGAATTTTCATGAAACAAACTATGACTTTCTGAAAACTAGATTTTCAGAGGTTTCTAATGGAGTTGGTCTCACTTAATTTGGAAGTTCCTAACTAAAGATATGAGCTAAACAATTTCAGAGAGAATTCTGAAAATGTTTCTGAACATTTTCTATTTTCCCTGGAACAGTTTCACTAATCACACCATTAGGTGGATCAAATGAGCTCAAATGGATCTGAAATTTTTATGGTAGTTCAGGGATATATTGGTGAACGTCCCAGCAAAATTTCAGGATTTTCCTCCAAAGGATGCTCCAGTTAAAATTCCTAACAGTTTAAAGTTTGAGGAATTAATTATGGAGAATTAAGGGTTTTCATGAAGTGAAACTTGATTTGCTGAAAATTGCACAAAGAGCTGAATCCAACAAAATTTGGTTCACTCGATTTGGAGCTTTCTAGCCAAAGTTATGAGGATTTGAAGTTTGGAAGAATTCTGAAAATCGGGGAAAAAGTTTAAACTCTCGGGGGCCCGCGGGAACACGTGTCGAGCGAGGAGGTGTCTGGCACACCGGAGATACCACACGTGTCGAGCGCGGAGATGTCCGGCACACCGGAGCTCACAGGGTATTTGCGCGCCAGCACAGCCGATCCCGGGCCACAGCCGGATCCCGATTCAAAATATCTCCCGCTGACAGCTGGGGTCCACCCCTTCGTCAACCTCCCGACGCCCGCGCTCTGCCGCCGAGGGACCTCGCCGGAGAGCTCGCCGCCGGCTTCTGTACAGCTCCAAACTTCTCGATTCTGGCCGCCCCTGCCTACTTTTACTTGGGGAACAGGATTCTAGGGTCAGCTTCTCATGACCATGGCCGGAGCATGGTCGGCGACGAGCCGCCACCTCGGAACGACTTCGGCCATGTCGGCTGACTGCCCTAGCACCTCAACTACTTGGGAAACCGGTCGGGAAGCATCAGTGAACCTCAGAGAAGGTCGACATGAGCTCGAGGCAGCTCGGGGAAGACCCGAAATAGGTCCTCACCGTGCGCCCGATGCCGCCCGTTCATTCCGCCATTGGTAGACCTCAAATTACGCCGGGTACAGAGGTTCTCCGGCCCAGAGTTGTGAAGGCAACTTGTGCGTTACCGTGTCTAGCTCGTGTGAGAGCGGTTTGAGGCCCTCTAATCCTTTCTAGAGCAGGAATTAAACAGAATCGTACCCGAAGGTCGTTCTGCACACAGAAAGGGGAAAAGTGGAAATTCGCCGCCGGTGAGCAACCACTTGAGCCGTGGCTCGGGGATGAGAAGCACCGGTCACCGGAGCGTCCAAGGGTGCCTTGGCTCGGGCGTGACAATGCCCTGGTTGGGCTGTCCACGAGAGCCCGAGGTGCGGCGGTTCCAAGTCCCGGATTTGATCTTTCGGCACAGCCGATATCAATCGGTTTCAACTGAATTCTAGCAACGGGGAGGGCGGAGGAAGGTCTCTAGTACCTTGCTGGGGCTCCGTAGTGGACGGAGGGAGCTGCGATCGGCGTTCTCCGATCGATTCCGAGCTGAGGAGATTTTCGGCCGGCGCTGAGTTCTTGCAGGGAAGAACAGCGGTGCCTTGGCCGGGGAGGGGGCAGGCGCCTTAAGAAGGCTCTGCACCGCCTCACGCACGCGCGTGGGCAAGCAGCTGCTGGCGCGGCGGCTGCCCTCGGTGGCGATCACCGCTGTGGCTCGGCGACCCGAGTGAAAAAGTCTCAGTCGGTTTAATCTGAGCAGTGGCTGACATGTGGGTGCCACTTCCAGTTTTAACCTCTGAAATTTACTCCTAATCACTGTTGTAAACAGTGAACCCCATACTACCCCTGGCAATTCAAATTATTCACCCATGAGCCATTTGAATTGATCAAAGTTCAAATGAGGTTTGGTTTGAATGAATTTCAGCACAAGTTCAGTTTGAAATTCAAATAAAGTTTGAATTTCTCCCACTTAGCTCATGTCAAGATCAACTCCAAATGGAGTGAAAATTGGTGTGTGAGCTCACAAAAATGTGCTGAGTAAGAATATGCCTCCCCCTTTCAATTCATGTGGTAAAAACAGTTTGAATTTGAATATAGTTTGAAACTGCCCTATTCCTAACTATACCCAAAATGACCTCAAAAAGGTTTTTAATTTGGGTGAAACTTGGCATGGACATCCTTAATAAAGTGTAGGAGTTTTCATATGTCCAGCCCATCTATATCACATGTGTGAAATACCACTTTGGCAATGTGTGAGTTTGTTCTCTAATGAGCATGTTGATAATTGTTACTTGCTCTTCATTTGTATTCATCATCCTTCCTCAAATGAGGTGTGTGGTGTGGTGATGAACACTGCAAATGTGTGTCAAAAACTGAGGCCCTTACATTCCTCCCCTCTTAAAAGAATCTCGTCCCGAGATTATAAGGTGAAAATGTGAGAGAGGACGGTGGAAAATTACCGGATATGCGACGTGAAAAATTCGGGGTAGTTAGTGCGAAGGAATCCTCGCTCTCCCATGTCGCTTCGTCCATGGAGTGATTACTCCATAGAACCTTGTAGAACCACAACGTACGGTTGCGTGTGGTTCGGGCCTTTTCATCAATAATCTGCACCGGTTCCTCCCGATAGGTGAGATCCGGTTGCAGTTCTTCAATGTCCTCCAGCTGAACGGTAGTTGTTAGCTTAAGACACTTCCTCAGCTGGGAAATGTGAAAGACGTCGTGCACACCGGAAAGTGCTTCTGGTAATTTCAGCCGGTATGCCACTGATCCACATCTTTCGGTAATCTGAAATGGACCGATGAATCGGGGTGCCAACTTTCCTCTCACCCCAAATCTGTTTACGCCCTTTATTGGAGACACCCGTAGATATACGTGATATCCATCTTCGAATTGTAATGGGCGCCTTCTCCGGTCCGCATATTGTTTCTGACGGGATTGAGCGGCTTTTAGGTTCGCTTGAATCAGTCGAACCTTTTCTTCCGCGTTGTTGACAAGGTCAATCCCGAAGGTAACCCTTTCGCCAGATTCACACCAATTCAGTGGTGTGCGGCATTTCCGCCCGTATAGCGCCTCGTAAGGTGCCATCTTGATACTGGCTTGGTACCCATTATTGTACGAGAACTCGGCTAACGGCAAGTGATCATCCCAATTCTTGCTGTGGGTGATAGCGCAAGCTCGTAGCATGTCTTCTAAGATTTGATTTACCCGCTCCGTTTGCCCATCCGTCTGCGGGTGGTAGGCTGAACTACGGATCAGCTTCGTCCCCAAGGCAGCGTGTAGCTGCTCCCAAAAACGGGACACAAATAAAGTGCCCCTATCCGATATGATAGTACGGGGTACGCCGTACCGGCATAGGATCCGTGAGATGTACAGTTCAGCGTACTTCTTGGCGTTATAGTTGGTGTTGACCGGGATGAAATGGGCAACTTTGGTGAGCCGATCGACGATCACCCACACAGAATCATGTTTCTGCAAGGTGGTGGGTAAACCTACGATGAAGTCCATGCTCACATCCTCCCACTTCCAGGCAGGAATGCCCAGTGGTTGTAGCAGTCCCGGTTTCCGCACGTGGTCTGCCTTCACCCTTCGACATGTATCACACTCGGACACGTATTTTGCAGTCTCTCGCTTCATCCGTGTCCACCAAAACTTGCTTCTGAGTTCTTGATACATCTTGTTGCTGCCGGGGTGAATAGAAAACTTTGATAAGTGAGCCTCATCAAAGATTTTCTTCCGTAATTCTGGGTTACGGGTACGACAATCCGTTCCTTGAACCATAGGACGCCGTCTCCGTCCTTCCGGAAACATTTCAGCTCCCCACTGTCTACACGTCTCCGCAAATGTGACATGCCCTTGTCATTCTTCTGGGCTGCCGCTATCTCTTCACGGATGGTGGGGATCAAAGCTAGGTTGTAGAGAGCTCCGTGTGGAATCACATGTAGTGGTGGTTCGCTCTCTTCCAACGGTGTGATGGTCAGATTGTTGACGTGTGACTTGCGGCTCAGCGCATCTGCCACTACGTTTGCCTTGCCCGGATGATAATGGATCTCTATCTCGTAATCCTTTATCAGTTCTAACCATCTTCGTTGCCTCATGTTCAGCTCCTTCTGAGTGAATATGTACTTGAGGCTTTTGTGGTCGGTATATAAATGTACGAGGTTACCGAGTAGGTAGTGCCTCCACATTTTTAGTGCAAGTACCACGGCAGCGAGCTCCAAGTCGTGAGTTGGATAATTTTGCTCATGGTTTCTAAGCTGCCGTGATCCATACGCGACCACTCTTCGGTCTTGCATCAGCACACATCCGAGCCCAATGCCGGATGCATCGCAGTACACATCGAACGGTTTTGTTGTGTCTGGCTGCACCAAAACCGGTGCTGATGTCAGGTGCTTGACTAAAGCCTTGAATGCTGCTTCACATGCTGGACTCCAAACATATTTGGTAGCCTTCTTCAGCAGCTCTGTCATTGGCTTGGAAATCTTCGAGAAGTTCGGGATGAACCTCCGATAATATCCCGCGAGTCCGAGGAAACTCCGTACCTCGTGAACAGTTCTCGGGGATTTCCAATTCAGCACTTGAGTGATCTTGCTCGGGTCCACAGCGATACCCTCCACTGAGATGATATGCCTGGGGAAAGGCACTTGCGATATCCAAAACTCGCATTTGCTGAATTTTGCGTATAACATGTGATCCCGCAGCCGTTGCAAGACTATACGCAAATGTTTCTTGTGATCTTCCTCCGACTTGGAATATACCAGGATGTCGTCGATGAAGACCACGACAAACTTGTCCAGCTCCGGCATGAATACCGAGTTCATTAAGTACATGAAGTGAGCTAGAGCATTGGTGAGGCCGAAGGACATGACCAGGTACTCATAAAGTCCGTACCTCGACGAGAAAGCCGTCTTCGGAATGTCCTCAGCCCTTATCTTAATCTGATGGTACCCGGATCTTAAATCCATCTTGGAAAAGATCTTTGCTTCGACCAACTGATCAAACAACATGTCGATCCATGGCAACGGGTACTTGTTCTTGATGGTTACGGCATTCAATGGACGATAGTCCACGCAAAGCCGCAACATCTCATCCTTCTTCTTGACAAATAATGCCGAACAGCCCCATGGCGAGGAGCTCGGCCTAATAAAACCCTTCTCCAGAAGGTCCGTGAGCTGAGTCTTCAGTTCAGCCAACTCCTTGGGCGCCATCTTGTACGGCCTTCGGGATATTGGCATGGTTCCCGGTGCAAGTTCAATCTTGAACTCCACCTCTCTATCGGGTGGCATTCCCGGTAAATCATCCGGGAATACATCAGGGAACTCTCGGACTACTGGAATATCTTCCAGTCTGATAGTTGTGGCTTGATAAACACTTGGAAGTTTTATCTCTGGACTGTCCAGAAATAATGAGTGAGAACCGTGCACCTCTGAGTTTAAGTGCACGACTCGAAGGACGGTGTCTAAAACAGCGCCGTGGCGGGTTAACCACGACATCCCTAGGATGACATCGATCTTCTGTCCCTCTAAGATAATGAGAGACGTGGGGTACACTCTACCCGCTAAGCATAATGGTGCTTTGGAGACTATTACGCTTGCTGAAATCTTCCCACCCGGTGAACAAATTAAATATGGACTATAGGTGGGTAGTATTGGCAAACTGTGTTTAGCAATGAAAGCTTGGCTAATAAAATTATGCGTGGCGCCTGAATCAAACAGTACTATAGCGGGATGCTGGTGGAGTTGGAACATACCCGCAAGGATTGGCTCGCCCTCCGGCACGTCCTCAATGGCAAGTTGGTGGACAGTGCTGGGCCTAGGGTTTGCCCGCCGCGCATTAGTAGGGTTCCGGGGTTGATTCCTCCCCGGGAAACTGTGGTGCCACTCCGCCGCCTTGCCTCTACGGGCAACTGCTCGTGAAGTGTCCTAGACGACCACACTTGTAACATGTGGCCGCTGCTGGTGGAGTGCTCGGTGGACGAAAGCCCAGCATGCGTTGCTGAGGTGCAAACGCACGCGGCATCGCCCGCTGCTGCTGTTGTGGTTGCGGTGGTGCTGGCAGTGCCGGCCGGAATGCCGGTGAAAAGTACGGCCGACTGCGGAACGGCATCGACTTCTGTGGTGGTTGCCAGCGTGGACCTGATGGTGGGCGATTCACCATCCGAAACTTCTGAGAAGGACCACCTCCTTCTCCACTGCTCTGTTGCGCGCTTCGCTTTCTCTCCGCCGCCGCTAACTCCTTGCCGGAGTCCTCCTGAACAATCGCAGCATCAATGATGTCTTTGAGGCTGCCGCGATTGAACATCGCCAACTTGTCCTTCAGGAGCGGGTTAAGCCCCTGGTAAAAATGGTCTCGCCGCTTCTCGTCTGTATCTGCGTGATACGACGCGTAGAGCGAGAGATTGTTGAACGCTCTGGAGTATTCCAGCGCGTTCCGGCTCCCTTGCTGCAGGTGTAAGAACTCCTGCATCTTCCTCTTCATTAAACCTGGCGGTATATGATAGGCCCTGAAGGCCGTCCGGAACTCCGTCCAGGTCATCACTCCGTCAGTGGGCTGTGAAGCACAGAAGTTGGCCCACCACGCGCTCGCGGATCCTTGGAGCTGCTGGACCGCGAACTGAGTCTTGCGCTGCTCGCTTATTTGGAGCAGCCCGAACTTCATCTCTATGGCGCGGAGCCAGTTGTCCGTGTCAAGTGGTTCATCCGCCCTTGAGAATACCGGGGGATGAGTTGCCAGGAAGTCGGAGTAGGAGCTCTGTTGATGCTCCTCACGGTCTTGACGTCTCTCTGGGCGAGACGTATTCGCAATAAGAGTCTGCAGCAACTCGGTGTGTTGCTGATGCGAGCCCGCCATTGCCGCGACGATGTCGGCCAATGTAACCGTTGGCAGTGGCGGTGGCGGTGTTTGCTGTTGCTGTTGCTGCTGTTGTCCCGAGGAGTCCTCAGGGGGTGGTTGGGAGGTCTCTCCCCCTTGACTGGTACCCCCAACGTCAAGGTTGGCACGAGTACGCGTCATTCTGAAATTCAAAACAGCAGCAATTAGCACATGTCTTACTTAAAATTCCATAAGCAACAGTAGGTATTGAAGTGGCACATGATTAATTTGCACAACATTCACATATATTGATAAAGCATAAACTTTATACAAGATACATTATTCTCGGATCTCCGAGAAGTCGTGCTCATGTTGCCACTACCTATACATACGCTACTGTCTACACGACATGTCACCGATTACAAAAGTTGGGTTACGCTACCCTGGCTGCCCTACATGGCATCCGAAGAGGATAGTTTCAGATCGGGGTTCTCAATTTACCTCCAGATTCGGGAAGAAGCTGCATGAAGCCATGGGTATACGGCTGAATTTCAGCTCCGCTTATCACCCGCAAACCCACGGGCAAATGGAGAGGACAAATCAGATTTTGTAAGACATGATGAGAGCTTGTGACTTGAAACATGGGCGTAGTTGGGATAGGAGCCAGCTTGAAAATGTCATCTTTCGAAGCATTGTATGGTAGACGGTGTAGAACGCCACTGTTCTGGAATGAGACCAGAGAAAACCAAGTGTTTCGACCCAAAGTGCTGCAAGATGCTGAAAAGCAAGTCCAAATGATACGAGAAAACTTGAAGGCCGCTCAGTCACAACAAAAGGGTTATGCGGATAATAGACGAAGAAGATTGACCTTTAAAGTGGGAGACTTCGTGTATCTTAAAGTATCGCCTATCCAAGTCCTACGACGGTTCAACGTCAAAGGCAAGTTAGCACCTGTGCTATATCGGGCCATTCAAGATTTTGCGCAAGCGAGGAGAGGTAGCCTATCAACTAGAGCTGCCAACGCACCTCTCCAATGTGCACGACGTGTTTCATGTATCCCAACTCAAGAAGTGCTTGAGAGTACCGGAAGAACAAGTACCGATGGATGAGCTTGAACTTTGTGATGCCCGGTGTGGCGGACCGGCGATCCGCTCATCCAGGATCGCAGAGGGTGGTGCCGCACGATGCGACACCCGACAGCACACGTCATAAGGACACCTTTTATTACATGGGAAACCAACTGAACTTTACAAATAGGTACAAACTTCAGTTATAAACTATTGTTTATATTACAGAGCGGAAGTCTAAATTATACAACTCATGCCCGCCTATCTAGCAAAAGTCGGTTGGCCAGCCCTAGGGCAACCCACACTAGCTGCACGTCTCAGCTCAGCGCGGCGTGTACAGCTCCCACTCATCCGTGGTCCCCAACGGAGGGTAACCCTCGCCGGTGGACTCGTAACCCAAGTCCGTGGGTGGCTCCTCACCTGAAAAACACTTAAGCAGAAACCGTGAGCACGACGGCTCAACAAGACTTAACCAACTCACCTAGGCATGAAACTCTACATGAGGTGTACAATGAACATAGGATAGGAACAGTGCTTCAAATTGACACGCCTACAAGTTTATCCTTAGTTCATCTTTTAGTCACAAGTTAACCGTTTGGGAATCTGAAATTTTGTAAGCAATATTTGATGGCACACATGTAGCAATACAATTATATCATAACAGCAATATTGAATCATAACATTCCATAAATTATCTACGTTACGACACAGCGAACAAGCGGTACTCGTTACCGTGAGGGACGGCGAATCGACTCGATATACACCTGCAGGGAAACCCAAAGAGCACGTCACGTACGCCCACCCGTGAAGCTGCACAGCACGCTCACTCGATGTCGTATGTGACAACCTTTCACCCAACAGCCAAAACGTCGAACCGGTCGCACCGATACGGACAGGAGGTTCCCTACACGGAGCATCTCTGCATGCCCGTTAGCAGATTTCCACCTTGCTGCCCTCAACCTACACCTATAAATCGGTGTGCTATGCCTCGACGCCTGGAGGTTTAGGCTACATTGGTTTATCGGGGCCCATAAATACGATATGCCTTTGGTACGTTCAATACTTGTTCAGCAGGGCCGCACACGGATCTGTCCTCAATCGACACGGACAGGGCTGCACACACAAGACTTCCTCTTGCTGCGCTCTAGCCCCTGCCTAGTCTCAATTTCATTACTAAAGTGATCTCACATCACTCGAACCAAACCCGTGTGTCCCAAACCTAACTCGCGAGTAGATTCCAACTACTCGACTTGTACCGAAGTCCTATGAATCATTAAGCATAGCCTGTCTATTTGAGGCCCTAGACACTACCCTCACTCTTGGGGAAAATTCTGGTTATGCAGTTGGGATTCATCCATCCTACACCTATTGCACATACACACGTCACACTACGTATGTAAACAAAGTAAAAACTTTATAAAAGGCTTAATACAAACCGGGGCTTGCCTTGTTGCTGCTAGTCAGTAGTTAGGTCTTCGTCCGGAAGGAGGAAGTCGAGCACTTCCGGAGTTTCCTCGCCTTCAGCGACTACATGTTCACCATATGCTATATGTCAATTTAAATGCAAAGTGTAGACCTGAATAAATAATTATTAATAACTTTAGCTAGCCCTCCCCTTTGGTGCTGAAATTTTGATGGTGGCTTTGCAGGGTCCTAACCAGAGTCTTGACCAATTTTCATTTGAAACAAAGTTCATTTGAGCCTTGTACAAATAAAAGTTTATTTGGTCAATAATTGAGCCTCTAAGTAATTCCCGGGGTTATCATGGCTCCAACCATTTCTTTATGGAAACTAGAATTTAATATGGTTCTAATGGAATTGGTTTCATGTAATTTGAAGAGTCCTAGAGAAAGTTATGCCCTAAACAAGATTTGAGAAATCCAAAAAATGTTTCTGTACATTTTTCTATTTTCTCAGGGCAGTCCTCTTAATCACCCAATTAGGGGGACTAAATGAACTTGGATGAGTATAAAAATTTTACTGTGCCTCAAGGATTTTCCAACGAACCTCTCAGACAAATTTCGGAATTTTTCATGAAGTAATTCTCCAGATAAAATTCCCAACAGTTTAAATTTTAGGGAATTAATTCTGGAAAACTATTAGGTTTCATGAGCTGAAATTAGTATTTCTGGAAAGTACTCAAAATCCTGAGTTCAGCAAAATTTGGTTCACTGAACTTGGAGCTTCCTACACAAAGTTATGAATTTCTAAAGTTTGAGCTGATCCCTGAATTATTTTCATACAGAGAATCCTCTCCTGCGCTAAACCAGAGGCTGACAGCGGGGCCCGCCCATTTAATTTGAACTAACCACACGCTCGCGTGCGATTAGCACGGTGGCTGACACGTGGGACCGCGCCCTTCGTCTACCTCCCGACGCCGCTGCCCCGAGCCGCCGGAGCTCCGGCAAGGTCGGCGTTCCTAGCGATCTAGCTCGCCGGCGACGGTGAGACTCGCCGCCCCCACATAATTTCGGGTGCTGAACACGCTGGACACCATGCCGCCGCCGGCTAACCGCCGTAGCTCGCCGGCGATGAGCTCTATGCCTCTGTGCTACCTCGGCAACGTGTTCCCACCCTCCTGACCATCTCCTTCGCGCGCTAATCGCGTCGCCATGCTCAGGGGAAGCTCGGCATGATCTCCATTGGTCCCTAAACGGCCGGAAACCTAGACCTCACTGGCGACCGCCTCTTCAGCCAAACTGTTGTATGGTGAACCTAGGGTTCTGGCGGTGGTTTCCTTCCGGGTTTTGATCGAGAAGGGTCGCAAGAACCTCTAGATGCTCTCTCACAGCTCCGTTCGGCCTCCCACCCGACAATCTTCCCGAATTTCTCCTAAACCTAATCGGGTCCCGAAATGAGCTCCCCGCCCTAAACTGGAAAATTCTCCGTGCACAAAGGTCGAACCTTGGAACGGTTTGCGCGGTGGTCTCCAGGACAAGCTAGCGCTCCACTTTCCTATGGACGTCGAGGCCGGAGGATGATCACAGCTCGGGTGGCAAGCGATCGGAGCTCGGGTGATTAGGCGGCTGGTTGCGGGAACTCGCGAAAACAGAAACTCGCCGGCGGTCTCGTGCCTTTTATAGGCCACTGAGGGCGGTGGAGGGCGTGACACCTGCTGTGCCACCTCCTACGCCGAAGCAGGAGCTGGCCGGCTGAGGCGGTCGGGCGCCGTCGCTGGCCGCAGCTGGCGAGCGTGCTCGGTCGAGAGAGAGTCGGCTGAGGAGGCTTCTGTACTAAGTCTACTGACAAGTGGGCCCTCTTCTCCCCTCTAATTCTTTCTCCCCCTTCTGCTGCAAATATCCAAGCTACTAAACATTGAATAATAGACTTTGCCACCAAGTCACAGTTTGAATTTGGGTTCTCCATTTGAAATTTGTTTGGTCAAATTTGCTTCACATTTAAAGTGAAATTCAAATTCAGTTTTGAATTATTGCAAATTTGGCTCCCGACAAGATGAACTCCAATGGGGATGAAAATTGGTGGACTAACTCAGAAAAATGTGCTGAGTTTGAATATGAAGCTAACTTTTGAATGTGAGTGATGGAAGTTGCTGCAATTTGAATTTACATTCAAATTAGCCTCTTTTTCAAATGCCTCAAAAATTGCCTCAAAAAGTGTGGGGTTTGCATGAAACTTGGCTCGAACCTTCCCAAGACTTTTCACGTCCTAGGGGTGAGCTCAGCCTCTCATGTTCATGTGTAGAAACCCTACTTTGTGAAGGTTAGGGCTTTCTCCTCTCATCACTCTTTTGATGGAGGTTACTTGCTCTTTACAATTTTTCACAAGATGTCCACAACAAAAACTGTGGTTTTGTGAGGTGATGAAAAGTTTTTGCAAGTCCCTTTTCTTGGGCTTTTACACCCGGTCCCGTAAAACACGGAACCTAGCTAATGCATATGTGTGCCCAGGATGTTCATCACACGTACACATGTAATCCACAAACTGAATTCATAATATAACCATGAATAATACGGTTTAAGTACTTTATTACATCAATCTCTAACTTATTCTTGCAGCAGAAGTCTCTAACTTATTCTAGCAGCGGAAGTCTCTAAACGATAGCGGAAGCAAACTAAACGGCTGCAGCGGCTCCATCTCCAACTCCACATGCAAGTTGATGGTAGTTTGCATGCCTAGTACTTGTCACACCTGGTTTCTCCGAAGAACAACCGAGTGAATATCACATGTATGCCAGGATCATTTTCTCATACATGTGATGACGAATAGTGAAGCATCATCATATTACAACCCAGGTGTTCGAATATAAATAAGTCTTACATTGCATACGTCTCAATGGACAATAATAAGTTCATAATACGTAAATAAAACAGCAGCAGAATATAAATCTTGTGGGCTCCGTCACAGGCGTTGCCCGGGGGACTCCGTGAACCTAAAATCCTTCTTCGGGTCCAAAGTCTTGGTCATTGAAAACCACATCATCCCCTTGAACTGAGCAGCAATTAAACCAACAGAAAAGCAAGTTTGAGTACCGTAGGTACTCAGCAAGTGTGGGAAAGTTATGATATGCACGGCTAGAGCAAGGAGAGGTTGAACTCATGGTTTAAGCACTACGCAATTAATACTATCACCTTAGCTTATTAAGCTCCTACATTACTACACTGGTGAAATGGTCCCAATCTCCCAACCCATCATCAAAATCAAATAACCATAACATCATTTCCAATGTTAAGCTCCCCGCTTAACATCCTCAACTTCCAAAGTCATCATCCTCTAATCATGAATAAGTCCAAGCCGCTCTTGACCGTGAGCACGGCTGTCATGACAGTTTTGACTCTGCAGAGTTTGCACCACTGTACCCACATGTAGTGATTTCATCCCCCGTTGCCGGGTGGACTAAAAGAACCTCCATTATGCCAGTGGCCGCGAACCACATTCACACTTACCAGGTGTGTAGCCAGGAGATCACTACGAGGCTTTTACAAAGGGATTCCCGACGAGCGTGGGCCCACTGAGGTTTCACCCCTAACAGCATACAAGAGGCTCCAACCCCGCTGCAGTGGTCCCCTCTTGAGCCTTGCGGTTCATATGGTAGTCCAGCTGACACCTATTCCCGGCACCATCCAAAACACCCATACTACGCCGGAGATACACCTAATTAATTGGCCAAGCTGCCCCATCTCAGCATGTGGTTGGCACGGCAAAGCCAGGTTACATGCTCCATGAACCGGTCCTTAGGATCCAGGCAAGTACTAAACACAAACCCGAGTCTCGTGCACCCAGCACCAACCAAATCATCCAACTTGCCTCGATCCCTACCTCTACATAACTCATAATGTCTCATTCAAGAGTAAGGTAAACAAGTTGACGATCTCATATCCCACTTATCCCATTCTAAGCATGGCTAAGCATAAGTAATATGAATGAATGACATAATAAAACAAATCCCAACCCAAGCTACAAGGAAACAAGATAATGCAATTCTAGGAAAACTTCCCAGCATGGGTTTCATATTTCAATTGACAATGCAAATAATTCTATCTACACATCCTAGCATAGGATCAAAGTGGTCAAGGACGCTTGCCTCCTTCCTGCTGCTCTGGGAATGGAAAGTCTTGGTCTTGGAAGGGGAGAACTTGCTCTGGGGCAGGTTCTACTCATGCCAATACACATAGCAAAAGAAAACAACAATCCATAAGCCATAGTTCACACTTTCACTCATGCAAACCGCACATACATACATAGTAAAGTCATTCACATGTTTAGGTGTTGTGGTTACCCTAGATGTGTTGATTTTAGGCCTACATACACTTTTAAACCTATATATATTACTTCTAACTTTTGTATTCAGATTTCTAGTTGCACACTATATATCAATTTCCCATTTGAACAAATTCTCTATATTTAATTAATACACTCCTTAGCCACCAAATTTGCATGAAAGAAAGTTTCCTACTTCAAATAGGTTTCCAGATCTTCTTCAAAATCTTAATTTGAAGTTTTTGAAAATAAAGACATCATTTAATATTTTCAAATTTTTGCATACTTATTTTCCTATATTTTCAGATTTATTTTCTATGCCTAAAAGTAAATTTCAATATTAAAATAGTAAGACATATCATCTAAACAGAATAGATTCTGATCTAAAATATTCAATAAAATATTTTTGAACTTCCTCTCTGATGTGAAACAATTTAAATTTATTTTACCAGTTTTTAGAATTATTTCCTAGCCTAAAATGTGTTTCTAAAGATAATAAAAATGAGCAACACTTAGGCAGATTTCATTTCAGCCTAAAATCTATTTTTACCTCATTCTAAAGGTTTTCAAAGTGCTAGGGGAGTTTAAATTTATATTTGCACACGTGTTTGGATCACCATTTAAATTTAAATCCTAGTCACATGTTCAAATTTCTGAATTTAATATCCTATAGGGTCTAAAAGGCAAATCCACCCTACTGTTGGGTTTAATTTACTATTTCCTAAATTTTCAGGAGCCCAATTACACATAACAGAGGGGTTTTCCTAATTTTATTAAGTCCAGGGGCCAAAACTGAGTTTTAAATGAATTTACATAAATTTCTGAAGGTCCAGGGGCTAGATCAGAAGTTTTTGGGGCTAGCTCGTGTTTTCCGGGATCCCCAGGGGGTAGCGCGTAAGAATCCCATCCTTTATAATGCGGCGCTGATGTGGGCCGTTGGATTTAAAACAGACGGCTCAGATTAGATGGCCGAAGTAGTACGCGTCGGTTTTATTTCTACCGTGCGATTTAAAATAGACGGCCCTCAAGGTGCCACGTCGCCCTGGCCAGAGCCAGCCCGCGCGCGCGGCGGCGGGGGCGGTGATCTCGCCGGCGCAGCCTCGGCTTTTCCCGCTACACGCTAGAACTCGCATCTTTTTGCACGGATCGGCTGGGGAGGGATAGGGGATGCTCACCTAGGGGTTTTCCTGCACTCGGAGGCCTTGGAAGTCGGTAGGCGGCGAGCTTCAACGGCGATGGTCTTCGGTGCACGTCGAAGTGGCAGTTGGGGCGCAAGACACGTCGTTTCCTTCACCTGCAGGACTCCCCGGCGGCGGTGGAACGTGATCAGCATGTTAGATCAGGAAATTTGAGCAAGGATCGAAGGAAATCGGCGGTAGAAGCTTCGGTTCTCACCGGAGAGAAAAACGGCCGATCAGGGAGGAAAAAGGGGCGGATTTCGGCGTTTAAATGGACGAGGGAGGGCGGCGGTCTGTTGAGATCATGCTAGGGCGTCCGGGACCGGAACTCGGGGCCGGGAGAGTGGGCTCCGGGGGTTGGTTTTGATCGGGCGCGTGAGAGGGAGTCCGAGGTCGGTTGGGCGCGCGGGGGAAGAAGATGATGGCGGGCCCCGCACGTCTGAGAGAGCGAGAGAGGGGGGCGCGGGTTGGGCTGGCTGGCGCGGGGTCTTGGGCCGGCTGGTGGGGTTCGGCCCACTGGCCGGTTTCGGTTTTCTTTTTCTTTTTCCTTTTCTTTTTCTGTTTTGATTTGAATTTGAATTTCAGTTTGAATTTGAATTGCTTTATCACATGCATTACGTCCAAACATTTTTAAATTCCCCTCTTTGGCAGGTTTTGGGGTGTTACAGTACTCCACATGGTCTTCGAAGTACTCCTCTCCTGTTGCTGATGTTTGTATGATAATGCAAGGGTGAGTACATGTCGTACTCAGCAAGTGCGGGAAAAGTATGACATGTAGCTTACAACAAGGTAGGAATAAAAAGGCTCTTTGCAGGAAGCAAAGTTTATTTCACACACACGATAAAAACAGCAACTATCTTTAAGTGAATTTAATCCCAACATATATCCAATTAAAACATCAACATACCTCCTTTATAATTCACCACTTTTCACGTCTCGACCAACCATAAATCTTTCTCAACTTCTCTCATGCTCATGATAACCATCTCATATGTATATCCATATCATATGTATATCCATCTCATGAACCAAAACTCATTGTCATGACTCAACAGTCCCAAAACCATTCTCATTACCAAGACTCATCAGTCCCAAAACCAAATCCAAAGACCATACCATAACCATACCAATAACATCCCAATAACCATCCCATATCTAATCATGTGAGTTGGCCAGGCACTTGTGACCATAAGCACGGCTATCATGATAGTTTTACACTCTTAAGAGGTTGCACCACTTTACCCACAAGTTTGTGATTTCGTCACCCGTTGGCGACTGCAGAACCTCCATTATACCAGTACACAACCGTCGGTGTATGGCCAATAGATCACAAAATAACCTTTACAAAGGGGTTACTAGATGTATGGACTCACTAAGATTTCACCAGCAGGCTCGAATCACCATTCTCCCACCTACGGGCCCCCTCTTGTGCCATGCAGTTCCCAGGGCAGTCCTCTCTCGGCTCCCATTACCCGTGCCTTCCACGGTCCATAACAATCTAGCAACTTACCTAATTAGTCAGCTAAGCCGCACCCATATTTGGCCTTGTGGTGGCACTGTTTTCCTGGCATGCGCTGGCATGAACCGGTCCTTAGATCTACGGCAAGTAAACCACCATCTCATTCTACCACATCGACAAACCAAGCTTGCTTAGATCTCCCCCGATTCATGTTCATTATCAACATCAAGTTCTTATTATCATTAGTCATATGAGTGCAGTAGCTAGACATGTTCTATCTCGCTTCTCATATCCCGTAGATTAGCGAAGCAAAAACGACCATACCTGACTCATCAACTTTCCCGGTGACAAGGGTGGTTAACAAAACTAGTAAACTCCTATGAAAGGGTTTCCCATCAAGTTGACGCAAGCACACACGTTTTCGCAAACAAAGCAGTTTCCAAACATAGGATCAATATGGTAAAGGGGCACTTGCCTTGTTCTTGTGGCTTCTGTTGCTCACGGATCTCGAAGTCTTGGTGCTGTAGTCCTTCGTAGATAGCTCCCTGAGCTTGTCCTTCTACTCATGACCACGCATATACAAAATTTATAGCAATCAAACATCATGCACGAACTTTACTCAAGATGCAATGGTGTAGATGCATGCTGATCCTATGGTGTAGTTTCATTAATTCAGTTTGTACGTGTTCTTACATGTTTTAATGGCTATGCATGGGGTTTTACGATGAACAAGGGTGTAAGGATCTAGTGTGGACGTGGCGATGATCTTGACTCAAGATCTAGATCAATTGCATCGTCAAGAACTGATCAACACGTGATCTGTCCACATGAAAAAGCTTCCATTCAAAAAAACAGATGCGTAGAAACCGCGATAATGTCGTAAGGTGGTAACAAAGAACTACCTCACTTCTCTCTGGTGGCAGGGCCTTCCTCCTAGCAATGGCAGCAGCGTCGGCGAGCTTGACGGGGCTCGTCGGCGGTCTCACCGGTGGCTGAACTCCGACGAAGTGGGTTAACTCGGCGAGTTGGGAGCTTGGGCCTCTAAGTTGTCGACTTGGGAAGGTGATACGTTCAAGGGGTTTTCGGGTTCTATTTATAAAAGGAAAAAGAAGAGTCCTACTCTGATTGGATTTCAAACAAGGGTCCTATTCAATTTGTTTTGGGATCTTAACAACTTATCTTTAATTGATCTGGGTGTGGTAGCAACGTGGAAGAAATCGTGTTGGTTTCCCTCCGTATCAGGTATTCCTGCGTGCACAGGAGAAAAACCGCTTAAGGATCTCGTCTCCTCCACAGGGATAAGCTCCGGACGTTCCACGTGTCTAGCGGGTGGGACCTCTCTCTCCCTCAGAGACGAGCTCCGCGTGCGCCACGTGTCTGGCGGGCGGGACCTCCCTCTCCCTCAGAGGCGAGCTCCGTGTGTGCCACGTGCCTGGCGGGCAGGACCTCCCTCTCCCTCAGAGGCGAGCTCCGCGTGCGCCATCTGTCTGGCGGGTCGGGCCTCCCCTCTTTACAGAGACGAGCTCTTGGGGCGCCACGTGTCAGTTCCGTACCTCCCCTCTCCTCAGAGGCGTGCTCCAAGAGTGCCACGTGTGAGTTCCGGACCTCCCCTCTCCTTAGAGGCAAGCTCCGAGAGTGCCACGTGTCAGTTCCGGACCTCCCCTCTCCTCAGAGGCGAGCTCCAAGGACGACACATGTCCCATAGTGCCGGACCTCCCTTTTCCTCGGAGGTGAGCTCCGAGGACGATACGTGTCCATCGGGACCGGACCTCACTCCCTCCACAGACGTGAGCTCCGAGAGCGACACGTGTCCAGCGGAGCTGGGCCTCGTTTCTCTGCAGAGATTAGCTCCGGAGGTGACACGTGTCCAGTGGGGCCGGACCTCGCTTCCCCACAGCGACAAGCCCCGGAGGCAACACGTGTCCAGCGGACTGGACCTCGCCCCTTCCGCAGAGGCGAGCTCCGAGCGTGCCATGTGGCCAGCAGTGCCGGACCTCATCCCCCTCCGCAGGGATGAGCTCCGAAGGCTCCACGTGGCCAGCAGGCCGCGGGAAGTGTCGACGGTGCTCCTCGGTGAATTGGAATTGGCTACTTTAGCTATCTTTCTCCCGTTCTACTTCTTTTAAAATATTTCTCTATATGAATTATGTATGCATGCATGGATACAAAATTGAGGGTGTTACAAACTTCAAGAGGATATGACCTACGTGGAGCACCCCATCAAAATTTTGGACGTGAAGGAAAGGGTCACGAGGAACAAAGTGATCCGTTGGTGCAAGGTACAATGGAGCCATCACACGGAAGCCGAAACCACATGGGAGCGTGAGGAAGATCTCAAGGCTGAATTCCCTCATCTATTCTCCACTCTATCGAATCTCGAGGGCGAGATTCAGTTTAAAGGGGGTAGGTTTGTAATAGACTCAAATTCATTACCATGCATTGCATACATTTTTCATGTAGAGAAGCATTGTAAAAGAAGTAGAAATGGAGAAATAACCCTAGAAATGGAGAATGAACCATAGAAATGGAAGAATGAACCATAGAAATGGAGAAGGAACCATAGAAATGGAGGAAGAACCATAGAAATGGAGAAGGGAATATAGAAATGGAGAATGGGACATAGAAATGGAGTATGGGACATAGAAATGGATTGGGGAATGTAGAAATGAAAAAAGGGGACATTGAAATGGTGAGAAATGGAAAAAAGATAGCTGAAATGAGCATTCCCAAAATTTCCCCTAAAATTTCCAAATTCCCCAATTCCACAAAAGGGGATTTTTCCCCACATTTGGAAGAATTTAATCCCCAATGCTGCCGCACCCAATTTAAAGGGGAAAAGTTGGTTGAGTTCCAAATTGAGTAGGACTCTTGGTTGAGTTCCAATTGGAGTAGGACTCCTCCCTTCTCCCCCTTATAAATACAACCCCAGCCCCCCTTTTTGACCGCAGCCTCCCCCTCCCCCTCCCCCTCCCCCTCCCCAAGTCGCTGATTTGGAGCCCCTGCCCCTCCAAGTCGCCGAGTTGGCACCCCCCTGCCGGGGTTTGATCGCCGGTGAGCCCTGCCGTTGAGCCCCGCCATTGAGCCCCGCCGTTGAGCCCCACCGCTGAGCCCCGCCATAGAGCCCCGCCGTCAATCCCCGTCGTTGAGACCCGCCGACGAGCCCCGTCACGCCTCGCCGTCACCGGAAAAGAAGCCGACGATCTGTCCTACCCTAATCTTCCATAGAAAAATTCTCCACCGCTGCCATTGCTAGGAGGAAGGCCCTGCCACCAAAAGGAAGTGAGGTAGGTCCCCATTACCCATCTTACGACGTCGCCGATGTTTCTACGCATCCGTTTTCTTCGCCCCCTTCGAGCAGAAACTTTTGTGTGTGGACAGATCGTGTTTTGATCGATTTTGGACGGTGGAATTGATCTAGATATTGAGTCAAGATCATCACCACGTTCACACTTGATCCCAGCACCCTTGTTCATCATAAAACCCCATGAAAGCCCGTAAAAACATGCAAGAACATGTACAAACTGGTTTAATAAAACAGCACCATAGGATTTGCATTCATCTACCCCATTGCATCTTGAGTAAAGTTTGTGCATGATGATTGATTTCTGTAAATTTTGTATGTGCGTGGTCGTGAGTAGAAGTAGAAGCTCAAGAGGCCATCTACAAGGAACTACAGCACCAAGACTTCGAGACGCTTGAGCAACAAGAACCACGGGAGCAAGGCAAGTCCACCTTGACCATATTGATCCCATTTTTTGAAACTGTTTTGTTTGCGAAAACCCGTATGCTTGAGTCAACTTGATGGGACACCATTTTTATAGGAGTTTACTAGTTTTGTTAACCATCCTTGTCACCGGGGAAGTTGATGAGTCGGGTATGGTCATTTTTCCTTTTTGCTTCATTTAATCTACGGGCTACGGGAAGTTGAATTAAAACATGTTTTGCTACTGCACTCATATGAATAATGATGATGAGAACTTTATGATGATAATGAGCATGGAATCAGGGAGATCTAGGCAAGCTTGGTTCGTAGATTTTGCTGAATGAGATGGTGGTTTACTTGCCGTAGATTTAAGGACCGGTTCATGCCAGCACATGCCAGGAAAAACAGTGCCACCACAAGGCCAAATATGGGTGCGGCTTAGCTGACTAATTAGGTGTGTTGCTAGCTTGTTTTGGACCGTTGGATGGCGCGGGGAATGGGAGTCAAGAGGGACTGCCCTGTGAACTGCATGGCACAAGAGGTGGCCCGTGGATGCGAGAATGGTGATTCGAGCCTGCCGGTGAAACCTCAGTGGGTCCATACATTTAGTAGCCCCTTTGTAAAGGCTTTTTTGTGATCTGTTGGCCATACACCGACGGTTGTATACTGGTATAATGGAGGTTTTGCAGTTGCCGACAGGTGACAAAATCACAAACTTGTGGGTGAAGTGTGCCACCTCTGTAGAGTGTAAAACTATCATGATAGCCATGCTTCCGGCCACAAGCACTTGGCCAACTTCCATGATTAGAGGGGAAACTTGGGATGATTATTCGGTATGGTTATGGTATTGTCATTGGAATTGGTTTTGGGACTGTTTTGAGTCATAACAATGAGTTTGGTTTTGGTTATATGAATATGAGATGGTTATGAATATTTATGAGCATAAGATGAACTTGAGAAAGATTAATGGCTGGTTGAGACTTGATAAATGGTGAATTATGGTGAGAGAATGTTGCTGAATTACTTGGTTATGTTGGGATATAATTTACCTAGAAATAGTTGCTGTTTTTACCATGTTTATGAAATAAAAATTGCTTGCTGCAATGAGCCTTTTTATTGCCTACCTTGTTGTAAGCTACATGTCATACTTTTCCCGCACTTGCTGAGTAGGACATGTACTCACCCGCATTACCACATAAACATCAGCTACAGGAGATGAGTACTTCGAGGACCATGTGGAGTACTAGGCGTGCGAACTACCGTCAACATGCCTGTGGAGATGAAGATTGGAGCCTGCTGTTTAGTTATTTCCGCTGTCGTTTAGAGACTTCCGCTGCAACAATAAGGTAGAGATTCATGAGTGAGACTTTGAGTCATTGTAATAAAGTACTTAAACACTATTTATTCGTGGTTATATTCTGAATTCAGTTTGTGGATTACATGTGTATGTGTGATGAACATCCTGGGCACACATATGCATTCACTTGGTTCTATTTTCGGAACCGGGTGTCACAGATTGGTATCAGAGCCACATTGACCGTAGGACGCAAGCGTAGGTATAATGAACACTCTAAAACACATAGGCATACCCTTCTAAACTGCTATTTTCAAAAATTTCTTGCTGCTGCACTTGTGGCAGCTCTGGACCTCACCTCAGAGGGGAGGCTCAGACCGGAACCAGGGACACGTGTGGGCTTCATAGCCCAAGCGCACGTGCCAGCCCCGGGGCTGACCTTGGGGCCAAGGGCACGTGGCTATGTTGGCACCTGCATCTGCGGGGTGGCGAGGCCTGGGCTGTCTTTTTTCCTCCACGCGGGGGTACCCCGTCTGCATGGTACCGACATAACCAATATCCGATCAAATCAATACAAGTTTTTTCGTTCATCTACTTTTCTTATGTTTTCATAGTTTGTAGCTTAGTTCGTAGCTTAGTCCCTCTCCACGTAAGTGAGACGTACCACGGTCCTGCTCCTAGGAATCTCGTTTTATCTTATTTTCAGTGAGCTAATGCCAAAATCTATCGAAGCACAGGTGACTTGGATCATCTGTTGGCAACTCCAGGCGACTTCGACTCTCTGTTCCACGAACAGAATTGGCGACTCCACTGGGGAGAGATATCATTCGCATCTACTACGTGATCTACACGTTCTTGTACCGGTCACATCTAGGAAGAGCATGGCCGACGCGTCCAGGAGGGAGGCCGACGGCAAAGCCGTCGACATGAGCAACATCATTGATGTCTAGCTCGAGGACCTTTCACAGGAGGAATGTGAACACATCCAGGAAGAACTAGAGCGGGAGATCCAGGAGGAAAATATGACGCGACTTCAAGCCAAGCTTTCTTGCTTTCACAAGACGCGAGGACGCATCGTTCAGAAGGCCGACACGCATGAAGCAACAGCTCGCAAGGTAAATGCACCAATATCACTCGAAGAACTCATGCAACTTGAAGATGTGTCGGTCACCGCAAAGTACAAAGCCGATCTGGAGCAGATGGCATCGTCGGTAGTGGACAAACTCAAAAACTCATTCAACACGTTAAAATCCGACGTAGAGGACACGATGGATCGGAACCATCACTGGCAGATCTGATCTACCGTGCAGCAAGTGCAAGACGAGGTAGTAGGCAAACGTGTAGAAGCTACCACTAGCAGTGCAGCAAGGAATGGATCCATCACAACGTCACCTTGCATGCCATCTATGTACACGCAAGCCAGGCAGCCTAGCATGAACGTGCAGTAGCCATACTACCAAACGGTGGCATATTAACCTGCCGTTCCACCCACAGGGAGTGGTGTACCGCTCGGACCAGTACCCGACACATACTTTCCTCCAATACCCCAACAAGTTGCACCTTGAAACTTGCTTGAGCCTCCCATGCCACAGAACTATGCACCACAGAGAGAACTCAGGGAACAAGTGACTAGAACGCTTAGAGAACTCGGGGAGGCAACCATAACAACTATTAGAAACTATCAAAAGCCTTACCCCAACCACTATGATAATGTCCCGTATCCTGGAGGCTTTAGGGTGCAGGATTTCACTAAGTTTAGTTGGGAGGACTCTAAAATTACTCAAGAACATGTAGTCCAATTCTTGAGCCAGTGCAACGACTTAGGACTCACTCATGTTCACCGGATCAGATTGATCCCCATATCCTTGACCGACACAGCCTTTAGCTGGTTTACATCGTTAGCTCCTAATTCTGTCCTAACTTGGCCGTGTTTAGAATTTTTTTTCATGAATACTTCTTCACTAGCGAGGTCGAGCTATGGTTGTTCCATCTAACCGCGGTGAGGCAGAGACACAATGAATTTGTAGCTGAATACATCAAACGGTTTTGGGGAACAAGAAACAAATGTTTTAGCTTAACCATAGGAGAAACATACTTGGCCAATCTAGCGTTTGCAGGGCTTCTACCTTATCATAAGGATAAGATGGATGGCATCGAGTTCGGGATGTTAACCAGGTCTTACAACAAGCTGTGGCACATGAGAACCGAGCCAGAGAGGCTAAGGCACAGGTCAGTTCAAAGAGATCAACCACGGGGACCAAGAGAAGCAGCACGTCAACCAACTCAGGGAAGACTCGGCCAGTGATGAGGACATGAAAGTGTGTGTGGCCGAGTGGGTTGAAAACCACAAGAACAAGTGTAACATGCTATTTTACTACGAGTTAATAAACCAAGCTTATATCAATATTCCAAGCATGTGTATGTAAACTTATATGCAAACGCACACATGCTTAAGGAAAACCAAGAGCTAGAAACAAGAAAGAGAAAAAGAAAGGGAAATATAAATCAGATCAACAAGATAGTTCTTAATGGACCGTCAAATATAATAACCCCTCTCTCTTTCTGTCCCCTGGCACCGTTGCACACGCCGTCCTACTGCCGACCCGTTTGCTCACTCAAACACTACCACACCAGCATGTTCCATCTTCTTAGCTTCAAGATGAGCTGCAGGACGCACAGCTCTAGGGCCCTCCTCACTGCTCATGCGTCAATGATGATCAGCACCGTTTATACACACTGCTCGAGCCGTCACCTCGCTTCTGTGCCTCATTGAGCCACTGTCCATGGAGTCCAATCAACTGAGCCAGTGCTGGACCTCCTCAAGCGGGTTGACGGAGAACAGTGACGAGCAGACACCCACTGCCCGAGATGTCGCCTCGCTTCTGTGCCGCGCTGAGCCACTGTCCATGGAGTCCAATCAACTGAGCCTGTGCTGGAACTCCTTAAGCAGGTTGACCGGAGAACAGTGGCGAGCTGACACCCACTGCCGGAGCTGTTGCCTCGCTGAGCCGCTGACCACGGAGTCCAATCAACAGCCATGTGTTGAGAATCATCAAGCATCTTGCTCAGAGTAGATGGCCGCTGCCTAAACCATCGCCTCACCTCTGTGCCTCGCTCAGCCACTGCCCATGTAGTTCCATCGGCTGAGCCACACCAGGTGCTAGGACACCTCCAGCAGCTTGCTCAAAAAACAGTGGCGAGCAGAGTTTTGTCGCATCACCACTACTATCATCTGCAATGTGTGTTGGACACCCTTCTCCCCTCCCCCGCTGTCTTTAAAGGGGTGCTCGGTGAACTCACCCAGCTCCAACCAGCCGCGCCCACCCTCCACAACACTCTCTCCCGCAAACGCTGTGTCGATCTCCGGCGAGGAGCCTCCACGCCTGAGCTGTGGCCTAGGTGAGCACCCCCCACAGTCGACTTTTCTTCCCCAAACTTGTCCCCGAGCTATCTCCCTCTCTCCTCAGGCCTATATATGACCACCCCACGCCAAGGCTGCCCTCGCATGAAGTTGTCCCCCTTCCTCTGTCCTCCACCTAAATCGATAGTTCGATCGAGGGAGCCATAGCGTCAGTGTTCGACTCCTTGCTCTCTGGCCATCTTCTCCTTGATACCCTCCTCAATGCGATCCCGAGTGCCATCTATGATGGTCGGAGGGAGAGGAGGTTGAACCGGAGAAGGAAGATAAAGACTCTTATGCCTCTATGAGGCCAATAGCTAGTCGAACATTAGTTAACTAGGTATTTCTTCCACATGTTGGGCGCAAACCCAGGAAATCACTTGATCGGCCTCAGACCATACTAATTCATACAAACACCACTCGGTCCAATCCTCTTCTAAAAATCATCCAACATGACAATGTATTTAATTGATGCAAGCAAGTTTGAATGTTGTATTAATATGCGTTTGCTTTGCGTGTATGTTTGCTTGTGCGCGATGTTTCTGGATATAGAACTGGTACCGGAGGAGAACCCGAAGGAGCCGGGAGACCAGGAGCACGACGCTGCAGACGGTAGCGAAGGCAAGTTCCATCAATCCTTTTTTGATCATATTGCTCCTATGTGAGGTTCATCCATTGTGACCAGTAGATTAGATCTTTGCATTGTTGAGCATGAGTTATCCGTGGAATAGAGTGTGACCATACTAGTTCCCTTTTGCAACATGTTGATATGATGAGATTATGCATGACGATGTGCCTTGTGTATGTTGCATGGTTGCTGAGAGCACGAGTTGAGACTGGGGCAGAAGGGTTAGTGTTTGTGTAAGCGCTATTGTGGTGCTAGACTTACGATGAGTACTACAGGATGACATGCTCGAGGTTCGCGTATGGTGGCTGCCTTGGTGAGCCCTAAGGACCGAGTTGTTTTGACATCTCACTTAACTTCTTTCAAAATGACCACATGACCCTGTATGTGCAGGGCTTAGCCTAACCCTGGTGGCGAGCCCGACAGCCGTCCACGGTGGAGAAAAAAATATGTATGACTAAAAAGCGAGATGGTATTGAGATGAGTCATGACGCTGGGTTAGGGACGACTGGTCTGGGTGATTTCCGAATGGGTGTTAGTTATGACTGGCTGTTTTGATGATCCGTGCCTGTGGGTACATTGTACAACTCTACAGAGTGTAGAACCCATTCAGACGGCCTTGTCGTTGGTATGGACAGGTTATGGTGTGGTCTTAACAACTAGAAAATCGCATGTTATTGGATCGAGATCAGGGATGCCTATGGATGAGGTGTTGGGTTGCATGAGTATGCATTAGGTTGAACCACTCTTTACTTCGCGCATTGCATCTATATCTGTTCCACCCCCCCCTCGAAGGGCGAGGTGGAGCTTGCTGAGTAGCTTCGTACACAGATGTTGTTGATATGTTTTTCAGAGGATCCTGACTTCGTGCTGGAGGACTTTGAGTAGGGTCGTGTCCACACCCAAGTTGTGTAGTGTAACCATGGGTAAAGACAAGCTACTAGTCTATGTGTCGTTGACCTTTATATCTTTCTTGTTAGTAATTATAGTTTTTATCCACAAGACTATATTATTGTAATAAACCTCTGTATGGTTGTGGTTCCACTTATATTATAATATTATGTACCGAACTCTGCTTCTGGTAAAATATTACATGTTTATTTCCAATCTTATTGGTCGGGACGCTTCAAGTGGTAGTAAAACCGTACTTGGCTGTAGGATGCAAATCCTAGTACCTAGGTGACTGTAGCACGGTTTACCTATAGGAAACTTGGAACGGCCTTGTGAATGTAGCCTAGAGGGGGAGTGAATAGGCTCTTTGAATTTTTTAGGCGGTTTCCTGAAACACTTAGCAAACTGATTAATTCCAAATGGGCTGGACTAGTCCGGTATGGTACGGACTAGTCTGTTAGGATCATAATTAAAAGATCAAAGTGAGACTTATTCCTACTTCAGGTGTTTGTGCAGTGGAAAATAAATGGTTATTCGAGTATAGTGAAGTAAGACACAATAACTCTCAATTCTAACACTAGGTGTGTATGTAATTCAAGTGATGACTAGCAATCCTAGATAACAATTGAAGGAAGATAAAAAAGACACGAGACAAAGTTTTATCCTGAGGTTCGATTCCACCCAGGAATCTACATCCCCGTTGAGGAGTCCACCAAGGACCGGGCCTTCACCAACCCTTCCCTCATTGAATCGCCACAAAGGCCGATTCAATTCCACTAACCACACAGGGGTAAACAATTGTGTGTGGGGCGTTCTCACAATCTGAGTGTTCCCACAAGACTATAGAGAGTAACTCTTCCTCCTACACACAAATACAGAACAACAATCAGCAATTGTGTGAGAGAAGACAAACCGAGAGCTTAATTGCGAGAAGAACGACTATCTCCTTGATCCAATCTCTTATCCTAAAAGACTTAATCTTTCTGGGCTTAGAATGAGTGGAGAGAGGTATTTTTTGTGCTCTTCGGGCGTGCGGTGGCGCTAGGAATTGAGAGTGTTTTATGTGTGGTCGTGCACCTCTATTTATATAAGATTTCCAAAAAACCTGGCTGCCAGACTAGTCCACCCTGTTCACCGGACTACTTCGGCGTGCCATGTACAATTTTCGTGTTGCATGCGGCACAGTGGAAACCCTAACTTAATGTGTTTACAGAAAGTTGAACGGACTAGTCCTTTCCAAGAGCGGACTAGTCTGGTGCAAGGTGAATGTTGGTTCTAGAGAGTTGAACGGACTAGTGCGGTTTCTGAGCGGACTAGTCCGGTGCAAGGTGAGTCCTGGCTCTAGAGAGTTGAACGGACTAGTCTGGTTTCTGAGCAGACTAGTCTGGTGCACCGTGTTCTGAGGCAATAGAAAGTTAAACGGACTAGTCCGGTTTCTGAGCAGACTAGTCCGGTGCACCGTGTTGTGAAGGCAACAGAAAGTTGAACGGACTAGTCCGGTTTCTGAGTGGACTAGTCCGGTGCACTGTGTTGTGAGGCAACAAAAAGTTGAACGGACTAGTACAGTTTCTGAGCGGACTAGTCCGGTGCACCGTGTTGTGAGTGATTTGGATTTATTTTAAGCCCTTACCCCTACCCAAAGATTTTGAGCTCTTGGGATTTGTCTCTCACACACATCCTATACAAGTAAGTCTACATTGCTCTTGGTTCATGGATCTGTCCTTTTCCTTTTTTTTCATCACTTCATTTTTCATCTTTTGAGTGCACTAATTCTACCTTACATGAGTTAATCTGCATTCATCTCAACAAGTTCATCAAGATCTCAATTCATTTGTCATCAATCATCCAAAACCCACAAGGGAATGCCTAGATGCACTTTCAATCCCCCCTGTTTTGGTGATTGATGACAACCAATTGTGATTACATAATTAAGGATAAAATTTGATTTTCATAAAGTGTGCATATATGAGAATGACAAATGAGTAATGGGAACTTCTCACATATATGCAACCTTTATGTTGGGATGCCTAAAGAGTGTGTGAAACAGAATGTGACATGCCACAAGAAGATAAGATCATATCAAAAATAAAGGTAGTTATCACATTGATATTGCATAGGCATCACACATCCAACAGAGTTTGAAATAAAAAGTACATGAAACTTCAAAATACATGTCCATGATCGCTAGTCCTTATGGTTTACAATAAGATAACTTAAAATAAATCTCAATCTCTCCCCCTTAGGCATCAAGGCACCCAAAAGGGAAAAATTAAGTGGAATCACTCATCGCCGCTCTCTCCCTCACTCTCAGTCCTATCTTCATCGTCATCCTCATCATCGTCTTCATGACCATGCTAAGGAGGAGGGGCGGAGACACCTGCAAGTCCAAAAGATCTATACTCTTGTTCGGTGAGTGGAGCCATTTCAGTGAAGTCTTCTTCAGAGTCCTTAGAGATTTGTGGCGATCCAACTGGCTCAATATCTAGCTTCTCACAGATGGCTTTGATGTTGGCCTTCATATATCTTTGATGTCTCTTTCTGGCCAAACTTTCCTGTGTTGATTAACTTCAATTTTGTGACAACAACCAAAAATAGAGGGGAACATTTGAAGCATACCACTGGAGGACTCTCTAGAAGGTGGAGGAACAGGAGTAGATGTAGGCTCCGACGCCCTTGATCCTTCATGAGTAGAGGGCACTTAGGGCTTGAGACCAGTGTGAGAGACATCTTTGACACACTCGAGTCCTGTCACCTTCTCAATCATATACATGACATAAGGTGCATAGCCACAGGACTTGTTTGGAGTGATGGAGATATTCACAATGTCATTGTAGATGTACTCTAAGACATTGAAGGTCCTCTTCTTGCTTATCACTTTCATCAATGTCCTCAGAGTCCCTTGGATTGTCCCTGCATCACCATCCTTTGGAGCTATGGTCTTTCTTAAGATCCTGTTTATCACGACAAAGAATGGCTTCAAGTATTTGGTAGTGGGAGGTACATATGGCATTCTTGTATCATACAAGAATTCCAGCTCATTCTTCTCCAAGGGCTTCAGGTTGTGAATGACAAGCTCATTATCCAGAGTGTGTTCAAGAAGAAGTATCTTTGCAAACTCCTCATAGGTGACACTATATCTGGATCCATGTGTCATCCAAATCATCTCATCCCCATAATCGCGGGCAAAGTAGAGAGTGGAGTAAAACTGGGTGATTACCTCATTGTTCCAGTCATACTGAAAAGATAGGAGGTCCTTCAAGCCATGCCTCTCTAATGCCTCTAGCACCTCATGATAGGCTTGGCATTTCTTGGATTGCAGGTAGTCAATGTTGAGGCACTGACTCTCAACAACAGGATTCTTCATCTTCATGTAGACATGCTCTAGTAGTCAACATGGAAGTTACTCCAGAATCTGGGGTCTGCACATTGCTTTCGCTGCCCATAGACATGAATTTTTCTGAGGTTGTCAGCCAGTTCACTCCCCTTTCCAGTAAAGTCATCACTTGATGGCTGCCTGTTGCGATGAATGGGGGCCTTCTTCTTCAATGGACCAATAGGACCACCAGCAAGTCCTTTGCCCTTCGAGAAACTCCTTCTAGGGGCCGCAGTGCTTCCAACAGTGTCTTTGCTTTGTGCCGTCTTACCAACCACTCTCCTCCTTTTAGGGAGAGAATCGTCAGGAGAAGACGGTTGAGCAACGTTGTCATGTTTCTTCTTCATGGCCTCGGAGTGTGACGACATCGTGCCTGACAGAAAAATCAAGGATTGATTGACACGATGGATTATAGTTTATTTGGAAATAAGAAGTTAGATGTTCAATTGACAAGTAATCTGGACTTGTCCGTTTCATAGTGCGGACTTGTCTGGAACACCAGTCTTGTCCGCACGAGACCGGACTAGTCCAGACCTGCCAAAGAACCCTAACTTTGTATTTTCAACAAATCTACCTCAAATTGATGCAAGATATGGAGAGATATACTAGAAATGCATCTAGAAAGGTGATGTATGCCCTAGGAGTCAGGTAAATTGAGCAAAAGTATCTGAAAGATGAGAGCTTGAGTTGAGAAGGATTTTACCGAAAAATGAGAATTTGTGTCGAAGCATCTGGTCAGAACCGGATTAGTCCGGAGGAGAGGAGACCACGCGTCGAGGAGAAGCTTTTCCGTGGAGAGAACTTCGACTTCGTTGGCCAAGGTTGAAAATCACCTTGGGGGCTAGGGTTTGAGGAGTGAGAGGGAAAAGGGTGCTTGTCAGGTGAGGAGGGCTGAGGTTGGCGCGTGTATAGACTCTTTAAACTAGGACATATGGACTAGTCCGGTTGGAGGACCGGACAAGTCTGGTATGCCTGATCTGTACAGAGTAGTCTGAGGGACCGGACTAGTCCGGTGTTGACATCAGACTAGTCCGTGTCAACTGGACAAATAAGAGTAGAAAATAGGGAAATATGGGGAATTTAATCTAATAGTAGTCTAAGGACATTGTTTTCTCAAATAATCTTGATGAATATGCCAGTAAGCAATTAACAATCAGACAATGGTCGTTATTAATCAAAATTCATTAATTTAAATAGTTTTCAAGAGAAAATCAAGATAAGGGATAGTTTATCACAAAATAAGTAAGATTTTGAGAATTCAAGAAGGTATGCAGTGTTTCAAGCCACATTCCGAGAGCCAAGTATATTTAGTTCATTCATAAGTTCACAGAAGCGTTTTTCATCTAGTGGCTTGGTGAATATATCAGCTAGTTATTTCTCGGTTTTGACATGGGAAATGGTTATGGCTCCTTTAATTGTATGGTCTCTCAAAAAATGATGCCGAATATCAATGTGTTTGGTTCTGTAGTGCTCAATAGGGTTATGTGCAATCTTTATCGCACTCTCATTGTCACAAAGGAGTGGAATACGATTCATATTTTAGCCATAGTCCCTTAGGATTTGTCGCATCCAAAGGAGTTGTGCACAACAACTCCCGGCTGCAACATACTCCGCTTCGGCTGCGGACATGGCAATTGAGTTTTTCTTTTTGGAGGAGCAGGAAACTAGGGACTACCCAAGAATTGGCAAGTTCCGTAGGTACTTTTTCTATCTACTTTGCATCCTGCATAATCTGCATCGGAGTATCCAATGAGATTGAACTTTGAACCTTTAGAGTACCAAAGGCCTAGGTTGGGCGTATGGACTAAATATCGCAAGATTCTCTTTACGGCTGTCAAATGACATTCCTTAGGATTGGCTTGAAATCTTGCACACATACAAACACTCAACATGATATCAGGCCTAGATGCACAAAGATAAAGTAGAGATCCAATCATGGAACGGTATACCTTTTGATCCATGTTAGGTCCATTGTAACACCCCAAAACCTGTTAAGAGGGGAATTTAAAAATTTTTGGACGTATTGCATGTGGTGCAAAAATTCAAATTCAAATTATACTCAAAACAGAAAAGAAAAAGAAAAAGAAAAAACAAACCCCCCCGGCAAGTGGGCCGAAACCCACCAGCCGGCCCACCCACCCCCGCGCCAGCCCGCAGCCGCGCGCCCCCCTCTTTCCCACTGACATGCGGGGCCCGCCATCTTCTTCCTCCTCGCGCGCGCGCTCGGCCGACCGGGACTCCTCTCTCTCCCCAGAATCAAAACCACCCCGGATACTCGCGTATCCCAGCCGAATTTCGGTTCTGGACGACGCAAACTCGATCACAACCAAACGCCGCCCTCTCCCGGCTATATAAACACCGGCATCGTCCCGATTTTCACCCACGATCAGCCGTTTTTCCTTCCGGTGAGAACCCGAGTTTCTCCGGCCAATTTCGCTCGATCTTCGCTCGGGATTTCTGATCTAACGTGCTGATCTTGATCCACCGCCTCCGGGGAATCACACAGGTGCAGAAAACTCGGTGGTTTGCGCTTCAAACACAGCGCCGACGAGCATCGCTATGAATTCACCTCGGACCTCGTCGCCGACCGCCTTCCAGGACCTCCGAGCTCAAGAGAAACCCCGAGGTGAGATCTCCGACCTCCCCTCTACCGATCTATGCCATGAAATCCCAGTTTTAGGAAGAATTGACGAAGATCCGAAGATTTCCGGCGAGATCGCCGCCTCCCGCCGCCGCGCGCCGCCGGGCAGTGCCGCCCGCGCTCGGTCCGAGCGACGTGGCTGCTTGTGCGCCGTCCATTTTAAATCGCACGGTAGAATTTAAATTCCCGCGTACCGGTTCGACGTTATAATCTCATCTGTCTGTTTTAAATCGGATGGTCCACATCAGTCCCGCATTATAAAGACCGGGATTCTTACGCGCTACCCCCTGGGGATCTCAGAAAATACGAGCTAGCCCTAGAAACTTCAGATCTAGCCCCTGGAACTTCAGAAATTCATGTAAATTCAATTAAAAATCAGTTTTAGCCCCTGGACTTAATAAAAATTAGGAAAACCCCTCTGTTATGCATAGTTAGGCCCCTGGAAATTATTAAAATAATATAATAGATCCTGTAGTGGGGCGAGTTTACCTTTTTAACCCTATGTGATATTAAATTTAGGAGTTTGAATATGTGATTAGTATTTAAAATTTAAAAGATGGGACAAACACATTGTAAATTCAAATTTAAACTTTCCTAGCACTTGGAAAACTTTGGAGTGAGATGAAAAAAGATTTTTAGCTGAAATGGATCTGTCTAATTGATTGTTCACATTTATTAGTAATAGGAACACATTTTTTTAGGCTAGGAAATAATTCTGAACATTGATAAAATAAATTTAAATTAGTTTACATCAGAGGAGAAGTTCAAAAATATATTATTTAATATTTTAGATCAGAACCTATTTTGTTTAGATGAGGTGTCTTACTATTTTCCTAATAAAGTTCACATTTAGGCATAGGAAATAAATCTGGAAATATAGCAAGCTAAGTGTGAATAACTAGAAAATGATAAATGAAGTTTCCAAAATCCAAAGAATTCAGTTTAGGATTGGTAGAAGGTCTGAAAACCATTTGGAGTAGGAGATTACCTTGCGTGCACTCTTGGTAGCTAAAGAGGGTATTGAAGAATTTGTTTAAATTGGGAATTTATATATAGTGTACAAAATGAAATCTGAATACAAAAGTTAGAAATAATATACATATGTTTAAAAGTGCATGTAGGTCAAAAATCACCACACATAGAGTAATCACCACCCTTAGAAGTGTGAGTGACTTTCATAGGTGTGAATGTTTGGGTTGTATGAAGTGAAAGTGTGAACTATGTCTTATGGATTGTTGTTTTCTTTTGCTATGTGTGATGGTATGAGTAGAACCTGCTCCAGAACAAGTTTTTCCCTTCCAAGAACAAGACTTTCCATTCCCAGAGCAGCAGGAAGAAGGCAAGTGTCCTTGACCACTTTGATCCTATGCTAGGATGTGTAGATAGAATTATTTGCATTGTCAATTGAAATATGAAACCCATGATAGGAAGTTTCCCTAGAATTGCATTATCTTGTTTCCTTGTAGCTTGGGTTGGGGTTTACTTTATCATGTCATTTATTCATATACTTGTGCTTAGCCATGCTTAGAATGGGATAATTGGGATATGAGATCATCAGTTTATTTACCATACTCTTGAATGAGATGTTATGAGTTATGTAGAGGTAGGGATCAAGGCAAGTTGGATGATTTGGTTGGTGTTGGGTGCACGAGACTCGTGTTTGTGTTTAGTACATGCCTAGATCCTAAGGACCGGTTCATGGAGCATGTAACCTGGCTTTACCGTGCCAACCACATGCTGAGATGGGGCAGCTTGGCCAATTAATTAGGTGTATCCCCGACATAGTATGGGTGTGTTGGATGGTGCGGGGAATAGGTGTCAGCTGGACTACCATATGAACCGCAAGGCTCAAGAGGGGGCCACTGCAGCGGGGTTGGAGCCTCTTGTATGCTGTTAGGGGTGAAACCTCAGTGGGCCCACGCTCGTCGGAAATCCCTTTGTAAAGGCTTCGTAGTGATCTCCTGGCTACACACCTGGGAAGTGTGAATGTGGTTCGTAGCCACTGGCATAATGGAGGTTCTTTTAGTCCACCCGGCAACGGGGGATGAAATCACTACATGTGGGTACAGTGGTGCAAACTCTGCAGAGTCAAAATTGTCATGACAACCGTGCTCACGGTCAAGAGCGGCTTGGACTTATTCATGATTAGAGGATGGATGGCTTTGGAAGTTGAGGATGTTAAGCGGGGAGCTTAACATTGGAAATGATGTTATGGTTATTTGATTATGATGATGGGTTGGGAGTTTGGGACCATTTCACCTATGTAGTAATGTAGGTGCTTAAAAGGCTAAGGTGATAGGTATTAATTGCATAGTGCTTTAACCATGAGTTCATCCTCTCCTTGTTCTAGCCATGCATGACATAACTTTCCCACACTTGCTGAGTACCATTGGTACTCAACCTTGCATATTTGTTGGTTTATATTGCTGCTCAGGTCAAGAGAATAATGTGGTGTTTAATGATCAAGACTTTGGACCCGAAGAAGGCTTCTAGGTTCATGGAGTCCCCCGGGCAACACCTGTGACGGAGCCCACGAGAATAATATTCCGCTGCTAGTTTATTTACTTGTGATGAACATATTATCGTCCATCGAGACATATGCTATGTAAGACTTATCTATATTTGACACCTGGCTTGTAATAAACGATGCTTCACTATTTGTCATCACATGTATGAGAAAATGATCCTGGCATAGATGTGATATTCACTCGGTTGTTCTTCGGAGAAACCGGGTGTGACATCCATCTTCATTAATGTCTAAATGTCCATTTGTTGCCATGGGAGTATTTATGGGTTTCGCTCTGTCCATGCCAAATTTTTTGAGGATGTCTTGAGTGTACTTTGTTTGGCTTATGAATGTTCCTTCCTTTAGTTGTTTCACTTAGAATCCCAAAAAGTATCTCAATTCTCCCATCATGGACATCTCGAATCTATCTGTCATGATTTTACTAAATTCTTGACAAAAGTATTTATTAGTTGAACCGAATATGATATCAACAACATATATTTGATAAATAAATAGATCATCATTGGCGTGCTTGGTAAACAGGGTGTAATCAGCTTTACCAATTTTAAAGCCATTTTCAATTAGAAAATCTCTAAGGCACTCATACCAAGCTCTAGGGGCTTGTTTGAGGCCATAGAGAGCCTTACGCATGTTGAACACATGGTCGGGGTACTCTCGAGCTTCAAACCCAAGGGGTTGTTCCACGTACACCTCCTACTTGATAGGTCCATTGAGGAAGGCGCTTTTGACGTCCATTTGATACAGCTTGAAATCATGGTGAGTATCATATGCAAGTAATATACGAATTGATTCAAGCCTTGCTACGGGAGAGAAAGTCTCATCAAAATCCAAACCTTTGACTTGTGAGTAACCTTTAGCTACAAGTCGTACCTTGTTTCTCGTTACAACTCCATGTTCATCTTGCTTGTTACAGAAGACCCATTTAATGACGACGATATTTGACTTTGGTCTTTCAACAAGTTCCCATACTTCGTTCCTCTTGAAGTTGTTCAATTCTTCTTGCATTGACATCACCCAGTCCGGATCTTTTAGCGCATCTTTGACCTTGTATGGTTCTAAAAAGGATACAAAGGAATAGTATTCACAAAAGTTAGCTATATGTGATCGAGTTGTCACTCCCTTTTGTAAATCACCAATTATGTTGTCGACGGGGTGATCTCTTTATATTCTTTGGTGTACTCTTGGATGTGGTACTTGTGGCGTTATGTTCTCATAATCGTTTCCGTCATTAATGATTTGGTCATCTTGTTAATCTTCATGATCTTGATTTTGTCTATGGGCTCCCCCTTGATCATAGCTCTCCTGTTGAGGTTCATTTCGAGCACTTGATTCTTGTGATTGTTCTTGAGGTCGAATATCACCAAGTGCCATTTTTCTAAATGCTTGACAATGGGCTTCTTCTTGATCTAGCACATACTCATCAACTTGCTCCATTTGGGAGCCATTAGTTTCATCGAACACTACGTCACGTGCTACTTCAACAACTCCGGAGGCTTTGTTGAAGACACGATAAGCGTAGGAGTTCGAATCATAGCCAAGCAAGAAACCCTCATTGGACTTCGAAGCGAACTTTGAGGTCCTAGGCTTCTTGTTTAGAATATAACATTTTGAACCAAAAACTCGAAAGTATGAAATATTTGGTTTGTTACTAGTGAGTAGTTCATATGAGGTTTTATTGAGTAGGCGATAAAGATACAGTCGGTTTGTTGCATGACAAGCAGTGTTAATAGCTTCAGCCCAGAAACGGTCAGAGGTCTTGTATTCGTCAATCATTATCCTTGCCATCTCAATGAGCATCCGGTTCTTCCTTTCAGTTCCCCCCTTTTGTAGTGGGGTGTATGGTGCCGAAAGTTCATGCTTTATTCCTTCTTCATCTAGATACTCATGGACTTGTGTGTTCTTGAATTCCGTTCCATTATCACTTCTTATGTTTTTTATTGTCAATGAGAATTCATTTTGAGCTCGCCTGAGAAACTTCTTGAGTGTTCCTTGAGCTTCTAACTTATCATGCAAAAAGAAAACCCACGTGAAGCGTGAAAAATCATCGACAATAACTAAACCATATTTATTACCGCCGATGCTTATATAAGAAATTGGACGATATAGGTCCACGTGAGGAGCTCAACTGGTCTTGTTGTAGTCATGAAATTCTTCACTTGATGGGGTGCTCCTACTTGCTTCCCGGCTTGACACGCGCTACAAGGCCTGTTTTTCTCAAAAACAACATCCTTCAAACCTTAGATGTGATCGCCTTTTAGAAGTTTTTGTAGAATTCTCATACCAATATGCGCTAGTCGTCTATGCCACAGCCAGCCCATGTTGGTCTTTACAATCAAGCATGTGTCAAGTTTGACTTTATCTTTGTTGAAATCAACTAGATAAAGTTTTCCCTTTAACACACCCTTGAAAGCAATAGAGTCATCACTCCTTCTAGAGATGGTCACACCCTCATTAGTGAACAAGCAATATAACTTTTATCACATAGTTGACATATGGACAGGAGGTTATAATATAAGGAATCAACATGTAAAACATGAGAAAGTGTGTGTTGTGATAAGATAGCTATTTTACCGGTACCTAGCACCTTTCCTTGACTATTGTCGCCAAAACAGATGCCTTCGCTTGAGTCTTCATTTTTTCCATACTCCACAAACATTTTTCTTTCTCCGGTCATATGATTTGTGCATCCACTATCTAGCACCTATTTCGCTCCATCAGATGCATATGCCTGCAAGAAAGAAACTATGCTTTGGTTTTAGGTACCCAAGCTTGCTTGGGTCCTTTGAGGTTAGTGACAAGTGACTTGGGCACCCACACACGAGACTTGGTGTTCTCATAGCATGGACCAACATATTTGGTATGAACTTTTCCAAGACTGTTTTTCATAAGCACATATGAAGCATCAAAGGTTCTAAACAAGATATGTTGTTCATATGAGTTTTCAAAGTTAATTTATCAACATTGTTATGTTTTCCAACTTGGGAGGAATTTCCGTTAACAAATACAATGGTCTTCTTATCATCCTTGTGGCTTCAAGCATTTTGCATTTCACCATAAAAATACCCAATGTTGTGTTTGACATTAGGAGGTCTTGTGACCAAGTATGCACTTCCTGCATACTTGCTTCTCCTTGTCAAACATGCCACTTCAAGAGGGATGCTTGTTTTTTTGTCAAATTTGACTTCTTTTGTGTGGGTGTCATTTTTAGCACATGTACAAGTTACAAAAGTTTTGGATTCAACATGTTGAGAAGGTGAGCTTAAAAAGGAAGAAGAAGAATCACTTTGCTTGAGTGACTCAGCTTGTGCCTCAAGAATCTTGTTAACCTTGGTTAAGTTAGCAAGTTCATTCTGAGTGCAATGTTTGAGTCTTTTAGCTTCAAACAATTCTCCTTGCTTGAAGCTAACTCAAGCTCAAGTGATTTGTTTCGTACCTTTTCAATCTCAAGAAGCCCTTCAATCTCAAGATATTTCTCCTTTTGGAAAATAATCATATCTTCTTGTCGATGGACTAGCTCCTCCTTATCAACTATCTCATCCATTAGAATTCTCATTTTAGCTATAGTATTTTTATCTAAACCTCTAATTATGTCTTCATCATCACTAGAATTATCAATAACACTAGTAAAAGAATGCAAGGAGGGAGATTTTGTTTTAACCTTTCTTTTTCCTTCCTTGGGCATTAGGCATGTGTGGTTGGTGTCCTTCCATGCTCCCATGGTTGGGAATAGAGTAGACTTCATGGTAGGCTTCTTGATAGCTATAGTGGCCATCTCCTCTTCTTCTTCTTCAGATAAGGACTCATCATTGGAGTCCCATTCCTTCCCTAGATGTGCTTGGCCATATTGCTTCTTTTTCTTGAATATTTTCTTTTGTTGAGGCTTGTTGTATTTACTCTTCCTTTTGATGTCTTCATGTGGACAATCAACCATGAAATGATCATATTCTTCACAATTGTAGCATGCTCGCCTCATCTTGGATCTTTGTCTGTCCTTGAATCTTCTTTCATTTGAGTTGCCACCTTTTTTTTCTTCTCATCATTTTCTTGAAGATTTTCTTGAAGAATTATCATGTCTTCTTCAACGATATCAGTGCTTTCATCATCACCCTCATTGTCCTCAAGAGCTTCTAGAGATTCTTTTGATGTTGGCTTGCATGTTGCTTTTAGTGCAACTCCTCTCTTCTTTGCCGAGGTGAGGTCGGAAAGTTCCTTGACATGCTTGGCTTCATCCTCCATCATTTCAATGTTGATGATCTTGTCAAGAATCTCGTCCGGGGTCATTTTGTGAAACTCGAGACATTCTGTGATCATGGAGCAGAGTGTCAAGTTCCTAGGCATGAATGCCCTAAGAATTAACTTGACCACCTCATGATCCGTTCACTTTTTGGTACCATAGCTCGGACCTTATTGATGAGAGACTTCAGTCTGTACATCTCTTGAGGTGATTCTCCTTCTTCGATGGAAAACCTTCCCAATTCACCTTCTATCATTTTGATCTTGGCTTCACGCACATGTCGATCACCTTCATGTGCAGTTTTGAGAGTGTCCCATATTTATTTAGCAATTTCAAGTCCATCCACCTTGGTGAACTCGTCTCGGCTCCATGATGAGGTGATTACTGCGGCTTGAGCGTTCCGATGAATGGCTTGTTCTTGGTCCATGGTTAGCTCTTCATCGTCATCAGGTATATCTAAGCCTTTACACACTATACGCCAAAGACTTGGGTTTAGAGATATAAGGTGCATTTTCATGTTTTGTTTCCATATTGTATAATCAGTTCCATCAAAGTAGGGTGGTTTGCCTAATGGAATTGACAAATAATGATTATTTGAATTTAAACGCTCATAGTTAAAAGGATATCGGTAGTAGTCTTTGTGACTAGCCCCTTTTTGCTTTTTATCTTTGATTTTCTTCCCATTAGGGGAGAGTGCCTTCTTCCGCATAAGCGCCTTTAATTGGAGCATCTCCTCCTCATCATCCTCACAGTCCAGAATGGCATTGAGGAGCTTTTCCAACTTTTGGTTCCCCTTGTCACCACCATTTTCATGATGGAAGCCCTTAGATTCACCCTTGATTTCCGACATCTTCTCTTCGAGTGATGATACTCTTCTGAAGAGTTTGGCTCTGATACCAAGTGAATGTAGACTAGAGGGGGGGTGAATAGGCTCTTTGAATTTTTTAGGCGGTTTCCTGAAACACTTAGCGAACTGATTAATTCCAGATGGGCCAGACTAGTCCGGTATGGTACGGACTAGTCCGGTAGGATCGTAATTAAAGGATCAAAGTGTGACTTATTCCTACTTCAGGTGTTTGTGCCGCGGAAAATAAATGATTATTCAAGTATAGTGAAGTAAGACACAATAACTCTCAATTTTAATACTAGGTGTGTATCTAAATGAAATAATGACTAGCAATCCTAAATAACAATTGAAGGAAAATAAAAAAGACACGAGACAATGTTTTATCCCGAGGTTCGAATCCACCCAGGAATCTACGTCCCTGTTGAGGAGTCCACCAAGGACCGGGTCTTCACCAACCCTTTCCTCGTTGAATCGCCACAAATGCCGATTCAATTCCACGAACCACACACAAGGGTAAACAATTGTGCGTGGGGCGTTCTCACAATCTGAGTGCTCCTACAAGACTACAGAGAGTAACTCTTCCTCCAACACACAAATACAGAACAACAATCAGCTATTGTGTGAGAGAAGATAAACCAAGAGCTTAATTGCAAGAATAACGACTCTCTCCTTGATCCAATCTCTTATCCTAAAAGACTTAATCTTTCTGGTCTTGGAATGAGTGGAGAGAGGTAATTTTTGTGCTCTTGGGGCGTGCGGCGGCGCTGGGAATCGATAGTGTTTTATGTGTGGTTGTGCACCTCTATATATATAATATTTCCAAAAACCCTGGTGCCCGGACTAGTCCCCCCTGTTCACCAGACTAGTCCGGTGTGCTGTGTACAATTTTTGTGTTGCATGCGGCACAGTGGAAACCCTAATTTAATGTGTTTACAGAAAGTTTAACAGACTAGTCCATTCCAAGAGCGGACTAGTCCGGTACAAGGTGAATGCCGGTTCTAGAGAGCTGAACGGACTAGTCCAGTGCAATGTGAGTCCCGGTTCCAGAGAGTTGAATGGACTAGTCTGGTTTCTGAGCGGACTAGTCTGGGCACCGTGTTGTGTGGCAACAGAAAGTTAAACAGACTAGTCTGGTTTCTGAGAGGACTAGTCCGGTGCACCGTGTTGTAAGGCAATAGAAAGTTGAACGGACTAGTCCGATTTCTGAGCGGACTAGTGCGGTGCACCATGTTGTGAGGCAACAGAATGTTGAACGGACTAGTTCGGTTTCTAAGCGGACTAGTCCGGTGTACCATGTTGTGAGTGATTTGGATTTGTTTTAAGCCCTTACCCCTATGCAAATATTTTGAGCTCTTGGGATGTGTCTCTCACACACATCCTATACAAGTAAGTCTACATTGCTCTTGGTTCATGGATCTGTCCTTTTCTTTTTTTCTTCATCACTTCATTTTTCACCTTTTGAGTGCACTAATTCTACCTTACACGAGTTAATATGCATTCATCTCAACAAGTTCATTAGGATCTCAATTCATTTGTCATCAATCATCCAAAACCCACAAGGGAATGCCTAGATGCACTTTCACCTTGGTAATAGATATTGCTCTCATCTAATCCTTGTGTCCTGTTCTAAGCTAGATGGATGACGACCGTATGACCACCTACTGCATCAACAAAGACGGTTTTTTTCTATGGTGCTCTATGCCGCCATAATGTGACTCGGTATTTCAGACCGTGCAGAGTATGTGGGACACTAGTTCGTGGAGCATGGCACGGAAATCTGCAAGGTCACGGTGCACATTGGTGCTAGTGAGAGGTTCCTGGATGTGAAGCCATGGAACATCTCCGCCACTAGATGCCGCATGACAGATACTTGCCAATTGGTGGCCCGCAAAGCCCTGAGGTACCTCTGCCACATGTTTGACTGGCATTTGGGTTCCACACCCATGAAGTACTTCCCACCACTGGATCGTAGCCGTCCTGCATGGGTGGCAAGGATCCGCAACTTGGAAGGCCCTGGGTCGACCGAAGATGATCCCGCCATTGTCACCATGTCCGGCTATTTATTGAGCCTAGACGACTTGTTCGACCAGCTGATCCAACGCGTGAAGACCCTTGTCCAGCACACTGAGATATGGGAGACCCGCTGGCAAAAGGCTAAGCTAGTGCTAGCGCAGGCTGAAACCCGGGTTGCCAGCACCTAAAGTTGTGTCTCCTTGGCTGAGGAGAACCTTAGGGAGCAGGCCGACCGCCACAACCATCTGCTTAGGGGTGTCTACCTCGTAGACCGGGCCAAGCAGAAGGACCCACAGGCATTTGCAAAGACCGGGCCACTCGTTCTAGAAGGAACTCCAACATATCACCTATCCAACCCCCATAGGAGGATTTATGAGTCCGTGCCATCTACTCCTCCGACCTCACCTCACGGGACCAATGAAGACCCCGAGATGTAGGACCAGTAGCCAGGCAGAGGCCCTGGCCGGCCCTTAGGGGACGGACCTAGGCACGACATGCCCAATGTATCTTGTACCTGCTTGCTTGAACGAATGAATGTTTGGTGTGTTGTTTACAAGTTTGATGTGCCTGGCGTGGTATATATTTATATATACATACATTAAGATGCACGTACCTACGCCTCAACAATAAGGGCAATATATATATGTATAGTCACACATGTATACAATATTAAAAACAATATAAATGAGGAACCAAGATGTACCTTAATACGCCCAATGCACTCATAATGTATTTTAAACAAGTAAACAAAAACCTTTCTAACCCCACCCTTACTTTTCACAGATGACTCGCTGCTTGAACTGAGTTAGGGATGGACGGGATATGGGCCAGCGCTTCTAAGAGGTTCCGTCTGCACCGCACGAGCAGGAGACGGCAGAAAGTGCACAAATCCTGCCACCGCCACCGTTGTTGGGGACCGTGTTCTCACATTCCAGGATCGCAGAGGGTCGTGCGATGCGGCACCCAACAACCCACACAAAAGAATACGATAACATACAAACTTTTATTGATATAAAGCAGTGTAAGTCTTTTACAAACTTAATTTACAGTGGAAGTCTTACTCATAGCTAAACTCTCAGTCTAGCTATGCAAAAGTGCAGACGTCCAGCCCGGGGACGCTACACACTAGCAGCACACAGACGAAGATCACGGTGGCGTGCAGGGCTCCCACTCGGCCGTGTACCCATACGGGGGCATCGCCTCGTCCTTGGACCCTTCATCTAGGTCTCACCTACAACAGCTTTAATATAGCAACCATGAGCACAATGGCTCAGCAAGACTTATCCGAAACCCTAAAGATGAAACTCTACATGCAGGGATACTAAACATAGGAAAAGGACATTGCGATAAAGAACTCGCCTACATGTTGATCCTTGTTTTCATGATTATTAGCAGCAGATTAAGAGTTCATAACCAGTAACTTTAGTGAGCTCAACTATATCAATCATGGTTGCAACACAATAATATTTCACTACATCATATTCTTCTGGCCTCTTGCAGCAACTACTAAGTCACAGTGCAGTGAACAAGCGGTACTCAAATAACCACAAGGGATGGTGATCGCAATCGACAGACACCCGGATAACACATCACATACACCCATTTCATAAGTGTACTGCATCACAACTTTCTACTCTGTTGTATGCAGCAACCTTTCAAATGAAACCCAAGTGCCGAACCGGTCCATCAGTAACGGGCAGGCGGTCTCCGCGCGGAGTGTGTATGTGCCTGACGGCAGATTTACACCTTGCTACCCTCAACCTACTCCTATAAAATGGTTGGGTAAGCCTGACACCCAGGTTAACCAATTACATCAGTTTCCTGGTTCCCATATAGCCAGTATGCATCTGGTACTGTTGAAACTTGTCCAGCAGGGTCGCACATGGCTCGGTCCTCAACCGACACCAGCAGGGCTACGCACGTGAGACCTCGTCTCACTGCATCCTATCTCCCTGCTGGGTCTCAATTTCATATTCTTAAGTCATTCTTTGATTCATTCTATCCTGTGTGATAAAATCCCATCTCGCTAGTAGATTACAAATACTCGACTTCTACCGAGATCCTAAGAACATTAGCACGGCATTTTCTACTCATCGAGCTGTAGACTACCCAATTCTCCATAGGATTTGGGGGTCATGCAAGTGGAGTTTCAATCATCTTAACTCTAATGCAAACATCTCATCCTAGACATAAGTGATACAAATCAAAACCTCACACAAGTAATTAAATGCAAACCGCGGCTTGCCTGGTTGCGAGTCAGAGGGGAAATTAGCTTCTGGAGGTATGCTGTCCAAGGCCTCCGGAGCGTCCTCGATTTCGGTCACTATATGAGATGCAACAAAATATAAGTATGAGTGATAATTATTTATAAGAAGCAAGCTTCTAAGGATAGTTACTGCTACTAATTATTCTTAATTGGCTTTGGAATTTTTTCAGTGGAGACTAGAGATCATGAGGAGGATTTGAGCCAAAAATGAGAAAGTTTCATGGAAGCTTGTTGGTTCTAACCCTCCAACAAGTAATTGGTTTCTCTGAATTTTGATCTTAAATCTGAAGCTTTGACATACCTAACAGTGGAAGATCTAATTAGAGAAGGTCTCCCTGGTTCTATCAAAGTTGGTTTCATAATTTTTTGAGCTATCTACAAGGACAAATGGAATTTTGAAGTTGGGGAGAAATTCTGAACTGGTTTCTGTTTATTATGGAATTTTCAATGAAGACTGAAAATTGGAACAAAGTTTGGCCTAGTAAATGAAGTCCAATGATGCTCCAATTTTTACACGAGATAATTAGATTTGTGAAGGATCTTCTGACCAAAATTGAGAAAATTCCATAACAGGGATCTCCTGGAATTAATCCCAAAGATTTAAGTTTTGAAGAATTTTGGAGAGAATTCCAGGGATTTTCAAATCAATTTCTTTGCATTGCTGCAAAGTACTGGTTGAGAGGAATCCAAAAAAATTTGTTTCACAAATTCTGGACAATCCTACTGAAAGTTATGAAGGTTTGAAGTCTGAAAAGAAAAAGGAAAAGTTTAAAATTCTGACAGAGGCCCCCGTGGGTGTCTTCTTCCTCGGGTCAGCGGCGTTGCGCGGCGGCGTGTGCCGGCGAGGTCTGCCAGAACGGTGTTCCCGGCCGTCTACGGGGTTGAAACTCGCCGCCCCTAGGTTTTAGACATCAGGGAACTTGGCTGTGGGGTCAGCTAGGGCTCTCGGTGGCCAGAACATAGCCTATGACGACGACAGCGGCGACTACAACTCTGGCGAACTCGCCCGGCTCCTACCAAGCATTATTTTTAGCACGATTTTGTCGTACAGCTCTGTGGTGACATGGTAAGCATGAATATGGATCAAGCTTCCCTTGAAAATGGCCGGAAATATGATCTCACCATCGACCTAGGGCAAAAACCCGTGGCGACCCGAAAAGCTCGAAGAACAACACCTACACTCGATGGTTTTCTCTTATTGTTGATCCTGGATGGTCGTAGGAGGGTCTAGGACGCAGTTCAATCAGAACTAGTCGGAATGGAGCGAATAGAAAAAAATTACAAGAATTGATCACGGGGTTTCTATGAACTAGCCCTCGGTAAAATGGAAAAATCTCACTCGATGGTGCACGAAATGGCATGCGGTTTTCACTGGAGTGTTGAGCAGATGATGGAACAACCTTTTGCTGTAGAACTTCGCCAAGGAACCAAGAGGCGCTCGAGCGGTGGCGAAACAATCGGAGCTGAGCGAGGTTCGAGTGGTGAGAGAAATGGTTCTGCACGTGGCCAAGCGACGTGGTGATCAAGTCTTAACGCGGTCTGATCGCCAGAGCAGGAGGTGGAGTGGTGAAAATCATCGGGAGGGGGTCGCCCGAGAGCTGGCGCTGCCTCAGCCAAAGAAGGGGAAAATAGAGGCTGACAGATGGGTCCCACTCCCTCCATTTTTCCTCAATTTTTCCACTGATCTTTTAACCTCAGCTACTAACAATTAAAATCTATACTTCCACACCAAGTCATGGATTCAAATTTGGAATTTAAATGAATTCAGTTTTGATGTGAAATTTGAACTGCATTTGGGGTATTTGAATTGGAATTAAGAATTGAATTCCACCGTTTCATTGATTCAAAACCATAGCAACCCAAGCCCAAATTGTATGAATTTTGGCCAGTGTGTATGTGGTGAAAATATTTGTGAAACCCAATTTGCAGTTTGATGAAGTTTGATGTAAGGGCCTAAGTTTTTGGCACATATTCAAGTGTTCATCACCACACACACACACATCATTTGAAGAAACTTGATGAACACATTTGAAGAGCAAGTAAACACCATCAACATGATCATTAGAGAACAAACTCACAAAATGCAAAAGTGGCATTTCCACATGCATCATATAGGGGCTGGGCATATGAAAAAATCCTACACCTTGCTAGGAATGTCCATGCCAAGTCTCACCCAAATTCAAAAAATTTTTGAAGTCCTTTTGGGTATAGCTAGAAAGAGGGTGGTTTGAACTCAAATTCAGATTCAAACAATTTCCATCCCATGAATTCAAAGGTGGGAGGCATATTATTACTCAGCACATTTTTGTGAGCTCACACACCAATTTTCAATCCATTTGGAGTTGATCTTGACATGAGCTTGGTTTAGCAAATTCAAACTTTATTTGAATTTCAAACTGCATATGTGCTGAAATTTGGTCAAACACTTCACAAATTGAATTCTACCAATTCCAAATGGGCATGTGGTAGATAATTCAAATCCTAGGGGGTATTAGGGGGATTACTGTTTGTAGCAGTGAGAGGAAGTTAATTTCAGAGGTTAAAAGGGGGTGGGACCCACATGTCATAGAGTGGTAGCTCAAAACTTGCAACTGAAGCAAACCTCTGCTCGGTTCCTGATTTTTTCTCAAACACCCGAGAGCTGCCGGGTGCCACCGAGGAGCCTACCGCGCCACCAGCTGCTTGCCCCCACGCGCTGGCGCCCAGGGTCGGACCCGATCCCTTCGTAACGTGATCCACGCCCTCTGCCGAAGCAAACCCCGTTTGCCTTCTCCTCGCGTGCGAACACCGAGCGGCGCTCTCTCCCCTCTGCTGCCTCGGCTTGATCGGGAGAACGGCCGAAACGATAGCGCCATCCCCCCCTGAGCTGCAAAATGGCACGGTGCACTCGCTGCTCGCGTCCCCGACACAGAAACGAGTGAGCTTCGACCTCCTTTGCCCTTCCACAGTCCACCCCGCCGTGACCTAGCGTCGGCCGATGAGCAGGCGCTCGTGGACAGCACTCCACAGGGGGTTTCACGGTCAAGCGATCAAGGCCACGGGAGCGCGCTGGGTTGGTGCTGCTCTCAACCAAATCTCAAGCCATGCCATGAAGCATTGGCGGCAAATTTCAAGTTTTCACTCTGGCAAGTTCTACCCGAGCGGCCGGTATGGTTTCTTCAAATTCTCCCTCTCTGATCCTCCATAGGTCGTCAAACTCGGCACATAGGCGCTGGACTAGCCGGCGATCGTCTTTGCTTTAGGATCCGTCGCATGAAAACACCTCGGAGCAACGTATTCCAAGATTTACCGAGCGTGTTCTTCGCGGAATCAATCGGACGCACAATGCCGAGCTAGTTGCCGCAGTTTCCGAGCTAATCCATGGCCTTGCCGAGCTTTGCGATCACCCACTGGTGCTGTAGAGCTAGTCCGTCAATGTTTTGGCGGGCTAGGAACCTCGAGCGACGGCGCCGAACTTCAACCAAGGCCGCCACACGTCATGTTCCTAGATGTCGCATACACTCTGGCGGTGAGTTTTAGCCCGTACGGTGGCCGGCACCGGCGGGTAGCAGTTAGCTCCGGCGAGCTGAGAGCGCGGGCACGCGAAAAGCAGCCGGAGGAAGAAGAAGCCCGGTGGGTCCCGGCTGTCAGCGGTGGAAATTTTAAACTGGGATCTGCTATGGCACAGGATCGGGTGCGGCTGCACGCAGAGGATTCAGTAGCCATGTGTGTCGACCGATGAGGAATTGACACGTAGCCCGGTCCCACGGGCAGAAGTTTAAACTTTTCCTGATTTTCCAGATTTTGTTCAAACTTCAAACCACATTACTTTGGCTAGGAAATTCCAAATTGAGTGAACCAAATTTTGTTGGATTCAGCTCTCTGAGTACTTCCCAGCAAATCAAGTTTCACTTCATGAAAATCTTTATTTCTCCAGAATTAATTCTTTAAAGTTTAAACTGTTTAGAATTTAACGGGAGAACCCTTTGGAGGAAAATTCTGAAATTTTGCTGGGATGTTCATCAAAATATACCTGAGCCGCCATAAAAATTTAAAATCCATTTGAGCTCATTTGATCCACCTAATGGTGTGATTAATAAAACTGTTCCAGAGAAAATAGAAAATGTCCAGAAACATTTTCAGAATTTCTCTGAAATTGTTTAGCTCACATCTTTAGCTAGGAACCTTCAATTAAGTGAGACCAACTCCACTAGAACCCTCTGAAAACCTAGTTTTCATAAAGTCATGGCTTGCTCCATGAAAACCCCTAGAACACCCTAGGAGCTCCAATTAAATTCAAGTACATAATTATTTGTAGAGAGCTCAAATGAGCTTTGCTGCAAATGAAACTTGGCCAAGTCTCTGTTTAGGTTGTAACCAAACCACAATAAAAATTTCAGAGTCATTGGGTCTTTCTTATGAGACTTATAATCTTCACAAGTTTAAATTCAATTCAAATGCATTTAAATTAATACATATACATGTTATCTCATGTAGTCGCTAAGGTCGAGGAGGAACCCAAAGTCTTAGGCTTCGTCACTCCGGAATAGCAGCTAGTCTACGACTAAGAGCAGCAAGGCAAGCTCCGGTTTGCATTAACCTTTTTACAAATTTTAGTTGTTTTGAGAACTTCCTTTGAGTACCACTGATTTCTTGCATTAGAGTCTTGTTTGAAACCCAAATGCATAGCCAAGAAAACCATGGGTTGGGATTAGGATTGAAAACCTCGTTAGCTACTGCAATGCTAAGATAGTGTAGGATTCGGTACAAGTCGAGTAGTTGGAACTACTCACGAGAATAGGCTAGAGGCACATCGCTCGGGTAAAGATAGCAAATGAAACACATGTCAAGAAAAATGAGACCGAGCAGAGAGTAAGAGCAACAGGACTTTGGGGCCTGGGTGCTATAGCTCCGCTTGTGTCGATTGAGGACCGAGCCATGTGCGGGCCTGTTGAACAAGCTAGAACAGTACCGAAGACCTACCGGCTATATGGGAACCGGGAAACCGATGTAACTCGGGTAGCTGGGTGTTGAGGCATAGCTGGTCGTTCAGAGGGTAGGTTGAGAGCTCGAGGTGTAAATCGGCTAGCGGCACTGTGGATGCGCACGCAGAGACCTCTTGCTTGGGACGATTGGACCGGTTCAACATTTGGCTGACGGGTGAAAGGTGGTTGCGTACGACGTCCGGGATGGTTGCTGTAGGCAACATCGAGTATGGGTGTACATGACGGGTTATTCGGGTAACCCTGCAGATGTAAATCGATTATAATCGCCGTCCCTCGTGGTCAGTGAGTACCACTTGTTCACTGTACCGTGACGTAGAAAGAACAGGCTAGTTAAATGTTAAAATGTTGCTGATTGAAAGATGGACTTTGATTGTTAATGATTTTCTGTAGTTTAGAGCTAATTAAAGTTCTTTTCAACTTTAGGCAAAGTACATGAGAAAAATGCGTTTCTTGTTTGATTGCGGCTCTCTCATGTGCCTTAGTGTAAGGTTCTCCACAACCTGCTGCTAAAACTTGAAAGTAAGGTTCCACTAATTAGGAGAGTCCTTTGCAACTTATTTTACCTCATATACCTATCACCCCTCATGTAGAAGTTTCATGTTTAGGAGAGACAGGTCAGTCTTGCTGAGCCTTCGTGCTCACTGCTTGTGTCTGAAGCTTTTGCAGGATTTTTTGAGGAAGGGACTCCCGAGGAGGAGACGGAACCCCAGGAGGGGAACCCCGTCAAGTGGGAGTCATGCACGCCGCCGTGTTAGTGTGTGTGCGTGCTAGCTGGGACACGTTCACGGGCTGAACGTGAACTCGATGCGTAGTCTACGCCCGTGAGTGTAGACTGAACATATTTTGTTGTAAAAATGTTCATACACTGGTATATGTAATAAAACTTCTTCCGCTTTGTACCTTTGATGTGTGTTATCCGGTGCTGTGCAACGCAGCACCCCTCAGCGTGATCCTGGCTCGACAAGACCGTGGGGTTGTTTCAGCGTGGTATCAGAGCTCGCTTGAGGTTTAACGCACTAAAAAGGTCATCTTTTTCAAAATTTTGTGAGGAATGAGTTAGTAGCCCATACAAGGATGTTATTAGTACATAGAATGTGGCATACTAACCTATTTGATTATGTCGGAAAATCGTGCATCCCGGGACACTTTATGTCTTGGGGGGTGCATGTAAGCATTGTCCACCAGTGCGCACAAGCTGAAGGGTGGAGCCCCACGGGTGGCAGGTAACCTGACCCGCTTTAATATCCTCTACGACTCTTTATGTCGTTTGAGGTATTCGAGCAACGTCTATCCCTGGCGTGCTTCGGGAAATTTGGGAGACCTCGTCACGTGGTCAGTAACGTGAACACGTAGCTCAAGGCGTGTTTGGCTTGAGAACATCCGGGCGAGTGATGACGGCCGAGTGTACGAACTGTATGGATACCGGGCTCGGTGTGCAGCCGAGTCTGATGATTGTGTGAATTATATGAAGGTAGTCTAACCACGAAACGGTAGACGTGTAGCATCCGTGTGCGAGTGACGTTTAGTGCCACTGAACTAACAAAGCCGGCTAAGTCCGGTATAGATTTTTCTTTGTGAGGACGTAGTACCGACATGATCTGGTGACACATCGATGTCACACCCCACTAAATGAGCAACTGCATTGTAAAAGTTGAAAGTTTTAATCTGGAGCACTAAAACTTGATGTAACTCCTTTCCTTAATCAGGATATTCAAAGTTAACAAGTTTTCAACTTATAGGATACCAGGGACAGAGTCCCCGGTTTTCAGATGAAATACGCTGAAGTTAATCAGAGGTTAGAGGTTGAGTTCTTTCGAGGTTGGGGTCATACGATACATTTCTGGAAAGATTTGGAAGATCTTTACAACTTTTCTGTTGAGGCCCAGAGGTGTTTCATCCATTAACCAATCGAAAAATACAGTAGAGTTGAAACTGTCCAGAAAACAGGGCAGAGCAAACACTCTCTGTAACTCTCTGTAAATTGAGCATAACTTCCTGCATAAAAATAAAACAAAATAGAAAATGAGGCAGTTCTGAAAATTTTATGAGATGGGTTAAAACTTTGTAACAGAAAGTATTATCAGATTGAGAGTAGAATTAACTGGAATTCTTGGATCAAATCAGTATCTCAAGCAGGGAGGTGCTGTCCAATTTTCTCCAGAAATTATGTTAACTTTAACGTCTCATAATTTGTGAACTAGGAAAGATCTTAGGCCAAGCAAATATTTTATGGAAATCTATTGAAGTTAGCTTTAACTTTGATGTTGAGCTCCAGAATTGGTTTTGCCTTTAGCATGGCCTAAATCAGGTTGGAATGGAAACTGGTCAGGACTGTCATGTTGGACAGCAGATCAGTAGTCAAATCTGTATAAATTTGAGCTAAGTTTCCAAATTTTATGAGTTCCATGAAATGTTTTATGTTATAACTCAATGGTTTACTGTTCAAATAAATATTTGACATTTCTCAAATATGTTTCTACAGATTACAGCGGATAGACAGTTGGAGAACGGGTGGGTGGTGTCCCACTGTTCTCACCGCGGCGGCAATCCGGAAACGTTGAGGCAAATGCTTCAATATTTCGGGTACAGCAAGATGCCGCAGTACTTCACCAAGGAAGAAGGCGAGGAGCGGAACAGGACGTGGACGGTCCATGTCAAAGTTCCTGCAGGACCTACGCCACCCGGTTGGGTGCCGTTTACCGTTACGGTGAGAGGTAGACAACCGGAGGGAATGTGGCAAGTGGCAGCCCGCGAAAACATGTCACGTTTCTGCCAACTACACGTGAGAGCTATGGAGGACACTCCATACACGCTCGTTCCGGTGGAGGGACGAGCTAATCAGGTGTGGGAAGGGAGGTAAATGGAGGCAACTGATCCGGGTTGCCCAAGGTACAACCCCGCATGTAAAAGTCCCAAAACTTGTAAAGGAAAACTTTAGGGATGAATAAAGTTGAGTTGAAATCCAAGAAATGGGACTTGCAAAATCTTTTGTAAAACATGTAAAGATGGTCCTGAGCAAGCCTAGGCATTCAAGTTTCCTTTTTATTTCGAATGATCATATGACTCCAAAGGTGGCCATTTCCAAAAAGAGGGTTCCAAACTGTTGGTCAAAAACTCTCATTTGCAGGGGCCAACTTAAGAATCAGATGGCATATTTGAATTCTTCAGGTCCAAATTATGAGGAAGGCAAATTTTGAGCAAATTTGGAGGTGATTTGATATGTATATCAAAAGACTTGTAAATTTCAGAGAAATTTGAATTCAAATTTGAAAACTGAAGTAAAAAATTTACAAATTGCCAATTGGCCTTTGAATTTGAGCTCTTCATTGCTGAACTTGCAATATGCCAAAATTTGGAGATATTTGGGAGAGGGAGTGAGTGGGACCCACTTGTCAATGAGAGGAGATGACTTACTACCGAAGGAAATTTTCTTCTCTATTCCCACTCGAAACCGGTGACCACTGAGCAGCGCGCGACTGTAACACCCCAAAATCTGTTAAGAGGGGAATTTAAAAATTTTTGGACGTACTGCATGTGGTGCAGAAATTCAAATTCAAATCAAAACAGAAAAGAAAAGGAAAAAGAAAAAGAAAAAGAAAAAGAAAAACCCCACCGGCCAGTGGGCCGAAACACACCAGCCGGCCCAATCTCCCCGCGCCAGCCCCAAACCCGCGCCCCTCTCTCGCTCTCACTGACACGCGGGGCCCGCGTGTCATCTCCTACCTCCCGCTCGTGCCAACCAACCGGACTCTTCCCCGCGTCCGATCACAACCAACTCCGGAAACCCGCGTCCCCAGCCCGAATTTCGGTCCCGGACGTCTCCAACTCGATCCCAACAGACCGCTGCCCTCCCTCGTCTATATAAACGCCGGCATCACCCTGCTTTCCCGCCCTCCCGATCGGCTGTTTTTCCTCCCGGTGAGAACCGAAGCCTCTCCCGCCGTTTTCCTTCGATCCCAGCTCGGATTTACTGATCTAACGCGCTGATCATGTTCCACCGCCTCCGGGGAATCTTGCAGGTGAAGGAAATCCGGTGTTTTGCAGTCTAGACACAGCTCCGAAGAGCATCGCCGTGTTTTCACCTCGGACCTCGCCGCCGACCGCCTTCCAGGGCCTCCTAGCTCAAGAAAAACCCCGAGGTGAGATCCCCGACCTCCCCTCTACCGTTCTATGCCATGAAATCCAAGTTTTAGGAAGTACAGACGAAAATCCGAAGATCTCCGGCGAGATCGCCGACTCCAGCCGCCGGGCAGCGCGGGCTGGCTCCGGCCAGGGCGACGTGGCCCCTTGTGCGCCGTCTATTTTAAATCGCACGGTAGAATCAAAACCCGCGCGTACCGGTTCGGTGATCTAATCTGAGCCGTCTATTTTAAATCGGACGGTCCACATCAGCCCCGCGTTATAAAGGCCGGGATTCTTACGCGCTACCCCCTAGGGATCTCGGAAAACACGAGGTAGCCTCGGAAACTTCTGATCTAGCCCCTGGAACTTCAGAAATTCGTGTAAATTCATTTAAAAATCAGTTTTAGCCCCTGGACCTAATAAAAATTAGGGAAAACCCCTCTGTTATGTGAAGTTAGACCCCTGGAAATTTATGAAATAATAAATTAGACCCTGCAGTAGTGTGGATTTACCTTTTTAACTCTATATGATATCAAATTCAGAAATTTGAATATGTAATAAGGATTTAAATTTAAAAAGGTGAGGCACACACATGTGCAAATTCAAATCTAAACTCTTCTAGCACTTGGAAAACTTTAGAATGAGTTAAAAATAGATTTTAGGCTGAATTGAAATCTGTATAAATGGGGTTCATATTTATTAGTTCTAGAAACACATTTTTAGGCTAGGAAATAATTCTGAAAACTGATAAAATAAATTTAAATTAATTCACAGCAGAGGAGAAGTTCAAAAATATATTATGTAATATTTTAGATCAGAACATATTCTGTTTAGATGACATGTTCTACTATTTAATATTAAAACTCACTTTTAGGCATAGAAAATAAATCTGAAAAATATAGGAAAATAGGTATGCATAATTAGAAAATGATAAATGAAGTCTCCATATCGAAAAACTTCAGTTTAGGATGTGGTAGAAGATCTGAAAACCTATTTGGAGTAGGAAAATACCTTTTATACAAACTTTGTGGCTAAGAAGTGTAATAATTAAATATAAAGAATTTGTTCAAATTGGAACTTCATATATAGTGTGCAAATAGAAATCTGAACATAGAAGTTAGAAATAATATACATATGTTTAAAGGTGAATGTAGGCCAAAAATCAACAAATGAAGAGTAACCACAACACTTAGAAATGTGAATGACTTTCATAGGTATGTATGTGTGGTTTGTATGAAGTGAAAGTGTGAACTATGCCTTATGGATTGTTGTTTTCTTTTGCTTTGTGTATTGGCATGAATAGAACCTGCCCCAGAGCAAGTTCTCCCCTTCCAAGACCAAGACTTTCCATTCCTAGAGCAGCAGGAAGAAGGCAAGTGTCCTTGACCACTTTGATCCTATGCTAGGATGTGTAGATAGAATTATTTGCATTGTCAATTGAAATATGAAACCCATGCTAGGAAGTTTCCCTAGAATTGCATTACCTTGTTTCCTTGTAGCTTGGGTTGGGATTTTATTTTATCATGTCGCTTATTTATATGCTTATGCTTAGCCATGCTTAGAATGGGATAATTGGGATATGAGATCATCAATTTATTTACCTTATTCTTGAATGAGATATTATGAGTTATGTAGAGGTAGGGATCGAGGCAAGTTGGATGATTTAGTTGGTGCTGGGTGCACGAGACTCGGGTTTGTGTTTAGTACTTGCCTGGATTCTAAGGACTGGTTCATGGAGCATGTAACCTGGCTTTACCGTGCTAACAACATGCTGAGATGGGGCAGCTTGGCCAATTAATTAGGTGTACCCCCGGCGTAGTATGGGTGTGTTGGATGGTGTGGGGAATAGGTGTCAGCTGGACTACCATATGAACCGCAAGGCTCAAGAGGGGGCCACTGCAGCGGGGTTGGAGCCTCTTGTATGCTGTTAGGGGTGAAACCTCAATGGGCCCACGTTCGTCGGGGATCCCTTTGTAAAGGCTTCGTACTGAATTCCTGGCTACACACCTGGGAAGTGTGAATGTGGTTCGTAGCCACTTGCATAATGGAGGTTCTTTTAGTCCACCCGACAAAACTCTGCAGAGTCAAAACTGTCATGACAGCCGTGCTCACGGTCAAGAGCGGCTTGGACTTATTCATGATTAGAGGATGATGGCTTTGGAAGTTGAGGATGTTAAGCGGGGAGCTTAACATTGGAATTGATGTTATGGTTATTTGATTTCGATGATGGGTTGGGAGAATGGGGACCATTTCACATGTGTAGTAATGTAGGTGCTTAATAAGCTAAGGTGATAGGTATTAATTGTGTAGTGCTTTAACCATGAGTTCAACCTCTCCTTGTTCTGGCCATGCATGACATAACTTTCCCACATTTGCTGAGTACCAACGGTACTCAACCTTGCATATTTGTTGGTTTAAATTGCTGCTCAGGTCAAGGGAATGATGTGGCGTTCAATAACCAAGACTTCGGACCCGAAGAAGGATTATAGGTTCATGGAGTCCCCCGGGCAACGCCTGTGACGGAGCCCACAAGAATAATATTCCGCTGCTATTTTATTTACATGTTATGAACTTATTATCGTCCATCGAGATGTATGTGTTGTAAGACATATTTATATTCGACACCTGGCTTGTAATAAATGATGCTTCACTATTTGGCATCACATGTATGACAAAATGATCCTGGCATACATGTGATATTCACTCGGTTGTTCTTCGGAGAAACCGGGTGTGACAGAAGTGGTATCAGAGCCAAGGTTGCCCGTAGGAATGTGGACCTAGGTAGAAATGGACGTTTTAAGGACCCTATTTTCTTAAAAACTATTTTACAAAGTTGTGGGTTGAAAAGTGTTATTTAAGGGTTCACTTTATTCACCTTGCCCCAACTTTATTCAAAATACGATTTTTATTTAAATCTTATCTAACTTAATTTTAAATGCTTTATGTTTTAGATGGTTCGCATGATCCGCACCGCCCGCAAGTCTACCGGAGGGAGAGTTCCTGTAGTAGCCCTTGCCCTAAGAGAGGAGAATCGTCCGGACGTAACACTCCTACGGACTGGCAGTAGGAGGCTTGTTGCGCCGTCTACGGCGTATGCTCCACGCTGCCGGCAATACGGGCAAGCTAATCATACACTACAGCTCCACCCGGACCATCCGTGAGAAGCAGGAAGAATGGAGTTCAGAAATGAGGATTATCCATGAAGATCAGCTGCTCAAGATCCACCGCTCTCCAGCTTGTCGAGCAACACAGGTTGATGCCGAGAGGGATGTCACCTAGGAGGCCATCACCTGCCAGAGTTACATCTACCGTCGCCACTTGGACAGAACTGAGTACATGTATGTCCTCCAGCGTGAGAGTGGTACCGCGGAGTACAAGTACCCACCAGTGCAGCAGGGGACTTCCCATGAGCACATGGACCTGTGCTTGGAGGATGCTGCTATGCTCAACACTCGACTGTAGGAGTGTCAGCAGGAGCTTCAGGATGTTCGTGACACCCTGAAGGAGACCGAGGCATTGCTTCGCGCCAGCTTGAGGGCGAGAGAAAGAGGAGATGGGAATGAACTGTGTGTCACTGTGAATGACACATGGACTGCTGACTTCCCAGACCGCCGGGCGAGCAGGCGTCGCCGCACTTCTCTACCAGCAGCTTCCCCACCCAAAGCGGAGTCAGAGGGCAGCCGCAATAATGAGGAAGATCCCGAGGAGCCAGCTCAGTGATACGAGTCGTGTAGAGTCCTTCCCCTTAGTCCAGCAGGTTATCGAGTAGTCGAGTCAATACCTTAGTTAATTGTGTGTTAATGTTTGGTGTGTGACGGAAGTTGTGGAAGCCATTGGATTTTTGTCCACAACCTCGTCCTTAAGCTGCTTTGCATTGATGTGTGAACCCCTATGAATTAAGAGTGCATTTATTTTCGCGTGAGACGTGAAACCCTCAGAAAATGTTAATATAATAAGACCTTATGAGTTTAGGTTTAAACAAGCAAATTGGGAATTTAATATGAAATGCTTTAAATTAACATGTGGCTGATCATGATAGATGGCCGGAAGAGGAAAGGGTCGTGGTGCCAACCCCGCCAACAACAACGATGAGGCCGGCAACCCTCACCTTTCTGGAGGACAAGACAGGGGTGGTCGCCGTGAAGGAGTTGATCCCATCCACCAAATGCTTGAAAATCAGAATCAGCTCATCCAGAGCCTAACTCAAGTGGTGGCCAACTTGCACCAAGTTCCACCTCCACAAGCTGCACCACGCGAACCAAGGTTGAGTGAGTTTCTAGGGACTCAACCTCCAAAGTTTGCAAGTGATGCTGAACCTCTGGAGGCAGATGATTGGCTAAAGACCATTGAGAGCAAGATGAGGATCATACAATGCCAAGGGTATGAGAGGGTGCTGTTCGCCTCTCACCAATTGCATGGACCTGCTGCTGATTGGTGGACCGCTTACGTGGCCGTCCATCATGACCCTGAGAACATCACTTGGGAGAAGTTCAAGCGTAGTTTCCGCAACCATTACATACCAAGGGGTGAACTCAAAAACAAGAGAAAGGAGTTCTTGGGGTTGTGGCAAGGAAACATGACTGTGAGGGAATACCTCACTAAATTCACCCAACTATCCCGTTATGCACCACGGGACATCGAGACTGATGAGCAGAAACAGGACTATCTTGTGGAAGGACTTACTGCGGAAATGCAGTGTGCAATGTCCTCCAACGAGTATGAAAGCTTCCAAAAGATGATGGACAGAGCATTTGTTGTGGAGAGGAAGCTGAAGGCCTTGGAAAATGAAAACAAGAGGAAGGCGGGATGGTCACACCAAGCCTCGGGTAGCAACACACGCCCACGACTGATGCAACCACCCGCAGGGCAGACGAGCCGTGTTGTGGTACCCTACTCAGCATCCAGAGGGTACAACCCAAATTTCAGGCCTCCATCAGCACCGGCACATCTGCAGCGTCAGTTTGTACAGCAGCCTCGTCCCACATATCAACCTCGACCAGCAGTGCAAGGACCACAGAACCAACCCCAAGACAACAAAGGCCAGGCACCTAAGGTTGGGGTGCAATGCTTCAACTATGATGAAGTGGGGCACTACGCTCATAAGTGCCCAAAGAAGAAGCCCATGCAGCCGCAACAGCAGAATGTGATGCGAGGAGGGGTGAACCACGTGACCATGGAGGAGGCGCAAGAGGCACCTGACGTGGTAGTTGGTAAGTTTCCTGCCAATTTACACATTGCAACCCTGTTGTTCGATTCTGGTGCTACCCACTCGTTCATTGCTCAAGGGTTTGTTAAGAAGCATGATCTAGCAACAACACAAATGAACCATATGCTAGCAGTAAACTCTCCAGGGGGAGAGATAACGACAAGACAAGTATGTCCCAAGGTGAATCTAGACATTAATGGGGTAGTATTTACTGCAAACCTCATAGTGATAGACTCACAAGGGATAGATATTATTTTGGGTATGGATTGGTTGACCAAACACAAAGGAATCATCCATTGTTCGACAAGAACGGTGGAACTAACTCACCCTAGTGTCACAAGAGTAAAGTTCATAACCATACAAGAGCCTAGGAGGGACATTAAACTCAATCAAGTTGGTGTGGAAGTGGAAGAGATCAGGATCATCAGGGAATATCCCGATGTTTTTCCGGAGGAGTTGCCAGGTATGCCCCACGATCGTGAAGTGGAATTCGCGATTAAGCTAGTGCCTGGAACAGCTCCAATATACAAGAGGCCCTATCGGATGGACTCCAAACAACTGGAAGAACTCAAGGAACATTTAAGAGAATTGACATAGAAGGGGTACATTCGTCCTAGTTCCTCACCATGGGGAGCTCCAGTGATATTTGTGCCCAAGAAGGACAGAACCCAAAGGTTATGCGTAGACTACCGTGCGTTGAATGAAGTAACCATCAAGAACAAGTACCCATTACCTCACATTGAAGACTTGTTTGATCAGTTGAGGGGAGCTTGTGTGTTCCCGAAAATTGATCTCAGGTCGGGATACCACCAACTTAAGATAAGGCAAACTGATATTCCAACGACAGCTTTCGTATCTCGGTACGGGCTGTATGAATACACCGTCATGCCTTTCGGGCTAACTAATGCCCCGGCATACTTCATGTATCTCATGAACAAGGTATTCATGTAATATATGGACAAATTTGTGGTGGTTTTCATTGATGACATTCTCGTCTTCTCCAAAGATGAAGAAGAACGTGAGGAACATCTAAGGTTGGTGTTGCAAAAGCTGAGAGAACCACTACAGGAAAAACGTGCATTGACGACGGCCAAATTTATTGACAACGGGGCCGTCGTCTTTAATATTATTGACGACGGCTTGATCTAGCCGTCGTCAATAACGTAGTTATTGACGATGGCTAGTCGATAACCGTCGTCAATAAATTATTGACGACGGGGGCCGTCGTCTTTAATTTAATCCGGGCCCACCCGAGTAGTTATTGACGACGGTGACCTAGCACCGTCGTCAACAAGTTCCTTATAGACGACGGTCACCTAGCACCGTCGTCAATAACGACACATATAACCCGTACGCGACCCGGGAGGCGGCAGTCCATCGCCGCCTCCCGACTCGCGCCTCTGTCCATCGCCGCCACCCGTCCCCTCCTCCGCCACTGCCATACCCGGCCCGAGGTAAGTCCCCCTCCCCTCCCCCTCCGCCGTCTCCCCCGCTCCCTTCTCCGGTTCCTCGCCCCCTGGCCACGCTGCCGGCCACCAGCCGGCCGGCGTCGCCCTCCACCCCCCCCCCCGTCCGGCCTCTCCGGCGCCTCACCCGTCCCCCTCCGGCCCAGACCCTCCCCCTCCGGCCCCTCCCCGAACCGGTTTTAACAGTTTGGTTCCTGCTTTGGGTTTGATTTGGGTGGTTTAAAATGGGCTGCCATATAAAATGGAATGGACTGATTTGGTTACAACACTAAATGGTTTGGGTTCAGTTTGGTTTAGACTGTAACAATTCGGTTGTGAATGGATTGAGACCATGTGCTTTGCACTGGTTGCAGTTAGAAGTTTGGTCATTACTAGCAAATATCAATTAGCAAAACCTAGCGACAGAGAAACAACGAAGCTGCCGCCGTCGCCGTCTCGCCGCTCATATGGCAGCACGTGCCGTGCCACCGTTGTCGCGTCCTCACGCTCCAACCTGGCAGGAACTCCAGCCACCGTCGCGTCCCCGCGTCCCGCCAGGCAGGAACCCACGCGCTCCGTTGCGTCTCCGCTCCCCTGCCCGGCAAGAACCCGGGTTAACGCCGCGCCCTCTATCGTCGTGGCTCCATTCATGGGTAAAGAGGATCTGTCAAGATTTCTACAGGCGAGCAAGTTGCGGCTCATTATCCTGCCAAGACCTACCATTTTATTTTTTTTCACGTTTTGTCTCTTACCAGTTTGTTTTTTCAACAACTTTTCATTCAAGTACCTACCTATAATGGTGCTAAGGAATGAGCCTGCATGTTTCTTCAGTCACTAAGTAGAGCCCATTTAGTTAAAATGATCTATCCTTACATTGCCCAACAATCACAAAATGTTTTATGATTTTTAAGCAAAGTTTAAGTTTTCAATTTTTTTTAAAAAAGAAAGAAAAGTCGAATATTTAAAGCAAACCAACCACCAGTTCAGTACTTGCTCATTGTCAACCATGCCGAGCGTCTTAACTCCTAATGCGTGCAAAAAACGGAGCAACCGTGAGAATCCACCATGCTGAACACAGAGTGATTTGCTTGTGGGACTGGAACCATTTTTTACAAATGGGTTTAAACCAGTTTTAAACTGTGGTGTGGGCTATGGACTGGTTTGGTTTGGGTTGTTTTTTTATACAGTTTGGTTCGGTTTGGTTTGAACTCATAAATTAGTGGGCCGGATTGGGTTAGATTGAATTTATACATGTTATGGTTTGGTGTGGATTGGGAGTTGGTTTTCACCCCATTGACAGGTTTACCCCCGTCCCCCTCCGGCCCGGACCCTCCCCCTCCGGCCCCTCCTTCCCTTTTGCTCTCTCGAAATTAACTTAGTATTACTCTGAGTTTTATCCAGCCGGCTAGAAATGCCATCCTCCTACCGGATTATGAAATTAGGAAATAAACGGCTGGCAATCTGAATGGAAAGAACAGTTAGTGAGCTGTAAATCAGAACAGATGGTATTAAGCGATTGAACGCTTAAGCGCTCGAAAGCAAGTTTTTTACCGCTTTTCTGCTTTTTTGCCGTTTTACCCGCCCATCTCACTGATTGAAGTATTCATCATTGTCAAGTTTAAAAATTTACAGTAGCCCGACCCGCTCTAGTTTTTTTACACGTAGTCTTTCCCTACATTTCTGCAAGATATTGTTTCCAGGATTCGAACCCCGGGGGATGCCGGGGCGGCTCGCCTCGCCTGGCCGAGCGTCATCGATGCCGGCGCCACCTCCGCCCGCCGCCATCGCTGCAAGGCGCCGCTGGCCCCTCACGCTACCACCGTCGATGCCTCACGCTGGTGATTCCTCGCGCCGCCACACCCCGCCCTGCCGCCGCGCACCACCATCCCGTGCCCCGCCCCACTGCGCACCGCCATCCCGCGCCCCGCCCCACCGCCGCCGCTGCCGTCCCGCCCCAAGCCCCGCCCGGCAGCCCCTGCTCGCGCCGAGCTCCGGCCACGCCTCGGCCGCCCCGAGCCCCGACCTTAGTTGATTAATTGTTTAATTAGTATTGTTATTGATTATTGTTTAAATAATACTTTGATTGATTGCGTGATTAGTTACTATATGTAAATAAATGGGTTTCGGCCCGGTCCGGCCTGACACGACCCATTTAAGGTCTGTCGCGGCCCATTTATTGGTAATGTATTAGTCGAGACAAGCACCGAGGACGGCAAGCTCCCGCACGTGGACGGCTCTACGTCTGAGGAGACAGAGGCTAGGGGTCCTCTTCAGACACCACAGGTTTCGGAGCCTGTTACAGATCCTGCTTCGGATCCTCTTCAGGTTCCGGCACCGCAGGATTCAGACCCTGCTTCAGAGCCTTCCACAGAGCCTGATGTGGAGCCGGCTCCACAGCGGCGTTACACGTGGCTCCTCCTCCGGTTCCTGCACGGCCAGAAGATCGGGTCGTTATTCGTCCGGTTGGCGATAGGTAAGTAAATCTATAACAAATCAATTTAGATATTTTAACACTTATATATGTACTAATTGAGAATCGTGTATTAGGTCTTGGGCCGATGACTCGTTCACGGGTCAAGGACGCCACCGCCAGGTCAACGCTGTCCTGGGCCAGCTCATCCGTTGTCACTACCCCGGTCTAGTGAACGGACGGGCTGCTACGTCTTGGGACGATTACGCAACGGCCCAGGACATTACCTACGGCAACCACCAGGAGCATGTGTGGCATGAATTCATGGTAAGTAAATCGTCTATTCATTAAATGCGAACCTATTATATGTTAAATACATTAACTTGTATATTTCTACTTGTAGAAATATTACCGTTTGGAGGACGAGGCCCAGCTGGATCACGCTCGTCTGGTCTTCAACAACAACGCTAGGAAGCTCCTAACGCAGTCGATTTCAACGGCTTGCATTCAGGCTACGAAGGCGTACTATAAGTTGCATCCGGACGAGGGTGAGCCGGGGCAGTTTAGGGATGTGGCGGACAAGTACTTGACGGAGGCACAGTACGCAGAGGTAAATTCTTTATTTTACTTTGCTTCATTATTCAATTTTCATCAATGTTTTCATCCAACAACAAATGTGTGCAGGTCAGCGTACCGTGGCTTGAGTCCTGTCCGGACGCCTACAGTTCCCTGTGTGCTCGTTGGGTGAGCCAGGGCTTCCAAGGCGTGTCGATGACCCGCCGACAGAGTCGAGGGACGGACGGGAAACACTGTCTTGGCGGGGACGGCTACGTACGCCTTGCTTAACGGATGGTAAGTGATACTCGAATTATATTCTAGTTAATTTCTATCGCTATCATTGTGCTAACATGTATCGATAGGAGCACGAGATCGGTCAGGAGCCGACCGCTATCCAGGTGTGGAGGAGGGGTCACATGGGAAGTGACCCCTCGCAGCCTGATTAGCTGTCTTCTCAGATAGCGACAGAGACGTTGGTGAGTTCTTTAGTTGACTTAATTGTATTATCTTTAAAACTTCTGATGACTTTAATTTTCTGTATTTTCAGGAAAAGTATGGGGAGGAGGTGCGGAGGCTTCGAGGCGACGATTACGATTGGCAGAACTCGCCGATCGTACCTGAAGCCGCCTATGCAAGCGGTGGCGGTAAACCTCACGGCCGGTGAGTTCTGTTGTTTTTCATTTACTTTCATTAACTTCGAGACACGAAACTTTAATACTCTTACTTCGTTGTGTAGGTTGGCCATCTTCGATGGAGTAGTAGACTCGAGGGAGGCGCGGTCTTACTCAAGGGCCTCTTCATCGCAGGGTGGATCCAGCAGGCGTGGCAGCCGTGATCTGGAGCTCCAGAGTGTCCAAGAGGAGCTCCAGAGGACGCAGGAAGCGCTGAGGCTCGCGAACGAGAGGCAGGCAGCCGAGCTCCGGGCTAGGGACGAGTATCAACACTCGTACATGCTACAGCTGCAAGCTGCCATGCAGGTAAGTTCAGATCATTGTACTCAACGTTTCTAATATATAAATGACATGTATAATAATTTACTTCATATTTGCAGGCTATGGCCACAGGACAGCCCGTTGTCTTTCCTCAGTGGGCGCTGCCACCGATACAGCTACCACAGGGGCCGACGTCAGGAGCACAGGTACAAAATTTCTCATAATAGCTGTAACTAGTTAAATTTGCTCAAATTTAGTTGAATTTGATCAAACTTACTAAAACTTAGAGAAAACTAGTTAAACATCCTCAAACTGAGTAAAATATGGTACAACTTACTCAACTATAGTCAAATATGACCAAACTTACTCAAACATAGCCAAAACTATTTGAACTAGCTCAAACACAAACACTACTAGTCCATACTTCTCAAACTTAGTAAAATATGAGAAAACTTACTCAAACATAGCCAAATCTAGCTAACTTGCTCAATTTTAACTTGTAATGAGTTTATTTAATCATATACACATTTGTGAACTTCTAATTTGTCTAACTATACATGTACATCATAGGGATCGGCGACGCGGGCTCAGGAAACTCCATCCCCTCAGCAACCAGCGTTTGGACGAGCGCACGACGACTTCCTGGACTCCGGTGGCAGCGGTCGGGGTAGCGTAGGGTAGTGTGGCGTGCGTATAGTGTTTTTATGCAATTCTGTGATGTATATTTTGATGGCCTGTGATCTGGCCATCGAGCCAGGGCTGGCCTCGAAGCCAGGGCTGGCCTCGAAGCCAGGGCAGGATTTTCTGTTTTTTTTTAAAAAAAATGGAAAGCTTATTGACGACGGTTTCTGGTACTTGGCCATCGTCAATAAGCCATTAGTATTGACGACGGCCAGGTACCAGAAACCGTCGTCAATAAGCAATTGTTATTGACGACGGCCTAGTGTAAACCGTCGTCAATAAGCCACGGTTACTGACGACGGTTGAAATCCTGGCCGTCATCAATAAGCTTATTGACGACAGCCTGATTTAGTTGTCGTCAATAAGCCATTGTTATTGACGACGGCCAGGTACCAGAAACCGTCTTTAATAAGCCATCGTAACTGACGACGGTTCCTATCATAGCTGTCGTCAATAAGTTTATTGACGACAGCTAGATTTAGCTGTTGTCAATAAGATTATTGACGACGGTTACCATCGTCAATAAATTTATTGACGACTAATAATTCACGACAGCCGAAAACCGTCGTCTATAAAGTTTTACCGTCATCAATAACTTATTGACGATGGTAGTGTCCTTATTGACGACGGTTTCCGGCCGTCGTCTATTGTCCGGATTCCTGTAGTGAACACCAACTATATGCCAAGTTGAGCAAGTATGAGTTTTGGCTGAAGAGAGTTCCCTTCTTAGGATATATAATCTTGGAGGGAGGAATCTCCGTAGATCCCGCCAAGATCGAGGATGTACAGAAGTGGAAGACCCTTGAGAATGTCGGGGAAGTTCGAAGCTTCCTAGGATTGGCTGGGTATTATCGACGGTTTATCGAGGGTTTCTCCAAGATTTCGAGACCCCTCACTAAATTGTTGGAGAAGGGAATCACATTCACATGGACACCGCAGTGCGAGACGAGTTTTCAAAAGCTGAAGAAAAGATTGACAACAACCCCAGTGCTAGTTATGCCAGATATGCAGAAGAACTTTTCGGTGTACTGCGATGCCTTTAGAAACTGGATGGGATGTGTTCTCATGCAAGAGGGGCATGTCGTGACTTATGCGCCCCGACAGCTCCGGAAACACGAGAAGAACTATCCTATGCATGACCTAGAGCTACCCGTAGTGGTACACGCGTTGAAGATTTGGCGGCATTACCTGATGGGGAAGAGGACAGAGATATATACGGATCATAAGAGCTGAAAGTATATTTTCACACAGCCAGATCTCAACCTCAGACAAAGGAGATGGTTAGAGCTAATCCACGATTTTGATGTGGGCATCAACTATCATCTTGGGAAAGCGAACGTCGTGGCAGATGCTTTAAGCCGGAAGGTGCAGGTCAATAGATTGAGCTTAAAGGACATGCCTACAGAATTGAAGGAAGAGGTTATAAAACTCAATCTATGTCTGGTGAATAGTGGTGAGGCCATCGCCATGGAAGTGGACTCCACATTAGAGCAAGATATACGCAACGGTCAAAAGACTGATGAGAAGATACAAGAAATCAGAGAACTCATCAAGGATAATAAAGCCCCTGGATTCAGAGAGGATGAACAAGGTACGGTGTGGCATGGGAAGAGAATCTGTGTGCCTGAAGTGAAGGAGATCCATGAATTGATTTTGAAGGAGGCTCATGATTCCGACTATTCCATTCATCCTGGAAGTACGAAGATGTATCATGACCTCAAGAGCAGATATTGGTGGTATGGAATGAAGTGAGATGTCGCGGAACATGTTGCCCTATGTGACACATGTCAGTTGGTGAAAGCGGAACATCAACGACCCGCGGGATTATTGCAACCACTCAAAGTGCCTGAATGGAAATGGGAAGAAATCGGTATGGATTTCATAGTGGGACTACCTAGGACCCCATCAGGATATGATTCGATATGGGTCATCATCGACAGGCTAACCAAGGTAGCTCATTTCATCCCCGTGAAAGAAAGCTACAGCGGATCCAAATTGGCAGAATTATACATGTCAAGGATCGTGTGTTTCCATGGAGTGCCAAAGAAGATAGTGTCAGATCGAGGGACACAGTTCACCTCAAGGTTCTGGCAGAAGTTGCATGAAACCATGGGAACTCATCTGAATTTTAGTTCTGCCTATCTTCCCCAGACTGACGGACAGACAGAAAGAACCAATCAGATCCTTGAGGATATGTTGAGAGCGTGTGCGCTCAAGAACAACAGGAGTTGGGATAAGAACTTACCGTATGCGGAGTTCTCCTATAACAACAGCTATCAGGCAAGTATGAAGATGTCACCATTTGAGGCTTTGTATGGGAGGAAGTGCAGAACTCCCCTATTTTGGAACCGAACGGGGGAAAGTAAAGTGTTTGGGCCTGAAGTACTACAGGAATCTGAGGCGAAAGTGAGGGAAATCCGCAACAATTTGAGGATAGCACAGACACGACAAAAGAGCTTTGCCGATGTACGGAGAAGAGAGCTCGTTTTCAACGTGGGGGACTATGTCTACCTCAAGGTGTTCCCTATCCGAGGACTTCGTCGGTTCAAGGTAAAAGGGAAGTTATCACCTCGATACATCGGACCCTTTCAGGTTCTGGAGAGGAAAGGCGAAGTGGCATATCAACTAGAACTACCGGCTCGCCTATCGGATGTGCACGATGTATTCCATGTGTCACAGCTCAAGAAATGTCTGAGGACGTCTGAAGAGAGGTTACCCATGAATGAGGTTGACGTAGGAGAGGATCTGTCTTATGCCGAGCAACTGGTCAAGATTTTGGAGACAATGGAACGCCTCACAAGAAATAAAAGAATCCGGTTGTGCAAGGTGCAGTGGAAGCATCACTCGGAAGAGGAAGCCACTTGGGAGTGAGAAGACGAGCTTAAGGCACAGTTTCCGGAATTGTTTTCCTAGAACCACCAATCTCGAGGACAAGATTTCTTTTAAGGGGGTAGAGCTGTAACACCCCAAAATCTGTTAAGAGGGAAATTTTAAAAAATTTGGACGTACTGCATGTGGTGCAGAAATTCAAATTGGAATTCAAATTCAAATCAAAACAGAAAAGAAAAGGAAAAAGAAAAAGAAAAACCCCACCGGCCAGTGGGCCGAAACCCACCAGCCGGCCCAATCTTCCCGCGCCAGCCCCAAACCCGCGCCCCTCTCTCCCTCTCAGTGACATGCGGGGCCCACGTGTCATCTCCTACCTCCCGCTCGTGCCAACCAACCGGACTCTTGTAAAGGTCGCAAAAATGTGAATCCAAAGCAACCCTTGTTTGCAAAAGCTTTTGTTTCATATGTATGAAATTTGGGACTTGTTAAAACTTTTCCACATGTGATAACACACCTGAGGGTTTTCTTCACACTAGTCAAATGTTTATTTGAGAACTTGGAACCCTAGAGGGGTCTAAAACAAAGATGGGAAGTTCCCATATGTGTGAGAAAACAAAAATCAGATTTGGAACAATTTGTTCAAAATAAAATTCAAATGAGAGCAACACTAGGAATTTCCAAACTGTTGTGCTACAAATCTCATTTGCAGCAGACAAATTTAAAATCAGGTTTCATATTTGAATTCCTTGGGTCCAAATTAGGGGGTGTGCAAAGTTTCATGATTTATGGAAATGAATTGCAACCCATTTTCCAAATTGGACTTTAAATGACAAAGAATTCAAACACTCATTTGAATTTGGATGAAACTTGCCCAATTATCCAAATGCATACCAGATTTGAATTCCCACAATTGAATTCACTCAATATTCAAACTTGGGAGATATTTTAGAGGAGATAAGGAGGACTGACATGTGGGACCCACATGTCATTGGGAGGACTGAAATCTTGCAAAAAGATCTTCAGTGAAGCAGCCAGTCGCGGTTTGATTTCCTCCCACGCGAAGCAACGGCCGAAGCCGCCTTCCCTCCGCTCGACACCGAGCTTGGCCGACGCCTCCACCTCCTGCTGGGTTTCTTCGCACTGGAGAGCTGCTGGACGTCGGTGGCTACCGCCTCACGCCTTCTCCCGCCTCTTAACCGAAGCCACGGGCCGTTTCTTCTCTCCCTCGCACCGAAATACAGAGAACGCAGCCGCCCGGCTTCGATCGCTCGGGATCTCGGGAAATTCTAGTGAGCAGCGCCTCTGAGCAGCAAAACAACACCACCATCGTCCCCACGACCTCTTCGAGCCATCGCCAAGTGCGTTCGTGCCCTCTACGCCGAGGACATCGAGTTCCCGAGGCGGCCGAACACCCCGGCGGTGACGTGCTCCCGTGGACAGCTCCACAGAGCGGCTTTCACGACCAAGCAAGCGGTCCCTGGGGCGCGCAAGAGCTCCACGCAGCTTCCACCCAAAGCACAGAGCTTGTCTTCGCCTCTGGACAACGAATTTCGGAAATCTCCTCCAGCCGGTGAAAACTGACCCGCGGGTATGAATCCATGAAATTCTCAAGTTATATCATTTATAGCTCTGCAAATTTCGCACATAGAACCTAGACTGGTGTAGCAACCTTTCTTCTTCACAAAGCCTGGCATGAAACACCCTGTGCACAGTGCAATTTCAAGCTTTCCGAAGGCGGCTATGGCGGGAAGGTGCGGGTGCACGGTGAACCCTATGGTAGAGCCATCCCCGAGCCCCTATGCAACCATGCCGAGCTTTGCCAACCTCCACTGGTGCTGTACAGCCTTTCTAGGAAGCTTTTGGCGGGCTAGCTCCACGGGGCGACATCGCCGGACTTCATCCGAGCTGGTGCACCGTCGCGGGCTAGTTTGGGGGCCCTGCCAGCTCGAGCAAACCCCACCAGCATGTTCCTCGCGGGGAATTAGGGGCTGGCGGCGAGTTTCAGCGGAAGGGGTGGCCGGACGACCGATTCCGGAGCTTCTCCGGCGAGCCCGACGGTGGGATAGCGCGGGGGCGGGAGGTAGACGAAGGTGCTACCGGCCCCACGCGTCAGTCGCCCGGCAACAGTGGGCTGGATTCTCTGTGACACGGGATCAACTGTGACAGCGCGGGAAACGATTCTATAGCCCGTGTGGCACTCCCTCAGCAGCTGACACGTGCCCCACGGCCCCACAGTCAGGTTTAAACTTTTCCCGAATTTATTCAAATCTCAGATTTTTCCCCACACTTTAGAAGAGCATAACTTTTGCTAGGAACCTCCAAATTTAGTGATTCAAATTGGGTTAGATTCAGATTGACAAACTATATCCAAATATATAACCCAATTTGTATGAAAGTCTTTATTTAATTCTGGAAAATTCTATAAATCTTTTCAGCAAAAGAATTTTAGAGAGAGTTTGGTTTATCCAAAAATCCTCAAATTTTGCCAGAATATTCTTTAGGGTGTTATTAGACCCCTGCAAAAGTTTCAGCTCATTTGGAGTTGAATTGATCAGGATAATTTAGATTGTAAGTTCCTGTATTCAAATGAATACAGAAACATTTCCAGAGAATTTCCAAAACTTGTAAATTCAGTTCTGGGAAATTCTTAGCTCCCAAAATCCTTGTAAAATTTATGTAGACTCTATGAACTATAATTGAAAATGTGGTTCACTGAGTTTGACATGAACATGGGTGTTACCTCAGAATTAATTCATCTTTGACTAAACACTTAGAGAATTTTTCTGAATAAACCACTCCATGAAAAGTGCTAAATTTTGGTCCAGAGGACTTTCTTGTGTCAAGGAACTCACATGAAAATTCACAGCTCCATTGGAGCTCTGGATCACCACTGTCATAGGTAACCTCTTAAGGTGATCAACACTTAAGTGGGAAAAACACTTAATAATTGATCTTAGTGTTTAAGCCAAACCCAAACCACTAGCACCAGTGTCATTTTAAATTCTTAAACAGAGTTCCAGTTTTAAAACTGTCATTAGATCTTATGAGCAAAAGCTTTTCAATTAAATACATATGCATGATCATATCGTGTAGCATATACGTGAAGAAGGTGAGAAGGACTTGAAGTGAAGATCAAGGAGGGAGGAAAACAAGTGATCAAGCTCCAAGTGATCGTCACTAACTGATTGTAACCTTAGTCACCTGCAAAACAGGCAAGCCCCGGTTTGCATTTGAACAGTTTTATAAAGCATTTTCATTTGTAGAGATCATAGCTTTGCATCATTGATTGCAGTACGTCTAGATGATATTGAAAACCCCACTTGCATGACCAGAAATACCTAAGAGAGAAAGGGTAGAATAGCACCTCCTCGAGTGGATTTGGCTACGCTAATGTTAGTAGGAAAGGTTCGGTAGAAGTCGAGTAGTTGGAATCTACTCGCGAGTTTAGGGCAGGTTTACTCGGAACGGGTCCGAATTAGAAAAGATGAGGAAAGTTCACACATAAGAAATGGAGACCGGGCAGGGAGGTTTAGATGCAGCAGGTTGCAGGCCTTGCGTGCATAGCCCTGCCTGTGTCGGTTAAGGCCCGTCCGTGCTTGGCCCTGTTGGACAAGTTTGAGTTTTGTACCGGGCACATACTGGCTATATGGGACCCAGGAAACCGATGTACCTTGGGAGATCCATAGTGGAACTTTTCCAACTGCCTTAGGCTTTCGGCGTTAGGGTAGCAGGAGGTACCTCGCTCAAGAACATACCACTGCAGGTATGTATCTTGAGGGAGCTTGCGTACTCAGGGCAGTTGGACTGCGTCCAATGTGGAAGATCTTGGGAAAGGTGGCCGCGTACAACGTCAGTCGAGGTTGCTGCTGGCAACTCGGAGTACAGGTGTACGTGTCATGTAGTCCGGGCGTGTACTGATTCGAATCACCGTTGCTCGCGGTTATATGAGCATACTTGCCCACTGCGTCTTGACGTAGTAAGAACTGAACTGGTTATTCTTTTGAACTTGATAAGGCTGTGCTATAACTTGTATTGCAACCATGATTGAATTAGAGATAGGCTCATTAAACTTTACTTTCACTTTGTGCAAGGAGCATCGCAACAAAGTGTTTCTTGTTTGATTGTGGAGTTGCGATGCTTTTCGGCTCAAGGTTTGCACAATGAGGCTTAAAATCTGAAAGTTAAGGATCGACTTTAGGCGAGTCCTTTATGCAAATCTAGCCAACCTAATTGCAACCGTCGTACATGTAGAGTTTCTTGTTTAGGAGAGACAGGTCAGACTTGCTGAGCCTATGTGCTCACGCTTGCTATATGAGTGGTTTTGCAGGTTAACATCGATGCTGAAAAGAAGGTTGTCCGGTGAGACTCGGAGACTTCCGAGTCGTTTGACACAGGGAGAACCCAGCCGCTGCTGTTTTCTTCGTGTTGCTAGCGAGAGGAGTCCGCGGGCTAGACTTCATCTCGAGTGCTCTTAGTTATTCGACGCGAGATGATATAGACTTCCGCTGTAGTTGCTTGATGTAAAGTATTTACAAAGAAAAACTTGTAAGCTTCCGCTATTGTTTTAAGTAATACATTGTTCCTCATATGTGTGCTGTTGGGTACCGCACAACACGGCACCACCCAATGCGATTCCTGGGCGAGTGGCCTGTCTCGGTTGAGCGGCTCGTGTCAGCGGGGTATCAGAGCTGAGCCCTGTCTCAGTCGGTACCGCGTCCATCTCAGTTGGTATCAGAGCCGCATTGGTAATAGCACACGGAATAAGGAAGGTATTACGACAAAAATTTAGGATACGGTGAGGAAACGGTATTAGGCCCACATAAGGATTACTATTAGCTTATTATGAAGGTGGCAACCTAACTTATTTGTTATGTCGGAAAATTGTGCACCTCGGGACGAGTTATGTCTTGGGGGGGTGCATGTAAGCGCTGTCCACCAGTGCGCACAAGCTGAAGGGTGGAGCCCCACGGGTGGCAGGTAACCCGACCCGCTTTAATATCCTCTACGACTCCTCATGTCGTTTGGGGTACTCGAGCAACGTCTGTCCCAGGCGTGCGTGGTGCAATTTGGGAAACCCCGTCACGTGGTTAGTAACGTGAACACGTAGCTCAAGGCGTGTTTGGCTTGAGAACACCTGTGCGAGTGATGACAGACGGGGGTAAGAATTGTATGGATACCGGGTTCGGTGTGCAGCCGGACCTGACGTTGAGTGTGACTTATGCAGGATTAACCACGAAACTGCAGTACGAATAGTACATGTTTGCGAGTGACCGTTTTAGTGCCACCTAAGATACGTTTATGCCGGTATAATCCGGTTAGAATTTTCTTTTGGTGAGGCTACGTAGTACCGACATGCTTCTTACGGTGCATCGACGCCGTACTAAACTTTATAACTCCTTTCCTTGAAGAAATGACTCATGAACTAACTTTCAACTAAAAATGGAAGTTTGAAACAAATATTAGTTACTGAACTCTTATTTTGAGCTAAGATTCAAATGAGAGGAAGACTAGGCTTCAAAGATTGCAAAAACAGAGTGCACTGTTTTCAGCAGGAATTCTTGCTGGACTTTAACAGAGCATAACTCTAAGTAGCTTGACCCAATTAAGGTGTATGATACAGTTCTGGAGAGATTTTAGAGTACTCTACAAATTCTTTGTATACCTACAGAGCCAAATCATATGCTAAATAGGTAGAAAGTTCAGAGGATGGTAAACTGTCCAGAACCAGGACAGCAGCAAAAAAACCTCTCTGAACCTTTCTGTTTTTAAGCCATAACTTTCTGTAGAGAAACCCTTAAGAAGCTTATGATACACCATTGGATAGGTTATGAAATGTGCAACATTGTTGTAGTTCAAAGTTTGTTCAGGTTCTTATTGTATTTACGTATACAACTGTGATAAAATCAGCCACGTACAAAGGAGGTGCTGGCAAATTTTATCCAGGAATTCTGTCAACTTTGGAAAATCATAACTTTAAATACGGAGATGATCTGGAGGTATATGAGTACCCGTTGGAAAGGTACTGAAGTTAACTTTAACTTTGGTATTCAACTCGAGATATGAAAATGCTTTTAACTAGATCAAAATCTGGAGATAGTGCATAAAGGTCTGTCCTGTACAGATAGGCTGAATAACTATGCCTACTAAGGAGTTGTGTAAACACGAATTTTGTTACTGCTTTCGTAAAGTTTTGACATAATCATGTTTCCATTAGTCTCACATACTGCTGAGTTCTTGTTTAACTCATCTCAACGACATTTTGCAGTATGGTTCGTACTTGCTCTAGGAGTAGGGCCGGAAGTTTTCGTCGAGGCGATGATGCTTCTATTCCACCGCTGGAACCACCATCCACAGGATGGATGGATCTTATGACTCGAGTCATCGAGTCTAACCAAGAGAACGCTAGGCTACTAAAAGAAGCAACGCAAGAACACACAAGCTTACTCCAAGCTTTGGTACAGCAAGGCGTACTCCAAAACACGCAACAAGTCGTTCCACCTCGGAACGCTTATCTGGATTTCTTGGCGACTCAACCGCCAATTTTTACTGAAGCCACCGAACCTGTGGAAGCAGATCAATGGCTTCGTGTCATGGAGTCCAAATTTGGAGTATTCTAGTGTGATGAATACCAGAAGACAAAGTTTGCCGTTCAGCAACTCCATGGAGCCGCCGGAAACTGGTGGGTGGATCATCTTGCCACCATTCCGGAGGACCATCCAGTAGCATGGAGTGAACTTTGTGAAGCCTTTCGTATACGTTACATACAACTAGGTATTGTCAAGGCAAAGCGGGAGGAATTTTTGGGCTTGAAGCAAGGGGACATGAGTGTCCTCGAGTATGTTAGAAGATTTAATCTTTTGGCCCAATATGCTCCCGAATATGTTGCGAAAGAAGAGGCACGGTGCGACCTATTCTTCCATGGCCTGAGTGCCAAATTACGGGAAAAACTGGCCGTACACAATAACGGCAGTTACACCGACATGGTCGATGCGGCTTTCATTCAGGAGAAGCCGACACTTGAGTGGCAAGCCGAGAAGAGAAAGATGAGTGAGACCGAGCAGGCCAGCACAAGTTATGTGCCTCAGAAGTACCGTTTGGTGTATCAAACGCCATCCGGTGAAAGATGGAGGCCACCTGTACGATCAACTACTCAGAGATTGATTACTGGTCAAGTTTTACAACTTGCACCACCTCCACAGCCGCAGTATCAGACGGTGGTTTGTGCTCCATCGCTGCACCCATATGTACCTAGCAGTCCACCGCAAGTCAACGAAGAACCGGAGAGGCATCCGTGTTTCACTTGTCGGCGCATGGGCCATTATGCTAGGCAATGTCCGGAGGGAATTCAAGGATGCGGGTCATCATATTTACAACAATATGACCCGTATCTTAATCTGCAGATATGAGGGCAGATAAGGGGCAATATTCACTATACGGTGATTGATGATGTTCCGGAGGGAGAAGCCGCTTTAGCAGGGATGTTTTCTGTGAATCAGCTAGCAGTTTTAGTTCTCTTTGATTCCGGTGCCACACACAACTTCATTAGCCAATCCTTTGTGGCTCAACATCAGCTCCAAACAGTTTATATAAAGAGGCAATACCTCATATCTTCGCCCGGGGGCAGCAGTACCGCAAGCGAGGTTGTCTCCCGAGCACCTCTTTGTTTGGGGGGTAAAATATACCCTATGACCCTCATTAGTCTTGAAGGTCTGAAGATCGACATTATTTTGGGGATGTCGTGGTTGAATTACCACAGAGCGGTTCTTAACATCAGCTCCAGGACCGTTGAGCTCAACTCCCCACAGCACGGTCTTCATATATTAATTCTGGGCGCCAGACGGCAACAGATTACAACGGTAAACCACATGGAAGCTGTTAAGATAGAGGACATTCAGGTGGTACGTGAGTATCCGGTTGTATTTCCTGAAGATTTACCGGGCATGCCGCCCGAACGAGACGTTGAGTTCAAGATCGAACTTATACCGGGAACCACACCGATATCACGAAGGCCGTACAAGATGGCACCCAATGAACTGGCAGAATTGAAGACACAGCTGAATGACCTAATGAGCAAGGGCTTTATACGACCAAGTTCGTCACCTTGGGGTTGTTCAGCGTTGTTTGTCAAGAAGAAGGACGAAACACTATGGCTTTGTGGTTATTATCGTCCTTTGAACGCCGTTACCATCAAGAACAAGTATCCACTACCTCGCATTGATATGCTCTTCGATCAATTAGTGGGTGCGAAGGTATTTTTGAAGATGGATCTTCGGTCCGGATATCACCAGATTAAAATCCGGGCAGAAGATATTCCGAAGACGGCATTCTCAACGAGATACGGGCTGTATGAGTATCTTGTTATGTCTTTTGGTTTGACCAACGCCCCGGCACACTTTATGTACCTGATGAATTCAGTGTTCATGCCGGAGTTGTATAAATTCGTCGTTGTCTTCATCGACGATATCTTGGTGTACTCCAAGTCAGAGGAAGAACATGCTGAACATCTGCATATTGTGCTACAAAGATTGCGAGATCATCAGCTCTATGCAAAATTCAGCAAGTGTGAATTTTGGATTAATCAAGTACCTTTTCTCGGACATATCATTTCAGCGGAGGGCATCGCTGTAGATCCGAGTAAGATTATCCAAGTGCAGAAATGGGAGTCACCAAAGTCAGTACATGAAATCTGAAGCTTTCTCGGTTTAGCGGGTTACTACCGGAGGTTTATTCCGAGTTTTTCCAAGATTGCTAAACCGATGACGGAATTATTAAAGAAGAATATCAGATTTGTGTGGGGTGCTGCGTGTGAACAAGCTTTCAAGACCTTAGTGAAGCATCTCACAACAGCCCCAGTTCTTGCTCAGCCGGATACAACGAAGCCATTCGACGTTTATTGCGATGCATCTGGCATCGGTCTTGGCTGCGTGCTGATGCAAGAAAGACGAGTGGTCGCTTATGGATCTCATCAACTCAGAACTCACGAGCAGCATTATCCAACTCATGATCTTGAGTTAGCTGCCGTGGTCCTTGCTTTGAAGATGTGGAGGCATTACTTGCTCGGAAATCTTGTACACCTATACACCGACCACAAGAGCTTGAAGTACATCTTCACTCAGAAAGAATTGAACATGAGGCAATGAAGATGGCTGGAGCTCATTAAAGACTATGAACTGGAGATTCATTATCATCCAGGAAAGGCGAATGTGGTCGCCGATGCGCTCAGTCGTAAGGCGCATATCCATCACTTAAGTATCGCTGAAATGGATGATGACGAACCAAGCCTCCGTGTCGTCCCGTATGGAGCTCTCTATAATCTCGCTCTCATTCCTACTATCCGAGAGGAGATCATGGAAGCTCAACGAAAAGACAAGGGTATGTTCCACATACGGCGAAGGATAGACAACGGAGAAATGGAGTGCTTCCAGAAGGACGATGACGGTACTTTGTGGTTCAACGACCGGATTGTAGTGCCCCGTGATATGGGACTACGGAAGAAAATTTTGGATGAAGCTCATTTGTCCAAGTTTTCCATTCATCCGGGCAGTAATAAAATGTACCAAGATCTCCGGAAGAAGTTTTTGTGGACACGTATGAAATGTGAAGTTGCAAAATACGTTTCAGAGTGTGATATGTGTCGAAGAGTCAAGGCCGACCATATGAAGAAGTCAGGCCTGTTGCAGCCATTGCAAGTACCGGCATGGAAGTGGGAAGACTTGAGTATGGACTTCATCGTCGGGTTGCCGATGACCTCCCACAACCATGATTCGATTTGGGTAAGTGTGGACCGATTAACCAATCAGCACATTTCATCCCTGTGCATACTAGGTACAACGCAAAGCAGTATGCGGAGCTGTACATAGCACGGATCTTGTGCTTACATGGAGTTCCCCGCACCATTGTGTCAGATAGAGGATCGCTGTTCGTAGCCCATTTCTGGGAACAGCTACACGCCTCCTTTGGGACAAAGTTGATTAGAAGCTCTGCGTATCACCCTCAAACCGATGGGCAAACTGAGAGGGTGAATCAAATACTAGAGGATATGCTGAGAGCGTGTGCCATCCACCACGGTAAGAGCTGGGATGATCACTTACCGCTGGCGGAGTTCTCGTACAACAACGGATATCAGACGAGCATTAAGATGGCACCATATGAAGCTCTATACGGCCGGAAGTCCTGTACACCATTGAATTGGTGCGAATCTGGTGAACGAGTAACGTTCGGGGTTGATTTTTTCAATGAAGCCGAAGAGAGAGTTCGGATAATACAAGAGAACCTCAAGGCTGGCCATTCTCGTCAAAAGAGCTACGCGGACCAGAGACGTCGACCGCTGCATTTCGAAGTCGGAGAGCACGTGTATCTTCGTGTGTCTCCGATGAAGGGGATTCATCGGTTCGGTGTCAAGGGGAAACTTGCTCCCCGATTCATCGGTCCATTTACTATCACGGAGAAGTGCGGAACTGTAGCCTACCGGCTGGAACTACTGGCAAGCCTTGCCCGTATTCACGACATATTTCACGTGTCCCAGCTGCGGAAGTGTCTCAAGTTTACAGCTGCCATCCGCACCGAAGACATCGACGAGTTGAAGCCGGATCTCACCTACGTCGAGCAACCTATTCAGATTATCGATGAAAAGACCCGGATCACCCGGAATCGGACTTTGAAATTTTACAAAGTCCTGTGGAGTAATCATACCCCGGAAGAGGCGACGTAGGAAACCGAAGATTACATCCACAAGAACTATCCGGAGCTTTTGTCATAAACTTTGTAATTACCTCCCGCCTCATTCTTCTTTTGAATCTCGGGACGAGATTCCTTTTAAGGGGGGAGGAATGTAAAGGTCCCAAAAATGTGAATCCAAAGCAACCCTTGTTTGCAAAAGCTTTTGTTTCATATGTATGAAATTTGGGACTTGTTAAAACTTTTCCACATGTGATAACACACATGAGGGTTTTCTTCACACTAGTCAAATGTTTATTTGAGAACTTGGAACCCTAGAGGGGTCTAAAACAAAGATGGGAAGTTCCCATATGTGTGAGAAAATAAAATCAGATTTGGAACAATTTGTTCAAAATAAAATTCAAATGAGAGCAACACTAGGAATTTCCAAACTGTTGTGCTACAAATCTCATTTGCAGCAGCCAAATTTAAAATCAGGTTTCATATTTGAATTCCTTGGGTCCAAATTAGGGGGTGTGCAAAGTTTCATGATTTATGGAAATGAGTTGCAACCCATTTTCCAAATTGGACTTTAAATGACAAAGAATTCAAACACTCATTTGAATTTGGATGAAACTTGCCCAATTATCCAAATGCATACCAGATTTGAATTCCCACAATTGAATTCACTCAATATTCAAACTTGGGAGATATTTTAGAGGACATAAGGAGGACTGACATGTGGGACCCACATGTCATTGGGAGGACTGAAATCTTGCAAAAGATCTTCAGTGAAGCAGCCAGTCGCTGTTTGATTTCCTCCCACGCGAAGCAACGGCCGAAGCCGACTTCCCTCCGCTCGACACCGAGCTCGGCCGACGCCTCCACCTCCTGCTGGGTTTCTTCGCGCTGGAGAGCTGCTGGACGTCGGTGGCTACCGCCTCACGCCCTCTCCCGCCTCTTAACCGATGCTACGGGCCGTTTCTTCTCTCCTTCGCACCGAAAGACAGAGAACGCAGCCGCCCGGCTTCGATCGCTCGGGAGCTCGGGAAATTCTAGTGAGCAGCGCCTCTGAGCAGCAAAACAACACCACCATCGTCCCCACGACCTCCTCGAGCGATCACCAAGTGCGTTCGTGCCCTCTACGCCGAGGACATCGAGTTCCCGAGGCGGCCGAACACCCCGGCGGCGACGTGCTCCCATGGACAGCTCCACAGAGCGGCTTTCACGACCAAGCAAGCGGTCCCTGGGGCGCGCAAGAGCTCCACGCAGCTTCCACCCAAAGCACAGAGCTTGTCTTCGCCTCTGGACAACGAATTTCGGAAATCTCCTCCAGCCGGTGAAAACTGACCCGCGGGTATGAATCCATGAAATTCTCGAGTTATATTCATTTAGATCTAACTAATGCCCCGACATACTTCATGTATCTCATGAACAAGGTATTCATGGAATATCTGGACAAATTTATGATGGTTTTCATTGATGACATTCTCGTCTTCTCCAAAGATGAAGAATAACATGAGGAACATCTAAGGTTGGTGTTGCAAAAGCTGAGAGAACACCAACTATATGCCAAGTTGAGCAAGTGTGAGTTTTGGCTGAAGAGAGTTCCCTTCTTAGGACATATAATCTCAGAGGGAGGAATCTCCATAGATCCCGCCAAGATCGAGGATGTACAGAAGTGGAAGACCCCTGAGAATGTCGGGGAAGTTCGAAGCTTCTTAGGATTGGCTGGGTATTATCGACGGTTTATCGAGGGTTTCTCCAAGATTTTGAGACCCCTCACCAAATTGTTGGAGAAGGGAATCACATTCACATGGACACCGCAGTGCGAGACGAGTTTTCAAGAGGTGAAGAAAAGATTGACAACAGCCCTAGGGCTAGTTATGCCAGATATGTAGAAGAACTTTTCGGTGTACTGCGATGCCTCTGGAAACTGGATGGGATGTGTTCTCATGCAAGAGGGGCATGTCGTGGCTTATGCGTCCCGACAGCTCTGGAAACACGAGATGAACTATCCTACACATGACCTAGAGCTAGCCGCAGTGGTACACGCGTTGAAGATTTGGCGGCATTACCTGATGGGGAAGAGGACAGAGATATATACGGATCATAAGAGCTTAAAGTATATTTTCACACAGCCAGATCTCAACCTCAGACGAAGGAGATGGTTAGAGCTAATGCACGATTTTGATGTGGGCATCAACTATCATCCTGGGAAAGCGAACGTCGTGGCAGATGCTTTAAGCCGGAAGGTGCAGGTCAATATATTGAGCTTAAAGGACATGCCTACAGAATTGAAGGAAGAGGTTATAAAACTCAATCTATGTCTGGTGAATAGTGGTGAGGCCATCGCCATGGAAGTGGACTCCACATTAGAGCAAGATATACGCAACGGTCAAAAGACTGATGAGAAGATACAAGAAATCAGAGAACTCATCAAGGATAATAAAGCCCCTGGTTTTAGAGAGGATGAACAAGGTACGGTGTGGCACGGGAAGAGAATATGTGTGCCTGAAGTGAAGGAGATCCATGAATTGATTTTGAAGGAGGCTCATGATTCCGACTATTCCATTCATCCTGGAGGTACGAAGATGTATCATGACCTCAAGAGCAGATATTGGTGGTATGGAATGAAGCGAGATGTCGCGGAACATGTTTCCCTATGTGAGACATGTCAGTTGGTGAAAGCGGAACATCAACGACCCGTGGGATTATTGCAACCACTCAAAGTGCCTGAATGGAGATGGGAAGAAATCGGTATGGATTTCATAGTGGGACTACCTAGGACCCAATCAGGATATGACTCGATATGGGTCATCATCGACAGGCTAACCAAGTTAGCTCATTTCATCCCCGTGAAAGAAAGCTACAGCGGATCCAAATTGGCAGAACTATGAATGTCAAATTGGCAGAATCATAACTTTGGCTAGGGAACTCCAAATCGAGTGAACCAAATTTTTGTTGGATTCGGCTCTCAGACTACTTTCCAGCAAATAAATTTGAGAATCCTTTGAACGAAAATTCTGAACTTTTTGTTGGATTCGGCTCTCAGAGTACTTCTCCAGAATTAATTCTTCAAAATTTAAACTGTTTGGAATTTTAACTGGAGAATCCTTTGAACGAAAATTCTGAACTTTTGCTGGGATGTTCAACAAAATATCCCTGCACTACCATAAAAATTTGAGATCCATTTGAGCTCATTTGATCCACCTAATGGTGTGATTAATAAAACTGTTCCAGAGAAAATAGAAAATGTTCAGAAACATTTTCAGAATTTCTCTGAAATTGTTTAGCTCATATCTTTAGCTAGGAACCTTCAAATTAAGTGATACCAACTCCATTAGAACCCTCTGAAAATCTAGTATTCAGAAAGTCAAGGCTTACTCCATGAAAATTCCTAGAAAACCCTAAGAGTTCCAATTAAGGTCATGTACATAATTATTTGTGGAGGGCTCAAATGAGCTTTGCTGCAACTAAAACTTGGCCAAGTATCTGTTTAGGTTGTAACCAAACCACAGTAAAAATTTTAGATTCATTGGGTCTGTCTAGTGAGACTTACAAACTTCACAAGTTTAAGTCAATTCGAATGCATTTAAATTAATACATGCACTTGTATCTCATGTAGTCGCTAAGGTTGAGGAGGAGCCTGAAGTCTTAGACTTCGTCACTCCGGAAGAGCAGCTAGCCTACGACCAAGAGCAGCAAGGCAAGCCCCGGTTTGCATTAACCTTTTTACAAGTTTTTATTGTTTTGAGAACTACTTTGAGTACCATTAATTCTTGCATTAGAGTCTTGTTTGGAAACCCAAATGCATAGCCAAGAAAACCATGGCTTGGGTTTAGGATTGCAAACCCTGTTAGCTACTGCAAAGCTAAGATAGGGTAGGATTCGGTACAAGTTGAGTAGTTGGAACTACTCGCGAGCATAGGCTAGAGGCACTCGACTCGGGTAGAGATAGCACATACACATGGTAAGAAAAAGGAGACCGAACGGAGAGTAAGAGCAGTAGGACTTTGGGGCCTGGGTGCTATAGCTCCGCTTGTGTCGATTGAGGACCGAGCCGTGTGCGGGCCTGTTGAACAAGCTAGAATAGTACCGAAGACCTACCGGCTATATGGGAACCGGGAAACCGATGTAACTCGGGTAGCTGGGTATTGAGGCATTGCCCATCGTTCAGAGGGTAGGTTCAGAGCTTGAGGTGTAAATTGGCTAGCGGCACTTAGATGCGCGTGCAGAGACCTCTTGCTCGGGACGATGGGACCGGTTCAATATTTGGCTGACGGATGAAAGGTGGTTGCGTACGGCGTCCGTGATGGTTGCTGTAGGCAACATCGAGTACGGACATACGTGACGGGTTATTCAGGTAACCCTGCAGGTGTAAATCGATTATAATCGTCGTCCCTCGCGGTCAGTGAGTACCACTTGTTCACTGTACCGTGACGTAGAAAGAACAGGCTAGTTACATGTTAAAATATTGCTGATTGAAAGATGGACTTTGATTGTTAATGATTTGTGGTAGTTTAGAGCTAACTAAAGTTCTTTTCAACTTTGGGCAAAGTACATGAGAGAAATGCGTTTCTTGTTTGATTGCGGCTCTCTCATGTGCCTTAGCGTAAGGTTCTCCACATACTGCTGCTAAAACTTGAAAGTAAGGTTCCACTAATTAGGCGAGTCCTTTGCAACTTGTTTTATCTCATGTACCAATCACCCCTCACGTAGAAGTTTCATGATTAGGGGAGATGGGTCAGTCTTGCTGAGGCTTCGTGCTCACTGCTTGTGTTTGAAGCTTTTGCAGGGTTCTATGAGGAAGGGACTCCCGAGGAGGAGACGAAACCCCAGGAGGGGAACCCCGTCGAGTGGGAGTCGTGCACGCCGCCGTGTTAGTGCGTGTGCGTGCTAGCAAGGACACGTTCACGGGCTGAACGTGAACTTGATGCGTAGTCTACGCCCGTGAGTGTAGACTGAACATATTTGGTTGTAAAAATGTTCATAAAACCGTTTATGTAATAAAACTTTGCTTCCGCTTTGTACCTTTGATGTGTGTTATTCGGTGCTGTGCAACGCAGCACCCCTCAGTGTGATCCTGGCTCGACAAGACCGTCGGGTCGTGTCAGCGTTGGTATCAGAGCTCGCTTGAGGTTTAGCGCACTACAAAGGTCATCTTTTTCAAAAATCCAGTGAGGAAGGAGTTAGTAGCCCATATAAGGATGTTATTAGTGTATAGAAAGTGGCATACTAACTTAATTGCTTATGTTGGAAAATCGTGCATCTCGGGACGCTTTATGTCTTGGGGGGTGCACGTAAGCACTGTCCACCAGTGCGCACAAGCTGAAGGGTGGAGCCCCACAGGTGGCAGGTAACCCGACCCGCTTTAATATCCTCTACGACTCTTCATGTCGTTTGGGGTATTCGAGCAACGTCTGTCCCTGGTGTGCTTTGGGCAATTTGGGAGACCCCGTCACGTGGTCAAGTAACCTGAACACATAGCTCAAGGCGTGTTTGGCTTGAGAACATCCGGGCGAGTGATGACGGCCGGGTGTATGAACTGTATGGATACCGGGCTCATAAGCAGCCGAGTCTGACGATTGTGTGAGTTATCTGCAGGTAGTCTAACCACAAAACGGTAGACGTGTAGCATCCGTGTGCGAGTGACGCTTAGTGCCACTGAAATAACGAAGCCGGCTAAGTTTGGTATAGGTTTTTCCTTGTGAGGACGTAATACCGACATGATCTGGTCACGCATCAACGTCACACCCCACTAAATGAGCAAATTCATTGTAAAACTTGAAAGTTTTAATGCATAGTACTAAAACTTGATATAACCCCTTCCCTTAATCAGGATATTCAAAGTTAACAAGTTTTCGACTTATAGGCTGCTAAGGACAGAGTACCCTGTTTTCAGCTGAATTAAGGCTGAAGTTAATCAGAGGTTATAGGTTGAGTTCTTTCGAGGATGGGGTCATATGATACATTTCTGGAAATCTTTTGAAGAGCCTTACAACTTTTCTGTTGAGGTCCAGAGGTGTTTCATCCCTTAACCAATCGAAAAATGCAGTAGAGTTGAAACTGTACAGAAAACAGGGCAGAGCAAACACTCTCTGTAAACTCTCTGTAAATTGAGCATAACTTCCTGCATAAAAATCCAAAATTAGAACATGAGGTAGTTCTGCAAATATCATGAGATGGGTTACAACTTTGTAATAGAAAGTTTTGTCAGATTGGGAGCAGAATTAACTGGAATTTTTGGATCAAATCAGTACCTTAAGCAGGGAGGTGCTGTCCAATTTTCTCCAGAAATCCTGTTAACTTTAACATCTCATAACTTTTGAACCAGGACAGATATTAGGCCAAGCAAATACTTTCTGGAAATCTATTGAAGTTATATTTAACTTTGATGTTGAGCTCCAGAATTGGTTTTGCCTTTAGCATGGCCTAAATTAGGTTAAATGGAAACTGGTCAGGGCTGTCACCTTGGACAGCAGATCAGTAGTCAAATTGTTAAATTTGAACTATATTTACAAGTATTATGAGTTCAATGACATATTTTATGTTATAACTCAATGGATTACTGTTCAAATAAATATTTGACATTTCTCAAATAGTTTTTACAGATGACAGCGGATAAACAGTTCGAGAACGGATGGGTGGAATCTCACTGTTCTCACTACAGCTACTATCCGGAAGCATTGAGGCAGATGCTTCAATATTTCGGGTACAACCAGATGCCGCAGTACTTCGCCAAGGAAGAAGGCAAGGAGGGGAACAAGATGTGGATGATCAATTTCGAAGTTCCTACAGGGCCTACGCCACCCGGTTGGGCGCCGTTCACCGTTACGGTGAGAGGTAGACAACCGGAGGGGATGTGGCAGGTGGCAGCCCACGACACTATGTCGCGTTTCTGCCAACTACACGTGAGGGCTATGGAGGGCACTCCATACGCACTCATTCCGGTGGAGGGACGGGCTAATCATGTGTGGGAAGGGAGGTACAAGGAGGCAACAGATCCGGGTTGCCCATGGTACAACCCTGCGGAGGCGAACCTCAGCCTCCAAATGAGGGCGGGAAAGGCCGTGATGGACAGCCAAGCTGTTCATATGGAGAGTCTCGCCGCAAAGCTCAAGGAAAGCACCAGACGTGGAGACCATTTCGAGAGTGCTCACAGCGCCCTCCGCAATGTGCTCTTTCCGATGATCAAGCGACTGAATGAACAGCATAATCAGTTGCGTCGTCTGAAGAAGGCGAAGAAGAAGAGCCGTGTCGACATCGCGGCGTTGCAAGAACTAGTGCAGACTCTAACCCAGCAGAACGAGGACCTTACTCAAGAGCGGGACGATGCTATTGAGGAAGGGCAAGGCTGGGAAGAAGACTACAACCAGGCCATGGATGAGGTGCACGCGTTCCAGGACCTTGTACCCCCGGTATTGGGCATACCGATGGTCTTGGGTCTTCCAGCAATGGGAGAACCCGAAATGGGAGAGGAGGTTGTAGATCCGGAGAGGAGGACGACCCACAAGAGGTCGAGTTCTACTCCGAGTAGGGGGTACCGTTGCCAAGTAGGGCAACCAGAGTGGAGTAACCCAAACTTTTGTAACCAGTGACATGTCGTGTAGGCAGTAGCGTATGTATAGGTAGTGACGACATGAGCACGACTTCTCGGAGACCCGAGAATAATGTATCTTGTATAAAGTTTATGCTTTATCAATATATCTGAATGTTGTGCAAATTATTCATGCGTCACTTCGAATACCTACTGTTTCTTATGGAATTTTTAAGTATGACATGTGCTGACCGCTGCTATTTTAAATTTCAGAATGACTCGTACTCGTGCCAACCAGGACGTTGGGGGTTCTAGTCAAGTGGGAGAAACCTCCCAACAGCCTCCCGAGGACTCCTCGGGACAGCCACAGCAACAACCACCACCGCCACCGCCAATGTTTAAATTGGCGGATATTGTAGCAGCAATGGCGGGTTCTCATCAGCAGCACACGGAGTTGCTGCAAACTCTTATTGCAAATACGTATCGACCAGACAGGCGTCATGATCATGAGGAGCGTCAACAGAGATCCTACTCTGACTTTCTAGAAACTCATCCCCCCGGTATTCTCAAGGGCGGATGAATCCCTCGATGCGGACAACTGGCTCCGCACGATGGAGATGAAGTTCAGGCTGCTCCAAGTTAGTGAGCAGCGCAAGACTCAGTTCACAGTCCAACAGCTCCAGGGATCCGCGAGGACATGGTGGGTGAACTACTGTGCTTCACAGCCCGCTGACCGAGTTATGACCTGGGCGGAGTTCCGGACGGCCTTCAGGGCCTATCATATGCCGCCGGGTCTCATGAAGAGGAAGACGCAGGAGTTTGTACACCTGCAGCAAGGGAGCCGGAATGCGTTGGAATACTCCAGGGCATTCAACGATCTTGCGCTCTACGCGTCGTATCACGCTGATACTGACGAGAAGCGGTGGGACCACTTCTACCAGGTGCTTAACCTGCTCCTGAAGGACAAGCTGGTGATGTTCAATCGCGGCAGCCTCAACGACACAATTGATGCTGCGATTGTTCAGGAGGACTCCGGCAAGGAGTTAGCGGTGGCGGAAAGAAAGCGAAGTGTGTCGCTAAGCAGCGGAGAAGGAGGCGGTCCTTCTCAGAAATTTTGGATGGTGAATTGCCCACCATCGGGTCCACGCTGGCAGCCGCCACAGAGGTCGATGCCATTCCGTAGTCGACCGTATTCTTCACCAGCATTCAGGCCGGCACTGCCAGCACCACCTCCGCAACCACAGCAGCAGCGGGAGATGCCGCGTGCGTATGCACCTCAGCAGAGCATGCCGGGCTTTCGTCCCCCAAGCACAGGCCAAGCAGCAGCCACATGCTACAAATGTGGTCGTCTAGGACACTTCGCCAGCAGTTGTCCGGGGAGAGAAGGCGGCGGAGTTGCACCACAACTTCCTGGGAGGAATCAGCCCCGGAACCCTACTAATGCGCGGCGGGCAAACCCTAGGCCTGGCACCGTCCACCAGCTTGCCATAGAGGACGTGCCGGAGGGTGATCCAATCCTTGCGGGTATGTTCCAACTCCAGCAGCATCCTGCCATAGTATTGTTTGATTCAGGCGCCACGCACAATTTTATTAGCCAAGCTTTCATTGTTAAACATAGCTTGCAAATACTACCCACCAATAGTCCTTATTTGATTTGCTCACCTGGTGGGAAGATTTCAGCAAGCGTAATGGTTTCCAAAGCACCATTATTCTTAGCGGGTAGAGTGTACCCTACATCTCTCATAGTTCTAGAGGGACAGAAGGTCGATGTCATCTTAGGGATGTCGTGGTTAACCCGCCACGGCGCTGTTTTAGACACCATCCTTCGAATCGTGCACTTGAACTCAGAAGTGCACGGATCTCACTCCTTATTTCTGGACAGTCCAGAAATAAAACTTCCAAGTGTCTATCAATCCACAACTATCAGATTGGAAGATATTCCAGTGGTCCGAGAGTTCCCTGATGTGTTCCCGGACGATTTACCGGGGATGCCGCCCGATAGAGAGGTTGAGTTCAAGATTGAACTTGCACCAGGAACCATGCCAATATCCTGAAGGCCGTACAAGTTGGCGCCCAAGGAATTGGCTGAACTGAAGACTCAGCTAACGGATTTGCTGGGGAAGGGTTTTATTAGGCCGAGCTCCTCACCATGGGGATGTTCGGCATTTTTTGTGAAGAAGAAGGATGAGACGTTGCGGCTTTGCGTGGACTATCATCCATTAAACGCCGTGACCATCAAGAACAAGTACCCATTGCCACGGATCGACATGTTGTTTGATCAGTTGGTCGAAGCAAAGATCTTCTCCAAGATGGACTTAAGATCTAGGTACCACCAGATTAATATATGGGCTGAGGGCATTCCGAAGACGGCTTTCTCGACGAGGTACGGGCTTTATGAGTACCTAGTCATGTCCTTTGGCCTCACCAACGCTCCAGCTTACTTCATGTATTTAATGAACTCGGTATTCATGCTGGAGCTAGACAAGTTTTCGTGGTCTTCATCGATGACATACTGGTATATTCCAAGTCGGAGGAAGATCACAAGAAGCATCTGCATATAGTCTTGCAACGGCTACGGGATCACAAACTATACGCGAAATTCAGCAACTGCGAATTATGGATATCGCAAGTGCCTTTTCTCGGGCATATCATCTCAGCGGAGGGCATCGCTGAAGACCCGAGCAATATCACACAAGTGCTGAATTGGAAATCCCTGAGAACTGTTCACGAGGTACGGAGTATCCTCCGACTCGCGGGATATTATCGGAGGTTCATTCCGAACTTCTCGAAGATTGACAAGCCTATGACGGAGCTGCTGAAGAAGGCTACCAAATATGTTTGGAGTCCAGCATGTGAAGCAGCATTCAAGGCTTTAGTCAAGCACCTAACATCAGCACCGGTTTTGGCGCAGCCAGACACAACAAAACCGTTCGATGTGTACTGCGATGCATCCAGCATTGGGCTCGGATGTGTGCTGATGCAAGACCGAAGAGTGGTCGCGTATGGGTCACGGCAGATTAGAAACCACGAGCGGAATTATCGAACTCACGACTTGGAGCTCGCTGCCGTGGTACTTGCACTTAAAATGTGGAGGCACTACATACTCGGTAACCTCGTACATTTATATACCGACCACAAGAGCCTCAAGTACATATTCACTCAGAAGGAGCTGAACATGAGGCAGTGAAGATGGTTAGAGTTGATAAAGGATTACAAAATAGAATTCCATTATCGCCCCGGAAGGCAAACGTAGTGGCAGATGCGCTGAGCCGCAAGTCACACGTCAATAATATGACCATCACACTGTTGGAAGAGAGCGAACCACCCCTGCATGTGATTCCACATGGAGCTCTCTACAACTTAGCTTTGATCCCCACCATCTATGAAGAGATAGCGGCAGCCCAGAAGAATGACAAGGGCATGTCACATTTGCGGAGACGCATATACAGTGGGGAGCTGAAATGTTTCTGGAAAGACGGAGACGGCGTCCTATGGTTCAAGAACCGGATCGTCGTACCCCGTAACCCGGAGTTACGGAAGAAAATCTTTGATGAGGCCCACTTGTCAAAGTTTTCTATTCACTCCGGCAGCAACAAAATGTATCAAGAGCTCAGAAGCAAGTTCTGGTGGACAAGAATGAAGCGGGAGATCGCAAAGTGTGGGGGCCCGACCCCGATCACAGGGCCGTGCCGCCTTGCCCGAGGAATCGCATTGGTTGGTGCCGTGTTTTGCGGCACCCAACAGCACACATATAAGGAACACAGTATTACATAAATCAAAAGCGGAAGGTTACAATTATTCTATGTAAATAATTTACACAAATTAGCTACAGCGGAAGTCTATAACCAGCTCACGTTGAATAACTATGAAGCACTGAGAAGAGGTCCAGCCCGCGGACTCCTCTCGCTAGCAACACGAAGACAAGGCAGCGGCTAGGTTCTCCAAGTGTGACATGACTTGGAAGTTTCCGAGTCTCACCGGACAACCCTCTTTATAGCGTTGATGTTTACCTGCAAAACCACTTATATAGCAAGAGTGAGCACAAAGGCTCAGCAAGACTTAACCGTCTCTCCTAAGACATGAAACTCTAGATGAGAGTAACCTAAGACCTAAGCCTGTCATTTGCGAAAAGACTCGCCTACGAGTTCATCCTTAACTTTCAAATTTTAGCCATATTAATAATCACCTTGCGATCGGCAACATTGGAACTCCACAATCAAACAAGAAACGCTTCATTCCAATGTTACTTGCCCCAAGGTAGAAAATAACTTTAGTTAGCTCTATCTCTATGTCAAACATGGTTTTCATGCAATGTACAATTATCAAAACAGCATTTATACTTTTGCAAACTGTTTCCACACAAGTTGATTAACTACGTCACAACATGGGAGCAAGCGGTACTCAATAACCGCGAGGGACGGTGATTCGAATCAAACACTACCCGGATAACTCGACACATACGCCCGCCTCTGAAGACCCAACTCTGGCGTCCTTCATTACGTCGTATGTGGCAACCTTTCTCAGGACACTAAACTGTAGAACCGGTCGCGCCGTCTCGGGCTCATAGGTCTAACGAGACGATGTGGTATGCCTCTACAATCCAGTGAACCTGGTACATCGGTTTCCTGGTTCCCATATGTCAGTAAGCATCCGGTACACAACTCAATACTTGCTCCTGGACGCGGCATACGCATCGGTCCTTAACCGACACAGGCAGAGCTACTTGACCAAGACCTCGTCTTGTCGCAGCCTAACCCCTCTGCCCGGTCTCATCTTTAGAAATGTAAACTTTAGTTTGCTTCCTTTCCCAACCACACTTATGATATTCCAAACTATAGCTCGCGAGTAGTTTCCAACTACTCGTCTTCTACCGGATGCCCTAGTCTATTTAGCATTGCCCTATTCTACAGCGATGACACCTTTCTACCCTTGACCTCAGGGTTCATGTTTGGTTATGCAAGTGGAGTATCACACATCCTTGACCTAATGCACATACAAACCTTGACCAATAGTAGTGAACAAAGGGAAAACTTTAACAACAACTTAAGTGCAAACCGGGGCTTGCCTTGGTTTTGCAGGTGACTTAAGTCAGATAAGATGAAGTTAGTTGCTGATGATGACTTGAAGCTTAATCCCTGCCTTCTTGCTCCTTGATCAAATCTTCACTTATCCACGTTTAAGCACTACACGTTATGAACATGCATATCTTTAATTGTAAAACTTTTTGCTAACAAATGCTACAGACAAGTTTAAACTGGAACTTTGTTTAAGAATTTAAAATGACACTGGGGGTGGTGGTTTGGATGTGTGTCTAAGCACTATCCTCAAGTGAGAAGAGAGGTTCATCACTTGGGTGGTGATCACCTAATGAGGTTGAATAGGACATAATGATCCAAGGCTCCAATGGAGCTGGGAATTTTCTTGGGGGTTCCTTGTCACAAGAAAATCCTCTGGACCAAAATTCAGAACATTTCACTAAGTGGGTCTCCCAGAACAATTCCCTAAGCATTTAAGCAAAAAGAATTAATTCTGATTACATTTGCACTTTCATGCAAATTCAAGTGAACTATAATTTTCTACATAGCTCAGAGAGTATGCCTGAATTTTCCTAGGATTTTTTTTTTGGAGCTAAGGAATGGCTAGAACTGAATTTCCAAGTATTGGAAATCCTCTGAAAATGCTTCTGTATTTATTTGAATACAGAAACTTGGAATTAGAATTACCCTAACCAAATCAACTCCCAATAAGCTGAAACTTTTACAGGGGTCTCCTAATATCCTGAAGAATATCCTGGCAAAATTTGGGGAATTTTGGATGAACCAAACTCCCTCTAAAATTCTTTTGCTAAAAAGCTTTAAAGAATTTTCCAGAATTTTCTATTGGTTTTCATGCAAATGGGATTGTACATTTGAACAGATCTCTTCATCCTAAATCCAACCCAATTTGAATCACTAAATTTGGAGCTTCCTAGCAAAAGTTATGAGGTTCTAAAGTTTGAACCGAATCTGGAATTCAAATTAATTAGGGAAAAGTTCAAACTCTGCCTGTGGGTCCACCCTACACGTGTCAACCGCCGGGATCACGCCACACGGGGCCACAGACCTTTTCCCGCGCCACCACACGGGATCACACGCCACAGCTGATCCGGAGTTTTAATCTTCAGCTGCTGACACGTGGGCCGGGTGGGGGTCTTCTTCTTCCTCTCGCTCCTGCGCCTCCCCCTCGCCGGCGCTCCACTGGAGCTCGCCGGACCCGGCTTCCCGGCCACCTCCCGGCCGGAGACTCGCCGCCTGGGGGTTTTCAGGGTCGGGGAACAAGTCTACGGGGTTGGCTCGGGCTGCCGGTGGCCGGAAGTAGGCCGGCGACGAGCCGCGGCCTTCGGCGATGATCGGCACCGTCGCCCGAGCACACCAGCCCACCAAAAGCTCGGCGGATCCGCTCTAAAGCATCAGTGGAGGTCAGTCAAACTCGGCATGGCCTCAAACTGGCTAGGAAATGGCGGCAACTTGGTTGTCACCGTGCGCCCGAGGGTTCCCGCCATGATCGCCGTTCGGAAACTTCAAAATGATCTGCTAATATGGGGTTTCAAGCCATGATTGGGGAGGGGATCGGGTCGTCCTTGAGTCTAGGTCCTTTGAGCACAGTTTAGTGACCTAAAGACGAGAAGGGAGTGAGAAGTTGAAGAATTCGTACCAGAACGTCGCCCGGTGGCCGCCGGCGAAGTTTTTCCGAATTCCTACTCGGTGGTTCACGGCTTGCCTTGTGGTTTGGGTGGAAGCAGCAGGGCCCGCTGGAACGTCCGGGGACGTCCTTTCTTGGCCGTGAACGGTGCTAGACTCCGCTGCCCACGGGAGCTCTCTCCTCGGTTTTCTTTCGGCTGCCGCGCGAACACGGCGCCCCTGCGGCCGAGAGGACCAAACTCTGTCGCTTTTATGGCGGGGAGACGAATAGTGGGCGCGCGGTGTTGCTCAGTAGCTCGGAGGGAGGCTGTGCACGGTGTTTCTATGCCTCCCCGATCAGACCCGAGGCGGCGGCGAGCTCGACGTTTATCGAGCGCGAGGTGAAGAAGGGAAAACCGCGTTGGCTCGGTTCAGAGAGAAGGATCACGCCGAGGCAGGGGGAAGGCGGTAAGCTGGTCGCCAGCACACGATGGCGGGGGTGAGGCGGTGGCTTCTGTGCTTCGGTGTAACCGCGGTGTCGCCCGGGGAGTGAGCTGCATTAGTGTGTGACCGAGAGTAAAACTTAGCCAGTAAGTTTGCTCTCCCCTCTCAATGACAACTGGGGCCCACACTCCCCTCAGCACCAAAAGATCTCCAACTTTTAACACCTTGCAAATTCAGCTGTGAGGGGTCCAAATTCAAAAGCCAATGTGCCATTTGACAAATTATGCCACAGTTTCAAATTTAAATTCAAATTTGGATGGAATTCACAAGTTCCTTTGATATTCCTATCAAAGCACCTCCAAATTTGCTCCAAATTTGCCCCCTCTACAATTTGAACCTGGGAAGTTTGAATATGAACTCTGATCTATTAGTTGGTCATTGCAAATACAACTTTTTAAACATCAGTTTGCATTTTACTTTTTGGAGGTGGCCTCTCCTCTTTTTGGAAGTGACCCTCTTAATTCAAACTGAATTCAAGGTTTTATTGCTCATGCCAACACTTTCATGAGTAAACAAAAGTTTTTGTAAGTCCCATTTCTTGCATATAAGCTCAACTTTATTCACAGCTCAAGTTTTCTATTCACAAGTTTTTGGGACTTTTACATTCCTCCCCCCTTAAAAAGAATCTCGTCCCGAGATTCATGATTAAGGACAAGGTGGAGAGGACAGTTACTCAACATACGCCTCTAACAACTCTGGATGATTGCGTTGCAAATATTCCTCGCTTTCCCATGTAGCTTCGTCGGACGTGTGATTTTCCCATAGCACCTTGAAAAATCGCAGCGTCCGATTTCTGGTTTCCCGAGTCTTTTCATCAATTATCCGGGTTGGTCGCTCAACATAAGTGAGGTCCGGCTTCAAATCTGCTATGTCTCCCTTGAGAACCTCCGTTGGAACTTTTAAACACTTCCGCAACTGAGATATGTGGAAGACATTATGCACTCCGGCTAAGGCTGCCGGTAGCTCCAAACGGTATGCCACGGGTCCACACCTTTCCATGATGGCGAAGGGACCGATAAAACACGGAGCTAGTTTTCCTTTCACTCCGAATCGGTGAATGCCATTCATAGGAGATACGCGGAGGTATACGTGGTCCCCAACATGGAAATCCAGAGGACGACGTCTCTTATCCGCATAGCTCTTTTGTCTGGATTGAGCGGCTTTAAGATTTGCTTGAATAAGCCGTACCCGCTCTTCCGCCTCATTTACGAGATCAATCCCGTAAATAACTCTCACCGGCTTCACACCAGTTCAAGGGCGTGCGGCACTTCCGGCCGTAGAGAGCTTCATACGGCGCCATTTTGATACTTGATTGATACCCGTTGTTATAAGAGAACTCCGCCAACGGTAAGTGATCATCCCAGCTCTTACCGTGGTGGATGACACATGCTCTCAGCATATCTTCAAGTATTTGATTCACCCTCTCAGTTTGCCCATCGGTTTGAGGGTGATACGCGGAGCATCGAATCAATTTAGTTCCCAAGGATGTGTGTAGCTGTTCCCAGAAACGGGATACGAACAGCGATCCTCTGTCGGAGACAATGGTACGGGGAACTCCGTGCAGGCATAGGATTCGTGCTATGTATAACTCCGCATACTGCTTGGCGCTGTAGTTGGTATGCACCGGAATGAAGCGTGCCGATTTGGTTAATCGATCAACGATTACCCAAATCGAGTCATGATGGCGGGAGGTCATCGGCAACCCAACGATGAAATCCATACTCAAGTCTTCCCACTTCCATGCCGGTATTTGTAGCGGTTGCAGCAGGCCCGACTTCTTCACATGGTCGGCCTTAACTCTTCGACACGTATCACATTCTGAAACGTATTTTGCAACTTCACGTTTCATACGTGTCCACCAAAACTTCTTCCGGAGGTCTTGGTACATTTTATTGCTGCCAGGATGAATAGAAAATTTGGATAAGTGAACCTCATCCAAGATTTTCTTCCGCAGCCTCATATCACGGGGTACGACTATCCGGTCCTTGAACCACAAGGTATCTTCCTCATCTAACCGGAAACATTTCATCTCCCCGTTCTTTAACCTCCTTTTGATATGAGACATGCCCTTGTCTTTCTTTTGAGCTTCCATAACCTCCTCTTTTATTGTGGGTATGAGGGCTAGGTTATGCAGAGCTCCAAATGGAACCAAGTAAAGACTTGGTTCTTCCTCTTCTATCGGCGTGATGGATAGGCTATGAATATGAGACTTCCGGCTGAGTGCATCGGCAACCACATTTGCCTTGCCCGGATGATAATGAATTTCAATCTCATAGTCCTTGATCAACTCCAACCATCACCGTTGTCGCATATTCAACTCTTTCTGAGTGAATATGTACTTCAAACTCTTGTGGTCGGTGTAGAGATGAACCAGATTTCCCATTAGATAATGTCTCCACATCTTCAAAGCTAGTACCACGGCAGCCAGTTCGAGATCATGAGTTGGATAATGTTGCTCATGATTCCGTAATTGCCATGATCCATATGCGACCACACGTCCTTCTTGCATGAGTACACAACCAAGCCTGACGCCGGATGCATCACAATAAACATCAAAAGGCTTGGTTGTATCCGGTTGAGCTAGAACCGGGGCTGTTGTGAGGTGTTTCACCAACGCTTGAAAAGCTTCCTCACATGGCTTGCTCCAATCATACTTGATGCCTTTCTTCAGTAGCTCCGTCATAGGTTTGGAGATTTTTGAGAAGCTCGGGATGAACCTCCGGTAATATCCAGCCAAACCCAAGAAGCTACGAACTTCATGGACTGATGTTGGAGACTTCCACTTCAGCACTTGTTCAATCTTGATTGGATCAACAGCAATGCCTTCTGCTGAAATAATGTGCCCAAGAAATGGCACTTGGTTGATCCAGAATTCACATTTACTAAACTTTGCATAGAGCTTGTGATCTCGCAGTCGTTGGAGCACAATATGCAAATGTTTAGCGTGTTCCTCTTCAGATTTGGAATAGACCAAAATGTCGTCGATGAATACCACGACGAACTGATCCAGCTCCGGCATGAACACCGAGTTCATAAGGTACATAAAGTGGGCCGGAGCATTGGTCAACCCAAATGACATGACAAGATATTCATAGAGCCCATATCTTGTCGAGAATGCTGTTTTCGGGACATCTTCCGCGCGAATCTTGATTTGATGATATCCCGACCTTAAGTCCATCTTGGAGAAGACTTTAGCACCCACTAGTTGATCGAAGAGGATATCAATCCTTGGTAGTGGATACTTGTTCTTTATGGTCACAGCATTTAAAGGACGATAATCGACGCATAGCCTCAGCGTCTCATCCTTCTTTTTCACAAACAAAGCTGAGCAACCCCATGGTGATGAACTTGGACGAATAAACCCCTTGTCCATCAGATCTTTGGGTTGCTCCTTCAGCTCGGCTAATTCATTCGGAGCCATTTTGTATGGTCTCCGAGAGATCGGCGTGGTTCCCGGTATCAATTCTATTTTGAATTCCACCTCGCGCTCAGGTGGTAAGCCTGGAAGATCTCCGGGAAACACGTCCGGATATTCACGAACTACCGGAATGTCTTCTAACTTGCACGCCTCGGCATTGCATACTTCTGGGTCTTTGGAAATCGCTTCGCCGAGGTACAAAGTTTGACGTCCGTGAAGTGGAGAGTCCAAGTGAACACTCCTGTTCTCGATGTCCAGGACAGCCTTATGGAAGGTCAACCATGCTATTCCCAATATGGCATTGATTCCCTGGTCTTCGAGAATTATGAGGGTGGTAGGATAAATTTTTCCACCCAAGCAAAGTGGTGCTCGAGAAACGACTTCATTAGTTGATATGTCTCCACCTGGCGAATGAATAAGGTAGGAACCTTTCGTGATAGTGGTGGAGATCTGATCCCGGATCACCGTTGCCCTGCTAATGAAGTTATGTGTCGCACCCGAGTCGAATAAAATGACAACCGGCTTGTCATTTAAGGTGAACCTGCCGGCAAGAACAGGTCCTCCTTTTGGCAGATCATCGACTGACACATAATTCACTGTCCCCACTTTTGACATAGCTTTTCTGGGCTGCCCAAGATCACTTTTTGGAACTGGACCCGCAGACACGTTGTTGCTGTTTGGTTCAGTTGCTTCATTGACATTGGGCTCATTGTCAATATGGAGGGGGACAGCACTCGGTTCAGCTGAGAAATCACCTTGATCATCTTCAACCTCTTGAGGGTAATAATGTTCTAGTGCACCTTGTTGACACTGAGGTGCATAAGAAATAAGCTGCTGCCGCGGTAGAGGTGAATAAGACCTCTGTGGAGTAGAAGAGTCGTCACACTCCCAGAATGATTGCACCTCTTGTGGAATCTCTCGACCGGAAGGTGAACGGATTACCAACCGATACTTCTGAGGTAGACGATTGTCTTCATCTTGCGATGAGTCCCTCTCCCTCTTTTCTTTGAGGTAGAGGTTGGAATAATATTCTTGAGCGATAGTACAGCTCACAAACTCATCAAAATTCTCTTGGCTAACTTAAGCCAATTCACATCGCAGCCTAGCAGTCAGCCCTCGGTAGAAATGATAACCTTTCATGGCTGGTGATTTCACATAGTCAGGGACATATTGAGCTAAGCGATTGAATTCCTTCGCATACTCAATAACACTCCTGTCCCCTTGCTTTAGACTCCAGAACTCATCCAGACTGGTTTGCATTATGCCTGCAGGGATGAAACGAGCACGAAATGCAGCCTGGAACTCCGCCCATGTGACACGATGCCCTGCTGGTTGAACAGCAAGGTACTCTGCCCACCATGCTCCAGCAAAGCCGTGAAGCTGTTGAGCGGCATATAGAGTCTTCGAGAACTCGTCACATCGGATCAACCCAAGCTTGGACTCAATGACACGTAACCAGTGATTTGCTTCACAATGGTCAGCCGCCTCGGAGAATACCGGCGGTTGTGTCGCCAAGAAATCCAGATACGTGCTCTGGGTTGGCATGTGATGTTGAGCTTCTCGATCTATGCCTTGCTGAACTAGAGTTTGGAGAGTTTCATTCATTTTGGCCATAATTTCTGCCAATCCGGTTGGCGATGGCTCTTGTGATGAAGTCGAGTCATTCCCACCTCGACTGGGACCTCCAATTTCCATTTGAGAATGTGTACGTACCATACTGCACGAAACAAAATTTTGAGTCAATCAAAATTCTATCTCAGTAGTAAGTAAAGATAAGTACAACATGAACATGTCATGAACTTTATGAAAGCATAACCATATTCATGTTTAAACAAATCTTATGTACGCTAAGCTAATCAGCGGGACTACCCTGACCAGCTCACACACACTCCAAGTTTTACTCAAGTCATCAACAGATTCTAGACTTGAGTTCAATACCAAAGTTTGAGTAAACTTCAGTAGCTTTCCAACCAGTACTTATGTGCTCATTAAGGATTTTTCTATAGGAATTTATGGCTTAAAAACAGAAAGGTCCAGAGAGGTTTTTGCTACTGTCCTGGTTCTGAACAGTTTGCCTTCAACTGGACTTTTCCCCCATGTAACATGTGATTCTGCTCTGGAGGCCTACAAGGAAGTTGTAGAGCACTTGAAAATATTTCCAGAACTGTATCATACACCTTATTTGGGTCAAGCTACTCAGAGTTATGCTCTGTTAAAGTCCAGCAAGAATTTCTGCCAGAAACAGAGCTCTCTGCTTTTGAAAACTTTGACACCTAGTTATACTCCCATTTGAATCTTAGCTCAAAATAAGAGTTCAATAACTAATATTTGTTTCAAACTTCCATATTTAGTTGAAAGTTAACTCATGAATCATTTCTTCATAGGGAAGAGGTTCTTATATGTAGTACGGTGTCGATGCACCGTAAGAATCATGTCGGTACTACGTAGCCTCACCAAATAAAAATGCTAACAGGATTACACCGGCATATACGTATTATCAGTGGCACTAAGACGGTCTCTCGCACACGTGTACTACACGGGATACGTACGTGGTTAGTACCTGCAGAAAAACACTCAATGATGGTGCACTCAAAGGTTGTTTCATTACGGGCAGTTCCATATTGGAAAGTAAATACAAACGCCCGTATCATTGTCATACGGCTGTCCTTGAGTTAAGTCACGTCTCAAGGTACGTGATCGTGTTTCAACACCACACGACGGGGAACCCGAGTATGTCATGAACGGGTCGTCACGGTTGGGAATGTTATCAACCCAACGGATACCACCTACTGCCCTGCAGGGCACGCCGATGGCAAGCGCTGCGTATGTCCTCCTGGGCTATTTCCAGATGAACACACTATCGCGTTACTGACCACACGATGGGGTCTCCACTTACTTGCCTAATGCACGCTAGGGATCAGCGTTTCATATGAACTCAGGAACATGGAGAGTCCAAGAGTTCATATTGACGTCTCACACAAAGCTGTGAGACCTATCCCTGAACCACTTTCCTCGTCAGGGGAGCTAACCGAAATTGAACTGCTTTCGGTGGCGTTCCTTACCATTCTTACCTGGACGTAGGTGCGTCGTTACATAATGAAAATTCAGAATCATAACACATATGTTAGTCTTGCCACTTTATGTAACTATACTACTATAGTCCTTATGTGGGCCTAATATCGTTTCCTCACCGTATCCTAAGTTTTTGTAGCAATACCACCCTTATTCCGTGCGCTATTACCAATGCGGCTCTGATACCATGCTGTGGGGGCCCGACCCCGATCACAGGGCCGTGCCGCCTTGCCCGAGGAATCGCATTGGTTGGTGCCGTGTTATGCGGCACCCAACAGAACACATATAAGGAACACAGTATTACATAAATCAAAAGCGGAAGGTTACAATTATTCTTTGTAAATAATTTACACAAATTAGCTACAGCGGAAGTCTATAACCAGCTCACGCTGAATAACTATGAAGCACTGAGAAGAGGTCCAGCCCGCGGACTCCTCTCGCTAGCAACACGAAGACAAGACAGCGGCTAGGTTCTCCAAGTGTGACATGACTTGGAAGTTTCCGAGTCTCACCGGACAACCCTCTTTATAGCGTTGATGTTTACCTGCAAAACCACTTATATAGCAAGAGTGAGCACAAAGGCTCAGCAAGAAATAACCGTCTCTCCTAAGACATGAAACTCTAGATGAGAGTAACCTAAGACCTAAGCCTGTCATTTGCGAAAAGACTCGCCTACGAGTTCATCCTTAACTTTCAAATTTTAGCCATATTAATAATCACCTTGCGATCGGCAACATTGGAACTCCACAATCAAACAAGAAACGCTTCATTCCAATGTTACTTGCCCCAAGGTAGAAAATAACTTTAGTTAGCTCTATCTCTATGTCAAACATGGTTTTCATGCAATGTACAATTATCAAAACAGCATTTATACTTTTGCAAACTGTTTCCACACAAGTTGATTAACTACGTCACAACATGGGAGCAAGCGGTACTCAATAACCGCGAGGGACGGTGATTCGAATCAAACACTACCCGGATAACTCGACACATACGCCCGCCTCTGAAGACCCAACTCTGGCGTCCTTCATTACGTCGTATGTGGCAACCTTTCTCAGGACACTAAACTGTAGAACCGGTCGCGCGGTCTCGGGCTCATAGGTCTAACGAGACGATGTGGTATGCCTCTACAATCCAGTGAACTTGGTACATCGGTTTCCTGGTCCCCATATGTCAGTAAGCATCCGGTACACAACTCAATACTTGCTCCTGGACGCGGCATACGCATGGGTCCTTAACCGACACAGGCAGAGCTACTTGACCAAGACCTCGTCTTGTCGCAGCCTAACCCCTCTGCCCGGTCTCATCTTTAGAAATGTAAACTTTAGTTTGCTTCCTTTCCCAACCACACTTATGATATTCCAAACTATAGCTCGCGAGTAGTTTCCAACTACTCGTCTTCTACCGGATGCCCTAGTCTATTTAGCATTGCCCTATTCTACAGCGATGACACCTTTCTACCCTTGACCTCAGGGTTCATGTTTGGTTATGCAAGTGGAGTATCACACATCCTTGACCTAATGCACATACAAACCTTGACCAATAGTAGTGAACAAAGGGAAAACTTTAACAACAACTTAAGTGCAAACCGGGGCTTGCCTTGGTTTTGCAGGTGACTTAAGTCAGATAAGATGAAGTTAGTTGCTGATGATGACTTGAAGCTTAATCCCTGCCTTCTTGCTCCTTGATCAAATCTTCACTTATCCACGTTTTAGCACTACACGTCATGAACATGCATATCTTTAATTGTAAAACTTTTTGCTAACAAATGCTACAGACAAGTTTAAACTGGAACTTTGTTTAAGAATTTAAAATGACACTGGGGGTGGTGGTTTGGATGTGTGTCTAAGCACTATCCTCAAGTGAGAAGAGAGGTTCATCACTTGGGTGGTGATCACCTAATGAGGTTGAATAGGACATAATGATCCAAGGCTCCAATGGAGCTGGGAATTTTCTTGGGGGTTCCTTGTCACAAGAAAATCCTCTGGACCAAAATTCAGAAGATTTCACTAAGTGGGTCTCCCAGAACAATTCCCTAAGCATTTAAGCAAAAAGAATTAATTCTGATTACATTTGCACTTTCATGCAAATTCAAGTGAACTATAATTTTCTACATAGCTCAGAGAGTATGCCTGAATTTTCCTAGGATTTTTTTTGGAGCTAAGGAATGGCTAGAACTGAATTTCCAAGTATTGGAAATCCTCTGAAAATGCTTCTGTATTTATTTGAATACAGAAACTTGGAATTAGAATTACCCTAACCAAATCAACTCCCAATAAGCTGAAACTTTTACAGGGGTCTCCTAATATCCTGAAGAATATCCTGGCAAAATTTGGGGAATTTTGGATGAACCAAACTCCCTCTAAAATTCTTTTGCTAAAAAGCTTTAAAGAATTTTCCAGAATTTTCTATTGGTTTTTCATGCAAATGGGATTGTACATTTGAACAGAGCTCTTCATCCTAAATCCAACCCAATTTGAATCACTAAATTTGGAGCTTCCTAGCAAAAGTTATGAGGTTCTAAAGTTTGAACCGAATCTGGAATTCAAATTAATTCGGGAAAAGTTCAAACTCTGCCTGTGGGTCCACCCTACACGTGTCAACCGCCGGGATCACGCCACACGGGGCCACAGACCTTTTCCCGCGCCACCACACGGGATCACACGCCACAGCTGATCCGGAGTTTTAATCTTCAGCTGCTGACACGTGGGCCCGGTGGGGGTCTTCTTCTTCCTCTCGCTCCTGCGCCTCCCCCTCGCCGGCGCTCCACTGGAGCTCGCCGGACCCGGCTTCCCGGCCACCTCCCGGCCGGAGACTCGCCGCCTGGGGGTTTTCAGGGTCGGGGAACAAGTCTACGGGGTTGGCTCGGGCTGCCGGTGGCCGGAAGTAGGCCGGCGACGAGCCGCGGCCTTCGGCGATGATCGGCACCGTCGCCCGAGCACACCAGCCCACCAAAAGCTCGGCGGATCCGCTCTAAAGCATCAGTGGAGGTCAGTCAAACTCGGCATGGCCTCAAACTGGCTAGGAAATGGCGGCAACTTGGTTGTCACCGTGCGCCCGAGGGTTCCCGCCATGATCGCCGTTCGGAAACTTCAAAATGATCTGCTAATATGGGGTTTCAAGCCATGATTGGGGAGGGGATCGGGTCGTCCTTGAGTCTAGGTCCTTTGAGCACAGTTTAGTGACCTAAAGACGAGAAGGGAGTGAGAAGTTGAAGAATTCGTACCAGAACGTCGCCCGGTGGCCGCCGGCGAAGTTTTTCCGAATTCCTACTCGGTGGTTCACGGCTTGCCTTGTGGTTTTGGTGGAAGCAGCAGGGCCCGCTGGAACGTCCGGGGACGTCCTTTCTTGGCCGTGAACGGTGCTATACTCCGATGCCCATGGGAGCTCTCTCCTCGGTTTTCTTTTGGCTGCCGCGCGAACACGGCGCCCCTGCGGCCGAGAGGACCAAACTCTGTCGCTTTTATGGCGGGGAGACGAATAGTGGGTGCGCGGTGTTGCTCAGTAGCTCGGAGGGAGGCTGTGCACGGTGTTTCTATGCCTCCCCGATCAGACCCGAGGCGGCGGCGAGCTCGACGTTTATCGAGCGCGAGGTGAAGAAGGGAAAACCGTGTTGGCTCGGTTCAGAGAGAAGGATCACGCCGAGGCAGGGGGAAGGCGGTAAGCTGGTCGCCAGCACACGATGGCGGGGGTGAGGCGGTGGCTTCTGTGCTTCGGTGTAACCGCGGTGTCGCCCGGGGAGTGAGCTGCATTCGTGTGTGACCGAGAGTAAAACTTAGCCAGTAAGTTTGCTCTCCCCTCTCAATGACAACTGGGGCCCACACTCCCCTCAGCACCAAAAGATCTCCAACTTTTAACACCTTGCAAATTCAGCTTTGAGGGGTCCAAATTCAAAAGCCAATGTGCCATTTGACAAATTATGCCACAGTTTCAAATTTAAATTCAAATTTGGATAGAATTCACAAGTTCCTTTGATATTCCTATCAAAGCACCTCCAAATTTGCTCCAAATTTGCCCCCTCTACAATTTGAACCTGGGAAGTTTGAATATGAACTCTGATCTATTAGTTGGTCATTGAAAATACAACTTTTTAAACATCAGTTCGCATTTTACTTTTTGGAGGTGGCCTCTCCTCTTTTTGGAAGTGACCCTCTTAATTCAAACTGAATTCAAGGTTTTATTGCTCATGCCAACACTTTCATTAGTAAACAAAAGTTTTTGTAAGTCCCATTTCTTGCATATAAACTCAACTTTATTCACAGCTCAAGTTTTCTATTCACAAGTTTTTGGGACTTTTACACAAAGTACGTGTCCGAGTGTGATACATGTCGAAGGGTGAAGGCAGATCATATGCGGAAACCAGGACTGTTGCACCCACTGGGCGTTCCTGCCTGGAAGTTGGAGGATGTGAGCATGGACTTCATCGTCGGTTTACCCACCACCTTGCAGAAACATGATTATGTGTGGGTGATCGTCGACCGGCTCACCAAAGTTGCCCATTTCATCCCGGTCAACACCAACTACAACGCCAAGAAGTATGTTGAACTATACATCTCACGGATACTATGCTTGTACGGCGTACCCCGTACCATCATATCGGATCGGGGCACTTTATTTGTGTCCCGTTTTTGGGAGCAGCTACACGCTGCGTTAGGGACGAAGCTAATCCGTAGTTCAGCATACCACCCGCAGACGGATGGGCAAACCGAGCGGGTTAATCAGATTCTAGAAGACATGCTACGAGCTTGCGCTATCAACCAAGGGCGTAAGCTGTGGCCTACCGTTCGCCGAGCTGTGAACAGCAAAAAGGTTCGCCTTCAGTCCTTCTTTCATTCCCGCAAGCTCCGGCGGCATGACATAGACTGCTTACGCCGGAATTTCACGATTTCGCAACAGTGTGCAAAAGGGGAGCCCGAACCGATCCACAAAATTCGTAGTCCACACTTTACCACTCATCCTCTTGTGGAGGGGATCACTTCTAGGTGCCCGCACGAGTCCATAGGAATAGAAACCGCGAAGAACCGTGGAGAGAAACCACTGTTCTTTGAGTTTTAGGAAAAATCCCGATTTCCGGCCTAGGTCGCACGGTGACAGCCCAACAAAACCCTTCCCGAGCTCCGTGGAGCTCATGTTGACCTCTCCTAGGGTCCACTGGTGCTCGACGACCCTTAGCTCGATCGGTTGGGGTGCTAGGGAGGTCGGTCGACACGGCCGAAGTTCTCCCGAAGCTGCCGCTCGTCGCCGACCATGTATCGGCCATTTTCATGACAAACTGAGCCCGGAATCATGTTCCCTGAGTGGATTTAGGCAGGGGCGGCCAGAATCATGAAGTTTTAGTACCACAGAGACTGCCGGCGAGCTCTCCGGCGAGGGGTCGCAGTGGCCGAACGCGGGAGTCGGGAGGTAGACGAAGCCGGGTGGCCCACGTGTCAGCGGCTCGGATTTTAAATCCGGGTCAGTCTGCGGCTTGGATCCAGTGTGCTGGCACGCAAAAACCCTGTGAACCCCGGTGTGCCATTGCTTCAGCGCCCGGCACGTGTACCGTGGACCCACCGGCAGATTTAAACTTTTCCCGACATTTAGATTTCATTCAAAGTTCAAATCCTCATAACTTTGGCTAGATAACTCCAAATCCAGTGAACTAAATTTTGTTGGATTCATCTCTCAGATTACTTTCCAGAAAATAAAGTGTCACTTCGTGAAAGTCCTTATTTCTCTAGAATTAATTCTTCAAAGTTTAAACTGTTTGGAATTTTAACTGGAGAATCCTTTGGAGAAAACTTCTGAAATTTTGCTGAGATGTTCACCAAAATATCCCTGAACTACCATAAAAATTTCAGATCCATTTGAGCTCATTTGATCCACCTAATGGTGTGATTAATAAAACTGTTCCAGAGAAAATAGAAAATATTCAGAAACATTTTCAGAATTTCTCTGAAATTGTTTAGCTCATATCTTTAGCTAGGAACCTTGAAATTAAGTGAGACCAACTCCATTAGAACCCTATGAAAATCTAGTTTTCATAAAGTCATGGCTTACTCCATGAAAATTCCTAGAAAACCCTAAGAGTTCCAATTAAGATCAAGTACATAATTATTTGTGGAGGGCTCAAATGAGCTTTACTGCAACTAAACCTTTGCCAAGTCTCTGTTTAGGTTGTAACCAAACAACACTAAAAATTTCAGAGTCATTGGGTCTGTCTAGTGAGACTTACAAACTTCACAAGTTTAAGTCAATTCAAATGCATTTAAATTAATACATGCACTTGTATCTCATGTAGTCGCTAAGGTTGATGAGGAGCCTGAAGTCTTAGACTTCGTCACTCCAGAAGAGCAGCTAGTCTATGACCAAGAGCAGCAAGGCAAGCTCCGGTGTGCATTAACCTTTTTACAAGTTTTTATTGTTTTGAGAACTACTTTGAGTACCATTAATTCTTGCATTAGAGTCGTGTTTGGAAACCCAAATGCATAGCCAAGAAAACCATGGGTTGGGTTTAGGATTGCAAACCCCGTTAGCTACTGCAAAGCTAAGATAGGGTAGGATCGGTACAAGTCGAGTAGTTGGAACTACTCGTGAGCATTGGCTAGAGGCACTTGACTCGGGTAGAGATAGCACATACACATGGCAAGAAAAAGGAGACCGAGCGGAGAGTAAGGGCAGCAGGACTTTGGGGCCTGGGTGCTATAGCTCCGCTTGTGTCGATTGAGGACCGAGCCGTGTGCGGGCCTGTTGAACAAGCTAGAACAGTACCGAAGACCTACCGGCTATATGGGAACCGGGAAACCGATGTAACTCGGGTAGCTGGGTATTGAGGCATTGCCCGTCGTTCAGAGGGTAGGTTGAGAGCTTGATGTGTAAATCGGCTGGCGGCACTGAGATGCACGTGCAGAGACCTCTTGCTCGGGACGATGGGACCAGTTCAATATTTGGCTGACTGGTGAAAGGTGGTTGCGTACGGCGTCCATGATTGTTGCTGTAGGCAACATCGAGTACGGGCGTACGTGACGGGTTATTCGGGTAACCCTGCAGGTGTAAATCGACTATAATCGCCGTCCCTCACGGTCAGTGAGTACCACTTGTTCATTGTACCGTGACGTAGAAAGAACAGGCTGCGGAACCCCAGGAGGGGAACCCCGTCGAGTGGGAGTCGTGCACGCCGCCGTGTTAGTGCGTGTGCGTGCTAGCAAGGACACGTTCACGGGCTGAATGTGAACTTGATGCGTAGTCTACGCCCGTGAGTGTAGACTGAACATATTTGGTTGTAAAAATGTTCATAAAACCGTTTATGTAATAAAACTTTGCTTCCGCTTTGTACCTTTGATGTGTGTTATTCGGTGCTGGGCAACGCAGCACCCCTCAGCGTGATCCTGGCTCGACAAGACCGTGGGGTCGTGTCACATTGGTAATAGCGCATGAAATAAGGATTGTATTACGTCAAAAACTTAGGATATGGTGAGAAAACGGTATTAGACCCACATAAGGACTATAGTAGTATAGTTACCCAAGTGGCATGACTAACATACTTGTTATAATTCTGAACTTTGATTATGTAACGATGCACCTACGCTCAGGTAAACATGGTAAGGAACGCCACCGAAAGCGGTCCAATTTCGGTTAGCTCCCCTGACGAGGAATGTGATTCAGGGATAGGTCTCACAGCTTGGTGTGAGACGTCAATATGAAACTCTTGAACTCTTCATGTTCCTTAGTTCATATGAAACGCTGATCCCTAGCGTGCATTAGGCAACTAAGTGGGACCCCATCGTGTGGTCAGTAACGCGATAGTGTGTTCGTCTGTAAATAGCCCAGGAGGATATACGCAGCGCTTGACATCGGCGTGCCCTGCAGGGTAGTAGGTGGTATCCGTTGGGATGATAACATTCCCAACCGTGACGACCCGTTCATGATATACTCGGGTTCCCCGTCATGTGGTGTTAAAACACGATCACGTACCTTGATTCGTGGCTTAACTCAAGGACGGCCGTATGGCAATGATACGGGCGTGTGTATTTACTTTCAGATATGGAACTGCCTCAAATGAAAACAACCTTTGAGTGCACCACTATTGATTGTTCTTCTGCAGGTACTAACCACGTACGTATTGTAAAAGTCCCAAAACTTGCAAAAAGAAAACTTGAGCTATGAATAAAGTTGAGTTTATATGCAAGAAATGGGACTTACAAAAACTTTTGTTACTCATGAAAGTGTTGGCATGTGCAATAAAACCTGGAATTCAGTTTGAATTAAGAGGTGCACTTCAAAATAGAAGAAGGGCATTTTCAAAAGAGGAAATTCAAACTGTTGTTTGAGAAGTGGGATTTGCAATGGCCAACTCAAAGATCAGAGGACATATTTGAATTCCTCAGGTCTAAATTATGAAGGAGGCAAATTTTGAGCAAATTTGGAGGTGCCTTGATATGATTATCAAAGGAACTAGTAAATTTCATTCAAATTTGAATTTAAACTCAAAACTGAGGAACAACTTGTCAAATTGCCAAATGACTTTTGGATTTGAGTTCCTCAGAGCTGAAGTTTACAGTGTGCCAAAAATTGGGATATTTAGGAGAGGAGGTGAGTGGGACCCAATTGTCATTGAGGAGAGGGGGGAGACTTAGCACATAAGCAACATTTTCCCTGTTCAGACTCACTCAACCGGTTCTCTGTTTTTCGCTCGAAGGCGCTGAAGCACCGAGCGCAGCACGCGCGCGCCACCGGGGCAGCGTTGCCGCCAGCTCCCGAGCAGCTCCAGAGGCAGTTTTCCCTCGCCCTTATCGTTCCCACCGAGTGAGTGTCGCCCCACACAGCCACCCCACCCCCACCGACGCCATCACGGGTTTTTCCTCGCCGAGTGGCTCCCGCGCGGAAGAAGTCGCGCAGCTCATCGATGCCCGGCCACCCCGACGAAGCACCCGCCGTGCTGAGCCTCTGCACAATGTCGCCAGACCCCACTGAGCATGGCCGACGAAAGAAACCGGAGCAAACCCCACGGAAACCCCGACAGCGAGCTCATTTCTCCTCCACAGCGCCGAAGAAAGCCACCGCGACAAGATCACGTCGCCCGGCCACCACACAGCATCTCCGCTCCAGTTGCAAAAGCAAAAAGGTTCACCTATGCCTCTGCTTACTTCACCGCAACTCCGGCTGCCGGTCTTGGACGGTGCTCGCCGGGATTTCAATTCTTCCGACGACATACGATAATAACCAAGGGGAGAAACTCGGCAAATTCGTCGCACACGTCGAACTACTCATCACACGACGTAGCATACATCTTCTATACCCCCGTGCGCGTTCATAGGATCAAGAACCACCGAGAACCATCGAGCAGAGCCGCTGTTCATCCAATTTTCCGATTTTCGCCGGATTTTTACCTAGGCCGACGGTGAGGTCATATTGCCGGCGAGTTCCAGCGATATCGGCGGTTGGGTCCGTGTTCTCCTTGGCGCGGTGGTGCTGTACGCGCAAACGGCTACGTGTTTGGTGTAGTATAACGCCCTATCGACATCGCCGGAGTGGCCACCGCCGCTGTCGCCGTTGCACATAGGTTTCAGGCCACCTTCGATCGGAGGTAAGGCCGGCAACGTGTTTCAGGCCACCTTCGATCGGAGGTAAGGCCGGCAACGTGTTCTCCTCGACGCTATAAAGAACGTTGTCCGGTGAGACTCGGGAACTTCCGAGTCATGTCACACTTGGAGAACCTAGCCGCTGCCGTGTCTTCGTGTTGCTAGCGAGAGGAGTCCGCGGGCTGTACCTCTTCTCGAGTGCTTCATAGTTATTCAACGTGAGCTGGTTATAGACTTCCGCTGTAGTTATTTTATGTAAATTATTTCCAAAGAACAATTTGTAAGCTTCCGCTTTTGGATTTATGTAATACATTGTTCCTTATATGTGTGCTGTTGGGTGCCGCATAAAACGGCACCACCCAATGCGATCCCCGGACGAGGCGACACGGCACCGTGATCGGGACCAGGCCCCCTAAGCGTGGCATCAGAGCCGCATTGGTAGTAGCGCACGGAGTAAGGATCGTATTACGACAAAAACTTAGGATACGGTGAGGAAGCGGTATTAGGCCCACATAAGGACTATAATAGTATAGTTACTTAAAGTGGCAGACTAACATATGTGTTATAATTCTGAATTTTTGATTATTTAACGACGCACCTACGCTCTGGTAAGCATGGTAAGGAACGCCACCGAAAGAGGTTCAATTTCGGTTAGCTCCCCTAACGAGGAATGTGGTTCAGGGATAGGTCTCGCAGCTTGGTGTGAGACGTCAATATGAAACTCTTGGACTCTTCATGTTCCTGAGTTATATGAAACGCTGATCCCTAGCGTGCATTAGGCAAGTAAGTGGAGACCCCATCGTGTGGTCAGTAACGCGATAGTGTGTTCGTCTGGAAATAGCCCAGGAGGACATACGCAGCGCTTGGCATCGGCGTGCCCTGCAGGGCAGTAGGTGGTATCCGTTGGGTTGATAACATTCCCAACCGTGACGACCCGTTCATGACATACTCGGGTTCCCCGTCGTGTGGTGTTGAAACACGATCACGTGCCTTGAGACGTCACTTAACTCAAGGATGGCCGTATGGCAATGATACGGGCGTTTGTATTTACTTTCAATTATGGAACTTCCTGAAATGAAACAACCTTTGAGTGCACCACTATTGAGTGTTCTTCTGCAGGTACTAACCACGTACGTATCCCGTATAGTACACGTGTGCGAGAGACCGTCTTAGTGCCACTGATAATACGTATATGCCGGTATAATCCGGTTTGGGATTTTCTTTTGGTGAGGCTACGTAGTACCGACATGTTCTTACGGTGCATCGACACCGTACTACACTTAATAACCTCTTCCCTATGAAGAAATGAATCATGAACTAACTTTCAACTAAAAATGGAAGTTTGAAACAAATATTAGTTACTGAACTCTTATTTTGAGCTAAGACTCAAATGAGAGTATAACTAGGCGTCAACGTTTTCAAAAGCAGAGTGCTCTGTTTCTGGCAGAAATTCTTGCTGGACTTTAACAGAGCATAACTCTGAGTAGCTTGACCCAAATAAAGTGTATGATACTGTTATGGAAAGATTTTCAAGTGCTCCACAACTTCCTGGTAGGACTCCAGAGCAGAATCACACGTTACATGGGTGAAAAGTCCAGTTGAAGGCGAACTGTTCAGAACCAGGACAGTACCACAAAGCTCTCTGGACCTTTCTGTTTTTAAGCCATAACTTCCTGTAGAAAAATCTTTAAGAAGCCTATAAGTACTTGTTGGAAAGATACTGAAGTTTACTAAAACTTTGGTATTGAACTAAAGTCAAGAATCTGTTGATAACTTGAGTAAAATTTGGAGTTTGTGTGAACTGGTCAGGGTAGACCCGCTGATTAGTTAAGCATACTTAAGATTTGTTTAAACATGAATGTGGTTATGCTTCCCTAAAGTTCATGACATGTTCATGTTTTGCTTATCTTTATTTACTACTGAGATAGAATTTTGATTGACTCAAAATTTTGTTTCATGCAGTATGGTACGCACACATTCTCAAATGGAGATTGGAGGTTCAAGTCGAGGTGGGAATGACTTGACTTCATCACAGGAGCCATCACCAACCGGATTGGCTGAAATTATGGCAAGGATGAATGAAACTCTCCAAACTCTAGTTCAGCAAGGCATAAATCGAGAAGCTCAACGTCACATGCCAACCCCGAGCACGTATCTGGATTTCATGGCGACACAACCGCCGGTATTCTCTGAGGTGGCTGACCATTGTGAAGCAAATCACTGGTTACGTGTCATTGAGTCCAAGTTTGGGTTGATCCGATGTGATGAATTTTCGAAGACCCTATTTGCCGCTCAGCAGCTTCACGGCCTTGCTGGAGCATGGTGGGCAGAGTACCTTGCTGTCCAGCCAGCAGGGCATCGTATCACATGGGCAGAGTTCCAGGCTTCATTTCGTGCTCGTTTCATCCCTGCAGGCATAATGCAAACCAGTCTGGATGAATTCTGGAGTCTGAAGCAAGGGGACAGGAGTGTTATTGAGTATGCGAAGGAATTCAATCGCTTAGCTCAATATGTCCCGGACTATGTGAAGTCACCAGCCATGAAGGGTTATCATTTTTACCGAGGGCTGACTGCTAGGCTGCGATGTGAGTTGGCTCAAATTAGCCAAGGGAATTTTGATGAGTTTGTGAGCTGTGCTATCGCTCAGGAGTATTATTCCAATCTCTACCTCAAAGAAAAGGGGGAGAGGGACTCATCACAAGATGAAGATAACCATCTACCTCAAAAGTATCGGTTGGTTATCCGCTCACCTTCCGGTCGTGAGATTCCACAGGAGGTACAATCATTCTGGGAGTGTGACGACTCTTCTACTCCACAGAGGTCTTATTCACCTCCACCGCAGCAGCAACTTGTTTCTCATGCACCTCAGTATCCACAAAGTGCACTAGAGTATTATTACCCTCCAGAGGTTGAAGATGAACAAGGTGATTTCTCAGCTGAACCAAGTGCTGTCCCACTTCACATTGACAATGAGCTCAACATCAATGAAGCCACTGACCCGAGCAGCAACATTGTGTCTGCGGGTCCAGTTCAACAGTGTGATCTTGGGCAGCAAAGAAAAGCTATGTCCAAGGTGGGGACAGTTAATTATGTGTCAGTCGATGATCTGCCAAAGGGAGGACCTGTTCTTGCCGGCAGGTTCACCTTAAATGACAAGCCGGTTGTCATTTTATTCGACTCTGGTGCAACACATAACTTCATTAGCCGGGCGACGGTGATCCGGGATCAGATCTCCACCACTATCACAAAAGGTTCTTACCTTATTCATTCGCCAGGCGGAGACATATCAACTAATGAAGTCGTCTCTCGAGCACCACTCTGCTTGAGTGGAAAAATTTATCCTACCACCCTCATAATTCTCGAAGACCAGGGAATCAATGCCATATTGGGAATATCATGGTTGATCTTCCATAAGGCTGTTCTGGACATCGAGAACAGGAGTGTTCACTTGGACTCTCCACTTCACGGACGTCAAACATTGTACCTCGGCAAAGCGGTTTCTAAAGACCAGGAAGTATGTCATACCAAGGCTTGCATGTTAGAAGACATTCCGGTAGTCCGTGAATATCCGGATGTGTTTCCCGAAGATCTTCCATGCTTACCACCTGAGCGCGAGGTGGAGTTCAAAATAGAGTTGATACCGGGAACCACACCGATCTCTCGGAGACCCTATAAAAAATGGCTCCGAATGAATTAGCGGAATTGAAGGAGCAACTCAAAGATATGATGGACAAGGGGTTTATTCGTACAAGTTCCTCACCATGGGGTTGCTCAGCTTTATTTGTGAAGAAGAAGGATGAGACGCTGAGGCTATGCGTCGATTATCGTCCTTTGAATGCTGTGACTATAAAGAACAAGTATCCACTACCAAGAATTGATATCCTCTTCGATCAGCTAGTGGGTGCTAAAGTCTTCTCCAAGATGGACTTAAGGTTGGGATATCATCAAATCAAGATTCGAGTGGAAGATGTCCCGAAAACAGCATTCTCAACAAGATACGGACTCTATGAGTATCTTGTCATGTCATTTGGATTGACCAATGCTCCGGCTCACTTTATGTATCTTATGAACTCGGTGTTCATGCCGGAGCTGGATCAGTTCGTTGTGGTCTTCATCGATGACATCTTGGTCTACTCTAAATCAGAAGAGGAACACGCTAAACATTTGCATATTGTGCTCCAACGACTGAGAGATCACAAGGTCTATGCAAAGTTTAGTAAATGTGAATTCTGGATCAACCAAGTGCCGTTTGTTGGACACATTATTTCAGCAGAAGGCATTGCTGTTGATCCAAGCAAGATTGATCAAGTGCTGAAATGGAAGTCTCCAACATAAGTCCATGAAGTTCATAGCTTCTTGGGTTTGGCGGGATATTATCGGAGGTTCATCCTGGGCTTCTCAAAAATCTCCAAACCTATGACGGAGCTACTGAAGAAGGGCATCAAGTATGATTGGAGCAAGCCAAGTGAGGAAGCTTTTCAAGCATTGGTAAAACACCTCACAACAGCCCCGGTTCTAGCTCAACCGGATACAACCAAGCCATTTGATGTTTATTGTGATGCGTCCGGCATCGGGCTTGGTTGTGTACTCATGCAAGGAGAACGCGTGGTCGCTTATGGATCACGGCAATTACGGAATCATGAGCAACATTATCCAACTCATGATCTTGAGCTTGCTGCCGTGGTGTTAGCTTTGAAGATGTGAAGACATTACCTATTGGGAAATCTGGTTCATCTCTACACCGACCACAAAAGCTTGAAGTACATATTCACTCAGAAAGAGTCGAATATGCGACAACGGCGATGGTTGGAGCTGATCAAGGACTATGAGATTGAAATTCATTATCACCCAGGCAAGCCAAATGTGGTTGCCGATGCACTCAGCCGGAAGTCTCATGTCCATAACCTAACCATTACGCTGATAGAAGAGGAAGAACCAAGTCTCTACTTTGTTCCATATGGAGCTTTACATAATCTAGCTCTCATACCCACAATAAGAGAGGAGGTGATGGAAGCTCAAAAGAAAGACAAGGGCATGACTCATATCAAAAGGAGGTTGAAGAACGGGGAGGTGAAATGTTTCCGGTTAGATGATGAAGATACCTTGTGGTTCAAGGACCGGATAGTCGTACCCCGTGATATGAGGCTGCGGAAGAAGATTTTGGATGAGGCTCACTTATCCAAATTTTCTATTCATCCTGGCAGCAATAAAATGTACCAAGACCTCCGGAAGAAGTTTTGGTGGACACATATGAAACGTGAAGTTGCAAAATACGTTTCAGAATGTGATACGTGTCGAAGAATTAAGGCCGACCACATAAAGAAGTCGGGCCTGCTGCAACCGCTACAGATACCGGTATGGAAGTGGGAAGACTTGAGTATGGATTTCATCGTTGGGTTGCTGATGACCTCCCACCACCATGACTCGATTTGGGTAATCGTAGACTGGTTGACCAAATCGGCACACTTCATCCCCGTGCATACCAGATACACCGCCAAGCAGTATGCAGAGTTATACATAGCACGGATCTTGTGCCTACATGGAGTTCCCCGGACGATCATCTCTGGTCGAGGCGCGTTGTTTGTTGCTCGTTTCTGGGAGCAGCTACACGCATCCTTGGGAACCAAATTGATTCGAAACTCCGCGTATCACCCTCAAACCGATGGGCAAACTGAGAGGGTGAATCAAATACTTGAAGATATGCTGAGAACATGTGCCATCCACCACGGTAAGAGCTGGGATGATCACTTACCGTTGGCAGAGTTCTCATATAACAACGGGTATCAATCAAGTATCAAAATGGCGCCTTATGAAGCTCTCTACGGACGGAAATTCCGCAGACCCTTGAACTGGTGTGAATCCGGCGAGAGAGTTATTTATGGGATTGATCTCGTAAATGAAACAGAAGAGCGGGTGAGGCTTATTCAGGAAAATCTTAAAGTCGCTCAGTCCAGACAAAAGAGCTATGCGGATAAGAGGCGTTGTCCTCTGGAATTTCAAGTTGGGGACTACGTATATCTCCGCGTATCTCCTATGAAGGGCATTCACCGATTCGGAGTGAAAGGGAAATTAGCTCCACGTTTTACTGGTCCATTTGCTATCATTGAAAGGTGTGGACCCGTGGCATACCGTTTGGAGCTGCCGGCAGCCTTAGCCGGAGTGCATAACATCTTCCACATATCTCAGTTGCGGGAGTGTTTGAAAGTTCCAACGGAGATTCTCACGGGAGACATAGCAGATCTGAAGCCAGACCTCACTTATGTTGAGCGACCAACCCGGATAATTGATGAAAAGACTCGCGAGACCAGAAACCGGACGGTACGATTTTTCAAGGTGCTATGGGAAAATCACACGTCCGATGAAGCTACATGGGAAAGCGAGGAGTATTTGCAGCGCAATCATCCGGAGTTGTTAGAGGCTTATATGTAGTAGTTGTCCTCTCCACCTTGTCCTTAATCATGAATCTCGGGACGAGATTCTTTTTAAGGGGGGAGGAATGTAAAAGTCCCAAAACATGTAAATAGAAAACTTGAGCTATGAATAAAGTTGAGTTTATATGCAAGAAATGGGACTTACAAAAACTTTTGTTACTCATGAAAGTGTTGGCATGTGCAATAAAACCTGGAATTCAGTTTGAATTAAGAGGTGCACTTCAAAATAGAAGAAGGGCATTTTCAAAAGAGGAAATTCAAACTGTTGTTTGAGAAGTGGGATTTGCAATGGCCAACTCAAAGATCAGAGGACATATTTGAATTCCTCAGGTCTAAATTATGAAGGAGGCAAATTTTGAGCAAATATGGAGGTGCCTTGATATGATTATCAAAGGAACATGTAAATTTCATCCAAATTTGAATTTAAACTCAAAACTGAGGAACAACTTGTCAAATTGCCAAATGACTTTTTGATTTGAGTTCCTCAGAGCTGAAGTTTACAATGTGCCAAAAATTGGGATATTTAGGAGAGGAGGTGAGTGGGACCCAATTGTCATTGAGGAGAGGGGGAAGACTTAGGACATAAGCAACATTTTCCCTGTTCAGACTCACTCAACCGGTTCTCTGTTTTTCGCTCGAAGGCGCTGAAGCACCGAGCGCAGCACGCGCGCGCCACCGGGGCAGCGTTATCGCCCAGCTCCCGAGCAGCTCCAGAGGCGGTTTTCCCTCGCCCTTATCGTTCCCACCGAGTGAGTGTCGCCCCACACAGCCACCCCCACCCCCACCGACGCCATCACGGGTTTTTCCTCGCCGAGTGGCTCCTGCGCGGAAGAAGTCGCGCAGCTCGTCGACGCCCGGCCACCCCGACAAAGCACCCGCCGTGCTGAGCCTCTCCACAACGTTGCCAGACCCCACTGAGCGTGGCCGACGAAACAAACCGGAGCAAACCCCACGGAAACCCCGACAGCGAGCTCATTTCTCCTCCACAGCGCCGAAGAGAGCCACCGCGACAAGATCACATCGCCCGGCCACCACAGAGCATCTCCGCTCCAGTTGCAAAAGAAAAAAGGTTCGCCTATGCCTCTGCTTACTTCACCGCAACTCCGGCTGCCGGTCTTGGACGGTGCTCGCCGGGATTTCAATTCTTCCGACGACATACGATAATAACCAAGGGGAGAAACTCGGAAAATTCGTCGCACACGTCGAACTACTCATCACACGACGTAGCATACATCTTCTATACCCCCGTGCGCGTTCATAGGATCAAGAACCACCGAGAACCATCGAGCAGAGCCGCTGTTCATCGAGTTTTCCGATTTTCGCCGGATTTTGACCTAGGCCGACGGTGAGGTCATATTTCCGGCGAGTTCCAGCGAGATCGGCGGTTGGGTCCGTGTTCTCCTCGGTGCGGTGGTGCTGTACGCGCAAACGGCTACGTGTTTGGTGTAGTATAACGCCCTAGTGACATCGCCGGAGTGGCCACCGCCGCTGTCGCCGTTGCACTTAGGTTTCAGGCCACCTTCGATCGGAGGTAAGGCCGGCAACATGTTCCCCGCATGAAAACATGCAGTGGCAGCGAAAATAAACAAGTTCCGAGGACCGGAACCCCTTCCCGGTGAGGTCTCCGGCAAGCCCGGCGGCGGGGTCGCGCGGGAGCCGGAGGAAGACGAAGACGGGGGCTGGCCCACGCGTCAGTCGCTGTTGCGAGGGAGTGGGATTGTCTGTGGCCTCGGTTCTGTCTGTGACAACGCGGGGACAGGTCTGTGGCCCCGTGTGGCTTGAATGCAGCAGCTTACACGTGGGGATGGGGCCACTGTCAGAGTTTAAACATTTCCCCGATTTACTTTGAGTTCCAGATTTAGTTCAAACTTAAGAACCTCATAACTTTTGCTAGGAAGCTCCAACATTAGTGATTCAAATTGGGTTGGATTCAGGAGGTAAAACTCTATCCAAATATGCCACCCAATTTGTATGAAAATCAATATAAAATTCTGGAAAATTCTTTAAATCTTTTCAGCAAAAGAATTTTAGAGGGAGTTTGGCTCATCTAAAATTCCCCAAATTTTGCCATAATATTCTTTAGGATATTAGGTGATTTCTGTAAAAGTTTCAACTCATTTGGAGTTGATTTGGTTTGGGAAATTCCGGTTTCAAATTTCTGTATTCAAATGAATACAGAAACATTTTCAGGAAATTTCCAAAACTTAGAAATTCAGTTCTGGCCATTCCTTAGCTCCAAAAATCCTAGGAAAATTCACGCATACTCTCTGAACTGTGATTGAAATTGTAGTTCACTTGAATTTGCATAAAAGTGAAAATTTATTCAGAATTAATTCCTCTTTGCCTAAATGCTTAGGGAATTGTTCTGGGTGATCCACTTAGTGAAAAATTCTGAATTTTGGTCCAGAGGACTTTCTTGAGACAAGGAACTCAAAAGAAAATTTCTAGCTCCATTGGAGCTCTGGATCAGTAGTGTTCTGTTCAACCAATTAGGAAATCACCACCCAAGAGATGAACCTCACTCGTCACTTGATGATAGTGCTTAGACACACATCCAAACCACCACCCCAGTGTCATTTTAAATTCTTAAACAGAGTTCCAGTTTTAAACTTGTCTTTAGCACTTGTTAGCAAAAGTTTTATAATTAAACATGTATGCATATTCATAACGTGTAGTGATAAAACGTGGAAAGTGAAGAAGGAGAAGTTGAGCTTGGATCAAGGAGCAAGAAGGGCAGGATTTGAACTTCAAGACATCAGCAACTAACCCATATTATCTGACTCTAGTCACCTGCAAAACCAAGGCAAGCCCTGGTTTGCACTTAAGTTGTTTTTAAAGTTTTCCCTTTGTTCACTGCTATTGGTCCAAGTTTGTATGTGCATTAGGTTAAGGATGTTTTATACTCCACTTGCATAACCAAACATGAACCCTGAGGTCAAGGGTAGAATTGGGTCATCGCTGTAGAATAAGGCCATGCTAAATAGCGTAGGAAATCCGGTAGAAGTCGAGTAGTTGGAATCTACTCGCGAGCTATAGACGGAACTATCTGGGTGTAGATGGAAAAAGAGGGCAAACAAAAGTTTACATTTCCAAAGATGATACCGGGCAGGATGGTTAGGCAGCGACAAGACGACTTCTTGGTCGAGTAGTTCTGCCTATGTCGGTTAAGGACCGATGCGTGTGCGGCACCCAGGAGCAGGTATTGAGTTGTGTACCGGATGCTTACTGACATATGGGAACCAGGAAACCGATGTACCAGGTTCACTGAATTGTAGAGGCATACCACATCGTCTCGTTAGACCTATGAGCCCGAGACGGCGCGACCGGTTCTACAGTCTAGTGTCCTGAGAAAGGTTGCCACATACGACGTAATGAAGGACGCCAGGGATGGGTCTTCAGAGGCGGGCGTATGTGTCGAGTTATCCGGGTAGTGTTTGATTCGAATCACCGTCCATCGCGGTTATTGATTACCGCTTGCTCCCTGTGTTGTGACGTAGTAATCAAGTTGTGTGGAAATAGTTTGCAAAGTTTTTAAATGCTGTTATGAAAATTGTAAATTGCATGAAAACCATGTTTGAAGTAGAGATAGAGCAAACTAAAGTTATTTTTCCACCTTGGGACAAGTGACATTGGAATGAAGCGTTTCTTGTTTGATTGTGGAGTTCCAATGTTGCTGGGCGCAAGGTCACTACTAATATGGCAAAAATCTGAAAGTTAAGGATGAACTTGAAGGCGAGTCTTTTCGCAAATGACAGGCTTAAGTCTTAGGTTACTTTCATCTAGGGTTTCATGTCTTAGGAGAGACGGTTAAGTATTGCTGAGCCGTTGTGCTCACTCTTGCTATATAAGTGGTTTTGCAGGTAAACCTCGACTCTATAAAGAAGGTTGTACGGTGAGACTCGGGAACTTCCGAGTCATGTCACACTTGGAAAACCTAGCCGCTGCCGTGTCTTCGTGTTGTTAGCGAGAGGAGTCCTCGGGCTGGACCTCTTCTCGAGTGCTTCATAGTTATTCAACGTGAGCTGGTTATAGACTTCCGCTGTAGTTATTTTATGTAAATTATTTCCAAAGAACAATTTGTAAGCTTCCGCTTTTGGATTTATGTAATACATTGTTCCTTATATGTGTGCTGTTGGGTGCCGCATAACACGGCACCACCCAATGCGATCCCCGGGCGAGGCGGCACTGCCCCGTGATCGGGACCGGGCCCCCTCATGTATCCCATGTAGTACGCATGTGCGAGAGACCGTCTTAGTGCCACTGATAATACGTATATGCCGGTATAATCCGGTTAGGATTTTTCTTTGGTGAGGCTACGTAGTACCGACATGGTTCTTACGGTGCATCGACACCGTACTACACTTATAACTTCTTCCCTATGAAGAAATGGTGCATGACCTAACTTTCAACTAAAAATAGAAGTTTGAAACAAATATTAGTTACTGAACTCTTATTTTGAGCTATGATTCAAATGAGAGTATAACTAGGCGTCAAAGTTTTCAAAAACAGAGTGCTCTATTTCTGGCAGGAAATCTTTCTGGATTTAACAGAGCATAATTCTGAGTTGATATAACCAATTAATGTGTATGATACGGTTCTGGAAAGATTTTCAAGTGCTGTACAACTTCCTTGTAGACCTCCAGAGCCAAATCACACGTTAAGTTGGTCCAAAGTCCAATTGAAGGCAAACTGTTCAGAAACAGGACAGTAGCAAAAACCTCTATGGACCTTTCTGTTTTTGAGCCATAACTTCCTGTAGGAAAACCGTTAAGGAGCATATAAGTACTCGTTGGAGAGATACTGAAGTTTACTAAAACTTTGGTATTGAACTCAAGTCAAGAATCTGTAGATAACTTGAGTAAATTTTGGAGTTTGTGTGAACTGGTCACGGTAGTCCCGCTGATTAGTTTAGCGTACTTAAGATTTGTTTAAAACATGAATGTGGTTATGCTTTCTTAAAGTTCATGACATGTTCATGTTTTACTTATCTTTACTTACTACTGAGATAGAATTTTGATTGACTCAAAATTTTGTTTTGTGCAGTATGGTACGCCCACATTCTCAAATGGAGCTTGGAGGTCCAAGTCGAGGTGGGAATGACTCGACTTCATCACAAGAGCCATCGCCAACCGGATTGGCTGAAATTATGGTGAAGATGAATGAAACTCTCAAAACTCTAGTTCAGCAAGGCATAAATGTAGAAGCTCAGCATCACAGGCCAACCCCAAGCACTTATCTGGATTTCATGGTGACACAACCGCCGGTATTCTCAGAGGTGGCTGACTATTGTGAAGCAAATCACTGGTTACGTGTCATTGAGTCCATGTATGGGTTGATCCAATGTGATGAATTCTCGAAGACCCTATTTTCTGCTCAGCAGCTTCACGTCTTTGCTGGAGCATGGTGGGCAGAATACCTTGCTGTCCAACCAGCAGGGCATCATGTCGCATGGGCGGAATTCCAGGATCCATTTCGTGCTCGTTTCATTCCTGTGGGCAAAATGCAAACAAGTCATGATGAATTCTGGAATCTAAAGCAAGGAGAAATGAGTGTTATTCAGTATGCGAAGGAATTCAATCGCTTAGCCCAATATGTCCCTGACTATGTGAAGTCACCAGCCATGAAGGGTTACCACTTTTACCGAGGGCTGACTGCTAGGCTGCGATGTGAGTTGGCTCAAGTTAGCCAAGAGAATTTTGATGAGTTTGTTAGCTGTGCTATCACTCAGGAATATTATTACAATCTCTATCTTAAATAAAAGAGGGAGAGGGACTCATTGCAGGATGAATGCAATCATCTACCTCAGAAGTATCGGTGGGTAATCCGTTCACCTTCCGGTCGAGAGGTTCCACAAGAGGTGCAGTCATTTTGGGAGTGTGACGACTCTTCTACTACCCATAGGTTTTATTCACCTCCACCACAGTAGCAACTTATTTCTCCTGCACCTCAGTATCAACAAGGTGCACCAGAATGTTATTTCCCTCAAGAGGTTGAAGATGATCAAGGTGATTTCTCGGCTGAACTGAGTGCTGTCCCCGTTCATATTGACAATGAACTCAACGTCAATGAAGCGACTGAACCGAGCAGCAACATTATGTCTGCTGGTCCAGTTCCAAAGAGTGATCTTGGACAGCAAAGAAAAGCCATGTCCAAAGTGGGAACAGTTAATTATGTGTCAGTCGATGATCTGCCAATGGGAGGACCTGTTCTTGCCGGCAGGTTCACCTTAGATGACAAGCCGGTTGTCATTTTATTCAACTCTGGTGCAACACATAACTTCATTAGCAGGGCGACGGTGATCCCGGATCAGATCTCCACAACTATCACAAAAGAGTCTTACGTTATTCATTCGCCAGGTGGAGACATATCGACTAATGAAGTCGTTCCTCGAGCACCAATTTGTTTGGGTGGAAAAATTTATCCTACCACCCTCATTATTCTCGAAGATCAAGGAATCAATGCCATATTGGGAATATCATGGTTGACCTTCCATAAGGCTGTTCTAGACATCGAGAACAGGAGTGTTCACTTGGACTCTCCACTTCACAGGCGTCAAACATTGTATCTCGGCAAAGTGGTTTCCAAAGACCCAGAAGTATGTAATGCCGAGGCTTGCAAGTTAGAAGACATTCCGGTAGTCCGTGAATATCCGGACGTGTTTCCCAAAGATTTTCCAGGCTTACCACCTGAGCACGAGGTGGAATTCAAAATAGAGTTGATACAGGGAACCACGCCGATCTCTCGGAGACCATACAAAATGGCTCCGAATGAATTAGCTGAACTGAAGGAGCAACTCAAAGATCTGATGCACAAGGGGTTCATTCGTCCAAGTTCATCACCATGGGGTTGCTCGGTTTTATTTGTGAAGAAGAAGGATGAGACGCTGAGGCTATGCGTCGATTATCGTCCTTTAAATGCTGTGACGATAAAGAATAAGTATCCACTACCAAGGATTGATATTCTCTTCGATCAGCTAGTGGGTGCTAAAGTCTTCTACAAGATGGACTTAAGGTCTGGATATCATCAAATCAAGATTCGAGCGGAAGATATCCTGAAAACAGCATTCTCGACAAGATATAGACTCTATGAGTATCTTGTCATGTCCTTTGGTTTGACCAATACTCCGGCTCACTTTATGTATCTTATGAACTCGGTGTTCATGCCGGAGCTGGATCAGTTCGTCGTGGTATTCATCGATGACATCTTGGTCTATTCCAAATCATAAGAGGAACATGCTAAACATTTGCATATTGTGCTCCAACGATTTAGAGATCACAAGCTTTATGCAAAGTTTAGTAAATGTGAATTCTTGATCAACCAAGTGCCATTTCTTGGACATATTATTTCGGCGGAAGGCATTGCTGTTGATCCAAGCAAGATTGAACAAGTGCTGAAATGGAAGTCTCCAACATCAGTCCATGAAGTTCATAGCTTCCTAGGTTTGGCGGGATATTATCGGAGGTTCATCCTGGGCTTCTCAAAAATATCCAAACCTATGAATGAATTACTGAAAAAGGGCATCAAATATAATTGGAGCAAGCCATGTGAGGAAGCTTTTCAAGCGTTGGTGAAACACCTCACAACAGCCCCGGTTCTAGCTCAACCGGATACAACCAAGCCTTTTGATGTTTATTGTGATGCGTCTGGCATCAGGCTTGGTTGTGTACTCATGCAAGGAGGACACGTGGTCGCTTATGGATCACGGCAATTACGGAATCATGAGAAACATTATCAAACTCATGATCTCGAGCTTGCTGCCGTGGTATTAGCTTTGAAGATGTGGAGACATTACCTATTGGGAAATCTGGTTCATCTCTACACCGACCGCAAAAGCTTGAAGTACATATTCACTCAAAAGGAGTTGAATATGCAGCAACGACGATGGTTGGAGCTGATCAAGGACTATGAGATTGAAATTCATTATCATCCGGGTAAGGAAAATGTGGTTGCCGATGCACTCAGCTGGAAGTCTCATATTCATAATCTGACCATTACGCCAGTAGAAGAGGAAGAACCAAGTCTCTACTTGGTTCCATATGGAGCTTTACATAATCTGGCTCTCATACCCACAATAAGAGAGGAGGTTATGGAAGCTCAAAAGAAAGACAAGGGCATGGCCCATATCAAAAGGAGGTTGAAGAATGGGGAGATGAAATGTTTCTGGTTAGATGATGAAGATACCTTATGGTTCAAGGACCGGATAGTCGTACCCCGTGATATGAGGCTGCGGAAGGAAATTTTGGATGAGGCTCACTTATCCAAATTTTCTATTCATCCTAGAAGCAATAAAATGTACCAAGACCTCCGGAAGAAGTTTTGGTGGACACGTATGAAACGTGAAGTTTCCAAGTACATTTCAGAATGTGATACGTGTCGAAGAGTTAAGGCCGACCATGTGAAGAAGTCGGGCCTGTTGCAACCGCTACAAATACCGGCATGGAAGTGGGAAGACTTGAGTATGGATTTCATCGTTGGGTTGCCGATGACCTCCCACCACCATGATTCGATTTGGGTAATCGTTGACCGATTAACCAAATCGGCACGTTTCATTCCGGTGCATACCAGATACACCGTCAAGCAGTATGCGGAGTTATACATGGCACGGATCTTGTGCCTACATGGAGTTCCCCGGACGATCATCTCCGATCGAGGCGAGTTGTTTGTTGCTCGTTTCTGGGAGCAGCTACACGCATCCTTGGGAACCAAATTGATTCGAAGCACCGCGTATCACCCTCAAACCGATGGGCAAACTGAGAGGGTGAATCAAATACTTGAAGATATGCTGAGAGCATGTGCCATCCACCACGGTAAGAGCTGGGATGATCACTTATCGTTGGTGGAGTTTTCATATAACAACGGGTATCAATCAAGTATCAAAATGGCACCATATGAAGCTCTCTACGGCCGGAAGTGCCGCACACCCTTGAACTGGTGTGAATCCGGCGCGAGAGTTATTTACGGGATTGATCTCGTAAATGAGGCTGAAGAGCGGGTAAGGCTTATTCAAGCAAATCTTAAAGCCGCTCAGTCCAGACAAAAGAGCTATGAGGATAAGAGGCGTCGTCCTCTGGAATTTCAAGTTGGGGACCACGTATATCTCCTCGTATCTCCTATGAAGGGTATTCACCGATTCGGAGTGAAAGGAAAATTAGCTCCACGTTTTATCGGTCCCTTCGCCATCTTTGAAAGGTGTGGACCCGTGGCATACCGTTTGGAGTTACCGGCAGCCTTAGCCGGAGTTCATAACGTCTTCCACATATCTCAGTTGCGGAAGTGTTTGAAAGTTCCAATAAAGATTCTCACGGAAGGCATAGCCGATTTGAAGCCGGACCTCACATATGTTGAGCATCCAACCCAGATAATTGATGAGAAGACCCACGAGACCAGGAACCGGACGCTGCGATTTTCCAAGGTGCTATGGGAAAATCACACGTCCGACAAAGCTACATGGGAAAGCGAGGAGTATTTGCAACGCAATCATCCAGAGTTATTAGAGGCTTAAGTTCCGTATCATCCTCCCCGCATTGTTCCTAATCATGAGTCTCGGGACGAGATTCTTTTTAAGGGGGGAGGAATGTAAAAGTCCCAAAACTTGTAAAGGGAAAACTTTAGGGATGAATAAAGTTGAGTTGAAATCCATGAAATGGGACTTGCAAAAACTTTTGTAAAACATGTAAAGATAGTCCTGAGCAAGCCTAGTCATTCAAGTTTCCTTTTTATTTTGAATGATCATATGACTCCAAAGGTGGCCATTTCCAAAAAGAGGGTTCCAAACTGTTGGTCAAAAACTCTCATTTTCATTGGCCAACTTAATAATCCGATGGCATATTTTGAATTCTTGTTGTCCAAATTATGAGGAAGGCAAATTTTGAGCAAATTTGGAGGTCATTTGATATGTATATCAAAGAGACTTGTAAATTTCATAGAAATTTGAATTCAAATTTGAAAACTGAAGTAAAAATTTACAAATTGCCAATTGGTCTTTGAATTTGAGCTCTTCATAGCTTAACTTGCAATATGCCGAAATTTGGAGATATTTGGGAGAGGGAGTGAGTGGGACCCACTTGTCAATGAGAGGAGAAGACTTACTACCGAAGGAAATTTTCTTTGTTCCCACTCGAAACCTGTGTCCGCTGAGCAGCACGCGACACCGCAGCAGCGCTGCTGCCACCTCCCGGTGCTGTCAAACCGCCTCAGTCCCGGTATTATCCCACGGACGGCTGCCTCACGTAGGAAAACTGATTGCGTTTCTCCTCTCCCGTGACTGCTGCCGTGTGCACAGCCCTCCCCCCGCTACCGCGCCCCATCGGAGCAACGGCGCCCGGCCGCCTCAGCAGCTCTCACGCCGATCTGAGCTTCCCCACGGCATCGCCGGGTCCTCCTCGAGGTGTCTGGCACGAGAACCCGACGTTTTCTTCCACGGGAACTCGGCACCGAGCTCTGTTTGACCCTCGACGCCACCTTGAGCTGCCAGCCACAAGATCACGTCGCCTGCTCGCCAGTCCTTCTCCCACCGAGTTGCAATAGCAAAAAGGTTCGCCTATACCTCTTCTCGCTTCACCACAACCCTGGCAACCTGTCATAAGCCGTGCTCGCCGGAATTTGGTGTTTCCCGCAGACATGCGATATGAACCATGTGCAGGAAATCGGGAATTTAGGGCGACACGGTGCACCACTCCTCACCAGACTTAGAAACCTAGTTGTAGACGTTCGTGCGAGCACGTGGGATCAAGAACATGGAGAACCGTCGAGGAAACCTTCGGTTCTTCAAGTTTTTCGAATTTTCACCGAAATCGACCTAGGTCGCATGGTGAACCCCTAGTTGCCGACGTTTCTCGCGAGATCAGAGCCTTGGACATTGCTCCCTAGGTCGTGGCGATGCTGTAGGAGCTAACCGAAGCAAGGTTGGAGCATTACAGCGCCCTAGCGACGTCACCGGAGTTGCCGCAGCCACTGTCGCCGTCGCACCTAGGTTTCCGGCCATCTTCAACCCGAGATAAGACCGACAACGTGTTCCTCGCATGAGAATGCGTGGGGGCGGCGAGAATCAGAGAATTCCGAGCACGGGAACCCCCTCCCGGCGAGAGCTCCGGCGAGCTCGGCGGCGCGGGAGCGCGGGTGGCGAGAGGTAGACGAAGCCAGGGCTGGCCCACGTGTCAGTGTCGGTAGCGGGGGATGGGATCTTCTGTTGCACCGGATCCGTTTGCGACTGTGCGAGGGGGACTCTGTAGCCTCGTGTGCCGGCGCATCAGGAGGTGCCACGTCACCCCGGGCCCGCTGTCAGACTTTTAAACATTTCCCCGGTTTATTTCAAATACCAGATTTGATTCAAACTTTGGGAAGGCATAACTCGTGCTAGGAAGCTCCAAATTTATTGATTCAAATTGGGTTGGATTTAGGATGAAAAATTCTACCCAAATATGCAACCCAATTTGTATGAAAATCAATAGAAAATTCTGGAAAATTCTTTAAAACTTTTCAGCAAAAGAATTTTAGGGGGAGTTTGGTTCATACAAAAATCCTCAAATTTTGCCAGAATATCCTTTAGGATGTTAGGAAACTCCTGTAAAACTTTCAGCTCATTTGGAGTTGATTTATTTAGGGTAATTCTGAAATCAAGTTTCTGTGTTCAAATGAATACAGAAACAATTTCAGAGTATTTGCAAAACTTGGAAATTCAGTTCTGGGTAGTTCTTAGCTACAAAAATCCTAGGAAAATTCATGCATGCTCCCTGATATATGTTTGAAATTGTAGGTCACTTGAATTGGCATGAAATTTCAAGTTTATTCAGAATTAATTCCTTGTTGCCTAAATGCTTAGGAAATTGTTCTGAGTGATCTACTTAGTGAAAAATTCTAAATTTTGGTCCAGATGACTTTCTTGTGACAAGGAACTCACAAGAAATTTCCAGTTCCATTGGAACCCTGGGTCAGCAATGCCCTGTTCAACTTCATTAGGTGATTAACACACAAGTGATGAAACACACTTATCACTTGATCATAGTACTTTAACCCAAACCCATACCACTAGCCCCAGTTTCATTTTAAATTTTTAAACAGAGTTCCAGTTTTAAACTTGTCCTTAGAACTTGTTAGCAAAAGTTTTACAATTAAACATATATGCATATTCATAACATGTAGTGATTAAACGTGGAAAAGTGGAGAAGGAGTGAAGCTTGGATCAAGGAACAAGAAGGGCAGTGATTAAGCTTCAAGTAACCAGCAACTAACTTCATACTTCTCTGACTTTAGTCACCTGCAAAACCAAGGCAAGCTCCGGTTTGCATTTAAGTTATTTATAAAGTTTTTACTTTGTTCACAGTTATGGTGTAGAGTTTGTATGTGCATTAGGTCAAGGATGTTTTACCCTCCAAATGCATGACCAAATAAACCCTGGAGTTGAGGGTAGAAAAGGGTCACCGCTATAGAATAATGCCATGCTAAATAGCTTAGGACATCCGGTAGAAGTCGAGTAGACGGATTCTACTCGCGAGTTATAGTTAGGATTACATGGGTGTAGATGGAAAAAAGGGCAAACTAAAGTTTATGTTTCTAAAGATGAGACTGGGAAGGATTGTTAGGCAGCGACAAGACGAGGTCTTGGTCGAGTAGCTCTGCCTGTGTCGGTTAAGGACCGATGCGTGTGCGGCACCCAGGAGCAAGTATTGAGTTGTGTACCGGATGCTTACTGATATATGGAAACCAGGAAACCGATGTATCAGATTCACTGGATTGTAGAGGCATACCACATCGTCTCGTTAGACCTATGAGCCCGAGACGGCGCGACCGGTTCTACAGTCTAGTGTCCTGCGAAAAGTTGCCACATACGACGTAATGAAGGATGCCAGATTTGGGTCTTCAGAGGCGGGCGTATGTGTCGAGTTATCCAGGTAGTGTTTGATTCGAATCATCGTCCATCGCGGTTATTGATTACCGCTTGCTCCCTGTGTTGTGACGTAGTTATCAAGCTGTGTGGAAATAGTTGCAAAGTTTTAAATGCTGTTATGATAAATGGAAAATACATGAAAACCATGTTTGAAGTAGAGATAGAGCAAACTAAAGTTATTTTCCACCTTGGGACAAGTAACAATGGAATGAAGCGTTTCTTGTTTGATTGTGGAGTTCCAATGTTGCTGGGCACAAGGTCTGTAAAAGCCCAAGAAAAGGGACTTGCAAAAATTATTCATCACCTCACAACACCACAGTTTTTGTTGTGGATATCTTGTGAAGAATTGTGAAGAGCAAGTAACCTCCATCAAAAGAGTGATTAGAGGGGAAAGCCCTAACTTTCACAAAGTAGGATTTCTACACATGAACCTGAGAGGTTGAGCTCACCCCTAGAACTTAAAAATTATTGGGAAGGTTCAGGCCAAATTTCATGCAAATGCAACACTTTTTGAGGCACTTTTGGAGGCATTTGAAAAAGAGGTCAGTTTGAATGTAAATTCAAATTGCAGCAACTTTCATCACTTGGATTCAAAAGTTGGCTTCATATTCAAACTCAGCACATTTTTCTGAGTTAGTCCACAAATTTTCATCCCCATTGGACTTCATCTTGTCGGGAGCCAAAATTGTAACCATTCAAACTGAATTTGGAATTTCAAATTAAAATATGGAGGGAATGTGGCCGAACCAGTTTCAAACTGGTGAATTCAAATTCCTCCTGTGAATTGGTGGCTAAGTCTCCTTTTCAAGTCTGAGTAGGTGGGATATTTGCACAACAGAGAGGATTAGGAGGGAGAGCAGGGCCCACCTGGCAGTCAAATGCCCTGATCAGGTCGGCCACGGGCTCTGTTCCACGGGAACCCGCAGCCGGCGCCACCCAGCAGCTGCCGAGTGGCCACCGCGACGAGCTGCTGTCATGCTGGAGGCCTGCACCACGCGATTACCTGCCCACGAAGTCATTCCTCCCAGCTCACACGCCGACCGACTTGCTTCCACGCGCGCTCGACCAAAAATGTTTCCCTCTCAGCCGCTCCCCTCGGCTCCTCTTCGCGCCGCTGATCCAGGCGTTCTCGCGACCGGAGCTCAACAGCAAAGAGACGCGCCGGAGACTGCTCGAACTCACGGTGAAGATCTTAACCCCTCTTGTGCTCTGTAGGGAGAGTATTTCCCCGTCTAGTCCTCGGTGTTCAACAAAACGAGCGAGCAGAGAATCTGAAATTCGTGGTGATCGGTCCTTCACTGCATAAACCCAGCCAAGCACATGTTCTACTAGTTCCCACGGCCACCAAGGATCAAAGACCATCGAAAACCGTTGGGTCTTGGCACTGCTATTTGAGTTTTTCGAGCAACCGCCGTTTTAGCGCTAGGTCGCCGGTGAGGTCCTTGTTCTGGCTGTTTCCATGGCCAACCGAGCTCATGTTCATGCTCAGCATGCCACAGCGGAGCTGTAGGAGCAAACCGTTTGAAGAATAAGGCCCTGAGTAGCCCGGGCGACATCGCCGGAGTAGAGAGAACCACTGTCACCGTCGCGGGCATGGTTCCGGCCATCGCCGAGCTTCGGTGAGGGCACCAGCATGTTCTCCGAGCCAAGCTAGGCCCGGGCGGCGAGAACCGTTGAAGGTCGTGCAGCGAAATGGCCGGCGGCGAGAACCCCGGCGAAGCGCCGCCGCGGGAGCCGCGGGATGGCGCGTGGTAGACGAAGGGGGGCCAGGTCCACCGGTCAGCCTCTGTTCTCGCGCGGGATCCGGTTGCGGCTGGGATTCAGTGTGGCAGCGTGGGTAAAACCCCGTGGGCCGTGGTGTGGCCGCATTCTCAGTGGGCCGGTTTAAGGAGTGGGCCCCACCCGCAGAGTTTAAACATTTTGGGAATTTCCAGTTTTAGTTCAAACTTCAAATGCATAGAACTTTTGCTAGGAAACTCCAAATTCTGTGATTTTGCTGAACTCAGGATTCTGAGTACTTTCCAGAAATACCAATTTCAGCTCATGAAGCCTAATAGTTTTCTAGAATTAATTCCCTAAAATTTAAACTGTTGGGAATTTTATCTGGAGAATTACTTTATGAAAAATTCTGAAATTTGGCTGAGAGGTTCTTTGGAAAATACTTGAGTCACATTAAAATTTTCAGACTTATCCAAGTTCATTTAGTCCCCCTAATGGAGTGATTAAGTGAACTGCCCTGAGAAAATAGAAAAATGTACAGAAACATTTTTCATATTTTGTCAAATCTTGTTTAGGGCATAACTTCCTCTAGGATTCTTCAAATTACATGAAACCAATTCCATTAGAACCATCTTAAATTCTAGTTTCCAGAAAGTAATGGTTGGAGCCATGAAAACCCCTGGGATTACTTAGAGGCTCAAATATTGACCAAATAGGCTTTTATTTGTACAAGGCTCAAATGAACTTTGTTTCAAATGAGACTTGGTCAAGACTCTTGGTAGGGCCCCACCAAGCCACCATAAAAATTTCAGAACCAAATGGGAGGGCTAGCTAGAGTTATTAGTAATTACTCATTCAAGTTTACACATTGCATTTGAATTGACATGTAGTATCTCGTTAACGTGTAGTCGCTGAAGGCTAGGAGACTCCGGAAGTACTTGATTTCCTTCTTCCGGATGAAGATCTAACCCCTGACCAGCAGCAACAAGTCAAGCCCCGGTTTGCATTAACCCTTTTTAAAGTTTTGCTTTGTTTACATGTCTAGTGTGAAGTATGAATGTGCATTAGGTGTAGGATGGATGGAACCCCACTTGCATAACCAGAATTTGCCGATAAGAGTGAGGGTAGTGTCTAAGGCCTCGAGTAGACAGGCTATGCTTAATGATTCATAGGACTTCGGTACAAGTCGAGTAGTTGGAATCTACTCGTGAGTTTAGGCTTGGGGCACACGGGATTGGTTTGAGTGGTGTGAGATCACTTTATTAATGAAAATGAGACTAGGCAGGGGCTAGGGCGTAGCAAGAGGAAGTCTTGTGTGCGCATCCCTGTCCGTGTCGATTGAGGACTGATCCGTGTGCGGCCCTGCTGAGCAAGTATTGAACGTACCGAAGGCATATCGGATATATGGGCCCCGATAAACCGATGTAACCTAAACCTCCGGGCGTCGAGGCATAACGCACCGATTTATAGGTGTCGGCTGAGGGCAGCCAGGTGGAAATCTGCTAACGGGCATAGAGAGATGCTCCGTGTAGGGAACCTCCTGCTCGTTTCTGTGCGACCGGTTCGACGTTTGGGCTGTTGGGTGAAAGGTTGTCCCTACGACATCGAGTGAGCGTGCTGTGCAGCTCCACCGGTGGGCGTACGTGACGTGCTCTTTGGGTTTCCCTGCAGGTGTATATCGAGTCGATTCGCCGTCCCTCACGGTGATGAGTACCGCTTGTTCACTGAGTCGTGACGTAGGCTAATGTATAAAATGTGATGATTCAATATTGCTGTTATGATATAATTGTATTGTTACATGTGTGCCACTAAATATTGCTCACTAAACTTCATATTCATGAACTGTTAATTTGTGGCTAAAAGATGAACTAAGGATAAACTGTAGGCGTGTCCATTTGCCGAAATCTTACCATCCCATGTTATTGTACGCTACATATAGAGTTTTATGCCTAGGTGAGTCGGTTAAGTCTTTTTGAGCCATCGTGCTCACAGTTGCTGCTTAAGTGTTTTTCAGGTGAGGAGCCACCCACGGACTCGGGTTATGAGTCCACCGGCGAGGGTTACCCTCCGTCGGGGACCACGGCTGAGTGGGAGCCGTACACACCGTGCTGAGCTGAGGAGTGCAGCTAGTGTGGGTTGCCCTAGGGCTGGGCAACCGACTTTTGCAAGATAGGCGGGCATGAGTTGTACAATTTAGACTTTTGCTGTGTAATATAAACAATAGTTTGTAACTGAAGATTGTACCTGTTTGTACAGTTCAGTTGGTTTCCCATGTAAAAAAGGTTTCCTTATGATGTGTGCTGTCAGGTGTCGCATCGTGCGGCACCACCCTCTGCGATCCTGGATGAGCGGATTCCGGTCCACCACAAGGTCACTACTATTATGGCTGAAATCTGAAAGTTAAGGATGAACTCGTAGGCGAGTCTTTTCGCAAATGACATGTTTAAGTATTAGGTTACTTTCATGTACAGTTGCATGTCTTAGGAGAGACGGTTAAGTCTTGCTGAGCCTTTGTGCTCACTCTTGCTATATGAGTGGTTTTGCAGGTTAAGACGATGCTCACAAAGAAGGTTGTCCAGTGAGACTCGGAAACGTCGGAGTCACGTAACACATGGAGGACCTAGCCGCTGCCATATCTTCGTGTTGCTAGTGAGAGGAGTCCGCGGGCTGAACCTCTTCTCGAGTGCTTCTTAGATATTCGACGTGAGCTGTTTATAGACTTCTTCTGTTGCTATTTTATGTAAATTATTTGCAAAGGATATTGTGAGCTTCCGCTTTTGATTTATGTAATACAGTGTTCCTTATATGTGTGCTGTTGGGTGCCGCATAACACGGCACCACCCAATGCGATTCCCGTGCGAGGTGCCCCGTCCCCGTGAACCCGGACGTCGGGCCCCGTCACCGCAGAGGCGAACCTCAGCCTCCAGATGAGGGCGGGAAAGGCCATGATGGACAGCCAAGCTGTTCATACGGAGTGTCTTGCCGCAAAGCTCAAGGAGAGCAACAGCCGTGGAGATCATTTCGAGAGGGCTCACAGCGCACTCCACAATGTTCTCCTTGCGACGATTAAGCGACTGAACGAACAATATAATCAGTTGCATTGTCTGAAGAAGGCGAAGAAGAAAAGCCGTGTCGACATCACAGCTTTAAAGAACAGGTGCAGGCTCTAACCCTGCAGAACAAGGTCCTTAATCAAGAGCGGGACGACGCTATTGAGGAGGGACAAGGCTGGGAAGAGGACTACCACCAAGCCATGGACGAGGTGCACGCGTTGCAGGACCTTGTACCTCCGGTAATGGGCATACCGGTGGTAGGTGCTGTACCAGTGGTGTTGGGTCTTCCAGCAATGGGAGAACCCGAGCCGGAAGAGGAGGTTGTAGACCCAGGGTCACCAGCTGAGGTATCGGAGGAGGACGACCCACAGGAGGTCGAGTTCTACTCCGAGTAGGAGGTTACCGTTGCCAAGTAGGGCAGCTAGGGTCATGTAACCCAAACTTTTGTAATCGGTGACATTGTAAGGGCCTCAGTTTTTGACACATAATTGAAGTGTTCATCACCATACACACACACCTCATTTGAGGAAAGATGATGAACACAAATGAAGAGCAAGTAACCACCATCAACAAGCTCATTAGAGAACAAACTCACATATTGCAAAAGTGGTATTTCCCACATGTGATATAGGTGGGCTGGACATATGAAAACTCCTACAAATTGCTAAGGATGTCCATGACAAGTTTCACCCAAATTCGAAACCTTTTAGAGGTCATTTTGGGTATAGTTAGAAAGAGGGCAGTTTGAAACCATATTCAAATTCAAACTGTTTTTATCCCATGAATTCAAAAGTGGGAGGCATATTCTTATTCAGCACATTTTTGTGAGCTCACACACCAATTTTCACTCCATTTGGAGTTGATCTTGACATGAGCTAAGTGGGGCAAATTCAAACTTTATTTGAATTTCAAACTGAACTTGTGCTGAAATTCATTCAAATCAAACCCAATTTGAATTCTAATCAATTCAAATGGCTCATGGGTGAATAATTTGAATCACTTGTGGTATTTTGGGGCTCACTGTTTACAACAGTGATTAGGAGTGAATTTCAGAGGTTAAAACCCCGGGTGGGACCCACATGTCAGTCACTGGTTCAAAGCAACCGACTGAGACTTTCTCCACTCGGGTCGCCGAGCCGTCGCTGCGATCGCCACCGAGGGGAGCCGCCGCGCCAGCAGCTGCTTGGCCACGCGCGGGCGTGAGGCGGTTCAGAGCCTTTTTAAGGCATCTCCCCCCCCCTCCTCGGCCGGAGCATCGCCAGTTTCTTTCCCCGCAAGAACACCGCGCTGGAACATTTCTTCCGCCGCTCGGAATCGATCGGAGAGCGCCGATCACAGCCTTCCCATCCCCTCTCGAGCTATGACAAGGTACTAGGAACTCTTCTCCTGCCTCCCCGTTGCTAAAGCTCAGCTGAAACCGATTGATCTCGGATATACCGAAAGATCAATTCGGTGACTTAAAATCGCCGCACCTCGGACTCCTGTGGACAGCCCAACCGGGGCGTTGTCAGGCCCGAGCCAAGGCACCCTTGAACGAGCTGGTGACCGGTGCTGCTCACCCCCGAGCCACAGCCCGAGTGTTTGCTGACCGACGGCGAATTTCCAGTTTTCCCCTTTCTGTGTGCAGAACGACCTTCGGGTGCGGTTCCGTCAAATTCGTACTCTAGAAAGGATTAGAGGGCCTCAATCCACTCTCACACAAACTAGACACGGTAATGCACAAGTTTCCTTCACAACCTTTGGCCGGAGGACCTCTGTACCCGGCGTAATTCGAAGTTTACCGACGGCGGGACAAGCGGGAGGCATCGGGCGCACGGTGAGGACCTACTTCGGGCCTTTCCCGAGCGGCCTAGAGCTCATGTCGACCTTCCCTGAGGTCCACTGATGCTTCCCGACCGGTTGCTCGAGTAGTTCAGGTGCTAGAGAAGTCAGCCGACACGGCCGAAGTCTTTCCGAGGCGGCGGCTTGTCGTCGACCGTGCACCGGCCGTTGTCATGACGAGCCACCCCGGAATCCTGTTCCCCGTGTGGAAGTAGGCAGGGGCGGCCAAGATTGTGATGTTTAAAGCCCCACAGAAGCTGCGAGCGAGCTCTCCGGCGAGGTCCCTCGGCGGCAGAGCGCGGGCGGCGAGAGGTTGACGAAGGGGGTGGACCCCAGCTGTCAGCGGCAGATATTTTAAATCGGGATCGGGCTGCGGCCGGGATCGGGTGTGCTGGCGCGCAAAAACCCTGTGGGCCTTTCTGTGCTGTCGGCTCCGCGCTTAACACGTGTCCCCGCGGGCCCCGGCAGATTTAAACTTTTCCCCCGATTTTCAGATTCCATTCAAACTTCAAATCCTCATAACTTTCGCTAGGAAGCTCCAAATCGAGTGAACCAAATTTTGTTGGATTCACCTCTCTGAGAACTTTCCAGCAAATCAAGTTTCACTCCATGAAAATCCTTAATTCTCCATAATTAATTCCTTAAAGTTTAAAAGGTTTGGAATTTTATCTGGAGAATCCTTTGGAGGAAAATCCTGAAATTTTGCTGGAATGTTCACAAAAATATCCCTTAACTACCATAAAAAATTCAGATCCATTTGAGCTCATTTGATCCACCTAATAGTGTGATTAGTGAAACTGTTCCAGAGAAAATAGAAAATATCCAGAAACATTTTCGAAATTTTCTCTGAAATTCTTTAGCTCATATTTTTAGCTAGGAGCCTTCAAATTAAGTGACACCAACTCTATTAGAACCCTCTGAAAATCTAGTTTTCAGAAAGTCATAGTTTGTTCCATGAAAATCCCTAGAACAACCTAAGAGTGCCAATTAAGGTCAAGTACATAATTAATTGTGGAGGGCTCAAATGAGCTTTGCTGCAACTAAAACTTGACCAAGTCTGTATTTAGGTTGTGACCAAGCCACAGTAAAAGTTTCATAGTCAGTGAGTCTTTCTAGTGAGACTTATAAGCTTCACAACTTCAAACTTAATACAAATGCATTTATATTGATACATGTACCTCTTCTATCATGTAGTCACTAAGGTCGAGGAGGAACCCGAAGTCCTAGACTTCGTTACTCCGGAGGAGCAGCTAGCCTACGACCAAGAGCAGCAAGGCAAGCCCTGGTTTGCATTAACCGTTTTTACAAATTTTTATTGTTTTGAGCACTTACTTGAGTATTATGATTCTTTGCATTAGAGTCTTGTGTGGAAACCCAACTTCATAGCCAAGAAAACCATGGATTGGGTTTAGGATTTACCAACCCCGTTAGCTACTGCAATGCTAAGATAGAGTAGGATTCGGTACAAGTCGAGTAGATGGAACTACTCGTGAGAATAGGCTAGAGGCACATCGCTCGGGTAGAGATAGCACATGATACACATGGCAAGAAAGATGAGACCCAGCGGAGAGTAAGAGCGGCAGCACTTTGCGGCCTGTGTTCTGTAGCTCCGCTTGTGTCGATTGAGGATCGAGCCGTGTGCGGGCCTGTTGAACCAGCTAGAACAGTACCGAAGACCTACCGGATATATGGGAACCGGGAAACCGATGTAACTCGGGTAGCTGGGTGTTGAGGCATAGCTGGTCGTTCAGAGGGTAGGTTGAGAGCTCGAGGTGTAAATCGGCTGGCGGCACTGAGATGCGCGTGCAGAGACCTCTTGCTTGGGACGATTGGACCGGTTCAACATTTGGCTAACGGGTGAAAGGTAGTTGCGTACGGCGTCCGTGATGGTTGTTGTAGGCAACATCGAGTACGGGCGTACGTGACGGGTTGTTCGGGTAACCCTGCAGGTGTAAATGGATTATAATCGCCATCCCTCACGGTCAGTGAGTACCACTTGTTCACTGTACCGTGACGTAGAAAGAACAGGCTAGTTACATGTTAAAATGTTGCTGATTGAAAGATGGACTTGATTGTTAATGATTTGCTGTAGTTTAGAGCTAATTAAAGTTCATTTCAACTTTGGGCAAAGTACATGAGAGAAATGCGTTTCTTGTTTGATTGCGGCTCTCTCATGTGCCTTGGCGTAAGGTTCTCCACAACCTGCTGCTAAAACTTGAAAGTAAGGTTCTACTAATTAGGCGAGTCCTTGCAAATGATTTTTACCTCATGTAACCCATCACCCCTCATGTAGAAGTTCCATGTTTAGGTGAGACGGGTCATACTTGCTGAGCCTTCGTGCTCACTGCTTGTGTTTGAAGCTTTTGCAGGGTTATATGAGGAAGGGACTCCCGAAGAGGAGACGGAACACCAGGAGGGGAACCCCGTTGAGTGGTAGTCGTGCATGCCGCAGAGTTAGTGTGCATGTGTGCTAGCAAGGACAGGTTCAAGGGCTGAACTTGCACTTGATGCGTAGTCTACGCCCATGAGTGTAGACTGAACTTATTTTGATGTAAACATGTTCATAAACTTGTTTATGTAATAAAATTTTGCTTCCACTTTGTACCTTTGACGTGTGTTATACGGTGCTGTGCAACGCAGCACCCCTCAGCGTGATCCTGGCTCGACAAGACCGTGGGGTCGTGTCAGACATGTCGTGTAGACAGTAGTGTATATATAGGTAGTGGCGACATGCGCACGACATCTCGGAGACCCGAGACTAATGTATCTTGTATAAAGTTTATGCTTTATCAATATATATGAATGTTTTGCAAATTATTCATGCGTCACTTCAATACCTACTGTTGCATATGGAATTTTTAAGTATGACATGTGCTGATCGCTGCTGTTTTGAATTTCAGAATGACTCGTACTCGTGCCAACCCGGACGTTGGGGGTTCCAGTAAGGGGGGAGAGACCCCCCAACAGCCTCCCGAGTTCTCCTCGGGACAGCAACAGCAGCAAGAGAAACAGCAACAACCGCCACCGCCACCGCCAACGGTTACCTTGGCTGACATTGTGGCAGAGATGGCGGGCTCTCATCAGCAGCACACGGAGTTGCTGCAAACCCTTATTGCAAATACGTCTCGACCAAAGAGACGTCAAGATCGTGAGGAGCGCCAACAGAGCACCTACTCCGACTTTCTGGCCACCCATACCCTGGTATTCTCAATGGCGGATGAACACCTCGATGCGGACAACTGGCTCCACACGATGGAGATGAAGTTCGGGCTGCCCCAAGTGAGTGAGCAGCGCAAGACTCAGTTCGCAGTCCAACAGCTCCAAGGATCCACGAGCGCGTGGTGGGCGAACTACTGTGCTTCGCAGCCCACCGAGCGAATTATGACCTGGGCGGAATTCCGGATGGCCTTCAGGGCCTATCACATACCACCGGGTCTTATGAAGAGGAAGACGCAGGAGTTCTTACGCCTGCAGCAAGGGAGCCGGAACACGCTGGAATACTCCAGGGCGTTCAATGATCTTGCACTCTATGCGTCGTATCACACCGATAGCAACGAGAAGCGGCGGGATCACTTCTACCAGGGGCTTAACCCACTCCTGAAGGACAAACTGGCGATGTTCAATCGCGGCAGCCTCAACGATATAACTGATGCTGCGATTATTCAGGAAAACTCCGGCAAGGAGTTAGTGGCGGCGGAGAGGAAGCGAAGCGCGCCGCAAAGCAGCGGAGAGGGAGGTGGTCCTTCTCAGAAATATTGGATGGTGAATCGCCCACCATCGGGTCCACGCTGGCAGCCACCACAGAGGCTGATGCCATTCTGCAGTCGGCCATATTCTTCACCGGCATTCAGGCCGGCACTGCCAGTACCACCTCCGCAACAACAACAGCAGCAGCGGGCGATGCCGCGTGCGTATGCACCTCAGCAGCGCATGCCGGGCTTTTGTCCCCCAAGCACCGGACAAGCAGCAGCCACATGTTACAAGTGTGGTCGTCCAGGACACTTCGCCCGCAGTTGTCCTGAGAGACAAGGCGGCGGAGTCCCGGAACCCTACTAATGCGCGGCGGACAAATCCTAGGCCCGGCACCGCCCACCAACTCGCCATAGAGGACGTGCCGGAGGGAGAGCTGATCCTTGCGGATATGTTCCAACTCCACCAGCATCCCGCCATAGTATTATTTGATTCAGGCGCCACACATAGCTTTATTAGCCAATCTTTCATTGCTAAATACAGCTTGCAAATACTACCCACCGATAGTCCATACTTGATTTGTTCACCGGGTGGGAAGATATCAGCAAGCATGATGGTCCCAAAAGCGCCATTATGCTTAGAGGGTAGAGTACACCCTACGTCTCTCATAGTTCTGGAGGGACAAAAGGTCGATGTCATCTTAGGGATGTCATGGTTAACCCGCCACGGTGCTGTTTTAGACACCGTCCTCCGAATTGTGCACTTGAACTCAGAAGTGCACAAATCTCATTCCTTATTTCTGGACAGTCCAGAAATAAAACTTCCAAGTGTGTTTCAATCCACAACTATCAGATTGGAAGACATTCCAGTGGTCTGAGAGTTCCCTGACGTGTTCCCGGAGGATTTACCGGGGATGCCGCCCGACAGAGAGGTGGAGTTCAAGATTGAACTTGCACCGGGAACTATGCCAATATCCCGAAGGCCGTACAAGATGGCGCCCAAGGAATTGGCTGAACTGAAGACTCAGCTAACGGACTTGCTGGAGAAGGGTTTTATTAGGCCGAGCTCCTCGCCATGGGGCTGTTCGGCATTATTCGTGAAGAATAAGGACGAGACGTTGCGGCTTTGTGTGGACTATCGTCCCCTAAATGTCGTAACCATCAAAAACAAGTACCCGTTGCCACGGATCGACATGTTGTTTGATCAGTTGGTCGAAGCAAAGATCTTTTCCAAGATGGACTTAAGATCCGGGTACCATCAGATTAACATATGGGCTGAGGACATTCCGAAGACGGTTTTCTCGATGAGGTACGGGCTTTATGAGTACCTGGTCATGTCCTTCGGCCTCACCAATGCTCCAGCTCACTTCATGTATTTGATGAACTCGGTATTCATGCCGGAGCTGGATAAGTTTGTCATGGTCTTCATCGACAACATATTGGTATATTCCAAGTGGGAGGAAGAACACAAGAAGCATCTGCTTATAGTCTTGCAACGGCTGCGGGATCACAAAATATACGCGAAATTCAGCAAGTGCGAGTTCTGGATATCGCAAGTGCCTTTTCTCGGGCATATTATCTCAGCAGAGGGAATCGCTGTAGACCCGAGTAAAATCACACAAGTGCTGAATTGGAAATCACCGAGGACTGTTCACGAGGTACAGAGTTTTCCTCGGACTCACGGGATATTATCGGAGGTTCATTCTGAACTTCTAGAAGATTGCCAATCCTATGACGGAGCTGCTGAAGAAGGCTACCAAATATGTTTGGAGTCCAGCATGTGAAGCAGCGTTCAAGGCATTAGTAAAACACCTAACATCTGCACCGGTTTTGGCGCAGCCAAACACATCAAAACCGTTCGATGTGTACTGCAATGCATCCGGCATTGGGACCGGATGGGTGCTGATGCAAGACTGAAGGGTGGTCGCGTATGGATCACGGCAGCTCAGAAACCATGAGCGGAATTATCCAACTCACGACTTAGAGCTCGCTGCCGTGGTACTTGCACTTAAAATGTGGAGGCACAACCTACTCAGTAACCTCATGCATTTATATACCGACCACAAAAGCCTCAAGTACATATTCACTCAGAAAGAGCTGAACATGAGGCAGCGAAGATGGTTAGAGTTGATAAAGGATTACGAAACAGAGATCCACTATCACCCCGGCAAGGAAAACATAGTGGCGGATGCGCTGAGTCGCAAGTCACACATCAACAACCTGAACATCACACAGTTGGAAGAGAGCGAGCCACCATTGCATGTGATTCCACATGGCGATCTCTACAACTTAGCTTTGATCCCCACCATCCGTGAAGAGGTAGCGGCAGCTCAGAAACATGACAAGGGCATGTCGCATTTGCGGAGACGTATAGACAGTGGGGAGCTGAAGTGTTTCGGGAAAGACGGAGATGGCGTCCTATGGTTCAAGGACCGGATCATCGTACCCCGTAACCCGGAATTACGGAAGAAAATCTTTGATGAGGCTCACTTGTCAAAGTTTTCTATTCACCCTGGCAGCAACAAAATGTATCAAGAACTCAGAAGTAAGTTTTGGTCGACACGGATGAAGCGGGAGATCGCAAAGTACGTGTCCGAGTGTGATAGATGTCGAAGGGTGAAGGCAGATCATATGCGGAAACCGGGACTGCTACAACCACTGGGAGTTCCTGCCTGGAAGTGGGAGGATGTGAGCATGGACTTCATCGTCAGTTTACCCACCACTTTTCAGAAACATGATTCTGCGTGGGTGATCATCGACCGGCTCACCAAATTTCCCATTTAATCCCGGTCAACACCAACTACAACGCCAAGAAGTATGCTGAACTGTACATGTCATGGATCCTATGCTTGTACGGCGTACCCCGCACCATCATATCGGATCGGGGCACTTTATTTGTGTCCCGTTTTTGGGAGCAGCTACACGCTGCATTGGGGACGAAGCTGATCCGTAGTTCAGTGCACCACGCGCAGACTTATGGGCAAACCGAGCGGGTAAATCAGATTCTAGAAGATATGCTACGAGCTTGCGCTATCAACCACGGCAAGAATTGGGATGATCACTTGCCGTTAGCTGAGTTCTCATACAACAATCTGTACCAAGCCAGCATCAAGATGGCGCCCTACGAGGCGTTATACGGGAGAAAATGCCGCACACCACTGAATTGGTGTGAGTCTGGTGAAAGGGTTACCTTCGGGGTCGATCTTGTCAACAACACGGAAGAAAAGGTTCAGCTGATCCAAGCGAACCTAAAAGCCGCCCAATCCCAGAAGAAACAATATGCGGACCAGAGAAGACGCCCATTACAGTTCGAAGTTGGGGATCACGTATACCTACGTCTATCACCAATGAAGGGCGTGAACAGATTCGGGGTAAGAGGAAAGTTGGCACCCCGATTCATCGGTCCATTTCATATTACAGAAAGATGTGGATCAGTAGCATACCGGTTGAAATTACCAGAAGCATTTTCCGGTGTGCACGATGTCTTCACATTTCCCTGCTGAGGAAGTGTCTTAAGCTATCAACTACCATTCAGCTGAAGGATATAGAAGAACTGAAACCGGTTCTCAACTATCGGGAGGAGCCGGTTCAGATTATAGATGAAAAGGCCCGAACCACATGCAATCGTATGTTGTGGTTCTACAAAGTTCTATGGAGTAATCACTCCATGGACGAGGCGACATGGGAGAGCGAAGGATTCCTTCGCGCTAACTATCCCGACTTTTTCACGTCGCATATACGGTAATTTTTCCACCATCCTCTCTTATTTTCACCTTATAATCTCAGGACGGGATTCTTTTATGGGGGGAGGAATGTAAGGGCCTAAGTTTTTGGCACATATTCAAGTGTTCATCACCACACACACACACACTTCATTTGAAGAAACTTGATGAACACATTTGAAGAGCAAGTAAACACCATCAACACGATCATTAGAGAACAAACTCACAAAATGCAAAAGTGGCATTTCCACATGCATCATATAGGATCTGGGAATATGAAAAAACTCCTACACCTTGCTAGGAATGTCCATGCCAAGTCTCACCCAAATTCAAAACCTTTTTGAAGTCCTTTTGGGTATAGCTAGAAAGAGGGTGGTTTGAACTCAAATTCAAATTCAAACTATTCCCATCCCATGAATTCAAAAGTGGGAGGCATATTATTACTCAGCACATTTTTGTGAGCTAACACACCAATTTTCACTCCATTTGGAGTCGATCTTGACATGAGCAAGGTTCAGCAAATTCAAACCTTATTTGAATTTCAAACTGCATATGTGCTGAAATTTGGTCAAACACTTCACAAATTGAATTCTACCAATTCCAAATGGGCATGTGGTACATAATTCAAATCCTAGGGGGTATTAGGGGGATTACTGTTTGTAGCAGTGAGAGGAAGTTAATTTCAGATGTTAAAAGGGGTGGGACCCACAGGTCATAGAGTGGCAGCTCAAAACATGCAACTGAAGCAAACCTCTGCTCGGTTCCTGATTTTTTCTCAAACACCCGAGAGCTGCCGGGCGCCACCGAGGAGCCTGCCACGCCACCAGCTGCTTGCCCCCACGCGCTGGGGCCCTGGGTCGGTCCCGATTGCCGAAGCAAACCCTTTTTGCCTTCTACTCCTCGCGTGCGAACACCGAGCGGCACTCTCTCCCCTCCGCTACCTCGGCTCGATCGGGAAAACGGCCGAAACGACTGCGCCATCCCCCCACCCCGAGCTGCAAAACGGCACGGTGCACTTGCTGCTCGCGTCCCCGACCCAGAAACGAGTGAGCTTCGGCCTCCTTTGCCCTTCCACAGTCCACTCCGCCGCGACCTATCGTCAGCCGACGAGCGGGCGCTCGTGGACAGCCCTCCACAGGGGGTTTCACGGTCAAGCGATCAAGGCCACGATAGCACGCTGGGTTGGTGCTGCTCTCAACCAAATCTCAAGCCACGCCGTGAAGCATCGGCGGCGAATTTCAAGTTTTCACTCCGGCGAGTTCTACCCGAGCGGCCGGTACAGTTTCTTCAAATTCTCCCTCTCTGATCCTCCATAGGTCATCAAACTCGGCACATAGGTTCTGGACTAGCCGGCGATCGTCTTTGCTTTAGGATCCGTCGCATGAAAACACCTCGGAGCAACGTATTCCGAGCTTTACCGAGCGTGTTCTTCGCGGAAACAATCGGGCGCACAATGCCGAGCTAGTTGTCGCAGTTTACGAGCTAATCCATGGCCTTGCCGAGCTTTGCGATCACCTACTGGTGCTGTAGAGCTAGTTGGTCAAGGTTTTGGCGGGCTAGGAACCTCGGGCGACGGTGCCGAACTTCAACCGAGGCCGCCACACGTAGCCGGCCATCTTCCGATCATCGGCAGCCCCAGAACACCTCACCATCTTGTTCCTTGATGTCGCATACGCTCTGGCGGCGAGTTTTAGCCCGTACGGTGGCCGGATCTGGCAAACCGGCGAGCTGAGAGCGCGGCCGTGCGAAAAGCAGCCGGAGGAAGAAGAAGCCCGGTGGGTCCCGGCTGTCAACGGTGGAAATTTTAAACAGGGATCTGCTGAGGCACAGGATCGGGTGCGGCTGTGCACAGAGGATTCAGTAGCCGTGTGTGTCGACCGGTGAGGACTTGACACGTAGCCCAGTCCCACGGGCAGAAGTTTAAACTTTTTCCGATTTTCCAGATTTTGTTCAAACTGCAAACCCACATAACTTTGGCTAAGAAACTCCAATCGAGTGAACCAAATTTTGTTAGATTCAACTCTCTGAGTACTTCCCAGAAAATTAAGTTTCCTTCATGAAAATCTTTATTTCTCCAGAATTAATTCTCTAAAGATTAAACTGTTTAGAATTTTAACTAGAGAACCCTTTGGAGGAAAAATCTGAAATTTTGCTGGGATGTTCACCAAAATTTCCCTGAGCTGCCATAAAAATTTCAGATCCATTTGAGCTCATTTGATCCACCTAATGGTGTGATTGATAAAACTGTTCCAGAGAAAATAGAAAATGTCCAGAAACATTTTCAGAATTTCTCTGAAATTGTTTAGCTCACATCTTTAGCTAGGAACCTTCAAATTAAGTAAGACCAACTCCATTAGGACCCTCTGAAAACTTAGTTTTCAGAAAGTCATGGATTGCTCCATGAAAACCCCTAGAACACCCTAGGAGCTCCAATTAAAGTCAAGTACATAATTATTTGTAGAGAGCTCAAATGAGCTTTGCTGCAAATGAAACTTGGCAAAGTCTCTGTTTAGATTGTAACCAAACCACAATAAAAATTTCAGAGTCATTGGGTCTGTCTAGTGAGACTTATAATCTTCACAAGTTTAAATTCAATTCAAATGCATTTAGATTAATACATATACATGTTATATCATGTAGTCGCCAAAGTCGAGGAGGAACCCGAAGTCTTAGACTTCGTCACTCCGGAAGAGCAGCTAGCCTATGACCAAAGAGCAGCAAGGCAAGCTCCGGTTTGCATTAACCTTTTTAAATTTTTTTGTTTTGAGAACTTCCTTTGAGTACCACCGATTTCTTGCATTAGAGTCTTGTTTGAAATCCAAATGCATAGCTAAGAAAACCATGCGTTGGGATTAGGATTGAAAACCTCGTTAGCTACTGCAATGCTAAGATAGTGTAGGATTCGGTACAAGTCGAGTAGTTGGAACTACTCGCGAGAATAGGCTAGAGGCACATCGCTCGGGTAAAGCTAGCAAATGAAACACATGGAAAGAAAAATGAGACCGAGTGGAGAGCAAGAGCAACAGGACTTTGGGGCCTGGGTGCTATAGCTCCGCTTGTGTCGATTGTGGACCGAGCTGTGTGCGGGCCTGTTGAACAAGCTTGAACAGTACCGAAGACCTACCGGCTATATGGGAACCGGGAAACCGATGTAACTCGGGTAGCTGGGCGTTGAGGCATAGCTGGTCGTTCAGAGGGTAGGTTGAGAGCTCGAGGTGTAAATTGGCTGGCGGCACTTTGTATGCGCGCGCAGAGACCTCATGCTCGGGATGATTGGACCGGTTCAACATTTGGCTGACGGGTGAAAGGTGGTTGCGTACAACGTCCGGGATGGTTGCTGTAGGCAACATCGAGTACGGGCGTACGTGATGTAACAGTCCCAAAACCTTGTAAATACAAAACTTGAGTTGTGAATAAAGTTGAGTTTAATTTCAAGAATAGGGACTTACAAAAACTTTCATAAACATTTGAATATGGTCCTGTACAAAAGGAGTTTAAATTAATCATTGCACTAAATGGTTCCCTTTAATCATAAGGTGGCCAGTTCCAAAATGAGGGTTCCAAACTGTTGGTTCAAAACCCTCGTTTGCAGGGGCCAACTCAAGAATCAGATGGCATATTTGAATTCATCAAGTCCAAATTATGAGGAAGGCAATCTTTGAGCAAATTTGGAAGTGCTTTGATATGTATGTCAAGGGGACTTATAAATTTCATTGAAATTTGAATTCAAATTTGAAACTGAGGTAAACTTGTCAATTTGCCAAATTGGTTTCAAATTTGAGCTCCATATGAGTGAAGTTTGCATTGTGCCAAAAGTTGGAAGATCTTTTGAGAGCAGTAGGGGTGGACCCACTTGTCAATGAGCAAACTGAAGACTTGCACTCGAAGTCACTTCTCTGTTTTGACACGATCACCACCGGGTCTGCACCGAACGCCACCGAGGGCGCTACCGCCACCTCCTGCTCGAGTTCTCCCCCCCCACCCCACGCGCAGGTGCCAGTGGCGGTTCACCGGTGCTTATCCTTCCCACCGAAGCAAACACGAAATCGCTCACTTTTCAGCTCGTGCTCGTGGCCTTCGTCTGCTCCCGCGCCCGAAAAACAGCCGCCGGCGATGCCTCTGTTTCCTTCGGTTGCCCACCAGCTCGCTTCCCCTTCTGCTCGAGCTGTCCACACAAAAAGGGAGCGCTAACGTGTGTACAAGATCCTCCCCAGCTCAGCTCTGACGTTCCTGGCTTGTGGTGCGCACAAATCCACACTTGGCGTGAGAAACCGAAGCTCAACGGTGAAAGGGCAACTCGGGTCACCGTGGGCAGCTCGTACCAAGGCTTTTCACGACCGAGTGAGAAACCTCCGAGATGCGCCGGGATTTCACGCTGCTTCCCCCCAAGTGTCAGCTCGAGCCGTGCAACGTAGCTCGAGAATTTCAAGTTTTCCTCTCAGATGGGGAAAACCTAACCGCGGGTAAGATTTTCGAAAATCGACGCTTAGTTCTCGGTTAAAGTTGTTCATGTTGCGCACACAGAAGCTAGAAGGGTTCGGGCACATTTTTACTTCACATCCGTAGCCTAAAGCCGAGTAGAGGCAACAAATTTCGAGCTTTCCGATCGGTGGCCATGGCGGGGATGAGCGGGCGCACGGTGACAACCGGATTGCCGCCGTTTCCGAGCCATGTTGAGGCCTTGCCGAGCTAGCCTGACCTCCACTGATGCTGTAGAGCGAGTTCTCCGAACCTTGGGCGGGCTAGGATGCTCGAACCGCAGTGCCGAAGCTTCACCGAACCCTTTGCACGCCGCCGACCTAGTTCCGGGCTTCTAGAGCTTGTACCGATACCGTAGATCAGTTGCCCGTCCCCAAAAACACCCAGGCAGCGAGGACCGAGCCAAGAGGCGGCCTGGAAGCCGGGTCCGGCGAGCTCCATTGGAATGCCGGTGAGGGGGAGGCGCAGGCACGGGAAATCGGCCGAGGAAGAAGAAGACCCCCTCGGGGCCACGTGTCAGCAGCTGAGAATTTAAAATCCAGATCCGCTGTGGCATGGGATTCAGTGTGGCTGCGCGCGGGCAAAACCCTGTAACCGGTGTGGCTTGCATTCTATTGGGTGCCCTTCAAATAGTGGGTCTGATTAGATTTTCTATAGGAAATTAATTCCAGATTTCAAGCAAAGTTTAGAAATTCATAACTTGTGCTAGGAAACTCCAAATTGGGTGATTCAAATTCGGTTAAATTCATCTTGGCAAGGTCTATCCAAATATGCAACCCAATTTGCATGAAAACCAATATACAATTCTGGAAAATTCTTTAAAACTTTTCAACAAAAGACTTTTATAGGGAGTTTGGTTCATCCAAAAATCCCCAAATTTTGCTAGAATATTCTATAGGCTATTAGTGAACTCCTGTAAAAGTTTCAGCTCATTTGAAGTTGATTTATCCAGGGTAATTCTGATTTCAAGTTTCTGTATTCAAAAGAATACAGAAACATTTTCAGGGAATTTCCTAAACTTGGAAATTCTGTTCTGGTTAGTTCTTAGCTCCAAAAATCCTAAGAAAATTCATGCCTGCTCCCTGAGATATGTTTGAGATTGTAGTTCACTTGAATTTGCATGAAAGTGCAAATTTATTCGGAATTAATTTCTTTTTTCCTAAATGCTTAGGGAATTGTTCTGGGTGAGCTACTCAATAAAATATTCTGAATTTTGGTCCAGATGACTTCCCTGGGACAAAGAACTCACAGGAAAATTTCCAGCTCCATTGGCGCCCTGGATCAGTAAGGTTCTTTTCAACTTCATTTGGTGATCACCACCCAAGTGATGAACCCCCTTATCAATTGATCATAGGACTTCAACCCAAACCTAAACCACTAGCACCAGTGTCATTTTAAATTCTTAAACAGAGTTCGAGTTTTAAACTTGTCTTTAGAACTTATTAGCAAAAGTTTTATAATTAAACATGTATGCATATTCATAACGTGTGGTGATTAAACGTGGAAAGTGAAGGAGTGAAGCTTGGATCAAGGAACAAGAAGGGCACTGATTAAGCTTCAAGTCATCAGCATCTAACTTCAAACTTTCTGACTTTAGTCACTTGCAAAACCAAGGCAAGCCCCGGTTTGCATTTAAGTTGTTTTATAAAGTTTTCATTTGTTCATTACTATGGGTCAAGGTTTGTATGTGCATTAGGTCAAGGATGTTCTATACTCCACTTGCATAACTAAAAAAATGAACCCTGAGGTCAAGGGTAGAATGGTGTCATCGTTGTAGAATAAGGCCGTGCTAAATAGGCTAGGATATCCGGTAGAAGACGAGTAGTTGGAATCTACTCGCGAGCTGTAGTTCAGGATCACATAAGTGTGGTTGGAAAGATAGGCAAACTAAAGTTTACATTGCTAAACATGAGACCGGGCAGGAGGGCAGGCAGCGACAAGACGAGGTCTTGGTCGAGTAGCTCTGCCTCTGTCGGTTATGGACCGAAGCGTGTGCAGCCCCGCTGAGCAAGTATTGAGTTGTGTACCGGATGCTTACTGATATATGGGAACCAGGAAACTGATGTACCAGGTTCACTGGATTGTATAGGCATACCACATCGTCTCGTTAGACCTATGAGCCCGAGACGGCGCGACCGGTTTTATAGTCTAGTGTCCTACGAAAGGTTGCCACATACGACGTAATGAAGGACGCCAGATTTGGGTCTTCAGAGGCGGGCGTATGTGTCGAGTTGTCCGGGTAGTGTTTGATTCAAATCACCGTCCCTTGCGGTTATGAGTACCGCTTGCTCACTGTGTTGTGACGTAGTAAGCAAGTTGTGTGGAAACAGTTTGCAAAGTTTTAATTGTTGCTATGATTATTATAAATTGCATGAAAACCCTGTTTGAAGTAGAGATAGAGCAAATTAAAGTTATTTTCCACCTTTGGACAAGTAACATTGGAATGAAGCGTTTCTTGTTTGATTGTGGAGTTCCAATGTTGCTGGGCGCAAGGTCACTACTAATATGGCTAAAATCTGAAAGTTAAGGATGAACTCGTAGGCGAGTCTTTTCACAAATTACAGGATTAGGTCTTAACTTACCCTCATGTAGAGTTGCATGCTTTAGGAGAGACGGTTAAGTCTTGCTGAGACTTTGTGCTCACTCTTGCTAGATGAGTGGTTTTGCAGGTAAACTTCGACGCTATAAAGAAGGTTGTCCGGTGAGACTCGGGAACTTCCGAGTCCTGTATCACATAGAGAACCTAGCCGCTGCCATGTCTTCGTGTTGCTAGCAAGAGGAGTCCGCGGGCTGGACCTCTTCTCGGTTGCTCACTAGTTATTTGCCGTGAGCTGTTCATAAACTTCCGCTGTAGCTATTTTATGTAAATTATTTAGAAAGAACATTTGTAAGCTTCCACATTTGATTTATGTAATACAGTTTTCCTTATATGTGTGCTGTTGGGTGCCGCATAAAAAGGCACCACCTGATGCGATTCCCGGGCGAGGTGCCCCGTCCCTGTGATCGGGAACGGCGGGGGGGGGGGGGGGGGGGGGTGGGGGGGCTGTTAGCGTGGTATCATAGCCGCATTGGTGATAGCGCACGGAATAAGGATCGTATTACGACAAAAACTTAGGATACGGTGAGGAAATGGTATTAGGCCCACATAAGGACTATAGTAGTATAGTTACTTAAAGTGGTATGACTAACATATTTGTTATAATTCTGAATGTTGATTATGTAACGACGCACCTACGCTCTGGTAAGCATGGTAAGGAACGCCACCGAAAGCGGTTCAATTTCATTTAGCTCCCATGACAAGGAAAGTGGTTCAGGGATAGGTCTCACAGCTTGGTGTGGGACGTTAATATGAAACTCTTGGACTCTTCATGTTCCTGAGTTCATATGAAACGCTGATCCCTAGCGTGCATTAGGCAAGTAAGTGGGGACCCCATCATGTGGTCACTAATGCGATAGTGTGTTCGTCTGGAAATAGCCCAGGAGGACATACACAACGCTTGCCATTGGCGTGCCCTGCCGGGTAGTAGGTGGTATCCGTTGGGTTGATAACATTCCCAACCATGACGACCCGTTCATGATATACTCGGGTTCCCCGTCGTGTGGTGTTAAAACACGATCATGTACCTTGAGACGTGGCTTGACTCAAGGACGGCCGTATGACAATGATACGGGTGTTTGTATTTACTTTCAAATATCACTACAGGAAAAACGATCATTGCCGACGGCCAAATTTATTGTCGACGGGGCCGTCGTCTTTAATGTTATTGACGACGGCTTTATCTAGCCGTCGTCAATAATTGTGTTATTGACGACGGCTGAATAAGTACCGTCGTCAATAAATTATTGACGACGGTGCCCGTCGTCTTTAACTTAATTCGGGCCCACCCGAGGAGTTATTGACGACGGTGACCAAGCACCTTCGTCAATAACACAGTTATTGATGACGTCTGAACAAGAACCGTCGTCAATAAATTATTGACGACGGTGCCCGTCATCTTTAACTTAATTCGGGCCCACCCGAGGAGTTATTGACGACGGTGACCTGGCACCGTCGTCAATAACCGGACATATAACCCGTACGCGAGCCAGGAGGCGGCCACAGTGCCGCCTCCCGACTCGCGCCGATCAGTCTCGTCGCCGCCGCCGGTCCCCGCCGCCGCCGCCGGTCGCCGACCTCGCCGTCGCCGCCAACCAACGAGTACGCCACCTCCCTCCCCTTCTCCACCGCGCGCTGGCCACTGATGGCCTGCCGGCCGTCGCCGGCCGTACGGCCCTGCCGGCCGCCGCCGCCCCGCCACTCCCCCTACGGCACTCCCCCCGCCCCCCCTGCGGCCGACTCTTGAACAGCTTCATATTCATTATTTCATTTTTTTGTATTTATCTTGGATGAGGAGCTGTATGCAATGTTATTTTATTGCACACTTAGTTTTGTAGCTCAGATGTTAATGATTGGAGAAAGAATTAGTGTCTTGCTGTACATATCCTGATGAAAAAAATCACTAGCTGAAGTATCCTTTGTGTATGAATGTTAGTTTGGTATGATTGTTAACCTTTTTATTGATTTGACTTGTAATAAAGTTTCACCTCTTGACTCGAATTGTGTTAAAAGGTTTATAAACATATACAAAACATATCCAAACTTCATATTGATACAGTCTGCCTAGGATCTTTCTGAAAATACAAAGAGATGGCTCACATATATAGAAGACAAGTTTACATACAAACATCATGGATTAAAGTGACAAATCGATATAGTTTTATAGAAACAACAAATGAAATTAACTGACAGTACAGCATATTTTCTAGAGCCGCGGCCGGCGGCCGCCTCTGTCCCCTCCCCCCTAGCTCCGGTAGTTGATCCCTCCGAGGTAAGGGCATGTATAAAATGAAAATGCCAAGCCGTTTCTGTCAGGACATGGATAAAATGAGAAGGAAATTTCTCTAGGCAGGAACACAGGAGATGCAAGGAGGAAAAGCAAAGGTAAATTGGTCTCAGGTTTGCAGACCCTTGGAGCTCGGAGGACTGGGTATCGTGGACCACATGAGGTATGGTCGGGCACTAAGAATGCGCTGGAAGTGGTTTCAATGGAAAACGCCAAATAAGCCATGGGTGGGGACAAGTCTCCCACTGGACAACGCTGATGAGGACCTCTTTGCCGCCGCAACAGCTGTCACGGTGCACAATTTCAGAACAGCATCATTCTGGAAAGCAAGTTGGCTGAATGGCAAGTCACCAGCACAACAATTTCCCGAGCTCTATGCCCACAGCAGGAGGAAGAACCGAACGGTGGCCCAAGCTATGCAACAGCAAGCATGGATTCGAGACATTTCACATAATCTAAGTTCGACACTACTGCATAAATATGTGCAGCCCTGGACCTTGGTTCAGGGTGAATCGAGACCGAAAGCTACTAAAAAATAGCATAATCTGAACACATAGTTTAAGTAGAAACTGTTAAAGCTCCCTGGTCTCGAAACGGCCGGAATCGGTTCAGCGCTCGGGGCCACCTCACACACTAAACCTACCTCACCTGGGTGCACTCGATATATATCAGCTCCATAGGATGTATAGGCTTCTCTTCGGTTGGATTCCTCGTCATTAAAGTAAAGGAAATTGTGCTTCTTCCGTTCTACATTAAAAATGAGGACCGTCGGATCGCATCCAGGCATGGTTTCAAAACCCTGGTTCAAGGACACAATATATGATAAGTGGAGTATATGATGAGGTCTCTTCCTCCTGTGAGAATGTGCCCCTCTTGAGGTCTGGCCTATCCATCTCAACCTGCAGCTCTTGCCACACCTCTCGAGGCCTGAACAGACCAACAATAATGACCAGGTTCTATACAAGGTTATCTACTGATTCCACTCCCGAACTCTAGCTTGTTCTCGATCGTCATGTAGTAGATTCTTCATCAGCCAAATTAAGTAATGCACTATCAAAACTCATGACATGGTGCATTTTGGCGACATATTAGTAGAGTACTTGCAAGCTTAGGGACCAAGCACCAGCAGCCGTGGCCATAGTTGGCAATGTGGCTCATGAGCTAGCTTGTCGTCCTCCGCGGGCGACCATAGCCCTCTCCTCAGCTTCTTCTTGTGGCAGCAAGACTGCTTCGCCATCAAGAGCGTGCATCTCTCTGTGGTTGCACAGCTCGCGTTTCGCTTCGCTCTGCGGCTGCTAATAACTAAGGGTGCATGCTATGTGCCTCATGGATGGGTAGGGCCCTCCTCCGTCCTTACTGTCCCTTCACCCAGCAGCTGTGGGGCAGTTGACCCCCTCCTTACTGTGCCTCATGGATGAATTAGTTGGAGATGCAGAAGATGTACAGACTCATAATGTGAAAAAACAAAAACGGCGAACAACCACGACAAAAGATCAATAGTCCGGTTTACAAAGTAGAGTACATGATCATGATACTGATGAATTTTGAAATTGAGTACAAGTAACGTTTCCTTCATCTCTTTTTTCGTCTTCTATATTTTTCTTTAAATTCATTATCAAATTTCCTTTCATTAGGATGTCGTCGAGCAGTAGACGACGGGGGACGCGGGGCTTTCTGTCCCAGAGAGCAGAATCCGTTTTCCAGGGCTGTCAGTCTAGCAATGGTAGACTGTCTTAGCTGTTGGACCTCGACAGAGGCCAGGGGTCACGAGAGCGGTCACGATAGGTAAAGAGTATTAAATTACATAAATTATATAAATAACTTCTTGAATCTATATTACCAATCTTCAAATTTTTAGGACGACTCTATGTCTGAGGAGACAGAGGCCAGGGGTCCTCTTCAGACACCACAGGTTTCGGAGCCTGTTCCAGATCCTGCTTCGGATCCTCTTCAGGTTCCGGCACCGCAGGCTTCAGACCCTGCTTCAGAGCCTTCCACAGAGCCTGATGTGGAGCCCGGCTCCACAGCGGCGTTACAGGAGGAGCCACTACGTGGCTCCTCCTCCGGTTCCTGCACGGCCAGAAGATCGGGTCGTTATTCGTCCGGGTGGCGATAGGTAAGTAAATCTATAACAAATCAATTTAGATATTTTAACACTTATATATGTACTAATTGAGAATGGTGTATTAGGTCTTGGGCCGATGACTCGTTCATGGGTCAAGGACGCCACTGCCAGGTCAACGCTGTCCTGGTCCAGCTCATCCGTTGTCACTACCCTGGTCTAGTGAACGAACGGGCTGCTACGTCTTGGGACGATTACGCTACGACCCAGGACATTACCTACGGCAACCACCAGGAGCATGTGTGGCATGAATTCATGGTAAGTAAATCGTCTATTCGTTAAATGCGAACCTATTATATGTTAAATACATTAACTTGTATATTTCTTCTTGTAGAAATATTACCATTTGGAGGACGAGGCCCAGCTGGATCACGCTCGCCTGGTCTTCAACAACAACGCTAGGAAGCTCCTGACGCAATCGATATCAATGGCTCGCATTCAGGCTACAAAGGCGTACTATAAGTTGCATCTGGACGAGGGTGAGCCAGGGCAGTTTAGGGATGTGGCGGACAAGTACTTGACGGAGGCACAATACGCAGAGGTAAAATCTTTATTTTACTTTGCTTCATTATCCAATTTTCATCAATATTTTCATCCAATAACAAATGTGTGCAGGTCAGCGTACCATGGCTTGAGTCCTGTCCGGACGCATACAGTTCCCTGTGTGCTCGTTGGGCGAGCCAGGGCTTCCAAGGCATGTCGATGATCCGCCGACAGAGTCGAGGGACGGACGGGAAACACCGTCTTGGCGGGGACGGCTACGTACGCCTCGCTAAACGGATGGTAAGTGATACTCGAATTATGTTCTAGTTAATTTCTATCGCTCTCATTGTGCTAACATGTATTGATAGGAGCGCGAGATCGGTTAGGAGCCGACCGCTATCCAGGTGTGGAGGAGGGGTCACATGGGAAGTGACCCCTCGCAGCCTGATCAGCTGTCTTCTCAGACAGCGACGGAGACGTTGGTGAGTACTTTAGTTAACTTAATTGTATTCTCTTTAAAACTTCTGATGACTTTAATCTTCTGTATTTTCAGGAAAAGTATGGGGAGGAGGTGCGGAGGCTTAGAGGCAACGATTACGATTGGCAGAACTCGCCGATCGTACCTGAAGCCGCCTATGCAAGCGGTGGCGGTTAACCTCACGGCTGGTGAATTCTGTTGTTTTCATTTACTTTCATAAACTTCGAGACATGAAACTTTAATACTCTTACTTCGTTGTGTAGGTTGGCCATCTTCGATGGAGTAGTCGACTCGAGGGAGGCGCGGTCTTACTCGAGGGCCTCTTCATCGCAGGGTGAATCCAGCAGGCGTGGCAGCTGCGATCTGGAGCTCCAGAGTGTCCAGGAGGAGCTCCAGAGGACGCAGGAAGCGCTGAGGCTCGCGAACGAGAGGCAGGCAGCCGAGCTCCGGGCTAGTGTGACACCCTCACCTCGGGTGTCAGCATATGTTCATGTTTTATGAAGAAGAAAAACATTTTAAGAAAAGAAGGAACAGAGACAAGTATCAAAGGGATGGCCAATAAAGCTCTCCGAGAATACCGAAACGCAACTTCCACGTCCAGCAGACCACGTGGCACGTTCGGAGCTCATCTCCCAGAGATTGGGAGAGGTCCGACGCTAAACTAGGCTACGTGGCAGACTCGGGGGTCACCTCCGCAATTGGAAAGAGGTCCGACCCTGTGGGACACGTGCTGCCCGCGGAGCTAGCCTCTGCGGAAGAAGCAAAGGCATTTTTCATAAGACACATGTCGTCCACGGAGCTAGTCCTCGAGGAAATCAGAGGACCATCCGCGCGGGATACGTGTCAATCTCGGAGCTCATCTCAGAGCAGTCCGTATCTATTGAACACGTGTCACCACCGGAGCTTATCACCGGAAGGACCGTCGCTTCTAAACACGTGTCGACCTCGGGGCATGTCCCTGAGGGAGGGAAAGGCGGAAAGACCAGCACCCACACGTGGCGTGCGTGGAGCTCACCTCCGAAGAAGGGGGAGGTCTCGATCGATTGACACGCGGCACGACCGGAGCTCGTCTCTGCGGATGAGGAGATACCAGGCCCGAAGGACACGTGGAGCTTCCGGAGCTCATCACCGCGGAGGTAACGAGTCTGAAGCGGTTCTTACGAGTAAAGATACCGGTGCGCAACGGAAACCGATCTAAAATCCACGATGTTACCGAAGATAAGACGTCAGGATCTAACAAAGATCTGAATAAGACTCTTATTCGGGATCCAATCAGATTAGGACTCTTCTCTTCCCGATTATAAATAGAACCCAAAACCTCTGGCCGAAACCACAAACTCCTCGTTCAACTCCTGAGCCGACGACTTAGAGCCCTAGCCCTATCTCGCCGAGCAAAACATCGCCGAAAGCACAACAAGGGAGATCATCGGAGGAGAACCAAGCGGTCTGAGGAGGACCCCGAAGACAAGAAGAACGTGAGGTAGGACTTCAATACCACCTTACGACATCATGTTGTTCATCTCTTTGCATCTGTTCTTCGATTCCTTTCGAACAGAAGCGTTTTCGTGGGCAGATCACTTGATGATCAGTTTGATCTAAAAGCCAAGATCATCGCCACGTCCACCTTTGATCCGAATACCTCTGACCATGCAAGCCATGCAAGAATACGTACAGATCAATCTAATAAAACTAATCATAGGATAGCATGTATGTGCATCATCGCATCTAGTTTAGGGTTTTGTGGATTATATTGATTGCTGTGAATATTGTATGCACGTGAATCCTACAAAGCAGGACAAACTCAGGAAGCTGTCTACAACGAGCTGCAGCAACAAGGTTTTGAGAATCAAGGACAATCGGAACCGCAAGAACAAGGCAAGTGCTCCTTGACCATGTTGATCCTATGTTTTGGGTAAAACTATTTTGTTTTGCGAAAAGGTGTGTGTGCTGAGTCAAACATGATGGGAAAACCCTTTTTATAGGAGTTTACTAGTTTTGATTAAACCACCCTTGTCGCCTGGGAAGTTTATGAGTCGGGTATGGTTTTTGCTTTATGCTTCGCTGAGTCTCTGGGATCGGGAAGCAAGATAGATGTGTCTAGCTAAACTGCACTTGTACTGATCATAAATAACTGATGAGGTTAATGAACATGGATCGGAGGGAGATCTAGGCAAGCCTGGGTTTGTGAATGAGGTAGCGTGAGATGGTGGTTTTTCTTGCCGTAGATCTAAGGACCGGTTCATGCATGCACATGCAGGATAATAGTGCCACCATAAGGCCAAGTATGGGTGCGGCTTAGCTGACTAATTAGGTAAGTTGCTAGGGTGTTATGGACTGTGGAAGGCGCGGGGAATGGGAGTCGAGTGAGGACTGCCCTGGGAACTGCATGGCACAAGAGGGGGCCCGTGGGTGGGAGAATTGCAGATTCTAACCTGCCGGTGAAACCTTAGTGAGTCCATACATCTAGTAACCCCTTTGTAAAGGCTATTTTGTGATCTCTTGGCCATACACCGACGGCTGTGTACTGGTATAATGGAGGTTCTGCAGTCGCCGACGGGTGACGAAATCACAAACTTGTGGGTAAAGAAGTACAAACTCTGCAGAGTTATTAAAACTATCATGATAGCCGAGCTTACGGTTACGAGCACCTTGCTAAACTGCCATGATTAGATGGGATGGTTATTGGAATGGTTATTGGGAAGGTTCTTCGTTATGATTATGGGTTTGGTTATGGATTGGTTTGGAATTGTTAAGCCTGGATGATGAAAGGGTTGCATGACTGATGGGTCATGACATGAGATTGGTCTCGGTGCGAGACGTGGTTGTTATATGAGATGAGATGGTAGCGAATACGAGGAGGTATTCGTGAGTATGAATAAAAGATTGGTTAATGTTCGGATGGAACACGGGAAGTGATGAAGGTATGTTGGTAATTCAGTATATGCTGGGATTACATTCATCTAAAGTAAAGTTGCCGTTTTATCATGGTTTTACAAGATTGATTTTCTGGAAATAAGCCCTTTTATACCTACCTTGTTTATAAGCTGCATATCATGTGTTATTCCCGCACTTGCTGAGTACATCATTGTACTCAACCTTGCATTATTATTTCGTCATCAGCAGCAATAGAAGACTACTATGAAGACCGAGTAGAGCATTATGGCGTGTGATCTGTTCTCAACCTTGCCTGTGGAAGGATTAAAGATGGAGCCACTTCTGCTTAGTTTTGCTTCCGCATTAGTTTTTGCTTCCGCATTTAAATAAAGATTTCCGCTGCATAGAAATAAGACTTCCGCTGTGAGCATGAGTCCAAGAACTCATGAGGAATTGTAATAAACTCTGTTATTCGTGGTAATATATAATCTGAATTCAGTTTGTGGAACGTATGTGTATGTGTGATAAACATCCTGGGCACACTTATGCATTAGTTCTCGGTTCCGTGGTTTTCCACAGAATTGAGGGCGTCACAGATTGGTATCAGAGCCACGGGTTGACAGTAGGTTACACGCCTAATTAGAAACCTTAGATTGATATTAGAGCCACGGGTTAACAGCAAGTTACACCCCTAAATAGGAGTCACAGGTAGCTAAGCTACGCTGACCAAAGGAAGCGCCCTAGGGTGAATAGCCTAGATTGGCCTTTAAAACCACCTTGACATAGGAAACCATCCTTGAATAGGAGTTGAGTGGGCCCTTGTGATGATTACTTGTGAATATGTGCTTGGTGTGAGTTGTGGGACGTCTCAAAAACGTTGTCCATATCCACGCGTAAGAAGAGAGAGGAGTGAAATGCTTCGGCACTTGATCACATCCTCATAAGGACTAATATATATAGTCCAACCCACCTTGATGCATATAGTTGAAAGGACCTATCTAATCTTCTAACCTTCTATTCTATTTCGTTCTCTCTCACAGATGGTGAGAGGAAACGCCAGCCGAAGGAACGTCCAGGAAGATGATCACGAAGAAGTTCCTGCTAACCCTGGAGCTGGCGAAAACAACCTAGAAAGGTTGATGGCCATGCAAAACCAGCTTATGCAAACCATGATCCAAACCTTGGGTCAGTTGCAGGCCAACCAACACCCTGTTCCGGCACCACCGCCACCACCACCGCCGGCTCATAACAAGTTGGGAGAGTTCATGAGGACTCGACCACCCACCTTTGCTCAAGCAAGCGATCCAATGGAGGCCGATGATTGGTTGAAATCCATGGAGAAGAAGCTTGCCATTGTACAGTGCAACGACAGAGATAAGGTTCTCTTTGCGTCGCACCAACTGATGGGAGCAGCTGCTGACTGGTGGGATGCCTTGAGCAACGCCCATGCCAACCCGGAGACAATCACTTGGACTGAGTTCAAGGAAAGTTTCCGCTCCCACTACATCCCTGTTGGCGTAATGATGCTCAAGAGGCAGGAGTTTGAAGGTCTCCGCCAAGGGCAGAAGAGTGTGAACGAATACCTCAACAAGTTCATACAACTGTCCCGGTATGCCCCCGAAGATGTCAACTCAGATCAGAGGAAGCAGTACCTATTCATGAGAGGGTTGAACAATGAGATCCAAGTTCAGCTCCTCAACAATGACTACGTAAGATTCCAGAAGCTGGTTGATAAGGCTATTATGGTGGAAAACAAGATCCGAGAGAACGAGCGCGAGTGCAAAAGGAAGATGCCATACAAGCCCCAAGGGAGCAACGTACGACCTAGGTACATGCCCCCTGCAACGCAGTATGGATCGACCGCTCCTACGTACCGCCCTGGTCAGCCACCACAGCAACGGCTCGTTGAACCAGCACCTCGTATGCCCGTGCCTCCTGCGCCCCGGCCTAACAATGGCGCTCCTGTTCAAAACCCCCGCCCCAACGTACCTGCTGCCGTAGGCAACAGGGCATGCTTTGCATGCGGGGAAGCAGGCCACTTCGCTAACCAGTGCCCGAAGAGAGGCCCTTGACAGCAAGGTAACGTGCCCAAGCAGAACCAGCGACCAAACGGAGGGGACAACCAAGGGAACCGTGGACCGCAGAACTATGCCCGTGGCCATGTTAACCATGTCACTGCTGAGGAAGCACAACAGGCTGAGGACGTCGCAATTGGTATGTTCCTTGCCAACTCCAACCCAGCCACCATTTTATTTGATTCCGGAGCATCGCATTCCTTCATATCATCCAAATATGTTGCCAAGCATCATCTACCCGTATCCCACTTAGAAGGTGCTATGATAGTTAATTCTCCCAGAGGAGAAATGAGGACTAATATAGTATGTCCTAAAGTAAGCCTTAAAATAAGGGGGGTAGACTTCCTTGCCAACCTTATTGTTATGGACTCCCACGGAATTGACATCATACTCGGAATGGACTGGTTAAGCAAGCACAATGGGGTAATCCAATGTGCTGAGAGAAGCATGCAGTTGACGAACGAACACGGTATCAGTGTCGAGTTTGAGTCAGCCCCGCAAGCGACCGAACGAGCGGATCTGAACCATGTTGAAAGAGTAGCATTGGACAAAATTCCAGTGGTTCAGGAATTTCCGGATGTGTTCCCGGAAGAACTTCCAGGTATGCCACCTGACCGGGACATTGAGTTTGCCATAGATTTGGTACCTGGAACTGCACCCATAGCTAAGAGACCATATAGCATGCCCGTCAACGAGTTAGTTGAGCTCAAAAAGCAAATTCAAGAACAGTTGGAGAAGGGTTTTATCCGTCCAAGTTCGTCACCATGGGGAGCCCCGGTACTCTTCGTAGGCAAGAAGGACGGAACCCAAAGGATGTGCGTGGACTACAGGTCTCTCAACGAGGTAACAATCAAGAATAAATACCCTCTGCCCCGTATAGAGGACCTGTTCGATCAAATGAAAGGAGCCCAAGTGTTCTCCAAGATTGATCTTCGGTCAGGATATTTCCAGCTGAAGATTAAGCCCTCCGATATACCTAAGACAACCTTTCGGACGCGGTATGGTTCATATGAATATACCGTTATGTCTTTTGGATTGACGAATGCACCCGCATACTTCATGTACCTTATGAATAAGGTTTTCATGGAGTACTTGGACAAGTTCGTCGTAGTTTTCATCGACGACATTATGGTGTATTCAAAAAGTAAGGAGGAGCATGAAGAACATCTGAGATTGACCTTGCAAAAGTTGCGCGAACATCAGTTGTATGCCAAGCTTAACAAGTGTCAATTTTGGCTAAGGGAAATATCCTTCCTAGGCCACATCATCTCCAAGGAAGGGGTATCGGTTGATACTGGAAAGGTGAGAGATGTTCTAAAGTGGGACCAACCGAGGAGCGTGAGGGATATTCGGAGTTTCCTTGGAATGGCAGGATACTATCGGCGCTTCATTAAAGACTTCTCTAAGATAGCAAAACCTATGACGGAGTTGCTAATGAAGGGAAAAGTCTTTCAATGGACACAAGCCTGCCAAGAAAGTTTTGAGGAACTCAAGAAAAGGCTAACCACAGCACCAGTTCTGGTATTGCCAGACGTAAGCAAGAGCTTCAACATATATTGTGACGCATCCAGACAAGGGCTCGGATGTGTGCTCATGCAGGAAGGGCAAGTGATAGCCTATGCCTCACGACAATTAAAGAAGCATGAGCTTAACTATCCTACTCATGATTTGGAGTTAGCAGCAGTGGTGCATGCATTGAAGATTTGGAGACATTATATCCTTGGTCATCGATGTGAGATCTATACGGATCATAAAAACCTCAAGTATATATTTTACACAAACAGACTTGAATTTGAGGCAACATCGATGGTTAGAACTCATCAAGGATTATGATGTAGGAATCAATTACCACCCCGGGAAGGCCAATGTGGTCGCTGACGCATTGAGCAGAAAGGGAGCATGCCACCAACTCACGGTTCGGGAGCTACCACCCGAACTACGTAAGGAGTTCGAACGGTTACACCTCGGATTCTTGAATAACATGGAAATGATAGAGATCCACCCCTCATTGTAACCAGAAATAAGAAAGGGACAAGCAACTGACGAGGGGATCAAGGAGATCAAGGAAAGAATCTGACAAGGGATAGAAAAGGATTTCACGGAGGATGAAAAGGGTACGCTTTGGCTAGGAAAAAGGATTTGTGTGCCAAACATAAGACACCTTCGCGACATGATATTGAAGGAGGCACATGACTCACCCTATTCCATACATCCAGGGAGCACCAAAATGTACAAGGACTTGAAAACTTGCTATTGGTGGGATGGTATGAAGAGGGATATAGCCGAATACGTTGCCCTATGACACATGCCAACGGGTAAAAGCCAAACATCAAAAACCTGCTGGATTGTTGCAAACTTTGAAAATACCTGAATGGAAATAGGAGGACATCAGTATGGACTTCATTGTCGGATTGCCACGAACTCAGTCAGGATACGACTCCATCTGGGTCATTGTGGACTGGTTGACGAAGACCGCCCATTTTCTTTCGGTAAAGACAAGTTACAACGTTACACAGCTGGCAGAGTTGTACATGGAGCAGATCGTGTGCCGTCATGGAATTCCGAAGAGGATAATCTCAGATCGAGGTTCTCAGTTTACCTCTAGATTCTGGAGGAAGTTGCAGAAAGCCATGGGTACACGACTGGATTTTAGCTCTGCCTACCACCCACAAACAGATGGACAAACCGAAAGGACGAACCAAATTTTGGAAGACATGTTGAGAGCTTGCGCCTTGAAACGTGGGCGTAGTTGGGATAGGAGTTTACCGTATGCCGAGTTCTCCTATAACAACAGCTATCAAGCTAGCTTGAAGATGACGCCTTTCGAAGCCTTATGTGGTAGACGGTGTAGAACGCCGCTGTTCTGGAACGAGACTGGAGAAAACCAGGTGTTTGGACCCGAAGTACTACAAGAGGCTGAAAAGCAAGTCCAAACAATACAGGAAAACTTAAAGGCTGCTCAGTCACGACAGAAAGGCTATGCGGACAATAGGTGTAGAAAGTTGACCTTTGAAGTTGGAGACTTCGTATACCTTAAGGTATCGCCTATCCGAGGCCAACGACGTTTTAACGTCAGAGGCAAACTAGCACCTCGCTACATCGGACCATTTAAGATTTTGGGTAAGTGAGGGGAAGTAGCCTACCAACTAGAGCTCCCAAACCACCTCTCCGACGTACATGACGTGTTTCATGTATCCCAGCTCAAGAAGTTCTTGAGAATACCAGAGGAACAAGTGTCAATGGGAGAACTTAACCTTCAAGAGGACCTGACTTACGCAGAACACCCTGTCCGAATCTTGGACGTGAAGGAAAGGGTCACCCGAAACAAGGTGATTCGATGGTGCAAGGTACAATGGAGCCATCACACTGAAGCTGAAGCCACATGGGAGCAAGAAGAGGATATCAAGGCAGAATTTCCCCATCTATTTTCTACTAACGAATCTCGAGGGCGAGATTCAATTTAAGGGGGGTAGATTTGTGACACCCTCACCTCGGGTGTCAGCATATGTTCATGTTTTATGAAGAAGAAAAACATTTTAAGAAAAGAAGGAACAGAGACAAGTATCAAAGGGATGGCCAATAAAGCTCTCCGAGAATACCGAAACGCAACTTCCACGGCCAGCAGACCACGTGGCGCGTTCGGAGCTCATCTCCGAGAGATTAGGAGAGGTCCGACGCTAAACTAGGCTACGTGGCAGACTCGGGGGTCACCTCCGCAATTGGAAAGAGGTCCGACCCTGTGGGACACGTGCTGCCCACGGAGCTAGCCTCTGCGGAAGAAGCAAAGGCATTTTTCATAAGACACGTGTCGTCCACAGAGCTAGTCCTCGCGGAAATCAGAGGACCATCCGCACGGGATACGTGTCAATCTCGGAGCTCATCTCATAGGAGTCCGGATCTATTGAACACGTGTCACCACCGGAGCTTATCACCGGAAGGACCGTCGCTGCTAAACACGTGTCGACCTCGGGGCATGTCCCTGAGGGAGGGAAAGGCGGAAAGACCGGCACCCACACGTGGCGTGCGTGGAGCTCACCTCCGAAGAAGGGGGAGGTCTCGGTCGATTGACACGCGGCACGACCGGAGCTCGTCTCTGTGGATGAGGAGATACCAGGCCCGAAGGACACGTGGAGCTTCCGGAGCTCATCACCGCGGAGGTAACGAGTCTGAAGCGGTTCTTACGAGTAAAGATACCGGTGCGCAACGGAAGCCGATCTAAAATCCACGATGTTACCGAAGATAAGACGTCAGGATCTAACAAAGATCTGAATAAGACTCTTATTCGGGATCCAATCAGATTAGGACTCTTCTCTTCCCGATTATAAATAGAACCCAAAACCTCCGGCCGAAACCACAAACTCCTCGTTCAACTCCTGAGCCGACGACTTAGAGCCCTAGCCCTATCTCGCCGAGCAAAACATTGCCGAAAGCACAACAAGGGAGATCATCGGAGGAGAACCAAGCGGTCTGAGGAGGACCCAGAAGACAAGAAGAACGTGAGGTAGGACTTCAATACCACCTTACGACATCATGTTGTTCATCTCTTTGCATCTGTTCTTCGATTCCTTTCGAACAGAAGCGTTTTCGTGGGCAGATCACTTGATGATCAGTTTGATCTAAAAGCCAAGATCATCGCCACGTCCACCTTTGATCCGAATACCTCTGACCATGCAAGCCATGCAAGAATACGTACAGATCAATCTAATAAAACTAATCATAGGATAGCATGTATGTGCATCATCGCATCTAGTTTAGGGTTTTGTGCATGATATTGATTGCTGTGAATATTGTATGCACGTGAATCCTACAAAGCAGGACAAACTCAGGAAGCTGTCTACAACGAGCTGCAGCAACAAGGTTTTGAGAATCAAGGACAACCGGAACCGCAAGAACAAGGCAAGTGCTCCTTGACCATGTTGATCCTATGTTTTGGGTAAAACTATTTTGTTTTGCGAAAAGGTGTGTGTGCTGAGTCAAACATGATGGGAAAACCCTTTTTATAGGAGTTTACTAGTTTTGATTAAACCACCCTTGTCGCCTGGGAAGTTTATGAGTCGGGTATGGTTTTTGCTTTATGCTTCGCTGAGTCTCTGGGATCGGGAAGCAAGATAGATGTGTCTAGCTAAACTGCACTTGTACTGATCATAAATAACTGATGAGGTTAATGAACATGGATCGGAGGGAGATCTAGGCAAGCCTGGGTTTGTGAATGAGGTAGCATGAGATGGTGGTTTTGCTTGCCGTAGATCTAAGGACCGGTTCATGCATGCACATGCCAGGATAACAGTGCCACCACAAGGCCAAGTATGGGTGCGGCTTAGCTGAGTAATTAGGTAAGTTGCTAGGGTGTTATGGACTGTGGAAGGCGCGGGGAATGGGAGTCGAGTGAGGACTGCCCTGGGAACTGCATGGCACAAGAGGGGGCCCGTGGGTGGGAGAATTGGAGATTCTAGCCTGCCGGTGAAACATTAGTGAGTCCATACATCTAGTAACCCCTTTGTAAAGGCTATTTTGTGATCTCTTGGCCATACACCGACGGCTGTGTACTGGTATAATGGAGGTTCTGCAGTCACCGACGGGTGACGAAATCACAAACTTGTGGGTAAAGAGGTACAAACTCTACAGAGTTATTAAAACTATCATGATAGCCGAGCTTACGGTTACGAGCACCTGGCTAAACTGCCATGATTAGATGGGATGGTTATTGGAATGGTTATTGGGAAGGTTCTTCGTTATGATTATGGGTTTGGTTATGGATTGGTTTGGAATTGTTAAGCCTGGATGATGAAAGGGTTGCATGACTGATGGGTCATGACATGAGATTGGTCTCGGTGCGAGACGTGGTTGTTATATGAGATGAGATGGTAGCGAATACGAGGAGGTATTCGTGAGTATGAATAAAAGATTGGTTAATGTTCGGATGGAACACATGAAGTGATGAAGGTATGTTGGTAATTCAGTATATGCTGGGATTACATTCATCTAAAGTAAAGTTGCCGTTTTATCATGGTTTTACAAGATTGCTTTTCTGCAAATAAGCCCTTTTATACCTACCTTGTTTATAAGCTGCATATCATGTGTTATTCCCGCACTTGCTGAGTACATCATTGTACTCAACCTTGCATTATTATTTCATCATTAGCAGCAAGAGAAGACTACTATGAAGACCGAGTAGAGCATTATGGCGTGTGATCTGTTCTCAACCTTGCCTGTGGAAGGATTAAAGATGTAGCCACTTCTGCTTAGTTTTGCTTCCGCATTAGTTTTTGCTTCCGCATTTAAATAAAGATTTCCGCTGCATAGAAATAAGACTTCCGCTGTGAGCATGAGTCCAAGAACTCTTGAGGAATTGTAATAAACTCTGTTATTCATGGTAATATATAATCTGAATTCAGTTTGTGGAACGTATGTGTATGTGTGATAAACATCCTGGGCACACATATGCATTAGTTCTCGGTTCCGTGGTTTTCCACAGAATTGAGGGCGTCACAGATTGGTATCAGAGCCACGGGTTGACAGTAGGTTACACGCCTAATTAGAAACCTTAGATTGATATTAGAGCCACGGGTTAACAACAAGTTACACCCCTAAATAGGAGTCACAGGTAGCTAAGCTACGCTGACCAAAGGAAGCGCCCTAGGGTGAATAGCCTAGATTGGCCTTTAAAACCATCTTGACATAGGAAATCATCCTTGAATAGGAGTTGAGTGGGCCCTTGTGATGATTACTTGTGAATATGTGCTTAGTGTGAGTTGTGGGACGTCTCAAAAACGTTGTCCATATCCACACGTAAGAAGAGAGAGGAGTGAAATGCTTCGGCACTTGATCACATCCTCATAAGGACTAATATATATAGTCCAACCCACCTTGATGCATATAGTTGAAAGGACCTATCTAATCTTCTAACCTTCTATTCTATCTAATCTTCTAACCTTCTATTCTATGGCCACAGGACAGCCTGTTGTCTTTCCTCAGTGGGTGCCGCCACCGATACAGCTACCACAGGGGCCGACGTCAGGAGCACAGGTACACAATTTCTCATAATAGCTGCAACTAGTTAAACTTGCTCAAGTTTAGTTGAATTTGATCAAACTTACTCAAACTTAGGGAAAACTAGTTAAACATCCTCAAACTGAGTAAAATATGTTACAATTTACTCAACCATAGTCAAATATCACCAAACTTACTCAAACATAGCCAAAACTATTTGAACTAGCTCAAACACAAACACTACTAGTCCATACTTCTCAAACTTAGTAAAATATGAGCAAACTTACTCAAACATAGCCAAATCTAGCTAACTTGCTCAATTCTAACTTGTAATAAGTTTATTTAATCATATACAAATTTGTGAACTTCTAATTTGTCTAACTATACATGTACATCACAGGGATCAGCGACGCGGGCTCAGGAAACTCCATCCCCTCAGCAACCGGCGTTTGGACGAGCGCGCGACGACTTCCTGGACTCCGGCGGCAGCGGTCGGGGTAGCGTAGGGTAGTGTGTCGTGCGTATAGTGTTTTTGTGCCTGCCTGTGATGTATTTTTGATTGCCTGTGATCTGGCCGTCGAGCCAGGGCTGGCCTCGAAGCCAGGGCAGGATTTTCTGTTTTTTTAAGAAAATTGCAAAGCTTATTGACGACGGTTTCTGGTACTTGTCCGTCGTCAATAAGCCATTAGTATTGACGACGGCCAGGTACCAGAAACCGTCGTCAATAAGCCATTGTTATTGACGACAGCCAAAAACTTTGCCGTCGTCAATAAGCCATCGTTATTGACGACGGTAAGAACTCTGGCCGTCGTCAATAAGCTTATTGACGACAGCCGGATCTAGCTGTCGTCAATAAGCTTATTGACGACGGTAACCATCATAAATAAGCTTAATGATGACTAATAATTGTCCACAGCCATAAACCATCATCTAAAACAGTTTACCGTCGTCAATAAGTTATTGACGACGGTACTTCGCTTATTGATGACGGTTTTTGGCCGTCGTCTATTGTCCGGATTCCTGTAGTGTATGGAACTGCCTGAAGTGAAACAACCTTTGAGTGCACCACTATTGCATGTTCTTCTGCAGGTACTAACCACGTACGTATCCCGTGTAGTACACATGTGCGAGAGACCGTCTTACTGCCACTGATAATACATATATGCCGGTATAATCCGGTTAGGATTTTCTTTTGGTGAGGTAACGTAGTACCGACACGATTCTTACGGTGCATTGACACCATACTAAACATATGAACCTATTCCCTATGAAGAAATGATTCATGAACTAACCTTCAACTAACAATGGAAGTTTGAAACAAATATTAGTTACTGAACTCTTATTTTGAGCTAAGATTCAAATGAGAGCATGGCTAGGCGTCAAAGTTTTCAAAAACAGAGTGCTCTGTTTCTGGCAGGAATTCTTTCTGGGCTTTAACAGAGCATAACTCTGAGTAGATTTAACCAATTAAGGTGTATGATACAGTTCTGGGAATATTTTTAAGTGCTCTACAACTTTCTTGTAGACTTCCAGAGCAAAATCATACGTTAAGTTGATGAAAAGTCCAGTTGAAGGCAAACTGTTCAGAACCAGGACAGCAGCAAAACCTCTTTGGACCTTTCTGTTTTTAAGCCATAACTTCCTGTATAAAAATCCTTAAGGAGCCCATGATACACCATTGGAAAGATACTGAAGTTTACTAAAACTTTGGTATTGAACTCAAGTCAAGAATCTGTAGATAACTTGAGTAAATGTTGGAGTTTGTGTGAACTGGTCAGGGTAGTCCAGCTGATTAGCTTAGCGTACTTAAGATTTGTTTAAACATGAGAGTGGTTATGCTTTCATAAAGTTCATGACATGTTCATGTTTTACTTATCTTTACTTAATACTGAGTTAGAATTCTGATTGACTCAAAATTTTGTTTCGTGCAGTATGGTACGCACACATTCTCAGATGGAGCTTGGAGGTTCGAGTCGAGGCGGGAATGACTCGACTTCGTCAAAAGAGCCATCGCCAACCGGATTGGCGGAAATTATGGCGAAGATAAATGAAACTCTCCAAACTCTAGTTCAGCAAGGCATAAATAGAGAAGCTCAGCATCACACGTCAACCCCGAGCACTTATCTGGATTTCTTGGCGACAAAACCGCCGGTATTCTCCGAGGCGGCTGACCATTGTGAAGCAACTCACTGGTTACGTGTCATTGAGTGCAAGTTTGGGTTGATCCAATGTGATGAATTCTTGAAGACTCTACATGCCGCTCAGCAGCTTCACGGTTTCGCTGGAGCCTGGTGGGCAGAATACCTTGCTGCCCAACCAGCAGGGTATCGTGTCACATGGGCGGAGTTCCAGGATGCATTTCGTGCTCGATTCATTCCTGCGGGCGTAATGCAAACAAGTCTGGATGAATTCTGGAATCTAAAGCAAGGTGACAGGAGTGTTATTGAGTATGCGAAGGAATTCAATCGCTTGGCTCAATATGTCCCTGATTATGTGAAATCACCATCCATGAGGGGTTATCATTTTTACCGAGGGCTGACTGCTAGGCTGCGATGTGAATTGGCTCAAGTTAGCCAAGAAAATTTTGATGAGTTTGTTAGCTGTGCTAACACTCAGGAATATTATTCTAATCTCTACCTTAAAGAAAAGAGGGAGAGGGACTCATCACTTGATGAATGCAATCATCTGCCTCAGAAGTATCGGTTGGTAATCCGTTCACCTTCCGGTCGAGAGGTCCCACAAGAGGTGCAGTCATTCTGGGAGTGTGACGACTCTTCTACTCCCCAGAGGTTTTATTCACCTCCACCGCAGCAGCAACTTATTTCTCCTGCACTTCAGTATCAACAAGGTGCACCAGAATGTTATTTCCCTCAAGAGGTTGAAGATGATCAAGGTGAATTCTCAGCTGAACCGAGTGTCGTTCCACTTCATATTGACAATGAACTCAACCTCAATGAAGCAACTGAACCGAGCAGCAACATTATGTCTGCGGGTCCAGCTCCAAAGAGTGATCTTGGACAGCCAAGAAAAGCTATGTCCAAAGTGGGGACAGTTAATTATGTGTCAGTCAATGATCTGCCAAGGGGAGGACCTGTTCTTGCCGGCAGGTTCATCTTAAATGACAAGCCGGTTGTCATTTTATTCGACTCGGGTGCAACACATAACTTCATTAGCAGGGCGACAGTGATCCGGGATCAGATCTCCACAACTATCGCAAAAGGTTCTTACCTTATTCATTCGCCAGGTGGAGACATATCGACTAATGAAGTCGTTTCTCGAGCACCACTTTGTTTGGGTGGAAAAATTTATCCTACCACCCTCATCATTCTCGAAGACCAAGGAATTAATGCCATATTGGGAATATCATGGTTGACCTTCCATAAGGTTGTTCTGGACATCGAGAACAGGAGTGTTCACTTGGACTCTCCACTTCACAGGCGTCAAACATTGTATCTCGGCAAAGCGGTTTCCAAAGACCCGTAAGTATGTAATGCTGAGGCTTGCAAGTTAGAAGACATTCCGGTAGTCCGTGAATATCCGGACGTGTTTCCCAAAGATCTTCCAGGCTTACCACCTGAGCGTGAGGTGGAATTCAAAATAGAGTTGATACGGGGAACCACGCCGATCTTTTAGAGACCATACAAAATGGCTCCGAATGAATTAGCTGAGCTGAAGGAGCAACTCAAAGATCTGATGGACATGGGGTTTATTCGTCCAAGTTCATCACCATGGGGTTTCTTGGCTTTATTTGTGTAGAAGAAGGATGAGACGCTGAGGCTATGCGTCGATTATCGTCCTTTAAATGCTGTGACAATGAAGAACAAGTATCCACTACCAAGAATTGATATCCTCTTCGATCAGCTAGTTGGTGCCAAAGTCTTATCCAAGATGTATTTAAGGTCGGGATATCATCAAATCAAGATTTGAGCAGAAGATGTCCAGAAAACAGCATTCTCGACAAGATATGGACTCTATGAGTATCTTGTCATGTCATTTGGGTTGACCAATGCTCTGGCTCACTTTATGCATCTTATGAACTCGGTGTTCATGCCGGAGCTGGATCAGTTCATCGTGGTATTCATCGACGACATCTTGATCTATTCAAATCAGAAGAGGAACACGCTAAAAATTTGCATATTGTGCTCCAACGATTGAGAGATCACAAGCTTTATGCAAAGTTTAGTAAATGTGAATTCTGGATCAACCAAGTGCCATTTCTTGGACATATTATTTCAGCGGGATGCATTGCTGTTGATCCAAGCAAGATTGAACAAGTGCTGAAATGGAAGTCTCCAACATCAGTCCATGAAGTTCGTAGCTTCTTGGGTTTGGCGGGATATTATCGGAGGTTCATCCCGGGCTTCTCAAAAATCTCCAAACCTATGACGGAGCTACTGAAAAAGGGTATCAATTATGATTGGAGCAAGCCATGTGAGGAAGCTTTTCAAGCGTTGGTGAGAAACCTCACAACAGCCCCGGTTCTAGCTCAACCGGATACAACCAAGCCCTTTGATGTTTATTGTGATGCATCTGGCATCAGACTTGGTTGTGTACTCATGCAAGGAGGACGTGTGGTCGCATATGGATCACGGCAATTACGGAATCATGACCAACATTATCCAACTCATGATCTTGAGCTTGCTTCGGTGGTGTTAGCTTTGAAGATGTGGAGACATTACCTATTGGGAAATCTGGTTCATCTCTACACCGACCACAAAAGCTTGAAGTACATATTCACTCAAAAAGAGTTGATATGCGGCAACGGCGATGGTTAGAGCTGATCAAGGACTATGAGATTGAAATTCATTATCATCCGGGCAAAGCAAATGTGGTTGCCGATGCACTCAGCCGGAAGTCTCATATTCATAATCTGACCATTACGCCAATAGAAGAGGAAGAACCGAGTCTCTACTTGGTTCCATATGGAGCTTTACATAATCTAGCTCTCATACCCACAATAAGAGAGGAGGTCATGGAAGCTCAAAAGAAAGACAAGGGCATGGCTCATATCAGAAGGAAGTTGAAGAACGGGGAGATGAAATGATTCCGGTTAGATGATGAAGATACCTTATGGTTCAAGGACCGGATAGTTGTACCCCGTGATATGAGGCTGCGGAAGAAAATTTTGGATGAGGCTCACTTATTCAAATTTTCTTTTCATCCGGGCAGCAACAAGATGTACCAAGAATTAAAGACTAAATTTTGGTGGACCCGGATGAAGCGATAGGTTGCTAAATACGTATCAGAATGTGATACGTGTCGGCGAGTTAAAGCCAACCACATGAAGAAAGCGGAGACCTTGCAACCGCTAAGTGTTCCGGCATGGAAGTGGGAGGATATTAGTATGGACTTCATTGTTGGACTACCTCTCACGGCTAATAAACATGACTCGGTTTCGGTAATCGTCGATCGATTAACCAAGTCAGCCCATTTCATCCCGGTGCATACGGGATACCATGCCAAGAAGTATGCGGAGCTATACATGGCAAGAATACTATGCCTACATGGAGTTCCCTGGACGATTATCTCCGATCGAGGCGCGTTGTTCGTTGCTCGTTTCTGGGAGCAGCTACATGCATCACTGGGGACCAAATTGATTAGAAGCTCTGCATATCATCCTCAAACCAATGGGTAAATGGAGAGGGTGAATCAAGTTCTCAAAGATATGCTTCGAGCATGTGCCATTCACCATGGTAAAGGATGGGACGATCATCTACCGTTGGTGGAATTCGCTTATAACAATGGGAATCAATCGGCATCAAAATGGCACCGTATGAAGCTCTCTACGGCCGGAAGTGCCGCACACCCTTGAACTGGTGTGAATGTGGCGTGAGAGTGATTTACGGGATTGATCTCTTAAATAAAGCTAAAGAGCGGGTATGTCTTATTCAAGCAAATCTTAAAGCTGCTCAGTCCAGACAAAAGAGCTATGCAGATAGGAGACGTTTGTCCTCTTTACTTCCATGTTGGGGACCACGTATACCTCCGCGTATCTCCTATGAAGGGCATTCATCGATTCGGAGTGAAAGGGAAATTAGCTCCGCGTTTTATCGGTCCCTTCGCCATCATTGAAAGGTGTGGACCCGTGGCATACCGTTTGGAGCTACCGGCAGCCCTAGCAAGAATTCATAATGTCTTCCACATATCTCTGTTGCGGAAGTGTTTGAAAGTTCCAACGGGGGTTCTCACGGAAGGCTTAGCAGATTTAAAGCCAGACCTTACTTATGTTGAGCGACCAACCCGGATAATTGATGAAAAGACTCGCGAGACCAGAAACCGGACGCTGCGATTTTTCAAGGTGCTATGGGAAAATCACACGTCCGACGAAGCTACATGGGAAAGCGAGGAGTATTTATGACGCAATCATCCGGAGTTATTAGAGGCTTATGTTTGATAGTTGTCCTCCCCACGTTATTCTTAATTGTGAATCTCGGGACGAGATTCTTTTTAAGTGGGGAGGAATGTAACAGTCCCAAAACCTTGTAAATACAAAACTTGAGTTGTGAATAAAGTTGAGTTTAATTTCAAGAATTGGGACTTACAAAAACATTCATAAACATGTGAATATGGTCCTGTACAAAAGGAGTTTAAACTATTCTTTGCACTAAATGGTTCCCTTTAATCATAAGGTGCCCAGTTCCAAAATGAGGGTTCCAAACTGTTGGTTCAAAACCCTCATTTTCAGGGGCCAACTCAAGAATCAGATGGCATATTTGAATTCATCAGGTCCAAATTATGAGGAAGGCAAACTTTGAGCAAATTTGGAAGTGCTTTGATATGTATATCAAGGGGACTTGTAAATTTCATTGAAATTTGAATTCAAATTTGAAACTGAGGTAAACTTGTCAATTTGCCCAATGGGTTTCAAATTTGAGCTCCATATGAGTGAAGTTTGCATTGTGCCAAAAGTTGTAAGATCTTTTGGGAGCAGTATGGGTGGACCCACTTGTCAATGAGCAAACTGAAGACTTGCACTCGAAGTCACTTCTCTGTTTTGACTCGATCACCACCGGGTCTGCACCGAACGCCACTGAGGGCGCTACCGCCACCTCCTGCTCGAGTTCTCCCCCCCACGCGCAGGCGCCAGCGGCGGTTCACCGGTGCTTATCCTTCCCAACGAAGCAAACACGAAATCGCTCACTTATCAGCTTGTGCTCGTGGCCTTCGTCTGCTCCCGCGCCTGAAAAACAGCCGCTGCGATGCCTCTGTTTCCTTCGGTTGCCCACCAGTTCGCTTCCCCTTTTGCTTTAGCAGTTCACAGAAAAAGGGAGCGCTAACGTGTGTACAAGATCCTCCCCAGCTCAGCTCCGACGATCCTGGCTTGTGGTGCGCACAAATCCACACTTGGCACGAGAAACCGAAGCTCACCGGCGAAAGGGCAACTAGGGTCACCGTAGGCAGCTCGTACCAAGGCTTTTCACCACCGAGCGAGCACCCTCCGAGACGCGCCGGGACTTCACGCTGCTTCCCCCCAAGTTTCAGCTCGAGCCGTGCAACGTAGCTCGAGAATATCAAGTTTTTCTCTTGGACAGGGAAAACCTAACCGCGGATAAGATTTTCGAAAATTGATGCTTAATTCTCGGTTAAAGTTGTTCATGTTGCGCACACAGAAGCTAGAAGGGTTCGGGCACATTTTTCCTTCACATCCGTAGCCTAAAGCCGAGTAGAGGCAACGAATTTCGAGCTTTCCGATCGGCGGCCATGGCGGGGACCCGCGGGCACACGGTGACAAAAGGATTGCCGCCGTTTCCGAGCCATGTTGAGGCCTTGCTGAGCTAGCCTGATCTCCACTGATGCTGCAGAGCAAGTTCTCCGAACCTTGGGCGGGCTAGGATGCTCGGACCGTGGTGCCGAAGCTTCACCGAAGCCTTTGCACGCCGCCGACCTAGCTCCGGGCTTCTAGAGCTTGTGCCGACACCGTAGATCAGTTGCCCGTCCCCAAAAACACACAGGCGGCGAGGACCGAGCCGAGAGGTGGCCGGGAAGCCGGGTCCGGCGAGCTCCAGTGGAGTGCCGGCGAGGGGGAGGCGCAGGCGCGGGAAATCGGCCGAGGAAGAAGAAGACCCCCTCAGGCCCACGTGTCAGCAGCTGAGAATTTAAAATCCAGATCGGCTGTGGCGTGGGATCCAGTGTGGCTGCGCGCGGGCAAAACCCTGTAACCGGTGTGGCTCGTATTCTATTGGCTGCCCTTCAAACAGTGGGTCCGGTTAGATTTTCTGTAGGAAATTAATTCCAGATTTCAAGCAAAGTTTAGAAATTCATAACTTGTGCTAAGAAACTCCGAATTGGGTGATCCAAATTCGGTTAGATTCATCTTGGCAAGGTCTATCCAAATATGCAACCCAATTTGCATGAAAACCAAAAGAAATTCTGGAAATTTCTTTAAAGCTTTTCAGCAAAAGAATTTTAGAGGGAGTTTGGTTCATCCAAAAATCCCAAATTTTGCCAGAATATTCTATAGGCTATTAGTGAACTCCTGTAAAAGTTTCAGCTCACTCGGAGTTGATTTAGACAGGGTAATTCTGATTTCAAGTTTCTGTATTCAAATGAATACAGAAACATTTTCAGGGAATTTCCAAAACTTGGAAATTCAGTTCTAGTTAGTTCTTAGCTCCAAAATCCCTAAGAAAATTCATGCCTGCTCCCTGAGCTATGTTTGAAATTGTAGTGCACTTGAATTTGCATGAAAGTGCAAATTTATTCAGAATTAATTTCTTTTTGCCTAAATGCTTAGGGAATTGTTCTGGGTGATCTACTCATTAAAATATTATGAATTTTGGTCCAGATGACTTCCTTGTGACAAAGAACTCACAGGAAAATTTCCAGCTCCATTGGATCCCTGGATCAGTAAGGTTCTGTTCAACTTCATTAGGTGATCACCACCCAAGTGATGAACCCCTTTATCACTTGATCATAGGACTTCAACCCAAACCTAAACTACTAGCACCAGTGTCGTTTTAAATTCTTAAACAGAGTTCCAGTTTTAAACTTGTCTTTAGAACTTGTTAGCAAAAGTTTTATAATTAAACATGTATGCATATTCATAACGTGTAGTGATTAAACGTGGAAAGTGAAGAAGGAGTGAAGCTTGGATCAAGGAACAAGAAGGGCACTGATTAAGCTTCAAGTCATCAGCAACTAACTTCAATCTCTATGACTTTAGTCACCTGCAAAACCAAGGCAAGCCCTGGTTTGCATTTAAGTTGTTTTATAAAGTTTTCATTTGTTCATTACTATGGGTCAAGGTTTGTATGTGCATTAGGTCAAGGATGTTTCATACTCCACTTGCATAATAAAAAAAATGAACCCTGAGGTCAAGGGTAGAATGGTCTCATCGTTGTAGAATAAGGCCATGCTAAATAGGCTAGGATATCCGGTAGAAGACGAGTAGTTGGAATCTACTCGCGAGCTATAGTTCAGGATCACATAAGTGTGGTTGGAAAGATAGGCAAACTAAAGATTACATTGCTAAACATGAGACCGGGCAGGAGGGTAGGCAGCGACAAGACGAGGTCTTCGTCGAGTAGCTCTGCCTGTGTCGGTTAACGACCGAAGCGTGTGCAGCCCCGCTGAGCAAGTATTGAGTTGTGTACCGGATTCTTACTGATATATGGGAACCTGGAAACCGATGTACCAGGTTCACTGGATTGTAGAGGCATACCACATCGTTTCGTTAGACCTATGAGCTCGAGACGGCGCGACCAGTTCTACAGTCTAGTGTCCTGCGAAAGGTTGCCACATACGACGTAATGAACAACGCCAGATTTGGGTCTTCAAAGGCGGGCGTATGTGTCGAGTTATCCGGGTAGTGTTTGATTCGAATCACCGTCCCTCACGGTCATGAGTACCGCTTGCTAACTGTGTTGTGACGTAGTAAGAAAGTTGTGTGGAAACAGTTTGCAAAGTTTTAATTGTTGCTATGATTATTATAAATTGCATGAAAACCCTGTTTGAAGTAGAGATAGAGAAAACTAATGTTATTTTCTACCTTGGGACAAGTAACATTGGAATGAAGCGTTTCTTGTTTGATTTTGGAGTTCCAATGTTGCTGGGCGCAAGGTCACTACTATTATAGCTAAAATCTGAAAGTTAAGGATGAACTCGTAGGCGAGTCTTTTCGCAATTTACAGGATTAGGTCTTAAGTTACCCTCATGTAGAGTTGCATGCTTTAGGAGAGACGGTTAAGTCTTGCTGAGCCTTTGTGCCCACTCTTGCTAGATGAGTGGTTTCGCAGGTAAACTTCGACGCTATAAAGAAGGTTGTCCAGTGAGACTCGGGAATTTCCGAGTCCTGTATCACATGGAGAACCTATCCGCTGCCATGTCTTCGTGTTGCTAGCTAGAGGAGTCCACGGGCTGGACCTCTTCTCGGTTGCTCACTAGTTATTCAACATGAGCTGTTCATAAACTTCCGCTGTAGCTATTTTATGTAAATTATTTACAAAGAACATTTGTAAGCTTCCGCATTTGATTTATGTAATAGAGTTTTCCTTATATTGTGCTGTTGGGTGCAGCATAACACGGCACCGCCCAATGCGATTCCCAGGCGAGGTGCCCCGTCCCCATGATCGGTAAAGGCGGGGGGGGGGGCCCTGTCACGTGACGGGTTATTCGGGTAACCCTGCAGGTGTAAATCGATTATAATCACCGTCCCTCACGGTCAGTGAGTACCACTTGTTCACTATACTGTGACGTAGAAAGAACAGGCTAGTTACATGTTAAAATGTTGCTAATTGAAAGATGGACTTTGATTGTTAATGATTTGCTTTAGTTTAGAGCTAATTAAAGTTCTTTTCAACTTTGGACAAAGTACATGAGAGAAATGCGTTTCTTGTTTGATTGCGGCTCTCTCATGTGCCTTAGCGTAAGGTTCTCCACAACCTGCTGCTAAAACTTGAAATTAAGGTTCCACTAATTAGGCGAGTCCTTTGCAACTTATTTTACCTTATGTACCTATCACCCCTCATGTAGAAGTTTCATGTTTAGGAGAGACAGGTCAGTCTTACTGAGCCTTTGTGCTCACTGCTTGTTTTTGAAGCTTTTGCAGGGTTTTATGAGGAAGGGGCTCCTGAGGAGGAGACGGAACCCCAGGAGGGGAACCCCGCCGAGTGGGAGTCGTGCACGCCGCCGTGTTAGTGTGTGTGCGTGCTAGCGGGGACACATTCACGGGCTGAACGTGAACTCGATGTGTAGTCTACGCCCGTAGTGTAGACTGAACATATTTTGTTGTAAAAATGTTCATACACTGGTTTATGTAATAAAACTTTGCTTCTGCTTTGTACCTTTGATGTGTGTTATCCGGTGCTGTGCAACGCAGCACCCCTCAGTGTGATCCTGGCTCGACAAGACCGTGGGGTCGTGTCATTTGAATTTGAAACTGAAGTTTGAATTCAAATTTAATTGCCTCACTACTTAATTCCAAACGAATGGTAAACCCTCTCCAATGAACTGAAATCTGGCAGGGTTACTATTTGAGTTATGGGGAACCAAATTGTGGATTTATCTCTCCATGTTCTGATGTTTTTGCAAGTATAAGTCGGCACTTTGAACTCACACCTCTAAATTCCAAAGTTTTAATTTCCTCTTATTTTCCCAAGTGTGATTTGGCTAATTCACTTGCTAGAATTTTGGGGATTTCACAAATGCCACCACCTCACCAAGCATCTGCCTATTACCTAATTGCCATTTTGGACCGCCAGACTCGACTCCTCGAGATGCTGGCGAAAATACTTGCTGCTCAGAACAACAATGGCCTTAACGGCCATCAGCCAGCGCCGCAGAACAATCACCAGATCACTGACTTTAACAGGATGAACCCGCCCAAGTTTGCTGGATCTGAGGACCCTATTGAGGCAAACGACTGGCTGAGAGAAATTGAGATGAAACTCGAGGTTGTGCATGCAAATGAGCAGGATAAGATCCGGCTTGCAGTCCAGCAGTTGAGTGGACGTGCCTTAGCTTGGTGGCAGAGCTACAGAGATATGAATGCACACGCCAGGACTATTATATGGGTTGAGTTTGTGACACTGTTTAGGGAGCACCACATACCTAGCAGTGTTGTGAAGACAAAGCAGGTAGAGTTGAGGGACCCCCAGGAGAGTAGTATGTGATGGAGTACCCACATAGTTTCACAGGGTTATCCCACTACGACCCCTACGCGGTGGATACAGATGAGAAGAAGCAGGAAGCCTTCCTTCGTGGCATTAACCCTGAGACCAGAACCTTGCTCGGTGCCTGTGTTTACCTAGATTTCAGTACCATGGTCAACAGGGCCATCACCATAGAGAAGAACATGAAGGAGGAGATGCAGGAGAAGAAGAGGAAGTTTGAAAGAAAAAAGATGTTCCAACATGCAAAGTTTCAGAGGATTTCTCAGTCTTCTTATTCAAGACAGAGGGCCCAATAGCTAGCTTACCCGTGCAAGAGCAGCAGCACCCAGCTTACTCAGAGCAAAGGACTCAATGTGAGGTGTCTTATAAAACACCAGATACAACTTTCAAGCACCCAGTACAGCCTGGCAGGCTCCAAGCTCCTTCTGTCCTCAACAGTCTGAAGTGAGTCAGATTGGTAGCCAGAAGACTTATTTCCATTGTCGTGAGACTGGTCACTTCATCGCAAGTTGTCCTTACAAGAACAATCCAATGCCCTCCGTCTTCTCCCCACTCAGTTAATGGTCCAAGGATGCTAGCTAGAGATAGCCGTGGAGCACCCTCTAGAGCTCAGCAACCCTTCGGGAAGGCCATGGTGAACCACATCTACACTGAGGAGGCCGACGCGGCACCGGGAGTGTTACTCGGTGAGTTTTTGGTTCAGTCACTCGTGGTCTCAGTGCTATTCGACTCGGGTGCATCACACTCTTTTATATCATTGCACTTTGTAGAGACACATGATATAGACACAGTGGCCCTTAAGAGGCCCTCAGTTACCAGATTGCCGGGAGGCTATATACCCTGCCGCTTGGGAGTTAACAATGTCCCTTTATACCTAAGTGGGGTAGTGTTCTTGGTTGACCAAGTAGTGCTTGACTCCCACAGGATAGATGTGATGCTTGACATGGACTGGTTGGCTAAGTGCAAAGGGAGCATAGCCTGTGCAGAACGGATTATCGCTGTGACTAACCATCAGGGGGAGACTGTCACCTGCCACGTTTAATATGGCCTACCTAATCCAATGATAAATCACTTGAAGGCTGAAACACCCCAAGAACTGTCAGTGATCAGAGAGTATGCTGATGTGTTCCCAGAAGAATTGCCAGACCTGCCACAAGAAAGGGAGGTAGAGCTTTCTATTTACCTTGTCCTGGGAACTACTAAGATCGCTAAAAGGCCTTATAGGATGGCAGCTCCTGAACTGGTAGAGCTGAAAAAGCAGTTAGATGAGTTGCAAAAAAAGGGTACATCAGACCTAGTGCAGCACCATGGGATGCAGCGGTCCTCTTTGTGAAGAAGAAGGATGGAAGCATGAGGCTCTGTATAGACACCAAGCTCTCAATGAGGTGACTATCAAGAACAAGTATCCTCTACCTCGGATAGATGATTTGTTTGACCAGTTAAAAGGAGCTAAGTTCTTTTTGAAACTTGATTTGCGGTCTGGGTACCACCAGGTGAGAATTAAGTCTGAGGATATACCCAAGATGGCATTTGTGACTCGTTATGGCTAGTTCGAGTTCACGGTGATGTCTTTTTGGTTGACCAACGCCCCTGCATACCCCATGAACATAATGAACTGAGTGTTCATGCAAGAGCTGGACAAGTTTGTCGTCGTATTCATTGATGACATTCTGCTATATTCGCAGTGTGAAGAGGAGCATGCGCAACACTTGCGTATTGTCCTGGATCAGCTTAGAAGTCATCATCTTTATGCCATGTTCAGCAAATGTGAATTTTGGTTGCAAAGAGTCAGCTTCCTGGGGCATGCTCTAGCCATAGAGAGTGTTGCAGTGGACTTGGAGAAGGTCGAAGTTGTAGCATCTTGAAGCAACCAACATCTGTCTCGGAGATTCGTAGCTTTCTTGGACTGGCTGGCTATTACCGAAGGTTCATTGAGGGATTCTCCAAACTAGCTCGACCAATGACAGAGCTGCTAAAGGAAGACAGGAAGTTTGTCTGGTAAGAAGCATGGGAACTAAGTTTTTGTGAACTGAAGAAAAGACTAACCACTGCACTGGTGTTAGTCCTACCAGCTATTCATAAGAACTTTGTTATTTACTGCGATTCTTCGAGACGGAGTATGGGTTGTGTGCTCATGTAGGAAGGGTGAGTGGTAGCCTATGCCTCTCGCCAGCTGAGGCCACACGAGCAAAACTACCCGAGTAATGACTTAGAGTTGGCTGCGGTGGTGCATGCGCTGAAGATTTGGTGGCACTACCTGATCGGGAACAAGTGCGAGATTTACACAGACCACACGAGTTTCTTGTATATCTTCACCCAACCTAACCTCAATCTAAGGTAACGGAGGTGGTTAGAACTTATCAAGGATTACGACATGGAGATCCACTATCACCTGGGTAAAGCAAATGTGGTACAAATGCTCTTAGCAGGAAAGCTTACTGCCATCACCTGGTAACTCAAGCACCACGGCTGTGCGATGAGATGATGAGGTTGAACCTGAGTGTTGTACCTCGCTCTTGCAACTACAATATTAGTGTTCAACCCGTCCAAGATGAACATATTAAGAAGGCTCAATAGGAAGATATAAAAGTGATGGAGATCAAGTCACTGACCAATGAAAATAAGGCCCCGGATTTTAGGGTAGATAGAGATGGAAGCTTGCGGTTCAAGAAGCGATTGTGTGTGCCTGCACTAGGCTACTACAGGAGCACCACCTTAGATGAAGCCCACAACTCCGCATATTCTATCCACCCTGGAGCCACTAAAAAGTATCTAGCTCTTAAGAAGTAGTTTTGGTGGATGGCCATGAAAGGTGACATAGCCAGATTTGTGGCCTACTGTGACGTGTGCAGGAGGATCAAAGCTAAGCATTAGAAGCCGAGTGGCCTACTGCAGCCATTACCAATCCCCGTCTTGAAATGGGATGAAGTGGGCATGGACTTCATCACGGGCTTACTAAGAACCAAGAACGGTAACGACTCCGTATGGGTAGTGGTTGACCGCCTCACAAAGGTCGCACACTTCATTCCTGTGTGCACAACCTATGGTGGCGACAAGTTGGCTAAGTTGTATATGGACCGCATTGTGAAGCTACATGGTGTACCCTCAAGGATAGTCTTAGACCGAGGTACTCAGTTTACGTCATGGTTTTGGAGTAGTCTTCAGAAGGCACTTGGCACCAAGTTGGACTTTAGTTCAGCATACCGCCGTCAAATAGATGGTCAAACAGAACGAATCAACCAAATACTAGAGCACATGTTGAGGTATGGTGTGCTCGCCTATGGCAAGGATTGGGAAGACAGTTTACCATATGCTGAGTTCTCATATAACAATAGTCATCAGACCGCATCAATATGTCACCTTATGAGGCCCTCTATGGAAGGAAATGTTGAACCTGTTCATGTGGTCGGAGGTCAGGGACCGTATTGTGGAGCAACCGAACTTCGTCATGGCAGCAGAGGATAAAGTAGCGGAGATTTGAGCGAATCTCAAGGCTGCCCAATCACGTCAGAAGAGCTATGCAGAGAAGAAAAGGCGTAAACTGCTTCCAAGTTGGGATTACGTGTACCTTATAGTATCTCCGATCTGCGGCACACGCAGATTTCAAGTGCGTGGAAAGTTGGCGCCACAATACATCAGTCCTTTTCCAGTACTAAAAAGGATAGGAACAGTGGCATACAAGATCCATCTACCCGAAGAGATGTCAAATGTGGATAACGTCTTCCACGTGTCACAACTGAGAAGATGCTTACGGATTCCTGAAGAACAAGTGGTACCGGATACCCTAGACCTACAGGATGATCTACGCTACCAAGAAGTGCTAGTGAAGATTCTGGACACCGTTACCCAAAGAACATGGACAAACACCGTCAAGCTTTGTCGGGTCCAGTGGAGTATATACACGGAGGCTGAAGTCACTTGGGAAAGGTAAGAGGCGCTGCGGTCAGAGTTCCCCCATCTCTTTGAAGACCAACCGAATCTCAGGAATGAGATTTATCCTAATTGGGGTAGGTTTGTAACATCCCGTTTGCCTATGATAATAAACCAAGCTTATATCAATATTCCAAGCATGTGTATGTAAACTTATATGCACACGCATACATGCTTAAGAAAAACCAAGAGCTAGAAGCAAGAAATAGAAAAATAAATGGAAATATAAATGAGATCAACTAGATAGTTCTTAATACACCAAAAAATATAATAACTCCTTTCCCTTTCTGTCCCTTGGCACCGTTGCACACGCCATCCTACTGCGGATCCATTTGCTCACTCAAACACTACCACACCTGCCTGTGCCTTCTCCTTAGCTTCAAGATGAGCTGTAGGACACACAACTCTAGGGCCCTCCTCTCTGCTCATGCGTTAATTGTGGGGATCCCATCCTGACAGTCCAGAAATCCAATTGGGTGGTGCCGTGCGATGCGGTACCCAACAGCACAATCCGAAAAACATAAATACACAATAATATATGTCTGTCATACATATTATTGTCTCATTTTACAAATAATATACAAGTGTACATTGCAGCGGAAGATAAGAATACACTCACAGACTATAGTCTACGCTAAGCAAAATGAAGCCATCCTGCCCGCGGATGCTTCACACTAACACCACATCACAAACCCGGTGGCATGCAGGGTTCCAAGCGAGACTCACACCCCTCATTGGGTGCTACCTCGCTCGGCTCTCCCTTCCTCCCTAACGTTGCCTTATGCAATGTTACCTGCAAAACAATGGATCAACAAACTGTGAGCTTATGCTCACCAAGACTTAACCAAAAACCTACACATGGAACTCTAAATGCTGGAAATAGAGGGCTGAATAAAGAAGTTCGCATAAAAGATGAACTTGAGCTAACAGAGAGTCCTTACTTCAAGTTTTAAGCAACTTTTATAATCCTCGCACAATTTACATCGAGATTCCACAATCAAACAAGAAACGCTTTGTGGCAGCTCTCTAGGATCATAGACTATCCCCATATACCAACAATAGTCTTTTCTACGCACTTTGTCGTCACTCATGCGCACCCGGGAAGACTTCCCGGTCGGTCACCCATCCACAAATTTTTTCGGGCCAAGCATGCTTAACCCCGGAGTCTTTTGCAGGTGGGCTTCCGGAAAAGAAGGTATACCTTGATGGTATGAGTATTTTGTCAATCCTATTAAGCCGGGAGCCATGATATCACACAATCCACCACCCCTTAGAAGACTGACGTCCTCGTCAGTCAACACCAACACAGGAACGTCTCCTTTTAGCCACGTCCGTCTGTTCAGTACTGGCATACGCATACCGTACGTCCTGTTAGCAGCATATGTACCCATACCGTGTCCCTCACAGAGGACCCACGCGTCATGCGTACGTGCCCACGTCCCTGATCTGTACGCTACCGTATCCTTCTCATTGACCCGTACGCCCCAGTGAAACTGCGAGGGTCGGCTTTGATACTATTTGTGGCAGCTCTCTAGGATCATAGACTATCCCAACAGATGAACAATATTATTTTCTACGCACTTTGTCCTCACTCGTGCGCACCGGAAAGACTTCCCGGTCGGTCACCCATCCACAAATTTCTCCGGGCCAAGCACGCTTGTGAGACCTATGTGTGCTGAATACATTGGCAATTAGGATAAAAGTTAGCATTAACATTCAAAGTTTTGAATATTGCCAAAACATTCTTCTGTGGCAAGGTCCAACAAGTTCTTTGTTAGGTCCGCCAAGTGTTGGCAAGGTCCGATGCAAGGTCCGGAGAGCTCCTGCAAGGTCGGGAGTGCTTCTGTGAGGTCTGGGAGATGAGGTTCCAACAACCAAGTTCGGGAGGAGCTGTTGTTGAGTTGATCGGGAGGTCACACAGCATGTTTGGATCAAGGGCAGTGCATATGAAGGTTGCGTGTACGTCGTTGGAAGGTGTTTGCGTGTGTGCAAGGAGTTCATGGACATGGCAACATTGTTCCAAGGCGTGATGACGAGAAGTGGACGTAAAGAATTGGTCGGAAAGGTCCAACCGGCTGGATTGCGTACTCAGGCTGAGGCTGAGTCGGATATGGCTCAAATATGGAAGATTTGAGTTAGTTATGATAGGATTTCATGCTAGGCACGAAGTTAAGTTGTTTTAGGAATGTTTAGGACATTTCTAAGGTGTTTGGAAGTCTCACGATTGCTTCTATCTGCGAATAGGAGAGTCCTGATCAATTATGGTAAGTTAGGATACGAGTCCAATTAGGAGTAGGAGTCCTAGATTGGATTGATTAGCCTAAGGGCTGGCTATAAAAGCAAGAGAGGCCAGAGCTCTCATGGGTAGAGAACTTTGGGCTGTTCCTCTTGTGTTTCTATTGAATAAAGTTTATAGTTTCGAGGAGCTTTTGTGCCTTGTTCGTCCGATTTGTTTTTCGTCAAGTCTTTCTCGCCGAGTTTCTGGACAAACCGACGTTGCTTCGGTGTTTCGTTCATAACTCGAGTTTTACAAATACGATTGACGTGATTCTTTTTGGGTTGTCTTCACAACTCAATTATCTATCATCTATGAAATTTGCACGATCTTAGGATCTGTAGTTTTTGAGATACACGAGTTTCTTTGCAGCGTTGCAGATCTGTTTTATATCTGGTAGAACAGATTGATCTTCGTTTAATGTTTTGATCGTATCTCAAGTTTTACTTCGTGTTTTCAAGTGATTCTTGTTGCATTAGATCCGTGACTTGATTCTCTACCTCTCTACTTGATTTGTCACGGTTGAACACGTTTGAAAACACTTGCACACATGGTTTCTTTAACCGATTGATTTTTTGCTGAGGGATTTTTGTTGTTTCCACCGTGAAAAGTTTTAATCTACCATTCACCCCCTCTGGTAGCTTTTCACGTGCTCTTTAATCCTACAATTGGTATCAGAGCCAAGGTGCTCTAATCTTTGTGATTTGCACGTGTTTTGACTAACCATCATGGAGAAGTACTCCGCAAAACCTTGTGTGTTCAATGGCATCGATTTTCAGATTTGGAAGGCGCGGATGGAGGCCTACATACAGGCGCAAGGCTTCGCCATATGGGAAAAAGGTCTACCGGAACTTCGATGTACCACCCAACGATCAAGTTACGGCTGCGAACATGAGAGATGTTGACAACAAAAACAAGGCTCGCAACTTGATCATCCAAGGATTGACTCAAAGCGACTTCGACCGTGTTGCACACCTCTGATCTGCATATGATGTTTGGAAAGCTCTTTGTGACTACCATGAAGGATCCAATACGATCAAGGAGGTAAGGCAAGATATGTTCAAGAAAGAATACATGCGTTTTGAGATGCAACCCGGTGAGTCAATTGACGACCTTTTTGCTCGCTTTAATAAAATTCTCAGCAACTTGCGTAGTGTCAATGTTAACTTTTCAGATGCTGAAAATGCTAGACAATTGTTAGGAGCATTAGATATGTCAATTTGGGAGATGAAAGTTACATCTATTCGTGAATCTACTGTCATGAGTTCTCTTACTTTAGACGTGCTTTATTCTAAATTGAAAACTCATGAAATTGACATCATCTCACGTAAAAACCCCAACAAGTCTATTGCATTTGTTTCGCAACGTGACATGTCTAGTTCTAGTCAATCATCATCTAGTGGTGCACTCTCTTTGCTGTCCTCTCTAACCCTTGAACAGATTGAAGAGTTTCCAGAGGAGGAGCTTGCACTCATCTCTACTCGGTTCTCAAAAGCATTGCAAAATGTGAGAACTAGAAGGAGAGGAAGCTCCGGACCTCAATGATGTTTTGAATGTGGTAAGACAGGACATTTTCGTATGGAGTGCCCTAACCTTTCAGGTACGACTTCACGTGAAGAAAAGCAAACAAGGCCGAAGAAATCGTTTGCAAAGAATAAGAAGAAGAAAGATTTATCAATGCGCAACATAGTGCATAGTATGATCTCTGCACTTCAAAATTTCGGCTCAAGTGATGTGGACACCGGTAGTGATGAAGATGAAGAAGCTATGGCAAATATGTGCTGCATGGCGAGCAAGTCAAGTTCAAGCTCCGAGGAGGCAGAACACAACAGCGATGATGAAGAGGTATGTCCCACTTGCGAAGAAATGTGTGATGCTATTTCTCGTGCCACTGTTATATTAAAGAAAAAGGATAAAAGCTTAGGAACAATGCTGTTAAAATTGAATCACTAGAATCTGAAATTAATCGTTTAAAAACTTTGATTCCTAGTGATGATTCTTGTTCCTCATGTGATTTGATTTATGAACAATTATCCTCTTTAAGAAGTGCACACGCATCTACACTTGATAAACTTGAACTTGAAATTGAAAAGAACAAAGAGCTTGCTGCACTTAATGATAAAAATTTGAAAGATGCTTGTTGTTCTACAATTGATTTGCATTGTTCTTCATGTGATGATCTGAATAAGAAACTAAATGATGCTATGAATGAGATTTCTATTTTGAACAATGCTTTACGTGTGCATGAAGTTAAATATTGTTCAAATTGCAAACTAAAAGGAAAAACTTCATGTGAAAACTGCTTTGATCTGTCCAATAAACTTGATGACATGCATAGGACACTAGATCGGTTTTCTAATGCAAATAAAAACCTAAACTTGCTGCTGAATTCTTCCAAATCTTGTAATGATAAAACTGGTTTAGGTTTTAATTCTCATGCTCATGCTAAGGCACACCCTCCTAAAGTTGTAAAGTCATTAGAAAGCGGTTTGATTCAAACAGCTCCTAGACAAAAAGAGGTGATTTTCAAATCTGCAGGAGTACTGTCCCATTCGGGTTCTAATAAACGTGTTGCTTGCTCATCTAGACATGATAATAAGGTTATTTTTCATTGTACCTACTGTGGTAGAGATGGTCATGTCATGGATTTTTGTTATAGACTAGCTAAATACGATAAGAAACAAAGAATACTTGCTAGATCACATAACAACCAAGCAAAATCTGCTAGACCGAATGTTTGGAGCTTGCAACCTGCTGTAATGAGTCAAAAACTTGCTCCCGGACCTACTGTTTTTTGTGCTACATATAACACATCTTCTAAGTCAGTAGTTGGGAACAAAAATTTTCGATGCTTGGCTCATAAACCTGCTGTACCTTCTCAGCTTTCGCGTGTTATTCCTGCTGGACGTCGTGTGACTCAGTACTGGATCCCTAAAAGTCTTTTAACTAACCCCAGTATTGAGTAATCGACGTATTGTGCTGCTGTGTAGGTTTCACGTTTGAGGAAGGAGAACATTTGGATTGTGGATTCAGGTTGCTCACGCCACATGACCGGTAACAAAGAATGGTTCTCCTCTCTCTCTTTTGTGTCACGTGTAGAAAATGCTACTTTCGCCGATAACTCTTCTACTCCCATAATTGCTAAAGGTTTGGTTAGAGTAAACAATCTCTACACTTTGAAAGATGTGGCACTTGTTAAAAATTTGAAATACAACTTGCTTTTGGTTTCACAATTGCTAGATGAAAATCTAGAGGTTAGCTTTGCTAAAAATTGCTGCAAGGTTGTAGATTCAAAAGGTGAGCTTTTGTTTAACATGTCTAGGTTTGGAAGAGTTTTTAAAGCTGATTTTGATTTGTCAACTTCTAAGCATCGGTGTCTAGTTGCTAATGATACAAAGGATCTATATTTTTGGCATCGTAGACTTGGTCACATAGGCTTTGATCGTCTCACTCGTGTTAGTGCTCTCGATCGCATACGTGGGCTGCCGAAGCTTAAAAAGGACAATGATATTGTGTGCTTTTCTTGTAGACATGCTAAGTTTGTTGTAGGTTCACATGCTCCTCTCACAATGACCATGACAGCTGAACCGGGACAACTTTTACATCTTGACACAGTAGGTCCGGCACGTGTTCAATCCTTCGGAGGTAAATGGTATGTGCTTGTCATTGTTGATGATTATTCCAGATATTCTTGGGTTTATTTTATGGCATCTAAGAATGAAGCTTTTAGTTATTTTAGAACTTTATTTCTTAGATTATCTATTGATCACCCAGGATCATTAAAAGCAATTAGAAGTGATAACGGAACTGAATTTAAAAACCAATCCTTTGATCACTTTTGTGCTGAAAATGGAATAGATCATCAATACTCTTCACCCTATGCACCATAACAAAATGGTGTCGTAGAAAGAAAGAACAGGACCTTAGTTGAAATGGCTAGGACTATGCTTGATGAATATCAAACTCCTAGGAAATTTTGGGCTGATGCAATTGCAACCGCTTGTTATGTCTCAAATCGTGTTTTCTTGCATGCTAAGCTTGGAAAAACCCCATATGAGCTCCGGTTTGGACATAGGCCTAGTGTTACACACTTTAGGTTTTTTGGTTGCAAATGCTTTGTTAAGAAACATGGTAATCTTGATAAATTTGAAGCTAGATTTGTTGATGGCATGTTTCTTGGTTATCCATCTCATACTAGAGGCTACCGTGTGCTTTTACTTGACACTAACAAAATTGTGGAGACTTGCGAGGTTTCTTTTGATGAAGCTAGCCCAAGTACTAGCTCCGATATTGCAGGTCCGGATCCATATCCGCAGTGGGAGAGTATTTTTATTGAAGAAGATGAAGAAGTGGTGCTTCTGCCCGAAAACTCAGAAGTAAATAACGATCAAGCTGCTGATTTTGCACCACAACCAGCACCAACAGTCACTACTGCTGGTTCGGACCTTCCTCATTCAACAAGCTCTCCTAATCAAAGGTCCGAACATGAAGAAGAAGGTGCTTGTGAAGTGTCTACTCCCCTCCGAGTACTCAAAAGTGATCCTCCACAACAAATCATTGGAAGCTTGCATGAACGAGTCACTCGGTCCAGGTTTTGCGATCCAAACTCTCATGCTCATTCTGCTTTTGTTGCTTCTTTTGAACCCAAGGATATATCACACGCACTCACTAATGAATCTCGGATTAATGCCATGCAAGAAGAGTTAGAAAATTTTGAAAGAAATAATGTTTGGAAACTTGTACCTCCACCTCAAGGTCACACATTAATTGGAACTAAATGGGTATTTAAAAATAAGCAAAGTGAGGATGGGGTTGTGGTTAGGAATGAAGCTAGTTTGGTTGCTCAACGTTTCACTCAAATTGAAGGTCTAGATTTTGATGAAACATTTGCTCCTGTTGCTAGATTAGAAGCTATAAGAATTTTATTAGCATTTGCTGCATCTAAAGGTTTCAAGTTAATCAAATGGATGTTAAAAGTGCTTTTCTTAATGGCTACATAGAGTAGGAGGTTTATGTTAAGCAGCCACTGGGTTTTGAAATTCCAAATTTTCTTAATCATGTTTATAAACTGTCCAAAGCCTTGTACGGTCTAAAACAAGACCCTAGAGCATGGTATGATAGGTTAAAAACATTCTTACTTGAAAAGGGGTTTACCATGGGCAAGGTTGATAAAAGTCTTTTTGTACTTAAGCATGGCAATGACTCATTATTCGTTCAAGTGTATGTGGATGATATTATCTTTGGTTGTGCTTCTCATGATCTCGTGTCCAAGTTTTCAGCTATGATGAATTCAGAATTTGAGATGAGTATGATGGGAGAACTCACATACTTTTTGGGGCTGCAAATCAAGCAAACAAAAGAAGGAACTTTTGTGCATCAAACTAAGTATACAAAGGACCTTCTTAAGCGCTTCAACATGGACAAATGCAAGCCTCTTCGGACACCAATGGGAACAGCAACAACACTTGTACTTGACGAAGATGGTGACCCGGTCGATAAAAAAAGAATACAGAAGTATGATTGGATCACTTTTGTATCTCACGGCGTGAAGACCGGACATACAATTCAGCGTATGTCTTTGTGCACGTTTTCAAGCTTCTCCACGTGCTTCACATCGCCAAGCCATCAAAAGGATTCTCAGGTACCTACATGGAACTCAAGAATTTGGCATTTTTCTTCCTTCTTCCTCAACTGTTTCTTTGAAAGCTTTTTCGTATGCTGATTTTGGGGGTTGTAGGATTGATAGGAAAAGTACTTCGGGTGCTTGTCATTTTCTTGGTAATTCACTTGTTGCTTGGTCCTCTAGAAAACAAAGTTCAGTTGCACAATCCACGGCCGAATCTGAATATGTAGCTGCGGCTAGCGCTTGCTCACAAATTCTTTGGATTGTTCAAACACTTAAGGACTATGGGGTTGATTTAGATAGTGTTCCACTGTTTTGTGATAACACTAGTGCAATTTGTATTGCTAAAAACCCCATGAAACACTCTAGAACTAAGCAGATTGACATTAGGTATCACTTTCTTCGTGATAATGTTGAAAAAGGAAACATTGTGCTTCACCATGTCGATACCGAACAACAATTGGCTGATATTTTTACAAAACCTTTGGATTTCACTCGTTTTTGTTTCATTCGTAGTGAAATAGGGGCTATGCATCCTCATGGCTTAAATTGAGGGGGAGTTTTTGAAACTTTGAAAGTCTATGTGTGAATCTGAAACTAAAATAATATGAGCATAGTATTTCATACATATATGACTTTGTGATTCCTTTTACAGGCTGAAAGTTCTTACTACATTACTCATGTTATACATTTTGTAGTTTTTGCCATGACTAGTAATTGGAATAATTACTTACACTAAATCTGGTCATGATCGAACTTTCTTGCTGTTTTGAACTTGTTGCGTGCTCACAAGTGCTTTTAATCATAAAAAATTAATCAAGTGATCAGCTCACATGTTGAGTTTTCAAATAAAAATTTGAGAAAAGATCAAGAGAATATGCATGCATCGCACTTCTTCTTTTGAGATTGCTTATCATTGCACTAAGATATGAACTTGGAAGGAATTGTGTATGACTAAAACCATGTCCTTAAGCTTCTGATTGTCAAATGACATAGGCTTGGCTTGGTTGGTTAGAATAAGGCTGATGCGGCATATAATATCTTGCAAATATCATATGATCAACTTTGTGCCTTAAAGTACTATGAATAATAAAAATGCAGCAACAAGTGTCATGTTTTCAGGTTTTGAAATAGTTGAGTAAGGGAGATCATGACTTGCTTAAACTGAAAAATACATTCGATCTCTAGCATGGCTTGCACTACTTTATGTATCTCATTGATGTGATAGTGTAAGTAACCTGATAGTATGACTTGGATGAGCTTTGTTTTGTATGTATATGTTATAATATGCTCATAACATCTAAAAATTTCTCTTTTGAACCTTGCTGAATACATTGTCAAAGGGGGAGAAATATGTATAAGGAGAGATTTTTTTACACTTTGCATATGTTATACACTTTCTTCCTTCTCTGATTTTAAAAAATGGGGAGAAATTAATAAAGGGGGAGAAATGAGTTTTCAAAGCTTTTCAAAACTTTTCATAAGCCAATGTTCGGGTTTTAATTGGTGTTGCCAATGCATTCATCAAGGGGGAGATTGTGAGACCTATGTGTGCTGAATACATTGGCAATTAGGATAAAAGTTAGCATTAACATTCAAAGTTTTGAATATTTCCAAAACATTCTTCTGTGGCAAGGTCCGACAAGTTCTTTGTTAGGTCCGCCAAGTGTTGGCAAGGTCCGACGCAAGGTCCGGAGAGCTCCTGCAAGGTCCGGAGAGCTTCTGTGAGGTCCGGAGCTTGTTTTTAGGGAGCTCCCGTGAAGTTCAACTTGTAGAACTGCAGCGTCTTGTTTTTGCTTTTAACTCGCAATGTTTCAAACTTGCTTTATGGGAAGGTTTGCTTAGTATTAATTTGCTAAGTTTTTGGTGTGTTTTGGTGGTTATGGATGTTATCATTTGATATGGTTTGCAACATGCTTATGTGACGTGCTCATGTAAGGTGTTGTGGTTTTCGAACTAACGTGAGTCAAGTCGAGGACTTGTGCTCGGAAGAATTGGTTGTTTAGTCATGTGCAGGTCTTGCTTGAGTTCAAGAAATGGCTGGTGACGGGATCCTTGGACTAGTCTCAGGGAGGAGATGAGGTTCCAACAACCAAGTTAGGGAGGAGCTGTGGTTGAGTTGATCGGGAGGTCGCGCAGCATGTTTGGATCAAGGCAGTGCATATGAAGGTTGCGTGTACATCGTTGGAAGGTGTTTGCACGTGTGCAAGGAGTGCATGGACGTGGCAACATTGTTCCAAGGCGTGATGAAGAGAAGTGGACGTAAAGAATTGGTCGGAAATGTCCATCCGGCTGTATTGCGTACTCAGGCTGAGGCTGAGTCGGATATGGCTCAAATATGGAAGATTTGAGTTAGTTATGATAGGATTTTGTGCTAGGCACGACGTTGAGTTGTTTTAGGAATGTTTAGGACGTTCCTAAGGTGTTTGGAAGTCTCACGATTGCTTCTATCTGCGAATAGGAGAGTCCTGAGCAGTTATGGTAAGTTAAGATACGAGTCGAATTAGGAGTAGGAGTCCTAGATTGGATTGATTGGCCTGAGGGTTGGCTATAAAAGCAAGGGAGGCCAGAGCTCTCGTGGGTAGAGAACTTTGGGCTGTTCTTCTTGTGTTTCTATTGAATAAAGTTCATAGTTCCGAGGAGCTTTTGTGCCTTGTTCGTCCGATTTGTTTTTCGTCAATTCTTTCTCACCGAGTTTCTGGACAGACCGACGTTGCTTGGGTGTTTCATTCATAACTCGAGTTTTACAGATCCGATTGACGTGATTCTTTTCGGGTTGTCTTCACAACTCAATTGTCTATCATCTGTGAAATTTTCACGAGCTTCGGATATGTAGTTTTTGAGATACACGAGTTTCTTTGCAGCGTTGCAGATCTGTTTTATATCGGGTAGAACAGATTGTTCTTCGTTTAATGTCTTGATCGTATCTCAAGTTTTACTTCGTGTTTTCAAGTGATTCTTGTTGCATTAGATCCGTGACTTGATTCTCTACCTCTATACTTGATTTGTCACGGTTCAACACTTTTGAAAACACTTGCACACACGGTTTCTTTAACCGATTGATTTTTTGCTGAGGGGTTTTTGTTGTTTCCACTGCGAAAAGTTTTAATCTACCATTCACCCCCCTCTGGTATCTTTTCACGTGCTCTTCGATACTACAACGCTTAACCCCGGAGTCTTTTGCAGGTGGGCTTCCGGAAAAGAAGGTATACCTTGATGGTATGAGTATTTTATCAATCCTATTAAGCAGGGATCCATGATATCACACATTTAATGTGGTTCTGATACCAGCCTGTGGAGGATCGGAATCCGCTCATCCAGGATCACAGAGGGTGGTTCCGCACGATGTGACACCTGATAGCACACATCATAAGAATGATATTGTATTACATAGAAAACAAACTGAAATGTACCAAGTAGGACAAGACTTCAGTTACAAACTAGTGTTTACATTACAACAGCAGAAATTAAATTTATACAACTCACGCCCATCTACCTAGCAAAAGTCGGTTGCCCAGCCCTAGGGCAACCTACACTAGCTGCACTCCTCAGCTCAGTGCAGCGTGTACGGCTCCCACTCAGCCGTGGTCCCCGACGGAGGGTAGCCATCGCCGGTGGACTCGTAACCCGAGTCCGTGGGATACTCTTAACCTGAAAAACACTTAAGCAGCAACCATGAGCACGATGGCTCAACAAGACTTAACCGACTCACCTAGGCATGAAACTCTACCTGTAGTGTACAACAATCATGGGATGGTAAATTGCAGCAAACGGACACGCCTACAAGTTCATCCTTATTTCATCTTTTAGCCACAAGTTAACAGTTCATGACGCAGTGAACAAGCGGTACTCATCACTGCGAGGGACGGTGAATCGACTCGATATACACCTGCAGGGATACCCGAATAGCACTTCACGTACGCCTACACGCGGAGCCGCACACAGTACGCTCACCCCGTGTCGTACGGGACAACCTTTCACCCAACAGCCCAAACGTCAAACCGGTCGCACCAAAATGAGCAGGAGGTTCCCTACACGGAGCATCTCTCTATGCCTGTTAGCAGATTTCCACCTTGCTGCCCTCAACCTACACCTATAAATTGGTGTGCTATGCCTCGACGCCCGGAGGTTTAGGTTACATCAGTTTATCGGGGCCCATATATCCGATATGCCTTCGGTATGTTCAATACTTGTTCAGCAGGGCCGCACAAGGATCGGTCCTCAATCGACACGGACAGGGCTGCGCACACAAGACTTCCTCTTGCTGCGACCTAGCCCCTGTCTAGTCTCATTTTCTTACTAAAATGATCTCACATCACTCGAACCAATCCCGTGTGTCCTAAAGCCTAACTCGCTAGTAGATTCCAACTACTCGACTTGTACCGAAGTTCTATGAATCATTAAGCATAGCCTGTTTACTCGAGGACTTAGACACTACCCTCACTCTTGTGGGAATAATCTGGCTATGCATTTGGGTTTCATCCATCCTACACCTAATGCACATACATACCTCATACTAAGTATACATAAAGCAAAACATGGTAAAATTGGTTAATGCAAACCGGGGCTTGCCTTGTTGCAGCTGGTCAGTGGTTAGGGCTTCTTCCGGAAAGAGAAATTCAAGCACTTCTGAGGTCTCCTCACTTTCAGCGACTACACGTAAACGTAATACTATATGTCAATTTAAATGCAATGTTTAGAACTGAATAGGTAATTACCATAACTCTAGCTATCCCTGCCCTTTGGTTCTGAAATTTTTATGGTGTCTTGGTAGGGTCATAACCAGAGTTTTGACGAAGTTTCATTTGAAACAGAGTTCATTTGAGCTCTGCATAAATAAAAGCATATTTGGTCATTAGTAGAGCCTCTAAGGATTTCCAGGGATTTTCATGGCTCCAACCCTTACTTTCTGGAAACTAGAGTTTGAGATGGATATAATGGAATTGTTTTCATGTCATTTGAAGCATTCTAGATGAAGTTATGCCCTAAACAAGATTGGAGAAAATCTGAAAAATGTTTCTGTATATTTTTCTATTTTCTCAGGGCAGTTCACTTAATCACACCATTAGGGGGACTAAATGAACTTGGATGGGTCTGAAATTTTTCCTGTCACTCAAGGATTTTCAAATGAACCTCCCAGCCAAATTTCAGAATTTTTCATAAAGAAATTCTCCAGATAAAATTCCCAGTTTAAATTTTAGGGAATTAATTCTGGAAAACTAACAAGTTTCACGAGCCGAAATTTGTTTTTCTGGAAAGTAATAAAAAAGATGAATTCAGCAAAATTTAGTTCACTAAATTTTGAGCTTCCTAGCAAAAGTTATATGCATTTGAAGTTTGAACTAAAACTGGAAAATCCCAGAAAAGTTTAAACTCTGCGTGCGGGCCCCACCACACAGTGCTTTCTTCCTCCCCGCGCCAACGGCTGAGCTGCGGCGGTGCTCTCCGGCGAGCCCCTCAGAACCTGACTTTCTGACCTCCTCCAAACCGGAAACTTGCCACCTCCCCCTTTTGGACCATGGGCAACTCATCCCCGTGGTCGGCCGGGGACCCGGTCACCGGAAACCCATCGGCGACGGGCGGCAGTAGCGGTTGAAGTTCGGCAGCGTCGCACTCATGCTAGGAGGGCTCAAATCCTTCGGTCTTTCTTCCTAGAGCACCGTGGTGGCATCCTAAGCACCTGCATGAGCTCAAATTAGCTCAACTGAGGCTGCAACTACGAGCTCATTGGCGACCTAGGGTGAAAATCCGCGCCGATGCAAAAATCTCAAAGAACATCGCCAAAACTCGATGAAACTCGATGGTTCTTGATCCTAGAGAAGCGTGGGGGAGTCTAGATCATGTCTGTAGCTCGGTCCAACGGATGTTGACTTGATTACTATGAATTTCAAAATTTCTTGTGGCTCGGTTCTAAGCATACCGATGCACTAATCAACCAAATTCTCTGCCGATCGTGCGAGAGAGAGAGTGAGGTCGGCATGGTTGTGTAGCTCATCAGGCAGGAAAGTGCCTGAGCCGCCCGGGCACCGGTGAGCCGAGAGGTCGACCGGTGGTGCTTTGCTTCGGTGAGTGAAGGAGACGGGAGCGAGGGGACGAGTTCACATGGCCTGAGCGTGTATTGATCACAGCAGCCGGTGCTTCCACGGCACAGCACAGGGGTGTGGTGTCCTCCTCGCTCGGGCGCAGGAGCAGGAGGTGGCGCGCGGGTAAGCGTTGGCTGCCGAGCGAACTCACGCGAATTGACTTCGGGTCTAAGTCTTCTGACCTGTGGGCCCCCTTTCCCTCCTCTTTTTCTTTCCATTTTTGTTTGAGCTAGCAAATAAACTCCAAATTTGATCAAACTTGGAGAACAAGCCAATAGGAATATGAGGAACACAATGGTGCTCTCAAATTTCAATTTCAGTGAAGTCGAGATTTGAAACTGAAGTTTGAATTCAAATTTGAATTGTCTCCCGTTTAAATTCCAACAAATAGGAAATCTTTCCCAAATGAGCTGAAAATTTGCCGGGCTACCCGTGGATGTGTGAAGAACCATGTGGTACATTTAGGTCTTTGTGTTTGGACATTGTGACACCTTACTATAGCACTTGGAGCTCACACCTTCCAATTCAAAAGTTTAAATTCTCTCCCATTTCCTTGGTGTAAATTCCGGCTCCATTTACTAAACTTTTTGGTTGTTCACATCCCTCGCCCCTTAAAAGAATCTCGTCCCAATATTATTAATGAGGAGACAGCGATGTATTAGGAACTCACCCATGATGAGACGCCATGAAATCCGGGTAGTTTGAGCGAAGAAATTCCTCGCTCTCCCACGTCGCTTCTTCAGCAGTGTGGTTGCTCCACAGTATCTTCTAGAACCACAGCGTTCGGCTTGTGGTCTGAGCCTCCTCATCATGAATTGTCACCGGATATTCAGCATACGTCAAATCCGGTTGCTGCTCGCCGATGTCTTCGGTGGGAACAGGAGCCGTATACCTCAGACATTTTCGTAGTTGTGAAACATGGAAAACATCGTGAACACCAGCGAGAGATGCCGGTAGTTCCAGTCTATACGCCACTGGTCCACACTTCTCACTGATGGCATAGGGTCCAATGAATCAGGGAGCGAGTTTCCCCTTCACGCTGAAACGGTGCACGCCTTTCATCGGAGATACACGGAGATACACGTGTTCCCCGACGTCAAAGTGCCGCGGCCTACGCCTCTTTTCAGCGTAGCTTTTCTGCTGGGATTGAGCGGCCTCCAAGTTGGCTTGAGTCATCCGAACACGCTCTTCAGCGTCGTTCACCACATCAACCCCGAATGTGACCCTTTCACCGGACTTGCACCAGTTCAATGGGGTGTGGCATTTGCGACCGTAGAGAGCCTCATATGGTGCCATCTTGATACTCGCTTGATAGTCATTGTTGTATGAGAATTCTGCCAGCGGTAGATGATCATCCCAATTTCTACCATGGTGGATGGAACGCGCTCTCAACATGTCTTCTAGTACTTGGTTCACCCTCTCAGTTTGCCCATCCGTCTGAGGGTGATAGGCGGAACTTCTAAACAGCTTAGTACCCAATACAGCATGCAACTGCTTCCAGAAACGAGATACAAATAGTACACCTCGATCTGATACTATGGTCTTGGGTACACCATGTAAGCATAGAATCATTGCAATGTATAGATTCTGATATTTGCTGGCATTGTAACGTGTATGCACAGGAATGAAGTGAGCCGACTTGGTAAGTTGGTCAACGATTACCCAAATGGAATCATGCATGTTGGAAGTCAGGGGTAATCCCACAATGGAATTCATGCTCACATCTTCCCATTTCCATGCCGGGATTTTCAGGGGTCGCAGCAGCCCTGATTTCCTCATATGATCCGCTTTCACTCTTCTACACGTATCACACTCGGATACATACTTGGCCACTTCTCGCTTCATTCGTGTTACTGCCCGGATGAATGGAGAATTTAGACAAGTGAGCTTCATCAAGAATCTTTTTCCTCAACTCCATATTCCGGGGTACGACTATGCGGTCATTGAACCATAGCGTCCCGTCATCATCTTTCCGTAAACATTTGATTTCCCCGTTGTCTATCCGTCTCCGGAGATGTGCCATACCATTGTCAACTTTCTGAGCTGCAATGATATCCTCCATAATGGTAGGGATGAGAGAAAGGTTGTAGAGCGATCCATAAGGAACCAAGTATAAGCTCGGCTCTACTGTAACACCCTCAAAATCCATTCCCTGCATGCATACATTTTTCATATAGCGAAACATTATAAAAGAAATAGAAATGGAGAAAGAATCATAAAAAATGGCGGGAATGGGAAAAGATAGCCGAAAAGAGCCAATTCCAAACAGTCAAAGTGCGCTGCCGACACTCCCCCAGGGCGCGGGACACGTGGTGGCTTCGGAGCTCACCCCTGCGGGAGGGATGAGGTCCCGCCCTGCCAGAACACGTGTCGACTTCGGAGCTCACCCCTGCGCAAGGGATGACGTCCCGCCCTGCCAGAACATGTGTCGACTTTGGAGCTCACCCCTGCAGAAGGGATGAGGTCCGGCCGCGTGGGACACGTGGCGCCCGTGGAGCTCACCCATGCGGAAGGGATGAGGTCCGGCCCCGCCAGACACGTGTCGACTTTGGAGCTTACATGGTCCGGCACATACACGTGGCGCCCCCGGGGCTTGCCTCTGAGGAAGAGGGAGGTCCCGCCCCGCCAGACACGTGGCGCACCCGGAGCTCACTTCTGAGGAGAAGCAAGGACCCCCCCCCCCCCCCCCCGCTGGACACGTGGCGCCTCCGGAGCTCACCACTGTGGAGGAGGCGAAGTCCTTAGGCGGTTTTTCCTCCTGTGCACGGGAGTACCCGGTACAGAGGATACCGACACAAATTCCCCCACGATTGCTGCCGCACCAAATTAATTGGAGATAAGTTTGTTAAGATCCAAACAAAATTGAATAGGACTCTTATTTGAACTTCAATTGGAGCAGGACTCTTTCTGACCCCCTTATAAATAGAACCCAAAACCCCTTGGCCGCAACCACGTATCTATTTTTCCCCTCCCGAGTCGGCGACTTGGAGGTCCTAGCTCCCAACTCGCCTAGTTACACCCCTTTGCCGGAGTTTAGTCGCAGGAGAGCCGCCGTCGAGCTTCGTCGAGCTCGCCGTCACCGGAAAAATCCGACGATCATAAGAAAGTGAGGTAGGTCTTCAATACCCATCTTACTACGTCGTCGCTGTTCTACGCAACCGTTTCTTCGAGCAGGAACTCTTTTCGTGTGGACAGATCACGTTTTGATCAGTTTTTTCACGGTGGAATTGATCTGGATCTTGAGTCAAGATCATCACCACGTCCACACTAGATCCCTACACCCTTTTTCATCATAAAACCCCATGAAAGCCCATTGAAACATGCAAGAACACGTACAAACTGGTTTAATAAAATAGGACCATAGGATTTGCATTGCATCCTAAGTAAAGTTTGTGCATAATGATCGATTGCTGTAAATTTTGTATGTGTGTGATCGTGAATAGAAGGACAAGTTCAAGAGTCCATCTATGAAGAACTACAGCACCAAGACTTCGAGACGCTTAAGCAACAAAAGCCACAGAAGCAAGGCAAGTGCCCCTTGACCATATTGATCTCATGTTTTGAAACTGTTTTGTTTGCAAAAACTTGTATGCTTGAGTCAACTTGATGGGACACCCCTTTTATAGTAGTTTACTAGCTTTGTTAACCATCCATGTCATCGGGAAAGTTGATGAGTCGGGTATGGTCGTTTTCCTTTTTTCTTTGCTTAGCTTACGGGATACGGGAAGCGAAGTAGAACATGTCTAAGTACTGCACTCATATGAATAATGATAATGAGAACTTGATGATGATAATGAGCATAGAATCGTGGGAGATCTAGGCAAGCTTGGTTCGTGGATGTGGTAGAATAAGATGGTGGTTTACTTGCCGTAGATCTAAGGACCGTTCATGCCAGCACATGCCAGGAAAACAGTACCACCACAAGGCCAAATATGGGTGCGGCTTAGCTGACTAATTAGGTAAGTTGCTAGATTGTTATGGACCATGGAAGGCGCGGGGAATGGGAGTCGAGAGAGGACTGCCCTGGAAACTGCATGGCACAAGAGGGGGCCCATAGGTGGGAGATTGGTGATTCGAGCCTGCTGGTGAAACCTTAGTGAGTCCATACATCTAGTAGCCCCTTTGTAAAGGCTATTTTTTGATCTCTTGGCTATACACCGACGGTTGTGTACTGGTATAATGGAGGTTCTACAGTCGCTGACGGGTGACAAAATCACAAACTTGTGGGTAAAGTGGTGCCACCTCTGCAGAGTGTAAAACTATCATGATAGCCGTGCTTACGGTCACAAGCGCCTGACCAACTCACATGATTAGAGGGAAGGTTTGGGATGGATGTTCGGTATGGTTATGGTATGGTCACTGGGATTGGTTTTGGAACTGTTTGAGTCATGGCATTAAGGTTGACTTTGGTCATATGAAAATGAGAATGAGTTTTGGTCTCAGTTATGAGATTATGAGATGGTTATGGATATTATGAGCATGAGATGAAGTTGAGAAAGATTAATGGCTGGTTGAGACATGATAAGTGGTGAATTATGGTAAAGGAATATTGATGGAAGTATGTTGCTGTTTTACATGGTTATATTGGGATTAAATTCACCGAGACATAGTTGCTGTTTTTATCATGTTTGCGAAATAAAATTTGCTTGCTGCAATGAGCCTTTTTATTTCCTACATTGTTGTAAGCTACATGTCATACTTTTCCCGCACTTGCTGAGTACGACATGTACTCACCCTTGCATTATCATACAAACATCAGCAACAGGAGAAGAGTACTTCGAAGATCATGTGGAGTACTAGGCGTGCGAACTACCATCAACTTGCCTGTGGTGTTGAAGATGGAGCCGCTGCTGTTTAGTTATTTCCTCTATCGTTTAGAGACTTCCGCTGCTAGAATAAGTTAGAGACTTCCGCTGTAAGAATGAGTTAGAGATTGATGTAATAAAGTACTTAAACCCTATTATCCGTGGTTATATTCTGGATTCTGTTTGTGGGTTACATGTGTATGTGTGATGAACATCCTGGGCACACATATGCATTAGCTGGGTTCCGTGTTTTCTGGGACAGGACGTCACAGATTGGTATCAGAGCCACGTTGACCGTAGGACGCAAGCCTAGGTAGAATGGACACTCTATAATACATAGGAACACTTCTCTAAACTGCTAATTTCGAAAAATTGCTTGCTGCTGCACTTCCTTGTCAATTCAGCCCCTCTTTTCTTTCGTTTGGACAACAACACCTTTGTTTTCTTGCTCCATAACTTATGAGGTTTTGGAGTTATTTCCTCCTTCTCAAAGTTTTCTCATGTACCATTTATAGATGGAGCTGGTGTTCCCGATCAACGCCATTTAACCCTACATAGACTGCCGACTCATCATGGCGTGCACCCATATATGGACCACCCCCGTTACATGGCGAGAACAGCACCAGTTCACATGATTGAGTTTAGGGGTCCCATTGAATAAGCCGTGATAGGAACGTTTAAACCGTAGTAGCGTAAATAGGAGTGGTGTGTTGAACTTTTAAGATGATTGCTTGTGTTTGTGTGCTTAGTGTGAGTTGTGGCACGCTTCGGCGAAGGTCCACATCCACACATAGTAGAGAGATGTGAGGTGTTTTCAGCACTTGTTCACATCCTCATTAATAAAAGAAGTTATTTAGTTCATACCCCTTGATGCATATAGTTAGGGGGATCAACCTAAACTTCTATTTTCAACTCTCTCTCACAGATGGTGAGGGAAAATGCCAGTGACAAAGGAGGAACGTTCATGGCAACCAGGAACCACAAGAGGATGGCCACGTTGAAGTTCCTGAGAATGTTAACCCTGGGGCTGGTGGAAACAACCTTGAACGGTTGATGGCTATGCAGAACCAGCTTATGCAAACCATGATACAAACTTTGGGACAGCTGCAAGCCAACAATAACCACAATCCTAACCCTATTCCTGCACCACCACCACCGCCGCCGCCGCCACCGCCACCGCCGGCTCACAACAGTTTGGGAGAGTTCATGAGGACTCGACCGCCTACTTTTGCACAAGATAATGATCCCATGGAGGCTGATGATTGGTTGAAATCCATGGAGAAGAAGCTTGATATTGTTCAGTGCAATGATCGAGAGAAAGTTCTCTTCGCATCGCACCAACTTATGGGAGCAGCCGCTGACTGGTGGGACGCTCTTTGCAATGCTCATGACAACCAGGAGACTATCACTTAGGCTGAATTCAAGGAGAGTTTCCGCTCTTATTACGTCCCTGCTGGAGTCATGATGCTTAAAAGGAAAGAGTTCAAAGGTCTCCGCCAAGGATAGAAGAGCGTGAATGAGTACCACAACAAGTTCACTTAGCTTTCAAGGTATGCTCCAGAAGACATCAACTTGGATCAAAGGAAGCAGTACTTGTTCATGAGAGGGTTAAACAATGAGATCCAAGTTCAGCTGCTCAACAACGACTATGCAAACTTCCAGAAACTTGTTGACAAAGCTATAGTGGTTGAGAGCAAGATCCGTGAGATCGAGCAAGAGGGCAAGAGGAAGATGCCATACCAGCCACAAGGGAGCAATGTACGTCCCTGTTTCCTGCCCCATGTTGCACCACAGTATGGCTCGTCCGCTTCTACTTTCCGCCCTGCAAACCCACCTATCCCTAATCAACCACCGCAGCAACGTCCTGTTATGCAAGCACCTCGTGTGCCTTTGCCTTCTGCGCCCTGTCCCAACACGAGCGCCTATGCTCAAAACCACCCTCGCCCCAACATTCCTGTTGTCTTGGGCAACAAGGCATGCTTTTCATGAGGAGAGACAGGACACTTTGCAAGTCAATGCCCGAAGAAAGGTCTTGGACAGCCAACCAACGCACCAAGATAGAATCCGCGGTCGAATGGAGGAGCTACGCAAGGTAACCGTGGGCAACAGAGCTACGCTCGTGGCAACGTGAATCATGTCTCTGCTAAGGAAGCGCAATAGGCTGAGGACGTCGTGATTGGTATGTTCCTTGCCAACTCCAACCCAGCCACTGTTTTATTTGATTCCGGAGCATCGCATTCATTCATATCATCCAAGTATGTTGCCAAGTATAATCCTCCCATATCACAAATGAAACACACTATGTTAGTTAATTCTCATAGTGGAGAGATGAGGATGAATATAGTATGTCCGAAAGTAAACCTTAAAATAAGGGGGCTAGACTTTCTTGCCAACCTCGTTGTCTTGGATTCCCAAGGGATTGATATAATACTTGGAATGGATTGGTTAAGCAAGCACAATGGAGTGATCCAATGTGCTGAGAGGAGCGTGCAGTTGACAAATGAGCACGGTACTTGTATTGAGTTCGAGTCAGCCCAACCGGCACCCGAGAAGGCAGCGTTGAACCACGTCAAAGAATCAACATTGAAAAGCATTCCGGTGGTTCAAGAATTTTCCGATGTGTTCCCGGAAGAACTTCCAGGTATGTCACCTGACGGGGACATTGAGGTTGCCATTGATTTAGTACCTGGAACTGCACCTATAGCGAAAAGGCCCTATAGGATGCCCGTTAATGAACTAGTGGAACTTAAGAAGCAAATTCAGGAGCAGCTAGAAAAGGGTTTTATACGCCCAAGCTCGTCAGCATGGGGAGCCCCCGTGCTCTTCGTAGGCAAGAAGGATGGGACCAAAAGGATGTGTGGGGATTATAGGTCTCTCAATGAGGTGACGATCAAGAATAAATACTCGCTGCCCCGTATAGAGGACCTGTTTGACCAAATGAAAGGTGCCCGAGTTTTCTCCAAGATCGATCTTCGGTCGGGATACTTCCAGCTGAAGATTATGCCCTCCGACATACCCAAGACTGCCTTTCGAACACGGTATGGTTCGTATGAATATACCTTTATGTCTTTTGGGTTAACGAATGCACCCGCATACTTCATGTACCTCATGAACAAGGTCTTCATGGAGTACTTGGACATGTTCATCGTGGTTTTCATCGACGATATCATGGTGTATTCAAAAAGCGAGGAAGAACACGAAGAACATTTGAGATTGACATTGCAGAAACTGCGAGAGCATCAATTGTATGCCAAGCTCAGCAAGTGTCAATTTTGGCTAAAGGAGATATCGTTCCTAGGCCACATCATCTCCGAGGAAGGAGTATCGGTTGATCCCGGAAAAGTGGGAGATGTTCTGAAGTGGAACCAACCACAGAATGTGAGAGATATTCGGAATTTCCTTGGGATGGCTGGATACTACCGCCGGTTCATCAAGGATTTCTCCAAAATAGCAAAGCCTATGACTGAATTGCTAATGAAGGGAAAAGCATTTCAGTGGACACTAGTGTGCCAAGAAAGCTTTGAGGAGCTCAAGAAAAGGCTAACCACATCGCCGGTTTTGGTATTGCCGGACGTGAGCAAGAGCTTCGACATATATTGTGACGCATCAAGACAAGGGCTTGGATGTGTGCTCATGCAAGAAGGACAAGTGGTAGCCTATGCGTCGAGACAACTAAAGAAACACGAGCTGAATTACCCCACACATTACTTGAAACTTGCAGCCATGGTACATGCTTTGAAGATTTGGAGGCATTATATCCTTGGCCACCGATGTGAGATTTATACGGATCACAAAAGCCTCATGTATATATTCATGCAAACGGATCTAAATTTGAGGCAGATCTAAATATGAGGCAACATCGATGGTTGGAACTCATCAAGGATTATGATGTTGGAATCAATTATCACCCCGGAAAGGCCAATGTAGTAGCTGATGCATTGAGCCAAAAGGGAGCATGTCACCAACTCACGGTTTGGGAGCTACCGCCCGAGCTGCGCAAGGAGTTTGAACGGTTACATCTCGGGTTCTTGAACGAGATGGAAGTGATAGAACTCAACTCTTCGCTGGAACAAGAGATACGAGATGGCCAAGCAATGGATGAGGAAATCAAGGAGATCAAGGAAAGAATCTGACAAGGCATAGAAAAGGATTTCAAGGAAGACGAGAAGGGTACGCTTTGGTTAGGGAAAAGGGTTTGTGTGCCTAACGTGAAGCACATCCGCGACACGATATTAAAGGAGGCACATGACTCACCTTATTCCATACATCCCGGCAGTACAAAGATGTACAAGGACCTGAAGACTTCTTATTGGTGGGATGGTATGAAAAGTGACATAGCCGAATATGTTGCCCTATGCGACACATGCCAACGGGTGAAGGCCGGTTCATGGAGCATGTAACCCGGCTTTACAGTGCCAACCACATGCTGAGATGGGGCAGCTTGGCCAATTAATTAGGTGTATCCCCGGCGTAGTATGGGTGTGTTGGATGGTGCGGGGAGTAGGTGTCAGCTGGACTACCATATGAACCGCAAGGCTCAAGAGGGGGCCACTGCAGCGGGGTTGGAGCCTCTTGTATGCTGTTAGGGGTGAAACCTCAGTGGGCCCACATTCGTCGGGAATCCCTTTGTAAAGGCTTCGTAGTGATCTCCTGGCTGCACACCTGGGAAGTGTGAATGTGGATCGTAGCCACTGGCATAATGGAGGTTCTTTTAGTCCACCAGGCAACGGGGGATGAAATCACTACTTGTGGGTACAGTGGTACAAACTCTGCAGAGTCAAAACTGTCTTGACAGCCGTGCTCACGGTTAAGAGCGGCCTGGACTTATTCATGATTAGAGGAATGATGGTTGTGGATGTTAAGCGGGAAGCTTAACATTGGAAATGATGTTATGGTTATTTGGTTATGATGATGGGATGGGAGATTTGGACCATTTCACCTGTGTAGTAATGTAGGTGCTTAATAAGCTAAGGTGATAGGTATTAATTGCGTAGTGCTTTAACCATGAGTTCAACCTCTCCTTGTTCTAGCCATGCATGATATAATTTTCCCACACTTGCTGGGTACCATTGGTACTCAACCTTGCATATTTGTTGGTTTATATTGCTGCTCAGGTCAAGATAATGAGGTGGTATATAATGACCAAGATTTTGGACCCGAGGAAGGCTTTTAGGTTCATGAAGACCCCCGGGCAACGCCTGTGATGGAGCCCTAAAGAATAATATTCCGCTGCTAGTTTATTTACTTGTGATAAAGCATTAGTGTCCATTGAGACATTTGCGATGTAAGACTTATTTATATTCGACACCTGGCTTGTAATAAATGATGCTTCACTATTTGTCATCACATGTATGAGAAAATGATCCTGGCATACATGTGATATTCACTTGGTTGTTCTTCGGAAAAACCGGGTGTGACAGAGGTGGTATCAGAGCCAAGGTTGCCCGTAGGAACGTGGACCTAGGTGGAAATGGACGTTTTTAAGGGCCCTATTTTCTTAAAAACTATTTTCCAAGGTGTGGGTGGAAAAGTGTTATTAAAGGAGTCATTTTCTTCATCTTACCCCAACTTTCATTCAAAACAGGGTTTTTGTTTGAGAATTTATCTAACCTAATTTTAAATTCTTTTGTTTTTAGATGGTTCGCATGATTCGCACCGCTCGTAAGTCCACAGGAGGGAGAGTTCCCGTAGTTGCCCTTGCCGAAAGAGAGGAGAGTCGCCCAGTGACGTACCTTTCCTACGGATTGGCAGTAGGAGATTTGTTGCGCCGTCTTCGACGTATGCTCGAAGCCGCCGGCAATACGGGCAAGCTCATCATCCACAATAACTCCACCAGGACCATCCGTGAGAAGAGGGAAGAATGGAGTTCGGAGATGAGGATTATACACGAGAATCAGCTGCTTAAGATTCACCACTCTCCAGCTTGTCGAGCAACACAAGTTGACGCGGAGAAAGATGTCACCTGGGAGGCCATCACCCGCCAGAGTCACATCTATCGTCGCCACTTGGACAAAACTGAGTACATGTATGTCCTCCAACGTGAGAGTTGTACCACGGAGTACAAGTACCCACCGGTGCAGCAAGGGACTTCTCATGAGCACATGGACTTGTGCTTGGAGGATGCTGCTATGCTCAGCACTCGACTGCAGGAGTGTCAACAAGAGCTTCAGGATGTCCGAGACACCCTGAAGGAAACGGAGGCGTTGCTGCGAGCTTGCTTAAAGGCGAGAGAAAGAGGAGATGGGAATGAACTGTGTGTCACCGTGAGTGATCCATGGACTCCTGACTCCCCGGATCGCCGAGCAATCAGGCGTCGTCGCACTTCTCCACCAGCAGCCTCCCCACCCAAAGCAGAGTCAGAAGGTAGCCGAAATGAGGAGGAAGATCCCGAGGAGCCAGCTCAAGAGGACGAGTAGTGTAGGGTCTTTCCCCTAGCTAGCAAAAGGTCGAGTAGTCGAGTCGTTACGTAGTTAATGGTGTGATGATGCTTGGTGTGTGACGTGAGTTGTGGAAGCCGTGAGCAATTGTCCACAGCCTCGTCTTCAGATTGTTTTGCTTTGGTGTGTGAACCCACAGGAAATAATAGTGCATTTATTCGGTGTGAGATATAAACCCTCGTAAAATTTTAACAAAGCCTCAACACCTCAAAGTACCAACAAATGAAAGTAGTAAGATGATACTAAATGGTATCAAATTAACATTTGTTGATTCTGCCAGATGGCCGGAAGAGGAAAAGGACGTGCTGCCAACCCCGCCAACAACAATGATGAGGCGTGCAACACTCATCTTTCTGGAGGCCAGGATAGGGGTGGTCGCCGTGAAGAAGTTGATCCTCTCCACCAAATGCTGGAGAATCAAAATCAACTCATCCAGAACTTGACTCAAGTGGTGGCCAACTTGCATCAAGTTCCACCTCCACAAGCTGCACCACGCCAACCAAGGTTGAGTGAGTTTCTAGTAACTCAACCTCCAAAGTTTGCAAGTGCTGCTGAACCTCTGGAGGCAGATGATTGGCTGAAGACCATTGAAAGTAAGATGAGGATTATACAATGCCAAGGGTATGAGAGGGTGTTGTTTGCCTCTAATCAATTGCAGGGACCTGCTGCTGATTGGTGGACCGCCTACGTGGCCGCCCATCATGACCCTGAGAACATCACTTGGGAAGAGTTCAAGCGTAGCTTCCGCAACCACTACATCCCAAGAGGTGAAATCAAAAACAAGAGAAAGGAGTTTTTGGGACTGCAGCAGGGAAACATGACGGTGAGGGAATACCTCACTAAATTTACTCAACTATCCCGTTATGCTCCACGAGACATAGAGACTGATGAGCAGAAACAAGATTGTTTCGTCGAAGGACTTACCGCAGAGATGCAGTGTGCCATGTCCTCCAATGAGTATGAAAGTTTTCAAAAGATGGTGGACAGAGCGTTTGTGGTGGAAAGGAAGCTAAAGGCCATGGAAAATGAGAATAAGAGGAAGGCGGGATGGTCACATCAGGCCTCAGGAAGCAACACCCGCCCACGTATGATGCAGCAACCTACGGGGCAGACAAGCCGTGCTGCGGTACCCTATTCAGCACCAAGAGGGTACAACCCAAACTACAGGCCACCCGCAGCACCAGCACAGCCGCAACGTCAGTTTGTGCAGCAGCCTCGCCCCGCATATCCACCTCGACCAGCAATGCAAGGACCCCCAAACCAACCCCAAGACAACAAGGGCCAGACATCTAAGATTGGGGTGCAATATTTCAGCTGTGGTGAAGTGGGGCACTACGCCCATAAGTGCCCTAAGAAGAAGCCTGCGCCGCCACAACAGCAGAATGTAGCGAGAGGACGGGTGAACCACGTCACTATGGAGGAAGCACAAGAGGCGCCCGACGTGGTAGTTGGTAAGTTTCCTGCCAATTTACACCTTGCAACTCTGCTGTTTGATTCTGGTGCTACCCACTCGTTCATTGCTCAAGGGTTTGTTAAGAAGCATGACCTAGCAACCACACAAATGAACCATATGCTAGCGGTAAACTCTCCAGGTGGAGAAATAAGGACAAGACAAGTGTGTCCCAAAGTGAGCCTAGACATTAATGGGGTAGTATTTACGGCTAACCTCATAGTGATAGATTCACAAGGGATAGATATTATTTTGGGTATGGATTGGTTGACCAAACATAAAGGAATCATCCATTGTTCGACCAGAACGGTGGAACTAACTCACCCCAATGGCACAAGAGTAAAGTTCATAACGATACACGAGCCTAGGAGGGACATTAAATTAAATCAAGTGGAGGTGAAAGTTGAGGAAATCAGGACTATCAGGGAATATCCAGATGTTTTTCCGGAGGAATTGCCAGGTATGCCTCCCGACCTTGACGTGGAATTCGCAATTGAGCTAGTACCGGGAACAGCCCCGATATATAAGAGACCTTATCGAATGGACTCCAAGCAGCTAGAAGAGCTCAAGGACCATTTGAGAGAATTGACGGAAAAGGGGTATATTCGCCCTAGTTCCTCACCATGGGGAGCTCCGGTGATATTTGTGCCCAAGAAAGACGGAACCCAAAGGTTATGCGTGGATTACCGTGCTTTGAATGAGGTAACCATCAAGAACAAGTACCCATTGCCTCGCACTGAAGACTTGTTTGATCAGTTGAGGGGAGCTTGTGTGTTCTCGAAAATTGATCTCAGGTCGGGATACCACCAACTCAAGATAAGGCAATCTGATATTCCCAAGACAGCTTTCGTATCTCGGTACGGACTGTATGAATACACTGTCATGCCTTTCGGGCTAACCAATGCCCCGGCATATTTCATGTATCTCATGAACAAGGTACTCATGGAATATCTGGACAAATTTGTGGTGGTTTTCATAGATGATATTCTCGTCTTCTCCAAAGATGAAGAAGAACATGAGAAACATCTATGGTTGGTGTTACAGAGGCTGAGAGAACACCAACTATTGGCCAAGTTGAGCAAGTGTGAGTTTTGGCTGAGGAGAGTTCCCTTTTTAGGACATATAATCTCGGAGGGAGGAATCTCCGTAGATCCCGCCAAAATCGAGGATATCCAGAAGTGGAAAACCCCTGAAAATGTCGGGGAAGTTCGAAGCTTTTTGGGATTGGCTGGATACTATCGACGGTTTATTGAGGGATTCTCCAAGATATCGAGACCTCTCACCAAACTATTGGAAAAGGGAATCACATTCACCTGTACGCCACAGTGCGAGACGAGCTTTCAAGAGCTAAAGAAGAGATTGACAACAGCCCCAGTGCTGGTTATGCCAGATATGCAGAAGAATTTCACAGTGTACTGCGATGCCTCTGGAAATGGGTTGGGATGTGTTCTCATGCAAGAAGGACATGTCGTGGCATATGCATCCCGGCAGCTTCGGAAGCACGAGAAGAACTATCCTACACATGACCTAGAACTAGCTGCAGTGGTACACGCGTTGAAAATTTGGCGGCACTATTTGATGGGGAAGAGGACAGAGATATATACGGATCATAAGAGTTTGAAGTACATATTCACACAACCAGATCTCAACCTCAGACAAAGGAGATGGTTAGAGCTAATCAATGACTTTGATGTGGGCATCAACTATCATCCCGGAAAAGCAAACGTCGTGGCCGATGCTTTGAGTCGGAAAGTGCAGGTCAATAAGTTGAGTTTGAAGGACATGCCTGCAGAATTGAAGGACGAGGTTATAAGGCTCAATCTATGTCTAGTAAATAGTGGTGAAGCCATCGCCATGGAAGTGGACTCCACACTCGAGCAAGACATACGCGAGGGCCAAAAGAATGATGAGAAGATACAATAGATCTGACAGCTCATTAAGGAAAATAAAGCTCCTGGTTTTAGAGAGGATGAACAGGGAACGGTGTGGCACGGGAAAAGGATCTGTGTGCCAGAAGTAAAAGAGATCCGTGAATTAATTTTGAAGGAGGCTCACGATTCCGACTATTCCATTCATCCTGGGAGTACGAAGATGTACCAGGATCTCAAAAGCAGGTATTGGTGGTATGGCATGAAGTGAGATGTCGCGGAACATGTTGCCCTATGTGACACATGTCAGTTGGTGAAAGCAGAACATCAACGACCCGCGGGATTATTGCAACCACTCAAAGTGCCTGAATGGAAATGGGAAGAAATCAGCATGGATTTTGTCGTGGGATTGCCTAGGACCCAATCCGGGTATGATTCAATATGGGTCATTATTGATAGGCTAACCAAAGTAGCTCATTTCATCCCTGTGAAAGAAAGCTACAGCGGATCCAAATTGGCAGAATTGTACATGTCAAGGATTGTGTGTTACCATGGAGTGCCAAAGAAGATAGTGTCGGACCGAGGGACACAGTTCACCTCGAGGTTTTGGCAAAAGTTGCATGAAACCATGGGAACCCATCTGAACTTTAGTTCTGCCTATCATCCTCAAACTGACGGGCAGACGGAGAGAACAAATCAGATCCTTGAAGATATGTTAAGGGCATGTGCACTCAAAAACAATAGGAGTTGGGACAAGAACTTACCGTATGCGGAGTTTTCCTATAACAACAGTTATCAAGCTAGTATGAAGATGTCACCGTTTGAAGCTTTGTATGGAAGGAAGTGCAGAACTCCCCTATTTTGGAACCAAACAGGAGAAAGCAAAGGGTTTGGTCCAGAAGTGCTACAAGAAGCCGAGGCGAAGGTGAGGGAGATTCGCAACAACTTGAGGATAGCTCAAACACGCCAGAAGAGTTATGCTGATGTACGAAGAAGAGAGCTCGTTTTCAACGTGGGAGACTATGTTTATCTCAAGGTGTCCCCTATCAGAGGACTTCGTCGGTTCAAGGTGAAAGGGAAGTTGTCACCTCGATACATCGGACCCTTTCAAGTTTTGGAAAGAAAAGGCGAAGTGGCGTACCAACTAGAGTTACCGGTTCATCTATCGGACGTGCACGATGTATTTCATGTTTCACAACTCAAGAAATGTCTGAGGACGCCTGAAGAGGTGTTACCCATGAATGAAGTGGATGTAGCTGAAGATTTGTCTTATGCCGAGCAACCATACAAGATTTTGGAGACAATGGAACGCCTCACCAGAAACAAGAGAATCCGGATGTGCAAGGTGCAGTGGAAGCATCACTCAGAAGAGGAAGCTACCTGGGAACGGGAAGATGAGCTCAAGGCACAGTTTCCGGAATTGTTTTCTTAGAAACACCAATCTCGAGGACGAGATTTCTTTTAAGGGGGGTAGAGCTGTAACACCCCAAATTTTGATTCAAAACCCTAAACCATGTTCAGAGGAGAATTTAAAAATTTTTGGACGTGTTGCATGTTTTGCAAAAATTCAAATTCAAACTGGAATTCAAATTATACTCCAAACAGAAAAAAAATGGAAAAAGAAAAAGAGAAAATGGGAAAAAACTGGCCAGTGGGCCGAAACCGCCAGCCGGCCCAGCTACTCCCGCGCCAGCCCGCCCCCGCGCGCGCCGCGCTGCCCCTCACCGACGGGTGGGACCCACCTGTCATCCCTAACCCCGAGCCCCCGCGACCCCGGACTTTTCTCCCGAGCGCGCGAAATCACAACCGACCGGGAAAGCCCGTCCCGCAGCCGAATTCTGGTCCCAGAGGACTCCAACTCGATCACAACAGACCCACCGCCCTCCCCCGGCTATAAAAACCCCCGATCCGATCAGTTTTTCCCACGTGATCGCCGATTTTCACTCCGGTGAGCACCGAGACTTCGTCGGTGAATTCTGGCCGATCTAAGCTCGGAAACTCTGATCTAACTTGCTGGTTTTGATCCACCGCCTCCGGGGAACTTTGCAGGTGCAGAAAACTCGGAGAGTTACGGTGTAAACGCAACGCCGACGAGCTTTGCCGTGGTTTTGCCTCGGACCTCGCCGCCGATCACTTTCCAGGACCCCCGAGCTCGAGAAAACCCCCGAGGTGAGATCCCTGACCTCCCCTCTACCGATCTATGCCATCAGATCACAGTTCTAGGCAGAATTCTCGAGGATCCGAAACTTTCCGGCGAGATCGCCGCTTCCCGCCGCCGTGCGCCGCCGGCAGCGCCGCCCGCGCTCGATCGGAGCGACGTGGCCGCTTGTGCGCCGTTTATTTTAAATCGCACGGTAGACTTTAAAACCCCGCGCACCGGTTCGATGTTATAATCTCAGCCGTCAGTTTAAAATCGGACGGTCCACGTCGACCCCGCGTTATAAAGACTGGAATTCTTACGTGCTACCCCCTGGGGTTCTCTGGAATTGAGAGCTAGCCCCGGAAACTTCAGATCTAGCCCCTGGAACTCCAGAAAATCATGTAAATTCATTTAAAAATCAGTTTTAGCCCCTGGACTTAATAGAAATTAAGAAAAACACCTCTGATAAGTGTAGCTAGACCCCTGGAAATTATGAAAATAATATTATAGACCCTGTAATGGGGTGAGTTTACTTTTTAGCCCTGTTTAGTATTTAATTTACAAAATTGAATATGTAACTAGTGTTTAAAAATTAAAAAGGGGGACAAACATAATTGTCAAAATTTATTAAAAACTTTCTCAGTACTTAGAAAACTTTGGAGTGAGATAAAAATATATTTTTGGGCTGAAATAAATCTGTTTTATCTATTATTCACATTTATTAGTATAGGGACACAAAAGTAGGAATCATATATACATGGTTAAAAGTGCATGCAAGCCACAACTTAACACACATAAAGTAACCACAACACATATAATGGTGAATGAATTTCATAAATGTGAATGTGTGGGTTGTATGAAGTGTAAGTGTGAATATGTCTTATGGATTGTTGTTTTTCTTTTGCTATGTGTGATGGTATGAAGTAGAACCTGTTCAAGAACAAGTTATTCAATTCCAAGACCAGGAATACCCATTTCAAGAGCAGCAAGAAGGAGGCAAGTGTCCTTGACCACTTTGATCCTATGCTAGGATGTGTAGATAGAATTATTTGCATTGTCAAGTTAAATATGAAACCCATGCTAGGAAGTTTCCCTAGAATTGCATTACCTTGTTTCCTTGAAGCTTGGGTTGGGATTTATTTTGTCATGTTATTTATACACATGCATATGCTTAGCCATGCTTAGAATGGGATATTTGGGATATGAGATCATCAGTTTATATTACCATACTCTTGAATGAGACATTGTGAGTTATGTAGAGGTAGGGATCAAGGCAAGTTGGATGTTTTGGTTGTGTGCTGGGTGCACGAGACTTGGGTTTGTGTTTAGTACTTGCCTGGATCCTAAGGACCGGTTCATGGAGCATGTAACCCGGCTTTACAGTGCCAACCACATGCTGAGATGGGGCAGCTTGGCCAATTAATTAGGTGTATCCCCGGCGTAGTATGGGTGTGTTGGATGGTGCGGGGAGTAGGTGTCAGCTGGACTACCATATGAACCGCAAGGCTCAAGAGGGGGCCACTGCAGCGGGGTTAGAGCCTCTTGTATGCTGTTGGGGGTGAAACCTCAGTGGGCCCACGCTCGTCGGGAATCCCTTTGTAAAGGCTTCGTAGTGATCTCCTGGCTGCACACCTGGGAAGTGTGAATGTGGATCGTAGCCACTGGCATAATGGAGGTTCTTTTAGTCCACCCGGCAACGGGGGATGAAATCACTACTTGTGGGTACAGTGGTACAAACTCTGCAGAGTCAAAACTGTCTTGACAGCCGTGCTCACGGTTAAGAGCGGCCTGGACTTATTCATGATTAGAGGAATGATGGTTGTGGATGTTAAGCGGGAAGCTTAACATTGGAAATGATGTTATGGTTATTTGGTTATGATGATGGGATGGGAGATTTGGACCATTTCACCTGTGTAGTAATGTAGGTGCTTAATAAGCTAAGGTGATAGGTATTAATTGCGTAGTGCTTTAACCATGAGTTCAACCTCTCCTTGTTCTAGCCATGCATGATATAATTTTCCCACACTTGCTGAGTACCATTGGTACTCAACCTTGCATATTTGTTGGTTTATATTGCTGCTCAGGTCAAGATAATGAGGTGGTGTATAATGACCAAGATTTTGGACCCGAGGAAGGCTTTTAGGTTCATGAAGACCCCCAGGCAACGCCTGTGATGGAGCCCTAAAGAATAATATTCCGCTGCTAGTTTATTTACTTGTGATAAAGCATTAGTGTCCATTGAGACATTTGCGATGTAAGACTTATTTATATTCGACACCTGGCTTGTAATAAATGATGCTTCACTATTTGTCATCACATGTATGAGAAAATTATCCTGGCATACATGTGATATTCACTTGGTTGTTCTTCGGAAAAACCGGGTGTGACATAATTCGAGCCTGCTGGTGAAACCTTAGTGAGTCCATACATCTAGTAGCCCCTTTGTAAAGGCTATTTTGTGATCTCTTGGCCATACACCGACGGTTGTGTACTGGTATAATGGAGGTTCTGCAGTCTCCGACGGATGACGAAATCACAAACTTGTGGGTAAAGTGGTGCCACCTCTGCAGAGTGTAAAACTATCATGATAGCCGTTCTTACAGTCACAAGCGCCTGGCCAACTCACATGATTAGAGGGAAGGTTTGGGATGGATGTTCGGTATGGTTATGGTATGGTCATTGGGATTGGTTTTGGAACTGTTTGAGTCATGGCATTAAGTTTGGCTTTGGTCATATGAAAATGAGAATGAGTTTTGGTTTCGGTTATGAGAATATGAGATGGTTATGGATATTATGAGCATGAGATGAAGTTGAGAAAGATTAATGGCTGGTTGAGACATGATAAGTGGTGAATTATGGTAAAGGAATATTGATGGAGGTATGTTGCTGTTTTACATGGTTATATTGGGATTAAATTCACCGAGACATAGTTGCTGTTTTTATCATGTTTGCAAAAGAAAATTTGCTTGCTGCAATGAGCCTTTTTATTTCCTACCTTATTGTAATCTACATGTCATACATTTCCCGCACTTGCTGAGTACGACATGTACTCACCCTTGCATTATCATACAAACATCAGCAACAGGAGAAGAGTACTTTGAAGATCATGTGGAGTACTAGGCGTGCGAACTACCGTCAACTTGCCTGTGGTGTTGAAGATGGAGCCGCTGCTGTTTAGTTATTTCCGCTATCGTTTAGAGACTTCCGCTGCTAGAATAAGTTAGAGACTTCCGCTGCAAGAATGAGTTAGAGATTGATGTAATAAAGTACTTAAACCCTATTATTCGTGGTTATATTCTGAATTCAGTTTGTGGATTACATGTGTATGTGTGATGAACATCCTGGGCACACATATGCATTAGCTGGGTTCCGTGTTTTACGGGACCGGGCATCACATCTTCCTCCTCCACCGATGTAATTGTGAGGTTATGGACATGTGATTCCCGACTTAGCGTGTCGGCAACCACGTTCGCCTTGCCGAGGTGGTAATGAATCTCAATATCATAATCTTTGATTAGTTCTAACCACCTCCTTTGTCTCATATTCAGCTCCTTCTGGGTAAAAATATACTTCAAGATCTTGTGCTCGGTGTAGAGATGCACCAAATTCCCCAGGAGATAGTGCCTCCACATTTTCAACGCCAAAACCACCGCAGGGAGCTCAAGATCATGAGTCGGATAATGATGCTCATGGTTCCGAGGTTAGTGTGAGTCATATGCGACCACACGTCCTTCTTGCATCAACACGCAGCCGAGCCCGATACCGGACGCATCACAACACACGTCAAAGGGCTTGGTCGTATCCGGTTGAGCTAAGACCGGGGCCGTTGTGAGATGCTTCACCAATGCTTGGAACGCTCCTTCACATGCCACGTTCCAAACATATTGTGTTCCCTTCTTCAATAGTTCTGTCATCGGCTTAGCAAGCTTGGAGAAACTTGGAATGAATCTCCGATAATATCCTGCTAAACCGAGGAAGCTTCTGACTTCATGGACAGAAGTGGGAGCCTTCCATTTCAGCACTTGTTCAATTTTGCTTGGGTCAACAGCAATGCCTTCCGCTGAGATGATATGTCCCAAAAATTGCACTTTGCTGATCCAAAACTCACATTTGCTGAACTTGGCATAGATCTTATGGTCCCACAATCGTTGAAGAACAATTCTCAAGTGTTCGGTGTGTTCTGCTTCTGTCTTGGAGTAAACCAAGATATCATCAATTAACACCACAACAAACTTGTCCAGCTCCGGCATGAACACCGAGTTCATGAGATACATGAAATGTGCCGGAGCATTGGTGAGACCAAAAGACATGACGAGATATTCGTATAAGCCATATCTCGTCGAGAAGGCCGTCTTTGGAATATCCTCTGCTCAGATTTTTATTTGATGATAACCGGAGCGAAGGTCCATTGTGGAGAACACACTTGCACACACAAGCTGATCAAACAGGATGTCAATGAGGGGCAGTGGGTATTTGTTCTTGATGGTGACGGCGTTGAGTGGCCGGTAATCCACACACAGCCTCAAGGTTTCATCTTTCTTCTTTACGAACAACACCGAGCATCCCCAAGGCGAGGAACTTGGTCTAATGAAACCTTTGCTTAACAGATCATTGAGCTGTTCTTTCAATTCAGCCAGCTCATTCAGAGCCATTTTGTATGGTCTCCGTGAAATAGGAGTAGTCCCAGGTGCAAGCTCAATCCTGAACTCTACATCCCGCTCAGGTGGCATGCCTGGAAGATCATCCGAAAACACGTCGGGGTATTCCCGGACTACGGGGATGTCCTCTAACTTGAGAGCTTCAGTATTATTAGTTGCTGAAACTTCCTGGACAGGATTGTCTAACACCATGGAATGCGGGCGGTGGAATGGAGAATTCAAATGAACCGTCCGTGTCAGAGTGTCCAGGACAGCGCCATGGTAGTGTAACCATGACATCCCTAAGATTGCATTAATCTTTTGTCCCGTAAGGATTATCAAGGTTGTGGGGTATATCTTCCCACCTAAGCACAGAGGTGCTTTTGGAATCATCATATTTGCTGAAATCTTCCCTCCCGGTGAGCAGATCATATATGAACAGTCCGTTGGGAAGACTTGCATTTGATGCTTAGCCACATAGGATGCACTTATGAAACTGTGGGTTGCACCAGAATAAAAAAATATGATGATTGCTTGATCGTTGAGAGTGAACGTACCCGCCAGCACGTTTTCTCCCTTTGGGGCGTCCTCATTGTCGAGGTTGCAAACGCTCCCAGTTCGCTGACCAACCTTATTGACCGGAAGTCGGCCTTGAGCACCGCCCTGATATTGGGCTTGCCCGCTGCTCTGCTGCCCCTGGGGACAGTCCTTCGAGAAATGGCCCGCCTGGCCACACGTGTAGCAGTTGTAGCGGGGCGGTCCTCCGCTGATCGGCGGACGGAAACCCGGGGCACGTTGTGGCGGTGGAAACTCTCGAGGCACCATCTGCTGCTTCTGTTGCGGTAGCGGTGGTCGCATCGGCGGTCGGAACGGAGCTGGCTGGAAAGAACGACCCCCAAACTGCTGAGGTCGTGCCGGTGGATGCCACTGCTGAACGGATGGTGTTCGATACACCATGCGACATTTCTGAGGAGCTCGACCCCCACTGCTGGGTGGAGTGCTGCGCTTTGCTGCTCAGCCGCCAATTCACATTGAGCGTCTTCTTGCATGATCGCGGCATTGACGAGATCGTTGAACGTGCCGCGATTGCATTGGACGAGATGCGTCTGCATCTCAGGATGTAATTCCTGATAGAAGTGCTCTCGCTTCTTCTCCTCGGTGGAGACATAATCCAACGCATACTGCGCTAGATGGTTGAAGGCACGGGAGTAGTCATGGGCACTCCTCTTGCCCTGCTTTAGCTCCAAGAACTCTTGGAACTTCCTCTTCATTATCCCGGGAGGGATATGGTAGGCGCGGAATGCCTCCCGGAATTCTTCCCACTCCACAGCATGGCCAGCTGGCAGTGAGGCGACATAGTTCGCCCACCACGCACCAGCGGCACCGTGAAGCTGCTGCGCCGCGAACAGAGTCTTCTGCCGCTCCATACATTGGAGCAGCCCGAACTTGGACTCAATTGTCCGCAGCCAGTTGTTGGATTCCAGGGGTTCTGCTGCTTCAGCGGACACCTGAGGGTGCGTACTCATGAAGTCCGAGTACGTCACAACATGGGGCTCACGAGGCCCTCTCTCTTGACGCACCCCCCGCCTGGGACGTATTTTGCACGATCATGCAGAGCAGATCGGTCTGCTCCTCACGATTACCCACCAGGGCCGCGATCACATCTGCTAGTGTAAGCGGAGGAGGCGGTGGTGGTTGTTGCTGCGGGGTGCTGTCGTAGGAAGGTGGCTGGGAATCATCACCCCCCTGCTGGATAGAGCCACCGACCTCATGCGTGGCCCGAGTGCGAACCATCTGCAACCATAAGACAATAAAAATCAGTCCCGCAACATACTTCATGCTATCCAATAAAATAGGCGTAAAACATAATGACAATAAAACATGTGATACATCTCGTATACAGATAATGTAATAACTTTGCACAAGCTAAACCATTACCAGACCAAATACAAGCTAGTTAAATCCAACTTGATGGACTTCCTCTTTGGAAGTTCATCTCAAATAGGTTTGGTCACTACGAGATGTTAATATCGCTTTGTCATCACGTATACTACCCTTTTATCTTCAATATGACACAAACATGGTCTCTAGCAAAATAAACGTGAGTAGGACATATACTCAAATCTTTCACTAGTCGAAGATAACCACTCATGAGTATGTTCCACCCCATTGGAAGTACTTAAACCCCCTAGGGTGCAACAATTTCTCAAATGAGTTCAACTGTCATCCCTCTGCCAGAATGACCAGTTTCTATATATTCCAGATTTTGACCTGGCGCTGGGCATTTTCATGACTCAAGTTGAATACCGAAGTTAAAGTTAACTTCAGTATATTTCCAACGAGTATTTATTTGACCTCAGATCAGCTCTGGTTAAAAAGTTATGGTAATTCAAATTCAACAGAATTTCTGGAAGAATTTCAACAGCATCTCCTTTGGAAGTTGCTGTTTTCATTTCTAATTTCCACTGAGTTCTGTGCTGAAATTGCAGAAACTTTGAATTACAAAGACTTAACACCTCTCATACCCTTTTCAAAAATGTGTAATATGATAATTTTGGATTTTTCTACAGGAAGTTATGTTTCCAAAACAGAACAGTCCAGAGAGTGTTTCGAATCTGTCCTGGTTCTGGACAGTTTACAATCATCTGGAATTTCAGCTAGTTTAAGTTGTGATTCAGATCTGGAAGTCTACAACAAAGTTGTAGAGCACTTAAACCTCTTTTCAGAACTATATCCCACACCTCCATTGGCTAAATAATATGTGAGTTATGCTCTGTCAAAGTTCAGCGGACATGCTGACAAAACAGAGAACTCTGTTTTTCAATCCCTTTGAGCTAAACATGTTGAAAACTTGGTGATTTTAGTTCCTGGTTATCATTATCTTTCATGCACATGCTTATGATATGTCGGTACTACGTTCCTCACAAAAGAAAAATCCTAACCGGATTATACCGGCATATACATCTCAATTGTGGCACTAAACGGTCTCTCGCACACGTATACTACACGGAATACATATGTGGTTAGTACCTGCAGAAGAACACACAATAATGATGCACTCAAGGTTTATTTTCATTTCAGACAGGTCCATATTTGAAAGTAAATACAAACGCTCATATTATTACCATATGGCCATCCTTGAGTTAAGCCACGTCTCAAGGTACGTGATCGTGTCTTAACACCACACAACAGGGCACCCGGGTAGAACATGAACGGGTCGTCACGGTTGGGAATTTTATTACCCCAACAGATACCACCTAGTGCCCTGCAGGGCACGCCGATGGAAAGTTCTGCCTATGTCCTCCTGGGCTATTTCCAGATGAACACACTATCGCGTTACTAACCACACGATGGGGTCTCCACTTGCTTGCCTAATGCACGCTAGGGATCAGCGTTTCACATGAACTCAAGAACATGAAGAGTCCAAGAGTTTCATATTAACATCTCACACCAAGCTGTGAGACCTATCCCTGAACCACATTCCTCGTCAGGGGAGCTATCCGAAATTGAACCGCTTTCGGTGGCGTTCCTTACCATTCTTATCTGAGCGTAGGTGCATCGTTACATAATTAAAATTCAGAACTATAACACATATGTTAGTCTTGCCACTTTAAGTAACTATGCTAATATAGTCCTTACATGGGCAAACTAGCGAATCCTCACCGTAAACCTAAGTTTTCCCGTAATACAATCCTTAATTAGTGTGCTATCCCCAATGCGGCTCTGATACCAGCCAGTGGCGGATCGCAATCCGCTCATCCAGGACCGCAGAGGGTGGTGCCGCACGATGCGACACCCGACAGCACTCATCATAAGAACGATATTGTATTACATTGAAAACCAACTGAAATGTACCAAGTAGTACAAGACTTCAGTTACAAACTAGTGTTTGGATTACAACAGCGGAAACTAAATTTATACAACTCACGCCCATCTACCTAGCAAAAGTCGGTTGCCCAGCCCTAGGGCAACCCACACTAGCTCCACTCCTCAGCTCAGCGCGGCATGTACGGCTCCCACTCAGCCGTGGTCCCCGACGGAGGGTAGCCCTCACCGGTGGACTCGTAACCTGAGTCCGTAGGATACTCTTCACCTGAAAAACACTTAAGCAGCAACCATGAGCACGATGGCTCAACAAGACTTAACCGACTCACCTAGGCATGAAACTCTACATGTAGTATACAACGATCATGGGATGGTAAATTGCAGCAAACAGACACGCCTACAAGTTCATCCTTATTTCATCTTTTAGCCACAAGTTAACAGTTCATGAATTTGAAATTTAGTAAGCAATATTTGGTGGCACACATGTAGCAATACAATTATACATACCAGCAGAATTGAATCATAACATTCCATAATTTATCTATGTCACGATGCAGTGAACAAGCGGTACTCATCACCGCGAGGGACGGCGAATCGACTCGATATACACCTGCAGCGATACCAGAATAGCACGTCACGTACGCCAACATGTGGATATGCACACAGCACGCTCACCCCGTGTCGTACGGGACAACCTTTCACCCAACAGCCCAAACATCGAACCAGTCGCACCGAAACAAGCAGGAGGTTCCCTACACGGAGCATCTCTCTATGCCCGTTATCAGATTTCCACCTTGCTGCCCTCAACCTACACCTATAAATCAGTGTGCTATGCCTCGACGCCCGGAGGTTTAGGTTACATCGGTTTATCGGGGCCCATATATCCGATATGCCTTCGGTACGTTCAATATTTGTTCAGCAGGGCTGCACACGGACCGGTCCTCAATCGACACGGACAGGGCTGCGCACACAAGACTTCCTCTTGCTTCGCCCTAGCCCCTGTCTAGTCTATTTTTTTTACTAAAACGATCTCACATCACTCGAACCAATCCCGTGTGTCCCAAAGCCTAACTCGCGAGTAGATTTTAACTACTCGACATGTACCAAAGTTCTATGAATCAGTAAGCATAGTCTGTCTACTCGAGGACTTAGACACTACCCTCACTCTTGTGGGAATAATCGGGCTATGCACTTTGTCACACCCGGTTTTTCCGAAGAACAACCAAGTGAATAACACATGTATGCCAGGATCATTTTCTCATACATGTGATGACAAATAGTGAAGCATCATTTATTACAAGCCAGGTGTCGAATATAAATAAGTCTTACATAGCAAATGTCTCGTTGGACAATAATAAGCTCATCACAAGTAAATAAACTAGCAGCGGAATATTATTCTTGTGGGCTCCATTACAGGCGTTGCCCGGGGGTCTCCATGAACCTAGAGACCTTCTTCGGGTCCAAAGTCTTGGTCATTATACACCACCTCATTATCTTGAACTGAGCAGCAATATAAACCAACAAATATGGAAGGTTGAGTACCGATGGTACTCAACAAGTGTGGGAAAGTTATGTCATGCATGGCTAGAACAACGGGAGGTTGAACTCATGGTTAAAGCACTATGCCATTAATACCTATTACCTTAGCTTATTAAGCACCTACATTACTACACAGGTGAAATGGTCCCAATCTCCCATCCCATCATCATAACCAAATAACCATAACATCATTTCCAATATTAAGCTCCCCACTTAACATCCAAAACTTCCAAAACCATTAATCCTCTAATCATGAATAAGTCCAAGCCGCTCTTGACCATGAGCACGGCTGTCATGACAGTTTTGACTCTGCAGAGTTTGCACCACTGTACCCACATGTAGTGATTTCATCCCCCGTTGCCGGGTGGACTAAAAGAACCTCCATTATGCCAGTGGCTACAAACCACATACACACTTCACAGGTGTGTAGCCAGGAGATCACTACGAAGCCTTTACAAAGGGATTCCCGACGAGCATGGGCCCACTGAGGTTTCACCCCTAACAGCATACAAGAGGCTCCAACCCCGCTGCAGTGGCCCCCTCTTGAGCCTTGCGGTTCATATGGTAGTCCAGCTGACACCTACTCCTCGCACCATCCAACACACCCATACTACGCCGGGGATACACCTAATTAATTGGCCAAGCTGCCCCATCTCAGCATGTGGTTGGCACAGTAAAGCCAGGTTACATGCTCCATGAACCGGTCCTTAGGATCCAGACAAGTACTAAACACAAACCCAAGTCTCGTGCACCCAGCACCAACCAAAACATCCAACTTGCCTTGATCCCTACCTCTACATAACTCACAATATCTCATTCAAGAGTATGGTAAAATAAACTGATGATCTCATATCCCAAATATCCCATTCTAAGCATGGCTAAGCATATGCATAATAATAAATGACATGATAAAATGAATCCCAACCCAAGCTACAAGGAAACAAGGTAATGCAATTCTAGGGAAACATCCTAGCATGGGTTTCATATTTTCATTTGACAATGCAAATAATTCTAGCTACACATCATAGCATAGGATCAAAGTGGTCAAGGACACTTGCCTCCTTCCTGCTGCTCTTGGAATGGGTAGTCCTGATCTTGGAAAGGAAGAACTTGCTCTGGAGCAGGTTCTACATCATAGCATCACACATAGCAAAAGAAAAACAACAATCCATAAGACATAGTTCACACTTCCACTTCATACAAACCACACATTCACATGTAATAAAGCCATTCACAAATTCTATGTGTTGTGCTTACTCTATGTGTGTTGATCTTTGGCTTACATGCACTTTTAATTCATGTATTTATGATTCCTACTTTTGTATTCACATTTATACCTGCATACTATATATATGAGTTTCCGATTTAAATACATTCCTTATATTCAATTACTTCACCTTTTAGCTACCAAGTATGCATGAAAGGTATTTTCCTACTCCATATTTGTCTTCATAGCTTCTACCAACCCTAAACTGAATTCTTTGAATTTTAAAAACTTCATTTATCATTTACTAGTTGCTATATTTTCAGATTTATTTTCTATGCCTAAATGTGAACTTTATTATGAAAATAATAAGACACATCATCTAAACAGAATAGGTTCTGATCTAAAATATTTAATAATATATTTTTGACCTTTTTCTCTGATGTAAACTATTTTACATTTATTTTCCTAATTTTCAGAACTATTCTTTACTTAAAAATGTGTCCCTATAACTAATAAATATGAATAATAAATTAAACAGATTCATTTTAGCCAAAAATCTATTTTTATCTCACTCCAAGGTTTTCTAAGTACTGAGAAAGTTTTAAATTTAAATTTGACAATATATTTGTCCCACTTTTTAAATTTTAAATACTAGCCACATATTCAATTTCCTAAATTTAATATCAAACAGGGTTAAAAAGGTAAACTCACCCCACTACAGGGTCTATAATATTATTTTAACAATTTTCAGGGGTCTAGCTACTCATAACAGAGGAGTTTTTCCTAATTTTTATTAAGTCCAGGGGCTAAAACTGATTTTTAAATGAATTTACATGATTTTCTGAAGTTTCAGGGGCTAGATCAGAAGTTTCCTGGGCTAGCTCTTATTTCCCGAGAACCCCAGGGGGTAGCACGTAAGAATTCCAGTCTTTATAACGCGGGGCTGACGTGGACCGTCCGATTTAAATCAGACGGCTGAGATTATAACGTCGAACCGGTACGCGGGGATTTAAACTCTACCGTGCGATTTAAAATAAACGGCGCACAATCGGCCACGTCGCTCTGATCGAGTGTGGGCGGCGCTGCCCGGCAGCGCACGGCGGCGGGAGGCGGCGATCTCGCTGGAGAGTTTCGGATCTTCGTAAATTCTTCCTAGAACTGTGGTTTTATGGCATAGATCGGTGGAGGGGAGGTCGGGGATCTCACCTCGGGGGTTTTCTTGAGCTCGGAGGTCCTGGAAGGCGGTCGGCGACGAGGTCCGAGGTGAATTCACGGCGAGGCTCGTCGGCGCTGTGTTTGAACCGCAAACCACCTCGTTTTCTGCACCTGCGAGGTTCCCCGGAGGCGGTGGATCAAGACCAGCGAGTTAGATTGGAATTTCCGAGCGTAGATCGGCCAGAATTTGCCGGAGGGGCTCGGGTTCTCACCGGAGAGAAAATCGGCAGATCGTGGGGAAAACGGGACGATGGCGGGGTTTTTATAGACGGGGCAAGGGCGGCGTTCGGTTGTGATCGAGTTTGCGTCGCCCACGAACAAAATTCGGCTGGGATACGCAGGAATCCGGGTCGGTTTTGATTCGGGGTGAGAGAGAGTCCGGCCGAGCGCGGCGCTAGCGCGAGGAAGAAGAAAGACTGGTGGGCTGACACGACCCCACTGGTCCTGTCGAGCCAGGATCACGCTGAGGGGTGCTGCGTTGCACAGCACCGTATAACACACGTCAAAGGTGCAAAGCGGAAGCGGAAGCTTTATTACATAAACAAGTTTATGCACATGTTTACATCAAAATAAGTTTAGTCCACACTCGCGGGCGTAGACTAAGCATCAAGTGCACGTTCAGCCCTCGAACGTGTCCTTGCTAGCACACACGCACACTAACTCTGCGGCGTGCACGACTCCCACTCGACGGAGTTCCCCTCCTGGGGTTCCGTCTCCTCTTCGGGAGTCCCTTCCTCATAGAACCCTGCAAAAGCTTCAAACACAAGCAGTGAGCACGAAGGCTCAGCAAGTCTGACCCGTCTCACCTAAACATGGAACTTCTACATGAGGGTAATGGGTTGCATGAGGTAAAAATCATTTGCAAGGACTCGCCTAATTAGTAGAACCTTACTTTCAAGTTTTAGCAGCAGGTTGTGGAGAACCTTACGCTAAGGCACATGAGAGAGCCGCAATCAAACAAGAAACGCATTTCTCTCATGTACTTTGCCCAAAGTTGAAAAGAACTTTAGTTAGCACTAAGCTACAGCATATCATTAACAATCAATGTCCAGCTTTCAATCAGCAACATTTTAACATGTAACTAGCCTGTTATTTCTACGTCACGGTACAGTGAACAAGTGGTACTCACTGACCGCGAGGGACGGCGATTATAATCGATTTACACCTGCAGGGTTACCCGAACAACCCGTCGCGTACGCCCGTACTTGATGTTGCCTACAACAACCATCACGGACGCCGTACGCGACTACTTTTCACCCGTCAGCCAAATATTGAACCGGTCCCATCGTCCCGAGCAAGAGGTCCCTGCACGCGCATCTCTGTGCCGCCAGCTGATTTACACCTCGAGCTCTCAACCTACCCTCTGAACGACGGGCAATGCCTCAATACCCAGCTACCCGAGTTACATCAGTTTCCCGGTTCCCATATAGCCGGTAGGTCTTCGGTACTGTTCTAGCTTGTTCAACAGGCCCGCACACGGCTCGGTCCTCAATCGACACAAGCGGAGCTACAGCACACAGGCCCCAAAGTCCTGCTGCCCTTACTCTCCGCTCGGTCTCATTTTCTTGCCATGTGTATCATGTGCTATCTCTACCCGAGCAATGTGCCTCTAGACTATTCTCGCGAGTAGCTCCAACTACTTGACTTGTACCGAATCCTACTCTATCCTAGCAATGCAGTGGCTAACGGGGTTTGCAATCCTAACCCCAACCCATGGTTTTCTTGGCTGTGCAGTTGGGTTTTCAATCAAGACTCTAATGCAAAGAACAATATTCACAGATGTGCTCAAAACAATAAATATTTGTAAAAAGGTTAATGCAAACCGGGGCTTGCCTTGCTGCTCTTGGTCGTAGGCTAGCTGTTCCTCCGGAGTAACGAAGTCTAGGACTTCGGGTTCCTCCTCGACCTTAGCGACTACATGATAAAAACAATGTATGTATTAATTTAAATGCATTTGTATTAACTTTGAAGTTGTGAAGTCTATAACCCTTGCTAGACAGACCTAATGACTGTGAAACTTTTACTGTGGCTTGGTTACAACCTAAACAAAGACTTGGTCAAGTTTTAGTTGCAGCAAAGCTCATTTGAGCCCTCCACAAATAATTATGTCCTTGACCTTAATTGGAACTCTTAGGGTGTTCTAGGAATTTTCATGAGACAAACTATGACTTTCTGAAAACTAGATTTTCAGAGGGTTCTAATGGAGTTGGTCTCACTTAATTTGGAAGTCTCTAACTAAAGATATGAGCTAAACAATTTCAGAGAAAATTCTGAAAATGTTTCTGAACATTTTCTATTTTCTCTGGAACAGTTTTACTAATCACACCATTAGGTGGACTAAATGAGCTCAAATGGATCTGAAATTTTTATGGTAGTTCAAGGATATTTTGGTGAACATCTCAGCAAAATTTCAGGATTTTTCTCCAAAGGATTCTCCAGTTAAAATTCCTAACAGTTTAAACTTTAAGGAATTAATCCTGGATAATTAAGGAATTTCATGAAGTAAAACTTGATTTTCTAGAAAGTACTCAGAGAGCTGAATCCAGCAAAATTTGGTTCACTCAATTTGGAGCTTCCTAGCCAAAGTTATAAGGATTTGAAGTTTGAAGGAAATCTGAAAATCGGGGAAAAGTTTAAACTCGCGCGTGGGCCCAGGGGACACGCGTCGCACGCCGAGGCGACAGCACACCGCGGCCCACAAGGATTTTGCGCGCCAGCACACCTGATCCCGGCCGCAGCCGGATCCCGATTCAAAATATCGGCCGCTGACAGCTGGGTCCACCCCCCTTCTTCAACCTCGCGACGCCCGCGCCCCGCCGCCGAGGGACCTCGCCGGAGAGCTCGCCGCTGGCTGCTGTACAGCTCCAAACTTCTTGATTCTGGCCGCCCCTGCCTACTTTTACTTGGGGAACAGGATCCGAGGGTCAGCTGCTCATGACAACGGCCGGAGCATGGTCGGCGACGAGCCGCCATATCGGAACGACTTCGGCCATGTCGGCTGACTCTCCTAGTACCTCAGCTACTTGGGAAATCGGTCGGGGAGCATCAGTGGACCTCAGAGAAGGTCGACATGAGCTCGAGGCAGCTCGGGGAAGGCCCGAAATAGGTCCTCACCGTGCGCCCGATACCTCCCGTTCGTTCCGCCATTAGTAGACCTTGAATTACGCCGGGCACAGAGGTTCTCCGGCCCAGAGTTGTGAAGGCAACTTGTGCGTTACCGTGTCTAGCTCGTGTGGGAGTGGCCTGAGGCCCTCTAATCCTTTCTAAAGCACGAATTAAACAGAATCGTACCCGAAGGTCGTTCTGCCCACAGAAAGGGGAAAAGTGGAAATTCGCCGCCGGTGAGCAACCACTCGAGCTGTGGCTCGGGGATGAGCAGCACCGGTCACCTGCGCGTCCAAGGGTGCCTTGGCTCGGGCGTGACAACGCCCAGGTTGGGCTGTCCACGAGAGCCCGAGGTGCGGCGGTTTCCAGTTCCGATTTTGATCTTTCGGCACAGCCGATAGCACTCGGTTTCAATCGACTTCTAGCAATGGGGAGGATGGAGGAAGGTCTCTAGTACCTTGCTGGGACCCTGGAGTGGAAGGAGGGAGCTGCGATCAGCTTGATCGATCGGGAGCTCGAGCGGCGGTGATGGCAGTGGAAAAACGGCCGAGTATGCCGGCAGCTCGGGGAATGAATGATCGGAGCACGCCGGGAAGGGAATAAATAGCCCGGCGGCTGGTCTCCGGCTTGGGGCGCGCAGCAGGAGCTGGCGCCGGCTGCCCCCCTTCGGTGGCGCGCGCACACAGCAGCCGGGAACCGACTGAACTGTGTTTCAGTCGGTTTGTATTGAGGCAGAGGCTGACATGTGGGTCCCACCCCTCCTTTTAACCTCTGAAATTTACTCCTAACAGCTGTGGTAAACAGTGAACCCTATTCTACCCTTGGCAATTCAAATTATTCACCCAAGAGCCATTTGAATTGATCAAAGTTCAAATGAGGTTTGGTTTGAATGAATTTCAGCACAAGTTCAGTTTGAAATTCAAATAAAGTTTGAATTTCTCCCCCTTAGCTCATGTCAAGATCAACTCCAAATGGAGTGAAAATTGGTGTGTGAGCTCACAAAAATGTGATGAGTAAGAATATGCCTTCCACTTTCAAATTCATGTCATAAAAACAGTTTGAATTTGAATATGTTTTCAAACTGCCCCTTTCCTATCTATACCCAAAATGACCTCAAAAAGGTTTTGAATTTGGGTGAAACTTGGCATGGACATCCTTAGCAAAGTGTAGGAGTTTTCATATGTCCAGCCCATCTATATCACATGTGGGAAATACCACTTTTGCAATGTGTAAGTTTGTTCTCTAATGAGCATGTTGATAATTGTTACTTGCTCTTCATTTGTGTTCATCATTCTTCCTCAAATGAGGTGTGTGATGTGGTGATGAACACTGCAAATGAGTGTCAAAAACTGAGGCCCTTACATTCCTCCCCCCTTAAAAGAATCTCGTCCCGAGATTATAAGGTGAAAATGAGAGAGAGGACGGTGGAAAATTACCGGATATGCGACGTGAGAAAGTCGGGGTAGTTAGTGCGAAGGAATTCTTCGCTCTCCCATGTCGCTTCGTCCATGGAGTGATTACTCCACAGAACCTTGTAGAACCACAACGTACGGTTGCGTGTGGTTCGGGCCTTTTCATCAATAACCTGCACCGGTTCCTCCCGATAGGTGAGATCCGGTTGCAGTTCTTCAATGTCTTCCAGCTGAACGGTAGTTGATAGCTTGAGACACTTCCTCAGCTGGGAAACGTGAAAGACGTCGTGCACACCGGAAAGTGCTTCTGGTAATTTTAGCCGGTATGCCACCGATCCACATCTTTCGGTAATCTGAAATGGACCGATGAATCGGGGTGCTAACTTTCCTCTCACCCCGAATCTGTTTATGCCCTTCATTGGAGACACCCGTAGATATACGTGATCTCCAACTTCGAATTGTAATGGGCGCCTTCTCCGGTCCGCATACTGTTTCTGTCGGGATTGAGCGGCTCTTAGGTTCGCTTGAATCAGTCGAACCTTTTCTTCCGCGTTGTTGACAAGGTCAATCCCGAAGGTAACCCTTTCGCCAGACTCACACCAGTTCAATGTTGTGCGGCATTTTCTTCCGTATAGCGCCTCGTAGGGCGCCATCTGGATGCTGGCTTGGTACCCATTGTTGTACGAGAACTCGGCTAACGGCAAGTGATCATCCCAATTCTTGCCGTGGTCGATAGCGCAAGCTCGTAGCATGTCTTCTAGGATCTGATTTACCCGCTCGGTTTGTCCATCCGTCTGCGGGTGGTAGGCTGAACTACGGATCAGCTTCGTCCCCAAGGCAGCGTGTAGCTGCTCCCAAAAACGGGACACAAATAAAGTGCCCCGGTCCGATACGATGGTACGGGGTACGCCGTATAAGCATAGGATCTGTGATATGTACAGTTCAGCGTACTTCTTGGCGTTGTAGTTGGTGTTGACCGGGATGAAATGGGCAACTTTGGTGAGCCGATCGACGATCACCCACACAGAATCATGTTTCTGTAAGGTGGTGGGTAAACCGACGACGAAATCCATGCTCACGTCCTCCCACTTCCAGGCAGGAATGCCCAGTGGTTGCAGCAGTCCCGGTTTCCGCATGTGGTCTGCCTTCACCCTTCGACATGTATCACACTCGGACACGTATTTTGCAGTCTCTCGCTTCATTCGTGTCCACCAAAACTTTCTTCTGAGTTCTTGATACATTTTGTTGCTGCCGGGGTGAATAGAAAACTTTGATAAGTGAGCCTCATCAAAGATTTTCTTCCGTAACTCCGGGTTTCGGGGTACGACGATCCGGTTCTTGAACCATAGGACGCCGTCTCCGTCCTTCCGAAAACATTTCAACTCCCCACTGTCTACACGTCTCCGCAAATGTGACATGCCCTTGTCATTCTTCTGGGCTGCCGCTATCTCTTCACGGATGGTGGGGATCAAAGCTAGGTTGTAGAGAGCTCCGTGTGGAATCACATGGAGTGGTGGTTCGCTCTCTTCCAATGGTGTGATGGTCAGATTATTGACGTGTGACTTGCGGCTCAGCGCATCTGCCACAACGTTTGCCTTGCCCGGATGATAATGGATCTCTATCTCGTAATCCTTTATCAGTTCTAACCATCTTCGTTGCCTCATGTTCAGCTCCTTCTGAGTGAATATGTACTTGAGGCTTTTGTGGTCGGTATATAAATGTACGAGGTTACCGAGTAGGTAGTGCCTCCACATCTTCAGTGCAAGTACCACGGCAGCGAGCTCCAAATCGTGAGTTGGATAATTCTGCTCATGGTTCCTAAGCTGCCGCGATCCATACGCGACCACTCTTCGATCTTGCATCAGCACACATCCGAGCCCAATGCCGGATGCATCGCAGTACACATCGAACGGTTTTGTTGTGTCAGGCTGCGCCAAAACCGGTGCTGATGTCAGGTGCTTGACTAAAGCCTTGAATGCTGCTTCACATGCTGGACTCCAAACATACTTGGTAGCCTTCTTCAGCAGCTCTGTCATTGGCTTGGCAATCTTCGAGAAGTTCGGAATGAACCTCCGATAATATCCCGCGAGTCCGAGGAAACTCCGTACCTCATGAACAGTTCTCGGGGACTTCCAATTCAGCACTTGCGTGACCTTGCTCGGGTCCACAGCGATACCCTCCGCTGAGATGATATGCCCGAGGAAAGGCACTTGCGATATCCAAAACTCGCATTTGCTGAATTTTGCGTATAACTTGTGATCCCGCAGACGTTGCAAGACTATACGCAGATGTTTCTTGTGATCTTCTTCCGACTTGGAATATACCAGGATGTCGTCGATGAAGACCATGACAAACTTGTCCAGCTCCGGCATGAACACCGAGTTCATTAAGTACATGAAGTGAGCTGGAGCGTTGGTGAGGCCGAAGGACATGACCAGGTACTCATAAAGTCCGTACCTTGTCGAGAAAGCTGTCTTTGGAATGTCCTCCGCCCTTATCTTAATCTGATGGTACCCGGATCTTAAATCCATCTTGGAAAAGATCTTCGCTTCGACCAACTGATCAAACAACATGTCGATCCGTGGCAACGGGTACTTGTTCTTGATGGTTACGGCATTTAATGGACGGTAGTCCACGCAAAGCCGCAACGTTTCATCCTTCTTCTTGACAAATAATGCCGAACAGCCCCATGGCGAGGAGCTCGGCCTAATAAAACCCTTCTCCAGCAGGTCCGTGAGCTGAGTATTCAGTTCAGCCAACTCCTTGGGCGCCATCTTGTACGGCCTTCGGGATATTGGCATGGTTCCTGGTGCGAGTTCGATCTTGAAATCCACCTCCCTATCGGGTGGCATCCCCGGTAAATCCTCCGGGAATACATCAGGAAACTCTCGGACCACTGGAATGTCTTCCAATCTGATGGTCGTGGCTTGATAGACACTTGGAAGTTTTATTTCTGGACTGTCCAGAAATAATGAGTGAGAACCGTGCACCTCTGAGTTTAAGTGCACGACTCGAAGGACGGTGTCTAGAACAGCGCCGTGGCGGGTTAACCACGACATCCCTAGGATGACATCGACCTTCTGTCCCTCTAAGATAATGAGAGACGTGGGGTACACTCTACCCGCTAAGCATAATGGTGCTTTGGAGACCATTACGCTTGCTGAAATCTTCCCACCCGGTGAACAAATTAAATATGGACTATCGGTGGGTAGTATTGGCAAGCTGTGTTTAGCAATGAAAGCTTGGCTAATAAAATAATGTGTGGCGCCTGAATCAAATAGTACTATAGCGGGATGCTGGTGGAGTTGGAACATACCCGCAAGGATTGGCTCGCCCTCCGGCACGTCCTCAATGGCAAGTTGGTGGACAGTGCCGGGCCTAGGGTTTGCCCGCCGCGCATTAGTAGGGTTCCGGGGTTGATTCCTTCCCGGAAACTGTTGTGCCACTCCGCCGCCTTGCCTCTCCGGGCAACTGCTCGCGAAGTGTCCTGGACGACCACACTTGTAACATGTGGCCGCTGCTGGTGGAGTACTCGGGGGACGAAAGCCCGGCATGCGTTGCGGAGGCGCAAACGCACGCGGCATCGCCCGCTGCTGCTGTTGTGGTTGCGGTGGTGCTGGCAGTGCCGGCCGGAATGCCGGTGAAGAATACGGCCGACCGCGGAACGGCATCGACCGCTGTGGTGGTTGCCAGCGTGGACCTGATGGTGGGCGATTCACCATCCGAAACTTCTGAGAAGGACCGCCTCCTTCTCCGCTGCTCTCCGGCGCGCTTCGCTTTCGCTCTGCCGCCGCCAACTCCTTGCCGGAGTCTTCCTGAGCAATCGCAGCATCAATGATGTCGTTGAGGCTGCCGCGATTGAACATCGCCAGCTTGTCCTTCAGGAGCGGGTTAAGCCCCTGGTAAAAGTGGTCCCGCCGCTTCTCGTCCGTATCTGCGTGATACGACGCGTAGAGCGCGAGATCGTTGAACGCCCTGGAATATTCCAGCGCATTCCGGCTCCCTTGTTGCAGGTGTAGGAACTCCTGCGTCTTCCTATTCATCAAACCGGGCGGTATATGATAGGCCCTAAAGGCCGTCCGGAACTCCGCCCAGGTCATCACTCGGTCGGTGGGCTGTGAAGCACAGAAGTTGGCCCACCACGCGCTCGCGGATCCTTGGAGCTGCTGGACCGCGAACTGAGTCTTGCGCTGCTCGCTGATTTGGAGCAGCCCGAACTTCATCTCTATGGCGCGGAGCCAGTTGTCCGCGTCAAGTGGTTCATCCGCCCTTGAGAATACAGGGGGATGAGTCGCCAGGAAGTCGGAGTAGGAGCTCTGTTGGCGCTCCTCACGATCTTGACGTCTCTCTGGGCGAGACGTATTCACAATTAACGTTTGCAGCAGCTCTGTGTGCTGCTGATGTGAACCCGCCATTGCCGCGACAATGTCGGCCAATGTAACCGTTGGCAGTGGCGGTGGCGGTGTTTGCTGTTGCTGTTGCTGCTGCTGTCCCGAGGAATCCTCGGGAGGCGGTTGGGAGGTCTCTCCCCCTTGGCTAGTACCTCCAACATCAGGGTTGGCACGAGTACGCGTCATTCTGAAATTCAACACAGCAGCAATTAGCACATGTCTTACTCAAAATTCCATAAACAGCAGTAGGTATTGAAGCGACGCATGATTAACTTGCACAACATTCACATATATTGATAAAGCATAAACTTTATACAAGATACATCATTCTCGGATCTCCGAGAAGTCGTGCTCATGTCATCACTACCTATACATCCGCTACTGTCTACACGACATGTCACCGATTACAAAAGTTGGGTTACGCTACCTTAGCTGCCCTACTTGGCAACCGTAACCCCCTACTCGGAGTAGAACTCGACCTCCTGCAGGTCGTCCTCCTCCGGTACCTCGGCTGGTGACTCGGGGTCTACCACCTCTTCTCCCATTTCGGGTTCTCCCATTGCCGGAAGACCCAAGACCACCGGTATGCCTAACACCGGGGGCACGAGGTCCTGCAACGCATGCACCTCGTCCATAGCCTGGTTGTAGTCCTCTTCCCAGCCTTGTCCTTCCTCAATAGCGTCGTCCCGCTCTTGAGCAAGGTCCTCATTCTGCTGGGTCAGGGTCTGCACCAGCTCTTGCAACGCCGCGATGTCAACACGGCTCTTCTTCTTTGCCTTCTTCAGACGACGCAACTGATTGTGTTGTTCATTCAGTCGCTTGATCGTCGGAAGGAGCACATTACGGAGTGCGCTGTGAGCACCCTCGAAATGATCTCCATGGCTTGTGCTCTCCCTGAGCTTGGTGGCGAGATGCTCCGTATGAACAGCTTGGCTGTCCATCACAGCGTTTCCCTCCCTCATTTGGAGACTGAGATTTGCCTCCGCGGGGTTGTACCTTGGGCAAGTCGGGTCTGTTGCCTCCAGGTACCTCTCTTCCCACACATGCTGAGCTCGTCCCTCCACCGGAACGAGTGCGTATGGAGTGCCCTCCATAGCCTGCACGTGTAGTTGGCAGAAACGTGACATAGTGGCACGGGCTGCCACTTGCCACATCCCTTCCGGTTGTCTTCCTCTCACCGTGACGGTGAATGGCACCCAACCGGGTGGCGTAGGTCCTGCGGAAACCTCGACATGGATCATCCACGTCTTGTTCCCCTCTTCGCCTTCTTCCTTGGCGAAGTATTGCGGCATCTGGTTGTATCCGAAATATTGGAGCATTTGCCACAATGCTTCCGGGTAGCCGCTACGGTCAGAGCAGTGGGAAACTACCCACCCGTTCTCCAACCGTTTATCTGCTGCCATCTGTAAAAATATATTTGAGAAATGTCAAATATTTATTTGAACAGTAAACCATTGATTTATAACATAAGATATGTCCTTGAACTCATAACACTTGGAAACATAGTTCAAATTTTTAAACAAATTTGACTGATGATCTGCTGTTCCCATGACAGCCTTGACCAGTTTCCATTTCAACCTGATTTAGGCCATGTTAACAGCAAAACTAATTCTGGAGCTCAACATCAAAGTTAAAGCTAACTTCAATAGCTTTCCAGAAAGTGTTTGCTTGGCCTAATATCTGTCCTGGTTCAAAAATTATGAGATGTCAAAGTTAACAGAATTTCTGGAAATAATTGGACAGCACCTCCCTGCCTTAGGTACTGATTTGATCCAAGAATCCCAGTTAATTCTGTTCCTAATCTGACAAAACTTTCTGTTACAAAGTTGTAACCCATCTCATAAGCTTTCCAGAACTACCTCATTTTCTATTTTTGGATTTTTATGCAGGAAGTTATGCTTAATTTACAGAGAGTTTACAGAGAGTCTTTGCTCTGTCCTGTTTTCTGGACAGTTTCAACTCTACTGCATTTTTCGAGTGGTTAAGAGATGAAACACCTCTGGACCTCAACAGAAAAGTTGTGAAGCTCCTCCAAAGCTCTCCAGAAATGTATCATACGACCCCAACCTCGAAAGAATTCAACCTCTAACCTCTGATTAACTTCAGCCTTGATTCAGCTGAAAACAGAGTGCTCTGTCCTTAACATCCTATAAGTTGAAAGCTTGTTAACTTTGAATATCCTGTTCAAGGGAAGGAGTTACATCAAGTTTTACGACTTTGGATCAAAAACTTCAAGTTTTTAAATGAAGTTGTTCATTTAGTTGGGTGTGACGTCGATGCGTCACCAGATTATGTCGGTACTACGTCCTCACAGAGGAAAACCTATACCGGACTTAGCCGGCTTCGTTAGTTGAGTGGCACTACTCGTCACTCGCACACGGATGCTACACGTCTACCGTTTCGTGGTCAGGCTACCTGCAGAAACTCAAACAATCATCAGACTCGGCTGCACACCGAGCCCGGAATCCATACAGTTGGTACACCCGGCCGTCATCACTCGCCCGGATGTTCTCAAGCCAAACACGCCTTGAGTTACGTGTTCACGTTTCAGACCATGTGACGGGGTCTCCCATGTTGCACCACGCACGCCAGGGAAAGACGTTGCTCGAATACCCCAAACGACATGAAGAGTCGTAGAGGATATCAAAGCGGGTCGGGTTACCTGCCACCCGTGGGGCTCCACCCTTCAGCTTGTGCGCACTGGTGGACAGCGCTTACGTGCACCCCCCAAGACATGAACGTCCCGAGATGCACGATTTTCCGACATAACAATTAGGTTAATATGCCACTTTCTATATGCTAATAACATCCTTATACGGGCTACTAACTCGTTCCTCACTGGATTTTTGAAAAAGAAGACCTTTGTACTGTGTTAAACCTCAAGCGAGCTCTGATACCAACGCTGACACGACCCCACTGGTCCTGTCGAGCCAGGATCACGCTGAGGGGTGCTGCGTTGCACAGCACCGTATAACACACGTCAAAGGTGCAAAGCGGAAGCGGAAGCTTTATTACATAAACAAGTTTATGCACATGTTTACATCAAAATAAGTTTAGTCCACACTCGCGGGCGTAGACTAAGCATCAAGTGCACGTTCAGCCCTCGAACGTGTCCTTGCTAGCACACACGCACACTAACTCTGCGGCGTGCACGACTCCCACTCGACGGAGTTCCCCTCCTGGGGTTCCGTCTCCTCTTCGGGAGTCCCTTCCTCATAGAACCCTGCAAAAGCTTCAAACACAAGCAGTGAGCACGAAGGCTCAGCAAGTCTGACCCGTCTCACCTAAACATGGAACTTCTACATGAGGGTAATGGGTTGCATGAGGTAAAAATCATTTGCAAGGACTCGCCTAATTAGTAGAACCTTACTTTCAAGTTTTAGCAGCAGGTTGTGGAGAACCTTACGCTAAGGCACATGAGAGAGCCGCAATCAAACAAGAAACGCATTTCTCTCATGTACTTTGCCCAAAGTTGAAAAGAACTTTAGTTAGCACTAAGCTACAGCATATCATTAACAATCAATGTCCAGCTTTCAATCAGCAACATTTTAACATGTAACTAGCCTGTTCTTTCTACGTCACGGTACAGTGAACAAGTGGTACTCACTGACCGCGAGGGACGGCGATTATAATCGATTTACACCTGCAGGGTTACCCGAACAACCCGTCGCGTACGCCTGTACTCGATGTTGCCTACAACAACCATCACGGACGCCGTACGCGACTACTTTTCACCCGTCAGCCAAATATTGAACCGGTCCCATCGTCCCGAGCAAGAGGTCCCTGCACGCGCATCTCTGTGCCGCCAGCTGATTTACACCTCGAGCTCTCAACCTACCCTCTGAACGACGGGCAATGCCTCAATACCCAGCTACCCGAGTTACATCAGTTTCCCGGTTCCCATATAGCCGGTAGGTCTTCGGTACTGTTCTAGCTTGTTCAACAGGCCCGCACACGGCTCGGTCCTCAATCGACACAAGCGGAGCTACAGCACACAGGCCCCAAAGTCCTGCTGCCCTTACTCTCCGCTCGGTCTCATTTTCTTGCCATGTGTATCATGTGCTATCTCTACCCGAGCAATGTGCCTCTAGACTATTCTCGCGAGTAGCTCCAACTACTCGACTTGTACCGAATCCTACTCTATCCTAGCAATGCAGTGGCTAACGGGGTTTGCAATCCTAACCCCAACCCATGGTTTTCTTGGCTGTGCAGTTGGGTTTTCAATCAAGACTCTAATGCAAAGAACAATATTCACAGATGTGCTCAAAACAATAAATATTTGTAAAAAGGTTAATGCAAACCGGGGCTTGCCTTGCTGCTCTTGGTCGTAGGCTAGCTGTTCCTCCGGAGTAACGAAGTCTAGGTCTTCGGGTTCCTCCTCGACCTTAGCGACTACATGATAAGAACAATGTATGTATTAATTTAAATGCATTTGTATTAACTTTGAAGTTGTGAAGTCTATAACCCTTGCTAGACAGACCTAATGACTGTGAAACTTTTACTGTGGCTTGGTTACAACCTAAACAAAGACTTGGTCAAGTTTTAGTTGCAGCAAAGCTCATTTGAGCCCTCCACAAATAATTATGTCCTTGACCTTAATTGGAACTCTTAGGGTGTTCTAGGAATTTTCATGAGACAAACTATGACTTTCTGAAAACTAGATTTTCAGAGGGTTCTAATGGAGTTGGTCTCACTTAATTTGGAAGTCTCTAACTAAAGATATGAGCTAAACAATTTCAGAGAAAATTCTGAAAATGTTTCTGAACATTTTCTATTTTCTCTGGAACAGTTTTACTAATCACACCATTAGGTGGACTAATCACACCATTAGGTGAACATCTCAGCAAAATTTCAGGATTTTTCTCCAAAGGATTCTCCAGTTAAAATTCCTAACAGTTTAAACTTTAAGGAATTAATCCTGGAGAATTAAGGAATTTCATGAAGTGAAACTTGATTTTCTAGAAAGTACTCAGAGAGCTGAATCCAGCAAAATTTGGTTCACTCAATTTGGAGCTTTCTAGCCAAAGTTATAAGGATTTGAAGTTTGAAGGAAATCTGAAAATCGGGGAAAAGTTTAAACTCGCGCGTGGGCCCAGGGGACACGCGTCGCACGCCGAGGCGACAGCACACCGCGGCCCACAAGGATTTTGCGCGCCAGCACACCTGATCCCGGCCGCAGCCGGATCCCGATTCAAAATATCGGCCGCTGACAGCTGGGTCCACCCCCCTTCTTCAACCTCGCGACGCCCGCGCCCCGCCGCCGAGGGACCTCGCCGGAGAGCTCGCCGCTGGCTGCTGTACAGCTCCAAACTTCTTGATTCTGGCCGCCCCTGCCTACTTTTACTTGGGGAACAGGATCCGAGGGTCAGCTGCTCATGACAACGGCCGGAGCATGGTCGGCGACGAGCCGCCATATCGGAACGACTTCGGCCATGTCGGCTGACTCTCCTAGTACCTCAGCTACTTGGGAAATCGGTCGGGGAGCATCAGTGGACCTCAGAGAAGGTCGACATGAGCTCGAGGCAGCTCGGGGAAGGCCCGAAATAGGTCCTCACCGTGCGCCCGATACCCCCCGTTCGTTCCGCCATTAGTAGACCTTGAATTACGCCGGGCACAGAGGTTCTCCGGCCCAGAGTTGTGAAGGCAACTTGTGCGTTACCGTGTCTAGCTCGTGTGGGAGTGGCCTGAGGCCCTCTAATCCTTTCTAAAGCACGAATTAAACAGAATCGTACCCGAAGGTCGTTCTGCCCACAGAAAGGGGAAATGTGGAAATTCGCCGCCGGTGAGCAACCACTCGAGCTGTGGCTCGGGGATGAGCAGCACCGGTCACCTGCGCGTCCAAGGGTGCCTTGGCTCGGGCGTGACAACGCCCACATTGGGCTGTCCACGAGAGCCCGAGGTGCGGCGGTTTCCAGTTCCGATTTTGATCTTTCGGCACAGCCGATAGCACTCGGTTTCAGTCGACTTCTAGCAATGGGGAGGATGGAGGAAGGTCTCTAGTACCTTGCTGGGACCCTGGAGTGGAAGGAGGGAGCTGCGATCGGCTTGATCGATCGGGAGCTCGAGCGGCGGTGATGGCAGTGGAAAAACGGCCGAGTATGCCGGCAGCTCGGGGAATGAATGATCGGAGCACGCCGGGGAGGGAATAAATAGCCCGGCGGCTGGTCTCCGGCTTGGGGCGCGCAGCAGGAGCTGGCGCCGGCTGCCCCCCTTCGGTGGCGCGCGCACACAGCAGCCGGGAACCGACTGAACTGTGTTTCAGTCGGTTTGTATTGAGGCAGAGGCTGACATGTGGGTCCCACCCCTCCTTTTAACCTCTGAAATTTACTCCTAACAGCTGTGGTAAACAGTGAACCCTATTCTACCCTTGGCAATTCAAATTATTCACCCAAGAGCCATTTGAATTGATCAAAGTTCAAATGAGGTTTGGTTTGAATGAATTTCAGCACAAGTTCAGTTTGAAATTCAAATAAAGTTTGAATTTCTCCCCCTTAGCTCATGTCAAGATCAACTCCAAATGGAGTGAAAATTGGTGTGTGAGCTCACAAAAATGTGCTGAGTAAGAATATGCCTTCCACTTTCAAATTCATGGCATAAAAACAGTTTGAATTTGAATATGTTTTCAAACTGCCCCTTTCCTATCTATACCCAAAATGACCTCAAAAAGGTTTTGAATTTGGGTGAAACTTGGCATGGACATCCTTAGCAAAGTGTAGGAGTTTTCATATGTCCAGCCCATCTATATCACATGTGGGAAATACCACTTTTGCAATGTGTAAGTTTGTTCTCTAATGAGCATGTTGATAATTGTTACTTGCTCTTCATTTGTGTTCATCATTCTTCCTCAAATGAGGTGTGTGATGTGGTGATGAACACTGCAAATGAGTGTCAAAAACTGAGGCCCTTACATGGGCCCGCCTGTCAATGGGAAAAAGAGGGCGCGCGCGGCGGCGGGCTGGCGCGGGATCGGTGGGCCGGCTGGTGGGTTTCGGCCCACTGGCCGGTTTTTTTCTGTTTTCCTTTTTCTTTTTCTATTTCTTTTCTGTTTTGAGCTTAATTTGAATTCTAGTTTGAATTTGAATTTTTGCAACACATGCAACACGTCCAAAAATTTTTAAATTCCCCTCTGAACAGGATTTCGGGGTGTTACAGCTCTACCCCCCTTAAAAGAAATCTCGTCCTCGAGATTGGTGGTTCTAAGAAAAAAATTCCGGAAATTGTGCCTTAAGCTCATCCTCTCGCTCCCTGGTGGCTTCCTCTTCTGAGTGATGCTTCCACTGCACCTTGCACCTCCGGATTCTTTTATTTCTGGTGAGGCGTTCCATTGTCTCCAAAATCTTGGATGGTTGCTCGGCATAAGACAAATCCTCAGCTACGTCCACTTCATTCATGGGTAACACCTCTTCAGACGTCCTCAGGCATTTCTTGAGTTGTGACACATGGAATACGTCGTGCACATCCGATAGGCGAGCCGGTAATTCTAGTTGATACGCCACTTCACCTTTCCTCTCTAGAACTTGAAAGGGTCCGATGTATCGAGGTGACAACTTCCCTTTCACCTTGAACCGACGAAGTCCTTGGATAGGGGACACCTTGAGATAGACATAGTCTCCCACGTTGAAAACGAGCTCTCTTCTTCGTACATCGGCATAGCTCTTTTGGCGTGTCTGTGCTATCCTCAAGTTGTTGCGAATTTCCCTCACTTTCGCCTCGGCTTCTTGTAGTACTTCGGGACCAAACACTTTACTTTCCCCTGTTTGGTTCCAAAATAGGGGAGTTCTGCATTTCCTCCTGTACAAAGCTTCAAACGGTGACATCTTCATACTAGCTTGATAGCTGTTGTTATAGGCGAATTCCGCATACGGTAAGTTCTTGTCCCAACTCCGATTGTTTTTGAGTGCACATGCCCTCAGCATATCCTCAAGAATCTGATTAGTTCTTTCCGTCTGCCCGTCAGTTTGAGGATGATAGGCAGAACTAAAGTTCAGATGGGTTCCCATGGTTTCGTGCAACTTCTGCCAGAAACTTGAGGTGAACTGTGTCCCTCGATCCGACACTATCTTCTTTGGCACTCCATGGTAACACACGATCCTTGACATGTACAACTCTGCCAATTTGGATCCGCTGTAGCTTTCCTTCACGGGGATGAAGTGGGCTACCTTGGTTAGCCTGTCGATGATGACCCATATTGAATCATATCCTGATTGGGTCCTAGGCAATCCCACTATGAAATCCATACCGATCTCTTCCCATTTCCATTTAGGCACTTTGAGTGGTTGCAATAATCCCGCGGGTCATTGATGTTCTGCTTTCACCAACTGACATGTGTCACATAGGGCAACATGTTCCGCGACATCTCGCTTCATGCCATACCACCAATACCTGCTCTTGAGGTCCTGGTACATCTTCGTACTCCCAGGATGAATGGAATAGTCAGAATCGTGAGCCTCCTTCAAAATCAATTCATGGATCTTCTTTACTTCTGGCACACAGATTCTTTTCCCGTGCCACACCATTCCCTTTTCATCCTCTCTGAAACCAGGGGCTTTATTTTCCTTAATGAGTTTCCTGATGTCTTGTATCTTCTCGTCATCCTTTTGACCCTCGCGTATGTCTTCCTCTAATGTGGAGTCCACTTCCATGGCGATGGCTTCACCACTATTCACCAGGCATAGATTGAGCCTTATAACCTCGTCCTTCAATTCGGCAGGCATATCCTTCAAGCTCAACTTATTGACCTGCACTTTCCGACTTAAAGCATCTGCCACGACGTTTGCTTTTCCAGGATGATAGTTGATGCCCACATCAAAGTCATTGATTAGCTCTAACCATCTCCTTTGTCTGAGGTTGAGATCTGGCTGGGTGAAAATGTACTTTAAACTCTTATGATCCGTATATATCTCTGTCCTCTTCCCCATCAAGTAGTGCCGCCATATTTTCAACGCGTGTACCACTGCGGCTAGTTCTAGGTCATGTGTAGGATAGTTCTTCTCGTGCTTCCGGAGCTTCCGGGATGCATAAGCCACGAAACGCCCTTCTTGCATGAGAACACATCCCAACCGTTTCCATAGGCATCGCAATACACCGTAAAGTTCTTCTGCATATCTGGCATAACCAACACTGGGGCTGTTGTCAATCTTTTCTTTAGCTCCTGAAAACTCGTCTCGCACTGTGGCATCCATGTGAATGTGATTCCCTTCTCCAACAGTTTGGTGAGGGGTCTCGAGATCTTAGAGAATCCCACAATAAATCGTCGATAGTATCCAGCCAATCCCAAGAAGCTTCGAACCTCCCCGACATTTTCAGGGGTCTTCCACTTCTGTATATCCACAATTTTGGTGGGATCCACGGAGATTCCTCCCTCTGAGATTATATGTCCTAAGAAGGGAACTCTCTTCAGCCAAAACTCACACTTGCTCAACTTGGCATACTGTTGGTGTTCTCTCAGCCTCTGCAACACCAACCTTAGATGTTTCTCATGTTCTTCTTCATCTTTGGAGAAGACGAGAATGTCATCTATGAAAACCACCACAAATTTGTCCAGATATTCCATGAATACCTTGTTCATGAGATACATGAAGTATGCCGGGGCATTAGTTAGCCCGAAAGGCATGACAGTGTATTCATACAGTCCGTACCGAGATACGAAAGTTGTCTTGGGAATATCAGATTGCCTGATCTTGAGTTGGTGGTATCCCGACCTGAGATCAATTTTCGAGAACACACAAGCTCCCTTCAACTGATCAAACAAGTCTTCAATGCGGGGTAGTGGGTACTTGTTCTTGATGGTTACCTCATTCAAGTCACGGTAGTCCACGCATAACCTTAGGGTTCCGTCCTTCTTGGGCACAAATATCACCGGAGCTCCCCATGGTGAGGAACTAGGACGAATATACCCCTTCTCCGTCAATTCTCTCAAATGATCCTTGAGTTCTCCCAGCTGCTTGGAGTCCATCCGATAAGGTCTCTTGTATATCGGGGTTGTTCCAGGCACTAGCTCAATTGCAAATTCCACTTCACGATTGGGAGGCATACCTGGCAACTCCTCCGGAAAAACATCTGGATATTCCCTGATGGTCCTGATCTCCTCAACTTTCACCTCAACTTGATTTAATTTAATGTCCCTCCTAGGCTCTTGTATTGTTACAAACTTTACTTTTGTGCCACTAGGGTGCGTTAGTTCCACCGTTCTGGTCGAACAATGGATGATTCCTTTATGTTTGGTCAACCAATCCATACCCAAGATAATATCTATCCCTTGTGAATCTATCACTATGAGGTTAGCAGTAAATACTACCCCATTAATGTCTAGGTTCACCCTGGTACACACTTGTCTTGTCCTTATTTCTCCACCCGGAGAGTTTACGGCTAGCATATGGTTCATTTGTGTTGTTGCTAGGTCATGCTTCTTAACAAACCCTTGAGCAATGAACGAGTGGGTAGCACCAGAATCAAACAGCAGGGTTGCAATGTGTAAATTGGCAGGAAACTTACCAACTACCACGTCAAGTGCCTCTTGTGCTTCCTCCATAGTGACGTGGTTCACCCATCCTCTCATCACATTCTGCTGTTGTGGCTGCGCGGGCTTCTTCTTTCGGCACTTATGGACGTAGTGCCCCACTTCACCATAGTTAAAACATTGCACCCCAACCTTAGGTGCCTGGACTTTTTTGTCTTGGGGTTGGTTTGGAGGTCCTTGTACTGCCGGTCGAGGTGGATATGCGGGGCGAGGCTGCTGTACAAACTGACGTTGTGGCTGTGCTGGTGCTGCCGGAGGCCTGTAGTTCGGGTTGTACCCTCTTGGTGCTGAGTAGGGTACCGCAGCATGGTTCGTCTGCCCTGCGTGTTGCTGCATCAGACGTGGGCGGGTGTTGCTCCCTGAGGCTTGATGTGACCACCCGGGCTTCCTCTTATTCTCATTTTCCAAGGCCTTCAGCTTCCTTTCTACCACAAACGCTCTGTCCACCATCTTTTGGAAGCTTTCATACTCATTTGAGGACATTGCACACTGCATTTCTGCGGTAAGTCCTTCCACAAAACAATCTTGTTTCTGCTCGTCAGTCTCTATGTCCCGTGGGGCATAACGGGAGAGTTGAGTGAATTTAGTGAGGTATTCCCTCATGGACATGTTCCCTTGCTGCAATCCCAAGAACTCCTTCCTCTTGTTTTTGAGTTCACCCCTTGGTATGTAATGGTTGCGGAAGCTACGCTTGAACTCTTCCCAGGTGATGTTCTCAGGGTCATGATGGGCGGCCACGTAGGCGGTCCACCAATCAGCAGCAGGTCCATGCAATTGATGAGAGGCAAACAGCACCCTCTCATACCCTTGGCACTGTATGATCCTCATCTTGCTCCCAATGGTCTTAAGCCAATCATCTGCCTCCAGGGGTTCAGCAGCACTTGCAAACTTTGGAGGTTGAGTTCCTAGAAACTCACTCAACCTTGGTTGGCGTGGTGCAGCTTGTGGAGGTGGAATTTGATGCAAGTTGGCCACCACTTGAGTCAAGTTCTGGATGAGCTGATTTTGATTCTCCAGCATTTGGCGGAGGGGATCCGCTCCTTCACGGCGTCCACCCCTGTCTTGGCCTCCAGAAAGATGAGGGTTGCAGGCCTCATCGTTGTTGTTGGCGGGGTTGGCAGCACGACCTTTTCCTCTTCCGGCCATCTAGCATGATCAACCAAATGTTAATTTAAAGTATTACGTATTATCTTACTACTTTAACTTGTTTGTACTTTGAAGTGTTGAGGCTTTGTTACATTTTTCTGAGGGTTTATATCTCACTCAAAAATAAATACAATATTATTTCATGTGGTTTCACACGCCAAAGCAAGACAATCTGAAGACGAGGCTGTGGACAATTGCTCATGGCTTCCACAACTCACGTCACACACCAATCATTAACACACCATTAACTAAGATAACGACTCGACTACTCGACATCCTGTTAAAACTAAGGGAAGGACTCTACACTACTCGTATTCACTGAGCTGGCTCCTCGGGGTCTTCGTCGTCATTGTGGCTGCCTTCTGACTCTGCTTTGGGTGGGGAGGCTGCTGGTGGAGAAGTGCGACGACGCCTGATCGCCCGGCGATCTGGGGAGTCAGGAGTCCATGTATCATTCACGGTGACACACAGTTCATTCCCATCTCCTCTTTCTCTTGCCCTTAAGCAGGCTCACAGCAACACCTCCGTTTCCTTCAGGGTGTCCCGAACATCCTGAAGTTCTTGCTGACACTCCTGCAGTCGAGTGGTGAGCATTGCAGCATCCTCCAAGCACAAGTCCATGTGCTCATGGGAAGTCCCTTACTGCACTGGCGGGTACTTATATTCCGCGGTACCACACTCACGCTGGAGGACATACATGTACTCAGTCCTGTCCAGGTGGCGACGATAGATGTGACTCTGGCAGGTGATGGCCTCCCAGGTGACATCCTTCTCCGCATCGACCTGTGTCGCTCGACAAGCTGGAGAGCGGTGGATCTTGAGTAGCTGATTTTCATGGATAATCCTCATTTCTGAACTCCATTCTTCCCGCTTCTCCCGGATGGTTCTGGTAGAGCTATAGTGTATGATTAGCTTGCCCGTATTACCGGCGGCTTAGATCATACGTCGAAGACAGCGCAACAAGCCTCCTACTGCCAATCCGTAGGAAAGATACGTCACCGGACGGCTCTCCTCTCTTTCGGCAAGGGCAACTACGGGAACTCTCCCTCCTGTGGATTTGCGAGCGGTGCGAATCATGCTTACCATCTAAAACAGAAAGCATTTAAACTTAGGTTAGATAAACTTTTAAACAAAAATCCTATTTTGAATGCAAGTTGAGGTAAGATGAAGAAAGTGACTCCATTAAATAACACTTTTCAACACACACCTTGTAAAATAGTTTTTAAGAAAATAGGGCCCTTAAATACGTCCATTTCTACCTAGGTCCACGTTCCTACGGGCAACCTTGGCTCTGATACCACTTCTGTCACACCCGGTTTTCCCAACGAACAACCAAGTGAGTATCACATGTATGCCAGGATCATTTTCTCATACATGTGATGACAAATAGTGAAGCATCATTTATTACAAGCCAGGTGTCGAATATAAATAAGTCTTACATAGCAAATGTCTCGATGGACAATAATAAGCTCATCACAAGTAAATAAACTAGCAGCGGAATATTATTCTTGTGGGCTCCATTACAGGCGTTGCCCAGGGGTCTCCATGAACCTAGAGACCTTCGTCGGGTCCAAAGTCTTGGTCATTATACACCACCTCATTATCTTGACCTGAGCAGCAATATAAACCAACAAATATGCAAGGTTGAGTACCGATGGTACTCAGCAAGTGTGGGAAAGTTATGTCATGCATGGCTAAAACAAGGGGAGGTTGAACTCATGGTTAAAGCACTATGCCATTAATACCTATTACCTTAGCTTATTAAGCACCTACATTACTACACAGGTGAAATGGTCCCAATCTCCCATCCCATCATCATAACCAAATAACCATAACATCATTTCCAATGTTAAGCTCCCCACTTAACATCCACAACTTCCAAAACCATTAATCCTCTAATCATGAATAAGTCCAAGCCGCTCTTGACCGTGAGCACGGCTGTCATGACAGTTTTGACTCTGCAGAGTTTGCACCACTGTACCCACATGTAGTGATTTCATCCCCCGTTGTCGGGTGGACTAAAAGAACCTCCATTATGCCAGTGGCTACGAACCACATTCACACTTCCCAGGTGTGTAGCCAGGAGATCCTTATGAAGCCTTTACAAAGGGATTCCCGACGAGCGTGGGCCCACTGAGGTTTCACCCCTAACAGCATACAAGAGGCTCCAACCCCGCTGCAGTGGCCCCCTCTTGAGCCTTGCGGTTCATATGGTAGTCCAGCTGACACCTACTCCCCGCACCATCCAACACACCCATACTACGCAGGGAATACACCTAATTAATTAGCCAAGCTGCCTCCATCTCAGCATGTGGTTGGCACGGTAAAGCCAGGTTACATGCTCCATGAACCGGTCCTTAGGATCTAGGCAAGTACTAAACACAAACCCAAGTCTCGTGCACCCAGCACCAACCAAAACATCCAACTTGCCTTGATCCCTACCTCTACATAACTCACAATATCTCATTCAAGAGTATGGTAAAACAAACTGATGATCTCATATCCCAAATATCCCATTCTAAGCATGGCTAAGCATATGCATAATAATAAATGACATGATAAAATGAATCCCAACCCAAGCTACAAGGAAACAAGGTAATGCAATTCTAGGGAAACATCCTAGCATGGGTTTCATATTTTCATTTGACAATGCAAATAATTCTAGCTACACATCCTAGCATAGGATCAAAGTGGTCAAGGAAACTTGCCTCCTTCCTGCTGCTCTTGGAATGGGTAGTCCTTATCTTGGAAAGGAAGAACTTGCTCTGGAGCAGGTTCTGCATCATAGCATCACACATAGCAAAAGAAAAACAACAATCCATAAGACATAGTTCACACTTCCACTTCATACAAACCACACATTCACATGTAATAAAGCCATTCACAAATTCTATGTGTTGTGCTTACTCTATGTGTGTTGATCTTTGGCTTACATGCACTTTTAATTCATGTATTTATGATTCCTACTTTTGTATTCTCATTTATACCTGCATACTATATATATGACTTTCCAATTTAAATACATTCCTTATATTCAATTACTTCACGTTTTAGCTACCAAGTATGCATGAAAGGTATTTTCCTACTCCATATGTGTCTTCATAGCTTCTACCAACCCTAAACTGAATTCTTTGAATTTTAAAAACTTCATTTATCATTTACTAGTTGCTATATTTTCAGATTTATTTCCTATGCCTAAATGTGAACTTTATTATGAAAATAATAAGACACATCATCTAAATAGAATAGGTTCTGATCTAAAATATTTAATAATATATTTTTGACCTTTTCCTCTGATGTAAACTATTTTACATTTATTTTCCTAATTTTCAGAACTATTCTTTACTTAAAAATGTGTCCCTATAACTAATAAATGTGAATAATAAATTAAACAGATTCATTTTAGCCAAAAATCTATTTTTATCTCACTCCAAGGTTTTCTAAGTACTGAGAAAGTTTTTAATTTAAATTTGACAATATGTTTGTCCCACTTTTTAAATTTTAAATACTAGCCACATATTCAATTTCCTAAATTTAATATCAAACAGGGTTAAAAAGGTAAACTGACCCCACTACAGGGTCTATAATATTATTTTAACAATTTTCAGGGGTCTAGCTACTCATAACAGAGGAGTTTTTCCTAATTTTTATTAAGTCCAGGGGCTAAAACTGATTTTTAAATGAATTTACATGATTTTCTGAAGTTCCAGGGGCTAGATCAGAAGTTTCCGGGGCTAGCTCTTATTACCCGAGAACCCCAGGGGGTAGCACGTAAGAATTCCAGTCTTTATAACGCGGGGCTGACGTGGACCGTCCGATTTAAAACAGACGGCTGAGATTATAACGTCGAACCGGTACGCGGGGATTTAAACTCTACCGTGCCATTTAAAATAAACGGCGGACAATCGGCCACGTCGCTCTGATCGAGCACGGGCGGCGCTGCCCGGCGGCGGGAGGCAGCGATCTCGCCGGAGAGTTTCGGATCTTCGTAAATTCTTCCTAGAACTGTGATTTTATGGCATAGATCGGTGGAGGGGAGGTCGGGGATCTCACCTCGAGGGTTTTCTTGAGCTCGGAGGTCCTGAAGGCTGTCGGCGACGAGGTCCGAGGTGAATTCACGGCGAGGCTCGTCGGCGCTGTGTTTGAACCGCAAACCACCGCGTTTTCTGCACCTGCGAGGTTCCCCGGAGACGGTGGATTAAGACCAGCGAGTTAGATCGGAATTTCCGAGCGTAGATCGGCCAGAATTCACCGGAGGGGCTTGGGTTCTCACCGGAGAGAAAATCGGCAGATCGTGGGGAAAACGGGACGATGCCGGGGTTTTTATAGACGGGGGAAGGGCGGCGTTCGGTTGTGATCGAGTTTGCGTCGCCCACGAACAAAATTCGGTTGGGATACGCAGGAATCCGGGTCGGTTTTGATTCGGGGTGAGAGAGAGTCCGGCCGAGCGCGGCGCTAGCGCGAGGAAGAAGAAAGACTGGTGGGCCCCGCCTGTCAGTGGGAAAAAGAGGGCGCGCGCGGCTGCGGGCTGGCGCGGGATCGGTGGGCCGGCTGGTGGGTTTCGGCCCACTGGCCGGTTTTTTTCTGTTTTTCTTTTTCTATTTCTTTTCTGTTTTGAGTTTAATTTGAATTCCAGTTTGAATTTGAATTTTTGCAACACATGCAACACGTCCAAAAATTTTTATATTCCCCTCTGAACAGAATTTTGGGGTGTTACACACTTTGGTTTCATCCATCCTACACCTAATGCACATACATAACTTATACTAAGTATACATAAAGCAAAACTTGGTAAATTTGGTTGATGCAAACCGGGGCTTGCATTGTTGCTGCTGGTCAGTGGTTAGGGCTTCTTCTGGAAGGAGAAAGTCGAGCACTTCCGGGGTCTCCTCGCCTTCAGCGACTACATGTAAATGATATACTATATGTCAATTTAAATGCAATGTTTAAAACTGAATAGATAATTACCATAACTCTAGCTAGCTCTCCCCTTTGGTTCTGAAATTTTTATGGTGCCTTGGTAGGGTCCTAACCAGAGTTTTGACCAAGTTTCATTTGAAACAGAGTTCATTTGAGCTCTGCACAAATAAAAGCCTATTTGGTCATTAGTAGAGCCCCTAAGGATTTCGAGGGATTTTCATGGCTCCAACCCTTACTTTCTGGAAACTAGAGTTTGAGATGTATCTAATGGAATTTGTTTCATGTCATTTGAAGCATTCTAGATGAAGTTATGCCCTAAACAAGATTGGAGAAAATCTGAAAAATGTTTCTGTACATTTTTCTATTTTCTCAGGGCAGTTCAATTAATCACACCATTAGGGGGAATAAATGAACTTGTATGGGTCTGAAATTTTTACTGTGACTCAAGGTTTTTCAATTGAACCCCCCAGCCAAATTTCAGAATTTTTCATAAAGAAATTCTCCAGATAAAATTCCCAACACTTTAAAATTTAGGGAATTAATTCTGGAAAACTGATAAGTTTCATGAGCCGAAATTTGTTTTGCTGGAAAGGACTCAAAAAGATGAATTCAGAAAAATTTAGTTCACTAAATTTGGAGCTTCCTAACAAAAGTTATATGCATTTGAATTTTTAACTAAAACTAGAAAATCCCAGAAAAGTTTACACTCTGCATGCGGGCCCCACCACACAGTGCTTTCTTCCTCCTCGCGCCAACGGCTGAGCTGTGGCGGTGCTCTCCGTCGAGCCCCTCGGAACCCGCCTTTCTGATCTCCTCCAGACCGGAAACTTGCCGCCTCCCCCTTTTGGACCACGGGCAACTCGTCCCCGTGGTCGGCCGGGGACCCCAGTCACCGGAAACCCATCGGCGACGGGCGGCAATAGCGGTTGAAGTTCGGCAGCGTCACACTCTTGCTAGGAGGGCTCAAATCCTTCGATATTTCTTCCTAGAGCACCGTGGTGGCATCCTAAGCGCCGGCATGAGCTCAAATTAGCTCAACCGTGGCTGCAACTACGAGCTCATCGGTGACCTAGGATGAAAATCGGCGCCGATGCAAAAATCTCAAAGAACATCGCCAAACCTCGATGAAACTCGATGGTTCTTGATCCTAGAGAAGCGTGGGGGAATCTAGATCATGTCTATAGCTCGGTGCAATGGATGGTGGATTGATTACTACGAATTTCTGAATTTCGTGTGGCTCGGTTCTAAGCATACCGATGCACTAATCAACCAAATTCTCTGCCGATCGTGCGAGAGAGAGAGTGAGGTTGGCATGGTTGTGATGAGCACCTTGGAGCATAACTTTTTCATGTAGCTCGTCGGGCACGAAAGTGCCTGAGCCGCCCTGGCGCCGGTGAGCCGAGAGATCGACCGGTGGTGCTTTGCTTCGGTGAGTGAAGGAGACGGGAGCGAGGGGACGAGTTCATGTGGCCTGAGCGTGTATTGATCACAGCAGCCGGTGCTTCCACAGTACAGCACAGGGGTGCGGTGTCCTCCTCGCTCGAGAGTGGGAGTAGGAGGTGGCGTGCGTGTGAGCGTCGGCTGCCGAGTGAACTCGCGCGAATGGACTTCGGGTCTAAGTCTTCTGACCAGTGGGCCCCCTTTCCCTCTTCTTTTTCTTTCCATTTTTATTTGAGCTAGCAAATAAACTCCAAATTTGAACAAACTTGGAGAACAAGCCAATAGGAATATGAGGAACACAATGGTGCTCTCAAATTTGAATTTCAGTGAAGTCAAAATTTGAAACTGAAGTTTGAATTCAAATTCGAATTGTCTCCCGTTTATATTCCAACAAATAAGAAATCTTTCCCAAATGAGCTGAAAATTGGCCGGGCTACCTGTGGATGTGTGAAGAACCATGTGGTACGTTTAGGTCTTCGTGTTTGGACATTGTGACACGTTACCTTGCGCCATCAAATAAGAAAATTTAGTGAAGGTATTTCTCATCCAAGAAAAATTTAGTCCATACTCCATGATCAAACAAGAAACGCTTTGTCACTACACTACAAGCCCAAGGTAGAAAGTAAATTTAGTGAAGGTATTTCTTACCATCGTGTCCAATATGAGGATTAATCATGTAGAACTTTTCTTTTCCCCAGTTTATTACTACGTCACGACTCAGTGTACATGTATGCTCACTACCGTGAGCGACGGTGATTCGAATGAAAAACACCCGGATGACACGACACATACGCCCGTCCGAGACCGGTGATCAACCAATCCCCTCAACGTCGTATGTGTCCACCTTTCACATGACACCCAAGTGTTGAACCGGTCCCACCGACTTGGAGTCTCACTACGGCAAACCCTCGTAGAGCCAACTTCTCTCTCTTTTCAGCATTTGCATAAGACGGTGGGGATTGCCTCGACACCATGGTTAACATGTTACATCGGTTTCATGGGTCCCATATAGCCAGTATGCATCCGGTACACAACTCAAACTTCTCCAGTGGGGCTGCACACGAGAACGGGCCTTAATTGACTCAGACAGACATTAGGTTCGTAGGACCACGTCCTTGAGCCTTGCATCCATACTGCCCGGTCTCCATTCCCCAATAAAGTGGATCCATTCCCAACTCTTCCGATTGATCCCCCTTAATCCCGGTTCACGAGTAGGAAACGGCCTACTTGAGTTATGCCTCTTCTAATCCAGTTTTCGTAACTTGATAACAGCAGATATAATTAAGTGAAAACCTACTCTAAATCAAACTCCAGGGATTTATTGGGTCATGCATGTGGAGGGTCATACAAACCTAGCCGTAATGCAAAACTAATATTCTAGACAATATAAAGTGTATAAAATAAAAACTTGTAAATTTGGATGCAAACCGGGGCTTGCCTTAGTATTGATCGCGGCTAAAGTTTCTGTCAATAGAAGCAAGTCAGTGGCCTAGGAAATCTTCTCATGAATTCCCTCTACAGAAATGATCAAATAACGATGTGTCATATTATGAAGTTATGTGCTATGTAAAACTACAGAAGCAAACTATATGAAGACCGAGGATTTTGGGATTGAAATTTTTACAGAAGCTTTATAAACTCATGATAGGAGTATATTAAAATTTTGAGAAGCTTTTGAGTAAAAAGATGGCCACAAGAATTCTTGGGACCTTTAGCCTTCAATGATTTATAGGAATTTAATTGGACTTGGTCATATCGAATAATTTGATACCCTAATAGTTCTAGACATAAGGTTTCCAGAAAAAAATTGTTTCTAATTTTTCTAAGCTTTTTGCTGATCAGAATGGCTTGGTGAAGTTTATTATATTTTTCTGAAATTTGTTTATGTGATTTATCAGCCCATTTAATTACACCTGAAAAAATCTACTGATTAAGCCCTTTTAATCATCCCAAAAAATTATAAGATTTTTACTGGAGCTCAGGAACTAAGAGAAGAATTTTCTGACAAAAAATGGGAATATTTCCTAAAGCCATATTCCTCGAAATAATCCCTAAAGAAGTAAATAAAAATAATTCTACAGAATTTCCTGGGCACTTTTTGTCACACCCGGTTTGTCCCAAAGAACAACCGAGTGAATATCACATGTATGCCTGGATCATTCTCTCATACATGTGATGACAAATAGTGAAGAATCATTTATTACAAGCCAAGTGTTCGAATATAAATAGGTCTTACATAGCATACGTCTCGATGGACGATAAAATGTTCATAACATGTAAATAAAGCAGCAGCGAAATATAAATCTTGTGGGCTCCGTCACAGGCATTGCCCGGGGGACTCCGTGAACCTAGAATCCTTCTCCGGGTCCAAAGTCTAGGTCATTGAACACCACATCATCACCTTGACCTGAGCAGCAATTTAAACCAACAGGAAAGCAAGTTTGAGTACCGTTGGTACTCAGCAAGTGTGGGAAAGTAATGTCATGCATGGCTAGAGCAAGGAGAGGTTGAACTCATGGTTAAAGCACTACGCAATTAATACCTACCATCTTAGCTTATTAAGCACCTACATTACTACACAGATGAAATGATCCCAATCCCCCAACCCATCATCAATATCAAGTAAACATAGTCTCATCTCAAATGTTAAGATTCCCGCTCAACATCCTCAACTTCCCAATCCATCATCCTCTAATCATGAATAAGTCCAAGCCGCTCTTGACCGTGAGCACGGCTGTCATGACAATTTTGACTCTGCAGAGTTTGCACCACTGTACCCACATGTAGTGATTTCATCCCCCGTTGCCGGGAGGACTAAAAGAACCTCCATTATGCCAGTGGCCGCGAACCACGTTCACACTTCCTAGGTGTGTAGCCAGGAGATCACTACGAGGCCTTTACAAAGGGATTCCTAACGAGCGTGGGCCCACTGAGGTTTCACCCCTAACAGCATACAAGAGGCCCCAACCCCGCTGCAGTGGCCCCCTCTTGAGCCTTGCGGTTCATATGGTAGTCCAGCTGACACCTATTCCCCGCACCATCCAAAACACCCATACTACGCCGGAGATACACCTAATTAATTGGCCAAGCTGCCCCATCTCAGCATGTGGTTGGCACGGTAAAGCCAGGTTACATGCTCCATGAACCGGTCCTTAGGATCCAGGCAAGTACTAAACACAAACCCAAGTCTCGTGCACCTAGCACCAACCAAATCATCCAACTTGCCTCGATCCCTACCTCTACATAACTCATAATATCTCATTAGAGAGTAAGGTAAATAAGTTGATGATCTCATATCCCACTTATCCTATTCTAAGCATGGCTAAGCATAAGCATATAAATAAATGACATAATAAAATAAATTCCAACCTAGGCTACAAGGAAATAAGGTAATGAAAATCTAGGGAAACTTTCTAGCTTGGGTATCATATTTCAAATTGACAATGCAATTAAATTCTAACTACACATCCTAGTATAGGATCAAAGTGGTCAAGGACACTTGCCTTCTTCCTGCTGCTCTGGGAATAGAAAGTCTTGGTCTTGGAAGGTGAGAACTTGCTCTGGGGCAGGTTCTACTCATGCCAATACACATAGCAAAAGAAAACAACAATCCATAAGCCATAGTCCACACTTTCACTCATGCAAACCACACATACATACATATTAAAGTCATTCACATGTTTAGGTGTTGTGGTTACCCTAGATGTGTTGATTTTAGGCCTACATACACTTTTAAACATATATATATATATATATATATATATATTATTTCTAACTTTTGTATTCAGATTTCTAGTTGTACACTATATATTAATTTCCCATTTGAACAGATTATCTATATTTAATTAATACATTCCTTAGCCACAAAATTTGCATGAAAGAAAGTTTCCTACCCCAAATAGGTTTTTAGATCTTCTACAAAATCTTAATTTGAAGTTTTTGAAAATAAATACCTCATTTAACATTTTCTAATTATGCATACTTATTTTTCTATATTTTCAGATTTATTTTCTATGCCTAAAAGCGAATTTTAATATTAAAATAGTAAGGCATATCATCTAAACAGAATAGGTTCTGATCTAAAATGTTCAATAAGATATTTTTGAACTTCCTCTCTGATGTGAAACAATTTAAATTTATTTTACTAGTTTTTAGAATTATTTCCTAGCCTAAAATGTGTCTCTAGAGATAATAAAAATGAGCAACACTTAGGCAGATTTCATTTCAGCCTAAAATCTATTTTTAACTCATTCTAAAGTTTTCCAAGTGCTAGGAGAGTTTAAATTTATATTTGCACATGTGTTTGCATCACCCTTTAAATTTAAATCCTAGTCACATGTTCAAATTTCTAAATTTAATATCCTATAGGGTCTAAAAGGCAAATCTACCCTACTGCAGGGTTTAATTTACTATTTCCTAAATTTTCAGGGGCCTAATTACACATAACAGAGGGGTTTTCCTAATTTTTATTAAGTCTAGGGGCTAAAACCGAGTTTTAAATGAATTTACATAAATTTCTGAAGGTCCAGGGGCTAGATCAGAAGTTTCTGGCGCTAGCTCGTGTTTTCGAGATCCCCAGGGGGTAGCGCGTAAGAATCCCGGCCTTTATAATGCGGGGCCAACGTGGACCGTCCGATTTAAAATAGACGGCTGGGATTATAACGCGAAGCAGTGCGGGTTAGATCTAATAGGAACCGCACGATTTAAAATCGACGGGCCTCAGGGGGCCACGTCGCCCTGGCCGGAGCCAGCCCGCGCGCGCGGCCGCGGGGGTCGGCGATCTCGCTGGCGCAGCCTCGGTTTTTGCCGCTACACCCTAGAACTCGCATCTTTTTGCACGGATCGGCTGCGGAGGGGTAGGGGACGCTCACCTAGGGGTTTTCCTGCACTCGGAGGCCCTGGAAGTCGGTCGGCGGCATCGAAGTCCGGCAATGGCACTCGGTGCTCGTCGGAGCGACTATTGGGGCGCAAGACACGTCGTTTCCTTCACCTGCAGGGCTCCCCGGCGGCAGTAGAACGTAACAAGCCCGTTAGATCGGAGAAATAGGGCGAATGTTGGGAGAAAACGGCAAAGAGGGTCTCAGTCTCACCGGTACTGAAGCGAGTCGATCAGGGAGGAAACAAATGCGATCGTCGGCATATAAATGGGCGAGGGAGGGCGGCGGGTCTGTTGAGATCACGCTGGGGTGCCCGGGACCGAGAATCGGGGCTGCGAGCGCGGGTTCCGGGGGTTGGTTTTGATCGGGCGCTAGAGAGGGCCGGGGTCGGTTGGGGCACGCGGGGGAAGAAGATGACGGGTGGGCCCCGTGCGTCAGAGAGAGGGAGAGAGGGGGGGCGCGGGTTTGGGCTGGCTACCGCACGGTCTTGGGAAGGCTGAGCGGGTTTCGGCCCACTGTTCGTTTTTCTTTTTACTTTTCCTTTTCTTTTTCTGTTTTGATTTGAATTTGAATTCCAATTTGAATTTGAATTGCTTTATCACATGCATTACGTCCAAAAAATTTTTAAATTCCTCTCTTTAGCAGGTTTTGGGGTGTTACAGCTCTACCCCCCTTAAAGGAAATCTCGTCCTCGAGATTGGTGATTCTAGGAAAACAAATCTGGAAACTGTGCCTTAAGCTCGTCTTCTCGCTCCCATGTGGCTTCAGCTTCTGAGTGATGCTTCCACTGCACCTTGCACATTCGGATTCTTTTATTTCTTGTGAGGCGTTCCATTATCTCCAAAATCTTGACCGATTGCTCGGCATAAGAAAGATCCTCTCATACGTCCACCTCATTCATGGGTAACATTTCTTCGGGTGTTCATAAACATTTCTTGAGCTGTGACACATGGAATACATCGTGCACATCTGATAAGCGAGCCAATAGTTCTAGTTGATATGCCACTTCGCCTTTCCTCTCCAGAATCTGAAAGGGTCCGATGTATCGAGGTGATAATTTCCCTTTCACCTTGAACTGATGAAGCGCTCAGATAGGGGACACCTTGAGATAGACATAGTCCCCCATGTTGAAAATAAGCCCTCTTCTCCGTACATCGGCATAACTCTTTTGTCGGGTCTGTGCTATCCTAAAATTGTTGCGAAATTTCCTCACTTTCGCCTCGGCTTCTTGCAGTACCTCGGGCCCAAACACTTTACTTTCTCCTGTTTGGTTCCAAAATAGTGGAGTTCTGCACTTCCTCCCATACAAAGCCTCAAATGGTGACATCTTCATACTAGCCTGATAGCTGTTGTTATAGGAGAACTCCGCATACGGTAAGTTCTTATCCCAACTCCTATTGTTCTTGAGCGCACACGCTCTTAGCATATCCTCAAGGATCTGATTGGTTCTTTCCGTCTGCCCGTCAGTCTCGGTGTGATAGGAAGAACTAAAATTTAGATGAGTTCCCATAGTTTCATGTAACTTCTGCCAGAACCTTGAGGTGAACTGTGTCCCTCGATCTGACACTATATTCTTTGGCACTCCGTGGAAACACACGATCCTTGACATGTACAATTCCTCCAATTTGGATCCGCTGTAGCTTTATTTCACTGGGATGAAATGAGCTACCTTGGTTATCCTGTTGATGATGACCCATATCGAATCATATCCCGATTGGGTCCTGGGTAGTCCCACTATGAAGTCCATACCTATTTCTTCCCATTTCCATTTAGGCACTTTGAGTTGTTGCAATAGTCCCGCGGGTCGTTGATGTTCTGCTTTCACCAAATGACGTGTGTCACATAGGGCAACATGTTCCGCGACATCTCACTTCATGCCATACCACCAATATCTGCTCTTGAGGTCATGATACATCTTCGTACTCCCAGGATGAATGGAATAGTCGGAATCATGAGCTTCCTTCAAAATCAATTCACGGATCTCCTTCACTTCAGGCACAAAATTCTTTTCCCATGCCACACCGTACCTTATTCATCTTCTCTGAACCCAGGGGCTTTATTTTCTTTGATGAGTTCTCTAATCTCTAGTATCTATTCGTCATTCTTCTGACCGTTGCGTATGTATTGCTCTAATGTGGAGTCCACTTACATGGCGATGGACTCACCACTATTCACCAGACATAGATTGAGTTTTGCAATGTCTTCCTTCAATTCTGTAGGCATGTCCTTCGAACTCAACATGTTGACCTGCACTTTCCGGCTTAAAGCATCCGCCACGACGTTTGCTTTCCCAGGATGATAGTTGATGCCCACATCAAAGTCGTTGATTAGCTCTAACCATCTCCTTTGTCTGAGGTTGAGATCTGTCTGTGTGAAAATGTACTTTAAGCTCTTATGATCCGTATATATCTCTGTCCTTTTCCCCATCAAGTAATGCCGCCAAATCTTCAATGCGTGTACCACTGCGGCTAGCTCTAGGTCATGCGTAGGATAGTTCTTCTCATGTTTTCGGAGCTGCCGGGACGCGTGGGCCACGACATGCCCCTCTTGCATGAGAACACATCCCAACCCGTGTCTAGAGGCATCGTAGTACACCGAAAAATTCTTCTGCATATCCGGCGTAACTAGCACTGGGGCTGTTGTCAATCTTTTCTTCAGTTCTTGAAAACTCGTCTCACACTTCGGTGTCCATGTGAATGTGATTCCCTTCTCTAACAATTTGGTGAGGGGTCTCGAGATCTTAGAGAAACCCTCAATAAACCGTTGATAATACCCAGCCAATCCTAAGAAGCTTCGAACTTCCCCGACATTTTCAGGGGTCTTCCACTTCTGCACATCCTCAATCTTGGCGGGATCTACCGAGATTCCTCCCTCCGAGATTATATGTCGTAAGGAGAGAACTCTCTTCAGCCAAAATTCACATTTGCTCAGCTTGGCATATAGTTGGTGTTCTCTCAGGTTTTGCAACACCAATCTTAAATGTCCCTCATGTTCTTCTTCATCTTTGGAGAAGACGAGAATGTCATCAATGAAAACCACCACAAATTTGTCCAGATATTCTATGAATACCTTGTTCATGAGATACATGAAGTATGCAGGGGCATTAGTTAGCCCGAACGGCATGACGGTGTATTCATACAGCCCGTACCGAGATACGAAAGCTGTCTTTGGAATGTCGGTTTGCCTTATCTTCAGTTGGTGGTATCCTGACCTGAGATCAATTTTTGAGAACACACAAGGTCCCCTCAACTGATCAAATAAATCTTCGATGCGGGGTAATGGGTACTTGTTCTTGATGATTACTTCGTTCAACGCACGGTAGTCTACGCATAACCTTTGGGTTCCGTCCTTCTTGGGCACAAATATCACTGGAGCTCCCCATGGTGAGGAACTAGGACGAATATACCCCTTCTCCGTCAATTCTCTTATATGCTCCTTGAGCTCTTCCAGCTGTTTGGAGTCCATCCGATAAGGCCTCTTGTATATTGGGGCTGTTCCAGGCACAAGTTCAATCGCGAATTCCACTTCACGATCGGGAGGTATACCTGGCAGTTCCTCCGGAAAAACATCTGGATACTCCCGGATAATCCTTATCTCTTCCACTTCCACCTCAACTTGATTGAGTTTAAGGTCCCTCCTAGGTTCTTGTACGGCTATGAACTTCACTTTTGTGCTGCTAGGGTGAGTTAGTTCCACCGTTCTTGTCGAACAATGGATGATTCCTTTATGTTTGGTCAACCAATCCATACCCAAAATAATATCTATCCCTTGTGAGTCTATCACTATGAGGTTTGCAGCAAATACTACCCCATTAATGTCTAGATTCACCTTGGGACACACTTGTCTTGTCCTTATTTCTCCCCCTGGAGAGTTCACTGCTAACATATAGTTCATTTGTATTGTTGCTAGATCATGCTTCTTAACAAACCCTTGAGCAATGAACGAATGGGTAGCACCAGAATCGAACAATAGGGCTGCAATGTGTAAATTGGCAGGAAACTTACCAATTACCACGCCAGGTGCCTCTTGCGCTTCCTCCATGGTCACGTGGTTCACCCGTCCTCGCATCACATTCTGCTGCTGTGGCTGCATGGGCTTCTTCTTTGGGCACTTATGGGCGTAGTGCCCCACTTCACCACAGTTGAAGCATTGCACCCCAACTTTGGGTGCCTGGCCTTTGTTATCTTGGGGTTGGTTCGGTGGTCCTTGTCCTGCTGGTCGAGGTTGATATGTGGGGCGAGGCTGCTGTACAAACTGACGCTGTGGCTGTGCTGGTGCTGACAGAGGCCTGAAATTCGGGTTGTACCCTCTTGGTGCTGAGTAGGGTACCACAGCACAGCTCGTCTGCCCTGCGGGTTGCTGCATCAGACGTGGACGTGTGTTGCTACCTGAGGCTTGGTGTGACCATCCCGCCTTCCTCTTGTTTTCATTCTCCAAGGCCTTCAGCTTCCTCTCCACAAGAAATGCTCTGTCTACCATCTTTTGGAAGCTTTCATACTCGTTGGAGGACATTGCACATTGCATTTCCATAGTAAGTCCTTCCACAAAACAGTCCTGTTTTTGCTCATCAGTTTCGATGTCCCGTGGTGCATAACGGGATAGTTGGGTGAACTTGGTGAGGTATTCGCTCACAGTCATGTTGCCTTGCTGCAGTCCCAAGAACTCCTTTCTCTTGTTTTTGAGTTCACCCCTTGGTATGTAGTGGTTATGGAAACTGCACTTGAACTCTTCCCAAGTGATGTTCTCGGGGTAATGATGGGCTGCTACGTAAGCGGTCCACCAATCAGCAGCAGGTCCATGCAATTGGTGAGAGGCAAACAACACCTTCTCATACCCTTGGTATTGTATGATCCTCATCTTGCTCTCTATGGTCTTTAACCAGTCATCTACCTCCAGAGGTTCAGCAGCACTTGCAAACTTTGGGGGTTGAGTCCCCAGAAACTCACTCAACCTTAGTTGGCGTGGTGCAACTTGTGGGGATGGAGCTTGGTGCAAGTTGGCCACCACTTGAGTTAGACTCTGGATGAGCTGATTCTGATTTTCGATCATTTGAGAGATAGGATCAGCTCCTTCACGACGACCACCCCTGTCTTGTCCTCCAGAAAGATGAGGATTTCCGGCCTCATCGTTGTTGTTGGGGTTGGCACCACGACCCTTTCCTCTTCCAGCCATCTATCATGATCAACCAAATGTTAACTTAAAGCATTATGTATTAACTTCCCAAATTGCTTGTCTAAACTTAAACTTTTGAGACCTTAATATTTAAATATTTTCTGAAGGTTTCACATAGATTTTTTTTGGAGTCTCATCTCATGCGAAAGTAAAAGCACTCTTGATTCATAGGGGTTCACACATCAAAGCAAAGCAACCTAAACACGAGGTTGTGGACAAATGCCCATGGCTTCCACAACTCACGTCACACACCAAACATCAACACACAAATAAATAGGGTATTGACTCGACTACTCGATAACCTGCTGAAGTAAGGGAAATGACTCTAAACAACTCGTATCACTGAGATGGCTCTTCGGGGTCTTCCTCATTATTACGGCTGCCCTCTGATTCCTCTTTAGGTGGGGAAGCTGCTGGTGGAGAAGTGCGTCGACGCTTGCTCGCCCGGCGGTCTAGGGAGTCAGGAGTCCACGTATCATTTACGGTGACACACAGTTCATTCCCATCTCCTTTTTCTCTCGCCCTCAAGCGGCACGAAGCAACGCCTCAGTCTCCTTCAGGGTGTCACGAACATCCTGAAGCTCCTGCTGGCACTCCTGCAGTCAAGTGCTGAGCATAGCAGCATCCTCCAAGCACAGGTCCATGTGCTCATGGGAAGTCCCCTGCTGCACTGGCGGGTACTTGTAATCCGCGGTGCCACTCTCACGCTGGAGGACATACATGTACTCAGTCCTGTCTAGGTGGCGATGGTTGATGTAACTCTAGCAGGTGATGGCCTCCCAGGTGACATCCTTCTCGGCATCGACCTGAGTCGCCCGACAAGCTGGAGAGCGGTGGATCATGAGTAGCTGATTTTCATGGATAATCCTCATCTCTGAGATCCATTCTTCCCGCTTCTCACGGATGGTCCTGGTGGAGCTGTAGTGTATGATCAGCTTGCCCACATTGCCGGCGGCGTGGAGCATACGCCGAAGACGGCGCAACAAGCCTCCTACTGCCAACCAATAGGAGTGGTACATCACTGGACGGTTCTCCTCTCTCAAGGCATGGGCCACTACAGGAACTCTCCCTCCGGTGGACTTGCGGGCGGTGCGGATCATGCGAACCATCTAAAACATAAGGCATCTAAAATTAAGTTAGATAAGAATTAAATAAAAATCGTGTTTTGAATAAAAGTAGGGGCAAGGTGAATAAAGTGACCCCATTAAATAACACTTTCAACTCACACCTTTCTAAAATAGTTTTTAAGAAAATAGGGTTCTTAAATACGTCCATTCCTACCTAGGTCCACGTTCCTATGGGCAACCTTGGCTCTGATACCACTTCTGTCACACCAGGTTTGTCCCAAAGAACAACCGAGTGAATATCACATGTATGCCAGGATCATTCTCTCATACATGTGATGACAAATAGTGAAGCATCATTTATTACAAGCCAAGTGTTCGAATATAAATAGGTCTTACATAGCATACGTCTCGATGGACGATAAAATGTTCATAACATGTAAATAAAGCAGCAGCGGAATATAAATCTTGTGGGCTCCATCACAGGCGTTGCACGGGGGACTCTGTGAACCTAGAATCCTTCTTCGGGTCCAAAGTCTTGGTCATTGAACACCACATCATCCCCTTGACCTGCGCAGCAATTTAAACCAACAGGAAAGCAAGTTTAAGTACCGTTGGTACTCAGCAAGTGTGGGAAAGTAATGTTATGCATGGCTAGAGCAAGGAGAGGTTGAACTCATGGTTAAAGCACTACGCAATTAATACCTATCACCTTAACTTATTAAGCACCTACATTACTACACAGGTGAAATGATCCCAATCCCCCAACCCATCATCAATATCAAGTAAACAAAGTCTCATCTCAAATGTTAAGCTTCCCGCTCAACATCCTCAACTTCCCAATCCATCATCCTCTAATCATGAATAAGTCCAAGCCGCTCTTGATCGTGAGCACGGCTGTCATGACAGTTTTGACTCTACAGAGTTTGCACCACTGTACCCACATGTAGTGATTTCATCCCCCGTTGCCGGGTGGACTAAAAGAACCTCCATTATGCCAGTGGCCGCGAACCACGTTCACACTTCCCAGGTGTGTAGCCAGGAGATCACTACGAGACCTTTACAAAGGGATTCCCGACGAGCGTGGGCCCACTGAGGTTTCACCCCTAACAGCATACAAGAGGCTCCAACCCCGCTGCAGTGGCCCCCTCTTGAGCCTTGCGGTTCATATGGTAGTCCAGCTGACACCTATTCCCCGCACCATCCAAAACACCGATACTACGCCGGGGATACACCTAATTAATTAGCCAAGCTGCCCCATCTCAGCATGTGGTTGGCACGTTAATGCCAGGTTACATGCTCCATGAACCGATCCTTAGGATCCAGGCAAGTACTAAACACAAACCCAAGTCTCGTGCACCCAGCACCAACCAAATCATCCAACTTGTCTCGATCCCTACCTCTACATAACTCATAATATCTCATTCAAGAGTAAGGTAAATATCCCACTTATCCTATTCTAAGCATGGCTAAGCATAAGCATATAAATAGATGACATAATAAAATAAATCCCAACCCAGACTACAAGGAAATAAGGTAATAAAATCTAGGGAAACTTTCTAGCTTGGGTATCATATTTCAAATCGACAATGCAATTAAACTCTAACTACACATCCTAGTATAGGATCAAAGTGGTCAAGGACACTTGCCTTCTTCCTGCTGCTCTGAGAATGGAAAGTCTTGGTCTTGGAAGATGAGAACTTGCTCTGGGGCAGGTTCTACTCATGCCAATACACATAGCAAAAGAAAACAACAATCCATAAGCCATAGTCCACACTTTCACTGATGCAAACCACACATACATACATATTGAAGTCATTCACATGTTTAGGTGTTGTGGTTACCCTAGATGTGTTGATTTTTGGCCTAATACACTTCAAACATATATATATATATATATTATTTCTAACTTTTGTATTCAGATTTCTAGTTGTACACTATATATTAATTTCCCATTTGAACAAATTCTCTATATTTAATTAATACACTCCTTAGCCACAAAATTTGCATGAAAGAAAGTTTCCTACCCCAAATAGGTTTTTAGATCTTCTACAAAATCTTAATTTGAAGTTTTTGAAAATAAAGACCTCATTTAACATTTTCTAATTATGCATACTTATTTTCCTATATTTTTAGATTTATTTTCTATGCCTAAAAGTGAATTTTAATATTAAAATAGTAAGGAATATCATCTAAACTGAATAGGTTCTGATCTAAAATGTTCAATAAGATATTTTTGAACTTCCTCTCTGATGTGAAACAATTTAAATTTATTTTACTAGTTTTTAGAATTATTTCCTAGCCTAAAATGTGTCTCTAGAGATAATAAAAATGAGCAACACTTAGGCAGATTTCATTTCAGCCTAAAATCTATTTTTAACTCATTCTAAAGTTTTCCAAGTGCTAGGAGAGTTTAAATTTATATTTGCACATGTGTTTGCATCACCCTTTAAATTTAAATCCTAGTCACATGTTCAAATTTCTAAATTTAATATCCTATAGGGTCTAAAAGGCAAATCCACCCTACTGTGGGGTTTAATTTACTATTTCCTAAATTTTCAGGGGCCTAAATACACATAACAGAGGGGTTTCCTAATTTTTGTTAAGTCCAGGGGCTAAAACCGAGTTTAAAATGAATTTACATAAATTTCTGAAGGTCCAGGGGCTAGATCAGAAGTTTCCGAGGCTAGCTCGTGTTTTCCGAGATCCCCAGGGGTAGCGCGTAAGAATCCCGGCCTTTATAATGCGGGGCCGACGTGGACCGTCCGATTTAAAATAGAGGCTGAGATTATAACGTGAAGCGGTACGAGTTAGATCTAATAGGAACCGCACGATTTAAAATGGACGGGCCTCAGGGGCCCACGTCACCCTGGCCGGAGCCAGCCCCCGCGCGGCGGCGGGGGGCGGCGATCTCGCCGGCGCAGCCTCGGTTTTTGCCGCTACACGCTAGAACTCGCATCTTTTTGCACGGATCGGCTGCGGAGGGGTAGGGGATGCTCACCTAGGGGTTTTCCTGCACTCAGAGGCCCTGGAAGTCGGTCGGCGGCGTCGAAGTCCGGCAATGGCACTCAGTGCTCATCGGAGCGACTGTTGGGGCACAAGACACGTCGTTTCCTTCACCTGCAGGGCTCCCCGGCGGCGGTGGAACGTAAAAAGCCCGTTAAATCAGAGAAATCAGGTGAAGGTTGGGAGAAAACGGCAGAGAAGGTCTCGGTCTCACCGGTACTGAAGCGAGTCGATCGGGGAGGAAACAGAGGCGATCGTCGGCGTATAAATGGGCGAGGGAGGGCGGCGGGTCTGTTGAGATCACGCTGGGGTGCCTGGGACCGAGAATCGGGGCTGGGAGCGTGGGTTCCGTGGGTTGGTTTTGATCGGGCACGAGAGAGGGCCGGGGTCGGTTGGGGCGCGCGGGGGAAGAAGATGACGGGCGGGCCCCACGCGTCAGAAGAGGGAGAGAGGGGGGCGCGCGGGTTTGGGCTGGCTGGCGCGCGGTCTTGGGCCGGCTGAGCGGGTTTCGGCCCACTGGCCGTTTTTCTTTTTCCTTTTCCTTTTTTTTTCTGTTTTGATTTGAATTTAAATTCCAGTTTGAATTTGAATTGCTTTATCACATGCATTACGTCCAAATTTTTTTTAAATTCCTCTCTTTAGCAGGTTTTGGGGTGTTACACTTCCATAACAAGCACTTTGTTTCTCTGCAAAGTACTCCTTATGAGGAATCCAACAAAATTAGTCTCACTAATTTTGGAGTTCTCTACCCCGAGTTATGGACTCCCAAAGCTCCACACTTTTCCTGGATTTATTTTTCCACGGACAAATCCTTCACCGGCTGACAGTGGGACCGCCTTGTCGGGCTCTTCTTCAACCTCGGGACAGAGCCCCCGCACGCACGCCGGACAGAGAGGTGGCGCAACCCATTCTCCCTCAATTCTCCACCAAATTGGCTCCGGTTTCGCCCTACACCATCCTCGGACCACGGTGCAGCTGCTGGGCAATGTTTCCCTGCTTGAAAATGGTCGGAAACCACTTGGCACCAGCGGCGGCGGTCGGAGGCGCGGCGCCGCTGAGGGGGAACATGTTGCGATCCTAAATCACCGAGCTAATGTGCTGTACACCATCCCTAGAGCATGTAGAACGTGAATCCACCCCTAACCCGAGCCGAAAACGGTGGCAACCTGGCTGTCACCGGTGGACCACCACATTTTTGCCGGCGACAGCGATTTCCCGTCGCCCGGGGCGGAGGAGGGACGGTTGGCTTCAGGCTTTGGCGTGGTAGGGTGCTAGGGCTGCTAGTAGCTAGTGTTTGAACCGTAGAACGGATGATTGAACGAGTTGGGAGAATTTCCCGCTTTAATCACACTTGGTTCTTCACGTTCACCGTCGCCAAAACTCAAATTCCAGCGCGCCGGCATCAGGGAAGAGCAAGAGGACTACAGGATGATGATCTAGACGTCATGGCACACCTTTAAATCATGTTGGTCGTGCCGAAGAGGGTTGGAGTCGGCCGGGCGGTGTTGAGCAGTGAGGCGGCTCCTTGCTCTGTTTTTCAGGGGAAGAACCGGCTCGGCCGCATCATAGGGAGGCCAGTGACGATCTGAAAACGTGTTGAGGAGGTAGAGGGGACTCCGGCGCAGCTGTTTCATGGCTCCACCAGGCGCCAAACTCGCTGGAAGGTGGTCGTCAATGGGCACAGCAAAGAGCCGGCGCCGTTTTCTCTCGGTGAGGGCACGAGCAAAGAAACAATAGAACAAGCCTTCAGTTGATCGTGCGAGAAGAGAACTTTGCTTGTGCCTTGACGATCTTTAGTGCTCAGCTGAGGAACCGACGCTGGAACCGACTCCCGGGAGCAAAGACACATACAGCTCAGTGGAATGCCTCGGTGGCGCATGCACTTTCGATGTCACCCCTCCACAGAAGAGAAAATCCATTAGCTGCCTTTGTTCCAATGACAGGTGGGCCCTCTCCACACAAACATAGCTCCCAAATTTGAATTCCAAAAATTTGAATTTGAAATCAGTGGATTAACTCTCTCTCTTGTGCTAAAATTTGAAATGTTGTGGTTTAATTCCTTTGTGGCTAAGTTTCCTTTATTGCGTGTAGCCAGATTTCAATTTTGAAAACCTAATTCAAATCCAATCCGACCCTGTGGATTTAAATTCTACAAGGAAACTATGCATTCTAAAATTGGGGATTTTACGTTCATGATGATCAAAACCATTTATACCCACTACCCGAGCCATCACCTTGCCTCTGTGCCCCACTGAGCCGCTGTCCATGGAGTCCAATCAACTGAGCCTGTGCTGGAACTCCTCAAGCGGGTTGACCGGAGAACATTTATGAGCATACACCCACTGCCCGATCTGTCGCCTCGCTGAGCCGATGTCCATGGAGTCCAATCAACTGAGCCTGTGCTGGAATTCCTCAAGCAGGTTGGCCGGAGAACAGTGACGAGCAGACACCCACTGCCCGAGCTGTCGCCTCGCTTCTGTGCCTCGCTGAGCCGCTGACCACGGAGTCCAATCGACTGCCATGTGCTGAGACTGATCAAGCAGCTTGCTCAGAGCAGATGGCCGTGGCTTAAGCCGTCGCCTCACCTCCGTGCCTCGCTCAGCCACTGCTCATGTAGTTCCATCGACTGAGCCACACCATCTGCAATGAGTGTTGGCCATCCTTCTCCCCTCCTCCTCTGTCTTTAAAGGGGTGCTCGGTGAACCCACCCCGCTCCAACCAGCCGTGCCCTGCCTCCGCGCCGCTCTCCCGCAAACGGCGCGTCGATCTCCGGCGAGGAGCCTCCACGCCTGAGCTGTGGCCTAGGTGAGCACCCCTAACAGTCGACTCTTCTTGCACGAACCTGTCCCCGAGCTATTTCCCTATCTCCTCAGGCCTAGACACGACCACCCCGCACCATGGCCACCGTCGCATGAAGTTGTCCTTTTTCCTCTGTCCTCCACCTAAATCGACAGTTCGATCAAGGGAGCCATAGCGGCGGTGTTGGACTCCTTGCCCTCTGGCCATCTTCTCCCTGATACCCTCCCGGATTCGATTCCGAATGCCATCTATGGTGGTCGGAGGGAGAGGAGGTTGAACCGGGGAAGGAAGATCGAAGACTCTTATGCCTCTATCAGGCCAATAGCTAGTCAAACATTGGTTAATTAGGTATTTCTTCCACATGTTGGGCGCAAACCAAGGAATCACTTGATCGGCCTCAGACCATACTCATCCATACAAACATCACTCTATTCAATTCTCTTCTAAAAATTATCCAACATGACAATGTATTTAATTGATGCAAGCAAGTTTGAATATTGTATTAATATGCATTTGCTTTGCGTGTATGTTTTTTTTGCACGCGTCGTTTCTGGATATAGAACTGGTGCCGGAGGAGAACCCGAAGGAGCCGGGAGATAAGAAGCATGATGCTGTAGATCGTAGCGAAGGCTAGTTCCATCGATCCCTTTTTGATCATATTGCTCCTATGTGAGGTTCATCCATTGTGACCAGTAGATTAGATCTTTGCATTGTTGAGCATGAGTTACCCGAGGAATATAGTGTGACCATACTAGTTCCCTTTCACAACATGTTGATATGATGTGATTATGCATGAGAATGTGCCTTTTGTATGTTGCATGGTTGTTGAGAGCATGAGTTGAGACCGGGGCAGAAGGGTTAGTGTTTGTGTAAGCGCTACCGTGGTGGTAGACTTACGGCGAGTACTATCAGGCTGACAGGCTCGTGGTTCACGTATGGAGGTTTCCCTGGTGAGCCCTAAGGACCGAGTTGTTTTGACATCTCACTTAACTTCTTTCAGTACGACCACAAGACCCTGTATGGACAGGGCTTAGCTTAACCCCGGTGGTGAGCCCGACAATCATCCACGGAGGAGAAAAATATTTTTATGACTTAAAACCGAGATGGTATTGAGACGAGTCATGACACTGGGCTGTGGACGACTGGTCTGGGTTATGTTTCGACTGGGTGTCGGTTATGACAGGACGTTTTGATGGTCCATGCGTGTGGGTACATTATACAACCTCTACAGAGTGTAGAACCTGTTTGGACGACCGTGTCCTCGGGGTGGACAATTTATGGTGTGGTATTAACAACTAGAAAGTTGCATGTTGTGGGATTGGGATTAGGGATGCCTATGGTTGAGGTGTTGGGTTGCATGAGTATGCATTAAGTTGAACCACTCTTTACTTTGCGTTTTGCATCTATATCTGTCCCATTCCTCTACCTTCGTACTCAGATGTTGTTGATATGTTTTTCATAGGATCCTAACTTCGTGCCGGAGGACTTTGAGTTGGGTCACGTCCGCACCCAAGTTGAGTAGTGGAACCATGGGTGACGAGGAGCTACTAGTCTCTGTGTTGTTGACCATTATATCTTTCTTGTTAGTAGTTATAGTTTTTATCCACAAGACTATGTCGTTGTAATAAAACTCTGTATGGTTGTGGTTCCACTTGTATTGTAATATTATGTACCGAACTTCGCTTCTGGTATAATATTACATGTTTAGGTCTGATCTTATTGGTCGGGACGCTTCAACAAGCCCCCAGCTTGCACTTTCTTGAAGCCCAACCCGGGGAAGAAGGAAGAAATGAAGTTCACCTTCGCTGTAACAAAGTGTGACAAACTATTTGATGTGCTATTACAAAACAATGTGATCAAGTTGAAGAATGGCCATGTTATTCCACCACCCGAGTAGCTGGCCAACAAAAGATATTGTAAGTGGCATGACTCTTAATTTTCATTCGACTAATGAGTGTAACATCTTTCTTTGGTAGGTACAATCAGCTCTAAACGGTGGCCGATTGACACTTGACGATAGCCACCAAGTGAAGCTGGACACGGATCCTTTCCGTGTCAACATGGTTAACCTTGAAGGAAAGAAGATCCTTTTGAGGACCGATCAGGCGTCAACAACCAATGGAAAGAACTTGATCGTGTCTGATGACCTACTAAGGAAGATGACCAATCATCAGAATCCCGAGGTTGGCAGATGGAAGCTCAATAAGACAAGAAAGATAACTCAGTTCAAGCCTACCTTAGAGTATTTGATCACCAAATATATAGGTAAGAGGCAGGCAGGAAGTGTGTTCCACAGGCTAAAAGAGTGCAAGTGTGACAGGTCGAAGATCATCACCAACAGAAGCCTTGGGAGCAATCTTGGGAAAACCGGGTTCGGGAGTCCTCGGCACCTTGAGAATCCGGTGATTTTCCACGTTAATTCGTCTTCCCAAGGGGCTCGGGGGGGAACAACCCAGAGATCAGTGTTACCTCGGTAAATCGGTGGATTTTCAAGGTAAAATGCCCTCCCGAGTGGCTCGGTAACCTTGGGTGCGGGAGCATCATCCGGGTAAGTGAGGAAGAAGTGCTGCAACTTGGAAACCGAAGCAAAAACCACGAGAAAACACTGACTCCTCTACCTAGCCTCAGACACATGTCGGGAAGACCCAATCCGAAGGAAACAAGAGCTTGGATCACCAAGTGCTGATGATCAGGTCGGTACCTTGCATGATCCCACTACAGGAAAAGGCTAAATTTACGACAGCTACATTTATTTACAACAGTCTTAGGGTTAGTCGTCGTATATAAAATTATTTATGATGGCCAAAACAGACCGTCTTAAGTTACAAATTATTTACGACGGCCAAAATAGACCGTCATAAGTTAAAGCTTATCTACGACGTCTGTTTTCAGCCGTTGCAAATAAGGCTCATTTACAACGGACAGTGCCACAACCGTCATAAATTAGCGAACTATACTTGTTCGCGAGCGGGCCGCATCGCGGCGCGCTCCTTTCCCACATGCTTTACTCTATCGTCGCCGCCACTCCGCGCCGCCCTGCAACCTCCCAGCGCCGCCCACCGCCCACCGCCGCACCGCCCCACCCCCGAGCCGCACCGCTTGAGCGTGCCGGCCCCGCTCTGCCCGGAGCCACAGCCGGCCTCACCGGCCCGCCGCACTGGCACCCCTGGACCAAGCCCTCTCAGCCGGTCGCCCAAATAATTTTTTTGTCGGTTAATTAGTCATAACATGTTTTTAATAGTTTTAAATTGAATTTAGTGGAATTTGGAGATGAATTAGTTGTGTAATTAGTTTTATTAGTAATTTTAATTGTTAGTTTTATGTGTTACATGTTTATTTAGTGGAATTTGAAGGTTAATTAGTTGTACATTTTATGTAACTGTAAATAGTTTTATTATTAGTATTTTTTTAGTTGTAAACCAAATTTGGGTTAATTTGTTGTTTAATTAGTTGTATAAGCTGGCGACGCGGCCCTCGGCACCGCTAGACCAAGCCCGCCCCACCGGCCGACACAAGTAATTTTTTGTTGTTTAATTAGTGATAACATATTTTTAATAGTTGTAAATTGGATTTAGTAGGATTTGGAGTTTATTTAGTTGTGTGATTAGTTTTATTAGTAAGTTTAATCGTTAATTTTATTTGTTATATGTTTATTTAGTGGAATTTGGAGGTTAATTAGTTTTTTATTTTATGTAAATTGTAAATATTTTATTATTAGTATTATTGCAGTTGTAAATTGAATTTAGCTTAATTTGTTGTTTAATTAGTTGTATAATTAGGTATATTAGTTAGTTCAATTGTTAATTATATGTCTTATTTGATTATGTAGTTGTAAATTGTATTTAGTTTGTTAATGAGTGCTATGTTAGGTGTTAATTAGATGTTATATTAAGTAATATATTATGTTGTTAGTTTAATTGTTAATTATTTGTTTTATTTGATAATTTAGTTGAAAATTGTTTGAAAATTGAGTGTTAATTATTTGCTTCATGACGGTTAGCTATATATACCGTGTGAGAGCAAGTAGTATGAAAGTTATTAGTAGGACAACTGTCGAGCCGCGCTTGTAGGCGAATGGTGCCGGTGCGGACGCGAAGTGCTCGTTGGAACACGACGGTGTGCACGAGACTTTAACGGACCATCTCGTACCCTTTCCCCCTCTTTCATTATTTCTTTCCTCTCTATCGCATTGGAACACATGAAAACCATCGTAAACAAGCTTTTTAGACGGTATTGAATGAATAAAAAATGAGTAACTTAACCTATGCGTCACCCGTTTCAAACCGGCACGTGTCACTTGCGCTACGCACGTAACACGTGTAGGTTCGGAATTGTACCTTTTTTGGGCAGCCTCGGAGTGTCTGAGAGAGCTTGCTTATGGCGAGTCACGAGAGGTCCGGATCTCATTGAAGTTTCGGTTGTATAACCCTGATGTCCTCTATCGCACCATTTCAGACATGCAGTTGGATTACTTCGGGGTTATGCTACTGAATATTCATCAGGATCCGGACACCGCGTCTAGTTGTAAGCAAGCTCTCTCGGTCACTCTTGGGTGTGTTTAGGACACATCCTTCTTAATAGAGATGTGGACGCGTGATATCTGACATCGCTGCATTTGGTTGGTATGCTCAAGTATGGGTGAAGACCGTAGTTGGATGTATACTCATTGGAACAAGAATGGAATATAAGAGCCGAATTGGGAATAGCAAGCATGAAAAGAGCCTATTTTTGAAAACTTAGACGCATACGAGTGAGGAACAAATAGTACTTTCACATAAGGATTATTAATAGTATAGTTACTTAAGGTGGCAAGCTGACCCTGTGTTAATGTTCCGTATTTCAATTGTGTAACGACACACCTACGTGTAGGTAAGAATGGTAAGGAATGCCACCGAAAGCGGATCAATTTTGGTTAGCTCCCCCATACGAGGAAAGTAGTATGGGATGTCCCATTCATAAATGGACAGTAAGTGAATATGTTTTCTAAGACTCTTCATGTGTTAGAGACATATGAAATGCACTAGCCTCCAGTGCACAAACCTAGGGGCAAGAGGAGGAGACCCCATCGGTGTGTTTGTAACGCGAAATATGTTCTAGGACTCTTCATGTTCTATGAGACATATGAAAGTGTTGGTCCACTGGTGTGCTTAATTTCAAAGGTGTGGAGCCTCCATCCGGTGGTGAATAACCCGATCATGTACCTTGAGACGTGGCCTGACTCAAGGACGCCCCGTATGGCAATGATACGGGGCGTATGTTTTTATTACAATATGGACCTGCCTGAAATGATAAACTCTTGTGTGACTCACTATTTAGTGGTTTTATGCAGGTACATTGACCATGTTTTGTGCATTGCGTTTAGAAAACGTTTGTGAGTGACCGTTTCTAGTGCCACCATTTGACACGTATATGCCGGTATAATCCAGTAAGGATTTTTGAATTGGTGAGGAAACGTAATACCGATATGTGTTCTTAAATGCATAAAATGAATTTCTCAAAGAAAATAGTAAATTTGGAGTTTAGAATTCGAATATTGGTTATTTAACTCCTATATTAAACTAAGAGTCAATTGGGAGTATATGTTCCTTCTAAAAGACTTAGAAACAACCTCCCCTGTTTCTGGCAGAAATTTTGCTGGAATTGAACAGGACATAACTTTTGTTAGGTTGAACCAATGGAGGTGTGTGATACATTTATGGAAAATTTTTGAAGTCCTCTACAACATTTCTGTAGAGTTTCAGAGCAGAACCACCTTCCAAATGGATGAAAATCTCAAATGAGTGTAAACTGTCCAGAAACAGAGCAGACAAAATACCTCTCTGGAATTTCCTATATTTCGACAAGAAATGATTGTAGAAAATTTTCTATGGGTCATGTGAGACACTGTTGGAAAGGTTATGATATGTGTCACGACTTTGTAGTTCAAAGTTCCTCCAGATTTGGGGCATAAATAGTTGGAATTTTGTGTAGAAAACAGCCACTTCCAAAGGAAGTGCTGTCAAAATTCCTTGAAATTTCTGTCAGATTTGAAATGTCATAACCTTTGATCCAGAACTAATATGTAGGAAAATAAATACTCATTGGAAATACATTGAAGTTCTCTGTAACTTTGGTATTCAACTTGAGACAAGTATTTGCTGTTTTCATAGTCAAATTCTTGGTTTAGTGCAAACTGGTCAATGTTGAGCAGAGAGTTGCTCATTGCCCATTTAACTTGGGACTTGTGGACAGGAATGTTTTATACTTCTCCAAGCTCCATAACATGTTCTTTAGTTATCTTTCATTTTTCTGGCTGTTGGAATTAATTATTTGACAAATGTGCTAAAGTTTGGTAGATTTCAGAATTTTCAAAATCCTGGTTAACTTGTGTAGTGCTGCAATGATTATGTGATGCTTATACGGTTAATATTTTTTTAATACAAGTTGAGTTATAACTTTGAATTTAACCGTAAATTGCTCACTCTTGCAGTATGGATAGCACTCATTTCGGGTGTGAGTTGGGTAATTCCATTCATGGCGGAAATAATTCGTCACAACAACAATTACCGACATCATCAACCGGATTGGCGGCTGTTTTGGGAAGGATGGCTGAGTCTCTCAAAATGTTGGTGCAGCAAGGCAACTGACAGGATACATAGCAGCGTAATCCAATTTCAAGCACTTATTTGGATTTTATAGCTATACAACCATTGGTATTCTCAGAAGCAGAAGAACCATTAGAGTCAGACCATGGCTCCGGGTTATTGAATTCAAATTGGAGATGCTCCAGTGTGACGAGTATCCAAAGGCTTTATCTGCCGCTCAACGACTCCATGGATCTGCAGGAGCTTGGTGGGCAGAATATCTCACTAACCTCTCTGAAGATTATCGTGTCACATGGAATGAATTCCGTGATGCCTTTCATGCTCGTCACATCCCTAAGGGGTTATAAGCACGAAGTATGAAGAATTCTTGGAGTTAAGACAAGAAGAAAGGAGTGTCTATGAGTACTTCCAGGAGTTCAACCGCTTGGCGCAATATGCAACTGAGTTTGTGAATAAAGAAGATTTAAAGTGTGACCGTTAGGGAGTGAAGCACTGTAAACTGGTGCTCGGTGAGAGTGTTCCTTCACACTTCATCCCATTTTCATCTCTCCAACACTCTCACACTTTTGCTCAAGTTGTTTTCTTGATATTCATTGAAATACTTCTCTCATTTCCATCCAAAAAGATTTACTTTGCTTGCATCCGCAAGTTGCTCTTAAGCTAAGCAAGGCAACTCGTTGAAGGTTTCATTTTGATTTCACTAACGTAACCCTATTCGACTTTCGCTTTGTTTTGTTCTCAAAAGTTGTGCAGCCATGAAGAAAGGAATTAATAGGTTGTTAGGGAAGAAGAAGGGTGCTTCATTAAGCTCGAGCCATCGGATGCATGACTCTAGCACATAAATCTCCTCCAAGCCTACACCAAGTCCACGGTGGAGGAATGTGTAAGACAATGATGGAATGAGGTGATACTACACCCCAACTTCTCAGTGACGATGACCTCGACTTGGAAAGAGACGTTGAACAACAGGCCTACAACCTCATACGAGATCGTGAGTTTTCTCACACGAAAGCCTACGATTCCGAGCTACTCTCCAAAATAGGTATGGACTCCGAACTCTTTACTGTTTGGCATGCATTAGGATGGGATAATTTTGCTCAAATTGATGAGGATGATTCACGCCTCCTCACTATTCAATTCCTATGCACCCTTACACATGGAAATGAAGGTATTTCTTTAGGTTTTTCGAAAAAGATATTTCTTTCATGGAAAGAATTAAGTGAAGACCTAGGTCTTCATAGGCATTGTTTACTAGATTTAGACCCTAAGTCTAAATTTAATAAACAAAGCTTTTGGCAAGAAATAACCAATGAGGTAGCATGTCAGGCTCCTAGGAATAGCCATCTCCAAAATCATATTTTACGCTTCATGCATAGATGGGTGGCTATGACTGTTCCCTAGAGGTGATGTTAGGATTGTTAGAGAAGATGAACTAAAGATCCTTTTTGCCATGGTTAGAAAGATAAAAATTGCTCCCATAAAGGCTATGATTTATCAATGGTAAGAAAACTTTAAAACCACAGGTCCTATAGAGTGCACATCATTAGTTACCCACATTACTATAAGAATAGGAGCTTTAGAAAATGCATCTATAGCTTATATCCCAACAGCTCACTATCTTATCAATGATGATTATCTTGTTCAAGGACACACTCTAAAACATGGACCCGATGGCTCTTTATTGTTTTTCTTCCATGACTTTGAAAATGAAATCCGGTTATCTAACTCAGATCTTCATATGTGCCAAGAGATAACCATCGCTCTTCGATCTCTTGAAGAAGCCCGCAGGAGTAATGTTTCAGGCAGGATCACAAGGAGTCGATCAAGGAATGCAGCGATGGCGATGCCACCACAATACACTCCTGCCCATGAGTACCAAGAGGAAGTGGTTCCATCGGGAGATACACCTGGATGGGCCCCACCTCAACCGTATGAGGCAGGAAGATCATTGTGGCAATCCGCATCCAGTGACCAATGGGCCACTGGAGGTGGATGGGAACTATACGGTTCTCACTCAATCTCAAGTAGCTTGTCTCCTCCACCCATGAGTGCCTAACGTTCCTTTTTGGCTTGATGTTATCGTGACCTTAGCCAAGGAATGACGGATCTCACTCAGCGGATGGGACACCTTTAAGTGCGAACATGAGACATCCTCAATACACTTCAAGATCACATTCAAGGCACCCAGATTGGCAGCAACAAATCAACATCCAGTTCAACAACGTCAACACCACGCTGCAACAACAACAGGCCAACCTCTTGGCCTATTTCCGTCATCAAGGGTTTAACCCTTATCACGGAAGTTGATGAAGAACAAGATTGGGGGAGGACCCCAACTTGAGGTGACTTGTATCACCTTGCATTTCATACCATTTCCTTTTTCACCTCACATTGCATTTAAAAAAAAAATTAGTCTAGGATTTGAATAAATAAATAATGAGCGGTAAGAATGTTATGCCTTTGCATAAGTTGATAGTTGCTCTGTTTTATTTTTCCTTAGTCCCTAGTATACAACTTAGTATTCTCCAACTATTGAGTTTATTGGTTTTGAGTAACTTTACCTTAAACTTAGAAATTTTGGATAGCATAAGCTTGCATCTAATTCAAGGTCGTTTTGAGATATGACGTAGCAATTGAGCAGCTAAATCCTAACCAAAGTGAAACTTTATATCTGAAGCAATGCAAATTGGTTCAAATTTGAAAGTTTCCTCACTTTATTAGAATGTCCTACCAAAGCCATATGATACTATCACTAGATAAAACCTTATGCATATGCTATTTGCTTTCACATTGAGTCTAGTCAAGCTAGTATAGACCTATGAGAGATTATTTTCACTTCTATGATCAAGATATCACGAGCACATGCTAAACTTATACACTAGAAGTTAGCAATTTATCCATCATACCAGTCCACCACAAAAAGATACTCCATATTTTCTATGTCAAACACTCTCTTAGAATTTATTGAAAAAAAAAGTGAGTAGAAGACATGGCTACAGGAAAAATGAAGAAAATGCATGCTCACAATACATGAGCATGAGAAAAAAAGAGAGAGAAAAACAAAGTAGCCATGTTTGATCCCTACAATAAAGAGAGTTCATAAAAAGGAGTTATCTTCCACTTCCACATATCATCCATCACACATGCACATCTTGATCTAGAGTATGATTAGTTTTTTCCTAAGGATTACTATTTTTACTTAGCAAAATATGTTATGCAAATATGCCTACTCTTGTTGCCTACCAAGCTCCACAAAGGTCATATTTACAGGTAGGATCAAAAGAGGCATTGCCTTGGCGAGGAAAATTCCACTTCCAAATAAGAGTGATTGAGAGTATCATTTGAGGAAACATGAAAAGTGATAACCTTTTGAAACTCTCTGGACTTTAAGTGAAACTTAGAATTTAGGTGAGGCATGCTTGATTTGCTGTTCTATCTTTAAACCACCCAAGAAGAGGAGAAGGCATACGCCCCATATTGACTAAGGTAAAGGGTTGGTACCATTGACAATTTATTCAAAACAAGGTAGAATATTTTGTTGTGCACTTGGTACTATTGAAAAGTGGAACATTGTAGTTACTCCTGATCAATAACCTAAGTCTTGATCTTTGCTTCGGGCGAGCAAAGGTTAATCTTGGGGGATTTTTTTGACGGTCGTTAAATACCAATTTTGATCGTCAACGTAACTTAATTATGTGAAGAAATGAACATTTCTTGCACACATTACCCTTGCAAATAATGTAGTTCCACTTGTACCTGGAAAAAAATGTGCATGCAAAGAATATATGCAGAATTGAGAAGGATTTAGGGGAGCAATCCTAAAATATAAACTTCTAGCCAATCAGAGGGTGACACTAGGCAGTCCATGGATCCAAAGGCCCAGCTACAGGTGTATCTGAGGGAATCCAATGACGTATCACCCGGGAAACACCTGAGGGCCCACCTTGCAGTCACCTAGAGGAAAACCAGGACGACTGGGACCAAGCCAGAGTTGGCCGAACCCCTGGTTTGGCCACCTAGTCTTGTCCCCAAACTCAGTCATCTTCCACGTGTTGACACCCTATGGCTCCTTGAAGTGGGTTCTGGTTGATTCGCGCGCATATTCTGGCAGGAACCGACGTCAACTCAAGTATAAATAGGACCCCATACCCCTTACTTCTCACACACACCACTTGAGTAATACTCTCTTGTATACACACTCTATCCAAGTCCTTAGTGGAGTATAGGCTGTAGGAAGGAGCCTCTAGTTCCCATGTCTATGTTGGGAAAGGTATGGCTCATGTATCTTTTCCTTTGTTTCTGACATTATTCTATTTAGTAATATTAGTCTTCTCTTATTCATATGCTTGGATGAAGCGTTTCTTATTTGATTGTAGAGTCCATTCATGTGGTAGGTTTAGTTGTTACTATGATAGTATAGTAAACTTGTTATTATGTTATCATAAACATCATAAGCCTCCACTATAGTCTAATTAGGTATGATATGAATATATTAGTATGAATAGTATAGTGATTGGTCCCAACATTGGTTCAACGATGTTTAGGTTAGTCATTGCCTTAGGATGATATTTGTATTGCAACTCCTACGGTATTTACTTAGTATGCAGGCATGGTGCTTGGATAGTTAAGTAGCGTTGGATGTCTCATAGACCCACGGATTATAAGAGTAGGCGACCAAGTGGTGACAGCACTGTTCGTCCACTGTAACCCCCCACATTCGGCTATGCCACAGGCTCTTGGCAGGAGTCGCTTTGGTATTACCAGGGGTAAGCCCGTGACCGATATGTTGGGCCACTAAGCCCTAGTATTCACTACTAGCATATGTATGTGTACACCATATAGGTTATGCATATGTATACTATAAGCACATTAGGAACAACCCCTTACCTTAGTCTAACTCTCACTAGGACTATCTTACCTTTAGAGTAGATTGCTCAATGTGTGTCACACTACCCATCACTATCCTTTTACCCATCCTCCTTGGTTTCCTACTAGAACAACCTATCCTATCCATCATCTTGCTACCCTTCACCTTCCTTTGGGAAACAAAATACCCTAGGGAAACTTTTGGGTGGAATACTACATCGGTATCTTCCGTGCACTTGCAGAATTCATCTTGCTTTGACCCTAGGTTAGCCTAGTTGTCATAAGACTTGCTGGCATCCATTGCTAGGATGAACTTTAGACATAAGAAATACCAACAACCGGGCACTTATTTTCAATTATTTTGCTTGACTCATGTAAACTTCTATAAATCGAGCCTTGACCATTTTCTTTACAATCTACTTTGTATCCCTCTTAATAGTATGGTGTTCCCATACTCAAGTGATAACGGTATTTTTAACACTAAATAAGTTTCAACCCTGCTTTATTCTTTTTCCATGAGGGATCCACATCCATTTATTATTCTTGTAAAATCTGCATTCATTCTTGTCAAAATGATTAGCTCTTTAATTGCTTGTCATTAATCAACCAAAACCCACATGGGGAGACCTAGATGCACTTTCAATCTCCCCCTTTTTGTCGATGGATGACAATCAATTAAAGTTCACAATTAGATATAAAGAGTATTTTGAAAACAATGAGTATAAAGAGACCCCCTAAACATGTGCATCACAAGATTAATCAAGTTTCACAACAAGCACACTAAGTGAGAAAATGAGAGTTCTTCATATACACATTGTAATCGTGGGGTACCTATGTGTTAAAGTGAGATAAGAATGTGATGAATGGAACAATTTAAATGAATGTTGTTAATCACTCATCACCAAATAGAATGATCCAATGCTCATGAATAGCAAATATAGTAGAAAACCATAGGATCCACGATTACAAGCATCAAACATCAAATAAAATGCAGGTCCAAAGTACTCAAGTCTCCTAATAGACTACAAGCATCCAACATTATAAAATACAGGTCCAAAGTACTCAAGTCTCATAATAGATAATATGATAAGTCCATATAATAGAATATGACTCGACACGATACAAACTAAACCACTTCTCCCCCTTTGGCACCAAGGCACCAAAAAGGGAAAAGATGGCCCTACTCCTCGGCATCATCGTCTTCGTTGTCGTCCTCCTCATACGCCTCGTCATCGTCGTCGTCATTTCCTCGTGGAGGAGCTGCTGTAGGAGCCGCGCTCGAGCTGGCGCCGGCATTGCGGAAGAATGCGAGCTTTTCCGGTGTGAGCTCCGGAAACTCAGGAGTCTCCTCGTCCTCGCTGTCCTTGGGAGGTGGGGACTGAGTGGGGGGAATCTCTAGCTTCTCCTTCATCGCCCTCACATCCTTCCTCATCTTTTTGATGTCCTTGCGGTTCTTCTGCCCACGAACACGTGCACTCTGGCACATGGAGAAGAGGGACTGCAGGATGTGGAGAAGACTGCTAGAAGAGCCCCTGGGTGGAGCTGGAGATGGGGATACGGCAGCACTCGCTGCCGCGGCAGCTGCAGCCCTCCCGGCTCTCTTGCCAGCTGATCGTGGAAGTGGTGGGATGGCTGCCTGAGGCTGTATGTGACAGTGAGAAACACTCCTCATGATCTTCTTGTCTGACACGGTCTCGATCATCTTCATGATGTAAGGAGCGTATCAGCAAGACTGAGATGGAGTCTGAGAGGCAAGAAATATATCCATCCATGTAGATGTAGTCAAAGGCATTGAACTTCTTCTCACCCCGCATCCACCGTAGCAAGTTCCTGGCATTGGCATTTATGTGAGTGGCATCTCCATCCTTGGGTTCTAATGTCTTCCTTGTGATCCGGTTTAGCACCTGGAAGAAAAGAAGAAACCCATGAGTGGAGGCTGGATTGAAAGCATATTCTGGTCATAGAGAAAGTCAATTTCATTGTTCCTCAAGGTTTGCTCATCATGGACCTTGTAGTTGTTCTTGAGGGATCTCTGAATCCCAATTGAGGCGAACCTGTTGTAGGTGACTGTATATGTCTCTCCATCAGTCATTCAAGTAATCCTTTTCTATCGGGACTGATGGAAGAAGACGGTGGCAAAAAATTGACAAATCACCTCAACGTTCCATGGGTACTCCAAGCACATCAATGCCTTTACTCCATGGGATTCACAGGCTGCCATTATCTCCATAAAGACGACATTGTTCCTCCTCTCCATGTATTCCCAATCATCCCACTGCATGTCTAGAACAGGACTCTTCTTTGGCATGAAGACAGTCCGGTAATAATCCACATGGAAGTGGCTCCAGAAACGTGGATCGACTGCCATCTTGCCCTTCTCATACACATTGTCATTCCTCCTTTCCTGTGCCTCAAGGATATCCTTGACGTAGTTCATGGGAGAGGAACGTCGGTCTGGTTTACGTATAGGAGAAGCCATCTTCAAAGGACCAATCTCTCCCTCATGCTGACTCCCACTACCCTCGCTACTGATCCTGCGATTCTCGAGACGTAGAGTCACGGTCTTGCCAGATGCATCAGTCATCCTTGGCATCTTGTTCAAGGACCTTCACGGCGAGAGGATGCACCCACGGCGGCATCCATGCGGTCCATCCTCTTTTTGGTCCGAGCCTCTCGTCCCTTATCATCCGACATGGTCCCTGAATTGATAGGAGTGAATGAGATGAGTTTTCAAGAAATTGGGGATCAGGTTGAATGTGCAAATTTAAAATTTTGAGATAAAACTGTACAGGTCCGGTCATGTCAGGACAATGTCCGGACTGATCTGGACTTGTCCGGTGTCAACACCGGAGATGTCCGGATTTGCACAGTTTTAAACGTAACTCTTGTTTCTTCCTCTCTTTAGGTTGTTTCAATCCGATAATTCAGTTATAACCACTATAAAGAGACCATGTTTGTCACGTCCATTTATATGTCAGTGTTGTAGGAAATTGATTTTTGGTTTGAATATCAAAGTTGTATGAATTTTCTTTAGATTCTCATCTCTTAATCTTCTCTATTGTATAAAAATAGTTATAAAATTTCAAAACCTATTTTTCTGCAGTAGATAGATCAACATTAAAGGGTTGTTGGGGTTATTTTTGCGATTGACTTTAGTAGCATTTTACTCTGTATTTGATTGATACTCCCTCCATTTCGAATTATTTGACGCTGACTAATTCAATTTTCAACTAAGCGGCATCAAATAATTCAAAATGGAGGGAGTAATATGTTTATAAATTTACCTTTATTACTACTAAATAGGGTGCTAGTGCCTTCAACCATAATTAGGCTTGATCGCTTTGATCATTTTCATCGGTTAATTACGTATATATCTATAGGCCTTATATCAACTTCGCCCTAGGGCCCTCAAAAACATAGAGCCGGCCCTGATTAAAACTTGCACAATTCGTAACCAATCTGCTATGGAGTCAAATTAACTGATTGTGGTACTCCTAGGGACTGTTCTATGCAACATACGTGGCCAAGAGATGAAGGAATCATGGGATTTCACCAGAATCCACAAATAAGGGCAAAAAGTACCTTTGTAGTGAAAATCCAATGAATCCCTCAGAGGAATGCGGAGAAGTCCGAGGGGAGCAAGTGTCCCTCACCCTAAATTTGAAGATTCACGGATCTGAGGAGGGTTTTTTGTGGAGAAAAATGGAGATCACCGATCGCCCGGGTGTGGAAGAGAGAGAGAGGGCCTTGGTGTGAGAGAAGAGGAAGAAAGGAAACTGCAGGGTTACCAAGGGGTATTTATACCCCGAGCCCGGACATGTCCGGATTTGGGTCCGGACTTGTCTGGCCCCCCGTATATCTGGACTTGTCCCCGGTTTTTCGTGACATGTCCGGATATTTGCTGTAAATTCATTTTGAATTTGCATGGCCATCATATATAGATATTTATGTCTATATATACACTACATAGGACTTGAGAATACCTTGGACTGATTTTTCATAATACTTGTGCCTGCTATAGTCATTTTCCAAACACTCAGTCTATAAATGACTATATTTGCTTCAATGTGGCACCATTTAGCCAAAATACAACATTTTGCAAACACAAGGCATAAAGATCTATCTAAAATATTTATTTTATAAATCTGTCCGTTCCACAGTAGGTGTACAACAATTTAGGCCACATTCCAAAAATCTAAAATATTTAGTTCATTTCTAAGTTCACAAAACTGTTTCTCATCTATTGGCTTGGTAAAAATGTCGGCTAGCTGTTTTTCGGTTCTAACATGTGAAATGACTGTCTCCTTTGAGAAAGTGGTCTCTTAAGAAATGATGTCGGATATATATATATATATATACATATATATATATACATATACATATATATATATATATATATGTGTGTGTGTGTGTGTGTGTGTGTGTGTGTGTGTGTGTGTGTGTGTGTGTGTGTGTGTGTCTGTCTGTCTGTCTGTCTGTCTGTCTGTATGTATGTATGTATGTATGTATGTATGTATGTATGTATGTATGTATGTATGTATGTATGTATGTATGTATGTATGTATGTATGTATGTATGTATGTATGTATGTATGTATGTATGTATGTATGTATGTATGTATGTATGTATGTATGTATGTATGTATGTATGTATGTATGTATGTATGTATGTATGTATGTATGTATGTATGTATGTATGTATGTATGTATGTATGTATGTATGTATGTATGTATGTATGTATGTATGTATGTATGTATGTATGTATGTATGTATGTATGTATGTATGTATGTATGTATGTATGTATGTATGTATGTATGTATGTATGTATGTATGTATGTATGTATGTATGTATGTATGTATGTATGTATGTATGTATGTATGTATGTATGTATGTATGTATGTATGTATGTATGTATGTATGGTCCTAGAGTGGTCAACCAGGTTATGGGTGATTTTAATGGCACTCTCATTGTTACATAGAAGTGGAATATGGTTCATACCGTGACCATAATTCTTTAGAGTTTGTTTCATACAAAAAAGTTATGCACAACAACTTCCAGCTGCGACATACTCCGCTTCTTCAGTGGACAAGGCAATGAAGTTTTATTTTTTAGAGGACCATGATACAAGAGACCTACCTAGGAATTGGCAAGTTCCGGATGTACTCTTACTATCAACCTTACATCCGGCATAATCCGCATCGGAGTATCCAATGAGATTAAACTTTGAGCCTTTTGGATACCATAGCCCTACATTAGGTGTGTGAACTAAGTATCTTATAATTCTTTTAGCAGCCCTCATGTGACACTCTTTGGGTACGGCTTGGGAAATCTATGACACCCGGTTCTGATAAATGAACCAAGAGAATGTATATGTGTGCCCAGGATGTTCATCACACATACACATCTTTATCACAAACTGAATTCAGAATATAACCACACACGAATAGTGTTGAAGTACCTTATTATAATAACTCAATGACTCAATCATGAATGTCTAACTTTATTCAGCAACGGAAGACCCTAAACGATAGCAGAAAATAACTAAGACGATGGGGCTCCACTCCGACTCCACAGACATGTTGACGGTAGTGTGCATGCCTAGTACTCTATCTGTTCCTTGAAGTATTCTTCTCCTGTAGCTGATATATATGTGGGAATGCAAGGGTGAGTACATGTCTTACTCAGCAAGTGCGGGAAAGTATGATATGTAGCTTACAACAAGATAGGAAATAAATGGTTTCATTGCTGCAAGCAAATTCTATTTCACAAACATGATAAAAACAGCAACTATCTCTAGGTGAGCTAAATCCCAACATAACCAAGTAATCATCATCCCTCCATCATAATTCATCATTAATCAAGTCTCAACCAGCCAATACTCTTTCTCAAGTTCATCTCATACTCATAAGTACTCATGACCATCTCATTTTCATAGAACCGAAACCGAACTTATTGTGATGACCCAAAACAGTCCCAAAACAGTCCCAAAAACCATAACCGAATAACCATCTTAAGTTTTGCCTCTAATCATAGAACTTGGCCAGGTGCTTGTAACTGAAAGCACGACTATCATGATAGTTTTACACTCTGCAGAGGTGACACCACTTTACCCACAAGTTCGTAATTTCGTCACCCGTCGACGACTAGAGAAACCTCCATTATGCCACTACACATCCGTCGGTTGATCAAAAAATAGCCTTTTCACAGGGGCTACTAGAATGTACGGATGCACTGTGGTTTCGCCGGCAGGCTCGAATCTCCATTATCCCACCCACGGGCCCCCTCGTGTGCCATGCAGTTCCCAGGGCAGTCCTCCTCGAGTCCCATTCCCCTGGCCATCCAATGGTCTATAACAAGCTAGCAACATATCTAATTAGTCAGCTAAGCTGCACCCATATTTGGCCTTGTGGTGGCACTGTTTTCCTGGCATGTGCTTGCATGAACCAGTCTTTAGATCTACGGCAAGCAAAACCAGCATCTCATTCAGCAAAATCCACGAACCAAGCTTTCTTAGATCTCCCCGATTTCATGCTCATTAACATCATCATGTTCTCATCATCTTTAATCTTATGAGTGCAGTAGCTAACCATGTTTTACTTCAGTTTTCCCGTATCCCGTAAATTAAGCGAAGCAAAAAGGAAAACAATCATACCCGACTCAACAATTTTCCTGGCGACAAGGATGGCTAACAAAACTAGTAAACTCCTATAAAAGGGTTTCCCATCAAGTTGACACAAGCCTGCAATTTTTTCAAACAAAATAGTTCGAAATCATAGGTTCAATATGGTCAAGTGGCACTTGCCTTGCTACCGCGGTTTGTGTTGCTCAAGCGTCTCGAAGTCTTGGTGCTGTAGTTCCTCATATATGGCCTCTTGAGCGTGTCCTTCTACTCACGACCACACACGTACAAAGATCACAACAATCAATTATCATTCCCAAATTTTACTCAAGATTCAATGAGGTAGATGAATGCAATTCCTATGGTGCAGTTTATGAAAATCAGTTTGCACGTGTTCTTGCAAGTTTTAGTAGGCCTCCATGGGGTTTTATGATGAACAAGGCTGCTGGAATCAAGTGTGGACATGGTTATGATCTTGACTAAATTTGTCATCAATTCCACTGTCAAAACTTGACCAAAACATGGTCTGCCCATGCGCAGAAATTTCTGCTCGCAGGGAGGGGTGGAGAAAGCGGGTGCGTAGAAACAGCGGTGACATGCTAAGAGGGGTAACGGGGACCTACCTCTCTTCTTCCTCCTATCCTCCTTGCGGCAGGTCCCTTTTCCATGCAATGGCAGCAGTTGGGGCTTTCCTTTGGAGAAGGGTGAAGCTGCAGCTAGGGCAGGCTGTCGGGGGCTTCTTCTCCGGCGACGGCGAGGCGTGGTGGAGCTTCGACGGCGGCCAAACCTCAGCAGGGGCGGCGACCAAGGCATGGAAGCAGAGAGAGGGGGCGGCGACCAGGAATTATGGGGCTGGGGTGGAGGCTAGGGGGAGGGTTTTATTTATAAGGGGGAGAAAATAGCTAGGGGGGCTAGGATTTTAGCAACTCATTTACCCAACGGCTGAGATTTAATTTGAGAAGAGGTGGGAGCTAGGGTCTGTGATTTAATTATTTATTTTCCACCAAGGGTTAAGATTATCTGGGGGAAAAAAGAAAATCCAAAAAAAAAAATGGGGGGCGGCTAGGGTTTCCCCCCTAAGGTGGTGCGGCCAAAGGGGGGTCGGCTAGGGTTTCCCCCTAGGTGGTGCGGCCAGTTTAGGGGAAAATTCTCCCCAAATGTGGGGGAAATTTCCCTAGAGGAAATTAAGGACATTTTGTGAAAATTAGGGGGAATTAGGGGTGAATTTAGGGGGGGTTTGGGGGCTTTTGGGGAATTTTTGGGAAAAATTAGGGGCCGGCCAGGTTTGGCTATTTTTTTATTTATTTTTTATTTTTTCTTTTTATTTCTTTATATTTTCTATTTATTTTTATTATTCCTATTATTAATTTATTTGTTTCTATATTCCTTCCTTTATTTTTTTATTCTTTTTAAATGCTTCTTTACATGAAAAATGTATGCAATGCATGGTAGTAAATTTGAGGGTGTTACATACCTACCCCCTTAAAATGAATCTCGCCCTCGAGATTCAGTAGAGTGGAGAAAAGATGGGGCAATTCCGTCTTGAATTCTTCCTCACGCTCCCATGTAGCTTCGGCTTCCGTGTGATGACTCCATTGCACTTTGCACCAATAGATTACCTTGTTCCTCGTGACTCTTTCCTTGATGTCCAAGATTTTGATGGGGTGTTCCGCGTAGGTCAGATCCTCCTGAAGTTCTAGCTCATCCATTGGTACTTGTTCTTCCGGCACTCTTAGGCACTTCTTGAGCTGGGATACGTGGAATACGTCATGGACGTCGGAGAGGTGCGTTGGCAACTCTAGTTGATAGACTACCTCTCCCCCCTTGCCCAAAATCTTTAATGGCCCGATGTAGTGAGGTGCTAACTTGCCTTTGATGTTGAACCGTCGTTGGCCTTGGATAGGCGACACCTTAAGATACACGAAGTCTCCAACTTTGAAGGTCAAACTCCTTCACCTATTGTCCGCATAGCCCTTTTATCGTGACTGAGCGGCCTTCAAATTTTCACGTATTGTTTGGACTTGCTTCCCGGCGTCTTGCAGCACTTTGGGTCCAAATACTTGGCTTTCTCCGGTCTCATTCCAGAACAGGGGTGTTCTACACCATCTACCATATAGTGCCTCAAAAGGTGACATTTTCAAGCTAGCTTGGTAACTGCTGTTGTATGAGAACTCAGCATACGGCAAGCTATTGTCCCAACTACGCCCATGTTTCAAGGTGCAAGCTCTGAGCATGTCTTCCAAAATCTGATTTGTCCTCTCAGTTTGCCCGTCGGTTTGTGGTTGATATGCGGAGCTGAAACTCAACCGTGTACCCATAGCTTCATGCAGCTTCTTCCAGAACCTAGAGGTAAATCAAGAACCTCGATCTGAAACTGTCCTCTTCGGAACTCCTTGACGACACACAATTTGCTCCATATACAGCTCGGCTAATTGTGCCACGGTGTACTTTGTCCCAACAGGAATAAAGTGGGCCGATTTTGTTAATCGGTCTCTGATAACCCAAATAGAGTCGTAGCCCGACTTCCATGGTCGTGTAGAGATCCTCAAACTGCACCAACACGAGCTAGACTTGGTAGTGAACAACTTTCCTTCGCAGTCTTAGCGTAAAAACCTTTGTAGACCGCCCATTTCTAGTTTTACTACCGGCGCTAACGGCGGAAGCCATCGGGCCCACGGTGAGAGCTCACCTAGGACCTTTTCCTAGCTAAACCATGTGCAAGTCAAGCGTCTACATGTCGCACAGGTGCTGTAGAGCTTGAGAATGCATGGTTTGGTGGGCTAAAGACGGCGGGCGACGTCGCCGGAGTCGGTGACAGCCGCGGTGTCGCCGCAACCTAGGTAGGAGCCACGGCCGGCATGGGGAAACCTCACTGGAGTGCTCCTCGTGTCGAGTTAGAGCCTAGCGGCGAGCTAGAGCCCGAGAGGTGTCCGGAGGAGCAAGTTCCGGTGAGCTCCGGCGAGCTCGAGCACGGGCGCGCGCGGGAGCGAGGGGAAGAAGAAGATGGCGCATGTCCCACACGTCAGGTACTGTATTGAGCCAGACTGGATCTTCCGTGAATCCAAATCGGTTGTGGCGGCGTGGAAAAACCCCGTAGCCCCATGTGTCAGCCACTAAGAAGTCGACACGTCGCCCCCGTCCCACACGCAGCAATTTAAACTTTTCCCCGATTTTCAGATTTAGTTCAAACTTCAAACCCACATAACTTTGGCTAGGAAACTCCAATCAAGTGAACCAAATTTTTTTGCATTCATCTCTCTGAGAACTTTCCAACAACTCAAGTTTCACTTTACGAAAATCCTTATTTCTCCAGAATTAATTCTTCAAAGTTGAAAATGTTTAGAATTTTAACTGGAGAACCCTATAGTGGAAAATTCTGAAATTTGGCTATGATATTCACCAAAATATCCCTGAGCGGCCATAAAAAATTCAGATCCATTTGATCTCATTTGATCCACCTAATGTTGTGATTAATAAAACAGTTCCAGAGAAAATGGAAAATATCCAGAAACATTTTCAGATTTTCCCTGAAATTGTTTAGCTCATATCTTTGGCTAGGAACCTTCAAATTAAGTTAAACCAACTCCATTAGAACCCTCTGAAAATCTGGTTTTAATAAATTCATGGCTTGCTCCATGAAAATCCCTAGAACACCCTAAGAGCTCCAATTAAGGCCAAGTACACAATTATTTGTGGAGGGATCAAATGAGCTTTGCTGCAAGTGAAACTTGGCCAAGTCTCTGGTTAGGTTGTATCAAAACCACAGTAAAAATTTCAGAGTCATTGGGCCTATCTAGAAAGACTTATAGTCTTCACAAATTCAACTTCAAATTCAAATGCATTCAAATTGATACATATATGTATTTATCTCATGTAGTCGCTAAGGTTGAGGAGGAGCCCGAAGTCTTAGACTTCATCACTCTAGAGGAACAGCTAGCCTACGACCAACAGCAGCAAGGCAAGCTCCGATTTGCATTAGCCTTTTTTATAAATTTTACTGTTTTGGGAACTTACTTTGAGCACTCACTTAAATTATGCATTAGAGTCTTGTTTGAAAACCCAAATTCATAGCCATGAAAACCCTGGTTTTGGCTTAGGTTTGTAAACCTCGACTAGCCACTGCAATGCTAAGTTAGTGTAGGATTCGGTACAAGTCGAGTAGTTAGAACTGCTCGCGACAATAGGCTAGAGGCACACTACTCGGGTAAAGATAGCAAATGAAACACATGGCAAGAAAAATGAAACCGAGTGGAGAGTAAGAGCAGCAGGACATTGGGGCCTTGGTGCCATAGCTCCGCTTGTGTCGATTGAGGACCGAGCCGTGTGCGGGCCTGTTGAACAAGCTATAATAGTACCGAAGACCTACCGGATACATGGGAACCGGGAAACCGATGTAATTCGGGTAGCTGGGTGTTGAGGCATTGCTTGTCATCCAGAGGGTAGGTTGAGAGCTTGAGGTGTAAATTGGCTGGCGGCACTGTGGATGCGCATGTAGAGACCTCTTGCTCAGGACGATAGGACTGGTTCAACATGTGGCTGACGGGTGAAAGGTGGTCGTGTACGACGTCCATGATGGTTGCTGTAGGCAACATCGAGTATGGGCGTACGTGACTGGTTATTCGGGTAACCCTGCAGTGTAAATCGATTATAATCGCCGTCCCTCGCGGTCAGTGAGTACCACTTGTTCACTGTACCATGACGTAGAAAGAACAGGCTAGATTCATGTAAAAGTTGCTGGTTGAAAGCTATACCTTGATTGTTAATGACTTTGGGCAAATTAAAGTTCCTTTTTATCCTTGGGCAAAGCACATGAGAGAAATGTGTTTCTTGTTTGATTGCGGCTCTCTTATGTGCCTTAGCGTGAGGTTCTCCACAATTTGCTGCTAAAACTTGAAAGTAAGGTTCAAATAATTAGGCGAGTCCTTTGCAACTTACATTCCCAATTACACATAATCCAGAATGTAGAAGTTTCATGTATAGGAAAGACGGGTCAGACTTGCTGAGCCACCGTGCTCACTGCTTGTGTTTGAAACTTTTGCAGGGTGTTAGGAGACTCCCGAGGAGGAGATGGAACCCCCAGAGGGGAACCCCGTCGAGTGGTAGTCGTGCACGCCACCGTGTTAGTCTGTGTTTGTTCTAGCGGGGACACGTTCACGGGCTTAACGTGAACTCAGTGCGTAGTCTACGCCCGTGAGTGTGGACTGAACATATTTTATTGTAAACCTGTTCATAAACACTTTTATGTAATAAAACTTTGCTTCCGCTTTGTACCTTTTATGTGTGTTATTCGGAGCTGTGCAACGCGGCACCCCTCAGCGTGATCCTGGCTCGACGAGGCCGTGGGGCCGTGTCAGCATGGTATCAGAGCTCGCTTGAGGTTTAACGCACTAATAAGGTCATCTATTTTAAAAACTGGGTGAGGAACGAGTTAGTATCCCATATAAGTATGTTATTAGTGTATAGAAAGTGGCGATACTAACCTATTTGCTTATGTCGGAAAATCATGCATCTCGGGACGTCATGTGTCTTGGGGGGTGCAAGTAAGCGCTGCCCACCAGTGCACACAAGCTGAAGGGTGGAACCTCACGGGTGGCAGGTAACACGGCCTGATTTAATATCCTCTATGACTTTTCATGTCGTTTGGGGTATTCGAGCAACGCCCTTCCCTGGCGTGCTACGGGCAAGTTTGGGAGACCCTGTCACGTGGTTAGTAACGTGAACACGTAGCTCAAGGCGTGTTTGGCTTGAGAACAACCGTGCGAGTGATGACGGACAGTTGTATGAACTGTATTGGGACCGGGCTCGGTGTGAAGCCAAGCCTGACGATTGAGTGGTTTATTTGCAGGTAGTCTAACCACGAATCGGTAGATGAGTAGCATCCGTGTGCGAGAGACGTTTAGTGCCACTGAACTAACGAAGCCGGCTAAGTCCGGTGTAGGTTTTTCTATGTGAAGAACATAGTACCGACATGAACTGGTGATGCTTCGACGTCACACTCCACTAAATGATCAACATCATTGTAAAACATGAATCTTTTGATCCAAAGTATTAAAACTTTGATATAAACTCTTCCCGTAGTCAGGATGTTCAAAGTTAAAAAGTTTTCAACTTATAGTGTATTAAGGACAGAGTCCCCTGTTTTCAGCTGAAATAAGACTGAAGTTAATCAGAGGTTAGAGGTTGAGTTCTTTCGAGGTTTGGGTCATATGTTACATTTATGGAAAGTTTTGGAACAGCTTTACAACTTTTCTGTTCATATCCAGAGGTGTTTCATCCCTTAACCAGTTGAAAAAAATGCAGTAGTGTTGAAACTGTCCGGAAAACAGGGCAGAGCAAATACTCTCTGTAACTCTCTTTAAATTGAGCATAAATTCCTGCATAAAAATCCAAAAATAGAAAATGAGGTAGTTCTGAAAATTTCATGAGATGGGTTACAACTTTGTAACAGAAAGTCTTGTCAAATTCGAAGTTAAATTAACTGGAATTCTTGGATCAAATCAGTACCTCAAGTAGGGAGGTGCTGTCCAATTTTCTCCAGAAATTCTGTCAACTTTGACATCTCATAACTTTTTAGCCAGGACAGATATTAGGCCAAGTAAATACTTTCTGAAATGCTATTGAAGTTAGCTTTAACTTTGATGTTGAGCTCCAGAATTGGATTTGCTTTTAGCATGGTTTAAATCAGGTTGAAATGGAAACTGGTCAGGGCTGTCATTTTGGGCAGCAGACCAGCAGTAAAATTTGTCTAAGTTTGAATTGTGTTTCCAGGTTTTATGAGTTCAATGACATGTTTTAATGTTATAAATCAATGATTTACTGTTGAAATGAGTATTTGACCTTTTTCAAATATGTTTCTACAGACGACAGTGGATAAACAACTGGAGAACGGGTGGGTGGTTTCCCACTGTTCTCAATGCAGCGGTTATCCGGAAGTGTTGAAGCAAATGCTTCAATATTTCGGGTACGTGGAGACACCGCAGTACCTCGCCAAGTAATAAGGTGAGGAGGGGAACAAGACGTGGACCATCCATGTTGAAGTTCCTGCAGGACCTACGCCACCCGGTTGGGCACCATTCACCGTCACGGTGACAGGTAGACAGCCGGAGGAAATGTGGCAAGTGGCAGCCCGCGACACCATGTCGCTTTTCTGCCAACTACACGTGAGAGCTATGGAGGGCACTCCATACATGCTCGTTCCGGTGGAGGGACGAGCTAATCACATCTGGAGGGAAAGGTACTTGGAGGCAACATATCCGGGTTGCCCAAGGTATAACCCCGAGGAGGCGAACCTCAGCCTCCAGTTGAGGGCAGGGAAGGCCGTGATGGACAGCCAAGCTGTTCATACGGATTATCTTGCAGTGAAGCTCAAGGAGAGCACCAGCCATGAAGACCATTTTGAGAGTGCTAATGGTGCACTCCACAATGTTCTCCTTCTGACGATAAAGCGACTAAACGAACAACATAATCAATTGCATCATCTGAAGAAGGCGAAAAAAAAAGCAGCGTTGACATCACGGCTCTACAACAGCAAGTGCAGGCCTTGACCCAGCAAAATGAGGTACTCACTCAAGAGCGTGATGACGCTATTAAGGAGGGGCAAGGCTGGGAAGAGGACTACAACCAGGCCATGGACGAGGTGCATGCGTTGCAGGACCTCGTGCCTCCGGTAGTGGGCCTACCGATGGTAGGTGCCGTACCCATTGTTTTGGGTATACCGGCGATAGGGGAACCTGAACCAGAAGAGGAGGTCATGGACCCGGAGCCACCAGTAGAAGTAGTGGAGGAGGACGACCCACATGAGCTCGAGTTCTACTACAAGTAGTGAGTTACCGTTGCCAAGTAGGGAAGCGAGGATGGGGTACAAAAACTTTTGTAATCGGTGACATGTCGTGTAGACAGTAGTATATGTATAGGTAGTGACGATATGAGCATGACTTCTCAGAGACCCAAGAATAATGTATCTTGTATAAAGTTTATGCTTTATCAATATATGTGAATGTTGTGCAAGTTTATTCATGTGTCATTTCAATACCTACTGTTTTATATGGAATTTTAAGAATGACATGTACTGATCGCTGCTGTTTTGAATTTCAGAATGACTCGCACTCGTGCCAACCTAGATGTTGGGGGTTCTAGTCAGGGGGGAGATGCCTCCCAACAGCCTCCCGAGGATTCCTCGGGACAGCAACATCAGCAATAGCAACAGCAACAACCGGCCACCTTCACCACCAACGGTTACATTGGCCGACATTGTTGCGGCTATTGCAGGTTCACATCAGCAGCACACGGAGTTTCTGCAAACATTAATTGCGAATACATCTCGACCAGAGAGGCGTCAAGACCGCGAGGAGCGCCAGCAAAGCTCCTACTCCGATTTTTGGGCTACTCATTCCAAGGTATTTTCAAGGGCGGATGAACCCCTCGATGCGGACAACTGGCTCCGCACGATGGAGATGAAGTTCAGGCTGCTCCAAGTGAGTGAGCAGCGCAAGACTCAGTTCATGGTCCAACAGCTTAAAGGGCCCGCGAGTGCTTGGTGGGCGAACTTCTGTGCCTCGCAACCCACCGAGCGAGTTATGACGTGGGCGGAGTTCCGGACGGCCTTCAGAGCCTATCATATACCGCCGGGTCTTACGAAAAGGAAGACGCAGGAGTTCCTTCGCCTGCAGCAAGGAAGCAGGAACACACTGGAATACTCCAGAGCGTTCAGTGAGCTCACGCTCTACGCGTCATATCACGCCGATACTGACGAGAAGCGGCGGGGCCATTTTTACCAGGAGCTTAACCGACTCCTGAAGGACAAGCTGGCAATGTTCAATCGCGGCAGTCTCAACGACATTATTGATGCTGCAATTGTTCAGGAGGACTCCGGCAAGGAGTTAGCAGCAGCGGAGAAAAAGCAAAGCGCGCCGCAGAGCAACGGAGAGGGAGGTAGTCCTTCTCAAAAATACCGGATAGTGTATCACTCATCATTGGGTCAACGCTGGCAGCCACCACAGAGGCCGATGCCATTCCGCAGTCAGCCGTATTCTCCACCGGCATTACCAGAACCACCTCCGCAGAAACAACAGCAGCAGCGGACGATGCCGCGTGCGTTTACACCTCAGCGGCGCATGCCGGGCTTTCGTCCTCCAAGCATGGGCCAGACATCAACCGCATGCTACAAATGCGGTCGCCAAGGGCACTTCGCCAACAAACGCCCCGAGAGGCAAGGCAGCGGAGTGACACCAAAGTTTCAGGGGAGGAATCAGCCCGGGAACCCCATTAATGCGCGGCGGGAAAATCCTAAGCCCGGCACCATCCACCAACTCGCCATAGAGGACGTGCCGGAGGGGGAGCCAATCCTTGCGGGCATGTTCCAAATCCACCAGCATCCCGCCATAGTGTTATTTGATTCAGGCGCGACGCATAATTTTATTAGCCAAGCTTTTATTGCTAAACACAGCATGCAAATACTACCCACCGAAAGTCCATATTTGAGTTGTTCACCGGGTGGGAAAATTTCAGCAAGCATGATGGTTGCCAAAGCACCATTATGCTTAGCGGGTAGAGTATACCCCACGTCTCTCATAGCTTTAGAGGACTAAAAGGTCGATGTCATCTTAGGGGTGCCGTGGTTAACCCGCCACGGCGCTATTTTAGACACCGTCCTCCGAGTCATGCATCTATACTCAGAAATGCACGAGTCACATTCATTATTTCTGGACAGTCCAGAAATAAAACTTCCAAGTGTATACCAATCCAGCACCATCAGATTGGAAGACATTCAGTAGTCCGTGAGTTCCCTGACGTGTTCCCGGATGAATTACCGGGGATGCCGCCCGACCGAGAGGTGGAGTTCAAGATTGAACTTGCACCGGGAACTATGCCAATATCCCAAAGGGCGTACAAGATGGCGCCAATGGAATTGGCAGAACTGAAGACGCAGTTAACGGACCTGCTGAAGAAGGGTTCTATTAGGCCAAGCTCCTCACCATGGGGCTGTTCGGCATTATTTATAAAGAAGAAGGATGAGACATTGCGGCTTTGCGTGGACTATCGTCCACTAAACGCCGTAACCATGAAGAACAAATACCTGTTGCCATGTATCAACATGTTGTTTGATCAGTTGGTCGAAGCAATGATCTTTTCCAAGAGGACATAAGATCCAGGTACCATCAGATTAAGATACGGGCTGAGGATATTCCGAAGACAGCTTTCTCGACGAGGTACGGACTTTATGAGTACCTGGTCATGCCCTTCGGCCTCACCAACGCTCCAGCTCACTTCATGTACTTTATGAACTCGGTATTCATGCCGGAGCTGGAAAAGTTTGTCGTGGTCTTCATCGACGACATATTGGTATATTCCAAGTCGGAGGAAGAACATACGAAGAATCTGCGTATAGTCTTGCAACGGCTGCGGGATCACAAACTATACGTGAAACTCAGCAAGTGCGAATTCTAGATATCGCAAGTGCCTTTTCTCGGGCATAATATCTCAGCGGAGTGCATCACTGTAGACCCAAGTAGGATCACACAATTGCTGAATCGGAAGTCCCCGAGAACTGTTCACGAGATACGGAGTTTCCTTGGACTCGCGGGATATTATGAAGGTTCGTTCCGAACTTCTCAAAGATTGCCAAGCCTATGACTAAGCTGCTGAAGAAGGATACCAAATATGTTTGGAGTCCAGCATGTGAAGCAGCATTCAAGGCATTAGTGAAGCACTTAACATCAGCACCGGTTTTGGCGCAGCCAGACACAACAAAACCGTTCGATGTGTACTAAGATGCATCCGGCATTGGGCACGGATGTGTGCTGATGCAAGACCGAAGGGTGGTCGCACATGGATCACAGCAGCTCAGAAACCATGAGCAAAATTATCCAACTCATGACTTAGAGCTTGCTGCCGTGGTACTCGCACTCAATATGTGGAGGCACTACCTACTTGGTAACCTCGTGCATTTATATAGCGACCACAAAAGGCTCAAGTACATATTCACTCAGAAGGAGCTGAACATGAGGCAGCGAAGGTGGTTGGAGTTTATAAAGGATTACGAAATAGAGATCCATTATCACTCCGGAAAGGCAAATGTAGTGGCAGATGCGCTGAGTCGCAAGTCACACGTCAACAATCTGACCATCACACCGTTGGAAGAGAGCGAGCCACAATTGCATGTGATTCCACATGGAGCTATCTACAACTTAGCTTTGATTTCCACCATCTGTGAATAAATAGCGGCAGCACAGAAACATGACAAGGGCATGTCGCATTTGCGGAGACGTGTAGACAGTGGGGAGCTGAAATGTTTCCGGAAAGACGGAGATGGCGTCCTATGGTTCAAGGATCGGATCGTCGTACCCTGTAACCCGGAGTTACGAAAGAAAATCTTTGATGAGGCTCACTTGTCAAAGTTTTCTATTCACCCCGGAAGCAACAAAATGTATCAAGAACTCAGAAACAAGTTTTGGTGGACACGAATGAAACGGGAGATTGCAAAGTACGTGTCCGAGTGTGATACATGTCGAAGGGTGAAGGCACACCACATGAGAAAACCGGGACTGCTGCAATCACTGGGCATTCCTTCCTGGAAGTGGGAAGATGTGAGCATGGACTTCATCGTTGGTTTACCCACCACATTTCAGAAGCGTGATTCAGTGTGGGTGATCGTCGACCGGCTCACCAAAGTTTCCCATTTTATCCAGGTCAACACCAACTACAACGCCAAGAAGTATGCTGAATTGTACATCTCACGGATCCTATGCTTGTACGGCGTACCCCGCACCATCATATCGGATCGGGGCAATTTATTTGTGTCTCGTTTTTGTGACCAGTTGCATGCTTCTTTGGGGAAGAAGCTGATCCGTAGTTCAGCATACCACCCACAGACAGATGGGCAAACCGAGCGGGTAAATCAGATTCTAGAAGATATGCTACGAGCTTGTGCTATCAACCACGGTAAGAAAGTGTCTTTATCTAACAACTACTGTTCAGCTAGGGGATATTGAAGAACTGAAACCTGATCTCACTTATCGAGAGGAACCGGTTCAGATAATTGATGAAAAGGCCCGAACCACACACAACCGTACATTGTGGTTCTACGAAGTTCTATAGAGTAATCACTCCGTAGATGAAGCGACATGGGAGAGCGAAGGTTTTCTTCGCGCTAACTACCCCAATTTTTTTCACATCGCATGTAATTTTCCACCGTCCTCTCTCTCATTTTCACCTTATAATCTTGGGACAAGATTCTTTTAAGGGGGGAGGAATGTAAGGGCCTATGTTTTTGCACACAATCAAAGTGTTCATCACACTCCACACACCACATTTGAAGAAAACTTATGAACACATTTGAAGAGCAAGTAAACACAATCAATATGGTCATTAGTGGATAAACTCACAAAATGCAAAAGTGGTATTTCCCACATGCATCATATAGGGGCTGAGCATATGAAAAACTCCTACACCTTGCTAGGAATGCTCATGCCAAATTTCACCCAAATCCGAAACCTTTTTGAGGTATTTTTGGGTATAATAAGAAAGAGGCTAGTTTAATTTCAAATTCAAATTCAAACTCCTTTCATCCCATGAATTCAAAAGTGGGATTCATATTCACACTCAGCACATTTTTGTGAGCTCACAAACCAATTTTCACTACATTTGGAGTTAATCTTGACATGAGCTATTTTGGCTAAATTCAAATCATGTTTGAATTTCAACTAAACAGTTGCTGCACATTTGATCAAGTCAAATTCTACTTTGAATTATTCAAATTCAATTGCCCATTTTGAAGTTTGATCAACTCACCAAGGGTACTAGTGTCTCTACTGTTTAGAGCAGTGCGGAAAATTAACTTTCAGAGGTTAAACAAGGTGTGGGGCCCTCCTATCAGCCTAACCAGTGATGAAACCGACTGAAGACTGCCGGGGCTCGGGTTCTCGGGCCGCTGCTGGGGTCGCCACCGAGCCAGACGCCGCTGCCAGCTCCTGCTCGGCCTGCGCCCAAGCTCAGCCGACGTCTCCCCCTCTTATCCCTGAGGCCGAGCCAGCAAGACGTCTCACCTCGCGTAAGAAACGCTGCCCTCGTCGCCGCTCTCTCGGGTTCGATCGGAATACTGCCAAACACTGCACCCACACTCCTTCCGATCTGCAAAACGGTACTAGAGCCTCTCCTCCTACTTCCCCATCATAGGAACCAGCAGAGTCCGGTTGCTCTTGACCCATACCGAAAATTTTTCCGGTGACCTAAGTTCTTCCGCACCTCGGGATCCCGTGGGCAGCCTAAACGGAAAAGTGTCACGCCAAAGATAAGGCATCCCGGGACGTGTTAGGGCTTCATGTTGCTCATCCCCGAACCATAGCCCGAGTGGTCGATCACCGGCGACGAATTTTGTTTTTTCCTTCCATTCGGTGCAGACCGACCTTCGGGTGCGGATTCGCCAAATTCTCGTTCCATGGTCGTGTAGAGATCCTGAAACTGAACCAACACGAGCTAGACTTGGTAGTGAACAACTTTCCTTTGCAGTCTTAGTGTGAAAACCTTGGTAGACCGTCCATTTCTAGTTTTACTACCGGCGCTAATGGCGGAAGTCATCGGGCGCACGGTGAGAGCTCTCCTAGGACCTTTTCTGAGCTAAACCAAGTGCAAGTCAAGCGTCTACATGTCGCACAGGTGCTGTAGAGCTTTACAATGCATGGTTTGGTGGCCTAAAGACGGCGGGCGATGTCGCCGGAGTCGGTGTGAGCCGCGGTGTCGCCGCAAGCTAGGTAGGAGCCACGGCCGGCGCGGGGAAACCTCACTGTAGTGCTCCTCGTGTCGAGTTAGAGCCTAGCGGCGAGCTAGAGTCTGGGAGGTTGCCAGAGGAGCAAGTTCCGGTGAGCTCGGGCGCGGGCGCGCGCGGGAGCGAGGGGAAGAAGAAGATGGCATGGGTCCCACACGTCAGCCACTTTATTGAGCCAGACTGGATCTTCTGTGAATCCGGATCGGTTGTGACGGCGTGCAAAAAACCCCGTAGCCCCGTGTGTCAGCCACTGAGAATCCGACACGTCGCCCCGGTCCCACGCGCAGCAATTTAAACTTTTCCCCGATTTTAAGATTTAGTTCAAACTGCAAACCCACATAACTTTGGCTAGGAAACTCCAAATCAAGTGAACCAAATTTTGTTAGATTCAACTCTCTGCAGAATTTCCAATAAATCAAGTTTCACTTTATGAAAATCCTTATTTCTCCAGAATTAATTCTTTAAAATGTAAACTGTTTAGAATTTTAACTGGAGAACCCTATAATGGAAAATTCTGAAATTCGGCTAGGATGTTCAGAAAAATATCCCTGAGCTACCGTAAAAAATTCAGATCCATTTGAGCTCATTTGATCCACCTAATGGTGTGATTAATAAAACTGTTCCAGAGAAAATGGAAAATGTCCAGAAACATTTTCCGATTTTCCCTGAAATTGTTTAGCTCATATCTTTGGTTCGGAACCTTCAAATTAAGTGAAACCAACTACAATAGAACCCTCTGAATATCTAGTTTTCAGAAAGTCATGGCTTGCTCCATGAAAATCCATAGAACACCCTAAGAGCTCCTATTAAGGGCAAGTACACAATTATTTATGGAGGGCTCAAATGAGCTTTGCTGCAAATGAAACTTATACAAACCACAGCAAAAATTTAAGAGTCATTGGGCCTATATAGCAAGACTTATAGTCTTCACAAATTCAACTTCAAATTCAAATGCATTCAAATTGATACATATATGTATTTATCTCATGTATATGCTAAGGTTGAGGAGGAGCCCGAAGTCTTAGACTTCATCACTCCAGAGAAACAGCTAGCCTACGACTAACAGCAGCAAGGCAAGATCCGGTTTGCATTAGTCTTTTTATAATTTTACTGTTTTGAGAACTTACTTTGAGCACTGCTTAAATTATGCATTAGAGTCTTGTTTGAAAACCCAAATGCATAGCCAAGAAAACCCTGATTCGGGCTTAGGTTTGTAAACCTCGACTAGCCACTGCAATGCTAAGTTAGTGTAGGATTCGGTACAAGTCGAGTAGTTAGAACTGCTCGCGAGAATAGGCTAGAGGCACACTACTCGGGTAAAGATAGCAAACGAAACACATGGGAAGAAAAATGAGACCGAGTGGAGAATAAGGGAAGCAGAACTTTGGGGCCTTGGTGCCATAGCTCCGCTTGTGTCAATTGAGGACCGAGCCGTGTGCGGGCCTGTTGAACAAACTAGAATAGTACCGAAGACCTACTGGATATATGGGAACCGGGAAACTGATGTAATTCAGGTACTTGGGTGTTGAGGCACTGCTTGTCGTCCTGAGGGTAGGATGAGAGCTTGAGGTATAAATTGGCTGGCGGCAATGTGGATGCGCATGCAGAGACCTCTTGCTCAGGACGATAGGACCGGTTCAACATGTGGCTGACGGGTGAAAGGTGGTCGTGTACGACGTCCATGATGGTTGCTGTAGGCAACATCGAGTACGGGCGTACGTGACTGGTTATTCGGGTAACCCTGCAGGTGTAAATCGATTATCATCACCGTCCCTCACGGTTGATATGCCACTTCGCCATTCCTCTCCGGAATCTAAAAGGGTCCGATGTATCGAGGTGATAATTTCCCTTTCACCTTGAACCGACGAAGTCCTCGGTTAGGGGACACCTTGAGATAGACATAGTCCCCCATGTTGAAAATAAGCTTTCTCCTCCATACATCGGCATAACTCTTTTGTCGGGTCTGTGCTATCCTCAAATTGTTGCGAATTTCCCTCACTTTCGCCTCGGCTTCTTGTAGTACCTCGGGCCCAAACACTTTACTTTCCCCTGTTTGGTTCCAAAATAGTGGAGTTCTGCACATCCTCCCATACAAAGCCTCAAATGGTGACATCTTCATACTAGCATGATAGCTGTTGTTATAGGAGAACTCCGCATACGGTAAGTTCTTATCTCAACTCCTATTGTTCTTGAGCGCACACGCTCTCAGCATATCCGCAAGGATTTGATTGGTTCTTTTCGTCTGCCCGTCAGTCTGGGGGTGATAGGCAGATCTAAAATTAAGATGAGTTCCCATGGTTTCATGTAACTTCTGCCAGAACCTTGAGGTGAACTGTGTCCCTCGATCTGACACTATCTTCTTTGGCACTCCATGAAAACACACGATCCTTGACATGTACAATTCCACCAATTTGGATCCGTTGTAGCTTTCTTTCACGGGGATGAAATGAGCTACCTTGGTTAGCCTGTCGATGATGACCCATATCGAATCATATCCTGATTGGGTCCTAGGTAGTCCCATTATGAAGTCCATACCCATTTCTTCCCATTTCCATTCAGGCACTTTGAGTGGTTGCAATAGTCTCGCGGGTCGTTGATGTTCTGCTTTCACCAACTGACATGTGTCACATAGGGCAACATGTTCCGCGACATCTCGCTTCATGCCATACCACCAATATCTGCTCTTGAGGTCATGATACATCTTCGTACTCCCAGGATGAATGGAATAGTCGGAATCATGAGCCTCCTTCAAAATCAATTCACGGATCTCCTTCACCTCAGGCACACAGATTCTTTTCCCATGCTCACCGTACCCTGTTCATCCTCTCTGAACCCAGGGGCTTTATTTTCTTTGATGAGCTCTCTAATTTCTTGTATCTTGTCGTCATTCTTCTGACCGTTGTGTATGTCTTGCTCTAATGTGGAATCCACTTCCATGGCGATGGCCTCACCACTATTCACCAGACATGGATTGAGTTTTGCAATCTCTTCCTTCAATTCTGTAGGCATGTCCTTCGAACTCAACATGTTGACCTGCACTTTCCGGCTTAAAGCATCCACCAGGACGTTCGCTTTCTCGGGATGATAGTTGATGCCCACAACAAAGTTGTTGATTAGCTCTAACCATCTCCTTTGTCTAAGGTTGAGATCTGGCTGTGTGAAAATGTACTTTAAGCTCTTATGATCCATATATATCTCTGTCCTCTTTCCCATCAAGTAATGCCGCCAAATCTTCAATGTGTGTACCACTGCGGATAGTTCTAGGTCATGCGTAGGATAGTTCTTCTCGTGTTTCCGGAGCTGCCGGGACGCATAAGCCATGACATGCCCCTCTTGCATGAGAACACATCCCAACCCGTGTCTAGAGGCATCGTAGTACACCGAAAAGTTCTTCTGCATATCTGGCATAACTAGCACTGGTCTGTTGTCAATCTTTTCTTCAGTTCTTGAAAACTCGTCTCACACTCTGGTGTCCATGTGAATGTGGTTCCCTTCTCTGACAATTTGGTGAGTGGTCTCAAAATCTTGGAGAAACCCTCAATAAGCCGCCGATAATACCCAGCCAATCCTAAGAAGCTTCGACTTCCCCGACATTTTCAGGGATCTTCCACTTCTGCACATCCTCGATCTTGGCGGAATCTATCGAGATTCCTCCCTCCGAGATTATATGTCCTAAGAAGGGAACTCTCTTCAACCAAAATTCACACTTGCTCAGCTTGGCATATAGTTGGTGTTCTCTCAGTTTTTGCACCACCAATCTTAAATGTCCCTCATGTTCTTCTTCATCTTTGGAGAAGACGAGAATGTCATCAATGAAAACCACCACAAATTTGTCCAGATATTCCATGAATACCTTGTTCATGAGATACATGAAATATGCTGCGGCATTAGTTAGCCCGAACGGCATGACGGTGTATTCATACAGCCCGTACCGAGATACGAAAGCTGTCTTTGGAATGTCGGTTTGCCTTATCTTCAGTTGGTGGTATCCCGACCTGAGATCAATTTTTGAGAACACACAAGCTCCCCTCAGCTGATCAAATAAGTCTTCAATGCGGGTTAAGGTGTACTTGTTCTTGATGGTTACTTCATTCAACGCACGGTAGTCTACGCATAACCTTTGTGTTCCGTCCTTCTTGGGTTCAAATATCACTGGAGCTCCCCATGGTGAGGAACTAGGACGAATATACCCCTTCTCTGTCAATTCTCTTATATGCTCCTTGAGCTCTTCCAGCTGTTTGGAGTCCATCCGATAAGGCCTCTTGTGTATTGGGGCTGTTCCAGGCACTAGTTCAATCGCGAATTCCATTTCACGATCGGGGGCATACCTGGAAACTCCTCTAGAAAAACGTCTAGATATTCCCTGATAATCCTGATTTCTTCCACTTCCACCTCAAGTTGATTGAGTTTAAGGTCCCTCCTAGGTTCTTGTACGGTTATGAACTTCACTTTTGTGCCACTAGGGTGAGTTAGTTCCACCGTTCTTGTCGAACAATGGATGATTCCTTTATGTTTGGTCAACCAATCCGTACCCAAAATAATATCTATCCCTTGTGAGTCTATCACTATGAGGTTTGCAGTAAATACTACCCCATTAATGTCTAGGTTCACCTTGGGACACACTTGTCTTGTCCTTATTTCTCCCCCTGGAGAGTTCACTGCTAAAATATGGTTCATTTGTGTTGTTGCTAGACCGTGCTTCTTAACAAACCCTTGAGCAATGAACGAGTGGGTAGCACCAGAATCGAACAATAGGGTTGCAATGTGTAAATTGGCAGGAAACTTACAAATTACCACGTCAGGTGCCTCTTGCGCTTTCTCCATGGTCACGTGGTTCACCCGTCCTCGCATCACATTCTGCTGTTGTGGCTGCATGGGCTTCTTCTTTGGGCACTTATGGGCGTAGTGCCCCACTTCACCACAGTTGAAGCATTGAACCCCAACCTTAGGTGCCTGGCCTTTGTTATCTTGCGGTTGGTTTGGTGGTCCTTGTCCTGCTGGTCGAGGTTGATATGTGGGGCGAGGCAGCTGTACAAGCTGACGCTGCGGCTCTGCTGGTGCTGACGGAGGCCTGAAATTCGGGTTGTACCCTCTTGGTGCTGAGTAGGTTACCACAACACGGCTCGTCTGCCCTGCGGGTTGCTGCATCAGACGTGGACGTGTGTTGCTACCTGAGGCTTGGTGTGACCATCCCGCCTTCCTCTTGTTTTCATTTTCCAAGGCCTTCAGCTTCCTCTCCACGACAAATGCTCTGTCTACCATCTTTTGGAAGCTTTCATACTCGTCGGAGGACATTGCACATTGCATTTCCATAGTAAGTCCTTCCACAAAACAGTCCTGTTTTTTTCTCATCAGTTTCGATGTCCCGTGGTGCATAACGGGATAGTTGGGTGAACTTGGTGAGGTATTCCCTCACAGTCATGTTGCCTTGCTGCAGCCCCAAGAACTCCTTTCTCTTGTTTTTGAGTTCACCCCTTGGTATGTAGTGCTTGCGGAAACTGCGCTTGAACTCTTCCCAAGTGATGTTCTCGGGGTCATGATGGCTTCCACGTAAGCGGTCCACCAATCAGCAGCGGGTCCATGCAATTGGTGAGAGGCAAACAGCACCCTCTCATGCCCTTGGCATTGTATGATCCTCATCTTGCTCTCTATGGTCTTTAACCAGTCGTCTGCCTCCAGAGGTTCAGCAGCACTTGCAAACTTTGGAGGTTGAGTCCCGAGAAACTCACTCAACCTTGGTTGGCGTGGTGCACCTTGTGGGGGTGGAGCTTGGTGCAAGTTGGCCACCACTTAAGTTAGACTCTGAATGAGCTGATTCTGATTTTCAAGCATTTGGAGGATAGGATCAGCTCCTTCACGGCGACCACCCCTGTCTTGTCCTCCAGAAAGATAAGGGTTGCCGGCCTCATCGTTGTTGTTGGTGGGGTTGGCACCACGACCTTTTCCTCTTCCAGTCATCTATCATGATCAACCAAGTGTTAACTTAAAGCATTACGTATTAACTTCCCAAATTGCTTGTTTAAACTTAAACTCTTGAGGCCTTAATATATTAAACATTTTCTGAAGATTTCACGTAGATCTTTGGGCGTCACGTCTCACGTGAAAATAAAATGCATTATTAATTCATAAGGGTTCACACATCAAAGCAAAGCAACCTAAAGACGAGGTTGTGGACAAATGCCCATGGCTTCCACAACTCACATCACACACCAAACATTAACACACAAATAACTAAGGTATTGACTCGACTACTCGATAACCTGCTGAAATAAGGGAAAGGACTCTAAACGACTCGTATCACTGAGCTGGCTCTTCGGGGTCTTCCTCATTATTGCGGCTGCCCTCTGATTCCGCTTTGGGTGGGGAAGCTGCTGGTAGAGAAGTGCGGTGATGCTTGCTCGCCCGGCGGTTTAGAGAGTCAGGAGTCCATGTGTCATTCACGGTGACACACAGTTCATTCCCATCTCCTCTTTCTCTCGCCCTCAAGCTGGCACGAAGCAATGCCTCAGTCTCCTTCAGGGTGTCCTGAACATCCTGAAGCTCGTGCTGGCACTCCTGCAGTCGAGTGTTGAGCATAGCAGCATCCTCCAAGCACAGGTCCATGTGCTCATGGGAAGTCCCCTGCTGCACTGGCGGGTACTTGTACTCCGCGGTGCCACTCTCACGCTGGAGGACATACATGTACTCAGTCCTGTCCAGGTGGTGACGGTTGATGTAACTCTGGCAGGTGATGGCCTCCCATGTGACATCCTTCTCAGCATCGGCCTGAGTCGCCCGACAAGCTGGAGAGCAGTGAATCTTGAGCAGCTGATTTTCATGGATAATCCTCATCTCTGAGCTCCATTCTTCCGCTTCTCACGGATGGTCCTGGTGGAGCTGTAGTGTATGATCAGCTTGCCCACATTGCCGGCGGCGTGGAGCATATGCCGAAGACGCGCAACAAGTCTCCTACTGCCAACCCGTAGTAGTGGTACGTCACCGGACGGTTCTCCTCTCTCAAGGCAAGGGCAACTACAGGAACTCTCCCTCCGGTGGACTTGCGGGCTGTGCGGATCATGTGAACCATCTAAAACATAAAGCATTTAAAATTAAGTTAGATAAGAGTTAAATAAAAATTGTATTTTGAATAAAAGTTGGTGCAAGGTGGACAAATAAAGTGACCCTATTAAATAACACTTTCAACCCACACCTTTGTAAAATAGTTTTTAAGAAAATAGGGTCCTTAAATACGTCCATTTCTACCTAGGTCCACGTTCCTACGGGCAACCTTGGCTCTGATACCACTTCTGTCACACCCGGTTTCTCCGAAGAACAACCGAGTGAATATCACATGTATGCCAGGATCATTTTCTCATACATGTGACGACAAATAGTGAAGCATCATCATATTACAAGCCAGGTGTTCGAATAGAAATAAGTCTTACATAGCATACGTCTCGATGGACGATAATAAGTTCATAACATGTAAATAAAACAGCAGCGGAATGTAAATCTTGTGGGCTCCGTCACAGGCGTTGCCCGAAGGACTCCATGACCCTAGAATCCTTCTTCGGGACCAAAGTCTTGGTCATTGAACACCATATCATCCCCTTGACCTGAGCAGCAATTTAAACCAACAGAAAAGCAAGTTTGAGTACCGTTGGTACTCAGCAAGTGTGGGAAAGTTATGTCATGCATGGCTAGAGCAAGGGGAGGTTGAACTCATGGTTAAAGCACTACGCAATTATTACCTATCACCTTAGCTTATTAAGCACCTACATTACTACATAGGTGAAATGGTCCCAATCCCTCAACCCATCATCAAAATCAAGTAACCATAATATCATTTCCAATGTTAAGCTCCCCGCTTAACATCCTCATCTTCCAATTTCAACATCCTCTAATCATGAATAAGTCCAAGCCGCTCTTGATCGTGAGCACGGCTGTCATGACAGTTTTGACTCTGCAGAGTTTGCACCACTGTACCCACATGTAGTGATTTCATCCCCCGTTGTCAGGTGGACTAAAAGAACCTCCATTATGCCAGTGGTCGCGAACCACGTTCACACTTCCCAGGTGCGTAGCTAGGAGATCACTACGAGGCCTTTACAAAGGGATTCCCGACGAGCGTGGGCCCACTGAGGTTTCACCCCTAACAGCATATAAGAGGCACCAACCCCGCTGCAGTGGCCCCCTCTTGAGCCTTGCGGTTCATATGGTAGTCCAGCTGACACCTATTCCCCGCACCATCCAAACACCCATACTACGCCGGAGATACACCTAATTAATTGGCCAAGCTGCCCCATCTCAGCATGTGGTTGGCACGGTAAAGCCAGGTTACATGCTCCATGAACCGGTCCTTAGGATCCAGACAAATACTAAACACAAACCCGAGTCTCGTGCACACAGCACCAACCAAATCATCCAAATGGCCTCGATCCCTACCTCTACATAACTCATAATATCTCATTCAAGAGTAAGGTAAATAAGTTGATGATATCATATCCCACTTGTCCCATTCTAAGCATGGCTAAGCATAAGTATGTAAATAAATGATATAATGAAATAAATCCCAACCCAAGCTACAAGGAAACAAGATAATGCAATTCTTGGGAAACTTCCTAGCTTGGGTATCATATTCCAATTTGACCATGCAATTAAATTCTAACTACACATCCTAGTATAGGATCAAAGTGGTCAAGGACACTTACCTTCTTCCTGCTGCTCTGGGAATGGAAAGTCTTGGTCTTGGAAGGTGAGAACTTGCTCTGGGGCAGGTTCTACTCATGCCAATACACATAGCAAAAGAAAACAACAATCCATAAGCCATAGTCCACACTTTCACTTCATGCAAACCACACATACATACATATGAAAGTCATTCACATTTCTAAGTGTTGTGGTTACCCTAGATGTGTTGATTTTTGGCCTACATGCACTTTTAAACATATGTATATTATTTCTAACTTTTGTATTCAGATTTCTATTTGCACACTATATATGAATTTCCAATTTGAACAAATTCTTTATAATTAATTAATACACTTCTTAGCCACAAAGTTTGCATGAAAGGTAATCCTCTACTCCAAATAGGTTTTCAGATCTTCTACAAAATCCTAAATTGAAGTTTTTGGATTTGGAGACCTCATTTATCATTTTCTAATTATGCATACCTATTTTCCTATATTTTCAGATTTATTTTCTATGCTTAAAAGTGAACTTTACTATTAAAATAGTTAGACATATCACTTAAACAGAATAGGTTCTGATCTACAATGTTCAATAATATATTTTTGAACTTCCTCTCTGATGTGAAACAATTTAAATCTATTTTACTAGTTTTTAGAATTATTTCCTAGCCTAAAATGTGTCTCTAGAGATAATAAAAATGAGCAACACTTAGGCAGATTTCATTTCAGCCTAAAATCTATTTTTGACTCATTCTAACGTTTTCCAAGTGCTAGGAGAGTTTAAATTTCATTTGCACATGTGTTTGCCTCACCTTTTAAATTTAAATCCTAGTCACATATTCAAATTTCTGAATTTAATATCCTATAGGGTCTAAAAGGCAAATCCACCCTACTGCAGGGTTTAACTTACTATTTCCTAAATTTTCAAGGGCCTAATTACACATAACAGAGGGGTTTTCCTAATTTTTATTAAGTCCAGGGGTTAAAACTGATTTTTAAATGAATTTACATGAATTTCTGAAGGTCCAGGGGCTAGATCAGAAGTTTCTGGGGCTAGCTCGTGTTTTCCGAGATCCCCAGGGGGTAGCGCGTAAGAATCCCGGCCTTTATAATGCGGGGCTGACGTGGGCCGTTGGATTTAAAACGGACGGCTCAGATTAGATTGCCGAAGGGGTACGCGTCGATTTAATTTCTACCGTGCGATTTAAAATAGACGGCCCACAAGAGGCCACGTCAACCCTGGCTGGAGTTCGCCCATGCGTGCGGCGGCGCACGGTGGCAGAGGCGCGATCTCGCCAGCGAAATCTCGGTTTTTGCCGCTGTGCGTTAGAACTCGCATCTTTATTTACAGATCGACCGCGGAGGGGTAGGGGAGGCTCACCGTGGGGTCTTCTTGGGCACGGGAGGGTTGGAGTAGGCTCTCCGACGGCGATGGGCGGAGGAGCTCCTCGGTGCTCGATGGAGGAGTGGTTTGGCTCGGCGATTCCTCGCGTTCTCCGGTCGTGGAGCTTCCCTGCGGATAGCAGATGGTGTACCGAGGGTCAGATAGGGTCGGGTCACGGAAATTCGACGGCTTCAAAGATGACCGGCAGCTAGACTTCACCGGAGCTCGACGGCGTCGATTGTCTGGGCGGAAATTCGTTCCGGAGTGGGCGTCACCGGCTAGTATTCGATGCTGCGATGATGTGAAACCGGTTATATGGACCAGGACGGCGTTATGCCGAGGGGAATTCGGAGGTTGGGCGGCGGTGCTCACCGGCGGCAGAAGTTCGCGAGTGAGGTGGTGAGCAGAGGGGGTTTGCGAGAGTTTAAATCGGCCCGGAGTCCCGGGGTGGGTGTGTGCGTGCGGAATCGGCGCTCATGGGGACGGATCAGTTGGTTGCTATCGAGGAATTCGGCCTGCAGCTCGCGATCAGCGCAGAAAGGTTGGTGGCGGTTGGGCGCGCGCGAGGAGGGGGATGACATGTGGGCCCCGCGTGTCAGTGAGAGGGTGAGGGGGGCGCGGGTTTGGGCTGACTGGCGCACACGGTCTTGGGCCGGCTGGCGGGTTTCGGCCCACTGGCCGGTTTTGGTTTTCTTTTTCCTTTTCCTTTTTCTGGTTTGATTCAAATCTATATTCCAGTTTGAATTTGAATTTGTGCACCACATGCAATACGTCCAAAAATTTTTAAATTCCCCTCTTTAGCAGGTTTGGGGTGTTACAGCTCTACCCCCCTTAAAAGAAATCTCATCCTCGAGATTGTTGATTCTAGGAAAACAATTCCGGAAACTGTGTCTTAAGCTCGTCTTCTCGCTCCCATGTGGCTTCCGCTTCCGAGTGATGCTTCCACTGCACCTTGCACATCCGGATTCTTTAATTTCTTGTGAGGCGTTCCATTGTCTCCAAAATCTTGACCGGTTGCTTGGCATAAGAAAGATCCTCTCGTACGTCCACCTCATTCATGGGTAACATCTCTTCGGGCGTCCTTAGACATTTCTTGAGCTGTGACACATGGAATACATCGTGCACATCCGATAGGCGAGCCGGTAGTTCTAGTTGATATGCCACTTCGCCTTTCCTCTCCAGAATCTAAAAGGGTCCTAAGTATCGAGGTGATAATTTCCCTTTCACCTTGAACCGACGAAGTCCTCGGATAGGGGACACCTTGAGATAGACATAGTCCCCCACGTTGAAAATAAGCTCTCTCCTCCGTACATCGACATAACTCTTTTGTCGGGTCTCTGCTATCCTCAAATTGTTGAAAATTTCCCTCACTTTCGCCTCGGCTTCTTGTAGTACCTCGGGCCCAAACACTTTACTTTCCCCTGTTTGGTTCCAAAATAGTGGAGTTCTGCACATCCTCCCATACAAAGCCTCAAATGGTGACATCTTCATACTAGCCTGATAGCTGTTGTTATAGGAGAACTCTGCATACGGTAAGTTCTTATCCCAACTCCTATTGTTCTTCAGCGCACACGCTCTCAGCATATCCTCAAGGATCTGATTGGTTCTTTTCGTCTGCCCGTCAGTCTGGGGGTGATAGGCAAAACTAAAATTTAGATGAGTTCCCATGGTTTCATGTAACTTCTGCCAGAACCTTGAGGTGAACTATGTCCCTCGATCTGACACTATCTTCTTTGGCACTCCATGAAAACACACGATCCTTGACATGTACAATTCCGCCAATTTGGATCCGCTGTAGCTTTCTTTCATGGGGATGAAATGAGCTACCTTGGTTAGCCTGTCGATGATGACCATACCGAATCATATCCCGATTGGGTCCTAGGTAGTCCCACTATAAAGTCCATACCCATTTCTTCCCATTTCCATTCAGGCACATTGAGTGGTTGCAATAGTCCCGCGGGTCATTGATGTTCTGCTTTCACCAACTGACATGTGTCAAATAGGGCAACATGTTCCGCGACATCTCGCTTCATTCCATACAACCAATATCTGCTCTTGAGGGCATGATACATCTTCGTACTCCCAGGATGAATGGAATAGCCGGAATCATGAGCCTCCTTCAAAATCAATTCACGGATCTCCTTCACCTCAGGCACACAGATTCTTTTCCCATGCCACATCGTACCCTGTTCATCCTCTCTGAACCCGGGGGCTTTATTTTCTTTGATGAGTTCTCTAATTTCTTGTATCTTCTCGTCATTCTTCTGACCGTTGTGTATGTCTTGCTCTAATCTGGAATCCACTTCCATGGCGATGGCCTCACCACAATTCACCAGACATAGATTGAGTTTTGCAATCTCTTCCTTCAATTCTGTAGGCATGTCCTTCGAACTCAACATGTTGACCTGCACTTTCCGGCTTAAAGCATCCGCCACGACGTTCGCTTTCCCGGGATGATAGTTGATGCCCACATCAAAGTCGTTGATTAGCTCTAACTATCTCCTTTGTATAAGGTTGAGATCTGGTTGTGTGAAAATGTACTTTAAGCTCTTATGATCCGTATATATCTCTGTCCCCTTTCCCATCAAGTAATGCCGCCAAATCTTCAATGCGTGTACCACTGCGGCTAGTTCTAGGTCATGTGTAGGATAGTTCTTCTCGTGTTTCTGGAGCTGCCGGGACGCATAAGCCATGACATGCTCCTCTTGCATGAGAACACATCCCAACCCGTGTCCAAAGGCATCGCAGTACACCGAAAAGTTCTTCTGCATATCTGGCATAACTAGCACTGGGGCTGTTGTCAATCTTTTCTTCAGTTCTTGAAAACTCGTCTCACACTCTGGTGTCCATGTGAATGTGGTTCCCTTCTCTAACAATTTGGTCAGGGGTCTCGAAATCTTGGAGAAACCCTCAATAAACCGTCGATAATACCCAGCCAATCCTAAGAAGCTTCGACTTCCCCGACATTTTCAGGGATCTTCCACTTCTGCACATCCTCGATCTTGGCGGGATCTACCGAGATTCCTCCCTCCGAGATTATATGTCCTAAGGAGGGAACTCTCTTCAACCAAAAATCACACTTGCTCAGCTTGGCATATAGTTGGTGTTCTCTCAGTTTTTGCAACACCAATCTTAAATGTCCCTCATGTTCTTCTTCATCTTTGGAGAAGACGAGAATGTCATCAATGAAAACCACCACAAATTTGTCCAGATATTCCATGAATACCTTGTTCATGAGATACATGAAATATGTCGGGGCATTAGTTAGCCCGAACAGCATGACGGTGTATTCATACAGCCCGTACCGAGATACGAAAGTTGTCTTTGGAATGTCGGTTTGCCTTATCTTCAGTTGGTGGTATCCCGACCTGAGATCAATTTTTGAGAACACACAAGCTCCCCTCAGCTGATCAAATAAGTCTTCAATGCGGGGTAAGGGGTACTTGTTCTTGATGGTTACTTCATTCAACGCACGGTAGTCTACGCATAACCTTTGGGTTCCGTCCTTCTTGGGCACAAATATCACTGGAGCTCCCCATGGTGAGGAACTAGGACGAATATACCCCTTCTCTGTCAATTCTCTTATATGCTCCTTGAGCTCTTCCAGCTGTTTGGAGTCCATCCTATAAGGCCTCTTGTATATTGGGGTTGTTCCAGGCACTAGTTCAATCGCGAATTCCACTTCACGATCGGGGGGCATACCTGGCAACTCCTCCAGAAAAACATCTGGATATTCACTGATAATCCTGATTTCTTCCACTTCCACCTAACCTTGATTGAGTTTAAGGTCCCTACTAGGTTCTTGTATGGTTATGAACTTCACTTTTGTGCCACTAGGGTGAGTTAGTTCCACCGTTCTTGTCGAACAATGGATGATTCCTTTATGTTTGGTCAACCAATCCATACCCAAAATAATATCTATCCCTTGTGAGTCTATCACTATGAGGTTTGCAGTAAATACTACCCCATTAATGTCTAGGTTCACCTTGGGACACACTTGTCTTGTCCTTATTTCTCCCCCTGGAGAGTTCACTGCTAACATATGGTTCATTTGTGTTGTTGCTAGACCGTGTTTCTTAACAAACCCTTGAGCAATGAACGAGTGGGTAGCACCAGAATCGAACAATAGGGTTGCAATGTGTAAATTGGCAGGAAACTTACCAATTGCCATGTCAGGTGCCTCTTGCGCTTCCTCCATGGTCACGTGGTTCACTCGTCCTCGCATCACATTCTGCTGTTGTGGCTGCATGGGCTTCTTCTTTGGGCACTTATGGGCGTAGTGTCCCACTTCACCACAGTTGAAGCATTGCACCCCAACCTTAGGTGCCTGGCCTTTGTTATCTTGGGGTTGGTTTGGTGGTCCTTGTCCTGCTGGTCAAGGTTGATATGTGGGGCGAGGCAACTGTACAAACTGACGCTGCGGCTCTGCTGGTGCTGACGGAGGCCTGAAATTCGGGTTGTACCCTCTTGGTGCTGAGTAGGGTACCACAACATGGCTCATCTGCCCTGCAGGTTGCTGCATCAGACGTGGACGTGTGTTGCTACCTGAGGCTTGGTGTGACCATCCCGCCTTCCTCTTGTTTTCATTTTCCAAGGCCTTCAGCTTCCTCTCCATGATGGAAGCTTTCATACTCGTTGGAGTACATTGCACATTGCATTTCCATAGTAAGTCCTTCCACAAAGCAGTCCTGTTTTTTCTCATCAGTTTTGATGTCCCGTGGTGCATAACGGGATAGTTGGGTGAACTTGGTGAGGTATTCCCTCACAGTCATGTTGCCTTGCTGCAGTCCCAAGAACTCCATTCTCTTGTTTTTGAGTTCACCCCTTGGTATGTAGTGGTTGCGGAAACTGCGCTTGAACTCTTCCCAAGTGATGTTCTCGGGGTCATGATTGGCTGCCACGTAAGCGGTCCACCAATCAGCAGCGGGTCCATGCAATTGGTGAGAGGCAAACAGCACCGTCTCATGCCCTTAGCATTGTATGATCCTCATCCTGCTCTCTATGGTCTTTAACCAGTCGTCTGTCTCCAGAGGTTCAACAACACTTGCAAACTTTGGAGGTTGAGTCCCCAGAAACTCACTCAACCTTGGTTGGCGTGGTGCAGCTTGTGGGGGTGGAGCTTGTGCAAGTTGGCCACCACTTAAGTTAGACTCTGGATGAGCTGATTCTGATTTTCAAGCATTTGGTGCATAGGATCAGCTCCTTCATGGCGACCACCCCTGTCTTGTCCTCCAGAAAGATGAGGGTTGCCGGCCTCATCGTTGTTGTTGGTGGGGTTGGCACCATGACCTTTTCCTCTTCCAGCCATCTATCATGATCAACCAAGTGTTAACTTAAAGCATTACGTAATAACTTCCCAAATTACTTGTTTAAACTTAAACTCTTGAGGCCTTAATATATTAAACATTTTCTGAAGATTTCACGTAGATCTTTGGGCGTCACGTCTCACGCGAAAATAAAAAGCATTATTGATTCATAAGGGTTCACACATCAATTCAAAGCAACCTAACGACGAGGTTGTGGACAAATGCCCATGGCTTCCACAACTCACGTCACACACCAAACATTAACACACAAATAACTAAGGTATTGACTCGACTACTCGATAACCTGCTGAAATAAGGGAAAGGACTCTAAACGACTCGTATCACTGAGCTGGCTCTTCGGGGTCTTCCTCATTATTGCGGCTGCCCTCTGATTCCGCTTTGGGTGGGGAAGCTGCTGGTGGAGAAGTGCGGCGATGCTTGCTCGCCCGGCGGTCTGGAGAGTCAGGAGTCCATGTGTCATTCACGGTGACACGCAGTTCATTCCCATCTCCTCTTTCTCTTGCCCTCAGGCTGGCACGAAGCAATGCCTCAATCTCCTTCAGGGTGTCACGAACATCCTGAAGCTCCTGCTGGCACTCCTGCAGTCGAGTGCTGAGCATAGCAGCATCTTCCAAGAACAGGTCCATGTGCTCATCTTAGCTTATTAAGCACCTACATTACTACATAGGTGAAATGGTCCCAATCCCTCAACCCATCATCAAAATCAAGTAACCATAACATCATTTCCAATGTTCAGCTCCCCGCTTAACATCCTCATCTTCCAATTTCAACATCCTCTAATCATGAATAAGTCCAAGCCGCTCTTGACCGTGAGCACGGCTGTCATGACAGTTTTGACTCTGCAGAGTTTGCACCACTGTACCCACATGTAGTGATTTCATCCCCCGTTGCCGGGTGGACTAAAAGAACCTCCATTATGCCAGTGGCCGCGAACCATGTTCACACTTCCCAGGTGCATAGCCAGGAGATCACTACGAGGCCTTTACAAAGGGATTCCCGACGAGCATGGGCCCACTGAGGTTTCACCCCTAACAGCATACAAGAGGCTCCAACCCCGCTGCAGTGGCCCCCTCTTGAGCCTTGCGGTTTATATGGTAGTCCAGCTGACACCTATTCCCCGCACCATCCAAACACCCATACTACGCTGGAGATACACCTAATTAATTGGCCAAGCTGCCCCATCTCAGCATGTGGTTGGCACGGTAAAGCCAGGTTACATGCTACATAAACCGGTCCTTAGGATCCAGGCAAATACTAAACACAAACCCGAGTCTTGTGCACACAGCACCAACCAAATCATCCAACTTGCCTCGATCCCTACCTCTACATAACTCATAATATCTCATTCAAGAGTAAGGTAAATAAGTTGATGCTATCATATCCCACTTGTCCCATTCTAAGAATGGCTAAGCATAAGTATGTAAATAAATGATATAATCAAATAAATCCCAACCCAAGTTACAAGGAAACAAGATAATGCAATTCTAGGGAAACTTCCTAGCATGGGTATCATATTCCAATTTGACCATGCAATTAAATTCTAACTACACATCCTAGTATAGGATCAAAGTGGTCAAGGACACTTGCCTTCTTCCTGTTGCTCTGGGAATGGAAAGTCTTGGTCTTGGAAGGGAGAACTTGCTCTGGGGCAGGTTCTACTCATGCCAATACACATAGCAAAAGAAAACAACAATCCATAAGCCATAGTCCACACTTTCACTTCATGCAAACCACACATACATACATATGGAAGTCATTCACATTTCTAAGTGTTGTGGTTACCCTAGATGTGTTGATTTTTGACCTACATGCACTTTTAAACATATGTATATTATTTCTAACTTTTGTATTCAGATTTCTATTTGCACACTATATATGAATTTCCAATTTGAAAAAATTCTTTATAATTAATTAATACACTTCTTAGCCACAAAGTTTGCATGAAAGGTAATCCCCTACTCCAAATAGGTTTTCAGATCTTCTACAAAATCCTAAATTGAAGTTTTTGGATTTGGAGACCTCATTTATCATTTTCTAATTATTCATACCTGTTTTCCTATATTTTCAGATTTATTTTCTATGCTTAAAAGTGAACTTTACTATTAAAATAGTTAGACATATCACTTAAACATAATAGGTTCTGATCTAAAATGTTCAATAAAATATTTTTGAACTTCCTCTCTGATGTGAAACAATTTAAATCTATTTTACTAGTTTTTAGAATTATTTCCTAGCCTAAAATGTGTCTCTAGAGATAATAAAAATGAGCAACACTTAGGCAGATTTCATTTCAGCCTGAAATCTATTTTTGACTCATTCTAAAGTTTTCCAAGTGCTAGGAGAGTTTAAGTTTGCATTTGCACATGTGTTTGCCTCACCTTTTAAATTTAAATCCTAGTCACATATTCAAATTTCTGAATTTAATATCCTATAGGGTCCAAAAGGCAAATCCACCCTACTGCAGGGTTTAATTTACTATTTCCTAAATTTTCAAGGGCCTAATTACACATAACAGAGGGGTTTTCCTAATTTTTATTAAGTCCAGGGGTTAAAACTGATTTTTAAATGAATTTACATGAATTTCTGAAGGTCCAGGTGCTAGATCAGAAGTTTCCGGGGCTAGCTCGTGTTTTCCGAGATCTCCAGGGGGTAGTGCGTAAGAATCTCGGCCTTTATAATGCGGGGCTGATGTGGGCCGTTGGATTTAAAACGGACGGCTCAGATTAGATTGCCGAAGGGGTACGCGTCGATTTAATTTCTACCGTGCGATTTAAAATAGACGACCCACAAGAGGCCACGTCGCCCCTGGCCGGAGTTCGCCCGTGCGCGCGGCGGCGCACGGCGGCAGAGGCGCGATCTCACCGGCGAAATCTCGGTTTTTGCCGTTGTGCATTAGAACTCTCATTTTTTTGCACAGATCGACCGCGGAGGGGTAGGGGAGGCTCACTGAGGGGTCTTCTTGGGCACGGGAGGGTTGGAGTAGGCTCTGCGACGGCGACGGGCGGAGGAGCTCCTCGGTGCTCGATGGAGGAGTGGTTTGGCTCGGTGATACCTCGCGTTCTCCGGTCGTGGTGCTTCCCTACGGTTAGCAGATGGTGTACCGAGGGTCAGATAGGGTCGGGTCATGGAAATTCGACGGCTTCAAAGATGACCAGCGGCTAGACTTCACCGGAGCTCGACAGCGTCGGTTGTCTGGGCGGCAATTTGTTCCGGAGTGGGCGTCACCGGCTAGTGTCCGATGCTGCGATGATGTGAAACAGGTTAGATGGACCAGAACGGCGTTATGCCAAGGGGAATTCGGAGGCTGGGCGGCAGTGCTCACCGGCGGCAGAAGTTCGCGAGCGAGGTGCTGAGCAGAGGGGGTTTGCGGGAGTTTAAATCGGCCCGGAGTCCTGGGGTGGGTGTGTGCGTGCGGAATCGGCGCTCGTGGGGGCGGGTCAGTTGGTTGCGATCGAGAAATTCGACAGGCGGCTCGCGATCAGCGCGGAAAGGTCAGTGGCGGTTGGGCACGCGTGAGGAGGGGGATGACGCGCGGGCCCCGCATGACAGTAAGAGGGTGAGGGGGGCGCGCGGGTTTGGGCTGACTGGCGCGCGTGGTCTTGGGCCGGCTGGCGGGTTTCGGCCCACTGGCCAGTTTTGGTCTTCTTTTTCTTTTTCCTTTTCCTTTTTCTGGTTTGATCAAATCTATATTCCAGTTTGAATTTGAATTTCTGCACCACATGCAATACGTCCAAAAATTTTTAAATTCCCCTCTTTAGCAGGTTTTGGGGTGTTACAATATCATTGCCATACGGATCGTCCTTGAGTCAAGCCACGTCTCAAGGTACATGGTCGTGTTTTCACACCACACGACGAGGAACCCGAGTAGAGCGCAAACGGGTCGTCACGGTTGGGAATTTCATCAATCCAACGGATACCACCTACTGCCTCATGACCGTTGAGGCACGCCGATGGCGAGCGCTGCGTATGGCCCTTTGAACATTAAACGTTCAATAGTTGCATACTATCGTGTTGCTTACCACACGATGGGGTATTCTCACTTTTGCCTAAAGCACGCTGGAGATCAGCGTTTTCATATGCTCTAAGAACCATGAAGAGGTTCAGAGACTCATATTCACTACCGTGGCAAGCCACGGTATATCCTTCCATACTATTACTCGTATGGGGAGTTACGCAAGTGATCCGCCTGTGGTGGCGTACCTTACCTCTTACCTGACGTCGGAGTGTCGTTACAGAATGTATAACAAATATGTTAGCGTTTCCACCTTAGTAACTACTACTATCATAGACCTTATGTGGGCTTAATGACTAATCCTCACTCGACTACTTCTAAGTTTTCAAAATAAGCTTTTTTCAAGCATGCTATTCCCAATGCGGCTCTGATACCACGACTGTGGGGACCACCCCATGGTTCACCCACTCCAGGATCGCATAGGGTGGTGTCGTGCGATGCGGCACCCAACAGCACACACAAAAAGATTAAAGAACAACATACAAACTTTTATTTGATAGAGAACAGCGGAAGTCTTTTTACGAAACTTGACTATACAGCGGAGGTATTATACATATATGTCCTCTCACCCTAGCTATGCAAAAAGTGCAGCCGTCCAGCCCAGGGACGATACACACTAGCAGCACTCCAACGAAGATCACGGCAGCGTGCAGGGCTCCATTTCGGCCGTGTACCCTGACGGGGGTATCGCCTCATCCTCGGAACCCTCGTCATAGCTCTCACCTGCATACAGCTCAAATATTGCAACCGTGAGCACGATGGCTCAGCAAGGCTTAACCGTCTCACCTAGGCATGAAACTCTACATGCAGGGACGTGTATGATAGGTAAAGGACTTTGCAACAAGACACGCCTATAAGTTGATCCTTACTTTCAGTTTTATAGCGGCAAATTCATGTGCCTTAGGCAGCCCTCACATTGGAAGTCCACAATCAAACAAGAAACGCTTTCCCCTGATGTGGTGTTGCCCAAAGCGTAAAATAAACTTAATTAGCACTACATCTACAGCAGACATGGTTTCCAAAACATTAATATATCATCACAGCATATTATCATTCCACTGTCTTACTTCACTTCTTACTATGTCACGAAACAGTGAACAAGCGGTACTCAAATAACCGCGAGGGACGGTGATTGCAATCAAGACACACCCGGACAACACGTTGCATACACCCACTTTCAGAAGCGTGATTCCACACCCCTTCCTACTCTGTTGTATGCAACAACCTTTCAAAGGCAACCAAAACACCGAAACGGTCCATCCGTAATGGGCAGGAGGTCCCCGCCTGGAGCGTGACTGTGCCCACCGACAGATTTACACCTTGCTACCCTCAACCCACTCCTGTTTACGGTTGGGTAAGCCTCGGCACCCAGGTTAACCATTTACATCGGTTTCCTGCTTATGTCAGTATGCCATCCGGTACTGTTCGATACTTGTTCAGCAGGCCCGCACACGACTCGGTCCTCAATCGACACCAACAGGGCTACACACGTGAGACCTCCGCTCACTGCTTCCTATACCCCCTGCTGGGTCTCATTTTCACCACTCTTAAGCCATTTTCTATTCTGACCAAACTGTGTGATAAACCTTACCTCGCGAGTAGATTCCAACTACTCGACTTCTACCCAGATCCCAAGCATATTAGCAGGGCCTTGCCTACTCGTCGGCTCTGTAAGCTACCCAACCCTTCATAGGATTTAAAAGGCTATGCAAGTTGGGTTTCAATCACCTTAACTCTAATGCAAACATTCACCCTAGATGTAGGTGATACAAATAAAAAGATTAATAAAAGGTACTTAAGTGCAAACCGGGGCTTGCCTGGTTGTGAGTTAAATGAGAAGTCAGCTTCTGGTGGTAGGACGTCCAAGGGCTCCGGTGCGTCCTCAACTTCGGTCACTAAATGAAATGTAACAAAATATGTATAAATATTAAGGAATTATAAGAATTAAACTTCTATTCATAGCTACTGCTATTTAGGATCCTTATTTGGCTTTGGCATTTTTACAGTGGATACTAGACTCTCTAAGGATGACTTGAGCCAAATTTTGAGACATGTCATTGCACAATGTAGTCTTTAAAATTCCTACAAGTACAATGCTTCTCTGAATTTTTGAGCCCAAATCATGAGCTTTGACATAGCTAATAGTGGACGATATGATTAGGGTAACTCTCCATGGTTCTAACAAAATTTGTTTCACCATTTTTGGAGCTATCTTCAGAGAGATATGAATTTTTGAAGTTGGGCCAGAGTTCTGAAAAAACTTCTGTTTAAATTGGAATTTCTAATTAAAGGCTGAACTTGGGAAGGTAATTTGACCTAGCAAATGAACTCCAATGAAGCTAAAATTTTTACTGGAGATCAGTAATATCATTAGGAACTTCGTGGCCAAATTTGAATAAATTCCATAACAGAGATATTCTGGACTAAATTCCCAAAGATTTAATTTTGAGGAATCTTGGAGAAATATCCAGAGATCTTCAGATCAATTTCTTTGCATTTCTGCAAAGTACTGACTGAGAGAAATCCAAAAAAATTTGTTTCACAAATTTTGGACATCCCTACAGAAAGTTATGGAGGTATGAAGGTTGAACCATTTTTCTGGAAATCAATTCTATGATTTTTAGCTAATTTATTTAATCCTGGGATAACCTACCGATTAAGCCCTCTAAATAAGCTCCAAAAATCCTAACATTGCTACTGGAGGTCAGGCACTATGAAAAGGACTAGCTGCCCAAATTTGGGAATATTTCGTAAAGAATTGCCCCTGTAATAAATCCCTAAAATATTTAGTAAAAACAATTCTACAGAAATTCCTGGGCATTTTCATAGCATGCAATTTACTTTTCTGTTAAGTACTCCTCCTAAGGATTCAAACAAAATTGGTCTCACCCTTTTTGGAGTTGTCTACACAAAGTTATGAATTTTTCAAACTGTGATAGCTCTCTGTTTAAAACCTACACGGAGACTTAACAGGGGGGCCCACTCGGCAGGTTCTTCTTCAACCTCCCGCCAGAGACACGCGTGCACACCAGCACAGATCATGGCGTGGCTCTTTCTCCCTCATTTCTCCACCAAATTAGCTCCGGTTTCGACCTACATGCTCCTTAGAACATGGCGCAGCTGCCGGGCAAGATTTCCACGCATGAAAACGGCCGAAAACAGGTCGGCACCGGTGGGGCGGCTCGGAAGCTCGGCATCAACGCGTTCTGGCGTGTCCAAAGCTTCTTCCGGCGAGATAACTTGCCCTAAAGCATCACCAATGATGGTGGAACATGGAACACAGGCTAAACCTTGCAGCAAATGGCCGGAACATAGGGTTCACCGGAGGACCGAGCCATTTTTGCCGCCGCCGGCGATTTCTCGTCGCCCGGGGCGGGGGATGGCTGGTTTAACCCGTGCTTTGGCGTGAGAGGGTGCTAGGGTCACTAGTTTCTGTGGATTGAATTGTAGAACCGATGATCAACCACGTTGGACGAATTTACAGTTTTGGTTTGGGGCGGTTCTTCACGTGTACCGGCGCCAAAACTCAAATTCCGGCGAGACAGTGATGTGGAAGGGAAAGGGGACTGCGGTAGCTTGATCTACACACCTTGACGCACCTTAGGGAGGTGCTGGACGTGCGGGAGAGGCGTTGGAGCAGCTGGAACGCGAGGAGCAGTGAGGGGCGACGTGCTCTGTTTCCTCCCGGTGAAAAACAGGTTGGGCACTGCGAGGGGAGCTCGGGGATGAGCTGAGGAGCGGTGGAACACGTTGAGGGGTCGCTGGTGCAGCTCCAGGGGCGATCAACCACTGCTGGGAGGGGCTGGAGGCTGCTGAACCAGGAGCACAGGGGTGGGTGTCTGTTTTTCCTTCGCTGGACGCTCGAGAGCTGAAGAAAAAGCTTCGGTGGAGGTAGAGAGACAAAGTTTGATCGTGCTGCTGCTTTAACCAGCCTCAGTGCTTGCCGTGGAGAGGAAGTCGCAAGCAGCTCGGTGTAGGGAAGAATACATCGCGGTGGCAGCTCGATAAGGAGAACAGAAGCAAATTGCCTCTGTTATTTCATGTGTCACTGCCATGTGGGTCCCACCTCACCTAATAGCTCTGATATTTTTCTCCAAATTAAATCCTTTGCTTCCTCCCAAAGTAATGGTTTGAAATATTTTAATTCAAATGATTTGAATTCTAGTGTGGAATTTAAACTGACTTTGGTTATTTGAATTTGAATTGGAATTTGAATCTTCCCTTTTGCATTGTTCCAAAAGAATGGCAAACCAACTCAAAAAAATTCTGAATTTTGGCATGGCTGCTAATTCAAATGTGAAGAACACACTTGTGAAACTAAATTTGCAAATTGAGGAAGTTTGGATTTGAAACTGAAATTTAAATTCATATTCAAGGACTTCCTCTTTTAATCCCAAACAAATATTGAAACTCCTCCAAATGAGCTGAAATTTGGAAGGGTGAATATTTGAAATATGAAGACCCAAGTTATGAATTTAGATCTCCATGTTTGGAAGTTTTGGGAAGTTTGAATACTCACTTTGAACTTACACCGTTATGATTCAAAGTTTTAATTCCCCTCATTTTTCCTAAGTGTACACGAGATGAAAATTCTTGCTACCACTTTTTGGGGATTTTACATCCGGCGAGATCGCCGCCTCCCGCCACCGTGCGTCGCCGGGCGGCGCCGCCAACACACATCCAGGGCGACGTGGCCCTCTGTGGCCCGTACATTTTAAATCGGGCGGATGAAAACAGGACCCCCGCGTACCCCTTCGCGTTATAATCTCAGCCGTCCGTTTTAAATCCAACGGCTCACATCAGCCCCGCATATTAAACCCCGGGAAACTTACGCGCTACCCCCTGGGGTTCTGAGGAAAACGGATCTAGCCCCGGAAAACTTCTGATCTAGCCCCTGGACCCTCGGGAATTCATGCAAACACGTTTAAACATCAGTTTTAGCCCCTGGACTTAATGAGAATTAGAAAAACCCCTCTGTTTTACACACTTAGGCCCCTGAAAATTTAGAAAATAAGAAATTGGGCCCCACTGCAGTGGGGATTTGCACATCAACCCTTGAGGATTCTTGATTTTAGTAATTTGAACATGTGAGTAGCATTTAAATTCAAATAAGTGATTCAAACTCTGATGTAATGATAATTCAAACTATTTTTAGCACCTGAAAAGAGTTAGAGAAAATTTAGGACTGATTTTAGGCTGAAATGAAATCTGACTAAGGGCTATTTAAATTTATTATTACTGGAAATTCTTTTTTAGGCTAGGAATAATTCTGAAAAATAGGTAAAAATAAATATAAATTGATCCCATCAGAGAGGAAGGCAAAAGATATTTTATTGGACATTATAGATCAAAATATATTCTGTGTTGGTGATATATTTTGCTATTTTAGTATTAAAGTTCACTTTTAGGTATGGAAAATAAATCTGAAAATATAGGAAAATAGGTATATATAATTGGAAAATGTCAAATGAGGTCCCCAAATCCAAAACTTCAGGTTAAGATTGTGTAGAAGATCTGAAAACCCATTTCGAGTAGGAAACTATTTTTCATGCAAATTTTATGGCTAATAAGTGTATTATCTCATATAGAAAATTTGTTCAAATTGGAAATTCATATATAGTGTGCACTTATAAATCTGAATATTAAAGTTAAAGGTAAAATATATGTTTAAAAGTGCATGTATGCATAGGAGCAACCTATCTAGGGTAAACACAACACTTAACTATGTGTATGACTTTAAATGGGTATGCATGTATGACTTGCATGAATGTATGTGTGGACTATTGCTTATGGATTGTGGTTTTCTTTTGTTATGTGTGTATTGGCATGAGTAGAACCAGCCCCAGAGATGGTTCTCACCTTTCAAGATCAAGACTTTCTATTCCCGGAGCAGCAGGAAGAAGGCAAGTGTCCTTGACCACTTTGATTCTATACTAGGATGTGTAGTTAGAATTATTTGAATTGACAATTGAAATATGGAACCCATGCTAGGAAGTTTCACTAGATTTTCATTATCTTACTCCCTTGTAGCCTTGGTTGGGAGTGATTTTATTTTGTAATTCATTTATAATACTCATGCTTAGCCATGCTTAGAATGGGATAACTGGGATATGAGATCATCACCTTGATTATTTTACCCCTTGAATGGAATATTATGGATTATGTAGAGGTAGGGATCTTGGCAAGTTGGATGCTTTGGTTGGTGCCATGTGCACGAGACACGGGTTTGTGTTTAGTGCCTGCCTGGATCCTAAGGACCGGTTCATGGAGCATGTAACCTGGCTTTACCGTGCCAACCACATGCTGAGATTGGGCAGCTTGGCCAATTAATTAGGTGTATCCCCAGCGTAGTATGGGTGTTTGGATGGCGCGGGGAATAGTGTCAGCTGGACTACCATATGAACCGCAAGGCTCAAGAGGGGGCCACTGCAGCGGGGTTGGAGCCTCTTGGATGCTGTTAGGGATGAACCCTCAGTGGGCCCACACTCGTCGGGAATGCCTTTGTAAAGGCCTCGTAGTGATCTCCTGGCTACACACCTCGGAAGTGTGAATGTGGTTCGCGGCCACTGGCATAATGGAGGTTCTTTTAGTCCACCCGGCAACGTGGGATGAAATCACTACATGTGGGTACAGTGGTGCAAACTCTGCATAGTCAAAACTGTCATGACAGCCGTGCTCACGGACAAGAGCAGCTCGGACTTATTCATGATTAGAGGATGATGAATGGGGAAGTTGAGGATGTTAAGCGAGGAGCTTGACATTGGAAATGAAGTTATGGTTACTTGGTGATGGATTAGGGGATTGGGACCATTTCACCTACGTAGTAATGTAGGTGTTTAATAAGCTAAGGTGATAGGTATTAATTGCGTAGTGCTTTAACCATGAGTTCAACCTATCCTTGCTCTAGCCATGCATGACATAACTTTCCCACACTTGCTGAGTACCTACGGTACTCAAGCTTGCTTTTCTGTTGGTTTTAAATTGCTGCTCAGGCCAAGGGAATGACGTGGCGTACAACGACCAAGACTTCGGCCCCGAAGAAGGATTTTAGGTTCACGGAGTCCCCTGGGCAACGCCTGTGATGGAGCCCACAAGACTTATCTTCCACTGTTGGTTTATTCATATGTTGTGAACATATTATCTTCCATCGTGACATTATGTCATGCAAGACTTATTTATATTCGAACACTTGGCTTGTAATATAATGATGCTTCACTATTTGTCATCGCATGTATGAGAAAATGATCCTGGCATACATGTGATAGTCACTCTATCGTTCTTCGGAAAAACCGGGTGTGAAAAAAACTTCGTTCATTGATCTCATAAAAGTGCTGGGTGCATTAGTTAAACCAAATGACATGACTAACCATTCATAAAGTCCGAATTTAGTTTTAAAGGAAGTTTTCCATTCATCACCTAAAGCCATACGAATCTGATGATACCCACTATGTAAATCAATCTTGGAGAAAATAACAGAACCACTCAACTCATCAAGCATGTCATCCAATCTAGGAATAGGATAGCGATAACGAATGGTAATGTTATTGATGGCTCTACAATCAACACACATGCGTCAAGTGCCATCTTTTTTAGGAACCAAAAGAACAGGAACAGAACAAGCACTAAGGCTCTCACGAATGTACCCTCGGCCAAGAAGATCTTGGACTTGTCGCTGAATTTCCTTAGTCTGTCGGGGTTGGTCCTGTAGGCGGCACGGTTTGGCAAGCTCGCTCCTGGAATCAAATCAATGTTGTGCTCAATGCCTCGCACAGGTGGTAATCCAGGGGGTATCTCTAATGGAAGAACATGCATATACTCCTGCAAAAGGTTAGCAACAGCAGGTGGCAAAGCAATGGATGCATCCTCAATGGAATATAAAGCATGTTTGCACACTAAAGCATAGCAAATTCCATTAGAGACATATAAGTCATCAAGATCATATTTAGTTGCAAGCAAAACAGGATTTTTCAACTTAATAGGTTGCTGAATTTCAGAATTGAAAACACCCTTTTGCTTAGCATTGTTGTTTTTCTCATGCTCAAATTACAAAATTTCAGTGGGAGTCATAGGGAGCAACACAATTTTCTTGCCCTTATGCATGAGAGTATACTTATTAGATCGACCATCGTGAATAGCATCAGTATCAAACTCCCAAGGACGTCCCAACAAAAGAGAGCAAGCATACATAGGTACCACATCAAAATCAGCAAAACCATGATAAGAACCAATGGAAAAATGTATCCTTGCTGTTTGTGTTACTTTTACCTTACCATTGTTGTTAAACCATTGAATGTGATAAAGGTGGGGATGCTCCCGTGTGGTCAAGCCAAGCTTGTTGACTACCTCAACATTCACCAAATTGTTGCAACTACCACCATCAATGATCGTATGCACACGGCAGTCCTTGACGGTGAGAAACATGTTGAAAAGGTTGTGACGTTGGCGGTTGTTGTCCTCTCCAACCGTGGCACTCAAAGCTCGCTGCACAATCAAAGTCCTATAGTTGTTGGTCGCAGATGTAGCAAGAACCTCCTCAGCACCATCATCAGAACCTGAAATGTTAGCTGCAATAATATTTTCATGTTCAATATCAGAAGCACTAACATACCCACCATCAGCAGTGGCAATGATCGCCCGTTTTCTGGGGTAATCACGTTGCATATGGCCAAGTCCCTGGCAGCGGTAGCACTTGATGTCGGAGGTGCGACTGGTGGAAGTGTTGGGTGTAGCAGTCTTTGCTGCAAAACCTGGAGGCGTCTGGGACTTGCTGTTATCCTGTCCCCGTGATGTATAAGGCGTGGTGCTGCGTACAACACCGGTGGATGGTGGTGTAGACACACGTACGCTGGAGGATGGCGCTGCTTTGGATGGCACCGGAAGCTGTCGTGGAGTGAAGGTGTTGTTCGCCGCTGCTGTTGGCGACCCTGCATTTCTTTTTCTGCTAACATAGCTAGTTTAAATAAACGTTGAATAGAATGATATTCCTTGTAATCAACTATGTCATGTATCTCATGCCGCAAGCCCCCAAAAAACCTAACAATTTGGTCTTCCTGATCCTCAACTACCCCACAACGAAGCATACCATTCTGCAACTCTTGATAGTACTCTTGGACAGTCATGTCACCCTGATCAAAGAGATGCAATTTCTTAAGAAGATCACGTCTATATGAAGGAGGAACAAACCTAGCGCGCATATCTTCTTTTAACGCAACCCATGTTTGTGGGTCATTACGTGTATTCACAAGTTCATTCCACCAAATGATAGCAAAATCTTTAAACTCACTAGTAGCTTGTCTAACTCTATGTCGCTCGGGAACAAGATGAGAGCTTATCCATAGATTTATTTCCTGTCATTGTTAGTACAAACCAGAAAACAAAGGCAAAAGTATCGTGAAGAACCCTATTACTACGTTCTCTGAAGTGGAAGTGGGAGTGGAAATGAAGCAGTAAGATGTGTCTTACTCCGCTCTTACAAGTTTCTTATCAGCACTGCAGGTGGCCAACGGTGACCAGTGTGAAAGCAAGCAGAGAGTGGGTGTGACTGCAGAGGTTACCTGTTCTGCTCGAGAGAAGGTGGAGCTTGGGAAGTCTCAAATGCAGTATATGTATGTGGCACACAAGTTAGTAACCGATAGCAATGCTGAATAATTGTCCAAAGAAACAGTTGCTGGCCTAAAATTGTATTATAACAGTTGTGGCAAAAAGCAAGAAACAATACCAGCAAGTTTTGAAAACAAGGATGAATGATGATGAAGACAAGGATGAATGATGATGACCAACAAGGACAATATCAGCAAGTATTCAGCATTCACACAGAAAACAGCACAAGTAGAAACCCCTTGAGCCTCCTGTTTTTATCTTTTAGCACTAGTAGAAATCAAAATTTTGTTTTTTATTTTTTTATATTTTTCTCAACCAGGGGCACAAGAATAGAAATAGCACCAAGTATTACCTCAAACCGATGAAAGATGTGATCGGTATAAATTCAGGAGCGTTTGAAATAATGGGTGCTGGAACTTCAGAATTCGAAATGAGGGCCTTCCTGATTTTCTTTAATTTTTTTGAAATCACCGTGACCGGCGTAGCCGCTGAATCTTATGTGGATTTTTTTCGATAGCTTTCCGGGAAAAAAGGTACACCTCAATCAGAGTTCCGAGTGAAAAGGTATGCCCGTTTTAAGGAGGATACCCCGAATTAGGTGTTGGTGGTGGTGGAAACTGAAACAGATACGAATCAAATCGGTGGACGGAATTTTTTTGTAGATTGGTTTTTTGTAGATGGCAGCGGATAGAAGAAACAAAACTGAACCAAACAAATCTAAACCAGCAACCAATCTCAATCTAGGACACGAACTCAGAACTACGGACTCCGAAACTAAATTGTGCAAAAGGCTGAGCGAGGGCTATAGGTCAGGGAAAGTAAAAGTTTTTGTGGATTTTTGTGGACTATTGAACTGAAACAAAATGAATCTAAAGGGCACACAAGTATACCTCACGGTCAACCTGATATCTGATACCAGTTGATAGTCTAATGAGTCTCGATCTTCCGAGAGGTATGGTAAACTTGATTGGGTGGAGATTCGACGTTGATGATCCAAGGCTCCGAACGAACGAAACCCCACAATCACTACACCACTGCTCCGTTGGTTATCACCCGGTCACATGAATGACCTCAACATGAAGGCTTATCCCTGCAAGCGCAATCAAGAACACAAACAAGAACAGAGAAATTGCAGTCAAAACTGATTTGATCACGAAGTGGGGTCTCACAAACCGATGAAACTAAGCAAAACCCAACCCTAATGTGGTGAAGGCTGCTGAATAAAAATGAGTTAGGGTCGTGCAAGACCCCTGGACGCAACCCTAATGGGCTTCCACACGATACACGGGCCAGCGGCCCAAAGGACGGTAACGCAGCACCCTGACAGATTCTGGACATCCACTTGCTTCGCAGATTCCCGTCAACTCGGAAGGAATTTTGATGTTGGACCGGTTCCTTTGGAAGATTTATGTCATTCTGGTTCCAACCATATATAGAACGTCCAAATCTGACACTGTATGTGCCCGGAGCGTCAATTTTGGTGAAGGCAGCTCCTGGAATCCGAGGTGGAGTCAAAGTCCAGTTGGGTTTGGACTCCTCTTTGGTGTGGGCGTCCTATCTCTTTCTCCTTGACTCCTTGGACTTCTCCAAGCTTGCTGGTCCTCTCCATTGTTCCAAATCAATAAAACATGCATGGAAACAAGCGTAAGTTCTGAAATACCATTGATAAGGTTAGAACGTACCTGGAGATCCAACTATCGCGCACGTGCTCCAGTGATCGGTCCATGTATTGTATGCAATAGAGAGATGTCCTCATCAGTTTACCTACTACATTTCGTAAACATAATTCAGTGTGGGTGATCGTCGACCGGCTCACGAAGGTTGCCCCATTTTATCCCGGTCAACACAACCTACAACGCCAAGAAGTATGTTGAACTGTACATCTCACGGATTCTTTGCTTATATGGCGTACCCCGCACTATCATCTCGGATTGGGTCACTTTATTTGTGTCTCGTTTTTGGGAGCAATTACATGCTTCCTTGGGTACGAAGCTGATCCGTAGTTCGGCGTACCACCCGCAGACGGATGGGCAAACCGAGCGGGTAAATCAAATTCTAGAAGACGTGTTACGAGCTTGTGCTATCAACCACGGTAAGAAATTGGATGATCACTTACCGTTAGCCGAGTTCTCATACAATGATGGTGCCTTACGAGGCGCTATATGGAAGAAAATGCCGCACACCGCTGAATTATTGTGAATCCAGTGAAAGGGTCACCTTCGGGATTGATCTTGTCAACAATGCGGAAGAAAAAGTTTGCCAGATTCAAGCGAACTTAAAAACCGTCCAATCCCGACAAAAACAGTATGCGGACCGGAGAAGGCGTCCTCTCCAATTTGAAGTCGGGGATCATGTGTATCTACGTGTCTCCAATGAAAGGCGTGAACAGATTCGGGGTTAGAGGAAAGTTGGCACCCCGATTCATCTGTCCGTTCCAGATTCTGGAAAGATGTGGATCCGTTGCATACCGGCTAAAATAACCAGCGACACCCTACGGTGTGAACAACATCTTCCACATTTCTCAGCTGAGGAAGTGCCTCAAGTTTTCAACCACCGTTCAGCTGGGAGATATCGAGGAGCTGAAACCGGATCTCACGTATCGAGAGGAGCCGGTTCAGATCATTGATGAGAAGGCCCGAACCACACGCAACCGTACGTTGTGGTTCTATAAAGTTTTATGCAGTAATCACTCTGTGGATGAATCGACATGGGAGAGCGATGTATTTCTTCGTGCCAACTACCCCAACTTTTTAACGTCGCACATCCGGTAATTTTCCACCGTCCTCTCAAATTTTTATCTTAAAATCTTGGGACGAGATTCTTGTGAGGGGGGAGGAATGTAAGGGCCCAAGTTTTTAACATGATAAAAGTGTTCATCGCACCCACACCCCACCTTAATTGTGGTAATCACATGAACATATTTGAAGAGCAAGTAACCACCATAAATAGATTTATTTGGAGATGAACTCACAAAATGCAAAAGTGGTATTTCCCACATGAATCATATAGGGGATGAGCATATGATTAACCCCTAAACCTTGTTAGGAATGCTCAAGCTAAATTTCACACAAATCCAAACTTCTTTGAGGTACTTTTGGGTACAAGCATTAAAAGGCTAGTTTGAAATTAAATTCAAATTCGAATTTATTTCAGCCCATGAATTCAAAAATGGGATTTATATTCAAACTCAGCACATTTTTATGAGCTCACACACCAATTTTCACTCCATTTGGAGTTGATCTTGACATGAGCTATTTTGAGCAAATTCAAACCAAATTTGAATTTCAACTTCACATGTGTTGCAAATACATCCAAACCAGTTCACAATTTGAATTATTCGAATTCAAATGGGCATTGGGTGATTTGATCAACTCACAAAAGGTATTAAGGTCCCCAATATTAAGAGCAGTAAGAATTCATGTTTTTGGGACAAAATTTGAGCTGTGAGGCGATCCTGTCAGCCACATAAATCGACTGAACCGCCTCACACCGAGATTCTCGGGTTCTTGTGCGCGCTCATGCAGACGCCACGGCGAGAAGCGCTGCCACCTCCTGTTCTCTTGTCCTGGATATCGAGCACTCGCGCCCAGCCTCCTTATCTTCACCACGGAAAGCCCAAAGACCATTTCTTCACTGCTTCATCGTTCTCCCGCACAGAAACTGCGCTACACCTCGCCGCACCACCCGAGCTCCCACCTCCACCGTCGACCGGACCACACAGAGGGTTTCCCCTCGAGCTGAGGCCAGAAATGGAACCTATGGGCTTTACTCAACGTGCTATGGTCCTCAGCTGCTCGTGATAGACTTCCTTAAAGCGTCACCTTGCTGTTTCTTCTTCCTCTACGGATCACCACCGCCCCGCCGTCACAGAACAGCTTCGGCGCCAGAAACTGCACACAAAGGTTAGCATCGAGGTCTAGTAGCTTCTCTGGAGCCCCCTAGTTCCCTTGTAGCACCGGCTAGCTGGAATTTCACAATTTCCGACGATCACCGTATAGAACCGAGGCTGACTACAACGTGAAATTCCTCTCGCATGATTGATCATCCGATCAGCTGGTCTAGTTAGAGCTAGAGTAGGATCTAACGATCGCCTCAGACGAATTCTAGCAAGGATGATCGATCCGGTGAGCTCAGCGCCGTGTTTTCGCCGCCGCCGGTGAAAACGCCTCGGGTCACCGGTGAAGTCCCTCTTCCCGGCGATCTCCAGCCAAGAGGAGGGCAGGGTTAGCTTCTCCGTGCCCCATTTCTGGTTTGCGACCCTTTGATTGATCACGTTTGCTGCCGAGCTGAGTTAGCACCGTCCGACCCGAGCTCAACTCCGCCGCCGCCGTCGCCGATCACTTTTCCGGCGATGTCAAGGTGCGAGTAGTTGTCCGGCGTGTGCACCGTGCTTAATGGATCATGTAGGACGAAACCGCGTCAAAAATTAGGCAGGATCAGCCGAGAATGGGCCACACCACTGCCTCTGTTCGTCGCCGCTCGGGCGCCGGCGAGAGGTTGAAGAAGGTACTGTTTGGTGGGCCCCAGTTGACAGTAGTTTAACCAAATCGATTGGATTTTCCAGTTTTCCCTCCAAAACTTTAGAAGCCCATAACTTTGGCTAGAATAGTCCAAATCAAATGAACCAAATTTTATTGTATTCAGCTCTCTGAGTAGTTTCCATAAAAACAAGTTTCACTCATAAAAACCTTAATTTCTCCATAATTAATTTTCCAAAATTTAAACTGGTTAGAATTTTAACTGGAGATCCTTGTAGTGGAAAATTCTGAAATTTGGCCAGGATGTTCCTTGTAATATCCCTGATCCTCCATAAATATTTCAGATCCATCCGATCTCATTTGATCCAGCTAATGGTGTGATTAAGTAAACTGGTCCAGAGAAAAAGAAAAATGTCCAGAAACATTTTTCAGATTTTCTCTGAACTTGTTTATGTCATATCGTTTGCTAGGATGGTCCAAATTAGATGAAACCAATTCCATTAGAACCCTTAAAAATCTATTTTCCATAAAGTCATGGCTTGCTCCATGAAAATCCTTCGAAAACCATAAGAGCTCTAATTATGGCCAAATACACATTTATTTGCGCAGGAATGAAATGAGCTTTGCTTCAAATGAAATTTGGACAAGTCCCTGTTTAGGTTGTCTCCAAACCACAGTAAAAATTTCAGATTCAATAGGGCTGTTTACCTATACTTATGGTCTTCACATTATCAAAATAACTCAAATGCATTTAAATTGACACGCATCGTATGTTTCTTTTTCGTGTAGTTGCTAAGATCGAAGAACATCCAGAGGTTCGATACTTTATTACTCCGGAAGAACAATTAGCTAATGATCAGCAGCAAGGCAAGCTCTGGTTTGCATTAACCCATTTACAAAGTCTTATGTTTTGATCACTTACTTTAAGCAATTCCTACAATTGTGCATTACAGTCTTGATTAGAAACCCAAATGCACAGCCAAGAGAACCAGGAGTTTTGGGATTAGCTTTTAAACCTCCAGTAGTTATAACTACTCGCGAGAATAGGCTTAGTGGCACACCACTCGGTTAGAAAAATAGACAATGAATCACATGGAAAGAAATTGAGACCGAGCGGAGAGTAAGGGCAGCAGGACTTTGGGGCCTGGGTTCCATAGCTCTGATTATGTCGATTGAGGACAGAGCCGTGTGCGGGCCTGTTGAACAAGCAAGAACAGTACTGAAGACCTACCAGGTATATGGGAACCGGGAAACTGATGTAATTCGGGTTGCGATCTATTAACGCATTATTTGTCGTCCAGAGGGTAGGTTGAGAGCAGCGAGGTGTAAATTGGCTAGCGGGCACTGCGGATGCTCCGTGTAGAGACCTCCTGCTCGGGACGATAGTACCGGTTCAACACTTAGCTAACAGATGAAAGGTGGTTGTGTACGACGTCCGTGGTGGTTGCTGTAGGCAACATCGAGTACGGGCGTACGATATGGGTTATTCGGGTAACCCAGTAGATGTAAATCGATTATAATCGCCGTCCCTCGCGGTCAGTGAGTACCACTTGTTCACTGTACCATGACGTAAAAAGAACAGGCTAGATGTCATGATAAAATGTTGCTGGTTGAAAGATTTACATTGTTTGTTAATGAAATGCTTTAGTTTAGAGACAATTAAAGTTCTTTTCAACCTTAGGAAAAGCAAATAAGAGAAATGTGTTCCTTGTCTGATTGCGGCTTTCTTATGTGTCTTAGCACAAGGTTCCCCACTAACTTGAGGCTAAAATTCTAAAGTAAGAGTCAACTAATTACGCGTGTCTTTTGCAATATACTTTCCTATCATACACTGCAAACCCAGCATGTAAAGTTTCATGCGTAGGTGAGACGGGTCAGTCTTGCTGAGCCATCGTGCTCACTGCTTGTGTTTGAAGCATTTGCAGGGTGTTATGACGAGGAGGCTCCCAAGGAGGAGACGGACCCCCAAGAGGGAAACACCGTCGAGTGGGAGCCGTGCACGCCGCCTCGTTAGTGTGTGTGTGTGTGCTAGTGAGGACACGTTCACGGGCTGAACATGAACTTCTTTTGCTTAGTCTATGCCCACTAGTGTAGACTTAACATTGTTTTGATGTAACTATGTTCTTAAACAAGTTCTGTAATAAAATTTCGCTTTCGCTTATTTATCGCCTTTTATTTGTGTTATCCGGTGTTGTCTATCGCAGCACCCCTCACCAAGATCCGGGTTTGTCGGGACAGTCAGGTCCTCACAAATATTCCCAACGGTATCATAATTATCCAAAGAAAAGCCTTAAAGTATGGCATAACTACGTGTATGGGTAGTAAAATACTTTCCTAATGAGTTATTCAAGTAGAAGGGTAAATGGTGATAATGGGGTAGTGTGACACACAATTAAGCATGTACTCTAATTAATATAGTTTAGTACTAGTGAGAGTTAGACTAAGCGGGAGTTATTACTATTGTGCTTGTGTATGTGTGTGTGCACATGCTAGTGATGAGTCCTACTTTTTAGTGATCCAATCATATTGGGGACGGGCTTACACCTTGTCTACCAGGTGACTCCCGCTAACAACTTGTGGCATAGTTGGACGTGAGGGATTATGAAGTACAGACAACGCTAGCAGAATCTGCCACCTACCACTACAACCCGTGGGTCTACAAGACATCCAACGCCATGGTACAAATATCATTCTAAGGCAATTACTAACCTAAGCATCATTGAACAAATGATGTATCTAAGCACTAAGTTATTCATACTAACATATTTATACTTTACACAATTAGACTATAGTAGAGGCCTATGGTGTTTATGATAACATAATAATAGCATTAATATGTTATCATAATAACAATGCCTACCACATATATGGAGTCCACAATCAAACAAGAAACGCTTCAACCAAACATATAAATAATAAAATACTAATATCATTAAATAGCATAAAGTCACAAATAAGAGGAAATATACATAAGTCGTGCCTTTCCCAAAATGGACTTTCGTAACTAGAAAGACTCCTCCCTACAGCCTAAACTCCACTAATTACTAGCAGAAGTCTGTATACAAGAGAGTGATGCTCAAATGGTGTGTGTTTTAATGAGTGAGGGGCCCTATTTATACTAGTTTCAGAGTCGGATCCCACTATAATTTGAGCACAAAGTAGTCATCACCGAATTTAGGGCACCATAGTGAGTCAACACGTGGAAGGAGACCGAGTTTGAGGGGACGAACGCACCCCCATGTGCTATGTTCGCTTGTGCTTTCTCCTGTAGGCTGCTAGGTGGGCCCTCTGATCCTTCTCAAGTGATTTGCCGTTGGATTTCCTCGGATACCTCTGGAAGTGGGCCATTGGATGCATGGAGTACCACGTGTCAGCCTGTGATTGGCTGGGAGTGTAGTTTACTCCACTGGATTCTCCTCATTTCTGTAGTAAAATATCTGAATGCACAATTCCTCCAGTTACAAGTAGAAATGTTTACTCCTTCACTTAATTGAGATAGATTGATGGTCAAAGATGGAAATTAACGACTGTAAACATGTAACAACATGGTTCCATGGTGCGGTGAAAGTGTCTGATTGTGTGTGGAGGTTTTCAAAAATTTGTGGCGTGATTACATCACATTCGAATGTGAAAAGTTGATATTAGTTAGCCTCCGAGTTGAGTCCGAGTTGCTGTCCGAATTGCATGGATTTTGATATGAGTTTTGGTAGGAAATTTGGTTTTTTCATAAAGAAAACATTTGATTCTGAGTTAATTGCGAGTTTGGGCTAAAGAATCTAAGTTAAGGTCAGATTTTGAGTTGTTTGTATGGATAAATTTTGTGAATGCGTCCAAAGAGTTTTGTAAGATTTGGATTCCAATCTATGTGCCAATAGATAGAGTCCAAGAACGTTAAGACGTGTTCTAGTTGAACAGCACTACATTGGAGTTGTCCTAGTTGGTTACGTTGGCCTGAGGACTGTGGATATAAATAGAGAAGACTTGGCTACGTGAGAGGCATTCATTGCAGCTGGCTTTCATGTGTTCTAAAGTAAAAAGTCATCGTTTGTGTGAAGCTTTTGCGTCTTGATCTAAAAACATCGTTTTTGGTGGTTGGGACACTCTTTTCCTTCATATGTATTCTGTTTCTCGTGTGCGACTAATTTCAGCCGACCTTGGATCGTGTTTTAGTCATAACTTTCGGTCTACCCATCAAATTGACCTGATTCTTTTTGTGTTGGCTTAAAAACTTGATTTTCTGCCATTTATTTAGAATTAAAAGTAATTGGAGTACCGGTTAGGACATCACACATGAGTTTGTGCAACATATCAAATTAGTTCTTGACTTGGGTAGATCAGACTGATCTTTGCTCACTTTTTTATCATAACTTTAGTTCTACTACATCAATTGATGTTATTCTTGTTGTGTTGGTTTTCTAACTTAATTTTCTATTACCTATGGAGTTCTGGTCATGTTGTCAGTCACAGAACTCACACACATAAGATTGTTTTTGTAGATGATCAATTTTTTATTGAGGGGTTAATTCTTCTGCTGATTTTTTATTTCATCTACCATTTAAACCCCCCCCCCCCTCTAGTAGCTGATATTGTATCTTTTGATCCTACAGCCTTTCTTAAGTACTAAGAGTGTTTTATAAAGTTTGCCCATGGTAAACCTGTTTTCAATTTGAAAACTTTTAAGCCAATCATACCATTCCCTAGCGGATTGCTCAAGATCATCCAAAGCTTTAGAAAGTTTGTAAACATCGTTAGAAAAATCAGATGTTCAAAACTAGGTGGCTGCTCAATGTACACTTCCTTACCTATGCATCCATTTATAAAAATACTTTTCACATCCATTTGATACAATTTTAAACCCTTAGATGCAGCGAAGGCTAGTAAAATTCCAATGTCTTCAAATCTAGTAATAGGAGCAAAGGTTTAATCCAAATCTATACCTTCCACTTGTATGAAACCTTGAGCAACCAATGTAACATTGTTCCTAACCATAACACCATCCTTACTTTGTTTTTCTAACCACCACTTATTTCCAATTAAGGTCTGGCCAAGAGGTGGTATGAAAGTTCTCAAACTTTTTACATTCAAAACTTTCTAACTCGTCTTACATGGCAATTATCTAGGATTTATCAGTTAATGCATGAGATACATGGATCATGTGACTCGTTTATGAAGGCTTCCAATTACCTATTCACGTAGATGCACTTTTCAACGTGTAAAGGAGTTGAAGCTTCACAAACTTCCTCTACCTTGTTGAACTTATCTGTGTAACTCCTATATCATGACACTTGTTGGCGTTAAAACTTTACAAATGATAGATTGTAAAGTTATAAAGCCAATGCAACAAGAACCATATTTATCTTATGTCTCCTATAAAAGTTATGGTTGAAGCCGTGAAGCCCACCTGATCTAGATGAAACCAGCAAAACACTTGAAAATGACAAAAAAAATGAAGGTTTTTGCATAGCCGCAGCCTGAAACTCGTACTTGCTCCCCAAATATGAAAATCAACAGGTTCAACGAGATAAAATCTAGCAAAATCAATGAGAAACACGACTGAATTTGCCTTGATGATATGATGAATTTTCACATGAAACATGGCAAGTTGAACACATGATCTTGGTGTAAAAACTAGAAGCGATCAAGCAACTTAAACATGATGCAAAAAGCATGACAAAAAGACATATGGATCTCAATTTCATAATCCTTTATTAACTCCATCCATCTCCGTTGCCTCATATTGAATTCCTTCTGAGTGAATACGTACTTGAGGCTCTTATGGTCGGTATAGAGGTGCACTAAATTTCCGAGTAGGTAGTGCCTCCACATTTGTAACGTGAACACCACCGCAGCGAGTTCTAAGTCATGAGTGGGGTAGTGCTGCTCGTGTTTGCATAGTTGACGTGATCCATACGCGATCACGCGTCTATCATATATTAACATGCAGCCAAGTCCAATGCCTGAGGCATCACAATAAACATCGAACAACTTCGTCGTAACCGGTTGAGCTAGAACCGGTGCCACTGTGAGATGTTTATTCAGAAATTGAAATGCCTCTTTTCAGGCCTTAGTCCATACATAATTGCTGCTCTTCTTCAATAATTGTGTCATTGGCTTAGCAATCTTCGAGAAGCTGGGAATAAACCTCCAGTAATAGCCCGCTAGTCCTAGAAAACTGCCGAAATGATGAACGGATGTTGGAGACTCCCACTTCACTACTTGCTCAACTTGTGTTGGATCTACGGCCACATCTTCCGCTGAAATAATGTGGCCTAAGAATGGTACTTTGCCAATCCAAAATTCACACTTGCTGAATTTGGCATACAGCTTATGTTTTCGCTATCATTGGAACACAATGTGGAGATGTTTAGCGTGCTCTTCTTCCGATTTGGAGTATACGAGAATATCACCGATGAATACAATGAAGAACTGATCCAACTCTGGCGTGAATACAAAATCATGAGGTACATGAAGTGTGCTGGTGCATTTGTCAGACTGAAAGACATGACTAGATACTCATACAGCCTGTTTCTAGTCGAGAATGCTGTTTTCGGTATATCCTCCGCTCTGATATTTATATGATTATAACCTGACCTCAAGTCCATCTTGGATAATACTCTGGCACCCAATAATTTATCAAACAATATATCGATCTATGGCAGTGGATATTTATTCTTGATCGTCACTGCATTCAACGGCTGATAGTCTACACATAACTGCAGTGATTCATCCTTTTCTTCACAAAGAGGGCCGAGCAGCCCCATTGTGATGATATTGGCCTGATGAATCCTTTGTCCATTAAGTCTTTTAGCTGCTCTTTAAGTTCAGCTAATTCCTTCAGAGACATTTTGTATGGCCTCCGATATATCGGTGTGGTTCCCGGTGCTAACTCGATCTTGAAGACCACGTCTCGTTCAGGCGGCATCCCTGGGAGATCGTCGGGAAACACATCTGGGTACTCACGGACCACTGGAATGTCCTCCAGATTCATGGCCACATTGTTGTACGCTGCTGGAATTTCAGAATCCACGTCTTCAAGTATGAGTGTATGAAGACCATAGAACGGAGAGTCCAATCAAACAATCCGTGGACCGATGTCAAGAACAGCCCTGTGGTAGTTTATCCACACCATTCCTAATATTACATCGATCCACTGTCCCTCTAACACAATGAGGGTTGTAGGGCATAATTTCCCACCTAAGCACAGGGTGCTTTGACCACTACTTCATTAGCAGCTATGTTTCCACCTGGTGAGCTGATTAGGTAGTGATCCTTTGGTGTAGTGGTTGGGAGCTTAGATTTGCACACAAATGATCTGCTGATGAAATTATTCGTGGCTTCAGAGTCGAGTAGAATTACTACGGGTAGTTTGTTGAGTGTGACTAACCCGCTAGCACAGGTTCACCTTCCGGCACATCTTCTATAGATGTATGATAGATGCATCTGGACTTTGGTGCTGTCTGCTTGAACTGAGCATGGGGCTGATTTGTACCCTGCTCTGGTGTATTTCCACTGTGAAGTTTCCTTTCTGGACACTTCCCGCTAACGTGACCCCAATGACCGCACATGAAGCATGGTTTCTGTACCGGTTCTCTGTCACTCTGAGTATGGACATGGGGTGCATTCTGTTGTTGCACGAACGCGTAAGGAACAGAATGTTGCGGCTGGATATACTGCTGTTGCTGCTGTCCGAATTAAGAATATTGAGAAGAACGACCCGAATATTGTGGGAGTCGTATAGCCGGCTGTATCGGCTGACCGATCAATGTACTATCTACCACCCGGTATTTCCGAGGAGCAGTATTGCTACTGTCCAGTGGTATACTACTCTTTCTTTTCTGCCTGAACATCACGGTGAGCATCTTCAACCATGATGGAAGCACTCATTAACTCGTTGAAATTACTTCGATTTTGTAAGGGCCTAAGTTTTTGGCACATATTCAAAGTGTTCATCACCACACACACAATTCATTTGAAGAAACTTTGTGAACACATTTGAAGAGCAAGTAAACACCATCAACATGGTTATTAGAGAATAAACTTACAAAATGCAAAAGTGGCATTTCCCACATGCATCATCTAGGGGCTGAGCATATGAAAAACTCCAACACCTTGCTAGGGATGCTCATGCCAAAATTCACCAAATCCAAAACCTTTTGAGGTCTTTTTTGGGAATAACTAGAAAGAGGGTAGTTTGAACTCAAATTCAAATTCAAACTACTTCCATCCCATGAATTCAAAAGTTGGAGGCATATTCTTACTCAGCACATTTTTGTGAGCTTACCCACCAATTTTCACTCCAGTTGGGGTTGATCTTGACATGAGCTAAGTTTAGCAAATTCAAACTCAATTTGAATTTCAAACTGCATATGTGCTGAAAATTAATTCAAACACTTCACAATTTTAATTCTATCAACTTCAAATGGGCTTGTGGTCGATAATTCAAAAATGAGAGGGTATTTGGGTCTCTACTGTTTAGAGCAGTGGGGAAAATTTAATTTCAGAGGTTAAACCTTAGGTGGAACCCACATGTCAGCCTCAATAGCCAAAGCAACCGACTGGGGGACTTAGCCCGGTTTCTTGCACCGGCTCGGGCTTCCGCCATGGCGAGGAGCAGTCGGGACAGCTGCTGGTTGCCGCTCCCAACCACTGAACCGCCTCACCCTCCCTCTTATCCCCGCAGCTGAGCCAAACCGAGGCGTTATCGACCGTTCTTTGCTCTCGCGCAAGAAAAGCATCGCCTCGCTGCCGCTTGCTCAGAGTTGATCAGAGGATCAGTGATCACAGCCTCTTCATTTCCTCCAAGCTGCAAAACGGTACTAGAGATTCCCCTCTTCCTTCCTCGTCGTAGGAATCAGCTGAATTCGAATGATCTTGCTCATACCGAAGGTCTTTTCCGGTGACCTGAGTCCGCCGCACCTCGGGCTCCCGTGGACAGCCCAAAAGGGAGGTTGGCACGCCCAGGCTAAGGCACCCTCGGACGTATTAGTGTCTGGTGCTGCTCACCCCTGAACCACAGCCCGAGTGTTTGATCACCGGCGACGAATTTCAGTTTCTCCTTTCACTTGGCGCAGCCGACCTTCGGGTGTGGATCCGCCAAATTCTCACTCCATAATTGTTTAGAGAGTCTCAAACTGTTCCTACACGAACTAGACTTAGTGGCGCACAAGTTGGCTTCACAACACCAAGCATGAGAACCCCTGTACATGGCGTATTTCCAAGCTTGCCAACGGCGGCTGATTCGGGAAGCATCGGGCGCATGGTGAGAGCCTACTTAGGACCTCTCCCGAGCTGCTTCGAGCCCATGCCGAGCTTCCCTAGGGTCCACTGATGCTCTCTGGCCTTTTGCTCGATCGGGTGGGGTGCTAGGAAGTCCGGCCGACACGGCCGAAGTTCTTCCAAAACCGCCTCTCGTCGCCAACCGTGTTCCGTTGACTGTCATGACCAGCTGAGCCCAGCATCATCTTCCCCGTGTGGAATTAGGTAGAGGCGGCCAATATCATGGAGTTTGTCACACGGCAGAGGCCACCGACGAGCTCTCCGGCGAGGATTCGCAGCGGCCGAGCGCGGGAGGCCGGAGGTAGACGAAGCCCCCAGTCCCACGTGTCAGCGGCTGATATTTTAAAACCCGGGATTAGCTTTGGCACCGGATCAGGTGCGGCTGCATGCGAAAGATTTCGTAGCCCCGTGTGTCGACCGCTGAGAAGTTGACACGTAGCCCCGGTCCCACGCGCAGCAATTTAAACATTTCCCCGATTTTCAGATTTAGTTCAAACTTCAAACCCACATAACTTTGGCTAGAAAACTCCAAATCGAGTGAACCAAATTTTGTTGGATTCAGCTCTCTGAGTACTTTCCAACAGATCAAGTGTCACTCTATGAAAATCCTTATTTCTCCAGAATTAATTCTTCAAACTTTAAAATGTTTAGAATTTTAACTGGAGAACCCTTTGGAGGAAAATTCTGAAATTTTGCTGGGATGTTCACCAAACTATCCCTGAGCTACCACAAAAATTTCAGATCCATTTTATGTAAAGGCCTCAGTTTTTGACACATCCAAAGTGTTCATCACCACACACACACACACCTCATTTGAAGATAGTTGATGAACACATTTGAAGAGCAAGTAACCATTATCAACATGCTCATTAGAGAATAAACTCACAAATGCAAAAGTGGTATTTCCGACATACATCATATAGGGGCTGGACATTTGGAAAACTCCTACACATTGCTAGGAATGTCCATGCCAAGTTTCACCCAAATTCAAAACCTTTTTGAGGTCCTTTTGGGTATAGCTAGAAAGAGGGTAGTTTGAACCCAAATTCAAATTCAAACTGTTTTTATCCCCTTAATTCAAAAGTGGGAGGCATATTCTTACTCAGCACATTTTTATGAGCTCACACACCAATTTTCACTCCATTTGGAGTTGATCTTGACATGAGCTAAGTGTAGCAAATTCAAACTTTATTTAAATTTCAAACTGAATATGTGCTGAAACTTAGTCAAACCAAACCCAATTTGAATTGTAACCAATTCAAATGGCTCAGAGGTGAATAATTAAAATCACCATGGGCATTGTGGGGATTACTGTTTACAATAGTAATATGGAGTTAAGTTCAGAGGTTAAAAGGGAAATGGGACCCACATGTCAGCCACTGGAGAGAATTTAACAGACTGAAGACTGAATTCGGTTACTCGCGCCCGACCGAGCTGCCGCCACGGTGAAGAAACGGTGAGGACAGCAGCTGCTTGCCGCCCTCGGCCGATGAACCACCTCTCGGGGCCTTTATCTACGCGCCCGAGCGGTCGCCGGTGCATCTCACCGCTGCCCCTTCGTGTTCCCACCCAGAAAGCTGAAACTCCTCGCCGCTCGGTTGAGCTCTCGGTCCCTCATCACCCGGCCGATCCAGTGATCCTCCCGGCGATCTGAGACCAGCACCTGGTGCGCCAAGTCTTCCTTGACGCCCTTGCACCGGTTCCAGGCTCTGAGCAGTCCTTCCCGAGCTCCACCGTGACGATCTTTCCTCTGCCGGTTCAGCTCAAGCCGCCACCGCGGGAACGATCCGTCCGGCCACCACAGCCTACCGTTCGCCGAGCTGTGAACAACAAAGAGATTCACCTTCAGTCCCTCTTCCTTTTATGCAAGCTCCGGCGGCATGACATAGACTACTCACGCCGGAATTTCATGATTTCACGATGGTGTGCAAAAAGGGAGCCCGAACCGATCCACGAAATTCGTAGTCCACACTGCACCACTCACCCTCTCGTGGAGAGGATCACTTCTAGGTGCCCGTACGAGTCCATAGGAACAGAAACCGCGGAGAACCGTGGAGGGAAACCGCTGTTCTTTGAGTTTTAGGAAAAATCCCGATTTCCGGCCTATGTCGCATGGTGGCAGCCCAACACAACCCTTCCCAAGCTCCGTGGAGCTCATGTCGACCTTTCCTAGGGTCCACTGGTGCTCGATGACCCTTAGCTCGATCGGTTGGGGTGCTAGAGAGGTCGGCCGACACGGCCGAAGTTCTTTCGAAGCTACCGCTCGTCGCCGACCGTGTGCCGGCCATTTTCATGACGAACTGAGCCCAGAACCGTGTTCCCCGAGTGGACTTAGGCAGGGGCGGCCAGAATCATAAAGTTTGGAGCACCACAGAGGCCGCCGGCGAGCTCTCCGGCGAGGTGTCGCGGCGGCAGAGCGCGGGAGGCGAGAGGAAGAAGAAGGGAGTGGGTCCTGGCTGTCAGCGGCAGATATTTTAAAAACCGGATCTGCTGTGGCGAGTATTGGGTGCGGCTGGGCGCGAAGGAATCTGTGGCCGCGTGTGTCATCCGATGAGGAGCCGACACGTAGCCCCTGGTCCCACGCGCAGTGATTTGAATTTTTCCTGATTTTCAGCTTTCATTCAAACTTCAAATCCTCATAACTTTGGCTAGGAAACTCCAAATCGAGTGAACAAAATTTTGTTGGATTCAGCTCTCTGATTACTTTCCAGAAAATCAAGTTTCACTTCATGAAACTCCTTATTTCTTCAGAATTAATTCCTCAAAATTTAAACTGTTTCGAATTTTAACTGGATAATCCTTTGGAGGAAAATTCTGAAATTTTGCTGGGATGTCCACCAAAATATCCCTGAACTACGATACAAATTTCAGATTCATTTAAGCTCAATTGATCCACCTAATGGTGTGATTAATGAAACTGTTCCAAAGAAAATGGAAAAGGTTCAGAAACATTTTTCAGAATTTCTCTGAAATTGTTTAGCTCATATCTTTAGCTAGGAACCTTCAAATTAAGTGAGACCAACTTCATTAGAACCCTCTGAAAATCTAGTTTTCAGAAATTCATGGCTTGCTCCATGAAAATCCCTAGAACACCATAAGAGCTCCAATTAAGGTCAAGTACATAATTATTTGTGGAGAGCTCAAATGAGCTTTGCTGCAACTAAAACTTGGCCAAGTCTCTGTTTAGGTTGTAAACAAACAAAAGTAAAAATTACAGAGTCATTGGGTCTGTCTAGTGAGACTTATAAACTTCACAAGTTTAAATTTCAATCAAATGCATGTAAATTAATACATGTAGTTGTTACCTCATGTAGTCGCTAAGGTCGAGGAGGAACCCGAAGTCTTAGACTTCGTTACTCCGGAGGAGCAGCTAGCCTACGACCAAGAGCAGCAAGGCAAGCTCCGGTTTGCATTAACCTTTTTACAAATTTTTATTGTTTTGAACACTTACTTGAGTATCAACATTTCTTGCACTGAAGTCTTGTTTGAAAACCCAATTGCATAGCCAAGAAAACCATGGGTTGGGATTAGAATTGCAAACCTCGTTAGCTACTGCAATGCTAAGATAGTGTAGGATTCGGTACAAGTCGAGTAGTTGGAACTACTCGCGAGCATGGGCTAGAGGCACTCGAATCGGGTAGAGATAGCACATGATACACATGGCAAGAAAAATGAGACCGAGCGGAGAGTAAGGGCAGCAGGACTTTGGGGCCTGTGTGCTATAGCTCCGCTTGGGTCGATTGAGGATCGAGCCGTGTGCGGGCCTGTTGAACAAGCTAGAACAGTACCGAAGACCTACCGGCTATATGGGAACCGGGAAACTGATGTAACTCGGGTAGCTGGGTATTCAGGCATTGCCCGTCGTTCAGAGGGTAGGTTGAGAGCTCGAGGTGTAAATCGGCTGACGGCACTGAGATGCGCATGCAGAGACCTCTTGCTCGGGACGATGGGACCGGTTCAATATTTGGCTGACGGGCGAAAGGTGGTTGCGTACGGCGTTCGTGATGGATGCTGTAGGAAACATCAAGTACGGGCGTACGTGACAGTTTATTCGGGTAACCCTGCAGGTGTAAATCGATTATAATCGCCGTCCCTCGCGGTCAGTGAGTACCACTTGTTCACTGTACCGTGACATAGAAAGAACAGGCTAGTTACATGTTAAAATGTTGCTGATTGAAAGATGGACTTTGATTGTTAATGATTTGCTGTAGTTTAGAGCTAATTAAAGTTCCTTTCAACTTTGGGCAAAGTACATGAGAGAAATGTGTTTCTTGTTTAATTGCGGCTCTCTCATGTGCCTTAGCGTAAGGTTCTCCACAACCTGCTGCTAAAAATTTGAAAGTAAGGTTCCACTAATTAGGCGAGTCCTTGCAACTTGTTTTATCTCCTGTACCTATCACCCCTCATATAGAAGTTCCATGTTTAGGAGAGACGGGTCAGTCTTGCTGAGCCTTCGTGCTCACTGCTTGTGTTTGAAGCTTTTGCAGGGTTCTATGAGGAAGGGACTCCCGAGGAGGAGACGGAACCCCAGGAGGGGAACCCCGTTGAGTGGGAGTCGTGCACGCCGCCGTGTTAGTGTGTGTGCGTGCTAGCAAGGGCACGTTCACGGGCTGAATGTGAACTTGATGCGTAGTCTACGCCCGTGAGTGTAGACTGAACATATTTTGTTGTACAAATGTTCATAAACCTATTTATGTAATAAAACATTGCTTCCGCTTTGTACCTTTGATGTGTGTTATCCGGTGCTGTGCAACGCAGCACCCCTCAGCGTGATCCTGGCTCGACAAGACCATGGGGTTTAACGCACTAGAAAGGTCATCCTTTTCAAAAATCCAGTGAGGAACGAGTTAGTAGCCCATATAAGGATGTTTTTAGTGTATAGAAAGTGGCATACTAACTTATTTGCTTATGTCAGAAAATCGTGCATCTCTGGACGCTTTATGTCTTGGGGGTGCACGTAAGCGCTATCCACCAGTGCGCACAAGCTGAAGGGTGGAGCCCCACGGGTGGCAGATAACCCGACTCGCTTTGGTATCCTTTACGACTCTTCATGTCGTTTGGGGTATTTGAGCAACGTCTGTCCCTGGCATGCGTGGTGCAGTTTTGGAGACCCCGTCACGTGGTCAGTAACGTGAACACGTAGCTCAAGGCGTGTTTGGCTTGAGAACATCCGGGCGAGTGATGACGGCCGGGTGTACGAACTATATGGATATCAGGCTCGGCGTGCAGCCGAGTCTGATGATTGTTTGAGTTTTCTGCAGGTAGTCTAACCACGAAACGGTAGACGTGTAGTATCCGTGTGCGAGTGACGTTTAGTGCCACTGAACTAATGAAGCCGGCTAAGTCCGATATAGGTTTTTCTTTGTGAGGACGTAGTACCGACATGCTCTGGTGACACATCGACGTCACTCATCCGGGCAGCAACAAGATGTACCAAGAATTGAAGACTAAATTTTGGTGGACCCGGATGAAGAGAGAGGTTGCTAAATACGTATCAGAATGTGATACGTGTCGGTGAGTTAAAGCCGACCACATGAAGAAGGCAGGAACCCTACAACCGCTAAGTGTTCCGGCATGGAAGTGGGAGGATATTAGTATGGATTTTATTGTTGGACTACCTCTCACGGCTAATAAGCATGACTCGGTTTGGGTAATCGTGGATCGTTTAACCAAGTCAGCCCATTTCATCCCGGTACATACGGGATACCATGCCAAGAAGTATGCGGAGCTATATATTGCAAGAATACTATGCCTACATGGAGTTCCCCGGACGATCATCTCCGATCGAGGCGCGCTGTTCGTTGCTCGTTTCTGGGAGCAGATGCATGCCTCACTGGGAACCAAATTGATTAGAAGCTCTGCATATCATCCTCAAACCGATGGGCAAACGGAGAGGGTGAATCAAGTTCTCGAAGATATGCTTCGAGCATGTGCCATTCACCACGGTAAAGGATGGGACGATCATCTACCGTTGGCAGAATTCGCTTATAACAATGGGTATCAAGCGAGCATCAAAATGGCACCATATGAAGCTCTCTACGGCCGGAAGTGCCACACACCCTTGAACTGGTGTGAATCTGGCGAGAGAGTGATTTACGGGGTTGACCTCGTAAATGAAGCTGAAGAGCGGGTGAGGCTTATTCAAGCAAACCTGAAAGCCGCTCAGTCCAGACAAAAGAGCTATGGTGATAGGAGGCGTCGTCCTCTGGATTTCCATGTTGGGGACCACGTATACCTCCGCGTATCTCCTATGAAGGGCATTCACCAATTCGGAGTGAAAGGGAAATTAGCTCCGCGCTTTATCGGTCCCTTCGTCATCATTGAAAGATGTGGACCCGTGGCATACCATTTGGAGCTGCCGGCAGCCTTAGCCGGAGTACATAACGTCTTCCACATATCTCAGTTGCGGAAGTGTGTGAAAGTTCCAATGGAGATTCTCACGGGAGACATAACGGATTTGAAGCCGGACCTCACTTATGGTGAGCGACCAACCCGGATAGTTGATGAGAAGACTCACGAAACAAGAAATCGGACGTTGCGATTTTTCAAAGTGCTGAGGGAAAATCACACGTCCGAGGAAGCTACATGGGAAAGCGAGGAGTATTTGCAGCACAATCATCCGGAGTTGTTAGAGGCTTATATGTAGTAGTTGTCCTCTCCACGTTGTCCTTAATCATGAATCTCGGGACGAGATTCTTTTTAAGGGGGGGAATGTAAAAGTCCCAAAAACATGTAAATAGAAAACTTGAGCTATGAATAAAGTTGAGTTTATATGCAAGAAATGGGACTTACAAAAACTTTTGTGTTACTCATGAATGTGTTGGCATGTGCAATAAAACTTTGAATTCAGTTTGAATTAAGGGGTACACTTCTAAAAGAAGGAGGGCATGTTCAAATGAGAAAAATTCAAAGTGTTGTTTGAAAAAGTGTATTTGCAATAGCCGACTCAAATATCAGAGGACATATTTGAATTCCTCAGATCCAAATTATGAGGGAGCCAAATTTTGAGGAAATTTGGAGAGGCTTTGATATGAATATCAAAGGAACTTGTGAAATTCATCCAAATTTGAATTTAAACTTGAAACTGTGTCACAAATTGGCAAATTTCAAAATGGTTTTTGAATTTGGATCCTGCATAGATGAATTTACAAGGTGTCAAAGTTTGGAGATATTTGGGAGATGGACTGTGGGTCCCAATGGTCATTGAGGAGAGGGAGAGACTTAGCACCTAAGCAAATTGCTCTCTGTTCAGACTCAAACCAGATCACTGTTCTCGCTCGAAGGACCGGACACACGCGCGCGCGCCACCGAAGCCACGAGACCGCCAGCTCCCGAGTTGCTTCAACGTCAGTTCTCCCCCCTCCCGCGCCCTTATCGGTCTCCCGCCGCGTGCGCCTCACTGCACCGAGAGAACACCTGGGCTACGCCTTTTCCACGCCACAGCCTCATCACCGAGAGTTTTTCCTCCCCGCTCGACCGGGCCTCGGCGCCGATCGTCGCTGGGCGCCGCTCGCCCCTTGTACGGCCGTCTGAGCTCGTGGCAGCTTGCGCAAGAACCTACGGATCCTCCTCAAGCTACCCAAAACCGTCCACTAGCCCGTGTGCACGGGTCACAGCAAGAAGTTGCCGTGGAGCTTCGTTTGAGGCCGCCGCCGCGCCTCCTCGACGCCCCGGCGATACAGGCCATGTCCCAACCTGGGTTGAACAGCGAAAAGGTGCGGCACTCCCTCCTCTTCACACTGCCAAAGACCCTAGGCAATTCATCCACGGTAGCCCGGGAATTTCTAGAAAAACCGACGAGGTGTCCATAAGCCGTGGTGGGGGGATTTCTCAAAATTTGTGATCAACAGCAGTTCTTTGCTCATTCTGATCACGGTATAGGCTAGAGACATCCTGGTGCGTCGCTGACATCAAAAATCCGGAAGAAAAGTAGAGCCTCGACGGTGTTCTTCGAGTTTTAGCGTCGGACACCGATTTTTAAGCTAGGGCGCACGATGACTTGGTAGTTGGGGGCGTTTCCGAGCTCGGTTGCTTGCATGACGACCTCGGCCATGAGTCACTGGTGCTCTGGAGCAAGAAATCTGCGGATTTGGGTCAGTAGGGAGGCTGGCCGACGTCGCCGGACAAGGGCCGAGGCCGCTGCCCGTCGCCCGACCCCTTGCCTCTACAGCCCACGCAGACCCCGGGAATGGCTTTCCCACCCTCAAAACCCCCAGGCGGCGAGTAGCAGGCTGTGGGATGGCCGGAAAGTCAAGTCCGGCGAGGTCAGCGCCGCGCCGGCGAGGGGGGTGGAGCGCGCGGGAAAAAGGGGGGCAGGAGGAAGAAGAAGCTGCTGGCCCCACTGGTCAGTGGCCGTGGCGGTCGACTGGGATTTGCTGCGGCCACCCGATCTGCTGCGGCTACAGACTGGGCAACTATGGACCGTGGTGTGGCTACAGCGAGGGACTGACACGTGTGCCGGTCAGAGTTTAAACTGTTTCCAATTCAGTATGAATTACAAATTCAGCTCAAACTTTGGAACTGCATAACTTTTGCTAGGAAGCTCCAAATTTAGTGATTCAAATTGGGTTGGATTCAGGATAAAAAGATCTATCCAAATATGCCACCTAATTTGCATGAAAATCAATAGAAAAGTCTGGAGAATTCTTTAAAAATTTTCAGCAAAAGAAATTTTGAGAGAGTTTGGTTCATCTAAAATTCCCCAAATTTTGCCAGGATATTCTTTAGGATATTAGGAGACTCCTGTAAAGGTTTCAACTCATTTGGGGTTAATTTAGTTAGGGTAATTCTGATTTTAAGTTTCTGTATTCAAATGAATACAGAAACATTTTCAGAGAATTTCCAAAAATTGGAAATTCAGTTCTAGCCATTCATTAGCTCCAAAAATCCTAGAAAAATTCAGGCATACTCCCTGAGCTATGTATGAAATTATGGTTCACTTGGATTTGCATGAAAGTGCAAGTTTAATCAGAATTAATTCCTTTATGCTAAATGCTTAGGAAATTGTTCTGGGTGACCTAATCAGTGAAACATTCTGAATTCTGGTCCAGAGGACTGTGACAAGGAACTCACAAGAAAATTTCCAGCTCCATTGGAGCCCTGGATCATTATGTCCTGTTCAACCTCATTAGTTAATCCCCACCCAAGTGATAAAATCCCACTTATCACTTGATCCTAGTGCTTAAACACAAACCCAAACCACTAGCACCAGTTTCATTTTAAATTCTTAAACAGAGTTCCAGTATTAAAACTTGTCTTTAGCACTTGTTAGCAAAGGTTTTATAATTAAACATGTATGCATATTCATAACGTGTAGTGATTAAACGTGGATACGTGAAGAGTGGATCAAGGAGCAAGAAGGGCAGACATTGAGCTGCAAGTCAGCAGAAACTAACTCCATAAACATCTGACTTTAGTCACCTTTAAAACAAAGGCAAGCCCCGGTTTGCACTTAAGTTGTTTTTAAAGTTTTCCCTTTGTTCACTACTATTGGTCAAGGTTTGTATGTGCATTAGGTCAAGGATGTTTGATACTCCACTTGCATAAGCAAACATGAACCCTGAGGTCAAGGGTAGAATTGTGTCATCGTTGTAGAATAAGGCCGTGCTAAATAGGCTAGGACATCCAGTAGAAGACGAGTAGTTGGAATCTACTCGCGAGCTTTGTTTTAGGATCACATAAGCGGGGTTGGAAAGAGAGGCAAACTAAAGATTACGTTTCTAAAGCTGAGACCGGGCAGGAGAGTTAGGTAGCGACAAGACGAGGTCTTGGTCGAGTAGCTCTGTCCGTGTCGGTCAAGGACCGAAGCGTATGCAGCCAAGCTGAGCAAGTATTGAGTTGTGTACCGGATGCTTACTGATATATGGGAACCAGGAAACCGATGTAACAGGTTCACTGGATTGTAGAGGCATACCACATCGTATCGTTAGACCTATGAGACCGATATGGCGTGACCGGTTCTACAGTTTAGCGTCCTGAGAAAGGTTGCCACATACGACGTAATGAAGGACGCCAGAGTTGGGTCTTCAGAGGTGGGCGTATGTGTCGAGTTATCCGGGTAGTGTTTGATTCGAATCACCGTCCGTCGCGGTTATGAGTACCGCTTGCTCACTGTGTTGTGACGTAGTAAGCAAGTTGTGTGGGCCGGAACAGTTTGCAAAAGTATAATTGCTGCTATGATTATGTTAAACTGCATGAGAACCTTGTTTGAGGTAGAGATAGAGCAAACTAAATTTATTTTTCACCTTGGGACAAGCAACATTGGAATAAAGCGTTTCTTGTTTGATTGTGGAGTTCCAATGTTGCTGGGCGTAAGGTCACTACTATTATGGCTAAAATCTGAAAGTTAAGGATGAACTCGTAGGTGAGTCTTTTCGCAAATGACAGGCTTAAGTCATAGGTTACTCTCATGTAGAGTTTCATGTCTTAGGAGAGACGGTTAAGTCTTGCTGAGCTTTTGTGCTCACTCTTGCTATATAAGTGGTTTTGCAGGTAAAAATCAACGCTATAAAGAAGGTTGTCCGGTGAGACTCGGGAATTTTCGAGTCATGTCACACTTGGAGAACCTAGCCGCTGCCATGTCTTCGTGTTGCTAGCGAGAGGAGTCCGCGGGCTGGATCTCTTCTCGAGTGCTTCTTAGATATTCATCGTGAGCTGTTTATAGACTTCCGCTGTAGCTATTTTGTGTAAATTATTTACAAAGAATATTTGTAAGCTTCCGCTTTTGATTTATGTAATACTGTGTTCCTTATATGTGTGCTGTTGGGTGCCGCATAACACGGCACCACCCAATGTGATTCCTCGGGCGAGGCGGCACGGCCCTGTGATCGGGGTCGGGCCCCCTCAGTACTCAGACCGTAGCGCTGGGGGGCAGAGTGCGCATGCTTTGGGTGCAGGACCGGGCAAAGCAAGGCTCCCGACCCCCCGGTCTGGCGTAAGTCTTTTCCTGGAGGAGACCAACTGGCGTTACAGTACCCTTACAGGGGGAGGTCCAAAAGGCCCCCGGGCCTCTGGCAGGTACCCCAAGCACTACCGCCATCGGCAGGATGGCAAATATCGACTATGCGTGAGAGCAGGAAAGAGGAACCGAGTGTACAATGGATGTACACTGTCTACAGCGTGGGGAGGTGATCATATAAATTAATGCGTAGTTTAAATAAACACCTAAGTAAGCATGGTGAACATAATGGGGTAGCATCGGAGTGCCTGTCTTGGGATCAGATGCACGGAGCGGTGGCGCCAGGGTGTCTGCCAGTACCATGCGATCTGGAGCGGAGGATTGACGGCAGCAGCATTGAGGTCGTTGACGTCGCGGATCCACTGCTGGGTGGTCCCCTGGAGGGCGTCTTTAGCAGGCGGATTGTCCAGGAGCGCTTCTGCGGCGGCTAGCGCGCTTGCTTGAGTGGCACTCTACGCCGCGGTAGACCATGAGGTTGATGGAGTTCGTGTCGCCGGAGTAGGCTGCTGGCTTCCAGCTTGCACCGACACACTCCGTGCTGAGTGTGTCGAGACGTAGTTCTCGCTGGTCACCGTTCGTGGGGAACGTGGGCGAGGAGAGCTTGCCTCTGAAGGAAGCTTGGTCATCTTCGCCGGCAAAAGCTCGTCGCGCAAGGAAAAAGCCCCTTATCTGGCGCGCCAAATGTCGAAGTGTGTGGTCGACACTTCCCCCGGACCTGCTCTGGGCAGCCCGCGGAGGTTCTTTTTCAGAGGGGCTAGTCGCTTGTGGAGAGATTAAGCATTAGGAACGAGTGAGGGAGAAGCTTGACACGGCGAGTTTTACGTGGTTCGGGCCGCCGGAGCGTAAAACCCTACGTCCATGGTGAGCAGAGGTGCTCCCTGTATTGCTTGCTGCTCAGAACTGGAGTCCTGAGCTTGAGGGTGAGTGATGCCTAGGATGCGAGTTCCCAGAGTTTGAACCTAAGGGTGCGAATGGCTGGAGTGCGAACCCTTGCTAACGTTGCCTACCAGAACCTTTTATAGTCCAAGGCTTGGGTGGCTTACAAGGTGGGCCCCGGGGACCCGACTGGTGGTCCCGGGGTGATTTCCTACCAGCTTCTATGTCTTGGCGCTGGCGTCGAGGTCCTCGTCCTGCCACCCTGCCCATGCTGCAGGCTAGGTGTAGCGTGCAGCCATTGGTGATGGCAGGGATGGTAGGGCATATCTTGTCCGTGTCTTGTCGCTGCCTTCAATGGACTGCAGCTTCTGACACTGTGTGCCTGTCTTGACTTTGACTGGTCACAGTGGCGCCTGCCTGGCGTGCACCGCGCCTCCGCGTCTTGGGAAGGCGCGGGTCTTGAATGCCTTGTACGGTAAAGGCATGGCGCGCCTTTACTTCTGCTGCCTACCGCACTGGGCGGACAGCGCTGCTCTGTTGGCCGCGTGTCGGGCCCGGAGATCTCCTCTGAGGAGAGGAGGAGCTCTGGCCCCTCCGGACACGTGGAGCCTTCGGAGCTCACCCCCGCGAAGGGGGCGAGGTCCGGCCTTCTAGGCCACGTGGAAGGCCCGGAGCTATCCTCCGAGGGGAGGGAAGCTCCGGCCCTACTGGACACGTAGCTCCTTCGCAGCTCGCCCCGGCGGAGGGGGCGAGGTCTGGCCTTCTAGGCCACGTGGCAGGCCCGGAGCTATCCTCCGAGGGAAGGGAAGCTCCGGCCCTACTGGACACGTGGCTCCTTCAGAGCTCGCCCCGGCGGAGGGGGCAAGGTCTGGCCTTCTGGGCCACGTGGCTGGCCCGGAGCTATCCTCCGAGGGGAGGGAAGCTCCGGCCCTACCGGACACATGGCTCCTTCGGAGCTCGCCCCGACGGAGGGGGCGAGGTCCGGCCTTCTGGGCCACGTGGCAGGCCCGGAGCTATCCTCTGAGGAGAGGAGAGCTCCGGCCCTGCCGGACACGTGGTGCCTTCGGAGCTTGCCCCTGCGGAGGGGGTGAGGTCCTTAGGCGGTTTTGCCCTGTGCGCGGGGGTACCCGGTATTGAGGGTACCGACAAGCTCTATGCAAAATTCAGCAAGTGTGAATTCTGGATTAATCAAGTACCTTTTCTCGGACACATCATTTCAGCGGAGGGCATCGCTGTAGATCCGAGTAAGATTATCCAAGTACAGAAATGGGAGTCACCAAAGTCAGTGCATGAAATCCGAAGCTTCCTCGGTTTAGCGGGTTATTACAGGAGGTTCATTCCGGGTTTCTCCAGGATTGCTAAACCAATGACGGAATTATTAAAGAAGAATACCAGATTTATGTGGGATGCTGCGTGTGAACAAGCTTTCAAGACTTTAGTAAATCATCTCACAACAGCCCCAGTTCTTGCTCAGCCGGATACAACAAAGCCATTCGACGTTTATTGTGATGCATCAGGCATCGGTCTTGGCTGCGTGCTGATGCAAAAAAGATGAGTGGTCGCTTATGGATCTCATCAACTCAGAACTCACGAGCAGCATTATCCAACTCATGATCTTGAGTTAGCTGTCGTGGTCCTTGCTTTGAAGATGTGGAGGCATTACATGCTCGGAAATCTTGTACACCTCTACACTGATCACAAGAGCTTAAAGTACATCTTCACTCAGAAAGAATTGAACATGAGGTAATGAAGATGGCTAGAGCTCATTAAGGACTATGAACTGGAGATTCATTATCATCCAGGAAAGGCGAATGTGGTCGCCGATGCGCTCAGTCGTAAGCCGCATATCCATCACCTAACTATGGCTGAAATGGATGATGACGAACCAAGCCTCCGTGTCATCCCGTATGGAGCTCTCTATAATCTCACTCTCATTCCTACCATCCGAGGGGAGATCATTGAAGCTCAACGAAAAGACCAGGGTATGTTTCACATACGGCGAAGGATAGACAACGGAGGAATGAAGTGCTTCCGGAAGGACGATGAAGGTACTTTGTGGTTCAACGACCGAATTGTAGTACCCCGGGATATGGGGCTACGGAAGAAAATTTTGGATGAAGCTCATTTGTCCAAGTTTTCCATTCACATGGGCAGTAATAAAATGTACCAAGATCTCCGGAAGAAGTTTTGGTGGACACGTATGAAACGTGAAGTTGCAAAGTACATTTCAGAGTGTGATACGTGTCGAAGAGTCAAGGCCGACCACATGAAGAAGTCAGGCCTGCTGCAGCCACTGCAAGTACCGGCATGGGAGTGGGAAGACTTAAGCATGGACTTCATCGTCGGGTTGCCGATGACCTCACACAACCATGATTCGATTTGGGTAATCATGGACCGGTTAACCAAATCAGCACACTTCATCCCGGTGCATACTAGGTATAATGCAAAGCAGTATGCGGAGCTGTACATAGCACGGATCTTGTGCTTACATGGAGTTCCCCGCACCATTGTGTCAGATAGAGGATCGCTGTTTGTAGCCCGTTTCTGGGAACAGCTACACGCATCCTTGGGGACGAAGTTGATTAGAAGCTCTGTGTATCACCCTCAAACCGATGGGCAAACTGAGAGGGTGAATCAAATACTAGAGGATATGTTGAGGGCATGTGCCATCCACCACGGTAAGAGCTGGGATGATCACTTACCGTTGGCGGAGTTTTCATACAACAACGGATATCAGACGAGCATCAAAATGGCACCATATGAAGCTCTATACGGCCGGAAGTGCCGTACACCATTGAATTGGTGCGAATCCGGTGAACGAGTAACGTTCAGGGTTGATCTTGTCAATGAAGCCGAAGAGAGAGTTCGGATAATACAAGAGAACCTTAAAGCTGCCCAATCTCGTCAAAAGAGCTACGCGGACCAGAGACGTCGACCGCTGCATTTTGATGTCGGAGAGCACGTGTATCTTCGTGTGTCTCCGATGAAAACGATTCATTTATTCGGTGTCAAGGGGAAACTTGCTCCCCGATTCATCGGTCTGTTTGCTATAATGGAGAAGTGCGGAAACGTAGCCTACCGGCTGGAACTACCGGCAAGCCTTGCCGGTATTCACGACATATTTCACGTGTCCCAGCTGCAGAAGTGTCTCAAGTTTACCTCTGCCATCCGCACTGAAGACATCGACGAGTTGAAACCGGATCTCACCTATGTGGAGCAACCTGTACAGATTATCGAAGAAAAGACCCGGACCACCAGGAATCGGACTTTGAAATTTTACAAAGTCCTGTGGAGTAATCATACCCCGGAAGAGGCGACGTGGGAAACCGAAGATTACATCCACAAGAACTATCCAGAGCTTTTGTCATAAACTTTGTAATTACCTCCCCTCTCGTTCCTCTTTTGAATCTCGGGACGAGATTCTTTTTAAGAAGGGAGGAATGTAAAGGTCCCAAAAATGTGAATACAAAGAAACCCTTGTTTGCAAAAGTTTTGTTTCATATGAGTGAAATTTGGGACTTGTTAAAACTTTTCCCCACATGTGATAACACACATGAGGGTTTTCTTCACACAAGTCAAATGTTTATTTGAAAACTTGGAACCCAAGAGGGGTCTAAAACAAAGATGGGAAGTTCCCATATGTGTGGGAAAACAAAAATCAGATTTGGAACAATTTGTTCAAACTAAAATTCAAATGAGAACAACACAATGGAATTCAAAACTGTTGTGCTGAAAATCTCATTTGCAGCAGCCAAAAATAAAAATCAGATTTCATATTTGAATTCCTTGAGTCCAAATTAGGGGGTGTGCAAAGTTTCATGATTTATGGAAATGAATTGCAACCCATTTTCCAAAATGGACTTTAAATGACAAAGAATTCAAATGCATATTTGAATTTGGATAAAACTTGCCCAATTATCCAAATGCCTCTCAGATTTAAACTTCCACAATTGAATTCCATCAATATTCAAATTTGGGAGATATTTTAGAAGAGATAAGGAGGACTGACATGTGGGACCCACATGTCATTGGGAGCACTGAAATTTGCAAAAGATCTTCAGTCCACAGTCTCCATTTGCTTTCCTCCCACGCGAAGCAACAGCAGACCGATCCCTCCCCGTGCGACACCGAGCCCTCCCCGGGAACCGACGTCCCTCTGCCGAAGGTGTGCTGGCGAGCTGCTCCTCCCGGTTCTCGCCCCCTCGACCATGCCCTTATCCCTCACAGGACCAAAGCCGAGTCCTCCTTCTCTCCCTCGCACCGAAAGACAGAAACGCAGCCGCCCGGCTTCGATCGCTCGGGAACTCGGGCAGTCGAGTAAGCAGCGCCTCTGAGCAGCAAAACAACACCACCATCGTCCCCACGACCTCCTCGAGCCATCACCCGGTGTGTTCGTGCAACCTACGCCAAGAACTTCGAGTTTCCGCAGCGGCCGAACAAACCCGGCGACGACGTGCTCTCATGGGCAGCACCACAGAACGGTTTTCACGACTGAGCAAGGCCACCGTGGGACGCACGACATCTCCCTGCAGCTTCCACCCGAAGCACAGAGCCTGTCTCTGCCTCTCGACGGCGAATTTCGAAGATCCTCTCCGGCTGGTGTAAACCGACCTTCCGGTATGATTCTGCAAAATTCCTGATCGATTGTTGTTTAGACAACATGAAACTTCGCACACACGGGCTACACTTGAGGGCGCACCAGTTTTCTTTTGAAACCTCGCATGAAACACACTGTGCACGGTGCAATTTCAAGCTTTCCAAAGGCGGCTATGGCGGGAAGGTGCGGGTGCACGGTGAACCCTAAGTAGAGCCATCTCTGAGCTATTTACTTTCCATGTAGATGATCCCTAGCGTCCGCCGGTGCTCTAGAGCTTGGAAACCGAAGCGTAGAAGGCTTAGGGCGTCAGGGCGACGTCGCTGGACTTCGTCCGAACCGTTGCGCCATCGCGGGCTAGTTTGGAGGCCCTGCAAGCTCGAGAAAACCCCACCAGCGTGTTCCTCACAGTGAATTAGGGGCTAACGGCAAGTTTCAGCAGTTGCGATGGCCGGACGACCGATCCCGGAGCTACTCCGGCGAGCTCGGCGGCGGAGCCTGTCAGCAGCTCAGGGGAGCGGGCTGAATATTCTGTGGCGCGGGATCGATTGTAACAGCGCGGGAATTAACCCTGTGGCCCCGTGTGGCGCGCTCCCAGTGACTGACACGTGCCCCTGGTCCCACAGTCAGGTTTAAACTTTTTCCGGGATTTATTCAAATTCCAGATTTTTCCCAAACTTTAGAAGAGCATAACTTTTGCTAGGAACCTCCAAAATTAGTGATTCAAATTGGCTTAGATTCAGATTGACAAACTCTCCAAATATGCAACCCAATTTGTATGAAAGTCTTTATGTAATTCTGGAAAATTCTTTAAAGCTTTTCAGAAAAAGAATTTTAGAGGGAGTTTGGTTTATTCAAAAATCCTCAAATTTTGCCAGAATATTCTTTAGGGTGTTCTTAGACTCCTGTAAAAGTTTCAGCTCATATGAGCATACTTGCCCACTGCGTCTTGTCGTAGTAACAACTGGAACTGATTATCTTTGGAACTTGATAAGGCTGTAATGTAACTTGTATTGCAACCATGGTTGAATTAGAAATAGGCTCATTAAACTTTACTTTAACTTTGTGCAAGGAGCATTGCAACAAAACGTTTCTTGTTTGATTGTGGAGTTGCGATGCTTTTCGGCTCAAGGTCTGCACAATGAGGCTTAAAAATCTGAAAGTTAAGGATCAACTTTAGGCGAGTCCTTTATGCAAATGTAGCTAACCTAATTGCAACCGTCGTGCATGTAGAGTTTCTTGTTTAGGAGAGACGGATCAGTCTTTCTGAGCCTATGTGCTCACACTTGCTATATAAGTGGTTTTGCAGGTTAACATCGATGCTAAGAAGAAGGTTGTCCCGTGAGACTCGGAGACTTCCGAGTCAGGTAACACATGGAGAACCCAGCCGCTGCTGCTTGTCTTCGTGTTGCTAGCGAGAGGAGTTTGCGGGCTGGACTTCATATCGAGTGCTCTTAGTTATTCGATGTGAGTTGTTATAGACTTCCGCTGTAGCTATTTGATGTAAATTATTTACAAAGAAAAATTTGTAAGCTTCCGCTATTGTTTTATGTAATACATTGTTCCTTGTATGTGTGCTGTTGGGTGCCGCACAACACGGCACCACCCAATGCAATTCCCGGGTGAGTGGCCTACCTCAGTTGGTAGGCCCGTCTCATGTTTCATCCTTTAACCAATCGAAAAATGCAGTAGAGTTGAAACTGTCCAGAAAACAGGGCAGAACAAAAACTCTCTGTAACTCTCTGTAAATTAAGCATAACTTCCTGCATAAAAATCCAAAAATAGAAAATGAGGTAATTCTGGAAATATTATGAGATGGGTTACAACTTTGTAACAGAAAGTTTTGTCAGATTGGGAGCAGAATTAACTGGAATTCTTGGATCAAAGCAGTACCTAAAGCAGGGAGGTGCTGTCCAATTTTCTCCAGCAATTCTGTTAAATTTGACATCTCATAACTTTTGAACCTGGACAGATATTAGACCAAGCAAATACTTTCTGGAAAGCTATTGAAGTTAGATTTAACTTTGATGTTGAGCTCCAGAATTGGTTTTGCTTTAGCATGGCCTAAATCAGGTTGAGATGGAAACTGGTCAGGGCTGTCATGTTGGGCAGCAGATCAGTAGTCAAATTTGTTTAAATTTGAACTATGTTTCCAAGTTTATGGTTTCAATGACATGTTTTATGTTATAACTCAATGGTTTACTGTCCAAATAAATATTTGACATTTCTCAAATATGTTTTTACAGATGACAGAGGATAAACAGTTCGAGAACGGGTGGGTGGAATCTCACTGTTCACACCACAGCGGCTATCCCGAAGCATTGAGGCAGATGCTTCAATATTTCGGGTACAACCAGATGCCACATTACTTCGCCAAGGAAGAAGGCAAGGAGGGGAACAAGACATGGACAATCCAAGTCGAGGTTCCTGCAGGACCTACGCCACCCGGTTGGGCGCCGTTCACTGTCATGGTGTGAGGTAGACAACCCGATGGAATGTGGCAAGTGGCGGCCCGTGACACCATGTCACGTTTCTGCCAGCTACACGTGAGATCAATGGAGGGCACTCCATACGCGCTCGTTCCGGTGGAGGGATGGGCTTATCATGTGTGGGAAGGAAGGTACCGGGAGGCAACAGATCCGGGTTGCCCAAGGTACATCCCCGCAGAGGCAAACCTCAGCCTCCAGATGAGGGCGGGAAAGGCCGTGATGGACAGCCAAGCTGTTCATACAGAACATCTCGCCGCAAAGCTCAAGGAAAGCATCAGCCGTGGAGACTATTTAGAGAGTGCTCACAGGGCACTCCGCAATGTGCTCCTTCCGACGATCAAGCCACTGAACGAACAGCATAATCAGTTGCATCATCTGAAGAAGGCGAAAAAGAAAAGCTGTGTTGACATCGCGGCGTTGCAAGAACTGGTGCAGACTCTAACCCAGCAGAACGAGGACCTTACTCAAGAGCGAGACGACGCTATTGAGGAACGGCAATGCTGGGAAGAAGACTACAACCAGGCCATGGACGAGGTGCATGCATTGCAGGACCTCGTACCTCCGGTATTGGGCATACCGGTGGTCTTGGGTCTTCCGGCAATGGGAGAACATGAGATGGGAGAGGAGGTTGTAGATCCGGAGCCAACAGCAGAGGTACCGGAGGAGGACGACCCACAGGAGGTCGAGTTCTACTCCGAGTAGGAGGTTACCGTTGCCAAGTAGGGCAACCAGAGTAGTGTAACCCAAACTTTTATAACCGATGACATGTCGTGTAGGCAGTAGCCTATGTATAGGTAGTGACGGCATGAGCACGACTTCTCGGAGACCGAGAATAATGTATCTTGTATAAAGTTTATGCTTTATCAATATATGTGAATGTTGTGCAAATTATTCATGTGTCACTTCAAATGCCTACTGTTTCATATGGAATTTTTAAGTATGACATGTGCTAATCGCTGCTTTTTAAATTTCAGAATGACTCGTACTCGTGCCAACCCGGACGTTGGGGGTTCTAGTCAAGGGGGAGAAACCTCCCAACAGCCTCCCGAGGACTCCTCGGGACAGCAGCAGCAACAGAAACAGCAAACACCGCCACCGCACCGCCAACGGTTACATTGGCCGACATCGTTGCGGCAATGGCGGGTTCTCATCAGCAGCACACGGAGTTGCTGCAAACTCTTATTACAAATACGTCTCGACCAGAGAGGCATCAAGATCGTGAGGAGCGTCAACAGAGCTCCTACTCCGACTTCCTAGCGACTCATCCCCCTGTATTCTCAAGGGCGGATGAACCCCTCGATGCGGACAACTGGCTCCGCACGATAGAGATGAAGTTCGGGCTGCTCCAAATAAGTGAGCAGTGCAAGACTCAGTTCACGGTCCAACAGCTCCAGGGATCCACGAGCGCGTGGTGGGCGAACTTCAGTGCTTCGCAGCCCACCGACCGAGTTATGACCTGGGCGGAATTCCGGGCGGCCTTCAGGGTCTATCACATACCGCCCGGTCTGATGAAGAGGAAGACACAGGAATTCTTACACCTGCAACAAGGGAGCCGGAACGCGCTGGAATATTCCAGGGCGTTCAACGATCTCGCACTCTACGCGTCGTATCACGCCGATACTGACAAGAAGCGGCAGGACCACTTCAACCAGGGACGTAACCCTCTCCTGAAGGACAAACTGGCGATGTTCAATCGCGGCAGCCTCAACGACATAATTGATGCTGCGATTGTTCAGGAGGACTGCGGCAAGGAGTTAGCGGCGGCGGAGAGAAAGCAAAGTGTGCCGCAAAGCAGCGGAGAAGGAGGCGGTCCTTCTCAGAAATTTCGGATGGTTAATCGCCCACAATCAGGTCCACGCTGGCAGCCACCACAGAGGTCGATGCCATTCTGCAGTCGGCCGTATTCTTCACCGGCATTCAGGCCGGCACTGCCAGCACCACCTCCACAACAACAACAGCAGCAGCGAGCGATGCCGCGTGCGTATGCACCACAGCAACGCATGCCGGGCTTTCGTCCCTCGAGCACCGGACAAGCAGTGGCCACATGCTACAAATGTGGTTGTCCAGGACACTTCGCCAGCAGTTGTCCGGAGAGACAAGGCGGCGGAGTTGCACCGCAACTTCCGGGGAGGAATCAGCCCTGGAAGCCTACTAATGCGCGGCGGGCAAACCCTAGGCCCGACACTGTCCACCAACTTGCCATAGAGGACGTGCCGGAGGGTGAGCCAATCCTTGCAGGTACGTTCCAACTCCACCAGCATCCCGCCACATTATTGTTTGATTCAGGCGCCACGCACAATTTTATTAGCCAAGCTTTCATTGCTAAATATAGCTTGCAATTACTACCCACCGATAGTCCATACTTGATTTGCTCACCGGGTGGGAAGATTTCAGCAAGCATAATGGTTTCCAAAGCACCATTATGCTTAGCAGGTAGAGTGTACCCTACGTCTCTCATAATCTTAGAGGGACAGAAGGTCGATGTCATCTTAGGGATGTTGTGGTTAACCCGCTACGGCACTGTTTTAGACGCCGTCCTTCGAGTCGTACACTTGAACTCAGAAGTGCACAGATCTCACTCCTTATTTCTGGACAGTCCAGAAATAAAACTTCCAAGTGTCTATCAATCCACAACTATCAGATTGGAAGATATTCCAGTAGTCCAAGAGTTCCCTGACGTATTCCCGGATGATTTACCGGGGTTGCCGCCCGATAGAGAGGTGGAGTTTAAGATTGAACTTGCACCGGGAACCATGCCAATATCCCGAAGGCCGTACAAGATGGCGCCCAAGGAATTGGATGAATTGAAGATCCAGCTAACGGACCTGCTGGAAAAGGGTTTTATTAGGCCGAGCTCCTCGCCATGGGGCTGTTCGGCATTATTTGTGAAGAAAAAGGATGAGACGTTGCGGCTATGTGTGGACTATCGTCCATTAAACGCTCTAACCATCAAGAACAAGTACCCGTTGCCATGGATCGACATGTTGTTTGATCAGTTGGTCGAAGCAAAGATCTTTTCCAAGATAGATTTAAGATCCGGGTACCATCAGATTAAGATACAGGCTGAGGACATTCCGAAGACGGCGTTCTCGACGAGGTACGGACTTTATGAGTACCTGGTCATGTCCTTCGGCCTCACCAACGCTCCAGCCCACTTCATGTATCTAATGAACTCGGTATTTATGCCGGAGCTGGACGAGTTTGTCGTGGTCTTCATCGATGACATACTGGTATATTCCAAGTCGGAGGAAGATCACAAGAAGCATCTGTGTATAGTCTTGCAACGGCTGCGGGATCACAAGCTATACGCGAAATTCAGCAAATGTGAATTCTGGATATCACAAGTGCCTTTTCTCGGGCATATCATCTCAGCGGAGGCTATCGCTGTAGACCCGAGTAAGATCACACAAGTGCTGAAATGGAAATCCCCGAGAACTGTTCACGAGGTACGGAGTTTCCTCGGACTCACGGGATATTATCGGAGGTTCATTCCAAACTTCTCGAAGATTGCCAAGCCTATGACGGAGCTGCTGAAGAAGGCTACCAAATATGTTTGGAGTCCAGCGTGTGAAGCAGCATTCAAGGCTTTAGTCAAGCACCTAACATCAGCACCGGTTTTGGCGCAGCCAGACACAACAAAACCGTTCGATGTGTACAGTGATCCATCCGGTATTGGGCTCCGATGTGTGCTGATGCAAGACCGAAGGGTGTTCGCGTATGGATCACGGCAGCTTAGAAACCATGAGCAGAATTATCCAACTCACGACTTGGAGCTCGTTGCCGTGGTACTTGCACTAAAAATGTGCAGGCACTACCTACTCGGTAACCTCGTACATTTATATACCAACCACAAGAGCCTCAAGTACATATTCACTCAGAAGGAGCTGAACATGAGTCAGTGAAGATGGTTAGAGTTGATAAAGGATTACGAAATAGAGATCCATTATCACCCCGGCAAGGAAAACGTAGTGGCGGATGCGCTGAGCCGCAAGTCACACGTCAACAATCTGACCATCACACCTTTGGAAGAGAGCGAACCACCACTGCATGTGATTCCACATGGAGTGCTCTACAACTTAGCTTTGATCCCCACTATTCGTAAAGAGATAGCGGCAGCCCAGAAGAATGACAAGGGCATGTCACATTTGCGGAGATGTGTAGACACTGGGGAGATGAAATGTTTCCCGAAAGACGGAGACGGCGTCCTATGGTTCAAGGACCGGATCATCGTACCCCGTAACCCGGAGTTACGGAAGAAAATTTTTGATGAGGCTCACTTATCAAAATTTTCTATTCACCCCTGCAGCAACAAAATGTATCAAGAACTCAGAAGCAAGTTTTGGTGGACATGGATGAAGCGGGAAATCACAAAGTACGTGTCCGAGTGTGATACATGTCGAAGGGTGAAGGCAGATCATATGCGGAAACCAGGACTGCTACAACCACTGGGCGTTCCTTCCTGGAAGTGGGAAGATGTGAGCATGGACTTCATCGTCAGTTTACCCACCACTTTTCAGAAACATGATTCTGTGTGGGTAATCGTCGACCGGCTCACCAAAGTTGCCCATTTCACCCCGGTCAACACCAACTACAACGCCAAGAAGTACGCTGAACTGTACATCTCATGGATCCTATGCTTGTACGGCATACCACGTACCATTATATCGGACTGGGGCACTTTATTTGTGTCCCGTTTTAGGGAGCAGCTGCACGCTGCATTGGGGACGAAGATGATCCGTAGTTCAGCATACCACCCGCAGACGGATGGGCAAACCGAGCGGGTAATCCAGATTCTAGAGGACATGCTACGAGCTTGCGCTATCAACCACGGCAAGAATTGGGATGATCAATTGCCATTAGCCGAGTTATCGTACAACAATGGGTACCAAGCCAGCATCAAGACGGCGCCTTACGATGCGCTATACAGGAGAAAATGCCGCACACCACTGAACTGGTGTGACTCTGGCGAAAGGGTTACCTTCAGGATTGATCTTGTCAACAACACGGAGGAAAAGGTTCGACTGATTCAAGCGAACCTAAAAGCCGCACAATCCCGACAGAAACAATACACGGACCGGAGAAGACGCCCTCTACAATTCGAAGTCGGGAATCACGTATACTTACGTGTATCTCCAATGAAGGGCGTAAACAGATTCGGGGTGAGAAGAAAGTTGGCACCCCGATTCATCGGTCCATTCCAGATTACCGAAAGATGTGGATCAGTAGCATACCGGCTGAAATTACCAGAAGCACTTTCCGGTGTGCACGACGTCTTTCATATTTCCCAGCTGAGGAAGTGTCTCAAGCTATCAACTACCGTTCAGCTGGAGGAAATTGAAGAACTGAAACCGGATCTCACCTATCGGGAGGAACCGGTTCAGATCATTGACGAGAAGGCCCGAACCACACGCAACCGTACGTTGTGGTTCTACAAAGTTCTGTGGAGTAATCACTCCATGGACGAAGCGACATGGGATAGCGAAGGATTTCTTCGCGCTAACTACCCCAACTTTTTCACGTCGCATATCAGGTAATTTTTCCACCATCCTCCCTCTCATTTTTACCTTATAATCTCGGGACGAGATTCTTTTAAGGGGGGAGGAATGTAAAGGCCTCAGTTTTTGACACATCCAAAGTGTTCATCACCACACACACACACCTCATTTGAAGATAGTTTATGAACACATTTGAAGAGCAAGTAACCATTATCAACATGCTCATTAGAGAATAAACTCACAAATGCAAAAGTGGTACTTCCCACATACATCATATAGGGGCTGGACATTTGGAAAACTCCTACACATTGCTAGGAATGTCCATGCCAAGTTTCACCCAAATTCAAAACCTTTTTGAGGTCCTTTTGGGTATAGCTAGAAAGAGGATAGTTTGAACCCAAATTCAAATTCAAACTGTTTTTATCCCCTGAATTCAAAAGTGGGAGGCATATTCTTACTCAGCACATTTTTGTGTGCTCACACACCAATTTTCACTCCATTTGGAGTTGATCTTGACATGAGCTAAGTGTAGCAAATTCAAACTTTATTTGAATTTCAAACTGACTATGTGCTGAAACTTAGTCAAACCAAACCCAATTTGAATTCTATCCAATTCAAATGGCTCAGAGGTGAATAATTCAAATCACCATGGGCATTGTGAGGGTTACTGTTTACAACAGTAATATGGAGTTAAGTTCAGAGGTTAAAAGGGAAATGGGACCCACATGTCAGCCACTGGAGAGAATTCAACCGACTGAACACTGATCTCGGTTACTCGCGCCCGACCGAGCTGCCGCCACGGCGAAGTAACGGCGAGGACAGCAGCTTCTTGCCGCCCTCGGCCGATGAACCGCCTCTCGGGGCCTTTATCTACGCGCCCGAGTGGTAGCCGGTGCATCTCACCGCTGCCCCATCGCGTTCCCACCCAGAAAGCTGAAACTCCTCGCCGCTCGGTTGATTTCTCAGTCCCTCATTGCCCGGCCGAACCAGTGATCCTCCCGGCGATCTGAGACCAGCACCGGGTGCGCCAAGTCTTCCTTGACGCCCTCGCACCGGTTCCAGGCTCTGAGCAGTCCTTCCCGAGCTCCACCGCGACAATCTTTCCTCTGCCGGTTCAGCTCGAGCCGCCACCACGGGAATGATCCGTCCGGCCACCACAGCCTACCGTTCGCCGAGCTGTGAACAGCAAAGAGGTTCGCCTTCAGTCCCTCTTCCTTTTCCGAAAGCTCCGGCAGCATGACATAGAGTGCTCACGCCGGAATTTCATGATTTCGCGACGGTGTGCAAAAAGGGAGCCCGGACCGATCCGCCAAATTCGTAGTCCACACTGCACCACTCATCCTCTCGTGGAGAGGATCACTTGTAGGTTCCCGTACGAGTCCATAGGAACAGAAACCGCGGAGAACCGTGGAGGAAAACGGCTGTTGTTTAAGGAAAAATCCCAATTTCCTGCCTAGGTCGCACGGTGACAGCCCAACACAACCCTTGCTCATGTCGACCTTTCCTAGGGTCCACTGGTGCTCGACGACCCTTAGCTCGATCGGTTGGGGTGCTAGAGGGGTCGGTCGACACGGCCGAAGTTCTTCCGAAGCTACCGCTCGTCGCCGACCGTGTGCCAGCCATTTTCATGAAGAACTGAGCCCAGAACCGTGTTCCCCAAGTGGACTTAGGCAGGGGCGGCCAGAATCATAAAGTTTGGAGCACCACAGAGGCCGCCGGCAAGTTCTCCGGCGAGGTGTCGCGGCGGCAGAGCGCGGGAGGCGAGAGGAAGGAGAAGCGAGTGGGTCCCGGCTGTCAGCAGCAGATATTTTAAAAACAGGATCTGCTGTAGTGAGGATCGGGTGCGGCTGCGCGCGAAGGAATATGTGGCCGCGTGTGTCATCCGATGAGGAGCCGACACGTAGCCCCGGGTCCCACACGCAGTGATTTGATTTTTTCCCGATTTTCAGATTTCATTCAAACTTCAAATCCTCATTACTTTGGCTAGAAAACTCCAAATCGAGTGAACCAAATTTTTTTGGATTCAGCTCTCTGAGTACTTTCCAGAAAATCAAGTTTCACTTCATGAAAATCCTTATTTCTCCTAATTAATTCCTCAAATTTAAAATGGTTGGAATTTTAACTGGAGAATCCTTTGGAGAGAAATTCTGAAATTTTGCTGGGATGTCCACCAAAATATCCCTGAACTACCATGAAATTTCAGATTCATTTGAACTAAATTGATCCACCTAATGGTGTGATTAATGAAACTGTTCCAAAGAAAATGGAAAAGGTTCAGAAACATTTTTCAGAATTTCTCTGAAATTGTTTAGCTCATATCTTTAGCTAGGAATCTTCAAATTAAGTGAGACCAACTCCATTAGAACCCTCTGAAAATCTAGTTTTCAGAAAGTCATGGCCTGCTCCATGAAAATCCCTAGAACACCATAAGAGCTCCAATTAAGGTCAAGTACATAATTATTTGTGGAGAGCTCAAATGAGCTTTGCTGCAACTAAAACTTGCATAAGTCTCAGTTTAGGTTGTAACCAAACCACAGTAAAAATTTCAGAGTCATTGGGTCTGTATAGTGAGACTTATAAACTTCACAATTTTAAATTTCAATCAAATGCATGTAAATTAATACATGTACTTGTTACCTCATGTAGTCACTAAGGTCGAGGAGGAACCCGAAGTCTTAGACTTCGTTACTCCGGAGGAGCAGCTAGCCTACGACCAAGAGCAGCAAGGCAAGCTCCGGTTTGCATTAACCTTTTTACAAATTTTTATTGTTTTGAACACTTACTTGAGTATCAATATTTCTTGCACTGAAGTCTTGTTTGAAAACCCAATTGCATAGCCAATAGAACCATGGGTTGGGATTAGGATTGCAAACCCCGTTAGCTACTGCAATGCTAAGATAGTGTAGGATTCGGTACAAGTCGAGTAGTTGGAACTACTCGCGAGCATAGGCTAGAGACACTCGACTCGGGTAGAGATAGCACATGATACACATGGCAAGAAAAAGGAGACCGAGCGGAGAGTAAGGGCAGCAGGACTTTGGGGCCTGTGTGCTATAGCTCCGCTTGTGTCGATTGAGGACCGAGCCGTGTGCGGGCCTGTTGAACAAGCTAGAACAATCCCGAAGATCTACCGGCTATATGGGAACCGGGAAACTGATGTAACTCGGGTAGCTGGGTATTGAGGCATTGCCCGTCGTTCAGAGTGTAGGTTGAGAGCTCGAGGTGTAAATCGGCTGGCGGCACTGAGATGCGCGTGCAGAGACCTCTTGCTTGGGACGATGGACCGCTTCAATATTTGGCTGACGGGCGAAAGGTGGTTGCGTACGGTGTCCGTGATGGTTGCTGTAGGCAACATCGAGTACGGGCGTACGTGACGGGTTATTCGGATAACCCTGCAGGTGCAAATCGATTATAATCTCCGTCCCTCACGGTCTGTGAGTACCACTTGTTCACTGTACCGTGACATAGAAAGAACAGGCTAGTTACATATAAAAATGTTGCTGATTGAAAGATGGACTTTGATTGTTAATGATTTGCTGTAGTTTAGAGCTAACTAAAGTTCCTTTCAACTTTGGGCAAAGTACATGAGAGAAATGTGTTTCTTGTTTGATTGCGGCTCTCTCATGTGCCTTAGCGTAAGGTTCTCCACAACCTGCTGCTAAAGATTTGAAAGTAAGGTTCCACTAATTAGGCGAGTCCTTGCAACTTGTTTTATCTCCTGTACCTATCACCCCTCATATAGAGGTTCCATGTTTAGGAGAGACGGGTCAGTCTTGCTGAGCCTTCGTGCTCACTGCTTGTGTTTGAATCTTTTGCAGGGTTCTATGAGGACGGAACCCCAGAAGGGGAACCCGGTCGAGTGGGAGTCGTGCACGCCACCGTGTTAGTGTGTGTGCGTGCTAGCAAGGACACGTTCACGGTCTGAACGTGAACTTGATGCGTAGTCTACGCCCGTGAGTGTAGACTGAACATATTTTATTATACAATGTTCATAAACCTATTTATGTAATAAAACTTTGCTTCCGCTTTGTACCTTTGATTTGTGTTATCCGGTGCTGTGCAACGCAGCACCCCTTCGCACTTATCCTGGCTCGACAAGACCGTGGGGTCGTGTCATATGAGCTCATTTGATCTACCTAATGGTGTGATTAATAAAACTGTTCCAGAGAAAATAGAAAATGTCCAGAAACATTTTCAGAATTTCTCTGAAATTATTTAGCTCCTATCCTTAGCTAGGAAAATTCAAATGAAGTCATACCAACTCTATTAGAACCCTCTGAAAAACTAGTTTTCAGAAAGTCATGGCTTGCTCCATGAAAATCCCTAGAACACCCTGAGAGCTCCAATTAAGGTCAAGTACATAATTATTTGTGGAGAGCCCAAATGAGCTTTGCTGCAAATGAAACTTGGCCAAGTCTCTGTTCAGGTTGTAACCAAACCACAGTAAAAATTTCAGAGTCAGTGGGTCTGTCTAGTAAGACTTATAGTCTTCACAAGTTTAAATTCAATTAAAATGCATTTAAATTGATACATATACGTGTTATCTCATGTAGTCGGTAAGGTTGAGGAGGAACCCGAAGTCTTAGACTTCATCAATACGGAAGAGAAGCCAGCCTACGACCAAGATCAGCATGGCAAGCTCTGTTTTGCATTAACCTTTTTACAAAATTTTACTGTTTTGAGAACTTACTTTGAGCACCCACTTACTTCTTGCATCAGAGTCTTGTTTGAAACCCAAATGCATATCCAAGAAAACCCTGGGTTGGGATTAGGATTGAAAACCTCGTTAGCTACTGCAATGCTAAGATAGTGTAGGATTCGGTACAAGTCGAGTAGTTGGAACTACTCGCGAGAATAGGCTAGAGGCACTCGACTCGGGTAAAGATAGCAAATGAAACACATGCCAAGAAAAATGAGACCGAGCAGAGAGTAAGGGCAGCAGGACTTTGGGGCCCGGGTGCTATAGCTCCGCTTGTGTCGATTGAGGACCGAGCCGTGTGCAGGCCTGTTAAACAAGCTAGAACAGTACCGAAGACCTACCAGCTATATGGGAACCGGGAAACCGATGTAACTCGGGTAGATGGGTGTTGAGGCATAGCTGGTCATTCAGAGGGTAGGTTGAGAGCTCGAGGTGTAAATCGGCTGGTGGCACTGTGGATGCGCGTGCAGAGACCTCTTGCTTGGGACAATTCGACCGGTTCAACATTTGGCTGACGGGTTAAAGGTGGTTGCATACAACGTCCATGATGGTTGCTGTAGGCAACATCCAGTACGGGCGTACGTGACAGGTGATTCGGGTTACCCTGCAGGTGTAAATCGATTATAATCGCCATCCCTCACGGTCAGTGAGTACCACTTGTTCACTGTACCAAGACGTAGAAAGAACAGGGTAGATACATGTTAAAAGTTTGCTGATTTGAAAGATATACTTTGCTTGTTAATGTCTTGTTGTAGTTTAGAGGTAATTAATGTTCTTTTCAACTTTGGGCAAAGTACATGAGAGAAATGCGTTTCTTGTTTGATTGCGGCTCCCTCATATGCCTTAGCGTAAAGTTCTCCACAACCTGCTGCTAAAACTTGAAAGTAAGGTTCAAATAATTAGGCGAGTCCTTTGCAACTTATTTTACCTCATGTACCCTAAAACCATCCATGTAGAAGTTTCATGTATAGGAGAGACGGGTCAGTCTTGCTGAGCCATCGTGCTCACTGCTTGTGTTTGAATCTTTTGCAGGGGTTTATGAGGAAGGGACTCCCGAGGAGGAGACGGAACCCCAAGAGGAGAACCCGTCGAGTGGGAGTCATGCACGCCGCCATGTTAGTGTGGGTGCGTGCTAGCGGGGACACGTTATCGGGCTGAACGTGAACTCGATGCATAGTCTACGCCCGTGAGTGTAGACTGGACCTATTTTGTTGTAAAATGTTCATAAACTGGTTTATGTAATAAAACTTTGCTTCCGATTTGTATCTTTGATGTGCATTATCCAGTGATGTGCAACGCAGCACCACTCAGCGTGGTCCTGGCTCGACAAGGCCATGGGGTTGTGTCAGCGTGGTATCAGAGCTCGCTTGAGGTTTAACGCACTACAAAAGTCATCCTTTTCAAAAATTCGGTGAGGAACGAGTTAGTAGCCCATATAAGGATGTTATTAGTGTATAGAAAGTGGCATACTAACATATTTTCTTGTGTCGGAAAATCGTGCATCTCGAGACGCTTTATGTCTTGGGGGTGCACGTAAGCGCTGTCCACCAGTGACCACAAGCTGAATGGTGGAGCCCCACGGGTGGCAGGTAACCCGACCCGCTTTAAATATCCTCTATGACTCTTCATGTCGTTTGGGGTATTCGAGCAACGTCTGTCCCTGGCGTGCTTTGGGCAATTTGGGAGACCCCGTCACGTGGTCAGTAACGTGAACACGTAGCTCAAGGCGTGTTTGGCTTGAGAACATCTAGGCGAGTGATGACGGCCAGGTGTATGAACTGTATGGATACCGGGCTCGGTGTGCAGCTGAGTCTGACGATTGTATGAGTTATTTGCAGGTAATGTAACCACGAAACCGTAGACGTGTAGCATCCGTGTGCGAGAGACGCTTAGTGCCACTGAACTAACGAAGCCAGCTAAATCCGTTAATAGATTTTTCTTTGTGAGGACGTAGTAGTACCGACATGATCTGGTGACGCATCGACGTCACACCCCACTAAACGAGAAACGTCATTGTAAAACTGAAAAGTTTCAATCTAGAGCACTAAAACTTTGATGTAACCTCTTACCTTAATCAGGATGATCAAATTTAACAAGTTTTCAACTTATAGGATACTAAGGACAGAGTCCCCTGTTTTCAGACGAATTAAGGCTGAAGTTTATCAGAGGTTAGAGGTTGAGTTCTTTCGAGGTTGGGGTCATATGATACATTTCTAGAAATCTTTGGAAGAGCTTTACAACTTTTCTGTTGATGTCCGGAGGTGTTTCATCCCTTAACCAAACGAAAAATGCAGTAGAGTTGGAACTGTACAGAAAACAGGGCAGAGCAAACGCTCTCTGTAACTCTCTGTAAATTGAGCATATCGTCCTGCATAAAAATTAAAAAATATAAAATGAGGTAGTTATGAAAAGTTCATGAGATGGGTTACAACTTTGTAACAGAAAGTTTTGTCAGATTTGGTGTATAATTAACTGGAATTCTGGGATGAAATCAGTACCTCAAGCAGGGAGGTGCTGTCCAATTTTCTCCAGAAATTCTATCAACTTTGACATCTCATAACTTTTGAACCAGGACAGATCTTAGGCCAAGCAAATACTTTCTGGAAATATTTTGAAGTTAAATTTAACTTTGATGTTGAGCTCCAGAATTAGTTTTGCATTTAGCATGGTCTAAATCAGGTTGAAATGGAAACTGGTCAAGCTGTCATAGTGGACATCAGATCAGCAGTAAAATTTGTTTAAGTTTGGACTATGTTTCCAAGTCTTATGAGTCCAATGACATTTTTTATGTTATAACTCAATGGTTTACTGTTTAAATAAATATTTGACATTTCTCAAATATGTTTCTACAGACGACAGAAGATAAACAATTGGAGAACGGTTGGGTGGTGTCCCACTGTTCTCACTGAGACACCCGGTTCCGTAAACAGAACCAAGTTAATGCATATGTGCGCCCAGGATGTTCATCACACATACACATGTAGTCCACAAACTGAATTCAGAATATTACCACGAATAAATAGGGTTAAGTACTTTATTACATCGACTCATTGTCTCACTCATGAATCTCTAACTTATTCTTGCAGTGGAAGTCTCTAAACGACAGCAGAAATAACTAAATAGCAGCGGCTCCATCTTAAACTCCACAGGCATGTTGACGGTAGTTCACACGACTAGTACTCCACATGATCCTCAAAGTACTATTCTCCTGTAGCTGATGTTTAGGTGATAATGCAAGGGTGAGTACATGTTGTACTCAGCAAGTGCGGGAAAAGTATGACATGTAGCTTACAACAAGGTAGGAAATGAAAAGGCTCATTGCAGCAAGCAAACTTTATTTCACAAACATGATAAAAACAGCAACTATTTATAGGTGAATTTAATACCAACATATATCCAAGTAAAATAGCAACATTCCTCCATCATAATTCACCAATTATCAAGTCTGAACAAACCATTAATCTTTCTCAAGTTAATCTCATGCTCATAAATATTCATAACCATCTCATATTCATATAACCAAAATCAAACTCATTGCCAAGACTCAAACAGTCCCAAAACCAATCCCAATGACCATACCATAACCATACCGAACATCCATCCCAAGTTTTCCCTCTAATCATGTGAGTTGGCCAGGCGCTTGTGACCGTAAGCACGACTATCATGATAGTTTTACGCTCTGCAGAGGTGGCACCACTTTACCCACAAGTTTGTGATTTCGTCACCCGTCGGCGACTGCAGAACCTCCATTATACCAGTACACAACCTTCGGTGTATGGCCAAGAGATCACAAAATAGCCTTTAGAAAGGGGCTACTAGATGTATGGACTCACTGAGGTTTCACCGGCAGGCTCGAATCACCATTCTCCCACCCACGGCCCCCTCTTGTGCCATGCAGTTCCTAGGGCAGTCCTCTCTCGACTCCCATTCCCCGCGCCATCCACGGTCCATAACAAGCTAGCAACACACCTAATTAGTCAGCTAAGCCGCACCCATATTTTTCCTTGTGGTGGCACTGTTTTCCTGGCATGTGCTGACATGAACCGATCCTTAGATCTACGGCAAGTAAACCACCATCTCATCCAGCAACATGCACGAACCATGCTTGCCTAGATCTCCCCCGATTCCATGCACATTATCATCATCAAGTTCTCAGTATCATTATTCATATGAGGGCAGTAGCTAACCATGTTTTAATTCCGCTTCCCGTGTCCCGTAGATTAAGCGGAGCAAAAAGGAAAAATGACCATACCCGACTCATCAACTTTCCTGGCGACAAGGATGGTTAACAAAACTAGTAAACTCCTATAAAAGGGTGTCCCACCAAGTTGACTCAAGCATACGAGTTTTTGCAAACAAAACAGTTTCAAAACATGGGATCAATATGGTCAAGGGGCACTTGCCTTGCTCCCGTGGCTCTTGTTGCTCAAGCGTCTCGAAGTCTTGGTGCTGTAGTTCTTTGTAGATGGCCTCTTGAGATTGTCCTTCTACTCACGACCACACACATACAAAATTTACAGCAATCAAACATTTTGCACAAACTTTACTCAAGATGCAATGTTGTAGATGAATGCAAATCCTATGGTGCTGTTTTATTAGACCAGTTTGTACGTGTTCTTGCATGTTTTAATGGGCTTTCATGGGATCAAGCATGGACGTGGTGATGATCTTGACTCAAGATCTAGATCAATTCCACCGTCAAAAACCGATCAAAACGTGATCTGTACACACGAAAAAGTTTCTGTTCGAAGGGAGCAAAGAAAACGGATGCGTAGAAACAGCGACGGCGTCGTAAGATGGGTAATGAAGACCTACCTCACTTCATTTTGGTGGAAGGGCCTTCCTCCTAGCGATGGCAACAGCGGAAAGTTCTTCTATGAATGATTAGGGCAGGACAGATCATCGGTTCTTTTTCCGGCGACGGCGAGGCGTGACGGGGCTCATCGGCGGGCTCACCAGGGACTGAACTCCGGCAAAAGGGGTCTAACTCGGCGAGTCGGGGGCTAGGGCCTCCAAGTCGCCGACTTGGGTGGGGGAAAAAGGAAAAGGGGTTGCGGCCAAGGGGGGAGTGTTTGGGTTCTATTTATAAGGGGAAAAAAGAGGAGTCCTACTCAAATTGGAGCTCAATAAGAGTCCAACTCAACTTTGGATCCCAACAAACTTATATTTTCGGTTAGGTGCGGCGGCCTTGGGGATTTTATCCCCCCCCACCAAATCTGGGGAAAATTTGGGGGAAATTGTGTCGGTACACTCAGTACTGGGTACCCTTGCGCACAGGAGAAAAACACCTAAGGGCCTCGCCCCCTGCGCAAGGGCGAGCACTGAGAGCGCCATGTGTCCAGCGGGAACGGGCCTCCCCTCTCCTCAGAGACGAGCTCCGAGGGCACCACGTGTCCCGCGGGGCTGGGCCTCCCTTCTCATCAGAGGCGAGGTCCGAGGGCGCCACGTGTCCCACGGGGCCGGACCTCCCTTCTCCTCAGAGGCGAGCTCCGAGGGCGCCACGTGTCCCGCGGGGCCAGACCTCCCTTCTCCTCAGAGGCGAGCTCCGAGGGCGCCACGTGTCCAGCGGGCCAGACCTCACTTCTCCTCAAGGATGAGCTCCGAAGGCGCCACGTGTCTAGCAGTCGGACCTCTCCCCTTCCGCAGGGGTGAGCTCCGAAGGCGCCACATGTCCAGTAGTGCCATACCTCACCCACCTCCGAAGGGAAGAGCTCCGGAGGCGCCACGTGTCCAGCAGGCCGGGGGACGTGTCGACAGCGCACTTCGATAAATTGGAATTGGCTCATTTCAGCTATCTTTTTCCATTCCCCATCATTTTTATGATTCTTTCTCCATTTATACGGTTCTTTCCTCCATTTCTACTTCTTTTATAATGTTTCTCTATATGAAAAATGTATGCAATGCATGGAAATGAATTTGAGGGTGTTACAAACCTACCCCCTTTAAACTGAATCTCGCCCTCGAGATTTGATAGAGTAGAGAATACATGAGGGAATTCTGCCTTGAGGTCTTCCTCACGCTCCCATGTAGTTTTGTCTTCCGTGTGATGGCTCCACTGTACCTTGCACCAACGGGTCACTTTGTTCCTCGTGACCCTTTCCTTCACATCCAAAATTTGGACGGGGTGCTCCACATAGGTCAGATCCTCTTGAAGCTCGAGCTCATCCATAGGTACTTGTTCTTCCGGTACTCTTAAGCACTTCTTGAGTTGGGATACGTGAAACACGTCGTGTACGTCAGAGAGGTGAGTTGGCAGCTCTAGTTGATAGGCTACTTCTCCTCGCTTGCCCAGAATCTTAAATGGCCCGATGTAGCGAGGTGCTAATTTGCCCTTGACGTTGAACCGTCGTTGGCCTCGGATAGGCAATACCTTAAGGTACACAAAGTCTCCTACTTCGAAGGTCAATCTTCTTCACCTATCGTCCGCATAACTTTTTTGTCGTGACTGAGCAGCCTTCAAATTTTATCGTATCGTTTGGACTTGCTTTTTGCCATCTTGCAGCACTTCGGGTCCAAACACTTGGCTCTCTCTAGTCTCATTCCAGAACAGCGGCGTTCTACACCGTCTACCATACATTGCTTCAAAAGGTGACATCTTCAAGCTGGCATGATAGCTGTTGTTATATGAGAATTCAGCATACGGCAAGCTCCTATTCCAACTACGCCCATGTTTCAAGGCACAAGCTCTCAACATGTCTTCCAAAATTTGATTTGTCCTCTCGGTTTGCCCGTCAGTTTGCGGGTGATAAGCGGAGCTAAAATTCGGCCGTGTACCCATGGCTTCATGCAGCTTCTTCCAGAACCTAGAGGTAAATTGAGAACCCCGATCTGAAACTATCCTCTTCGGAACTCCATGGCGACACACAATTTGCTCCATATACAGCTCGGCTAGTTCTGCGACGCGGTACGTGGTTCTAACAGGAAGGAAATGGGCCGTTTTTGTCAATCGGTCCACAATAACCCAAATGTAGTCGTAACCCGACCGAGTACGTGGCAATCCGATAATGAAATCCATGCTTATGTCTTCCCGCATCCGCTCGGGTACTTTCTGTAAGGGCCTCAGTTTTGACACATGTTTGAAGTGTCATCACCACACACACACACCTCATTTGGAGCAAGTTGATGAACACATTTGAAGAGCAAGTAACCACCATCAACATGCTCATTAGAGAACAAACTCACATATTGCAAAAGTGGTACTTCCCACATGTAATATATAGGGGCTGGGCATATGAAAAACTCCTACACATTGCTAGGAATGTCCATGCCAAGTTTCACCTAAATTCAAAACCTTTTGAGGTTATTTTGGGTATAGCTAGAAAGAGGGCAGTTTGAACTCAAATGCAAATTCAAACTGTTTTTATCCCATAAATTCAAAAGTGGGAGGCATGATCTTACTCAGCACATTTTTGCGAGCTCACACACCAATTTTCACTCCATTTGGAGTTGATCTTGACATGAGATAAGTGGGGCAAATTCAAACTTTATTTGAATTTCAAACTGAACATGTGCTGAAATTTATCCAAACCAAACCCAATTTGAATTCTAATCAATTCAAATGGCTCAAGGGTAGATAATTCAAATCACCAGGGGCTTTGTGGGGACTACTGTTTACAACGGTGAATAGGAGTTAATCTCAAAGGTTAAAATTGAAAGTGAGACCCACATGTCAGCCACTGAAGGAAATCAACCGAGAAGACTTTCAGTACTCGGGTCCCCGGGCTTCAGCTGTGATTGCCACCGAGGGAGGCCGCCGCGCCAGCAGATGCTTCGCCACGCGTGCGCCAGGGTCGGTTCCGGACCCCTTCTTAAGGCGCCCCCTCCTCGGCCGAAGCCCTCGCCATTTCCTCCTCGCAAGAACACAGCGCTGGGAAGTTTTTCTCCGCCGCTAAGAACCGATCGGAGAGCTCCGATCACAGCCTCCCCGTCCCCTCCAGAGCTACGGCAAGGTACTAGAAACCCTCCTAGTGCTTCCCCGTGGCTAGAACTCAGCTGAAACCTGTCGATCTTGGCTATACCGAGAGTTCAATTCAGTGACCTAAAACAGCCGCACTTTGGGCTCCCGTGGGCAGCCCAACCGGGAGGCGATCACGCCCGAGCCAAGGCACCCTTGGACGCGCTGGTGATTGGTGCTGCTCACCCCGAGCCACAGCCCGAATGTTTGCTCACCGGCGGCGAATTTACAGTTTTCCCGTTCCTCGGTACAGACCGACCTTCGGGTGCGGTTCTGTCGAATTCATACTCTAGAAAGGATTAGAGGGCCTCAATCCTCTCTCACACAAACTAGACACGGTAGCGCACAAGTTGCCTTCACAACCTTTGGTCTGAGAACCTCTGTAACCGGCGTACTTCGAAGTTTACCGACGGCGGAGCATGCGGGAGGCATCGGGCGCACGGTGAGGGCCTACTTCGGGCCTCCCCCGAGCTGCTTCAAGCTCATGCCGACCTTCCCTAAGGTCCTCTGATGCTTCCCGACCGGTTGCTCGAGTGATTGGGGTGCTAAGGAGGTCGGCCGACATGGCCGAAGTCTTCCCGAGGCGGCGGCTCGTCGCCGACCATGCACCGGCCATTGTCATGACGAGCTGAGCCCAGAATCCTGTTCCCCAAGCGAAAGTAGGCAGAGGCGGCCAAAATCGTGAAGTTTGGAGCTCCACAGAGGCTGCCGACGAGCTCTCCGGCGAGGTATCGCGGCGGCAGAGCGCGGGCGGCGAGAGGTAGACGAAGGGGGTGGGACCCGGCTGTCAGCGGCAGATATTTTAAACCGGGATCGGGCTGTGGTTTGGATCTGCTGTGCTGGCGCGCAAAAACCCTGTAGGCCTCAGTGTGCTGACGCCTCCGCGCCCAACACGTGTCCCCGTGGCCCACCCGCAAGTTTAAACTTTTCCCTGATTTTCAGATTTCATTCAAACATCAAATCCTCATAACTTTGGCTAGGAAGCTCCAAATCGAGTGAACCAAATTTTTTGGATTCAGCTCTCTGAGCACTTTCCAGCAAATCAAGTTTCACTTCATGAAAATCCTTAATTCTCCAGAATTAATTCCCAAATTTTAAACTGTTTGGAATTTTAACTGGAGAATCCTTTGGAGGAAAATTCTGAAAATTTTCTGGGATGTTCACCAAAATATTCCTGAACTACCATAAAAATTTCAGATCCATTTGAGCTCATTTAATCCACCTAATGGTGTGATTAGTGAAACTGTTCCAGAGAAAATAGAAAATGTTCAGAAACATTTTCAGGATTTTCTCTGGAATTGTTTAGATCATATCTTTAGCTAGTAACCTTCAAATTAAGTGAGACCAACTCTATTAGATCCTTCTGAAAATCTAGTTTCCAGAAAGTCAGGGCTCGCTCCATGAAAATCCCTAGAATACCCTAAGAGCTCCAATTAAGGTCAAGTACATAATTAATTGTGGAGGGCTCAAATGAGCTTTACTGCAACTAAAACTTGACCAAGTCTCTGTTTAGGTTGTAACCAAGCCACAGTAAAAGTTTCACAGTCGTTGGGTCTGTCTAGTGAGGCGTAGAAGGTTCACAAGTTTAAAACTCAATTCAAATGCATTTTATTAATACATGTACTTCTTATATCATGTAGTCGCTAAGGTCGAGGAGGAACCCGAAGTCCTAGACTTCGTTACTCTGGAGGAGCAGCTAGTCTACGACCAAGAGCAGCAAGGCAAGCTCCGGTTTGCATTAACCTTTTTACAATTTTTTATTGTTTTGAGCACTTACTTGAGTATTATGATTCCTTGCATTAGAGTCTTGTTTGAAAACCCAATTGCATAGCCAAGAAAACCCTGGGTTGGGTTTAGGATTGCAAACCCCGTTAGCTACTGCAAAGCTAAGTTAGGGTAGGATTCGGTACAAGTCGAGTAGTTGGAACTACTCGCGAGCATAGGCTAGAGGCACTCGACTCGGGTAGAGATAGCACATGATACACATGGCAAGAAAGATGAGACCGAGCGGAGAGTAAGGGCAGCAGGACGTTGGGGCCTGTGTGCTATAGCTCCGCTTGTGTCGATTGAGGACCGAGCCATGTGCGGGCCTGTTGAACAAGCTAGAACAGTACCAAGACCTACCGGATATATGGGAACCGGGAAACCGATGTAACTCGGGTAGCTGGGTGTTGAGGCATAGCTGGTCGTTCAGAGGGTAGGTTGAGAGCTCGAGGTGTAAATCGGCTGGCGGCACTGAGATGCGCTTGCAGCGACCTCTTGCTCGGGACGATTGGACCAGTTCAACATTTGGCTAACGGGTGAAAGGTAGTTGCGTACGGCGTCCGTGATGGTTGTTGTAGGCAACATTGAGTACGGGCGTACGTGACGGGTTATTCGGTTAACCCTGCAGGTGTAAATCGATTATAATCGCCGTCCCTCGCGGTCAGTGAGTACCACGTGTTCACTGTACCGTGACGTAGAAAGAACAGGCTAGTTACATGTTAAAATGTTGCTGATCGAAAGATGGACTTGATTGTTAATGAGTTGCTGTAGTTTAGAGCTAACTAAAGTTCCTTTCAACTTTGGGCAAAGTACATGAGAGAAATGCGTTTCTTGTTTGATTGCGGCTCTCTCATGTGCCTTAGCGTAAGGTTCTCCACAATTTGCTGCTAAAACTTGAAAGTAAGGTACTAATAATTAGGCGAGTCCTTTGCAAATTATTTTATCGTGTACCCATCACCCCTCATGTAGAAGTTCCATGTTTAGGAGAGACGGGTCAGTCTTGCTAAGCCTTCGTGCTCACTGCTTGTGTTTGAAGCTTTTGCAGGGTTCTATGAGGAAGGGACTCCCGAGGAAGAGACGGAACCCCAGGAGGGGAACCCCGTCGAGTGGGGGTCGTGCACGCCGCCGTGTTAGTGTGCGTGTGTGCTAGCAAGGACACATTCACGGGCTGAACATGAACTTGATGCGTAGTCTACGCCCGTGAGTGTAGACTGGACCTATTTTGATGTAAAAATGTTCATAAACCACTTTATGTAATAAAAGTTTTGCTTCCGCTTTGTACCTTGATGTGTGTTATCCGGTGCTGTGCAACGCAGCACCCCTCAGCATGATCCTGGCTCGACAAGACCGTGGGGTCGTGTCAGCGCTGGTATCAGAGCTCGCTTGAGGTTTAACGCACTAAAAAGGTCATCTTTTTCAAAAATCCAGTGAGGAACGAGTTATTAGCCCATATAAGGATGTTAATAGTGTATAGAAAGTGGCATACCAAACTATTTTCTTATGTCCGAAAATCTTGCATCTCGGGATGTTTATTTCTTGGGGGGTGGACGTAAGCGCTGTCCACCAGTGCGCACAAGCTGAAGGGTGGAACCCCACGGGTGGCAGGTAACCCGACCCGCTTTGATATCCTCTACGACTCTTTATGTCGTTTGGGGTATTCGAGCAACGTCTGTCCCTGGCGTGCGTGGCGCAATTTGGGAGACCCCGTCACGTGGTCTGAAACGTGAACACGTAACTCAAGGCGTGTTTGGCTTGAGAACATCTGGGCGAGTGATGACGGCCGGATGTACGAACTGTATGGATACCGGGCTCGGTGTGCAGCCGAGTCTGATGATTGTTTGAGTTTCTGCAGGTAGTCTAACCACGAAACGGTAGATGTGTAGCATCCGTGTGTGAGCGACGTTTAGTGCCACTGAATTAACGAAGCCGGCTAAGTCCGGTATAGGTTTTTCTTTGTGAGGACGTAGTACCGACATGATCTGGTGACGCATCGACGTCACACCCCACTAAATGAACAACTTTATTGTAAAAATTGAAAGTTTTTCTCCAGAGCACTAAAACTTGATGTAACTCCTTCCCCTAATCAGGATATTCAAAGTAAACAAGTTTTCAACTTATAGGATACTAAGGGCAGAGCACTCTGTTTTCAGCTGAATTAAGGCTGAAGTTAATCAGAGGTTATAGATTGAGTTATTTCGAGGTTGGGGTCATATGATACATTTATGGAAAGCTTTGGAAGATTTTTACAACTTTTCTGTAGAGGTCCAGAGGTGTTTCATCCCTTAACCAAGCGAAAAATGCAGTAGAGTTGAAACTAACCAGAAAACAGGGCAGAGCAAAGACTCTGTAAACTCTCTGTAAATTGAGCATAACCTTCTGCATAAAAAATTCGAAAAATAGAAAATGAGATAGTTATGGGAATCTTATGAGATGGGTTACAACTTTTTAACAGGAAGTTTTGTCAGATTGGAAGCAGAATTAACTGGGATTCTTGGATCAAATCAGCACCTAAAGCAGGGAGGTGCTGTCCACTTTTCCCCAGAAATTCTGTTAACTTTGACACCTCATAACTTTTGAACCAGGACAGATCTTAGGCCAAGCAAACACTTTCTGGAAAGCTATTGAAGTTAGATTTAACTTTGATGTTGAGCTCCAGAATTGGTTTTGCTTTAGCATGGCCTAAATCAGGTTGAAATGGAAACTGGTCAGGGCTGTCATGCAGACAGCAGATCAGCAGTCAAATTTGTTTAAATTTGAACTATATTTCCAAGTTTCATGGGTTCAAAGACATGCGTTATGTTATAACTCAATTGGTTACTGTTTAAATAAATATTTGACATTTCTCAAATATATTTTTACAGATGACAGCAGATAAACAGTTGGAGAACGGGTGGGTGGTGTCCCACTGTTCTCACCGCACGGCTATCCAGAAGCATTGAGGCATATGCTTCAATATTTCGGGTACAACCAGATGCTGCAGTACTTCGCCAAGGAAGAAGGCGAGGAGTGGAACAAGACGTGGACAATCCATGTCGAAGTCCCTGCAGGACCTACGCCACCCGGTTGGGTGCCGTTCACCGTCACGGTGAGAGGTAGACAACTGGAAGGGATGTGGCAAGTGGCAGCCCGTGACACCATGTCACGTTTCTGCCAACTACACGTGCAGGCTATGGAGGGCACTCCATACGCGCTCATTCCGGTGGAGAGACGGGCTCATCATGTGTCGGAAGGGAGGTACCGGGAGGCAGCCGATCCGTGTTGCCCAAGGTACAACCCAGCGGAGGCAAACCTCAGCCTCCAGATGAGGGCGGGAAACGCCGTGATGGACGGCCAAGCTGTTCATACGGAGCATCTCGCCACAAATCTCAAGGAGAGCACGAGCCGTGGAGACCATTTCGAGAGTGCTCACAGCGCACTCCGCAATGTGCTCCTTCCGACGATCAAGCGACTGAATGAACAACATAATCAGTTGCATTGTTTGAAGAAGGCAAAGAGGAAAAGCCGTGTCGACATCGCGGCATTGTAAGAGCTGGTACAGACTTTAACCCAGCAGAATGAGGGTCTTGCTCAAGAGCGGGACGATGCTATTGAGGAAGGGCAAGGCTGGGAAGAAGACTACAACCAAGCCATGGACGAGGTGCACGCGTTGCAGGACCTCATACCTCCGGTATTGGGCATACCGGTGGTCTTGGGCCTTCCAGCAATGGGAGAACCCGAGATGGGAGAAGAGGTGGTAGATCCAGAGCCACTAGCAGAGGTACCGGAGGAGGACGACCCGCAGGAGGTCGAGTTCTACTCCGATTAGGGGGTTACAGTTGCCAAGTAGGGCAACTAGAGTAGTGTAACCCAACTTTTGTAATCGGTGACATGTCGTGTAGGCAGTAGCGTATGTATAGGTAGTGACGACATGAGCACGACTTCTCGGAGAACCGGGAATAATGTATCTTGTATAAAGTTTATGTTTTATCAATATATATATGAATGTTGTGCAAATCATTCATGTGTCACTTCAATACCTACTGCTGCATATGGAAATTTAAGTATGACATGTGCTAATCGCTGCTGTTTTTGAATTTCAGAATGATGCGTACTCGTGCCAACCCGGACGTTGGGGGTACTAGCCAAGGGGCAGAGACCTCCCAACAGCCTCCCGAGGACTCCTCGGGACAGCAGCAGCAACAGCAGCAACAGCAACAGCAAACACCACCACTGCCACTGCCAACGGTTACATTGGCCGACATCATCGCGGCAATGGCGGGTTCTCATCAGAAGCACACGGAATTGCTGCAGACTCTCATCGCCAATACGTCTCGCCCAGAGAGACGTCAAGACCGTGAGGAGCGTCAACAGAGCTCCTACTCCGACTTCCTAGCGACTCATCACCCGGTATTCTCAAGGGCAGATGAACCTCTCGACGCGGACAACTGGCTCCGCGCAATAGAGATGAAGTTCGGGCTGCTCCAGATAAGCGAGCAGTGCAAGACTCAGTTTGCGGTCCAGCAGCTCCAAGGATCCGCGAGCGCATGGTGGGAAAACTTCTGTGCTTCACAGCCCACCGACCGAGTTATGACCTGGGCGGAGTTCCGGACGGCCTTCAGGGCCTATCACATACCACCGGGTCTGATGACGAGGAAGACGCAGGAATTTCTACACCTGCAGCAAGGGAGCCGTAACGCGCTGGAATACTCCAGGGCGTTCAACGATCTCGCGATCTATGCGTCATATCACGCCGATACTGACGAGAAGTGTGGGGACCACTTTTTACCAGGGGCTTAACCCGCTCCTGAAGGACAAATTGGCGATGTTCAATCGTGGCAGCCTCAACGACATCATTGATGCTGCGATTGTTCAGGAGGACTCCGGCAAGGAGTTAGTGGCGGTGGAGAGGAAGCGAAGCGTGCCGCAAAGCAGCGGAGAAGGGGGCGGTCCTTCTCAGAAGTTTCGGATGGTGAATCGCCCACCATCAGGTCCACGCTGGCAACCACCACAGAGGCCGATGCCATTCCGCAGTCGGCCGTATTCTTCACCGGCATTCACGCCGGCACTGCCAGCATCACCTCAACAACAACAGCAGCAGCGGACGATGCCGCGTGCATATGCACCTCAGCAGCGCATGCCGGGATTTCATCCCCCGAGCACCACACAAGCAGCGGCCACATGTTACAAGTGTGGTCGTCCAGGACACTTCGCCAGCAGTTGCCCGGAGAGGCAAGGTGGCGGAGTTGCACCGCTGTTTCCGGGGAGGAATCAAACCCGGAACCCTACTAATGCGCAGCGGGCAAATCCTAGGCCCGGTACTGTCCACCAGCTTGCCATAGAGGACGTGCTGGAGGGTGAGCCAATCCTTGCGGGTATGTTCCAACTCCACCAGCATTCCGCCATACTATTGTTTGATTCAGGCGCCACGCATAGCTTCATTAGCCAAGCTTTCATTGATAGATATAGCTTGCAAATACTACCCACCGATAGTCCTTATGTGATCTGTTCACCGGGTGGGAAAATTTCAGCAAGCATGATGGTCCCAAAAGCGCCATTGTGCTTAGAGGGTAGAGTATACCCTACGTCTCTCATAATCTTAGAGGGACAAAAGGTCGATGTCATCTTAGGGATGTCGTGGTTAACCAGCCACAGCGCTGTTTTAGACACCGTCCTCCGAGTTGTGCACTTAAACTCAGAAGTGCACGAATCTCATTCCTTATTTCTGGACAGTCCAGAAATAAAACTTCCAAGTGTCTATCAATCCACAACCATCAGATTGGAAGATATTCTAGTGGTCCAAGAGTTCCCTGACGTATTCCCGGACGATTTGCCGGGGATGCCGCCCGTTAGAGAGGTGGAGTTCAAGATTGAACTTGCACCGGGAACCATGCCGATATCCCGAAGGCCGTGCAAGATGGCGCCCAAGGAGTTGGATGAACTGAAGACTCAGCTCACGGACCTCCTGGAGAAGGGTTTTATTAGGCCGAGCTCCTCGCCATGGAGTTGTTCGGCATTATTTGTGAAGAAGAAGGATGAGACGTTGCGGCTTTGTGTGGACTATCGTCCACTAAATGCCGTAAGCATCAAGAACAAGTACCCGTTGCCCCGGATCGACATGTTGTTTGATCAGTTGGTCGAAGCAAAGATCTTTTCCAAGATGGACTTAAGATCCGGGTACCATCATATTAAGATACGGGCTGAGGATATTCCGAAGACAGCTTTCTCGACGAGGTACGGGCTTTATGAGTACCTGGTCATGTCCTTCGGCCTCACCAATGCTCCAGCTCACTTCATGTACTTCATGAACTCGGTATTCATGCCGGAGCTGGACAAGTTTGTCGTGGTCTTCATCGACGACATACTGTTATATTCCAAGTCGAAGGAAGATCACAAGAAGCATCTGCGTATAGTCTTGCAACGGCTGCGGGATCACAAGATATACGTGAAATTCAGCAAATGCGAGTTCTGGATATCGCAAGTCCCTTTCTCGGGCATATCATCTCAGCGGAGGGTATCGCTGTAGACCCGAGCAAGATCACACAAGTGCTGAATTGGAAATCCCCAAGGACTGTTCACGAGGTACGGAGTTTCCTCGGACTCGCGGGATATTATCGGAGGTTCATTCCGAACTTCTCGAAGATTGCCAAGCCTATGAAGGAGCTGCTGAGGAAGGCTACCAAATATGTTTGGAGTCCAACATGTGAAACAGCATTCAAGGCTTTAGTTGAGCACCTGACATCAGCACCGGTTTTGGCGCAGCCAGACACAACAAAACCGTTCGATGTGTACTGCGATGCATCCGGCATTGGGCTCGGGTGTGTGCTGATGCAAGACCGAAGAGTGGTCGCGTATGGATCACGGCAGCTTAGAAACCATGAGCAGAATTATCCAACTCATGACTTGGAGCTCGCTGCCGTGGTACTGGCACTCAAGATGTGGAGGCACTACCTACTCGGTAACCTCGTACATTTATATACCGACCACAAGAGCCTCAAGTACATATTCACTCAGAAGGAGCTGAACATGAGGCAGCGAAGATGGTTAGAATTGATAAAGGATTACGAAATAGAGATCCATTATCATCCGGGCAAGGCAAACGTAGTGGCAGATGCGCTGAGCCGCAAGTCACACGTTAACAATCTGACCATCACACCGTTGGAAGAGAGCGAACCACCACTACATGTGATTCCACATGGAGCTCTCTACTACTTAGCTTTGATCCCCACCATCCGTGAAGAGATAGCGGCAGCCCAGAAACATGACAAGGGAATGTCGCATTTGTGGAGACGTGTAGACAGTGGGGAGTTGAAACGTTTCCGGAAGGACGGAGACGGCGTCCTATGGTTCAAGGACCGGATCGTCGTACCCCGTAACCCGGAGTTACGGAAGAAAATTTTTTATGAGGCTCACTTATCAAAATTTTCTATTCACCCCGGCAGCAACAAAATGTATCAAGAACTCAGAAGCAAGTTTTGGTGGACACGGATGAAGCGGGAGGTCGCAAAGTACGTGTCCGAGTGTGATACATGTTGAAGGGTGAAGGCGGATCATATGCGGAAACCGGGACTGCTACAACCACTGGGCGTTCCTGCCTGGATGTGGGAGGAAGTGAGCATGGACTTCATCGTCGGTTTAGCCACCACTTTTCAGAAGCATGATTCTGTGTTGGTGATCGTCGACTGGCTCACCAAAGCTGCCTATTTCATCCCGGTCAACACCAACTACAACGCCAAGAAGTATGCTGAACTGTACATCTCACGGATCCTACGCTTGTACGCCGTACCCCGTACCATCATATCGGATCGGGGCACTTTATTTGTGTCCCGTTTTTGGGAGCAGCTGCACGCTGCCTTGGGGACGAAGCTGATCCGTAGTTCAGCATACCACCCGCAGACGGATGGGCAAACCGAGCGGGTAAATCAGATCTTAGAAGACATGCTACGAGCTTGCGCTATCAACCACGGCAAGAATTGGGATGATCACTTGTCGTTAGCCGAGTTCTCGTACAACAATGGGTACCAAGCCAACATAAAGATGGTGCCTTATGAGGCGCTCTACGGGCGGAAATGCCGCACACCACTGAATTGGTGTGAGTCTGGCGAAAGGGTCACCTTCGGGATTGACATTGTCAACACCGCGGAAGAAAAAGTTCGACTGATTCAAACGAACCTAAAAGCCGCCCAATCCCGTCAGAAACAGTATGCGGACCGGAGAAGACACCCATTATATTTCGAAGTTGGGGATCACGGATATCTACGTGTGTCTCCAATGAAGGGCGTAAACAGATTTGGTGTGAGAGGAAAGTTGGCACGCCGATTCATCGGTCCATTCCAGATTACCGAAAGATGTGGATCAGTGGCATACAGGCTGAAATTATCAGAAGCACTTTCCGGTGTGCACGACGTCTTTCACATTTCCCAGCTCAGGAAGTGTCTTAAGCTATCAACTACTGTTCAGCTGGAAGACATTGAAGAACTGCAACCGGATCTAACCTATCGGGAGGAGCCGGTTCAGATCATTGACGAAAAGGCCCGAACCACACGCAACCGCACGTTGTGGTTCTACAAAGTTCTATGGAGTAATCACTCCGTGGACGAAGCGACATGGGAGAGCGAAGGATTTCTTCGCGCTAACTGCCCCAACTTTTTCACGTCGCATATCCGGTAATTTTCCACCGTCCTCTCTCTCATTTTCACCTTATAATCTCGGGACGAGATTCTTTTAAGGGGGAGGAATGTAAGGGCCTCAGTTTTGACACATGTTTGCAGTGTCATCACCACACACACACCTCATTTGAAGCAAGTTGATGAACACATTTGAAGAGCAAGTAACCATCATCAACATGCTCATTAGAGAACAAACTCACATATTGCAAAAGTGGTACTTCCCACATGTAATATGTAGGGGCCGGGCATATGAAAAACTCCTACACATTGCTAGGAATGTCCATGCCAAGTTTCAACAAAATTCAAAACCTTTTGAGGTTATTTTGGGTATAGCTAGAAAGAGGGCAGTTTGAACTCAAATGCAAATTCAAACTGTTTTGATCCCATAAATTCAAAAGTGGGAGGCATGATCTTACTCAACACATTTTTGTGAGCTCACACACCAATTTTCACTCCATTTGGAGCAAAGTGGGGCAAATTCAAACTTTATTTGAATTTCAAACTGAACATGTGCTGAAATTTATCCAAACCAAACCCAATTTGAATTCTAATCAATTCAAATGGCTCAAGGGTAGATAATTCAAATCACCAGGGGCTTTGTGGGGACTACTGTTTACAACAGTGAATAGGAGTTAATCTCAGAGGTTAAAATTGAAAGTGGGACCCACATGTCAGCCACTGAAGGAAATCAACCGAGAAGACTTTCAGTACTCGGGTCCCCGGGCTTCAGCTGTGATCGCCACCGAGGGAGGCCGCCGCGCCAGCAGCTGCTTGGCCACGCGCGCGCCAGGGTCGGTTTCGGACTGCTTCTTAAGGCGCCCCCCCTCCTCGGTCGAAGCCCTCGCCATTTCCTCCTCGCAAGAACACAGCGCCGGGAAGTTTTTCTCCGCCCCTCAGAACTGATCGGAGAGCTCCGATCACAGCCTCCCCGTCCCCTCCAGAGCTACGGCAAGGTACTAGGAACCCTCCTCGTGCTTCCCCGTGGCTAGAACTCAGCTGAAACCTGTCGATCTCGGCTATACCGAGAGTTCAATTCAGTGACCTAAACCCGCCGCACTTCGGGCTCCCGTGGACCGCCCAACCGGGAAGCGATCACGCCCGAGCCAAGGCACCCTTGGACGCGCTGGTGATCGGTCCTGCTCACCCCCAAGCCACAGCCCGAACGTTTGCTCACCGGCGGCGAATTTCCAGTTTTCCCCTTCCTCGGTACAGACCGACCTTCGGGTGCGGTTCTGTTGAATTCATACTCTAGAAAGGATTAGAGGGCCTCAATCCGCTCTCACACAAACTAGACACGGTAGCGCACAAGTTTCCTTCACAACCTTTGGTCTGAGAACCTCTGTAACCGGCGTACTTCGAAGTTTACCGACGGCGGAGCATGCGAGAGGCATCGGGCTCACGGTGAGGGCCTACTTCGGGCCTCCCCCGAGCTGCTTCAAGCTCATGCCGACCTTCCCTACGGTCCACTGATGCTTCCCGACCGGTTTCTCAAGTGATTGGGGTGCTAAGGAGGTCGGCCGACACGGCCGAAGTCTTCCTGAGGCGGCGGCTCGTCTCCGACCATGCACTGGCCATTGTCATGACGAGCTGAGCCCAGAATCCTGTTACCCGAGCAAAAGTAGGCAGGGGCGGCCAAAATCGTGAAGTTTGGAGCTCAACAGAGGCTGCCGGCGAGCTCTCCGGCGAGGTATCGCTGCGGCAGAGCGCGGGCGGCGAGAGGTAGACGAAGGGGGTGGGACCCGGCTGTCAGAGGCAGATATTTTAAATCGGGATCAGGCTGGGGCTGGGATCTGCTGTGCTGGCGCGCAAAAACCCTGTAGGCCTCAGTGTGCTGATGCCTCCGCGCCCAACACGTGTCTCCGTGGCTCACCCGCAAGTTTAAACTTTTCTCCGATTTTCAGATTTCATTCAAACTTCAAATCCTCATAACTTTGGCTAGGAAGCTCCAAATCGAGTGAATCAAATTTTGTTGGATTCAGCTATCTGAGAACCTTCCAGCAAATCAAGTTTCAATTCATGAAAATCCTTAATTCTCCAGAATTAATTCCCCAAATTTTAAACTGTTTGGAATTTTAACTGGAGAATCCTCTGGAGGAAAATTCTGAAATTTTGCTGGGATGTTCAACAAAATATTACTGAACTACCATAAAAATTTCAGATCCATTTGAGCTCATTTAATTCACCTAATGGTGTGATTAGTGAAACTGTTCCAGAGAAAATAGAAAATGTTCAGAAACATTTTCAGGATTTTATCTGAAATTGTTTAGCTCATATCTTTAGCTAGGAACCTTCAAATTAAGTGAGACCAACTCCATTAGAACCTTCTGAAAATCTAGTTTCCTGAAAGTCAGGGCTTGCTCCATGAAAATCCCTAGAATACCCTAAGAGCTCCAATTAAAGTCAAGGACATAATTAATTGTGGAGGGCTCAAATGAGCTTTACTGCAACTAAAACTTGACCAAGTCTCTATTTAGGTTGTAACCAAGCCACAGTAAAAGTTTCACAGTCTTTGGGTCTGTCTAGTGAGGCGTAGAAGGTTCACAAGTTTAAAACTCAATTCAAATGCATTTAATTAATACATGTACTTCTTATATCATGTAGTCGCTATGGTCGAGGAGGAACCCGAAGTCCTAGACTTTGTTACTCCGGAGGAGCAGCTAGTCTACGACTAAGAGCAGCAAGGCAAGCTCCGGTTTGCATTATCCTTTTTACAAATTTTTATTGTTTTGAGCACTTACTTGAGTATTATGATTCCTTGCATTAGAGTCTTGATTGAAAACCCAATTGCATAGCCAAGAAAATCTTGGGGTGGGTTTAGGATTGCAAACCCCGTTAGCTACTGCAAAGCTAAGTTAGGTTAGGATTTGGTACAAGTCGAGTAGTTGGAACTACTCGCGAGCATAGGCTAGAGGTACTCGACTCGGGTAGAGATAGCACATGGCAAGAAAGATGAGACCGAGCAGAGAGTAAGGGCAGCAGGACATTGGGGCCTGTGTGCTATAGCTCCGCTTGTGTCGATTGAGGACCGAGCCGTGTGCGGGCCTGTTGAACAAGCTAGAACAGTACCGAAGACCTACCGGATATATGCGAACCGGGAAAACGATGTAACTCGGGTAGCTGGGTGTTGAGGCATAGCTGGTCGTTCAGAGGGTAGGTTGAGAGCTCGAGGTGTAAATAAGCTGGCGGCACTGAGATGCGCGTGCAGAGACCTCTTGCTCGGGACGATTGCACCGGTTCAACATTTGGCTAACGGGTGAAAGGTAGTTGCGTACGGCGTCCATGATGGTTGTTGTAGGCAACATCGAGTACGTGCGTACATGACGGGTTATTCGGGTAACCCTGCAGGTGTAAATCGATTATAATCGCCGTCCCTCGCGGTCAGTGAGTACCACTTGTTCACTGTACCGTGATGTAGAAAGAACAGGCTAGTTACATGTTAAAATGTTGCTGATTGAAGGATGGACTTGATTGTTAATGAGTTGCTGTAGTTTAGAGCTAATTAAAGTTCCTTTCAACTTTGGGCAAAGTACATGAGAGAAATGCGTTTCTTGTTTGATTGCGGCTCTCTCATGTGCCTTAGCGTAAGGTTCTCCACAATTTGCTGCTAAAACTTGAAAGTAAGGTTCCAATAATTAGGCGAGTCCTTTGCAAATTGTTTTATCGTGTACCCATCACCCCTCATGTAGAAGTTCCATGTTTAGGAGAGACGGATCAGTCTTACTGAGCCTTCGTGCTCACTGCTTGTGTTTGAAGCTTTTGCAGGGTTCTATAAGGAAGGGACTCCCGAGGAAGAGACGGAACCCCAGGAGGGGAACCCCGTCGAGTGGGAGTCGTGCACGCCGCCGTGTTAGTGTGCGTGTGTGCTAGCAAGGACACGTTCATGGGCTGAACGTGAACTTGATGCGTAGTCTACGCCCGTGAGTGTAGACTGGACCTATTTTGATGTAAAAATGTTCATAAACCACTTTATGTAATAAAAGTTTTGCTTCCGCTTTGTACCTTTGATGTGTGTTATCCGGTGCTGTGCAACGCAGCACCCCTCAGCGTGATCCTGGCTCGACAAGACCGTGGGGTCGTGTCACTTTCAATGGCTGCAACAGTCCAGCGGGTCTTTAATGTTCGGCCTTCACCTGTTGGCACGTGTCGCATAAGGCAACATATTCAGCTATGTCCCTTTTCATACCTTCCCACCAATAGCAAGTTCTCAGGTCCTTGAACATCTTTGTACAGCCAGGATGTATTGAATAAGGTGAGTCATGTGCCTCCTTTAATCGTGTCGCGGATGTGCTTCACGTTAGGCACACAAATCCTTTTCCCTAACCAAAGCGTGCCCTTCCCATCTTCCTTGAAATCCTTTTCTATGCCTTGTCAGGTTATTTCCTTGATTTCCTTGATTTCCTCATCCGTTGCTTGGCCATCTCGTATCTCTTGTTCCAGAGAAGAGTTGAGTTCTATCACTTCCATCTCGTTCAAGAACCCAAGATGTAACCGTTCGAACTCCTTGCGCAGCTCGGGCGGTAGCTCCCGAACAGTGAGTTGGTGACATGCTCCCTTTCGGCTCAATGCATCAGCTACTACATTGGCCTTTCCGGGGTGATAACTGATTCCAACATAATAATCATTGATGAGATCCAAGCATCGACGTTGCCTCAAATTCAGATCCGTTTGCATGAATATATATGTAAAAGCCCAAGAAAAGGGACTTGCAAAAACTTTTCATCACCTCACAACACCACCGTTTCTGTTGTGGACATCTTGTGAAAAATTGTGAAGAGCAAGTAACCTCCATCAAAAGGGTATTGGTTCAAACTTTCTACACATAAGATAACACATGAGAGGTTGTTCAAAAACCAACTTAGAGTCATTTACATGTTTGGACCCTAAATGGATTAAGACCACTGAGTTGAAGTACTCAAGTGCAATGGGAGGGTTTGAAAATCAGAATTTGAACTAATGTCCAACTCAAAATTCAAATGAGGGGGGGGGACATAATGGTGATTCAAAACTGTTGTATTCAAACTCTTGATTGCAGCAGCTAACACAAGAATCAAAGTGCATAATTTGATTCCTTGGGTCCAAATTAGTGGGTAGGCAAAGTTTCAGTAATTTTTGAAAAGGTTTGCTACCCATTTTTCCAAAAAGGATCCAAATGTGCAAAGAATTCAAATATACATTTGAATTTGGGGGAAATTTGTCCAACTATACAAATGTAGCTCAGATTGAGAATCCAGACATTTGAATTGATCACTTGCCAGATTTTTGGGATCTTTTGAGAGATGATGGGGTACTGACCAGTGGGGCCCACGTGTCAGTGGGTGGAATAGACTTAACCCCCAAGTTTTCACTCTGTCTCTCAGTCAACCGAAGACCTTCGGTCGAACAGCCAGCTGCCGCGCGCGCCACCGCCCGGGAGGCCACCTCCTGATTCCCTCTCTCGCGCTGGCAACCGGGCAGCAGCTCGCCCCTCCTCTATGTGACCCCCTCTCCACGCAGCTGGGCCAAGCGTGTTGCCTTTCTTCTCCTGATCAGCAAGCGCACCGGGCTCTGCTCGCACATCGGCGCCGCTCCTCGACTTTCCACCGTACGCTGGCACCTGCTCGGCCTTTGCCCGAGCCACCAACACAAAAAGGGAGCACCAGCGCGTGCTCTAGCTAACCACCCCGCTACTTCGCGGCGTGGGCGCTTCATTCAGCCACAAATTGACGATCGCCGCCGAAAACCGAGGCCACCGGCGGAAAACCGGGGTTGCTCTCCGTGGACAGCACACCACGGCCACTTTCACCACCTGATCCCTACTTGAAAGAGGTGCGCCTTAGTCTCCAGATCGTGTATCTGCAACCCGCATAGCAAGTGATTGACCGAGTGCAGAGAATTCCTAAGATTCCCAAAAGCTAGTGCATACGGGTAGGGGTCGGTCTATCCCAAAATTCTTGCAGCACAGTTCAAACCCAGCTCGGGTAAGCTTGCACACACCTTCCTCACTTCCTAGCGGCCCTCCTCGACCAAGAATCAAGTGGTATGGTCCAGAAATGACCGGGTTCTTGTTGTTTTTCGGTCCGCCATGGGATAACAGCTCGGGTCACCGTGGAGCTTCAAGTTGCCGACTTTTCACGGGGTTTGGCGGCCATTTTCGACACCCTCGAGCTCCCGCGGTGCTCGCCGATCATTTTCCGATCGTTTTTATGTGGTGTAGCGCACTCCCGACCACGCCGGAACCCTAACAGCCGCTGCCACAGTCGGGCGCCCTATTCCGGTGAGCTACGGACGCCGGCGACCCCCGAGCCGAGTTCAGCGTCGCGAGTTAGCGTGGGGCGCCGAGTCTGGAGTCGGGAGATGGCCGGGAAAGTGGTTCCGGCGAGGCTCGCCGGAGGGCGCCGCCGCGGACTCCTGTTTGGCGCGAGGAAGGAGAAGGCCTGCCGGGTGGGACCCCCTGGCAGACATTTAAACATTTTGGGATTTTCAGTTCTAGTTTAAACTTTAGAGGGCCAGAACTTGGGGTAGGAGAATCCAAAAATTGTGAAACAAATTTTGTTGGATTCCTATAATAGAGTACAATCCAAAATATGAAACCCAATTTGTATGAAACCCATTTGATAATTCTGGGAAATTCTTTAAACCTTTTTCAGCAAAAGAATTTTAGAGGGAGTTTGGTTCATCCAAAAATCCTCAAATTTTGCCATAATATTCCTTATGATGCAAGTGAACCCCTGTAAAAGTTTCAGACCATTTAGAGTTGATTTGATCAGGGCAATTCAGAGTTGAAGGTGCTGTGTTCATTTGAATACAGAAACATTTTCAGAGAATTTCCAAAACTTGGAAATTCAGTTCTGGGCAGATCTTAGCTCCAAAAATGCTAGGAAAATTCATGCAAACTCTATGAGCTATAATTAAAATTGTAGTTCACTAAGTTGGGCATGAACAGGGGGGTTACCTCAGAATTAATTCTTCTTTGCTTATTTGCTAAGAGAATTATTCTGAACAAACCACTCAATGAAAAGTTCTAACTTTTGGTCCAGAAGGTTCTATTGTGACAAAGAACTCACACAAAAATTCTCAGCTCCATTGGATCTCTGGATCACCCCTGTTTTGTTTAACCACTTGAGGTGACCAATATGGAAGAGGGGGAAAACCACTTAGCACTTAATCATGTGCTTAGGTCCAAACCCAAACCACTAGCCCCAGTTTCCTTTTAAATTCTTAAACATAGTTCCAGTTGTTAAAAACTTGTTATTAGAACTTGTAGCAGAAGCATTACAATAAACTCATATGCATATTCATTAACATGTAGTATTTCATTAACGTGTAGTCGCTGAAGGCGAGGAGGCTCCGGAAGTGCTCAACTTCCTCCTTCCGGACGAAGACCTAACTACTGACCAGCAGCAACAAGGCAAGCCCCGGTTTGCATTAATCTCTTTTATAAAGTTTTACTTTGTTCACATGTCTAGTATGAAGTATAAATGTGCATTAGGTGTAGGATGGATGGAACCCCACTCTCATGACCAGAATTTTCCTATAAGGGTGAGGGTAGTGTCTAAGGCCTCGAGTAGGCAGGCTATGCTTAATCATTCATAGGACTTCGGTACAAGTCGAGTAGTTAGAATCTACTCGCGAGTTAGGTTTGGGACACACGGGTTTGGTTCAAGTGATGTGAGATCACTTTAGTAATGAAAAATGAGACTAGGCGGGGGCTAGGGCGCAGCAAGAGGAAGTCTTGTGTGTGTGCAGCCCTGTCCGTGTCGATTGAGGACCGATCTGTGTGCGGCCCTGCTGAACAAGTATTGAACGTACCGAAGGCATATTGGATATATGGGCCCCAATAAACCGATGTAGCCTAAACCTCCGGGCGTCGAGGCATAGCACACCGATTTATTGGTGTAGGTTGAGGGCAGCAAGTTGGAAATCTGCTAACAGACATAGAGAGATGCTCCGTGTAGGGAACCTCCTGCCCGTTTCGGTGCGACCGGTTCGACGTCTGGGCTGTTGGGTGAAAGGTTGTCCAGTACGACATCGAGTGAGCGTGCTGTGCAGCTCCACGGGTGGGTGTACGTGACGTGCTCTTTGGGTATCCCTGCAGGTGTATATCGAGTCGATTCGCCGTCCCTCGCGGTGACGATTACCGCTTGTTCACTGCGTCGTAACGTAGATAATTTATAGAATGTTATGCTTCAATATTGCTGTTATGATATAATTGTATTGCTACATGTGTGCCACAAAATTTTGCTTACTAAATTTCAGATTCCTGAACTGTTAAACTTGTGGCTAAAAGATGAACTAAGGATGAACTTGTAGGCGTGTCCATTTGCTGCAATTGTACCATCCCATGTTCATTGTACCCTACATGTAGAGTTTCATGCTTAGGTGAGTCGGTTAAGTCTTGTTGAGCCCTCGTGCTCACGGTTGCTTCTTAAGTGTTTTTCAGGTGAGGAACCACCCACGGACTCGGGTTACGAGTCTACCGGCGAGGGTTACCCTCCGTCGGGGACCACGGCTGAGTGGGAGCCGTACACGCCGCGCTGAGCTGAGACGTGCAGCTAGTGTGGGTTGCCCTAAGCCTGGGCAACCGACTTTTGCTAGATAGGCGGGCGTGAGTTGTATAATGTAGACTTCCGCTGTGTAATAAAGACACTAGTTTGTAACTGAGTATTGTACCGGTTTGTACAGTTCAGTTGTTTCCCATGTAATACAATGTATCCTTATGACGTGTGCTGTCGGGTGTCGCATCGTGCGGCACCACCCTCTGCGATCCTGGATGAGCGGATCCCGGTCCGCCACAATATACTTGAGGCTTTTGTGATCCGTATAGATCTCACATCGGTGGCCAAGGATATAATGCCTCCAAATCTTCAAGGCATGTACCACGGCTGCAAGTTCCAAGTCGTGCGTGGGATAATTCAGCTCGTGTTTCTTTAGTTGTCTCGACACATAGGCTACCACTTGTCCTTCTTGCATGAACACACATCATAGCACTTGTCTTGATGCGTCACAATATATATCGAAACTCTTGCTCACGTCCGGCAATACCAAAACCGGCGCTGTGGTTAGTCTTTTCTTAAGCTCCTCAAATCTTTCTTGGCGCACTGGTGTCCACTGAAATGCTTTTCCCTTCATTAGCAATTCAGTCATAGGCTTCGCTATTTTGGAGTAATCCTTGATGAACCGTCAGTAGTATCCAGCCATCCCAAGGAAACTCCGGATATCTCTCACATTCTGCGGTTGGTTCCACTTCAGAACATCTCCCACTTTTCCAGGATCAACCGATACTCCTCTCTCGAAGATGATGTGGCCTAGGAACGATATCACCTTTAGCCAAAATTGACACTTGCTAAACTTGGCATACAATTCATGCTCTCGCAGCTTCTGCAATGTCAATCTCAAATGTTCTTCATGTTCTTCCCCGCTTTTTGAATACACCATAATATCGTCGATGAAAACCACAACAAACTTGTCCAAGTACTCCATGAAGACCTTATTCATGAGGTACATAAAATATGTGGGTGCATTCGTTAACCCAAAAGACATAACAGTATATTCATACGAACCATACCGTGTTTGAAATGCAGTCTTGGGTATGTCGGAGGGCTTAATATTCAGCTGGAAGTATCCTGACCGAAGATCAATCTTGGAGAAAATTCGGGCACCTTTCATTTGGTCGAACAGGTCCTCTATATGGGGCAGCGGGTATTTATTCTTGATCGTCATCTCATTGACAGACCTATAATCCACACACATCCTTTGGGTCCCATCATTTTTGTCTATGAAGAGCACGGGGGATCCCCACGGTGACAAGCTTGGGCGTATAAAACCATTTTCTAGCTGCTCCTGAATTTGCTTCTTAAGTTCCACTAGTTCATTAGCGGGCATCCTATATGGCCTTTTCGCTATAGGTGCAGTTCCAGGTACTAAATCAATTGCAAATTCAATGCCCCAGTCAGGTGGCATACCAGGAAGTTCTTCCGGGAACACGTCTGAAAATTCATGAACCACCGGAATGCTTTCCAATGTTGCTTCTTCGACGTGGTTGAATTCTGCCTTCTCGGTTGCCGGTTCGGCTGACTCGAACTCAATACGAGTACCGTGCTCATTTGTCAACTGCATGCTCCTCTCAGCACATTGGATTACTCTGTTGTGCTTGCTTAACCAATCCATTCCAAGTATTATATCAATCCCATGGGAATCCAAGACAATAAGGTTGGCCAGAAAGTCTATCCCCCTTATTCTAAGATTTACTTTCGGACATACTATATTAGTCCTCATCTCTCCACCGGGAGAATTAACCAACATAGTGTGTTTCATGTGTGATATGGGCAGATTATACTTGGCAACATACTTGGATGATATGAATCAATGCGATGCTCCGGAATCAAATAAAACAGTGGTTGGGTTGGAGTTGGCAAGGAACATACCAATCACGACGTCCTTAGCTTGTTGCGCTTCCTCAGCGGAGACATGGTTCACGTTATCACGAGCGTAGTTCTGCTGCCCACGGTTACCTTGCGTAGCTCATCCACTCGGCCATGGGTTCTGTTTTGGTGCGTTGGTCGGCTGTCCAAGGCCTTTCCTCGGGCATTGACATGCAAATTGTCCCGCTTCTCCGCATGAAAAGCATGCTTTGTTGCCCAAGACAGCAGGAACATTGGGGCGAGACTGGTTTTGAGCATAGGCGCCCATGTTAGGACGGGGCGCAGGAGGCAAAGGCATAGAGGTGCTTGCATAACAGGACGTTGCTACGGTGGTCGATTAGGGCGAGGTGGGTTTGCAGGGCGGAAAGTAGAAGCGGACGAGCCATACTGTGGTGCAGCTGGTGGCATGAAACGGGGACGTACATTGCTCCCTTGTGGCTGGCATGGCATCTTAATCTTGCCCTCTTGCTCGATCTCACGGATCTTGCTCTCAACCACTATAGCTTTGTCAATGAGCTTCTGGAAGTTTGCATAGTCATTGTTGAGCAGTTGTACTTGGATCTCATTGTTCAATCCTCTCATGAACAAGTATTGCTTCCTTTGATCCGGGTTGACGTCTCCGGGAGCATACCTTGACAGCTGCGTGAACTTGTTGAGGTACTCATTCACGCTCTTCTTTCCTTGGCAGAGACCTTCGAACTCTTGCATTTTAAGCATCGTGACACCAGCAGGGGCGTAATGAGAGCGGAAACTCTCCTTGAATTCAGCCCAAGTGATAGTCTCCTGGTTTACATGAGCATTGCAAAGAGTGTCCCACCAGTCAGCGGCTGCTCCCATAAGTTGGTGCGATGCGAAGAGAAATTTCTCCTAATCGTTGCACTGAACAATAGCAAGCTTCTTTTCCATGGATTTCAACCAATAATCAGCCTCCATGGGATCATTAGCTTGTGCAAAAGTAGGCGGCCGAGTCCTCATGAACTCTCCCAATCTATTGTGAGCCAGCGGTAGTGGTGGTGATGGCGGTGGGGGTGCAGGAACGGGGTTAGGATTGTTGTTGTTGTTGTTGGCTTGCAGCTGTACCAAAGTTTGTATCATAGTTTTCATAAGCTGGTTCTGCATAGCCATCAACCATTCAAGGTTGTTTGCATCAGCCCCGGAGTTGGCATTTTCAGGAACTTCAATGTTGCCATCCTCTTATGGTTCATGGTTGCCACGAACGTTCCTCCTTTGATGGCTGGCGTTTTCCCTCACCATCTGTGAGAGAGAGTTGGGTACAATAGAAAAGAGAAGTTTAGATTGATCCCCCCCAACTATATGCATCAAGGTGTATGAACGAAATATCTTCTTTCGTTAACTTCAGCCTATGTGAGGATGTGAACACATGCCGAAGCATCTCACATCTCTCTAGTATGTGTGGATGTGGATATTCGCCGAAGCGTCCCACAACTCACACCAGCACACAAACATAAGCAATCATCACAAAAGTTCAACACACCACTCCTATTCGCTACTATGATTTAAGTGTTCCTATTACAGCTTATTCAGTGGGAATCCTAAACTTAATCATGTGAACTGGTGGTGTTCCCGCAGTGTGACGGGGGTGGTCCATCGGACACATCAATGGGGTTAAGTGCACTCCCACGTGGTGGTGAACGAGTCCTTATGCGTGTCATGCTCCTGATCACCGATATCTATAAATAGGACATGAGAAACTTTAGAGAAGGAAGAAAATATTTAAAAACTTCAAAAGCTATGAAGCAAGAAAGAGAAAGTGTTGTTGTCCAAAAGAAGAGAAAAGAGGGGGTTGAAAATAGCACCTTGCAGTGGCTGAATTGACGAGAAAAGTGCAGCAGCAAGCAATTTTCGAAAATAGCAGTTTAGAGGGGTGTGCCTATGTGTTTTAGAGTGTTCATTCTACCTAGGCTTGCATCCTACGGTCAACGTGGCTCTGATATCAATCTGTGCCACCCGGTTCCGTAAACAGAACCAAGTTAATGCATATGTGTGCCCAGGATGTTCATCACACATACACATGTAATCCACAAACTGAATTCAGAATATAACCATGAATAAATAGGGTTTAAGTACTTTATTACATCGACTCATTGTCTCACTCATGAATCTCTAACTTATTCTTGCAGTGGAAGTCTCTAAACGACAGCGGAAATAACTAAATAGCAGTGGCTCCATCTTCAACTCCACAGGCATGTTGACGGTAGTTCACATGCCTAGTACTCCACATGATCCTCGAAGTACTCTTCTCCTGTAGCTGATGTTTATGTGATAAAGCAAGGTTGAGTACATGTCGTACTCAGCAAGTGCAGGAAAAGTATGACATGTAGCTTACAACAAGGTAGGAAATGAAAAGGCTCATTGCAGCAAACAAATTTTATTTCACAAACATGATAAAAACAGCAACTATTTCTAGGTGAATATAATCCCAACATATATCCAAGTAAAACAGCAACATTCCTCCATCATAATTCACCAATTATCAAGTCTTAACCAACCATTAGTCTTTCTCAAGTTCATCTCATGCTCATAAATATTCATAACCATCTCATATTCATATAACCGAAACCAAACTCATTGCCAAGACTCAAACAGTCCCGAAACAAATCCCAATGACCATACCATAACCATACCAAACATCCATCCCAAGTTTTCCCTCTAATCGTGTGAGTTGGCCAGGCGCTTGTGACCGTAAGCACGGCTATCATGATAGTTTTACGCTCTGCAGAGGTGGCACCACTTTACCCACAAGTTTGTGATTTTGTCACCCATCAGCGACTGCAGAACCTCCATTATACCAGTACACAACCATCGGTGTATGGATAAGAGATCACAAAATAGCCTTTACAATGGGGCTACTAGATGTATGGACTCACTGAGGTCTCACCGGCAGTCTCGAATCACCATTCTCCCACCCACGGCCCCCCTCTTGTGCCATGCAGTTCCCAGGGCAGTCCTCTCTCGACTCCCATTTCCCGCGCCATCCACGGTCCATAACAAAGCTAGCAACACACCTAATTAGTCAGCTAAGCCGCACCCATATTTGGCCTTGTGGTGGCACTGTTTTCCTGGCATGTGCTGGCATGAACCGGTCCTTAGATCTACGGCAAGTAAAGCACCATATCATTCAGCAACATCCACGAACCATGCTTGCCTAGATCTCCCCCGATTCCATGCACATTATCATCATCAAGTTCTCAATATCATTATTCATATGAGGGCAGTAGCTAACCATATTTTAATTTCACTTCCCGTGTCCCGTAGATTCAGCGGAGCAAAAAGGAAAAATGACCATACCCGACTCATCAACTTTCCCGGTGACAAGGATGGTTAACCAAACTAGTAAACTCCTATAAAAGGGTGTCCCATCAAGTTGACTCAAGCATACGAGTTTTTGCAAACAAAACAGTTTCAAAACATGGGATCAATATGGTCAAGGGGCACTTGCCTTGCTCCCGTGGCTCTTTTTTGCTCAAGCGTCTCGAAGTCTTGGTGTTGTAGTTCTTCGTAGATGGCCTCTTCAGCTTGTCCTTATACTCACGACCACACACATACAAAATTTACAGCAATCAAACATCATGCACAAACTTTACTCAAGATACAATGGTGTAGATGAATGCAAATCCGATGGTGCTTTTTTATTAGACCAGTTTGTATGTGTTCTTGCATGTTTTAATGGGCTTTCATGGGGTTTTATGATGAACAAGGGTGTAGGGATCAAGTGTGGGCATGGTGATGATCTTGACTCATGATTTAGATCAATTTCACCGTCAAAAACCGATCAAAACATGATCTGTCAACATGAAAAAATTTATGTTCGAAGGGAGCGAAGAAAACGGATGCGTAGAAACAGCGACGGCGTCGTAAGATGGGTAACGAAGACCTACCTCACATCCTTTTGGTGGAAGGGCCTTCCTCCTAGCGATGGCAACAGCGGAAAGTTCTTCTATGAATGATTAGGGCAGGACAGATCGTCGGTTCTTTTTCCGGCGACAGCGAGGTGTGACAAGGCTCGTCGGCGGGCTCACCGGCGACTGAACTCCGGCAAAAAGGGGTCTAACTCGACGAGTCAGGGGCTAGGGCCTCCAAGTTTCCGACTTGGGAGGGAGAAAAAGGAAAAGGGGTTGCGGCCAAGGGGGGGGGTTGGGTTCTATTTATAAGGGCGAAAAGAGGAGTCCTACTCAAATTGGAGCTCAATAAGAGTCCAACCCAACTTTTAATCTCAACAAACTTTTATTTTCAGTTAGGTGCGGCAGGCTTGGGGATTTTATAGCCCCCCCCCCCCCCCCCAAATGTGGGGAAAATTGGGGGGAAATTGTGTCGGTACCCTCAGTACCGGGTACCCCCGCGCACAGGAGAAAAACCCCTAAGGGCCTCGCCCCCTCCGCAGGGGTGAGCTCCGAGAGCACAACGTGTCCAGTGGGGCCGGACCTCCCCTCTCCTCAGAGGCGAGCTCTGAGGGCGCCATGTGTCTCGCAGGGCCGGGCCTCCCTTATCATCAGAGGCGAGCTCTGAGGGCGCCACATGTCCCGCGGGGCGTGACCTCCCTTCTCCTCAGAGGCGAGCTCCGAGGGTGCCACATGTCCCGCGGGGCCGGACCTCCCTTCTCCTCAGAGGAGAGCTTTGAGGGCGTCATGTGTCCAGTGGGCCGGACCTCGCTTCTCCTCAGGGATGAACTCTGAAGGCACCACGTGTCCAGCGGCCGGACCTCTCCCCTTCCACAGGGGTGAGCTCCGAAGGCGCCACGTGTCCAGCAGTGCCAGACCTCACCCCCCTCCGCAGGGGTGAGCTCCGGAGGCGCCACGTGTCCAGCGGGCCGGGGGACGTGTCGACAGCGCACTTCGACAAATTGGAATTGGCTCATTTCAGCTATCTTTTTCCATTCCCTACCATTTTTAAGATTCTTTCTCCATTTATACGGTTCTTTCCTCCATTTCTACTTCTTTTATATTGTTTCTCTATATGAAAAATGTATGCAATGCATGGAAATGAATTTGAGGGTGTTACACTCACCGCAGCGGTTACCGGAAGTGTTGAGGCAAATGCTTCAATATTTCGGGTATGTTGAGATGCCGCAGTACCTCGCCAAGGAAGAAGGCGAGGAGGGGAACAAGACGTGGATGATCCATGTCGAAGTTCCTGCAGGACCTATGCCACCCGGTTGGGTGCCGTTCACCGTCACGGTGAGAGGCAGAGCCGGAGGAAATGTGGCAAGTGGCAGCCCGTGACACCATGTCGCGTTTCTGCCAACTACACGTGAGAACTTTGGAGGGCACTCCATACGCGCTCGTTCCAGTGGAGGGACGAGCTAATCATGTGTGGGGAGAAGGGTACATGGAGGTAACAGATCCGGGTTGCCCAAGGTACAACCCCGCGAAGGCAAACCTCAGCCTCCAATTAAGGGCAGGAAAGGCCGTGATGGAAAGCCAAGCTGTTCATACGCAATGTCTCGCCGTGAAGCTCAAGGAGAGCAACAGCCATGGAGATCATTTCGAGAGTGCTCACAGCGCACTCCGCAATGTTCTCCTTCGGACGATAAAGCGACTGAACGAACAACATAATCAGTTGCATCGTCTGAAGAAGGCAAAGAAGAAAAGCCGTGTCGACATCACGGCTTTGCAACAACAGGTGCAGGCTCTAACCCAGCAGAATGAGGTCCTTACTCAAGAGCGGGATGACGCTATTGAGGAGGGGCAAGTCTGGGAGGAGGACTATAACCAGGCCATGGACGAGGTGCACGCGTTGCAGGACCTCGTAGCTCCGGTAATGGGCATACCGGTGGTAGGTGCCGTACCCGTGGTTTTGGGTCTTCCGGCGATGGGAGAACAGGAACTGGAAGAGGAGGTTATGGACCCATAGCCACCAGCAGAGGTAGCGGAGGAGGATGACCCACAGGAGGTCGAATTTTACTCCGAGTAGGAGGTTACTGTTGCCATGAAGGGCAGCAAGGGTGATGTAACCAAAACTTTTGTAATCGGTGACATGTCGTGTAGACAGTAGTGTATGTATAGGTAGTGACGACATGAGCACGACATCTCAGAGGCCCGAGAATAATGTATCTTGTATAAAGTTTATGCTTTATCAATATATGTGAATGTTGTGCAAATTATTCATGTGTCACTTCAAATACCTACTGTTTCATATGGAATTTTAAGTATGACATGTGCTGATTTCTGCTGTTTTGAATTTCAGAATGACTAGCACTCGTGCCAACCCGGACGTTGGGGGTTCCAGTCAGGGAGGAGAAACCTCCCAACAGCCTCCCGAGGATTCCTCGGGAAAGCAACAGAAACCACCGCCACCGCCAACGGTTACATTGGCGTACATCGTGGCAGCGATGGCGGGTTCTCATCAGCAGCACACGGAGTTGCTGCAAACCCTCATTGCAAATATGTCTCGACCGGAGAGGCGTCAAGATCGTGAGGAGCGCCAACAAAGCTCCTACTCCGAATTTCTGGCTACTCATCCCCCAGTATTCTCAAGGTCGGATGAACCCCTCGATGGGGACAACTGGCTCCGCACGATGGAGATGATGTTCGGGCTGCTCCATGTGAGTGAGCAGCGTAAGACTCAGTTCGCGGTCCAACAGCTTCAAGGATCCATGAGCGCTTGGTGGGCGAACTACTGTGCTTCGCAGCTCACCAAGCGAGTTATAACCTGGGCGGAATTCTGGACGGCCTTCATAGTCTATCATATACTGCCGGGTCTCATGAAGAGGAAGACGCAGGAGTTCTTACGCCTGCAGAAAGGAAGCCAGAACGCGCTGGAATACTCCAGGGCGTTCAATGATCTTGCACTCTATGCTTCTTATCACGCCGATACCAACGAGAAGCGGCGGGATCATTTCTACCAGAGGCTTAACCCGCTCCTGAAGGACAAGCTGGCGATGTTCAATCGTGGCAGCCTCAATGACATTATTGATGCTGTGGTTGTTCAAGAGGACTCCGGCAAGGAGTTAGCGGCGGCGGAGAGGAAGCGAAGCGCACCACAAAGCAGCGGACAAGGAGGTGGTCCTTCTCAAAAATATCGGATGTGAGTCGCCCACCATCGGGTCCACGCTGGCAGCCACCGCAGAGGCCGATGCCATTCCGCAGTCGGCCCTATTCTCCACCGGCATTCAGGCCGGCACTGCCAGTACCACATTGGCAGCAACAACAGCAACAGCGGACGATGCCGCGTGCGTATGCACCTCAGCAGCGCATGCCGGGATTTCGTCCCCCAAGCACCGGACAAGCAGCAGCCACATGCTACAAGTGTGGTCATCCAGGACACTTCGCCAACAATTGTCCTGAGAGGCAAGGCGGCAGAGTTGCAACACAGTTTCCGGGGTGGAATCAGCCCCGGAACCCCACTAATGCGCGGCGGGTAAACCCTACGCCCGGAACCGTCCATCAACTTGTCATAGAGGACGTGCCATAGGGAGAGTCGATCCTTCCGGGTATATTCCAACTCCACCAGCATCCCGATATAGTATTGTTTGATTCAGGCGCCACGCATAGCTTCATTAGCTAAGCTTTCATTGCTAAATACAGCTTGCAAATACTACCCACCGATAGTCCATACTTGATCTGTTCACCGGGTTCGAAAATTTCAGCAAGCATGATGGTTCCAAAAGCGCCATTATGCTTAGAGGGTAGAGTATACTCTACGTCTCTCATAGTCTTAGAGGGACCAAAGGTCGATGTCATCTTAGGGATGTCGTGGTTAACTCACCACGGCACTGTTTTAGACACCGTCCTCTGAGTTGTGCACTTGAATTCAGAAGTGCACGAATCTCATTCCTTATTTCTGGACAGTCCAGAAATAAAACTTCCAAGTGTGTATCAATCGACAACCATCAGATTGGAAGACATTCCAGTAGTCAGTGAGTTCCCTGACGTGTTCCCCGATGATTTACCGGGGATGCCACCGGACAGAGAGGTGGAGTTCAAGATTGAACTTGCACCGGGAACCATGCCAAGGAATTGGCGCCCAAGGAATTGTCTGAACTGACGACACAGTTAATGGACCTACTGGAAAAGGGTTTTATTATGCCAAGCTCCTCGCAATGGGGCTGTTTGGCATTATTCGTGAAGAAGAAAGACGAGACATTGCGGCTTTGCATGGACTATTGTGACACCCTCATTTTTGAATTCTGCATATATTCATGTTTCATAAAATAGAGAAGAATCAAGAGATAGCCAAAAGGAGCCAATTCCAGTTCACAGAGAGAGCGCCGAAGACAAATCCCGCGGCTCGCTACCACGTGGCCTGTCCAGAGCTCGTCCCCGCAAGTAGGGAGAGGTCTGCCACTAAATTGACTACGTGGCAGGCTCGGGGCTCATCCCCACAGAAGGAGGAGAGGTCCGACCCCCGTTGGACACGTGTTGACCCCGGAGCTAGCCTCTGCGGAGATGTGAGGCCAGTCCCAAAGGACACGTGTCGGCTGCGGAGCTAGTCGCTGCAGAGAGAAGGGTTTAGTGGCACGAGACACGTGGCGCTCACGGAGCTCACCTTCGAAGAAAGGGAGGTCCGGAATTGACACATGGCACATCCGGAGCCACCTCTGAAGAGAGGGGAGGTCCGGCACTGACACGTGGCGTGCGCGGAGCTCATCTCTGAATAGAGGGGAGGTCCCGACCCGCCAGGATACGTGGCGTACGCGGAGCCCGCCTCTAAGGAAGAGGGAGGTCTCGCCTGCCTGACACGCGGCACAACTGGAGCTGGTCTCTGCGGAAAAGGGAGCCCAGGTTCCCGCAGGACACGTGGAGCTTCTGGAGCTCACCGCCGTGAAGGTAACGCGATGCTGAAGAGGTTTTTCCTCTGTACGGATAGGAATGCCGGTACGGGAGGAAACCGACACGATTTCCACAAGGTTACCGCACCGTATCAATCTAAGATAAAGTTTTTAGGATCTAGGTAACAATTTGAATAGGACTCTTATTCAAAATCCAATCAGATTAGGACTCTTCTCTTCCCGATTATAAATAGAACCCAAAGCAAACCCCTTGGTCGTAACATCTTCTCTAAGCCGACAACTCAGAAGCCCTAGCCCCAAACTCGCCAAGCTAAACCCCTTCGCCGGAGATTAATTGCCAGAGATCGCCGAAGATCGCCGGAAGAGAGCCCAACGATCTGTCTTGCTAGGAGAAGGACCCCGAGACCCAGAAGAACGTAAGGTAGGCCTCCATTATCACCTTACGACATCATCGCTCTTTCTTCGCATCTGTTCTTCGATTCCTTTCGAACATAAGCTTTTTCATGGACAGAACACGTGTTGATCGGTTTGATCTCAAGTCCCGATCATCACCACGTCCACATTTGATCTATACACCTCTATTCTTCATAAAAACCTCATACAAACATACAAGAACACGTATAAACCAAAACTGCACCATAGGATTAACATGCATATGCATCATTGCATCTTAAAATAGAGTTTGTGCATGATATTGATTGCTGTGGATCTTGTATATGCGTAATCACGAATAGAAGGACAAGCTCAGGGAGCTACCTACGACGGACTACAACAGCAAGATTTTGAGCAACCGGAACCGCCAAAACAAGGCAAGTGCCCCTTGACCATATTGATCCTATGTTTTGGAAAACTATTTTGTTTTGCGAAAACGTATGTGTGTTGAGTCAAACATGAAGGGAAACCCTTTTATAGGAGTTTACTAGTTTTGGTTAAACCACCCTTGCCACCAGGGAAGTTTATGAGTCGAGTATGGTTTTTGCTTAGATGCTTCGCTGAGTCCATGGGATTGGGAAGCGAGATAGATGTGTCTAGCTAACTGCACTCGCAATGATAATGAGAAACTGATGTTGTTAATGAACATGGATCAGAGGGAGATCTAGGCAAGACTGGGTTTGTGAATGAGGTAGCATGAGATGGTGGTTACTTGCAATAGATCTAAGGACCGGTTCATGCGAGCAGACGCTAGGATAACAGTGCCACCACAAGGCCAAGTATGGGTGCGGCTTAGCTGACTAATTAGGTAAGTTACTAGTTTGTTATGGACCATGGAAGGCGTGGGGAATGGGAGTCGAGTGAGGACTGCCCTGGGAACTGCATGGCACAAGAGGGGGCCCGTGGGTGGGAGAATTGGAGATTCTAGCCTGCCGGTGAAACCTTAGTGAGTCCATACATCTAGTAGACCCTTTGTAAAGGCTATTTTGTGATCTCTTGACCATACACCGACGGCTGTGTACTGGTATAATGGAGGTTCTGCAGTCGTCGACGGGTGACGAAATCACAAACTTGTGGGAAAAGTGGTACAGACTCCGCAGAGTCTAAAATTATCATGATAGCCGAGCTTACGGTCACGAGCGCCTGGCCAACTTCCATGATTAGTTGGGATGGTTACTGGTTATGGTTATTGGTTATGATTACTGGTTATGGTTTTGGTTTGGTTTTTGGGACTGTTGAGTCCGGGTGATAAGATTTGGTTGCATGACTGATGAGTCATGGCAACGAGATTTGGTCTCAGAGGAGACGGAACTGAATGGTAGCGAATACGAGATGGTATTCGTGAGATGGTAGCGAATACGAGATGGTATTCGTGATATGGTAGCGAATACGAGATGGTATTCGTGAGATGGTAGTGAATACGAGATGGTATTCATGAGCAATGTCTGGTTGAGACATGGAAAGTGATGAGACATAATGGAGGTATGTTGATATTTTAATACATGTTTGGATTATATTCACTTAAAGTTAAGTTGTTGTTTTATCGTGGTTTTGATAGATAACTTTGCTTTCTGCAATGAGCCTTTTATACCTTTCCTGTTGTGAGCAACATATCATATTTTCCCGCACTTGCTGAGTACATCATTGTACTCAAACTTGCATCATTACTTCATCATCAGGAGAAGATTACTATGAAGACCAGGTGGAGCAGTAGGCGTGTAATCTGTCCTCAACCTTGCCTGTAGGGATGGAGTAGAGATGGAGTCGCTGTTGCTGCTTATATTACTTCCGCACTAGTTTAAAGGACTTCCGCTGCTAGAATAAAGACTTCCGCTGTTTAGATAAGACTTCCGCTGTTAGCATGAGTCCAAGGCTCATGAAATATTGTAATAAACCCTGTTATTCGTGGTAATATATATTCTGAGTTCAGTTTGTGGATGATATGTGTATGTGTGATGAACATCCTGGGCACACATATGCATCAGTTCTCGATTCCGTGGATTTTCCATAGAAACGAGGGCGTCACAACTATCGTCCACTAAATGCCATAACCATCAAGAACAAGTACCCGTTGCCATGGATCGACATGTTGTTTGATCAGTTGGTCGAAGCAAAGATCTTTTCCAAGATGGACTTAAGATCCGGGTACCATTAGATTAAGATACGGGCTGAGGATATTCCGAAGATGGCTTTCTCGATGAGGTACGGACTTTATGAGTACCTGGTCATGTCCTTCGGCCTCACCAACGCTCCAGCTCACTTCATGTATTTGATGAACTCGGTATTCATGCCGGAGTTGGATAAGTTTTTCTTGGTCTTCATCGACGACATACTGCTATATTCCAAGTCGGAGGAAGAACACACGAAGCATTTGCGTATAGTATTGCAACGGCTGCGGGATCACAAGCTATACGCGAAATTTAGCAAGTGCGAATTCTGGATATCGTAAGTGCCTTTTCTCGGGCATATTATCTCCGCGGAGGGCATCGCTGTAGACCCGAGTAAGATCACACAAGTGCTGAATTGGAAGTCCCCGAGGACTGTTCATGAGGTACGGAGTTTCCTCAGACTTGTGGGATATTATCGGAGGTTCATTTCGAACTTTTCGAAGATTGCCAAGCCTATGACGGAGTTGCTAAAGAAGGCTACAAAATATGTTTGGAGTCCAGCATGTGAAGCAGCGTTCAAGGCATTAGTAAAGCATTTAACATCAGCATCGGTTTTGGCACAGCCAGACACAACAAAACCGTTAGATGTGTACTGCGATGCATCCGGCATTGTGCTCGGATGTGTGCTGATGCAAGACCGAAGGGTGGTCGCGTATGGATCACGGCAGCTTAGAAACCATGAGCAGAATTATCCAACTCACGACTTGGAGCTCACTGCCATGGTGCTCACACTTAAAATGTGGAGGCACTACCTACTCGGTAACCTCGTACATTTATATACCGACCACAAAAGTCTCAAGTACATATTCACTCAGAAGGAGCTGAACATGAGGCAGCAAAGATGGTTAGAGTTGATAAAGGATTACGAAATAGAGATCCATTATCACTCCGACAAGGCAAACGTAGTGGTGGATGCGCTGAGTCGCAAGTCACACGTCAACAATCTGACCATCACACAGTTGGAAGGGAGCGAGCCACCAGTGCATGTGATTCCACATGGAGCTCTCTACAACTTAGCCTTAATCCCCACCATCCGTGAAGAGATAGCGACAGCTCAGAAACATGACAAGGGCATGTCGCATTTGCGGAGACGTGTAGACAGTGGGGAGCTGAAATGTTTCCGGAAAGACGGAGATGGCGTCCTATGGTTCAAGGACCGTATCATCGTACCCCGTAACCCGGAGTTACGGAAGAAAATCTTTGATGAGGCTCACTTGTCAAAGTTTTCTATTCACCCCGGCAGCAATAAAATGTATCAAGAACTCAGAAGCAAATTTTGGTGGACGCAAATGAAGCGGGAGATCACAAAGTACGTGTCCGAATGTGATACATGTCGAAGGGTGAAGGCAGATCACATGAGGAAACCGGGACTGCTACAACCACTGGGCGTTCCTGCCTGGAAGTGGGAGGATGTGAGCATGGACTTCATCGTCGGTTTACCCACCACTTTTCAGAAACATGATTCTGTGTGGGTGATTGTTGACCAGCTCACCAAAGTTGCCCATTTTACCCTGGTCAACACAAACTACAACGCCAAGAAGTATGCTGAATTGTACATCTCACGGATCCTATGCTAATACGGCATACCCCGCACCATCATATCGGATCGGGGCACTTTATTTGTGTCCTGTTTTTGGGAGCAGCTACATGCTGCGTTGGGAACAAAGCTGATCCGTAGTTCACCGTACCACCCGCAGACGGATGGGCAAACCAAGCGGGTAAACCAAATTTTAGAAGATATGCTACAAGATTCCGCTATAAACCACTGTAAGAATTGGGATGATCACTTACCGTTGGCCAAATTCTCTTACGACAATGGGTACCAAGCCAGCCTCAAGATGGCGCCATATGAGGTGCTATACGGGAGGAAATGCCGCACACCACTGAATTGGTGTGAGTCTGGCGAAAGGGTCACCTTCGGGATTGATCTTGTCAACAACGCGGAGGAAAAAGTTCGGCTGATTCAAGCGAACTTAAAAGCCGCCCAATCCCGACAAAAACAGTATGCAGACTGGAGAAGACGCCCTTTACAGTTTGAAGTCGAGGATCACGTATATCTAAGTGTGTCTCCAATGAAGGGCGTGAACAGATTCGGAGTGAGAGGAAAGTTAGCACCCCGATTCATCGGTCCATTTCAGATTACAGAAAGATATGGATCAGTAGCATACCAGCTGAAATTACCAGAAGCACTTTCCGGTGTGCACGACGTCTTTGACATTTCCCAGCTGAGGAAGTGTCTTAAGCTATCAACTACCATTCAGCTGGAGGATATAGAAGAACTGAAACCGGATCTCACGTATCGGGAGGAACTGGTTCAGATTATTGATGAAAAGGCCCGAACCACACACAACCGTACGTTGTGGTTCTACAAAGTTCTATGGAGTAATTACTCTGTAGATGAAGCGACATTGGAGAGCGAAGGATGTCTTCGCGCTAACCACCCTGAATTTTTCACGTCGCATATACGGTAATCGTCCACCGTCCTCTCTCTCATTTTCACCTTATAATCTCTTGACGAGATTCTTTTAAGGGGGGAGGAATGTAAGGGCCTAAGTTTTTGCACATATTCAAAGTGTTCATCACCACACACACACTTCATTTGAAGAAACTTTGTGAACAAATTTGAACAGCAAGTAAACACCATCAACATGGTTATTAGAGAATAAACTCACAAAATGCAAAAGTTGCATTTCCCACATGGATCATCTAGGGGCTGAGCATATGAAAAACTACAACACCTTTCTAGGAATGCTCATGCCAAAATTCACCGAAATCCAAAACCTTTTGAGGTTTTTTTGGGAATAACTAGAAAGAGGGTAGTTTGAACTCAAATTCAAACTACTTCCATCCCATGAATTCAAAAGTGGGAGGCATATTCTTAGTGGGCACATTTTTGTGAGCTCACCCACCAATTTTCACTCCATTTGGGGTTGATCTTGACATGAGCTAAGTTTAGCAAATTCAAAACTCAATTTGAATTTCAAACTGCATAGCTGAAAATTAATTCAAACACTTCACAATTTGAATTCTATCAACTTCAAATGGGCTTGTGGTTGATAATTCAAAAATGAGAGGGTATTTGGGTCTCTACTGTTTAGACCAGTGGGGAAAATTTAATTTCAGAGGTTAAACCTTGGGTGGGACCCACATGTCAGCCTCAATAGCCAAAGCAACCGACTGAGGGACTTAGCCCGGTTTCTTGCGCCGGCTCGGGCTGTCGCCACGGCGAGGAGCAGTCGGGAGAGAAGCTGGTTGCCGCTCCCGACCACTGAACTGCCTCACCCTCCCTCTTATCCCCGCAGCTGAGCCAAACCGAGGCATTATCGATCGTTTCTTCGCTCTCCCGCAAGAAAAGCATCGCCTCGCCGCTGCTCGCTCAGAGTTGATCAGAGAATCATTGATCACCGCCTCTTCACTCCCTCCAAGCTGCAAAACACTACTAGAGATTCCCCTCTTCCTTCCTTGTCGTAGCAATCAGCCGAATTCGAATGATCTTGCTCATACCGAAGGTCTTTTCTGGTGACCTAAGTCCGCAGCATCTCGGGCTCCCGTGGACAGCCCAAAAGGGAGGTTGGCACGCCCAGGCTAAGGCGCCCTCGGACGTGTTAGAGTGTGGTGCTGCTCACCCCCGAACCACAGCCGGAGTGTTTGATCACCGGCGACGAATTTCAGTTTCCCCTTCACTCGGCGCAGACTGACCTTCGGGTGCGGATCCGCCAAATTCTCACTCCATTATTGTTTAGAGAGTCTCAAACTGTTTCTACACGAACTAGACTTAGTGGTGCACAAGTTGGCTTCACAACACCAAGCATGAGAACCCCTGTACATGGCATATTTCCAAGCTTGCCAACGGCGGCTTATTCGGGAAGCATCGGGCGCACGGTGAGAGCCTACTTATGACCTCTCCCGAGCTGCTTCGAGCCCATGCCGAGCTTCCCTAGGGTCCACTGATGCTCTCTGACCTTTTGCTCAATCAGGTGGGGTGCTCGGAAGTCTTGCTGACACGGCCGAAGTTTTTCCGAAGCTGCCGCTCGTCGCCGGCCGTGTTCCGGTGACTGTCACGACGAGCTTAGCCCAGCATCGTGTTCCCCATGTGGAATTAGGTAGAGGCTGTGATGCCCGGGAATCACAGTGGGTGGTGCCGTGTGATGCGGCACCCAACAGCATGCACGAAAAGACGATAAGAACATAACGGAACCATTTTGTTACTCAAGATAATTTCTTTTACAACATAATGTACACACGCAGCGGAAATTAAAATTTGCTGGACAAACTACTCACTCTCGACCCTAACTACGCGAAGAGAAGTCGTTCAGCCCGTGAACGCTTCCTACTAGCTTCACCAAAGAAAAGGCAGCGGCTAGGTTTCCGATGAGTTGAACGAACCGTGAGGTTCGTTGTCTCACCGAACAACCCTCTTCATAGCAGGCATCCTGCTACCTGCAAAAACAACTCAGAAGCAACCGTGAGCACTAAGGCTCAGCAAGACTTTACCGTCACTCCTAAACATGTAACTCTAAATGCAGGGGTAGTAAGACAGTAGGAATAGGAATTTGCAAAATGCAGATTGACTAAACTTGATCCTTCTATTCAGATTCTTATAGCATTCATTTTAGTGGTCCTGACGCCTCACAACATCAGAAGTCCACAATCAAACAAGAAACGCTTATCCCGATGTTGCTAGCCTAAGGCGGAAATGAAATTTAGTTGGCTCTATATCTACTTCAGTCAAGGTTCCAATACAGTGATTAATCCACAAACAGCAAGTTAAGAGACTTAGTTCCTCTTCCTACTGAGTCACGGCGCAGTGGGCAAGTATGCTCAATCCTCTTCCGCGAGCGACGGTGATTCGAATCAATAACAACCCGGAATACATGACACATACACCCGCCTCAAAAGACTCTCTCAAGAGCTCTTTCTTATGTTGTATGCAGCAACCTTTCACACGACACCCCGACATAGAAAAATGCTTCGCGCCGAGCAGGATGGTCCTCTACGCGGACATGTCAAAGTTGCACGCTAAAGGATTTACACCTCCCGCCTTCTCAACGCCATTCCCACGCGAAGGATGAGTTTCTATATCACGGTCCATCGAGTTACATCGGTTTCATGGGTCCCATACCCCACTATATATCCGGTACAGCTCAATCTTGTCCAGCAGGGCCGCATACATACGGTCCTTAACCGACACGGACGGGGCTACAACCAACCTCCACATTTACCTTACCATCCTGGTCCAGGCCAAATGTGGTCTCAAGCATTGTCACACCCATCGCAGGTCGAGACCAACCTTGAGAGCTCCATCCTACGGGAACATCTCCGTCCCCATCTCATTTTCATGAGGGTGCTCTTATCATCAAACATCTCGCGAGTAACTCCATTACTCGACCTTTCTCGCGAGTAGCTTTTTACTACTCGACTTCTACCGAGCTAGCTACAACATTAGCCTAGCATCTACAACGAGGCCAATCCTACACTAAACCTTCTACTCAGGGATGTAAAAGCCATGCAAGTGGGTTTCAATCATCCTAGACATAATGCACAATATCAAGTCTAATAACCATGAGGTGAAGTAAACAAAAATTTAAAACGGTAAAGATATGCAAACCGGGGCTTGCCTTGCTCAACGGTTTTGTTAGAAGCTAGAAGTTAGTCTTCCTCTGGAGAATCCGCTAAACTCGTCACGAGATGGAGATCCTCGCTGCAGAGTCGAGTCCTCGTCGAACGTCAACGTCACATGCTATTAAGATGATTTATGCACATGTATTCAAAAGCAATTTAGAAAATGATTCAAACTGTTGTACCAGTTAACTCACACGTAATATATATAAACAACAGCAAGGTTTCTGTTGTCGGATCTAAACCTTAGAGATGATGAAACCTAGGTGAAAAGGAGATACTAATAATTACCATGTGATTAAGTCCATTATATGAACACTTAAACCTAAAAGATGGTAGCTCAAGTTCCAGAGGTCCAATGAAGCTGAGAATTTAACCAAAGATTCTATGGAAGCTATTTAGGCAGTGTGCAAAAATTGAGCTCATGAAATGGCTCAAGGTGATCACAATAATTCCTTATGTGATTTTCACTAATCTGCCTTTACCCCCTAGGTATTAAGCTTTCCTATGCTGCAAAGTATACTTTTTGTGAATTACAAAATGTCCTGAGTCCATAGGAATTATTTTTACCATTTTTGGAGTTTCCTACATGGAGATATGGTTTTAGAAGGATTGGGAAAAAGCTGAAAATGTCTCTGTTCATTTTCCCATTTTTCAGAGACATAAGGAATGAACACATCATTTGACCAAGCAAATGAGGTCCAATGCCTCTGAAATTTTTACTGGAATTCAGGTATTTTTGGAAAAACGTCCTGTCCAAATTTGGGAATTTTCCAATAAACAGAACTCCTGTAAAAATTCATACAAAATTTTCTTTAAATGAATTAATGAGCCAAATCCAGGGATTTCATAAACATTGGGCTGCACACCTGGATTGTACTCTTTTAGAGGAATCCAACAAAATTTGTTTCACAATTTTTGGACACTCCTACACAAAGTTATGGCTCTCCAAAGTTTGAACTAAAGTGGGAAAATCTGGAAAATGTTTAAATGCCGACAGTGGGTCCCACCTGTCATCCCTAACCTCCAGACTCGCGCCAAACAGACCAGTGGTGGCCCCCTCTGGCGAGGTCACCGGAAAGGCAGTTCCTAGCCGCCTCCAGACCCCCTGCTGGCCGCCCCCCATATTTCCCCATGCTGAACACGTTGGTGAGGTCGCCGGCGGCTGAAACTCGCCGGAAAACAGGGCGCACCGGCCACAGAAAACCCTAGGGCTCCAGCGAGGTCTTGCACGGTGAATTCCCCACCAAATGGTCGGTTCTTGGGCTCTACAGCACCAGGGGATCATGTAGAAGACCGACATGAGGTCTAAACATGTCGGGGAGAGCTCCAAACCTATCGGCACCGTGTGCCCGATATAGTCCAGCGCTGTCCCCTCAAAAAGAACTCGGATTCCTCACTCTACACTCAATTTCTTGGTCCAAAATCGATAGAGGAGGTGTGTTAGGCATTTAACATCCTGTTTGTGAAGTTTGAGACCCAACAAACACGATTTGAGGACGAATTTTACAATTCCTTACTTCAAGGTCCGTTTCTGCCGCCCGGGAGGAAAACTTGAAATTCTCCCTCTGTGATCAATGGCTAGGGCTGAGCTTTGGAGGTGAGCAACTAGACTTGTTGGTGCACAGATGGGGTGGATTGCTTGGGTGTGATCCCTTCTGGTTTGGGCTGTCCACGGCGTCCAGTTCCGGTCCTCCGACGTTCAACACGGGAGCAGCAGAAACTTTTCTGTTTCTAAGCGCCAGTGAGCTCGGGACGGCGGAGGAAAGTTGACAGCCGGCTAGAGCACTCAGGGGCGAACCTTTTTGCTGTTGGCAGCTCGAGCAAACGAGCTACGGTGGTGGCTGCGTGATGGGAAGAAGAGCAGAGCGGTGGTTCTGTTCTGCTTGGGAGAGAAGCCCACGGGAGCAGAACACTGTGGCTGAGATCGAGCTGGGAGAGGCAAATTAGCCTTGTGGCACTCGCTGGTGATCAGGATGAGTAGAAGTCGATCAAGCAGGAGCTGGCTTCGGCCAACGGGAGGTGGCACGCGTGCGCTGCCCGCGTGATACAGAGAAGACTTCGGGTTGAAGTCTACTGACATGTGGGCCCCATGTTCCCCTCTTATCCTCCGGTTCCGGATAAAATAGCAAACAAGCTCCGAATTTGATCAAACTTGGAGGATTGGTCAAAAGAATTATGAGGAACTCAAATCTGAAATCAGATTTTGAAATTGAGTTTGTTTGGTTCAAAATTCAACTTTAAGTTTGAATTTGAACGTGCCCTCATTTAATCCTCGGAATAAATAGTATATGAAACCTAAAATTCTCCAAATTTGAAACTTAGGCTCTTAAATACATGAGAAATGCATCTATGCTCTCACATATGGGCCTTTGTACAATCTGAATAGGAATCCTTTCAAAAGAATTCAAATTGCATTTAAATTTCCTCCACTCTACTCATAGAGAAGGTGCACATGAGTTAGAGTTTTTGGGAGTCTAGTTCTTTCCCCTAGGTTAACATGTGTTGAGCATGGGCTAGAGAATATTTTTAACTCCCTCACATGTCCATATTTGTGTTCATTATTTCATGTGACACAATTATCGTCTTTCTTTGCCTTAACTTTGTTTCATACGTTGAAATAAAACTTTACAAAAGTTAGGACTGTTACATTCCTCCCCCTTAAAAGAATCTCGTCCCGAGATTACAAAAAGAAAGAAGAGGGAGAATGGCTACTGGACATATGGTACAAACAAGTCAGGAAAATTTAAACGGAGAAAATCTTCGCTTTCCCACGTGGCTTCTTCAGCGGTGTGGTTGCTCCACAAGACTTTGTAAAATCACAATGTCCGATTTCTTGTGGCGCGAGTCTTCTCGTCAATAATCTGTATCGGGTACTCAGAATAAGTGAGATCCGGTTGAAGATCCTCAATGTTCTCCATATGAACTGTGGTTTGGTACTTAAGACATTTCCGCAGCTGAGAGACGTGGAAAACATTGTGAATACCTGAAAGTGACGTCGGTAACTCCAGACGATAGGCCACGGGTCCGCATATCTCAGTGACAGAAAACGGCCCGATGAATCGCAGAGCGAGTTTCCCTTTCACTCCAAAACGATGAACCCCTTTCATCAGAGAGACACGAAGATAAACGTGGTCCCCGATGTCTAAGTGAAGAGGTCGACGTCTTTTGTCTGCATAACTCTTCTGCCGATATTGAGCAGCCTTTAAATTTGCTTGAATCACTCGCACTCGTTCCTCGGCTTCATTCACAAGATCAATCCCGTAGACCACTCTCTCGCCGGACTCACACCAATTCAGTGGTGTGCGGCACTTCCGGCCAGGAAGAGCTTCATACGTGGTCATCTTGATGCTGGATTGATAACCGTTATTATATGAGAATTCTGCTAACGGTAGATGGTCATCCCAATTCTTCCCATGTTTATGACACATGCCCGTAGCATATCCTCCAGAATCTGATTTATCCTCTCCATTGACCATCAGTTTGCGGATGATACGCTGAACTCCGAATTAACTTGGTTCCCAAGGAAGCATGCAGTTGCTCCCAAAATCTGGATACGAACAACACACCTTGATCAGACACGATGGTGCGGGGAACCCCGTGTAAACACATGATTCTTGAGATGAACAGCTCCACATACTTCTTTAACACATATTTGGTATGGACTGGAATAAAATGTGCTGTCTTGGTCAAACGATCGACGATTACCCAAATAGAATCATGCTTGTTGCTGGTCATGGGTAAACCGATGATGAAGTCCATACTTATGTCTTCCCACATCCATGCTGGAACCTTCAGCAGTTGAAGTGGTCCGGCTTTCCTCATATGGTCCGCTTTAACCCGCCGACACGTATCACACTCGGATACGTACTTCGCAATCTCTCTTTTCATCCGTGTCCACCAGAACTTAGATTTGAAGTCCTGATACATCTTGTTGCTTCCTGGATGAATGAGTACTTGGATAAATGCGCTTCATCTAGTATCTTCCTCCGCAATTTCATGTTTCGGGGTACAACTATACGGTTGTTAAACCATAGAGTACCATCTTCGTCATTGCGGAACATATTCAATTCACCGTTGTCCACTCTCCTCCGGATATGAGACATACCCATGTCTCTCTTCTGAGCCTCTACAATCTCATCTCGGATTGTAGGAATAAGAGCGAGGTTGAACAGTGATCCGTAGGGAACTAAGCACAGGCTTGGTTCTCCTTCTTCATGTGCAGCCATGGCTAAATGGTGAACGTGGGCTTTCCGACAAAGTGCGTCGGCAACCACATTCGCTTTGCCCGGATGGTAATGAATTTCAAGTTCATAGTCCTTGATCATTTCTAGCCATCTTCGCTGCCTCATATTCAGTTCCTTCTGTGTGAAGATGTACTTCAAGCTTTTGTGGTCAGTGTAGAGATGTACTAGATTGCCTAGTAGATAATGTCTCCACATTGTCAAAGCTAAGACCACCGCAGCTAGTTCAAGGTCGTGCGTCGGGTAATTCTGCTCATGACACCTGAGTTGTCGGGATCCATACGCGACCACACGTCCTTCTTGCATCAACACACAACCCAAACCGATGCCGGATGCGTCACAATAAACATCAAACGGTTTCGTTGTGTCCGGCTGGGCCAAAACTGGAGCTGTAGTGAGATGCTTCACTAAAGTTTGAAAAGCTTGTTGCATGAATTGCTCCAATCATACTTGGTGCTTTTCTTCGACAGCTCCGTCATAGGTTTAGCGACTTTGGAGAAGTTTGGAATGAATCTCTGGTAATAACCCGCTAAACCTAGGAAACTCCTCACTTCATGAACAGATGTTGGAGATTTCCAATTCAGCACTTTCTCGATTTTACATGGGTCCACAGCGGTGCCTTCCGCTGAAATAATATGCCCAAGAAACGGCACTTTGCTGATCCAAAACTCACATTTACTGAACTTTGCATATAGCTTGTGATCTCTCAAGCGTTGGAGTACAATACGCAAATGTTCAGCATGTTCTTCTTCTGACTTTGAATAGACCAAAATGTCGTCGATGAAAACCACGACGAACTTGTCTAACTCCGGCATGAACACCGAGTTCATGAGATACATAAAATGAGCCGGAGCATTGATCAACCCAAAGGACATGACAAGATATTCATAAAGACCATATCTTGTTGAGAATGCCGTCTTTGGTATATCTTCTGCCCGGATCTTTATCTGGTGATACCCGGACCGAAGATCCATCTTGGAGAATACCTTAGCACCCACTAGTTGATCAAACAAAATATCAATGCGCGGTAGTGGATACTTATTTTTGATAGTGACAGCATTCAGTGGATGATAATCTACGCATAGTCTCAAAGTCTCATCCTTCTTCTTCACGAAGAGTGCGGAACAGCCCCAAGGTGATGAACTTGGGCGTATAAAACCTTTGTCCATGAGGTCATTAAGCTGCTCCTTCAATTCTGCTAGCTCATTCGGTGCCATTTTGTATGCTCGCCGAGAAATAGGTGTTGTTCCCGGTGCTAGTTCAATCTTGAACACTACATCACATTCGGGCGGCATGCCCGGCAAGTCTTTGGGAAACACATCTGGATATTCACATACCACTGGAATATCCTCAAGTTTAGGAGCTTCAATCTGATGCACTGCTGCAACTTGTTGTGATTGATCCACAAGATTCAATATGTTGCAACCCTGTATTGGGGAATTCAGTTGGACAGTCCGAGAGCTGATGTCAAAGATAGCTCCATAATGTGTCAACCATGACATCCCCAAGATAATATCAATCCTTTGGCCTTTGAGTATGATAAGGCTCGCAGGATAGATGTTTCCACCCAAACATAAAGGTGCCCGAGAGACCATCTCATCTGTTGATATCTTGCCTCCGGGTGAGCTGATATGAAACGGATGCTTAACTGTGCTAAATGGAAGATTATTCTTCAGCACATAGTCTCTGCTAATAAAATTGTGGGTGGCCCCGGAATCAAATAACACGAAAATGAGCTGTTCATGTAAAGTGAACATGCCCGCCAAAACTGGTTCTCCTTTAGCAATATCCTCAACAGCAGTGTAATTAACCCTGCTAGCTTTTGAAAGATTCTTCTGTGAAGGTTCACGGTGCTGATCTGAGCATTGCTGAGACAACACACGAGTGTGACTCTGCTCAGCACCACGACGGTTTCGTGTTGTAGAAATCCTCAGCTCTCTACTAACACGAGGTGGAGATAATTCGTGCGTAGATGGTTGCGGTAGGGTTGCACGAATAATTTCTGACCGCTGCTGGTGAGGTGGAGGCTCATAAGTGATCAACTCCAGCCGTGGTTTTGAGAGTTGCACCACAGGCTGAATTTGTTGCCTAACTGGCGAGTAATACCGCACTCAATAGTTCAGAGGAACCTCGATATCACTGTCCGGCGGTATACTCCTTTTCAACTCCGCTTCACATCGGAGATGCATGTCTTCTTTAAAGATAGCGGCATTTACCAACTCATTGTAAATACCGTCATTGAACAAAGTCACTTGTTCCTGAAGTTTGACATTCAAACCTCGGAAGAAATAGTGGGACTTCAACGCTTCTGAGTCAACCATATGAGTTGTGTATTGCATCAAGTCTTCAAACTCCTTGAAGTACTCGTACGCACTCCTTTCTCCTTGCTTGAATTCCAGAAAGTCTTGATACTTTGTTCGAAGAATTCCCGAACAAATGTGACGTGCCCGGAAAACATTCCGGAATTCATCCCACGTCACTCGATGACCTTCAGGAAGAGTAGCGATGTACTCCACCCACCAAGCTCCAGCAGCTCCGTGGAGTTGTTGAGCGGCAAATAGAGTCTTCTGATATTCGTCGCACTCAAGCATATCGAATTTGGCTTCAATACATTGGACCCAATGAGCCGACTCCAACGGTTCTTTCGCTTCTGAGAAAACCGGTGGTTGTCTTGCTAGAAAATCCAGATAAGTGCTTGGCCAGGGATTTTGCTGTAGTGTCTCCTGTCGTATGCTTTGTCGCACCAACAGATCCAAAGACTCAGCATCTTTGCCAAGATTTCCGCCAATCCGGTTGATGATGTCGGCACTTCTTGTCGTGGCGAATTACTTTCGCCGTGACTCGACTCACCAACCTCACTCCTGGAATGAGCATGATCCATGCTGCAAGAATGAGCAATTTACGGTTAAAATTGAAAGTTTAAACTCAACTTGAATTGAAAACATAACCGTAAAAACCTCACATCAATAATGCAGCACACATAATCTAACAAGGATTTCGACAATTCTGAAATCTATCAAACGTGAGCAAGTTTGTCCAAACCCTTAATTCCAACAGTAGTACAAACTGATAAATAACTCAAGAACATGTTATGGAGCTTAGAGAAGTCTGAAACATCCCTGTCCACAACAAGTCTTAAGTTACATAGGCAATAAGCACTACTCTGTTCAGAATGACCAATTGGTCTTAACCCCAGAATTTAAATATGAAAATGGCAATTTCATATCTCAAGTTGAATATCAAAGTTATAGTTAACTTCAATATCTTTCCAACGAGTATTCATTTGCCTTCATATATGTTCTGGATCAAAAATTGTCATATTTCAAAGTTAACAGAAATCTGGAACAATTTTGACAGCACCTCCTTTGAAAGTGGCTGTTTTGTCCGCAAGATTTCATCACCTTAAACTCCAAATCTGGAGATACTTTGAACTACAAAGTCATAGCATATATCACAAGCTTCCCAACGGTGTATTACTTGACCCTTAGAAAATTTTCTACCTAAAGTCATGGTCGAAATACAGAAATTTCCAGAGAGCAATTTGTGCCTGCCCTGTTTTTGGGCAGTTCACACTACTATGAGAATTTCATCCATTTGGAGGGTGATTCTGATCTGGAGTTTTACAGAAAAGTTGTAGAAGACTTCAATAGATTTCCAGAAATATATCACTCCCCTCCATTGGTTCAATTAAACAAAAATTATGCCCTGTTCAACTTCAGCAAAAATTATGCCGAAAACAGGGGAGGTTTATTCCTATGTCTTTGTGAATAAATCTATACTCCCAATTGAGTCTTAGTTCAATATAGGAGTTCATTACCCCCTAATAGAAACCTAGACTCCAAATTCTCTTTTCCTTTTCAAACCTTCTTTTTCATGCGGTTCAAAACATGTCACGGTACTACGTTTCCTCACCAAATTAAAATCCTAACCGGCTTTATACCAGCATATACGTTTCAAATGGTGGCACTAAAACGATCACTCACAAACGTTGTCTACACGAAATGTACTAACGTGGTTAAGGTACCTGCAGAAAACCACTCAATAATGATGCACACATTGGTTTATCATTTTGGGCAGGTCCATATCATAGTAAAAACATACGCCCTGTATCATTGCCATACGGGCCGTCCTTGAGTCAAGCCACGTCTCAAGGTACATGTTCGGGTTATTCACCACCCGACGGGGGCTCCACACCTTTGCAATAAAGCACACCGGTGGAACAGCGCCTTCGTATGCCTCATAGGACATGAAGAGTCCTAGAGAACACACTTCGTGTTACAAACCACACGATGGGGTCTCCTCCTCTTGCCCCTGGGTTTGCGCACTGGAGGCTAGTGCCATTCCTATGTCTCTAAGACATGAAGAGTCTTGGAAAACATATTCACTTCCCGTCCATTGCTAAACGGGACATCCCACACTACTTTTCTCGTATGGGTGAGCTAACCGAAATTGATCCGCTTTCGGTGGCGTTCCTTACCATTCTTACCTCCACATAGGTGCGTCATTACAGAATTAAAATACTGAAGGGTAACACACTGTTAGCTTGCACAATTTCAGTGGGAGTCATAGGGAGCAACACAATTTTCTTGCCCTTATGCATGAGAGTATACTTATTAGATCGACCATCGTGAATAGCATCAGTATCAAACTCCCAAGGACGTCCCAACAAAAGAGAGCAAGCATACATAGGTACCACATCAAAATCAGCAAAACCATGATAAGAACCAATGGAAAAATGTATCCTTGCTGTTTGTGTTACTTTTACCTTACCATTGTTGTTAAACCATTGAATGTGATAAGGGTGGGGATGCTCCCGTGTGGTCAAGCCAAGCTTCTTGACTACCTCAACATTCACCAAATTGTTGCAACTACCACCATCAATGATGGTATGCACACGGCAGTCCTTGACGGTGAGAAACATGTTGAAAAGGTTGTGACATTGGCGGTTATTGTCCTCTCCAACCGTGGCACTCAAAGCTCGCTGCACAATCAAAGTCCTATAGTTGTTGGTCGCAGATGTAGCAAGAACCTCCTCAGCACCATCATCAGAACCTGAAATGTTAGCTGCAATAATATTTTCATGTTCAATATCAGAAGCACTAACATACCCACCATCAGCAGTGGCAATTATCGACCATTTTCTGGGGTAATCACGTTGCATATGGCCAAGTCCCTGGCAGCGGTGGCACTTGATGTCGGAGGTGCGACTGGTGGAAGTGTTGGGTGTAGCAGTCTTTGCTGCAAAACCTGGAGGCGTCTGGGACTTGCTGTTATCCTGTCCCCGTGATGTATAAGGCGTGGTGCTGCGTACAACACCGGTGGATGGTGGTGTAGACACACGTACGATGGAGGAGGGCGCTGCTTTGGATGGCACCGGAAGCGGTTGTGGAGTGAAGGTGTTGTTCCACCGCTGCTGTTGGCGACCCTGCATTTCTTTTTCTGCTAACATAGCTAGTTGAAATAAACTTTGAATATAATAATATTCCTTGTAATCAACTATGTCATGTATCTCATGCCGCAAGCCCCCATAAAACCTAACAATTTGGTCTTCCTGATCCTCAACTACCCCATAACGAAGCATACCTTTCTGCAACTGTTGATAGTACTCTTGGACAGTCATGTCACCCTGATCAAAGAGATGCAATTTCTTAAGAAGATCATGTCTATATGAAGGAGGAACAAACCTAGCGCTCATATTTTCTTTTAACGCAACCCATGTTTGTGGGTCATTACGTGTATTCACAAGTTCATTCCACCAAATGATAGCAAAATCTTTAAACTCACTAGTAGCTTGTCTAACTCTATGTCGCTCGGGAACAAGATGAGAGCTAAATTTTTGTTCCACCGTCATCTCCCAATCCAAGTAAGTCTCAGCATCATAAGATCCATAAAACGGTGGAATAGAGAACTTAATATTAGTGTAAGGATCATTATCTTGTTCAGGAGTATGAGGACGAGGTCTACCTCCCATACCTTGCCGATTTCGTCGAAGGCGACGACGCTGATGTGCATCAACCTCGTCGTTATTGAAGTCATCCTTTGTGTCGTTGTGAGCATGTGCGTCAGCATCAAGGTTGATAGGGGCTGGAGTTTGTTGGTGAATACGAGACTCCACCTCGTCCAACCGTGTGGTCAGACCAGCAACACTTGTATGAAGCCTCTGAAAGGTGGCTGTTTTAGTGGTCTGATAGTTGTTGAATGCTTCAGTCATCGCCCGCATCATGTCCCTTAGTTTCAGATGGGACACACAATAATTATCATCTAGAGGTGTAGAACCAGAGGTCTTATCCATAGATTTATTTCCTGTCATTGTTAGTACAAACCAGAAAACAAAGGCAAAAGTATCGTGAAGAACCCTATTACTACGGTCTCTGAAGTGGAAGTGGGAGTGGAAATGAAGCAGTAAGATGTGTTTTACTCCGCTCTTACAAGTTTCTTATCAGCACTGCAGGTGGCCAACGGTGACCGGTGTGAAAGCAAGCAGAGAGTGGGTGTGATTGCAGAGGTTACCTGTTCTGCTCGAGAGAAGGTGGAGCTTGGGAAGGCTCAAATGCAGTATATGTATGTGGCACACAAGATAGTAACTGATAGCAATGCTGAATAATTGTCCAAAGAAACAGTTGCTGGCCTAAAATTGTATTATAATAGTTGTGGCAAAAAGCAAGAAACAATACCAGCAAGTTGGTAAAACAAGGATGAATGATGATGAAGACAAGGATGAATGATGATGACCAACAAGGACAATATCAGCAAGTATTCAGCATTCACACAGAAAACAGCACAAGTAGAAACCCCTTGAGCCTCCTGTTTTTGTCTTTTAGCACTAGTAGAAATCAAAATCTTGTTTTTTATTTTTTTATATTTTTCTCAACCAGGGGCACAAGAATAAAAATAGCACCAAGTATTACCTCAAACCGATGAAAGATGTGATCAGTATAAATTCAGGAGCGTTTGAAATAATGGGTGCTGGAACTTCGGAATTCGAAATGAGGGCCTTCCTTATTTTCTTTATTTTTTTTTTAAATCACCGTGACCGGCGTAGCCAGTGAATCTTATGTGGATTTTTTTCGATAGCTTTCCGGGAAAAAGGTACACCTCAATCAGAGTTCCGAGTGAAAAGGTATGCCCGTTTTAAGGAGGATACCCCGAATTAGGTGTTGGTGGTGGTGGAAACTGAAACAGATACGAATCAAATCGGTGGATGGAATTTTTTTTGTAGATAGCAGCGGATAGAAGAAACAACACTGAACCAAACAAATCTAAACCAGCAACCAATCTCAATCTAGGACACGAACTCAGAATTACGGACTCCGAAACTAAATTGTGCAAAAGGCTGAGCGAGGGCTATAGGTCAGGGAAAGTAAAAGTTTTTGTGGATTTTTGTGGACTATAGGACTGAAACAAAATGAATCTAAAGGGCACACAAGTATACCTCACGGTCAACCTGATATCTCATACCAGTTGATAGTATAATGAGTCCCGATCTTCCGAGAGGTATGGTAAACTTGACTGGGTGGAGATTCGACGTTGATGATCCAAGGCTCCGAACGAACGAAACCCCACAATCTCTACACCACTGCTCCGTTGGTTATCACCCGGTCACATGAATGACCTCACCATGAAGGCTTATCCCTGCAAGCGCAATCAAGAACACAATCAAGAACAGAGAAATTGCAATCAAAACTGATTTGATCACGAAGTGGGGTCTCACAAACGGATGAACGGTGACACTGTTCAATGACAGATTGAAACTAAGCAAAACCCAACCCTAATGTGGTGACGGCTGCTGAATAAAAATGAGTTAGGGGCGTGCAAGACCCCTGGACGCAACCCTAATGGGCTTCCACACGATACACGGGCCAGCGGCCCAAAGGACGGTAACGCAGCACCCTGACAGATTCTGGACGTCCACTTGCTTCGAAGATTCCCGTCAACTCGGAAGGAATTTTGAGGTTGGACTGGTTCCTTTGGAAGATTTATGTCATTCTGGTTCCAACCACATATAGAACGTCCAAATATGACTCTGTATGTGCCGGGGCATCAATTTTGGTGAAGGCTGCTCCTGGAATCCGAGGTAGAGTCGAAGTCCAGTTGGGTTTGGACTCCTCCTTGGTGTGGGCGTCCTATCTCTTCCTCCTTGACTCCATGGACTTCTCCAAGCCCTTTCTGGTCTCCATTGTTCCAAATCAATAAAACATGCATGGAAACAAGCGTAAGTTCTGAAAGACCATTGATAAGGTTAGAACGTACCTGGAGATCCAACTATCGCGCAGGTGCTCTAGTGATCGGTCCATGTATTGTATGCAATAGAGAGATGTCCTCATCAGTTTACCCACTACATTTCGGAAACATGATCCAGTGTGGGTGATCGTCGACCGGCTCACGAAGGTTGCCCCATTTTATCCCGGTCAACACAACCTACAACGCCAAGAAGTATGTTGAACTGTACATCTCACGGATTCTTTGCTTATATGGCGTACCCCGCACTATCATCTCGGATTGGGTCACTTTATTTGTGTCTCGTTTTTGGGGGCAATTACATGCTGCCTTGGGTACGAAGCTGATCCGTAGTTCGGCGTACCACCCGCAGACGGATGGGCAAACCGAGCGGGTAAATCAAATTCTAGAAGACGTGTTACGAGCTTGCGCTATCAACCACGGTAAGAAATTGGATGATCACTTACCGTTAGCCGAGTTCTCATACAATGATGGTGCCTTACGAGGCGCTATATGGAAGAAAATGCCGCACACCGCTGAATTGGTGTGAATCCAGTGAAAGGGTCACCTTCCGGATTGATCTTGTCAACAATGCAGAAGAAAAAGTTCGCCAGATTCAAGCGAACTTAAAAGCCGTCCAATCCCGACAAAAACAGTATGCGGACCGGAGAAGGCGTCCTCTCCAATTTGAAGTCGGAGATCATGTGTATCTACGTGTCTCCAATGAAAGGCGCAAACAGATTCGGGGTTAGAGGAAAGTTGGCACCCCGATTCATCTGTCCGTTCCAGATTCTGGAAAGATGTGGATCCGTTGCATACCGGCTAAAATAACCAGCGACACCCTCCGGTGTGAACAACATCTTCCACATTTCTCAGCTGAGGAAGTGCCTCAAGTTTTCAACCACCGTTCAGCTGGGAGATATCGAGGAGCTGAAACTGGATCTCACGTATCGAGAGGAGCCGGTTCAGATCATTGATGAGAAGGCCCGAACCACACGCAACCGTACGTTGTGGTTCTATAAAGTTTTATGCACTAATCACTCTGAGGATGAAGCGACACGGGAGAGCGAAGTATTTCTTCGTGCCAACTACCCTGACTTTTTAACGTCGCACATCCGGTAATTTTCCACCGTCCTCTCAAATTTTTATCTTACAATCTCGGGACGAGATTCTTGTGAAGGGGGGAGGAATGTAAGGGCCCAAGTTTTTAACATGATAAAAGTGTTCATCGCACCCACACCCCAGATTAATTGTGGTAATCACATGAACATATTTGAAGAGCAAGTAACCACCATAAATAGATTTATTTGGAGATGAACTCACAAAATGCAAAAGTGGTATTTCCCACATGAATCATATAGGGGATGAGCATATGATTAACCCCTAAACCTTGTTAGAAATGCTCAAGCTAAATTTCACACAAATCCAAACTTCTTTTAGGTACTTTTGGGTACAAGCATTAAAAGGCTAGTTTGAAATTAAATTCAAATTCGAATTTATTTCAGCCCATGAATTCAAAAATGGGATTTATATTCAAACTCAGCACATTTTTATGAGCTCACACACCAATTTTCACTCCATTTGGAGTTGATCTTGACATGAGCTATTTTGAGCAAATTCAAACCAAATTTGAATTTCAACTTCACATGTGTTGCAAATTCATCCAAACCAGTTCACAATTTGAATCATTCGAATTCAAATGGGCATTGGGTGATTTGATCAACTCACAAAAGGTATTAAGGTCCCCAATATTAAGAGCAGTAAGAATTCATGTTTTTGGGACAAAATTTGAGCTGTGAGTCCATCCTGTCAGCCACATAAATCGACTGAACCGCCTCACACCGAGATTCTCGGGTTCTTGTGCGCGCTCATGCGGACGCCACGGCGAGAAGCGCTGCCACCTCCTGTTCTCTTGTCCTGGATATCGAGCACTCGCGCCCAGCCTCCTTATCTTCACCACGGAAAGCCCAAAGACAATTTCTTCACTGCTTCATCGTTCTCCCGCACAGAAACTGCGCTACACCTCACCGCACCACCCGAGCTCCCACCTCCACCGTTGACCGGACCACACAGAGGGTTTCCCCTCGAACTGAGGCCAGAAATGGAACCTACGAGCTTTACTCAACGTGCTATGGTCCTCAGCTGCTCGTGATAGGCTTCCTTCAAGCGTCACCGAGCTGTTTCTTCTTCCTCTATGGATCACCACCGCCCCGCCGTCACAGAACAGCTTCGGCGCCAGAAACTGCACACAAAGGTTAGCATCGAGGTCTAGTAGCTTCTCCGGAGCCCCCCTAGTTCCCTTGTAGCACCGGCTAGCTGGAATTTCACGATTTCCGACGATCACCGTATAGAACCGAGGCCGACTACAACGTGAAATTCCTCTTGCATGATTGATCATCCGATCAGCTGGTCTAGTTAGAGCTAGAGTAGGATCTAACGATCGCCTCAGACGAATTCTAGCAAGGATGATCGATCCGGTGAGCTCAGCGCCGTGTTTTTGCCGCCGCCGGTGAAAACGCCTCGGGTCACCGGTGAAGTCCCTCTTCCAGGCGATCTCCAGCTAAGAGGAGGGCAGGGTTAGCTTCTCCGTGCCCCATTGCTGGTTTGCGACCCTTTGGTTGATCGCGTTTGCTGCCGAGCTGAGTTAGCACCGTCCGACCCGAGCTCAACTCCGCCGCCGCCGATCACTTTTCCGTCGATGTCAAGGTGCGAGTAGTTGTCCGGCGTGTGCGCCGTGCTTAAAGGATCATGTAGGACGAAACCGCGTCAAAAATTAGGCAGGATCAGCCGAGAATGGGCCACACCACCGCCTCTGTTCGTCGCCGCTCGGGCGCCGGCGAGAGGTTGAAGAAGGTACTGTTTGGTGGGCCCCAGTTGACAGTAGTTTAACCAAATCGATTAGATTTTCCAGTTTTCCCTCCAAAACTTTAGAAGCCCATAACTTTGGCTAGAATAGTCCAAATCAAATGAACCAAATTTTATTAGATTCAGCTCTCTCAGTAGTTTCCATAAAAACAAGTTTCACTCATAAAACCTTAATTTCTCCATAATTAACTTTCCAAAATTTAAACTGGTTAAAATTTTAACTGGAGATCCTTGTAGTGGAAAATTCTGAAATTTGGCCAGGATGTTCCTTGTAATATCCCTGAGCCTCCATAAATATTTCAGATGCATCCGATCTCATTTGATCCACCTAATGGTGTGATTAAGTAAACTGGTCCAGAGAAAAAGAAAAATGTCCAGAAACATTTTTCAGATTTTCTCTGAACTTGTTTAGGTCATATCGTTTGCTTGATGAAACCAATTCCATTAGAACCCTTAAAAATCTATTTTCCATAAAGTCATGGCTTGCTCCATGAAAATCTTTCAAAAAACATAAGAGCTCTAATTATGGCCAAATACACATTTATTTGCGCAGGGATGAAATGAGCTTTGCTTCAAATGAAATTTGGCCAAGTCCATGTTTAGGTTGTCTCCAAACCACAGTAAAAATTTCATATTCAATAGGGCTGTTTACCTATACTTATGGTCTTCACATTATCAAAATAATTCAAATGCATTTAAATTGACACGCATCGTATGTTTCTTTTTCGTGTAGTTGCTAAGATCGAAGAACATCCAGAGGTTTGATACTTTATTACTCCGGAAGAACAATTGGCTAATGATCAGCAGCAAGGCAAGCTCCGGTTTGCATTAACCCATTTACAAAGTCTTATGTTTTGATCACTTACTTTAAGCAATTCCTACAATTGTGCATTACAGTCTTGATTAGAAACCCAAATGCACAGCCAAGAGAACCAGGAGTTTTGGGATTAGGTTTTAAACCTCGAGTAGTTAGAACTACTCGCGAGAATAGGCTTAGTGGCACACCACTAGGTTAGAAAAATAGACAATGAATCACATGGAAAGAAATTGAGACCGAGCGGAGAGTAAGGGCAGCAGGACTTTGGGGCCTGGGTTCCATAGCTCTGCTTATGTCGATTGAGGACAGAGCCATGTGCGGGCCTGTTGAACAAGCAAGAACAGTACTGAAGACCTACCAGGTATATGGGAACCGGGAAACTGATGTAATTCGGGTTGCGATCTATTAACGCATTATTTGTCGTCCAGAGGGTAGATTGAGAGCAGCGAGGTGTAAATTGGCTAGCGGGCACTGTGGATGCTCCGTGTAGAGACCTCCTGCTCGGGACGATAGTACCGGTTCAACACTTAGCTAACAGATGAAAGGTGGTTGTGTACGACGTCCGTGGTGGTTGCTGTAGGCAACATCGAGTACGGGCGTACGATATGGGTTATTCGGGTAACCCAGTAGGTGTAAATCGATTATAATCGCCGTCCCTCACGGTCAGTGAGTACCACTTGTTCACTGTACCATGACGTAAAAAGAACAGGCTAGATGTCATGATAAAATGTTGCTGGTTGAAAGGTTTACATTGTTTGTTAATGAAATGCTTTAGTTTAGAGACAATTAAAGTTCTTTTCAACCTTAGGAAAAGCAAATAAGAGAAATGTGTTCCGTGTCTGATTGCGGCTTTCTTATGTGTCTTAGCACAAGGTTCCCCACTAACTTGAGGCTAAAATTCTAAAGTAAGAGTCAACTAATTACGCCTGACTTTTGCAATATACTTTCCTATCATACACTGCAAACCCAGCATGTAGAGTTTCATGCGTAGGTGAGACAGGTCAGTCTTGCTGAGCCATCGTGCTCACTGCTTGTGTTTGAAGCATTTGCAGGGTGTTATCACGAGGAGGCTCCCAAGGAGGAGACAGACCCCCAAGAGGAAACACCGTCGAGTGGGAGCCGTGCACGCCGCCTCGTTAGTGTGTGTGTGTGTGTGCTAGTGAGGACACGTTCATGGGCTGAACGTGAACTTCTTTTGCTTAGTCTTTGCTCACGAGTGTAGACTTAACATTGTTTTGATGTAACTATGTTCTTAAACAAGTTCTGTAATAAAATTTTGCTTCCGCTTATTTATCGCCTTTTATGTGTGTTATCCGGTGTTCTATCGCAGCACCCCTCACCGAGATCTGGGTTTGTCGGGACAGTCGGGTCCTCACAAATATTCCCAACGGTATCACAATTATCCAAAGAAAAGCGGTAAAGTATGGCATAACTACGTGTATGGGTAGTAAAATACTTTCCTAATGAGTTATTCAAGTAGAAGGGTAAATGGTGATAATGGGGTAGTGTGACACACAATTAAGCATGTACTCTAATTAATATAATTTAGTACTAGTGAGAGTTAGACTAAGTGGGAGTTATTACTATTGTGCTTGTGTATGTGTGTGTGCACATGCTAGTGATGAGTCCTACTTTTTAGTGATCCAATCATATTGGGCACGGGCTTAGACCTTGTCTACCAGGTGACTCCCGCTAACAACTTGTGGCATAGTTGGACGTGAGGGATTATGAAGTACAGACAACGCTAGCAGAATCTGCCACCTACCACTACAACCCGTGGGTCTACAAGACATCGAACGCCATGGTACAAATATCATTCTAAGGCAATTACTAACCTAAGCATCATTGAACAAATGATGTATCTAAGCACTAAGTTATTCATACTAACATATTTATACTTTACACAATTAGACTATAGTAGAGGCCTATGGTGTTTATGATAACATAATAATAGCATTAATATGTTATCATAATAACAATGCCTACCACATATATGGAGACCACAATCAAACAAGAAACGCTTCAACCAAGCATATAAATAATAAAATACTAATATCATTAAATAGCATAAAGTCACAAATAAGAGGAAATATACATAAGTCGTGCCTTTCCCAAAATGGATTTTCGTAACTAGAAAGGCTCCTCCCTACAGCCTAAACTACACTAATTACTAGCAGAAGTCTGTATACAAGAGAGTGATGCTCAAATGGTGTGTGTTTTAATGAGTGAGGGGCCCTATTTATACTAGTTTCAGAGTCGGATCCCACTATAATTTGAGCACAAAGTAGTCATCACCGAATTTAGGGCACCATAGTGAGTCGACACGTGGAAGGAGACCGAGTTTGAGGGGAAGAACGCACCCCCATGTGCTATGTTTGCTTGTGCTTTCTCCTGTAGGCTGCTAGGTGGGCCCTCTGATCCTTCTCAAGTGATTTGCCGTTGGATTTCCTCGGATACCTCTGGAAGTGGGCCATTGGATGCATGGACTACCACGTGTCAGCCTGTGATTGGCTGGGAGTGTAGTTTACTCCACTGGATTCTCCTCATTTCTGTAGTAAAATATCTGAATGCACAATTCCTCCAGTTACAAGTAGAAATGTTTACTCCTTCACTTAATTGAGATAGATTGATGGTCAAAAATGGAAATTAACGACTGTCAACATGTAACAACATGGTTCCATGGTGCGGTGAAAGTGTCTGATTGTGTGTGGAGGTTGTCAAAAATTTGTGGCGTGATTACATCACATTCGAATGTGAAAAGTTGATATTAGTTAGGCTCCATGTTGAGTCCGAGTTGCTGTCCGAATTGCATGGATTCGGATATGAGTTTTGGTATGAAATTTGGTTGTTTCAGAAAGAAAACATTTGATTCTGAGTTAATTGCGAGTTTGGGCTAAAGAATCTAAGTTAAGGTCAGATTTTGAGTTGTTTGTATGGATAAATTTTGTGAATGCGTGCAAAGAGTTTTGTAAGATTTGGATTCTAATCTATGTGCCAATAGATAGAGTCCAAGAACGTTAAGACGTGTTCTAGTTGAACAGCACTACATTGGAGTTGTCCTAGTTGGTTACGTTGGCCTGAGGACTGTGGATATAAATAGAGAAGACTTGGCTACGTGAGAGGCATTCATTGCAGCTGGCTTTCATGTGTTCTAAAGTAAAAAGTCATCGTTTGTGTGAAGCTTTTGCGTCTTGATCTAAAAACATCGTTTTTGGTGCTTGGGACACTCTTTTCCTTCATATGTATTCTGTTTCTCGCGTGCGACTAATTTCAGCCGACCTTTGATCGTGTTTTAGTCATAACTTTCAGTCTACCCACCAAATTGACGTGATTCTTTTTGTGTTGGCTTAAAAACTTGATTTTCTGCCATTTATTAAGAATTAAAAGTAATTGGAGTACCGGTTAGGACGTCACACATGAGTTTGTGCAACATATCAAATTAGTTCTTGACTTGGGTAGATCAGACTGATCTTTGCTCACTTTTTTATCATAACGTTAGTTCTACTTCATCAATTGATGTTATTCTTGTTGTGTTGGTTTTCTAACTTAATTTTCTATTATCTATGGAGTTCTGGTCATGTTGTCAGTCACAGAACACACACGCATAAGATTGTTTTTGTAGATGATCAATTTTTTATTGAGGGGTTAATTCTTCTGCTGATTTTTTATTTCATCTACCATTTAACCCCCCCTCTAGTAGCTGATATTGTATCTTTTGATCCTACAGCCTTTCTTAAGTACTAAGAGTGTTTTATAAAGTTTGCCCATGGTAAACCTGTTTTCAATTTGAAAACTTTTAAGCCAATCATACCATTCCCTAGCGGGTTGCTCAAGATCATCCAAAGCTTTAGAAAGTTTGTAAACATCGTTAGAAAAACCAGATGTTCAAAACTAGGTGGCTGTTCAATGTACACTTCCTTACCTATGCATCCATTTAGAAAAATACTTTTCACATCCATTTGATACAATTTTAAACCCTTAGATGCAGCGAAGGCTAGTAAAATTCCAATGTCTTCAAATCTAGTAATAGGAGCAAAGGTTTAATCCAAATCTATACCTTCCACTTGTATGAAACCTTGAGCAACCAATGTAACATTGTTCCTAACCATAACACCATCCTTACTTTGTTTTTCTAACCACCCACTTATTTCCAATTAAGGTGTGGCCAAGAGGTGGTATGAAAGTTCTCAAACTTTTTACATTCAAAACTTTCTAACTCGTCTTACATGGCAATTATCTAGGATTTATCAGTTAATGCATGAGATACATGGACCATGTGACTCGTTTATGAAGGCTTCCAATTACCTATTCACGTAGATGTACTTTTCAACGTGTAAAGGAGTTGAAGCTTCACAAACTTCCTCTACCTTGTTGAACTTATCTGTGTAACTCCTATATCATGACACTTGTTGGCGTTAAAACTTTACAAATGATAGATTGTAAAGTTATAAAGCCAACGCAACAAGAACCATATTTATCTTATGTCTCCTATAAAAGTTATGGTTGAAGCCGTGAAGCCTACCTGATCTAGATGAAACCAGCAAAACACTTGAAAATGACAAAAAAATGAAGGTTTTTGCTTAGCCGCAGCCTGAAACTCGTACTTGCTCCCCAAATATGAAAATCAACAGGTTCAACGAGATAAAATCTAGCAAAATCAATTAGAAACACGACTGAATTTGCCTTGATGATATGATGAATTTTCACATGAAACTTGGCAAGTGGAACACATGATCTTGGTGTAAAAACTAGAAGCGATCAAGCAACTTAAACATGATGCAAAAAGCATGACAAAAAGACGTATGGATCTCAATTTCATAATCCTTTATTAACTCCATCCATATCCGTTGCCTCATATTGAATTCCTTCTGAGTGAATACGTACTTGAGGCTCTTATGGTCGGTATAGAGGTGCACTAAATTTCCGAGAAGGTAGTGCCTCCACATTTGTAACGTGAACACCACCGCAGCGAGTTCTAAGTCATGAGTGGGGTAGTGCTGCTCGTGTTTGCATAGTTGACGTGATACATACGCGATCACGCGTCTATCTTATATTAACATGCAGCCAAGTCCAATGCCTGAGGCATCTCAATAAACATCGAACAACTTAGTCATAACCGGTTGAGCTAGAACCGGTGCCACTGTGAGATGTTTATTCAGAAATTGAAATGCCTCTTTTCAGGCCTTAGTCCATACATAATTGCTGCTCTTCTTCAATAATTGTGTCATTGGCTTAGCAATCTTCGAGAAGCTGGGAATAAACCTCCGGTAATAGCCCGCTAGTCCTAGAAAACTGCCGAAATGATGAACGGATGTTGGAGACTCCCACTTCACTACTTGCTCAACTTGTGTTGGATCTACGGCCACATCTTCCGCTGAAATAATGTGGCCTAAGAATGGTACTTTGCCAATCCAAAATTCACACTTGCTGAATTTGGCATACAGCTTATGTTTTCGCAATCATTGGAACACAATGTGGAGATGTTTAGCGTGCTCTTCTTCCGATTTGGAGTATACGAGAATATCACCGATGAATACAATGAAGAACTGATCCAACTCTGGCATGAATACAAAATCATGAGGTATATGAAGTGTGCTGGTGCATTCGTCAGACTGAAAGACATGACTAGATACTCATAGAGCCTGTATCTAGTCGAGAATGCTGTTTTCGGTATATCCTCCGCTCTGATCTTTATATGATTATATCCTGACCTCAAGTCCATCTTGGATAATACTCTGGCACCCAATAATTTATCAAACAATATATCGATCTATGGCAGTGGATATTTATTCTTGATCGTCACTGCATTCAACGGCTGATAGTCTACACATAACTGCAGTGATTCATCCTTTTCTTCACAAAGAGGGCCGAGCAGCCCCATTGTGATGATCTTGGCCTGATGAATCCTTTGTCCATTAAGTCTTTTAGCTGCTCTTTAAGTTAAGCTAATTCCTTCAGAGACATTTTGTATGGCCTCCGAGATATCGGTGTGGTTCCCGGTGCTAACTCGATCTTGAAGACCACGTCTCGTTCAGGCGGCATCCCTGGGAGATTGTCGGGAAACACATCTGGGTACTCACGGACCACTGGAATGTCCTCCAGATTCATGGCCACATTGTTGTACGCTGCTGGAATTTCAGAATCCACGTCTTCAAGTATAAGTGTATGAAGACCATAGAACGGAGAGTCCAATCAAACAATCCGTGGACTGATGTCAAGAACAGCCCTGTGGTAGTTTATCCACACCATTCCTAATATTACATCAATCCACTGTCCCTATAACACAATGAGGGTTGTAGGGCATAATTTCCCACCTAAGCACAGGGTGCTTTGACCACTACTTCATTAGCAGCTATGTTTCCACCATGTGAGCTGATTAGGTAGTGATCCTTTGGTGTAGTGGTTGGGAGCTTAGATTTGCACACAAATGATCTGCTGATGAAATTATTCGTGCCTTCAGAGTCGAGTAGAATTACTACGGGTAGTTTGTTGAGTGTGACTTACCCGCTAGCACAGGTTCACCTTCCGGCACATCTTCTATAGATGTATGATAGATGCATCTGGACTTTGGTGCTGTTTGCTTGAACTGAGCATGGGGCTGATTTGTACCCTGCTCTGGTGTATTTCCACTGTGAAGTTTCCTTTCTGGACACTTCCCGCTAACGTGACCCCAATGACCGCACATGAAGCATGGTTTCTGTACTGGTTCTCTGTCACTCTGAGTATGGACATGGGGCGCATTCTGTTGTTGCACGAACGCGTAAGGAACAGAATGTTGCGGCTGCATATACTGCTGTTGCTGCTGTCCGAATTAAGAATATTGAGAAGAACGACCTGAATATTGTGGGAGTCGTATAGCCGGCTGTATCGGCTGACCGATCAATGTACTATCTACCACCCGGTATTTCCGAGGGGCAGTATTGCTACTGTCCAGTGGTATACTACTCTTTCTTTTCTGCCTGAACATCACGGTGAGCATCTTCAACCATGATGGAAGCACTCATTAACTCGTTGAAATTACTTCGATTTTGTAAGGGCCTATGTTTTTGGCACATATTCAAAGTGTTCATCACCACACACACACTTCATTTGAAGAAACTTTGTGAACACATTTGAAGAGCAAGTAAACACCATCAACATGGTTATTAGAGAATAAACTTACAAAATGCAAAAGTGGCATTTCCCACATGCATCATCTAAGGGCTGAGCATATGAAAAACTCCAACACCTTGCTAGGGATGCTCATGCCAAAATTCACCAAATCCAAAACCTTTTGAGGTCTTTTTTGGGAATAACTAGAAAGAGGGTAGTTTGAACTCAAATTCAAATTTAAACTACTTCCATCCCATGAATTCAAAAGTTGGAGGCATATTCTTACTCAGCACATTTTTGTGAGCTTACCCACCAATTTTCACTCCAGTTGGGGTTGATCTTGACATGAGCTAAGTTTAGCAAATTCAAACACAATTTGAATTTCAAACTGCATATGTGCTGAAAATTAATTCAAACACTTCACAATTTTAATTCTATCAACTTCAAATGGGCTTGTGGTCGATAATTCAAAAATGAGAGGGTATTTGGGTATCTACTGTTTAGAGCAGTGGGGAAAATTTAATTTCAGAGGTTAAACCTTAGGTGGAACCCACATGTCAGCCTCAATAGCCAAAGCAACCGACTGGGGGACTTAGCCCGGTTTCTTGCGCCGGCTCGGGCTTCCGCCATGGCGAGGAGCAGTCAGGACAGCAGCTGGTTGCCGCTCCCGACCACTGAACCGCCTCACCCTCCCTCTTATCCCCACAGCTGAGCCAAACCGAGGCGTTATCGACCGTTCTTTGCTCTTGCGCAAGAAAAGCATCGCCTCGCCGCCGCTTGCTCGGAGTTGATCAGAGAATCAGTGATCACAGCCTCTTCATTCCCTCCAAGCTGCAAAACGGTACTAGAGATTCCCCTCTTCCTTCCTCGTCGTAGGAATCAGCCGAATTCGAATGATCTTGCTCATACCGAAGGTCTTTTCCGGTGACCTAAGTCCGCCGCACCTCGGGCTCCCGTGGACAGCCCAAAAGGGAGGTTGGCACGCCCAGGCTAAGGCACCCTCGGACGTGTTAGTGTCTGGTGCTGCTCACCCCTGAACCACAGCCCGAGTGTTTGATCACCGGCGACGAATTTCAGTTTCTCCTTTCACTCGGCGCAGCCGACCTTCGGGTGTGGATCCGCCAAATTCTCACTCCATAATTGTTTAGAGAGCCTCAAACTGTACCTACATGAACTAGACTTAGTGGCGCACAAGTTGGCTTCACAACACCAAGCATGAGAACCCCTGTACATGGCGTATTTCCAAGCTTGACAACGGCGGCTTATTCGGGAAGCATCGGGCGCATGGTGAGAGCCTACTTAGGACCTCTCCCGAGCTGCTTCGAGCCCATGCAGAGCTTCCCTAGGGTCCACTGAAGCTCTCTGGCCTTTTGCTCGATCGGGTGGGGTGCTAGGAAGTCCGGCCGACACGGCCGAAGTTCTTACGAAGCCGCCTCTCGTCGCCAACCGTGCTCCGTTGACTGTCATGACGAGCTGAGCCCAGCATCGTGTTCCCCGTGTGGAATTAGGTAGAGGCGGCCAATATCATGGAGTTTGGCACACGGCAGAGGCCACCGACGAGCTCTCCGGCGAGGGTTCGCAGCGGCCGAGCGCGGGAGGCCGGAGGTAGACAAAGCCCCCGGTCCCACGTGTCAGCGGCCGATATTTTAAAACCCTGGATTAGCTTTGGCAACGGATCAGGTGCGGCTGCATGCGAAAGATTCCGTAGCCCCGTGTGTCGACCGCTGAGAAGTTGACACGTAGCCCCGGTCCCACGCGCAGCAATTTAAACATTTCCCTGATTTTCAGATTTAGTTCAAACTTCAAACCCACATAACTTTGGCTAGAAAACTCCAAATCGAGTGAACCAAATTTTGTTGGATTCAGCTCTCTGAGTACTTTCCAACAGATCAAGTGTCACTCTATGAAATTCTCCAGAATTAATTCTTCAAACTTTAAAATGTTTAGAATTTTAACTGGAGAACCCTTTGGAGGAAAATTCTGAAATTTTGCTGGGATGTTCACCAAACTATCCCTGAGCTACCACAAAAATTTCAGATCCATTTGATGTAAAGGCCTCAGTTTTTGACACATCAAAAGTGTTCATCACCACACACACACACCTCATTTGAGTATAGTTGATGAACACATTTGAAGAGCAAGTAACCATTATCAACATGCTCATTAGTGAATAAACTCACAAATGCAAAAGTGGTATTTCCCACATACATCATATAGGTGCTGGACATTTGGAAAACTCCTACACATTGCTAGGAATGTCCATGCCAAGTTTCACCCAAATTCAAAACCTTTTTGAGGTCCTTTTGGGTATAGCTAGAAAGAGGGTAGTTTGAACCCAAATTCAAATTCAAACTGTTTTTATCCCCTGAATTCAAAAGTGGGAGGCATATTCTTACTCAGCACATTTTTGTGAGCTCACACACCAATTTTCACTCCATTTGGATTTGATCTTGACATGAGCTAAGTGTAGCAAATTCAAACTTTATTTAAATTTCAAACTGAATATGTGCTGAAACTTAGTCAAACCAAACCCAATTTGAATTCTAACCAATTCAAATGGCTCAGAGGTGAATAATTAAAATCACCATGGGCATTGTGGGGATTACTGTTTACAATAGTAATATGGAGTTAAGTTCAGAGGTTAAAAGGGAAATGGGACCCACATGTCAGCCACTGGAGAGAATTCAACAGACTGAAGACTGAACTCGGTTACTCGCGCCCGACCGAGCTGCCGCCACGGCGAAAAAACGGCGAGGACAGCAGCTGCTTGTCGCCCTCGGCCGATGAACCGCCTCTCGGGGCCTTTATCTACGCGCCCGAGCGGTCGCCGGTGCATCTCACCGCTGCCCCTTCGTGTTCCCACCCAGAAAGCTGAAACTCCTCGCCGCTCGGTTGAGCTCTCGGTCCCTCATCGCCCGGCTGATCCAGTGATCCTCCCGGCGATCTGAGACCAGCACCTGGTGCGCCAAGTCTTCCTTGACGCCCTCGCACCTGTTCCAGGCTCTGAGCAGTCCTTCCCGAGCTCCACCGTGACGATCTTTCCTCTGCCGGTTCAGCTCGAGCCGCCACCGCGGGAACGATCCGTTCGCCGAGCTGTGAACAACAAAGAGATTCGCCTTCTGTCCCTCTTCCTTTTCTGCAAGCTCCGGCGGCATGACATAGACTACTCACACCGGAATTTCATGATTTCACGACGGTGTGCAAAAAGGGAGCCCGAACCGATCCAGGAAATTCGTAGTCCACACTGCACCACTCATCCTCTCGTGGAGAGGATCACTTCTAGGTGCCCGTACGAGTCCATAGGAACAGAAACCGCGGAGAACCGTGGAGGGAAACCACTGTTCTTTGAGTTTTAGGAAAAATCCTGATTTCCGGCCTAGGTCGCACGGTGGCAGCCCAACACAACCCTTCCCGAGCTCCGTGGAGCTCATGTCGACCTTTCCTAGGGTCCACTGGTGCTCGACGACCCTTAGCTCGATCGGTTGGGGTGCTAGAGAGGTCGGCCGACACAGCCGAAGTTCTTTCGAAGCTACCGCTCGTCGCCGACCGTGTGCCGGCCATTTTCATGACGAACTGAGCCCAGAACCGTGTTCCCCGAGTGGACTTAGGCAGGGGCGGCCAGAATCATAAAGTTTGGAGCACCACAGAGGCCGCCGGCGAGCTCTCCGGCGAGGTGTCGCGGCGGCAGAGCGCGGGAGGCGAGAGGAAGAAGAAGGGAGTGGGTCCTGGCTGTCAGCGGCAGATATTTTAAAAACCGGATCTGCTGTGGTGAGGATCGGGTGTGGCTGCGCGAGAAGGAATCTGTAGCCGCGTGTGTCATCCGATGAGGAGCCGACATGTAGCCCCGGGTCCCACGCGCAGTGATTTGAATTTTTCCTGATTTTCAGCTTTCATTCAAACTTCAAATCCTCATAACTTTGCCTAGGAAATTCCAAATCGAGTGAACCAAATTTTGTTGGATTCAGCTCTCTGATTACTTTCCAGAAAATCAAGTTTCACTTCATGAAACTCTTTATTTCTCCAGAATTAATTCCTCAAAGTTTAAACTGTTTCGAATTTTAACTGGAGAATCCTTTGGAGGAAAATTCTGAAATTTTGCTGGGATGTCCACCAAAATATCCCTGAACTACCATACAAATTTCAGATTCATTTAATCTCAATTGATCCACCTAATGGTGTGATTAATGAAACTGTTCCAAAGAAAATGGAAAAGGTTCAGAAACATTTTTCAGAATTTATCTGAAATTGTTTAGCTCATATCTTTAGCTAGGAACCTTCAAATTAAGTGAGACCAACTTCATTAGAACCCTCTGAAAATCTAGTTTTCAGAAATTCATGGCTTGCTCCATGAAAATCCCTAGAACACCATAAGAGCTCCAATTAAGGTCAAGTACATAATTATTTGTGGAGAGCTCAAATGAGCTTTGCTGCAACTAAAACTTGGCCAAGTCTCTGTTTAGGTTGTAAACAAACAAAAGTAAAAATTTCAGAGTCATTGGGTCTGTCTAGTGAGACTTACAAACTTCACAAGTTTAAATTTCAATCAAATGCATGTAAATTAAAACATGTAGTTGTTACCTCATGTAGTCGCTAAGGTCGAGGAGGAACCCGAAGTCTTAGACTTCGTTACTCCAGAGGAGCAGTAGCCTACGACCAAGAGCAGCAAGGCAAGCTCCGGTTTGCATCAACCTTTTTACAAATTTTTATTGTTTTGAACACTTACTTGAGTATCAACATTTCTTGCACTGAAGTCTTGTTTGAAAACCCAATTGCATAGCCAAGAAAACCATGGGTTGGGATTAGGATTGCAAACCTCCTTAGCTACTGCAATGCTAAGATAGTGTAGGATTCGGTACAAGTCGAGTAGTTGGAACTACTCGCGAGCATAGGCTAGAGGCACTCGACTCGGGTAGAGATAGCACATGATACACATGGCAAGAAAAATGAGACCGAGCGGAGAGTATGGGCAGAAGGATTTTGTGGCCTGTGTGCTATAGCTCCGCTTGTGTCGATTGAGGACCGAGCCGTGTGCGGGCCTGTTGAACAAGCTAGAACAGTACCGAAGAGCTACCGGCTATATGGGAACCGGGAAACTGATGTAACTCGGGTACCTGGGTATTGAGGCATTGCCCGTCGTTCAGAGGGTAGGTTGAGAGCTCGAGGTGTAAATCGGCTGGCGGCACTGAGATGCGCGTGCAGAGACCTCTTGCTCGGGACGATGGGACCGGTTCAATATTTGGCTGACGGGCGAAAGGTGGTTGCGTACGGCGTCCGTGATGGTTGCTGTAGGAAACATCAAGTACGGGCGTACGTGACGGGTTATTCGGGTAACCCTGCAGGCGTAAATCGATTATAATCGCCGTCCCCCACGGTCAGTGAGTACCACTTGTTCACTGTACTGTGACATAGAAAGAACAGGCTAGTTACAAGTTAAAATGTTGCTGATTGAAAGATGGACTTTGATTGTTAATGATTTTGCTGTAGTTTAGAGCTAATTAAAGTTCCTTTCAACTTTGGGCAAAGTACATGAGAGAAATGTGTTTCTTGTTTGATTGCGGCTCTCTCATGTGCCTAAGCGTAAGGTTCTCCACAACCTGCTGCTAAAAATTTGAAAGTAAGGTTCCACTAATTAGGCGAGTCCTTGCAACTTGTTTTATCCCCTGTACCTATCACCCCTCATATAGAAGTTCCATGTTTAGGAGAGACGGGTCAGTCTTGCTGAGCCTTCGTGCTCACTGCTTGTGTTTGAAGCTTTTGCAGGGTTCTATGAGGAAGGGACTCCCGAGGAGGAGACGGAACCCCAGGAGGGGAACACCGTCGAGTGGGAGTCGTGCACGCCGCCGTGTTAGTGTGTGTGCGTGCTAGCAAGGGCACGTTCACGGGCTGAACGTGAACTTGATGCGTAGTCTACGCCCGTGAGTGTAGACTGAACATATTTTGTTGTACAAATGTTCATAAACCTATTTATGTAATAAAACATTGCTTCCGCTTTGTACCTTTGATGTGTGTTATCCGGTGTTGTGCAACGCAGCACCCCTCAGCATGATCCTGGCTCGACAAGACCATGGGGTCGTGTCAGCGTTGGTATCAGAGCTCGCTTGAGGTTTAACGCACTAGAAAGGTCATCCTTTTCAAAAATCCAGTGAGGAACGAGTTAGTAGCCCATATAAGGATGTTATTAGTGTATAGAAAGTGGCATACTAATTTATTTGCTTATGTCAAAAAATCGTGCATCTCTGGACGATTTATGTCTTGGGGGGTGCACGTAAGCGCTATCCACCAGTGCGCACAAGCTGAAGGATGGAGCCCCATGGGTGGCAGGTAACCCGACTCGCTTTGGTATCCTCTACGACTCTTCATGTCGTTTGGGGTATTCGAGCAACGTCTGTCCCTGGCATGCATGGTGCAGTTTTGGACACCCCGGCACGTGGTCAGTAATGTGAACACGTAACTCAAGGTGTGTTTGGCTTGAGAACATCCGGGCGAGTGATGACGACCGGGTGTACGAACTATATGGATACCAGGCTCGGCGTGCAGCCGAGTCTGACGATTGTTTGAGTTTTCTGCAGGTAGTCTAACCATGAAACGGTAGACGTGTAGTATCCGTGTGTGAGTGACGTTTAGTGCCACTGAACTGACGAAGCCGGCTAAGTTCGATATAGGTTTTTCTTTGTGAGGACGTAGTACCGACATGCTCTGGTGACGCATCGACGTCACACTCCACTAAATGAACAACTTCATTGTAAAACTTGAAAGTTTTAATCCGGAGCACTAAAACTTTGATGTAACTCCTTCCCTTGATCAGGATATTCAAAGTTAACAAGTTTTCAACTTATAGGCTGCTAAGAGTCCCCTGTTTTCAGCTGAATTAAGGCTGAAGTTAATCAGAGGTTAGAGATTGAGTTATTTCGAGGTTGGGGTCATATGATACCCTAAGTTAGAGCCATCTCTGAGCTATTTCCTTTCCATGTCGATGATCCCTAGCGTCCGCCGGTGCTCTAGAGCTTGGAAACCGAAGCCTAGAAGGCTTAGGGCGTCGGGGCGACGTCGCCGGACTTTGTCCGAACCGTTGCGCCGTCGCGGGCTAGTTTGGGGGCCCTGCCAGCTCGAGAAAACCCCACCAGCGTGTTCCTCACGTCGAATTAGGGGCTAGCGGCAAGATTCAGCAGTTGCGATGGCCGGACGACCGATCCCGGAGCTACTCCGGCGAGCCCGGCGGCGGTATCGAGCGGGAGCGCGAGGTTGAAGAAGACCTCGCCGGTCCCGCCTGTCAGCGGCTCAGGGGAACGGGCTGGATATTCTGTGGCGCGGGATCGATTGTAAAAGCGTGGGAATTAACTCTGTGGCCCCGTGTGGCGCGCTCCCGGTTACTGACACGTGCCCTGGTCCCACAGTCAGGTTTAAACTTTTTCCCGGATTTATTCAAATTCCAGATTTTTCCCAAACTTTAGAAGAGCATAACTTTTGCTAGGAACCTCCAAAATTAGTGATTCAAATTGGGTTATATTCAGATTGACAAACTCTATCCAAATATGCAACCCAATTTTTATGAATGTCTGTATGTAATTCTGGAAAATTCTTTAAAGCTTTTCAGCAAAAGAATTTTAGAGGGAGTTTGGTTTATCCAAAAATCCTCAAATTTGCCAGAATATTCTTTAGGGTGTTCTTAGACTCCTGTAAACGTTTCAGCTCATTTGGAGTTTATTTGGTCAGGAGAATTCAGATTGTAATTTACTGTGTTCAAATGAATACAGAAACATTTTCAGAGAATTTCCAAAACATGTAAATACAGTTCTGGGAAATTCTTAGCTCCAAAAATCCTATGAAAATTCATGTAGACTCTATGAACTATAATTGAAATTGTGGTTCGCAGAATTTGACATGAACATGGGTGTTACCTCAGAATTAATTCATCTTTGAGTAAACATTTAGAGAATTGTTCTGAATAAACCACTCCATGAGAAATGCTAAATTTTGGTCCAGAGGACTTTCTTGTGACAAGGAACTCACATGAAAATTCCCAGCTCCATTCGAGCCCTGGATCACCACTGTCATGTGTAACCTCTTAAGGTGATCAACACTTAAGTGGGAAAAGCACTTAACATATGATCTTAGTGTTTAAGTCCAACCCAAACCACTAGCACCAGTGTCATTTTAAATTCTTAAATAGAGTTCCAGTTTTAAAACTGTCCTTACATCTTATTAGCAAAAGCTTTTCAACTAAATACATATGCATGATCATATCGTGTAGCATATACGTGAAGGAGGGAGAAGAACTTAAAGTGAAGATCAAGAAGGAAGGGAAGGCAAGTGATCAAGCTACAAGTGATCATCACTAACTGATTGTAACCTTAGTCACCTGCAAAACAGGCAAGCCCCGGTTTGCATTTGAACAGTTTTATAAAGCATTTTCATTTGTAGAGATCATAGCTTTGCATCATTGATTGCAGTAAGTCTAGATGATATTGAAAACCCCACTTGCATGAACAGAAATACCTAAGAGAGAAAGGGTAGAATAGCACCTCCTCGAGTGGATTTGACTACGCTAAATGTTAGTAGGAAAGGTCCGGTAGAAGTCGAGTAGTTGGAAGCTACTTGCGAGTTTAGGGCTGGTTTACTCGGAACGGGTCCGAATTAGAAAAGATGAGGAAAGTTTGCACATAAGAAATGGAGACCGGGCAAGGAGGTTTAGATGCAGAAGGTTGCAGGCCGTGCGTGCATAGCCCTGCCTGTGTCGGTTAAGGCCCGTCCGTGCTTGGCCCTGTTGGACAAGTTTGAGTTGTGTACCGGGCGCATACTGGCTATATGGGACCCAGGAAACCGATGTACCTTGGGAGATCCATAGTGGAACTTTTCCAACTGCCTTAGGCTTTTGGCGTCAGGGTAGCAGGAGGTACCTCGCTTAAGAAATACCACTGCGGTTATGTACCTTGAGGGAGCTTGCGTACTCGGGGCAGTTGGACTGCTTCCAATGTGGAAGATCTTGGGAAAGGTGGCTGCGTACAATGTCAGTCGAGGTTGCTGCCGGCAACTCGGAGTACGGGTGTACTTGTCGTGTAGTCCGGGCGTGTACTGATTCCAATCACCGTCGCTCGCGGTCATATGAGCATACTTGCCCACTGCGTCTTGACGTAGTAACAACTGGAACTGATTATCTTTGGAACTTGATAAGGCTGTAATGTAACTTGTATTGCAACCATGGTTGACTTAGAAATAGGCTCATTAAACTTTACTTTAACTTTGTGCAAGGAGCATCGCAACAAAACGTTTCTTGTTTGATTGTGGAGTTGCGATGCTTTTCGGCTCAAGGTCTGCACAATGAGGCTTAAAAATCTGAAAGTTAAGGATCAACTTTAGGCGAGTCCTTTATGCAAATGAAGCTAACCTAATTGCAACCGTCGTGCATGTAGAGTTTCTTGTTTAGGAGAGACGAATCAGTCTTGCGGAGCCTATGTGCTCACACTTGCTATATAAGTGGTTTTGCAGGTTAACATCGATGCTAAGAAGAAGGTTGTCCGGTGAGACTCGGAGACTTCCGAGTCAGGTAACACATGGAGAACCCAGCCGCTGCTGCTTGTCTTCGTGTTGCTAGTGAGAGGAGTCCGCGGGCTGGACTTCATCTCGAGTGATCTTAGTTATTCGACGTGAGTTGTTATAGACTTCCGCTGTAGCTATTTGATGTAAATTATTTACAAAGAAAATTTTTTAAGCTTCCGCTATTGTTTTATGTAATACATTATTCCTTGTATGTGTGCTGTTGGGTGCCGCACAACACGGCACCACCCAATGCGATTCCCGGTGAGTGCCCTGTCCCCGCTGGTATCAGAGCCGCATTGGTAATAGCACACGGAATAAGGAAGGTATTACGACAAAAATTTAGGTTACGGTGAGGATACGGTACTAGGCCCACATAAGGATTACTATTAGCTTAATATGAAGGTGGCAACCTAACTTATTTGTTATGTCGGAAAATCGTGCATCTCGGGAAGCTTTATGTCTTGGGGGGTGCACGTAAGCGCTGTCCACCAGTGCGCACAAGCTGAAGGGTGGAGCCCCACGGGTGGCAGGTAACCCGACCCGCTTTAATATCCTCTACGACTCTTCATGTCGTTTGGGTTATTCGAGCAACGTCTGTCCCTCGCGTGCGTGGTGCAATTTGGGAAACCCCGTCACGTGGTTAGTAATGTGAACACGTATCTCAAGGCATGTTTGGCTTGAGAACACCTGTGCGAGTGATGACGGACAGGTGTAAGAACTGTATGGATACCGGGTTCGGTGTGCAGCCGGACCTGACGATTGAGTGTGACTTATGCAGGATTAACCATGAAACCGTAGTACAAATAGTACACGTTTGCGAGTGACCGTTTTAGTGCCACCTAAGATATGTTTATGCCGGTATAATCCGGTTTAGGATTTTCTTTTGGTGAGGCTGCGTAGTGCCGACATGCTTCTTACGGTGCATCGACACCGTACTAAACTTAATAACCCCTCTCCTTAAAAGAAATGACTCATGAACTAACTTTCAACTAAAAATGGAAGTTTGAAACAAATATTAGTTACTGAACTCTTATTTTGAGCTAAGATTCAAATGAGAGGAAGACTAGGTTTCAAAGATTTCAAAAACAGAGTGCTCTGTTTTTGGCAGGAATTCTTGCTGGACTTTAACAGAGCATAACTCCGAGTAGCTTGACCCAATTAAGGTGTATGATACGGTTCTGGAAAGCTTCTCAAGTAATGTACAACTTATTTGTAGAGCTCCAGAGCAAAGTCACATGCTAAACGGGTAGAACGTTCAGAGGAAGGTAAACTGTCCAGAACCAGGACAGCAGCAAAACCTCTCTGGACCTTTCTGTTTTTAAGCCATAACATTCTGTAGATAAACCCTTAAGAATCCTATGATACCCCATTGTAAAGGTTATGAATGGTGCAACATTGTTGTAGTTCAAGGTTTGTTCGGATTCTTATTGTATTTACATATACAACTGTGATAAAATCAGCCACGTACAAAGGAGGTGCTGACAAATTTTATCCAGGAATTCTGTCAACTTTGGAAAATCATAACTTTTAATCCGGAGATGATCTGGGGGCATAAAAGTACTAGTTGGAAAGATACTGAAGTTAACTTTAACTTTGGTATTCAACTCGAGATATGGAAAGGCTCGTAACTGGATCAAAATCTGGAGATAGTGCATAAAGGTCTGTCCTGTACAGATAGGCTGGATAGCTATGCCTACTAAGGAGTTGTGTAAACATGAATTTTGTTACTGCTTTCGTAAAGTTTTGACATAATCATGTTTTCATTAGTCTCACATACTGCTGAGTTCTTGTTTAACTATTTTCAACTATATTTTTGCAGTATGGTTCGTACTCGCTCTAGGAGTAGGGCCGGAAGTTCTCGTCGAGGTGGTGATGCTTATATTCCACCATCGGAACCACCATCCACGGCATGGATGGATCTTATGACTCGAGTTGTCGAGTCTAATCAAGAGAACGCTAGGCTACTCCAAGAAGAAACACAAGAAAACACACGCTTACTCCAAGCTTTGGTCCAGCAAGGCGTACTCCAGAACACGCAACAAGTCGTTCCATCTCGGGACGCTTATCTGGATTTCTTGGCGACTCAACCGCCTATCTTTACTGAAGCCACCGAACCTGTGAAAGCAGATAAATGGCTTCGTGTCATGGAGTCAAAATTTGGAGTATTCAAGTGTGATGAGTACCAGAAGACAAAGTTTGCCGCTCAATAACTCCATGGAGCCGCCGGAAACTGGTGGGTGGATCATCTTGCCACTATTCCGGAGGACCATCAAGTGACATGGAGTGAATTTTGTGAAGCCTTTCGTACTCGTTACATACCACAAGGTATTGTCAAGGCAAAGCGGGAGGAATTTTTGGGCTTGAAGCAAGGGGACCTGAGTGTCCTCGAGTATGTCAGAAGGTTTAACCTTTTGGCCCAATATGCTCCCGAATATGTGGCGAAAGAAGAGGCAATGTGTGACTTATTCTTCTATGGCCTGAGCGCCATATTACGGGAAAAGCTGGCCGTACACAATAACGGCAGTTACACCGACATGGTCGATGCGGCTTTCATTCAGGAGAAGCCGACACTTGAGTGGCAAGCTGAGAAGAGAAAGATGAGTGAGATCGAGCAGGCTAGCACAAGTTATGTGCCTCGAAAGTACCGTTTGGTGTATCAAGCGCCACCTGGTGAAAGATGGAGGCCACCTGTACGATCAACTCCTCAGAGATTGATTACTGGTCAAGTTTTACAGCTTGCACCACGTCCACAGCCGCAGCATCAGACGGTTGTTTGTGCTCCATCGCTGCAGCCATATGTACCTAGCAGTCCACCGCAAGTCAACGAAGAACCGGAGAGACATCCGTGTTTTACTTGTGGGCGCATGGGACATTATGCTAGGCAATGTCCGGAGGGAACTCGAGGCTACGGGTCATCATATTTACAACAATACGATCCGTACCTCTATCTGCAGATAGGAGGGCAGATAAGGGGCAATATTCACTATGCTATGATTGATGATGTTCCGGAAGGAGAGGCAGCTAAAACAGGGATGTTTTCTCTGAATCAGCTACCGGTTTTAGTTCTCTTTGATTCCGGTGCCACACACAACTTCGTTAGCCAATCTTTTGTGGCTCAACATCAGCTCCAAACAGTTTATACAAAGAGGCAATACCTCATATCTTCGCCCGGGGGCAGCAGTACCGCAAGCGAGGTTGTTCCCCGAGCACCTCTTTGTTTGGGGGGTAAAATATACCCTACGACCTTCATTATTCTTGAAGGTCTGAAGATCGACATCATCTTGGGGATGTCGTGGTTGAATTACCACCAGACGGTTCTTAACATCAGCTCCAGGACCATTGAGCTCAACTCCCCACAGCACGGTCTTCATATATGAATTCTGGGCGCCAGACGGCAGCAGATTGCAACAGTGAACCATACGGAAGCTGTCAAGATAGAGGACATTCCGGTGGTACGTGAGTATCCGGATGTATTTCCCGAGGATTTACCGGGCATGCCGCCCAAACGAGATGTTGAGTTTAAGATTGAACTTATACAGGGAAAAACACCGATATCACGAAGGCCGTACAAGATGGCACCCAATGAACTGGCAGAATTGAAGACACAACTGAATGACCTAATGAGCAAGGGCTTTATACGACCAAGTTCGTCACCTTGGGGTTGTTCAGCATTGTTTGTCAAAAAGAAGGACGAAACACTACGGCTTTGTGTTGATTATCGTCCTTTGAACGCCGTTACCATCAAGAACAAGTATCCACTACCTCGCATTGATATGCTCTTCGTCAATTAGTGGGTGCGAAGGTATTTTCCAAGATGGATCTTCGGTCCAGATATCACCAGATCAAAATCCAGGCAGAGGATATTCCGAAGACGGCATTCTCAACGAGATACGGGCTGTATGAGTCTCTCATTATGTCTTTTGGTTTGACCAACGCCCCGGCACACTTTATGTACCTGATGAATTCAGTGTTCATGCCGGAGTTGTATAAATTCGTCGTTGTCTTCATCGACGATATCTTGGTGTACTCCAAGTGAGAGGAAGAACATGCTGAACATCTACAAATTGTGCTACAAGGATTGCGAGATCATCAGCTCTGTCGAAGTGTGTGGTCGACACTTCCCCCGGACCTGCTCTGGGCAGCCCGCGGAGGTTCTTTTTCGGAGGGGCTAGTCGCTTGCGGAGAGCTTAAGCGTTAGGGACGAGTGAGGGAGAAGTTTGACACGGCGAGTTTTACGTGGTTCGGGCCACCGGAGCGTAAAACCCTATGTCCACGGTGAGCAGAGGTGCTCGCGGTATTGCTTGCTGCTCAGAACCGGAGTCCTGAGCTTGAGGGTGAGTGATGCCTAGGATGCGAGTTCCCAGAGTTCGAACCTAAGGGTGCGAATGGCTGGAGTGTGAACCCTTGCTAACGTTGCCTACCCGAGCCTTTTATAGTCCAAGGCTTGGGCGGCTTACAAGGTGGGCCCTGGGGACCCGACAGGTGGTCCCAGGGTGATTTCCTACCAGCTTCTATGTCTTGGCGCTGGCGTCGAGGTCCTCGTCCTGCTACCCTGCCCATGTTGCAGGCTAGGTGTAGCGTGCAGCCGTTGGTGATGGAAGGGACGGTAGGGCATGTCTTGTCCGTGTCTTGTCGCTGCCTTCAATGGACTGCAGCTTCTGACACTGTGTGCCTCTCTTGACTGTGACTGGTCACAGTGGCGCCTGCCTGGCGTGCGCCGCGCCTCCGCGTCTTGGGAAGGCGCGGGTCTTGAATGCCTTGTACGGTAAAGGCATGGCGCGCCTTTACTCCTGCTGCCTACCGCACTGGGCGGACAGCGCTGCTCTGCTGGCCACGTGTCGGGCCCAGAGCTCTCCTCTGAGGAGAGGAGGAGCTCTGGCCCCTCCGGACACGTGGAGCCTTCGGAGCTCACCCCCACGGAGGGGGCGAGGTCCGGCCTTCTAGGCCACGTGGCAGGACCGGAGCTATCCTCCAAGGGGAGGGAAGCTCCGGCCCTACTGGACCGTTGCTCCTTCGGAGCTTGCCCCGGCGGAGGGGGCGAGGTCCGGCCTTCTGGGTCAGGTGGCAGGCCTGGAGCTATCCTCCGAGGGGAGGGAAGCTCCGGCCCTACTGGACACGTGGCTCCTTCGGAGCTCGCCCCGGCGGAGGGGGCGAGGTCCGGCCTTCTGGGCCACGTGGCAGGCCCGGAGCTATCCTCTGAGGAGAGGAGAGCTCCGGCCCTGCCGGACACGTGGTGCCTTCGGAGTTTGCCCCTGCGGAGGGGGCGAGGTCCTTAGGCGGTTTTACCCTGTGCGCGGGGGTACCCAGTATTGAGGGTACCGACAGTGGCCCCCGGGCCCACCTCAGGGGAGGTAACGATCCCGGGGTGGGGCCTGCTTCTTTCCGTGCACTTCCTTGTCTTGAGTATTCCCTGTGCTGATAGGGTCTCGACGGCTTCGGAGTTTAGCTTCTGAGGAGAGGGTGAACACTGGCATCGGAGCTCAGCCCTGCCATGGGGGCGGAGATCCGGAGGTCATCGGAGCTTAGGCCCACGGAGGGCGTGAGGTCCGGCATCGGGGCTCGCCTCTAAAGGGAGGGCGGAGGTCTGGAAGTCATCGGAGCTCAGGCCCACGAAGGGCGTGAGGTCGGGCATCAGAGCTCACCCCTGCGGAGGGGTGATGTGCGTCTTCATAGCTCAGCCCAGTGTAGGGCGCAAGGTCCGACTTCGGTGTTCACCCCTGGGGGTGGCGACCGGCTTCGGAGATCACTCCTGCGATAGGGGTGTCGTCCGGCATCGGACCTTAGCCCAGTGTAGGGCGCACGGTCCGGCTTCGGCGTTCACCGCTGTGGGGTGGCGACCGGCTTCGGAGATCACACCTGCGATAGGTGTGTCGTCCGGCATCGGACCTTGGCCCAGCGTAGGGCACATGGTCCAGCTTCGCCGTTCACCCCTGTGGGGTGGCGACCGGCTTTGGAGATCACACCTGCGATAGGTGTGTCGTCCGGTATCGGACCTTAGCCCAGTGTAGGGCACACGGTCCGGCTTCGGCGTTCACCCCTGTGGGGTGGCGACTGGCTTCGGAGATCACACCTGCGATAGGTGTGTTGTCAGGCATCGGACCTTAGCCCAGTGTAGGGCACACGGTCCAGCTTCGGCGTTCACCCCTGTGGGGTGGCGACCGGCTTCGGAGATCACACCTGCGATAGATGTGTCGTCCGGCATTGGACCTTAGCCCAGTGTAGGGCACACGGTCCGGCTTCGGCGTTCACCCCTGTGGGGTGGCGATCAGCTTCGTTGATCACACCTGCGATAGGTGTGTCTTCCGGCATTGTACCTTAGCCCAGTGTAGGGCACACGGTTCAGCTTCAGCGTTCACCCCTGTGGGGTGGCGACCGGCTTCGGAGATCACACCTGCGATAGGTGTGTCGTCCGGCATCGGACCTTAGCCCAGTGTAGGGCACACGGTCTGGCTTCGGCGTTCACCCCTGTGGGGTGGCGACCGGCTTCGGAGATCACACCTGCAATAGGTGTGTCGTCTGGCATCGGACCTTAGCCCAGTGTAGGGCACACGGTCCGGCTTCGGCGTTCACCCCTGTGGGGTGGCGACCGGCTTCGGAGATCACACGTGCGATAGGTGTGTCGTCCGGGATCGGACCATAGCCCAGTGTAGGGCACACGGTCCGGCTTCGGCGTTCACCCCTGTGGGGTGGCGACCGGCTTCGGATATCAAACCTGTGATAGGTGTGTCGTCCGGCATCGGACCTTAGCCCAGTGTAGGGCACACGGTCCGGCTTCGGTGTTCACCCCTGTGGGGTGGCGACCGGCTTCGAAGATCACACCTGCGATAGGTGTGTCGTCCGGCATCGGACCTTAGCCCAGTGTAGGGCACATGGTCCGGCTTCGGAGCTCACCCCTGCTGAGGGGGTGAGGTCCGGCGCTGCTCAAGGGCCCTCCCTTTCCTGTCCCTTAGTCTCATTTGTCTTACTGTCCAGGGACGGAATACGGGGCTTGGGTAATCCAGTGCACTCGGTCCCGGAGGTCTGGCCCCCAGCCCTAGTCAGAGTGTAACTGCCCGGCCCCCTAGTACTTGTAAAGTCCCAAAAACTTGTAAATAGAAAACTTGAGCTATGAATAAAGTTGAGTTTATATGCAAGAAATGGGACTTACAAAAACTTTTGTGTTACTCATGAAAGTGTTGGCATGTGCAATAAAACTTTGAATTCAGTTTGAATTAAGGGGTGCACTTCTAAAAGATGGAGGGCATGTTCAAATGAGAAAAATTCAAACTGTTGTTTGAAAAAGTGTATTTGCAATAGCCAACTCAAAGATCAGAGGACATATTTGAATTCCTCAGATCCAAATTATGAGGGAGCCAAGTTTTGAGCAAATTTGGAGAGGCTTTGATATGAATATCAAAGGAACTTGTGAAATTCATCCAAATTTGAATTTAAACTTGAAACTGTGTCACAAATTGGCAAATTTCAAAATGGTTTTTGAATTTGGATCCTGCATAGATGAATTTATAAGGTGTCAATGTTTGGAGATATTTGGGAGATGGACTGCGGGTCCCAATGGTCATTGAGGAGAGGGAGAGACTTAGCACCTAAGCAAATTGCTCTCTGTTCAGACTCAAACTGGATCACTGTTCTCGCTCGAAGGACCGGACACACGCGCGCGCGACACTAAAGCCACGAGACCGCCAGCTCCCGAGTTGCTTCAATGTCGGTCCCCCCCCCGCACCCTTATCGGTCTCCCGCCGCGTGCGCCTCACTGCACCGAGAGAACACCTGGGCTACGCCTTTTCCACGCCACCGCCTCATCACCGAGAGTTTTTCCTCCCCGCTCGACCGGGCCTCGGTGCCGATCGTCGCTGGGCGCCGCTCGCCCCTTGCACGGCCGTCTGAGCCCGTGTGCGCAATAACCAACGGATCCTCCTTGAGCTACCCAAAACCGTCCACTAGCCCGTGTGCGCGGGTCACAGCAAGAAGTTGCCGTGGAGCTTCGTTTGAGGCCGCCGCCGCGCCTCCTCGATGCCCCTGTGATACAGGCCGTGTCATAACCCGGGTTGAACAGCGAAAAGGTGCGCCACTCCCTCCTCTTCACACTGCCAAAGACCCTAGGCAATTCATCCACGGTAGCCCGGGAATTTCTAGAAAAACCGACGAGGTGTCCATAAGCGGTGGTGGGGGATTTCTCAAATTTTGTGATCAACAGCAGTTCTTTGCTCATTCTGATCACGGTATAGGCTAGAAAAATCCTGGTGCGTCGCTGACATCAAAAATCCGGAAGAAAAGTAGAGCCTCGACGGTGTGCTTCGAGTTTTAGCGTCAGACACCCGTTTTTAAGCTAGGGCGCACGATGACTTGGTAGTTGGGGGCGTTTCCAAGCTCAGTTTCTTGCATGACGACCTCGGCCATGAGTCACTGGTGCTCTGGAGCAAGAAATCCGTGGATTTCGGTCAGTAGGGAGGCCGGCCGACGTCGCCGGACAAGGGCCGAGGCCGCTGCCCGTCGCCCGACCCCTTGCGGTCCTCTACAGCCCACACAGACCCCGGGAATTGCTTTCCCACCCTCAAAAACCCCCAGGCGGCGAGTAGCAGGCCGTGGAATGGCCGGAAAGTCAAGTCCGGCGAGGTCAGCGCCGCGCCGGCGAGGGGGGTGGAGCGCACGGGAAAAAGTGGGGCGGGAGGAAGAAGAAGCTGCTGGCCCTACTGGTCAGTGGCCGTGGCGGTCGACTGGGATATGCTGCGGCTACAGACTGGGCAACTGTGGACCGTGGTGTGGCCACAGCGATGGACTGACACGTGTGCCGGTCAGAGTTTAAACTGTTTCCAATTCAGTTTGAATTACAAATTCAGCTCAAACTTTGGAACTGCATAACATTTGCTAGGAAGCTCCAAATTTAGTGATTAAAATTGGGTTGGATTCAGGATGAAAAGCTCTTTTCAAATATGCCACCCAATTTGCATGAAAATCAACATTAAATTCTGGAGAATTCTTTAAAGCTTTTCAGCAAAAGAGTTTTTGAGAGAGTTTGGTTCATCCAAAATTCCCCAAATTTTGCCATGATATTCTTTAGGATATTAGGAGACTCCTGTAAAAGTTTCAACTCATTTGGGGTTGATTTAGTTTGGGTAATTCTGATTTTAAGTTTCTGTATTCAAATGAATACAGAAACATTTTCAGAGAATTTCCAAAAATTGGAAATTCAGTTCTAGCCATTCCTTAGCTCCAAAAATCCTAGGAAAATTCAGGCATACTACCTGAGCTATGTATGAAATTATGGTTCACTTGGATTTGCATGAAAGTGCAAGTTTAATCATAATTAATTTCTTTATGCCTAAATGCTTAGGGAATTGTTCTGGGTGACCTAATCAGTGAAACATTCTGAATTTTGGTCCAGAGGACTTTCTTGTGACAAGGAACTCACAAGAAAATTTCCAGATCCATTGGATCCCTGGATCATTATGTCCTGTTCAACCTCATTAGTTAATCCCCACCCAAGTGATGAAATCTCACTCATCACTTGATCCTAGTGCTTAAACACAAACCCAAACCACTAGCACCAGTTTCATTTTAAATTCTTAAACAGAGTTCCAGTTTTAAAACTTGTCTTTAGCACTTGTTAGCAAAGGTTTTTTAATTAAACATGTATTCATATTCATAATGTGTAGTGATTAAACGTGGATACATGAAGAGTGGATCAAGGAGCAAGAAGGGCAGACATTGAGCTGCAAGTCAGCAGAAACTAACTCCATAAACATCTGACTTTAGTCACCTGCAAAACCAAGGCAAGCCCCGGTTTGCACTTAAGTTGTTTTTAAAGTTTTCCCTTTGTTCACTACTATTGGTCAAGGTTTGTATGTGCATTAGGTCAAGGATGTTTGATACTCCACTTGCATAACCAAACATGAACCCTGAGGTCAAGGGTAGAATTGTGTCATCGTTGTAGAATAAGGCCGTGCTAAATAGGCTAGGACATCCGGTAGAATACGAGTAGTTGGAATCTACTCGCGAGCTTTGTTTTAGGATCACATAAGCGGGTTGGAAAGAGAGGCAAACTAAAGATTACGTTTCTAAAGCTGAGACCGGGCAGGAGAGTTAGGTAGCGACAAGATGAGGTCTTGGTCGAGTAGCTCTGCCCGTGTCGGTCAAGGACCGAAGCGTATGCAGCCCCGCTGAGCAAGTATTGAGTTGTGTACGGGATGCTTACTGATATATGGGAACCAGGAAATCGATGTACCAGGTTCACTGGATTGTAGAGGCATACCACATCGTCTCGTTAGACCTATGAGCCCGAGACGGCGCAACCGGTTCTACAGTTTAGTGTCCTGAGAAAGGTTGCCACATACGACGTAATGAAGGACGCCAGAGTTGGGTCTTCCGAGGCGGGCGTATGTGTCGAGTTATCTGGGTAGTGTTTGATTCGAATCACCGTCCCTCGCGGTTATGAGTACCGCTTGCTCACTGTGTTGCAACGTAGTAAGCAAGTTGTGTGGGAATAGTTTGCAAAAGTATAATTGCTGCTATGATTATGTTAAACTGCATGAGAACCTTGTTTGAGGTAGAGATAGAGCAAACTAAATTTATTTTTCACCTTGGGACAAGCAACATTGGAATGAAGCGTTTCTTGTTTGATTGTGGAGTTCCAATGTTGCTGGGCGCAAGGTCACTACTATTATGGCTAAAATCTAAAAGTTAAGGATGAACTAGTAGGCGAGTCTTTTCGCAAATGACAGGCTTAAGTCTTAGGTTACTCTCATGTAGAGTTTCATGTCTTAGGAGAGACGGTTAAGTCTTGCTGAGCCTTTGTGCTCACTCTTGCTATATAAGTGGTTTTGCAGGTAAACATCAACGCTATAAAGAAGGTTGTCAGGTGAGACTCGGGAACTTTCGAGTCATGTCACACTTGGAGAACCTAGCCGCTGCCATGTCTTCGTGTTGCTAGCGAGAGGAGTCCGCGGGCTGGATCTCTTCTCGAGTGCTTCTTAGATATTCATCGTGAGCTGTTTATAGACTTCCGCTGTAGCTATTTTGTGTAAATTATTTACAAAGAATATTCGTAAGCTTCCGCTTTTGATTTATGTAATACTGTGTTCCTTATATGTGTGCTGTTGGGTGCCGCATAACACAGCACCACCCAATGCGATTCCTCGGGCGAGGCGGCACAGCCCTGTGATCGGGGTCGGGCCCCCTCAGTACTTAACCGTAGCGCTGGGGGGCAGAGTGCGCATGCTTTGGGTGCAGGACCGGGCAAAGCAAGGCTCCCGACCCCTGGTCTTGCGTAGGTCTTTTCCTGGAGGAGACCAACTGGCGTTACAGTACCGTTACAGGGGGTGGTCCAAAAGGCCCCCGGGCCTCTGGCAAGTACCCCAAGCACTACCGCCTTCGGCAGGATGGCAAATATCGACTATGCGTGAGAGCAGGAAAGAGGAACCGAGTGTACAATGGATGTACACTGTCTAGAGCGTGGGGAGGTGATCATATAAATTAATGTGTAATTTAAATAAACACCTAAGTAAGCATGGTGAACTTACTGGGGTAGCGTCGGAGCGCCTGTCTTGGGATCCCATGCACGGACCGGTGGCGCCAGGGCATCTGCTGGTACCGTGCGATCTGGAGCGGAGGATTGACGGCAGCAGCGTTGAGGTCGTTGACGTCGCGGATCCAATGCTGGGTGGTCCCCTGGAGGGCATCTTCAGCAGGCGGATTGTCCAGGAGGGCTTCTGCGGCAGCTAGCGCGCTTGCTTGTGCGGCACTCTGCGCCGCGGTAGACCATGAGGTTGATGGAGTTCGTGTCGCCGGAGTCGGCTGCTGGCTTACAGCTCGCACCGACACACTCCGTGCTGAGTGTGTCGAGACGTAGTTCTCGCTGGTCACCGTTCGTGGGGAACGTGGGCGAGGAGAGCTTGCCTCTGAAGGAAACTTGGTCATCTTCGCCGGCAAAAGCTCATCGCGCAAAAGAAAAGCCCCCTACCAGGCATGCCAAATGTCGAAGTGTGTGGTCTACACTTCCCCCGGACCTGCTCTGGGCAGCCCGCGGAGGTTCTTTTTCAGAGGGGCTAGTCGCTTGCGGAGAGCTTAAGCGTTAGGGACGAGTGAGGGAGAAGCTTGACATGGTGAGTTTTACGTGGTTCGGGCCGCCGGAGCGTAAAGCCCTACGTCCACGGTGAGCAGAGGTGCTCGCTGTATTGCTTGCTGCTCAGAACCGGAGTCCTGAGCTTGAGGGTGAGTGATGCCTAGGATGCGAGTTCCCAGAGTTCGAACCTAAGGGTGCGAATGGCTGGAGTGCGAACCCTTGCTAACGTTGCCTACCCGAGCCTTTTATAGTCCAAGGCTTGGGTGGCTTACAAGGTGGGCCCGGGGACCCGACAGGTGGTCCCGGGGTGATTTCCTATCAGCTTCTATGTCTTGGCACTGGCGTCGAGGTCCTCGTCCTGCCACCCTGCCCATGCTGCAGGCTAGGTGTAGCGTGCAGCCGTTGGTGATGGCAGGGACGGTAGGGCATGTCTTGTCCGTGTCTTGTCGCTGCCTTCAATGGACCGCAGCTTCTGACACTGTGTGCCTGTCTTGACTGTGACTGGTCACAGTGGCGCCTGCCTGGCGTGCGCCGTGCCTCCGCGTCTTGGGAAGGCGCGGGTCTTGAATGCCTTGTACGGTAAAGGCATGGCGCGCCTTTACTCCTGCTGCCTACCGCACTGGGCGGACAGCGCTGCTCTGCTGGCCGCGTGTCGGGCCCGGAGCTCTCCTCTGAGGAGAGGAGGAGCTCTGGCCCCTCCGGACACGTGGAGCCTTCGGAGCTCACCCCCGCGTAGGGGGCGAGGTCCGGCCTTCTAGGCCATGTGGCAGGCCCGGAGCTATCCTCTGAGGGGAGGGAAGCTCCGGCCCTACTGGACACGTGGCTCCTTCGGAGCTCACCCCGGCGGAGGGGGCGAGGTCTGGCCTTCTAGGCCACGTGGCAGGCCCGGAGCTATCCTCCGAGGGGAGGGAAGCTCCGGCCCTACTAGACACGTGGCTCCTTCGGAGCTCGCCCCGGCGGAGGGGGCGAGGTCCGGCCTTCTGGGCCACGTGGCAGGCCCGGAGCTATCCTCCGAGGGGAGGGAAGCTCTGGCCCTACCGGACACGTGGCTCCTTCGGAGCTCGCCCCAGCGGAGGGGGCGAGGTCCGGCCTTCTGGGGCACGTGGCAGGCCCGGAGCTATCCTCTGAGGTGAGGAGAGCTCCGGCCCTGCCGGACACGTGGTGCCTTCGGAGCTTGCCCCTGCGGAGGGGGTGAGGTCCTTAGGCGGTTTTGCCCTGTGCGCGGGGGTATCCGGTATTGAGGGTACCGACAAGCTCTATGCAAAATTCAGCAAGTGTGAATTCTAGATTAATCAAGTACCTTTTTCTCGGACACATCATTTCAGCGGAGGGCATCGCTGTAGATCCGAGTAAAAATATCCAAGTACAGAAATGGGAGTCACCAAAGTCAGTGCATGAAATCCGAAGCTTCCTCGGCTTAGCGGGTTATTACCGGAGGTTCATTTCGGGTTTCTCCAGGATTGCTAAACCAATGACGGAATTATTAAAGAAGAATACCAGATTTATGTGGGGTGCTGCGTGTGAACAAGCTTTCAAGACTTTAGTAAAGCATCTCACAACAGCCCCAGTTCTTGCTCAGCCGGATACAACAAAGCCATTCGACGTTTATTGCGATGCATTTGGCATCGGTCATGGCTGCGTGCTGATGCAAGAAAGACGAGTGGTCGCTTATGGATCTCGTCAACTCAGAACTCACGAGCAGCATTATCCAACTCATGATCTTGAGTTAGCTGCCGTGGTCCTTGCTTTGAAGATGTGGAGGCACTACATGCTCGGAAATCTTGTACACCTCTACACCGACCACAAGAGCTTAAAGTACATCTTCACTCAGAAAGAATTGAACATGAGGCAACGAAGATGGCTAGAGCAAATTAAGGACTATGAACTGGAGATTCATTATCATCTAGGAAAGGCGAATGTGGTCGCCGATGCGCTCAGTCGTAAGGCGCATATCCATCACCTAACTATGGCTGAAATGGATGATGACGAACCAAGCCTCCGTGTCATCCCGTATGGAGCTCTCTATAATTTCGCTCTCATTCCTACCATCCGAGGGGAGATCATTGAAGCTCAACGAAAAGACCAGGGTATGTTTCACATACGGCGAATGATAGACAACGGAGAAATGAAGTGCTTACGGAAGGACGATGAAGGTACTTTGTGGTTCAACGACCGAATTGTAGTACCCCGGGATATGGGACTACGGAATAAAATTTTGGATGAAGCTCATTTGTCCAAGTTTTCCATTCACCTAGGCAGTAATAAAATGTACCAAGATCTCCGGAAGAAGTTTTGGTGGACACGTATGAAACATGAAGTTGCAAAGTACGTTTCAGAGTGTGATACGTGTCGAAGAGTCAAGGCCGACCACATGAAGAAGTCAGGCCTGCTGCAGCCACTGCAAGTACCGGCATGGAAGTGGGAAGACTTAAGCATGGACTTCATCGTCGGGTTGCCGATGACCTCCCACAACCATGATTCGATTTGGGTAATCGTGGACCGGTTAACCAAATCAGCACACTTCACCCCGGTGCATACTAGGTATAATGCAAAGCAGTATGCGGAGCTGTACGTAGCACGGATCTTGTGCTTACATGGAGTTCCCCGCACCATTGTGTCAGATAGAGGATCGCTGTTTGTAGCCCGTTTCTGGGAACAGCTACACGCATCCTTGGGGACGAACTTGATTAGAAGCTCTGTGTATCACCCTCAAACCGATGGGCAAACTGAGAAGGTGAATCAAATACTAGAGGATATGCTGAGGGCATGTGCCATCCACCACGGTAAGAGCTGGGATGATCACTTACCGTTGGCGGAGTTTTCGTACAACAATGGATATCAGACGAGCATCAAAATGGCACCATATGAAGCTCTATACGGCCGGAAGTGCCGTACACCATTGAATTGGTGCGAATCCGGTGAACGAGTAACGTTCAGGGTTGATCTTGTCAATGAAACCGAAGAGAGAGTTCGGATAATACAAGAGAACTCAAAGCTGCCCAATCTCGTCAAAAGAGCTACGCGGACCAGAGACGTTGACCGCTGCATTTCGATGTCGGAGAGCACGTGTATCTTCGTGTGTCTCCGATGAAAGCGATTCGTCGATTCGGTGTCAAGGGGAAACTTGCTCCCCGATTCATCGGTCCGTTTGCTATAACGGAGAAGTGCGGAAACGTAGCCTACCGGCTGGAACTACCGGCAAGCCTTACCGGTATTCACGACATATTTCACGTGTCCCAGCTGCGGAAGTATCTCAAGTTTACCGCTGCCATCCGCACTGAAGACATCGACGAGTTGAAACCGGATCTCACCTATGTGGAACAACCTGTACAGATTATCGACAAAAAGACCCGGACCACCAGGAATCGGACTTTGAAATTTTACAAAGTCCTGTGGAGTAATCATACCCCGGAAGAGGCGACGTGGGAAACCGAAGATTACATCCACAAGAACTATCCGGAGCTTTTGTCATAAACTTTGTAATTACCTCCCCTCTCGTTCCTCTTTTGAATCTTGGGACGAGATTCCTTTTAAGGGGGGAGGAATGTAAAGGTCCCAAAAATGTGAATACAAAGAAACTCTTGTTTGCAAAAGTTTTGTTTCATATGAGTGAAATTTGGGACTTGTTAAAACTTTTCCCCACATGTGATAACACACATGAGGGTTTTCTTCACACAAGTCAAATGTTTATTCGAAAACTTGGAAGACAAGAGGGGTCTAAAACAAAGATGGGAAGTTTCCATATGTGTGGGAAAACAAAAATCAGATTTGGAACAATTTGTTCAAACTAAAATTCAAATGAGAACAACACAATGGAATTCAAAACTGTTGTGCTGAAAATCTCATTTGCAGCAGCCAAAATAAAAATCAGATTTCATATTTGAATTCCTTGGGTCCAAATTGGGGGGTGTGCAAAGTTTCATGATTTATGGAAATAAATTGCAACCCATTTTCCAAAATGGACTTTAAATGACAAAGAATTCAAATGCATATTTGAATTTGGATAAAACTTGCCCAATTATCCAAATGCCTCTCAGATTTAAACTTCCACAATTGAATTCCATCAATATTCAAATCTGGGAGATATTTTAGAAGAGATAAGGAGGACTGACATGTGGGACCCACATGTCATTGGGAGCACTGAAATTTGCAAAATATCTTCAGTCCACAGTCTCCATTTGCTTTCCTCCCACGCGAAGCAACAGCAGACCGATCCCTCCCCGTGCGACACCGAGCCCTCCCCGGGAACCGACGTCCCTCTGCCGAAGGTGTGCTGGCGAGCTGCTCCTCCCGGTTCTCGCCCCCTCGACCACGCCCTTATAGCTCATGGGACCAAAGCCGAGTCCTCCTTCTCTCCCTCGCACCGAAAGACAGAAACGCAGTCGCCCGGCTTCGATCGCTCGGGAACTCGGGCAGTCAAGTAAGCAGCGCCTCTGAGCAGCAAAACAACACCACCATCGTCCCCACGACCTCGTCGAGCCATCACCCGGTGTGTTCGTGCAACCTACGCCAAGAACTTCGAGTTTCCGCAGCGGCCGAACAAAACCGGCGACGACGTGCTCTCATGGGCAGCACCACAGAACGGTTTTCACGACCGAGCAAGGCCACCGTGGGACGCGCGACATCTCCCTGCAGCTTCCACCCGAAGCACAGAGCCGGTCTCTGCCTTTCGACGGCGAATTTCGAAGATCCTCTCCGGCCGGTGTAAACCGACCTTCCGGTATGATTCTGCAAAATTCCCGATCGATTGTTGTTTAGACACCACGAAACTTCGCACACACGGGCTACACTTGAGGGCGCACCAGTTTTCTTTTGAAACCTCGCATGAAACACACTGTGCACGGTGCAATTTCAAGCTTTCCGAAGGCGGCTATGGCGGGAAGGTGCGGGTGCACGGTGAACCCTAAGTTAGAGCCATCTCCGAGCTATTTCCTTTCCACGTAGATGATCCCTAGCGTCCGCCGGTGCTCTAGAGCTTGGAAACCGAAGCCTGGAAGGCTTAGGGCGTCGGGGCGACGTCGCCGGACTTCGTCCGAACCGTTGCGCCGTCGCGGGCTAGTTTGGGGGCCCTGCCAGCTCGAGAAAACCCCACCAGCGTGTTCCTCACGTTGAATTAGGGGCTAACGGAAAGTTTCACAAGTTGCGATGGCCGGACGACCGATCCCGGAGCTACTCCGGCGAGCCCGGTGGCGGTATCGCGCGGAAGCGCGATGTTGAAGAAGACCTCGCCGGTCCCGCCTGTCAGCGGCTCAGGGGAGCGGGCTGGATATTCTGTGGCGCGGGATCGATTGTAACAGCATGGGAATTAACCCTGTGGCTCCGTGTGGCGTGCTCCCAGTGACTGACACGTGCCCCTGGTGCCACAGTCAGGTTTAAACTTTTTCCCGGATTTCTTCAAATTCCAGATTTATCCTAAACTTTAGAAGAGCATAACTTTTGCTAGGAACCTCCAAAATTAGTGATTCAAATTGGGTTAGATTCAGATTGACAAACTCTCCAAATATGCAACCCAATTTGTATGAAAGTCTTTATGTAATTCTGGAAAATTCTTTAAAGCTTTTCAGCAAAAGAATTTTAGAAGGAGTTTGGTTTATTCAAAAATCATCAAATTTTGCCAGAATATTCTTTAGGGTGTTCTTAGACTCCTGTAAAGTTTCAGCTCATTTGGAGTTGATTTGGTCAGGAGAATTCAGATTGTAAGTTACTGTGTTCAAATGAATACCGAAACATTTTCAGAGAATTTCCAAAACTTGTAAATTCAGTTCTGGGAAATTCTTAGCTCCAAAAATGTTATGAAAATTCATGTAGACTCTATGAAGTATAATTGAAATTTTGGTTCACTGAGTTTGACATGAACATGGGTGTTACCTCAGAATTAATTCATCTTTGAGTGAACACTTAGAGAATTGTTCTGAATAAACCACTCCATGAGAAATGCTAAATTTTGGTCCAGAGGACATTCTTGTGGCAAGGAACTCACATGAAAATTCCCAGCTCTATTCGAGCTCTGGATCACCACTGTCATGTGTAACCTCTTAAGGTGATCAACACTTAAGTGGGAAAAGCACTTAACATATGATCTTATTGTTTAAGCCCAACCCAAACAACTAGCACCAGTATCATTTTAAATTCTTAAACATAGTTCCAGTTTTAAAACTGTCCTTAGATCTTATTAGCAAAAGCTTTTCAACTAAATACATATGCATGATCATATCGTGTAGCATATACGTGAAGGAGGGAGAAGAACTTAAACTGAAGATCAAGAAGGAAGGGAAGGCAAGTGATCAAGCTACAAGTGATCATCACTAACTGATTGTAACTTTACTCACCTGCAAAACAGGCAAGCCCCGGTTTGCATTTGAACAGTTTTATAAAGCATTTTCATTTGTAGAGATCATAGCTTTGATTCATTGATTGCAGTAAGTCTAGATGATATTGAAAACCCCACTTGCATGACCAGAAATACCTAAGAGATAAAGGGTAGAATAGCACCTCCTCGAGTGGATTTGGCTACGCTAAATGTTAGTAGGAAAGGTCCGGTAGAAGTCGAGTAGTTGGAAGCTACTCGCGAGTTTAGGGCTGGTTTACTCGGAACGGGTCCGAATTAGAAAAGATGAGGAAAGTTTGCACATAAGAAATGGAGACCGGGCAGGGAGGTTTATATGCAGCAGGTTGCAGGCCGTGCGTGCATAGCCCTACCTGTGTCGGTTAAGGCCCGTCTGTGCTTGGCCCTGTTGGACAAGTTTGAGTTGTGTACCGGGCGCATACTAGCTATACGGGACCTAGGAAACCGATGTACCTTGGGAGATCCATAGTGGAACTTTTCCAACTGCCTTAGGCTTTCGGCGGCAGGGTAGCAGAAGGTACCTCGCTTAAGAACATACCACTGCGGGTATGTACCTTGAGGGAGCTTGCGTACTCGGGGCAGTTGGACTGCGCCCAATGCGGAATATCTTGGGAAAGGTGGCCGCGTACAACGTCAGTCGAGGTTGCTGCCGGCAACCCGGAGTACGGGTGTACATGTCGTGTATAGTCCGGGCGTGTACTGATTCTAATCACCGTCGCTCGCGGTCATATGAGCATACTTGCCCACTGCGTCTTGACGTAGTAACAACTGGAACTGATTATCTTTGGAACTTGATAAGGCTGTAATGTAACTTGTATTGCAACCATGGTTGACTTAGAAATAGGCTCATTAAACTTTACTTGAACTTTGTGCAAGGAGCATCACAACAAAACGTTTCTTGTTTGATTGTGGAGTTGTGATGCTTTTTGGCTCAAGGTCTGCACAATGAGGCTTAAAAATCTGAAAGTTAAGGATCAACTTTAGTCGAGTCCTTTATGCAAATGTAGCTAACCTAATTGCAACCGTCGTGCATGTAGAGTTTCTTGTTTAGGAGAGACGGATCAGTCTTGCTGAGCGTATGTGCTCACACTTGCTATATAAGTGGTATTGCAGGTTAACATCGATGCTAAGAAGAAGGTTGTCCGGTGAGACTCGGAGACTTCCGAGTCAAGTAACACATGGAGAACCCAGCCGCTGCTGCTTGTCTTCGTGTTGCTAGCGAGAGGAGTTCGCGGGCTGGACTTCATCTCGAGTGCTCTTAATTATTCGACGTGAGTTGTTATAGACTTCCGCTGTAGCTATTTGATGTAAATTATTTACAAAGAAAAATTTGTAAGCTTCCGCTAGTGTTTTATGTAATACATTGTTCCTTGTATGTGTGCTGTTGGGTGCCGCACAACACGGCACCACCCAATACGATTCCCGGGCGAGTGGCCTGTCTCATTTGGTAGGCCCGTCTCATGTTTCATCCTTTAACCAATCGAAAAATGCAGTAGAGTTGAAACTGTCCAGAAAAAAGGGCTGAACAAAAACTCTCTGTAACTCTCTGTAAAATAAGCATAACTTCCTGCATAAAAATCCAAAAATAGAAAATGAGGTAGTTCTAGAAATATTATGAGATGGGTTACAACTTTGTAACAGAAAGTTTTGTCAGATTGGGAGCAGAATTAAGTGGAATTCTTGGATCAAAGCAGTACCTAAAGCAGGGAGGTGCTGTCTAATTTTCTCCAGCAATTCTGTTAAATTTGACATCTCATAACTTTTGAACCAGGACAGATATTAGACCAAGCAAATACTTTCTGAAAAGCTATTGAAGTTAGATTTAACTTTGATGTTGAGCTCCAGAATTGGTTTTGCCTTTAGCATGGCCTAAATCAGGTTGAGATGGAAACTGGTCAGGGCTGTCATGTTGGGCAGCAGATCAGTAGTCAAATTTGTTTAAATTTGAACTATGTTTCCAAGTTTATGGGTTCAATGACATGTTTTATGTTATAACTCAATGGTTTACTGTTCAAATAAATATTTGACATTTCTCAAATATGTTTTTACAGATGACAGCGGATAAACAGTTCGAGAACGGGTGGGTGGAATCTCACTGTTCTCACCACAGCGGCTATCCCGAAGCATTGAGGCAGATGCTTCAATATTTCGGGTACAACCAGATGCCACAGTACTTCACCAAGGAAGAAGGCAAGGAGGGGAACAAGACGTGGACAATCCATGTCGAGGTTCCTGCAGGACCTACGCCACCCGTTGGGCGCCGTTCACCGTCACGGTGAGAGGTAGACAACCCGATGGAATGTGGCAAGTGGCGGCCTGTGACACCATGTCACGTTTCTGCCAGCTACACGTGAGATCGATGGAGGGCACTCCATACGCGCTCGTTCTGGTGGAGGGATGGGCTCATCATGTGTGGGAAGGAAAGTACCGGGAGGCAACAGATCCGGGTTGCCCAAGGTACAACCCCGCAGAGGAAAACCTCAGCCTCCAGATGAGGGCGGGAAAGGCTGTGATGGACAGCCAAGCTGTTCATACAGAGCATCTCGCCGCAAAGCTCAAGGAAAGCATCAGCCGTGGAGACCATTTAGAGAGTGCTCACAGGGCACTCCGCAATGTGCTCCTTCCAACGATCAAGCGACTGAATGAACAGCATAATCAGTTGCATCGTCTGAAGAAGGCAAAAAAGAAAAGCCGTGTTAACATCGCGGCGTTGCAAGAACTGGTGCAGACTCTAACCCAGCAGAACAAGGACCTTACTCAAGAGCGAGACGACCCTATTGAGGAAGGGCAATGCTGGGAAGAATACTACAACCAGGCCATGGACGAGGTGCATGCATTGCAGGACCTCGTACCTCCGGTATTGGGCATACTGGTGGTCTTGGGTCTTCCGGCAATGGGAGAACATGAGATGGGAGAGGAGGTTGTAGATCCGGAGCCAACAGCAGAGGTACCGGAGGAGGACAACCCACAGGAGGTCGAGTTCTACTCCGAGTAGGAGGTTACCGTTGCCAAGTAGGGCAACCAGAGTAGTGTAACCCAAACTTTTGTAACCGATGACATGTCGTGTAGGCAGTAGCCTATGTATAGGTAGTGACGGCATGAGCACGACTTCTCGGAGACCGAGAATAATGTATCTTGTATAAAGTTTATGCTTTATCAATATATGTGAATGTTGTTCAAATTATTCATGTGTCACTTCAAATGCCTACTGTTTCATATGGAATTTTTAAGTATGACATGTGCTAATCGCTGCTGTTTTAAATTTCAGAATGACTCGTACTCGTGCCAACCCGGACGTTGGGGGTTCTAGTCAAGGGGGAGAAACCTCCCAACAGCCTCCCGAGGACTCCTCGGGACAGCAGCAGCAACAGCAAACACCGCCACCGCCACCGCCAACGGTTACATTGGCCGACATCGTTGCGGCAATGGCGGGTTCTCATCAGCAGCACATGGAGTTGCTGCAAACTCTTATTACAAATACTTCTCGACCAGAGAGGCGTCAAGATCGTGAGGAGCGTCAACAGAGCTCCTACTCCGACTTCCTAGCGACTCATCCCCCAGTATTCTCAAGGGTGGATGAACCCCTCGATGCGGACAACTGGCTCCGCACGATAGAGATGAAGTTCAGGCTGCTCCAAATAAGTGAGCAGCGCAAGACTCAGTTCGTGGTCCAACAGCTCCAGGGATCCACGAGCGCGTGGTGGGCGAACTTCTGTGCTTTGCAGCCCACCGACCGAGTTATGACCTGGGAGGAATTCCGGACGGCCTTCAGGGTCTATCACATACCGCCCGGTCTGATGAAGAGGAAGACGCAGGAATTCTTGCACCTGCAACATGGGAGCCGGAATGCGCTGGAATATTCCAGGGCGTTCAACGATCTCGCACTCTACGCGTCGTATCACGCCGATACTGACGAGAAGCGGCGGGACCACTTCTACCAGGGACTTAACCCTCTCCTGAAGGACAAACTGGCGATGTTCAATCGAGGCAGCCTCAATGACATAATTGATGCTGCGATTGTTCAGGAGGACTCCGGCAAGGAGTTAGCGGCGGCGGAGAGAAAGCGAAGTGCGCCACAAAGCAGCCGAGAAGGAGGCGGTCCTTCTCAGAAATTTCGGATGGTTAATCGCCCACAATCAGGTCCACAGCAGCCACCACAGAGGTCGATGCCATTCCGCAGTCAGCCGTATTCTTCACCGGCATTCAGGCCGGTACTGCCAGCACTACCTCTGCAACAACAACAGCAGCAGCGGGCGATGCCGCGTGCGTATGCACCTCAGCAACGCATGCCGGGCTTTCGTCCCCCGAGCACCAGACAAGCAGCGGCCACATGCTACAAATGTGGTTGTCCAGGACACTTCGCCAGCAGTTGTCCGGAGAGACAAGGCGGCGGAGTTGCACCGCAACTTCCGGGGAGGAATCAGCCCCGGAACCCTACTAATGCGCAGCGGGCAAACCCTAGGCCCGACACTGTCCACCAACTTGCCATAGAGGACATGCCGGAGGGTGAGCCAATCCTTGCAGGTATGTTCCAACTCCACCAGCATCCCACCACAGTATTGTTTGATTCAGGCGCCACACACAATTTTATTAGCCAAGCTTTTATTGCTAAATATAGCTTGCAATTACTACCCACCGATAGTCCATACTTGATTTGCTCACCGGGTGGGAAGATTTCAGCAAGCATAATGGTTTCCAAAGCACCATTATGCTTAGCAGGTAGAGTGTACCCTACGTCTCTCATAATCTTAGAGGGACAGAAGGTTGATGTCATCTTAGGGATGTTGTGGTTAACCCGCCACGGCGCTGTTTTAGACACCGTCCTTTGAGTCGTACACTTGAACTCAGAAGTGCACGGATCTCACTCCTTATTTCTGGATAGTCCAGAAATAAAACTTCCAAGTGTCTATCAATCCACAACTATCAGATTGGAAGATATTCCAGTAGTCCAAGAGTTCCCTGACGTATTCCGGGATGATTTACCGGGGTTGCCGCCCGATAGAGAGGTGGAGATTAAGATTGCACTTGCGCCGGGAACCATGCCAATATCCCAAAGGCCGTACAAGATGGCGCCCAAGGAATTGGCTGAATTGAAGATCCAGCTAACGGACCTGCTGGAAAAGGGTTTTATTAGGCCGAGCTCCTCGCCATGGGGCTGTTCGGAATTATTTGTGAAGAAAAAGAATGAGACGTTGCGGCTTTGTGTGGACTATCGTCCATTAAACGCTGTAACCATCAAGAACATGTACCCGTTGCCACGGAACGACATGTTGTTTGATCAGTTGGTCGAAGCAAAGCTCTTTTCCAAGATGGATTTAAGATCCGGGTACCATCAGATTAAGATACGGGCTGAGGACATTCCGAAGACGGTGTTCTCGACGAGATACGGACTTTATGAGTACCTGGTCATGTCCTTCGGCCTCACCAACGCTCCAGCCCACTTCATGTATCTAATGAACTCGGTATTCATGCCGGAGCTGGACAAGTTTGTCGTGGTCTTCATCGATGACATACTGGTATATTCCAAGTCGGAGGAAGATCACAAGAAGCATCTTCGTATAGTCTTGCAACGGCTGCGGGATCACAAGCTATACGCGAAATTCAGCAAATGCGAATTCTGGATGTCGCAAGTGCCTCTTCTCGGGCATATCATCTCAGCGGAGGCTATCGCTGTAGACCCGAGTAAGATCAGACAAGTGCTGAAATGGAAATCCCCGAGAACTGTTCACGAGGTACGGAGTTTCCTCGGACTCACGGGATATTATCGGAGGTTCATTCCAAACTTCTCGAAGATTGCCAAGCCTATGACGGAGCTGCTGAAGAAGGCTACCAAATATGTTTGGAGTCCAGCGTGTGAAGCAGCATTCAATGCTTTAGTCAAGCACCTAACATCAGCACTGGTTTTGGCGCAGCCAAACACAACAAAACCGTTCGATGTGTACAGTGATCCATCCGGCATTGAGCTCGGATGTGTGCTGATGCAAGACCGAAGGGTGGTCTCGTATGGATCACGGCAGCTTAGAAACCATGAGCAGAATTATCCAACTCACGACCTGGAGCTCGTTGCCGTGGTACTTGCACTGAAAATGTGGAGGCACTACCTACTCATTAACCTCGTACATTTATATACCAACCACAAGAGCCTCAAGTACATATTCACTCAGAAGGAGCTGAACATGAGTCAGTGAAGATGGTTAGAGTTGATAAAGGATTACAAAATAGAGATCCATTATCACCCCGGCAAGGCAAACGTAGTGGCGGATGCGCTGAGCCGCAAGTCACACGTCAACAATCTGACCATCACACCTTTGGAAGAGAGCGAACCACCACTGCATGTGATTCCACATGGAGCGCTCTACAACTTAGATTTGGTCCCCACTATCCGTAAAGAGATAGCGGCAGCCCAGCAGAATGACAAGGGCATGTCACATTTGTGGAGATGTGTAGACAGTGGGGAGATGAAATGTTTCCGGAAAGACAGAGACGGCGTCCTATGGTTCAAGGACCAGATCGTCGTACCCCGTAACCCGGAGTTACGGAAGAAAATTTTTGATGAGGCTCACTTATCAAAATTTTCTATTCACCCCGGCAGCAACAAAATGTATCAATAACTCAGAAGCAAGTTTTGGTGGACACGGATGAAGCGGGAAATCACAAAGTACGTGTCCGAGTGTGATACTTGTCGAAGGGTGAAGGCAGATCATATGCGGAAACCAGAACTGCTACAACCACTGGCGTTCCTGCCTGGAAGTGGGAAGATGTGAGCATGGACCTCATCGTCAGTTTACCCACCACTTTTCAGAAACATGATTATATGTGTGGGTAATCGTCGACCGGCTCACCAAAGTTGCCCATTTCACCCCGGTCAACACCAACTACAACGCCAAGAAGTACGCTGAACTGTACATCTCATAGATCCTATGCTTGTACGGCGTACCACGTACAATTATATTGGACCGGGGCACTTTATTTGTGTCCCGTTTTTGGGAGCAGCTGCACGCTGCATTGGGGACGAAGATGATCCGTAGTTCAGCATACCACCCGCAGACGGATGGGCAAACCGAGCGAGTAAACAAGATTCTAGAGGACATGCTACGAGCTTGCGCTATCAACCACGGCAAGAATTGGGATGATCACTTGCCATTAGCCGAGTTATCGTACAACAATGGGTACCAAGCCAGCATCAAGACGGCGCCTTACGATGCACTATACGGGAGAAAATGCCACACACCACTGAACTGGTGTGACTCTGGTGAAAGGGTTACCTTCAGGATTGATCTTGTCAACAACACGGAGGAAAAGGTTCGACTGATTTAAGCGAACCTAAAAGCCGCACAATCCCGGCAGAAACAATACGCGGACCAGAGAAGACGCCCACTACAATTCGAAGTCGGGAATCACGTATACTTACGTGTATCTCCAATGAAGGGCGTAAACAGATTCGGGGTGAGAGGAAAGTTGGCACCCCGATTCATCGGTCCATTCCAGATTACCGAAAGATGTGGATCAGTAGCATACCGGCTGAAATTACCAGAAGCACTTTCCGGTGTGCACGACGTCTTTCATATTTCCCAGCTGAGGAAGTGTCTCAAGCTATCAACTACCGTTCAGCTGGAGGAAATTGAAGAACTGAAACCGGATCTCACCTATCGGGAGGAACCGGTTCAGATCATTGACGAGAAGGCCCGAACCACACGCAATCGTACGTTGTGGTTCTACAAAGTTCTGTTGAGTAATCACTCCATGGACGAAGCGACATGGGAGAGCGAAGGATTTCTTCGCGCTAACTACCCCGACTTTTTCACGTCGCATATCAGGTAATTTTTCCACCATCCTCCCTCTCATTTTTACCTTATAATCTCGGGACGAGATTCTTTTAAGGGGGGAGGAATGTAAAGGCCTCAGTTTTTGACACATCCAAAGTGTTCATCACCACACACACACACCTCATTTGAAGATAGTTGATGAACACATTTGAAGAGCAAGTAACCATTATCAACATGCTCATTAGAGAATAAACTCACAAATGCAAAAGTGGTATTTCCCACATACATAATATAGGGGATGGACATTTGGAAAACTCCTACACATTGCTAGGAATGTCCATGCCAAGTTTCACCCAAATTCAAAACCTTTTTGAGGTCCTTTTGGGTATAGCTAGAAAGAGGATAGTTTGAACCTAAATTCAAATTCAAACTGTTTTTATCCCCTGAATTCAAAAGTGGTAGGCATATTCTTACTCAGCACATTTTTGTGAGCTCACACACCAATTTTCACTCCATTTGGAGTTGATCTTGACATGAGCTAAGTGTAGCAAATTCAAACTTTATTTGAATTTCAAACTGAATATGTGCTGAAACTTAATCAAACCAAACCCAATTTAAATTATAACCAATTCAAATGGCTTAGAGGTGAATAACTCAAATCACCATGGGCATTGTGGGTATTACTGTTTACATTAGTAATATGGAGTTAAGTTCAGAGGTTAAAAGGGAAATGGGACCCACATGTCAGCCACTGGAGAGAATTCAACCGACTGAACACTGAACTCGGTTACTCGCGCCCGACCGAGCTGCCGCCACGGCGAAGAAACGGCGAGGACAGCAGCTGATTGCCGCCCTCGTCCGATGAACCGCCTCTCAGGGCCTTTATCTACGCGCCCGAGCATTCGCCGGTGCATCTCACCGCTGCCCCGTCGCGTTCCCACCCAGAAAGCTGAAACTCCTCGCCGCTCGGTTGAGCTCTCGGTCCCTCATCGCCCGGCCGATCCAGTGATCCTCCCGGCGATCTGAGACCAGCACCGGGTGCGCCAAGTCTTCCTTGACGCCCTCGCACCGGTTCCAGGCCCTGAGCAGTCCTTCCTGAGCTCCACCACAACGATCTTTCCTCTGCCGGTTCAGCTCGAGCCGCCACCGCGGGAACGATCCGTCCATTCCAGATTACCGAAAGATGTGGATCAGTAACATACCGGCTGAAATTACCAGAAGCACTTTCCGGTGTGCACGACGTCTTTCATATTTCCCAGCTGAGGAAGTGTCTCAAGCTATCAACTACCGTTCAGCTGGAGGAAATTGAAGAACTGAAACCGGATCTCACCTATCGGGAGGAACCGGTTCAGATCATTGACGAGAAGGCCCGAACCACACGCAATCGTACGTTGTGGTTCTACAAAGTTCTGTTGAGTAATCACTCCATGGACGAAGCGACATGGGAGAGCGAAGGATTTCTTCGCGCTAACTACCCCGACTTTTTCACGTCGCATATCAGGTAATTTTTCCACCATCCTCCCTCTCATTTTTACCTTATAATCTCGGGACGAGATTCTTTTAAGGGGGGAGGAATGTAAAGGCCTCAGTTTTTGACACATCCAAAGTGTTCATCACCACACAAACACCTCATTTGAAGATAGTTGATGAACACATTTGAAGAGCATGTAACCATTATCAACATGCTCATTAGAGAAAAAACTCACAAATGCAAAAGTGGTATTTCCCACATACATAATATAGGGGCTGGACATTTGGAAAACTCCTACACATTGCTAGGAATGTCCATGCCAAGTTTCACCCAAATTCAAAACCTTTTTGATGTCCTTTTGGGTATAGCTAGAAAGAGGATAGTTTGAACCCAAATTCAAATTCAAACTGTTTTTATCCCCTGAATTCAAAAGTGGGAGGCATATTCTTACTCAGCACATTTTTGTGAGCTCACACACCAATTTTCACTCCATTTGGAGTTGATCTTGACATGAGCTAAGTGTAGCAAATTCAAACTTTATTTGAATTTCAAACTGAATATGTGCTGAAACTTAATCAAACCAAACCCAATTTAAATTCTAACCAATTCAAATGGCTTAGAGGTGAATAATTCAAATCACCATGGGCATTGTGGGTATTACTGTTTACATTAGTAATATGGAGTTAAGTTCAGAGGTTAAAAGGGAAATGGGACCCACATGTCAGCCACTGGAGAGAATTCAACCGACTGAACACTGAACTCGGTTCCGCCACGGCGAAGAAACGGCGAGGACAGCAGCTGATTTCTGCCCTCGTCCGATGAACCGCCTCTCGGGGCCTTTATCTACGCGCCCGAGCGGTCGCCGGTGCATCTCACCGCTGCCCCGTCGCGTTCCCACCCAGAAAGCTGAAACTCCTCGCCTCTCGGTTGAGCTCTCGGTCCCTCATTGCCCGGACGATCCAGTGATCCTCCCGGCGATCTGAGACCAGCACCGGGTGCGCCAAGTCTTCCTTGACACCCTCGCACCGGTTCCAGGCCCTGAGCAGTCCTTCCCGAGCTCCACCACGACGATCTTTCCTCTGCCGGTTCAGCTCGAGCCGCCACCGCGGGAACGATCCGTCCGGCCACCACAGCCTACCGTTCGCCGAGCTGTGAACAGCAAAGAGGTTCGCCTTCAGTCCCTCTTCCTTTTCCACAACCTCCGGCAGCATGACAAAGACTGCTCACGCCGGAATTTCATGATTTCGCGACGGTGTGCAAAAAGGGAGCCCGAACCGATCCGCAAAATTCGTAGTCCACACTGCACAACTCATCCTCTCGTGGAGAGGATCACTTCTAGGTGCCCGTACGAGTCCATAGGAACAGAAACCGCGGAGAACCGTGGAGGAAAACCGCTGTTGTTTGAGTTTTAGGAAAAATCCCGATTTCCTGCCTAGGTCGCACGGTGACAGCCCAACACAACCCTTCCCAAGCTCCGTGGAGCTCATGTCGACCTTTCCTAGGGTCCACTGGTGCTCGACGACCCTTAGCTCGATCGGTTGGTGTGCTAGAGAGGTCGTCCGACACGGCCGAAGTTCTTCTGAAGCTACCGCTCGTCTCCGACCGTGTGCCGGCCATTTTCATGAAGAACTGAGCCCGGAACCTTGTTCCCCGAGTGGACTTAGGCAGGGGCGGCCAGAATCATAAAGTTTGGAGCACCACAGAGGCCGCCGGCGAGCTCTCCGGCGAGGTGTCGCGGCGGCAGAGCGCGGGAGGCGAGAGGAAGAAGAAGTGAGTGGGTCCCGGCTGTCAGCGGCAGATATTTTAAAAACAGGATCTGCTGCAGTGAGGATCGGGTGCGGCTGCGCACGAAGGAATATGAGGCCGCGTGTGTCATCCGATGAGGAGCCGACAGGTAGCCCCGGGTCCCATGCACAGTGATTTGAATTTTTCCCGATTTTCAGATTTCATTCAAACTTCAAATCCTCATAACTTTGGCTAGGAAACTCCAAATTGAGTGAACCAAATTTTGTTGGATTCAGCTCTCTGAGTACTTTCCAGAAAATCAAGTTTCACTTCATGAAAATCCTTATTTCTCCAGAATTAATTCCTCAAAGTCTAAAATGGTTGGAATTTTAACTGGAGAATCCTTTGAAGAAAAATTCTGAAATTTTGCCGGGATGTCCACCAAAATATCCCTGAACTACCATAAAATTTCAGATTCATTTGAGATAAATTGATCCACCTAATGGTGTGATTAATGAAATTGTTCCAAAGAAAATGGAAACGGTTCAGAAACATTTTTCAGAATTTCTATGAAATTGTTTAGCTCATATCTTTAGCTAGGAACCTTCAAATTATGTGAGACCAACTCCATTAGAAACCTATGAAAATCTAGTTTTCATAAAGTCATGGCTTGCTCCATGAAAATCCCTAGAACACCATAAGAGCTCCAATTAAGGTCAAGTACATAATTATTTGTGGAGAGCTCAAATGAGCTTTGCTGCAACTAAAACTTGGATAAGTCTCAGTTTAGGTTGTAACCAAACCACAGTAAAAATTTCAGAGTCATTGGGTCTGTCTAATGAGACTTATAAGCTTCACAATTTTAAATTTCAATCAAATGCATGTAAATTAATACATGTACTTGTTACCTCATGTAGTTGCTAAGGTCGAGGAGGAACCCGAAGTCTTAGACTTCGTTACTCCGGAGGAGCAGCTAGCCTACGACCAAGAGCAGCAAGGCAAGCTCCGGTTTGCATTAACCTTTTTACAAATTTTTATTGTTTTGAACACTTACTTGAGTATCAATATTTCTTGCACTGAAGTCTTGTTTGAAAACCCAATTGCATAGCCAAGAAAACCATGGATTAGGATTAGGATTGCAAACCCCGTTAGCTACTGCAATGCTAAGATAGTGTAGGACTCGGTACAAGTCGAGTAGTTGGAACTACTCGTGAGCATAGGCTAGAGGCACTCGACTCGGGTAGAGATAGCACATGATACACATGGCAAGAAAAATGAGACCGAGCGGAGAGTAAGGGCAGCAGGACTTTGGGGCTTGTGTGCTATAGCTCCGCTTGTGTCGATTGAGGACCGAGCCGTGTGCGGGCCTGTTGAACAAGCTAGAACAGTACCGAAGATCTACCGGCTATATGGGAACCGGGAAACTGATGTAACTCGGGTAGCTGGGTATTGAGGCATTGCCCGTCGTTCAGAGTGTAGGTTGAGAGCTCGAGGTGTAAATCGGCTGGCGGCACAGAGATGCGCATGCAGAGACCTCTTGCTCGGGACGATGGGACCGCTTCGATATTTGTCTGACGGGCGAAAGGTGGTTGCGTACAGTGTCCGTGATGGTTGCTGTAGGCAACATCGAGTATGGACGTACGTGACGGGTTATTCGGGTAACCCTGCAGGTGTAAATCGATTATAATCTCCATCCCTCGCGGTCTGTGAGTACCACTTGTTCACTGTACCGTGACATAGAAAGAACAGGCTAGTTACATGTTAAAATGTTGCTCATTGAAAGATGGACTTTGATTGTTAATGATTTGCTGTAGTTTAGAGCTAATTAAAGTTCCTTTCAACTTTGGGCAAAGTACATGAGAGAAATGTGTTTCTTGTTTGATTGCGGCTCTCTCATGTGCCTTAGCGTAAGGTTCTCCACAACCTGCTGCTAAAGATTTGAAAGTAAGGTTCCACTAATTAGGCGAGTCCTTGCAACTTGTTTTATCTCCTGTACCTATCACCCCTCATATAGAAGTTCCATGTTTAGGAGAGACGGGTCAGTCTTGCTGAGCCTTCATGCTCACTGCTTGTGTTTGAAGCTTTTGCAGGGTTCTATGAGGATGGAAACCCAGGAGGGGAACCCGGTCGAGTTGGAGTCGTGCACGCCACCGTGTTAGTGTGTGTGCGTGCTAGCAAGGACACGTTCACGGTCTGAACGTGAACTTGATGCGTAGTCTACACCCGTGAGTGTAGGCTGAACATATTTTGTTGTACAAATGTTCATAAATCTATTTATGTAATAAAACTTTGCTTCCGCTTTGTACCTTTGGTGTGTGTTATCCGGTGCTGTGCAACGCAGCACCCCTTCGCGCTTATCCTGGCTCGACAAGACCGTGGGGTCGTGTCATATGAGCTCATTTGATTTACCTAATGGTGTGATTAATAAAACTGTTCCAGAGAAAATAGAAAATGTCCAGAAACATTTTCAGAATTTCTCTGAAATTATTTAGCTCATATCCTTAGCTAGGAAAATTCAAATTAATTCATACCAACTCTATTAGAACCCTCTGAAAAACTAGTTTTTAGAAAGTCATGGCTTGCTCCATGAAAATCCCTAGAACACCCTGAGAGCTCCAATTAAGGTCAAGTACATAATGATTTGTGGAGAGCTCAAATGAGCTTTGCTGCAAATGAAACTTGGCCAAGTCTCTGTTCAGGTTGTAACCAAACCACAGTAAAAATTTCAGAGTCAGTGGGTCGGTCTAGTGAGACTTATAGTCTTCACAAGTTTAAATTCAATTAAAATGCATTTAAATTGATACATATACGTGTTATCTCATGTAGTTGCTAAGGTTGAGGAGGAACCCAAAGTCTTAGACTTCGTCAATCCGGAAGAGAAGCCAGCCTACGACCAAGATCAGCATGGCAAGCTCCGGTTTGCATTAACCTTTTTACAAATTTTTACTGTTTTGAGAACTTACTTCGAGCACCCACTTACTTCTTGTATCAGAGTCTTGTTTGAAACCCAATGCATATCCAAGAAAACCCTGGGTTGGGATTAGGTTTGAAAACCTCGTTAGCTACTGCAATGCTAAGATAGTGTAGGATTCGGTACAAGTCGAGTAGTTGGAACTACTCGCGAGAATAGGCTAGAGGCACTCGACTCGGGTAAAAATAGCAAATGAAACACATGGCAAGAAAAATGAGACCGAGCAGAGAGTAAGGGCAGCAGGACTTTGGGGCCTGGGTGCTATAGCTCCGCTTGTGTCGATTGAGGACCGAGCCGTGTGCAGGCCTGTTAAACAAGCTAGAACAGTACCGAAGACCTACCGGCTATATGGGAACCGGGAAACCGATGTAACTCGGGTAGATGGGTGTTGCGGCATAGCTGGTCGTTCAGAGGGTAGGTTGAGAGCTCGAGGTGTAAATCGGCTGGTGGCACTGTGGATGCACGCGCAGAGACCTCTTGCTTGGGACAATTCGACCGGTTCAACATTTGGCTGACGGGTTAAAGGTGGTTGCATACGACGTCCGTGATGGTTGTTGTAGGCAACATCCAGTACGGGTGTACGTGACGGGTGATTCGGGTTACCCTGCAGGTGTAAATCGATTATAATCGCCGTCCCTCACGGTCAGTGAGTACCACTTGTTCACTGTACCAAGACGTAGAAAGAACAGGCTAGATACATGTTAAAAGTTTGCTGATTTGAAAGACATACTTTGCTTGTTAATGTCTTGTTGTAGTTTAGAGCTAATTAAAGTTCTTTTCAACTTTGGACAAAGTACATGAGAGAAATGCGTTTCTTGTTTGATTGCGGCTCTCTCATATGCCTTAGTGTAAGGTTCTCCACAACCTGTTGCTAAAACTTGAAAGTAAGGTTCAAATAATTAGGCGAGTCCTTTGCAACTTATTTTACCTCATGTACCCTAAAACCATCCATGTAGAAGTTTCATGTATAGGAGAGACGGGTCAGTCTTGCTGAGCCATCGTGCTCACTGCTTGTGTTTGAATCTTTTGCAGGGGTTTATGAGGAAGTGACTCCCGAGGAGGAGATGGAACCCCAGGAGGAGAACCCCGTCGAGTGGGAGCCGTGCACGCCGCCATGTTAGTGTGGGTGTGTGCTAGCGGAGACACGTTCACGGGCTGAACGTGAACTCGATGCATAGTCTACGCCCGTGAGTGTACACTGGACCTATTTTGTTGTAAAATGTTCATAAACTGGTTTATGTAATAAAACTTTGCTTCCGCTTTGTATCTTTGATGTGCATTATCCAGTGATGTGCAACGCAGCACCCATCAACGTGATCCTGGCTCGACAAGGCCGTGGGGTTGTGTCAGCGTGGTATCAGAGCTCGCTTGAGGTTTAACGCACTACAAAAGTCATCCTTTTCAAAAATTCGGTGACGAACGAGTTAGTAGCCCATATAAGGATGTTATTAGTGTATAGAAAGTGGCATACTAACATATTTGCTTGTGTCGGAAAATCGTGCATCTCGAGACGCTTTATGTCTTGGGGGTGCACGTAAGCGCTGTCCACCAGTGACCACAAGCTGAAGGGTGGAGCCCCACGGGTGGCAAGTAACCCGACCCGCTTTAAATATCCTCTATGACTCTTCATGTCGTTTGGGGTATTCGAGCAACGTCTGTCCCTGGCGTGCTTTGGTCAATTTGGGAGACCCCATCACGTGGTCAGTAACGTGAACACGTAGCTCATGGCGTGTTTGGCTTGAGAACATCTGGGCGAGTGATGACGGCCAGGTGTATGAACTGTATGGATACCGGGCTCGGTGTGCAGCCGAGTCTGACGATTGTATGAGTTATTTGCAGGTAATGTAACCACGAAACGGTAGACGTGTAGCATCCATGTGCGAGAGACGCTTAGTGCCACTGAAGTAACGAAGCCAGCTAAGTCCGGTATAGGTTTTTTCTTTGTGAGGACGTAGTAGTACCGACATGATCTGATGACGCATCGACGTCACACCCCACTAAACGAGAAACTTCATTGTAAAACTGAAAAGTTTCAATCTAGAGCACTAAAACTTTGATGTAACCTCTTACCTTAATCAGGATGTTCAAATTTAACAAGTTTTCAACTTATAGGATACTAAGGACAGAGTCCCCTGTTTTCAGCCGAATTAAGGCTGAAGTTTATCAGAGGTTAGAGGTTGAGTTCTTTCGAGGTTGGGGTCATATGATACATTTCTGGAAATCTTTGGAAGAGCTTTACAACTTTTCTGTTGATGTCCGGAGGTGTTTCATCACTTAACCAAATGAAAAATGAGTAGAGTTGGAACTGTCCAGAAAACAGGGCAGAGCAAACCCTCTCTGTAACTCTCTGTAAATTGAGCATAACGTCCTGCATAAAAATCAAAAAATATAAAATGAGGTAGTTATGAAAATTTCATGAGATGGGTTACAACTTTGTAACAGAAAGTTTTGTCAGATTTGGTGTAGAATTAACTGGAATTCTTGGATGAAATCAGTACCTCAAGCAGGGAGGTGCTGTCCAATTTTCTCCAGAAATTCTATCAACTTTGACATCTCATAACTGTTGAACCAGGACAGATCTTAGGCCAAGCAAATACTTTCTGGAAATATTTTGAAGTTAACTTTAACTTTGATGTTGAGCTCCAGAATTAGTTTTGCATTTAGCATGGTCTAAATCAGGTTGAAATTGAAACTGGTCAGGGCTGTCATAGTGGACAGCAGATCAGCAGTCAAATTTGTTTAAGTTTGGACTATGTTTCCAAGTCTTATGAGTCAAATGACATTTTTTATGTTATAACTCAATGGTTTACTGTTTAAATAAATATTTGACATTTCTCAAATATGTTTCTACAGACGACAGAAGATAAACAATTGGAGAACGGTTGGGTGGTGTCCCACTGTTCTCACTGTGACACCCGGTTCCGTAAACAGAACCAAGTTAATGCATATGTGTGCCCAGGATGTTCATCACACATACACATGTAATCCACAAACTGAATTCAGAATATTACCATGAATAAATAGGGTTAAGTACTTTATTACATCGACTCATTGTCTCACTCATGAATCTCTAACTTATTCTTGCAGCGGAAGTCTCTAAACGACAGCAGAAATAACTAAATAGCAGCGGCTCCATCTTAAACTCCACAGGCATGTTGACGGTAGTTCACACGACTAGTACTCCACATGATCCTCGAAGTACTCTTCTCCTGTAGCTGATGTTTATGTGATAATGCAAGGGTGAGTACATGTCGTACTCAGCAAGTGCGGGAAAAGTATGACATGTAGCTTACAACAAGGTAGGGAATGAAAAGGCTCATTGCAGCAAGCAAACTTTATTTCACAAACATGATAAAAACAGCAACTATTTCTAGGTGAATTTAATCCCAACACATATCCAAGTAAAACAGCAACATTCCTCCATCATAATTCACCAATTATCAAGTCTCAACCAACCATTAATCTTTCTCAAGTTCATCTCATGCTCATAAATATTCATAACCATCTCATATTCATATAACCAAAATCAAACTCATTGCCAAGACTCAAACAGTCCCGAAACCAATCCCAATGACCATACCATAACCATACCGAACATCCATCCCATGTTTTCCCTCTAATCATGTGAGTTGGCCAGGCGCTTGTGACCGTAAGCACGACTATCATGATAGTTTTACGCTCTGCAGAGGTGGCACCACTTTACCCACAAGTTTGTGATTTCGTCACCCGTCGGCAACTGCAGAACCTCCATTATACCAGTACACAACCGTCGGTGTATGGCCAAGAGATCACAAAATAGCCTTTAGAAAGGGGCTACTAGATGTATGGACTCACTGAGGTTTCACCGGCAGGCTCGAATCACCATTCTCCCACCCACGGCCCCCTCTTCTGCCAGGCAGTTCCCAGGGCAGTCCTCTCTCGACTGCCATTCTCCACGCCATCCACGGTCCATAACAAGCTAGCAACACACCTAATTAGTCAGCTAAGCCGCACCCATATTTGGCCTTGTGGTGGCACTGTTTTCCTGGCATGTGCTGACATGAACCGATCCTTAGATCTATGGCAAGTAAACCACCATCTCATTCAGCAACATCCATGAACCATGCTTGCCTAGATCTCCCCCGATTCCATGCACATTATCATCGTCAAGTTCTCAATATCATTATTCATATGAGGGCAGTAGCTAACCATGTTTTAATTCTGCTTCCCGTGTCCCGTAGATTAAGCGAAGCAAAAAGGAATAATGACCATACCCGACTCATCAACTTTCCCGGCGACAAGGATGGTTAACAAAACTAGTAAACTCCTATAAAAGGGTGTCCCATCAAGTTGACTCAAACATACGAGTTTTTGCAAACAAAACAGTTTCAAAAAATGGGATCAATATGGTCAAGGGGCACTTGCATTGCTCCCGTGGCTCTTGTTGCTCAAGCGTCTCGAAGTCTTGGTGATGTAGTTCTTCGTAGATGGCCTCTTGAGATTGTCCTTCTACTCATGACCACACACATACAAAATTTACAACAATCAAACATCATGCACAAACTTTACTCAAGATGCAATGTTGTAGATGGCAAATCCTATGGTGCTGTTTTATTAGACCAGTTTGTACGTGTTCTTGCATGTTTTAATGGGCTTTCATGGGGTTTTATTATGAAAAAGGGTGTAGGGATCAAGCGTGGACGTGGTCATGATCTTGACTCAAGATCTAGATCAATTCCACCGTCAAAAACCAATCAAAACGTGATCTGTCCACACAAAAAAGTTTCTGTTCGAAGGGAGCAAAGAAAACGGATGCGTAGAAACAGCGATGGCGTCGTAAGGTGGGTAATGAAGACCTACCTCACTTCCTTTTGGTGGCAGGGCCTTCCTCCTAGCGATGGCAACAGCGGAAAGTTCTTCTATGAATGATTAGGGCAGGACAGATCGTCGGTTCTTTTTCCGGCGACGGCAAGGCGTGACAGGGCTCTTCGGCGGGCTCACCGGGGACTGAACTCCGGCAAAAGGGGTCTAACTCGGTGAGTCGGGGGCTAGGGCCTCCAAGTCGCCGACTTGGGTCGGGGAAAAAGGAAAAGGGGTTGCCACCAAGGGGGGGTGTTTGGGTTCTATTTATAAGGGGAAAAAGAGGAGTCCTACTCAAATTGGAGCTCAATAAGAGTCCAACTCAACTTTGGATCTCAACAAACTTATCTTTTCAGTTAGGTGCGGCGGCCTTGGGGATTTTATCCCCCGCCCCCAAATCTAGGGAAAATTTGGGGGAAATTGTGTCGGTACACTCAGTACTGGGTACCCTCGCGCACAGGAGAAAAACACCTAAGGGCCTCGCCCCCTGCGCAAGGGCGACTTCCGAGAGCGCCACGTGTCCAGCGGGACCGGGCCTCCCCTCTCCTCAGAGACGAGCTCCGAGGGCGCCACGTGTCCCGCGCGGCTGGGCCTCCCTTCTCATCAGAGGCGAGGTCCGAGGGCGCCATGTGTCCCACGGGGCCGGACCTCCCTTATCCTTAGAGGCGAGCTCCGAGGGCGCCACGTGTCCCGCGGGGCCAGACATCCCTTCTCCTCAAAGGCGAGCTCCGAGGGTGCCACGTGTCCAGCGGACCAGACCTCACTTCTCCTCAAGGATGAGCTCCGAAGGCGCCACGTGTCCAACAGCCGGACCTCTCCCCTTCCGCAGGGGTGAGCTCCGAAGGCGCCACATGTCCAGTAGTGCCATACCTCACCCACCTCCGAAGGGAAGAGCTCCGGAGGTGCCACGTGTCCAGCGGGCTGGGGGACGTGTCGACAGCGCACTTCGATAAATTGGAATTGGCTCATTTCAGCTATGTTTTTCCATTCCCCACCATTTTTATGATTCTTTCTCCATTTATACGGTTCTTTCCTCCATTTCTACTTCTTTTATAATGTTTCTCTATATGAAAAATGTATGCAATGCATGGAAATGAATTTGAGGGTGTTACAAACCTACCCCCTTTAAACTGAATCTCGCCCTCGAGATTTGATAGAGTAGAGAATAGATGAGGGAATTCTGCCTTGAGGTCTTCCTCACGCTCCCATGTAGTTTTGGCTTCCGTGTGATGGCTCCACTGTACCTTGCACCAACGGGTCACTTTGTTCCTCGTGACCCTTTCCTTCACGTCCAAAATTTGGACGGGGTGCTCCACATAGGTCAGATCCTCTTGAAGCTCGAGCTCATCCATAGGTACTTGTTCTTCCGGTACTCTTAAGCACTTCTTGAGTTGGGATACGTGAAACACGTCGTGTACGTCGGAGAGGTGAGTTGGCAGCTCTAGTTGATAGGCTACTTCTCCTCGCTTGCCCAGAATCTTAAATTGCCCGATGTAGCGAGGTGCTAATTTGCCCTTGACGTTGAACCGTCGTTGGCCTCGGATAGGCGATACCTTAAGGTATACAAAGTCTCCTACTTTGAAGGTCAATCTTCTTCACCTATTGTCCGCATAACTTTTTTGTCGTGACTGAGCAGCCTTCAAATTTTATCGTATCGTTTGGACTTTCTTTTTGGAGTCTTGCAGCACTTTGGGTCCAAACACTTGGCTCTCTCCGGTCTCATTCCAGAACAGCGGCGTTCTACACCGTCTACCATACAATGCTTCAAAAGGTGACATCTTCAAGCTGGCATGATAGCTGTTGTTATATGAGAATTCAGCATACAGCAAGCTCCTATCCCAACTACGCCCATGTTTCAAGGAGCAAGCTCTCAACATGTCTTCCAAAATTTGATTTGTCCTCTCGGTTTGCCCGTCAGTTTGCGGATGATAAGCGGAGCTAAAATTCGGCCGTGTACCCATGGCTTCATGCAGCTTCTTCCAGAACCTAGAGGTAAATTGAGAACCCCGATCTGAAACTATCCTCTTCGGAACTCCATGGTGACACACGATTTGCTCCATATACAGCTCGGCTAGTTCTGCGACGCGGTACGTGGTTCTAACAGGAAGGAAATGGGCCGTTTTTGTCAATCGGTCAACAATAACCCAAATGTAGACGTAACCTGACTGAGTACGTGGCAATCCGATAATGAAATCCATGCTTATGTCTTCCCACTTCCGCTCGGGTACTTTCTGTAAGGGCCTCAGTTTTGACACATGTTTGAAGTGTCATCACCACACACACACACCTCATTTGGAGCGAGTTGATGAACAAATTTGAAGAGCAAGTAACCACCATCAACATGCTCATTAAAGAACAAACTCACATATTGCAAAAGTGGTACTTCCCACATGTAATATATAGGGGCTGGGCATATGAAAAACTCCTACACATTGCTAGGAATGTCCATGCCAAGTTTCACCCAAATTCAAAACCTTTTGAGGTTATTTTGGGTATAGCTAGAAAGAGGGCAGTTTGAACTCAAATGCAAATTCAAACTGTTTTGATCCCATAAATTCAAAAGTGGGAGGCATGATCTTACTCAGCACATTTTTGTGAGCTCACACACCAAATTTCACTTCACTCCATTTGGAGTTGATCTTGACATGAGCTAAGTGGGGCAAATTCAAACTTTATTTGAATTTCAAACTGAACATGTGCTGAAATTTATCCGAACCAAACCTAATTTCAATTCTAATCCATTCAAATGGCTCAAGGGTAGATAATTCAAATCACCAGGGGCTTTGTGGGCACTACTGTTTACAACAGTGAATAGGAGTTAATCCCACATGTCAGCCACTGAAGGAAATCAACCGAGAAGACTTTCAGTACTCGGGTCCCCGGGCTTCAGCTGTGATCGCCACCGAGGGAGGCCGCCGCGCCAGCAGCTGCTTGGCCACGCGCGCGCCAGGGTCGGTTCCGGACCCCTTCTTAAGGCGCCCCCCCTCCTCGGCCGAAGCCTTCGCCATTTCCTCCTCGCAAGAACACAGCGCTGGGAAGTTTTTCTCCGCCGCTCAGAACCGATTGGAGAGCTCTGATCACAGCCTCCCCGTCCCCTCCAGAGCTACGGTAAGGTACTAGGAACCCTCCTCGTGCTTCCCCGTAGCTAGAACTCAGCTGAAACCTGTCGATCTCGGCTATACCGAGAGTTCAATTCAGTGACCTAAAACAGCCGGACTTTGGGCTCCCGTGGACAGCCCAACCGGGAGGGGATCACGCCCGAGCCAAGGCACCCTGGGACACGCTGGTGATCGGTGCTGCTCACCCCCGAGCCACAGCCCGAATATTTGCTCACCGGCGGCGAATTTCCAGTTTTCCCCTTCCTCGGTACAGACCGACCTTCGGGTGCGGTTCTGTCAAATTCATACTCTAGAAACGATTAGAGGGCCTCAATCCGCTCTCACACAAACTAGACATGGTAGCGCACAAGTTGCCTTCACAACGTTTGGTCTGAGAACCTCTGTAACCGGCGTACTTCGAAGTTTACCGACGGCGGAGCATGCGGGAGGCATCGGGCGCACGGTGAGGGCCTACTTCGGGCCTCCCTCGAGCTGCTTCAAGCTCATGCCGACCTTCCCTAAGGTCCTCTGATGCTTCCCGACCGGTTGCTCGAGTGATTGGGGTGCTAAGGAGGTCGGCCGACATGGCCGAAGTCTTCCCGAGGTGGCGGCTCATCGCCGACCATGCACCGGTCATTGTCATGACGAGCTGAGCCCAGAATCCTGTTTCCCGAGTGAAAGTAGACAGAGGCGGCCAAAATTGTGAAGTTTGGAGCTCCACAGAGGCTGCCGACGAGCTCTCCGGCGAGGTATCGCGGCGGCAGAGCGCGGGCGGCGAGAGGTAGACGAAGGGAGTGGGACCCGGCTGTCAGCGGCAGATATTTTAAATCGGGATCGGGCTGTGGCTGGGATCTGCTGTGCTGGCACGCAAAAACCCTGTAGGCCTCAGTGTGCTGACGCCTCCGCGCCCAACACGTGTCCCCGTGGCCCACCCGCAAGTTTAAACTTTTCCCTGATTTTCAGATTTCATTCAAACTTCAAATCCTCATAACTTTGGCTAGGAAGCTCCAAATCGAGTGAACCAAATTTTTTTGGATTCAGCTCTCTGAGAACTTTCCAGCAAATCAAGTTTCACTTCATGAAAATCCTTATTTCTCCAGAATTAATTCCCCAAATTTTAAACTCTTTGGAATTTTAACTGGAGAATCCTTTGGAGGCAAATTCTGAAATTTTGCTGGGATGTTCACCAAAATATTCCTGAACTACCATAAAAATTTCAGATCCATTTGAGCTCATTTAATCCACCTAATGGTGTGATTAGTGAAACTGTTCCAGAGAAAATAGAAAATGTTTAGAAACATTTTCAGGATTTTCTCTGAAATTGTTTAGCTCATATCTTTAGCTAGGAACCTTTAAATTAAGTGAGACCAACTCTATTAGAACCTTCTGAAAATCTAGTTTCTAGAAAGTCAGGGCTTGCTCCATGAAAATCCCTAGAATACACTAAGAGCTCCAATGAAGGTCAAGTACATAATTAATTGTGGAGGGCTCAAATGAGCTTTACTGCAACTAAAACTTGACCAAGTCTCTGTTTAGGTTGTAACCAAGCCACAGTAAAAGTTTCACAGTCTTTGGGTCTGTCTAGTGAGGCGTAGAAGGTTCACAAGTTTAAAACTCAATTCAAATGCATTTAATTAATACATGTACTTCTTATATCATGTAGTCGCTAAGGTCGAGGAGGAACCCGAAGTCCTAGACTTTGTTACTCCGGAGGAGCAGCTAGTCTACGACCAAGAGCAGCAAGGCAAGCTCCGGTTTGCATTAACCTTTTTACAGATTTTTATTGTTTTGAGCACTTACTTGAGTATTATGATTCCTTGCATTAGAGTCTTGTTTGAAAACCCAATTGCATAGCCAAGAAAACCCTGGGTTGGGTTTAGGATTGCAAACCCCGTTAGCTACTGCAAAGCTAAGTTAGGGTAGGATTTGGTACAAGTCAAGTAGATGGAACTACTCGCGAGCATAGGCTAGAGGCACTCGACTCGGGTAGAGATAGCACATGATACACATGGCAAGAAAGATGAGACCGAGCGGAGAGTAAGGGCAGCAGGACGTTGGGGCCTGTGTGCTATAGCTCCGCTTGTGTCAATTGAGGACCGAGCCGTGTGCGGGCCTGTTGAACAAGCTAGAACAGTACCGAAGACCTATCAGATATATGGGAACCGGGAAACCGATGTAACTCGGGTAGCTGGGTGTTGAGGTATAGCTGGTCGTTCAGAGGGTAGGTTGAGTGCTCGAGGTGTAAATCGGCTGGCGGCACTGAGATGCGCGTGCAGAGACCTCTTGCTCGGGACGATTGGACCGGTTCAACATTTGGCTAACGGGTGAAAGGTAGTTGCGTACGGCGTCCGTGATGGTTGTTGTAGGCAACATCGAGTACGGGCGTACGTGACGGGTTATTCGGGTAACCCTGCAGATGTAAATCGATTATAATCACCGTCCCTCGCGATCAGTGAGTACCACTTGTTCACTGTACCGTGACGTAGAAAGAACAGGCTAGTTACATGTTAAAATGTTGCTGATCGAAAGATGGACTTGATTGTTAATGAGTTGCTGTAGTTTAGAGCTAATTAAAGTTCCTTTCAACTTTGGGCAAAGTACATGAGAGAAATGCGTTTCTTGTTTGATTGCGGCTCTCTCATGTGCCTTACCAATAATTAGGCGAGTCCTTTGCAAATTGTTTTATCGTGTACCCATCACCCCTCATGTAGAAATTCCATGTTTAGGACAGACGGGTCAGTCTTGCTGAGCCTTCATGCTCACTGCTTGTGTTTGAAGCTTTTGCAGAGTTCTATGAGGAAGGGACTCCCGAGGAAGAGGCGGAACCCCAGGAGGGGAACCCCGTGGAGTGGGGGCCGTGCACTCCGCCGTGTTAGTGTGCGTGTGTGCTAGCAAGGACACGTTCATGGGCTGAACGTGAACTTGATGCGTAGTCTACGCCCGTGAGTGTAGACTGGACCTATTTTGATGTAAAAATGTTCATAAACCACTTTATGTAATAAAAGTTTTGCTTCCGCTTTGTACCTTTGATGTGTGTTATCCGGTGCTGTGCAACGCAGCACCCCTCAGCGTGATCCTGGCTCGACAAGACCGTGGGGTCGTGTCAGCGCTGGTATCAGAGCTCGCTTGAGGTTTAACGCACTAAAAAGGTCATCTTTTTCAAAAATCCAGTGAGGAACGAGTTATTAGCCCATATAAGGATGTTAATAGTGTATAGAAAGTGGCATACCAAACTATTTTCTTATGTCCGAAAATCTTGCATCTCGGGATGTTTATTTCTTGGGGGGTGGACGTAAGCGCTGTCCACCAGTGCGCACAAGCTGAAGGGTGGAACCCCACGGGTGGCAGGTAACCCGACCCGCTTTGATATCCTCTACGACTCTTTATGTCGTTTGGGGTATTCGAGCAACGTCTGTCCCTGGCGTGCGTGGCGCAATTTGGGAGACCCCGTCACGTGGTCTGAAACGTGAACACGTAACTCAAGGCGTGTTTGGCTTGAGAACATCCGGGCGAGTGATGACGGCCGGATGTACGAACTGTATGGATACCGGGCTCGGTGTGCAGCCGAGTCTGATGATTGTTTGAGTTCCTGCAGGTAGTCTAACCACAAAACGGTATACGTGTAGCATCCGTGTGTGAGCGACGTTTAGTGCCACTGAATTAACGAAGCCGGCTAAGTCCGGTATAGGTTTTTCTTTGTGAGGACGTAGTACCGACATGATCTGGTGACGCATCGACGTCACACCCCACTAAATGAACAACTTTATTGTAAAAATTGAAAGTTTTTCTCCAGAGCACTAAAACTTGATGTAACTCCTTCCCCTAATCAGGATATTCAAAGTAAACAAGTTTTCAACTTATAGGATACTAAGGCAGAGCACTCTGTTTTCAGCTGAATTAAGGCTGAAGTTAATCAGAGGTTAGAGATTGAGTTATTTCGAGGTTGGGGTCCTATGATACATTTATGGAAATCTTTGGAAGAGTTTTACAACTTTTCTGTAGAGGTCCAGAGGTGTTTCATCCCTTAGCCAAGCGAAAAATGCAGTAGAGTTGAAACTGTCCAGAAAACAGGGCAGAGCAAAGACTCTCTGTAAACTCTCTGTAAATTGAGCATAACTTCCTGCATAAAAAATCCAAAAATAGAAAATGAGATATTTATGGAAAGCTTATGAGATGGGTTACAACTTTGTAACAGGAAGTTTTGTCAGATTGGGAGCAGAATTAACTGGGATTATTGGATCAAATCAGCACCTAAAGCAGGGAGGTGCTGTCCACTTTTTCCCAGAAATTCTGTTAACTTTGACACCTCATAACTTTTGAACCAGGACAGATCTTAGGCCAAGCAAACACTTTCTGGAAAGCTATTGAAGTTAGATTTAACTTTGATGTTGAGCTCCAGAATTAGTTTTGCTTTAGCATGGCCTAAATCAGGTTGAAATGGAAACTGGTCAGGGCTGTCACGCAGACAGCAGATCAACAGTCAAATTTGTTTAAATTTGAACTATATTTCCATGTTTTATGGGTTCAATGACATGTCTTATGTTATAACTCAATGGTTTACTGTTTAAATAAATATTTGACATTTCTCAAATATTTTTTTACAGATGACAGCAGATAAATAGTTGGAGAACGGGTGGGTGGTGTCCCACTGTTCTCACCGCACGGCTATCCAGAAGCGTTGAGGCATATGCTTCAATATTTCGGGTACAACCAGATGCCGCCGTACTTCTCCAAGGAAGAAGGCGAGGAGGGGAACAAGACGTGGACAATCCATGTCGAAGTCTCTGCAGGACCTATGCCACCCGGTTGGGTGCCGTTCACCGTCACGGTGAGAGGTAGACAACCGGAAGGGATGTGGCAAGTGGCAGCCCGTGACACCATGTCACGTTTCTGCCAACTACACGTGCAGGCTATGGAGGGCACTCCATACGCGCTCATTCCGGTGTAGGGACGGGCTCATCATGTGTGGGAAGGGAGGTACCGGGAGGCAGCCGATCCGGGTTGCCCAAGGTACAACCCAGCGGAGGCAAACCTCAGCCTCCAGATGAGGGCGGGAAACACCGTGATGGACAGTCAAGCTGTTCCTACGGAGCATCTCGCCACAAATCTCAAGGAGAGCATGAGCCGTGGAGACCATTTCGAGAGTGCTCACAGCGCACTCCGCAATGTGCTCCTTTCGACGATCAAGCGACTGAATGAACAACATAATCAGTTGCATCGTCTAAAGAAGGCAAAGAGGAAAAGCCGTGTCGACATCGTGGCGTTGCAAGAGCTGGTACAGACTTTAACCCAGCAGAATGAGGACCTTGCTCAAGAGCGGGACGATGCTATTGAGGAAGGGCAAGGCTGGGAAGAAGACTACAACCAAGCCATGGACGAGGTGCACGCGTTGCAGGACCTCGTACCTCCGGTATTGGGCATACCGGTGGTCTTGGGCCTTCCAGCAATGGGAGAACCCGAGATGGGAGAAGAGGTGGTAGATCCAGAGCCACCAGCAGAGGTACCGTAGGAGGACGACCCTCAGGAGGTCGAGTTCTACTCCGAGTAGGGGGTTACAGTTGCCAAGTAGGGCAACTAGAGTAGTGTAACCCAACTTTTGTAATCGGTGACATGTCGTGTAGGCAGTAGCGTATGTATAGGTAGTGACGACATGAGCACGACCTCTCGGAGACCCGGGAATAATGTATCTTGTATAAAGTTTATGCTTTATCAATATATGTGAATGTTGTGCAAATCATTCATGTGTCACTTCAATACCTACTGCTGCATATGGAAATTTAAGTATGACATGTGCTAATCGCTGCTGTTTTTGAATTTCAGAATGACGTGTACTCGTGCCAACCCGGACGTTGGAGGTACTAGCCAAGGGGGAGAGACCTCCCAACAGCCTCCCGAGGACTCCTCGGGACAGCAGCAGCAACAGCAGCAACAGCAACAGCAAACACCGCCACCGCCACTGCCAACGGTTACATTGGCCGACATCGTCGCGGCAATGGCGGGTTCTCATCAGCAGCACACGGAATTTCTGCAGACTCTCATCGCCAATACGTCTCGCCCGTAGAGACGTCAAGACTGTGAGGAGCGTCAACAGAGCTCCTACTCTGACTTCCTAGCGACTCATCCCCCGGTATTCTCAAGGGCAGATGAACCTCTCGACGTGGACAACTGGCTCCGCGCAATAGAGATGAAGTTCGGGCTGCTCCAGATAAGCGAGCAGCGCAAGACTCAGCTCGCGGTCCAGCAGATCCAAGGATCCGCGAGCGCATGGTGGGCAAACTTCTGTGCTTCACAGCTCACCGACCGAGTTATGACCTGGGCGGAGTTCCGGACGGCCTTCAGGGCCTATCACATACCGCCGGGTCTGATGACGAGGAAAACGCAGGAATTTCTACACCTGCAGCAAGGGAGCCGGAACGCGCTGGAATACTCCAGGGCGTTCAACGATCTCGCGATCTATGCGTCATATCACGCCGATACTGACGAGAAGCGGCGGGACCACTTTTGCAGGGGGCTTAACCCGCTCCTGAAGGACAAATTGGCGATGTTCAATCGTGGCAGCCTCAACGACATCATTGATGCTGCGATTGTTCAGGAGGACTCTGGCAAGGAGTTAGTGGCGGTGGAGAGGAAGCGAAGCGCGCCGCAAAGCAGCGGAGAAGGGGGCGGTCCTTCTCAGAAGTTTCGGATGGTGAATCGCCCACCATCAGGTCCACGCTGGCAACCACCACAGAGGCCGATGCCATTCCGCAGTCGGCCGTATTCTTCACCGGCATTCACGCCGGCACTGCCAGCTCCACCTCAACAACAACAGCAGCAGCGGACGATGCCGCGTGCATATGCACCTCAGCAGCGCATGACGGGCTTTCATCCCCCGAGCAACGCACAAGCAGCGGCCACATGTTACAAGTGTGGTCGTCCAGGACACTTCGCCAGCAGTTGCCCGGAGAGGCAAGGTGGCGGAGTTGCACCGCAGTTTCTGGGGAGGAATCAACCCCGGAACCCTACTAATGCGCAGCGGGCAATCCCTAGGCCCGGTACTGTCCACCAGCTTGCCATAGAGGACGTGCCGGAGGGTGAGCCAATCCTTGCGGGTATGTTCCAACTCCACCAGTATTCCACCATACTATTTTTGATTCAGGCGCCACACATAGCTTCATTAGACAAGCTTTCATTGATAGATATAGCTTGCAAATACTACCCACCGATAGTCCTTATGTGATCTGTTCACCGGGTGGGAAAATTTCAGCAAGCATGATGGTCCCAAAAGCGCCATTGTGCTTAGAGGGTAGAGTATACCCTACGTCTCTCATAATCTTAGAGGGACAAAAGGTCGATATCATCTTAGGGATGTCGTGGTTAACCCGCCACAGGGCTGTTTTAGACACCGTCCTCCGAGTTGTGCACTTAAACTCAGAAGTGCACGAATCTCATTCCTTATTTCTGGACAGTCCAGAAATAAAACTTCCAAGTGTCTATCAATCCACAACCATCAGATTGGAAGATATTCCAGTGGTCCAAGAGTTCCCTGACGTATTCCCAGACAATTTGCCGGGGATGCCTCCCGTTAGAGAGGTGGAGTTCAAGATTGAACTTGCACCGGGAACCATGCCGATATCCCGAAGGCCGTGCAAGATGGCGCCCAAGGAGTTGGCTGAACTGAAGACTCAGCTCACGGACCTCCTGGAGAAGGGTTTTATTAGGCCGAGCTCCTCGCCATGGGGTTGTTCGGCATTATTTGTGAAGAAGAAGGATGAGACGTTGCGGCTTTGTGTGGACTATCGTCCACTAAACGCCGTAACCATCAAGAACAAGTACCCATTGCCACGGATCGACATGTTGTTTGATCAGTTGGTCGAACCAAAGATCTTTTCCAAGATGGACTTAAGATCCGGGTACCATCAGATTAAGATACGGGCTGAGGATATTCCGAAGACAGCTTTCTCGACGAGGTACGGGCTTTATGAGTACCTGGTCATGTCCTTCGGCCTCACCAATGCTCCAGCTCACTTCATGTACTTGATGAACTCGGTATTCATGCCGGAGCTGGACAAGTTTGTCGTGGTCTTCATCGACGACATACTGGTATATTCCAAGTCGGAGGAAGATCACAAGAAGCATACGCATATAGTCTTGCAACGGCTGTGGGATCACAAGATATACGTGAAATTCAGCAAATGCGAGTTCTGAATATCGCAAGTCCCTTTTCTCGGGCATATCATCTCAGCGGAGGGTATCGCTGTAGACCCGAGCAAGATCACACAAGTGCTGAATTGGAAATCCTCAAGGACTGTTCACGAGGTACGGAGTTTCCTCGGACTCGCGGGATATTATCGGAGGTTCATTCCGAACTTCTCGAAGATTGCCAAGCCTATGAAGGAGCTGCTGAAGAAGGCTACCAAATATGTTTGGAGTCCAACATGTGAAGCAGCATTCAAGGCTTCAGTTGAGCACCTGACATCAGCACCGGTTTTGGCGCAGCCAGACACAACAAAACCATTCGATGTACTGTGATGCATCCGGCATTGGGCTCGTGTGTGTGCTGATGCAAGACCGAAGAGTGGTCACATATGGATCACGGCAGCTTAGAAACCATGAGCAGAATTATCCAACTCACGACTTGAAGCTTGCTGCCGTGGTACTGGCACTCAAGATGTGGAGGCACTACCTACTCGGTAACCTCGTACATTTATATACCGACCACAAGAGCCTCAAGTACATATTCACTCAGAAGGAGCTGAACATGAGGCAGCGAAGATGGTTAGAATTGATAAAGGATTACGAAATAGAGATCCATTATCATCTGGGCAAGGCAAACGTAGTGGCAGATGCGCTGAGCCGCAAGTCACACGTCAACAATCTGACCATCACACCGTTGGAAGAGAGCGAACCACCACTACATGTGATTCCACATGGAGCTCTCTACAACTTAGCTTTGATCCCCACCATCCGTGAAGAGATAGCGGCAGCCCAGAAACATGACAAGGGAATGTCGCATTTGCAGAGACGTGTAGACAGTGGGGAGTTGAAATGTTTCCGGAAGGACGGAGCCGGCGTCCTATGGTTCAAGGACTGGATCGTCGTACCCCGTAACGCGGAGTAACGGAAGAAAATTTTTGATAAGGCTCACTTATCAAAATTTTCTATTCACCCCGGCAGCAACAAAATGTATCAAGAACTCAGAAGCAAGTTTTGGTGGACACGGATGAAGCAGGAGGTCACAGAGTACGTGTCCGAGTGTGATACAAGTCGAAGGGTGAAGGCGGATCATATGCGGAAACCGGGACTGCTACAACCACTGGGCGTTCCTGCCTGGAAGTGGGAGGATGTGAGCATGGACTTTATCGTCGGTTTACCCACCACTTTTCATAAGCATGATTCTGTGTGGGTGATCGTCGACCGGCTCACCAAAGTTGCCCATTTCATCCCGGTCAACACCAACTACAACGCCAAGAAGTACGCTGAACTTGTACGGCGTACCCCGTACCATCATATCGGATCGGGGCACTTTATTTGTGTCCCATTTTTGGGAGCAGCTGCACGCTGCCTTGGTGACGAAGCTGATCCATAGTTCAGCATACCACCCGCAGACAGATGGGCAAACCAAGCGGGTAAATCCGATCTTAGAAGACATGCTACGAGCTTGCGCTATCAACCACGGCAAGAATTGGGATGATCACTTGCCATTAGCAGAGTTCTCGTACAACAATGGGTACCAAGCCAGCATAAAGATGGCGCCGTATGAGGCGCTATACGGGCGGAAATGCCGCACACCACTGAATTGGTGTGAGTTTGGCGAAAGGTTCACCTTCGGGATTGACATTGTCAAAACCGCGGAAGAAAAAGTTCGACTGATTCAAGCGAACCTAAAAGCCGCCCAATCCCGTCAGAAACAGTATGCGGACCGGAGAATACACCCATTATATTTCGAAGTCGGGGATCACGGATATCTACGTGTGTCTCCAATGAAGGGCGTAAACAGATTTGGGGTGAGAGGAAAGTTGGCACCCCGATTCATCGGTCCATTCCAGATTACCGAAAGATGTGGATCAGTGGCATACTGGCTGAAATTACCAGAAGCACTTTCCGGTGTGCACGACGTCTTTCACATTTCCCAGCTGAGGAAGTGTCTTAAGCTATCAACTACCGTTCAGCTGGAAGACATTGAAGAACTGCAACCGGATCTCACCTATCGGGAGGAGAAGGTTCAGATCATTGACGAAAAGGCCCGAACCACACGCAACCGCACTTTGTGGTTCTACAAAGTTCTATGGAGTAATCACTCCGTGGACGAAGCGACATGGGAGAGTGAAGGATTTCTTCACGCTAACTACCCCAACTTTTTCACGTCGAATATCCGGTAATTTTCCACTGTCCTCTCTCTCATTTTCACCTTATAATCTCGGGACGAGATTCTTTTAAGGGGGGGAGGAATGTAAGGGCCTCAGTTTTGACACATGTTTGATGTGTCATCACCACACACACACACCTCATTTGAAGCAAGTTGATGAACACATTTGAAGAGCAAGTAACCACCATCAACATGCTCATTAGAGAACAAACTCACATATTGCAAAAGTGGTACTTCCCACATGTAATATATAGGGGCCGGGCATATGAAAAACTCCTACACATTGCTAGGAATGTACATGCCATGTTTCTCCCAAATTCAAAACTTTTGAGGTTATTTTGGGTATAGCTAGAAAGAGGGCAGTTTGAACTCAAATGCAAATTCAAACTGTTTTGATCCCATAAATTCAAAAGTGGGAGGCATGATCTTACTCAGCACATTTTTGTGAGCTCACACACCAATTTTCACTCCATTTGGAGTTGATCTTGACATGAGCTATGTGGGGAAAATTCAAACTTTATTTGAATTTCAAACTGAACATGTGCTGAAATTTATCCAAACCAAACCCAATTTGAATTCTAATCCATTCAAATGGCTCAAGGGTAGATAATTCAAATCACCAGGGGCTTTGTGGGGACTACTGTTTACAACAGTGAATAGGAGTTAATCTCAGAGGTTAAAATTGAAAGTGGGACCCACATGTCAGCCACTGAAGGAAATCAACCGAGAAGACTTTCAGTACTCGGGTCCCCGGGCTTCAGCTGTGATCGCCACCGAGGGAGGGCGCCACGCCAGCAGCTGCTTGGCCACGCGCGCGCCAGGGTCGGTTCCGGACCCCTTCTTAAGGCGCCCCCCCTCCTCGGCCGAAGCCCTCGCCATTTCCTCCTCGCAAGAACACAGCAACGGGAAGTTTTTCTCCGCCGCTCAGAACTGATCGGAGAGCTCCGATCACAGCCTCCCCATCCCCTCCAGAGCTACGGCAAGGTACTAGGAACCCTCCTCGTGCTTCCCCGTGGCTAGAACTCAGCTGAAACATGTCGATCTCGGCTATACCGAGAGTCCAATACAGTGACCTAAAACCGCCGCACTTCGGGCTCCCTTGGACAGCCCAACCGGGAGGCGATCACGCCCGAGCCAAGGCACCCTTGGACTCGCTGGTGACCGGTCCTGCTCACCCCCGAGCCACAGCCCGAACGTTTGCTCACCGGCTGCGAATTTCCAGTTTTCCCCTTCCTCGGTACAGACCGACCTTCGGGTGCGGTTCTGTCGAATTCATACTCTAGAAAGGATTAGAGGGCCTCAATCCGCTCTCACACAAACTAGACACGGTAGCGCACAAGTTTCCTTCATAACCTTTGGTCTGAGAACCTCTGTAACCGGCGTACTTCGAAGTTTACTGACTGCGGAGCATGCGGGAGGCATCGGGCGCACGGTGAGGGCCTACTTCGGGCCTCCCCCGAGCTGCTTTAAGCTCATGCCGACCTTCCCTACGGTCCACTGATGCTTCCCGACCGGTTGCTCGAGTGATTGGGGTGCTAAGGAGGTCGGCCGACACAGCCGAAGTCTTCCTGAGGCGGCGGCTCGTCGCCGACCATGCACCGGCCATTGTCATGACGAGCTGAGCCCAGAATCCTGTTCCCCTAGCGAAAGTAGGCAGGGGCGGCCAAAATCGTGAAGTTTGGAGCTCCACAGAGGCTGCCGGCGAGCTCTCCGGCGAGGTATCGCTGCGGCAGAGCGCGAGCGGCGAGAGGTAGACGAAGGGGGTGGGACCCGGCTGTCAGCGGCAGATATTTTAAATCGGGATCGGGCTATGGCTGGGATCTGCTGTGCTGGCGCACAAAAACCCTGTAGGCCTCAGTGTGCTGACGCCTCCGCTCCCAACACGTGTCCCCGTGGCCCACCCGCAAGTTTAAACTTTTCCCCGATTTTCAGATTTCATTCAAACTTCAAATCCTCATAACTTTGGCTAGGAAGCTCCAAATCGAGTGAACCAAATTTTGTTGGATTCAGCTCTCTGAGAAATTTCCAGCAAATCAAGTTTCACTTCATGAAAATCCTTAATTCTCCAGAATTAATTCCCCAAATTTTAAACTGTTTGGAATTTTAACAGGAGAATCCTCTGGAGGAAAATTCTGAAATTTTGCTGGGATGTTCAACAAATATTCCTGAACTACCATAAAAATTTCAGATCCATTTGAGCTCATTTAATCCACCTAATGGTGTGATTAGTGAAACTGTTCCAGAGAAAATAGAAAATGTTCAGAAACGTTTTCAGGATTTTCTCTGAAATTGTTTAGCTCATATCTTTAGCTAGGAACCTTCAAATTAAGTGAGACCAACTCCATTAGAACCTTCTGAAAATCTAGTTTCCAGAAAGTCAGGGCTTGCTCCATGAAAATCCCTAGAATACCGTAAGAGCTCCAATTAAAGTCAAGGACACAATTAATTGTGGAGGGATCAAATGAGCTTTACTGCAACTAAAACTTGACCAAGTCTCTATTTAGGTTGTAACCAAGCCACAGTAAAAGTTTCACAGTCTTTGGGTCTGTCTAGTGAGGTGTATAAGGTTCACAAGTTTAAAACCCAATTCAAATGCATTTAATTAATACATGTACTTCTTATATCATGTAGTCGCTATGGTCGAGGAGGAACGCAAAGTCCTAGACTTCGTTACTACGGAGGAGCAGCTAGTCTACGACTAAGAGCAACAAGGCAAGCTCCGGTTTGCATTAACCTTTTTACAAATTTTTATTGTTTTGAGCACTTACTTGAGTATTATGATTCCTTGCATTAGAGTCTTGATTAAAAACCCAATTGCATAGCCAAGAAAACCTTGGGTTGGGTTTAGGATTGCAAACCTGGTTAGCTACTGCAAAGCTAAGTTAGGGTTGGATTCGGTAAAAGTGGAGTAGTTGGAACTACTCGCGAGCATAGGCTAGAGGCACTCGACTCGGGTAGAGATAGCACATGATACACATGGCAAGAAAGATGAGACCGAGCGGAGAGTAAGGGCAGCAGGACATTGGGGCCTGTGTGCTATAGCTCCGCTTGTGTCGATTGAGGACCGAGCCGTGTGCGGGCCTGTTGAACAAGCTAGAACAGTACCGAAGACCTACCGGATATATGGGAACCGGGGAAACGATGTAACTCAGGTAGCTGGGTGTTGAGGCATAGCTGGTCGTTCAGAGGGTATGTTGAGAGCTCAAGGTGTAAATAAGCTGGCGGCACTGAGATGCGCGTGCAGAGACCTCTTGCTCGGGACGATTGGACCGGTTCAACATTTGGCTAACGGGTGAAAGGTAGTTGCGTACGGCGTCCGTTATGGTCGTTGTAGGCAACATCGAGTACGGGCGTACGTGACGGGTTATTCGGGTAACCCTGCAGGTGTAAATCGATTATAATCGCCGTCCCTCGCGGTCAGTGAGTACCACTTGTTCACTGTACCGTGACGTAGAAAGAACAAGCTAGTTACATGTTAAAATGTTGCTGATTGAAAGATGGACTTGATTGCTAATGAGTTGCTGTAGTTTAGAGCTAATTAAAGTTCCTTTCAACTTTGGGCAAAATACATGAGAGAAATGCGTTTCTTGTTTGATTGCGGTTCTCTCATGTGCCTTAGCGTAAGGTTCTCCACAATTTGCTGCTAAAACTTGAAAGTAAGGTTCCAATAATTAGGCGAGTCCTTTGCAAATTGTTTTATCGTGTACCCATCACCCCTCATGTAAAAGTTCCATGTTTAGGAGAGTCGGGTCAGTCTTGCTGAGCCTTCGTGCTCACTGCTTGTGTTTGAAGCTTTTGCAGGGTTCTATAAGGAAGGGACTCCCGAGGAAGAGACGGAACCCCAGGAGGGGAACCCCGTCGAGTGGGAGTCGTGCACGCCGCCGTGTTAGTGTGCGTGTGTGCTAGCAAGGACACGTTCACGGGCTGAACATGAACTTGATGCGTAGTCTACGCCCGTGAGTGTAGACTGGACCTATTTTGATGTAAAAATGTTCATAAACCACTTTATGTAATAAATGTTTTGCTTCCGCTTTGTACCTTTGATGTGTGTTATCTGGTGCTGTGCAACGCAGCACCCCTCAGCGTGATCCTGGCTCGACAAGACCGTGGGGTCGTGTCACTTTCAATGGCTGCAACAGTCCAGCGGGTCTTTAATGTTCGGCCTTTACCCGTTGGCACGTGTCGCATAAGGCAACATATTCAGCTATGTCCCTTTTCATACCTTCCCACCAATACCAAGTTCTCAGGTCCTTGAACATCTTTGTACAGCCGGGATGTATTGAATAAGGTGAGTCATGTGCCTCCTTTAATATCGTGTCGCGGATGTGCTTCACGTTTGGCACACAAATCCTTTTCCCTAACCAAAGCGTGCCCTTCCCGTCTTCCTTGAAATCCTTTTCTCTGCCTTGTCGGGTTCTTTCCTTGATTTCCTCATCCGTTGCTTGGCCATCTCGTATCTCTTGTTCCAGCGAAGAGTTGAGTTCTATCACTTCCATCTCGTTCAAGAACCCAAGATGTAACCGTTCGAACTCCTTGCGCAGCTCGGGCGGTAGCTCCCAAACAGTGAGTTGGTGACATGCTCCCTTTCGGCTCAATGCATCAGCTACTACATTGTCCTTTCCGGGGTGATAACTGATTCCAACATAACAATCCTTGATGAGATCCAACCATCGACGTTGCCTCAAATTCAGATCCGTTTGCGTGAATATATATGTAAAAGCCCAAGAAAATGGACTTGCAAAAACTTTTCATCACCTCACAACACCACCGTTTTTGTTGTGGACATCTTGTGAAAAATTGTGAAGAGCAAGTAACCTCCATCAAAAGGGTATTGGTTCAAACTTTCTACACATAAGATAACACATGAGAGGTTCAAAAACCAACATAGAGTCATTTACATGTTTGGACCCTAGATGGATTAAGACCACTGAGTTGAAGTACTCAAGTGCAATGGGAGGGTTTGAAAATCAGAATTTGAACTAATGTCCAACTCAAAATTCAAATGAGGGGGGGACATAATGGTGATTCAAAACTGTTGTATTCAAACTCTTGATTGCAGTACCTAACACAAGAATCAAAGTGCATAATTTGATTCCTTGGGTCCAAATTAGTAGGTAGGCAAAGTTTCAGTAATTTTTGAAAAGGTTTGCTACCCATTTTTCCGAAAAGGATCCAAATGTGCAAAGAATTCAAATATACATTTGAATTTAGGGGAAATTTGTCTAACTATACAAATGTAGCTCAGTTTGAGACTCCAGACATTTGAATTGATCACTTGCCAGATTTTTGGGATCTTTTGAGAGATGAGGGGGTACTGACCAGTGGGGCCCGCGTGTCAGTGGGTGGAATAGACTTAACCCCAAAGTTTTCACTCTGTCTCTCAGTCAACCGAAGACCTTCGGTCGAACAGCCAGCTGCCGCGCGCGCCACCGCCCGGGAGGCCACCTCCTGATTCCCTCTCTCGTGCTGGCAACCGGGCAGCAGCTCGCCCCTCCTCTATGTGACCCCCTCTCCACGCAGCTGGGCCGAGCGTGTTGCCTTTCTTCTCCTGATCAGCAAGCGCACCGGGCTCTGCTCACACATCGGCGCCGCTCCTCGACTTTCCACCATACGCTGGCGCCTGCTCGGCCTTTGCCCAAGCAACCAACACAAAAAGGGAGCACCAGCTAGTGCTCTAGCTAACCATCCCGCTACTTTGCGGCATGGACGCTTCGTTCAGCCACAAATCGACGATCGCTGCCGAGAACCGAGGCCACCGGCGGAAAACCGAGGTTGCTCTCCGTGGACAGCGCACCACGGCCACTTTCACTGCCTGATCCCTACACGAAATATGTGTGCCTTAGTCTCCAGATCGTGTAGCTGCAACCCGCATAGAAAGTGATCAACCGAGCGCAGAGAATTCCTAAGATTCCCGAAAGCTAGTGCATATGGGTAGGGGTCGGTCTACCCCAAAATTCTCGCGGCGCAGTCCAAACCCAGCTTGGGTAAGCTAGCACACGCCTTCCTCACTTCCTAGCGGCCCTCCTCGACCAAGAATCAAGTGGTATGGTCCAGAAATCACCGGGTTCTTGTTGTTTTTCGGGCCTCCATGGGATAACAGCTCGGGTCACCGTGTTGCTCCATGTTACCGACATTTTCACGGGGTTTGGCGGCCATTTTCGACACCCCGAGCTCCCGCGGTGCTATCCGATAATTTTCCGATCGTTTTGATGTGGTGTAGCGCACTCCCGACCACGCCCGGAACCCTAACAGCTGCTGCCACCGTCGGGCGCCCTGTTCCGGTGAGCTACGGCCGCCGGCGACCCCCGAGCCGAGTTCAACGTCGCGAGTTAGGGTGGGGCGGCGAGTCTGGAGTTGGGAGATGGCCGGCAAAGCGGTTCCGGTGACGCTCACCGGAGGGCGCCGCGCGGACCCCTGTTTGGCGCGAGGAAGGAGAAGGCCTGCCGGGTGGGACCCACTGGCATACATTTAAACATTTTGGGATTTTCAGTTCTAGTTTAAACTTTAGAGGGCCACAACTTGGGGTAGGAGAATCCAAAAATTGTGAAACAAATTTTGTTGGATTCCTCTAATAGAGTACAATCCAAATATGAAACCCAATTTGTACGAAACCAATTAGCTAATTCTGGAAAATTCTTTAAAGCTTTTCAGCAAAAGAATTTTAGAGGGAGTTTGGTTCATCCAAAAATCCTCAAATTTTGCCAGAATATTCCTTAGGATTTTAGTGAACCTCTGTAAAAGTTTCAGACCATTTGGAGTTGATTTGATCAGGGCAATTTAGAGTTGAAGGTGCTGTGTTCATTTGAATACAGAAACATTTTCAGAGAATTTCCAAAACTTGGAAATTCAGTTCTGGGCAGATCTTAGCTCCAAAAATGCTAGGAAAATTCATGCAAACTCTATGAGCTATATTTGAAATTGTAGTTCACTAAGTTGGGCATGAACAGGGGGTTACCTCAGAATTAATTCTTCTTTGCTTATTTGCTAAGAGAATTATTCTGAACAAACCACTCAATGAAAAGTGCTAATTTTAGGTCCAGAGGGTTCTCTTGTGACAAAGACACAAAAATTCTCAGCTCCATTGGAGCTCTTGATCACCCCTGTTCTGTTTAACCACTTGAGGTGACCAATATGGAAGAGGGGAAAAACCACTTAGCACTTAATCATGTGCTTAGGTCCAAACCCAAACCACTAGCCCCAGTTTCCTTTTAAATTTATAAACAGAGTTCCAGTTGTTAAAAACTTGTTATTAGAACTTGTAGCAGAAGCATTACAATAAACTCATGTGCATATTCATTAACATGTAGTATTTTATTAACGTGTAGTCGCTGAAGGCGAGGAGGCTCCGGAAGTGCTCGACTTCCTCCTTCCGGACGAAGACCTAACTACTGACCAGCAGCAACAAGGCAAGCCCCGGTTTGCATTAATCTCTTTTATAAAGTTTCACTTTGTTCACATGTCTAGTATGAAGTATAAATGTGCATTAGGTGTAGGATGGATGGAACCCCACTCGCATGACCATATTTTTCCTATAAGAGTGAGGGTAGTGTCTAAGGCCTCGAGTAGACAGGCTATTCTTAATCATTCATAGGACTTCGGTACAAGTCGAGTAGTTAGAATCTACTCGTGAGTTAGGTTTGGGACACACGGGTTTGGTTCAACTGATGTGAGATCACTTTAGTAATGAAAATGAGACTAGGCAGGGGCTAGGGCGCAGCAAGAGGAAGTCTTGTGTGCGCAGCCCTGTCCGTGTCGATTGAGGACCGATCCATGCGTGGCCCTGCTGAACAAGTATTGAACGTACGGAAGGCATATCGGATATATGGGCCCCGATAAACTGATGTAGCCTAAACCTCCGGGCGTCGAGGCATAGAACACCGATTCATAGGTATAGGTTGAGGGCAGCAAGGTGGAAATCTGCTAACGGGCATAGAGAGATGCTCCATGTAGGGAACCTCCTGTCCGTTTCGGTGCGACCGGTTCGACGTCTGGGCTGTTGGGTGAAATGTTGTCCCGTACGACATCGAGTGAGCGTGCTGTGCAGCTCCACGGGTGGGCGTACGTGACGTGCTCTTTGGGTATCCCTGTAGGTGTATATCGAGTCGATTTGCCGTCCCTCGCGGTGACGAGTACCGCTTGTTCACTGCGTCGTAACGTAGATAATTTATGGAATGTTATGCTTCAATATTGCTGTTATGATATAATTGTATTTCTACACGTGTGCCACCAAATTTTGCTTACTAAATTTCAGATTCCTGAACTGTTAAACTTGTGGCTAAAAGATGAACTAAGGATGAACTTGTAGGCGTGCCCATTTGCTGCAATTGTACCATCCCATGTTCATTGTACCCTACATGTAGAGTTTCATGCTTAGGTGAGTCGGTTAAGTCTTGTTGAGCCCTCGTGCTCACGGTTGCTGTATAAGTGTTTTTCAGGTGAGGAACCACCCACGGACTCGGGTTACGAGTCTACCGGCGAGGGTTACCCTCCGTCAGGGACCACGGCTGAGTGGGAGCCGTACACGCCGCGCTGAGCTGAGACGTGCAGCTAGTGTGGGTTGCCCTAGGGCTGGGCAACCAACTTTTGCTAGATAGGCGGGCGTGAGTTGTATAATGTAGACTTCCACTGTGTAATAAAGACACTAGTTTGTAACTGAGTATTGTACCGGTTTGTACGGTTCAGTTGTTTTTCCCATGTAATACAATGTATCCTTATGACGTGTGTTGTCGGGTGTTGCATTGTGCGGAACCACCCTCTGCGATCCTGGATGAGCGGATCCCGGTCTGCCACAGCATGGTATCAGAGCTGCATTGGGGATAGCACAGTACTTAAGGACTGTATTACGGGAAAACTGTAACACCCCAAATTTTGATTCAAAACCCTAAACCATGTTCAGAGGAGAATTTAGAAATTTTTGGACGTGTTGCATGTTTTGCAAAAATTCAAATTCAAACTGGAATTCAAATTATACTCAAAACAGAAAAGAAATGGAAAAAGAAAAAGAGAAAACGGGAAAAAACTGGCCAGTGGGCCGAAACCCGCCAGCCGGCCCAGCTACTTCCGCGCCAGCCCGCCCCCGCGGGCGCCGCGCTGCCTCTCACCGACGGGTGGGACCCACATGTCATCTCTAACCCCGCGACCCCGGACTCTCTCCCGCGCGCACGATCGCAACCGATCGGGAAACCCGTCCCGCAGCCCGAATTCTGGACCCAGAGGACTCCAACTCGATCACAACAGACCCACCGCCCTCCCCCGGCTATAAAAACCCCCTATCCGATCAGTTTTTCCCACGCGATCACCGATTTTCACTCCGGTGAGCACCGAGACTTCGCCGGTGAATTCTGGCCGATCTAAGCTCGGAAACTCTGATCTAACTCGCTGGTCTTGATCCACCGCCTCCGGGGAACTTTGCTGGTGCAGAAAACTCGGAGAGTTACGGTACAAACACAGCGCCGACGAGCTTCGCCGTGGTTTTGCCTCGGACCTCGCCGCCGATCACTTTCCAGGACCCCCGAGCTCGAGAAAACCCCCGAGGTGAGATCCCTGACCTCCCCTCTACCGATCTATGCCATAAGATCACAGTTCTAGGTAGAATTCTCGCGGATCCGAAACTTTCCGGCGAGATCGCCGCTTCCCGCCGCCGTGCGCCGCCGGCAGCGCCGCCCGCGCTCGATCAGAGCGACGTGGCCGCTTGTGCGCCGTTTATTTTAAATCGCACGGTAGACTTTAAAACCCCGCGTACCGGTTCGATGTTATAATCTCAGCCGTCGGTTTAAAATCGGACGGTCCACGTCAGCCCCGCGTTATAAAGACTGGAATTCTTACGTGCTACCCCCTGGGGTTCTCTGGAATTGAGAGCTAGCCCCGGAAACTTCAGATCTAGCCCCTGGAACTCCAGAAAATCATGTAAATCCATTTAAAAATCAGTTTTAACCCCTGGACTTAATAGAAATATGGAAAAACACCTCTGATAAGTGTAGATAGACCCCTGGAAATTATGAAAATAATATTATAGACCCTGTAATGGGGTGAATTCATTATTTTAGCCTTGTTTAGTATTTAATTTAGAAAATTGAATATGTAACTAGTGTTTAAAAATTTAAAAGGGGGACAAACATAATTGTCAAAATTAATTAAAAACTTTCTCAGTACTTAGAAAACTTTGGAGTGAGATAAAAATATATTTTTGGGCTGAAATAAATCTGTTTTATCTATTATTCACATTTATTAGTATAGGGACACATTTTTAAGTAAAGAATAGTTAAAGAAAAATAGGGAAAATAATTATGAAATAGTATACATCATAAGCCATGGTCAAAATATGATTTTAAATTATTTAGGACCAGAACCTAATCTGTTTAGGTGATGTGTATTACTAATTTAATAATAAAATACACAATTATGCATAGGAATATAAATCTGAAAATATAGCAACTAGTAAATGATAAATGGAGTTTCTAAAATACAAAGAATTCAGTTTAGGGTTGATAGAAATTGTGAAGGCACATTGTATGCAAGTATAAATGTGGACACCAAAAATAGGAATCATATATATACATATAAATAAAAGTGTATGCAAGCCACAGATCAACACACAAAGTAACCACAACACATATAATGGTGAATGAATTTCATAAATATGAATGTGTGGTTTGTATGAAGTAAGAAGTGTGAACTATGTCTTATGATTGTTGTTTTTCTTTTGCTATGTGTGACGGTATGAAGTAGAACCTGTTCAAGAGCAAGTTATCCCTTTCCAAGATCAGGACTACCCATTTCAAGAGCAGCAAGAAGGAGGCAAGTGTCCTTGACCACTTTGATACTATGCTAGGATGTGTAGATAGAATTATTTGCATTGTCAAGTTAAATATGAAACCCATGCTAGGAAGTTTCCCTAGAATTGCATTACCTTGTTTCCTTGAAGCTTGGGTTGGGATTTATTTTGTCATGTTATTTATACACATGCATATGCTTAGCCATGCTTAGAATGGGATATTTGGGATATGAGATCATCAGTTTATATTACCATACTCTTGAATGAGACATTGTGAGTTATGTAGAGGTAGGGATCAAGGCAAGTTGGATGTTTTGGTTGTGTGCTGGGTGCACGAGACTTGGGTTTGTGTTTAGTACTTGCCTGGATCCTAAGGACCGGTTCATGGAGCATGTAACCCGGCTTTACAGTGCCAACCACATGCTGAGATGGGGCAGCTTGGCCAATTAATTAGGTGTATCCCCGGCGTAGTATGGGTGTGTTGGATGGTGCGGGGAGTAGGTGTCAGCTGGACTACCATATGAACCGCAAGGCTCAAGAGGGGGCCACTGCAGCGGGGTTGGAGCCTCTTGTATGCTGTTAGGGGTGAAACCTCAGTGGGCCCACGCTCGTCGGGAATCCCTTTGTAAAGGATTCGTAGTGATCTCTTGGCCGCACACCTGGGAAGTGTGAATGTGGATCGTAGCCACTGGCATAATGGAGGTTCTTTTAGTCCACCCGGCAACGGGGGATGAAATCACTACTTGTGGGTACAGTGGTACAAACTCTGCAGAGTCAAAACTGTCTTGACAGCCGTGCTCACGGTTAAGAGCGGCCTGGACTTATTCATGATTAGAGGAATGATGGTTGTGGATGTTAAGCGGGAAGCTTAACAATGGAAATGATGTTATGGTTATTTGGTTATGATGATGGGATGGGAGATTTGGACCATTTCACCTGTGTAGTAATGTAGGTGCTTAATAAGCTAAGGTGATAGGTATTAATTGCGTAGTGCTTTAACCATGAGTTCAACCTCTCCTTTTTCTAGCCATGCATGATATAATTTTCCCACACTTGCTGAGTACCATTGGTACTCAACCTTGCATATTTGTTGGTTTATATTGCTGCTCAGGTCAAGATAATGAGGTGGTGTATAATGACCAAGATTTTGGACCCGAGGAAGGTTTCTAGGTTCATGAAGACCCCCGGGCAACGCCTGTGATGGAGCCCTGAAGAATAATATTTTGCTGCTAGTTTATTTACTTGTGATGAACTTATTATTGTCCATCGAGACATTTACTATGTAAGACTTACTTATATTCGACACCTGGCTTGTAATAAATGATGCTTCACTATTTGTCATCACATGTATGAGAAAATGATCCTGGCATACATGTGATATTCACTTGGTTGTTTCTTCGGAAAAACCGGGTGTGACAAAAACTTAGGTATACGACGAGGATTCGGTAGTTGCCCAAGTAAGGACTATATTAGCATAGTTACTTAAAGTGGCTAAGACTAACCTATGTGTTATAATTCTGAATTTTAATTATGTAACACGCACCTACGCTCTGGTAAGATTGGTAAGGAACGCCACTGAAAGCGGTTCAATTTCGGTTAGCTCCCCTGACGAGGAACGTGGTTCAGGGATAGGTCTCACAGCTTGGTGTGAGACGTCAATATGAAACTCTTGGACTCTTCATGTTCCTGAGTTCATATGAAACGCTGATCCCTAGCGTGCATTAGGCAAGTAAGTGGAGACCCCATCACGTGGTCAGTAACGCGAGAGTATGTTCGTCTGGAAATAGCCCAGGAGGACATACGCAGCGCTTGCCATTGGCGTGCCCTGCAGGGCAGTAGGTGGTATCTGTTGGGTTGATAACATTCCCAACCGTGACAACCCGTTCATGATCTACTCGGGTTCCCCATCGTGTAGTGTTGAAACACGATCACGTACCTTGAGACGTGACCTAACTCAAGGACGGCCGTATGGCAATAATACTGGCGTTTGTAATTAATTTCAAATATGGTCCTTCCTGAAATGAACAACCATTGAGTGCATCAACATTGTGTGGTCTTCTGCAGGTACTAACCGCGTATGTATCCGTGTAGTAAACGTGTGTGAGAGACCGTTTAGTGCCACACTTGAGACGTATATGCCGGCATAGTCCGGTTAGGATTTTCTTTTGTGAGGAACTTAGTACCGAGATATCATAGGCATATGCATGACAAATAATGATAGCAAGGAATTAAAATCTCTAGGTTCAACATTTAGGACCCTGGTTGGGTAGAAAAATTGGAGGGTGATGAGTGTAGTTTCAAAAGACTGAAAAACAGAGTGCTCTGTTTTGGGCAGCAAGTTTGCTGGTCTTCAACAGGGCATAACTCACAGGTCTTTTAGCCCAGGGAGGTGTGGTATATAGTTCTGGAAAGGTATTTAAGTACTCTACAACTTTGTTGTAGACTTACAGAGCTGAAACACAACTTAAGATGGCTTAAATCCCAGAGGAATGTAAACTGTCCAGAATCAGGACAGAGTTAAACACTCTCTGGACTGTTCTTTTTTTCAAACATAACTCCCAGTAGAAAAATCTAAAATTGTCATATGATACATCTTTAGAAAGGGTAGAAGATGTGTTACATCTTTGCAATTCAAAGTTTCTGAAATTTCAGCACAGATTTCGGAGGAAACCAGATTTGAAAACAGCAACTTCCCAAGGGAGGTGCTGTAAAATTCTTCCAGAAATTCTGCTGACTTTGAATTACGATAACTTTTTAACCAGAGCTGATCTGAGGGCGAATAAATACTCGTTGGAAATATACTGAAGTTAAATTTAACTTTGTTATTCAGCTTGAGTCATGAAAATTCCCAGAACCAGATCAAAATCTTGGATATGTAGAAACTGGTCATTCAGATAGAGGAATGACAGTTGAACTCCTTGAGAGATGGTTGTACCCTAGAGGGGGTTTGAGTACTTCCAATGGGGTGGAACATACTCATGAGAGGTTATCTTCAACTAGTGAAAGATTTGAGTATAGGTCTCACTCAAGTTTCTTTTACTAGAGACCATGTTTGTGTCGTATTGAAGATAAAAGGGGGTATACGTGATGACAAAGCGATAGTAACATCTCGTAGTGACCAAACCTAGTTGTGGTGAGCTTCCAAAGAGGAGGTTCATCAAGTTGGATTAAACTAGCTTGTATTTGGTCTGGTAATGGTGTAGCTTGTGCAAAGTTATTACATTATCTACATACGAAATGTATCGCATGTTTTATTGTCATTATGTTTTTACGCCTATTTTTATTGGACTGCATGCAATATGTTGCGGGACTGATGTTTATTGTCGTATGGTTGCAGATGGTTCGCACTAGGACCATGCACGAGGTTGGTGGCTCTAGCCAGAAGGGAGGCGATGACTCCCAGCCACCTGCCTATGACAGCACCCCGCAGCAGCAGCCACCACCGCCGCCTCCGCTTACTCTAGCGGATGTGATAGCGGCACTGGTGGGGGGTCGTGAGGAGCAGACCGACCTGCTCCGCACGATCGTGCAGAATACATCCGAGGCGGGGGGGGGGGGGGGGGGGGGCGTCAAGAGAGGGGGCCCCGTGAACCCCGTGAGGTGTCGTACTCAGACTTCATGAGTACGCACCCTCCAGTGTTCACAGAAGCTGAAGAACCACTGGAGGCCGACAACTGGCTGCGGACCATCGAGTCCAAGTTCGGGCTGCTCCAATGTACGGAGCAGCAGAAGACTTTGTTTGCAGCGCAGCAGCTTCACGGTGCCGCTGGTGCATGGTGGGCGAACTATGTCGCCTCACGTCCGGCTGGCCATACCATGGAGTGGGAAGAGTTCCGGGAGGCGTTCCGCGCCTATCATATTCCTCCCGGAATAATGAAGAGGAAGTTCCAAGAATTCTTGGAGCTGAAGCAGGGTGGGAGGAGTGCCCATGACTACTCCCGTGCCTTCAACCATGTGGTGCAATATGCGTCAGACTACGTCTCCACCGAGGAGAAAAAGCGGGAGCACTTCTATCGGGGCTTACACCACGAGATGAAGACACATCTCGTTCAGTGGAATCGTGGCACCTTCAATGACCTCGTCAATGCCACGATCATGCAAGAGGATGCTCAGCGGGAGTTGGCAGCTGAGCAGCGGAAGCGCAGCGCTCCAGCCAGCAGTGGGGGTGGCGCTCCCCAGAAGTACCGCATGGTGTATCAAACACCATCCGGACAGCAGTGGCGTCCACCGGCGCGATCTCAACAGTTCGGGGGACGTTCTTTCCAAGAAGCCCCATTCCGACCGCCGATGCCACCACTGAGACAGCAGCAGCAGCAGCATACGACACCCCGGACATTCCCACCACCACAACGTGCCCCGGGTTTCCGACCACCGATCAGCGGGGGACCGCCCCGTTTCACTTGCTTCACGTGTAATCAGGTGGGCCACTTTGCGAAGGACTGTCCCCAGGGGCAGCAGAGCAGCGGGCAAGCCCAGTTCCAGGGCGGTACTCGAGGCCGGCCTCCGGTCAAAAAGGTTGGTCAGCGGACTGGGGGCGTTCGCAACCTCGACAACGAGGATGCCCCGGAGGGAGACAACGTGCTGGCGGGTACGTTCACTCTCAACAATCAAGCCATCATCATATTATTTGATTCTGGTGCAACCCACAGTTTTATAAGTGCATCCTATGTGGCTAAGCATCAAATGCAAGTCTTCCCAACTGACTGCACATATATGATCTGCTCACCGGGAGGGAAGATTTCAGCAAATATGATGATCCCAAAGGCACCTCTGTGCTTAGGTGGGAAACTATATCCCACCACCTTGATAATCCTTACGGGGCAAAAGATTGATGCAATCTTAGGGATGTCATGGCTACAATACCATGGCGCTGTCCTGGAGACTCGGACACGGACGGTTCATTTAAACTCTCCATTCCACCATCTGCATTCCATGGTATTAGACACTCCAGTCCAGGAAGTTTCAGAAATTAATAATGCTGAAGCTCTCAAGTTGGAGGACATCCCCGTAGCCCGAGAGTACCCCGACGTGTTCCCGGATGATCTTCCATGCATGCCACCTGAGCGGGATGTCGAGTTCAAGATCGAGCTGGCACCCGGGACTACACCCATATCACGGAGACCATACAAAATGGCTCCAAATGAGCTGGCTGAACTGAAAGAGCAGCTCAATGATCTGTCGAGCAAGGATTTCAGTAGGCCGAGTTCCTCGCCTTGGGGATGGTCGGTGTTGTTCGTGAAGAAGAAGGATGAAACCTTGAGGCTGTGTGTGGATTGCCGGCCGTTCAACGCCGTCACCATCAAGAATAAGTACCCACTGCCCCGCATCGACATATTGTTTGATCAACTTGTGGGTGCAAGTGTGTTCTCCAAGATGGACCTTCGCTCTGGATATCATCAGATAAAGATCCGGGCGGAGGATATCCCGAAGACGGCTTTATCGACGAGACACGGATTATATGAATATCTCGTCATGTCCTTTGGTCTCACAAATGCTCCAGCCCATTTCATGTATCTCATGAACTCGGTGTTCATGCCGGAGCTGGACTAGTTCGTGGTAGTGTTCATCGATGATATTTTAGTTTACTCCAAGACCGAAGTGGAACATGCCGAACACTTGAGGATCGTTCTTCAATGATTGCGAGACCACAAGCTCTACCCCAAGTTCAGCAAATGCGAGTTTTGGATCAGCCAAGTGCCATTCTTGGGACATATTATCTCAGAAGAAGGCATTGCGGTTGACCCAAGCAAGATAGAGCAAGTGCTGAAATGGAAAGCTCCCACTTCAGTTCATTAAGTCAGAAGCTTCCTCGGGTTAGCGGGATACTATCGGAGATTCATTCCAAGCTTCTCCAAGCTCGCTAACCGATGACAGAATTGCTGAAGAAGGGAACGAAATATGTTTGGAACACGGCGTGTGAAGGAGCATTCCGAGCATTGGTGAAGCATCTCACAACAGCCCCGGTCTTAGCTCGGCCGGATACAACAAAGCCCTTCGACTTGTATTGTGACGCGTCTGGTATTGGGCTTGGCTGCGTGTTGATGCAGGAAGGACGTGTGGTCGCATATGGCTCACGCCAACTTCGGAACCATGAGCAGCACTATCCTACTCATGATCTTGAGCTTGCTGCAGTGGTCCTGGCGTTGAAAATGTGGAGGCACTATCTCCTGGGGAATTTGGTGCACCTCTACACCGACCACAAGAGCTTGAAATACATTTTCACCCAGAAGGAGCTAAACATGAGGCAAAGGAGGTGGTTAGAACTGATCAAAGACTATGAGATTGAGATCCATTACCACCCCGGCAAGGCGAGTGTGGTTGCCGACACGCTGAGTCGGAAATCACATGTCCATCACCGCACCATTACACCGGTGGAGGAGGAAGAGCAGAGTTTATACTTGGTTCCTTATGGATCGCTCTACAACCTTGCCCTCATACCTACTATTAGGGAGGACATCATTGCAGCTCAGAAAGTTGATAAGGGCATGGCACATCTTCGGAGACGGATAGGCAACGGGGAGATCAAGTGTTTCCGAAAAGATAATGAGGGGACGCTATGGTTTAATGACCGCATAGTCATACCCCGGGATATGGAACTGAGGAAGAAGATCCTCGATGAAGCTCACTTGTCTAAATATTCCATTCATCCAGGCAGCAACAAAATGTACCAAGACTGGAAAATGAAATTTTGGTGGACGCGGATGAAGAGCGAGGTAGCACAGTACGTATGCGAATGTGATACGTGTAGATGAGTGAAAGCTGATCATATGAGGAAATCAGGGCTGTTGCAACCCCTGAAGATCCCGGCATGGAAATGGAAAGATATGAGCATGGATTTCATTGTGGGATGACCCCTAACATCCAACAAGCATGATTTCATTTGGGTAATCGTTGATCGGTTAACCAAGACGGCTCACTTCATCCCGGTGAATACACGTTACAATGCCGACAAATATGCAGAGCTGTACATAGCAAAGATTCTATGCTTATATGGCGTACCCAAGACCATCGTCTCAGATCGAGGTGCATTATTTGTATCTCTCTTTTGGGAGCATCTACACGCTGCTTTGGGTACTAAGCTGATTAGGAGCTCTGCCTACCACCCTCAGACAGATGGCCAAACATAGAGGGTGAATCAAGTATTGGAAGACTTGTTGAGAGCATGTGCCATCCAGCACCGTAGGAACTGGGATGATCACCTACCGTTGGCGGAATTCTTGTACAACAACGGCTATCAGGCGAGTATCAAGATGGCACCCTACGAAGCTCTCTACGGTCGCAAATGCCGCACCCCATTAAACTGGTGCGAGTCCGGTGAAAGGGTCACATTCGGGATTGATGTGGTGAACGACGCCAAAGAGCGTGTTCGGACAATTCAAGCCAACTTGAAGGCCGCTCAATCCCGGCAGAAGAGCTACGCTGATAAGAGGCGTAGACCGTTGAACTTTGACGTCGGGGAACACGTGTACCTCCGCATGTCTCCGATGAAGGGCGTGCACCGGTTCGGCGTCAAGGGGAAGCTCGCTCCCCGTTTAATTGGACCCTATGCTATCACCGAGAAGTGCGGACCAGCGGCGTATAGATTGGAGCTACTGGCATCCCTTGCTGGTGTTCATGACGTTTTCCATGTTTCACAACTGAGAAAATGTCTAAAGCATACCGCTGCCGTTCCTACCGAAGACATCGGCGAGCTGCAACCGGATTTAACATATGATGAATATCCGGTGGCAATCCTTGATGAGAAAGCCCAAACCACGTGTAGCCGAACGTTGTGGTTCTACAAGATACTCTGGAGCAACCACACCGCCGAAGAAACAACGTGGGAGAGCGAGGAATTCCTTTGCTCAAATTACCCGGAGTTCATGGCCTCTCAGCACGGGTAAGTCCCTGTTACATCGCTATCTCTTCTTTTGTAATCTCGGGACGAGATTCTTTTAAGGGGGAGGGATGTAAAAGCCCAAGAAAAGGGACTTGCAAAAACTTTTCATCACCTCACAACACCACCGTTTTTGTTGTGGACATCTTGTGAAAAATTGTGAAGAGCAAGTAACCTCCATCAAAAGGGTATTGGTTCAAACTTTCTACACATAAGATAACACATGAGAGGTTGTTCAAAAACCAACTTAGAGTCATTTACATGTTTGGACCCTAGTTGGATTAAGACCACTGAGTTGAAGTACTCATGTGAAATGGGAGGGTTTGAAAATCAGAATTTGATCTAATGTCCAACTCAAAATTCAAATGAGGGGAGGACATAATGGTGATTCAAAACTGTTGTATTCAAACTCTTGATTGCAGCAGCTAACACAAGAATCAAAGTGCATAATTGGATTCCTTGGGTCCAAATTAGTGGGTAGGCAAAGTTTCAGTAATTTTTGAAAAGGTTTGCTAACCATTTTTCCAAAAAGGATCCAAATGTGCAAAGAATTCAAATATACATTTGAATTTGGGGGGAAATTTGTCCAACTATACAAATGTAGCTCAGTTTGAGACTCCAAACATTTGAATTGATCACTTGCCAGATTTTTGGGATCTTTTGAGAGATGAGGGGGTACTGACCAGTGGGGCCCACATGTCAGTGGGTTGAATAGACTTAACCCCCAAGTTTTCACTCTGTCTCTCAGTCAACCGAAGACCTTCGGTCGAACAGCCAGCTGCCGCGCGCACCACCGCCCAGGAGGCCACCTCCTGATTCCCTCTCTCGCACTGGCAACCGGGAAGCAGCTCGCCCCTCCTCTACGTGACCCCCTCTCCACGCAGCTGGGCCGAGCGTGTTGCCTTTCTTCTCCCGATCAGGAAGCGCACCGGGCTCTGCTCGCACATCGGCGCCGCTCCTCGACTTTCCACCGTACGCCAGCGCCTGCTCGGCCTTTGCCCGAGCCACCAACACAAAAAGGGAGCACCAGCACGTGGTCTAGCTAACCACCCCGCTACATCGCGGCGTGGGCGCTTCATTCAGCCACAAATCAACGATCGCCGCCGAGAACCGAGGCCACCGGCGGAAAACCGAGGTTGCTCTCCGTGGACAGCACACCACGGCCACTTTCACCGCCTGATCCCTACATGAAAGAGGTGCGCCTTAGTCTCCAGATCGTGTAGCTGCAACCCGCATAGCAAGTGATCGACCGAGCGCAGAGAATTCCTAAGATTCCCAAAAGCTAGTGCATACGGGTAGGGGTCGTCTACCCCAAAATTCTCGCGGCACAGTCCAAACCCAGCTCGGGTAAGCTTGCACACACCTTCCTCACTTCCTAGCGGCCCTCCTCGACCAAGAATCAAGTGGTATGGTCCAGAAATGACAGGGTTCTTGTTGTTTTTCGGTCCGCCATGGGATAACAGCTCGGGTCACCCTGGAGCTCCAAGTTGCCGACCTTTTCACGGGGTTTGGCGGCCATTTTCGACACCCTCGAGCTCCCGCGATGCTCGCCGATCATTTTCTGATCGTTTTGACGTGGTGTAGCGCACTCCCGACCACGCCGTAACCCTAACAGCCGCTGCCACAGTCGGGCGCCCTGTTCCGGTGAGCTACGGCCGCCGGCGACCCCCGAGCTGAGTTCAACGTCGCGAGTTAGGGTGGGGCGGCGAGTCTGGGGTCGGGAGATGGCCGGGAAAGCGGTTCCGGCGACGCTCGCCAGAGGGCGCCGCCGCGGACCCCTTTTTGGCGCGAGGAAGGAGAAGGCCTGCTGGGTGGGACCCCCTGGCAGACATTTAAACATTTTGGGATTTTCAGTTCTAGTTTAAACTTTAGAGGGCCAGAACTTGGGTAGGAGAATCCAAAAATTGTGAAACAAATTTCGTTGGATTCCTATAATAGAGTACAATCCAAAATATTAAACCCAATTTGTATGAAACCCATTTGCTAATTCTGGAAAATTCTTTAAACCTTTTTCAGAAAAAGAATTTTAGAGGGAGTTTGGTTCATCCAAAAATCCTCAAATTTTGCCATAATATTCCTTAGGATGTTAGTGAACCCCTGTAAAAGTTTCAGACCATTTGGAGTTGATTTGATCAGGGCAATTCAGAGTTGAAGGTGTTGTGTTCATTTGAATACAGAAACATTTTCAGAGAATTTCCAAAACTTGGAAATTCAGTTCTGGGCAGATCTTAGCTACAAAAATGCTAGGAAAATTCATGCAAACTCTATGAGCTATAATTGAAATTGTAGTTCACTAAGTTGGGAATGAACAGGGGGTTACCTCAGAATTAATTCTTCTTTGCTTATTTGCTAAGAGAATTATTCTGAACAAACAACTCAATGAAAAGTTCTAACTTTTGGTCCAGAGGGTTCTATTGTGACAAAGAACTCATACAAAAATTCTCAGCTCCATTGGATCTCTGGATCACCCCTGTTCTGTTTAACCACTTGAGGTGACCAATATGGAAGAGTGGGAAAACCACTTAGCACTTAATCATGTGCTTAGGTCCAAACCCAAACCACTAGCCCCAGTTTCCTTTTAAATTCTTAAACATAGTTCCAGTTGTTAAAAACTTGTTATTAGAACTTGTAGCAGAAGCATTACAATAAACTCATGTGCATATTCATTAACATGTAGTATTTCATTAACGTGTAGTCGCTGAAGGCGAGGAGGCTCCGGAAGTGCTCGACTTTCTCCTCCGGACGAAGACCTAACTACTGACCAGCAGCAACAAGGCAAGCCCCGGTTTGCATTAATCTCTTTTATAAAGTTTTACTTTGTTCACATGTCTAGTATGAAGTATAAATGTGCATTAGGTGTAGGATGGATGGAACCCCACTCTCATGACCAGAATTTTCCTATAAGAGTGAGGGTAGTGTCTAAGGCCTCGAGTAGACAGGCTATGCTTAATCATTCATAGGACTTTGGTACAAGTCGAGTAGTTAGAATCTACTCGCGAGTTAGGTTTGGGACACACGGGTTTGGTTCAAGTGATGTGAGATCACTTTAGTAATGAAAATGAGACTAGGCAGGGGCTAGGGCGCAGCAAGAGGAATTCTTGTGTGTGTGCAGCCCTGTCCGTGTCGATTGAGGACCGATCCGTGTGCGGCCCTGCTGAACAAGTATTGAACGTACCGAAGGCATATCGGATATATGGGCCCCGATAAACCGATGTAGCCTAAACCTCCGGGCGTCGAGGCATAGCACACCGATTTATAGGTGTAGGTTGAGGGCAGCAAGGTGGAAATCTGCTAACGGACATAGAGAGATGCTCCGTGTAGGGAACCTCCTGTCCGTTTCGGTGCGACCGGTTCGACGTCTGGGCTGTTGGGTGAAAGGTTGTCCCGTACGACATCGAGTGGGTGTGCTGTGCAGCTCCACGGGTGGGCGTACGTGATGTGCTCTTTGGGTATCCCTGCAGGTGTATATCGAGTCGATTCGCCGTCCCTCACGGTGACGAGTACCGCTTGTTCACTGCGTCGTAACATAGATAATTTATGGAATGTTATGCTTCAATATTGCTGTTATGATATAATTGTATTGCTACATGTGTGCCACCAAATTTTGCTTACTAAATTTCAGATTCCTGAACTGTTAAACTTGTGGCTAAAAGATGAACTAAGGATGAACTTGTAGGCGTGTCCATTTGCTGCAATTGTACCATCCCATGTTCATTGTACCCTACATGTAGAGTTTCATGCTTAGGTGAGTCGGTTAAGTCTTGTTGAGCCCTCGTGCTCACGGTTGCTGCTTAAGTGTTTTTCAGGTGAGGAACCACCCACGGACTCGGGTTACGAGTCTACCGGCGAGGGTTACCCTCCGTCGGGGACCACGGCAGAGTGGGAGCCGTACACGCCGCGCTGAGCTGAGACAGGCAGCTAGTGTGGGTTGCCCTAGGGCTGGGCAACCGACTTTTGCTAGATAGGCGGGCGTGAGTTGTATAATGTAGACTTCCGCCGTGTAATAAAGACACTAGTTTGTAACTGAGTATTGTACCGGCTTGTACAGTTCAGTTGTTTTCCCATGTAATACAATGTATCCTTATGACGTGTGCTGTCGGGTGTCGCATCGTGCGGCACCACCCTCTGCGATCCTGGATGAGCGGATCCCGGTCCGCCACAATATACTTGAGGCTTTGTGATCCGTATAGATCTCGCATCGGTGACCAAGGATATAATGCCTCCAAATCTTCAAGGCATGTACCACGGCTGCAAGTTCCAAGTCATGCGTGAGATAATTCAGCTCGTGTTTCTTTAGTTGTCTCGACACATAGGCTACCACTTGTCCTTCTTGCATGAGCACACATCCTAGCACTTGTCTTGATGCGTCACAATATATATCGAAACTCTTGCTCACGTCCGGCAATACCAAAACCGGCGCTGTGGTTAGTCTTTTCTTAAGCTCCTCAAATATTTCTTGGCGCACTGGTGTCCACTGAAATGCTTTTCCCTTCATTAGCAATTCAGTCATAGGCTTCGCTATTTTGGAGTAATCCTTGATGAACCGTCAGTAGTATCCAGCCATCCCAAGGAAACTCCGGATATCTCTCACATTCTGCGGTTGGTTCCACTTCAGAACATCTCCCACTTTTACAGGATCAACCGATACTCCTCTCTCGGAGATGATGTGGCCTAGGAACGATATCTCCTTTAGCCAAAATTGACACTTGCTAAACTTGGCATACAATTCATGCTGTCGCAGCTTCTGCAATGTCAATCTCAAATGTTCTTCATGTTCTTCCTCGCTTTTTGAATACACCATAATATCGTCGATGAAAACCACAACAAACTTGTCCAAGTACTCCATGAAGACCTTATTCATGAGGTACATAAAATATGTGGGTGCATTCGTTAACCCAAAAGACATAACAGTATATTGATACGAACCATACCGTGTTTGAAATGCAGTCTTGGGTATGTCGGAGGGCTTAATCTTCAGCTGGAAGTATTCCGACCGAAGATCAATCTTGGAGAAAATTCGGGCACCTTTCATTTGGTCGAACTGTTCCTCTATATGGGGCAGCGGGTATTTATTCTTCATCGTCATCTCATTGACAGACCTATAATCCACACACATCCTTTGGGTCCCATCATTTTTGTCTACGAAGAGCACGGGGGCTCCCCATGGTGACAAGCTTGGGCGTATAAAACCATTTTCTAGCTGCTCCTGAATTTGCTTCTTAAGTTCCACTAGTTCATTAGCGGGCATCCTATATGGCCTTTTCGCTATAGGTGCAGTTCCAGGTACTAAATCAATGGCAAATTCAATGCCCCAGTCAGGTGGCATACCAGGAAGTTCTTCCGGGAACACGTCCGAAAATTCATGTTAGCGGGCATATGTGTGCCCAGGATGTTCATCACACATACACATGTAATCGACAAACTGAATTTAGAATATAACCATGAATAAATAGGGTTTAAGTACTTTATTACATCGACTCATTGTCTCACTCATGAATCTCTAACTTATTCTTGCAGCGGAAGTCTCTAAACGACAGCGAAAATAACTAAATAGCAGCGGCTCCATCTTCAACTCCACAGGCATGTTGACGGTAGTTCACACGCCTAGTACTCCACATGATCCTCAAAGTACTCTTCTCCTGTAGCTGATGTTTATGTGATAATGCAAGGGTGAGTACATGTCGTACTCAGCAAGTGCAGGAAAAGTATGACATGTAGCTTACAACAAGGTAGGAAATGAAAAGGCTCATTGCAGCAAAGAAATTTATTTCACAAACATGATAAAAACAGCAACTATTTCTAGGTGAATATAATCCCAACATATATCCAAGTAAAACAGTAACATTCCTCCATCATAATTCACCAATTATCAAGTCTTAACCAACCATTAGTCTTTCTCAAGTTCATCTCATGCTCATAAATATTCATAACCATCTCATATTTATATAACCGAAACCAAACTCATTGCCAAGACTCAAACAGTCCCGAAACAAATCCCAATGACCATACCATAACCATACCGAACATCCATCCCAAGTTTTCCCTCTAATCGTGTGAGTTGGCCAGGCGCTTGTGACCGTAAGCGCGGCTATCATGATAGTTTTACGCTCTGCAGAGGTGGCACCACTTTACCCACAAGTTTGTGATTTTGTCACCCATCAGCGACTGCAGAACCTCCATTATACCAGTACACAACCGTCGGTGTATGGATAAGAGATCACAAAATAGCCTTTACAATGGGGCTACTAGATGTATGGACTCACTGAGGTCTCACCGGCAGGCTCGAATCACCATTCTCCCACCCACGGGCCCCCTCTTGTGCCATGCAGTTCCCAGGGTAGTCCTCTCTCGACTCCCATTCCCCGCGCCATCCACGGTCCATAACAAAGCTAGCAACACACCTAATTAGTCAGCTAAGCCGCACCCATATTTGGCCTTGTGGTGGCACTGTTTTCCTGGCATGTGCTGGCATGAACCAGTCCTTAGATCTACGGCAAGTAATCCACCATCTCATTTAGCAACATCCACGAACCAAGCTTGCCTATATCTCCCCCGATTCTATGCACATTATCATTATTCATATGAGGGCAGTAGCTAACCATGTTTTTATTCCGCTTCCCGTGTCCCGTAGATTAAGCGAAGCAAAAAGGAAAAATGACCATACCCGACTCATCAACTTTCCCGGCGACAAGGATGATTAAAAAAACTAGTAAACTCCTATAAAAGGTTGTCCCATCAAGTTGACTAAAGCATACAAGTTTATGCAAATAAAACAGTTTCAAAACATGGGATCAATATGGTCAAGGGGCACTTGCCTTGCTCCCGTGGCTCTTTTTTGCTCAAGCGTCTCGAAGTCTTGGTGCTGTAGTTCTTCGTAGATGGCCTCCTCAGCTTGTCCTACTACTCATGACCACACACATACAAAATTTACAGCAATCAAACATCATGCACAAACTTTACTCAAGATACAATGGTGTAGATGAATGCAAATCCGATGGTGCTGTTTTATTAGACCAGTTTGTATGTGTTCTTGCATGTTTTAATGAGCTTTCATGGGGTTTTATGATGAACAAGGGTGTAGGAATCAAGTGCGGGCATGGTAATGATCTTGACTCAAGATCTAGATCAATTCCACCGTGAAAAACCGATCAAAACATGATCTGTCCACACGAAAAAAATTTCTGTTCGAAGGTAGCGAAGAAAACGGATGCGTAGAAACAGCGACGGCGTCGTAAGATGGGTAACGAAGACCTACCTCACTTCCTTTTGGTGGAAGGGCCTTCCTCCTAGCGATGGCAACAGCGGAAAGTTCTTCTATGAATGATTAGGGCAGGACAGATCGTTGGTTCTTTTTCCGGCGACGGCGAGGCGTGACAAGGCTCGTCGGCGGGCTCACCGGCGACCGAACTCCGGCAAAAAGGGGTCTAACTCGACGAGTTGGGGGCTAGGGCCTCAAAGTTTCTGACTTGGGAGGGAGAAAAAGGAAAAGGGGTTGCGGCCAAGGGGGGGGGGGGTTGGGTTCTATTTATAAGGGGGAAAAGAGGAGTCCTACTCAAATTGGAGCTCAATAAGAGTCCAACTCAACTTTGGATCTCAACAAACTTATATTTTTCAGTTAGGTGCGGCAGGCTTGGGGATTTTATCCCCCCCCCCCCAAATGTGGGGAAAATTCGGGGGAAATTGTGTCGGTACCCTCAGTACCGGGTACCCCCCCGCACAGGAGAAAAACCCCTAAGGGCCTCGCCCCGTCCGCAGGGGCGAGCTCCGAGAGCACCACGTGTCCAGCGGGGCCGGACCTCCCCTGTCCTCAGAGGCGAGCTCTGAGGGCGCCATGTGTCTCGCAGGGCCGGGCCTCCCTTATCATCAGAGGCAAGCTCTGAGGGTGCCACATGTCCCGCGGGGCGTGACCTCCCTTCTCCTCAGAGGTGAGCTCCGAGGGTGCCACGTGTCCCGCGGGGCCGGACCTCCCTTCTCCTCAGAGGCGAGCTTTGAGGGCGCCACGTGTCCAGTGGGCCGGACCTCACTTCTCCTCAGGGATGAGCTCAGAAGGTGCCACGTGTCCAGCGGCCGGACCTCTCCCCATCCACAGGGGTGAGCTCCGAAGGCGCCACGTGTCCAGCAGTGCAAGACCTCACACCCCCCCCTCCGCAGGGGTGAGCTCCGGAGGCGCCACGTGTCCAGCGGGTCGGGGGACGTGTCGACAGCGCACTTCGACAAATTAGAATTGGCTCATTTCAGCTATCTTTTTCCATTCCCTACCATTTTTATGATTCTTTCTCCATTTATACGGTTCTTTCCTCCTTTTCTACTTCTTTTATATTGTTTCTCTATATGAAAAATGTATGCAATGCATGGAAATGAATTTGAGGGTGTTACACTCACCGCAGCGGTTACCCGGAAGTGTTGAGGCAAATGCTTCAATATTTCGGGTATGTTGAGATGCCTCAGTACCTCGCCAAGGAAGAAGGCGAGGAGGGGAACAAGACGTGGACGATCCATGTCGAAGTTCCTGCAGGACCTATGCCACCCGGTTGGGTGCCGTTCACCGTCACGGTGAGAGGCAGATCCGGAGGAAATGTGGCAAGTGGCAGCCCGCGACACCATGTCGCGTTTCTGCCAACTACACGTGAGAACTTTGGAGGGCACTCCATACGTGCTCGTTCCGGTGGAGGGACGAGCTAATCATGTGTGGGGAGAAAGGTACATGGAGGCAACAGATCCGGGTTGCCCAAGGTACAACCCCGCGAAGGCAAACCTCAGCCTCCAATTAAGGGCAGGAAAGACCGTGATGGACAGCCAATCTGTTCATACGGAATGTCTCACCGTGAAGCTCAAGGAGAGCAACAGCCATGGAGATCATTTCGAGAGTGCTCACAGCGCACTCCGCAATGTTCTCCTTCCGACGATAAAGCGACTGAACGAACAACATAATCAGTTGCATCGTCTGAAGAAGGCAAATAAGAAAAGCCGTGTCGACATCACGGCTTTGCAACAACAGGTGAAGGCTCTAACCCAGCAGAATGAGATCCTTACTCAAGAGCGGGATGACGCTATTGAGGAGGGGCAAGGCTGGGAGGAGGACTATAACCAGGGCATGGACGAGGTGCACGCATTGCAGGACCTCGTAGCTCCGGTAATGGGCATACCGGTGGTAGGTGCCGTACCCGTGGTTTTGGGTTTTCCGGCGATGGGAGAACCGGAACTGGAAGAGGAGGTTATGGACCCAGAGCCACCAGCAGAGGTAGCGGAGGAGGATGACCCACAGGAGGTCGAATTTTACTCCGAGTAGGAGGTTACTGTTGCCGTGAAGGGCAGCAAGGGTGATGTAACCAAAACTTTTATAATCGGTGACATGTCGTGTAGACAGTAGTGTATGTATAGGTAGTGACGACATGAGCATGACTTCTCAGAGGCCCGAGAATAATGTATCTTGTATAAAGTTTATGCTTTATCAATATATGTGAATGTTGTGCAAATTATTCATGCGTCACTTCAAATACCTACTGTTTCATATGGAATTTTAAGTATGACATGTGCTGATTTCTGCTGTTTTGAATTTCAGAATGACTCACACTCGTGCCAACCCGGACGTTGGGGGTTCCAGTCAGGGAGGAGAAACCTCCCAACAGCCTCCCGAGGATTCCTCGGGACAGCAACAGCAACAGCAACCACTGCCACCGCCAACGGTTACATTGCCATACATCGTGGCAGCGATGGCGGGTTCTCATCAGCAGCACATGGAGTTGCTGCAAACCCTCATTGCAAATACGTCTCGACCAGAGAGGCGTCAAGATCGTGAGGAGCGCCAACAAAGCTCCTACTCCGAATTTCTGGCTACTCATCCCCCGGTATTCTCAATGCCGGATGAACCCCTCGATGGGGACAACTGGCTCCGCACGATGGAGATGATGTTCGGGCTGCTCCAAGTGAGTGAGCAGCGTAAGACAGCTTCAAGGATCCGTGAGCGCTTGGTTGGCGAACTACTGTGCTTCGCAGCCCACCAAGCGAGTTATAACCTGGGCAGAATTCCGGACGGCCTTCATAGCCTATCATATACTGCCGGGTCTCATGAAGAGGAAGACGCAGGAGTTCTTACGCCTGCAGCAAGGAAGCCGGAACGTGCTGGAATACTCCAGGGCGTTCAATGATCTTGCACTCTATGCTTCTTATCACGCCGATACCAACGAGAAGCGGCGGGATCATTTCTACCAGGGGCTTATCCCGCTCCTGAAGGACAAGCTGGCGATGTTCAATCGTGGCAGCCTCAATGACATTATTGATGCTGTGGTTGTTCAAGAGGACTCCGGCAAGGAGTTAGCGGCGGCAGAGAGGAAGCGAAGCGCACCGCAAAGCAGCGGAGAAGGAGGTGGTCCTTCTCAAAAATATCGGATGGTGAGTCGCCCACCATCGGGTCCATGCTGGCAGCCACCGCAGAGGCCGATGCCATTCCGCAGTCGGCCCTATTCTCCACCATCATTCAGGCCGGCACTGCCAGTACCACATTCGCAGCAACAACAGCAACAGCGGACGATGCCGCGTGCGTATGCACCTCAGCAGCGCATGCCGGGATTTCGTCCCCCAAGCACCGGACAAGCAGGAGCCACATGCTACAAGTGCGGTCATCCAGGACACTTCGCCAACAATTGTCCTGAGAGGCAAGGCGGCAGAGTTGCAACGCAGTTTCCGGGGTGGAATCAGCCCCGGAACCCCACTAATGCGCGGCGGGTAAACCCTACGCCCTGAACCGTCCATCAACTTGCCATAGAGGACGTGCCATAGGGAGAGTCGATCCTTGCGGGTATATTCCAACTCCACCAGCATCCCGCTATAGTATTGTTTGATTCAGGCGCCACACATAGCTTCATTAGCTAAGCTTTCATTGCTAAATACAGCTTGCAAATACTACCCACCGATAGTCCATACTTGATCTGCTCACTGGGTTCGAAAATTTCAGCAAGCATGATGGTTTCAAAAGCGCCATTATGCTTAGAGGGTAGAGTATACTCTACGTCTCTCATAGTCTTAGAGGGACCAAAGGTCGATGTCATCTTAGGGATGTCGTGGTTAACTCACCACGGCACTGTTTTAGACACCGTCCTCTGAGCTGTGCACTTGAATTCAGAAGTGCATGAATCTCATTCCTTATTTCCGGACAGTCCAGAAATAAAACTTCCAAGTGTGTATCAGTCCACAATCATCAGATTGGAAGACATTCCTGTAGTCAGTGAGTTCCCTGATGTGTTCCCGGATGATTTACCGGGGATGCCGCCGGACAGAGAGGTGGAGTTCAAGATTGAACTTGCACCGGGAACCATGCCAAGGAATTGGCGCCCAAGGAATTGGCTGAACTGACGACGCAGTTAAAGGACCTACTGGAAAAGGGTTTTATTATGCCGAGCTCCTCGCAATGGGGCTGTTCGGCATTATTCGTGAAGAAGAAATACGAGACGTTGCGGCTTTGCGTGGACTATTGTGACACCCTCATTTTTTGAATTCTGCATATATTCATGTTTCATAAAATAGAGAAGAATCAAGAGATAGCCAAAAGGAGCCAATTCCAGTTCACAGAGAGAGCGCCGAAGACAAATCCCGCGGCTCGCTACCACGTGGCGTGTCCGGAGCTCATCCCCGCAAGTGGGGAGAGGTCCGCGACTAAATTGACTACGTGGCAGGCTCGGGGCTCGTCCCCACAAAAGGAGGAGAGGTCCGACCCCCGTGGGACACGTGTTGACCCCGGGGCTAGCCTCTGCGGAGATGTGAGACCAATCCCACAGGACACGTGTCGGCTGCGGAGCTAGTCGCTGCAGAGAGAAGGGTTTAGTGGCACGAGACACGTGGCGCTCACGGAGCTCACCTTCGAAGAAAGGGAGGTCCAGAATTGACACATGGCACATCCGGAGCCACCTCCGAAGAGAGGGGAGGTCCGGCACTGACACGTGGCGTGCGCGGAACTCATCTCTGAATAGAGGGGAGGTCCCGACCCGCCAGGATACGTGGCGTATGCGGAGCCCGCCTCTGAGGAAGAGGGAGGTCTCGCCTGCCTGACACGCGGCACAACTGGAGCTGGTCTCTAAGGAAAAGGGAGCCCAGGTTCCCGCAGGACACGTGGAGCTTCTGGAGCTCACCGCTGCGAAGGTAACGCGATGCTGAAGAGGTTTTTCCTCTGTATGCGTAGGAATGCCGGTACGGGAGGAAACCGACACGATTTCCACAAGGTTACCGCAACGTATCAATCTAAGATAAAGTTGTTAGGATCTAGGAAACAATTTGAATAGGACTCTTATTCGAAATCCAATCAGATTAGGACTCTTCTCTTCCCGATTATAAATAGAACCCGAAGCAAACCCCTTGGTCGTAACATCTTCTCTAAGCTGACAACTCAGAAGCCCTAGCCCCAAACTCGCCAAGCTAAACCGCTTCGCCAGAGATTAATTGCCAGAGATCGCCGAAGATCGCCGGAAGAGAGCCCAACGATCTGTCTTGCTAGGATAAGGACCCCGAGACCCAGAAGAACGTAAGGTAGGCCTCCATTATCACCTTATGACATCATCGCTCTTTCTTCGCATCTGGTCTTCGATTCCTTTCGAACATAAGCTTTTTCATGGACAGAACACGTGTTGATCGGTTTGATCTCAAGTCCCGATCATCACCACGTCTGCATTTGATCTATACACCTCTATTCTTAATAAAAACCCCATACAAACATACAAGAACACGTATAAACCAAAACTGCACCATAGGATTAACATGCATATGCATCATTGCATCTTAAAATAGAGTTTGTGCATGATATTGATTGCTGTGGATCTTGTATATGCGTAATCACGAATAGAAGGACAAGCTTAGGGAGCTACCTACGACGGACTACAACAGCAAGATTTTGAGCAACCGGAACCGCCAGAACAAGGCAAGTGCCCCTTTACCATATTGATCCTATGTTTTGGAAAACTATTTTGTTTTGCGAAAAGGTATGTGTTCTGAGTCAAACATGAAGGGAAAACCCTTTTATAGGAGTTTACTAGTTTTGGTTAAACCACCCTTGCCACCAGGGAAGTTTATGAGTCGAGTATGGTTTTTGCTTTGATGCTTCGCTGAGTCCATGGGATTGGGAAGCGAGATAGATGTGTCTAGCTAAATGCACTCGCAATGATAATGAGAAACTGATGTTGTTAATGAACATGGATCAGAGGGAGATCTAGGCAAGCCTGGGTTTGTGAATGAGATAGCATGAGATGGTGGTTACTTGCAATAGATCTAAGGACCGGTTCATGCGAGCCCACGCTAGGATAACAGTGCCACCACAAGGCCAAGTATGGGTGCGGATTAGCTGACTAATTAGGTAAGTTACTAGTTTGTTATGGACCATGGAAGGCGCGGGGAATGGGAGTCGAGTGAGGACTGCCCTGGGAACTGCATGGCACAAGAGGGGGCCAGTGGGTGGGAGAATTGGAGATTCTAGCCTGCCGGTGAAACCTTAGTGAGTCCATACATCTAGTAGCCCCTTTGTAAAGGCTATTTTGTGATCTCTTAACCATACACCGACAACTGTGTACTGGTATAATGGAGGTTCTGCAGTTGCCGACGGGTGACGAAATCACAAACTTGTGGGAAAAGTGGTACAAACTCCGCAGAGTCTAAAACTATCATGACAGCCGAGCTTACGGTCACGAGCGCCTGGCCAACTTCCATGATTAGTTGGGATGGGTATTGGTTATGATTACTGGTTATGGTTTTGGTTTGGTTTTTGGGACTGTTGAGTCCGGGCGATAAGATTTGGTTGCATGACTGATGAGTTATGGCAACGAGATTTGGTCTCAGAGAAGACGGAACTGAATGGTAGCGAATACGAGATGGTATTCCTGAGATGGTAGCGAATACGAGATGGTATTCGTGAGATGATAGCGAATACAAGATGGTATTTGTGAGATGGTAGTGAATACGAGATGGTATTCATGAGCAATGTCTGGTTGAGACATGGAAAGTGATGAGACATAATGGAGGTATGTTGATATTTTAATACATGTTGGGATTATATTCACTTAAAGTTAAGTTTCTGTTTTATCGTGGTTTTGATAAATAACTTTGCTTTCTGCAATGAGCCTTTTATACCTTTCCTGTTGTGAGCAACATATCATATTTTCCCGCACTTGCTGAGTACATCATTGTACTCAAACTTGCATCATTACTTCATCATCAGGAGAAGATTACTATGAAGACCAGGTGGAGCAGTAGGCGTGTAATCTGTCCTCAACCTTGCCTGTGGGGATGGAGTAGAGATGGAGTCGCTGTTGCTGCTTATATTACTTCCGCACTAGTTTAAAGGACTTCCGCTGCTAGAATAAAGACTTCCGCTGTTTAGATAAGACTTCCGCTGTTAGCATGAGTCCAAGACTCATGAAATATTGTAATAAACCCTGTTATTCGTGGTAATATATATTCTGAGTTCAGTTTGTGGATGATATGTGTATGTGTGATGAACATCCTGGGCACACATATGCATCAGATCTCGGTTCCGTGGATTTTCCATAGAAACGAGGGCGTCACAACTATCGTCCACTAAATGCCGTAACTATCAAGAACAAGTACCCGTTGCCATGGATCGACATGTTGTTTGATCAGTTGGTCCAAGCAAAGATCTTTTCCAAGATGGACTTAAGATCCGGGTACCATTAGATTAAGATACGGGCTGAGGATATTCCAAAGATGGCTTTCTCGATGAGGTATGGACTTTATGAGTACCTGGTCATGTCCTTCGGCCTCACCAATGCTCCAGCTCACTTCATGTATTTGATGAACTCTGTATTCATGCCGGAGCTGGACAAGTTTTTCTTGGTCTTCATCGACGACATACTGCTATATTCCAAGTCGGAGGAAGAACACACGAAGCATTTGCGTATAGTATTGCAACGGCTGCGGGATCACAAGCTATACACAAAATTTAGCAAGTGCGAATTCTGGATATCGTAAGTGCCTTTTCTCAGGCACATTATCTCAGCAGAGGGCATCGCTGTAGACCTGAGTAAGATTACACAAGTGCTGAATTGGAAGTCCCCGAGGACTGTTCATGAGGTACGGAGTTTCCTCGGACTTGTGGGATATTATCGGAGGTTCATTTCAAACTTCTCGAAGATTGCCAAGCCTATGACGGAGTTGCTAAAGAAGGCTACCAAATATGTTTGGAGTCCAGCATGTGAAACAGCGTTCAAGGCATTAGTAAAGCACTTAACATCAGCATCGGTTTTGGCGCAGCCAGACACGACAAAACCGTTTGATGTGTACTGCGATACATCCGGCATTGGGCTCGGATGTGTGCTGATGCAAGACCGAAGGGTGGTCGCGTATGGATCACGGCAGCTTAGAAACCATGAGCAGAATTATCCAACTCACGACTTGGAGCTCACTGCCATGGTGCTCACACTTAAAATGTGGATGCACTACCTACTTGGTAACCTCGTACATTTATATACCGATCACAAAAGCCTCAAGTACATATTCACTCAGAAGGAGCTGAACATGAGGCAGCAAAGATGGTTAGAGTTGATAAAGGATTACGAAATAGAGATCCATTATCACCCCGACAAGGCAAACGTAGTGGTGGATGCGCTGAGTCGCAAGTCACACGTCAACAATCTGACCATCACACAGTTGGAAGGGAGCGAGCCACCAGTGCATGTGATTCCACATGGAGCTCTCTACAACTTAGCCTTAATCCCCACCATCCGTGAAGAGATAGCGACAGCTCAGAAACATGACAAGGGCATGTTGCATTTGCGGAGACGTGTAGACAGTGGGGAGCTGAAATGTTTCCGGAAAGACGGAGATGGCGTCCTATGGTTCAAGGACCGTATCATCGTACCCCGTAACCCGGAGTAACGGAAGAAAATCTTTGATGAGGCTCACTTGTCAAAGTTTTCTAATCACCCCGGCAGCAACAAAATGTATCAAGAACTCAGAAGCAAGTTTTGGTGGACACGGATGAAGCGGGAGATCGCAAAGTACGTGTCCGAATGTGATACATGTCGAAGGGTGAAGGCAGATCACATGAGGAAACCGGGACTGCTACAACCACTGGGCGTTCCTGCCTGGAAGTGGGAGGATGTGAGCATGGACTTCATCGTCGGTTTACCCACCACTTTTCAGAACATGATTCTGTGTGGGCGATTGTTGACCAGCTCACCAAAGTTGCCCATTTTACCCCGGTCAACACAAACTACAACGCCAAGAAGTATGCTGAATTGTACATCTCACGGATCCTATGCTAATACGGCATACCCCGCACCATCATATCGGATCGGGGCACTTTATTTGTGTCCCGTTTTTGGGAGCAGCTACACACTGCGTTGGGAACAAAGCTGATCCGTAGTTCAGCGTACCACCCGCAGACGGATGGGCAAACCAAGCGGGTAAACCAAATTTTAGAAGATATGCTACAAGATTGCGCTATCAACCACTGTAAGAATTGGGATGATCACTTACCGTTGGCCGAGTTCTCGTACAACAATGGGTACCAAGCCAGCATCAAGATGGCGCCATATGAGGCGCTATACGGGAGGAAATGCCGCACACCACTGAATTGGTGTGAGTCTGGCGAAAGGGTCACCTTCGGGATTGATCTTGTCAACAACGCGGAGGAAAAAGTTCGGCTGATTCAAGCGAACTTAAAAGCCGCCCAATCCCGACAAAAACAGTATGCAGACTGGAGAAGACGCCTGTTACAGTTTGAAGTCGAGGATCACGTATATTTAAGTGTGTCTCCAATGAAGTGCGTGAACAGATTCGAAGTGAGAGGAAAGTTAGCACCCCGATTCATCGGTCCATTTCAGATTACAGAAAGATATGGATCAGTAGCATACCAGCTGAAATTACCAGAAGCACTTTCCGGTGTGCACGACGTCTTTGACATTTCCCAGCTGAGGAAGTGTCTTAAGCTATCAACTACCATTCAGCTGGAGGATATAGAAGAACTGAAACCGGATCTCACGTATCGAGAGGAACTGGTTCAGATTATTGATGAAAAGGCCCGAACCACACACAACCGTACGTTGTGGTTCTACAAAGTTCTATGGAGTAATTACTCCGTAGATGAAGCGACATTGGAGAGCGAAGGATATCTTCGCGCTAACCACCCTGAATTTTTCACGTCGCATATACGGTAATCTTCCACCGTCCTCTCTCTCATTTTCACCTTATAATCTCTTGACGAGATTCTTTTAAGGGGGGAGGAATGTAAGGGCCTAAGTTTTTGGCACATATTCAAAGTGTTCATCACCACACACACACTTCATTTGAAGAAACTTTGTGAACAAATTTGAACAGAAAGTAAACACCATCAACATGGTTATTAGAGAATAAACTCACAAAATGCAAAAGTGGCATTTCCCACATCCATCATCTAGGGGCTGAGCATATGAAAAACTACAACACCTTGCTAGGAATGCTCATGCCAAAATTCACCGAAATCCAAAACCTTTTGAGGTTTTTTGGGAATAACTAGAAAGAGGGTAGTTTGAACTCAAATTCAAATTCAAACTATTTCCATCCCATGAATTCAAAAGTGGGAGGCATATTCTTAGTGAGCACATTTTTTTGAGCTCACCCACCAATTTTCACTCCATTTGGGGTTGATCTTGACATGAGCTAAGTTTAGCAAATTCAAAACTCAATTTGAATTTCAAACTGCATAGCTGAAAATTAATTCAAACACTTCACAATTTGAATTCTATCAACTTCAAATGGGCTTGTGGTTGATAATTCAAAAATTAGAGGGTATTTGGGTCTCTACTGTTTAGACCAGTGGGGAAAATTTAATTTCAGAGGTTAAACCTTGGGTGGGATCCACATGTCAGCCTCAATAGCCAAAGCAACCGACTGAGGGACTTAGCCCGGTTTCTTGCGCCGGCTCGGGCTGTCGCCACGGCGAGGAGCAGTTGGGACAGCAGCTGGTTGCCGCTCCCGACCACTGAACCGCCTCACCCTCCCTCTTATCCCCGCAGCTGAGCCAAACCGAGGCGTTATCGATCGTTTCTTCGCTCTCCCGCAAGAAAAGCATCGCCTCGCCGCTGCTCGCTCAGAGTTGATCAGAGAATCAGTGATCACCATCTCTTCACTCCCTCCAAGCTGCAAAACGGTACTAGAGATTCCCCTCTTCCTTCCTCGTCATAGCAATCAGCCGAATTCGAATGCTCTTGCTCATACCGAAGGTCTTTTCTGGTGACCTAAGTCCGCAGCATCTCGGGCTCCCGTGGACAGCCCAAAAGGGAGGTTGGCATGCCCAGGCTAAGGCGTCATCGGACGTGTTAGAGTCTGGTGCTGCTCACCGCCGAACCACAGCCGGAGTGTTTGATCACCGGCGATGAATTTCAGTTTCCCCTTTCACTCGGCGCAGACTGACCTTCGGGTGGAGATCCGCCAAATTCTCACTCCATTATTGTTTAGAGAGTCTCAAACTGTTTCTACACGAACTAGACTTAGTGGTGCACAAGTTGGCTTCACAACACGAAGCATGAGAACCCCTGTACATGGCATATTTCCAAGCTTACCAATGGCGGCTTATTCGGGAAGCATCGGGCGCACGGTGAGAGCCTACTTATGACCTCTCCCGAGCTGCTTCGAGCCCATGCCGAGCTTCCCTAGGGTCCACTGATGCTCTCTGGCCTTTTGCTCAATCAGGTGGGGTGCTCGGAAGTCTTGCTGACACGGCCGAAGTTTTTCCGAAGCCGCCGCTCATCGCCGGCCGTGTTTCGGTGACTGTCACGACGAGCTGAGCCCAGCATCGTGTTCCCCATGTGGAATTAGGTAGAGGCTGTGATGCCCGGGAATCGCAGTGGGTGGTGCCGTGTGATGCGGCACCCAACATCATGCACGAAAAGACGATAAGAACATAACGGAACCATTTTGTTACTCAAGATAATTTCTTTTACAACATAATGTACACACGCAGCGGAAATTAAAATTTGCTGGACAAACTACTCACTCTCGACCCTAACTACGCCAAAGAGAAGTCGTTCAGCCCGTGAACGCTTCCTACTAGCTTCACCAAAGAAAAGGCAGCGGCTATGTTTCCGATGAGTTGAACAAACCGTGAGGTTCGTTGTCTCACCGAACAACCCTCTTCATAGCAGGCATCCTGCTACCTGCAAAAACAACTCAGAAGCAACCGTGAGCACTAAGGCTCAGCAAGACTTAACCGTCACTCCTAAACATGTAACTCTAAATGCAGGTGTAGTAAGACAGTAGGAATAGGAATTTGCAAAATGCAGATTGACTAAACTTGATCCTTATATTCAGATTCTTATAGCCTTCATTTTAGTGGTCCTCACGCCTCATAACATCGGAAGTCCACAATCAAACAAGAAACGCTTATCCCGATGTTGCTAGCCTAAGGCGGAAATGAAATTTAGTTGGCTCTATATCTACTTCAGTCAAGGTTCCAATACAGTGATTAATCCACAAACAGCAAGTTAAGAGACTTAGTTCCTCTTCTTACTGAGTCACGGCGCAGTGGGCAAGTATGCTCAATCCTCTTCCGCGAGCGACGGTGATTCGAATCAATAACAACCCGGAATACACGACACATACACCCGCCTCGAAAGACTCTCTCAAGAGCTCTTTCTTACGTTGTATGCAGCAACCTTTCACATGGCACCCCGACATAGAAAAACGCTTCGCGCCGAGCAGGATGGTCCTCTACGCGGACACGTCGAAGTTGCCCGCTAAAGGATTTACACCTCCCGCCTTCTCAACGTCATTCCCACGCGAAGGATGAGTTTCTATATCACGGTCCATCGAGTTACATCGGTTTCATGGGTCCCATACCCCACTATATATCCGGTACAGCTCAATGTTGTCCAGTAGGGCTGCATACATACGGTCCTTAACCGACACGGACGGGGCTACAACCAACCTCCACATTTGCCTTACCATCCCGGTCCAGGCCAAATGTGGTCTCAAGCATTGTCACACCCATCGCAGGTCGAGACTAACCTTGAGAGCTCCATCCTACAGGAACATCCCCGTCCCCATCTCATTTTCATGAGGGTGCTCTTATCATCAAACATCTCGCGAGTAACTCCATTACTTGACCTTTCTCGCGAGTAGGTTTTTACTACTTGACTTCTACCGAGCTAGCTACAACATTAGCCTAGCATCTACAATGAGGCCAATCCTACACTAAACCTTCTACTCAGGGATGTAAAATCCATGCAAGTGGGTTTCAATCATCCTAGACATAATGCACAATATCAATCTAATAACCATGAGGTGAAGTAAAGAAAAATTTAAAACGGTAAAGATATGCAAACCGGGGCTTGCCTTGCTCAACGGTTTTGTTAGAAGCTAGAAGTTAGTCTTCCTCTGGAGAATCCGCCAAACTCGTCACGAGATGGAAATCCTCGCTGCAGAGTCGAGTCCTCATCGAACGTCGACGTCACGTGCTATTAAGATGATTTATGCACATGTATTCAAAAGCAATTTAAAAAATGATTCAAACTGTTGTACCAGTTAACCCACACATAAGATAGATAAACAACAGCAAGGTTTCTGTTGTTGGATCTAAACCTTAGAGATGATGAAACCTAGGTGAAAAGGAGATACTAATAATCACCATGTGATTAAGTCCATTATATGAACACTTAAACCTAAAAGATGGTAGCTCAAGTTCCAGAGTTCCAATGAAGCTGAGAATTTAACCACAGCTTATATGGAAGCTATTTAGGCAGTGTGCAAAAATTGAGCTCATGAAATGGCTCAAGGTGATCACAATAATTCCTAATGTGATTTTCACTAATCTGCCTTTACCCCCTAGGTATTAAGCTTTCCTATGCTGCAAAGTATACTTTTTGTGAATTACAAAATGTCCTGAGTCCATAGGAATTAGTTTTACCATTTTTGGAGTTTCCTACATGGAGATATGGATTTTAGAAGGATTGGGAAAAAGCTGAAAATGTCTCTGTTCATTTTCCCATTTTTCAGAGACATAAGGAATGAACACATCATTTAACCAAGCAAATGAGGTCCAATACCTCTGACATTTTTACTGGAATTCATGTATTTTTGGAAGAATGTCCTGTCCAAATTTGGGAATTTTCCAATAAACAGAACTCCTGTAAAAATTCATACAAAATTTTCCTTAAATGAATTAATGAGCCAAATCCAGGGATTTCATAAACATTGGGCTGCACACCTAGATTGTACTCTTTTAGAGGAATCCAACAAAATTTGTTTCACAATTTTTGGACACTCCTACACAAAGTTATGGCTCTCCAAAGTTTGAACTAAAGTGGGAAAATCTAGAAAATGTTTAAATGCCGACAGTGGGTCCCACCTGTCATCCCTAACCTCCAGACTCGCGCCAAACAGACCAGTGGCGGCCCCCTCCGGCGAGGTCGCCGGAAAGGCACTTCCCAGCCGCCTCCAGACCCCCTGATGGCCGCCCCCCATATTTCCCCATGCTGGACACGTTGGTGTGGTCGCCGCGGCTGAAACTCGCCGGAAAACAGGGCGCACCGGCCACAGCAAACCCTAGCACTCCGGCGAGGTCTTGCACGGTGAATTCTCCACCAAATGGTTGGTTCTTGGGCTCTACAGCACCAGGGGATCATGTAGAAGACCGACATGAGGTCTAAACATGTCGGGGAGAGCTCCAAACCTATCGGCACCATGTGCCCGATATAGTCCAGCGCTGTCCCTTCAAAAAGAACTCGGATTCCTCACTCTACACTCAATTTCTTGGTCCAAAATCGATAGAGGAGGTGTGCTAGGCAGTTAACATCCTGTGTGTGAAGTTTGAGACCCAACAAACACGATTTGAGGACGAATTTTACAATTCCTTACCTCAAGGTCCGTTTCTGCCGCCCGGGAGGAAAACTTGAAATTCTCCCTCTGTGATCAATGGCTAGGGCTGATCTTTGGAGGTGAGCAACTAGACTTGTTGGTGCACAGATGGGGTGGCTTGCTTGGGCGTGATCCCTTCTAGTTTGGGCTGTCCACGGCGTCCAGTTCCGGTCCTCCGACGTTCAACACGGGAGCAGCAGAAACTTTTCTGTTTCTAAGCGCCGGTGAGCTCGGGACGGTGGAGGAAAGTTGACAGCCGGCTAGAGCACTCAGGGGCGAACCTTTTTGCTTCTGGCAGCTCGAGCAAATGAGCTACGGTGGTGGCTGCGTGATGGGAAGAAGAGCAGAGCGGTGGTTCTGTTCTGCTTAGGAGAGAAGCCCACCGGAGCAGAACACTGAGGCTGAGATCGAGCTGGGAGAGGCAAATTAGCCTTATGGCACTCGCTGGTGATCAGGATGAGGAGAAGTCGAGCAAGCAGGAGCTGGCTTCGGCCAACGGGAGGTGGCGCGCGTGCGCTGCCCGCGTGATACAGAGAAGACTTCGGGTTGAAGTCTACTGACATGTGGGCCCCATGTTCCCCCTCTTATCCTCCGGTTCCGGATAAAATAGCAAACGAGCTCCGAATTTGATCAAACTTGGAGGATTGGTCAAAAGAATTATGAGGAACTCAAATCTGAAATCAGATTTTGAAATTGAGTTTGTTTGGTTCAAAATTCAAATTTAAGTTTGAATTTGAACGTGCCCTCATTTAATCCTCGGAATAAATAGTATATGAAACCTAAAATTCTCCAAATTTGAAACTTAGGCTCTTGAATACATGAGAAATGCATCTATGCTCTCACATATGGGCCTTTGTACAATCTGAATAGGAATCCTTTCAAAATAATTCAAATTGCATTTAAATTTCCTCCACTCTACTCATAGAGAAGGTGCACATGAGTTAGAGTTTTTGGGAGTCTAATTCTTCCCCCTAGGTTAACATGTGTTGAGCATGGGCTAGAGAAAATTTTTAACTCCCTCACATGTCCATATTTGTGTTCATTATTTCATGTGACACCATTATCGTCTTTCTTTGCCTTAACTTTGTTTCATACGTTGAAATAAAACTTTACAAAAGTTAGGGCTGTTACAGAGGCGGCCAATATCATGGAGTTTGGCACACGGCAGAGGCCACCGGCGAGCTCTCCGGCGAGAGTTTGTGGCGGCCGAGCGCGGGAGGCAGGAGGTAGAGGAAGCTCCCAGTCCCACGTGTCAGCGGCCGATATTTTAAAATCCGCGATTAGCTGTGGCACCGAATCGGGTGTGGCTGCATCTGAAGTATTCCATAGCCCTGTTTGTCGACCACTGAGAAGTTGACATGTAGCCTCGGTCCCACGCGCAGCAATTTAAACATTTCTCCAATTTTCAGATTTAGTTCAAACTTCAAACAAACATAACTTTGGCTAGGAAACTCAAAATCGAGTGAACCAAATTTTGTTGGATTCAGCTCTCTGAGTAATTTCCAACAGATCAAGTTTCACTCTACGAAAATCCTTATTTCTCCAGAATTAATTCTTCAAATTTAAATTGTTTAGAATTTTAACTGGAGAACCATTTAGAGGAAAATTCTGAAATTTTGATGGGATGTTCACCAGAATATCCCGGAGCTACCATAAAAATTTCAGATCCATTTGAGCTCATTTGATCCACCTAATGGTGTTATTAATAAAACTGTTCCAGAGAAAATAGAAAATGTCCAGAAACATTTTCAGAATTTCTCAGAAATTGTTTAGCTCATATCTTTAGCTAGGAAACCTTCAAATTAAGTGAGACTAACTCTATTAGAACCCTCTGAAAACCTAGTTTTCAGAAAGTCATGGCTTGCTCCATGAAAATCCATAGAACACTCTAAGAGCTCCAATTAAGGTCAAGTACATAATTATTTGTGGAGAGCTCAAATGAGCTTTGCTGCAAATGAAACTTGGCTAAGTCTCTGTTCATCTTGTAACCAAACCGCAGTACAAATTTCAGAGTCAGTGGGTCTGTCTAGTAAGACTTATAGTCTTCAAAAGTTTAAATTCAATTCAAATGCATTTAAATTGATACGTATACATGTTATCTCATGTAGTCGCTAAGGTTGAGGAGGAACCCGAAGTCTTAGACTTCGTCACTCCGGAAGAGCAGCTAGCCTACGACCAAGAGCAGCAAGGCAAGCTCCGGTTTGCATTAACATTTTTACAAATTTTTACTATTTTGAGGACTTACTTTGAGCACCCACTTACTTCTTGCATTAGAGTCTTGTTTGAAACCCAAATGCATAGCCAAGAAAACCCTGGGTTGGGATTAGATTTGAAAACCTCGTTAGCTACTGCAATGCTAAGATAGTGTAGGATTCGGTACAAGTCGAGTGGTTAGAACTACTCGCGAGAATAGGGTAGAGGCACTCGACTCGGGTAAAGATAGCAAATGAAACACATGGCAAGAAAAATGAGACCGAGCTGAGAGTAAGGGCAGCAGGACTTTAGGGCCTGGGTGCTATAGTTCCACTTGTGTCGATTGAGGACCGAGCCGTGTGCGGGCCTGTTGAACAAGCTAGAATAGTACCGAAGACGTACCGGCTATATGGGAACCGGGAAACCGGTGTAACACGGGTAGCTGGGTGTTGAGGTATAGCTGGTCGTTCAGAGGGTAGGTTGAGAGCTCGAGGTGTAAATCGGCTGGCGGCACTGTGGATGCGCGCGCAGAGACCTCTTGCTCGGGACGATTGGACCGGTTCAACATTTGGCTGGCAGGTGAAATGTGGCTGCGTACGACGTCCGTGATGGTTGCTGTAGGCAACATCGAGTACGGTACGTGACGGGTGATTCGGGTAACCCTGCAGGTGTAAATCGATTATAATCACCGTCCCTCATGGTCAGTGAGTACCACTTGTTCACTGTACCGTGACGTAGAAAGAACATGCTAGATACATGTTAAAAGTTTGCTGATTTGAAAGACATACTTTGCTTGTTAATGTCTTGTTGTAGTTTAGAGCTAATTAAAGTTCTTTTCAACTTTGGGCAAAGTACATGAGAGAAATGCGTTTCTTGTTTGATTGCGGCTCTCTCATGTGCCTTAGCATAAGGTTCTCCACAACCTGCTGCTAAAGTAAGGTTCAAATAATTAGGCGAGTCCTTTGCAACTTATTTTACCTCATGTACCCTAAAACCATCCATGTAGAAGTTTCATGTATAGGAGAGACGGGTCAGTCTAGCTGAGCCATCGTGCTCGCTGCTTGTGTTTGAAGCTTTTTCAGGGGTTTATGAGGGAAGGACCCCCGAGGAGGAGACGGAACCCAGGAGGGGAACCCCGTCGAGTGGGAGTCGTGCACGCTGCCGTGTTAGTGAGGGTGCGTGCTAGCAGGGACACGTTCACGGGATGAACGTGAACTCCATGCATAGTCTACGCCCGTGAGTGTAGGCTGGACCTATTTTGTTGTAAAATGTTCATAAACTGGTTTATGTAATAAAACTTTGTTTCCACTTTGTATCTTTGATGTGCGTTATCCGGTGCTGTGCAATGCAGCACTCCTCAGCGTGATCCTGGCTCGACAAGGCCGTGGGGCCGTGTCAGATTTGCCAAGATCACTTTTTCCTTTAACTTAGCATTGACGCTGCGAAAGAATCATTTGCATTTTCGTGCTTCCGTGTTCACTAGTCAAGCGCATACTGTACAAATTGATTGAACACTTTTGAATGCTCGTGGGCATCCCTCCCTCCTTGTTTTAAAATTATAAACTCCTTGAACTTCCTTTGGATTATTTTGGAAGGAACATGGTAAGCATGGAATGCCTTCCGAAATTCAATCCATGTGATTTGATGTCGCGTATAGTGTTTTCTGATGTCCGTTGCATTGGAGCAACCCGAACTTAGACTCGATGGTGCGGATCCAGCTGTCCGCCACCAAAGGTTCCACGGCCTCCGTGAAGACCGGTGGTTGAGTCAATAAGAACTCAAAGTAGGAGCTCGGTTAAGGTTGGCGAGAGTGTTCGTCTTGACGTCCCCCTTGATGGGACGTATTTAGCACAAGGGTGCGGAGCAAATGGGTTTGCATGTTGTTTGCAACAGACATGGCAGCCATAACGTCCGCCATCATGAACGTAGGTGGAGATCCTGGTGGCTGCTGCTGTTGCATACCTCGCTGCTCCGGATGTGGAGAGTCATCACCACCATGACCTCTGGAACCACCCACTTCACACATGGAACGAGTTCGCACCATTCTCCATTGCAAGAGTTCACGATCAGCTTAACACTCTTACTTGACTTATTCCATAAATAAAGTAGTGAAATACTGATAATGAAGTATTAACATGTAAGCAAACGGATCTACGCGCAAACTTGGTCCAACTAACAAAAATGGTTTAAGGAATAGCTGGAACAGTCACAGTTATGGTCATTCTGCCTCAGATTGACCAGTCCTCAAACAAACCAGATTTGTGTTGTCAAAACAACAGTTTCGTGGCTTGGGTTAAATACCAAAGTTGTATAGAACTTCAGTACCTTTCCAGAAAGTATTTATTTGGCCCCAGCTAAGTTTTCAATCGTAAGTTATGAGCTTCTAAAGTTGACAGAAATCCTGAAAGAATTTCGGTAGCACCTCCCCTGTCAGTGCTCGCTTTGGGTCAACTTTTCCATAAAGTTACGAACATATATGGACCAACTCATAATTAAAATTTGAAGCACGATTCATAAGATTTCCATAAATGTATGATTTCACATTTTACGATTTTTATAAACGAAGTTATAAGCAAAATCCAATCAGTACAGAAACTATGCACAGACTTTGGGTACTCTGGACAGTTTCACTTGTTCTGCAAATTTCATCACTTTACAGGAGGATTCTGCCCTGAGGTTGAAAATAAACATTTTGAATAACTTCCTAAGATTTCCAAAAATGTATTTATATGACCCCTTTGCCTTCCTGGATAATACGATAGGATGGTTCAAAGTTAACAGAATTTCTGGCAGGACTTTGACAGCACCTCCCCAGAGGTACCTAGTTTCAATCCACAATTCCAAATAATTCTGCTCCAGTTTTGGCAAAACTTTGAATTACAAAGTTGTATCATATCTAATGCCCTTTCTGGAAATGTATTGCAATATCCTTAGAGATTTTTTGCAGAAAGTTATGGTGGAATTGCAGAAACTCTGTTTCAGGTTCTACCCATTTGTAGCGGTTTTGGTTTCTATGGTTTTTGACCAACTTTAAGTGTGTTTATGTCCTGGAGTTTTATAGAAAGGTTTTATAGAATTTTTCCAACTTTTCAAAAATGTATCACAAAATACCATTGGTCCTTGCCACAATGAGTAACACCCTGTGCAAGTTTCAGCAGAAACACTGCCAAAACAGGGGACTCTGTTTTGGTTCTCTCTATACTCACATAGTCTTTAGTTGGTTCCTAAACAAGTCGTAACCAATTGATTTGAACTGTCTTCATTAAAGTGTCACATAATCTTCATGTTTAGTAGATGAGTGAGGTGTTGATGCATTTTTCATGATAATGCCGGTACTACGTATCTCAAAGAATAGAAAATCCTAACCGGATTACATCCGGCATATACGTTCTATTGGTGGCACTAGAATCGTTCACTTGCCAACGTATTCTACTCGTAATACAGATACGTGGTTAGTGTACCTGCAGAATACACACAATTGTAAAGCACTCATTATGGTGCCGTACGGCACTGCCCGCACGGGCTCCTATGTAAACAGTCACAATAATATATCTGTATAAAAGACAAATGCCCCGTATCATTCCATATTGGCCGTCCCCCGAGTAAGGCACATCTCACGGGATGGGATCGTGTTTCCACACCACACGACAAGGGACTCGAATAGAGCGTGTACAAGTGGACACGGTCAGGAATTTTATCAACCCGATGGATACCACCTACTGCCTACCAAGGCACGCCAATGGCGAGCGCTGCGTATGTCCTCCTAGGCGTATGGTTTCCACTTTCTTGCCTAATGCACACAAGGGACCAGCTCTGCATATGAGCTCAAGAACATAAAGAGTTCAGGAGTTATCATATTGACGTCTCGCACAAAGCCGTGAGATCTCTTCCCTGAACCACTTTCCTCCTCAGGGAAGCTAACTGAAATTGATCCGCTTTCGGTAGCGTACCCTACCTCTTACCTAGTCGGCGGTGCGTCGTAAGAGAATATAATAACAGGTACGTTAGTTTTCCACCTTATATAACTTATACGAATAGTAGTCCTTATGTAGGCCTAGTACCGAATCCTCACTCGTAAACACAAAATTTTGAAAATACGTGTCTTTTCAGGTGCGCTATTCCCAATGCGGCTCTGATACCAGTCCATGGGGACCACTGTACCAACATTCCAGGAATCACATTGGATGGTGTCGTGCGATGTGAAACCTAACGGCACATGAGAGAAAAGAAAACATTCATAGAAACATATGCCTTTAATACATATCATTGTTACATTTTTACAAATAATGTACTGGCGTACATTGCAGCGGAAAGATAAGGATAAAACTCACGAATTATAGCCTACGCTAAGCAAAAGTGAAGTCATCCCGCCCGTGGATGCTCCACACTAGCACACACAAAACCATGGCGGCGTGCAGGGTTCCAAGTGAGACTCACGCCCCTCATTGGTTGCTGCCCAACTTGGATCACCATTCCTCCCTAACGTTGCCCTATGCAATGTCACCTGCAAAATAATGAATCAACAAACCGTGAGCTTATGCTCAGAAAGACTTAACCGTAACCCTAAATGTGGAACTCTAAATGCTGGAAATAGAAGGCTGAATATAGAAGTTTGCATAAACGATAAACTTGAGCTAACATGTAACAGCCCTAACTTTCGTAAAGTTCTATTTCACGTTATGAAACAAAGTTAAGGCCAAGAAAGTGTAAGTATGTGTCACATAAAATTACAAACATGCAATGGACATGTGAGGGAGTTAAAAGTTTTATTTAGCTTAGGCTTGAAACCTGTTAACATGAGCAGGGAACTTCACTCCCTAATTTTGAATTCATGTCAACCCTCATTATGACGAGGATGGAGGGAAATTTAAACACAACTTGAAATCTTTTAAAAGGATTCATGCTCAGATTGTCCAATTGCACACAAGTGAAGTCACTAAGGCATTCCTCATGTATCAAAGAGCTGCTGGTCCAAATTTGGATATTTTTGGAGCTTGTATACTATTTATTCCGAAGAATAATTTAGGGAGAGTTCAAATTCAAATTTTAAATTTGAATTCTGAATCAAACGATCAAAATTTTGAAATCTGATTTCAGATTCAAATTCCTCATAATTTTTTTAGTCTACCATCCAATTTTGGTGGAATAGGCGGTGCGGGAATCTTAAATAACATAGGGGAGAGGGTTTTAGGTGTTGGGGACCCATATGGGAGTCTCCCGGTTTGCAACCGACTCCCTCGGTCCTTCAGCGTGCGCCAGCTCCCCGCCGACCCCGTTCCCGATGAGTTCTCGGCGCCAGATCCAGCTCGCCCTTCGATCGTCTCGGTTCCTATCCATCATGCACAAGCACAACCAAATTTCGCTTCTCCTAGTCGCTCTCGCGTTTCCTCGGCTTGCTCCTGCGAATAACACTGCCACCGCCATATCTCTGTTTCCCGATCACCCTCGCCAGCCGAATGTCGGTTGGCTGAGCTCCTCACACAGAAAAGCAGTGAACACACGTGCTTTAGCCCATCTACCATCTCTACTCCTTCGATTTTTTCTCGTTTGTACTTGGAATTCCAGAGTTGTAGCTGTGCCGCGTTGAACACCGAACACAATGAGTTTGGCTCCCCTTGGGCAGCCCAAACCGTGAGGGATCACGCTTGAACAACCAACTTCCTCGGTGCACAGGTGACCCTAGCTGCTTCTCCATGAAGCTCAGCCCTAGCAATTGATCATAGAGCGAGAATTTGGAGTTTTCATCCTAGGCGGCCCAACTCGACACCGAGGTAAGAAATGGTGAAATTCACGATCAATTCCTGTTTCTAGCCTTTTAAACTTCGCACATAGATTCTTGACTTGCTAGCGCACATCCTCCATCAAATTTAGACCGAGAGATGGGCTGCAGAGGGAAGAAAATCCAAGTCTTGTCTATGGCGCACCGTCGGACCCTGTCAGCCGCACAGTGCCGACATGGGTGGAGAGCTCCCAGGCCCGGTTGGTTTCCATTTTCAGCTTATACACAACTCCCTGGTGCTTCAGAGCCAAAAATTTGAAAATTTAGTGTGGAATTGAGCTTGCGCATCCTTGCCGGAACCCTAGGTTCCGCTGTCGCCAGTGCGCACGGTATTCCGGTGATCGCCGGTGGCCGGTGACCCCACAAATGAGTTCAGCAGGCTGGATTAGGGGGGGGGGGGGGGCGGAACTCAGTCCCGCTGACCCTCGCGCGGAGACCGCCACCGTTCTGTTCGGTTTGGCGCGAGGCTAAAGGCTTGCTGACGCGTGGGGCCCGGTGGCAGTATTTAAACTTTTCTCTGATTTTCAGATTTCCATTCAAATTCAAACAGCCACAACTTTGTGTAGAAGTGTACAGAAATTCCCAAATAAATTGTATTGGATTCCTCTCAGTGAGTACTATCCAGGGGTTCATCACAATATTCATGAAAATCCTTGATTTGGCTTATTAATTCATTTAATGAAAATATTGTAGAATTAATTCCAGGAGTTATTGGAAATTTCCCAATTTTGGGCACAACCTTTCTCTAAATATACTTGAACTCCAGTAAAAAATTCAGAGGCATTGGACCTCATTTTATTGGCAAAATGAAGTGGCAATCATCTATGTCTCTAAAAAATGGTAAAATGGACAGAACCAATTTTCAGCTTTTCCCCAATCTTTGTAAATTCCATATCTCCATGTAGGAAACTCCAAAAACGGTAAAACCAATTCCATGGACTCTGTACATTTTGTACTTCACAAAAAGTCCACTTTTAAGCATAGGAAAGCTTAATATCTAGGAGGTAAAGGCAGATTAGTTAAAACCACATAAGGAATTGTTGTGATCACATTGAGCCATTCCATGAGCTCAAATTTTGAACACTGCATAAATACCTTCCCTGGAAGCTGTAGATAAATTTTCAGCTTCATTGGATCCTTTGATCTTGAGATACCATTATTTAGGTCTAAGTGTTCATATAAGGGTTTAATCACGTGGTGATTAATATTACCTTCCTTTCACATAGCAAGTTCTTCTCAAAGGTTGTAGATCCAACAACAGATACCTTGCTGTTGTTTTCCAATCTTAGTTGTAATTAACTTGTACAACCACTTTAAAGCATTTTCCAAGTTTCTTTTAAACTATGTGCATCATCATCTGATTAGCACGTGACATCGATGCTCGACGAGGAGATCAACTCTGAGGCGAGGATCTCCCTCTCGTGATGGACTTGGTGGATTCTCCGTTGGAAGATTAAGTCTAACAAAACCGTTGAGCAAGGCAAGCCCCGGTTTGCATATAATTACCGTTTCAAATTTTGCTTTTACTTCACCTCATGTTTATTAGACTTGATATTGTGCATAATGTCTAGGATGCTTGAAACCCACTTGCATGACTATTATAACCATGACTAGAAGGTTTCGGATAGGATTTGTCTCGTCATAGATGCTAGGCTAATGCTGTAGATATCCGGTAGAAGTCGAGTAGTAAAAATCTACTCACGAGAAAGATCGAGTAGCGGAGTTTACTCACGAGAAGTTGATGATAAGAGCACCCTCAAGAAAAGTGAGATGTAGAGGGGCAGTTCCTTAGGTTGGAGCACTCAAGGTTGTCTCGACCTGCAATGGTTGTGACAATGCTTGGGACCACATTGGGCCTGGGCCGGGTATGTAAGGCCAATGTGGAGGTTGGGTATTAGCCCCATCCGTGTTGTTTAAGAACCGCGCTGTATGACGCCCTGCTGGACAATATTTAGTTCTACCGAATATATAGTGAGGTATGGGACCCATGAAACCGATATAACTCAATGGACCGTGATATAGAAATTCATCCTTCATGTGGGAATGGCGTTGAGAAGGCGGGAGGTTATAACTTGCTGAGCCTTAGTGTCACGGTTGCTTCATAGTTGTTTTTGTAGGTAGCAGAATACCTGCTATGAAGATGGTTGTTCAGTGAGACGTCTAACCTCACGGTTCGTTTAACTCACCGGAAACCTAGCCACTGCCTTACTTTGGTGAAGACGGTAGGAAGCGTTCATGGGCTGAACGACTTCTCTTTGGCTTAGATAGGGTCGAGAGTGAGTGGATGTCCAGTTTTATTTTCCGCTGCGTGTGTACATTATGCTGTAAAAGAGCTTATGTTGAGAAATAAATCATTTCATATGTTCTTACCGTCTTTTCGTGCATGCTGTTGGGTGCAGCATCGCACGGCACCACCCAGTGTGATTCCTGGAGCGAGGGACCTGAACCGAAAGGGGCTGCCCCGCGACAGCTGCTATCAGAGCCGCATTGGGAATAGCACACTGAAAAGAGTATATTTTCAAAAACATAGAAGTATACGAGTGAGGAACGTATAGTATGCCCACATAAGGACCATTAGTAGCATAGTTACTTAAGGTGGCAATCTGAAAATGTGTTCATATTTAGTATTTCAATTTAGTAACGACGCACCTACGTGGAGGTAAGATGGTAAGGAACGCCTCCGAAAGCAGATCAATTTTGGTTAGCTCCCCCATACGAGGAAAGTAGTGTGGGATGTTCCATTCAGAAATGGACGGGAAGTGAATATGTTTTCTAAGATTCTTCATGTCTTAGAGACAAATGAATGGCACTAGCCTCCAGTGCGCAAACCCAGGTACAAGAGGAGGAGACCCCATCGTGTGGTTTGTAACACGGAGTATGTTTTCTAGGACTCTTCATGTCCTACGAGGCATATGAAAGCGCTGTTCCACTGGTGTGCTTAGTTGCAAAAGTGTGGAGCCCTCTGTCGGGTGGTGAATAACCCAATCATGTACCTTGAGACATGGCGTGACTCAAGGACGACACGTATCGCAATGATACGGAGTCGTATGTTTTTACTATGATATGGACCTTCCTAAAATGACAAACCTCTTGTGTACTTCACTATTGAGTGGTTTTATGCAGGTACCTTAACCACGAGTAGAATATTGCGTTTAGAAAATGTGTGTGAGTTATCGTTTTAGTGCCACCATTTGAGACGTATATGCCGGTATAACGCCGGTTAGGATTTTTTATTTCGTGAGGAAGCGTAGTATCGTGATATTTTCTTAACTTCATGAAAACGGAAGTTTGCAAATAAAAGAGTAAATTTGGAGCCTAGGATTACATTATGGGTTGATGAACTCCTATATTGAACTAAGAGTTAATTGGGAGTATAGATTCAATCTAAAAGACTTAGAAATAATCTCCCCTGTTTTCGGCAGAATTTTGCTGAAATTGAACAGGACATAACTTTTGTGTGGTTGAACCAATTGATGTGTGTGATACATTCCTGGTAATTTTTTCATGTCTTCTAAAAATTTTATGTAGAAGTCCAGAACATAATCACCATCCAAATGGATGAAATTATCAGATGAGTGCGAACTGTCCAAAAACAGGGCATACACAAAATGCTCTCTTGAAATTTCTGTATTTCGACCGTAACTTCTTGTAGAAAAATTTATAATGATCAAGTAATACACCGTTGGAAAGTGTATGATATGTTCTATGACTTTGTAGTCCAAAGTTTTCCCAGATTTGGGACAGAACTTATTGTAATCTTGTGGACAAAGCAACCACTTCCAAATGAGGTGCTGTCAAAATTGTTCCAGAATTCTGTCAACTTTGAAATATTATAACTTTTGATCCAGAACTTATATGAAGGCAAATAAATACTCTTTGGAAAGATATTGACGTTACCTATAACTTTGATATAGAACTTGAGACATGAAGTTGCAATTTTCATATTAAAATTTTGGGATTAAGGCCAACTGGTCACTCTGAACAGAGTATTGATCATTGCCCATTTAACTTGAGACTTGTTGTGGACAGGGATATTTTATACTTCTATAAGTTCCATAACATGTTCTTTAGTTATCGTTAAGTTTTTTCCGACTGTTGGAATTAAGGGTTTGGACAAACTTGCTCAAGTTTGGTAGATTCCAGAATTGTCAAACTCTGGTTAGCTTGTGTAGTGCTGCAATAATTATGTGGAGCTTTTACGGTTAATGTTTTCGAATTAAAGTTGATTTTAACTTTGAATTTTTACCACAAATTGCTCATTCTTGCAGTAGGGATCACCCTCATTCCAGGGGTGAGGTTGGTGAGTCGAGTCACGGTGGAAATAATTCGCCATAACAACAAGTGCCGGCGTCATCAACAAGATTGGCGGACATTTTGGGAAAGATGGCTGAGTCTCTTGATCCGTTAGTGCAACAAAGCATACGATAGGAGACACTACAGCGTAATCCCCCACCAAGTACTTATCTGGATTTTTTAGCAAGACAACCACCGGTTTTCTCGGAAGTAAAAAAACCGTGGGAGTCGGCTCGTTGGCTCCAATGTATTGAAGCCAAGTTCGATATGCTTGAGTGCGATGAATTTCAAAAGACTTTATTTGCCGCTCAATAACTCCACTTAGCCGCTGCAGCTTTGTGGGCGGAGTATATCGCTACTCTTCCGGAAGGTCATCGTGTGACGTTGGAGGGATTCCGGAAGGTTTTCCGGGCACGTCACATTTGTTCGGGAATTCTTCAAAAAAAGTATCAATACTTTCTGGAGTTAAAGCAGGGTGAAAGGAGTGTGTATGAGTACTTTAAAGAGTTTTGAATATTGAACTCTTATGGTAGACTCAGAAGCGTTGAAGTGTGATTTTTTCTTCCGAGGTTTGAATATTGAACTTAAGGATCAAGTGGCCTTGTTCAATAACGGTATTTACAATGAGTTGGTAATTGCTGCTATCATTAAAGAACACATGCATCTCCATTGCCATGCGGAGCTGAAAAGGAGTATGCCGCCGGACAGTGATATCGAGGTTCCTCCGAACTATCTAGTGTGGTATTACTCGCGAGTCAGATAAGAAATTCAGCCTGTGGTGCAACTCTCACAACCAAAGCTGGAGTTAATCACTTATGAGCTTCCACCTCAACAGCAGCAACCAGAAATTATTCGTAAAACCCTACCACAACCAGCTGTGCATGTATTGTCTCCACCTTGTGTTAGTGGAGAGCTCAGGATTTCTGTAACACGAGACCATTGTGGAGCTGAGCAGAGCCACCATCGTGTGCCATCTCACAAATGCTCAGATCAGCACCATATCCATTCAAAGAAGGTTCTTTAAAAAGCTGGCAGGGTTAACTACACAACTATTGAGGACATTGCAGAAGGAGAACCACTTTTAGCGGGCATGTTCACGATACATGAACAGCCCACATTCATTTTGTTTGATTCCGGAGGCACTCACAATTTTATTAGCAGAGACTTTGTGCTAAAGAATCATCTTCCATTTAGCACTGTCAGACAACCATTTCATATCAGCCCACCCGGAGGCAAGATATTGTAAATGTCCCAAAACTTGTAAATGAAAAACTTGATTTATGAATAAAGTTGGGTTCAAGTTCAAGAAAATGGGACTTACTAAAACTTTTTAACACCTGATGATACACATGGATGTCTAACCATCCGAGCTCTAATACTCAATTGAGATGTGTTAAACCAAGGTTGGTTTAAACCCAATGTGTAAAGTTTCCATGTGCAAGAGGATTTTAATTTCAGCATTTTGAACTAAAGCGTTCACTTAAGGCAAAGGTGGCCATTTCAAAAAGAGAGTTCAAACTGTTCATTCAAAATTCCTAATTGCAGTGGCCAACTCAAAAATCAGATTGCACATTTAAATTCCTCAGGTCCAAAATAGTGGGATGGAAAAGTTTGAGAAAATTTGGAGATACTTTGATATGTATGTCAAAGAGGCTTTCAATTTAATTGGAATTCGAATTCAAACTCGAAACTGAAGTAAACCTTGTCAATTTCCCAAATGGAGGTAAATTTTGAACTCCTCATGACTGAAGTTTGCAATGCGCCAAATTGGAGATATTTTGGGGGGGAAAAGCAGTGGGACCCACTTGTCATTGAGAGGGGAAGACTTACATCCGAAGTATTGCTTCTCTGCTCTCTGTTTCCACTCGAACCAGCCAGCTGCCTCATGCGCGCCACCGAGGCTTGACGCACCGGACACCTCCTCGCTCTCTCCTCACGCTGGCGACCAGATTGTGTGTTTGCCTAACGTTCGGAACGATCTTTTGCTCACCCACGGAAGCAACTCAGGCTTTTTCTCTCCCTCACGCAGAAACTGAACAAAGCACCGCCGCTAGTCTCGGTTGGATCAGGAGCTGGTGAACTCGTGCGTGCAGAGGCCAGATGAGCTGCAAAAATGCACCGCGGATTCGTCCTATGCCTCCTCAGTGCAAAACCCAGCGAGTTGCGGCCTTCCTGACCTGAGAACAGCTCGTCATCGCGGCAACCGAACCTCACCGACGTTCGGACTTCTGTGGACAGCTCGCACCGAAGCTTTTCACTGCCGAGCGAGCACACTCTGAGATGAACCGGAACTCCAAGTTGCTCCTCCCCAAACCTTCAGCTCAAGCCGTGAATCATCATGCTTGAATTTGACATTTTTCTCCCGGTGAGCAGCCACGGACCTTTCGATAAGGATCTCTAAAATTTGTGCTTAATTCTCACTTAGGGATCACCAAATCATGCACAAATGAGATAGACTCGTTGGCGATCCAATTTCCTTCGCAACTTTAGCTTCAATCCGACTGTAAGCGGGCTATTTCATGTTTTTCCGAACTCAAACACGGCGGACACCTTCGGGCGCACAGTGAAACCCTTGTAGCCGCCGTTTCCGAGCTAGTTTCTGCACACTTCGATCTTCCATAGGTGCCACTGATGCTGTAGAATCGTGGAACCGAGTGTCTGGCGGTCGGGAGAAGCAGGCCGAGGTCACCGAAGCCGCCGCACGCCGCCGACCTAGTTCCGGCCCTCTAGCGCCCACACCGACCCTAAAAACAGATTTTCCATCCTCAAAAACCCCCGGGCGGCAAGTATCTGGTTGAGAGGCGGCTGGAAACCGTGCGCGGGAAACTCGCCCGGAGGTGGAAGAAGACTGCAGGTCCCACATGTCAGCAGCAGTAGTTTAAACAAAGATCGTCTCTGACCTGTGATCCGGTGTGACTGCATGCTGAGAAACCCTGTGGCCCGTGTGTCAGCTCACCTCATTGGCTGCAATTTAAACTGTTGGTCCGGGTAGATTTTCTGTGGGAAATTAATTCCAGATTTCAAGCAACGTTTAGAAATTCATAACTTGTGCTAGGAAACTCCAAATTGGGTGATTCAATATGGGTTAGATTTAGATTGAGAATATCTATCCAAATTTGCAACTCAAATTGTATTAAATTAAATAAAAAATTCTGGAAATTCATTGAAGCTTTTCAGTAAAAGAATTTTGGAGGGAGTTTGGTTCATCAAAAAATCCTCAAATTTTGCCAGAATATTCCTTAGGATATTATTGAACTCCTGCTAAATGTTCAGCTTATTTGGAGTTGATTTGAGTAGGAATTTGCTGAGTAAAAATTGTTGTGCTCAAAATGGTCCAGAAACATTTTCAGAGATAATTTATACTTTGAATAATCCACTCTGGGCAATTCGTAGCTCCACAATTTCTAGCAAAATTTACGCAGCTCTCTGAGCTATGTTTGAAATTGTGGTTCACATAAATTGCATGAAAGTGCAAACTTATTCAGAATTAGTTCATTTTCCTAAATTCTTAGGGAATTGTTCTGGGTGAAATACTCATTGAACAATTCTGAATTTTGATCCAGAATGTCTTCTTGTGACAAGGAACTCACAGGAAAACTACCAGATTAATTTGATCTCTGGTTCAGTATGTTTCTATATACTTTTCTTAGGGGAAAATGCCACGATTAAGAAGAATCCTTAGCACTTGATCCCATTTTGCTGAAACCATCCTTCATCAACTAGGATCCACCCCATTCCAGCATCTAAACAGATTTCTATTATCTCCTTTTGTAACAAATAGTTGATCACAAAGCATTTATAATTGAATACATATGCATGTTTATAACATGTAGTGATTAAACGTGAAGAAGTGGAAAGGAAGTGAAGCATGGGTCAAGGAGCAAGAAGAGCCGTGATTAAGCTTCAAGTCATCAGCAACTAACTTCATAATTATCTGACTGTAGTCACCTGCAAAATAAAGGCAAGCTCTGGTTTGCATTTAAGTTGTTTTATAAAGTTTTACTTTGTTCACTACTATGGTTTAGAGTTTGTATGTGCATTAGGTCAGGAATGATTTATACTCGAACTGCATGACCAAATAAACCCTCGAGTCAATGGTAGAAGAAGTGTCCCCGCTGTAGAATATTCCCATGCTAAATAGGCTATTACATTCAGTAGAAGTCGAGTAGTTGGAATCTACTCGTGAGCTATAGATCGGGATCACACGGGTATGGTTTAAAGAAGCAAACTAAACTTTATGTTTCCAAAGATGAGACTGGGCAGAGAGTGTAGGCAGCGACAAGATGAGGTCTTGGTTGAGTAGCTCTGCCTGTGTCGATTAAGGACCGTTCTCGTGTGCGGCCTCGCTGAGCATGTATTGAGTTGTGTACCGAATGCTTACTGGTATATGGGACCTAGGAAACCGATGTACCAGGTTAACTGGATTGTAGAGGCGTACTGTAAAGGTCCCAAAATTTTGAATACAAATGAACTGAAGTGTGAACACCATTTGGTTTCCAGTTATATAAATTGGGACTTGTTTAAATTTTTCCACATGTGATGATACACATGTGTGTCCCACCACTCTAGCCTAGGATCATTAGAGTATTTGGGGGACAAAGTTAATTTAAACCCATGTGTAAGCTCTCATGTGCAAGGGGGAGAATAAAATTCAGATTTTGAACTCAAATTGTTCAAATCAAATTTCAAATGAGGGCAACCAATAGGAATGCAAACTGTCATGCTCAAAACCTCATTTGCAGCAGCCAAACCAAAAATCAGGTTTCATATTTGAAGTCTCTAGGTCCAAATAAGTGGGGAGGCAAAGTCTCATGGATTTTGGAGATTGTTTCGCTAACCGTTTTACAAATGGACTTCAAATTGCATAGGAATTTAGATTCAAATTTGGATTTGGATAATACTTGTCCAATTCTCCAAATCCAGATCAGATTCAAACTTTCCAAATTTAATTGAGTCATTTGACATCATTGAGAAAAATTTGAGGGGATAAGGGGGATAGTGGGGCCCGTTGGTCAGTACACCCAAATATCAACAAATTGAGTCGGTTCTCTGTTTTCTACTCGAAGCAACTGAATACCACCGAGACAAACTCCAGCTCTCACCGTGAGACACCGAGCGGCAAGCCGGGGGACACCTCCTCACGCCTTCTCTCGCGCTGGCGAACTCCTTGTGTGCTTGCTCACGTCTCAGCGTGTTCCTTTTTGCCAACCGATGGAGCTTCGGCTCAGTGTTTCTTCTCCCTCGCGTACACAAACAGAGAACATCGCCGGCACTCGGTCGATCACAGGGAACCAACCAAACCTCACGCACCCATCCTGATGAGCTGAAAATGGTCCTGAGGGAGCTCCTACTACTTCCTCGGCTCAAAAACAGCTCGAGCTACGGTTCCTGAGCCCTAGAATAGCTCTTTTCCTCGGCGACCTAACTCCACGGCGGCTTGGTGCTCACGTGGACAGCTCAACCTAGAGTTTGTCACGGCCAAGTAACGGCGCCCTTGGATGCGCCCAGGCACCATGCTACTCTCCTTCCAAGCTCAAGCCATGTCATGGACGACAGAGAGCGAATTCGGGAATTTCACTCCGGTGTGCAAAAACCGACCTTCCGGTACCGGACTTTCAAATTTGCTCTCAATTCTCATTCTTAGGTCGCCAAATCTTGCACAAGGGACCTAAAGTAGTCGGTGATCATTGGCTCTTCACAACCCTAGCTTGAAAATGCATGTAGGCCGAGTATTTCGAGGTTTTCCAACGGCGACCGAGGTGGGGGACCACGGGCGCACGGTGAAATTCCATTAGCCGCCGTTCCCGAGCAGTTTTGAGGCAAAGTCGAGCTTCCTCATAGTTCACCGGTGCTGTAGATCATGTTGGCTGAGTTGTTGGCGGGCTAGGTCGGCCGGCCGACGCCGCCGAGGGTGAACCGAGCCGCTGCGCTGTCGAGAGAGGGGTTGCGGACCTCGCCGGCTCAGGGAAGCTTCACCAACGTGTTCAGCACGTTATTTTAGGCACTAGTGGCGAGCAGGAGCTCAGGAGGAGGTCGGGAGACCAAGTTCACGCGAGCTCCGGCGAGGGGGGCGGCACGGGCGCGCGGGCGCGGGAGGAAGAAGACGACCTGCCTGGACCCACACGTCTGCCGCACATTTAAACAGAACCGGATTCTTTGTGGCCCCTGATCGTTCTGTGTCTACGCGGATTCCCTCTGTAACTCCGTGTGTCTTCGTCTAAGAACACGCCACGTGGCCCGGTCTTAGAAGCAGGCATTTGAACTTTTCCTCAAATTAATTCAAATGACAGATTTGATTATACTCCCAATTGACTCTTAGTTCAATATTGGAGTTCATTAACACCTAATGGAATCCTAGACCCCAAAGTTACTCTTTTCTTTCGAAACTTCCATTTTTCATGCAGTAAAGAACATATCACGGTACTACATTTTCTCACCAAATCAAAAATCCTAACTGGTTTATACCGGCATATACGTCTCAAATGGAGGCACTAACACGGGTCACTCTCAATTGTTTTTATGTGACATGTACTAACATGGTTAAGCTACCTGCATAAAACACTCAATAATGATGCACACAATGGTTTGTCATTTCAGGCAGGTTCATATCATAGTAAAAACATACGGCCCATATCATTGCCATACGGGACGTCCTTTAGTCAGGCCACGTCTCAAGGTACATGATCGGGTTATTCACCACCTGACGGAGGCTCCACACCTTTGCAATTAAGCAAACTGGTGGAACAGCGCTTTCGAAAGCCTCATAGGACATGAAGAGTCCTAGAGAACATACTTCGTGTTACAAACCACATGATGGGGTCTCTTCCTCTTGCCCCTAGATTTGTGCACTGGAGGCTAGTGCCATTCATACGTCTCTAAGACATGAAGAGTCTTAGAAAACATATTCACTTCCTGTCCATTGCTGAACGGGACATCCCACACTACTTTCCTCGTATGAGTGAGCTAACCAAAATTGATCCGCTTTTGATGGCATTCCATACCATTCTTACCTCCACGTAGGTGCGTCGTTACCAAATTGAAATAGAAGAGTAATACAAGTCAGCTTACCATCTTAAGTAACTATGCTAAAAATAGTCATTATGTAGGCATACTATACGTTCCTTACTCGTAGACCTCTAAGTTTTGAAAAATATGCTCTTTTCATGCATGCTATCTCAATGCAGCTCTGATACCACGCTGCCACGGCCCCGCCCGGGTTCCGTGCTCCAGGAATCGCACTGGGTGGTGCCGTGCGATGCGGCACCCAACAGCATGCATGAAAAGACGGTAAGAACATATGAAATGCTTTATTTGTCAACAAAAAATCTTTTACAACATAATTTACGCATGCAGCAGAAAAATATAAGTTGGACATCTACTCACACTCGACCCTAACTACGTCGAAGAGAAGTCGTTCAGCATGTGAACGCCTCCTACTAGCTTCACCAAAGTTAAACGAACCGTGAGGTTCGACGTCTCACCGCACAACCATCTTCATAGCAGACATCCTGCTACCTGCAAAAACAACTACGAAGCAACCGTGAGCGCTAAGTCTCATCAAGTCTCAACTGTCATTCTTAAACATGTAACTCTACATGCAAGAGTAGTAACAATATAGGAATATGAACTTTGCAAAATGAAGCTTGTCTAAACCTTGATCCTTATATTCAGATTCTTATAGCATTCGTTTTAGTGGTCCTCATGCCTCACAACACCGGAAGTCCACAATCAAACAACAAACACTTATCCCGATATTGCTAGCCCAAGTTGGAATAGAACTTTAGTTGGCACCATATCTAATTCAGTCAACGTCCCAATGCAATGATTAAGCCATGAACAACAGGTTAACAGACTTAATTCATCTTCTTACTACGTCACAGCGCAAGGGGCATGTATACTCAATCCTCTCCCGCGAGCAACGGTGATTCAAATCAATAACAACCCGGAATACATGACACATACGCCCGCCTGAAAATAATCACTCTTTATTACGTTGTGTGCAGCCAACTTTCACACGAAACCCTGACATAGAAAAACGTTTCGTGACGAGCAGGATGGTGCTCTACGCGGACACGTCAAAGTTGCCAGCTATAGAATTTACACCTCCCGCCTTCTCAACGCCATTCCCACGCGAAGGATCAGTTTCTATATCATGGTCCATCGAGTTACATTTGTTTCGTGGGTACCATACCCCACTATATATCCGGTACAGCTTAATCTTGTCCAGCTGGGCCGCATATGGTGCGGTCCTTAACTGACACGGACGAGGCTAATAACCAACCTCCACATTTTCCTTACCATCCAGGCCCAGGCCCAATGTGGTCTCAATCATTGTCACACCCATCGCAGGTCGAGACAACCTTGAGCGCTCCATCCTACAGGAACTCCCCATCCCCATCTCACGTTTCATAAGGTGCTCTTATCAACAACCTCTCGCGAGTAGACTCCACTACTCGACTTTTCTCGCGAGTAGCTTTTTACTACTTGACTTCTACCGGGATATATCTACAACAATAGCCTATCCATCTATGACATGGCAAATCCTACACTAAACCTTCTACTCAGGGATTTAATAGCCATGCAAGTGGGTTTCAAGCATCCTAGACATAATGCACAATATCAAGTCTAATAAACATGAGGTGAAGGTAAAGCAAAATTAAAAAACGGTAATTATATGCAAACCGGGGCTTGCCTTGCTCAACGGTTTTGTTAGACTATGAAGTCAATCTTCCTACGGAGAATCTGCCAAGTCCTTTACGAGATGGAGATCCACACTGCGGAACCTGTTAGGGCCCGGACCCGATCACGGGGCCTTGCTGCTCGCTCGGGAATTGCATTGGGTGGTGCCGTGTGATGCGGCACCCAACAGCACACATAATAAAGCATCATATTACATAAATCAAGCGGAAGCTTACGAAGTGTGAATTTTACAAATACTTCTCAAAATAATCTACAGCGGAAGATTGATACAACTCACGTCACATATCTTTGCTAAGCAACAGAGAAGACGTCCAGCCCGCGAACCCTTCTCACTAGCGACATGATCACAATAGCAGCGGTGGGGTTTCCATGAGTTCACCACTCGGAGAGTTCCGAGTCTCATCGGACAACCGTACTTATCAGCGTAGTGTTATAACCTGCAAAACAACTCATTCAGTATCCGTGAGCATAAAGCTCAGCAAGACTTAACCGTCAACCCAAGTCATGGAACTCTAGATGCTGAAAATAGGGGGCTGAATAATGAAGTTTGCACAAACAATGAACTTGAGCTAAAGGAGTGTTCTTACTTCAAGTTTTTAAGCAACTTTTATAGCCCTCGCACAATTTACACTGAGACTCCACAATCAAACAAGAAACACTTCATCTCGATGCCACTTGCCCGAGGAGAAAGTAAATTTAGTGCGCTACCCTAGACCCATACATACCTTGTGCCATCAACGCTTAGACTCCACAATCAAACAAGAAATGCTTTGTCTTTATGCTACTAGACCAATGTAGAAAATAAATTTAGTGAAGATGTTGATTATCCCTCATCTCCAATATGAGGATTACTCACAAAGCATATTAATGTTTTTTCCCAGTTTCTAACTACGTCACGACGCAGAGAACAAGTATGCTCATTACCACGAGCGACGGTGATTCGAATCAAAAACACCCGTCTGACATGACACATATGCCCGTCCAAGACCGGTGATCAACCGATCCCCTCAACGTCGTATGTGGCAACCTTTCACACGACACCCAAATATCAAACCAGTCCCACTGACTTGTATTAAGTCTCACTATGGCAACCCTCGTAGAGCCGACTTCTCTATACTTTCAGCATCTGCATGAGACGGTGGGGATTGCCTCGATACCCAGGTTAACATGTTACATTGGTTTCCTGGTTCCCATATAGCCAGTATCCATCCGGTACACAACTCAAACTTGTCCCACAGGGCCGCACAGGAGAACGGGCCTTAATCGACTCAGACAGAGACTAGGTTCATAGGACCACGTCCTTGAGCCTTCCATCCATACTGCCCGGTCTCCATTCCCAACTGTGAGGATCAATTCCCAACTCTTCCGATTCATGAGTAGGAAACGGCCTACTCAAGTTATGCCTCTTTTTTAATCCACTTTGTTAACTTGAGATCAGCAGTTATAATTGAGTGATAACCTACTCTAAATCAAACTCCAGGGTTTTTCTGGGTCATGCATGTGGAGTGTCATACAAAGCTAGCCATAATGCAAAACTAATATTCTAGACAATATAAAGTGTATACAAATAAAAACTTATAAATTTGGATGCAAATCCGGTTCCTTCCTTTTGTTTTGCAGGGGGCTAGTATATAATGTTCGGTTAGTTAAGACCACTTGAGGCTTGATCACTCGCCTCCCTCCCTCTTTGATCTCCACTCCGATTGTTTCACAATCTTCACGTAGATGCTACACGTGATGAATATGCATAGGCATTTAATTGTAAAGATTTTGCAAACAAGTTCTAATGAAAAGTTTAAAACTGGAACTCTGTGGTAGAATTTTAAATGACACTGGTGCTAAGGTTTGGGTTTGGTTTAATCAACGTGATCAAGTGCTAAGTGTTTTCCCCACTTGTGTTTTGAGCACCTAAAGAGGTTAAACAGAACAGGGGTGATCCAGAGCTCCAATGGAGCTGAAAAGTTTCATGTGGGTTCCTTGTCACAAGGAAGTCATATGGACAAAAATTTTGCACTTTTCACTGAGTGGTTTATTCAGAACAATTCTCTAAGCAAATGAGCAAAAAGGAATTAATTCTGAAGTAACTCACATGTTTATGTCAATCTTAATGAACTAAAATTTCAGCTATAGTTCATAGAGCCTGCATGAATTTTCCTAGGATTTTTGGATCTAAGAACTGCCCAGAACTGAATTTCCAAGTTTTGGGAATTCTCTGAAAATGTTCCTGTATCCATTTGAATTCAGCAACTTAAAATCCGAATTCTACTAATCAAATCAACTCCAAATGAGCTGAAATTTTTACAGGAGCTAATTAATATCCTAAAGATTATCCTGGAAAAATTAAAGGATTTTTGGATAAACTAAACTTCCTCTAAAATTATTTTGCTGAAAAGTTTTAAAGAATTTTCCAGAACTAAATAAAGACTTTAATACAAATTGGTTTGCATATTTGGATAGAGTTTTTCAACCAGAATCTAAGCCAATTTTAATCACTAAATTTGGTGTTTCCTAGCAAAAGATATGTTCATTTAATGTTTGAACCAAATATGTCATTTGAAATAGTTCGAGGAAAAGTTCAAATGACTACTGCTGTGCCCGGGCCATGTGGCGTGTTCTCAGCCGAAGACACACGGAGTTACAGAGTGAATCCGTGCAGCCACAGAACGATCCAGGGCCACAGAGAATCCGGTTCAGTTTAAATGTGTGGCTGACGTGTGGGGCCAAGCGGGTCTTTTTCTTCCTCCCGCTCCCGCGCGCCCGCGCCACCGAGCTTGCCGGAGCTTCTCGGAACCCGCCACTCTGGCCACCTCCCAAGCTCTCCCTTGCCAGTAGGGCCTAAAATCATGCGCTTAACACGTTAGGGGGACATTCCCTGGCCGACAATGGCTCCAACACAGCCCGCGATGGTGCAGCGGCTCGGTGCAAGTTTGGCGACGTCGCCTGGCCCTTCTAGCCTGCCAAAACTTCATTGGAGTGGCTCTACAGCACCGGTTGATGCTATCGAAGGTCGACATGGTTGTACTAAGGCTCGTAATGGGCTCTAACCATGGTTGCACCGTGCACCCGACGGTTTCCCCTACGGTCGCCATTGGAAAACATTCAAATACGCCAGCTACATCGGTTCTCAAGCTAGGGTTGCAAAGCAAACTTGTGCGACATTGAATCTAGCTCCTGTGAGTGCAATTTCGTGGGCTCTAAACAAGTATTTATTGGGTATTCGGAGTTTCCTTACCCGTGGGTCCGTTTACTCTGGCCGAGACGAAATTGAAATTATGCCGGCGATGATCCGCGGTTGGCCTTGATCTTCGGATGTGAGTAGCGTAGAGTCTTGGCGCGTACAAAGGCGCTCTTGCTCGGCCGTGAAAGGCTCTCTGTAGGGCTGTCCACGTGCGACCTCCATTCGGTTGCAGTTCAGCCGCCGCGGGAACTCGTTGTGTGCGGGGTTGTGGAGGACGAGCTCACTCGGTTGAGGTCCGAGGAGGGAATGAGGGTTACTGATGTGCCGTGTTTCTACCGCCTGGGGCTTGCACGAGAGAGAAACATCGGCTCACGAGCGATCAAAACATCGGCGGCGGGTCTGTTCCGTTCTTGCGTGCGAGAGAGGGCAGAGCCGTGTCTTCGGTGCTGTGGCAAATATGGACATGGCTGGGAGTGAAGGCAATGCACAAGTAGCTCGCCAGCGCAAGGGAACAACCCTGGAGGTGTCCTCGGTGTCGGCTGTGAAGTCTCTGGTCTGCCCGAGTGCAACCGAGAGCTGATACTTAGTTGCTTCAGTGGAAAACAGAGAAGCTACTCAATTTCAGATATTTGGGCAAACTGACCAGTGGGTCCCACTCTCCCTCTTATCCTCTCAAACATCTCCAAAATTTGGCAATTTACCAATTTAATTGTTTGGAGTTGAAAACTGAACTGTATTTGGATAATGGGGCAAATTTCATCCAAATTGAAATGTGTATTTGAATGCTTTGCAAATTTAAGTCCTTTTGGAAAATGGTTAGCAAAACATCTCCAAAATTCATGAAACTTTGCATACCCAATAATTTGGGCCTAGGGAATTCAAATATGAAATCTGATTTTTGTGTTAGCTGCTGCAAACAAGAGTTTGAACACAACAGTTTGCATCCCATTGTGTTTCCCTCATTTGAAATTTGAGTGGAACGTTTAGTTCAAAATTCTGATTTTTAAACTTTCACTTGCACTAGTGACTTCCAACCTGTGTTTTAATCTACCTTGGTTCCAAGAATTTTCAATTCAACATGAGCTTGGTGAGAGAGAGCTCTCTCATGCATAATCACATGTGAAAGTTTAAACACGTCCCATTATTCATACACATGAAACCATATGCTTGAGCAAACTCAAGTTTCTTTGTATTCATATTTTTGGGACCTTTACATCCCCCAGTCAAAAAGGAATCTCGTTCCGAGATTACAAAAGAAGAGCGAGACGGGAGTTGAATCCTCGTCGAACATCGACGTTACGAGCTATTGAGATGCAATGCACATATATTCAAAAGTTACTTAGAAAATGCTTTAAGAACTGTTGTACAAGTTAACTTACACATAAGAGGGAAAAACAACAGCAAGGTTTCTGTTGTTGGATCTATAACCTTAGAGAGGAAGAAGTCTAGGTGAAAAGGGAGGTAAAATTAATCACCATGTGATTAAGTCCTTATATGAACACTTAGACCTAAAGAATAGTAGCTCAAGTTTCAGAGGTCCAATGAAGCTGAAAATTGGACCACAGCTTAAAGGGAAGGTATTTAGGCAGTGTGAGAAATTTGAGCTCATGAAGTGGCTCAATGTAATCACAACAAATCTTTATGTGGTTTTAACTAATCTGCCTTTACCCCCAAGTTATTGAGCTTTCCTATGCTGAAAAGTGGAACTTTTATGAAGTACAAAATGTCCTGAGTCCATAGGAATTGGTTTAACCAGTTTTGGAGTTTTCTACATGGAGATATGGATTTTACAAGGTGTACACCCCAAAATTTTGTTAAGACCCTAAATCATGTTAAGAGGGGAATTTAAAATTTTTTGGACGTGTTGCATGTTTTGCAAAAATTCAAATTCAAACTGGAATTCAAATTAAACTCAAATCAGAAAAGAAATAGAAAAAGAAAAAGAGAAAACAGAAAAAAACCGGCCAGTGGGCCGAAACCCACCAGCCGGCCCAACCAGCGCCCGCGCCAGCCCGCAGCCGCGCGCTGCTTCCTCCCACTGACAGGCGGGACCCGCCAGTTCATCGTCTACCTCGCGCCAGCGCCGGACTCTCTCACCCGAATCGAAACCGATCGGGAATTCTCGCGTATTCCAGCCGAATTCCGTTCGAGGGCAACGCAAACTCGATCTAAACCACCCCGCCGCCTTTCCCCGTCTATAAAAACCCCGGCCTCGTTCTGTTTTTCCCACGCGATCCGCCAATTTTCCTCCGGTGAGAACCGAGACTTCTCCGGCGAATTCTGGCCGATCTAAGCTCGGAAATTCCGATCTAACTCGCTGGTCTTGATCCACCGCCTCCGGGGAACCTTGCAGGTGCAGAAAACTCGGTGACTTGCGGTGTAAACACAGCGCCGACGAGCCTCGCCGTGAATTCACCTCGGACCTTGTCGCCGATCACCTTCCAGGACCTCCGAGCTCAAGAAAACCGCCGAGGTGAGATCCCCGACCTCCCCTCTACCGATCTATGCCATAAGATCACAGTTCTAGGAAGAATTCTCGAAGATCCGAAAGTCTCCGGCGAGATCGCCGCTTCCCGCTGCCGTGCGGCGCCGGCAGCGCCACCCGCGCTCGATCAGAGCGACGTGGCCGCTTGTGCGCCGTTTATTTTAAATCGCACGGTAGGGTTTAAATCCCCGCGTACCGGTTCGACGTTATAATCTCAGCCGTTGGTTTAAAATCGGACGGTCCACGTCAGCACCTCGTTATAAAGACTGGAAAACTTACGTGCTACCCCCTGGGGTTCTCGGGAAATAAGAGCTAGCCCCAGAAACTTCTGATCTAGCCCCTGGAACTTCAGAAAATCATGTAAATTCATTTAAAAATCAGTTTTAGCCCCTGGACTTAATAAAAATTAGGAAAAACTCCTCTGATAAGTGTAGCTAGACCCCTGGAAATTCTGAAAATAATATTATAGACCCTGTAGTGGGGTGAGTTTACCTTTTTAGCCCTGTTTAATATTTAATGTGGGAAACTGAATATATGGCAAGTGTTTAAAACTCAAAAAATGGGACAAACATATTGTCAATATTAAATTAAAGACTTTCTCAGTATTTAGGAAACTTTGGAGTGAGATAAAAACATATTTTGGGCTGTAGTGAATCTGTTTAATTTATTATTCACATTAGGGACACATTTTTAAGTAAAGAATAGTTCTAGAAAATAGGGAAAATAATTGTAAAATAGTTTACATCAGAGAAAAAGGTCAAAAATATATTAGCAAATATTTTAGATCAGAACCTATTCTGTTTAGATGATGTATCTTGTTATTTTTATAATAAAGTTCACACTTAGGCATAGGAAAAAATCTGAAAATATAGCAACTAGTAAATGATAAATGGAGTTCTAAAATCCAAAGAATTATCTTGTTTCCTTGTAGCTTGGGTTGGGATTCATTTTATCATGTCATTTATTATTATGCATATGCTTAGCCATGCTTAGAATGGGATAATTGGGATATGAGATCATCAGTTTATTTTACCATACTCTTGAATGAGATATTGTGAGATTTTGTAGAGGTAGGGATCAAGGCAAGTTGGATGTTTTGGTTGTGTGCTGGGTGCACGAGACTCGGGTTTGTGTTTAGTACTTGCCTGGATCCTAAGGACCGGTTCATGGAGCATGTAACCTGGCTTTACAGTGCCAACCACATGCTGAGATGGGGCAGCTTGGCCAATTAATTAGGTGTATTCCCGGCGTAGTATGGGTGTGTTGGATGGTGCGGGGAATAGGTGTCAGCTGGACTACCATATGAACCACAAGGCTCAAGAGGGGGCCACTGCAGCGGGGTTGGAGCCTCTTGTATGCTGTTAGGGGTGAAACCTCAGTGGGCCCACGCTCGTCGGGAATCCCTTTGTAAAGGCTTCGTAGTGATCTCCTGGCTACACACCTAGGAAGTGTGAATGTGGTTCGTAGCCACTGGCATAATGGAGGTTCTTTTAGTCCACCCGGCAATGGGGGACGAAATCACTACATGTGGGTACAGTGGTACAAACTCTGCAGAGTCAAAACTGTCATGACAGCCGTGCTCACGGTCAAGAGCGGCTTGGACTTATTCATGATTAGAGGAGTGATGGTTTTGGAAGTTAAGGGTGTTAAGCGGGGAGCTTAACATTGGAAATGATGTTATGGTTATTGGATTATGATGATGGGATGGGAGATTGGGACCATTTCACCTGTGTAGTAATGTAGGTGCTTAATAAGCTAAGGTGATAGGTATTAATTGTGTAGTGCTTTAGCCATGAGTTCAACCTCTCCTTGTTCTAGCCATGCATGATATAATTTTCCCACACTTGCTGAGTACCATCGGTACTCAACCTTGCATATTTGTTGGTTTATATTGCTGCTCGGGTAAAGATAATGAGGTGGTGTATAATGACCAAGACTTTGGACCCGAAGAAGGTTTCTAGGTTCATGGAGACCCCCGAGCAACGCCTGTGACGGAGCCCTAAAGAATAATATTCCGCTGCTAGTTTATTTACTTGTGATGAACTTATTATTGTCCATCGAGACATTTGCTATGTAAGACTTATTTATATTCGACACCTGGCTTGTAATAAATGATGCTTCACTATTTGTCATCACATGTATGAGAAAATGATCCTGGCATACATGTGATATTCACTCGGTTGTTCTTCGGAGAAACCGCGTGTGACAGAAGTGATATCAGAGCCAAGGTTGCCCGTAGGAACGTGGACCTAGGTCGAAATGGATGTATTTAAGGACCTTATTTTCTAAAAAACTATTTTTACAAGGTGTGGGTTGAAAAGTGTTATTTGATGAGTCAATTTCTTCATCTTACCCCAATTTTTATTCAAAATAGGATTTTTGTTTAAAAAGATTATCTAACCTAAGTTTAAATGCTTTTTGTTTTTAGATGGTTCGCATGATTCGCACCGCTCGCAAGTCCACAGGAGGGAGAGTTCCCGTAGTGGCCCTTGCCGAAAGAGAGGAGAGCCGTCCGGTGATGTACCTTTCCTACGGATTGGCAGTAGGAGGCTTGCTGCGCCGTCTTCGACGTATGCTCGAAGCCGCCGGCAATACGGGCAAGCTAATCATCCACTATAACTCCACCAGGACCATCCGCGAGAAGAGGGAAGAATGGAGCTCAGAGATGAGGATTATACACGAAAATCGGCTTCTTAAGATCCACCGCTCTCCAGCTTGTAGAGCAACACAGGTCGATGCGAAGAAGGATGTCACCTGGGAGGCCATCACCTGCCAGAGTCACATCTATCGTCGCCACCTGGACAGGACGGAGTACATGTATGTCCTCCAGCGTGAGAGTGGTACCACGGAGTATAAGTACCCGCCGGTGCAGCAAGGGACTTCCCATGAGCACATGGACTTGTGCTTGGAGGATGTTGCTATGCTTAGCACTCGACTGCAGGAGTGTCAGCAAGAGCTTAAGGATGTTCGGGACACCCTGAAGGAAACGGAGGCATTGCTGCGAGCCTGCTTGAGGGCGAGAGAAAGAGGAGATGGGAATGAACTGTGTGTCACCGTGAATGATACATGGACTCCTGACTCCCCAGATCGCCGAGCGATCAGGCGTCGTCGCACTTCTCCACCAGCAGCCTTCCACCCAAAGCAGAGTCAGAAGGCAGCCGATATGATGAGGAAGATCCCGAGGAGCCAGCTCAAGAAAACGAGTAGTGTAGAGTCTTTCCCTTAGTTAGCAAGATGTTGAATAGTCGAGTCGTTAAGTTAAGTTAATGGTGTGTTAATGCTTGGTGTGTGACGTGAGTTGTGGAAGCCATGAGCAATTGTCCACAGCCTCGTCTTTAGATTGTTCTGCTTTGGTGTGTGAACCCACATGAAATAATATTGCACTTAATTTTGTGTGAGAAATGAACCCTCAGAAAAGTATAACAAAGCCTCAACACTTCAAAGTACAAACAAATGAAAGTAGTAAGATGATACTAAATGCTTTCAAATTAACATTGGTTGATTCTGCCAGATGGCCGGAAGAGGAAAAGGATGTGCTGCCAACCCTGCCAACAACAACGATGAGGCATGCAACCCTCATCTTTCTGGAGGCCAGGACCGTGGTGGTCGCCGTGAAGAAGTTGATCCTCTCCACCAAATGCTAGAGAATCAAAACCAGCTCATCCAGAGCTTGACTCAAGTGGTGGCCAACTTGCATCAAGTTCCACCTCCACAAGCTGCACCACGCCAACCAAGGTTGAGTGAGTTTCTAGGAACTCAACCTCCAAGGTTTGCAAGTGCTGCTGAACCTCTGGAGGCAGATGATTGGTTAAAGACCATTGAAAGCAAGATGAGGATCATCCAGTGCCAAGGGTATGAGAGGGTGCTGTTTGCCTCTCATCAATTGCATGGACCTGCTGCTGATTGGTGGACCGCCTACGTGGCCGCCCATCATGACCCTGAGAACATCACTTGGGAAGAGTTCAAGCGTAGCTTCCGCAACCATTACATCCCAAGAGGTGAACTCAAAAACAAGAGGAAGGAATTTTTGGGACTGCAGCAGGGAAACATGACGGTGAGGGAATACCTCACTAAATTCACTCAACTATCCCGTTATGCCCCACGGGACATAGAGACTGATGAGCAGAAACAAGATTGTTTCGTGGAGGGACTTACCGCAGAAATGCAGTGTGCAATATCCTCTAATGAGTATGAAAGCTTCCAAAAGATGGTGGACAGAGCGTTTGTGGTAGAAAGGAAGCTAAAGGCCTTGGAAAATGAGAATAAGAGGAAGGCCGGGTGGTCACATCAAGCCTCAGGAAGCAATACCCGCCCACGTCTAATGCAGCAACCTGCAGGGCAGACGAACCGTGCTGCGGTACCCTACTCAGCACCAAGAGGGTACAACCCGAACTACAGGCCTCCGGCAGCACCAGCACAGCCACAACGTCAGTTTGTACAGCAGCCTGGCCCCGCATATCCACCTCGACCAGCAGTACAGGGACCTCCAAACCAACCCCAAGACAGCAAAGGCCAGGCACCTAAGGTTGGGGTGCAATGTTTTAGCTGCGGTGAAGTGAGGCACTATGCCCATAAATGCCCAAAGAAGAAGCCCGCACAGCCACAACAGCAGAATGTGATGCGAGGACGGGTGAACCACGTCACTATGGAGGAAGCGCAAGAGGCACCCGACGTGGTAGTTGGTAAGTTTCCTGCCAATTTACACCTTGCAATCCTGCTGTTTGATTCTGGTGCTACCCACTCGTCCATTGCTCAAGGGTTTGTTAAGAAGCATGACCTAGCAACCACACAAATGAACCATATGCTAGCCGTGAACTCTCCAGGTGGAGAAATAAGGACAAGACAAGTGTGTCCCAAAGTGAACCTAGACATTTATGGGGTGGTATTTACGGCTAACCTCATAGTGATAGATTCACAAGGGATAGATATTATCTTGGGCATGGATTGGTTGACAAAACATAAAGGAATCATCCATTGTTCGACTAGAACGGTGGAACTAACTCACCCTAGTGGCACAAGAGTAAAGTTCATAACAATACACGAGCCTAGGAGGGACATTAAATTAAATCAAGTTGAGGTGAAAGTTGAGGAAATCAGGACCATCAGGGAATATCCAGATGTTTTTCCGGAAGAGTTGCCAGGAATGCCTCCCGTTCGTGAAGTGGAATTTGCAATTGAGCTAGTGACTGGAACAGCCCCGATATACAAGAGACCCTATCGGATGGACTTCAAGCAGCTAGAAGAACTCAATGATCATTTGAGAGAATTGACGGAGAAGGGGTATATTCGCCCTAGTTCCTCACCATGGGGAGCTCCGGTGATATTTGTGCCCAAAAAGGATGGAACCCAAAGGTTATGCGTGGATTACCGTGCCTTGAATGAGGTAACCATCAAGAACAAGTACCCCTTACCCCGCATTGAAGACTTGTTTGATCAGTTGAGGGGAGCTTGTGTGTTCTTGAAGATTGATCTCAGGTCGGGATACCACCAACTCAAGATAAGGCAAACTGATATTCCCAAAACAGCTTTCGTATCTCGGTACGGACTATATGGATACACCGTCATGCCTTTCGGGCTAACTAATGCCCCGGCATACTTCATGTATCTCATGAACAAGGTATTCATGGAATATCTGGACAAATTTGTGGTGGTTTTCATAGATGACATTCTCATCTTCTCCAAAGATGAAGAAGAACATGAGAATCATCTAAGGTTGGTGTTGCAGAGGCTGAGAGAACACCAACTATATGCCAAGTTGAGCAAGTGTAAGTTTTGGCTGAAGAGAGTTCCCTTCTTAGGACATATAATCTCGGAGGGAGGAATCTCCGTGGATCCTGCCAAAATCGAGGATATACAGAAGTGGAAGACCCCTGAAAATGTCGGGGAAGTTCGAAGCTTCTTGGGATTGGCTGGATACTATCGACGGTTTATTGAGGGTTTCTCCAAGATCTCGAGACCCCTCACGAAACTGTTGGAGAAGGGAATCACATTCACCTGGACGCCACAGTGCGAGGCGAGTTTTCAGGAGCTAAAGAAGAGATTGACAACAGCCCCAGTGCTAGTTATGCCAGATATGCAGAAGAACTTTACGGTGTACTGTGATGCCTCTGGAAATGGGTTGGGATGTGTTCTCATGCAAGAAGGGCATGTCGTGGCTTATGCATCCCGGCAGCTCCGGAAGCATGAGAAAAACTATCCTACACATGACCTAGAACTAGCCGCAGTGGTACACGCGTTGAAAATTTGGCGGCATTATTTGATGGGGAAGAGAACCGAGATATATACGGATCATAAGAGTTTGAAGTAGATATTCACACAACCAGACCTCAACCTCAGACAAAGGAGATGGTTAGAGCTAATCAATGACTTTGATGTGGGCATCAACTATCATCCTGGGAAGGCAAACGTCGTGGCCGACGCTTTAACTCGGAAAGTGCAGGTCAATAAGTTGAGCTTGAAGGACGTGCCTGCAGAATTGAAGGACGAAGTTATAAGGCTCAATCTATGCCTAGTAAATAGTGGTGAAGCCATCGCCATGGAAGTGGACTCCACACTAGAGCGAGACATACGCGAGGGTCAAAAGAATGATGAGAAGATACAAGAGATCAGGCAACTCATCAAGGAAAATAAAGCTCTTGGTTTTAGAGAGGATGAACAAGGAACGGTGTGGCACGGAAAAAGAATCAGTGTGCCTGAAGTAAAGGAGATCCGTGAATTGATTTTGAAGGAGGCTCACGATTCTGACTATTCCATTCATCCTGGGAGTACGTAGATGTACCAGGACCTCAAGAGCAGGTATTGGTGGTATGGCATGAAACGAGATGTCGCGGAACATGTTGCCCTATGTGACACATGTCAGTTGGTGAAGGCAGAACATCAACGACCCGCGGGATTATTGCAACCACTCAAAGTGCCTGAATGGAAATGGGAAGAAATCAGCATGGATTTCATCGTGGGATTGCTTAGGACCCAATCAGGATATGATTCGATATGGGTCATTATTGATAGGCTAACCAAAGTAGCTCATTTCATCCCCGTGAAAGAAAGCTACAGCGGATCCAAATTGGCAGAGTTGTACATGTCAAGGATCGTGTGTTACCATGGAGTGCCAAAGAAGATTGTGTCGGATCGAGGGACACAGTTCACCTCAAGGTTTTGGCAGAAGTTGCACGAAACCATGGGAACCCATCTGAACTTTAGTTCTGCCTATCATCCCCAAACTGACGGGCAGACGGAGAGAACCAATCAGATCCTTGAAGATATGCTGAGGGCATGTGCACTCAAAAACAATAGGAGTTGGGACAAGAACTTACCATATGCGGAATTTTCCTATAACAACAGCTATCAAGCTAGTATGAAGATGTTGCCGTTTGAAGCTTTGTACGGGAGGAAGTGCAGAACTCCCCTATTTTGGAACCAAATAGGGGAAAGTAAAGTGTTTGGTCCAGAAGTTCTACAAGAAGCCGAGGCGAAGGTGAGGGAAATTCGCAATAACTTGAGGATAGCACAGACACGGCAAAAGAGCTATGCCGATGTACGAAGAAGAGAGCTCGTTTTCAACGTGGGGGACTATGTCTATCTCAAGGTGTCCCCTATCAGAGGACTTCATCGGTTCAAGGTGAAAGGGAAGTTGTCACCTCGATACATCAGACCCTTTCAAGTTTTGGAGAGGAAAGGCGAAGTGGCGTATCAACTAGAATTACCGGCTCGTCTATCGGATGTGCACGATGTATTCCATATGTCACAACTCAAGAAATGCCTAAGGACGCCTGAGGAGGTGTTACCCATGAATGAAGTGGACGTAGCTGAGGATTTGTCTTATGCCGAGCAACCATACAAGATTTTGGAGACAATGGAATGCCTCACCAGAAATAAAAGAATCCGGATGTGCAAGGTGCAGTGGAAGCATCACTCAGAAGAGGAAGCCACCTGGGAACGGGAAGATGAGATCAAGGCACAATTTCCAGAATTGTTTTCTTAGAACCATCAATCTCGAGGATGAGATTTCTTTTGAGGGGGGTAGAGCTGTAACACCCCAAAATTTTGTTAAGACCCTAAATCATGTTAAGAGGGGAATTTAAAAATTTTTGGATGTGTTGCATGTTTTGCAAAAATTCAAATTCAAACTGGAATTCAAATTAAACTCAAATCAGAAAAGAAATAGAAAAAGAAAAAGAGAAAACAGAAAAAAACCGGCCAGTGGGCCGAAACCCACCAGCCGGCCCAACCAGCGCCCGCGCCAGACCGCAGCCGCGCGCTGCTTCCTCCCACTGACAGGCGGGACCCGCCAGTTCATCGTCTACCTCGCGCCAGCGCCGGACTCTCTCACCCGAATCGAAACCGATCGGGAATTCTCGCGTATTCCAGCCGAATTCCGTTCGGGGGCGACGCAAACTCGATCTAAACCACCCCGCCGCCTTTCCCCGTCTATATAAACCCCGGCCTCGTTCTGTTTTTCCCACGCGATCCGCCGATTTTCCTCCGGTGAGAACCGAGACTTCTCCGGCGAATTCTGGCTGATCTAAGCTCGGAAATTCCGATCTAACTCGCTGGTCTTGATCCACCCCCTCCGGGAAACCTTGCAGGTGCAGAAAACTCGGTGACTTGCAGTGTAAACACAGCATCGACGAGCCTCGCCGTAAATTCACCTCGGACCTTGTCGCCGATCACCTTCCAGGACCTCCGAGCTCAAGAAAACCCCCGAGGTGAGATCCCCGACCTCCCCTCTACCGATCTATGCCATAAGATCACAGTTCTAGGAAGAATTCTCGAAGATCCGAAAGTCTCCGGCGAGATCGCCGCTTCCCGCCGCCGTGCGCGGGGCGGCAGCGCCGCCCGCGCTCGATCAGAGCGACGTGGCCGCTTGTGCGCCGTTTATTTTAAATCGCACGGTAGGGTTTAAATCCCCGCGTACCGGTTCGACGTTATAATCTCAGCCGTCGGTTTAAAATCGGACGGTCCACGTCAGCCCCTCGTTATAAAGACTGGAAATCTTACGTGCTACCCCCTGGGGTTCTCGGGAAATAAGAGCTAGCCCCGGAAACTTCTGATCTAGCCCCTGGAACTTCAGAAAATCATGTAAATTCATTTAAAAATCAGTTTTAGCCCCTAGACTTAATAAAAATTAGGAAAAACTCCTCTGATAAGTGTAGCTAGACCCCTGGAAATTCTGAAAATAATACTATAGACCCTGTAGTGGGGTGAGTTTACCTTTTTTGCCCTGTTTAATATTTAATGTGGGAAATTGAATATATGGCAAGTGTTTAAAACTTAAAAAAATGGGACAAACATATTGTCAATATTAAATTAAAGACTTTCTCAGTATTTAGGAAACTTTGGAGTGAGATAAAAACATATTTTGGGCTGTAGTGAATCTGTTTAATTTATTATTCACATTTAGGGACACATTTTTAAGTAAAGAATAGTTCTAGAAAATAGGGAAAATAATTGTAAAATAGTTTACATCAGAGGAAAAGGTAAAAAAATATATTAGCAAATATTTTAGATCAGAACCTATTCTGTTTAGATGATGTATCTTGTTATTTTTATAATAAAGTTCACACTTAGGCATAGGAAATAAATCTGGAAATATAGCAACTAGTAAATGATAAATGGAGTTCTAAAATCCAAAGAATTCAGTTTAGGGTTGGTAGAAATTCTGAAGACACTTATGAAGAAGGAAAATACCTTTCATGCATACTTGGTAGCAAAAAGGTGTAGTAGTTGAATATAAGGAATTTATTTAAATTGGAAACTCATATATATAGTATGTAAGTATAAATGTGAACACAAAAGTAGGAATCATATACACATGATTAAAAGTGCATGCAAGCCACAAATCAACACATATAGAGTAACCACAGCACATATCATGGTGAATGACTTTCATAAATATGAATGTGTCGTTTGGATGAAGTGGGAGTGTGAACTATGTCTTATGGATTGTTGTTTTTCTTTTGCTATGTGTGATGGTATGATGTAGAACCTGCTCAAGAGCAAGTTATTCCTTTCCAAGATCAGGACTACCCATTCCAACAGCAGCAGGAAGGAGGCAAGTGTCCTTGACCACTTTGATCCTATGCTAGGATGTGTAGATAGAATTATTTGCATTGTCAAATGAAATATGAAACCCATGCTAGGAAGTTTCCCTAGAATTGCATTATCTTGTTTCCTTGTAGCTTGGGTTGGGATTCATTTTATCATGTCATTTATTATTATGCATATGCTTAGCCATGCTTCGAATGGGATAATTGGGATATGAGATCATCAGTTTATTTTACCATACTCTTGAATGAGATATTGTGAGATTGTGTAGAGATAGGGATCATGGCAAGTTGGATGTTTTGGTTGTGTGCCGGGTGCACGAGACTCGGGTTTGTGTTTAGTACTTGCCTGGATCCTAAGGACCGGTTCATGGAGCATGTAACCTGGCTTTACAGTGCCAACCACATGCTGAGATGGGGCAGCTTGGCCAATTAATAAGGTGTATCCCCGGCGTAGTATGGGTGTGTTGGATGGTGCGGGGAATAGGTGTCAGCTGGACTACCATATGAACCCCAAGGCTCAAGAGGGGGCCACTGCAGCGGGGTTGGAGCCTCTTGTATGCTGTTAGGGGTGAAACCTCAGTGGGCCCACGCTCATCGGGAATGCCTTTGTAAAGGCTTCGTAGTGATCTCCTGGCTACACACCTGGGAAGTGTGAATGTGGTTCATAGCCACTGGCATAATGGAGGTTCTTTTAGTCCACCCGGCAACAGGGGATGAAATCACTACATGTGGGTACAGTGGTACAAACTCTGCAGAGTCAAAACTGTCATGACAGCCGTGCTCACGGTCAAGAGCGGCTTGGACTTATTCATGATTAGAGGAGTGATGGTTTTGGAAGTTAAGGGTGTTAAGCGGGGAGCTTAACATTGGAAATGATGTTATGGTTATTGGATTATGATGATGGGATGGAAGATTGGGACCATTTCACCTGTGTAGTAATGTAGGTGCTTAATAAGCTAAGGTGATAGGTATTAATTGCGTAGTGCTTTAACCATGAGTTCAACCTCTCCTTGTTCTAGCCATGCATGATATAATTTTCCCACACTTGCATAGTACCATCGGTACTCAACCTTGCATATTTGTTGGTTTATATTGCTGCTCAGGTCAAGATAATGAGGTGGTGTATAATAACTAAGACTTTGGACCCGAAGAAGGTTTCTAGGTTCATGGAGACCCCCGGGCAACGCCTGTGACGGAGCCCTAAAGAATAATATTCCGCTGCTAGTTTATTTACTTGTGATGAACTTATTATTGTCCATCGAGACATTTGCTATGTAAGACTTATTTATATTCGACACCTGGCTTGTAATAAATGATGCTTGACTATTTGTCATCACATGTATGAGAAAATGATCCTGGCATACATGTGATATTCACTCGGTTGTTCTTCGGAGAAACCGGGTGTGACACAAGGATTGGGGAAAAGCTGGAAATGTTTGTGTCCTTTTTCTTATTTTTCAGAGACATAAAAGATTAACACTACCTTTGGCCAATCAAATGAAGTCCAATGCCTCTGAAATTTTTACTGGAGTTCAAGCATATTTAGAGATATGTTCTTCCCAAAATTGGGAATTTTCCAATAAACTGTAAAATCCACAAAAGTGGTAGCAAGAAAATTCAGCTCATGTATACTTATGAAAAACGAGGGGAATTAAAAACTTTGAATTATAATGGGGTAAGTTCAAAGTGAGGGTTTAGACTTCCTAAAACTTCCAAACATGGAGATCTAAATTCATAACTTGGATCTTCATAGTCCAAATATTCACCCTTCCAAATTTCAGCTCATTTGGAGGAGTTTCAATATTTGTTTGGGATTAAAAGAGGAAGCCCTCTAATCTGAATTTCAAATTCAGTTTCAAATTCCAATTCCCTCAATTTCAAAATTTGGGTTCACAAATGTGTTCTCCACCTTTTAATAAGCAGCCATGCCAAAAGTTGGAAACTTTGGAGCTGGTTTGCTATATTTTTGAGGCAATACAAAGTGGAGAATTCAAACTCTTTTTCAAATTCAAATGATCAAACCACATCCAAATTTCACACCTGAATTCAAACCCTTTGAATTCAGCAAATTCAAACTTAACTTGGGGTGAAAGTCTAGCCTTAAATTTTGAGTTGCTGGATGGAAAAGATCAGAGAAAGTTTGATTAAACAAAGGGGGGAAGTGGGGCCCAGTGGCCAGTTTCACAGCATAGCAACCGCCTTTGCTTCATTCGGTCGAACAGCGGGAGCGCGCCAGCTCCCGGTTGAACCCGCGCCTGAGGGAGAGCCCGCGCCACCTCCTGCTGCCTCGGTGGCTCGGTTGGATCACGGCAAGGGGTGCGCCGGAGCTGTTTCACTTCTTCCCCAGCTATAACTCGCGCCTCCGCCGTTTCTTTCGCCCAGAACACCGCCGCCATTCCTCCCGATCACGCCGCAGCTACTGAGCTCGGTTGCTCGAGCGCCCCACAGTGGAAAGCGGCGCCCACCAGTGCTCTAGCCATCCAGCACCTCTCCTGTCCTGTCCCGAGCGTGATTGCTCTAGAAATTGGCAAGATAGCCTTGATCCTCGGGTGAACGGGGAAGAACAGAGGGAGGTCACCGTGGACAGCTCACACCGAGCAAGATCACGGCAAAACAAGTCAGCCCCTCGGTGCGTCCTCGACCCCAGCCGCTCGAGCCCAAAGCTCAGCCCTGGGCGTTGATCACAGCAGAAGAATTCCGGGTTTTTCTCCCGGATGGTACAAACTGACCCCGAGGTAGGAAATTGCCAAATTCGTCGTTAATTCGTGTTCTCATTGATTAAAACTGTACATGAAGCTTCCTAACTACTTGGCGCACTTCCTCCCTCGATTTTAGACCTAGACATGAAGTGTAGAGGGAGAATTTCCACGTCTTGATCATGGCGCACCACCGGACCGCCTCGGGCGCACGGTGCCGATAGGGTTCCGGCGATCCTCGATCAGTTTAGACCCCATGTCGAGCTTCTACTCCCTCCACTGGTTCTCTAGAGCCTGAGAACCGATCATTTAGTGGAGGTATGAGGGCTCCCGATTGCACGGGAGTGCAAAACATTGCTGTCGCCGGTGCGCGGTGGTTTCCGGTGAACTGGTTTCCAGTGAACTACGGCCGCCGGCGACCCACCCAAAGTGCTCAGTGCGGTTAAATATGGGGGAGCGGCGAGTTTGACGAAGTTTAGACCATGGTAACCCCGTCCCGGCGAGCCTCGCCGGCGTGCGCCTACCGCGGGAGGCGCGGGCAGCGCGAGGAAGGCGAAGGAGGGCCGGGTCCCACCGGTCAGCCTCTGTATACGCGCGGGGATCGGCTTGTGGCGCCGGATCTGGTGCGGCTGCGCGGGAATAACCCCGTAGCCCCCAGTGTTGCCAAAATCTCACTGGTCTGATTCAAAAAAGTGGGCCCAGTTCCAATTATTTGAAGTTTCTATTAGAGAAATAATTCCAGGAATTAGCTGATCTTTACAAGCCCATAACTTTGTGTAGAAAACTCCAAAAAGTGTGAGACCAATTTTGTTGGATTCCTCATGAGGAGTACTACACATAGAAACCAATTTTAGGCTATGAAAAGTCCCAGGAATTTCTGTAGAATTGTTTTAATAAATCCTTTAGGGATTTATTACAGGAGCAATTCTTTATGAAATATTCCCAAATTTGGGCAGAAAATCCTCTTCATATATACTGATCTCCAGTAAAAATTCGGGCTTCGATGGAGTTCATTTGGTAGGTCAAATTACCTTCCCAAGTTCAGCCTTTATTTGAGAATTCCAATTTAAACAGAAACTGTTTCAGCACTCCTATTCCACTTCAAAAATTCATATCTCTCTGTTGGTAGCTCCAGAAATGGTGAAACCAATTTTGTTAGAACCATGGAGATTTACCCTAATCAGATCTTCCATTTCTATGTCAAAGCTCCTGGATTGGGCTCAAAAATTCAGAGAGGCATTGTACTTGTAGGAATTTTAAAGACTACATTGTGCAATGACATGTCTCCAAATTTGGCTCAAGTCATCCTTAGAGAGTCTAGTATCCACTGTAAAAATTCCAAAGCCGATTAAGGATCCTAAATAGCAGTAGCTATGAACAGAAATTTACTTCTCATAATTCCTTAATATTTACACATATATTTTATTACATTTCATAATAGTGACCGAAGTTGAGGACACACTGGAGCCCTTGGACGTCCTCCCACCAGAAGCTCACTTCTTCTCTGACTCGCAACCAGACAAGCCCCGGTTTGCACTTAAGTACCTTTTATAAAATTCTTTATTTGTATCACTTATGTCTAAGGTGAATGTTTGCATTAGAGTTAAGGTGTTTGAAACCCCACTTCCATAACCTTTTAAATCCTATGAAGGGTTGGGTAGCTTACAGAGCCTACGAGTAGACAAGGCCCCGCTAATATGCTTAGGACTTCGGTAGAAGTTGAGTAGTTGGAATCTACTCGCGAGGTAAGGTTTATCACAGGTTTGGTCAGAATAGAAAATGGCTTAAGAGTGGTGAAAATGAGACCCAGCAGGGGGGATAGGAAGCAGTGAGCGGAGGTCTCACGTGCGTAGCCCTGTTGGTGTCGATTGAGGACCGAGTCGTGTGCGGGCCTGCTGAACAAGTATCGAACAGTACCGGATGGCATACTGACATAAGCAGGAAACCGATGTAAATGGTTAACCTGGGTGGCGAGGCTTACCCAACCGTAAACAAGAGTGGGTTGAGGGTAGCAAGGTGTAAATCTGCCGGTGGGCACATTCACGCTCCACGCGGGGACCTCCTACCCGTTACGGATGGACCGGTTCGGTGTTTGGGTTGCCTTTGAAAGGTGGTTGCATACAACAGAGTAGGAAGGGGTGTGGAATCACGCTTCTGAAAGTGGGTGTATGCAATGTGTTGTCCGGGTGTCTCCTGATTGCAATCACCGTCCCTCGAGGTTATTTGAGTACCGCTTGTTCACTGTTTTGTGACGTAGTAAGAAGTGAAGTAAGCCAGTTGAATGATAATATGCTGTGATGATATATTACTGTTTTGGAAACCATGTCTGCTGTAGATGTAGAGCTAATTAAGTTTACTTTCCGCTTTGGGCATTACCACATCGGAGGAAAGCGTTCCTTGTTTGATTGTGGACTTCCAATGTGAGGGCTGCCTAAGGCACATGAATTTGCTGCTATAAAACTGAAAGTAAGGATCAACTTATAGGCGTGTCTTTGTCGCAAATTCTTTTTTCCTATCATACACCTCCCTGCATTTAGAGTTCCATGCCTAGGCCAGACGGTAAAGCCTTGCTAAGCCATCGTGCTCATGGTTGCAATATTTGAGTTGTATGCAGGTGAGAGCTATGAGGAGGGTTCCGAGGATGAGGCGATGCCCCCGTCAGGTTACACGGCTGAGATGGAGCCCTGCACGCCGCCGTGATTTCTCCGGTTCCATGCTGCTAGCGTGTAGCGTCCCCGGGCTGGACGGCTGCACTTTTGAATAGTTAGGATGAGAGGCTACTAATGTACATTACTTCCGCTGTATAGTTATATTTTGTAAAAGACTTCCGCTGTTTTATATCAAATAAAAGTGTGTATGTTGTTCTTTATTCTTTCCCTGTGTGCTGTTGGGTGCCGCATCGTACGGCACCACCCTATGCGATCCTGGAGTGGGTGAACCACGGGGTGGTCCCCACAGCTTTAGGCAAAAGTGAGAATACCCCATCGTGTGGTAAGCAACACGATAGTATGCAACTCTCGAACGTTCAATGTTCAAAGGGCCATACGCAGCGCTCGCCATCGGCGTGCCTCAACGGTCATGAGGCAGTAGGTGGTATCCGTTGGGTTGATAAAATTCCCAACCGTGACGACCCGTTCGCGCTCTACTCGGGTTCCCCGTCGTGTGGTGTGAAAACACGACCATGTACCTTGAGGCGTGGCTTGACTCAAGGACGGTCCGTATGGCAATGATACGGACTGTATGTTTTTACTATGATATGGAACTGCCTGCAATGTTAATCCTTTTTCCTGTCATACACTTCCCTGCATGTAGAGTTCCATGCCTAGGTCAGACGGTTAAGCCTTGCTGAGCCATCGTGCTCACGGTTGCAATATTTGAGCTGTATGCAGGTGAGAGCTATGAGGAGGGTTCCGAGGACGAGGCGATGCCCCCATCAGGGTACTAGGCCGAGATGGAGCCCTGCACACCGCCGTGATCTCCGGTTTCATGCTGCTAGCGTGTAGCGTCCCCGGGCTGGACGGCTGCACTTTTGCATAGTTAGGATGAGAGGCTTCTATTGTACATTACTTCCGCTGTATAGTATATTTTGTAAAAGACTTCCGCTGTTTTATAACAAATGAAAGTTTGTATGTTGTTCTTTATTCTTTTCATGTGTGCTGTTGGGTGCCGCATCGTACGGCACCACCCTATGCGATCCTGGAGTGGGTGAACCACGGGGTGGTCCCCACAGACGTGGTATCAAAGCCGCATTGGGAATAGCACGCTCGAAAAGAGCCTATTTTGAAAATTTAGAAGTAGTCGAGTGAGGATTAGTCATTAAGCCCATATAAGGTCTATGATAGTAGTAATTACTAAGGTGGAAAGGCTAACTTATGTGTTATACATTCTGTAACGACGCTCCGACGTCAGGTAAGAGGTAAGGTACGCCGCAGGCGGATCAATTGCGGTAACTTGCCATACGAGTAATAGTATGGAAGATTATACCGTGGCTTGGCACGGTAGTGAATATGAGTCTATGAACCTCTTAATGGTTCTGAGAGCATATAAAAATGCTGTTCTCCAGCGTGCTTTAGACAAAAGTAAGAATATCCCATCGTGTGGTAAGCAACACGATAGTATGCAACTCTTGAACGTTCAATGTTCAAAGGTCCATACGCAGCGCTCGCCATCGGCGTGCCTCAACGGTCATGAGGCAGTAGGTGGTATCCGTTGGGTTTATAAAATTCCCAACCGTGACGACCCGTTCACGCTCTACTCGGGTTCCCCATCGTGTGGTGTGAAAACACGACCATGTACCTTGAGACGTGGCTTGACTAAAGGATGATCCGTATGGCAATGATACGGACCGTATGTTTTTACTATGATATGGAACTGCCTGCAATGTTAAAACCTTTGTGTGCACAATTATTGTTTGTTCTTCTGCAGGTACATTAACCACGCTAGTGCATGACGTGTAGAAACCGTTTGTGAGTGACGATTTTAGTTCCACCATTTGACACGTATAAGCCGGAATACCGGTTTAGGATTTTTCTTTGGTGAGGAAACGTAGTACTGACTGCATAAAAGTATATTTTCAAAGAAAAGAATTACAATGAAGTTTAGGAATTCATTTAGGGGTTAGTAAACTCCTATATTGAACTAAGAGTCAATTGGGAGTATAGGTTCAATCTCAAGAGCTTAGGAATAATCTCCCCTGTTTTCGGCAGAAATTTTGCTGAACCTGAACAGGGCATAACATAAGATTGGTTGAACCAATGGAGGTATGGGATACCATCCTGGAAAGGTTTTGAAGTCCTCTACAATTTTTCTGTAGAGTTCCAGAACAAAATCTCCCTCCAAATGGATGAAAATCTCAGATGAGTAGGTACTGTCCAAAAACAGGGCAGACCAAATGCTCTCTGGAATTTTCTGTATTTCAACCAAAACACTTAGTTTTACCGTTTGACGTCCAGTGGCTGTTGTAAAACAGCGAGTTGGAGTCGAAGGGTTTATGAATTTGACATATCACTTCGAGTTAGTACATGTTTGGGTCCAATACAATAGCGAGGAATTACGCATGCTAACACACTTAACATCCCGTGGTGACCCTGATGGTCGAAATGAATTTTAACCCATAAAGTTCAATACTTTGGAACTCGATCGTGTGACACGGTCCAGGGATGTATATGTTGCATAAAGTTCATACTTTATCCATATGTGTGACTGTTATGCGTACTATTTATTCCATTCTCGCATCACTATTGTATAGATTGGATGAAATAAACCAACATGTGCTGATCGTTTGAATGGTCTGAATGCAGAATGGTGCGGACACGTTCAACGCAAGAGGAGGGAGGTCCGAGTCAGGTTCGTGGTGATGAGTCTCCACCTCCGGAGCAAACCACGACGCAGAAGCAACCACCTCCTCCACCGCCAGAACTTCCAAGGAATCTTGCGGAGGTTCTCGCTGCAGTGCTCGGCTCGCGCGGTGAGCAAACCGAGTTGCTGCGGATGTTAGTCCAGCAGAATGCGTCCCATCAGGGAGCACGCCAAGACAATGGGCAACGCCAGACTCAACAAAGCTCGTATTCAGAATTCATGGCGACCCATCCACCGGTCTTCACGGAGGCCGAAGAACCTTTGGAGGCGGACAGCTTTATCCGCACTCTGGAGGCAAAGTTCGGGCTGCTACGATGCACCGAACATCAGAAGGTGCTGTACGCAGTGCAACAGCTTCAAGGAGAAGCCGGTACATGGTGGGAGAACTACACCGCCTCCTTACCGGCTGGCCATGCCGTCACATGGATGGAGTTCCGGGAGGCGTTCCTCGCCTATCACATTTCCTCCCGGTGTGATGGAAATGAAGCTCCAGGAGTTCCTGGCGCTACGTCAAGGCGAGAGGAGTGCTCATGAGTACTCCAGGTTATTCAACCGGCTGGCGCAGTATGCGCCAGGATTTGTGGGTACGGAAGACAACAAGCGCAATGCATTCTTCCGGGGCCTGAATTCAAAGACGAAGGTCCATCTTGCCCAAAGCAATCGCGGCACATTCAACGACCTAGTTAATGCCGTGATTCTACAAGAGAATGCTCAGCGTGAGCGCGGTTCTGACAAGAGGAAACGCAGCGCGCTGACGAGCAGCAGTGGTGGAACGCCACAAAAATACCGCGTGGTGTATCGCTCACCATCCGGTCAGAGATGGCAGCCACCGGCGCGACCGCCTCAGTTTCGCGGTCGGCAATATAATGCGCCGGGCTTTCGACCGATGTATCCACCACAGCAACAGCAGCAGCAAAGGATGGTCCCGCGTGCGCTTCAGTTTCAACAGCGTGCACCGGGATTCCGTCCTCAAGTCGGCGGGACCCCGACACCTTACACGTGCTACACGTGTGGCCGTGTCGGGCACATTTCAAGAGACTGCCCCGAGCCGCGACAGGGCAGGGGTGCAGCACCATATCAGGGTGCTAATCATCCCCGCAATCAGCCCAAGAAACCTGCACCAAAACCCGGCAACGTCCACCACTTAGCTATCGAAGACGTGCCGGAAGGCGAACCCGTCCTCGCGGGTACGTTCTATTACCTAGATCATTCCGTAGTCATACTTTTTGACTCCGGTGCCACCCATAATTTCATAAGTCAGTTTTATGTTATTAAATATCAACTGCCTATCATTCCCACAAATAATTCATACTTGATATGTTCTCCGGGTGGGAAAATAACAGCTGATAGAATGGTCTATAGAGCACCATTACAGTTGGGTGGGAATCTATATCCAACTTCTCTAATCATGTTAGAGAGTCAAAAACTTGATGTCATTTTAGGAATGTCATGGCTACATCGCCACGGTGCTGTTCTTGACATCATTCCACGTGTGGTTCGTCTAAACTCTCCACTCCATGAACCACATGTTCTTATTCTTGACCATTCGGTTCAAGAAGCCCCAGCCACATATAATGTGGAAGCCACAAAACTTGAGGATATTCGTGTGGTCCGTGAATACCCGGATGACTTTCCGGATGATCTCCCGGGCATGCCACCTGAAAGGGATGTCGAGTTCAAGATTGAACTTGTACCTGGGACGACGCCGATATCACGGAGACCATACAAAATGGCTCCGAATGAGCTGGCTGAATTGAAGGAGCAGTTCAACGATTTGATGAAGAAGGGTTTCATTTGACCAAGTTCCTCGCCATGGGGATGCTCGGCGCTGTTTGTGAAAAATAAGGATAAAACCTTGAGGTTGTGTGTGGACTACCGACCTCTCAACGCCGACACCATCAAGAATAAATATCCACTGCCCCACATCGATATCTTATTCGATCAACTTGTGGGTGCGAGTGTATTTTCAAAGATGGATCTTTGCTCTGGATATCATCAAATCAAGATCCGGACGGAAGATATTCCAAAGACGGCCTTCTCGACGAGATATGGGTTGTATGAATACCTCGTCATGTCCTTTGGTCTCACCAACGCCCCGGCACACTTCATGTATCTCATGAACTCAGTGTTCATGCTGGAGTTGGACAAGTTTGTGGTGGTGTTCATAGACGACATCTTGGTTTACTCCAAGTCTGAAGAAGAACACGCCAAACACTTGCATATCGTATTTCAACGATTAAGGGACCATAAGCTTTATGCCAAGTTCAGCAAGTGCGAGTTTTGGATCAGCCAAGTGCCGTTCCTTGGTCACATTATTTCTGCGGAAGGCCTTGCAGTTGATCCAAGCAAGATCGAACAAGTGCTGAAATGGAAGTCCCCCACATCAGTCCATGAAGTCAGGAGTTTTCTCGGGTTAGCAGGATATTATCGGAGATTCATGCCAAATTTCTCCAAGCTTGCTAAACCGATGACTGAATTGTTGAAGAAGGGGATCAAATATGTTTGGAGCTCAGCTTGCGAAGAAGCTTTCCAAGCATTAGTGAAGCATCTTACAACAGCCCCGGTGTTAGCTCAACCGGATACAACCAAGCCCTTCGACGTATATTGTGATGCGTCCGTCATCGGGCTTGGCTGTGTATTGATGCAAGGAGGAAGAGTGGTCGCCTAAGGCTCACGTCAACATCGTAACCACGAGCAGCACTATCCGACTCATGATCTTGAGCTCGCTGCTGTGGTGTTGGCATTGAAAATGTGGAGGCACTATTTGCTTGGAAACTTAGTACACCTCTACACCGACCACAAGAGTTTGAAATATATATTCACTAAAAAGGAGTTGAATATGCGGCAACGAAGATGGTTAGAACTGATCAAAGACTATGAGATCGAGATTCACTACCATCCCGAGAAGGCAAACGTGGTTGCCGATGCCTTAAGCCGCAAATCCCATGTCAATAGTCTGTCCATCACCCCACTTGAAGAGGAGGAGCCGAGTCTGTACTTGGTTCTGTATGGGGCATTGTATAATCTTGCTCTCGTCCCTACAATACGAGAGGAGATTATGGAAGCGCAGAAGAAAGATGTGGGAATGTCGCACATTCGGAGAAGGATGAAGAATGGTGAAATGAAATGCTTCCGAAGAGATGATAACGGTACTCTATGGTTTAAAGACCGTATAGTGGCACCCCGCGACATGAATCTTCGGAAGAAAATCTTGGACGAAGCACATTTGTCCAAGTATTCTATTCATCCGGGCAGCAACAAGATGTACCAGGATCTGAAAACCAGGTTTTGGTGGACACGGATGAAAAGAGAAATTGCAAAGTACGTATCTGAATGTGATACGTGTCGGCGGGTGAAAGCCGACCATATGCGTAAAGCCGGACAGCTACAACCATTGAACATTCCAGCGTGGAAGTGGGAGGATATCAGCATGGACTTCATAGTCGGATTACCTCTCATGTCTCACAAACATGACTCGATTTGGGTGATAGTCGATCGACAAACCAAGTCGGCTCATTTCATTCCCGTACATACCAGTTACGTGGCCAAGCAATATGCAGAGCTTTATATTGCAAGAATCTTATGCTTGCACGGTGTTCCCCGCTCCATTATTTCAGATCACGGTGCGCTGTTCGTCTCTCGGTTTTGGGAGCAGTTGCACGCATCCTTGGGGACCAAACTGATCCGAAGTTCCGCGTATCACCTGCAGACGGATGGTCAAACCGAACGGGTGAACCAAGTGTTGGAAGACATGCTATGCGCTTGTGCCATCCACCACGGCAAGAATTGGGACGATCATTTGCCATTGGCGGAGTTTTCTTACAACAATGGCTATCAAGCTAGCATCAAGATGGCACCGTATGAAGCTCTCTACGGCAGGAAATGTCGCACACCTCTCAACTGGTGCGAGTCCGGCGAGTGAGTCATCTACGGCATTGAACTGGTGAATGAAGCTGAAGAACGAGTGCGAGTGATACAAGCCAACCTCAAGGCTGCTCAATCTCGTCAGAAAATCTATGCGGATAAAAGACGCCGTCCTCTCCACTTCAACCTCGGGGACCATGTTCATGTCCGTGTGTCTCCGATGAAGGGAGTTCACCATTTCGGAGTAAAGGGTAAACTTGCGCTGCGATTCATTGGCCCGTTCGCCGTCATTGAAAGATGCGGACCCGTGGCTTATCGCCTGGAGTTACCAGCGTCTCTCACAGGCATTCACAACGTTTTCCACATCTCTCAGCTGAGGAAGTGCCTCAAACCCTCAGCTGAAATACGCACTGAAGACATAGAAGTTCTTCAACCGGACCTCACGTACACGGAGTATCCAATCCGGATCATCGATGAAAAGACTCGTGCCACAAGAAACCGAACCTTATGGTTCTACAAGGTCTTGTGGAGCAACCATACCACTGATGAGGCGACATGGGAAAGCGAGGGCTATTTACGAACATATTATCCGGACTTGCTATCATAATATACCCGGTAAAGTCTTCCCCACTTTGCATTTCTTTTGGAATCTCGGGACGAGATTCTTTTTAAGGGGGGGATGTAAAATCCCCAAAAGTGGTAGCAAGAAAATTCAGCTCATGTACACTTATGAAAAATGAGGGGAATTAAAAACTTTGAATTATAATGGGGTAAGTTCAAAGTGAGGGTTTAGACTTCCCAAAACTTCCAAACATGGAGATCTAAATTCATAACTTGGATCTTCATAGTCCAAATATTCACCCTTACAAATTTCATCTCATTTGGAGGAGTTTCAATATTTGTTTGGGATTAAAAGAGGAAGCCCTCTAATCTGAATTTCAAATTCAGTTTCAAATTCCAATTCCCTCAATTTCAAAATTTGGGTTCACAAATGTGTTCTCCACCTTTTAATAAGCAGCCATGCCAAAAGTTGGAAACTTTGGAGCTGGTTTGCTATATTTTTGAGGCAATACAAAGTGAAGAATTCAAACTCTTTTTCAAATTCAAATGATCAAACCACATCCAAATTTCACACCTGAATTCAAACCCTTTGAATTCAGCAAATCCAAACTTAACTTGGGGTGAAAGTCTAGCCTTAAATTTTGAGATGCTGGATGGAAAAGATCAGAGAAAGTTTGATTAAACAAAGGGGGAAGTGGGGCCCAGTGGTCAGTTTCACAGCAGAGCAACCGCCTTTGCTTCATTCGGTCGAACAGCGGGAGCGCGCCAGCTCCCGGTTGAACCCGCGCACGAGGGAGAGCCCGCGCCACCTCCTGCTGCCTCGGTGGCTCGGTTGGATCACGGCAAGGGGTGCGCCGGAGCTGTTTCACTTCTTCCCCTGCTATAACTCGCGCCTCCGCCATTTCTTTTACCCACAACACCACCGCCATTCCTCCCGATCACGCCGCAGCTACTGAGCTCGGTTGCTCGAGCGCCCCACCGCGGAAAGCTGCGCCCACCAGTGCTCTATCCATCCAGCACCTCTCCTGTCTTGTCCCGAGCGTGATTGCTCCAGAAATTGGCAAGATATCCTTGATCCTCGGGTGAACGGGGAAGAACCGAGGGAAGTCACCGTGGACAGCTCACACCTTGCAAGATCATGGCAAAACAAGTCAGCCCCTCGGTGCGTCCTTGACCCCAGCCGCTCGAGCCCAAAGCTCAGCCCTGGACGTTGATCACAGCAGAAGAATTCTGGGTTTTTCTCCGGGGCGGTACAAACTGACCCCGAGGTAGGAAATTGCCAAATTCGTCGTTAATTCGTGTTCTCATTGATTAAAACTGTACATGAAGCTTCCTAACTACTTGGCGCACTTCCTCCCTCGATTTTAGACCTAGACATGGGGTGTAGAGGGAGAATTTCCACGTCTTGATCATGGCGCACCGCCGGACCGCCTCGGGCGCACGGTGCCGATAGGGTTCCGGCGATCCTCGATCAGTTTAGACCCCATGTCGAGCTTCTACTCCCTCCACTGCTGCTCTAGAGCCCAAGAACCGATCATTTAGTGGAGGTATGAGGGCTCCCGATTGCACCGGAGTGCAAAACATTGCTGTCGCCGGTGCGCGGTGGTTTCCGGTGAACTACGGCCGCCGGCGACCCACCCAAAGTGCTCAGCGCGGTTAAATATGGGGGAGTGGCGAGTTTGACAAAGTTTAGACCACGGGAACCCCGTCCCGGCGAGCCTCGCCGGCGTGCGCCGCCGCGGGAGGCGCGGGCAGCGCGAGGAAGACGAAGGAGGGCCGGGTCCCACCGGTCAGCCTCCGTATACGCGCGGGGATCGGCTTGTGGCGCCGGATCCGGTGACGCTGTGCGGGAATAACCCTGTAGCCCCCAGTGTTGCCGAAATCTCACTGGTCCGATTTAAAACACTGGGCCCAGTTCCAATTATTTGAATTTTCTATTAGAGAAATAATTCCAGGAATTAGCTGATCTTTACAAGCCCATAACTTTGTGTAGAAAACTCCAAAAAGAGTTAGACCAATTTTGTTGGATTCCTCATGAGTACTTCACAGAGAAACCAATTTTATGCTATGAAAAGGCCCAGGAATTTCTGTAGAATTGTTTTTAGTAAATCTTTTAGGGATTTATTAGAGGAGCAATTCTTTATGAAATATTACCAAATTTGGGCAGCAAATCCTCTTCATAGATACTGATCTCCAGTAAAAATTTGGGCTTCATGGAGTTTATTTGCTAGGTCAAATTACCTTCCCAAGTTCAGCCTTTATTTGAGAATTCCAATTTAAACAGAAACTATTTCAGCACTCCTATTCCACTTCAAAAATTCATATCTCTCTGTTGGTAGCTCCAAAAATGGTGAAACATATTTTGTTAGAACCATGGAGACTTACCCTAATTAGATCTTCCATTTCTAGCTATGTCAAAACCTGGATTGGGCTCAAAAATTCAGAGAGGCATTGTACTTTTAGGAATTTTAAAGACTACATTGTGCAATGACATGTCTCCAAATTTGGCTCAAGTCATCCTTAGAGAGTCTAGTATCCACTGTAAAAATCCCAAAGCCAATTAAGGGTCCTAAATAGGAGTAGCTATGAATAGAAATTTACTTCTCATAATTCCTTAATATTTACACATGTATTTTATTACATTTCATAATAGTGACCGAAGTTGAGGACGCACCGGAGCCCTTGGACGTCCTCCCACCAGAAGCTCACTTCTTCTCTGACTCGCAACCAGGCAAGCCCCGGTTTGCACTTAAGTACCTTTTATAAAATTCTTTACTTGTATCACTTATGTCTAGGGTGAATGTTTGCATTAGAGTTAAGGTGTTTGAAACCCCACTTGCATAACCTTTTAAATCCTATGAAGGGTTGGGTAGCTTACAGAGCCTACGAGTAGACAAGGCCCCACTAATTTTGCTTAGGACCTCGGTAGAAGTCGAGTAGTTGGAATCTACTCGCGAGGTAAGGTTTATCACACGGTTTGGTCAGAATAGAAAATGGCTTAAGAGTGGTGAAAATGAGACCCAGCAGGGGGGATAGGAAGCAGTGAGCGGAGGACTCACGTGCGAAGCCCTGTTGGTGTCGATAGAGGACCGAGTCGTGTGTGGGCCTGCTGAACAAGTATCGAACAGTACCGGATGGCATACTGACATAAGCAGGAAACCGATGTAAATGGTTAACCTGGGTGCCGAGGCTTACCCAACCGTAAACAGGAGTGGGTTGAGGGTAGCAAGGTGTAAATCTGCCGGTGGGCACAGTCATGCTCCACGCGGGGACCTCCTACCTGTTGAGGATGGACCAGTTCGGTGTTTGGGTTGCCTTTGAAAGGTGGTTGCATACAACAGAGTAGGAAGGGGTGTGGAATCACGCTTCTGAAAGTGAGTGTATGCAATGTGTTGTCCGGGTGTCTCCTGATCGCAATCACCATCCTTCGCGGTTATTTGAGTACCGCTTGTTCACTGTTTCGTGACGTAGTAAGAAGTTAAGTAAGCCAGTTGAAGGATAATATGCTGTGATGATATATTAATGTTTTGGAAACCATGTCTGCTGTAGATGTAGAGCTAATTAAGTTTACTTTCCGCTTTGGGCATCACCACATCGGAGGAAAGCGTTTCTTCTTTGATTGTGGACTTCCGATGTGAGGGCTGCCTAAGGCACATGAATTTGCTGCTATAAAACTGAAAGTAAGGATCAACTTATAGGCGTGTCTTTGTCGAAAATTCCTTTTTCCTATCATACACTTCCCTGCATGTAGAGTTCCATGCCTAGGTCAGACGGTTAAGCCTTGCTGAGCCATCGTGCTCACGGTTGCAATATTTGAGCTGTATGCAGGTGAGAGCTATGAGGAGGGTTCCGAGGACGAGGCGATTCCCCCGTCAGGATACACAGCCGAGATGGAGCCCTGCACGCCGCCGTGATCTCCGGTTTCATGCTGCTAGTGTGTAGCGTCCCCGGGCTGGACGGCTGCACTTTTGCATAGTTAGGATGAGAGGCTTCTATTGTACATTACTTCCGCTGTATAGTATATTTTGTAAAAGACTTCCGCTGTTTTGTAACAAATGAAAGTTTGTATGTTGTTCTTTATTCTTTTCGTGTGTGCTGTTGGGTGCCGCATCATACGGCACCACCCTATGCGATCCTGGAGTGGGTGAACTACGGGGTGGTCCGCACATAAACAGAACTCCTGTAATAAATTCTCTATGCTTTTTCTAAAATGAATTAATGAGCCAAATCAAGAGATTTTCATAAATATTGGGATGCAGCCTTGGATAGTATTCACCGAGAGGAATCCAACGAAGTTCATTTGGGAATTTTTGGACACACCTACACAAAGTTGTGGCTGTTTGAATTTGGATGAAAATATGAAAACCGAGAAAAGTTAAAATCCCTGCCGGTGGGCCTCACGCCACAGTGCGTCTCCTACCTCGCGCCAAACAGAGTCGGGCGGCGGCGGTCTCCGGCGAGGGTCACCGGAATCACCTTCCCGGCCATGTCCCGGCCTCATACTCGCCCACCCCCCCATTTTCAGACACGCTGAACTCACTTGTGGCGTCGCCGGCAGCTGGCGATGCCCAGAAATGGGTGTGTGACGGCGACAGCACCCTCTAGGGTTCCGGAGATGTCGGCCGACCTCAATTCTTCACCAAATCGTCTGGTTTTTGGGTCTAGAGCACCGGGGAGTTGTGAGGAAGGTGGAAATGGCAACCAAACGGGCCGGGGAGCCCTCCGACCATGTCGGCACCATGCGGCCGATGGTGTCCGACGGTTTTCCCTCGCCAAGAACTCAGAATTCATGTGGAACCATGCATTTTCGTGTGGAAAGCTGGAACAACTACGCTCGGGTGGCTGGGTGATCCGGAGGAACCGAGAGCATGTGGCGGACCGGAATCCGTACTCCCAGGATCTCAGAGGGTGTGGTCCCACATGATGCGACACCCGACAGCACACATCATAAGGAAGACATTGTATTACATAGAAAACAAACTGAATATGTACAAAGTAGTACAAGCCTTCAGTTTACATCTAAATATAGAGTATACAACTGTGGAAGCTAAATTTATACATCTCATGCCCACCTAAGTAGCAAAATTCGGTTGTTCTCAGCTCAGCGCGGCGTGTATGGCTCCCACTCCTCAGATCAGCACGGCGTGTACGGCTCCCACTCAGCCGTGGTCCCCGACAGAGGGTAGCCCTCGCCGGTGGACTCGTACCCCGAGTCCGAGGGGTAGTCCTCACCTGAAAAACACTTATAGCAGCAACCTTGAGCACGATGGCCCAACAAGACATAACCGACTCACCTGTGCATGAAACTCTACATGCAGTTCACAACGAACATGGGATGGAAAATTGCAGCAAACGGACACGCCTACAAGTTCATCCTTACTTCATCTTTTAGTCACAAGTTAACAGTTCATGAATCTGAAATTTAGTAAGCGATATTTGGTGGCACACATGTAGCAATACAAGTTATACATCTCAGCAGAATTGAATCATAATATTCCATAATTGATCTATGTCATGATGCAGTGAACAAGCGGTACTCATCACCGTGAGGGACAGCGAATCGACTCGATATACACCTGCAGGGATACCCGAATAGCACGTCACATACGCCCACCAGTGGAGCTGCACAGCACGCTCACTCGATGTCGTACGGGACAACCTTTCACCAAACAGCCCAAACGTCGAACCGGTCGCACCCAAACCGACAGGAGGTTCCCTACACGGAGCATCTCTCAATGCCCGTTAGCGGATTTCCACCTTGCTGCCCACAACCTACACCTATAAATCGGTGCGTTATGCCTCGACACCCGGAGGTATAGGTTACATCGGTTTATCGGGGCCCATATATCCGATATGCCTTCGGTACGTTCAATACTTGTTCAGCAGGGCCGCACACAGATCGGTCCTCAATCGACACGGACAGGGCTGCGCTCACAAGACTTCCTCTCTCTGCGCCCTAGCCCCTGCCTAGTCTCATTTTCTTTCTAAAGTGATCTCACATCACTCGAACCAATTCCGTATGTCCCGAATCCTAAACTTGCGAGTAGATTCCAACTACTCGACTTGTACCGAAGTTCTATGAACATTAAGCACAGACTGACTACTCAAGGACTTAGACACTACCCTCACTCTTGTAGGAATAATCTGGTTATGCACTTGGGGTTTTCATCCATTCCACACCTAATGCACAAGTATATCTCAAGCTAAGTACACATAAAGCAAAACTTTGTAGAACTGGTTAATGCAAACCAGGGCTTGCCTTGTTTCTCCTGATCAGTGGTTAGTGCTTCATCTGGAAGGAGAAAGTCCAGCACTTTCGGAGTTTCTTCGCCTTCAGCAACTACATGTAAGCAATATACTATATGTCAATTTAAATGCAATGTTTGGAACTGAATATGTAAATACCATAACTCTATCTAGACCTCCCCTTTGGCTTTGAAATTTTTATGGTGGCTTGATAGGGTTCTAGCCAGAAACTTGACCAAGTTTCATTTGAAACAAAGTTCGTTTGAGCTCTGTACAAATAAAAGTCTATTTGGTCATTACTAGAGCTTCTAAGGATTTCCAGGGATTTTCATGGCTCTAACCATTACTTTCTGGAAACTAGAAGTTGAAATGGTTCTAATGGAATTGGTTTCATGTCATTTGAAGAATCCTAGAGGAAGTTATGCCCTAAACAAGATTCGAGAAAATTTGAAAATTGTTTCTGTACATTTTTCCATTTTCTAAGGGCAGTTCAATTAATCACACCATTAGGGGGATTAAATGAACTTGGATGGATCTGAAATTTTTCCTGTGACTCAAGGGTTTCCAAATGAATATCCCAGCCAAAATTTCAGAATTTTCCCTAAATGAATTCTCCAGATAAAATTCCCAACAGTTTAAACTTGAGGGAATTAATTCTTGAAAAAGAATAAGTTTTTGAGCTGAAACTTGTTTTGCTGGATAGTAATCGAAGAGATGAATCCAACATAATTTGGTTCACTCAATTTGGAGTTTTCTACACAAAGTTATGAATTTCCTAAGTTGGAGCTAAAACTGGAATTGTTTTTCTATTGCAAATTCGAGCTGGGTCCATGGTTTAAGTTGCAGCCAATAGGATTTGACGACACACGGGACCGCAGGGTTTTAGCTGTGTAGCCACACTCGATCACTGGCCACAACCGATCCTGGTTTAAAAATCCCACGCTGAGAGGTGGGCCAGCCCCACCTTTCTTCTTCCTCCAGTCTTCTCTTCCCGCGCGCGCTCTCCTCACCGGACAGAGGCGGCGCCTCGCCGGCCGCGCGCTCCCGGCCATCTCCCGGCCGGAGACTCGCCGCCCGGGGGTTTTCAAGGTCGGGGAGATCGTTGGCGGGGTAAGTACGGGTGCTAGAGGACCGGGAACGTGCCGACGTCGTGCGGCGACCTCGGGAGAGGTTCGGCGCCGTTGGCCGGTAGTCCTCGCCCGCCAAACCCTCGGTTGATTGGCTCTAAAGCATCCTTGGCAGCTAGGGAAACTCGGCTAGGACGCAAGCAAGCGCGGGAACAATGGCTACTATGCTTTCACCGTGCGCACGAGAGTGGTGGTGCTGTTTGAGCTCGGAAAGACATGAAATACCTCGCACACCGTCGGTTTCTAGCTAGAGTTTTGAAGGAAAATCGACAGCTGGCAAGTCTAGTTTGAGTATGCACAATTTGGTGGCCTAACGAAGAGAATTATGAGTGAATTCGACGGATTCTTACCCGAAGGTCCGAGTGTATGCACCGGGAGAAAAACATCAAACTGAAGCTCGATGATCTATAGCTTGAGCTGAGACTTGGCGAGGAGCAGCGTGGCAATCTGGCGCCTCTCAGAGTGACCAAGCCCGGCCGTGAAAGTTTTTGTTCCGAGCTGTCCACGGTGAGCCGGTGCCAGCTGTTCTCTCGGTCGCCGCCAAGAACTGCCGAGCTAGGGTTAGGAGGGCCAAAACTCGAATGTTTCTGTGCCGAGGAGGTAGAGAACAAGCAACCGGATTAGTTTTCTGCTAGGAGGAGCGCTGTACGTGACGTTGTTGCCGGGTTCTCGATCGAATTCGAGCGGCGGCGGTCTGAGCTCGGTTCAGCGCGAGGGAGACGGGAGAGAGTGAGGAGCTGCACGTGGCCGAGCGTGCATTGATCACATTGCCTTCCCCGCGTCCTCAGCCTCCCCCCGAGCAGGAGGTGGCACCCAACAGAGGCGGCCGGGCGCCGGCTCTCGAGAGCTGGTGCGCGCGCACGCTTCGGTCGTGTGAAAAATCAAGAAGAGAAGACTTCGGTGTGAAGTCTACTGCCAAGTGGGCCCCCTTTACCCTCTTCTTTTTTTGCATTTCCACTTGAGCTAGCAAACAAACTCCAAATTTGATCAAAGTTGGAGGATAAGCCAAAAGGAATATGAGGAACACAATGGTGCTCTCAAATTTGAATTCCAGTGAAGTCAGAATTTGAAACTGAAGTTTGAATTCAAATTCGATTTGTCTCCCTACACCTGATCAGCCGCAGGCAAAGGCGACGAAGAATGTATGTGACAAGAGTGACACGCAGCAGCGGAAGATGTCGTCGAAGGAAACAAATGACAGGAAAGAGTTGGAAGCTAACCCAAAATTGCCGACAGCTATGACGCGTGCTAACTCGAAGTTTCAAATGGTGAAGCCGATGTTAACTGTCAGCGCACTCAAAGAAGCTAATAAATCTTGTGTCCTCCTTCATAACCACTACATCAAAAATTACAAAAAAATGTCAAGACTTAATAGTGGGATACAAGAAAAAGCACTTTCTGGTGGGTGAAGGCATCTTTCTCATCTCATGGTCTGATCTCTACGACCTTTTCACCCTCGACGCATTCGATGTCTCTCTAATATGCTGCTTTGCATTTAAGTCCTCAAAAACTAGGTTCTTCAATATATATACTCAATATAAGTTTTATATGTATCTAACAAATTTGAAATATTGTGCTTAGACACATGCAACAATTTACTCATCATAGAACGGGAAAGGAGTCTCCTGCATATCTTGACCTGCAAATAGCAACACGAACTAATCTTCTAATGGCCAACAGTCAAAAAGATGTTGTTGCATATTTTGTCAAGGCAATGATACACTACAGTGATAAGGAGGTCCTAGTCTACCGTTCAACATGGGTAACCATTGGGTAACCCTAGCAATTTCTACAAAGTACAACCAAGGCTGGTACTGTGACTCCGCAAGGCCGATGGATTCAATAACTGGCAAGCGACGTACCCGTGATTGGACTGATATCATAGTCGTTCATAACGAGTAAGTTCCTTCTTCACTTTAGTTCCTGACTGTTTCACCATTGCACGATAATTTTACATTAACTGTGAATGTTTTTGTTTAGGGACTTTGGTGTGTTCGTGGTTAAGGTACTAGGAGGACACCTAAAAGAAAAACGTCGACAACTTAAACATCATACTACATTCAGCATCCCACAACAAGCTCTGGGCAACACATGCGGCTTCCATGTCTGCTTAAGCATGGTCATATTTGGAGAGCAGCCGAATTGCAATGTATGTGTAAGTTGTAAAATTCCCAAACATGGGAATGCAAAGAAACGAATGTTTGAGCATCATTGTGTTCTGGGTTCATAAACGGATGTTTGAGCATCATTGTGTTCCGTGTTCATAAAAATTGGGACTTGTTTAAATTTTTCCACATGTGATGACATACATGAGTGTCCCACCACGCTAGCCTAGGAACAATTGAGTTTTTGGGGGACAAAGTTAATTTAAAACCCATGTGTAAGCTCTCATGTGCAAGGGGCAATGAAATTCATAGTTTGAACCCAAATTGTTCAACTCACATGTCAAATTAGGGCAACCAATAGGAATGCAAATGGTTGCGCTCAAAACCTCATTTGCAGCAGCCAAACCAGAAGTCATGTTTCATATTTGAATTCCTTGGGTCCAGATTGGTTGGGAAATAAAGTCTCATGAAGTTCGGAGATTGTTTTGCTACCCATTTTTTCAAATGGACTTTAAATGGCATAGGAATTCAAGTACAAATGTAAATATGGATGAAACTTGCTCTAGTATTCACATTGAGTTCAGATTATAGCCCCTACAACTGAATTAGTAATTTGCCAATTTGGAGAAAATTGGAGGTGAAAAGGGGTACAGAGGGGCCCACATGTCATAGAGCCAACTAGACTTGCCCCTAAGTCTCCATTCCCTGTTTTCCACTGAAGCAAATAAGTTGGTTCGCAGACACCGAGTCAACCAGCGTGCGCTACCGAGGGAAATGTCCCCGCCACCTCACGAGCGAACCCCGGCTTGTTTTCCTTGCCCTTATCGGCTCACGCCGGGAGCTCGTCTCCTCACAAACCGCCTCACCCTAGCCGCTCATTCATTATCACGTGTCCCTTGACGAAAACTCGTCCGCACGCGAGGCAAACTTTACTAAGTGATTTGGACCACCTACCAAATTTGGGAAGAATTTGGAAGCAAACAAGAGGGATAAGAAGTAGAGGCTAAAGGTGGGACCCAAACGTCATTGAGACAACTAAACTTGAACCCTAAGTTACCTCTTCCTGACCACTTGAAGCAACCGAGGGAATTTCTTTCTTCTCTGTTCAGACACAAACCAACCGGGACTCCTCTCCGGGCGCCACTGCATGCAACCCCGAGGCCACAACCTGCTGCTGTGACGTGCTGGCATCCAGCTCGTGCCCCATCCACAAACGAGGTGATCTGTTTTCTCACAAAACAGAGACCGTAGCAAGTTCTCCTCGCACGGCCAAAGAACAGAGGCGTAGCTGCCGCCTCAGGCCATCGACCGAGAGCCGCCCCAAACTCGTGCCCACAGAGCTTCCCAAGCTGAAAAATGGCACCAGGGCTTCTCCCTTTACCTCCTCGACACAAACCAGAGAGGTTGCCGGCTGCCCCGACCAAGAACGGTGTGTGCGTGCGGTGACCCGAAAGCTAACAATGAATGGACTCATGTGGACAGTGCAACCGAGGGGCTTTCACGCCCGAGCTAGGACACCGAGAGGAGCGTCGGAGCTCCCCGCTACTCATCACCAACCTTCAACTCAAGCCGTGATCGTCCGAGCAAGAATTTGACGATTTACCCTCGGCACGTGCAATGTGACCTCCGGTGAATTCCTCAAAATTTGATCACAATTCTTGTTTTTAGGCTACCAAACCGTGCACACATGAACTAGACTGGCTAGAGGTTGATTTTCCTTCACAACCCTAGCTAGAAACCGACGGGGTGCGAGGTATTTCATGTCTTCCCGAGCTCAACCGTTGCCACAACTCTCGGGCGCACGGTAAAATCATAGTAGCCGTTGTTCCCGAGCTTGTTTGTGTCTTTGCCGAGCTTCCCTAGCACCCAAGGATGCTCTAGAGCCAATCACCAAAGCTTGTGGCGCGCTAGGAGCACCAGCCGACGGTGCCGGACTTCTCCCGAGGCCACTGCACGTCGCCGGCACGTTTCCGGTTATCTAGCGCCCAAGAGATTGGTCTGACTCGTAATTCACTTTTGACGGGACCCCGCCGCCCTGATCACGTCACGGGGACGGGACACCTTGCCCGGGAATCACATTGGGTGGTGCTGTGTTATGCGGTACCCAACAGCACACATATAAGGAACAACGCATTACATAAATCAAAGCGGAAGCTTACAAATGTTCTTTGTAAATAATTTACATAAAATAGCTACAGCGGAAGTCTATAGACAGCTCACATCGAATATCTAAGAAGCACTCGAGAAGGGGTCCAGCCCGCGGTCTCCTCTCGCTAGCAGCATGAAGACATGACAGCGGCTAGGTTCTCCAAGTGTGACCTGACTCGGAAGTTCCCGAGTCTCACCGGACAACCTTCTTTATAGCGTCGAGGGTTACCTGCAAAACCACTTATATAGCAAGAGTGAGCACAAAGGCTCAGCAAGACTTAACCGTCTCTCCCAAAGCATGCAACTCTACATGAGGGTAACTTAAGACCTAATCCTGAAATTTGCGAAAAGAACTCGCCTACGTGTTCATCCTTAACTTTCAGATTTTAGCCATAATAGTAGTGACCTTGCGCCCAGCAACATTGGAACTCCACAATCATACAAGAAACGCTTCATTCCAATGTTACTTGCCCCAAGGGGAAAAATAAATTTAGTTTGCTCTATCTCTACTTCAAACAAGGTTCTCATGCAGTTTAACATAATCATAGCAGCAATTATACTTTTGCAAACTGTTCCCACACAACTTGCTTACTACGTCACAACACAGTGAGCAAGCGGTACTCATAACCGCGAGGGACGGTGATTCGAATCAAACACTACCCGGATAACTTGACACATACGCCCGCCTCTGAAGACCCAAATCTGGCGTCCTTCATTACGTCGTATATGGCAACCTTTCTCAGGACACTAGACTGTAGAACCGGTCGCGCCGTCTCGGGCTCATTGGTCTAACGAGACGATGTGGTATGACTCTACAATCCAGTGAACCTGTTACATCGGTTTCCTGGTTCCCATATATCAGTAAGCATCCGGTACACAACTCAAAACTTGCTCAGCGGGGCTGCACACGCTTCGGTGCTTAACCGATACAGGCAGAGCTACTCGACCAAGACCTCGTCTTGTCGCTGCCTAACCCCACTGCCCGGTCTCATCTTTAGAAATGTAAACTTTAGTTTGCTTCCTTTCCCAACCACACTTATGATAATCTGAACTATAACTCGCGAGTAGATTCCAACTACTCGTCTTCTACCGGATGTCCTAGCCTATTTAGCACGGCCTTATTCTACAGTGATGAAACCATTCTACCCTTGATCCTGGGGTTCTTTTTGGTCATGCAAGTGGAGTATGAAACCTCCTTGACCTAATGCACATACAAACTTTGACCCATAGTAGTGAACAAAGTAAAAACTTTATAAAACAACTTAAATGCAAACCGGGGCTTCCTTGGTTTTGCAGGTGACTAAAGTCAGATGATATGAAGTTAGTTGCTGGTGACTTGAAGTTCAATTCCTGCCCTTCTTGCTCCTTGATCCAAGCTTAACTCCTCCTTTCCTTTCCCATGTTTAATCACTACACGTTATGTATAGGTATACATGTTTAATTATAAAACTTTTGCTAACAAGTTCTAAAGACAAGTTCAAAACTGGAACTCTGTTTAAGAATTTAAAATGAAACTGGTGCCAGTGGTTTGGGTGTGTGTTTAAGCACTAGCATCAAGTGAGAAGGGAGGTTCATCACTTGGGTGGTGATCACCTAATTGGTTGAACAAAACACTACTGATCCAGGGCTCCAATGGAGCTGGAAATTTTTTTGTGAGTTCCTTGTCACAAGAAAGTCCTCTGAACCAAAATTCAGAATGTTTCACTGATTAGATCACCCAGAACAACTCCCTAAGCATTTAGGAATAAAGGAATTAATTCTGATTAAACTTGCACTTTCATGCAAATCCAAGTGAACCATAATTTCACACATGGCTCAGGGAGTATGCATAAATTTTCCTAGGATTTTTGGAGCCAAGGAATGCCCAGAACTGAATTTCCAAGTTTTGGAAATTCTGTGAAAATGTTTCAGTATTCATTTGAATACAGAAACTTGAATTCAGAATTACAATGACTAAATCAACTCCAAATGAGCTGAAACTATTACATGAGTTCCCTAACATCCTAAAGAATATTCTGGCAAAATTTGAGGATTTTTTAATGAACCAAACTCCCTCTAGAATTCTTTTGCTGAAAAGCTTTAAAGAATTTTCCAGAATTTTATATTGGTTTTCATACAAATTGGGTTGCATATTTGGATAGAGTTTTTCATCCTGAATCCAACCCAATTTGAATCACTAAATTTGGAGCTTCCTAGCAAAAGTTAGGAGGTTCTAAAGTTTGAACTGAATTTGTAATTCAAATTAAATCGAAAACAGTTTAAATTCTGACCGGCACACGTGTCAGTCCCTTGCTGCAGCCACACCATGGTCCACAGACGCCCAGGCTGTAGCCGCAGCAGATCAGGTGGCCACAGCAAATCCCAGTCGACCGCCACAGCCACTGACCAGTGGGGCCAGAGGCTTCTTCTTCCTCCCGCCCCGCTTTTTCCCGCGTGCTCCACCCCCCCTCGCCGGCGTGGCCCTGACCTCGCCAGACTTGACTTCCCGGCCATCTCACAGCCTGCTAGTCGCGGCCTGGGGGTTTTTGAGGGCGGGAAAGCCATTTCCGGGGTCTGTGTGGGCTGTAGAGGACCGCAAGGGGTCAGGCGATGGGCGAGGCCTCGGTCCATGTCCGGCGACGTCGGCCGGCTTCCCTACCGACCCAAACTCACAGCCTTCTTGCTCTAGAGCATCAGTGCCTCATGGCAAAGGTCATCATGCAAGCAAAAGAGCTCAGAAACGCCCCTAACTACCAAGTCACCATGTGCCCTAGCTCGAAAACTGGCGGCTGAAACGGAAACTCGAAGAACACCGTCGAGGCTCTATGATTCTTCTGGATTTTTTATGTCAGTGACTCACAAGGGGTTCTCTAGCCTATCCCATGATCGGCATGAGCAAAGAAGATCTATTGATCACGAATTTTAGGAAATTCCCCAACCACGGCTTATGGACACCTTGTCGGTTTTCTAGAAATTCCCGGGGCTACCGTGGATGAATTGCCTCGGGTCTTTGGCAGCGTGAAGAGAAGGGAGCGGCGCACCTTTTTGCTGTTCAGGCATTGGTGTGACACGCCCTGCATCACCGGGGCGTTGAGGAGGCACGGCGGCGGCTTGAACCGAAGCTTCACGGCAAGTTCTTGCTGTGTACCACGCACAAGGGCTGGTGAGATGGTTTGGGTAGCTCGAGGATGATCAGTGGGTTCTTGCGCACGTTTCCACGAGCTCAGATGTCCGGGCGAAGGACGAGCGGCACCCAGCGAGGATCGGCGCCGAGGTTCGGTCGAGCGGCTGTTCTTGGTGTTCGGCGAGGGACGAATAGAGCCCGAATGGGGGATCGGCTGGGCAAAAGATCACGCTGAGGACGAGTGAACCGCCAAGTCGATCGCCAGCGCGAGAATGAATCCAGGAGGTGTCCTCCCCGTGGAGTCGCGGTGGCGCCTGCAGCCCCCTCGGCAGCTCGGGTGGGAACCGATACACAGAGTCTGACTTAAGCAGTAAGTTATATCCCCCCTCAATGACAAGTGGGGCCCACTACTCCCCTCTGCCCCAAAAGATCTCCAAATTTTGAAACATTGCAAATTCAGCTATGAGGGATCCAAATTCAAAAGCCATTTGGCCATTTGACAAGTTGTGCCTCAGTTTCAAATTTAAATTCAAATTTGGATGAAATTTACAAGTCCCTTTGATATACCTATCAAAGCACTTCCAAATTTGCCGAAGGTTTGCCTTCCCCATAATTTGAACCTGAAATATTCAATTATGCCCTCTGATGATTCAGTTGGCCATTGCAAATACAACTTCTTAAACAACAGTTTGAATTTCCTCTTTTGAAAATGCCCTTCTTCTTTTTGAAGTGACCCTCTTAATTCAAACTGAATTCAAAGTTTTATTGCACATGCCAACACTTTCATGAGTAAACAAAAGTTTTTGTAAGTCCCATTTCTTGTATATAAACTCAACTTTATTCATAGCTCAAGTTTTCTATTTACAAGTTTTGGGACTTTTACATTCCTCCCCCCTTGAAAAGAATCTCGTCCCGAGATTCACGATTAAGGACAACGTGGAGAGGACAACTACTCAACATAAGCCTCTAACAACTCCAGATGATTGTGTTGCAAATACTCCTCACTTTCCCATGTAGCTTCGTCAGACGTGTGATTTTCCGACAGCACCTTGAAAAATCGCAGCGTCCGGTTTCTGGTCTCGCGAGTCTTTTCATCAATTATCCGGGTTGGATGCTCAACATAAGTGAGGTCCGGCTTCAAATCTGCTATGTCTCCCATGGGAATCCCCGTTGGAACTTTCAAACACTTCTGCAACTGGGATATGTGGAAGACGTTATGAACTCCGGCTAAGTCTACTGGTAGCTCCAAACGGTATGCCACGGGTCCACACCTTTCAATGATGACAAAGGGACCGATGAAACGCGGAGCTAATTTTCCTTCCACTCCGAATCGGTGAATGCCCTTCATAAGAGATACGCGGAGGTATACGTGGTCCCCAACATGGAAATCTAGAGGACGATGTCTCCTATCTGCATAGCTCTTTTGTCTGGACTGAGCGGCTTTCAGATTTGCTTGAATAAGTCTTACCCGCTCTTCAGCTTCATTTATGAGATCAACCCCGTAAATCACTCTCTTGCCAGCTTCACACCAGTTCAAAGGCGTGCGGCACTTCCGGACGTAGAGAGTTTCATACGGTGCCATTTTGATGCTCGCTTGATACCCATTATTATAAGTGAATTCCGCCAACGGTAGATGATCGTCCCATCCTTTACCGTGGTGAATGGCACATGCTCGAAGCATATCTTCGAGAACTTGATTCACCCTCTCCGTTTGCCCATCAGTTTGAGGGTGATCTGCAGAGCTTCTAATCAATTTTGTTCCCACTGAGGCATGCAGCTGCTCCTAGAAACGAGCAACGAACAACGCGCCTCGATCAGAGATGATTGTCCGGGAAACTCCATGTAGGCATAGTATTCTTGCAATATATAGCTCCGCATACTTTTTGGCATGGTATCCCGTATGCACCGGGATGAAATGCGCTGACTTGGTTAACCGATCCACGATTACACAAACCGAGTCATGCTTATTAGCCGTGAGAGGTAGTCCAACAATAAAGTCCATACTAATATCCTCCCACTTCCATGCCAGAACACTTAGCGGTTGTAGGGTTCCCGCCTTCTTCATGTGGTCGGCTTTAACTCGCCGACACGTATCACATTCTGATACGTATTTAGCAACCTCTCTCTTCATCCGGGTCCACCAAAATTTAGTCTTCAATTCTTGGTACATCTTGTTGCTGTCCGGATGAATAGAAAATTTGGATAAGTGAGCCTCATCCAAAATTTTCTTCCGCAGCCTCATATCACGGGGTACGACTATCCGGTTATTGAACCATAGAGTGTCTTCATCATCTAACCAGAAACATTTCATCTCCCCGTTCTTCAATCTCCTTATGATATGAGCCATGCCCTTGTCTTTCTTTTGAGCTTCCATAACCTCCTCTCTTATTGTGGGTATGAGAGCTAGATTATGTAGAGCTCCATATGGAACCAAGTAGGGACTTGGTTCCTCCTCTTCTATCGGCGCAATGGTCAGGTTATGAATATGAGACTTCCGGCTGAGTGCATCGGCAACCACATTTTCCTTGCCCGGATGATAATGAATTTCAATCTCATAGTTCTTGATCAGCTCCAACCATCACCGTTGCCGCATATTCAACTCTTTCTGAGTGAATATGTACTTCAAACTTTTGTGGTCGGTGTAGAGATGAACCAGATTTCCCAATAGGTAATGTCTCCACATCTTCAAAGCTAATACCACGGCAGCAAGCTCGAGATCATGACTTGGATAATGTTGCTCTTGATTCCGTGATTGCCATGATCCATATGCGACCACGCGTCCTCCTTGCATGAGTACACAACCAAGTCCGATGTCGGACGCATCACAATAAACATCAAAGGGCTTGGTTGTATCCGGTTGAGCTAAAACCAGGGCTGTTGTGAGGTGTTTCACCAACGCTTGAAAAGCTTCCTCACATGGCTTGCTCCAATCATATTTGATGCCCTTCTTCAGTAGCTCTGTCATAGGTTTGGAGATTTTTGAGAAGCCCGGGATGAACCTCCTATAATATCCCGCCAAACCCAATAAGCTACGAACTTCATGAACTGATGTTGGAGACTTCCATTTCAGTACTTGTTCAATCTTGCTTGGATCAACAGCAATGCCTTCTGCTGAGAAAATATGTCCAAGAAATGGCACTTGGTTGATCTAGAATTCACATTTACTAAACTTTGCATAGAGCTTGTGATCTCTCAGTCGTTGGAGCACAATATGCAAATGTTTAGCGTGTTCCTCTTCAGATTTGGAATAGACCAAGATGTCGTCGATGAATACCACGACGAACTGATCCAGCTCTGGCATGAACACCGAGTTCATAAGATACATAAAGTGGGCCGGAGCATTGGTCAACCCAAATGACATGACAAGATACTCATAGAGTCCATATCTTGTCGAGAATGCTGTCTTCGGGACATCTTCCGCTCGAATCTTGATTTGGTGATATCCCGACCTTAAGTCCATCTTGGAGAAGACTTTAGCACCCACTAGCTGATCGAAGAGGATATCAATTCTTGGTAGTGGATACTTGTTCTTTATTGTCACAGCATTTAAAGGACGATAATCGATGCATAGCCTCAGCGTCTCATCCTTCTTCTTCACAAATAAGGCTGAGCAACCCCATGGTGATGAACTTGGATGAATAAACCCCTTGTCCATCAGATCTTTGAGTTGCTCCTTCAGCTTTGCTAGTTCATTCGGAGCCATTTTGTATGGTCTCCGAGAGATCGGCGTGGTGCCCGGCATCAACTCTATTTTGAATTCCACCTCGCGATGTAACACCCCAAAAATTCTTGTTAAGACCCTAAATCATGTTAAGAGGGGAATTTAAAATTTTTTGGACGTGTTTCATGTTTTGCAAAAATTCAAATTCAAACTGGAATTCAAATTAAACTCAAAACAGAAAAGAAAAAAGAAAACAGAAAAAAAACGACCAGTGGGCCGCAACCCACCAGCCGGCCCAACCAGAACCCGCGCCAGCCCGCAGCCGCGCGCGCCCCTTTCCTCCCACTGACAGGCGGGGCCCACCAGTTCTTCGTCTACCTCGAGCCCGCGCCGGACTCTCTAACCCCGAATCCAAACCGATCCGGATTTCTGCGAATCCCAGCCGAATTTCGCTCAGGGGCGACGCGAACTCGATCTAAACCACCCCGCCGTCCTCCCCCGTCTATAAAAACCCCGGCCTCGTTCTGTTTTTCCCACGCGATCTGCTGTTTTTCCTCCGGTGAGAACCCAAGCCTTCTCCGGCGAATTCTGGCCGATCTACGCTCGGAAATTCCGATCTAACTCGCTGGTCTTGATCCACCGCCTCCGAGGAACCTTGCAGGTGCAGAAAACTCGGTGACTTGCGGTGTAAACACAGCGCCGATGAGCCTCGCCGTGAATTCACCTCGGACCTCGTCGCCGATCACCTTCCAGGACCTCCGAGCTCAAGAAAACCCCCGAGGTGAGATCCCCGACCTCCCCTCCACCGATCTATGCCATAAAATCACAGTTCTAGGAAGAATTCTCGAAGATCCGAAAATCTCCGGCGAGATCGCCGCCTCCCGCCGCCGTGCGCCGCCGGGCAGCGCCGCCAGCGCTCGATCAGAGTGACGTGGCCGTTTGTGCGCCGTTTATTTTAAATCGCACGGTAGGGTTTAAATCCCCGCGTACCGGTTCGACGTTATAATCTCAGCCGTCGGTTTAAAATCGGACGGTCCACGTCAGCCCCGCGTTATAAAGACTGGAAATCTTATGTGCTACCCCCTGGGGTTCTCGGAAAATAAGAGCTAGCCCCAGAAACTTCTGATCTAGCCCCTGGAACTTCAGAAAATCATGTAAAATCATTTAAAAATAAGTTTTGACCCCTGGGCTTAATATAAATTAGGAAAAACCCCGCTGTTATGTGTAGCTAGACCTCCGAAAATTCTTAAAATAATATTATAGACCCTGTAGTGGGGTGAGTTTACCTTTTTAAACCCTGTTTGATATTAAATTGAGGAAATTGAATATGTGACTAGTATTTAAAATTTAAATAGTGGGACAAACATATTGTCAAAATTAAATTAAAAACTTTCTCAGTACTTAGAAAACTTTGGAGTGAGATAAAAATATATTTTGGGCTGAAATAAATCTGTTTAATTTATTATTCACATTTAGGGACACATTTTTAAGTAAAGAATAGTTCTGGAAAATAGGGAAAATAATTGTAAAAATAGTTTACATCGGAGGAAAAGGTCAAAAATATATTAGTAAATATTTTAGATCAGAACCTATTCTGTTTAGATGTTGTGTCTTGTTATTTTCATAATAAAGTTCACATTTAGGCATAGGAAATAAATCTGAAAATATAGCAACTAGTAAATGATAAATGGAGTTCTAAAATCCAAAGAATTCAGTTTAGGGTTGGTAGAAATTCTGAAGACACATATGGAGAAGGAAAATACCTTTCATGCATACTTGGTAGCTAAAAGGTGTAGTAATTGAATATAGGGAATTTATTTAAATTGGAAACTCATATATATAGTATGTAAGTATAAATGTGAACACAAAAGTAGGAGTCATATACACATGATTAAAAGTGCATGCAAGCCACAAATCAACACACATAGAGTAACCACAACACATATAATGGTGAATGACTTTCATAAATATGAATGTGTGGTTTGTATGAAGTGGAAGTGTGAACTATGTCTTATGGATTGTTGTTTTTCTTTTGCTATGTGTGATGGTGTAGAACCTGCTCAAGAGCAAGTTATTCCTTTCCAAGATCAGGACTACCCATTCCAAGAGCAGCAGGAAGGAGGCAAGTGTCCTTGACCACTTTGATCCTATACTAGGATGTGTAGATAGAATTATTTGCATTATCAAATGAAATATGAAACCCATGCTAGGAAGTTTCCCTAGAATTGCATTACCTTCTTTTCCTTGTAGCTTGGGTTGGGATTTATTTTATCATGTCATTTATTATTATGCATATGCTTAGCCATGCTTAGAATGGGATAATTGGGATATGAGATCATCAGTTTATTTTACCATACTCTTGAATGAGATATTGTGAGTTATGTAGAGGTAGGGATCAAGGAAAGTTGGATGTTTTGGTTGTGTGCTGGGTGCACGAGACTCGGGTTTGTGTTTAGTACTTGCCTGGATCCTAAGGACCGGTTCATGGAGCATGTAACCTGGCTTGACAGTGCCAACCACATGCTGAGATGGGGCAGCTTGGCCAATTAATTAGGTGTATCCCCGGTGTAGTATGGGTGTGTTGGATGGTGCGGGGAGTAGGTGTCAGCTGGACTACCGTATGAACCGCAAGGCTCAAGAGGGGGCCACTGCAGTGGGGTTGGAGCCTCTTGTATGCTGTTAGGGGTGAAACCTCAGTGGACCCACGCTCGTCGAGAATCCCTTTGTAAAGGCTTCGTAGTGATCTCCTGGCTACACACCTGGGAAGTGTGAATGTGGTTCGTGGCCACTGGCATAATGGAGGTTCTTTTAGTCCACCCGGCAACGGGGGATGAAATCACTACATGTGGGTACAGTGGTACAAACTCTGCAGAGTCAAAACTGTCATGACAGCCGTGCTCACGGTCAAGAGCGGCTTGGACTTATTCATGATTAGAGGAGTGATGGTTTTGAAAGTTGTGGATGTTAAGCGGGGAGCTTAACATTGGAAATGATGTTATGGTTATTGGATTATGATGAAGGGATGGGAGATTGGGACCATTTCACCTGTGTAGTAATGTAGGTGCTTAATAAGCTAAGGTGATAGGTATTAATTGCGTAGTGCTTTAACCATGAGTTCAACCTCCCCTTGTTCTAGCCATGCATGACATAACTTTCCCACACTTGCTGAGTACCCTCGGTACTCAACCTTGCATATTTTGTTGGTTTATATTGCTGCTCAGGTCAAGATAATGAGGTGGTGTATAATGACCAAGACTTTGGACCCGAAGAAGGTTTCTAGGTTCATGGAGACCCCCGGGCAACGCCTGTGATGGAGCCCTCAAGAATAATATTCCGCTGCTAGTTTAATTACTTGTGATGAACTTATTATTGTCCATCGAGACATTTGCTATGTAAGACTTATTCATATTCGACACCTGGCTTGTAATAAATGATGCTTCACTATTTGTCATCACATGTATGAAAAAATGATCCTGGCAAACATGTGATATTCACTTGGTTGTTCTTCGGAAAAACCGGGTGTGGCAGAGGTGGTATCAGAGCCAAGGTTGCCCGTAGGAACGTGGACCTAGGTAGAAATGGACGTATTTAAGGGCCCTATTTTCTTAAAAACTATTTTTACAAGATGTGTGTTGAAAAGTGTTATTTAATGAGTCACTTTCTTCATCTTACCCCAATTTTCATTCAAAATAGGATTTTTGTTTAAATGCTTTTTGTTTTTAGATGGTTCGCATGATTCGCACCGCTCGCAAGTCCACAGGAGGGAGAGTTCCCGTAGTTGCCCTTGCCGAAAGAGAGGAGAGCCGTCCGGTGACGTACCTTTCCTATGGATTGGCAGTAGGAGGCTTGTTGCGTCGTCTTCGACGTATGCTCGAAGCCGCCGGCAATACGGGCAAGCTAATCATCCACTATAACTCCACCACGACCATCCGTGAGAAGAGGGAAGAATGGAGTTCAGAGATGAGGTTCATACACGAAAATGAGCTGCTTAAGATCCACCACTCTCCAGCTTGTCGAGCGACATAGGTTGATGCGGAGAAGGATGTCACCTGGGAGGCCATCACCTGCCAGAGTCACATCTATCGTCGCCACCTGGACAGGACTGAGTAGATGTATGTCCTCCAGCGTGAGAGTGGTACAACGGAGTATAAATACCCACCAGTGCAGCAAGGGACTTCCCATGAGCACATGGACTTGTGCTTGGAGGATGCTGCTATGCTCAGCACTCGACTGCAGGAGTGTCAGCAAGAGCTTCAGGATGTTCGGGACACCCTGAAGAAAACAGAGGCGTTGCTGCGAGCCAGCCTGAGGGCGAGAGAAAGAGGAGATGGGAATGAACTGTGTGTCACCGCGAATGATACATGGAATCCTGACTCCCCAGATCGTCGGGCGATAAGGCGTCGTCGCACTTCTCCACCAGCAGCCTCCCCACCCAAAGCAGAGTCAGTAGGCAGCCGAAATGATGAGGAAGATCCCGAGGAGCCAGCTCAAGAAAACGAGTAGTGTAGAGTCCTTCCCTTAGTTAGCAAGATTTCGAATAGTCGAGTCATTACGTTAAGTTAATGGTGTGTTAATGCTTGGTGTGTGACGTGAGTTGTGGAAGCCATGCGCAAATGTCCACAGCCTCGTCTTTAGATTGTTTTTCTTTGGTGTGTGAACCCACATGAAATAATATTGCATTTATTTTTGTGTGAGAAATGAACCCTCAGAAAAGTATAACAAAGCCTCAACACTTCAAAATACAAACAAATGAAAGTAGTAAGATGATACTAAATGCTTTCAAATTAACATTGGTTGATTCTGCCAGATGGCCGGAAGAGGAAAAGGACGTGCTGCCAACCCCGCCAACAACAACGATGAGGCATGCAACCCTCATCTTTCTGGAGGCCAGGACTAGGGTGGTCGCCGTGAAGGAGTTGATCCCCTCCACCAAATGCTGGAGAATCAGAATCAGCTCATCCAGAACTTGACTCAAGTGGTGGCTAACATGCATCAAGTTCCACCTCCACAAGCTGCACCACGCCAACCAAGGTTGAGTGAGTTTCTAGGAACTCAACCTCTAAAGTTTGCAAGTGTTGCTGAACCTCTGGAGGCAGATGATTGGCTTAAGACCATTGAGAGCAAGATGAGGATCATACAGTGCCAAGGGTATGAGAGGGTGTTGTTTGCCTCTCATCAATTGCATGGACCTGCTGCTGATTGGTGGACCGCCTACGTGGCTGCCCATCATGACCCTGAGAACATCACTTGAGAAGAGTTCAAGCGTAGCTTCCGCAACCATTACATCCCAAGAGGTGAACTCAAAAACAAGAGGAAGGAGTTTTTGGGACTGCAGCAGGGAAACATGACAGTGAGGGAATACCTCACTAAATTTACTCAACTGTCCCGTTATGCCCCACGGGACATAGAGACTGATGAGCAGAAACAAGATTGTTTCGTGGAGGGACTTACTGCAGAGATGCAGTGTGCAATGTCCTCAAATGAGTATGAAAGCTTCCAAAAGATGGTGGACAGAGCGTTTGTGGTAGAAAGGAAGCTAAAGGCCTTGGAAAATGAGAATAAGAGGAAGGCCAGGTGGTCACATCAAGCCTCAGGGAGCAACACCCGCCCACGTCTGATGCAGCAACCTACGGGGCAGACGAACCGTGCTGTGGTACCCTACTCAGCACCAAGAGGGTACAACCCGAACTACAGGCCTCCGGCAGCACCAGCACAGCCGCAACGTCAGTTTGTACAGCAGCCTCGCCCCGCATATCCACCTCGACCAGCAGTGCAAGGACCCCCAAACCAACCCCAAGACAATAAAGGTCAAGCACCTAAGGTTGGGGTGCAATGTTTTAATTGTGGTGAAGTGGGGCACTATGCCCATAAGTGCCCAAAGAAGAAGCCTACGCAGCCACAACAGCAGAATGTAATGAGAGGACGGGTGAACCACGTCACTATGGAGGAAGCACAAGAGGCACCCGACGTGGTAGTTGGTAAGTTTCCTGCCAATTTACACATTGCAACCCTGCTGTTTGATTCTGGTGCTACCCACTCGTTCATTGCCCAAGGGTTTGTTAAGAAGCATGACCTAGCAACAACACAAATGAACCATATGCTAGCCGTAAACTCTCCGGGTGGAGAAATAAGGACAAGACAAGTGTGTCCCAAGGTGAACCTAGACATTAATGGGGTAGTATTTACTGCTAATCTCATAGTGATAGATTCACAAGGGATAGATATTATTTTGGGTATGGATTGGTTGACCAAACATAAGGGAATCATCCATTGTTCGACCAGAACGGTGGAACTAACTCACCCTAGTGGCACAAGAGTAAAGTTCATAACAATACCCGAGCCTAGGAGGAACATTAAATTAAATCAAGTTGAGGTGAAAGTTGAGGAAATCAGGACCATCAGGGAATATCCAGATGTTTTTCCGGAAGAGTTGCCAGGTATGCCTCCCGATCGTGAAGTGGAATTCGCAATTGAGCTAGTACCTGGAACAGCCCCGATTTACAAAAGACCTTATCGGATGGACTCCAAGCAGCTAGATGAACTCAAGGATCATTTGAGAGAATTGACGGAGAAGGGGTATATTCGCCCTAGTTCCTCACCATGGGGAGCTCCGGTGATATTTGTGCCCAAGAAGGACGGAACCCAAAGGTTATGCGTGGATTACCGTGCCTTGAATGAGGTAACCATCAAGAACAAGAACCCATTACAACGCATTGAAGACTTGTTTGATCAGTTGAGGGGCGCTTGTATGTTCTCGAAAATTGATCTCAGGCCGGGATACCACCAACTCAAGATAAGGCAAACTGATATTCCCAAGACAGCTTTCGTATCTCGGTACGGACTGTATGAATACACCGTCATGCCTTTCGGGCTAAATAATGCCCCGGCATACTTCATGTATCTCATGAACAAGGTATTCATGGAATATCTGGACAAGTTTGTGGTGGTTTTCATAGATGACATCCTCATCTTCTCCAAAGATGAAGAAGAACATGAGAAACATCTAAGGTTGGTGTTGCAGAGGCTGAGAGAACACCAACTATATGCCAAGTTGAGCAAGTGTGAGTTTTGGCTGAAGAGAGTTCCCTTCTTAGGACATATAATCTCAGAGGGAGGAATCTCCGTGGATCCTGCCAAAATAGAGGATATACAGAAGTGGAAGACCCCTGAAAATGTCGGGGAAGTTCAAAGCTTCTTAGGATTGGCTGGATACTATCGATGGTTTATTGAGGGATTCTCCAAGATTTCGAGACCTCTCACCAAACTGTTGGAGAAGGGAATCACATTCACATGGACGCCCTAGTGCGAGACGAGTTTTCAGGAGTTAAAGAAAAGATTGACAACAGCCCCAGTGCTAGTTATGCCAGATATACAGAAGAACTTTACGGTATACTGCGATGCCTCTGGAAACGGGTTGGGATGTGTTCTCATGCAAGAAGGGCATGTCGTAGCTTATGCATCCCGGCAGCTCCGGAAGCATGAGAAGAACTATCCTACACATGACCTAGAACTAGCCGTAGTGGTACACGCGTTGAAAATTTGGCGGCATTACTTGATGGGGAAAAGGACAGAGATATATACGGATCATAAGAGTTTAAAGTACATTTTCACACAACCAGACCTCAACCTCAGACAAAGGAGATGGTTAGAGCTAATCAATAACTTTGATGTGGGCATCAACTATCATCCTGGGAAAGCAAACATCGTGGCCGATGCTTTAAGTCGGAAAATGCAGGTCAATAAGTTGAGCTTGAAGGACATGCCTGCAGAATTGAAGGACGAGGTTATGAGGCTCAATCTATGCTTGGTAAATAGTGGTGAAGCCATCGCCATGGAAGTGGACTCCACACTCGAGCGAGACATCCGCGAGGGTCAAAAGAATGACGAGAAGATACAAGAGATCAAACAACTCATCAAGGAAAATAAAGCCCCTGGTTTCAGAGAGGATGAACAAGGAACGGTGTGGCACGGGAAAAGAATCTGTGTGCCAGAAGTAAAGAAGATCCGCGAATTGATTTTGAAGGAGGCTCACGATTCTCACTATTCCATTCATCCTGGGAGTACGAAGATGTACTAGGACCTCAAGAGCAGGTATTGGTGGTATGGCATGAAACGTGATGTCGCGGAACATGTTGCCCTATGTGACACATGTCTGTTGGTGAAGGCAGAACATCAACGACCCGCGGGATTATTGCAACCACTCAAAGTGCCTGAATTGAAATGGGAAGAAATCAGCATGGATTTCATCGTGGGATTGCCTAGGACCCAATCAGGATATGATTCGATATGGGTCATCATTGATAGGCTAACCAAGGTAGCTCATTTCATCCCCGTGAAAGAAAGCTACAGCGGATCCAAATTGGCAGAGCTGTACATGTCAAGGATCGTGTGTTACCATGGAGTGCCAAAGAAGATTGTGTCGGATCGAGGGACACGGTTCACCTCAAGGTTCTGGCAGAAGTTGCACGAAACCATGGGAACCCATCTGAACTTTAGTTCTGCCTATCATCCCCAAACTGACGGGCAGACGGAGAGAACCAATCAGATCCTTGAAGATATGCTGAGGGCATGTGAACTCAAAAATAATAGGAGTTGGGACAAGAACGTACCGTATGCGAAGTTTTCCTATAATAACAGCTATCAAGCTAGTATGAAGATGTCGCCATTTGAAGCTTTGTACGGGAGGAAGTGCAGAACTCCCCTATTTTGCAACCAAATAGGGGAAAGTAAAGTGTTTGGTCCAGAAGTACTACAAGAAGCCGAGGCGAAGGTGAGGGAAATTCGCAATAACTTGAGGATAGCACAGACACGCCAAAAGAGCTATGCCGATGTACAAAGAAGAGAGCTCGTTTTCAACGTGGGAGACTATGTCTATCTCAAGGTGTCCCGTATCAGAGGACTTCGTCGGTTCAAGGTGAAAGGGAAGTTGTCACCGCGATACATCGGACCCTTTCAAGTTTTGGAGAGGAAAGGCGAAGTGACGTATCAACTAGAATTACCGGCTCATCTATCGGATGTGCATGATGTGTTCCATGTGTCACAACTCAAGAAATGCCTGAGGACGCCTGAAGAGATGTTACCCATAAATGAAGTGAATGTAGCTGAGGATTTGTCTTATGCCGAGCAACCATACAAGATTTTGGAGACAATGGAACGCCTCACCGGAAATAAAAGAATCCGGATGTGCAAGGTGCAGTGGAAGCAGCACTCAGAAGAGGAAGCCACCTGGGAGCAAGAAGATGAGCTAAAGGCACAATTTCCCGAATTGTTTTCTTAGAACCATCAATCTCGAGGACGAGATTTCTTTTAAGGGGGGTAGAGCTGTAACACCCCAAAAATTCTTGTTAAGACCCTAAATCATGTTAAGAGGGGAATTTAAAATTTTTTGGACGTTTTGCATGTTTTGCAAAAATTCAAATTCAAACTGGAATTCAAATTAAACTCAAAACAGAAAATAAATAGAAAAAGAAAAAAGAAAACAGAAAAAACCGGCCAGTGGGCCGCAACCCACCAGCCGGCCCAACCAGAACCCGCGCCAGCCCGCAGCCGCGCGCGCCCCTTTCCTCCCACTGACAGGCGGGGCCCGCCAGTTCTTCGTCTACCTCGAGCCCGCGGCGGACTCTCTCACCCCGAATCCAAACCGATCCGGATTTCTGCGAATCCCAGCCGAATTTTTCGCTCGGGGGCGACGCGAACTCGATCTAAACCACCCCGCCGCCCTCCACCGTCTATAAAAACCCCGGCCTCGTTCTGTTTTTCCCACGCGATCTGCTGTTTTTCCTCCGGTGAGAACCCGAGCCTTCTCCGGCGAATTCTGGCCGATCTACGCTCGGAAATTCCGATCTAACTCGCTGGTCTTGATCCACCGCCTCCGGGGAACCTTGCAGGTGCAGAAAACTCGGTGACTTGCGGTGTAAACACAGCGCCGACGAGCCTCGCCGTGAATTCACCTCGGACCTCGTCGCCGATCACCTTCCAGGACCTCCGAGCTCAAGAAAACCCCCGAGGTGAGATCCCCGACCTCCCCTCCACCGATCTATGCCATAAAATCACAGTTCTAGGAAGAATTCTCGAAGATCCGAAAATCTCCGGCGAGATCGCCGCCTCCCGCCGCCGTGCGCCGCCGGGCAGCGCCGCCCGCGCTCGATTAGAGCGACGTGGCCGTTTGTGCGCCGTTTATTTTAAATCGCACGGTAGGGTTTAAATCCCCGCGTACCGGTTCGACGTTATAATCTCAGCCGTCGGTTTAAAATCGGACGGTCCACGTCAGCCCCGCTATAAAGACTGGAAGTCTTACGTGCTACCCCCTGGGGTTCTCGGAAAATAAGAGCTAGCCCCGGAAACTTCTGATCTAGCCCCTGGAACTTCAGAAAATCATGTAAAATCATTTAAAAATCAGTTTGGACCCCTAGGCTTAATAAAGATTAGGAAAAACCCCTCTGTTATGTGTAGCTAGACCCTTGAAAATTCTTAAAATAATATTATAGACCCTGTAGTGGGGTGAGTTTACCTTTTTAAACCCTGTTTGATATTAAATTGAGGAAATTGAATATGTGACTAGTATTTAAAATTTAAATAGTGGGATAAACATATTGTCAAAATTAAATTAAAAACTTTCTCAGTATTTAGAAAACTTTGGAGTGAGATAAAAATATATTTTGGGCTGAAATAAATCTGTTTAATTTATTATTCACATTTAGGGACACATTTTTAAGTAAAGAATAGTTCTGGAAAATAGGGAAAATAATTGTAAAAATAGTTTACATCATAGGAAAAGGTCAAAAATATATTAGTAAATATTTTAGATCAGAACCTATTCTGTTTAGATGATGTGTCTTGTTATTTTCATAATAAAGTTCACATTTAGGCATAGGAAATAAATCTGAAAATATAGCAACTAGTAAATGATAAATGGAGTTCTAAAATCCAAAGAATTCAGTTTAGGGTTGGTAGAAATTCTGAAGACACATATGGAGAAGGAAAATACCTTTCATGCATACTTGGTAGCTAAAAGGTGTAGTAATTGAATATAAGGAATTTATTTAAATTGGAAACTCATATATATAGTATGTAAGTATAAATGTGAACACAAAAGTAGGAGTCATATACACATGATTAAAAGTGCATGCAAGCCACAAATCAACACACATAGAGTAACCACAACACATATAATGGTGAATGACTTTCATAAATATGAATGTGTGGTTTGTATGAAGTGGAAGTGTGAACTATGTCTTATGGATTGTTGTTTTTCTTTTGCTATGTATGATGGTATGATGTAGAACCTGCTCAAGAGCAAGTTATTCCTTTCCAAGATCAGGACTACCCATTCCAAGAGCAGCAGGAAGGAGGCAAGTGTCCTTGACCACTTTGATCCTATACTAGGATGTGTATATAGAATTATTTGCATTATCAAATGAAATATGAAACCCATGCTAGGAAGTTTCCCTAGAATTGCATTACCTTCTTTTCCTTGTAGCTTGGGTTGGGATTTATTTTATCATGTCATTTATTATTATGCATATGCTTAGCCATGCTTAGAATGGGATAATTGGGATATGAGATCATCAGTTTATTTTACCATACTCTTGAATGAGATATTGTGAGTTATGTAGAGGTAGGGATCAAGGCAAGTTGGATGTTTTGGTTGTGTGCTGGGTGCACGAGACTCGGGTTTGTGTTTAGTACTTGCCTGGATCCTAAGGACCGGTTCATGGAGCATGTAACCTGGCTTTACAGTGCCAACCACATGCTGAGATGGGGCAGCTTGGCCAATTAATTAGGTGTATCCCCGGCGTAGTATGGGTGTGTTGGATGGTGCGGGGAGTAGGTGTCCGCTGGACTACCGTATGAACCGCAAGGCTCAAGAGGGGGCCACTGCAGCGGGTTTGGAGCCTCTTGTATGCTGTTAGGGGTGAAACCTCAGTGGGCCCATGCTCGTCGGGAATCCCTTTGTAAAGGCTTCGTAGTGATCTCCTGGCTACACACCTGGGAAGTGTGAATGTGGTTCGTGGCCACTGGCATAATGGAGGTTCTTTTAGTCCACCCGGCAACAGGGGATGAAATCACTACATGTGGGTACAGTGGTACAAACTCGGCAGAGTCAAAACTGTCATGACAGCCGTGCTCACGGTCAAGAGCGGCTTGGACTTATTCATGATTAGAGGAATGATGGTTTTGGAAGTTGTGGATGTTAAGCGGGGAGCTTAACATTGGAAATGATGTTATGGTTATTGGATTATGATGATGGGATGGGAGATTGGGACCATTTCGCCTGTGTAGTAATGTAGGTGCTTAATAAGCTAAGGTGATAGGTATTAATTGCGTAGTGCTTTAACCATGAGTTCAACCTCCCCTTGTTCTAGCCATGCATGACATAACTTTACCACACTTGCTGAGTACCCTCGGTACTCAACCTTGCATATTTTGTTGGTTTATATTGCTGCTCAGGTCAAGATAATGAGGTGGTGTATAATGACCAAGACTTTGGACCCGAAGAAGGTTTCTAGGTTCATGGAGACCCCCGGGCAACGCCTGTGATGGAGCCCTCAAGAATAATATTCCGCTGCTAGTTTAATTACTTGTGATGAACTTATTATTGTCCATCGATACATTTGCTATGTAAGACTTATTCATATTCGACACCTGGCTTGTAATAAATGATGCTTCACTATTTGTCATCACATGTATGAGAAAATGATCCTGGCATACATGTGATATTCACTTGGTTGTTCTTTGGAAAAACCGGGTGTGACACGCGCTCAGGTAGTAGGCCTGGAAGATCTTCGGGAAACACGTCCGGATATTCACGGACTACCGGAATGTCTTCTAGCTTGCAAGCCTCGGCATTACATACTTCCGGGTCTTTGGAAACCGCTTTGCCGAGATACAAGGTTTGACGCCCGTGAAGTGGAGAGTCCAAGTGAACACTCCTGTTCTCGATGTCCAAAACAGCCTTATGGAAGGTCAACCATGATATTCCCAATATGGCATTGATTCCTTGGTCTTCGAGAATGATGAGGGTGGTAGGATAAATTTTTCCACCCAAGCAAAATGGTGCTCGAGAGACGACTTCATTAGTTGATATTCTCCACCTGGCGAATGAATAAAGTTAGAACCTTTTGTGATAGTGGTGGAGATCTGATCCCGGATCACCGTCGCCATGCTAATGAAGTTATGTGTTGCACCAGAGTCGAATAAAATGACAACCGGCTTGTCATTTAATGTGAACCTGCCGGCAAGAACTGGTCCTCCCTTTGGCAGATCATAGACTGACACATAATTAATTGTCCCCATCTTGGACATAGCTTCTCTTTGCTGCCCAAGATCACACTGTGGAACTGGACCCGCAGACATAACGTTGCTGCTCGGTTCAGTTGCTTCATTGACGTTGAGTTCAGTGTCAATGTGAAGTGGGACAGCAATCGGTTCAGCTGAGAAATCACCTTGTTCATCTTCAACCTTTTGAGGGAAATAATATTCTGATGCACCTTGTTGATACTGAGGTGAAGGAGAAATAAGTCGCTGCTGCGGTGGAGGTGAATAAGACCTCTGTGGAGTAGAAGAGTCGTCACACACCCAGAATGATTGCACCTCTTGTGGAATCTCTCGACCGGAAGGTGAACGGATCACCAACCGACACTTCTGAGGTAGATGATTGCATTCCTCCTGTGATGAGTCTCTCCCCCTCTTTTCTTTGAGGTAGAGATTGGAATAATATTCCTGAGTGATAGCACAGCTCACAAACTCATCAAAATTCTCTTGGCTAACTTGAGCCAATTCACATCGCAGCCTAGCGGTCAGCTCTCGGTAGAAATGATGGTGATTTCACATAGTCAGGACATATTGAGCTAAGCAATTAAATTCCTTTGCATACTCAATAACACTCATGCCCCCTTGCTTCAGACTCCAGAACTCATCCAGACTGGTTTGCGTTATGCCTACAGGGATGAAACGAGCACGAAATGCAGCCTGGAACTCCGCCCATGTGACACGATGCCCTGCTGGTTGGACAGCAATGTATTCTGCCCACCATGCTCCAGCAAAGCCGTGAAGCTGCTGAGCGGCATATAGAGTCTTCGAGAATTCATCACATTGGATCAACCCAAACTTGGACTCCATGACACGTAACCAATGATTTGCTTCACAAGGGTCAGCTGCCTCAGAGAATACCGGCGGTTGTGTCGCTAAGAAATCCAGATACGTGCTCTGGGTTGGCATGTGACGTTGAGCTCCTCGATCTATGCCTTGCTGAACTAGAGTTTGGAGAGTTTCATTCATCTTCGCCATAATTTCAGCCAATCTGGTTGGCGATGACTCTTGTGATGAAGTCGAGTCATTCCCACCTCGACTTGAACCTCCAATCTCCATTTGAGAGTGTGCGCGTACCATACTGCACGAAACAAAATTTTGAGTCAATCAAAATTCTATCTCAGTGGTAAGTAAAGATAAGTAAAACATGAACATGTCATGAACTTTATGAAAGCATAACCACATTAATGTTTAAACAAATCTTACGTACGCTAAACTAATCAGCGGGACTACCCTGACCAGTTCACACAAACTCCAAATTTTACTCAAGTTATCTACAGATTTTTGACTTGAGTTCAATACCAAAGTTTTAGTAAACTTAAGTATCTTTCAAACGGTGTGTCATAGGCTCCTTAAGGATTTTTCTACAGGAAGTTATGGCTTAAAAACAGAAAGGTCCAGAGAGGTTTTTGCTACTGTCCTGGTTTTGAACAGTTTGCCTTCAACTGGACTTTTCACCAACTTAACGTGTGATTTTGCTCTGGAAGTTTACAAAGAAGATGTAGAGCACTTGAAAAAGTTTCCAGAACTGTATCATACACCATAATTGGGTCAAGCTACGCAGAGTTATGCTCTGTTAAAGTCCAGCAAGAATTCCTGCCAGAAACAGAGCACTCTGTTTTTGAAATCTTTGAAACCTAGACCTTCTCTCATTTGAATCTTACCTCAAAAAAAGAGTTCAGTAACTAATACTTGTTTCAAACTTCCATTTTTAGTTGAAAGTTAGTTCATGAATCATTTCTTCATAGGGAATAGGTGATTAAGTGTAGTACGGTGTCGATGCACCGTAAGAACATGTCGGTACTACGTAGCCTCACCAAAAGAAAAAGCCTAACCGGACTATACCAGCATATACGTATTATCAGTGGCACTATGACGGTCTCTCGCACATGTGTACTACACGGGATACGTACGTGGTTAGTACCTGCAGAAGAACACTCAATAGTGGTGCACTCAAAGGTTGTTTCATTTCAGGCAGTTCCATATTTGAAAGTAAATACAAACGCCCGTATCGTTGACATACGGACGTCCTTGAGTTATGTCACGTCTCAAGGTACGTGATCGTGTTTCAACACCACACGACGGGGAACCCGAGTATGTCATGAACAGGTCGTCACGGTTGGGAATGTTATCAACCCAACAGATACCACCTACTGCCCGGCAAGGCACGCCGATGGCAAGCGCTGCGAATGTCCCCCTGGGCTATTTCCAGACGAACACACTATCGCGTAACTGACCACACGATGGGGTCTCCACTTACTTGCTTAATGCACGCTAGGGATCAGTGTTTCATATGAACTTAGGAACATGAAGAGTCCAAGAGTTCATATTAACGTCTCACACCAAGCTGTGAGACCTTTCCCTGAATCACTTTCCTCGTTAGGGGAGCTAACCGAAATTGAACCGCTTTCGGTGGTGTTCCTTACCATGCTTACCTAAGCGTAGGTGTGTTGTTACATAATCAAAAATTCAGAATTATAACAAGTATGTTAGTTATGCCACTTAAGTAACTATACTACTATAGTCCTTATGTGGGCCTAATATCGTTTCCTCAGCGTATCCTAAGTTTTTGTCGTAATACAATCCTTATTCCGTGCGCTATTACCAATGCGGCTCTGATACCACGCTGACGGACCCCGCCGCCCCGATCACGTCACGGGGACGGGGCACCTTGCCCGGGAATCGCATTGGGTGGTGCCGTGTTATGCGGCACCCAACAGCACAGATATAAAGAACAATGCATTACATAAATCAAAGCGGAAGCTTACAAATGTTCATTGTAAATAATTTACAAAAAATAGCTACAGCAGAAGTCTATAAACAGCTCGCATCGAATATCAAAGAAGCACTCGAGAAGGGGTCCAGCCCGCGGACTCCTCTCGCTAGCAGCACGAAGACATGGCAGCGGCTAGGTTCTCCAAGTGTGACCTGACTCGGAAGTTCCCAAGTCTCACCAGACAACCTTCTTTATAGCGTCAAGGGTTACCTGCAAAACCACTTATATAGCAAGAGTGAGCACAAAGGCTCAACAAGACTTAACCGTCTATCCTAAAGCATGCAACTCTACATGAGGGTAACTTAAGACCTAATCCTGAAATTTTCGAAAAGAACTCGCTTACGAGTTCATCCTTAACTTCCAGATTTTAGCCATAATAGTAGTGACCTTGCCCCCAGCAACATTGGAACTCCACAATCAAACAAGAAACGCTTCATTCCAATGTTACTTGCCCCAAGGTGAAAAATAAATTTAGTTTGCTCTATCTCTACTTCAAACAAGGTTCTCATGCAGTTTAACATAATCATAGCAGCAATTATACTTTTGCAAACTGCTCCCACACAACTTTCTTACTACATCACAACTCAGTGAGCAAGCGGTACTCATAACCGAGAGGGACAGGGATTCGAATCAAACACTACCCGGATAACTCGACACATACTCCCGCCTCTGAAGACCCAAATCTGGCATCCTTCATTACGTCGTATGTGGCAACCTTTCTCAGGACACTAGACTGTAGAACCGGTCGCGCCGTCTCGGGCTCATAGGTCGAGACGATGTGGTATGACTCTACAATCCAGTGAACCTGGTACATCGGTTTCCTGGTTCCCATATATCAGTAAGCATCCGGTGCACAACTCAAAACTTGCTCAGCGGGGCTGCACACGCTTCGGTCCTTAACCGACACAGGTAGAGCTACTCGACCAAGACCTCGTCTTGTCGCTGCCTAACCCCACTGCCCGGTCTCATCTTTAGAAATGTAAACTTTAGTTTGCTTCCTTTCCCAACCACACTTATGATACTATGAACTATAACTCGCGAGTAGATTTCAACTACTCGTCTTCTACCGGATGTCCTAGCCTATTTAGCACGGCCTTATTCTACAGTGATGAAACCATTCTACCCTTGATCCCAGGGTTCTTTTTGGTCATGCAAGTGGAGTATGAAACCTCCTTGACCTAATGCACATACAAACTTTGACCCATAGTAGTGAACAAAGTAAAAACTTTATAAAATAACTTAAATGCAAACCGGGGCTTGCCTTGGTTTTGCAGGTGACTAAAGTCAGATGATATGAAGTTAGTTGCTGGTGACTTGAAGTTCAATTCCTGCCCTTCTTGCTCCTTGATCCAAACTTAAATCCTCCTTTCCTTTCCCACGTTTAATCACTACACGTTACAAATAGGTATACATGTTTAATTACAAAACTTTTGCTATCAAGTTCTAAAGATAAGTTCAAAACTGGAACTCTGTTTAAGAATTTAAAATGAAACTGGTGCTAGTGGTTTGGGTGTGTGTTTAAGCACTAGCATCAAGTGAGAAGGGAGGTTCATCACTTGGGTGGTGATCACCTAATTGGTTGAACAGAACACTACTGATCCAGGGCTCCAATGGAGCTGGAACTTTTTGTGAGTTCGTTGTCGCAAGAAAGTCCCCTGGACCAAAATTCAGAATGCTTCAGTGATTATATCACCCAGAACAACTCCCTAAGTAAGGAATTAATTCTGATTAAACTTGCACTTTCATGCAAATCCAAGTGAACCATAATTTCACACATGACTCAGGGAGTATGCCTAAATTTTTCTAGGATTTTTGGAGCTAAGGAATGCCCAGAACTGAATTTCCAAGTTTTGGAAATTCTGTGAAAATGTTTCTGAATTCAGAATTACACTGACTAAATCAACTACAAATGAGCTGAAACTTTTACAGGAGTTCCCTAACATCCTAAAGAATATTCTGGCAAAATTTGTGGATTTTTGGCTGAACCAAACTCCCTCAAGAATTCTTTTGCTGAAAAGAATTAAAGAATTTTTCCAGAATTTTAGATTGGTTTTCATACAAATTGGGTTGCATATTTGGATATAGTTTTTCATCCTGAATCCAACCCAATTTGAATCACTAAATTTGGAGCTTCCTAGCAAAAGTTAGGAGGTTCTAAAGTTTGAACTGAATTTGTAATTCAAATCGAATCGAAAACAGTTTAAACTCTGACCGGCACACGTGTCAGTCCCTTGCAGCAGCCACACCATGGTTCACAGCCGCCCAGGCTGTAGCCGCAGCAGATCAGGTGGCCGCAGCAAATCCCAGTTGACCGCCACAGCCACTGACCAGTGGGGCCAACGGCTTCTTCTTCCTCCAGCGCGCTCCACCCCCCTCGCCGGCGCGGCGCTGACCTCGCCGGACTTGACTTCCCGGCCATCTCACGGCCTGCTACTCTCCGCCTGGGGGTTTTTGAGGGCGGGAAAGCCATTTCCGGAGTCTGTGGGGTGTAGAGGACCGCAAGGGGTCGGGCGACGGGCGGAGGGCTCGGTCCATGTCCGGCGACGTTGGCCGGCTTGCCTACCGACCCAAACTCGCTTCCTTCTTGCTCTAGAGCATCAGTGACTCATGGCAAAGGTCATCATGCAAGTAAAATAGCTCGGAAACGCCCCTAACTACCAAATCACCGTGCGCCCTAGCTCGAAAACTGGCGGCCGAAACGGAAACTCGAAGAACACCGTCGAGGCTCTATGATTCTTCTAGATTTTTGATGTCAGTGACTCACAAGGGGGTCTCTAGCCTATCCCATGATCGGCATGAGTAAATAAGAGCTGTTGATCATGAATTTTGGGAAATTCCCCAACCACGGCTTATGGACACCTTGTCGGTTTTCTAGAAATTCCCAGGGCTACCGTGGATGAATTGCCTCGGGTCTTTGGCAGCGTGAAGAGAAGGGAGCGGCACACCTTTTTTCTGTTCAGGCCTCGGTGTGACACGCCCTGTATCACCAGGGCGTTGAGGAGGCACGGCGGCGGCTTGAACTGAAGCTTCACGGCAAGTTCTTGCTGTGTACCGCGCAGAAGTGCTGGTTGGATGGTTTGGGTAGCTCGAGGACGATCAGTGGGTTCTTGCGCACGTTTCCACGAGCTCAGATGGCCGTGTGAAGGATGAGCGGAGCCCAGCGAGGATCGGCGCTGAGGTTCGGTCGAGTGGCGGTTCTCGGTGTTCGGCGAGGGACGAATAGAGCCCGAATGGGGGGTCGGCTGGGCAAAAGATCACGCTGAGGACGAGTGAACCGCCGAGTCCATCGCCAGCGCGAGAAAGAAACCAGGAGGTGTCCTCCCCGTGGAGTCACGGTGGCGCCTGCAGCCCCCTCGGCAGCTCGGGTGGGAACCGATACACAGAGGCTGACTTAAGCAGTAAGTTATATCCCCTCCTCTTAATGACAAGTGGGGCCCACTACTCCCCTCTGCCCCAAAAGATCTCCAAATTTTGACACATTGCAAATTCAGCTATGAGGGATCCAAATTCAAAAGCCATTTGGCCATTTGACAAGTTGTGCCTCAGTTTCAAATTTAAATTCAAATTTGGATGAAATTTACAAGTCCCTTTGATATACCTATCAAAGCACTTCCGAATTTGCCCAAAGTTTGCCTTCCCCATAATTTGAACCTGAAGAATTCAATTATGCCCTCTGATGCTTCAGTTGGCCATTGCAAATACAACTTCTTAAACAACAGTTTGAATTTCCTCTTTTGAAAATGCCCTTCTTCTTTTTGAAGTGACCCTCTTAATTCAAACTGAATTCAAAGTTTTATTGCACATGCCAACACTTTCATGAGTAAACAAAAATTTTTGTAAGTCCCATTTCTTGTATATAAACTCAACTTTATTCATAGCTCAAGTTTTCAATTTACAAGTTTTGGGACTTTTACACCGACCCCCCAACCGATTTCCCATAGCTGCAACCCACAGGCAGCGATCCTCCAGCCGGATGACAGCCGGGAACGCCCCTCCGGCGAGGCACTGCCTCAGTCCGGCGAAGAAGGGTGGTGCACGCGCGAGAGCGCGGGCGGGAGGAAGAAGAAAGGGCCGGGCCCAGCCTTCAGTAACCGCGGTTTAAAAATTGGATCTGCTGTGGCTCGTGATCTACTTTGGTTGCACGCTGGAACCGTGTAGCCCCGTGTGTTCTCGGATTTCATTGGCTGAGGTTTAAACCATGGGCCCAGCTCAAATTTTCAATAGGAAATCAATTCCAGTTTTAGCTCCAACTTTCAAAATTCATAACTTTGTGTAGGAAACTCCAAATTGAGTGATTCAAATTGGGTTGGATTGATTTTGCAAAGATTTATTCAAATATGAATCCCAATTTGTATGAAAATAAATAATAAATTCTGTATAATACTTTTAAGGTTTTCTGAAAAAAAATTATTGAGGGAGTTTGGTTCATCCAAAAATCCTCACATTTTGCCAGAATATTCCTTAGGATGTTATTGAACTTATAGCAAAATCTCAGCTCATTGGGAGTTAATATGGGTAGGAATTTCCAGAGTACAATCTGCTGTGCTCAAAATTTTCCAGAAACTTTTTCATAAAAGGATCTTCCTTTGAAAAATCAATTATGGGCATTCCTTAGCTCCAAAAATCATGGGAAATTTCAGACATTCTCTATGAGCCATACTTGAAATGGTAGTTTACTTGATTGGGCATGAAAATGCACATTACTTCAGAATTAATTCATTGTAGCATAGCTGCTTATAGGATTATTCTGGAGGAACTACTCGATGAGAAGTCCAGAATTTTGTATCAAATTACTTTCATGTGACCAGGAACTCACATGCAAATTATCAGCTCAAATTGAGCCTTGGATCTCTCTGTTCTTGTTCTCCATGCTTATGTATGTGAGCAACACATAAAGAATTATGGTGGGAATTATGGGAGACACAATTTCCACCCACATTAGCTGAAATTTGGCAAGCTAAGTCTCTGTGTAGTGTATGACTTCATGTAAAAATTTAGAAATCATTGGAGATCAGGACCTTTAGTTCCTTTCAAACCATTTCAACTCATGAAACATGTCCATTAGGAACCATAGAACATGTTAATGGAAATCCTTATGGACAGGTGGTTTTTCCTCTAATTCCTCTGCGCAACAGAGACAAGAACTTCATTCCTAGAACTCCCACACAGTTCCCTGTTATTAATGAGTCAAGTCTTTACTTCTTTAAATTGCATTATAAGAACATGTGCATATACATATCAATAGGACTTACGACGGAGGCAATCAATGGTGAAGTTCGACGTAGTGATTCCATTGAAGTGGATCAGTTGATCAAGCCTCAAGGGAGACAAGACTCTAACTGAATTATATACTATTAGACCCTGGAAAACAGGCAAGCCCCGGTTTGCATTTAACTGCCACTAAGTTTTTACTTTGTATACAATACGTCGGTTAGGATGAATTGTGCATTAAGTCTAGATGTTTGATACTACTCTTGCATGACCAGAAAACCTATGGAGTATTTGGGTAGATGTCCTTCCGCCGTGTAGAAACTGCCATGCTTAAGTAGGACTCAGTAGAAGTCGAGTGGTTGGACGCTACCTGCGAGTATTGGAAATTTGGAGCACCAGAGGATTGGTTCAATAAGTTGTTAGTAAGTTGAAATGAGACCGGACAGGGGGTAGGAGAAACAGGACTTGGGGGTCTGGATGCTTTAGTCCTGTTCGTGTCGATTGAGGACCGATCCGTGTGCGGCTCCGCTGAACAAGTTTGAACGTACCGAAGGCATATCAGATATATGGGACCCGATAAACCGATGTAACCTATACCTCTGGGCGTGGAGGCATAACGCACCGATTTATAGGTGTAGGTTGAGGACAGCAAGGTGGAAATCCGCTAACGGGCATAGAGACATGCTCCGTGTAGGGAACCTCCTGTCTGTTTGGGTGCGACCGGTTCGACGTTTGGGCTGTTTGGTGAAAGGTTGTCCCGTACGACATCAGTGGAGCATGCCGTGTGCAGCTCCAAGTATGTGCATACGTGACGTGCTATTCGGGTATCCCTGCAGGTGTATAACAAGTCAATCACCGTCCCTCACGGTTATGAGTACCGCTGGTTCACTGCATCGTGACGTAGAGGTAACTTGCACTGAGATAAGAATTAATCACCATTGGTTTGAAGTTGATACTAGTAATGTAATGTTATCTGTTGTGAATAGGTTAGTGCAAATTCGATTCATTTCCACCAGGAGCAAGTTACGTCGGGAGAAAGCATTTCTTGTTTGATTGTGGACTCCCGACGTGAGGTGCCCAAGGTTATGTTTAATTTGATGCTAATAATACCTGAAAGTAAGGATCCATATTTAGGCGAGTTCATATGCATTGTGCTATCCTATGTTATGTCTTTACCATTATGTAGAGTTTCATGATTAGGGTCGACGGTTATGTCTTGCTGAGCGTTATGCTCACGGATACTATACGAGTTGTTTTGCAGGTAATAACACTACGCTGCTGAGTACGGTTGTCCGATGAGACTCGGAACTCTCCGAGTGGTAAACTCATGGAAACCCCTGCCGCTGCTACTGCGATCGTGTTGCTAGTGAGAAGGGTCCGCGGGTTGGACGTCTTCTCTGTTGCTTAGCATAGATATGAGACGTGAGTGTATCAGTCGCCCGCTGTAGATTATTTTGATAAGTATTTGTAAAATTAACACTTTATAAGCTTCCACTTGTTTTATGTAATATGATGCTTATTATGTGTGCTGTTGGGTGCCACATCGCACGTCACTACCCAATGCGATTCCCGGGCAAGAGGCACTGCCCCGTGATACGGGTGCCGGGGTCCCTCACATAAGTGCATTTATTTATTTTATTATTACTCTTTTTCTAGTTCTCATTAAATCGTGGGGCAGGACTATGAAACCGCCTTCAGGAACATAGCAGGTTCTAGCCTTGAGCACATTAGAGATGGTTAGCCTTAAAGCTTGTCTCGGATTTCTTACAAAAAGAAGACGTGCTGCCTTAACGCCCGTCTCGGATTTCTTACAAAAAGGAGACGCCCGATCTTAAAGCTTGTCTCCGATGACCCTATAATGCGAGACGTGACGACGTGTGCGCGTCTCCGTTCTTCGTGTGGGCGCGTCTCGAATGAACCTTTCTCACATAGTGATGGAGAAAAGCTTATTCATTAGGATTAAGGGCAATTTGATTGTGCTGTTTGGAAAGCATATTCATATCCATGTGACATCATGCGTGCTTTGTATTGACTGTGCTAAATAATGTTTCAGCTATGTAATGGACGTTTTAATATGAATTGGACTTAATTGTGAGTTTCAATTAGCTATGAAGATTGCAAATGTGATGTATACATGGCTGATAATATTACTATTTATTTGTGTGCTCATAACGGAACAATAAGCGTGTGGTTTTTGAACTGCAATGTTCCGTATTTTCGTGGGCCTATAGCAAGCACACGAAAATATGGCCTTAATATTTTCATAGGTCTCCTTCTGGCACATGAAAATAATGTAATTGTATTTTCATGGGCCACGGTTTGGCCCACGAAAATGTGGTTACATTATTTTCATGCGCATGCTTTTAGCCCACGAAAATAACTATTTTTGAAGGTGTTAGACGGCTGACAAGAATAGATGTATTATTGCAGGCTGGGGCCCACGAAAAAATTGTTTTCGTAGGCTTTTACAATATTTTCGTGGGCCCCTGGCACACAAAAATGTATTGGTTTCTTGTAGTGGTTACAACGCCATCATTTTGAAACCTTAGGAAAAAAATTCAATGAGTCATTCTTGATCCTCTCTTACATGCATTCACTGTTCCGAGTAATATTGTTGGTTATTGCTTGCTAGCTCACTACCTTACTGGATTGCTTGTTTATTTATTTTGGTCTCCAGCATGTGTAGGTTCTTAGTTCGCTAGTTGTGCTCTAGTTATTACCTTCTTAGGCTTGTTGTGGTTATCTTGTTTATCTGTTTGTGCTAGCATTGCCAATGAGGATTGGATGTTAGGTTCTTAGTACAAGTTGTCGGAAGAAGTTAGAATTTAATGTACGGACGATCCTTAAAATTGTTCCATTAATTAGATCGTTTACATTGTTCCACGCCAACAGTTGACGCAGACAACCGCAAACAAAATATAAAACCCATTAGCAATTGGAATAGATGAAAAAATAACTTTTATTAAAATTAAAATGTGAAAAATAGAATACATAAAAAATTATATAACGAAATTCATCAAATGATCCGTTAGCATTCTGGGATTGATCTGCGAACTTATTATGAACGAGTTTATATACCACGGAATACCAATCATATCAATGTAAACATCGTTGTATGCATGTACTCCTATTGTAACTTGGTTCCCACACAAGGGCTAAGCAACATCTGGTAGCTTGATCTACTAGATTAATAACGCCCATAAAAAATACAGGATCCGATATGAGTCTCGAACCTGTTCCTTCCCACTACGCTAACACACTTAAAAAACTGTTGATCATTGGGATTGGATTTGCATACTATATCAAAAAACTTAACAAATCAAGCAACCTCTACTGTCGCCACCGCCACATAACGACATTAACAGCAGGGTAATACAATCGGCATATCCGCACCATGGTTTAATGGTTGAATTGCAGATGTTGCTCGATGATTGGTGGTCTTGGGGATTACTTCGCGCATGGCAGAAGCTGAATTCTTTCAACGCTAATCAGCTAAGCAACATAATTATTTGATTTGGTTCCGCCTGAAACGCTCGATCCAAGGACTATGCTAATGAAATTTGGTAAGCATAGTTGACGTAACAAGGATCGCGTCAAACGTACTTCTCCAGGCTCTTGGGGTCCGTTTCAAATTATTTCATCTCACAGTTCTCAATGGCCTTGACTTCACCGCCAGGTTCGCACGTCCATGATGTTCATGCATGCAAGATAATTTATGAATCCGTGCTAAAGTGCAGAACCACACTTCAGCATAGAACCACACTTATTCATTAACAAATAACTCAAAGTATCGATCGATCAATGCCTACACACCTAGCTACCTGCATCACCAAGTCCAGATGACACCTGGACCTGGTACAGCACACAATTAAGGTTACAAACTTCAGGACGCATATATTTAGCTAGGGTAAATCAATCTAATTCCGATATAGAAAGGTGTACGATACACACATATCATAATCATGGATGGCTACCACTTCCAATACCACTACCACCACCTCCAGCATAGCCTCCTTGGCCCGCGCTGGATCCCTTTCCTCCACCGCCTCCGGTTCCACCAGTAGCATTGCCGTAGCCTTGACCACTCCCCAAAGCATTTCCTGAACGCCCAACACCGCTACCACCGCCTGATGCACCACCACCACCATTGCCACATCCTACACAGACACCCCCTGCATGGGTGACAGTCACACCACCTGAGCCTATGTGAATTCCAATGCCTTCTCCACCCCCTACACCAACATTTATGCTGCCGTTGTGCGCACTCACGGCGCCACCTCCGCCAACACCGATCCCCATGTCCACTCCACCATTGTTGATGTTTACATCCACCCCAACACCCACTCCACCGCCGGCACCGGACCCGCCGGCGACGGTGTTACCAACACCATGGGCAACGCTTCCACCAAATCCAATATTTGTGTTCGATCCACCATGCGAGATGGTCCAGCCGAAGCCATGGCCAGTTCCTGAGCCATGGCCGTCACCATCGGTGTTCTCGAACAGCGGGGACAAAGAGAACATGCTGTCAGCGATTACAGCGGGGCCTTCCTCACGTCGGAAACGCCTCGCGTCTGTAGGCGGTGCCAGAGTTGCAGCAATGAACAAGGGTGCGAGGACGAGGAAGGCACTAGCCCTGTCACAAATCAAGGCAGCCATTTTGCGTATGTTCTGCGTTGTTCTGGTGGGTCGTCTCAGTCGCAGCACGCTACATGTATTTATAGTGTTCTGGGTGCCGTGGAAACACATTGTTTTAGGTACAAATTTAGAGGCAGGGTAAACAGGCTCTACTAGGTTTTCTGTGAGCAGGTTGCGTGTGGAGCATGCACGAAACCTAATTTATACGGCTTGTTTACTGACTGTGCGTTGACCATTCAATTGGAGCATACTGCGACGCATTAGAAGTGAGTTAATAGCGATTGGTTTCAATTTTGCTTCGACATTTTATAATTTCCTTTTACCCTCTCATACATAATATGTTAGTAGTTTATAACACTGGCACTACAAAAAACACGACAACTAAATAATCAAATAAAATAAATAATTAACAATTAAACTAACTAAATAATAAATTACTTAATATAACAGCTAATTAACATCTATAATAATACTAAATACTAAACTACATACAGTTTAAAACTAAATAATCAAATAACATAACTACTTAGGAATTGAACTAAATAAAGATTAAATTATCTAATATAACTACTAATTAACAACTAAATTACCTAATACAGCTAATTAAACAAAAAATTTACTTTTGCCTCGGCGGCAGCTGGACGGGCGGGGCCGGGCACCGGCGGCCACGGGCTGTGTAAAGGACTGAGATTTTGGCTTGCTAAACATGTTCATTACTTCAAACACCTCAGCTCATTTGTAGCAATCACTTAAACATGATTGAAGAGCAAGTAACCACTATCAAAAGAATGATTAGAGGAAGAACTCACAAAATCCAAAAATAGGATTTCCACCTTGTAAGCATGAGAGGCTGAGATCACAATTGGGTCCTAAACGTTCTTAGAGATGCTCATGCCAATGTTCATGCAAATCCAAACATGTTTGAGGTACTTTTGGATACAATTATTAAAAGGGCTAGTTTGAATGTAGATTCAAATTCAAACTACTTTCATCACATGAATTCGAAAGAGAGACTCATATTCACACTCATCACAATTTTATGATCCACTCCACCTAGTTTCATCCCAATTGGGATTGATCTTGACATGACCTATTTGGAGCAAATTCAAACTGAATTTGAATTTCAGATTGCACATTTGCTGCAATTTTATTCAAACAACTCTACACATTGAATTGGAAAACCAAATGTTCATTCTGTGGATTGAGAAAAATTCAAAGGGCATGAGGGTCCCAAATATTGTGCAACAGTAGAAAGTTAATTTTGGAGGACAAAATTAGCAAGTGGGACCCACTGTCAGCCTCACCAGCTAAATGAACCTCCTCTCAACCGAGTACTCGGTTCTTCGGGCTGCACCCGTGGCTACCACGGCACAAAATCCCGTTGCCACCACCTGCTCGCCATTTCTTGCAGCTTATTGGCAACCAGTCCTTCTTATCGTCGCGCCCGACCGTTCCCCAGACCGTTTCACTCGATTGTAAAGGCCCAAGATTTCACTTGCTAAAAATGCTCTTCACATCACACACACCACATCTCATTTTGTGGAGATCTCATGAACACATGTGAAGAGCAAGTGACCACCTTCAATGGGTTGATTAGAGGAAAAACTCACAAATTCAAAAGTTGGATTTCACACATGTAAACATGAGAGGCTGAGCTCATGATTAGGCCTTAAACATTCTTAGGAATGCTCATGCAAAGTTTCATGCAAATCCAAACCATTTTGAGGTACTTTGATATACAATTGTAAAAAGGGTGAATTTGAATGCAAATTCAAATTTTATCTACTTTCATTACTTGGATTCAAAAGGTGACTTCATATTCAAACTCAACACAATTTTTGGAGTTAGTCCACCAATTTTCATTCTCATTGGAGTTGATCTTGTCGGGAGCTATATTTAAATTAATTCAAAACTGAATTTGAAATTCAAATTCAAGTGTGAATAAAATTTAGCCAAACTAACTCCAATTTGAAGAATTCAAATTCATCTCATAACTTTGTGGCTAAGTCGACAATTTGATTGTGGAGATATTTGCAGTAAAAACAAAAGAAAGAGTAGAGGGGAGAAGTGTGCCTACATGTCAGTGGGATAACTAAACTTACACCGAAGAAATTCTCTGTTTTTCACCCGAGCTGGCCGAGCACAGCATGCCATTGAGGCTAACGCCGCTGCCACCTCCCGAGCAGACCATGTTGCGTTGCTTTGCCGTTATCGGCTCCAACTGCGATCTTTCCGCCTCACCAACTGGCTCTCCGCTACTGCTAACCCAGTCTCCTGTGCTCCTTGATGAAAACACGCCTCACACACGAAAAAGTTCGGTTCCCCGGCGTCTGGATGATACGAGCCATCTCGTGGCAAACTTTCTACAGAAAATAGGACCCCCCTACGCCGCTCAAACTCATTGTGAAAATCTCTCATTGTTTCGTCCACTCTCGGGAAAGAATTTTGCTTTTTACCACATGAGCGTCCATAGAACCGAGCCACATAAGTTTCCAAAATTCGTGGTGATTAGTCAACCACAGCGTATGCCGAGCTACACACACGTTCTACACTTCCCCACGCCCATCTAGGATCAAAAATCATAAAAAACGTCGAGTTTAGGCTCTGTTCTTCAAAAATTTCGAGCCGCCGCCGGACTCTACCCTAGGTCACCGATGAGCTCAAACTTGCAGCCCGTTTGGAGTCGATTTGAATGCATATCGGTGATTAGGGTTCCACAACGGTGATTTAGGAGGAAGAACCAAAGCTTTTAAGACATTGTAGTGCGAGTTCGACATCGCCGGAGTTGTGCCGCCGCCGCCGCCCGTCGCCGACATATTTCCGGTGGCCGGTGGTCGCTGCCGACCCCACAGATGAGTTCCTCGTGGTCCCAAAGTTAGAGGCGGCGAGAATCAGACCTAGAGAAGGCCGGGAACCTCGGTCCGGCGACCCCCGGCACCACACGCCGCCGCGCGCCGCCGCTCGACTCTGCCCGCGCGTGAGGTAGAAGAAAGGCCATGGGCCCCACTGTCAGCAATTTAAATTTTTCAGTTATATTCAGATTTTAGTTCAAACTTCAAATTCCCATAACTTTTGCTAGGATGGTCCAAATTTAGTGAAACACATTTTGTTGGATTCATCTCTCCGAGTAATTTCCAGCAAAATAAGTTTCAGTCCATAAAACCAATTATTTTTTCCAGAATTAATTCCCTAAAGTTTAAAATGATTGGAATTTTATCTGGAGAATTTCATTATGGAAAATTCTGAAATTTGGATGGGGTGTTCATTTGAATATCCTTGAGTCACATGAAAAATTCAGATCCATCCGGGTTCATTAAGTCCACTTAATGGTATGATTAAGTGAACTGCACTGAGAAAATAGAAAAATGGACAAACATTTTTTTAGAAATTTCCTTAAATCTTGATTAGGACATAACTTCCTGTAGGATCCTCTAAATTACATGAAACCAACTCCATTAGAACCATATCACACCTAGTTTCCAGAAAGTAACGGGTTGCTCCATGAAAATCACTGGAAATACTTAGGAGCTCTAGTAAAGGCCATCTAACTATTTTTTTGTGCAGGACTCAAATGAGCTTTGTTTCAAATGAAATTTGTCCCAGTTTCTGGTTAGGTTCTCACCAATCAACAATAGAAACTTCAGAGCCAAAAGAAATGTCTAGCTATAAAGTTGTGGTATTTATAATTTTCAATGCAACATATTTGCATTAAGTTGACACATATCGTTAATTTGATTACATGTAGTGTGGGTGCCACCCTGTGGTTCACCCACTCCAGGATCGCAGAGGGTGGTGCCGTGCTATGCGGCACCCAACAGCACACAAGAAAAGAATATGAACAACATAGAAACTTTTATTTTACATAAAAACACAGCGGAAGTCTTTTACAAAAGTAATGTGTAGCGGAAGTCTTATTAATAGCTAAACTCTCAGCCTAGCTATGCAAAAGTGCAGCCGTCCAGCCCAGTGACGCTACATACTAGCAACATACAACCGGAGATCACGGCGGCATGCAGGGCTCCAGCTCAGCCGTGTACCCCGACGGGGGCATCACCATGTCCTCGGAACCCTCCTCATAACTCTCACCTGCACACAACTCAAATATTGCAACCATGAGCACGATGGCTCAGCAAGGCTTAACCAACACTCTAGTCATGGAACTCTACATGCAGAGATTTTTAATACGGTATATAGGCATTGCAATAAAGACACGCCTACATGTTAATCCGTACTTTCAGTTTTATAGCAGCAGTTTAATGAGCCTTAGGCAGCCCTCACATCAGAAGTCCACAATCAAACAAGAAACACTTTCCTCCGATGTGGTGATTCCCAAAGTGGAAGACAAACTTAATTACATCTACAACTACATCATACAGGGTTTTAAGACATTAATAGTTCAATGCAGCATATTCATTTGGATAATTTTACTTCTTACTACATCACAGCGCAGTGAACAAGCACTACTCAAATAACCATGAGGGATGGTTATTGCAATCAATAGGCACCCGGATAACACGTCACATACACCCACTTCCAGAAATGTGGTGCTTCACACCTTCCTACTCTGTTGTATGCAGCAACCTTTCAAAGGAAATCCAAATACCGAACCGGTCCATCTGTAACGGGCAGGAGGTCCCCGCGTGGAGTGTGTCTGTGCTCACCGGAAGATTTACACCTTGGTACCCTCAACCCACTCCTATAAAACGGTTGGGTAAGCCTCGGCACCCAGGTTAACCAATCATATCCGTTTCCTGGTTCCCATATGCCAGTACGCATCGGATACTGTTCAAACTTGTCCAGCAGGCCGCACACGGCTCGGTCCTCAATCGACACCAACAGGGCTACGCATGTGAGACCTCCTCTCACTGCATCCTACCCCCCTGCTGGGTCTCAGTTTCACATTCTTAAGCAATTTTCTACCTCTTTTCATTCCGGGTGATTAAATTCCTATCTCGCGAGTAGATTCCAACCACTCAACATCTACCGAGATCCTAAGAACATTAGCATGGCATTCTCTATTCGTTGAGTTTGTAAACTACCCAACCCTCGATAGGGTTTAGAGGTTATGCAAGTGGGGTTTCTAACACCTTAACTCTAATGTAGGCATTTCACCCTAACATAAGTGATACAAAGAAAATCATTGCAAAAGTACTTAAATGCAAACCGGGACTTGCCTAGTTGCAATTCAAAAGGAAAGTTAGCGTCTAGCAGGACGACGTCCAACAGCTCCGGTATGTCCTCAACTTGGGTCACTATATGAAATGTAGCAAAATATATGTATAAGTGCTAGTGAAGTATAAGAATTACACTTCTATTCATAGCTACTGCTATTAGGTTCCTAATTGGCTTTGGTACTTTGCCAGTGGATACTAAACTCTATAAGGATGATCTGAGCAAAATTTGGAGAAATTTCATTGAAGCTTGTAGTCTCCAAAATTCCCACAAGTACAAGGCTTCTCTGAATTTTGATCCCAAATCTGAAGTTTTGACATGGCTAACAGTAAAGTATATAATTATAGCAGGTCTCTAGGATTCTAAAAAAATTTGTTTCACCATTTTGGGATCTACCTAAACGGAGATATGAATTTTTGAAGTTGGTGAACAATTCTGAAAAAGTTTCTGTTTGGTTTGAAACTTTTAAATGAAGGCTGAACTTTGGAAGACAATTTAGCCTAGCAAATGGATTCCACTGATGCTCAAATTTTTACAGGAGATCACTAATATGATGAAGAATCTTCTGGCCAAATTTGAGTAAATTCCATAACAGGAATCTCCTGGAATTAATTCCCAAAATTTTAATTTTGATGAATTTTGGAGAAACTTCAAAGACCTTCAGATCAAATTCTTTCCATTTATGCAAAGTACTTACTGAGTGGAATCTAAAAAAATTTGTTTAACAAATTTTGGACTTTCCTACTAAAAGTTATGGCCATTTGATGTTTGCATTAATCTGGAAATGAGGAAATATTTAAACTCTAGTTGTGGGCCCCACCCATGGCGCTATCCACTCAGATGGCGGCAACACCGAGGCCACAGGGTCATTTCCCGCGCAGCCGCACCCAATCATGTGCCACAAGTCGATCTCCGTGCGGAGATAGAGCCTGACCGGTGGGACCCAGCCCTCCTTCATCTACCTCGCGCTGCCCGCGCTCCCCGCACAGGCGCACCCCGGCAAGGTTCGCCGGGACGGGGTTCCCATGGTCCAAACTCCAACGAACTTTCCGCCTGTGAGTTTTACACCATGCTGAACACGATGGTAGGGTCGGGAAAGGATGACAATGACCGGAACAGTGCTCGCACCGGCGTCCATGTTAAACTCCACTTGTTGGCGACCTCGTTCTCACTCGGCAGTGGGTCATTCGGGATAGGGTTTGCTACAAAAGCAACCAGTGAAGCATGAACAACTACGACCTATAGGCCGCTCTCCATGAAAACCACCGGAGATGGGACCTCACTGGCGACCGGAGCCCAGAAAAAAACGACGGCAACAAAAACTCGAAGAACTCCTCTGGTCCTTGATGGTTTCGAGCGCTGTTTGAGTGAGAAGGACCGTAGCGATCTAGCAAAGCTTCTCCTAGACCAGAATGAATTCTATCTACTCCTGCACGACGAATTTGGTCATAGACCATGGGTCGTCGCTATAAACTAGGGTTTGGTAAAACCCAAAATTCTAGCTACCGACGGAACCAAATGAAGAACAGTTTTCGGCTACACCATCTAGGCTGTCATGCGCACCTTTTTCATACAGGGAACCGGAGACGACGAAGGCCGTAGCGTGCTGGCGATGGTGAGGCCGAACGGTGCTCCGCTGGTTCACTTCGGCACTCGGCAATGATCGTCCGTTTGCGCCTACTACGAGCAAGCAACCGTGGTGTGGATGTGGTAGGCCGATATAGCACGTCGTGGCGCCGCTTTCTTGCGTTGGGAGCTCGAGCAACCAGAGTTCGGCCGGTTATGGGCAAACCGAACAGAGTGCGCTGCGCCGGTGACAGTTCTTCGCGGGAGAGAGCGGAGAGAGCTGTGAGCGAGCGAGAGAGGCAAAAGATAACTTCGGTGCTGCAGCTGTGGCATGTGGAGATAATCAAGCGGCTGAGAAAACAGGAGGCGGTGCGGTGGAGTCCTCGGGAGCGGGTTGCAGCCGGCGCTGGCGCTCACTCGCTGCTCGACCGAAGGCAAAACAGAGTCGGTTGGCTATTTGTGTGGCTGACCAGTGGGCTCCACCCTCTCATTTTTTACTCAACTTTCCCACTGATATTTTTCCCACAGCTACTCATAATTAAAAGCCGTACTTCCACACCATGTCATGTTTTGATTTTTTGAAATTCAAATGAACTTAATTCTGGTGTGGAATTTGAAATATATTTGGCTCTTTAAATTTGAATTGGAATCTGAATCTTCCCTTTTGCATTGTTCCAAAAGCATAGCAAACCAACTCAAATAATTCTGAATTTTGGCATGGATGCTAATTCAATTGTGGAGAACACATTTGTGGAACCAACTTTGCAAATTGAGGAAGTTTGGATTTGAAATTGAAATTTAAATTCAGATTTGAGGGCTTCCTCTTCTAATCCCAAACAAATAGTATATTCCCTCCAAATGAGCTGAAATTTTTGGAGGTTGAATATTTGAAATTTGAAGACCCAAGTTATGAATTTAGATCTCCATGTTTTGAAGTTTCAGGGAAGTTTGAATCATCACATTGAACTCACACCCTTATAATTCAAAGTTTTAATTCCCCTCATTTTTCCTAAGTATTAACGTGCTGAATTTCTTGCTACAGTTTTTTGGGTATTTTACATCCCTCCCCCCTTAAAAAGAATCTCGTCCTGAGATTTCAAAAGAAAAGCAAAGTGGGTAAACTTTACCGGGTATACGATGATAGCATGTCCAGATAATTTGCTTGTAGGTAGTCCACGCTTTCCCATGTCGCCACATCAGCGATATGGTTACTCCACAAGACCTTGTAAAACCATAAGATCCGGTTGAAGAACTTCTATGTCTTCAGTGCGGATTTCAGCCGAGGGTTTGAGGCACTTCCTTAGCTGAGAGATGTGGAAGACGTTGTGAATTCCTGTGAGCGACGCCGGTAACTCCAAGCGATAGGTCACGGGTCCGCATTTTTCAGTGACGGCGAACGGACCGATGAATTGCGGTGCAAGTTTGCCCTTCACTCCGAAACGATGAACTCCCTTCATCGGAGACACATGGACATAAACATGGTCCCTGATGTCAAAGTGGAGAGGATGGCATATTTTATCTGTGTAGCTCTTCTGATGAGATTGAGCAGCCTTAAGATTGGCTTGTATTACTCGCACTCGTTCTTCAGCCTCATTCACAAGTTCAACACCGTAGATAACTCGCTCGCCGGACTCACACCAGTTGATTGGTGTGTGACATTTCGGGCCGTAGAGAGCTTCATACGGTGCCATCTTGATGCTGGCTTGATAACCATTGTTATATGAAAACTCCGCCAACAGTAAATGATTGTCCCAGTTTTTACCGTGGTTGATGGCACAAACGCGTAGCATGTCTTCAAGCACTTGATTCACCCGTTCAGTTTGACCATCCGTCTGCGGGTGATACGTGGAGCTTCAGTAAGTTTGGTCCCCAATGACGTGTGCAGCTGTTACCAAAACCGAGCGACAAACAGTGCACCACAATCTGAAATAATAGAGCGGGGAACACCGTGCAAGCACAAGATCCTTGCGATATACAACTCCACATATTGCTTGGCCACGTACTTTGTATGTAAGGGAATAAAATGAGCCGACTTAGTTAGTCGATCGACTATCTATCAAATCGAGTCATGCTTCTGAGATGTGAGAGGTAAACCAACTATGAAGTCCATGCTGATATCTTCCCACTTCCACACCAGAATGTTCAATTGTTGCAGCTGTCCGGCTTTACGCATATGGTCGGCTTTCACACACCAACACGTATCACATTCGGATACGTACTTCACAATTTCTCTTTTCATCCGCGTCCACCAAAACCTTATTTCAGATCTTGGTACATCTTGTTGCAGCCCGAATGAATAGAATACTTGGACAAGTGAGCTTCGTCCAAGATTTTCTTCCGAAGCTTCATGTCACGGGGTACCACTATACGGTCTTCAAACCATAGAGTGTCGTGTTCATCCCTTCAGAAGCATTTCATTTCGCCATTCTTCATCCTTCTCCGAATATGCGACATTCCCACGTCTTTTTTCTGAGCTTTCATAATCTCCTCTCGTATGGTAGGGACAAGAGCAAGATTATATAATGCCCCATATGGAACCAAGTACAAACTCGCCTTCTCCTCTTCAAGTGGGGTGATGGACAGATAGTTGACATGAGATTTGCGGATTAAGGCATCAGAAACCACATTTGCCTTACCGGGATTGTAGTGAATCTCGATCTCATAGTCTTTGGTTAGCTCTAGCCATCTCCGTTGCCGCATATTCAACTCGTTTTGAGTGAATATATATTTAACAATCTTGTGGTCGGTGTAGAGGTGCACTAAGTTCCCAAGTAAATAGTGCCTCCACATTCTCAATGCCAACACCACAGCAGTGAGCTCAAGATCATGAGTCGGATAGTGCTGCTCGTGGTTACGAAGTTGAAGTGAACTATAGTCGACCACTCTTCCTCCCTGCATCAATACACAGCCAAGCACGATGCCGAACGCATCACAATATACGTCGAAGGGCTTGGTCGTATCGGGTTGAGCTAACACCGGGGCTGTGGTAAGATGCTTCACCAATGCTTGGAAAGCTCCTTCACAAGCTGCGCTCCAAACGTATTTGATCCCCTTCTTCAACAATTCAGTCACCGGCTTAGCAAGCTTGGAGAAGTTCGGTATGAATCTCCGATAATATCCCGCTAAACCAAGAAAGCTCCTGACTTCATGGACAGATGTGGGGGACTTCCATTTCAGCACTTGTTCGATTTTGCTTGGATCAACTGCAATGCCTTCCGCAGAAATAATATGACCAAGAAATGGCACTTGGCTGATCCAAAACTTGCACTTTCTGAACTTGGCGTAAAGATTATGGTCTAGCAATCATTGAAGCACGATATGCAGGTGTTCAGCATGTTCTTTTTTAGACTTGGAATAAACCAAGATGTCGTCTATGAACACCATCACAAACATGTCCAACTCTGGCATGAAAACAGAGTTCATGAGATACATGAAATGTGCCGGGGCGTTGGTGATACCAAAATACATGACGAGATATTCATACAACCCATATCTCATCGAGAAGCCCGTCTTCAGAATATCCTCTGCTCGGATCTTTATTTGAAGATATCCTGAGGGAAGATCCATCTTCAAAAATATACTTGCACCCACAAGTTGATCGAAGAGAATATCAATGCGGGACAGTGAATATTTATTCTTGATGTTGACGGCATTGAGAGGTAGGTAATCGACACACAATATCAAGGTTTCATCCTTGTTTTTCATAAACAGTGTCGAGCATCCCCATGGCAAGGAACTCGGTCGAATGAAACCCTTATTCATTAGATCATTAAGCTGCTCCTTAAATTCAGCTAGCTCATTCGAGGCCATCTTGTATGGTCTCGGTGATATCAGTGTCGTCCCAGGTACAATTTCGATCTTGAACTCGACATCCCTTTCGGGTTGCATGCCCGGGAGATCATCCGGAAATACGTCCGGATATTCATGGACCACATGAATATCCTCAAGTTTTGTGTCTTCCGTGTTATATGTGGCTGAGACTTCTTGAACCAAACAGTCAAGAATAAGAACATGTGGTTCATGAAGTGGAGAGTTTAAACGAACCACACGTGGAATGATGTCAAGAACAGCACCTCCTTTGCAAGTGGCTGTTTTGTTCACAAAATTCTAACTATTTCTGCCCCCAACCTAGGAAAACACTGAACTACAAAGTTTTAGCACATTTCCTACACTATCCAACGGTTTCTTACTTGACCATTTTAAAATTTTCTATAAGAAGCTATGGTCAAAATACAGAAAATTCCAGAGAGCATTTTTGGTCTGTCCTGTTTATGGACAGTGCATACTCATCTGAGATTTTCATCCATTTGAAGGGATACTTTGTTCTGGAGCTCTACAGAAAAGTTGTATAGGACTTCGAAACCTTTCCAGAATGGTATCACACACCTCCAGTGGTTCAACCAATCATAAGTTATACCCTGTTTAAATTCAGAAAAATTTATGCTGAAAACAGGGGAGGTTGTTCCTAAGTCTTTGAAATTGAATCTACACTCCCAATTGACTCTTAGTTCAATATGGGAGTTCAATAACCCCTAAATGGAATCCTAAACTCCAATTTGACTCTTTTCTTTGAAAATATCCTTTTTATGCAACTAATAGCTCATCTCGGTACTACATTTCCTCACCAAAGAAAAATCCTAAGCCGGTATTCCGGCATGTACGTATCAAATGGTGGAACTAAAGACGTCACTCACAAACAATTTCTAAGCGTCATGCCCTAACGTGGTTAAGGTACCTGCAGAAGACACACAATAATGGTGCACACAAAAGTTTTGACATTTCAGGCAGATCCATATCATAGTAAGAACATACGGTCCGTATCATTGCCATACGGATCGTCCTTCAGTCAAGCCATGTCTCAAGGTACATGGTGGTATTTTCACACCACACGACGGGGAACCCGAGTAGAGCGCGAACGGGTCGTCACGGTTGGGAATTTTATCAACCCAACAGATACCACCTACTGCCTCATGATCGTTGAGGCACGCCGATGGCGAGCGCTGTGTATGGACCTTTGAACATTGAACGTTCAATAGTTGCATACTATCGTGTTGCTTACCACATGATGGGGTATTCTCACTTTTGCCTAAACCATGCTGGATATCAGCATTTTCATATGCTCTCAGAACTATGAGATGGTTCAGAGACTCATATTAACTACCGTGCGAAGCCACGGTAAACTGTTCCATACCATTGCTCGTATGGTGAGCTTACCACAATTGATCTGCCTGCAGTGGCATACCTTACCTCTTACCTGGCGTCGGAGCGTCGTTACAGAATGTATAGCTCATAAGTTAGCTTTTCCACCTTAATATCTACTACTATCATAGACCTTATGTGGGCCTAATGACTACTTCTATGTTTTCAAGATAGGCTCTTTTCGAGCATGCTATTCCCAATGCAGCTCTGATACCATGACTGTGGGTGCCACCCTGTGGTTCACCCACTCCGGTATCGCAGAGGATGGTGCCATGCGATGCGGCACCCAACATCACCCAAGAAAGAAATATGAACAACATACAAACTTTTATTTTACATAAAAACACAGCGGAAGTATTTTACAAAAGTAATTTATAGCGGAAGTCTTATTAATAGCTAAACTCTCAGCCTAGCTATGCAGAAGTGCAGCCGTCCAGCCCGAGGACGCTACACACTAGCAACATAAAACTAAAGATCACGGCGGCGTGCAGGGCTCCAGCTCGGCCGTGTACCTCGATGGGGGCATCGCCTCGTCCTCGGAACCCTCCTCATAACTCTCACCTGCACATAGCTCAAATATTGCAACCATGAGCACGGTGACTCAGCACGGCTTAAACACCATAGTCATGGAACTCTACGTGCAGGGATTAGTAATATGGGATAAAGACAATGAAATATAGACATGCCTACATGTTAATCCTTACTTTATGTTTTATAGCAGCAGTTTAATGAGCCTTAGGGAGCCCTCACATCGGAAGTCCACAATCAAACAAGAAACACTTTCCTCCGATGTGGTGGTGCCAAAGTGGAAGATAAACTTAATTAGCTCTACAACTACAGCATACAGGGTTTCAAGACATTAATAGTTCAATGCAGCATATTCATTTGGCTTCTTTCACTTCTTACTACGTCACAACAAAGTGAACAAGCGGTACTCAAATAACAGCGAGGGACGGTGATTGCAATCAATAGACACCCGGATAACACGTCACGTACACTCACTTTCAGAAGTGTAGTGCTTCACACCTTCCTACTCTGTTGTATGCAGCAACCTTTCAAAGGAAAACCAAATACCGAACCGGTACATCTGTAACGGGCAGGAGGTCCCTGCGTGGAACATGTCTGTGCCCACCAGCAAATTTACACCTTGCTACCCTCAACCCACTCCTATAAAACGGTTGGGTATGCCTCGGCACCCAGGTTAACCAATTACATCGATTTCCTTGTTCCCATATGCCAGTATGCATCTGGTATTGTTCAAACTTGTCCAGCAGGGTCGCACACGGCTCGGTCCTCAATCGACACCAACACGGCTATGCACATGAGACCTTCGCTCACTGCATCCTATCCACCTGCTGGGTCTCAGTTTCACATTCTTAAGCCATTTTCTACCTCTTTTCACTCCGGGTGATTAAATTCCTATCTCGCGAGTAGATTCCAACCACTCGACTTCTACCGAGATCATAAGAACATTAGCATGGCATTCTCTACTCATCGAGTTTGTAAATACCCAACCCTCCATAGGATTTAGAGGTTATGAAAGTGGGGTTTCAAACACCTTAACTCTAATGCAACCATTTCACCCTAACATAAGTGATACAAAGAAAAACTTTGCAAAAGTACTTAAATGAAAACCAGGGATTGCCTGGTTGCTAGACAAAAGGAAAGTTAGCGTCTGGTGGGAGGACGTCCAATGGCTCCGGTGTGTCCTCAACTTCGGTCACTATATGAAATGTAGCAAAATATATGTAAGTGCTAGTGAAGTATAAGAATTACACTTCTATTCATATCTACTGCTATTTAGGTTCCTTAATTGGCTTTGGGACTTTTCCAGTGGATACTAAACTCTATAAGGATGATCTGAGCAAAATTTGGAGAAATTTCATTGAAGCTTGTGGTCTCCAAAATTCCCACAAGTACATGTCTTCTCTGAATTTTGATCCCAAATATGAAGTTTTGACATGGCTAACAGTGAAAGATCTAACTAGAGCAGGTATTTAGGGTTCTAACAACATTTGTTTCACCATTTTTGGATCTACCTACAGGGAGATATGAATTTTTGAAGTTGGTGAACAATTCTGAAAAAGTTTCCGTTTGGTTTGAAATTTTTAAATGAAGGCTAAACTTTGGAAGACAATTTAGCTAGCAAAATAATTCCAATGAAGCTAAAATTTTTTAATGGGGATCACTTATATGATGAAGAATCTTCTGGCCAAATTTGAAGAAATTCCATAACAGGGATCTCCTGGAATTAATTCCCAAAGATTAAAGTTTCATGAATCTTGGAGAAAATTCCAGAGATCTTCAGATCAAATTCTTTGCATTTCTGCAAAGTATTGACTTAAAAGAATCCAACAAAATTTCTTTCACAAATATTTGACATTCCTACTAAAAGTTATGGTCATTTGAAGTTTGCACTAAATCTGCAAAATGGGAAAATGTTTAAACTCTGGTTGTGGGCCCCCACCCGTGGCGCTATCCATTCAAATGGCGGCAATACCGAGGCCACAGGGTCATTTCCCGCGCAGCCGCACCTGATCCTGTGCCACAAGTCGATCCCTGCGTGAAGACATAGGCTGACCAGTGGGATCCGGCCCTCCTTCGTCTACCTCGCGCTGCCCGCGCTCCCAGCGGCGGCGCACTACGGCGAGGCTCGCCAGGACGGGGTTCCCGTGGTCCAAACTTCACCGAACTTGCCGCATGTGAGTTTTACACCATGCTGAACATGATGGTTGGGTCGGGGAAGGATGACAACGACCAGAACAGTGCTCGCACCGGCAGCCATGTCGAACTCCACTTTGGTGACCTCGTTCTCACTCGGCAGTGGGTCATTCGGGCTAGGGTTTGCTCCAGAAGCACCAGTGAAGCATGGACAACTTCGACCTATAGCCCGCTCTCCAGGAAAACCACTGGAGATGGGACCTCACCGGTGACCCGAGCCGCAAAACAATGGCGGCAACAAAAACTCAAAGAACTCCTCTGGTCCTTGATAATTTCGAGCGCCTTTTGAGCGAGAAGGACCGTAGCGATCTAGCAAAGCTTCTCCTAGACCAGAATGAGCTCTAGCTACTCCTGCGCGACGAATTTGGTCATAGACCGAGGGTCGTTGCCATAAACTAGGGTTTGGTAAAACCTTGCTACCGACGGAACCAAATGAAGAACGGTTTTCAGCTACACTATCTAGGCTGTCACACGCACCTTTTTCATACAGGGAACCGGAGATAACGAAGGCCGTAGCATTCTGGCGACGGTGAGGCCGAACGGTGCTCTGCCGGTTCACTTCGGCACTCGGCAATGATCGTCCGTTTGCGCCTACTACGAGCAAGCAACCGTGGTGTGGATGTGGTAGGCCGATAGAGCACGTCGGGGTGCTTCTTTCATCCGTTGGAAGCTCGAGCAACCAGAGTTCGGCCGGTTGTGTGCAAACCAAACAGAGACCGCGGCGCCGGTGACAGTTCTTCGTGGAAGAGAGCGGAGAGAGCAGTGAGCGAGCGAGAGAGGCAAAAGAGAACTTCAGTGCTGCGGCTGTGGCGTGTGGAGATGATCAAGCAGCCGACAAAACAGGAGGTCGCACGGTAGAGTCCTCGGGAGCGGGTTGCAGCCGGTGCTGGCGCTCACTCGCTGCTCGACCGAAGGCAAAACAGAGTTGGTTGGGTATTTGAGTGGCCGACCAGTGGGCTCCACCCTCTCGTTTTTTTACTCCATTTCCCCACTGATATTTTTCCCACAGCTACTCACAATTAAAAGCCATACATCCACACCAAGTCGTATTTCAAATTTTTGAAATTCAAATGAACTTAATTCTGATGTGGAATTTGAAATGTATTTGGTTCTTTGAATTTGAATTGGAGTTTGAATCTTCCCTTTTGCATTGTTCCAAAAGCATAGCAAACCAAGTCAAATAATTATGGATTTTGGCATGTATGCTAATTCAAATGTGGAGAACACATTTGTGGAACCAACTTTGTAAATTGAGGAAGTTGGGATTTTAAACTAAAATTTAAATTCAGATTTGATGGTTTCCTCTTTTAATCCCAAACAAATAGTATAACCCCTCCAAATGAGCTGAAATTTTTGGAGGTTGAATATTTTAAATATGAAGACCCAAGTTATGAATTCAGATCTCCATGTTGGAAGATTTGGGGAAGTTTGAATCATCACTTTGAACTCACACCGTTATAATTCAATGTTTTAATTCCCCTCATTTTTCCTAAGTATGAATGTGCTGAATTTTTTGCTACCACTTTTTGGAGATTTTACAGTGTAATCGCTGAACGTGAGGAAACCCCGGAGATCTTGGACTCCATACCTCCGGAGTAACATCTAACTCCAGACCAGCAGCAACAAGGCAAGCCCCGGTTAGCATTTAACAAATTTTATCAAGTTTTTTTTATATTCACTTAGCTTGAAGTATTTATGTGCATTAGGTGTAGGATGATTGAAACTCTAATAGCATAACCAGATTCTCCCAAAAGAGTGAGGGTAGTGTCTAAGTCCTCGAGTACAACATGCCTTGCTTAATGTTTATAGACTTCGGTACAAGTCGAGTAGTTGGAATCTACTCGTGAGTATAGAATTCGCCACATACGGATTGGTTCGAGATGTGAGATAACATTAGTAAGAAGATGAGACTAGGCAGGGCGTACGATGCAGCAAGAGGAAGCCTTGTGTGCGTAGCCCTGCCCATGTCGATTGATTACCGATCCGTGTGCGGCCCCGCTGAAAAAGTTTGAATGTACCGAAGGCATATCGGATACATGGGGTCCAATAAACTGATGTAACATATACCTCCAGGTGTCGAGGAATAATACACTGATTTATAGGTGTAGGTTGAGGGCAGCAAGGTGGAAATCTTCTAGCGGGCATAGAGAGATGCTCCATGTAGGGAACCTCCTGTCTGTTTGGGTGCGACCGGTTCGACGTTTGGGCTGTTTGGTGAAATGTTGTCCCGTACGACGTCGGATGAGCATGCTGTGTGCAGCTCCGAGTATGGGCGTATGTGACGTGCTATTCGGGTATCCTGCAGGTGTATAACAAGAGTATTAACCGTACCTCACGGTTATGATTATTGCTTGTTCACGTTGTCGTGACGTAGTAAACTGATGGAATGATTTTGATACATTACTGCTGTTATGAATAACTTGTCTTGCTACATGTGTGCCACCAAATATTGCTCACAAAATCTATGATTTGTGAACTGTTAACTTGTGGCTAAAAGATGAAGGATGAACTTGTAGGCGTGTCCTTTGCTGCAAACTGCCATACTATTTTTGGTTACGACTTGCATCTAGAGTTTCATGTGTAGGAGAGTTGGTTAAGACTTGCTGAGCCATCGTACTCATGGTTGCTACTATCAGTGTTTGCCGGTGAGGAGTACCCCATGGACTCGAGTACGGGTTCACCGGCGAGGGATATCCTCCGTCAGGGACTACGGCTGTGTGGGAGCCGTACACGCCGCAGTGATGCTGAGTGGAGCTAGTGTGGGTCGTCTGTGAAATCCCAAAACTCTAGCAAGTGGAGCTACAAGTCACACCGAGAATATGAGAGGGAATTTAAACTTTTGAATTTAAAGGTGTGAGCTCGAAGTCTAAACTTGAACTTGCAAAAATTCCCGAACACGGAGATCTAAAGATATCATTTGGTTCTCCGCACATCCAATAATAGCCCGGCAAATTTTCAGAGCATTTGAAAAGGATTTCCTATTTGTTGGAATTTAAATGGGAGAAAATTCTAATCTGAATTTAAATCTCAGTTTCAAATTCCAACTTCACCGAAATTCAAATTTGAGTGCACCATTGTGTTCCTCATATTTCTTTTGGCCTATCCTCCAAATTTTATCAAATTTGGAGCTCATTTGCCATTTTAAACCGAATTGGGGGAAGATAAGAGTGAGAGGGGGCGTGGACCCCACTGGTCAGAGACACACAGAGAGCTGTTGCCGTGCTCTGTTTCTCAGCAACAGGGAGAGCGCCACCTCCTGTCGATCAGCGCCACCTCCTGCTCAAGGATGAGGATGAGTAAAGGGTGAGCAACACGCTGCCTTCCCTGTGAACCGGTTTTCCTCGCTCCCCACCATCTCCTAGCACAGCTCGAAGCAAAAACACAGCCGAAGAAACTCACCACCGCCGACCCTAGCTGTTCCCGGGTGACTGCCTGCTAGAGACTTTCTAGTGCCCGGCATTCTACACGAAAAAGAGGCGCCCCAGACTGCTCTACACTCCGGTGAAAACCCCTCCTCCTTTCATGCACTACAGAGGAAGAATTTCTCTGTTTACTGCAAGTGTATTCATAGAACCGAGCTGCACAAATCTTCAAAATTCGTCGTGTTCAGTCCACCATCACGTGTGCCGAGCTGGAAACATGTTCTAGACTCTCCTACGCTCCTCTAGGATAAAAAACCATCGAAAATCATCAAGAATTGGGGCTGTTCTTCGAGAATTTCGCGCTGGCACCGAATTTTGCCCTAGGTCGCCGATGAGTTCATATTTGCAGCCATTCTTGGGCCGATTTGAGCTCATGCCGGTGATGAGGGATCCCCCACGGTGCTATAGAGCCCAAGAACCCACCTTTTCGTGGAGAAATCACTGCACACGACCTCGCCGGAGCGCTAGGGTTAGCTGTGGCCGGTGCGCACTGATTTCCGGCGAGTTTTGGCCGCCGGCGACCTCACCAATGAGTTCAGCAGGGTGGAAAATGGGGGGGGGGGCGGCCAGCAGGGGGTCCGGAGGTGGCCGGGAAGGTCATTTCCGGCGACCTCACCGGAAGGAGCCGCCACTGCTCTGTTTTGGCGCATGGCTGGATGTTAGGGATGACGAGTGGGGCCCACTGCCAGCATTAAAACATTTTCCATATTTTTCCATTTCAGTTCAAACTTTGGAGAGCCATAACTTTGTGTAGGAGTGTCCAAAAATTGTGAAACAAATTTTGTTGGATTCCTCTCAAAGAGTATCATCCAGGGGTGCAGCCCAATGTTTATGAAAACAGTGGATTTGGCTCATTAATTCATTTAAGTAAAATTTTGTATGAATTTTTACAGGAGTTCCGTTAATTGGAAAATTGCCAAATTTGGGCAGGACATTCTTCCAATAGTCCTTGAACTCCAGTAAAATTTTCAGAAGCATTGGACTTCATTTGCTTGGCCAAATTTTGTTTGAATCCTCTATGTCTCTGAAAAATGGGAAAATGAACAGATACATTTTCAGACTTTTAACCAAGTTTGGAAAAGTCATATCTCGGTGTAGGAAGCTCCAAAAATGGTGAAACCAAGTCCTATGGGCTCATGAGACTCTCAAGTTTCTTAAAAACCAAATTTGGGGCATGACAAGACACTATAATTGCCATAGGAGTTCGGAGAAGCCAAATAGTAAGAAAATTCCCTAGGCCACATCTTCCATCAACTTTGTCTGAAATTTAGCAAGCCATACCTCTGTATGATCCATAGTACACTGTAAAAATTTCAGAGAAAATTGAGATCATCTTCTCCAGTTTTCTGCTGGTTGTTTCCACTACTTTTTTTTATGTCCATTAGATATAACTCTTTGAATTTTACTCCAAACAACATCTACTGCCAGACAAAGTTCTCTGTTTTTGTCCATAACAGAGCTCTTCACTCACTTTAGAGTTTGGTCTAAACCATTCTTAGTTCCCAAAACACATTGGTTTTATAATTCAGTTACTCCTATTAAAACTGTGCATATTCATATCGTTAGGAAACACGACGAAGGAATTCAACGAGGAACTCGACTCGGATCAGCAAGTTGAAGATTTAATCATCGCCAAGCTACTGACTATAAAGTAGAAATAAACCTGCAGCAACATAAGGCAAGCCCCGTTTTGCATTTAACAGCTTTTAGTTATATTTTACTTTGTATCACTTCTATTGGTCTAGCATGTATTGTGCATTAGGTCAAGGTGATTGATACTCCAAATGCATGACCCACAAACCCTTGGAGTACAGGGTAGAACAGGTTACCTTCGTGTAGATTCTGCTAGGCTTAAGTTGTATAGGATCCGGTACAAGTCGGGTAGTTGGAAGCTACCCGCGAGTTTAGGATGTTGGGTACAACGGGGTATGATTCTAGAAAATGAAAGTTCTGGAATGGAAAATGAGACCGAGCAGAGAGTAGGAGCAGCAGGACATGGGACCTTTGTGGCTGTAGCTCTGTTTGTGTCGGTTAAGGACCGATGCGTATGCCGCCCTGCTGAGCAAGTTTGAACAGTACCGGATGCATGTAGGATATATGGGACCCGATAAACCGATGTAACTCGGGTACTCTCGTGTCGAAACTTATACGGCCGTCCTTTGGGGGTTGGTGTCAGAGGTGTAAACCCGCTAGCGGAGCAACTTCGACGTGTTCCGTGTAGTGGCCCTTCCGATGGGTTGGCGGAACTGGTTCAGCATTGGAGTGACAGGTGAAAGGTTGCTGCATACAACGTAAGAAAGAGCTCTAGTGTGAGTCTTTCGAGGAGGGTGTATGTGTCGTGTATTCCGGGTGTGTCCTGATTCGAATCACCGTCCCTCGCGGTTATATGAGTACCACTTGTTCACTGAGTTGTGACGTAGTAATAAATTCCAGATAAAGTGTGACGAATCATTGCTGATGTGAAGTTCTTAAATTCATTGTATTGCCAACCATGCATGCTATAGATGTAGAGCTCACTAAGTTTATTTTCCTCTTTGGGCATCACCACATCGGAGGAAAGCGTTTCTTGTTTGATTGTGGACTTCCGATGTGAGGGCTGCCTAAGGCATAATAATCTGCTGCTATAAACCTGAAAGTAAGGATCAACATTTAGGCGTGTCCTTGTTGCATCATATTTTTCCTATATTAGTAATACCTGCATGTAGAGTTTCATGGTTAGGAGTGTCGGTTAAGTCTTGCTGAGCCATCGTGCTCACGGTTGCATTATTAGTGTTTTGCAGGTTATAAAATTTGCTATGAAGATGGTTGTTCGGTGAGCCATTAGAGACTCACCGGAAACCCTGCCGCTGCACTCAACTTGTGGAAGCTAGTAAGAAGCGTCCGCGGGCTGGACGTCTTCTCTTTTGCTTAGTTAGGACCGAGAGTAAGTGTGTATGTATATTCCGCTGCGTGTACCCTAATGGTACATTATTTTGTAAAAGACACTATGTTGATAAATAAAAGACTTTGTACGTTTATGGTTCTTTTCATGTATGCTGTTGGGTGCCGCATCGCACGGCACCACCCAATGTGTATCCTGGAGTGTGGATCCCGGAAGGGGTTCCCCACAGGCGTTGTATCAGAGCCACATTGGGAATAGCACGCATGAAAAGAGCTTATTTTCAAAAACTTCGAAGTATACGAGTGAGAAACGTGTAGTATGCCCACATAAGGACTATTGTTAGTATAGTTACTTAAGGTGTCAAGCTAACAGTGTGTTAATATTCAGTATTTCAATTCTGTAACGACGCACCTACGTGGAGGTAAGAGGTAAGGTACGCCACCGCAGGCGGATCAATTGCGGTAACTCGCCATACGAGTAATAGTATGGAACGGTATACCGTGGCTTGGCACGGTAGTTAATATGAGTCTCTGAACCTCTCTATGGTTCTGAGAGCATATGAAAACGCTGATCTCCAGCGTGCTTTAGGAAAAAGTGAGAATACCCCATCGTGTGGTAAGCAACACGATAGTATACAACTCTTGAACGTTCAATGTTCAAAGGGCCATACGCAGCGCTCGCCATCGGCGTGCCTCAACTGTCATGAGGCAGTAGGTGGTATCCGTTGGGTTGGTAACATTCCCAACCGTGACGACCCGTTCACGCTCTACTCGGGTTCCCCGTCGTGTTGTGTGAAAACGCGACCATGTACCTTGAGACGTGACTTGACTCAAGGACGGCCCGTATGGCAATGATACGGGGCGTATGTTTTTACTATGATATGGACGTGCCTGAAATGGAAAACATTTGTGTGCATCACTATTGATTGTTTTTCTGCAGGTACCTTAACCACGTTAGCACATTCCGTTTAGAACACGTGTGTAAGTGATCATTTTAGTGCCACCCCTTGAGACGTATATGCCGGTGTAACGCCGGTTAGGATTTTTGATTTGGTGAGGAAACGTAGTACCGTGAAATGTTCTTAACTGCATGGAAAAGAAAGTTTTCAAAGAAAAGAGTAAATTTGGAGTCTAGGATTTCATTAGGGGTTAATGAACTCCTATATTGAACTAAGAGTCAATTGGGAGTATAGTTTCCATTTCAAACCATTAGAAACAACCTCCCCTGCTTTCAGCAGAATTTTTGCTGAACTTGAACAGGGCATAATTTTTGATTGGTTGAACCAATGGAGGTGAAGGATACATTTCTGGAAAGGTTTTGAAGTCTTCTACAGCTTTTCTGTATAACTCCAGAACAGAATCCACCTGCAACTGGATGAAAATCTCAGATGAGTGTTAACTGTCCAAAAACAGGGCAGACCAAAAAAACTCTCTAGAATTTTCTGTATTTCGACCATAACTTCTTGTAGAAAAATATCTAGGGGTCATGTGAGATGCCGTTGGAAATTTTGTGATATATGCTACGACTTTGTAGTTCAATGTTGCTACAGCTTTGATGTAGAACTTTATGAAATCTTCCGGACAAAACAGACACTTTCAGAGGAGGTGCTGTCAAAATTGTTCCAGATTTCTGTCAACATTGAAATATCACAACTCCTGATCCAGAATTGCTATGAAGGCAAATAAATACTCGTTGGAAATATATTGAAGTTACATATAACTTTGATATTCAACTTGAGACATGAAACTGCCATTTTCATAACCAAATTCTGAGATTAAGACCAAATGGTCAATCTGAACAGAGCATTGCTCATTGCCATGTAACTTGAGACTTGTTGTGGACATGAAGGTTTTATACTTCTAAGTTCCATGACATAGTCATTAGTTATCTTTCATCATTCCTCGCTGTTGATTTAAGTGTTTCACAAACTTGAACAATCATTGGTCATATTTCAGAATTGTCAAAAACCTTGTTTCCTTTATATATGCTGCAACGTTGATGTGATGCTTTTGCGGTTAATAATTTTGAGTTAAAGCTGAGTACACTCTTGGATATTAACCGAAATTGCTCACTCTTGCAGTATGGATCATACTCATTCTGGGTATGAAGTTGGTGGTTCCAGTCGGGATGGAAATGATTCGTCGCAGCGACGATCACCGCCATCATCAACCGGACTGGCGGAAGTGTTGGAAAGAATGGCTGAGTCTCTAGAGTTGTTGGTGCAGCAAGGCATCCGACAGGAGACCTCCCAGAAAAACCCCACACTGAATACGTGTCTGGATTTTCTAGCAAGACAACCACCGGTATTCTCTGAAGCTAAAGAAGCCTTGGAGGCAGATCATTGGCTCCGAGTGATTGAATCTAAATTGGGAATGCTCCAGTGCGATGAATATGAGAAGGCTTCATTTGCCGCTCAGCAACTTCATGGATCCGCTGGGGCTTGGTGGTCTGAATATCTTGCTAAGATTGCTGAAGGTCATCGTGTGACGTGGACGGAGTTTCGTCAAGCTTTCCGCGCACGTCATATTTGTGAGGGCATTGTCAAAACAAGAATTGAAGAGTTCTATGAACTCAAACAAGAAGGCATGAGTGTCATGAAGTACTTTACGGAATTTAACCGTTTAGTACAATATGCATCCTCTTATGTGCAAAATGAGAAAATGAAGTGTCATTACTTCTTCCTAGGCCTCGATGTGAAGCTTCGGACGAAAGTGGCACAGTGCAATAAAGGGAATTATAGCGAGTTAGTCAATGCCGCTATGATTCAAGAAATAGCTGAACTCGAGCACAAGGAAAGTAAGAGGAGGAGAAAATTACCACTGGCAAGTACGGATGATCATCATCAAGAACAACCGGTGATATATTGCTTACCATCTTGGGTGGAAATTCAGTCCTTTGACAGACCACCTCAGATCCAATACTGTCCATATTCACCCATGGAGGTTCAGCCACTGCTGCAACAGCAGCAAATGAGTATTTGTGCGCCGCCACCTCAGCAAAGTGCACAAGAATATCAACCACTTCTATATGGTGAAGATCCTGAGCTTGCATCGTACGGTACTCGTAGCGATGTAGAGCATATTTCTCAGGAGGGTCAAGTGACCCAGCAAAGCAGCAGTCACATGTCATTTCAAGCGGCAAAGAAATTTCATGGTCAGCTAAGGAGGACAACACTGAAGGTGGGGAACGTAAACTATATGGCAGTTGAAGACGTTCCCGTAGGAGAACCCGTGTTGGCGGGCATGTTCAGCCTACGTGATCAGCCCACTCTCGTGTTGTTCGAGTCGGGTGCTACACATGATTTTATCAGCAAAGATTATGTGGTTAAGCACCAAGTACCCTCAACGACCTTGGCCGTATCATATCATATTAATTCACCGGGAGGTAGTAGGACAGCGGGCAGAATTGTTGCTCGAGCGCCTATATGTTTGGATGGGCAGATATATCCCACTACTCTTATCATCCTGGAAGGCTTGCGGATTGACATCATCTTGGGAATGTCTTGGTAGACACATCACCAAGCTATCTTTGATATTAGTTCACGAACGGTGCAGCTGAATTCAAAGAAGCACGGGCAACATACGTTGATTCTGAGAAATGTTGCACCGGAAGTCACTGCTGTCCACACCGTTGAAGTTAAGAAACTGGAGGACATTCCAGTAGTCCGGGAATATCCGGACGTGTTTCCCGATAATCTACCGGGCATGCCGCCCGATCGTGAAGTGGAGTTCAAAATTGAACTAGCACCAGGAACCACACCCATCTCTCGGAGACCGTATAAAATGGCACCGAAGGAACTCGCGGAGCTGAAGGAGCAGCTGAACGATTTGTTAAGCAAAGGCTTCATTCGCCCCAGTTCATCACCATGGGGATGCTCCGTGCTGTTCGTCAAGAAAAAGGATGAGACTCTGAGGTTATGTGTGGACTATCGTCCGCTAAATGCCGTAACTATCAAGAACAAGTATCCACTACCACGTATCGATATGCTTTTTGATCAACTAGTGGGTGCTATGGTTTTCTCGAAGATGGATCTTCGGTCCGGATATCACCAGATAAAAATCCGGGCGGAAGACATATCCAAGACGGCATTCTCGACGAGATACGGATTATATGAGTATCTCGTCATGTCATTCGGACTCACTAATGTTCCGGCTCATTTTATGTACTTGATGAATTCAGTCTTCATGCCGGAGCTGGACAAGTTCGTCGTGGTCTTCATCGATGATATTCTGGTATATTCTAAGTCGGAGGAAGAACACGCCGAACATCTGCATATTGTGCTCCAACGCCTACGGGATCACAAACTATATACAAAATTCAGCAAGTGCGAGTTCTGGATCAACCAAGTGCCATTTCTTGGGCACATTATTTCTGCGGAGGGCATTGCAGTTGATCCGAGCAAGATCGTCCAAGTGCTGAATTGGAGTTCACCAAAGTCAGTCCACGAAGTCCGTAGCTTTCTCGGTTTAGAGGGTTACTACTGGAGATTCATTCCGAATTTCTCCAAGGTCTCTAAACCGATGACGGAACTTCTGAGAAAGGGCAACAAATATATGTGGAGTAAAGCATGTGAGGAGGCGTTCAAAGCATTGGTAAAGCACCTCACAACAGCCCCAGTCTTGGCGCAGCCCGATACAACTAAGGCTTTTGATGTTTATTGCGATGCATCCGGCATCGGCCTTGGCTGCGTGCTTATGCAAGAAGGGCGAGTGGTCGCATATGGATCCAGGCAGCTTCGGAATCATGAGCAGAATTATCCGACACATGATCTCGAGCTAGCTGCTGTGGTTCTTGCTCTAAAGATGTGGAGGCACTATTTACTTGGAAACTTAGTCCACCTCTACACCGACCACAAGAGTTTAAAGTACATCTTCACACAGAAGGAATTAAATATGAGGCACCGAAGATGGTTAGAGCTAATCAAGGATTATGAACTGAAGATTCATAACCATCCTGGTAAAGCAAATGTGGTGGCCGATGCACTTAGTCGGAAATCACATGTCCATAATCTAACCATGGCTGCAATGGAAGAAGGAGAACCGAGCCTGCGCTTGGTTCCCTATGGGTCATTGTTTAACCTTGCCCTCATTCCTACAATTCGTGATGAAATTGTAGAAGCTCAAAAGAAAGATAAGGGCATGGCCCATCTCCGGAAGTGAATAGACAAGGGAGAAGCTAAGTGCTTCCGTAAAGATGAGAATGGTACGCTATGGTTCAAGGACCGTATAGTCGTACCGAGGAACATGAAGCTTCGTAAGAAGATATTAGACGAAGCTCATCTATCAAAATTTTCCATTCATCCAGGAAGCAACAAGATGTACCAAGATTTGAGAAACAAGTTTTGGTGGACACGGATGAAGCGGGAAATAGCTAAATACGTATCCGAGTGTGATACGTGTCGAAGGGTGAAAGCAGATCACATGAAGAAACCTGGTTTGCGGCAGCCCCTTCATATTCCGGCATGGAAGTGGGAAGATGTGAGTATGGATTTCATTGTCGGACTGCCGCTCACATCTCGGAAGCATGATTCGGTTTGGGTAATCGTTGACCGATTAACCAAGTCAGCACACTTCATACCGGTGAATGTGGGATTCAATGCCAAGAAATATGCGGAGTTATACATTGAACAGATATTATGCCAGCATGGAGTTGCAAGAACAATAGTTTCAGATCGTGGTGCACTGTTTGTTTCTCGTTTCTGGGAACAGCTGCACGCATCTTTGGGAACCAAATTGTTTAGAAGCTCCGCATATCACCCTCAAACCGATGGACAAACCGAGGGGGTGAATCAAGTCTTGGAAGATATGTTGAGAGCGTGTGCCATCCACCACGGTAAGAACTGGGATGCTTATCTACCGTTGGCGGAATTCTCGTACAACAACAGCTATCAAACGAGTATCAAGATGGCACCGTATGAGGCTCTCTACGGCCGGAGATGTCGCACACCGCTGAATTGGTGCGATTCCGGTGAAAGAGTGACATTCGGGATTGACCTTGTCAATGATGCCGAAAAACGAGTTCGGGTCATACAAGCAAATTTAAAAGCTGCTCAATCTCGACAGAAGAGTTATGCAGACCAGCGACGTCGACCGCTGTCAACGTCGGAGAGTACATATATCTCCACGTATCTCCAATGAAGGGAGTTCACCGATTCGGTGTAAAAGGAAAGCTCGCTCCCCGGTTTATCGGTCCATTTTCTATCACGGAGAAATGTGGACCCGTAGCCTACCGACTTGAGCTACCGATAAATCTCGCTGGGGTGCATGATATATTTCACGTCTCTCAGCTTCGGAAATGTCTCAAGAATACCACTGCTGTCCGCAATGAAGATCTCGGGACATTGCAACTGGATCTCTCTTATACCGAGCATCCAATCCGGATTATTGATGAAAAGTCTCGGTCGACAAGGAATCGGACGCTCCAATTCTATAAGGTATTATGGAGCAATCATACCACGAAGGAAGCAACATGGGAGAGTGAAGAATACTTCCGTTCGAACTACCCGGACTTGCTGTCCGCTTATATCCGGTAATTCCTTCTCTACCACTTCTTCTCTTCTTTATGAATCTCGGGACGAGATTCTTTTTAAGGGGGGAGGGATGTGAAATCCCAAAACTCTAGCAAGTGGAGCTACAAGTCACACCGAGAAAATGAGAGGGAATTTAAGCTTTTGAATTTAAAGGTGTGAGCTCCAAGTCTAAACTAGAACTTGCAAAAATTCCCGAACACGGAGATCTAAAGCAATCATTTGGTTCTCCACACATCCAATAATAGCCCGGCAAATTTTCAGAGCATTTGAAAAGGATTTCCTATTTGTTGGAATTTAAATGGGTGAAAATTCGAATCTGAATTTAAATCTCAGTTTCAAATTCCAACTTCACCAAAATTCAAATTTGAGTGCACCATTGTGTTCCTCATATTTCTTTTGGCCTATCCTCCAAATTTTATCAAATTTGGAGCTCATTTGCTATTTTAATCCGAATTGGGGGAGGATAAGAGTGAGAGGGGGCGTGGACCCCACTGGTCAGAGACACACAGAGAGCTGTTGCCGTGCTCTGTTTCTCAGCAACAGGGAGAGTGCCACCTCCCGTCGATCAGCGTCACCTCCTGCTCAAGGATGAGGACGAGTAAAGGGTGAGCAACACGCTGCCTTCCCTGTGAACCGGTTTTCCTCGCTCCCCACCATCTCCTCGCACAGCTCGAAACAAAAACACAGCCGAAGAAACTCACCACCGCCGACCCTAGCTGTTCCCCGGTGACTGCCTGCTAGAGACTTTCTCGTGCCCGGCGTTCTACACAAAAAAGAGGCGCCCCAGACTGCTCTACACTCCGGTGAAAACCCCTCCTCCTTTCGTGCACTACAGAGGAAGAATTTCTCTGTTTACTGCAAGTGTATTCATAGAACCGAGCTGCACAAATCTTCAAAATTCGTCGTGTTCAGTCCACCATCACGTGTGCCGAGCTGGAAACATGTTCTAGACTCTCCTACGCTCCTCTAGGATCAAAAACCATCGAAAATCATCAAGAATTGGGGCTGTTCTTTGAGAATTTCGGGCTGGCACCGAATTTTGCCCTAGGTCACCGATGAGTCCCTATTTGCAGCCATTCTTGGGCCGATTTGAGCTCATGCCGGTGATGAGGGATCCCCCACGGTGCTATAGATCCCAAGAACCCACCTTTTCATGGAGAAATCACTGCACATGACCTCGCCGGAGCCCTAGGGTTAGCTGTGGCCGGTGCGCACTGCTTTCCGGCGAGTTTTGGCCGCCGGCGACCTCACCAATGAGTTCAGCAGGGTGAAAAATGGGGGGGGGGGGGGCGGCCAGCAGGGGTCCGGAGGTGGCCGGGAAGGTCATTTCCGGCGACCTCACCGGAGGGAGCCGCCACTGCTCTGTTTTGGCGCGTGGCTGGAGGTTAGGGATGATGAGTGGGGCCCACTGTCAGCATTTAAATATTTTCCAGATTTTTCCATTTCAGTTCAAACTTTGGAAAGCCATAACTTTGTGTAGGAGTGTCCAAAAATTGTGAAACAAATTTAGTTTGATTCCTCTCAAAGAGTACTATCCAGGGGTGCAGCCCAATGTTTATGAAAATCAATGGATTTGGCTCATTAATTCATTTAAGGAAAATATTGTATGAACTTTTACAGGAGTTCTGTTAATTGGAAAATTCCCAAATTTGGGCAGGACATTCTTCCAATAGTCCTTGAACTCCAGTAAAATTTTCAGAGGCATTGGACTCCATTTGCTTGGCCAAATGTTGTTTGAATCCTCTATGTCTCTGAAAAATGGGAAAATGAACAGAGACATTTTCAGACTTTTAACCAAGTTTGGAAAAGTCATATCTCGGTGTAGGAAGCTCCAAAAATGGTGAAAACAAGTCCTATGGGCTCATGAGACTCTCAAGTTTCTTAAAAACCAAATTTGGGGTATGACAAGACACTATAATTGCCATAGGAGTTCAGAGAAGCCAAATAGTAAGAAAATTCCCTAGGCCACATCTTCCATCAACTTTGTCTGAAATTTAGCAAGCCATACCTCTGTATGATCCATAGTACACTGTAAAAATTTCAGAGAAAATTGAGATCATCTTCTCCAGTTTTCTGCTGGTTCTTTCCACTACTTTTTTTATGTCCATTAGATATAACTCTTTGAATTTTACTCCAAACAACATCTACTGCCAGACAAAGTTCTCTGTTTTTGTCCATAACAGAGCTCTTCACTCACTTTAGAGTTTGGTCTAAATCATTCTTAGTTCCCAAAACACATTGGTTTTATAATTCAGTTACTCCTATTAAAACTGTGCATATTCATATCGTTAGGGAACACGACGAAGGAATTCAACGAGGAACTCGACTCGGATCAGCAAGTTGAAGATTTAATCATCGCCAAGCTACTGACTATAAAGTAGAAATAAACCTGCAGCAACATAAGGCAAGCCCCGGTTTGCATTTAACAGCTTTTAGTTATATTTTACTTTGTATCACTTCTATTGGTCTAGCATGTATTGTGCATTAGGTCAAGGTGATTGATACTCCAAATGCATGACCCACAAACCATTGGAGTACAGGGTAGAACAGGTTACCTTCGTGTAGATTCTGCTAGGCTTAAGTTGTATAGGATCCGGTACAAGTCGGGTAGTTGGAAGCTACCCGTGAGTTTAGGATGTTGGGTACAGCGGGGTATGATTCTAGAAAATGAAAGTTCTGGAATGGAAAAATGAGACCGAGCAGAGAGTAGGAGCAGCAGGACGTGGGGCCTGTGTGGCTGTAGCTCTGTTTGTGTCGGTTAAGGACCGGATGCGTATGCCGCCCTGCTGAGCAAGTTTGAACAGTACCGGATGTATGTCGGATATATGGGACCTGATAAACCGATGTAACTCGGGTACTCTCGTGTCGAAACTTATACGGCCGTCCATTGGGGGTTGGTGTCAGAGGTGTAAACCCGCTAGCAGAGCAACTTCGACGTGTTCCGTGTAGTGGCCCTTCTGATGGGTCGGCGGAACTGGTTCGGCATTGGAGTGACGGGTGAAAGGTTGCTGCATACAACGTAAGAAAGAGCTCTAGTGTGAGTCTTTCGAGGCGGGTGTATATGTCGTGTATTCCGGGTGTGTCCTGATTCGAATCACCGTCCCTCGCGGTTATATGAGTACCACTTGTTCACTGGGTTGTGACGTAGTAATAAATTCTAGATAAAGTGTGATGAATCATTGCTGATGTGAAGTTCTTAAATTCATTGTATTGCCAACCATGCTTGCTATAGTTGTAGAGCTCACTAAGTTTATTTTCCTCTTTGGGCATCACCACATCGGAGGAAAGCGTTTCTTGTTTGATTGTGGACTTCCGATGTGAGGGCTGCCTAAGGCATAATAATCTGCTGCTATAAACCTGAAAGTAAGGATCAACATTTAGGCGTATCCTTGTTGCATCATATTTTTCCTATGTTAGTAATACCTGCATGTAGAGTTTCATGGTTAGGAGTGTCGGTTAAGTCTTGCTGAGCCATCGTGCTCACGGTTGCATTATTAGTGTTTTACAGGTTATAAAATTTGCTATGAAGATGGTTGTTCAGTGAGCCATTAGAGACTCACCGGAAACCCTGCCGCTGCACTCAGCTTTGTGGAAGCTAGTAAGAAGCGTCCGCGGGCTGGACGTCTTCTCTTTTGCTTAGTTAGGACCGAGAGTAAGTGTGTATGTATATTCCGCTGCATGTACCCTCGTGGTACATTATTTTGTAAAAGACACTATGTTGATAAATAAAAGACTTTGTACGTTTATGGTTCTTTTCATGTATGCTGTTGGGTGCCGCATCGCACGGCACCACCCAATGTGTATCCTGGAGTGTGGATCCCGGAAGGGGTTCCCCACATCATCCATAGGGCCGGACAACCAACAGTTAGGAATAGGCGTGAGTTGTATAAATACTTTCTGCTGCATAAATGTGGCGACCACCCCGTGGTTCACCCACTCCAGGATCGCAGAGGGTGGTGTCGTCCGATGCGGCACCCAATAGCACACAAGAAAAGAATATGAACAACATACAAACTTTTATTTGACATAAAAATACAGCGGAAGTCTTTTACAAACTTATTTATAGAGTGGAAGTATTATACATATCTATTCTCTTATCCTAACTAAACAAAAGTGCAGCTGTCCAGCCCAGGGACACTACACACTAGTAGCAAAGAACCGGATATCACGGCGGCATGCAGGGCTCCAGCTCGGACGTGTACCCCGACAGGGTTATCGCCTCGTCCTCGGAACCTTCCTCATAACTCTCACCTGCACATAGCTCAAATATTATAACCGTGAGCACGATGGCTCAGCAAGGCTTAACCGACCACCCTAATCATGGAACTCTACACGCAAGGGTGTGTACTAAAGGAAAAAGACTTTGCAACAAAGACACGCCTACATGTTGATCCTTACTTTCAGTTTTATAGCAACAGTTTCATTTGTCTTAGGAAGCCCTCACATCGGAAGTCCACAATCAAACAAGAAACGCTTTCCTCCTATGTGGTGATGCCCAAAGTGGAATATAAACTTAATTAGCTCTACAACTACAGCATACATGGTTTCAAAATATTAATAATTCAATGCAGCATATTCAGTTGGCTTATTTCACTTCTTACTACGTCACAGCGCAGTGAAAAAGTGGTACTCAAATAACTGCGAGACACGGTGATTGCAATCAGGAGTGTGGTGCTTCACACCCACTTTCAGAAGTGTGGTGCTTCACACCTTCCTACTCTGTTGTATGCAACAACTTTCAAAGGCAACCCAAATGCTGAACCGGTCCATCTGTAACGGGCAGCAGGTCGCCGCGTGGAGCGTGTCTGTGCCCACCAGCAGATTTACACCTTGCTACCCTCAACCTACTCCTATAAAACGTTTTGGTAAGCCTCGGCACCCAGGTTAACCAATTACATCGGTTTCCTGGTTCCCATATGCCAGTATGCATCTGGTATTGTTCGATACTTGTCCAGCAGGGCCGCACACGGCTCGATCCTCAATTGACACCAACAGGGCTACGCACGTGAGACCTCTGCTCAATGCATCCTATCTCCCCTGCTGGGTCTCAGTTTCAAAATCTTAAGCCACTATCTACCTCTTTCCATACCGTGTGAATAAATACCTATCTTGCGAGTAGATTGCAACCACTCGACTTGTACCGAGATCCTAAAAACATTAGCATGGCATTTCCTACTCGCCGAGCTTGTAAATTACCCAACCTTTCATAGGATTTAAAAGGCTATGCAAGTGGGATTTCAATCACCCTAACTCTAATGTAAGCAATTCACCCGAGACATAAGTGATACAAATAAAGAATTTGCAAAAGTACTTAAATACAAACCGGGGATTGCCTGGTTGCGAGTCAAAGGACAAGTTCGGGTCGAGTGGGAGGACGTCCAACGGCTCCGGTGTATCTTCAACTTCGGTGTGACACCCTCAATTCTGTGGAAAACCACGGAACGAGAACTGATGCAGATGTGTGCCCAGGATGTTCATCACACATATACATATGTTCCACAAACTGAATTCAGATTATATATTACCATGAATAACAGGGTTTTATTACAATGTCTCATGAGTCTTGGACTCATACTAACAGCGGAAGTCTTAATCTAACAGTGGAAGTCTTTATTCTAGCAGCGGAAGTCTTCTAACTAATGCGGAAGCAATCTAAGAAGCAGCAACAGATCCATCTCTGCTCCATCCCCATAGGTAAGGTTGAGGACAGATTACACGCCTAATGCTCCACCTGGTCTTCATAGTAATCTTCTCCTGTTGCTGATGATGAAATAATAATGCAAGTTTGAGTACAATGATGTACTCAACAAGTGCGGGAAAATATGATCTGTAGCTCACAAAAAGTTAGGTATAAATAGGCTCATTGCAGAAAGCAAAGTTATTTATCAAAACCAGGATAAAACAGCAGCTTAACTTTAAGTGAATGCAATCCCAACATGTATTAAAATACCAATAATACCTCCGTTATATTCATTACCTTCCATGTCCAAACCAGACATTAATCAACCTCATTCTTGCTTACGAATACCTTCTCGTATTCGCTACCATCTCACGAATACCATCTCGTATTCGCTACCATTTCATATCATAAACAATTCCGTCTCACACCGAGACCGACCTTGTTGCCATGACTCAACAGTCATGCAACCCATCTTATCACCCGGACTCAATCAGTTCCGAAAACCAAACAAAAGCCAAACCATCCAAAACAATCCCAAAATAACCATCCAACTAATCATCAAAGTTGGCCAGGCGCTCGTGACCGTAAGCTCGGCTATCATGATAGTTTTAGACTCCGCAGAGTTTGCACCTCTTTACCCACAAGTTTGTGATTTCGTCACCCGTCGGCGACTGCAGAACCTCCATTATACCAGTACACAACCGTCGGAGTATGACCAAGAGATCACAAAATAGCCTTTACAAAGGGGCTACTAGATGTATGGACTCACTAAGGTTTCACCGGCAGGCTAGAATCTCCAATTCTCCCACCCACGGGCCCCCTCTTGTGCCAAGCAATTCCCAGGGCAGTCCTCACTCGACTCCCATTCCCCGCGCCTTCCACGGTCCATAACAATCTAGTAACTTACGTAATTACTCAGCTAAGCCGCACCCATACATGGCCTTGTGGTGGCACTGTTATCCTGGCATGTGCTCGCATGAACCGGTCCTTAGATCTATGGCAAGTAACCACCATCTCATGCTACCTCATTCACAAACCCAGGCTTGCCTAGATCTCCCTACGATCCATGTTCATTAACAACATCAGTTTCTGATTATCATTACGAGTGCAGTTAGCTAGACACATCTATCTCGCTTCCCATAATCCCATGGACTCAGCGAAGCATAAAAATAAAAAAACCCATACCCGACTCATAAAGTTCCCTGGCGACAAGGGTGGTTTAACCAAAACTAGTAAACTCCTAAAAAAGGGTTTCCCATCATGTTTGACTCAGCACACACACCTTTTCGCAAAACAATATAATTTTTCAAAACATAGTATCAATATAGTCAAGGCGCACTTGCCTTGTTTTGGCGGTTCCTGTTGCTCAAAATCTTGTTGTTGTAGTCCGTCGTAGGTAGCTCATTGTGCTTGTCCTTCTATACACGGTCACACACATACAAGATCCACAGCAATCAATATCATGCATAAACTCCACCAGATGCGATGATGCATATGCATGCTATCCTATGATCAGTTTTTATTAGATCAGTTTGTACGTGTTGTTGCATGATTTGCATGGATTTTATGATGAACAGGGGTGTTCGGATCAAATGTGGACGTGGCGATGATCTTGACTCTAGATCAGACCGATCAACACATTATCTGTCCATGAAAAGCTTCTGTTTTAAAGGAGTCAAAGAACAGATGCAAAGAAAACGCGACGATGTCGCAAGGTGGTATTGGAGACCTAAATTATGTTCTTCTTAGTCTCGAGGTCCTTCTCCTATCACACAGATCGTAGGGGCTCTCTTCCAGCGATCTCTCTCGACAGAACTCCGGCGAAGGGTTAACTCGGTGAGCTGGGGCTAGGGCTCTAAGTCGTCGGCTCAGGAGTTGAAAAAGAAGTTCGTGGTTTCGGCCAAAGGTTCTGGGTTCTATTTATAATCGGGAAGAAAGAGTTCTAATCTGATTGGACTTTAAATATGTAGGATCGAAGAGCACGTGAAAAGCTACCAGAGGGGGGGTGAATGGTAGATTAAAACTTTTCGCAGCGGAAACAACAAAAACCCCTCAGCAAAAAATCAATCGGTTAAAGAAACCGTGTGTGCAAGTGTTTTCAAATGTGTTCAACCGTGACAAATCAAGTAGAGAGGTAGAGAATCAAGTCACGGATCTAATGCAACAAGAATCACTTGAAAACACGAAGTAAAACTTGAGATACGATCAAAACATTAAACGAAGATCAATCTGTTCTACCCGATATAAAACAGATCTGCAACACTGCAAAGAAACTCGTGTATCTCAAAAACTACCGATCCGAAGCTCGTGAAAATTTCACAGATGAGAAATAATTGAGTTGTGAAGACAACCCAAAATGAATCACGTCAATCGGATCTGTAAAACTCGAGTTATGAACGAAACACCGAAGCAACGTCGGTCTGTCCAGAAACTCGGCGAGAAAGACTTGACGAAAAACAAGTCGGACGAACAAGGCACAAAAGCTCCTCGAAACTATGAACTTTATTCAATAGAAACACAAGAGGAACAGCTCAAAGTTCTCTACCCACGAGAGCGCTGGCCTCCCTTGCTTTTATAGCCAGCCCTCAGGATAAACAATCCAATCTAGGACTCCTACTCCTAATTGGACTCGTATCCTAACTTACCATAACTGCTCAGGACTCTCCTATTCACAGATAGAAGCAATCGTGAGACTTCCAAACACCTTAAGAACGTCCTAAACATTCCTAAAACAACTCAACTTCGTGCCTAACACGAAATCCTATCATAACCAACTCAAGTCTTTCATATTTGAGTCATATCCGACTCAGCCTCAGCCTGAGTACGCAATCCAGCCGGTTGGACCTTTCTGACCAATTCTTTACGTCCACTTCTCTTTATCACGCCTTGGAACAATGTTGCCATGTCCATGCACTCCTTGCACACATGCAAACACCTTCCAACGACGTACACGCAACCTTCATATGCACTGCCCTTGATCCAAACATGCTGCGCGACCACCCGATCAACTCAACCACAGCTCCTCCCGAACTTGGTTGTTGGAACCTCATCTCCTCCCCGAGACTAGTCCAAGGATCCCATCACCAGCCATGTCTTGAACTCAAGCAACACCTGCACATGAATAAATAACCAATTCTTCCGAGCACAAGTCCTCGAGTTGACTCACGTTAGTTCGAAAACCACAACAACTTACATGAGCACGTCACATAAGCATGTTGCAAACCATATCAAATGATAACAGCCATAACGACCAAAACACACCAAAAACTTAGCAAATTAATACTAAGCAAACCTTCCCATAAAGCAAGTTTGAAACATTGCGAGTTAAAAGAAAAAACAAGACGCTGCAGTTCTACAAGTTAAACTTCACGGGAGCTCCCTAAAAACAAGCTCCGGACCTCACAGAAGCTCTCCGGACCTTGCAGGAGCTCTCCGGACCTTGCGTCGGACCTTGCCAACACTTGGTGGACCTAACAAAGAACTTGTCAGACCTTGCCACAGAAGAATGTTTTGGCAATATTCAAAACTTTGAATGTTAATGCTAACTTTTATCCTAATTGCCAATGTATTCAGCACACATAGGTCTCACAATCTCCCCCTTGATGAATGCATTGGCAACACCAATTAAAATCCGAACATTGGCTTATGAAAAGTTTTGAAAATCTTTGAAAACTCATTTCTCCCCCTTTATTAATTTCTCCCCATTTTTTAAAATCAGAGAAGGAAGAAAGTGTATAACATATGCAAAGTGTAAAAGAAATCTCTCCTTATACATATTTCTCCCCCTTTGACAATGTATTCAGCAAGGTTCAAAAGAGAAATTTTTAAATGTTATGAGCATATTATAACATATACATACAAAACAAAGCTCATCCAAGTCATACTATCAGGTTACTTACACTATCACATCAATGAGATACATAAAGTAGTGTAAGCCATGCTAGAGATCAAATGTATTTTTCAGTTTAAGCAAGTCATGATCTCCCTTACTCAACTATTTCAAAACCTGAAAACATGACACTTGTTGCTGCATTTTTATTATTCATAATCATTTAAGGCACAAAGTTGATCATTTGATATCTGCAAGAGATTATATGCCGCATCAGCCTTATTCTAACCAACCAAGCCAAGCCTATGTCATTTGACAATCAGAAGCTTAAGGACACGGTTTTAGTCATACACAATTCCTTCCAAGTTCATATCTTAGTGCAATGATAAGCAATCTCAAAAGAAGATGTGCGATGCATGCATGTTCTCTTGATCTTTTCTCAATTTTTTATTTGAAAACTCAACATGTGAGCTGATCACTTGATTAATTTTTTATGATTAAAAGCACTTGTGAGCATGCAACAAGTTCAAAACAGCAAGAAAGTTCGATCATGACCAGATTTAGTGTAAGTAATTATTCCAATTACTAGTCATGGCAAAAACTACAAAATGTATAACATGAGTAATGTAGTAAGAACTTTCAGCCTGTAAAAGGAATCACAAAGTCATATATGTATGAAATACTATGCTCATATTATTTTAGTTTCAGATTCACACATAGACTTTCAAAGTTTCAAAAACTCCCCCTCAATTTAAGCCATGTAAAAGCCTAAGAAAAGGGACTTGCAAAAACTTTTCTGCACCTCACAACACCACAGTTTTGTTGTGGATAGATTGTGAAATATTGGGAAGAGCAAGTAACCTCTACCAAAGAAGTGGTTAGAGGGGAAACTTACACTTTCACAACATGGGAAAATTCTACACATATGATCACACATGAGAGGGTGTTTCCAAACTGTTGCATTCAAATTCAGGATTGCAGCAGCTAAAACAAGAAGTAAAGGGCATACTTGGATTCCTCAGGTTCAAATTAGTGGGAAGGCAGAGTCTCAATAATTTTTGAAAAGGTTGGCCACCCATTTTTCCAAAAGGGATCCAAATATGCAAAGAATTCAAATATACATTTGAATTTGGGGGAAATGAGCTTAACCATACAAATGTAGGTCAGTTTCAAACTCCAAATATTTGAATTCATCTCTGGCTAAGCTTTGGAGATCTTTTGAGGGGTGGGGGAGCACTGACAAGTGGGTCCCACATGTCATTGGAGAGGTTAAAATGGCACAAAAGTCAACAGCCTTAGGGGCTAAGTGTTGCACTCGGAACAGAGCGGAGGCTCCACCGTGACACACCGCGAAAACGCCGGGCGCCACCTCCTGCTCTCCCCTTGCGCGCTGGCGAGCTCCTTGTGGGGGCGCAGTAACTCCCAGCCGTGCCCCAGCTCGCCACGGCCACGAACCGACCCCCAGTCACCGCCCTCTCGCACGACAGAGCGCCGAGGAGCCGCCGCTGTGATCCACTCGCTCGGGAGCGATCGTCTCTCGTGTACCAACGTCGGCAACTCAGCAAACCAACATCCTCAGACCTCCCACACCCTCCCCGCATCACTTCCAGTCGAGTTGAACCACTACCCACCGAGAAAAACCACGTTTTCGTGGCCGCCGGGGAGAACCGAGCAAAGGTGCTCCCGTGGGCAGCTCGGCAGAAGACTTGTCACGACCAAGGAGGAGCAGTTTTGGACGCGCCTAGACTCCACGGTGCTCGACCCCAAAGCCTAGAACCAGTGACCGATCATCACCGGCGAATTTCGCAAAACGTCTTCAACCGGTGCAGAACTACCCTCGGGTAAGAAACCCACAAATTCCCGACGTATGATTGCTTAGAGTTTATCAAACTGCACGCACAGGAGCTAGACTGGATGGCGCCCAAGTTTGCTCCGCAACCCTAGCTTAATTTTGGCTATAGCCGGCGTATTTCCTGGTTTTCCAGCCGCGGTTATGGCGGGAAAGGTCGGGCTCACGGTGACGACTAGGTTAGAGCTCTCCCCGAGCCCTAGCATGGCCTTGTCGACCTTCCATGAGATCCCCCGGTGCTGTAGAGCCGTTCCACCGAGGTTTTGGTGGGCTACGATGACCGGGCGCCATAACTGAAGAGAGTCCGATCCGCTGCACCGTCGCCAGCTAGGTTAGGGCCACCGCCGACCAGAGCAGGCGGTACCAGCGTGTTCAGCGCGCAAAAATAGGCCCAAGCGGCGAGTTTCCGGCCGGGAGGCGGTCGGGAAGCCAAGTCCGGCGAGCAGCCGAGGTGTGCCGGCGAGGGGGCGGCACGGGAAAAAGGGCGGGCGCGAGGAAGAAGACGAGCCGGCCGGGCCCGCTCGTCAGTCTCTCGCGGCACAGTGTGGGGATTTTCTGTTGCACCGGATCGGCTGTGAACGCGCGGAAAAGAATCCTGTGGCCCCGTGTGGCGCAGCCGAGGTGATGACACGTGGAAGCCGGGCCCGCTGTCAGAAATTTGAACTTTCCCGGTTAATTCGAATTCCAGAAATTTCCCAAACTTTAGAGCTCCATAACTTCTGCTAGGAAGCTCCAAATTTAGTGATTCAAATTGGGTTGGATTAATCTTGCCTAGCTCTGTCCAGATATACAACCCAATTTGTATGAAACCCATTAATTAATTCTGGAAAATTCTTTAAAGCTTTTCAGAAAAAGAATTTTAGAGGGAGTTTGGTTCATCCAAAAATCCCCAAATTTTGCCAGAATGTTCTTTAGGACATTAGTAAACCCCTGTAAAAGTTTCATACCATTTGGAGTTGATTTGGTCAGAGGGATTCAAATTGGAAGGTGCTGTGTTCATTTGAATGCAGAAACATTTTCAGAGAATTTCCAAAACTTGGAAATTCAATTCTGGGCAAACCTTAACTCCAAAAATGCTAGGAAAATTCATGCAAACTCTAGGAGCTATAATTGAAATTGTAGTTCACTAAGTTGGGTATGAACAGGGGTCTGACCTCAGAATTAATTCCTACTTGCTTATTTGCTAAGGAAATTATTCTGAGCAAACCACTCCATGAAAAGTGCAAAGGTTTGGTCCAGAGGGTTTTCTTGTGACAAGGAAGTCACACGAAAATTCTCAGCTCCATTGGAGCTCTAGACCACCCCTGTCCTGTTTACCCACTTAAAGGATTAAGATGGAAAAGGGGGAAAACCACTTAGCATTTAACCATGTGACTAAGTCCAAGCCAAACCACCAACACCAGTTCATCTTTAAATTCTTAAACAAAGTTCCAGGTGTTAGAGGCTGGTTATTAAAACTAATAACAGTAACCTTACAATAACTGGTATGCATATTAATTAACAGGTAATATTGCATAAACGTGTAGCCGTTGAAGAAGAGACCCCGGAGGTGCTGGACTTCCTCCTTCCGGACGAAGACTTAACTCCTGACCAGCAGCAACAAGGCAAGCCCCGGTTTGCATTAACCCTTTTATAAGTTTTCTTTTGTTTACATGAGTCATATGAAGTATGTATGTGCATTAGGTGTAGGATGAATGGAACCCCACTTGCATAACTAAAGGCTCCTAAAAGAGTGAGGGTAGTGTCTAAGACCTCGATTAGACAGGCTATGCTTAATGATTCATAGGACTTCGGTACAAGTCGAGTAGTTGGAATCTACTCGCGAGATAGGCTTGGGACACACGGGTTCGGTTGAGTGATGTGAGGTCATTTTAGTAATGAAAATGAGACTAGGCAGGGGCTAGGGCGCAGCAAGAGGGAGTCTTGTGTGCGCAGCCCTGTCCGTGTCGATTGAGGACCGAGCCGTGTGCGGCCTACGCTGATCAAGTTTGAACGTACCGAAGGCATATCGGATATATGGGCCCCGATAAACCGATGTAGCCTAAACCTCCGGGCATCGAGGCATAGCACACCGATTTATAGGTGTAGGTTGAGGGCAGCAAGGTGGAAATCTGCCAACTGGCATAGAGAGATGCTCCGTGTGGGGAACCTCCTGCTCGTTTCGGTGCGACCGGTTCAACGTTTGGGCTGTTGGGTGAAAGGTTGTCCCGTACGACATCGAGTGAGCGTGCTGTGCAGCTTCACGGATGGGCGTACGTGACGTGCTCTTTGGGTCTCCCTGCAGGTGTATATCGAGTCGATTCGCCGTCCCTCGCGGTGAAGAGTACCACTTGGTCACTGAGTCGTGATGTAGATTAATGGATGAAATATGTTGATTCAATGTTGCTGATTGATATAATTGTATTGTTACATGGGTGCCACCAAATACTGCTTACTAAATTTCAGATTTCAGGAACTGTTAACTTGTTGCTAAAAGATGAACTAAGGATGAACTTGTGGGCGTGTCCTTTTGCTGAAATGTTACTATCCTATGTCCATGGTACCCCTCATGTAGAGTTTCATGCTTAGGTGAGTCGGTTAAGCCTTGCTGAGCCTTTGTGCTCACGGTTGCTGCTTAAGTGTTTTTCAGGTGAGGAGCCACCCAGGGACTCGGAGTACGAGTCCACCGGCGAGGGTTACCCTCCGTCGGGGATCACGGCTGAGTGGGAGCCGTACACGCCGCGCTGAGCTGAGGAGTGCAGCTAGTGTGGGTTGTCCTAGGGCTGGACAACCACTTTTGCTAGATAGGCGGGCGTGAGTTGTATAGTGTAGACTTCCGCTGTGTAATATAAACAATAGTTGTAACTGAAGTTTGTACCTGTTTGTACAGTTTCAGTTGTTTTTCCCATGTAATATATTATGTTCTTATGACGTGTGCTGTCGGGTGTCGCATCGCGTGGCACCACCCTCTGCGATCCTGGATGAGCGGATTCCGGTCCGCCACAGCCTGGTATCAGAGCTGCAGTGCGGATAGCACAGTACTAAAGGACTGCATTATGGGAAAAACTTAGGTATACGGTGAGGAATCGGTAGCTGCCCAAGTAAGGACTATTTTAGCATAGTTACTTAAAGTGGCAAAGACTAACCTATGTGTTATAATTCTGAATTTCAATTATGTAACGACGCACCTACGCTCTGGTAAGTATGGTAAGGAACGCCACTGAAAGCGGTTCGATTTCGGTTAGCTCTCCCTGACGAGGAACATGGTTCAGGGATTTGTCTCATAGCTTGGTGTGAGACGTCAATATGAACCTCTTGAACTCTTCATGTTCCTGAGTTCATATGAAACGCTGATCCCTAGCGTGCATTAGGCAAGTAAGTGGAGACCCCATCGCGTGGTCAGTAACGCGAGAGTGTGTTTGTCTGGAAATAGCCCAGGAGGACATACGCAGTGCTTGCCATCGGCGTGCCCTGCAGGGCAGTAGGTGGTATCTGTTGGGTTGATAACATTCCCAACCATGACGACCCGTTCATGACATACTCGGGTTCCCCGTCGTGTGGTGTTGAAACACGATCACGTACCTTGAGACGTGACCTAACTCAGGGACGGCCGTATGACAATGATACGGGCGTTTGTATTTACTTCTAAATATGGAACTGCCTGAAATGAATAACCATTGAGTGCACCATTATTGTGTGGCCTTCTGCAGGTACTAACCACGTAAGTATCCGTGTAGTAAACGTGTGCGAGAGACCGTTTAGTGCCACATTTGAGACGTATATGCCGGTAAAATCCGGTTAGGAATTTCTTTTGTGAGGAACGTAGTACCGAGATATTGTAGGCATATGCATGAGAATAATGATAACAAAGAATTTAAATCTATAGGTTCAACATTTAGGACCCTGGTTGGGTATAAAAATGGGATAGTGAAGTAGGATAGCCAAATGGATGAAAAACAGAGTGCTCTGTTTTGGACAGCAAGTTTGCTGATCTTCAACAGGGCATAACTCACGGGTCCTTTAGCCCAAAGAGGTGTGCTATATGGTTCTGGGGAGGTATTGAAGTACTCTACAACATTGTTGTAGACTTCCAGAGCTGAAACTCACCGTAAGATGGCTTAAATCCCCGAGGAATGTAAACTGTACAGAATCAGGACAGAGTTAAACATTCTCTGGACTGTTTGATTTTTCAAACATAACTCCCAGTAGAAAAATCTAAAATTGTCATATAATACATCCTTAGAAAGAGTAGAAGATGTGTGACATCTTTGCAATTCAAAGTTTCTGAAATTTCAGCACGGATTTCAGTGGAAACCAGGGTTCAAAACAGCCACTTCCAAGAGAGGTGCTGCTAAAATTCTTCCAGAAATTCTGCTGACTTTGAATTAGCATAACTTTTTAACCAAAGCTGATCTGGGGGCAAATGAGTACTCGTTGGAAAGATACTGAAGTTAACTTTAACTTTGGTATTCAACTTGAGTCATGAAAATGCCCATAAACGGATCAAAACTTGGAATATGTAGAAACTGGTCATTCTGACGGAAGAATGACAGTTGAACTCATTGGAGAGGGTGTCATACCCTAAGGGTGGTATATGTGATGACAACGCGATAATAATGTCTCGTAGAGACCAAACCCAGTTATGGTGAGCTTCCAAAGAGGGGGTTCATCATGTTGGATTAAACTAACTTGTGTTTGGTCTGGTAATGGTGTAGCTTGTGCAAAGTTATTACATTATCTATTTACGAGATATTTCGCATGTTTTGTTGTCATAATGTTTTTACGCCCATTTCTATTGGACTGCATGTAAAATGTTGCGGGACTGATGTGTAATGTCGTGTGGTTACAGATGGTTCGTACTAGGACCACGCACGAGGTTGGTGGCTCTAGCCAACAGGGAGGTGATGACTCCCAGCAACCGGCCTACGACAGCACCCCGCAGCAGCAGCCACCACCGCCGCCTCCGCTTACTCTAGAGGATGTGATAGCGGCATTGGTGGGAGGTCATGAGGAGCAGACCGACCTACTCCGCACGATCGTGCAGAATACGTCCCAGGCGGGGGCACGTCAAGATAGAGGGCCTCGGGAGCCCCGTGATGTGTCGTACTCGGATTTCATGAGTACGCACCCTCCAGTGTTCACCGAAGCTGAAGAACCACTGGAGGCTGACAACTGGCTGCGGACCATCGAGTCCAAGTTTGGGCTGCTCCAGTGTACGGAGCGGCAGAAGACCCTGTTCGCAGCACAGCAGCTCCACGGTGCCGCTGGTGCGTGGTTGGCGAATTATGTCGCCTCACGTCCGGCTGGCCATGCCGTGGAATGGCAAGAGTTCCGGGAGGCATTCCACGCCTATCACATCCCTCCCGGAATAATGAAGAGGAAGTTCCAAGAATTTTTGGAACTGAAGCAGGGCGGGAGGAGTGCCCACGACTACTCCCATGCCTTCAACCATCTGGCGCAGTATGCGTCAGACTACATCTCCACGGAGGAGAAGAAGAGGGAGCACTTCTATCGGGGGTTACACCCCGAAATGAAGACCCACCTCGTACAGTGGAACCGCGGCACATTCAACGACTTAGTCAATGCCGCGATCATGCAAGAGGATGCTCAGCGGGAGTTGGCAGCTGAGCAGCGGAAGCGCAGCGCTCCACCCAGCGGTGGGAGTGGCGCTCCCCAGAAGTACCGTATGGTGTATCGGACACCATCCGGGCAGCAGTGGCGTCCACCGGCGCGACCTCAACAGTTCAGGGGACGTTCGTTCCAAGCACCCCCATTCTGTCCGCTGATGCCACCACCAAGACAGCAGCAGCAGCAGACGGTACCCCGGGCGTTTCAACCGCCGCAACGCGCCCCGGGTTTCCGTCCACCGATTAGCGGGGAACCGCCCCGTTTCACCTGCTTCACGTGTGGCCAGGCGGGCCACTTCGCGAAGGACTGTCAACAGGGGCAGCAGAGCAGCGGGCAAGCCCAGTTCCAGGGCGGTGCTCGAGGCCGACCTCCGGCGAAGAAGGTTGGTCAGCGGACTGGAGGCGTCCGCAACCTCGACAATGAGGGCACCCCAGAGGGAGATAACGTGCTGGCGGGTACGTTTACTCTCAACAATCAAGCCATCATCATATTATTTGATTCTGGTGCAACCCACAGCTTTATAAGTGCATCCTATGTGGCTAAACATCAATTGCATGTCTTCCCAACCGACTGCACTTATATGATATGCTCACCGGGAGGGAAGATTTCAGCTAATATGATGATTCCAAAGGCACCTCTGTGTTTAGGTGGGAAACTATATCCCACCACCTTGATAATCCTTATGGGGCAGAAGATTGATGCAATCTTAGGGATGTCATGGCTACAATACCATGGCGCTGTCCTAGAGACTCGGACACGGACGGTTCACTTAAATTCTCCATTCCACCGTCCACATTCCATGGTATTAGACACGCCAGTCCGGGAAGTTTTAGCAATTAATAATGCTGAAGCTCTCAAGTTAGAAGACATCCCCGTAGTCCGGGAGTATCCTGATGTGTTCCCGGATGATCTTCCGGGCATGCCACCTGAGCGGGATGTCGAGTTCAAGATTGAACTTGCACCCGGGACTACACCCATAGCACGGAGACCATACAAAATGGCTCCAAATGAGCTGGCGGAACTGAAAGAACAGCTCAATGATCTGTTGAGCAAGGGTTTCATTAGGCCGAGTTCTTCGCCTTGGGGATGCTCGGCGCTATTCGTGAAGAAGAAGGATGAGACCCTGAGGCTGTGTGTGGATTACCGGCCGCTCAACGCCGTCACCATCAAGAATAAGTACCCACTGCCCCGCATCGACATATTGTTTGACCAACTTGTGGGTGCCAGTGTGTTCTCCAAGATGGACCTTCGCTCTGGATATCACCAGATAAAAATCCGGGCGGAGGATATTCCGAAGACGACATTCTCGACGAGATATGGACTATATGAATATCTCGTCATGTCTTTTGGTCTAACAAATGCTCCAGCCCATTTCATGTATCTCATGAACTCGGTGTTCATGCCGGAGCTGGACAAGTTCGTGGTAGTGTTCATCGACGATATCTTGGTTTACTCCAAGACGGAAGCCGAACATGCCGAACACTTGCGGATCGTTCTTCAACGATTGCGAGACCATAAACTCTACGCTAAGTTCAGTAAATGCGAATTTTGGATCAGCCAAGTGCCATTCTTGGGACATAACATCTCAGCTGAAGGCATTGCGGTTGACCCAAGCAAAATAGAGAAAGTGCTGAAATGGAAAGCTCCCACTTCAGTCCATGAAGTCAGAAGTTTCCTCGGGTTAGCGGGATACTACCGGAGGTTCATTCCAAGCTTCTCCAAGCTCGCTAAGCCGATGACAGAGTTGCTGAAGAAAGGGACGAAATACGTTTGGAACATGGCGTGTGAAGGAGCGTTCCGAACATTGGTGAAGCATCTCACAACAGCCCCGGTGTTAGCTCAGCCGGATACAACAAAGCCCTTCGACGTGTATTGTGACGCATCCGGTATTGGGCTTGGCTGCGTGTTGATGCAGGAATGACGTGTGGTCGCTTATGGCTCACGCCAGCTTCGGAACCATGAGCAGCACTACCCGACTCACGATCTTGAACTTGCTGCCGTGGTGTTGGCGCTGAAAATGTGGAGGCACTACCTCCTGGGGAACTTGGTGCATCTCTACACCGACCACAAGAGCTTGAAATACATTTTCACCCAGAAGGAGCTGAACATGAGGCAGAGGAGGTGGTTAGAACTGATCAAAGATTATGAGATTGAGATCCATTACCACCCTGGCAAGGCGAATGTGGTTGCCGACGCGCTGAGTCGGAAGTCACATGTCCATCACCTCACCATTACACCGGTGGAGGAGGGAGAGCCAAGTTTATACTTGGTTCCTTATGGATCGCTATACAACCTTGCCCTCATCCCTACTATTAGGGAGGACATCATTGCAGCTCAGAAGACGGATAAAGGCATGGCACATCTCCGGAGACGAATAGACAACGGGGAGATCAAATGTTTCCGGAAAGATGAGGAGGGGACGCTATGGTTTAATGACCGCATAGTCGTGCCCCGAGATATGGAGTTGAGGAAAAAGATCCTCGATGAAGCTCATGTGTCTAAATACTCCATTCATCCGGGCAGCAACAAGATGTACCAAGATTTGAAAAAGAGATTTTGGTGGACATGGATGAAGCGGGAGGTAGCTAAGTACGTAGCCGAATGTGATACATGTAGACGAGTGAAGGCGGATCATATGAGGAAATCAGGGCTGCTGCAACCCCTGAAGATTCCAGCATGGAAATGGGAAGATGTGAGCATGGATTTCATCGTGGGATTACCCTTAACATCCAACAAACATGATTCCATTTGGGTGATTGTTGACCGACTGACCAAGTCAGCTCACTTCATCCCCGTACATACACACTTCCATGCCAACCGATATGCGGAGTTATACATTGCCAGGATTCTATGCCTGCATGGTGTACCCAAGACCATAGTCTCAGACCGAGGTGCATTGTTTGTATCTCGCTTTTGGGAGCAGTTGCACGCTCCCTTTGGTACTAAACTAATCAGGAGCTCCGCTTATCACCCTCAAACGGATGGCCAGACAGAGAGGGTGAATCAAGTTCTGGAAGACATGTTGAGAGCATGTGCCATCCACCATGGTAGGAACTGGGATGATCACCTACCATTGGCGGAATTCTCGTACAATAATGGCTATCAGGCGAGTATCAAGATGGCACCCTACGAAGTTCTCTACGGTCGCAAGT